>OU862894.1:15087724-20087724 GCA_917880725.1 Selenia dentaria
ATCAACCCCTTACAGTAAATTTAATTTTAACTCGGTCTTTTAAATACACTCCACTAGTGAGTTCACGTACTCACAACCTTGTTTGAAAACGAATTTTAACAAATTAGAATAAGCACACGTTCAGTTTTGGTGGAACTATATTTGTGAAGTTGAATATATGGAGGATGGGAAAATTTCCTTCGGTAAATTATGAGAACCTGCGTAAATTTTGGGGGTTGGCTGTAACGGAACAGGCTCTGGATGAGGATTCCGTCACGATTCACAAATATAGAGGCATAAAAAGTATCTTGGTATGAACAAATATTGATGAAATTTAGAAAATCAAAAGTAGAAGAAACCGTTAATGTGTGATATTGAGATTAAGATGTTTAGTCGGGGTATTTCTTATAGGAAGATTATACTTATTGAAAATGATAAGCAGCATAGAATATTTAAGCTATCAAGATATTCTATGTATTAAACATTTAAATCGATTGCTCAAACAGTATTGATAAGTGATTTCAAGGGAAAATGAAATGTTATAATTCTTTAAATACATAAAAGATTTAAGCAAAATTAATACAATTACCATGAAATAAGTACCATTGATATTTTAGCCATACAAAGGTGTGGTGACGACTCGCTACGATCTCCTTGTAGGTAATACATACTCCAAGCTGTACATAAAGAGTTTCTTTAACTTTTACTTTTTTGTTTGACACTTTCAAATTTAAAATTAGATGATGTTTTTATGACAGCGATTCGGACAGGGTTTTTTTTATGTAGATTGATTATATTTAGGTGGACAACACACGTGTATCATTTAAATTACGAGAGAGAAACACTTTCTCCAGTGCTAGTAACAGTGGCAAGGATCACAGCTGGAGTTCGCTGCCAGTATCTAGGTACGCATCGGTGTTACCCTCCGGTGTCCTCATTGGTGACCCCGACGTGATGATGAAAATGAGTTAGTGCTGTAGATGCCAAAAAGAAGGTATGAATTTTGCTATTCAAATATAATGGTGCTTCCTGCATCGGCTTGATCGTGATCGAATATGGAATACTACGCGCGAGTTCTATATATTGAGTAAGGAACGTATCTGTGAAATGATCGAAATATATCGAAGATTATTGCTCGGAATGTTTCCTGAAATGACATCGACCAATTTTCGCTGCGACTAAGGCTAGTGATACATCGACGTTTTAATGCCTACCATTCGGCAGTTATTCTAGTCAATATTTTATTAATGTGAGGAACACATTTTTGTTACGCGTCTGTGTATTTGAGTTTGGGTTAGACTGTCTACTCTGATTCTAGCATGAGAATGCGGTAATAAATTATAGCAATTGAATTATTTGCTGAAAGTATCAAATGTAATATTTAGAATCAAATGATAATTCGTAATGATAAATAATACTATTAAGAAGAGATAAATAAGATTATAATCGCTTATAGACGCAAACTCTACATTTGGAAAACTACCAAACGGACTTAGTAAGGCCTTACTAATTTTGGGGTAAATAGAAGAGGTTCTTGGCATGATGGAGAACATTTGTGTCACAGTAAAGAGCAGCTCTTAATCCAGCATTCGAGTTGTAAGCCTTGAACATGCCAAGAATCCTACTTCCTAAATCATAATAAATCTGGAATTCTACGGCAAATCTAAAAAAAATCAAACTAATTACTTACAATATGAAAATTAATAAAATATATTATATCTTTAAATTGTAGAGATATCTATCAATAATTTACTCGGCAAAGTAAAGCTAACTATTATAATAATCATCATAATAAATATATGGCTGCTAGTATTGAGCTAACCAATACAACAAAGATTCTGCTAATACTTAAGTATTTAAAATAATTGCTTTTCCTACAATGGTTCAATAGATGGCATGTCATGTAAAACACTAGTAATCTAAGTATAGCAATCTCGTATAAAAAGGAGATTTATGTATGTGGTAAATCTTATCAAACTTGGTCAAGCAATGCAGCACCTTGAGAATTCTTGTAAACCACAAACAAGGGTCTAGAGATTTCTCTAAGTCACTGATATTATTTCCCATATATTGCTTCAGTAAACAAGTAAATGATTAAACTTGAACAATTGAACTATTCAGGGAATAGTGGCTGATAATATTTATCTAAAGGAATTGGATAATCAGCGTAGTAGCTACTGATCACAAAAGATTTCTAAAGCGCATATAAAGCGAGGTTTTACTTTACTTTTGTTATTTATTTCCTAGCAGTTTTCATAAACGAAACAAATAGTATATATTATAGACATTTAGTCTGTAAGAGATTATATCAATCTTATCAACAGCTAAATGTTCATAGCAACAAACATAAATCTATAAAGAAAGTTAGTTATATAATTAACAGGTTTATAACTGTTATTAATAATAACGAAAATCATGGGTATATCTGATATTATTGAATGGAGTTGTTTACTAATCAAAACTGATTTATCATATTTAACAGATATTTTTGCAAGCTAATAATTATATAGTAAAACTTGCAAATATCCTACTGTTTCTATGTTCTATGGCCAAATAAAATAGACCTTAAATTCAGAAACTTATATTGATGATTAATATCTTCCACGATTAGAAGTCAAATCAAGTACATAAGCTAGAAATCTAGGATCAGCTCAGTCAGTCAGTCAGTAAGAACTAAGTATTTGCAATCTAGTATGTTCATCGCAATTTTTCGTTATCAACTAGCAGTTCAGTAATGTAGTAGTAAGTTATCCATCGTAATATCAGAATACCTAGGCGTTGCTATTGGTTTCTCTAGGCATCTATAGTTCTGAATAGTTTTCTCTGTTTCAATTCTTTCCGAAAAGAGCAAGGTTACAGCAGCGGTACACAGTGTTAGGGTCCTCCTAGACTAGACGCTCATTGGCCAATACGAACGATTAGAAAAAAAAAATATTGGGGGGGGGGGTTGTTACAATTTGGTGCCGTGACCAGGATTGGAATAACGTTACTACGGAAGTTTTACTAGGAATTAGTTGCGGTCAACCGCACAATTTGTTGGCGTGAAATGGATAGGATTTTATTGAAACAGAGATGCTATTGCAATAGGTGATTTTTAAAGGGCTAAATAGGTAGTCAACGGATACTATAATGAGGTGATGATGTTGTTGTTCTAGGCTACAGTAGTAGATTTCTACAATAAACTAAGAAATAAATAAGCCGGATATGCTTTTTTAGGAATATTACTAAAATACTGATTACTACGAAGCGCTTAAATCATATTCAGGGAAAGATAAGTTGTATGCAAGTTTCATGTATGTAAAGTCTGCAACTACCTTTGTCATTTACATGTACCCCATAGTCGATCTCTAGAATCCAGAAGTACACTTATCATTCGAAAGGCAGATTGCGTGTTGTGTTTACGACTAGGATACTCTCCTGGAAGCACACGGTAAATAGTCAGTATCGAACTCTACTCAAAGTGACCCGAAGGTTTTAAGAACACTTTTAGTATCGAACGACTTATGAAACTCACTTGGGAGCCAAGAATTGCGTTATAGAGTACTGAAAGAGTTCTTGTATAGTGTTAGGAAAGGAAGAGAGTTTCTAACATGTTGAAAGTGCCGTCGCTGCATTTGCATCACAAGGATTACATTTGTAACCAGCAAAATACAGCGCAGATCGTGGACATGTCTGTATATAATCGGTGTTTGTTATGTTCGGAAGTATTAAGAATATAAAAATGTGTGAATATTAATAAATGGCTTACCTTTTTGTTCGATGAAATTTATGGTAATTAAATGATAGTAAAAATCTACATACGTAATTACTTCTATTGGATTTGCGAAGGAAATAAATAGGATTACAATAAAATGCAAAGTTGCGCAACTTTAATTGAGCGATGATAAGTCTTGTTAGAAGTTTTGTTGAAATATGTTTAGTCGTAACATTGGGGGGTTGAATTTCCCATTCAGATGCTTAGCGTTGTGAAAATTCTTATAGACAAGTCAGATGGTTGTATAGTTATTCGTAGAGGTTAAATAAATCAACGTTATGCAGATTTAATAGACAAACATAGTAAGCGCCGAATTCAAGTATAAAAAAACTAATATTATAGCTAGGTAGTGATGAGTCTTCGGAATGAAGCTGGTAATGTGTTGACAATGTAGGCAGGCTGAAGAGGAGCGCCGGATATCAGCTTTGGGGCGAAACGGCTGGGTGAGTAGTGCGTCTTGACGAGATCTGCAAATATAATAGGGAAAATTAGGGAATGGTAAGCAAAGCCGGGTTATCTATCTAAATTAAAAATAATGGAAAAAAAAACAAACATTATGTAAATCAAAGTGAATAAGGAAACTTTTGTTTAGGGCACAATAATAATTGTTTGAATGTTAATAGTTATGTATGTATTTATGTTCTTATGTAACATAATTGATATGTAAGCAGTACGCGCAAAGTATATTCACAACCTTAAATTTTAATCTGAACTCGGTATACATCGTCAATTTCGGTCGTTGAATACTAGTAGACTATATACTATATACTAGTAGAACTATATTAGAGTTTAGGGCAATATAAAAAATACCGGTTCCATGCCATGAAAATCGTAGGAATTGTGGAACTCATTTAATCAAGTGAGAGGTAATTACAGAACAACAGACCAATATACAAACGTTCATTTTATATATTACTAGTTGCGGTCGCGGATGTACCCGCATGGAGATAGCTGATGATGGTGGTGATGATAAAAAGTTATCTATGCGTAAATCCAGTATCATCTATTTTTATACCAATCTCATCAAAATTAGTCCAGCCAGGACTGATGTAATAAACATTCATTCAGACATACCAGCATTTGCGTTTATAATACTAGTACCTAGGTACCTTGTTAGGATAATGATGATAATGATGAGGAAGAGTATCTTATAATATGTAAATTCAAAGCTACATCTACTTTCGTAACAAATTTCATCAAAATTGGCGCAGCTGTTTAAGAGGGATGGTGAAGCAAACATTCATTCTTACGTACAAACGTCGTGTTTGTAATATTAGTACCTAAAAAATATTTTTTAGGATACTAACTAAATAAATATCGAAACTTGCGTACCTATCAATCAATGATGAGTGGGTTATGTGAACTGTAGAGCTTGTCAGGTTTCACTGTGGTTTATAGCAATACCACAGTCGGCAGGCAGGGATCTAGAATTCATAGAAAACTATAAAATATACATAAACATATAACGAGTAAAATATAGAATCAGTTATTTCATCAATAATCTAAAACTAACTGAAGGTTGTATATCAGGGCGCGTAGAAATATGAGAAAATCAATAATTGTAGCTTTGTTCAGAGCAATTAGGTACCTATCTTAAAATTGCTATTGAATAAATAAACAAAGGTAGAAAAAGAAATATGTTAGCAATAATAAAATCAATCAAAATGTCATGACAATCAACATTTAGGTTACCTAGGCTACAGAATTTTACAGAAAGGTAAACACAAAAGAGTTCTTTGTAAAAGCAAAGAAACTTTTTGATTGTGGTACTGAGAGCTTGCTGTCAAAGTGTAAAGAGAATATAAACACTACGTTTTACTATAGTATCACGTAAAGAAGAGTTCCGGAGATTAATGCCTAGGTATTTTATAGATGTTTATTGGAATCTATATAAAAGGGAGGTGTTTATGGTATATGATGGGTATGCAACTAGGAAATCAATATTGAGTCATGTTGCTTGGATTAATTGTTTGCCGGCAAAGAGTTTGACGACATAGCTAGATAATGTAATATGAAAGGTTCAGTTGTAACAAAATACGATAAGTATGTACATAATACACTGGTAATTTCTATGTAGGTACAATCTGTAGGAAGTATGTAGATATGAACAGGGAAAAAGGATGTTTGGTTGGAGCAAAGCAGAGATGAACAAGTCTAAATAACACTATACCTACATACATACCTTGCCAGATAGCTGGAGTGTAGTTTCGTAGGAATATGTACACCTATGTATATAATAATATGTAGGTATAACTAGTTGTTGAATATCAATCGGAGTTGTTGGGCAAAAGTATCGTGCATGCGGTGCCTACATTTGTTCGCAAATTGAAGTGATTTCGTCATGGACACTGCAAAGATAAACGTAAATAAATGCTACGATAAATAGAGTTACAGTATAATTACAATTAGAGTACAGCGAACGTGCATAGAATTTGCGAAAATCATATTTTTGACGTGAACTGTGTTTCCTTTATTTTGACAGCGACATATTTAACTATCTGTCATAAGCACATACGTGTATATCCAAAGAGTTCGTAACAAATAGAAATCATGTTCAAGGTTTAATATACCTAGCTATAATTTAAATGCTAAAGTTATATATTATATTATTATTATTATTATATAAACGGTATGATTAGGTATAAGATGGAATAAGAACTTACCTGTGGTCAACAAATGTCCATAGCTCTTTGAGATTTTGTGATCCTTTGTAGATTGAGGTTTGAGGTATTATATATTATATATTATATTATATATTATATATTTTCCTTTGAGGTTTATATTTTATTTAGGGAACAAAAAAAGGAAGTATTAAAAGACAATCAAAGAAATTCAGGGTCGCTATATAGTAGGGAAATTCGGGTAGAGGTCGTAATAAAAAATTTTACTTAAAAGTTTAGTTGTTGTAATGCGACCGAAAAGTGGTTGTAAAATAGCACGGAGCGTCTTTGTTAAGACTTAAAATTTCGTATAACAATCGTAATGGGATACTTTGAGAGATATCTTTCAGTAATGCGTTACAAAGACATTGGCAGATATAGTGTAGTTATGATAATGACGTGATGAATATAAATTTTATTCAAAATCAAACACATTATCACACATGACAAAGTTTAAGGATTTCTGTACATTAATAGCCGTGACGCATACAATAGTGCAGGGTTATTCGAGAACCGGAAAAACAGTCGTGTTGATTTTTGCTTTGAAATTCATGGAAGATGTAGCTAGGGAAATGACATGGAGATTTGGAGAAATTTGAGTAACCACGCAGTGACAGCACAGCGTACACATGATCTCGTAATAGCAAATATGTGGATAGAGAAATAGAAATAGAAGAGATCTTCGGAATATTACAAAAGAATTGAAAAATAAAATTTAATCTGCGATTCACTAATTGATTACTTGCAAGTAACCAAGGTTTGATGCAAATTGATTACGAAGGTTGTAGAAGATGGGGGTTGGAAATTATAAAGATAAATGGAAATAAACACAACTATGTTCTTTTGTTTGTACTCGTACATTTGAAATTAAATTAAATATAAATTCCGTTTAGAGTCCTCAATTTATTAGGTAGAAATGAAACAATGAAAAATAACTTATTAGTTATAGACCGTTATCAATCTAGTCATATTTCAGCAAACGTCGAGCATAGAAATATTCGAAATATCTTGTTTTTCCATTTGTTGGGTTATAGAAATATAAACAAATTACTATTTTATATCCTTGTAATGGGTAGGCTTGCGGGAATTTAATAGTCGGTATTACATCTAAATCTTTCTAATCGATAATGTTCAGGAAAAACATAATGGGTAGCAAATTAAATTAATACTCAGTATACCTACATCGCAAGTTCAAGTTACGGGATACCACTAGTTTACTAGTTCTTCTGAGACCTAATCTATTAAAACCTTTTATTACCTAAACCTATTATTAGTCCTCATCTATTGTTTGAGTATTTTAATTCACGGCGTGTCGTTAGTTTGGTTGATAGATAACTATAGTCCGAAGAAAGGGGAAAATGGGGAAAGCTGAGCACAGGGGTGTGTTGGACTGTTTATTATATTGTAGTGACTATGGAGCTGTTAGTATTATAGTGTTATTATTGATTAGCGTAATAAATTGTAATTTATGGATTACATTAAAGAAAAGACCAAATAGTTATCGGTAGTAGAGATCAGGAAATGGAATAAAAAAGAGAGAGACATTCGTGTGTTTGACGTTTGCGTATAATATTGACAACAAGCGATGGGTGGCGTTAATAAAAGCAAAAGGAAAGGTAAATGGAATATTGTTTTATGTTTATAAGGCGTTTCCCTGTTAACTAAATAAACAGTCGTAACGAGTTTCGTTTTATAGTTATGAGTAGCATGTAGGGGAAGAAGTTATAGGGTTATTGTAGGTATATCTAGTTGGAACGAAGTATCTATAATTGATAGATTACCTTCATAATTAGTCGGGTTTAATTTGTATCGAACAGGAAAGGGGTGATGCAATTGTTCATGGAAAGGAATAATGTCAGAAATTTAGGAAGGTACCTATCATAGGGATACATTATTAATAACCTAGTTTCAAAACCGAAAATCAAAAGTTATAGCAGAAGGAAAATACTGTGCAGCTATTTCTAGTCACGTTTTTGAGCAGTTACCTTGGAGTAAATATTTTGGTACATATACATATAACTAAAAAAAAAATTATGTAAGAAGGTACATAGTTATGTAGACCACAATGGAAATGACATAAAAACATGTTTGGAGGATTGCGGTAGGTAGACAGTACATGTAAAAGCGAATGATTTGGTTAGAGTTAGGTATGTCGAGTTGTTATTTTATTCAGACTGATCTACTGAGCTGATTTTGAAGATGTTCTGTGCGCCAATGAAGATTATTGATAGAAAGACACAATGTTGTTTTAGGTGAATGCGTTGGTTAAATAAGTTATAGAAAGGATTTGAAAAAGCGGGATTGTTATCGTTGATATATAATAATATAAGATATAATAGTAATCAGACAGTTTAGAGTTTTATAAAAATCGTTTTCAGGTATTGATTGATAATTAAATAATATTTAACATTATTATTGCAAAATGATTATTTAATAAAAAGTCGTGCATTTTGCAACTGTGAAATTGAATGAATTAAGTTTAGACAGAATAACAAATACAAGGTAAAAAAAAATAATAATGATAATATTAGGAATCACAATTTTAAGGATTCTCTTCAAATGAAGTAGATACATGGAAAGCGTTAGGAAAATCAAAAAAATAAAATAAAAATACCAAGGTACAGCAATATTTAATAAAACTTTATTACAATATTTAATAAAACTTTATTATTATTAAACAAAGATGTTACAATCATTTAATAAAGAGCGGGCGTAGACCTCATCAGGGCGGGGTTTGTTACAGCTTTTCCTATTTTATTTTTGACATAGGGTTTTTAAAAAAAATATGATACTGTAAAGGGGCATTTTATAGAAATAAAAGTCTGAAATTTCAATTGATAAAAACTATTAATCGTGAGTATTCGTAGACACCAGACAAAAGGGTTGAAGGTTTATTTAGGCAGTATGCAGGGCAATGTAAGAGAAGAGAGATTTAAGTTATGATAAAGTGATGGGAAGAGATGGAAGAACTAATGGCGCCAGGGAGAGATGCGTGTGACAGAGTTAGTATTGAATTTTATTGAGGGCCTCTATGAATCGACAATACCGACTGGAGTCGATTTGTTAAGTTTTGTTTTCAGACAGACACACACTATTCAACGAATGATTTATGGAGTACAAATTGGAGATAGGTTTAGGTCAGAAGACACCACATCAGTATTTACAACTGAATTATTCCATAAAGAGTTCGTACTTTACAGGTAGCCAATGTTTAGCCATTACACTTACATTCACCGAGTTATTAGGCGGTTGCTTGTTTGGTTTGATTTGAAGAGGGATGTATCAGCCATGGAGAATTATTGCTTGTTAGCTATTAACGAGATCTGGAGTAATAAAGGGTGGCGTAGGTTCTACTCCACATACTCGATCCCAAACGAAAAATTGGTTTGGGTGGTAGCACGTATGCTGAATTATTCGAATTGACTAGGTGCACAATTTGGCACAATACTAGTTCCCTTTCGTTATTTCAGATTGTCCTTGTGAGAAGTCATTTTTACTCATGGAGGAGACATTAAGATCGGATATATCAACCCTTACAGTAAATTTAATTTTAACTCGGTCTTTTAAATACACTCCACTAGTGAGTTCACGTACTCACAACCTTGTTTGAAACCGAATTTTAACAAATTAGAATAAGCACACGTTCAGTTTTGGTGGAACTATATTTGTGAAGTTGAATATATGGAGGATGGGAAAATTTCCTTCGGTAAATTATGAGAACCTGCGTAAATTTTGGGGGTTGGCTGTAACGGAACAGGCTCTGGATGAGGATTCCGTCACGATTCACAAATATAGAGGCATAAAAAGTATCTTGGTATGAACAAATATTGATGAAATTTAGAAAATCAAAAGTAGAAGAAACCGTTAATGTGTGATATTGAGATTAAGATGTTTAGTCGGGTATTTCTTATAGGAAGATTATACTTATTGAAAATGATAAGCAGCATAGAATATTTAAGCTATCAAGATATTCTATGTATTAAACATTTAAATCGATTGCTCAAACAGTATTGATAAGTGATTTCAAGGAAAATGAAATGTTATAATTCTTTAAATACATAAAAGATTTAAGCAAAATTAATACAATTACCATGAAATAAGTACCATTGATATTTTAGCCATACAAAGGTGTGGTGACGACTCGCTACGATCTCCTTGTAGGTAATACATACTCCAAGCTGTACATAAAGAGTTTCTTTAACTTTTACTTTTTTGTTTGACACTTTCAAATTTAAAATTAGATGATGTTTTTATGACAGCGATTCGGACAGGGTTTTTTTATGTAGATTGATTATATTTAGGTGGACAACACACGTGTATCATTTAAATTACGAGAGAGAAACACTTTCTCCAGTGCTAGTAACAGTGGCAAGGATCACAGCTGGAGTTCGCTGCCAGTATCTAGGTACGCATCGGTGTTACCTCCGGTGTCCTCATTGGTGACCCCGACGTGATGATGAAAATGAGTTAGTGCTGTAGATGCCAAAAAGAAGGTATGAATTTTGCTATTCAAATATAATGGTGCTTCCTGCATCGGCTTGATCGTGATCGAATATGGAATACTACGCGCGAGTTCTATATATTGAGTAAGGAACGTATCTGTGAAATGATCGAAATATATCGAAGATTATTGCTCGGAATGTTTCCTGAAATGACATCGACCAATTTTCGCTGCGACTAAGGCTAGTGATACATCGACGTTTTAATGCCTACCATTCGGCAGTTATTCTAGTCAATATTTTATTAATGTGAGGAACACATTTTTGTTACGCGTCTGTGTATTTGAGTTTGGGTTAGACTGTCTACTCTGATTCTAGCATGAGAATGCGGTAATAAATTATAGCAATTGAATTATTTGCTGAAAGTATCAAATGTAATATTTAGAATCAAATGATAATTCGTAATGATAAATAATACTATTAAGAAGAGATAAATAAGATTATAATCGCTTATAGACGCAAACTCTACATTTGGAAAACTACCAAACGGACTTAGTAAGGCCTTACTAATTTTGGGGTAAATAGAAGAGGTTCTTGGCATGATGGAGAACATTTGTGTCACAGTAAAGAGCAGCTCTTAATCCAGCATTCGAGTTGTAAGCCTTGAACATGCCAAGAATCCTACTTCCTAAATCATAATAAATCTGGAATTCTACGGCAAATCTAAAAAAAATCAAACTAATTACTTACAATATGAAAATTAATAAAATATATTATATCTTTAAATTGTAGAGATATCTATCAATAATTTACTCGGCAAAGTAAAGCTAACTATTATAATAATCATCATAATAAATATATGGCTGCTAGTATTGAGCTAACCAATACAACAAAGATTCTGCTAATACTTAAGTATTTAAAATAATTGCTTTTCCTACAATGGTTCAATAGATGGCATGTCATGTAAAACACTAGTAATCTAAGTATAGCAATCTCGTATAAAAAGGAGATTTATGTATGTGGTAAATCTTATCAAACTTGGTCAAGCAATGCAGCACCTTGAGAATTCTTGTAAACCACAAACAAGGGTCTAGAGATTTCTCTAAGTCACTGATATTATTTCCCATATATTGCTTCAGTAAACAAGTAAATGATTAAACTTGAACAATTGAACTATTCAGGGAATAGTGGCTGATAATATTTATCTAAAGGAATTGGATAATCAGCGTAGTAGCTACTGATCACAAAAGATTTCTAAAGCGCATATAAAGCGAGGTTTTACTTTACTTTTGTTATTTATTTCCTAGCAGTTTTCATAAACGAAACAAATAGTATATATTATAGACGTTTAGTCTGTAAGAGATTATATCAATCTTATCAACAGCTAAATGTTCATAGCAACAAACATAAATCTATAAAGAAAGTTAGTTATATAATTAACAGGTTTATAACTGTTATTAATAATAACGAAAATCATGGGTATATCTGATATTATTGAATGGAGTTGTTTACTAATCAAAACTGATTTATCATATTTAACAGATATTTTTGCAAGCTAATAATTATATAGTAAAACTTGCAAATATCCTACTGTTTCTATGTTCTATGGCCAAATAAAATAGACCTTAAATTCAGAAACTTATATTGATGATTAATATCTTCCACGATTAGAAGTCAAATCAAGTACATAAGCTAGAAATCTAGGATCAGCTCAGTCAGTCAGTCTGTAAGAACTAAGTATTTGCAATCTAGTATGTTCATCGCAATTTTTCGTTATCAACTAGCAGTTCAGTAATGTAGTAGTAAGTTATCCATCGTAATATCAGAATACCTAGGCGTTGCTATTGGTTTCTCTAGGCATCTATAGTTCTGAATAGTTTTCTCTGTTTCAATTCTTTCCGAAAAGAGCAAGGTTACAGCAGCGGTACACAGTGTTAGGGTCCTCCTAGACTAGACGCTCATTGGCCAATACGAACGATTAGAAAAAAAAAATATTGGGGGGGGGGGTTGTTACAATTTGGTGCCGTGACCAGGATTGGAATAACGTTACTACGGAAGTTTTACTAGGAATTAGTTGCGGTCAACCGCACAATTTGTTGGCGTGAAATGGATAGGATTTTATTGAAACAGAGATGCTATTGCAATAGGTGATTTTTAAAGGGCTAAATAGGTAGTCAACGGATACTATAATGAGGTGATGATGTTGTTGTTCTAGGCTACAGTAGTAGATTTCTACAATAAACTAAGAAATAAATAAGCCGGATATGCTTTTTTAGGAATATTACTAAAATACTGATTACTACGAAGCGCTTAAATCATATTCAGGGAAAGATAAGTTGTATGCAAGTTTCATGTATGTAAAGTCTGCAACTACCTTTGTCATTTACATGTACCCCATAGTCGATCTCTAGAATCCAGAAGTACACTTATCATTCGAAAGGCAGATTGCGTGTTGTGTTTACGACTAGGATACTCTCCTGGAAGCACACGGTAAATAGTCAGTATCGAACTCTACTCAAAGTGACCCGAAGGTTTTAAGAACACTTTTAGTATCGAACGACTTATGAAACTCACTTGGGAGCCAAGAATTGCGTTATAGAGTACTGAAAGAGTTCTTGTATAGTGTTAGGAAAGGAAGAGAGTTTCTAACATGTTGAAAGTGCCGTCGCTGCATTTGCATCACAAGGATTACATTTGTAACCAGCAAAATACAGCGCAGATCGTGGACATGTCTGTATATAATCGGTGTTTGTTATGTTCGGAAGTATTAAGAATATAAAAATGTGTGAATATTAATAAATGGCTTACCTTTTTGTTCGATGAAATTTATGGTAATTAAATGATAGTAAAAATCTACATACGTAATTACTTCTATTGGATTTGCGAAGGAAATAAATAGGATTACAATAAAATGCAAAGTTGCGCAACTTTAATTGAGCGATGATAAGTCTTGTTAGAAGTTTTGTTGAAATATGTTTAGTCGTAACATTGGGGGGTTGAATTTCCCATTCAGATGCTTAGCGTTGTGAAAATTCTTATAGACAAGTCAGATGGTTGTATAGTTATTCGTAGAGGTTAAATAAATCAACGTTATGCAGATTTAATAGACAAACATAGTAAGCGCCGAATTCAAGTATAAAAAAACTAATATTATAGCTAGGTAGTGATGAGTCTTCGGAATGAAGCTGGTAATGTGTTGACAATGTAGGCAGGCTGAAGAGGAGCGCCGGATATCAGCTTTGGGGCGAAACGGCTGGGTGAGTAGTGCGTCTTGACGAGATCTGCAAATATAATAGGGAAAATTAGGGAATGGTAAGCAAAGCCGGGTTATCTATCTAAATTAAAAATAATGGAAAAAAAAACAAACATTATGTAAATCAAAGTGAATAAGGAAACTTTTGTTTAGGGCACAATAATAATTGTTTGAATGTTAATAGTTATGTATGTATTTATGTTCTTATGTAACATAATTGATATGTAAGCAGTACGCGCAAAGTATATTCACAACCTTAAATTTTAATCTGAACTCGGTATACATCGTCAATTTCGGTCGTTGAATACTAGTAGACTATATACTATATACTAGTAGAACTATATTAGAGTTTAGGGCAATATAAAAAATACCGGTTCCATGCCATGAAAATCGTAGGAATTGTGGAACTCATTTAATCAAGTGAGAGGTAATTACAGAACAACAGACCAATATACAAACGTTCATTTTATATATTACTAGTTGCGGTCGCGGATGTACCCGCATGGAGATAGCTGATGATGGTGGTGATGATAAAAAGTTATCTATGCGTAAATCCAGTATCATCTATTTTTATACCAATCTCATCAAAATTAGTCCAGCCAGGACTGATGTAATAAACATTCATTCAGACATACCAGCATTTGCGTTTATAATACTAGTACCTAGGTACCTTGTTAGGATAATGATGATAATGATGAGGAAGAGTATCTTATAATATGTAAATTCAAAGCTACATCTACTTTCGTAACAAATTTCATCAAAATTGGCGCAGCTGTTTAAGAGGGATGGTGAAGCAAACATTCATTCTTACGTACAAACGTCGTGTTTGTAATATTAGTACCTAAAAAATATTTTTTAGGATACTAACTAAATAAATATCGAAACTTGCGTACCTATCAATCAATGATGAGTGGGTTATGTGAACTGTAGAGCTTGTCAGGTTTCACTGTGGTTTATAGCAATACCACAGTCAGGCAGGCAGGGATCTAGAATTCATGGAAAACTATAAAATATACATAAACATATAACGAGTAAAATATAGAATCAGTTATTTCATCAATAATCTAAAACTAACTGAAGGTTGTATATCAGGGCGCGTAGAAATATGAGAAAATCAATAATTGTAGCTTTGTTCAGAGCAATTAGGTACCTATCTTAAAATTGCTATTGAATAAATAAACAAAGGTAGAAAAAGAAATATGTTAGCAATAATAAAATCAATCAAAATGTCATGACAATCAACATTTAGGTTACCTAGGCTACAGAATTTTACAGAAAGGTAAACACAAAAGAGTTCTTTGTAAAAGCAAAGAAACTTTTTGATTGTGGTACTGAGAGCTTGCTGTCAAAGTGTAAAGAGAATATAAACACTACGTTTTACTATAGTATCACGTAAAGAAGAGTTCCGGAGATTAATGCCTAGGTATTTTATAGATGTTTATTGGAATCTATATAAAAGGGAGGTGTTTATGGTATATGATGGGTATGCAACTAGGAAATCAATATTGAGTCATGTTGCTTGGATTAATTGTTTGCCGGCAAAGAGTTTGACGACATAGCTAGATAATGTAATATGAAAGGTTCAGTTGTAACAAAATACGATAAGTATGTACATAATACACTGGTAATTTCTATGTAGGTACAATCTGTAGGAAGTATGTAGATATGAACAGGGAAAAAGGATGTTTGGTTGGAGCAAAGCAGAGATGAACAAGTCTAAATAACACTATACCTACATACATACCTTGCCAGATAGCTGGAGTGTAGTTTCGTAGGAATATGTACACCTATGTATATAATAATATGTAGGTATAACTAGTTGTTGAATATCAATCGGAGTTGTTGGGCAAAAGTATCGTGCATGCGGTGCCTACATTTGTTCGCAAATTGAAGTGATTTCGTCATGGACACTGCAAAGATAAACGTAAATAAATGCTACGATAAATAGAGTTACAGTATAATTACAATTAGAGTACAGCGAACGTGCATAGAATTTGCGAAAATCATATTTTTGACGTGAACTGTGTTTCCTTTATTTTGACAGCGACATATTTAACTATCTGTCATAAGCACATACGTGTATATCCAAAGAGTTCGTAACAAATAGAAATCATGTTCAAGGTTTAATATACCTAGCTATAATTTAAATGCTAAAGTTATATATTATATTATTATTATTATTATATAAACGGTATGATTAGGTATAAGATGGAATAAGAACTTACCTGTGGTCAACAAATGTCCATAGCTCTTTGAGATTTTGTGATCCTTTGTAGATTGAGGTTTGAGGTATTATATATTATATATTATATTATATATTATATATTTTCCTTTGAGGTTTATATTTTATTTAGGGAACAAAAAAAGGAAGTATTAAAAGACAATCAAAGAAATTCAGGGTCGCTATATAGTAGGGAAATTCGGGTAGAGGTCGTAATAAAAAATTTTACTTAAAAGTTTAGTTGTTGTAATGCGACCGAAAAGTGGTTGTAAAATAGCACGGAGCGTCTTTGTTAAGACTTAAAATTTCGTATAACAATCGTAATGGGATACTTTGAGAGATATCTTTCAGTAATGCGTTACAAAGACATTGGCAGATATAGTGTAGTTATGATAATGACGTGATGAATATAAATTTTATTCAAAATCAAACACATTATCACACATGACAAAGTTTAAGGATTTCTGTACATTAATAGCCGTGACGCATACAATAGTGCAGGGTTATTCGAGAACCGGAAAAACAGTCGTGTTGATTTTTGCTTTGAAATTCATGGAAGATGTAGCTAGGGAAATGACATGGAGATTTGGAGAAATTTGAGTAACCACGCAGTGACAGCACAGCGTACACATGATCTCGTAATAGCAAATATGTGGATAGAGAAATAGAAATAGAAGAGATCTTCGGAATATTACAAAAGAATTGAAAAATAAAATTTAATCTGCGATTCACTAATTGATTACTTGCAAGTAACCAAGGTTTGATGCAAATTGATTACGAAGGTTGTAGAAGATGGGGGTTGGAAATTATAAAGATAAATGGAAATAAACACAACTATGTTCTTTTGTTTGTACTCGTACATTTGAAATTAAATTAAATATAAATTCCGTTTAGAGTCCTCAATTTATTAGGTAGAAATGAAACAATGAAAAATAACTTATTAGTTATAGACCGTTATCAATCTAGTCATATTTCAGCAAACGTCGAGCATAGAAATATTCGAAATATCTTGTTTTTCCATTTGTTGGGTTATAGAAATATAAACAAATTACTATTTTATATCCTTGTAATGGGTAGGCTTGCGGGAATTTAATAGTCGGTATTACATCTAAATCTTTCTAATCGATAATGTTCAGGAAAAACATAATGGGTAGCAAATTAAATTAATACTCAGTATACCTACATCGCAAGTTCAAGTTACGGGATACCACTAGTTTACTAGTTCTTCTGAGACCTAATCTATTAAAACCTTTTATTACCTAAACCTATTATTAGTCCTCATCTATTGTTTGAGTATTTTAATTCACGGCGTGTCGTTAGTTTGGTTGATAGATAACTATAGTCCGAAGAAAGGGGAAAATGGGGAAAGCTGAGCACAGGGGTGTGTTGGACTGTTTATTATATTGTAGTGACTATGGAGCTGTTAGTATTATAGTGTTATTATTGATTAGCGTAATAAATTGTAATTTATGGATTACATTAAAGAAAAGACCAAATAGTTATCGGTAGTAGAGATCAGGAAATGGAATAAAAAAGAGAGAGACATTCGTGTGTTTGACGTTTGCGTATAATATTGACAACAAGCGATGGGTGGCGTTAATAAAAGCAAAAGGAAAGGTAAATGGAATATTGTTTTATGTTTATAAGGCGTTTCCCTGTTAACTAAATAAACAGTCGTAACGAGTTTCGTTTTATAGTTATGAGTAGCATGTAGGGGAAGAAGTTATAGGGTTATTGTAGGTATATCTAGTTGGAACGAAGTATCTATAATTGATAGATTACCTTCATAATTAGTCGGGTTTAATTTGTATCGAACAGGAAAGGGGTGATGCAATTGTTCATGGAAAGGAATAATGTCAGAAATTTAGGAAGGTACCTATCATAGGGATACATTATTAATAACCTAGTTTCAAAACCGAAAATCAAAAGTTATAGCAGAAGGAAAATACTGTGCAGCTATTTCTAGTCACGTTTTTGAGCAGTTACCTTGGAGTAAATATTTTGGTACATATATAACTAAAAAAAAAATTATGTAAGAAGGTACATAGTTATGTAGACCACAATGGAAATGACATAAAAACATGTTTGGAGGATTGCGGTAGACAGTACATGTAAAAGCGAATGATTTGGTTAGAGTTAGGTATGTCGAGTTGTTATTTTATTCAGACTGATCTACTGAGCTGATTTTGAAGATGTTCTGTGCGCCAATGAAGATTATTGATAGAAAGACACAATGTTGTTTTAGGTGAATGCGTTGGTTAAATAAGTTATAGAAAGGATTTGAAAAAGCGGGATTGTTATCGTTGATATATAATAATATAAGATATAATAGTAATCAGACAGTTTAGAGTTTTATAAAAATCGGTTTCAGGTATTGATTGATAATTAAATAATATTTAACATTATTATTGCAAAATGATTATTTAATAAAAAGTCGTGCATTTTGCAACTGTGAAATTGAATGAATTAAGTTTAGACAGAATAACAAATACAAGGTAAAAAAAAATAATAATGATAATATTAGGAATCACAATTTTAAGGATTCTCTTCAAATGAAGTAGATACATGGAAAGCGTTAGGAAAATCAAAAAAATAAAATAAAAATACCAAGGTACAGCAATATTTAATAAAACTTTATTACAATATTTAATAAAACTTTATTATTATTAAACAAAGATGTTACAATCATTTAATAAAGAGCGGGCGTAGACCTCATCAGGGCGGGGTTTGTTACAGCTTTTCCTATTTTATTTTTGACATAGGGTTTTTAAAAAAAATATGATAATGTAAAGGGGCATTTTATAGAAATAAAAGTCTGAAATTTCAATTGATAAAAACTATTAATCGTGAGTATTCGTAGACACCAGACAAAAGGGTTGAAGGTTTATTTAGGCAGTATGCAGGGCAATGTAAGAGAAGAGAGATTTAAGTTATGATAAAGTGATGGGAAGAGATGGAAGAACTAATGGCGCCAGGGAGAGATGCGTGTGACAGAGTTAGTATTGAATTTTATTGAGGGCCTCTATGAATCGACAATACCGACTGGAGTCGATTTGTTAAGTTTTGTTTTCAGACAGACACACACTATTCAACGAATGATTTATGGAGTACAAATTGGAGATAGGTTTAGGTCAGAAGACACCACATCAGTATTTACAACTGAATTATTCCATAAAGAGTTCGTACTTTACAGGTAGCCAATGTTTAGCCATTACACTTACATTCACCGAGTTATTAGGCGGTTGCTTGTTTGGTTTGATTTGAAGAGGGATGTATCAGCCATGGAGAATTATTGCTTGTTAGCTATTAACGTGATCTGGAGTAATAAAGGGTGGCGTAGGTTCTACTCCACATACTCGATCCCAAACGAAAAATTGGTTTGGGTGGTAGCACGTATGCTGAATTATTCGAATTGACTAGGTGCACAATTTGGCACAATACTAGTTCCCTTTCGTTATTTCAGATTGTCCTTGTGAGAAGTCATTTTTACTCATGGAGGAGACATTAAGATCGGATATATCAACCCTTACAGTAAATTTAATTTTAACTCGGTCTTTTAAATACACTCCACTAGTGAGTTCACGTACTCACAACCTTGTTTGAAAACGAATTTTAACAAATTAGAATAAGCACACGTTCAGTTTTGGTGGAACTATATTTGTGAAGTTGAATATATGGAGGATGGGAAAATTTCCTTCGGTAAATTATGAGAACCTGCGTAAATTTTGGGGGTTGGCTGTAACGGAACAGGCTCTGGATGAGGATTCCGTCACGATTCACAAATATAGAGGCATAAAAAGTATCTTGGTATGAACAAATATTGATGAAATTTAGAAAATCAAAAGTAGAAGAAACCGTTAATGTGTGATATTGAGATTAAGATGTTTAGTCGGGTATTTCTTATAGGAAGATTATACTTATTGAAAATGATAAGCAGCATAGAATATTTAAGCTATCAAGATATTCTATGTATTAAACATTTAAATCGATTGCTCAAACAGTATTGATAAGTGATTTCAAGGAAAATGAAATGTTATAATTCTTTAAATACATAAAAGATTTAAGCAAAATTAATACAATTACCATGAAATAAGTACCATTGATATTTTAGCCATACAAAGGTTTGGTGACGACTCGCTACGATCTCCTTGTAGGTAATACATACTCCAAGCTGTACATAAAGAGTTTCTTTAACTTTTACTTTTTTGTTTGACACTTTCAAATTTAAAATTAGATGATGTTTTTATGACAGCGATTCGGACAGGGTTTTTTTATGTAGATTGATTATATTTAGGTGGACAACACACGTGTATCATTTAAATTACGAGAGAGAAACACTTTCTCCAGTGCTAGTAACAGTGGCAAGGATCACAGCTGGAGTTCGCTGCCAGTATCTAGGTAGGCATCGGTGTTACCTCCGGTGTCCTCATTGGTGACCCCGACGTGATGATGAAAATGAGTTAGTGCTGTAGATGCCAAAAAGAAGGTATGAATTTTGCTATTCAAATATAATGGTGCTTCCTGCATCGGCTTGATCGTGATCGAATATGGAATACTACGCGCGAGTTCTATATATTGAGTAAGGAACGTATCTGTGAAATGATCGAAATATATCGAAGATTATTGCTCGGAATGTTTCCTGAAATGACATCGACCAATTTTCGCTGCGACTAAGGCTAGTGATACATCGACGTTTTAATGCCTACCATTCGGCAGTTATTCTAGTCAATATTTTATTAATGTGAGGAACACATTTTTGTTACGCGTCTGTGTATTTGAGTTTGGGTTAGACTGTCTACTCTGATTCTAGCATGAGAATGCGGTAATAAATTATAGCAATTGAATTATTTGCTGAAAGTATCAAATGTAATATTTAGAATCAAATGATAATTCGTAATGATAAATAATACTATTAAGAAGAGATAAATAAGATTATAATCGCTTATAGACGCAAACTCTACATTTGGAAAACTACCAAACGGACTTAGTAAGGCCTTACTAATTTTGGGGTAAATAGAAGAGGTTCTTGGCATGATGGAGAACATTTGTGTCACAGTAAAGAGCAGCTCTTAATCCAGCATTCGAGTTGTAAGCCTTGAACATGCCAAGAATCCTACTTCCTAAATCATAATAAATCTGGAATTCTACGGCAAATCTAAAAAAAATCAAACTAATTACTTACAATATGAAAATTAATAAAATATATTATATCTTTAAATTGTAGAGATATCTATCAATAATTTACTCGGCAAAGTAAAGCTAACTATTATAATAATCATCATAATAAATATATGGCTGCTAGTATTGAGCTAACCAATACAACAAAGATTCTGCTAATACTTAAGTATTTAAAATAATTGCTTTTCCTACAATGGTTCAATAGATGGCATGTCATGTAAAACACTAGTAATCTAAGTATAGCAATCTCGTATAAAAAGGAGATTTATGTATGTGGTAAATCTTATCAAACTTGGTCAAGCAATGCAGCACCTTGAGAATTCTTGTAAACCACAAACAAGGGTCTAGAGATTTCTCTAAGTCACTGATATTATTTCCCATATATTGCTTCAGTAAACAAGTAAATGATTAAACTTGAACAATTGAACTATTCAGGGAATAGTGGCTGATAATATTTATCTAAAGGAATTGGATAATCAGCGTAGTAGCTACTGATCACAAAAGATTTCTAAAGCGCATATAAAGCGAGGTTTTACTTTACTTTTGTTATTTATTTCCTAGCAGTTTTCATAAACGAAACAAATAGTATATATTATAGACATTTAGTCTGTAAGAGATTATATCAATCTTATCAACAGCTAAATGTTCATAGCAACAAACATAAATCTATAAAGAAAGTTAGTTATATAATTAACAGGTTTATAACTGTTATTAATAATAACGAAAATCATGGGTATATCTGATATTATTGAATGGAGTTGTTTACTAATCAAAACTGATTTATCATATTTAACAGATATTTTTGCAAGCTAATAATTATATAGTAAAACTTGCAAATATCCTACTGTTTCTATGTTCTATGGCCAAATAAAATAGACCTTAAATTCAGAAACTTATATTGATGATTAATATCTTCCACGATTAGAAGTCAAATCAAGTACATAAGCTAGAAATCTAGGATCAGCTCAGTCAGTCAGTCTGTAAGAACTAAGTATTTGCAATCTAGTATGTTCATCGCAATTTTTCGTTATCAACTAGCAGTTCAGTAATGTAGTAGTAAGTTATCCATCGTAATATCAGAATACCTAGGCGTTGCTATTGGTTTCTCTAGGCATCTATAGTTCTGAATAGTTTTCTCTGTTTCAATTCTTTCCGAAAAGAGCAAGGTTACAGCAGCGGTACACAGTGTTAGGGTCCTCCTAGACTAGACGCTCATTGGCCAATACGAACGATTAGAAAAAAAAATATTGGGGGGGGGGGGTTGTTACAACATCCTCATGTCGCCTTGCCGTCGTCTGGTAGTCTTTCGCTTTAGATTCCACGTGCGTGGCCGTTGCTCTCCGCAGCTGACGTTTCTTGTGGCGACGTTTGCTCTTCTTATTTTCAGCCCATCTTTCGCGACTCTGCCTCGATCGCGACGCAGATGATTGGCTGTCAGTACTGGATCGGTGTCGGCGACGGCGTTTACGTGGGCGGGAACGCCTTTCACGGCTTTGGGAGCGTTTTGCAAATTGTTCGTCGTTATCGCTCCCCATTTCGTTTGATTTACCACTTCTGATATTGGATCAGAAGTGGTAAATCAAACTATGTTTAAGTCCCAAAGAGTATATTTTAAACTATTCTACAATCGGCCCTTTAAATATCACAAACTTAAACACTGTTAATACTAAAATAATAATCACTAGCTTTGCAATATTCTTTGTACTAGTATTCGTCCGTTAGGAACGCTTGCTCGAGCCAACATGGCTGCTTCCAAGCCCGACCCCCTGGAGGTATGCTAGTACTCTCGTCTTTTTAACTCTTATTATAGCTATAAATTAACCCATCATACAAATATTGTAAATTAATACAATTTGAATATTTCATAAATAATAATGAATTACTATTAACATTTCATAATTTTAATCGTTTGTAATTAAATATACGTCGTTCTGTTTCCTAGTCAAAACGATACTTTTACAGTATAAAACTAGCAACGGAAGTACTAGACATATCAACGGTTTAGCAACACAATAATATAAACCTTAACATTGTTCCGTTTCCTAGTCAAAACAATACATTTAACATATCAAACTAACTACGGAAGTACTTGCATATCTACAGTTTAGCATCATATTAATATAAATCCTAACATTTTGATCCTAACTACGAGTAACTACTCTACATACACATACCTAATATTTTGTATGTAAAAAAAACAACCAAACATGGTATGTATATTTTTATGGAATCTACATCACTTACCCTACACGTGAGTTAAGGGTCTGAACTTCTGAAGTACAAGGTGTCTCAAAAGAAAGTTTATATTTATTTAGCTTACTGCGTGAATGTTTCAGAAGCACATGTCAATATTCCGCCTAAATCAACGCTATGCCAATACTTGTCTGGCCCTTTATTATATTATTTGCCAGCTTTGATAGCCATAGCATCAAATATTAAAGCAACGTTCATCTCACCCTTTTCAGCCTTATCCGTCAAGAATTCCATCATTTCTGCCATAAAATCCAGGTCGCATTTATGCGTCACCAATATCCTTCGCAGAGTTGCAGGGTGAGGTAAAGGAATGCGATTCCTCAAAAATTAATAGGCTTTACTCGAATAATCATATAATGATAAATAAACGGTTTAATTTTATCTCAATATTTATTGGACGTGTTAGTTTTTGCCGTATTTAATCTTGTGTGAATGTTTCTAAATTATGTTGGACCATCTGTTCGATTTCAGAATAACTATCACAATATTTTTATTATTATTAATAAACATTTTAGGTTATCAAAAGTTGTGTAACGTATTTTCAGGCGTTGTAAGTAGTAAAACTTTGACATCTCGACGTAATTTATTCTTACATGGTGAGGCAGTAGTCGGAGCAGATGCAGTTTGCGTGCAAACACTTTCCGTACCTAGTAATTATCTTATTTCTGTCACTTTCTTGCAGTTTTATCGTTTTTGGTACTTGTATTTCTTCTATAGGTAAGTACATATATTGCTTAAAACGTCAGTATTTTTTTGCAGGGCTCGATCTGTAAAGAAACTTAATACATACACAAAAAATATACATTTCGTATTTTTACCTGCATTTTTTACGCATATTACAACCTTAAAAATTAACCTTTAGACGTAGCCTTTTTTAGGCCCATGAAAATAGCTTGGCGTCAACTACTAAACAACTGGAAGAAAACTGACGGAAGAATGTTGACATCTGTGCCTAAAGGTTGTTTTCCGCATCTATTAAAACTTTTAATAGACCAGATAAAACCAAATGCAGAAAATAATGTTAAAGCTGGATTTCGCAAAGCAGGAATCAATCCAATAAACGAAAATGAAGTTTTATCAAGATTACCTAAGCTAGACCAAGATAACGATGCAAATAAAAATGCAGTTGATGACTCTTTCCTACAAATCTTAAGAGACATGCGGTATGGAACAATGCAAATGAAGGAACCAAAGAACAAAAAAAAAACTAGAGGTAGTTTCAGGAAAAAGTGTAAGTGGTAAAGATATGAATATAATACACGAAGAACCGATACTAACTAAAAGTACGAAACCAGATAATTCAAAGAAAGGTAAAGGAATTGGAAAAAAGACAAAAACACAGACTCAGTGTCAACATGTCACCAACGGAAAAGATGAAACCGATAGTACACTAAATAACATTATTATTGAGAGTAAAGAAACTGACAACAGAAATCAGATCCAACAAGTAACAAAAAACTTAAAACTATGTAAATTGTTACATAGTTTTAAGCAAAAAGCATATTAACAGGTAAGAAATGGGATGGAAAAGAAAATGTTACGCCAATATTACCAAAAGCTGGATCTTCAAAGGATCAGGAAGTATTAAATATGGATACTGAATATTTTAGGTTTCAAAAAGATCTTGAAGGCTGTTCAGAGATATTAAACGTAGAGGATATGCCAATTGTTTTTGCTTACTCGTTAAATTTAGGGTATCAAGAGGAAATAATTATCCAAAGCTCAAGCTATTTAAAACAAAAAGACATTTCAAGTAGAGCCAATAAAAAAAAACCTGAAATAACAATTATATCCGACATTACATTACCATTGCCACCTCCAAAGAAAAAAAAGAGACCTATTAAGTTACAGAATAATGAAGAAGAAATTTTGAAAATTCTAGAAGAGGACGATTAATTATACTTCACCTGCTAGTATATTTTGTATGTTTCAAGGTGTTTTATATTTTTACGGAATTTCATAGTTTATGTTGATGTGATAAGAAAGTATTTTGTTATGTTATTTCCCATTACATATATTTATCATATAAGCGTTTTTAATTTCAAGTTCATTTAGTTTATATAAGACGTACTTATATATATATATTAACATATTTAACTTAGTATTTAATTACGTTTTAAGAAAACAATTTATTTTAAGTTACTTCTACTTGTCCTTTTAAGAGCACAATTTTATTAAATAGTCAATGTAGTACTAGTTAGTACCTACCTTAGTTTAATATATAATTTATTTCATTATGGAAGTACATCCAGCGACCAAAGGAGCCAAAGTTTTCTATAATTCAATTACATCGCATAAGTCACTATGCTATTTTAACGTGCTTACGCTATCTTAACATGGATAACTGGGATAGCTTTTACGAAAAGATAAAATACATTTAAAAACCTATATAAACAATAGTTTTGTCGCTGACTGAAAAGTTGTTTTTATTTAATAAATCATTTTTTTGCTATTTTTTTTGTTGAGTTTTGCATTAACAACAGAAATTGAAAACCTTTTCTCGTATCGGGTAAAAATCAAAGAAACAAACCCTAGAAAAATTCCCGATTCACCTCTTTACCGTCCCTTTCCACCCCTACAACGGGGTGAATAGGGATCAACCACATTTTTATGTTTTTTTCGTAAGCCTAACGTTTTAACACACTTTTTGTGTTTAATAATTAAAGTTTGAACCACCGGAAGGCATATCTAAGTAGTATTAATCAACGCAAGAGCGAATGTAATGTTAAAAATCTGCTGCAAAAAATGAAATCGTCCCTATTCACCCCGTTTTACGGTACTTTACTCTGCGGTTCGGAAATACGCGCGGCGCCGAGCGCCGCGTGCCAGCCGGCGGCGTTAGTGCGAAAAATTGCACTCCGAGTGCGCTCTCACCGAGGTTCTAAACGCGCCCGATAGTGGGTTTGAAGTGAAACGAAAAGAAAACGACGCGATCGATTCCGTATCAAAAAGGAACTCAACAATTGTGGCAGGACTATTTTATGTCAGGTTCCTCCGCTAAGAGAAGTCAAGGCGTCAACATTCCACGCTCGACAGTTCCCTATAGGGAGGTGGAGGGAGCGGCTGGCCCAACCAAGGGCTGGTCACTGGACTGTTGAGGCTGTCTGACCCGTCCTCCAAAATTGATTAGACAGGGAACACGAGACACTTACCTTCCGGTTGGTACAAGTCCTTACGTGCCACGGGTGCTTTGGGAAGTACCTGTGTTGCATCGCCGGAAGGGAACCGACACCAGAGTGCCGTCATTGCAACTGTGGCGAGAATACGGCGCAGCATACGCTCGAGGAGTGCCCAGCTTGGGAGAGCGAGCGCCGTGACCTCGTTGAAGTAGTGGGGGATGACCTCTCGCTTCCGGCATTAGTTAAAGCCATGGTGGAGAGCGACAGGTCGTGGAACGCGGGGCTAGAATTCTGCGAACGGGTCGTGTCGCAGAAGTAAAATGCGGAGAGGGAAAGAGAGATTACCTCTACTCTCCCAATCCACACCCGGAGAGCCGGGCCTAGGAGGAGGGCGCATCAAGCCCTCCTCCACCCCCCATAACAGAGGTCCCGGTGATGGACTAGGGTGTGTCCATCACCTTTTTTTTTAGGACCTCAAGACGATGCGCGCGGTGTTTCCGCGTGCCTCTCAAAGATGTTGGAGTGGAGTGACTCCTGCATCATCCCACTGGGATGGGGTCCTCATGAGAGGGCCGATGCCTCCGGGGTCGCAGACGAGTACAAAACCGTTCCTGTAGCCCCGACACTAGGGCGCCCGGAGAAACACCGTGTGGTGGTTTAGTCGGTATGGTCTGCTGGCTGCTATAGAGGCAGTTGGCGTGTAAATGACGAGTCCGACATACCCCGTCGAGTCCCCTCGGATTATGCGGGGATTTGTAAGTGCATTCCCCACACGTAAAAAAGGGTTATTTTATGTCAACGTCAACGCCGTCAAGCCAACAAACTAATGTCAGTGTCAGTTCAGTCAGCCGATCGATCAATCACAACAAATCAACCAACGTAACGAACGAAACCAGTTTTTCAGTCAGGGTTTCGTCTTTTCGTTCAAAGCAGAACTTTTCGAAATTCTCTAAATTTTCAAGCCGATATGTTCATTTTATAAAACGTATTTTATTTATTCAGTAAGGAGTCCTGTCTTTCAAAATCTAAACAGGTAACCAAAAACGTCCTCCTCTATTACGTAAATTTGAACTGTAAAGAAATTTGAATCATGAAAACATCAATCGAAGTTCGTATCTTTCCTGTTTGTATTAAATTGTCTGGCTAACACTTTGCTCTCAGCATTAGCATTATACTAGTATTATAAGCTCTTTGCAGTATACTATTTCTCTTGTTGATCTTATCCGGTACATACAATTAGGTACCAATATGAGTACTATTTTTAATCTAACACTAAACCAACTTGTCCCTATTAAAGAAATATCCGTTCATGTGTATACAATATAGGCAGAGTACTAATTATATTGATGGTTTTGGTTTGATACAGTTGCAAAATAAGAAGCTGACAATATGAGCAAAGATAACACCACCACCACAGTACAACCACCCCAGAAATTCAAGTAAGTCTCCTTATTTTTAATATCACAATGCAAGTCAACAACAGTCTATTAATTTAATTCGAATCTGTTGTGTGTCAGTCAGAGTAGTGAATCAGGAACATCTTACCTGTACAAAGTAATTCTAAGTCCATTTCCAGGATATCATTTCTTTGCCAAGTTGCATCAAAATTGGTTCTGTAAATAAATAGTGAGTGTGAAACAAGGACATACACAAACATGACAAAGACAAACACACTTTTACATTAAAATTTATATTTAGTGCAGAGGTGCAGATTATACTTTTAAAAGTAGGTATATTTCCAAACTGCATTTTTGTTTTGTTTTATCATGGTACCTGCTTCTAGTATTCATCCTTTTTTTAATAATGTTTTACCTTCCAAGGATTTATTTTTTATTAAGTCGGCACATTTTACCCACTTTGAAAATAAAAATGGTTGTCTGTAAAGTCGGTTTACGGATTAATGTTACATGACAACATCATAAGACAAGCCGCACATTTAGGCATGTTCGGCCTAAGCCCAGTTATAATGTGACAATTAGTCATGTTTTTTGTGGGTGCAGCTTGTGTTCATCAATTAATAAGATGTTATCACTTCAATAAAGTCATAATACTTACATTTGAGTGAAAACTACACAAAAATTGTTAAGGGATTAGGTTTTAGGTGGAATCGGGGAAACCAACACAAATCAAAAGATATAATGAGATTGTTCCAAAATTTTTATAAAAGCATTAAAATAACAATGTGATGGAGATGTTAATACATTAAGATAACCCTATTTGCTCCGTTGCTAGTGACACTGCCTTGGAAGCTCGGCGCCTCTGGTTTGATCCCTGACTGGGGAAAATATTTGTGTGATGAGCAGATATATTTGTTCTCAGGTCTTAAATGTTGTGATGTGTTAATGTGTGTGTTATTACCTCCTGCGAGCCAGAGAATATGAGTGTGGAGTTGTTTAAACATTTTTATAGTTTATATTCCTTGTTAAACTGTTAAAGTTATGGGTCCCATAACACTAAAGTTTCCTGTTAACATATATTGCTGTATTACACCTTGCAACAAGCTGCACTACATGTCCATCTGAACTGCTCTACATGTCCATCTGAACTGCTCTACTGCTTCCATATGGAATAAAATAAACCGGCTAAGTGTGACTAACTTGCGCACCAAGGGTTCCATACTTCTGTACTATCTTACCACTTTATTTTAGTGAGTTTATCTTAAGTGCAAGCACAACTATCTCTCACTTGGTCTGTTTTTGCTAATTATCGCTCTGCATATTATAGAATACCTGCATATAAAATATCCATGAAATGTGTGCTCACATGTGGACCAGCGGATGTCCAATATAAAAAAGGACGATTTCCTCAACAGCACTGCCTTTGCCTACAATTTGCGTGCTAACACAATTTCGGGACACATTTGAGAGTTTTAATAGTGCTTATGGCAAGATTCGGACCGCACTACAATACGCCTGCCAAGCTTGGTATATTATGGCAAATCTCCAATGATGTCTCTGTGATCAGCAGAATGAAAACCGACAGCCATCACCGCATTATAAGAAGCACATTGAATATCGCCTTGAGAAGTCACATCTGGTGAAGTCTATGCTCCGTCCACATCCTGCCCAAATCCAAAACCCTGAAAACTCAAACTTCAAAACCGTTTCTAGTGCCTAGCTGAATGCGACACATTGTAGGAGTTTACAAAGGTTGGTGGAAATAGTCCAAGCTGTTGGGTCTGAAATCTGTGAGTCCAAACGCCGCAGGAAAGCTCAAAAACTCTATGGATCTAATGGCACAACAGAGCGAAATGAGAATGATGCAGTCTACAGTTACAGTATAGGTGGACTGCGGTAAACTCAATAGGCGAATTTGGAAGTCCATGTGACATGACTTGCATGCTTTTAACACTGCCCGTATTATGGCCGCGATTGAGCGAAACCAGGGCTCTAAAGTGTTTCCAAAGGATTTGTCTATTGGGCTAAACCAAATGACAAAACTGAAGACCTAAAATGGCAATATCGTTTCATCCAAACCTGCGATTCTGATAGAGTTTGAGAGCTTCTATGGACAGTTATATACCTCGACTCGCTAACTTGCTATTGACTCAGCTCACAACACCAAGCCAAGTTACTTCGACACTATACCGAAAAAATCTCGGACGTCAGCCTATCCGTGATTAGAATGGCTCTCGAACAGTTTGAGAATGTCAAGGTTCTAGGAAAGGACAGAATTTATATTCTACCTAACCTGGGACAGACTTTCTAATTAGGTAGGTCCAACTTCAACAAGGAGGTCGCACGAAGAATCCAGCTCGGATGGGCAGCGTTCGGGAAGCCTCGATCCATATTTTCGTCCCCAATACCTCAGAGCCTGAAAACCAAGGTATTCAACCAATGTGTGTTGCCACTGATAACTTGTGGCACTGAGACATGGTCCTTTCTGTTGGCCTCATTAACCACCTCAAAGTCGCTCTCAAGCAATAGAGAATTATAATGCTTGGGTTAAATTATTGTTTCCCTGCGTGTTTAGGTGAAATTATGATGAATGATAATATAAAACACATACAATACAAATCCGCCATTACAACATATAATCTGTGGAAAATTCAGCCAGCTAATTATTAGGGTATGAAAGAGACAGCATTTTAAGGTAGGTCAAATAGATTGATTCGTTACGTATGTGTGCCTCGGCTTCGCCTCAGCCCACGTTGTGGAACTTTCAACCAGCTACTTATTAAGATATGAAAGAGACATCATTTTAAGGTAGGTCAAACAGATGGATTTACGTATGTGTGCCTCGGCTTCGCCTCAGCCCACGTTGTGGAACTTTCAACCAGCTACTTATTAAGATATGAAAGAGACATCATTTTAAGGTAGGTCAAACAGATGGATTTACGTATGTGTGCCTCGGCTTCGCCTCAGCCCACGTTGTGGAACTTTCAACCAGCTACTTATTAAGGTATGAAAGAGACATCATTTTAAGGTAGGTCAAACAGATTGATAGATTTACGTATGTGTGCCTCGGCTTCGCTTCGGCCCACGTTGGTGAACTTTCAACCAGCTACTTATTAAGGTATGAAAGAGACAGCCTTTGAAGGTAGGTCAAAAAGATTGATGGATTCGCCCCGGCCCGCGTTTACACGTTCGTCCATCAATGCCTCTTTTGCTGGCCGATGCAGTGTAATGTACTACCACGGTAATATTATCTACAATATTACCGTGGTGCTACCTACCTATATCCCGATTTAACGGGTAGTTCCGGAGGGTATGAATACCTTATTCTAACCGGATGAAGTTACGCGCAGAAACTAGTTTAAAATATACAGATGAAGTCTCATTTCCATAATTACCGACAACAATAAAATATGGCCTTCGCAGCAATTTATCTACCAGTTCTCTGCGAGCAAAACAATTTCAACCATACTACTAATCTACTATATTTTACTGTCAACAATATATACGGCCATGACATAGCTCTGCGACTTTTTCAGCCGGTTCAACGGTAACATTCATTTAAAATTTGCCATGTTCTTATTAAAATGTTTACTCCGACAAAATTATCACATACTAGCACTAACTGCTCTGTCAACAGTTCTTAAGCTTATGTGTATATTTACTTATTAGCTTATAGGCACTTTGTATATAATCAAAAGATTAAATACAGTAAAGAAATGTTACATACTCTAATATAAAAATACTATAATACTACATAAGTGTTTAGAAAAATCTACTCTAAAAGTGGTTGTCTGTAAAGTCGGTTTACGGACGATAACTTTACGTGGTAACGTCATAAGACAAGCCGAACGCAGGCCGATCGTGCCTCTCTATCGTTTGTTCCGCGTTCTCGCTTGCACGCTCGGCTCAGGCGGAACGTGACAATGAGTCATACTTTTTCGTGAGTGCAGCTGGCGTTCATCGATTCAAAAGTTCGTTATCACGTCACAAGTATTACACATATTTTGATAGAAAATCGACTTCTTCTCTGACCTGAATACATCTCAAACCTAAGAAGTCTCCGTGCATCTAGATCTGCTGTTCCTGACAAAGAAGATGGAAATGTAGATTATGTTTGTGCAACTAAATTAAATGACAGGAAATAGTTGCGCTGCGCTCCCAGCGTAATAGCTATAGATCACCCAGCCTCCTTGCGGGAACATTTAGGGCCGGAATAAGTAATGGTCAATGAATGAGCAGCATCCAGTGACTGATGCGTTGTTCATTCTGTTATTGATCAACAGTCCAGCTAAAGTTACGTTTCTGTTGACGTCAACGATCGATCAAAGCTTCATATTTAGTCTAGCTAGATAGATAATGAACGCGACGCTAACTCATATTCGTAAATATTAGCCTAAAATGTATATAGCCTAATATGTAGTATTGTTAAGATTACTTACGTACCAATTCGTCTCTAATAGTATAGTAGTAGAAATAGTAGAGTGGCTTTTTGGGTACTGATCGAACAACAGGAGTTGAACGAGTCGAACTGCAGTTACTTTTAAATTTATGAAATAGTAGAATCGGCCTCCGGGCATTTATCTATGCTCTAAACTGCAAAACCCCTGCAGAATCGGCGGAAACAACTATTGTCGCCCCCTCACTACTCGTACCTCCACTACTTAAATCTGACTGAACTCACACTCTAGATCACAAAACTACCGAAAAGAAATCTGACCTAGCGACTCTAAAGCCGGGTCCGCCGCGCCGTGTTTTCATGTTTGTGAACAGAATAATATTGTTCGCTAACCAAATAGGAGCGTGGCCTAACAGTTTTGTTGGCAAAAACACAATAACGTGTTTGCCGAGACGAATGGATTACATCCCCCGCGTTCGCCTGCGGGGAGGGGAAGTTACACATTTTGTGTTAGCGCTCAGTAGAGGAAGAAGTCATTATTGTTGGAAGAGCGTAAATAATTATATGTGACAATTCTCTTCTCTTTGACATTTGTGATGGAGTAGAATAAAGAAAATAATCAGTACTTGTTCTCTATCATATATTATATTAAACGAACGAGGTTGCAGGTAAAGTCGGACCAGGAATCTATTTCTGTTTCTTATTTAGAGAACTAAATCTACTATTGCTATAACAGCTTCCACGTTTCTTCGTCGGAACTCATTTTAGAAATGAAACAAAAACAATAACAACAATAGGCGCAGCGGACGGGCGGCTTTGCTAACATGTTTTGCGAACTTATTTTGATAACATGTTTTGTTAGAAAATTGGCGCTGCGGACCCGGCTTAATAGAATTCCACTTGTACTGAAAAAAATTAAGCCTGGAATCTCCGCAGTTTTCCCATGGCCTAATCCTGTTGTCTCTACGGATACGAGTCAGGTGCCGAAAAGTGGACCACTACCTACCTATGCCGCTTACATGTGGAGCCAGGAAATGATGAAGTATGGAGAAGCGGTAGCCTATTCTCTTAACAACTCTTTAAAGGATTTTGATAGAGATTGGCATGACAGTCTCATAATCAATTTCAAATAGGATAATATTTTTGTGTTCACCAAAAATCTAAAGGGTACATCTATGTATGCATTTCTAAAATATTGATCTTAAACCCGTTTAATTGTTTTACTATAATTAAACTACTCGGCCAACAAAATATGTTACATCAAACAAATTCCAAATTAACACCAAGATATAACACTTTTTTATTATAGTGCGCTGCAAATATTCTATTGTAACAATAACTATTTTATTCTTCCCCGAAAAATACTGATCGTGCACCAAATATTCCTGAATGTTACACAAAATAGGTTAGGTTAGCATTTTTTATTAATAAAGCTACATTGGACATTAATTGGTGTTCGATTCAAATACATTTTGCAGTGCATTATCTGAAGTAAAACAAAAAAATAAATGCTTGTTTTTAAAATTAGGTGTATTACTATTTTTACAAATTTGCAACAGTTGTTAAATAGATGCTCGTTATGACATATTTTAATGAACATATTTTGGTGCACATTCAGTAGATTTGGTGGAACACAGGCAAAATTAGGTAAATGAAATGGGATTAAATTGAAGTACTTTTAAATACCATCCTTTCAAATATTACCTACTTTCCATGATATTTTCGTCCCCAATACTGACTGATACTGATTTAAATCATACCAAATTTTCAACAGTATTATTTATAGTCTCGCTACTAATCCATATACACTATTTCTAAAAAAAATATAGCAAAATTACTTTTCAACCGTATTCTAAAAAAAAAGGAAAATATCTCAAGTCGACGAGTATATTTTTTTACGTACGCGTATGATCACTCATAACTTTTTAGCTGATTAGTCCGATTTTTATAATTCTTTTTTGTTTGTTAGAGTATACTAGACCGAATTTGTTGAAAATGAGACCATCCATTTAAATTTCACCAAATTCAATCAGGCTGTTTTTTGTTTACCTAAGTACAATACAATCCAATAACTGTAAAGTGTTTCCCCTATCTCGATGACATCGTATTGACCGTGAATGACAATCGACCCCGTAAGTAGCAAGGGTCACTAAAAAGAAGGAAATATTTTTGTCACTAGAAGTTGAATCGACTTCAACACTAAAAATTGTGATAATTGGTTCTTTTGAGTCATCGTGGTACCGACTTCAAACATTTTTTGTGTTAAGTAGGTTCCATTTTTAATTTAAAAAATCCTACTTAGTAACACGTTAAACTTTTATCTCTCATATCAGACTACACTACGTATCTGATAAGTGTTAATAATAGTGGATATGGAAAGAACTACTGCGTTAAAGATAAACGTTTTATCTTCTAAATGGGTACTCCAGTACTAAATCTCTATTTGCCTAACCACATGCAAAGATATAATGATTACCGCGGAGACAAATACATCGCTTTGGCATTTATGGCTTATTGTTACGGTGCTTTACTACATGTCTAATGTAACTACATTACTTATTCATCATGAGCATCATCTCAGCCGTAAGACGTCCACTGCTGACCAAGGCCTCCCCCACAAGTTTCCAAAGGGATCGACTGGATATGATAAGTTACCTGACAATAAATATATTTTAAAGAAAAGCCATCTTAGTGTATTTCATTAGCCTAGAGCCCGTAACACACAGCTATAATATAATGCAATTGATTAAACATCTATACACATATATAAAACTAGTAACTACCCGCGACTTCCTTCGTGGTTTTTCTTAATAAGAACCATCTCCTGACAGTAATTGACACAACCAAAAAATAGTTAGCGAGATTGTTCCATCCGTTCTCAAGTTATAGCGTGACCAGGAGAAATAGGGGTTCATTTTTATACGAGTATATATAGATATAAAATTAAAGTGTCAGTTTGTAATATCAAAATAGGAGGAATCCTCTGAGAGGAAGGCTCGAGTCCCAGCAGTGAGAACAAAATGGGCTGATTATGATGATATATTATGCTTATATATTTTTGTTCCAGCCTTTTGCCGAAGATCATCAATGGAGGTATCGCCGGTATTGTGGGCGTGTCGGTGGTGTTCCCTTTGGACTTGGTCAAAACTAGGCTGCAAAATCAGGCCGTGGGACCCAATGGCGAGAAACAATATAAAAGCATGTGAGTTTTTGTCCTACTTACTATATGTATGCCTTGGCGAGGTCCAATCCCAATTTTAAAATAATATACAATGCTTTACGTAAGGTTGAATATTGCTTATCAGATTGGACGATGTAATGCGAAGATGCATTAATTTTGTACGTTTTCTACCGACATTGAAATTTATAGAGAGAAAAATTCCATCATCGGACGGGACTCGTCGGACGTTTTCTACCGACTTCCAAAAAAAGAAGGAGGTACGACTGTATTTTTTTTATGTTTGTTACCTCATAACTTTCGACCGAACCGATTCTCAAAATTCTTTTTTTTAATGCTTGTGCTTCCCGTGTGGTCCCATTTATCAAATTCGGTCCAGTAGGTTTTAAGTTCCACTCCAATAACTGATTTTTACCAAAGTAATAAAATGGAAGTCGGTATTACATTTTTCAAATTGCACATTGTTCTTTATATTTTGCGATATACATATAACACAATTAAAAAAACTGCTGATTACTATTTTCGACCGACTTGCAAAAAGGAGATGGTACTCAATTTAACTGTTTATTTTTTATTTTTGTTACCTCTTAACTTTCGATAGGGTGAACCGATTCTCAAAATTCTCTTTTTTTGTTTGAAAGCTGGTGCTTCTCATGTTAGTATATATAGTTTTTGAGTTACACTGCAATAGGCTTAACTTTCCTTTAACGGCCGTCGAGTTGGTGGTTGATATTTTTTTTACAGAAAGGTTACATTATTATAAGCACACACACCAAGTTTCAACCTGTGGAGACGCGTAGTTTTTGAGAAAAAAAATATTGAAAATCAATTATTTATGCAATATTTACGTCAATACCTACCACAAATCATATAGAATTCTCGCCATTGAACGTTTCGTTTTACGTACAGGTAAGGTGTCATACGTTCGGTAACATTTTGTTTTACATAAATTTACGTAAATAATTATATTTTGTAGTAATTTTAAAAGTTTTCATGCACACATATATTTCACAGTAGCGGACAGTAGCGGAGTATCTAGTCAGAGCAAAGTCACAATAGGTGCGACGACGAGCGTAGCGAGGAGGAAAGTTAGGTTGAATGGTGACCACACAACGCGCAAGCCGAGCTAGCCGCGGCAGCGGCCGGCGAAGCGCCAGAATTAGGTCCATCACACACGATGAAGATACTATAAAATATATATTATCTATATATATTATCTATTATAGATCATGAAGACATCTTAAGATAGTGTCCGATACTGATCTTAAGATCAAATACAGGTTGTTGACAAAACCGTTGCAGTAAATGGACGTCAGGTCTTCAGTTACCCAACAAATTTATATTTTCACAATAAAAACTAATGAAGCACATTATCTTATGTATCTATTTTGTTTCGAACCTGTAGAAATATTTTTTGTAAATAGAAATGAAACTAACGCGAATGTGTCAAACAAAGGAAATCATCGAAAAAATGAGACTTTCTATCTACTAACCGAACTAGCGGTATGACAATTTTATCTTAGTAGAATTTAAAAAAATGTTCTATGGGCCTAACGTCTGTAGGTTTTTCTAGATTGTAAAGTCAAAGTCAAAATCATTTATTCAATTTAGACATCAAAGACGCACTTATGAACGTCAACTTTTCATTATAATGTACTTTAAAGACTACCGCCGCGTTCCAAAATATATAGAACCCACCGAGAAGAAGCGGCAAGAAACTCGGGGCCATTCTTTTTATATAGATGTTTACAATGTTTCTACTTAGGTACTACAAATATTACATTTTATGGGTGGCAGAGAGACAGCTTGCCAGAAGTGGAGTATTCCAAGCATCTTTATGTTCTACGAACTTTATAGTAAGCTTTTTTTATTAAAACGTTTTTTACAATCAACTTGAATTTTCCCTCTGTGAGCTCAGTTATGTGCTTTGGGATTTTATTGTAAAAACGCACACAATTTCCTAGGAATGACTTATTAGTCTTCGCAAGTCTAAAACTAGGTACAGCTATCCTATTTGTATTTCTGGTATTAAAAGTGTGGTGATCACTGTTTAACTTATATTTATGTAAATTTTTACGAACATACATTATATTTTCAAATACATATAAGGAAGGCAACGTTAATTAATATATTGATTTCTTTAAATAAATCTCTCAAAGATTCATGGGGACCCATTTCGTATATAGCTCTAATAGCACGTTTCTGAAGGATAAATATGGTTTCTATATCAGCCGCTGAACCCCATAGCAATATTCCATATGACATTACGCTGTGGAAATATGCAAAATACACTAACCGCGCCTGTAGGTACTCCATATAGATCAATCAAACTAGGTAACTACTAAATCGATGTTAGTATTCTTGATGAAATAAGGCTATGTTATATTATTAGACTAGCTGCTGCCGCGACTTCGTTCGCGTAGCCCTTTAATTAATGCTTTCAGTATAAATCCCATCAAAATTAGCCCAGCCTTTTCAGAAAATACCCGGATTATAGAGGCAGACAGACAAACTATTAAAAAACTGGTAGGTATCGTGCAAATAACTATATGAAAGTGCAAGAAAAAGCTGTTTTTTTCTGAAAGATCATTGTAAAGTTTAAATTCACTACGGTGTTTCCTGTGTTTTATGTGGTCTTCTATCCAGATTCTTCGTTTTTTACTTTTAGCTAGTATGACGGTTATATCATATTCACAGTCCCGATCATCATCTGAGGAACTGTCCAACAGGTCTAGCAACAAAACACGAATCATCGCAAATTTAAAAAATATGAACACTCTGTATATTACAGTGAGAACGATCGAGACGTGCGGCTCCTGAGATGGACTCCGATAAAATGTACGCTTGGGATATATTATAGTATCCGCGCCGTGTGTGGTGGGTTAAGTTTATATAACTTTTATATTCGACGCTATAATATATATTATCTTAGTCGTGTGTGATAGGTTTCAGCTGACTTACACCTCAATAAGGATATATAACTTGCTCAAAATTATAAATTTAAAAGGCACGAAAAGGGGGGGCTCCCCAGTTTTACTTTGAGGGGGGAGGAGGGTTGGTCCCCCCTCCCACCTCGAGGGACGTTATAGGCTAACCTACACCTCGATATGGATATATAACTTCCTCAGAATTAATAATTTAAAAATCTCGGAAAGGGGGGGGGGGCTCCGCAGCTTTTCCTTTGAAGGTGGGGTAGTACTCCCCCCTTCCTTCTCAACTCGACGGACGTTAATGGAAACTCGTACCCTCCAATAACTGATTTTTACCAAAGTAATCGAATGGAAGTCGGTATTTTTTTTTTTAAATTGCACTTGTAATACTGTATGTTAGGTATATATTACCTAAAAATATTTAGTGTTATCGCTGAAAATTTGAGAGCTTGGAGCTGAGAGTTTGGACGTGAAAGTTTATTTTTGTGAGCCTATTTATGCTTTTTTTCTGCGGAAAGCGAGTAATATTTAAGTATTTTTTCATAGAATATTATCGATCTGTTTCGTTGTACTAGATGTTTAAAGATTCTGATTTTTACTATTATCAGGATACTAGCGCGTCTTAAAATACGGGTACTTAATTTCTATCAAGTCTGCAGGCGCTTCGTAAATGGCTATGGTCGTAGAGTACTTAGTTTTTAGGGTGTTTGTACATCCGCAGTGAAGGTTATATTGTTGACTCCTGTTTATTATTATTAATTATGACAATGACTTATGTTTGTTTTCGGCATCCTGTTTACGCTTACAACAAAATATTTACGAATATATATGACGGAGAAAGCACCTCCGGAGTGTTTTTAAAAAGTGTGACGTCAGCATTGCTGACGTCACAATTGTTGTTTTCATGATGATCACTCATTTTTGGTTCCTCGAAGTAAAACTTCACAAGTACTTTTATAAGCTTCGTATATTCAACGAGCAGCGTAACAACGTCACAAAGAGGTCCGTACTGTACGGCGACTCGAGAGCGACTGAGACGAGCACCTACAGTGCGGCCGTATTTATAGGACTCGGCGCACGTGCACGAGTTTACAAGTTTGTTGGTAAAGTATTGAAATTACAATCAAAACATTAATTTTACATCGTAATCAACTCAAAAATAATCAACTGATGATTTATAAACTATTTTTAGGGCAATCAAATGATTAAACTTAATTATTCTCGACGAACTGTTGTAGTTGCGCCGATACGGCCATACTGACAGGCGGTGCGCGCTCTGCACCAGCCTCGTTGGTTCTCGTAGATTGTTATGGATTCTCGTAGATTATTTGGATTCTCGTAGACCTGAAAGAAATGAAATAACTTTCTTTGAGTAGTGCGTCTGTAAGCGACCTGCGTTGCTATGTCTTTTTGGGGATATCAATGCTTATAGGGTTAGTAGGTTCTCGTAGAGTTCTCGGAGGGTCTCGGAGGGTCTCGTAGAATTCTCGAAGGGTCTCGTAGAGTTCTCGGAGGGTCTCGTAGAATTCTCGAAGGGTCTCGTAGAATTCTCGAAGGGTCTCGTAGAATTCTCGAAGGGTCTCGTAGAGTTCTCGGAGAGTTATTTGAAATATTTGGATTTAGTTACTTATCTTTTATTCTGATGGGTCGTCTTGGTTCGAGTCGTGGTTTGGCTGTACTTGCAGCCCTTCTCGTGAGGTCGACGGAATGGGCTCATTTGATTCTGCAGTGGGATCTCGTTGAATAGGTGATTCGTTTCCCGCCGATACGGTCAACTGATCCCCAGGTTGCGGAGCGCGGCGCAGGCAGCTGATCATGGGCAACCTTGCGAGGTCGTCCTCTACCGACAACTTTCTTTACCAGATATCGGTCATTATCCAGTATTCTACAAACTTCATATGGTTCGCTGTATTTAAGGTCAAGCGAGGTTTGGTTTCGAGGATTATTTTTCACCAATACGTAGTCTCCTCTTTGAAAATGATGGATTTTGGCCTTGTGTAGGTTGAAGCGTTGTCTGTCTTGTTCGCTACAACGAATCATTTTCTGTTTCACCTGTTGAGTGAGCGCTTCAATATCAACGGTTTCGTTGTCAATATCCACCAGGTTGAGAAGCTCAGGAGGTACACAGTGCTTTCGTTGTGTAATAAGTGTCAGTGGAGCAACACCGGTGACTCGGTGGATTGTACAGTTCATTGCCAGCTGAAGTTCCTCGAGTACAGTGTGCCACTGCTCTGCTTCGTAATTTTTAATCATTACCAAAGCATTTTTTGAGGGTTGCAACGACTCTTTCAACTTGGCCATTCGCTCGGCTGACTCCTGGAGCGATAGCATGGATATTTATTCCGATGGCGTCACAGTAGTCCTTGAACTCGCCAAGGAACTCTCTTCCTCCATCTACTATTATTTGAACCGGCGCACCAAATAGATGCACCGTGCGTTTTAGAGCGGCTAATGTGCTGTGTGGGTTTTTGTTGGTACTGAAGTACAGTAAAACGTACTTTGAGAAAGCGTCAATGGTGACTATGACGTATTGTTGATCATCTGGAGTGCCCAGCTTCCCTGTTATGTCCATATGAATAACTTGGAAGGCGGCCGTTGGTTTTTGTATGGGGTGTAACTGGGCTTGAATGGCCCCGGATCTTCCTTTAGATGTTCGGCATACAACACAGTTATCCACAAATCTTTCGGATAATGGAACTCATTTTGTTGAACCAATAGGTTTCTCTGATCTTCTGCAGTGTCTTTTCCCAGCCAGGGTGTTTTAGTGCAGTGTGAAACGAGTTTATAATGCTCCATTGAAATGATTTGGGAACGACGGTACTGAGCTGCTGACCGAAGACAGGATCATTGACGTTCCTTTTTTAAAACGTTGTCCTCTAACACATAGTCTTCCACTGGGTTATTGTCACTGAGACTGTCCATTATCGGACGCAGTTCTTCATCCCGTCGCTGTTCAATTTTGAGCCAGTTCAAGTATCTTGTCATAACATTGACTGCAAGCTCAACTGGATTGCGACAGCGATGAATCCTTGGCAGAAGGTCCTATTTGTGTTTTGACGCTTTTAATGCGTTGCAATCCGTTATCACGGTGAATTTTCGCCCATATAGATACTGGCGAAAGTGTTTTATGGCTCGTACCACTGCCAGTGTCTCCAACTCGTAGGAGTGGTACCGACTCTCGGCTTCCGTGGTTCTCATGCTCATAAAGGCAACAGCATGTTGTCGTTTTACACGTTGACTAATTATTGTTGGCTAATTTTTGTATCCGCGTCGATACGGCCATACTGACAGGCGGTGCGCGCTCTGCACCAGCCTTGTTGACTCGTTAACTCTCGCAGACTGCTGTTAATTATGGCTGGCCTGCAAAGAATGAGATATTCTCTGAGTAGTGAGTCTGTAAACAACTTACGTTGCTTTATCTTGTTTGTTACATTAACACAACTGTTATGTAACCTTAGGAGTCTTTTGATTAGTAAACAGTACACAAAGACATCGTGCACTGCCTTATTAATTTAGAATCTGTGGTGTATACGTGTCTACCCATAGTTCCACAAGGCGTCCCCACGGTATCTCAGGGTTCACTGTGGATGCATCAAGGATCCGTGGTTAGCTCAAAGGTAACACATGGTTAGCTCAGAGGTATCACTCTCCAGACATTTTTGTAGATTACAACAGTACACTAAGACATCTTAAGTGCACTGCCTTATTAATTTAGAATCTGTGGTGTATACGTGTCTACCCATAGTTCCACAAGGCGTCCCCACGGTATCTCATGGTTCACTGTGGATGCATCAAGGATCCGTGGCTAGCTCAAGGGTAACACATGGTTAGCTCAGAGGTATCACTCTCCAGACATTTTTGTAGATTACAACAGTACACTAAGACATCTTAAGTGCACTGCCTTATTAATTTAGAATCTGTGGTGTATACGTGTCTACCCATAGTTCCACAAGGCGTCCCCACGGTATCTCATGGTTCACTGTGGATGCATCAAGGATCCGTGGCTAGCTCAAGGGTAACACATGGTTAGCTCAGAGGTATCACTCTCTAGACATTTTTGTAGATTACAACAGTACACTAAGACATCTTAAGTGCACTGCCTTATTAATTTAGAATCTGTGGTGTATACGTGTCTACCCATAGTTCCACAAGGCGTCCCCACGGTATCTCAGGGTTCACTTGTGGATGCATCAAGGATCCGTGGTTAGCTCAAGGGTAACACATGGTTAGCTCAGAGGTATCACTCTCCAGACATTTTATTCTTTTAGATTCTAGTTGCAAATATCGTGAAACATAATGAATGTTATACTCGCCGGTTTTAATCCGTTGATGCGTGTTCGTCGTTGTGAGTTATCCGGACTGACTGGCCAGCTTAAGATGTGGATGACACTGAATCAGGGGCGATTGCAGCGTTGTTTTGCAGTGTATCGAGATCATCTCCCGCAGCGATTGGTGTGGACGTCATGTCTGTGGTAATTCCCGTTGTGATGGGCTGCATGGTATTAAAGTTGTTTGCTGGTACTCCTGAAGTGTTCAATGAGGCAGGGCCTATCAGCCTGGTACTGCCCTGCGCTGTTCCAGTCGTGACAGGTTGAACCGAAGTCGATGAGGATGTGGTTGGGACCAGAGCTTGTTCTGATCCCACTTCTGATGACGGAGAAAGCACCTCCGGAGTGTTTTTAAAAAGTGTGACGTCAGCATTGCTGACGTCACACTTTTTAACACAATTATACAACACATATTAGTCATACAATAACATATTAGTCACAATTGTTGTTTTCATGATGATCACTCATTTTTGGTTCCTCGAAGTAAAACTTCACAAGTACTTTTATAAGCTTCGTATATTCAACGAGCAGCGTAACAACGTCACAAAGAGGTCCGTACTGTACGGCGACTCGAGAGCGACTGAGACGAGCACCTTTTTTTTTTTTTTTTTTTTTTTTTTAGAACGGACTAATGCTGTTTGCCTCTACCGGCATTTACAGCGTCACCGGACGGTTGGCGAGCGCAGATGGCACTCAGCCAGATGCGGGCGCAGAGGGCGCACCGCCTAAGGCGAGCGTTGAAGACGCTTCGCCGCAAGGAGAGGAGTAGGCGACTTGCTCAAGGGCACCACTAGGGTACGGACCTCGGCTTGGGCCGTCGCCAGGAGAGAGGGGAGTAGGAGAGAAACGCCCCGGTACATAAGTGTACCGTTGAAAGTGGGCCCTATGAATTTTAACTCTACGACTATTTGGAGAGAATCTAACCAAGACATAACTTTTGCCTCGAGCTCGCCGGCGAGCTCGGTGTTTGACTGTGTTTACCACTAAATCATAACCTTGTGTACCTCGCCTCCTCCCATTTCCGCGACATGGGTCCACACCGCGACCAGGATCGTCGCGTTGTGCACTCATGACTGTACTTTGGGTGGGGCTACAATAAGAAAGTGTAATACCTCGTCCGCAGCCATTTGCTGGGCCGGAGGATACATCGCGACCGGGGCCGCGGTGTATACTCCCACCCGCACCGTGGCTGGGACTACAATCGTGTGTGTGTGAATTACCTCGACTGCGACTGGGGCTGCGAAGAAGATCTCGGCCGGAGCCTACAATGCGATCGGGATCACAGCCCTGGTCGGGTCTACAACCATTACCGGGGTTCCCTTGGGACGACGCTAAAGCTGCCGAAGTAACGGCTGCGATGGGGTCGTCCGGGTCACCCAAAATATGCCTTGGACGGCGACGGGGGGGAAGGAAGTGGGGATCGGTTATGTCAGTGGAGTAGTTCGCCGCTTCGACCACGAGGGGATTCGAGTGGTGGGGAGCTTTGTCGAAGTGGCGGCGGGAGCAGTCTTTCATATACTGCGTAATAGAGGGGAGGGTGAAATCGCAGTGCAGTTCGGCGTTCCGCAAGTACCACGGAGCGCCCACTGCCCTGCGCATAAAGCGATTCTGAATCACTTGAAGTTTGTGGAGGTCGTGCTTCTGAGCATGGGCGAACGCTACAGATGCGTAAGTCATGATTGGGCGGATGCAAAGTTTGTAAAGAGTCGTCTTATTTCTAAGAGACATTTTACTGTTTTTGCCTATGAGGGGATTAAGACGACCCATAATGAAGGCCGCCCTATTGCGAACAATCTGGATGTGTTTCGCGAAAGTGAGTTGGCAATCAAGGGTGACGCCCAGGTATTTGGCAGATTTAGCCCAAGGGATGGGTTCGCCGAATAGGACTATGGGTGACGGCATGAGATTTCGCCGGGTCTCAGTGAAGTACACTGCTGCACTTTTGCTAGGATTTACTGCAATCCGCCATTTACGAAACCATGCACCGATTACGGTGATGGCTCGTTGGATGGCGCATCTCTGCCTGACCTTGAACCAGCCAGTAGAGTAGATTGCAGTATCATCCGCAAACTGAGCGATCTGAACATTAGGTTCAGATCGTGGGATGTCGCTGGTGTACAGCGAGAAGAGAATGGGTGAGAGTACAGAGCCCTGAGGGACACCTGCGTGAATGGGATGCGGGGAGGAGAGCGTTCCCTCGGTGCGATAGCTAAACGTTCGATCCCTGAGAAAGTCTTGTAAGATGAGTACAAGACGGTCTGGCACACCCAGTTGGTACAGCTTGAATATCAAGCCGTTGTGCCAGACTTTATCGAACGCTTTCGCTACGTCGAGGAAGACAGCTATGGTCCCTTGGGGCTTTGGTTTCTTATTGAAACCGCCTAGGATGTGCTCCGTTACGCGGTGCACTTGTTGGACGCAAGAGTGTTTGGCTCTAAAGCCAAATTGCTCATCGGGAAGGAGGTTATTGGACCTAACGTGGGACCAGAGTCGGTTCACAATGAGCCGCTCGTAAATCTTCCCCAGAGAGCTGAGGAGACTTATGGGACGGTAGCTGGAGGGCTCGGCTGCCGGTTTGCCTGGTTTGTGAATACCAATGACAATGGCATGCTTCCAAGTGTCTGGGAAGGAGCAGTTGCTCATAGCCGCATTGAAGATGCTAACTAAGAGATGGACTAGTGGGACTGAGAAGTGTTTAATCACCTTGTTGCTGATACCATCAGCCCCAGGGGATTTACGGGTCTTGAGGCTCTTGATCAGAGACACAACCTCGGATGATTTTACCGGTGGGAGGAGTGGGAGGTCAGAGATGGACATAGAGCTTTTACGTTCAACTTCAGATTCCACCGAATCGAGGTGTTTCTGGTCGACGTGATCTACATTTAGAGTACACTGAGCCTCAAGGCTATCAGCTAAACACTCGGCTTTGTCTTCGTCAAGGAACGCTATGGAGAGGGGAGGTGGCCTAATGAGTGGAGGCATTGTCTGTTGTCCGTCAGATTTCAGAGTTCGAGCCAACTGCCAGTATGCCTGGTGAGTTGGCTCAATCTCTGACAGTTTGTCGTCCCACCTTTGATCACGCAGCTCACTCATGCGTTTCCTTACAGCACGCTGTAAATAGCGCATGGTGGCTTTGTTCTCTGGGGTTGGCATCGAGTCATACGCCCTAGTGGCGGCGTTCTTAGCTGTCAGTAACCTCCTCGCACCCTCGGGCAGTTCAAAGCGGCGACCATCCGCCACTTGGACCTGCTTTGAGGATTCACCTACTGCGGTGCGGAGGTGGTCACTGAGAGCCTCGATCGCAATTGACACGTCTTCTACTGTCTGTATGTCATCGGGGATTCTATCGAGAGCGGGTGAACTGATAGCTTGGAGGGATTCCCCCAGTTGCTTCCAGTTCACTACCGTTCTAGTGATAGGGGTTATGTCCGTCGGGTCGGGGCCTAATTTCAACAATACAGGGCGGTGGTCTGAAGTCAGTTCGTGTAACACTTCTATAGAGCGCAACCGGAGGGTGACGTTCTTGAGAAGTGCTATGTCAAGTATGTCTGGTCGTTGGTTGTCAACATAGGGATATCTTGTGGGCTCCAGAGGGGAGAGAATATCAAAGTTTAAGTGGCTGACCAAGCCTTCAAGGATTTTACCATTACTATTGTTACTAGTACAGTTCCATATGACATGTTTACTGTTGAAGTCACCGATCAGAAGGACGGAGCTTCCTAGAGAGAAGAGGGCTTCCAAGTCTGTCTGTAATAGTTCTTTACCAGAGGGGAGATAACATGAGGCTATGATGACAGGTTGATGACCTGACATCGCTAGAAAGCAAACAGAGGCTTCTAGTATTCTAAGTGGTGGAGTAACAATTGGGATACAGTGCAGAGCTCTTTTGTAATAGATGAGAGTGCCACCTTTTGGGGTGGCCACTCTATCATTACGAACCAAACGGTAATTTGCAAACCTAGGGTTCGCTGTACCTGGTTTCAGAAAGGTCTCCTGCACGCATAGGATATCGACCTGATGGGTCTTACAAAATTCGTGAACTTCGTCCTTTTGACTAGAGAGGCCGTCAGCGTTGAAAGTCGCTACGGTGACTGAGTGGGGCTTAATTCGTTTCGGTGTACTATCCATATTGGATGATACCTAAGAAACGCTGGGGAGGGCGTAGCGCCTCACTGCGCTGATTAAACCCGCGTGTGTGAGCGTGGCTCGCAAGCGGTCTTGGTCGTTTGTGGCAGTACGAAGTTTGTGCGCGAATGCACGTACTTCGTCCACGTCTATGACCATCGCGTAGTCCATGACAAGGGCTATGTCGGCCGCCAGGTCAGATTGACCTGGGGCGTCCATGAGCCCAGCCATTGGAGGCCTAGAGAGCGGCGGTTTGGGCTTAGGAGCCGGCGCGCTGGCAGAGGCATGCGGGCGGGCGGGGGTGAGGGGGGTGCTTGCTTGTACCATGCTCAAGGGCTTGGACCAAGCGTTGCGCGCGGGCGCGGGCGCGGGTACAACAGGTGTTGCCTGCGGTGCGGGTGAAAGGTTAGGCTTAGGGCCGTTCCCTTGTGAGCGGGTAGGGACCGGGCGAGGAGGGGGAATAGGCCTCCTAGCCGGCCCACTGGGTGCGCGGGGTGCCTTAGGGCAACCGCGGTAGTTGGCGGTATGTCCCTGTGTGCCGCAGAGGACACAACTAGGCGGGTCTGATGAGTCCCTAGTGCGAGAGCACTGGGCTGTCCCGTGATCCCCTAGGCACTTGACGCACCTCGGGCGGGCGAAACAGAATCGGGCGGCATGCCCGTACAATTGGCAGTTATGACACTGCCCAGGCGCTCGGTTTCGGAATGGGGGTTGAACGGTGATCCCCGAGAGGTTCACTACCGTTTTGACATTAAAAATCGCTTTGCCCTCTGGCGTGCGATTGAGGATGACCAATAGTAGGTCGTAGGGCCTGCGATCTTTGCCACTGTACATCCGGTGGCATTCGCGGACGGGGTAGCCTTGCGCCTTCAAGTCGGCGAGGACACTATCAGTTTGTACCTCCTTAGGTACACCGCGTATGACGACGCGTAGGACTTTCTCTTCTTCGAGAGCATAGGTATGAAAACTTATACTCTCGTTTTTGAGAATCCTGGTTAATGCCCTATGGTCGCTTGGGGTAGGCACCTGGACTTTAATACCCAGTTGGGTTGAGCGGGCGCTAGTGTATTGGATCTTACGATCCATCAAAAGTCGTGAGACCATGTCCCACTTCGCCTTGTCCTGAAGGAACAGAGGCGGCGGCGGTTTCTCGCGTCTAACTGACGCTCCTTGAGAGGAGACGTCGCGTTGAGACGCGGCGATGCTTGCGGGAGCATCGGAGTGAGCGAGAGGGTCGCGGGAGGTGGGAGCGAGAGAGCCTGATGGCTTCGCTCCCGGGGCGGTGCAGGCCGCTTTGGGTGGCGGGGAGGGGGCCTCTGAGGCGGCTTTGGGGACGCGCTTTCTCTTTCCGACGGTAGTGAACCCGTCGTTGGAGATGTTGCCAACAGAGTTAGCGCGGGAGCGGGAGAACTCTACATCCATCTCATTTTCCGAGTTGGACGCTGAGTCGTAGGCGCGTTCGTACATGGTGCGAGGGACCGGGGAGCGATCGCGGGGTGGTAGAGGTGCGCGGGGAGCGCGGGGCGCATAAGGCGCAGGGTCGGGAGAAAGAGGGCTATCTAATGGCTTGAACGCCGAAGAACCGAAGGGCGCCCTCGGAGGGAGGGAGCCGGAGGAGGGAATTTGGGAGTCCGTGAAGCGGGGTCTCTCTTTAAAGTCCCTATTGGACTGGAGATACTCGGACAGCATGTCCGGGTAGCAATTTGACACCCACGAGGCGAACGCCTGAGGCGAAACGCCTTGCGGGAGGCTCATAGCGGGGGAGGGAGATAGTAGAGACATCTCGAGGGGAATACTCGAGATGCGAGTGAGGGGTGAGTGACACTCCCGCCGGGTACAGGCGGGAGAGTGAGTGCCTAGGTGTCCCTACTGTGTGCCCTCTGCCAGTCTTATTGTGCAGTGGGATGTGTGCCTAAACGCGAGGCCCTAGCTGCTCCGGGGGCGAGGAGAGAAGACCGAGTAAAACCCGGCTTCCAACCAAACACTTGCCCAGAGAATAGGAGAGTAGGATAGGGTAGGGTGGGAAGGAGATACCTGCCGTCGGCGAGGGGAGACCCCAAGGCCGGTGAAGGCAGGCCCGTCCGGTTTTAGCCGTTCCCTCCCACGCTCAGGAGGGAAAGGCTTGACGCACCGGGTCCGCGCCCAACTGGGTGGCGTTAACACCGCAAGGATCGTCCAGAAGACCACGTGAAGCGTGGATTTGTTTGACTCGACTTTGAAAATTGAAAATTGAAAAATTAAAAATCGAAACTAGAGTTCGCTCTGAGAAGAGCGGTTTTGATTAGACAATGAACAATAGGCGATTGATGTGTCGAAGCGCTCTTACAAGAGCGCGCTTCTTCCGCGACGCGAGCCGAGCCGAGCCGAACGCCTCCGTGCGCCGAACGGTACACGAAGCGGTGGCTTGACGTCGAATCTGCACACAGAAAATCCACTATTAGCGAAGTCCAACACTGAATCCTCTTCAATAAACGATACAGGTAACCGGCACTAAAAGCGCAAGCACTTTTAGGCCGATCGGAATATTCTCGGGGAGCACTTGAGCGCACGTCCGTCCCACTCGAGCGCGCTGACCGGATTGTTTTGAGACGAGCACCTACAGTGCGGCCGTATTTATAGGACTCGGCGCACGTGCACGAGTTTACAAGTTTGTTGGTAAAGTATTGAAATTACAATCAAAACATTAATTTTACATCGTAATCAACTCAAAAATAATCAACTGATGATTTATAAACTATTTTTAGGGCAATCAAATGATTAAACTTAATTATTCTCGACGAACTGTTGTAGTTGCGCCGATATATATAATATACACGAAGGATGGTTAAAATAGGAAAGTTAACAGCTGGATAAAGTTTGTTGAGTCATTGGATATAACCATGCTAGTTATATTAATGTTCTTTCAAGAAAATCAATATAGAAACTGTAAACATTATCTACCGACTTCCATAAAAAAGGAGGAGGTACTCAATTCGACTGTAATTTCTTTTTATTTATGTTTGTTACCTCATACATTTCTTCTTTCCTCAAAATCCTTATTTTTTTATGTATGTTTTCTCATAACTTTCGATTGGGTGAACCCATTCTCAAAATTCTTTTTTGTTTGAAAGCTGGTGCTTTCCGCGTGGTCCCATTTAAATTTCATCAAATTCGGTCTAGTAGTTTTTGAGATACACTCCAATTACTGAATAGAATGGAAGTCGGTATTAAATTTTTTAAATTGTACTTGTGTTATTATAAAATAACAATGTAATTTTATCGGTTTCTAAAGTGCGGTTTTAAAAACTGCCTTGACCTTAGCTAAAAAAGCGTTTCTGCGTATTTTCTACCGACTTCCAAAAAAAGGAGGAGGTACTCAATTCGACTGTATTTTTTTATGTTTTTTACCTCATAACTTTCAACTGGGTGAACCTATTCTCAAAATTCTTTTTTTTTGTTTGACGTTGGTCCCATCTAACCCATCTTGGTTTGAGTTATGTTCAATACAAGTATAATTTGAAAAAATTAATAACGACTTCCATTCTATTCAGTTATTGGAGTGTATCTCAAAAACTACTGGACCGAATTTGATGAAATTATAAATGGAAACTACACGGGAATTTTAAAGAATCGGTTCACCCTATCGAAAGTTATGAGGTAACAAAAAAATAAAAATACATTCGAATTGAGTACCTACTCCTTTTTTGGAAGTCGGTAGAAAATTAGCAAATATTCAAGCGTGAGTCGGGCTCGAGTATGGGTAATTTGATAAACTTGTATGACGTTCCATGTTACGAAGTTATGGAACCCTAGGTGCTCGAGTCCTACTCTCACTTGGCTGATTTTTTTGTTTAACCATGTAGGTAACCCCTTTTTTAATAAAATGTATCCAAGATAACCCCAATAAGACCAAAATGTATTATAACCGTGATAAATGATTTACATTTGGCCGTATGTTTGTCAACTATTTTGACTGTAGATTCCAACTGAAAATAACTGTATGCATGATATAATGATAATTGTATGAATGATACAGCAGGACCTCGTTAATCCGAACCCCTCTATAATCCGAACGCCCCGTACCTACCCCGCTCCTTCACTCGCCGTCTCACCACTTGCTTACCGAATGTCGAGTGGAGGTGTCGTGCGCATTTGTTTGTTGTTTATTGTTGATTAATTTGGACATAGAGGTAACAGACACCCTGGATTAACATATATGTTTCTTTTTATCGTCGTCATCATCGCCGCGCGGGTAAACCCGCGGGGCGCAACTGGTATGTATTATAATCCGAACGGGGGGTAAACTTTCATTGTTCGGATTAAAGAGGTCCTACTGTATATGATAATTGTATGCATGGTATCAATATTGAAATCATTGATCATAAATAACAATTTCTTATAATTTGTAATGTTAAAATTTTCAAATACTATCAAATTAACAAAATTAATGAAAAACATAAAAAAAAAACTATATTTTATTCTGTTATAGGAAACTGTTTGTAGCATTATGACATATTCTTATTCTGTGTGGGAGCGCTAAGTCGTGCACTGACGTCGCGCTTGGGGGGTATGGTGCATTTCCCCCGCCAGCTACCCTTACCATCCCAGCTCCTTAATGTAACGGAGTACTGCTCTAGCTCGCTGGTACAAATTGTCGAGTTGTAATAGATGTTGTACCGAGTCACTACTATTTGGTTGCTTTTGGTCCTCATGCAATATTATTATATTTCTCCTAATTTATTCTGTAGCCTTCCATCGCAGTAGCATATGCTCTACAGTCTCGTCTTCTTGCATACAACCTCTGCACGGGGGGCTGTCTGTAGCTCCAGTCTTGTGCAGGTGGTAATTTAAATTGCAGTGTCCCGTTATTAAACCAACCATAAGACGTACGTCTTGTCTTGGTAGTTTTAGTAAGTTGTTTGATATTTTCTTATACAGGTATGGGAACATGACTTTTGCTTGCCTGCAGTCTGTTCGCATGTTCTATAGAATTTGTTGTTCTTTTTCCATGTGTACACGTAGAAGATTCTAGCCTCCATCGCAGTGGGTTCGCAGAGTGCTACTACGTCGTCACAGATCTGTTCTCTGGTTCCTTTTTTGCCAAAATATCAGCCTTTATATTATGACATACTTAATGACTACAGTTCAAGAATAGTTCATAGCTTCATGGTCATCGATTTGGTACAGAGTACTCAAGTAGACATTCATATGACGTATGATGAGGTGAGGATTAATATGGTGTGTTATCTCAGGTTGGACTGTTTTAAGAAGACGTACGCGGCTGAAGGGTACTTCGGCATGTACCGCGGTTCGGCGGTGAACATCATACTGGTGACGCCCGAAAAGGCGATCAAGCTTGCCGCTAACGACATGTTCCGCTACTACCTCACGCTTAAAGATGGGTAAGTCGAACTGAATGTCATTTAAAACTCAATTAAGTTAATTTATCAACCATATAATTTAACATTTTTGATATGCAAAACGTGAATCACTCACATAAATAAGTTAGGTTTTTCCAGCTATAGTTTCAACCACAGTCGGCGGTGTTTTTCAAGCTTTGACGAAATAATTCAACTTGATTACGACTTGTAGATATAATTTATTACAGTTCGTAATATATATTAGGAAAAGTACACTATATTGTTTATTTATGGAATAGCGTTAGTATATTTTATCGTAGAAAAAACAAGTCGCATTAAAAGCATAGTGTGATCTGTGATTAAAACAAACACTTTTTGCCTTATTTATAAACGCTGCTTAAATTTAAATAACGTCATTCAGTACGGTGAAGAACAATTTTGCCGTCTGTCCGTACTACTAAATAACTTCATTTAAAGTTAGTAGCGTTTATACGTTAAGGACACTTATTAACTATAACTAATATTTTAACTTATAATATCTACTCGTACTTACTTTATCTCTAACCCTAAAGCCCGATTTACACATCAATAAGTACAGTAGCCAGTTAAGAAATCAGTCAGTTAAGTAACAAGTAGTAAGTTGTAAGTAGTGTTCAAACGTAGGCAAGTTAATAGTAATAAGTTATCGATTTGAGAAGAAGGCTAGTCGTGTCGATTGTTATGTTTACTACTTACTAGGTACTTGTCTTCATGTCTATGGACTGTAACTCGCCTACTTCGCACTGGACTCTCCAAAAATAGGATTGCGATGTATTCAAATCAACTTTTTTTTTTTCATTTATTTGAAGGGCTTTGTCGCTGAGCGACCACACCGCCCTGTAAAATCATACAAAGAAGGTTCTTAATATCTAGTAGGTAATGCTAGTTGTGCTAGTTTGTACAAAATCCTGGCGTGTTCAGACATTGGATACACTAAAATACTATTGCACAGGCCGCTATCCATTTCTCTCGCTGGACCAAAATGTGTAAATCTATAAGCAGCGTTCCGCACACACTCCCATAGAACATGTTGCACATCCTCTATAATTCCACAATCATCTTCAAATCTGATGTCGCAAGTTAACTCGCTACTGTACTTATTGATGTGTAAATCGGGCCTAAGTATTGAGCTCTCTCTCTCATTGGCCGGTTTACATAAAAAAAAACGCTTAGTAGTGAATCTAAGCTTGAATGCTGAGTAAAATTTATTTTGTATGGCATTTGCTGTCAAATCGCCGCTCAAGGCGAGATTAGCCAATGAGAGTCTTTCTAGAATACCGGCCTAAATATTTTTTTAACTTGTATTATTTACTTTATCTCAACTCTAAGATTGCTAATTGCTACACTCTGACAGGGTTATGTACGTATAAGTCTGTAGATATATATTTCTGCTTAGGAAAAGCTAAATATCTATGCAAATTTATAGCGATATCTTTTATGGCAATTCGGTATGCTAAAAAAAATTAACCTATGCCAATTCCGAAACCATTTCGAGATTTTATGTTACAAACCCTTATTTTTCTACTCTGACCTTTTAAAACGATAAGATGCCATTTATTTTAACAAAAAACGATGAAATAATTCGACTTTCATTGACCTCTAAATGACGTCACTTTTTTGCATTTTATTATCTGTGTGACTATTGAAGTAAAACTTTATCTAACAACACGAGCGGACTTTTGTTTTGATTGAATAGAGACTTACGAATTAGTAGGTGTCACTGTCAAGTGTCAAAGTAAATTCTAGTTTCTTTTTTTTTACTCGCGTGCTTTTCTTGGCTCCTCAACGCAACTACATATTTGTGCAAAAAAGTGACGTCATAGGATTCAAATTTTCAAAAAAATATTATAAAATAACTACTGAATATAAAACAAAAATATTGAAATTAGTTTCTTATAATGACCTAATCTACGAAATAAAAATATAAAAAAAATACCAAAAAAAAACTTTACATACCGAATTCTTTAATATAATATACTCTTTATTTCGACACTGGAGACTTTTATCATATTAATATAAATCGGCGAGTATGTAGACATGAATGGTTGTTACTTTCGCACCATTGCTGAGCGGATTTGGCTGAGTTTTATAACATAAGTAGTTGATGACCTGTAATTAAAAACACTTATTATTGTCAGTCAGCTCGTGACCACGGCCATTGTAACATGGTCGAAACGTCGAGCGAAAGGTACATATTTTTACCTATATACGTGATAAGTCCCGATAAACATTTAAAACTTATTATTGAACGGAAAAGTACAATGGGTTATGGGATAGTTATTTATAGCGCGGGCAGAGCAGCTGGGCCTAGCTAGTTCTCAATAAAGTTAAAATGGGCTTGGATCTAGTCCAACTCTGGTTGATATTATGTCCGCGCATACATATCTACTCTTTTTAATAGCCGTCATCTTGAATGAATCACTGAAATTAGTTAGGTTCTTATGGTGCTGGCGAAACCATACGTATTTTTAAGGGGACTTTTATCTTTAAATGAAATTGACCAGACATGTATGACATAGCAGAGAGATTTTCGTGAACAACACTATCCCAAAATGCGAGCGCTAAACAATTAGGTTAATCGTGGACGCAACGTGTTTATATTGTTCATTCTAATATATAAATTTCTCGTGTCAGTGTTTATAACAAAACTCCTCCGAAACGGCTTGACCCGTTCTTATGAAATTTTGTGTGTACCTATATATAATCCGTAGGTCTGAGAATAGGTCGTAAAGTACTTTTCATCAACATCATCATATCCATCATCATGAGTGGGTGAAACTGCGGGGCGCGGCTCGTAATATACAGGATGGTTTTTTAAGAAGGCCGGCCATGGCCAAGTCCGGAACCACGAGAGTCAGAGAAAAATCGTGAAAGGAGACATGCCCTCGATTTATAAGAAAACAATAAATACTTTTTTTTAATCTTTTACTTTTGACGGAAATCGACCCGAATGATTTAAAAAAAAGACATTCTGTATTATTTAACTAATGGATTCTGTTGCTGATAAAGGTGGTTTTCGTGATAAAAAAGTCTGTAAGTAAATTACCTACACTATTCGACAATAATCATACATAAAAAGTTTTTCCGATCGAACTGGTATAATAGAGTTTTAGAGATTAGCGCGTTTAAACAAACAAAACACTTTTCTGCTTTATGAAATTAGTACAGATATTTTGTAGCGCCTCTAAAATTTGTAATCTCCGTACTTCTGGGGGGGTTTTCCATTTCTGTTTTACGGTGATAAAAGGTCTGTGTTTCTACATTTTTCAGTCACATTTATTAGTGAAGAAGTTACAAAATTTTGCGCCACTAATACGAAAAAATACGAGAAATGCAAAACAATCGCTTTATTTTTACTCCGTCACTAGATGAAATCGTCAAGGTTTTAAAAATATCTCTGTTTTGGAAACGGGTGTAACACGGTTTACTATGACTTCTTTCGCCTCTGGTTCAACCGATTCTGTCGTCAGGAAAACCACATTTTTTTCAAACTTTGACATAAGTATATATAAATTAGATTACAATTTTTAATTCGACTTTTCTATTTCATTAAATTGTGGTGCCAGTATACCCGTACGAGCCTGGTTCAATATTAAAATATACTTTAATTAATATAGATCCTGCTTTTCGCAGTCGCAGTGTCATCCATAAGTTTCGAAAATCAGCGCGGTAATTACGGTACCAGTCCACGTTCCTTCAACTTTCTTTTGGAGAGTTACTTACAGCCACCTTTCATATAAGATGAAGATGCTGCTGCAGTTGAAAAGCTATAAGGAGTAGATTTCGTAAAGAAGTTGTTACAATAAATGATCACCTCGCTCAGAAGTGACCCGATTCCTGCCAGATCCTGAACGGCCCGTGAACAAACCAGTCTCCCGATAGCGTTTATAAACTCTATGAACAGATGACAGGCTTAGATGCAATCTTTCAGCCACAACACGCTGACTAAGTCTAGAATCCATTGGGCGGCTTCTGCGGGCGAAGTTTCCATATAAAAGAAAAGAAAAGAATTCTCGTAATCGTAACTCGTAAAATCGTCTATTTCAGAAGTCCCAAAGTCGCGCTAATTTTCAGTTTTTAAACGTGAAATTTACTCCAATTCTAAACGCACCTTTGTCTCAAAAAGTGATTCTGAAAATTCTTTTGTGTTAAGTTAGGGCTGAACCAATAAAAACTAAAGTGTTTCAATTGTTTTGTTGAGAAGTGTAGTTTTACCATCTATAGTATGTCACCTATAGATACCATCACTCGGGAACCATTTGTAGGGATTAACCGAAGGGACGTATGGACATGCATTCCAACATTTCCCCCCCATTTCATGCATACATATATTTCCAGAACCTTGCCGATATTCCGTCAGATGGTAGCTGGAGGGATGGCAGGTGCCTGCCAGATTGTGATCACCACTCCAATGGAACTGCTAAAGATTCAGATGCAGGACGCGGGCCGAATTGCTGCGCAGGCTAAAGCTGGTCAGTAGCTTATTACGTCCATAGATAATAATAGTATATTATGCACCGAGGGAGTAAAGCAGTGTTTTACGTTACGGGCGGCATATTGAATCCTGAGTGTAACGGGGACTCTTGAGTTAATCATTAAAAATGAATTCCCGAGCGAAGCAAGGAAGTTATGTAGAGTCCTGAGTGAAGCGAGGGGTTAAAGCCGCCCGACGAAGACAGGCTTTATCCTCGAGGTGCTTACTCTACTTTTCATACCTACTAAATAATTTTGTATTCATTCAGCCTCTTGTTCTCCGTGGTATCTTAACAACTTTGTACTTTTTCAAACATAACATAAGTTTAAATTAATTAATTCATGCTGCAAGTGCAACTGAAGACTCCGATATGTTTGTCTGATATTGTGTATGTTGCTATTCGGCTTCATGTGTGGTCGTATTGTCGTTGACTGATTATTGGCGTGTTCGTCAAATATTTTGACGAATAAATTGAATACATACAAACACAAATAGGCATAGTATGTGCCAGCATAATAAATTTCATAAAAAAAGCTTGGTCATTGACATTGGTAATATTCCCTAATAAAATATAATAATTAAAAAGTTACTAGATTTTCCTGTCGTGGGAGGCATGAACACACGTCGACAAATCACAAACATCCAAGACCCGAGAGCAACTATTTTTACTTATCATACAAATTGCTCCAGACTTATGATCCAGAGATCATGGGACATCCGCGCAGGTAGATTCACCATGAACTAGCTACAAATAGCCATTTGTAACATTATTTCAGAAACGTTGAGAGTTTATTCTGCGGTAGGTTAGTAACAGCTTAGCGGAATATTCAATAAAATACTTATGTTGACGACACAATTTTTTGGTAGACTTTCTATTCTAATACGAAATGAGCCATAACAAAATTATTGTTAAAGCGTATACATTGTTAAGCAAATTGACTGCGCGTCTTCTAGTATATTCCAAGAGTTTCAAATTGCCTTCGACAACGCATTGTTCAACGAGGTTCAATATTTTGAATGTTCGCTTTCGAGTTTCGGAAGTAGTTCAATAGTTCTTATTTGTGAGAAATCCGGCAGACTGCCAAATTTTTCCGCCATCCAGCGTAAACGGACTGCACCTAAAAATATTCAAATTATGCGAGATTGTTATGGTGTATGTATGTTGACCTTTTCATTCAAGGTATTGTAAGCAGGTGACGTATTTCCGTCTTCCTATTACTCAATGCTTTAATTTTAGCTTCAAATAACATAGCCACTCGCTCAGAAATTTGAGTGTAGCCATAATACACTCGCGTGTCAAGTGTGGGTTAGTTTGCGAGCCAAGTGTGGGCTAGGTTTCAAACTTTATTAGGTTCTAATAATAATAAAGCCTTATTTAATGCCATACAAGCATTAAATCAAATTGATAAATAAGGGACAATAAAGAGGTTAAATATAGTAATTACAAATAATAATTTAACGTTTAAACTAACTTTAACCTCAGACAAAATAAAAAATTCAAGACAGAATGTTGTGAACAGAGAAGTGAGGCCGGGCAAAACTACGGCTCGGCGTGTCCATACATATTTACATACAAAACCTACAACAAAACTACGCCTTGGCTCGTCAGTCGAACTATCGCGGCGCGTGGAAGCAACACGTAAAGTTTTAATTATCATTTAATTTAAATTTATTAATTACTGATAAATTATTAAGAACTTTAATTTAATTTGAATTACCATGACAGAACCGATGCACGCACAGGTTTGGAAAACCGGCCTCACTCCTCTGTTCATAACATTCTGTCTTGACTTTTTTATTTTGTCTTAGACTTTAACGAACAAAATTTAACTAGTAATATTTTATGCTTTTGTACCCCTTCGGGTAAAAGCTGAAAGTTTTATATAGGTTATAAGTAAAATAAATAAAACATCTTAGATTACATTAGCGTTATAAATATACGATACGTGCGTTGGCGTTCGGTCAAGAAATTCTGTTTTCCGGATACCCAACGTCTACCCGCAAACAAGAGTATGTAGTAGTAGGCGTACTTAAGTATTTATAAACAGTCGTTCCCATTTATTATACTATTTACTATAACTACTACTACTATTCCGACGCTGTAACGCATGGGTATTGGAAATTCAATTGTGGGTTTCAATTATCACATATTGGTCTCAATTCGCTTGTTCAGAACCCCAAACTAAACTAGCGAACTAAAATCTATTTGTAGTAAATTATTGTAGTTCTTATTATGTTCACGCTTAAGTAAAAAATCGTATAAATCTTGCAAATGGCAATTCTTCAATTTGCCCTTTCTGTTGAATTGTGCGTATGTTTAGTGCAAATTTAATCGTCATGTCAGTTTGTGCTCTCTAAACTAGTCTAAACTGATGTAAAACTACCCACAATTGGATATAATAATCATATTTTTAGAATTTTCATTCTAAGTGTTCTGTAATGTGGATTTTAGTGTTAACAGAATAAGAACTACCAAAGTTTAAGATAATTTTAGTTTAGTACAAGCAAATCGCTACCATTGTGATGTTTGCCCAGTTGTGGGTATTTAGTAAAATGCTACCTACAACAAAATTTATTTTGTGACAGAATGAACAAAGGTTTATTGATATACATTATAGTTTTGATTGACATTTACTCTTCGGCAAAACAGGTATTTACTTAATAATACTTTTCTATACATACTTATACTTTGATAGTTTTTTCATTTGATTGAGTTTCATACACAATATTAGATCAGTAGGGGTGACAAAATAAGAACTTAGGTTACCTACTCGTATCTACTACCGTTACATTCAGGTTAGTGGCCAGCCCTAGTTTTCAGACCCGCGTGCCTCCAACGTGGCATCTGTGGATAACATAACCGCGTCCAAGTAGCCTTTGATGACGGGCTTTATCCTCGAGGTGAATACTCCACTTTTCATACCTACTGCGAGACAATAAAAACTCAGGGCTTCATAAAAAACGATTATTTAAAAGTATAATAGTAATAATATTGAACACATTCGTTTTGTTAGAAACATTTTATGGAAGTTGTTATAAACACCAAACACGGTCTTTTGTTTCAAATTCAATACAATCGCGTCTTTTTTGTTTTATTTTTCTGTGTCTGCGGTGAACAGCTCTATTTTCAAATAAACTCTCTTCACAATGCCCGTATCTACTCCGTACTAAGAGTTTTTCTGCAAATGACGTTCCAAATCCAAGTCAATTTAATGCCTAGAGAGTTTCATACAACATTACCTCCCTGGGGATGTAATGCTTTAATTTCGAGATTGCGTGATATGTAATAAATAGTTTCCGTGCATTATTTCAGAAAAGTACTATACAATTCTTGGTCACAACTAGACATTGTTGGACTTACGTATGTGTGCCTCGGTGTAAATTCACACGTTCGTCTAACAATGCCTCTTTTGCTAGCTGTTGCAGTAATGTTTTATAGGTGTTGGTTAACGAAACCGCCATTTCATTTCCAGAGGGTAAAACAATCGTGCGCACCACAGCTCTGCAACTGACGCAGAAGTTGCTCAAAGAGCGAGGTATCTTCGGCCTGTACAAGGGGATCTTAGCCACGGCCGCTCGCGACGTCTCCTTCAGCGTTGTTTACTTCCCGCTATTCGCGACGCTCAACGACTTGGGACCTAGAGAACCGAATGCCACAAACCCACCGTTCTGGTATGTCTTTATTTAATAACACCTGTGCACCGTAGTTTTAACCATGTGTTGACTGACAATTCATTATAAAAGAAGTCTAATTTGCTACTTTTAACATCATCGCTATATAAGATCATTGTTAATTAGTGCACAATATCGAATGGGGTGGTTTGTAATCGACAACTTGTCATTGTCATCAAAAAAATGCATGTTTTTTTATTATTATGACCACATATTTATTGCTCCGCGGCTAATAACCATTATGCACGTCTGAACGTACGACGCTACATCACAGAATAGACAACAGTGACTACGTGAGACATACCTACCCACTTAGAATAGGTACAACGACGTACGAACCTACCTAGTCGTGAATGTTTACGCAGCTGATGTCTATGCCTAAACGACGGCTGGCTCGGGCGGTTCATCGTATCAGGTCATCAGGTATATCTCGCGTATTTACTGCTATCTATTGTGCGATGTGGCAGTGCGTCGGGTCGTGCGTTCAGTCGTCATTATGGCCTTTAGCCGTGGAGCGGCGAATATGGGTTCATAATAAAAAAATATTATGTCATTTTTTTCTTTTACTTTCATGACCAGTTATTGATTCCAAACCACCCCGTTCTATTTTGTGCACTAATTAACAAATACCTTATATATCGTATCTACCGCCAAAATAGGTTTTGGGAATAAGTCAGCAAAATAGACAAAATAATGTGCTATGTAATACCGTTAAAATTAATAAAAAATAGCAAATAAAAAAAAATATTCAAAATAAATACCGTTTACAGCGTGTAACAAACAGTATTACAATAGTAATACTGAAAGGTGTGCATATGTGCAAGTCCGAATTCACATGGTATATCGCATTTTTTTTTCATACAAAGTTTATAAAAAACTGTCCGACATTTTGTACCGCCACACTATCGCACTTGACGAGCACGTGCGCGGCCGTTTCTTCCGCCTTCATGCAGCCTCTGCACAGGGAGCTGTCAGTGAGACCTACATTGAAAAGGTCTTTGTTTAGGGAGCGGTAATAGCTCCTCGGATATGTAATTTTTCTTGGATTACGGAATGGTGTGTAATATTTTTTTCTTAAATTGCCATATTATTACTATATATATTACTATATTATATTGTAAAAAGAGCTATTCAATTCAAATGGAAATATACACGTATATAACACGACTGACTGAGCAATGGTTTAAAAATAGTCACCTTAAGCTTGAACGACAAACACTTTCATGTTTTAAACCATGTCAACGCCACCTATTGAACATGGTTTGGATACTAAAAAACCTTGTCAACGCAATCTATTGAAATTAAAAAAAAAAATATATATATATTTTCAAAACTAAAGTTTAGACGAAAACGCTGTACCGCGCCGTAATTTAAGTGTGATAGGCGTGCTGCGGAGATGAAAACCGCAGTTACTCTCGTGTGATCTTTGTTTAAGCCGATAACTGGCAGCGGACAAGACGCGGTACGGCGGTTTCGGTAGGACTATAATAAGATAGTCCCTACATAATCTTCGTTCTGTGGTGCAACTAAATAGTGTAACTTCTTTTTGGATGAGCCTATTTTGATGAAACAAAGGTGAAAACTTGCTCAGGACTCCGAAGAATATACTCTAGCAACGGCAACGGCATCAAAATCCATGCAGTAGTTTTTGCGTAATGAAGTCACATATGGACAGACAGACAAAAATACTAATTTTTTTTTATTCTACTCATATACTCACATAAAATGTGTTTTCTTTTATTGTCTTGCATGTACACATGCCACCTTGGCTATAGTTTTATTCTATAAATAGATAGATTGTGTACTTCACGTAAAAAATCTTTCCAAAAACATACACATAATAAAAATGTAAGTAATACTCGTAAGGAGTTTAATTAGTTAATTTACCTACTGTATTTTTAGTGGTAAGCAATTAAGAGTTATTGTACTCGTAATCTATTTAATTAATATTGTTATTTTTAATAGACAATAATAGACTTGGTTCGGTCAAACTCCTATGAAATCAATAACAATATTATACCTATACAAGAAATGAAACACCTGACAACATAAACTTGTTCAATTCAATTTGTTGTATTAACTTTTGCCATAAATTACCTACATTACCCATCCATCTTACTCGAAGATTCAACGCCAGAAGCACGGAACAAAAGCGTGGTGGTGCTGTTCTACAAGAAAGGTGACAACACTTTACTTAAAAATTACAGACCTATCTCGCTTTTAAGCCATGTTTATAAGCTGTTTTCGAAGGTCATAACGAACCTCTCAGTCACAGGTTTGATGAATTCCAGCCTCCGGAACAAGCTCCGAAATGGCTATAGTACCATAGACCACATCCACACACTACGCCAAGTTATACAGAAGACCGAAGAGTATAACTTGCCTCTTTGTTTTGCTATTATGGACTAGGAGAAGGCCTTTGCTTCGATCTACACGTGGGCAGTGCTCGAGTCTTTCCCGCGGTGCCGTATTGACTATCGGTATATTGAAGTGCTGAAGTGTTTGCACAAAAACGCCAACAAGTCAGTCCGAGTACAGCAGCAGAGTTCGAACGCAATTCCATTGCAAAGAGGCGTGAGACAGGGAGACGTCATATCTCCGAAACTGTTCACCGCTGCATTGGAAGACGCCTTCTAGCTCTTGGAATGGCAAGGACTTGGCATCATTATCAACGGCGAGTACATCACTCACCTATTTGCCGACGATATTGTAGGCATGGCAGAATCCATGGAAGACCTCGTACAATGCTCGAAGGCCTCCATCGAGTTTCACAACGAGTAGGCCTTAAGATGAATTTGAACAAGACGAAAATTAGGTCTAATGCCCATGTTATGCCTACCCCAATATCAGCAATATCAGCTGGGAACTCAGTTCTCGAAGTTGTTGACGAATGTATGTACCTAGGACAGACAGTCAAACTAGGGAGGTCCAACTTCGAGAAAGAGGCCAATCGTCGAATCCAACTCGGCTGGGCAGCGTTCCGGAAACTTCGCGAAGTCTTCTCGCCAAAAATACCCCAGTGCCTCAAGACAAGAGTCTTTGTTCAATGTGTGTTACCAGTGATGACTTATGGCACTGAAACGTGGTCTCTAACTATGGACCTCATAAGTAAGCTCAAAGTCGCACAACGAGCTATAGAGAGGGCTATGCTCGGGGTTTCTCTACGTGATCGAATCAGAAATAAGGAGAACCGTAGAAGAACGAAAGTCACCGACATAGCCCAGAAGATTAGCCAGTTAAAGTAGCAGTGGGCAGGGCGGGCACATAGCACGCAGAACAGATGGCCGATGGGGCCGGAAGGTTCTGGAATGGAGACTATGGACCGGCAGGCGCAGCGTAGGTCGTCCACCGACACGGTGGACAGACGACCTGTTAAAGGTCGCAGGACGACGTTGGATGCAGGCCGCTCTCAACCGGTCCTTTTAGAAAATTATGGGGAGGCCTATGTTCAGCAGTGGACGTCTGTCAGTTGTATAACCCCCATATACTTTCTACAGAACGCCACTACATACCAAGACTCGTCAGAGAAGCGATTGAAATCACGAAGTTTAAAAATTTCAATCGTGAGGATGGTTTTCAACTGTCGAACGTCTGGAATCCAGTGGTACGATTGTGTAAAAACAAAAACAGTAATAGTCCCAAGGTTCGAGCTGATACGGTTAGTGTTGTGTGTCGAGAGAATACAAAAACTAACAGTGCGAACAATAGTAGTGGTCCCTCGCATAGCAAACGAGTACGGAAGAGGGTAGACCGTTTCGTCTGCTCGTAAAACATTCACCCACCCGCAATTCCTCAGTTCATCCGTGATCATGGCGCTTGCAACAGTGCCGAAATATCGGAAACTCTTAGAAAATGTACATGGTAATTATCCCGTTGATAATTTGAATACCTCTTATGTTTGTGACCATGATAGTTAAAAAACTTATATCTCCAAATAGTCATGGAGTTAAAATTCATATGGCCCACTTTCAACGGAACATTCAGGTACCGGGGCGATACTCTCCGACTCCTCTCTGTCCTGGCGACGGCCCCAGCCGAGGTACGTACCGTAGTGGTATAATGGTATAATAAGTAGCCCTTGAGGAAATAACCTACTCCTCTCCTTGCGGCGAAGCGTCTTCAACGCTTGCCTTAAGCGGTGCGCCTTTTGCGCCCGCATCTGGCTGAGTGCCTTCTTTGTTCGCCTCCAATCTGGTGCCGCTGTAAATTTCGGTAGAGGCAAACAGCAATTAGCCCGTTCGAATAGAAAATCCTTGTTTAGTCAGTAACTTAAGTTTCATCGTGTTATAGAGGTAATTAGCTTGAAATGATCAAGTTATAAAGGTTATTAAAATCAAATAAAGCTATGTTCGATATACAGAGGTTCAACTTATTTTTCCGAGCCATGGAGGGGAAACGTGTACTAAAATGAGCTGTCTCACTGATTATTTCAACTTAAAGAGGGTTGAAATTTCGTGTCATAGATGTTTTCGGACTTCCACAAACCTCTAAGTCGAACCTCGATAAGTCGTAACTTATCGAGGTTCGACGTAGAGGTTCTACTGTATTACAACTTTTAATAAAAAAATACGTTTGATAAAACTAGACTTGTTTTTTTATGTTATTAGGAGATGGTACAAGCACGAGGTCCACCTGGTGGTAAGTGGTAACCTCCGCCTAGAACAGATGCTTTTCGTCACAAGTGACGAATCGCATTGTGCCCGTAACGCTGCCACATTGAGTTGTAAAGTCTCATCTGCCTGTAATGTCGCCGTCGCCCATAACCTTCAAATCAGAACACAGTATTGCGAACTGCTTCGCGGTAGAAATAGGACGGTATGACGGGAGTACTTCCCCGAATGAACTCATTCACACATAGAGTTCTACTGCTCTAAAATACGCTCTATTTTACAATGTTGCTACTTAGGTACTACTATTATTACATTTTATTAGTGGCAGGTGATGACTTGCCAGAAGTGAAGTATCCAAGTATCTTTGTTTTTATATAATGTCGAATTTTATAATATGCTTTTTTATTAAAACTTTTTTTACTTGAATTTTTCCTCTGTGAGCTCATTTATGTGTTTTGGGATTTTATTGTGGGTAGTTCGCGTATTTTAAATAATAGGTCGAATTTGTTATCGTTTCCAGGTGGTCGTTTATATCGGGGTGCTGCGCGGGCTCGACAGCGGCTCTGGTCGTGAACCCGATGGACGTGGTGAAGACGCGCATGCAGACGCTTACGAAGGGCAGCGGCGAGCGGCAGTACACCTCCATTATGGACTGTGTCACGTGAGTCTATACTACTCATTATGATTACTAGCTACGTGTGATTAAACCGAGGCAATTTGAATTCATGCCCATGATTTTCCGGGTGAATCTGAAACTTTTTAAATGAAGACACCAATTGCATTAGGGCTAATGATGCGCAAATCATAAATATTATAGCAGGCCAAGTATGAAGAGAAAGTTGAAAATAAATTCATCAAATCGTTATCAAATTATTACTCACTAGCTGCGCTCCTTTCACCCGCGTGGTGATGGATGATGATGATGATGAATCAAACATAGCCTATGTTACTCAGGGTGAATGTAGCTTTCCAATGGCGAAAGATTTTTTGAAATCGGCACAGGAGTTATTGACTTTATTCATTACAAATATACACACATACAAAAAAAAATTCTCATTATATTATTAGTGTATACAGGAGCAGGGTCACAAAGGTCACGGTCAAGGCACATCACCTATAGCAGCATGCGCTAGATATACCGCGATGCGCAACTGTTTGATCTTGATACTTTTATTTATTTATTGCGTTTTGCATACATGCACTAATAATATTTATGATTTGCGCAATATTAGCTCTAATGCAATTAGTATTAGTGTCTTAATTTAAAATGATGCCCATGATTGCAAATTCATCCTATATAAACGTTATGAAACCGAATTGCCTTAGACGTTTTGGGATTTGAAGTTCAACGTTTCACCGTGAATTGGCATATAACTACACTAATTTATTAAAAAGAAGTTTTTTGCAATTTTTGACCCACGTCCATAGCATGGTTGTTTCAGATCGTTTTTTGACAGCTATGTATTTGACAGCATAATCATGCGATTTTAAGTCTTATGCTCAGTTTAGCGTTCGAATAGGGTGTGGGCAAAAGTGGCAAAAATAACGTTTTTGAGCTTTACGAACGCTTTAACAAAAGAGCCATCAATGACAACGCCACCAATGCCCTAAAAGCTAAGCGAACGCACCTCATATATCCTCTTTCTCCCTCGCTCTCATCGGACCTCGCACTCTCTAAACGCAGGTTCAAACACCTGTCCACAACCACTCTAGCATTCAACATCTGATTTCAATCCCACACGTTTTTATACAAACTTTAGTGTCGTTGTACAAACTAAACGGCTCGATGGAATGTGATAAATACGGTATCATGTCATTCGTTTTATCCACGCAAGTAAGAGGATATAAATTATCTGTCAAAATCTAATGTAATGGCTGTATACCACCGTAAAGTAGCCGTATATAACATATATCTAGATATCCAGATAAATTCACAAATAAAAACCAAATAACTACGTGCTTATCAAAATAAAGACCTTTCAATTAAGATTTCAAAAAAATAAACTTTTATACCTAAACTGACAAATGAATTTAAAATAAATGACAGTAAATTTTAGTGACTAAGTCTTCTACGTTCGCTATATTCTTGAAATTGGTTCCTGGTTTTATGTTTATTTTATTTATTACTAGCTGCGCCCCGCGGTTTCACTCGCGTGGTGAAGGATGATGTTGATATAAAGTATCATATGTGCTTCGCCGGGATATAATTTAAATTATACATTATGTATATCCTTGCCAAATTTCATTACGATCCGTTCAGCCGTTTAGGCATGATAAGGTAACAGACAGACAGAGATTTAAATATATTTTTTTCTAAAATAGATTAAACGCAATTGCAATAATAGAATTATATGAGTAAATAAAAAAAATATATCAATTATTAAACACTAATAATAAAATACAGTACACTAACAACAAAATATAGCTTTGTACATACAAATATAAAATTAATCGTCGGGGTTAAAAACTGTCATTGCATTTCATCACCCTTGACGGTCGTCGAGTACGTCTAGTGTATCCAGCTGTCAAAAGATAGCGTGCTTTTGACTTACAAACTGACACAAACTTTGACAGAACTGTCATCATTGCGATCTTAACGTATGCGGAGGTCTTATTATTTTGTCCATTCTGTGCCCAAGAATATTACACATTTTCTGTGTGATGGATGATGATGATGAAAAGTATCCTATGTGTAAATCCAGCCCCTTATTTACCTCCTTACCAAATTTCATCAAAATTGGCGCCGCCGTTTGAGCGTGAAAGAGTAACAAACATCCACACATCCATACTCACAAACTTTCGCGTTTATAATATTAGTAAGAAGGTAAGATTTAGTACTTTTGTGTTCACCAATTACATTAAAAACAATTTACAGAAAAACCTTAAAACACGAAGGACCGACTGCTTTCTTCAAAGGCGGAGCCTGTCGTATGATCGTCATCGCGCCTCTCTTCGGCATCGCCCAAACCGTCTACTACATAGGCCTCGCCGAAAACTACCTTGGGATCAAGTAGAACTACGGCACTCGACTCTATACCATACCAACAGTGTCATATGAGAATCAAAAGCCTATATAACTTGTGTGTTAGCATTCTAGCCTGCTTACCTATCCTGTAAGGTTTTTAGAAAAATGCGCAGCATTCACGTTCTATTGTGCTAAGTCTTAGAAATAAAAATGAATATGCTTTTAAGAATCAAACCATTATGACTTATGTAGTGTTGACCGCTGTTTAGGTTATCTAAGACTTATAAAGTGTGAAGTCGTTTAATAATAAAAAGCAATAAAAGTTCTAGTAAGCAGCTGTATGCGAGAATAGTATGTGTAGCTGTTTTGTATACAGCGTGTAACAAAAAGGTGTAGTAATACTGAAAGGTGTGCCTAATGTACCTAGTCAGGGTTCACATAAAAAAAAAACAAAATATAAATCGCTTATTTTTTTCATACAAGTTAACAAAATATTATACAATTTTTTTGGACAACCCTGTTAGACTTGCCTAATATTTGAGTTTGTTGGGGTCAATGGCCCCTTGTTACCTAATCCACGCTCTGGAGATCACTGTCGTCTTTGGCCTAGTTTTTCAAACCTGCTTGAGTATTAGAAAAACTTTGGTTACTGATAACTCGGAATGTTTACTACTTCCTGGAACGCAGTAGTTAGGTCCCCATTGTAAGCAAGCTTCTGCGTGTGTGGTTTCAGTAATACTACACCTTTTTGTTATACTTATACTCTGTGCTACTGTTATTACAGTGCGTTCGATAGTTCCATCACACAAATAGATCTTCTAGCATTATGTGTAATGCTTATCAGTATGGAAATTTAATTATAGTGAAACAATCAGTTACAGTATTCTAAGTATTTTAGAGAGTTATATTACATGTTCACTCGCCAGAAACCAAAAGACAAGAAAAAAGGTAAAAGATCACACAAATATTATATTGTACAAAAAGACAATGTATTTCACAAAAAAAAATTAAAGACACCTTACTGAAACTTCTACGCTTTGTGATGGGAGGGTAGCGACTACATGTTAATTTTGTATGTAGATTTTCGTTAACATTTTAATGTGTGATGGTCTAATAATGGATTAGTAAGTATTTTTTATTTATTAATTTATTAATTTATTAAATACATTGTGATTTTATATGTTTAAATTTACTTAATATTGAGTTGATTAGTAAATTAGGTGTTAAATACAACTTATTAATTTGAATCGATAATTGTATCATGACATATTGTATTAAATGAAATAAAAACATAAATTAAGGTGCATTTTAAAATGAACAACGTATAGGTGAATTTTAGTTTAAAATATATCCTCTTTTATTTTCTATTTCTGCTTATAAAGCACATCACTTAGCTCAATTTTTAATTTTAATTTGTTTTCGTAAGTTCAAGTATTTTCAAGTGATATTAATCTTGTGGGTAGTTTTGATTTGTTCCTAAATTTTGTTGTTGTTACCATATTTTGGAAAGTCGCTAGTTATTGTAATTTGTTAATGTTATGAATATTATTGTTAAAGGTGTGTGAACTGTTCCATCTAACAGTCTTCCGTTAGTGTGCATTTATCATTCTGAATTCTACCTAATCTTGCTTGCATTATCAATATATATTTGTGTTATTTACGTTACTATTCAGTTATTAAGAGCTCAGGGTCTTATGCGCTTTGACCATTCAACAAGTAACGCGGCGCCTTACGTTATCTTCAAGGAATGATCGCAAATTTGTATTGATTTCACGATCATTCCTTGTAGATATAGCACGCCGCGTTACTTGTTAGAACAGTAACTGTTAATAGTAACATAAAGTAACAATGGTTTCATGATGCTAGACATTTCTTTCATTTGTTGTTGAGAAATATAAGGTAATTACATTATACTGATCTAACAAGTGAATTGAATTCATTATGAGAAATAAATAGGGTAAATGACTAGTCATTGGACAGTTAAGCATTTTATTTTTAATATTATTTTTTTAGCCTTACTACATCAATGTTTATGACAAACGGAACGTATTTTGTGTTACTTTAATCGTAGATCAATCCGGTTTCCAACATTTTAACGTAATATTTAAAAGAGTTCCTATGAAAAAAAGACATTTTCAAAAATACGCGTTAATTTACAATCATTGGACAGAAATGTCAGTTATGGGACAGTTGTCAGATAGTTATTGGACACTCTCCTGATACGACTTATTGCATTACTAGGAGTGCTCCACGGTGTTACTCATGTTTATAAAAAAGCCTATGTGTGATTTCCAGTGTCTTAGCTACCCTTGTACCAAATTTCATCACAATCGATTATTGTTTGAGCGTGACAGGGAAGAAAGAACATAGTCATGGGCTAGAGTTAAAGTTGCAAGAAAAAGGAATTACTAATTTGAAATAAAATATCTAATAAATTTCTTATAAAAGTAAGCACTTTTATTATTTATTACGCAAATATTCCGCAAACAGCTCCTCACAAGATGTATTCGAATCATCACTTTCTTTGAGTTAATCTTGCATTGATATTTTCCTTTCATAAGAGGTAGAGGGCAAGGGTAATTGTGAAAATAAATTTTCACACTCAGTTTCATCGTTGTCTTCTTCTACGTAGCACATATGACACACAAATAAATCTATAGAAACATCTTGGGGTACATGCACTTGGTGTTTTTGAGGCACGCATTTGATGTGGTAATAGGAAGAACACATATCGCACACCACACGGTTCGACGATTTTGTCAGTTTTGAGCAATGTTTGAACACTTGACTTTCAGTTTTTGACTTTTTAGATTTTTCTTCTTTTTTTGTCTTTTACAAGACTCTTTCTTTTCTTTAACAAGTTTTGTTTCTTCCCTTGCTTTCTTTCTCTGCTCTTTTTCACGTAAATTTGTTTTTCTTTTCTCAGCCTTCTCTTTATACATGACTTTGTATTTTTCTGAAGTTATAGCAAAAGGCATTCTCGTAACATTTCGTTTACCTTTTCTTTCTGGTGTTTTTGGTAATGTGAGATACGAACCCAAATCTGAATGCCTTTCTTTAACAGCTGGACTTGCTTGGGGAAGAAGTGGATGTGGTGTACTCTCTGCCTTTGTTGGAGTGTTTTGAGTTTCTGCCTCAATAGCGCATGCAGATGGACTTCTGATCATTACTCCAGTAATAGGGCAAAGAATATAATCGATTTCGCATCCCGGTATTATTGATGATCTATCTAAACTTGTCATGTTCTTAGTATTATTCAACATTTCTGATACAGGGCATATGCCACATGAATTTGAATCTGGGATAACAATATCCTGCACAATTTTAATGGAAGGCTCTGGCTTCTCCCTCTGGAAGTCCTGAGGCTGCATTGGTGGAGACAATTTAGTGTCAATGCTTTGCAAACCTGTGAAGTTTGATGTAAAATTCAAAGTCTTTATGGATTCCTGCGATTGTGCTGATGGAAACAAGTGTTGTTAAATGAAGGTTTGATGGATGTGATGTGATGAACTTCAGCAAAATTCGCTTTGGTAATTACTTGGCCTGGATTCTGACTCAGCCATTCTCTAGTTGAAGCTTTCCAAGCTGCTTTTACGGGTCGAAATACTGCTACGTCTGCCGGCAGTAGAATGCGAGTAGCATTACGGTACAATGCTACTAGTTCTATTTTCAATTCCGTGCATAACTTGCTAACTTCATACGTCAAATGTGTTTTGTGGCCATCCAAGTAATATATTACAGGAAGAGTTATTTGTTCCCTTACAAGTTAAGCGTAAAAAACGTTAGCCATATATTCAAAGAATCTCTGATGTCATCCACCCATTTTCACTTCTTCCAACGCCCCAATCTGATGGCACACCCTCAATGACTTTCTGAGGTATTCTTTGATAGTTATAAACTATCATTGGAGGACAACTTTGACCCGCAGCAGAAAATGAAAACATCACCGTCATGTTTTCCTTGGAAGAGCGTTTTTTCGATATTGTATACATTTTTTACTACTTTTAACGCCAAAACTGTACCTGTTTTGGGACAAAGTTGGAATCCACTCTCGTCGCCATTAAAATGCGTCTTGGATTGTTCAAAACGGCCAACAGGTCCTTTTCTTGAAATTATTGGAATATTTCCAAGAACCATTTTCGAATACCTGTTTCAGATACACAAGTACTTGAAAATGTGACACCTTCACTCGTTCTCTTGCTAATAGTAGGATTTCATTTCAAAAATCCTCTTACCCATCCCTCTCCAGAAGAAGTCTTATGATCAGGATTTTTTAATTTGAAATGTAAAGTGGACTTAGGTACTCCGTACTTTCATGCTATTTATTTTAATTTTACACCAGTTTTGCTTCAATTAAAGCTTTATCTAGACTGTCAGTACTGTACGGAGTTACCATTTTAGTCAATAAAATATACAGCAAACAAAAAAACAAATTATGTTGCAATTAGCGTCCAAAGACTAGTTTTCAAATAAAATATTAGTCATTGGACAGTGTCCAATGACTGTAAAATAAATGTTAAATTAAATTCTGTGAAAACTAAGTGTTTTTGAACCTTAGCTATGTGAAATTAAAGTATAAAATAAACGATTGTTTATTCTTTCAATATTATTAGTTATGGGACAGCTGTCCAGTCACTAGTCTCGGAACAAAAACAATCACAGTCGTTGGACAACTGCTAAAATATCCTACAATTGAGTAAAGTAGCAATCGTTTACTTAAATAAAGAGTTATTTTATAGAACGATCCATTAGTCCGATTACTCGTCTCTTAAACAGCATAAAATGCTTTTTTTATTTACTTTCTGCACTTCTGTCCTTATCCAAATAGGTAACTATTACGAGCACAAAATTTAAACATCGACTGAACACATCAAATATTTTTTTTATGCAAACACGGCCATCTGTTGAGTAAATTGAGCAGTTTTATCACATCCCAAAACACGCAGAATTAATTGTGGTCGTTCAAAAATACAGAATATAACACACAAGCCTTAAAAACTTTGTCGTAAGTTAAAGTGTCCAATCACTAGTTATGTCCAACCACTAGTACATTACCCTATCTAAAACCTTGTTTGTTGTATTGCGTTCCAAAGTTGTAACGCAACTGTGGAACGCAATACTGTTATTGAAATATCGTGTAAATGTTAACTATGGTCTGTTGGTCTTAATCCTTCATATATACCGTGATAATTGAAACAAAAGATTTATGAATGAAACGCACGTACATTTACGTCAATAGTACTCAAAGACGGTCTTTTGGAAACAGCACTGTGGGCATGGATTGTCGATAGGATAAAACTTTATGGTAATTATCGATACAAGACAGCTCGCGATATAACTATCGTGGCTAGAACCATGATAGAGTCCAGGCACGATAGCTGATAAAAATCAGTTTATCGACGGGATATGTTTATCATGAGATCCATGCTCGCCCTGCACGGCTAATGAAAACAAAGTCTTACGATTTAAGTTTGTCAGCCGCAGTGTTAAGATATACGTATTGGAAATTACATTTGTGGTAATGTTTAACGTATCAATTAATATAAATTGACAATAAATGCAGACATGCAAAAATATTTAGAAATATATTATATCGTTAATCGTCAATGAATACGTCAATTTTAATTGATCTCTTGGATCGAATGAATTAAACTGTAAAATAATGTGTTAAATATTAGTATAATTTTAGCTTTTGTGACTGTAACAAAATACATGACATATATTACGTATTATATTCTGTTGCATTTCAATTTATTTGTTAACATGATCTGTAGGTCTACCATAAGTTTACAACATAATCGAAACTCGATATCGACAGCCGCGAAAAAATGTATGAAAAAAAAAACAGTGCCACCTCGCGGTCAATTGTAGAACTAAAATTGACAGCGAGTACGCCAATCACAAGCTTAATAGGTAGGCGAGATCGATTATTGACTAATAGATGACATTTAATTTTATGTTGACAACTCATGGTAGAGGAACTGTGAAAGGGTATGAGACACTATTAGTCGACACAAATGTAATGTGCTGTGAATATCTTTCGCTCTTCTACTCTTATATCAAATTAATCGGAACCATTGTAATAATGTTATTATACAGAATCAATAAACAATTAGTGATGTATTCCATAGTCTTATTTTTTTTTCTTAGTGAGAAAATACCAGGGACCACAGATGTGTCTAGAACTAGTACATCTTTGGTGTTTTCTCCATACAAACGTATTTGCCGATTTCCTCCCTGTATCTTGACACTAGTGCTATTTATTTAGGCATGTACTTATATGACCCGTTTTAACTTTACAAAAGCAAGCAAAAAATGTAATCTGTCATCTTTTAAAATTATTTATCCTCTTTCTCTAAGACTATATTTTAATCTATAACTATGCAAAAATGACCTTTCTTTAGGATAGGGTTCACAAACTTGGTCAAGGTTGACCTTGATTTATCGAAGAATGTTATGGTACTAAATTATTTTAAAAGGCATGTAAGTATTTAGTTCTGACGCTAGGGTTACCAGTAGGTAACCCCTGAAAACCGTAGTCGTTACTTGAGACCTCTTCTGTCTGTCTTCCAATAGGTTAGCTATAATTTTGTCGAGCAGTGTCACTTCATGTTGCAAATTCTGCTTTAGTGACTCGACATATCTCCTCGTTTGGAATTAATTGCGCAAAGAAACTCCAAGCACAGCACTGTCCATAGCTCGCGCTTCGCTGTGTACTTGTATTTAAAAGATCCATACTGAAATACCACGTCGTCTCAGTGGCTCTACCATGAGTTGGCAGCATAAATGTCATCTATAGTTAATACTCGATCTCGCCTACGGTACCATTTAAAGGCCGCTGCATACGTGACGGGTTTTTATACGGACGGGACGAGACGGGAAGTTTTGGAAATATCGTTTCATACAAAAAGTATATGAAAGAGCAATATATTTAAATGTCACGGAGACAAGGACGGGACGGGACGTGGCACTCACCTCACTCTGTCCCGATCACGTCCCGTCCTAGGTATTATCTCGTTACGTATGCAGCGGCCCTCAGTCATCACTGGCAACACTCATTGATAAACCTTTTTACTATGGTAGCCGTGCTAGTCTAATTAAATTCGATCAATTCATGTTGTCACTAATAATATAGTAAGTTATTACATTAGTTTATTTTTATCAATCTTTTCGCACTTATTTAATTCCATATTTACGTATACTCGTTTAAAATTTTTTTATAACATTTATGAAATCACTTAGTGTAGATGTAGTCTAATAAAATACATTGAATTAAATATTGTAACAGTTTATGTAAATTTAATTTTAATTGTTCGTGACTAAAGGCCTCTTTCACGACTCTCACTAAATGCATTTAGCACTAAGCAAAATTATGACATTCTGGTGATTCTTTCTTTTGTTTTGTTTGACATCTGGATCAGGCAGAACGTTTTAAATACATTACCTTATTGTATTTAATGAATGTCATGCAAGACTACCTACCTTGTATTGTTATGATATAACATTTGAATTGTAGTACCGGATTTAAGTGAATTATATTAATATACTACATGCAAATTAGTTGTGAATTTTATAATTTCGCTACCTACTCGTATGTCGTTAAAAGATATAGACACACGTGGCTTTATCTTATACATACTTTTCAGTACCGTAACTTGACCGTAACTCGATAATTTATAATAGTATAGTACATTCGACATGAGCGTATCGGTATAAGTAACTATTTATAGTCTGCAAAAATGCACTTATTACTCTCTCGCTTCTCTATGTATCGCCTTCTCTACTGGTTTTAAGACAATAAAGAAATGAATATACTCTATAATGTATGTATGTGATGTACTTAGAAAGTGTTTGTTCAAAGTTCGTCGTCAATTATAATACGAGTTGAAAATATATGTTGTTAAAGACTAAATTGTTTTTTATTTTGTCTATAAAGCCCTATGAATAAGAACGTCTTTCCCTATCCCAGTCTTTATGTGACGATCACGCTAGCTCTATTGGACGGCATCTCTGGTCTGATGGTGAAGACCGGAAATCAGTGCGCGACGCGATCTCCGCGCGTATTCCCTGTAGGTCTACCTACCATGAGTTTATAACATGCCAACCGACAGATGCTCGCTATCGACTGACGCGAAAAAAATGTATGAAAAAAACGACAGTGCCAACTCACGGTCAATTGTAAAACTAAAATTGACAGCGAGTACGCCAATCACAAGCTTAAAAGGTTTTTAACAGAATTTTCCCTATTTACATAGGTCCAGTAAGTGTATACTATATATATATATATATATATATATAGTAATATATTGTATATATATATATATTACTATATATATATATATATATATATATATATATATATACAATATATTACTATATATATATATATATAGTAATATATTGTATACACAACTTGACTACACTTTTAAATGTCATTTGTATAAAAACTATACTTCTGGACCTATGTAAATAGGGAAAATTCTGTGGACCTCGCATAGCTAGTGATTTTACCGCCACAACCACTTTTGAACACAACACATTTCAGATAATTTATTGATTCAGGCGTTACTTTGCGGAAATCCATTATCAAAAAACGATATTAAAAAATATTTAGTGACGTTTCCGCTGGAAAAAAAAACAATGATTTTGGCCTAAAATAAAATTCTGTCTACATCAAGAGACAATAATTTAGCACCCCAAATAGGCCAAAATTTTTGTTTTTTTTTCAGCGGAAGAGTCACTAAGTATTTATTAATATCGTTTTTTGACAACACGTTTCGCCTATGTAATTTGCTTATCTGTTAATCTAATTAATCAAATAGTTTAGAGTCGATTCTGGCTTAATTTTGCCCGCGCTTTTTAATTTTTAACAAACGATTTTAGTGCTCCAAACTACGAGTAGTTGCATTGGCGGGGGCTATCAAATCCCTATCGTTAGCATTCGCTCGATCTCGTTCGCGTGGTCTTTAATGGTACAAATTAAATCAACTCGCAATCGACGATTGTGTAGGCGCGATCGAGTAACGACTATCGATGACATTTTATGTTGCCAACTCCTGCGGCCTTACTATCAGCTTCATAAAAACCATGCAAGTTTCGTGCAGTTCTTAAACCTGGCATAAACAGTTTTGAATGAAATCATACCATGATGCTCGTTTAGGTGAACTGTTTGAATATTGTTTTCTCAAAAGTGAATGGATAAAACTGTCTCTGGCATTTTAACAATTCACTTTAACCAACATTGCAGACGCCTATATGTTTGTAAGTTGATAAACTGAGTTGATATAGATCGTCATGTTAACGAGAGTCCATACAAAAAAACAGGTGAACTGTTTTTCAGCAGTTCTTGAATAGCAGGCCTGCTTTAACGTTGTCATGGTACGAATAAGCCGGGCAGTTTTCTAGAAGTCCTGCTTTAAGACCTCATAGTAAGGCCCCTGGTAGGGCTACAGGAGCCTTACTATCAGCTTCATAAAAACTATGCAAGTTTGGTGCAGTGCTTAAACCAGGCAACTAATAAACAACTTTGAATAAAATCATACCATGACGCTCATTTATGTGTGAACTGTTTGAAAATTGTTTTCTCAACGGTGAATGGATAATATTATCTTTGACATTCTAACAATTTACTTTAAACAACATTGCAGACGCCTACACGCCTAGATGTTTGTAAGCTGATAATCAGAGTGGATTTAGAGCGTCATGTTAACGCGAGTCCATACAAAAAAAACAGGTGAACGGTTTTTCTACGTTTCTTTAAAAGTAAGCATGTAACGTTGTCATGGTACGAATAGGCCGAGCAGTTTTCTAGAAGCCCTGCTTTAAGAGCTCATAGTAAAGGCCCAGGCCAATTGATTTAGATAGGACAGTGACTTTAGACTTATTTATGTGACTGTGACTTGACTCTGACTACTTGAATAAAATATACGTTATAATATATAGGTATATAAATATATACAGGGTTATTGGTAATTAGACCGGATCCTTTTAAGGGGTGGTAGGGAATGCCATTTGCAACAATATGACTGTACATTGTGATATCCGGAAATGAATCATTTCTGTGATATTCTTTTTTTTTATTTTTTTTTGGAAAATCCAGTTTTACTACTTTAAAATTCAATAAAAAAAAAGTAATCAACCGATTTCAATTCTGTTCGCAGTTATAGAGAAACCTTGTTACAGCTCTTAATAATAAACAATAATCTCGTACTAATGTAGATCCATCCAAAAACTAGAGGCTTTTTCATAATTTTTATTTGATAATTTTTGTAAGATGCTTTACAAAAACCTTTATTTTCTCTACAAAAACGATAGTAAATTAAGTCTGCATTTTACTTTAAAAACATCTACAAGTCTTTAGCTATCCAACGAGGTAAAAAAATTAGCACTTTATTACACAGTTGCAGAAATAATGCGATTACAAAAGGCCGAGAAAGGAATGAGAATAGTCCATGAGAAGTAGCTATGGAAGAAATACTTTCTTAAGGTAACTTAATTTCTTTTAAAGAAATAAAAGAGTAGATGTAATTAGTCTGTATTTATTATTTTTACAGTTCGTTCTCAAAATGTGAGCCAGAATTTTGAATGCAGAGACGCATACGTCTGCGTAAATTGCTTTTAACAACACTTGTATTTAAATTAATTTTCATTTTTTCTGCTGCATTTATTATGCGCTGTTTCAGTTCTTCGATGGTTGCCACAGGTCCAAGAGTATCGTCGTACACCAAGCTTTTCATGTGACCCCATACGTAATAGTCGACGGGAGTCAAGTCGGGACTTCTGGCCGGCCACGGAATGGGTCCTCCTCTGCCAATCCACTTATTGGGATACTGACGATTGAGCCACTCACGGACGCTCAAACTAATATGTGCGGGGCAACCATCATGTTGGTAAATCATGTTTCTGCGGGTTTCAAGGGGTACTTCACTGAGTAGCTCATAAAGTTCGTTTCTCAAAAAAAATTCATACGCTTCACCATTGAGGTTGTTGGGCAGAAAGAAAGGGCCGATCAATTCATTCTTAATAATGCCCATCCACACATTAACGGAAAACCTTCTTTGTGATCCTTGTAATCTTTACTTGTTTGGGTTACCGTCATCTTTCGGGGCCCAATAATGAATATTATGATAATTTGATATTCCATCCTGATCAAATTTGGATTCGTCGGTCCATAAGATTTTTAATAAAAAATTGGCATCTTCCATATCGGTGTTCAACATGAATCTGCAAAATTCGACTCTACGTGCAGGATCTTCGTCTTGGATAACTTGTACCGGAGTCAAATGATACGGGTAGAGTCTTGAGCGGTGCACTGTGTTCCATACTTTCCATTGCGACATGCCAAGACGTCGTGCAATGATGTTTGTTGAAGTCGTAGGATCTTGCTCAAACATGCGAATTATCTGTTCCTCTTCATCCGAATGATAAATACGAGATCGTCCAGCATCACTTTGTCGTCTTTGAACTTGACCAGTTTCTCGTAGTCGCCGGTACACTCCGTCAAATACACTCACATGGGGTAAACGGCGCTGTGGAAATCGAGACTGATACTCCGTTCGAGCATGTGTAGCGACGCCGTTGGCAAAACCATAGCAAAACAGTATGTCCGCATACTCTTCGTTTGTGAACTCTCGAAGCCGAGGTAGATGGTCGTGGGATTCCGCAGTCATGATCAGATCCAATAATATATAAATATATATATAGTACAAGCCAAGTCGTCGGGTAAGCAATCAATCAAAAAGTCCAGTTCACTAGCCGAATCACAGAAAAAGAAGTTACACAAGTCCAATAACGTTATCAAGGTCGAAATTTAATCGTAATAAAGGGTTGCCAAAGAGCGTCTGAACAGTGCGATGCGCTTGAGCAAACTGGGTTCTCATTGCTCGTTCAACAAACATAAGCGAGAGGGAGACGGCGCATTCAACATGGATACCGTTGTCTAAAACCCTTTCTCGGAATGTCTCTACCTGAGTCTTTGTTATCGCATTATTTCTGCAATTGTGCAATAAAGTGCTAATTTTTTTACCTCGTTGGATAGCTAAAGACTTGTAGATGTTTTTTAAATAAAATGCAGACTTAATTTACTATCGTTTTTGTAGAGAAAATAAAGGTTTTTGTAAAGCATCTTACAAAAATGATTCATTTCCGGATATCACAATGTACAGTCATATTGTTGCAAATGGCATTCCCTACCACCCCTTAAAAGGATCAGCAGGGCTATTATGTATCTCAGTTGCTAACAAATGTGGATTGAAATCTGAAAAAATGGCCGCTCTATGTCACTTTTGTCAGCTTCAGTGATCAACTTACTAACATTTTTGCTTACTGGAGTTGCCAAAACTGACATAGGGCCGCCATTTTTCAAGATTTCAATCAACATTTGTTAGCAACTGAGATACATAATAGCCCGGCCGGTCTAATTACCAATAACCCTGTATATATATATATAATATAATATAATAATAGGTGCGTTCGATTAGCTTATGATGGCATTGGTGGGGTTTTCATTGATGTCTCTTTTGTGAAGGCGTTCGGATATAGCTAATATAGATATAGGAAAGCTTAAAAACATTATTTTTGCCACTTTTGCTATTTTTACCCATACCCTATTCGAACGCTCAACTGAGCATAAGACTTAAAATCGCATGATTATGCTGTCAAATACATAGCTGTCAAATAACGATCACGAACAACCATGCTCCGGACGTGGGTCAAAAATTGCACTTTTTGGTGGCAAAAATTCCTCTTTTTTAGCTTTCCGCTGTACAAAAAGAGGAATGAACGACATTTTCAACCACAGATTCCCAATTCGAACGCCCCTTGTGAGCGTTTTTAGCGTTATTTTCGCCTAAAACGATCAGAAGTGATCTATTCGAACGCACTATATGTACATACAAGTAACTTCAGAAATGGCAAATGAACAGAAGTATGAGTCCAAGAAAAAAGCCATGCTAATTTCATGAATTATTGTCAATGTCAAAAACGTAATCTAATAGTTGTCGTCGACAATCGACAACTTGTCGAATAGGCTAGAAGAAGAAGAAAAGTAGACGCCGCGCTGTGTTTTAGCTTGTTCTTGTTTTATATTACGAAAGCAATTTACAGGAACTTAGTGAAATATTTAGCCATTATACTAACATAAAATGGCTACGATAGGTCCTAAAAAGGACGGTGGACCAAACATTGATTATTTCCAATCATCGGAATGTCTCGCTCAATTTGACCAAATTCGTGTTTGGCTACAGAAGAATTGTAAGAAGGTTAGTAATCTAGGTATCCAGCACGCGCTACTCACACCAATACATTTAATTTATGTGTACTCATGAGTATCAGACATGCTATCAATAATTATTTGTTACTTACCATATTTAACTGCTATAGATATATCTTTTGTTTGTGGGAGGCAATAATGTACAAACATAATAGTACACAGCCAAATAAAGTACAGCCAATAATTCAAGTACATGGATTTGAAATACATGATCGGCTTTTCCTGGCCTCAGTAGAGTTATACAAAGTCGTAAAGCGCCATCTCTTTCACGCAAACTGTCACAGACCATAATTTAGGGCCCTTAGCCATAGCAGGTCAAACGCATGTCAGTCCAATTAAGTTCATGGTTTGTAGAGGTGAGTCGTACTTACAGATCAAAGAACAGGTATTTTGTGAGACTAGGTGGCACCTATTCCAATCTTCACGATACTAAGTCTAACTAGTCTTCCTTCACAATAAGCATTCATTCAATACATCACCTGTACTATCTCTCTCTCTCTCATATGCTGAAGCCGAAGCTGAAGTCCGGTTGAAGTGAGACAATGCAATACATACATACATCGTCTTGTTACATGTAGAATTGAGTATCAGACTAGTACCTATTCTTGTGAAAGTAAAAACTATTTGTATACTTATTTAATGTGCAGTTTGTGCAGTGCTTGTTATATTTCCCTGTGTAGGTATTAGAACAAACTTTTCTTTTATTTATATGATTACATTTTTATAAAAGTAGATTTTGTGAATTCAAATCTCATAAATACGTTATCTTCCAAAGCCTACGAGCCTACCTATTTAATAAATAGAAAGTTTAATATGTTTACAGTCCAAATCCTGTAAAAGTATGAAGGTAAGATATCAGTTGAACATATAGCAAATAATAGTAGTAGTATATATAAGTAGTAGGTATCTATCCTCTTTTGTTCTAGTCTACTATTTTATAATTAAAAAATCTCATGAATTGAATCGAAGTATCGAGTCATTCTTTATAGTATTATGTGAAGACTAATAAGCTACCCAAATCGTAGGCAATACTAGGTAAGACTATGTGGAACAGGTATTTGGATCACATATTTGCATGGACTAGGAACAGGTGCACCTAGTCTTCAATTTACCTTGTACAACCCATCTCTAATGGTTTGTACCATTTTTGGCAGATCAATTTGAGATCCTTTTATTGAACTGCTTGGAACTTGACAAGTAATCTAAAATTTTATGATAGGCCTGCTGGACATGGGTCAAAAATTGCACTGTTTGGTGGCAACTCTCTTATACCTTTTTCTACCGACTTCCAAGAAGGAGGAGGTACTCAATTCGACTGTATTTTTTATGTTTGTTACCTCTAAACTTTCGATAGGGTGAACTGATTCTCAAGTCTTTTTTCGTTTGAAAGCTGGTGCTTCCCGTGTGGTCCCATTTAAATTTCATCAAATTCGGTTCAGTAGTTTTTAGTTGAGTTACAGTCCAATAACTGAATAGAATTTTTTTTATTTATTTATTTATTTATTTCTTAAGAACAGTTATAGCATCATTACAGTTTACCCAATACAATGCTACACTTACCTAAATCTATTTTATTATATATGAATGGATATAAGAATAATAATATTATATAAGAATGGAAGTCAGTATTGCATTTTTCAAATTGTACTTGTTTAAGGGTTACGAACACTGAATAAAAAGATCCATAAACAACATTTTCACCGATAGATTTTCAATTTGAACACCCTTTCAAGTGTTTTTAGCGTTATTTTCACCAACTCTTATATCAAAAGAGGTACTAAAAGAACTGCCGAAGAAAGCTACAGTATTCCTCACTATGCTCTACAATGGTATCCTTCGAGTTCAGTACTTCCCTAAACATTGGAAAGTGTCATCAATACTCATGATACTCAAACCGGGAAAACCAGCAAACGAAGTTACCTCATATAGACCTATAAGCCTACTCCCAACAATGTCGAAGGTCTTCGAAAAGATACTATTGCGAAGATTAACTCTTATCCTGGAAGAAAACAGAGTAGTTCCTAACCATCAGTTTGGATTTAGACAACACCATTCAACAATCGAACAAGTTCACCGAGTCTACGGCCATATTCGGAAAGAGCTTGAACAAAACAATATTGCTCTTCGGTATTCTTAGACATCCAACAGGCTTTCGATAAAGTATGGAACAAGGGGCTTTTATGTAAAATAAAAACTTGCCTGCCACACAACTACTTCACCCTACTAGAGTTTTACTTGTCAGAAAGAACATTTCAGATAATTTATTGATTCAGGCGTTACTTTGCGGAAATCCATTATCAAAAAACGATATTAAAAAATATTTAGTGACACTTCCGCTGAAAAGAAAACAATGATTTTGGCCTATTTGGGGGCGTGCTGTCAATAGACAATAAACTTCTAATCTACAAAAGCATTCTCAAGCCGGTTTGGACATATGGAATTCAGCTGTGGAGCACTGCTTGCAACTCCAACATATCTATGCTGCAAAGAATGCAAAACATAATACTGAGAACCATCAATAATGGACCTTGGTACATAACGAATTCGGAAATACACCACAACCTCAATATGCCAACTGTTAGGAGGAAATCAGCAAAGCAACAACAACCTATCAGCAACGATTGAGTAACCACCCTAATAGCCTGGCATCACAACTACTAAACGAGAGCTATGCGCCGCGACTACGAAGGAAACAAGTGCTTCCCTCTGACTAGGAGCACACTGTATACTAATGAGGAGAAGTCTTCAGTGAAGACTCACTCTACATAACAAAGTCACCCACAAAAAATCTTCTGAAAGTAGAGAAAAGCTGATTGGAGATAAACCCCAACCAAAAAAAAAATTAAAAATTTACCAACCTTTGGCTTTGCACTACTTAGAGTACAATCATGCATTTTTTATTTTTTTATGTATGCTGTCTCCGTACTAAAGGTTTTTCTACAACTAATGTTCCAAATCCAAATCACTTTACACCCAAGGTAGTTTCATACAAAATTACATCCCTGGGGATATAATGCCTTGCTTTACACTGATATTGCACGATATGTAATTGGACATTTTTGAGCTGGTGCCTGGTGGTATGGTAAACAAAATATGCCCATCTTCATTTGTAACATAATACTACCTACTATTTGACCAAAACTTAAAATAGGAATATGGTTAGGTCAGGCCTGCACTTCAGCAACGTGTACGAGCTGGTTAATCTATTGATTTAATTCATTTTTAGCATGTGCAAACCGACCCACCCACCAAGGAAGGCTTGGCCCAGCTGGTCATCCAGCTTATTCAGTACCAGGAGAACAAGTTGGGAAAAAATGTCTCAGATCCCCCATTTCTGAGGCTTCCGGTAAGTTATTTAAACTGTAATAATTAAGTAATAACTGAAGAGTAAAATATAAACATACTAGCTGACCTGCCAGGGGCTTCGCTCACTTAGTCTTGGTGTATTGGTGGAAGTGCCGTTTTGGAACCTTCAGGTCATGGGTTCGATCCCCGGGTTGGACAGTTATTGGGTTTTTCTGGGCAAGAAAGATACTCTCAATAACAGTCCAGAGATTGGAACAGTGCCCCATAGATGGCAATAAGCTCGACCCCTAATACATGATCACATGACCAAAAACTAAATGGCGAAATGTAGGCGTTGAAAACACCCCTGCTTATCCCTTCGAGGATATATAGGTGAAACTATTTGTTATGTTGTGTTTAAAAATAACAGTAAGTATTGCGGTTGATTCACTGCAGACCGCTAGACTGATGTTTCACCTCCATCGTGTTGGCGGAAACGCTCGACTACAGTCGGCTGAACAACAAAGACGGATGACATGCCGACTCTATCGCCGAACATGTCTAGTGTATCGAGCTGGCAAAATCATTGCATACTATTGACTTGAGGTGCGTTCGTTTAGCAATGAGTGCATTGGTGGATTTGCCATTGTTGGCTCTTTTGTTAAAGGGTTCGTAAAGCTCAGAATCGTTATTTTTGCCTCTATTCCCACACTCTACTTGAATGCTAAACCGAGCATAAGACCTAAAATCGCACGGTTATGCTGTCAAATAGATATTTGCAATAAACGATCAAAAACAACCATGCTCCGGATGTGGGTCAAAAGTTGTACTTTTCGGTGGCATAAATAACTTTTTTTTTGCTTTGGGAATGGTGAACAAACAGAGTCCTAAACAACATTTTCACCCACAAATTCCCAATTCGAACGCACTATAAATAAGCTATCAGTAACTTTGACAGAAAGTAAGTCATCATTACGATCTTGGCGTCGGCAAAGATGTTCTTATTTTGTCTATGCTGTACCCAAGAACATTAGGCTGTTTCACCCGCCTGGTGATAGATGATAATGATGATGAAGATGATGAAAAGTAGCCTATGTACTATTCCAGACTATAATCTATCTCTGTGCCAAATTTCAACCATATCAAATCAGCAGTTCTGCCGTTATTGAGTAACAAACATTCATTAAAATCATCCATCCATCCAAACTTTGACATTTATAATATTAGTGGGATTAGAGGGATTATGAACCTCAACAATACCTGTGGCAGTATCAGGAATATCAGTATGTATTAATGTAACTAAATTAAGTCAAGTAAGTTTTCCATATACACCAACTAATAATAAACCAATTAGAGCTGAAACTTTGGAAAGGGAAAAAATTATGCCATCGTAGCAATTTTAAAATATTAACTATTTAATATATTAAAATTATAGCTTAATTGTAAAAAGTAGTAATTATAGAAGTATTGTAGTAAGTAATAGCAAAAAAATATCTTTATAGAATTTGTATGTGTCAGTGTACAAAAATTGGTTGATAACCTCTGCCGAGAACAGACGTACTGCACCCATAACCCAAAGACTTTAAGTTGTTAAGTCTCATGTGCCAGTAATTTCGCTGGCAACCATACCTTCAAACCAAAATGCAGTATTACAAACATTACTGCTTCACCTTAGAAAAAGGTATAGTGGCAGTACTAACCAGGACGAACTCATTCACAAAGAGTTCTACTGCACTAATAAAAGAGCTAATTGTAGTAAAATATTGGTAAAAAGATAATTTAACATAATCGGCTGATTATGTTCCCATTGTCAAACAAAATCAAGGAATGTTGTGTTGTACTCGTCAGTACTTCCCAAAAGTTTAGTTAAACGAGTAGAAAAATATTAAATCGGTAAGTATAAGAAAATTTAATGACCTTACTGATAGAATATCTACTCGATATCCTGGGGCCGTAGTCTCTACATAGCTATTCGTCGCTTTACAACCGACATCGGTCAGTAATTCCTAAACAGGATGACGGAACTGATGGACATAAGACTCGTAGATACGAGTAGCAATCGCTTTACAACCGACATCGGTCGGTAATTCCTAAACAGGGTGACGGAACTGATGGACATAAGACTCGTAGATACGAGTAGCAATCGCTTTACAACCGACATCGGTCGGTAATTCCTAAACAGGGTGACGGAACTGACGGACATAAGAGCCTCTTATGTCCGTCAGTTCCGTTGTTGTCAGTCAGTTGTAAATCGATTGCTATCTACGAGTAGCTGTGTAGAGACTACGGTTTATTGACAGTGACTTTAAAGCTCTTATTAAGAGCTTTAAAGTCACTGTCAATAAATAATAAGTACCTTACTTATTCGACTCGACGTCGGCGACACACGACAGACCTGCTAATACTGTTGTAATTTTAAATAAATAAATAAAACACATGTCGTATTCTATTTTATATTAAAGATATTTTTATATATGATTAAATTTTGGATTTAAATAAAATTAATAATATGCAGCATTGGGGAAAACAAACTGATTCTCAGGCAGACCCTTAGAGCCGGTTCCGTCTATTGCAAATAGCGATCCGGCCTCTGGCTGCTGCGCTAGTTCTCCTGAAGTCAGCCCAACTCTGCTTGTCGTAACAAACAAAGTTGCCAGGTCATGACCGCCGAACATCACTGATGTCACTTTGTCTGCTGGCAACTTATGCTGTTCTAGCAGTTTTCCAGCACGAGAATCTATTTTTATCACCTGTGAATTAAACCGCTAGGTTAGATAAAACGCTTTCTTGTTCTACTTTATGCAGCTAAATAACTGAGCGTTAAATTTCAATATTGCTATGTCTTGTAATTGGGAGCAATGTGGCCAAGCCATTAAATGACTTCACCGCATCATCAGCCCTTGTCATTTTATTGCTGGTGTTCTACCTCTATAAGAGTGATTTGTGGCTTTGTTGGTGGCGGTGCCGAATGATCCGCCACGACCGGTGAAGTACCACACTCCCACATAACACCGACGTAAAGTAATATAGCTTGCTATTGCGTTTCAGTTGACTGTGAGAGTTTCCTGAGGCCCGATCCCCCTTCCCTTCCCCCTTCCACCCTCACCCCTTCTATTCCTTCCTCAAAGGTTGGCAACGAATCCTCGAGACCTGGTATTGCGGATGTCCGTGTGCGATGGTATCACTTTCCATCAGGTGAGACGGCTGCTCGTATGCCAACCTATAACTACCATACCATAAAAAAGGGCTGAAGGCTCAATTCATCATTCATTTTTCAATATGTTTTAGCCAATTGTACAGTGTCGCGCCACGAGGCCACCTGTTTCACTGTTGTTTCTATTCGCGGTCCTTCCAACAGTAGGTCTAGCACGAATTACTGCGTAAGTGTAACGTAGCGTGTCGATCACGTGATACAGTACAAACTGTCATTTGTCTAGAGCAACTGTGTGTGACATAGATAACACATAGTTTGTAGGCCGGAGCGTGACGCGTTGACGCTTACGATACGAATACTTTTTCGCTAATTATTTGTGCTATGGCCTCTGAAGATGTGTACCCCACCCCAACTCTTATCAGTAGCATTGGCCAGTAGACAGTACATACCTTCCCTCCATTGAAGCATGCTACCCACAGGTTTCCATCTGTGTCGATAGTCATACCATCTGGTAATCCTGTCACGTTGTGTGCTTGGAAACTGAACAGGGTTCTCCTGTTACCTGGACATATTAATTGATTTAGTTATATTATATTAACGGGGCTTAATCGCGTGGTCACGAGCGGACTGGTCCGCTTCTTCCATAAAATGTTCCTAACAAAAATATTACTCTGTTCCTCCGTGGACAAATATTTTTTTTTTACTAAATAAATAATTTTTATTATAATATTTATATAGCCCTTAGAGTTTTTATTGTCTCGCAGTACCTATAGGTATGAAAATTAGAGTATTCACCTCGAGGATAAAGCAAGCCTTCGTCTTGGGCGTCTTGAAGACCTTCACTAAGGACTCTATGATAAATATTTTTTTATCTCAGTTAAATCTAACCCTTGAGGCTTTATCGATGGTAAAATTTTGCGACCCAGCGTTCGCAAACCATTAAAAAAACACCATTTAAAAAAATTGCGCGCGGTCTTGGGAATTTAGTTGTAGTAAATTATCTTTTGAAGCTATTTTGTATCTGTAAACGGCATAAAGTAACACTAATTAAATCCCCTCACTGCGCTCAAGGATTCACTCTAAGGTCCCCGTTATGCTCAGGGTCCAATATACCGCCCGTGACGTAAGACATTGCTTTACTCTCTCCGTGCTCATTCTACTTTTAGTGTCAATATGTCTATGTGTGATTTGTGTCTTGTGGTGTGTGTTACTTACGAATAGATCCGTCTTCGAGATCAAAATCAAACACGTCGATATTTCTGGTCGGCGTGTCAATGTAAAATATGAACTTGTTGTCGGATGTCCACGCGATCCCGTTAGAGATGGACACCGGACGCACTTTTTCCTCTGGATTTATATGGTTGTCCTTGTCTAGCATGTATAATGTGGCCTGGTCTTTGTCTACCTCGTTGCCCACTTCTTTGCCCATCGTTCCTGAAAGCAAACGTAATTCTTATTTGAGAATACCCAGTTATTATTTATATAATACCCATTTTTGTAAATAAAATACCCACAAGTATAAAAAATGCACGATCGCTTAGCACGTTTAAGGTTCAATTAGACCAGTACATAATTAACAATAACATATTACTTTGATAAAAGGATTCAATAGCCTTAAAAGTGTTATGATAAGTGTAAATAAGATGAAACGACGGTAAAATTGTTTATGTTTATCATTGGTCTCATGAAGTGATGTTAATAATTATTTGAAGATATTTATTTAAACTTAAAATAAATAATCAAGCATCCGTCGTGAAGCTTACAGTATCATCGAGGTATTGAAATGGATTAATAATTAGAAAAAAACTACACGTAATGTGGTTCTGTAAATTCTATAGAGGGCTGACGATCTTTTAGATCTACAAATTTCATCCTTTGGTTTCCTGAAAAGATATGGTCACACTGGCGTTATGGGGGTCGGTTCCACTTTATCGAATTAAATTGCAATTGAACCGTAGCTGAACGGTAACTTTTACATGTAATCTTATTCTGGAATAGGATTCCAACTGCAGTTACGTTTCTGTTGACGCCAACGATCGGCATAAAGTTTATATTGAATGACTTGATAGATCATGAACGCGACGCTAATACATATTCGTATATAGTAGCGTTTAATATATTATTAAATAATAGACGGTGTATTCCAATTTGTCTATAGAAATAGTAGAATGGCTTTTTGAGTACGAGGGCTGCACTAAAAGTATCGGGAATGAAACATTTCCACTGTTCCTGTCATATTAAAATCTTTTTAATTGAAATTTCTTTGTTTTAAAAATCTAATACCATTTATTTATTTAAAAAAAGATTCTCGGTCTTGTCACAAGGTTTTGTCAAACTTGTTTAGTCGTTGAGAAAATGGAATTGACTCGAGAAAATTCAAGAGCGATGATTTATTATGACTTTCGAAGTGGTTTAACACAAAAACAGTGTGTTGACCGGATGATTTCTGCATTTGGTGATGAAGCCCCATCCAAAACCACAATTTATCGCTGGTTTGCTGAATTTCAACGTGGACGTGTCAAGCTCAGTGATGATCCCCGTCAAGGTCGTCCAAAAACTGCAGTCACCCAAGAAAACGTTGATGCTGTGCGTTAGCTGATTGAGGAAGATCGACATGTGACATACCGTGAAATTCAGGCAACTTTAGACATTGACATGAGTCAAATACAAATAATCTTGCATGAACAATTATGTGTAAAAAAGTTGTTTTCCTGATGGATACCGCATTCGCTCTGTGAAGAGCAAAAAGCGGCTCGCGTTACTTGGTGCGTCAGAACTCTCGAAAGATTCCACGCAGGATCCTCAAATGCTGTATACAACATCGTATCAGGTGACGAATCCTGGATATACGCGTAGGAACCCGAAACAAAAAACCAGTCACGAGTTTGGGTGTTCGAAAATGAGTTAAAGCCAACAAAAATTGTTCGTTCACGGAGTGTTGCAAAAAAAATGGTGGCCACGTTTGTCTCCAAAACCGGCCATGTTACGACTATTCCTCTTGAGGGACAAAGAACGGTTAATGCAGAATGGTATGTTAGCATTTGTTTGCCACAGGTCGTTTCTGAACTCCGTAAAGAGAACTGCAACCGCCGCATCATCCTCCATCACGACAATGCGAGTTCTCACACCGCGCTCAGAACAAAAGAGTTTTTAGAGCAAGAAAACATAGAATTATTAGACCATCCGCCGTACAGCCCCGACCTAAGCCCTAATGATTTCTATACTTTCCCTAAAATAAAGAATAAATTGCGTGGACAGAGATTTTCATCACCTGAAGAAGCTGTGGACGCCTACAAAACGGCCATTTTGGAGACCCCAACTTCCGAATGGAATGGTTGCTTCAATGATTGGTTCCATCGCATGGAAAAATGTGTCAAATTTCGCGAAGTATACTTAAAAGCAATAAATACATTTTTAAATAGTAATGTGTCGTCGCCCTCGTACCTAATGATCGAACGACAACCGGGTTGGGGATAGATTGTTGAAAGTTGTGAAGTGCTTAGTAGAACTGGATTCCTGGCTGCCTACGCAGCCCAAAAGTAGTGTATATGTCACCATACACCATAAATTTAATGTATTTTGTATAAAAATTGGTAATTTACATTAATATTTTGTAGATACGAGTACTACTATTTGTTCGTAAAGTAAGTTACCTTTCACTCCACCTGCTTGGTAATGTCAAACTATACTCTGAAGCCACGCAACTCTAATCGAAAATGAGGTAATTACATTCCTAGGGCTGTAAAGTTAGTTGTACTTGGATAACACACCATCCCGCTGTACTGTAACATTATTTAAATTTCGAACTACGAAATCAGCTTATAAACTAAACATAGATAAGACTTACATCAAAGAGTCTTTCGTCTACTGGAATAATATATGAGAGATCAACCAAAGAGTATATAGCTATACACTTGTATGAAAGTTTTAAACTTTTAGATATCGCACCAAAAGGATTGTACTAGTATTTCCACAACCGGGCTAATGTCTCCAACAGCATTTTTTACTTCTTATTCCTAATTTAGATTTGAAATCTATCTGTTCAACATATATAATGAAACTGTCACCATGGTCTTGTCTGTACCAGCAGGGCTATTATGTATCTCAGTTTCTAACAAATATTGATTGAAATCTTGAAAAATGGCGACTCCAGTAAACAAAAATGTTAGTAAGTTGATGTCTGGAGCTGACAAAAGTGACATAGAGCCGCCATTTTTTTCGATTTCAATCAACATTTGTTAGGAACTGAGATACATGATAGCCCTATTGCGGTGGTATGTTTCTCGTGCAACATGAGCGTCTCAGCAGTTTCAGATATTCTAGGCCTAGTGTGCACGTGTTCACTGTTTAGGTATGGCGACTTGCTTGTTTCATCGTTTGGCTTCACAAGACACAAAAAAAATCTTAGAATTTCGCGATTCTTATGCATTGAAATTAAACAACTTTAAAAGGATTAAATAGCGTATAATTTAATATTATTTTATTCCGACGACGTTTCGAACACTGTTTTAGTGAACATCGTCACGGGTAGACTGGATGACCATTTGGGGCTGGGTATTGTTTGTTAAGTATAAAGTTTTAATTAGAAATACGGGATTACTCACGTAATATTTATCGGATAGGTCCGACTATAGTTTCGACCACATTCGGTGGTCTTTTTCAAGGAGTGTTCGGTCGATAGTCTAGGAAACTATAGTCTGACCTATCCGATAAATATTACGTGACTAATCCCGTATTTCTAATTAAAAATGAGTGAAAACCACGTCAGTTTTTATAACAAAAGTATAAAGTTATAGAAATAATTTTATCTAGGTACCGCCTATTATATTAATCAAAACGATCCCGTTGTACGCAGTAGTCACTCACAGTTTTCAGAGGTCTTGCAGTATTTTGCTGGCTTTGGGATTTTATTAGCTTAATCACTGGATCCCAAGCAGGTGGTACTTGCCAAACACCATCTCGATTGAAATTACGGTGTTTTTTTAAAATTTATATGGCTTCTCTTAACTTTCTCGGCACATAGCGGTTCTCTCTAGCTTGAATTTGTGGGTTATCGAACCGGATGTATTAGTTGGACTTATCCAGAACATGCTTATATACTGTGGACTTGGTCGAGCGTCTGTTCTTCATGTCAGCTTTATGTTCTGACCTGAACATTCAACAAAAAAACGATTCATAATTCTGTTAACTTCCTGTACAAAACCCTGCGTTCAAACAAAGACCACACATACACTCGTCATATTAAAATTTTAATAACTGTCTCATATACATACTAAGTACCTAAAATGATTACAATTAAACCTAAGTACTACAAGAATGTGTACATAATAATACCCTCATCATAGTTTGTCTAACTATTTATTTACTCAAACGGTCCTTAACGTCTATTTTTGCTTAGGAATCATTCGTATTGCAATATTATTTAAATGCACTTTTTTAAAACGCCTACGTAATTTGTTCCATATCCTTGTTTTCTATTTTACTTAAGACAAATGCTACGCGGAAATGGATCCGATTTTTCTGTCGCCGTGGTATACAGGCCTGTAGTGCAAGAGAGCCCTCTTGGTGTATCAGCGAGATTTCTGTCGCGAAGCAGCAATTGACAGATTTATTTTAAAGGGCACTGTAGCCATTGAAATTCTTGGACGAATGAGACTTATGTCGCAGATTGAAAGCAGTACAGTACCACACAAAAGTGGTAAATAAACTTATTGTAGGCGTGTTGCTTACCATCAGATACTTGACTGTCCATCTCGTTACTTTTATATCAATTTTTGATTCGATAGAAAAAAAAACCGATCAGAACAAAACCGCATTATCGTCACCAAACGCGTGTCTGTCTACTTTTAGACATAGACAAAATGAACCGCACTGAGGGTGATCGAGGAATGATCGTCGGTTCGATAAACTGATTTTATCTATCGTAACTTGTCTCTAGCATGTATCTACCCGCGATAGCTGTATCGCGGGCAGTATTTTATTGATACTTACTATTCGGGATCTACTATGGTAGACACCATACCTATAGCTGTACTTAACCGAAAAGTTGGCCTTCACAAGTCCATACAAAACGCCTTTTATCCTCCACCTCAAAATCAAGTTGTTCTGATATTTAAAACTCCCAATTCCAGGCATCAAAGACGCTTGCATTGAAGCCACATAGATCTCAAGTGCGACGTCATTGTGAACTAGGCCTTACCGAACCACAAACGTCCTTTAGCGTCGACTTTCCCATCATTGCACCGGTTGTCCGGATGTCCCAAGTCGACCGCACTGAGCAGTCTCAAAGCGCCATCACCTTGTGATGAGTTCCAAGACATTAGGTACACTTCGGACCGCACGGTCAAAAGGATCTGCATTGGATTGTCCTTCACGGTCACCACTAGCGAGACTGGACCGTACGCTGAAAAATAATTGATAATTAGTCACAGTATATTGCCTTGTGTAGGAAATACAGACACGAATACAGTGTCGAGAAAGTGATACTTTTAAAGCTCTTGGGTTTGCTTGGAAACTGGTATGAGGAGGTGAATCTTAAACGTATCACTTGTCGCTCATAAATTAAAAGGCGTCCTCATTTCACATGTTTTTTTTGTCATACTAAAATTTAGAGGCTATATGACGAAAAAAACTTCATAATCGCTCCAAATAAGGCATGTGATTTTAAGGAATAACATCATAAATCGGGTATTTAAATATCAAATTACGCTTGTTACTACGAGTATCATTAACATTCGTTATTTATAGAGGTATCTTAATGCCTAATTTATACATTTTGCAAAAATACATCTTAATGTTTAAGTATCTTTCTGATTATAAATTACTGTTTAATTAATAAATAAGGTCATGCACTTGTATTCTACCTCAGACTGTCTCATCTTCCTTCCTGAGCAACTAGCACATATTATATATATATATATATTGTATACTGTAGCGACTGCCTGCGACTTCGTTTGCGTAGTAGGCTCGGCTTTCGGCTTCGCCATAACCTCCTATCTTTTATTGGTTTTTCTTTTATAAGAACCTTCTCCTGACAATATATTAACACGACAAAAATAAATTAGCGAGATTGTTCCATCCGTTCTTAAGTTATAGCGTGATCAAGAGAAGTAGGGGTTCATTTTTATATAATATATATAATATATAGAATATATAAAGTCAAAGTCAAAATCATTTATTCAATTTAGGCATCAAAGACGCACTTATGAACGTAAATTTTTCATTATCATGTACTTTAAAGACTCTACCGCCGCGTCCAAAATATATACGGCCTTATTAATAAACTTGGCATACACCCGGAGTAGTTAAAACATCTATCTGTCAATTTTGTGCTTGCAGTAAATGTCACGCGTGAAAGCAAGACAAAGCATGTTACGCCTAATATAGGTTTACTCAACGTTTATTAATAAAGGCCATAGAGTCTACCGAGAAGAAGCGGCAAGAAACTCAGGGCCATTCTTTTTATATGTTTACAATGTTTCTACTTAGGTACTACAAATATTACATTTTATGGGTGGCAGAGTGACAGCTTGCCATAAGTGGAGTATTCCAAGCATCTTTGTCTTCTATTATAATGTCGTTTTTTACAGTCAACCTGAATTTGCCCGCTGTGAGCTCAGTTATGTGTTTTTGGATTTTATTGTAGCTTATCGTATATCTTAATTAGATTCCCGTTGTTACACATGTGTGATGCTACAGAACTAAATTGACAAGGTACATGACTGTATGCTGCACCGCCTGTGTATTTCATAATTTCCACATAAGTTTCGAATATCATATCTATCAGATCTCTTCGTACAACAGACAGTTCTATTTTCTAAGTTATCTGGCAGAAGATTATATAAAGGTTGTAAAGCCTCTAAGATGAGTACCTGCTTTTCACTTATCAAGGATATCTTGACGTTCTACATATATTTATCAACTGATAAATAGATTCTAAAAACATAACCCTCGTTCGGACAGTTGGGTAAGAAATTGAAATTGTCTTGCCACTCATTGTTGGTAGCGTTCCCACTGTCCATGTCCACTGATGGATGTTGACTCCACTTCCCCACCAGTTTGTTCCTACTGGTAGATTCAAAGTGCGAGCACAATAATAGTGATACTAAGTGTCTCTTGTGCCTATATTCTCTCTTATTATGTAGGGGTTATCTAGGGTGTTTATATTATAAACTAGTGGTTCTGCGAACAGTAAATCTCGCAAGCACAGTCTCATCAGGGTCGTTATTCGCTATGAACATTCAACAAGTAACGCGGCGCGTAATGATATCGTCAAAGAATGATCGTGAAATCAATAGTTGTTTGATAGTGAGTGTCGTAGTTTTATAAGTAAATTGGTACGAGTTTAACTCTACTGTATCCAGATGTTAGTTGGATCATGACTTGTGTTCTACGTGTTGGCGTAAGCTGTTAGTACATAAGTAATTGAAATAAATAAATTAATACAATTATGGAATAATTCCTTGAAGATATCGTAACGCGCCGCTGCAATTTTTCGCAACCTTAGCTATCTGCCGTTGGAGGTGGTATAGTAAGTCCAATAGGTACAGTCAAAGCCACAAAAATTAGTAAAATAGCGTCGCAGTAATATGTGCCCCTTTTTAGGAAAAAGTACCCCACTCAACAATCGCCGACGATTAAAAAATAAAATAACTAAAACATGCATACCAAGTTTCGTCAAGATTAGTTGTAAAATGCGACCTGTACAGGAGGACTAACATACAACCTAACAAACATGCGGACAGATAAAAGTCAATTTGGCCAGTTAAAGCAGAGCTTCGCTCGGTAAATAAGAGGAGATAACTGACCGATCCCCCTGGTGGTAACGTTTCCGCTGTCCACGTCCAGTCGCAGCACCCTTTGCTGGTGGATGTCGACCCAGTACAGCGCGTTCTCGGCACCAGACCAGTGCGGACCCTCGAAATGTGTCCCTCCTCGGTGTACCTGTACCGCCATTTTGAAACTAATTTGATACTATGTGATATGTACACTACATGTTTTGATCTTCCTTAGTAATATGGCATTGTAACTATTCGACTTTATAAATAAACAAAAAAACTTATGTTTAAGATCAATTCATAAATAATATAATAATGTGTTGATAATTACTCTCATATTATAACATACTGATGTTTAAGACAAAATTATAAATTATGTCTGAAATGTGATGATGATTAACCTCATATAATAACAATGTTTAATATTATTATATCTCTCGACAAACTAATTATATTCTTTATTTGTTTATTAAAAAAGATATACTTCGTATATTCTCTATCTTCTTAATAATAATCTGCTTAGTTCATGAACAATCAATTTTGTATAAAATTCAGTAGTATACCATAGGATGTTTACTATGAGCTAGCAACTGCCCGCGACTTCGTTCACGTACCTATTAGGCTCGGCCTTCGGCCTCGCCATGATCTCTCGTCCTTTCTTAACTTTACAGCATATATTCAGCAAAAAAGCATAATCGAAATTGTTTCACATTTTCACGCGTGATGTAATGACCAAGCGAAATAAAGATTCATTTTTATTTAAATAGGTAACGTAATATAACACACACCCATACAAGAATTCCTTGTGTCGCGTGAGGCATGGACACACACAATAACTCATCACAACAACCAAAACCTGACTACAAACATTTCTGCTTATCGCACAAATATTAGCCCCTGCCAGGTATCGCACCTAAGACCTCGCGCTTCGAAGGCAGTGTCACTACGCTACCAACTGAGAGCTAAAAAAGCCGTCAATGATACATCTATATCATTATCATATATCTGTTACTAAAACAAACAAATAAACATAATATATAACTTGTTTTTCAATTTGTATTCAGAATTTGTGTTCAAGACAAAACTAGTTTAATTAACAAAACATTGTTAAGTGGAATAGGTACTTACATTTTTTATAAGCGGTGCCGTCGATCTATAAGCACTGACACTGGCCGTTAATAAAACTGTAAACACAGCTAAGTTTCCTAAAACATTCATTTTGATAAAATTAATTAAATTTTTTGAAGGTTATTTTGATGTAGGCTAAAGTTTACGGTTGTCGCATGCAACGTGCGAAATACGACTGGCCAATGCTACTCACGGATCGGTGATTGTATTTAGTTCTACACTATACACACATAGGGTTGCCATCCGTCCCGCAAACACTGGGACATGTCACCGGTTTGGACCTTCTGTCCCGGTCGGCCCGATTAATGTTAAAAATGTTCCGGTTTCCAACCGACTTCCAAAAGGAGAAGGTTCTCAAGTCGACGCGAATTAACATTTTTTTAATTTATGATCGCAGGACGCATAACTTATTTAGATATATAGAAACTTTTTTATATGTAACTTGAACAGTCAGATTTTGAAAATAAGAAAGATAGATAGAGAACACTTTATTGAAACATCACATTAATCACTTAATATTAAAGTTAAAAGTAAGTTTATTAAAAGGCGTATTTATTTACGAGTAATTGGTAAATGTCCCGGTCAGTTCTAAGACTATTATGGCAACCCTACACTATGATACTACTTGTGTTGTTGACAAATACAAGTCGTCGTGTGTTGTGCTACTTTTGTAAGCTTTCTGTACCATTGCGTTAGCTAATCTCTCACAATAATAACCAAATAGCCAAAGAGTTATTATTCTGATTCCGCTAATTCGCTGTAAACACGCTCACAGTTACAATTGATATTGCATTGGATTTCTGAGACAGTCTATTTGCAAATATATGAAGGGATGTTTTATATGTAAGTTCTATTATATTCGCGGCATAAAGAATTATACTACGAGTAGATCTGAAGTCATTATAAAACCATTCGCAATTATATTGTAACAGGAGAATAAGAAAGAAATAATATCTTGCTCGTTTAGGCTGCTTATTAAAATTTTAAAATTAATTTAAATTAGTTTATTTTTATTTACTTTAAAGTTGATCTGTTTGATTAGTGAAAATTAACTGTTTATTTAGAACAAATTAATATTACTTAACACTACCATAAGTTACGAGATAAAATATATTAGTTCTACTTCATAATGTAGATATAGGACTTCAATATATAGGAACTTTTTATATGTAACTTTAAACTTGATACGAAAGCTCCTACGGACATAATAATTCAATTTCTTGCGTAATTACGAAAATACCAACAAACTTAAAAAGTACCCCTTTCTGTTTTATACTAGGAAGTAACGAAATGGGTCGATCGTCTGAGGATGAGCGTTACGCCTGCCTTTATACACTTATGATAGTGTAACTTTTGTATTGATGTCGGAACCCTTTGTAATTTTTATTATATGACTTTTAAAGCACTGTTGCCTGCTTAGTGAGACCAAACTTTACAATTTTAATTGGAATAATAGACATTCCCGGAATTCTCCCTACCATCCGTGCCGCTAGGCCATGGTGGGGGTGAACCCGAGCATCGGATTTAATTAATGAAAAATTTACAGCCGAATTAGCCGGCACGACCGGGGAAGTACCTCACTCCCACATAACACCGACGTGAAGTAACATAGCTTGCTAATGCGTTTCGTCGGTTTGTGGGAGGTTCCTAAGGCCCGATTCCCCCTTTCCTATTTTCCCTCTCCTTCCCCCTACACCCTCACCCCTTCTATCTCTTCCTTCCTATCATCCTTCCTCAAAGGTCGGCAACGCATCCTCGAGACCTCTGGGATTGCGGATGTCCGTGGGTGACTGTATCACTTACCATCAGGTGAGCCGCTTGCTCGTTTGCCATAAAAAAATCTCTAGAAATATTCAAATTATTACCGGGATAGTTACCATGTATGCACGATAGTATGATGGTGTTTGCAACAGTGCCGAAATATCGGAAACTCATAGAAAACATACATGGTGTTAATGACTATACCGTTGATAATTTGAATATATCTATGTTTGTGACCATGATAGTTTAAAACTTTAATTCTCTAGTTTATTTTTAACCGTCGTATAGAGACGGATCTACCTAATATATCTTGAAATTGTTATCCAAATCAATGCAGTAGATTTGGGGCGAAGTAGTAACAAACTCCATCCATCTAAACAGACAGAATAATACTAATACTTACTTATTATCATATTAGTGTCATGTATATTATTTTTGCTCTCTACAGTTTTGATAAAGTTGACTTTAACAATATAAAAATCGGTTTTTAAACAAGCCATATTACGAGTGCGTCAAGTATGCAATATGCATAACATAAAAAAATCGAATAAAAATATAAGTTTTATTGAATGTACACATGTATACTATTGCCATGTGACGAGGTCGTCAGTATTATTTTTAAATGTCAGCTATGTGATATCATATTAAACATTGTTACCGGTGTAAAGGGTAAGCTACTTGGCTGTTTTTGATGAAACGGAACATCATTGCTCTTCTTCATATTTTTGGCATAGATATAGTTAGATTATGGAGAGATTCATATGGCACTTTTATATCTTCGTGAGGTCGTTCTTTCATTCATCCATCCCAATAGGCAGACAGAACACGCAAATGGAAGAAACTATGGCGCACATGTAAACCTAGATAGGAGACGTGCGCCACGTGACGAGTAACATACCTGAAACCCTACATGAACGATCTCCATATCACCGAATCCCACGTGGCAAGTTACTGATTATTAGTTAACAACCCATATTCTCGTGCGTTCACTGTTAATTATCTCACATTGTATCACACAAAAATTATAAAAATTTATAAATCCAAAACCACCAACACTCATACAACATTATATCAATAGCATAGCTCAGTATAGGATTGAAAAACTCAAGACAGTGATTTATTCACAATAATGAAAGAAATTCCGCTTTATTAGCTGTCTAGTAATAACGAAGGTCATGATCGGTTACGCTACAGCAAATTGCAGTTGCGGTTGCGGATCCACGGAAGTCGAACTAACAAGGTCTTTTATTATGTCATCTCTTAGCAAATAATACTGGCCGGGTTTCTGGGTCTTGAAACTAGGTTATCTGGAGTATCTAAAGGCGGTATTCCAGAAGTTTATTGGTACACCCTTAAGTATAGATCAGGCCTATGTCTGATAAATTTTGTTTGGCATTCATTGTCAAATCTTTTCTCAAGTTGAGACTCACCTAGCATGAGGCCCACCTGATATTAAGTGTTAACCTCTGCCTATAACAGATGCATTTCTTCACAAGTGACGAACTGTACTGTGTAAAGATAATATTACCGTGGTAACTCTGAGACACTAACGGCCGGTCCCAATAATCTATCTATCGCCGGTTTACCTTACTAGACTTATATTTGACACTATTTGTATGGACGTTATGTCAAATTGCTATCGGTAGTAAGGTAAACCGTGTATAGATAGATTATTGGGATGTGCCTTAAGTCGTTAAGTCTCGTGTGTCTGTAATTTCGCCGGAAACCATACCTTCAAACCAAAACAGTATTGCGAACATTACTTATCACTGACAGACAGCTCAAAGACGATCAATTTCGATCTTCATCGAGAATATTAACTTCGAACCTATGCTATGATGCGTAATGAAATAGCGTATTTTAAAATTTAGAGTATATAGCGCTTCTTGTTTTATTCCGTTGTGTCCTCAAATAGACTGGGTACTTCCATTTTAGGCTACATTTTAATAGTTATGTCCTGTATCCTATTTTTAATTTCCGTTATAATTTCACCATTCCGAGGTTATAGAGCTGACATTGAAAACCCCGTTAAACCTAAATTCCTTTTTTATCTTCAGTTTTGCATTACGTTTTTAAATTATTGATTGAAAAGTATCCTATTTTTAATTTCCGTTATAATTTCACCATTCCGAGGTTATAGAGCTGACATTGAAAACCCCGTTAAACCTAAATTCCTTTTTTATCTTCAGTTTTGTGCGTTCTAGAACTAAACGAGTAAGTTGGTAGAAAAGGTGTTTATAATCGGCTATTTACAATGTTTTCTAACAAAATTTTCCCTCTTGTCTCATTTCACATTATAATGCGCTTCCTAATGCACTGCATGCCCTTGTCTTATAATCAAGGGGTGGAATAATGTTTATATTAATTACAGAGTATAATTTTGTGCTATTAACACAATTTAGAGTGAAGTTTATGCTTGTGTGAGCGCAAGTCGTTCAATTTATACTTCCTAATTACCAGAACATAACACTTGACTGTTAACTCGGCGGATGTCAATATCTTTTTATACTTTTCAACTTCCTTATGCAAAGTGATTATAGGGGAGCTTGATTATAGGTTGAAGCGTAAATGTAAATTGAGTTTTCTTAGACTTTCGTGATACATTGAAATTATACATCTAACCGATTAAATCGCGTATAATTTTATATTTTATCCTGACGTTTTGAACACTTTTTAGTGATCATGATGACGGTAGACTGTATGATAGTTGTCTGGTATGAAGTTATGGAAATGGAATTTTATCATAGTTTAATCAAAACGTTCCCGATGCATGCAGTAGTCACTCTCAGTGTCCAGAGGTCTTGCAGTATTGTGCTGGCTTTGGGATTTTTTTAGTTTGATCACTGGATCCCAAGCAGGTGGTACTTGCCAACCAGCGTCTCTATTGAAGTTAGGGTATTTTTTGAATTTCTATGGTCTCTCTTATCTCGGCATATAGTGGTTCTCTCTAGCTGGAATTTGTGGGTTATCGAACCAGATACTAGGATTAACAAGCTCATATACTGCAGACTTGGTCGAAGTCTGTTCTTCATGTCAGGATTATGTTCATTAATGCGGACACCAATGCTTCTCCTTGTTTGCCCAATGTATGATAAACTACACTTACAATCAAGCTTGTAAATAACTGCATCTGTAAGGGGATATTTGTTTTTATAGGTCTTCGTAATTGGCTAATCTTCTTGTGCGGCATGAAGTATGTTTTATTGAAGTCTTAAGATATTACCAATTTTATCAGTGACACCCTTGATGTATGGTAAGACAGCAGGCTAGCGTTCAACCGTGATAGGCATGGGGCGGCTTCTGTAACTCAATCTTGGGAATTTGTGGTTATTGCTACGTAGGACATATTTTATATGCTGAAGCTGCTAGGTGGTCAGTCTCAGATGCCATGTGCTCTCTGAAACAAAGATTTGTCAACGGTAGCCAACTGACATGAATGGTGATGGCAGTTTCAATTGAGATATTTATCTGTATGAATGGGTTTTCTATACACTGTACGACTAATAAGAGAATTATTAGGATTGTGGATGATTTTAAGATCTAGAAAGGCTAAAGAGTTATTAATCTCCGGTTCCATAGTAAATACAGTTGCTATTGTAATGCTATTTGTTATGGATTGTCTGGGAGGCGTCCTGTCTACAGCTAAATATTGTGCTCTTTGATTTAATTATCTTTAATTTTTAGTCATCATCATCATCATCATCATCTCAGCCGTAGGACGTCCACTGCTGAACATATGCCTCCCCCATGATTTTCCAAAAGGACCGGTTGGAAGCGGCCTGCATCCAACGTCGTTCTGCGACCTTCCTCAGGTCGTCTGTCCACCGTGTCGGTGGACGACCAACGCTGCGCTGCCAGTCCGTGGTCTCCACTCCAGAACCTTTCGGCCCCATCGGCCATCAGTTCTGCGTGCTATGTGCCCTGCCCACTGCCACTTCAACTGGCTAATCTTCTGAGCTATGTCGGTGACTTTCGTTCTTCTACGGATCTCCTCATTTCTGATTCGATCACGTAGAGAAACCCCGAGGATAGTCCTCTCCATAGCTCGTTGTGCGACTTTGAGCTTATCTATGAGGCCCATAGTAAGAGATCACGTTTCAGTGCCATAAGTCATCACTGGTAACACACATTGGTCGAAGACTCTTGTCTTGAGGCACTGAGGTATTTTTGACGAAAAGACTTCGCGAAGTTTCCGGAGCGCTGCCCAGCCGAGTTGGATTCGACGATTGACCTCTTTCTCGAAGTTGGACCTGCCTAGTTTGATTGTCTGTCCCAGGTAGATGTACTCGTCAACAACTTCGAGAACTGAGTACCCAACTGATATTGGGGTAGGTACAACATGGGCATTAGACATAATTTTCTACTACTACTTAAATTTTCTAATACTACTGTTACTATTTAATTAAGTTAAATAGTAACAGTAAGTAATTCTTGTGATACAAAAATCCTTAGTATTAGTATGTAGTCATGGAGGAGGGATGTACGAGTATACCTACTTCACTAGTATATAGGAATAAATATATTTTTGTATCTTGGCTACTTATCTGCAATGTTACTTGATTTCTTGTTTTAAGTAGTTAGGCAGGAAATTTAATTTTCTGTGTATAAAAGTACCTACCTACCTAAGTAATAATGGCGATGTACGAGTTAGTACTACTTCCACTACCACCTACTTCAGTATTATGTATCACAGTATTATCCTGGCAACTTATTATTTACTATAGTAAATAGTAGTAAGTGCTTTAACTTCCTCTGTATAGTACTTAAGAATATGTGTGTTGGTGGGATGCAAGTAGATAGGTACAATTCATGTGAGTAGTCTTAAGTAATCTGTATATATATAAAAGCGATAGGTCACTCACTCATCACGAAATCTCAGAATTTACAAGTGCTAGGAGTTTACAATTTTGCATGCGGGTTCTTTTTAGGACGTAGGTGCTCACTAATACGGGATTTTATGAAATTCAACCCCTAAAGGTCTTTTTTCGGGGTTGATAGTTTGTATGAAACTTCGTTACTGAGTGCTAAAAGTTTTAGATTTTGCATGGGGGTTCTATTTAGGACGTAGGTGCTCACTAAGACGGGATTTTATGAAATTCAGCCCCTAAGGGGGTTTTTTGGGGTTGATAGTTTTTATGAAACTTCGTTACTGCGCGTGCTAAAAGTTTAAAATTTTGCATGGGGGTTCTTTTGGACCTAAGAGGCGAGTCTTTTGCAAACTACGGGGCACTCTTTCAAAATTTATTAAGCCAGTAACTGTCCAACCCGGGGATCCACGCAGGACCTCGAGGTTCCAAAACGGCACTTTTACCTCTATACCAAGACCAAGCGAGTGATGCCGCTGGCGGGTCAGCTAGTTATTTACTAAAAGTTTTCTTTTTCCTTTTTTGTTACTTTAATCCTGTTTAGTGTATGTCTGATTGCATTTGTGCAGTTGTATAATAGGCATGCTGGACAATTGCCTACAATATACTGAATTACCTATTAATTTATCTCCTTAGATGTTATAGATGCTCCATTCTGTACATTTGAATACCTAAAAACCTATCTTGGTTCAGATCATACCTACTAGAATGTGTCACTGTAGTGGTTAGCTTATTATGTAGTATATATATATATATATATATATATATATATATATATATATATATACCACAGCCTGGACCACAATCCATAATGTATGGGTAGTTTCTGGATCTAATTATATACATTCTTGCTCACTTCATTTAGTTGGTATATGAAGTACATGGTAAATCAACTGTTTTAATTATATATACATAAACTACATGCACTGTGCACTGTACAAACAATGACATATGCAAGTATGGCACATTGTTGTACCTCCCATGGTCTAAGCAGTTGTTGATTTGAGTTATATACTATTATATATACTCTTCAAATAGACTATGCATATATTATTGTAATGTATTATTTACGAGGGTAATTTGAAAAGTTCTTAGCCTATGGTTAAAGTCATTGGTTTTTTTAAAACTGCCCTTTTTTTGTAGTTTCATTATTTAGCAACAAGTATGCACAGTTTAGTTTATTCACAGTAACTCATTGTTCGTTTACACGTGATACCGCAAGTCAAGTCAGAGCAATTTTTGAAAATGGATAAAATTGAACATCGTGCAGTGATAAAATACCTGAATTTGAAAGGTTTAACTCCAAAAGCTATACATGAAGACATGGCTGCTACATTGGGTGAGTCCGCTCCTTCGTATGCGACTGTTAAAAACTGGGTGGCAGAGTTTAAACGTGGTCGTAAGACCATTCAAGATGAGCCCCGTAGTGGCCGGCCTTCAACTGCTTCCACTGATTAAAACAAAGAAAAAATCTGTGATTTAATTTTATCTGATCGAAGATTGACTGTAGAGGAGATAGCTAAGACTGTAGGCATCTCATCTGAGCGAACACATCATATAATTACTACTGAACTTAGATTCTCTAAGGTGTCTGCGCGGTGGGTACCGCGACTGCTTTCAGTGGAACAAAAACGCAACCGACTCACAACTTCTCGCGACTGTTTAGAGTTATATGAAGCTGACCCAATAGTTTGTTGAAAGATTTATAACCATGGATGAAACCTGGGTTCCCCACAATACACCCGAGACAAAAGAACAGTCGAAACAATGGAAAAGAGCAGGATCGCTCACCCCAAAGAAGGCAAAGGTGGTTTTATCGGCGGACAAAGTCATGGCATCCGTTTTTCGGGATGCAAAGGGTATAATTCTCGTGGATTATTTAAAAAAGGGTGAAACAATAAACTCGGATTACTATTGTAGCAATAAATATAATAAAAAATAAATGGTAGCAATCTACTTGAGAGCGGATATACCTTATAAAATAGTGGATCAGTCACCAAACATTTACTCTAATTTTGCAGAACATCGTTTTATTGAAGTAACTGTTCACCACAGTAAATTACTACTTGGTGTATTGTACTTGTATTATCCGCCGTCTCGAAATATTGACTATTTTTCCTCACTTGAAACTTTGCTTCAAGACCTGAATCCTCTATTTGATCATTCCCTTATCCTTGGTGACTTCAACACCTGCCTCCTGAAACAAGATGTGCGTAGTAAGCGACTGCTTTCTCTTGTATCCTGTCTAAATATGCACATTCTACCTCTAACTGCTACTCACCATTCCCCTAACTGTACTCCCTCACTGCTTGATCTCATTATTGTTTCTGACCCTGCTCGTGTAGTCACACATGGATCTGCGTCATTTTCTTACCATGATCTTATCTTTCTTTCATATAAAATCCAACGTCCTAAACGCAAGTCATAATTCCTACTCCTTCGTAGTTTCAAGAACATCGATCTGGAACGCTTGAATGCTGATGCAAGTACAATCGACTGGTCCTCTGTCTTAAGCATTGATGGTATTGATGATAAGAATGCTGCTTTTAATAATAAATAATGATATAATTACTACTTTATTTGATAAACATGCACCTCTTAGACGTGTAAAGGTTAAGCATTATCCGGCCCCCTGGCTTACACAACCTATAAAAAAACTGATGTCTAAAAGGGACAAGGCTAAGAGGCATTATAAAAAGTATCCAAACGAAGAAAACTTCTTTGTGTTTAAAAAACTTCGTAATCGATGCAGTAGGATGTGTCGTAATGCAAAGAGACTTACATTGAACTCAATTGAAAACACTGACTCTGCCCAAATGTGGAAATTTCTTAAATCTTTAGGTGTAAGCAACTCTGGCAATAACTTGAATATTTCGTTCGATATTAACACAGTAAATAAACACTTTTCGCAAAGTTCAATAGTTCTTAGTGAAACCGTGAAATGTGCCACTTTGAAACTTCTTTCTACCGCACTTAAACCGCAATGTAATAATTTCGTATTTGGAGAGATTGAAGAAGGTGATATTAGGTAATACCTTCTGTCCATTTCCACTAAAGCTGTTGGCTCTGAAAATCTGTGTATACAAATGTTTAAACCTATTTCCAGTTATCTTGTACCTATTCTCACCCACCTTATCAACCATTCATTAATAACTTGCTTATTTCCCTATGGAAGAAGACCTTTGTTATTGCACTTCCCAAAACTTCTAATCCCACGTCCGTAGCCCAGTTCCGACTTATTTCAATTCTTCCAATTTTGTCTAAAATCTTGGAAAATGCTGTCAACAGGCAACTATCTTCATTTCTTACTCCACATAACCTGTTGAGTCCCTATTAATCTGGGTTTCGTCCGGGACACAGCACCGTCAGTACACTGGTCAAGGTGTCAGATGACATTCGCTGGGGTATGGACAATAAACTCTTAACAGTCTTGGCTCTATTGGATTTCAGTAGTGCATTTAACTCCGTCGACTATGACATACTCCTTGGTATACTATCCTCACTAAATGTTTCACCCTCAGTATTGACGTGGTTTGACTCATTAGGGGAAGGTCACAGTGTGTACGGGTTGACGAGAATCTCCCTGAAATGTGTGATATCACTGCAGGCGTACCTCAAGGCGGTGTTCTCTCGCCTCTCCTCTTTTCGGTCTTCATTAAAGCCATCACTTCTGTCATTTCTTTACATTTCCATCTTTATGCCGATGACTTGCAGTTGTATCGTTACTTTAAACTTGACGACATGGAAGAGGCCATTGACCTGTTAAATTCTGACCTACGAAATATATGTACATGGGCAAAATCTTTTGATCTTCTTGTAAACCCAACTAAATCTCAAGTTCTGGTAATCGGTAGCTCCTTTAAGATTTATCTTTTTAACTATTCTAGTCTTCCAGCAGTAACTTATGACAACGTTCTATCCCTTATACCAATAATGCTAAGAACTTGGATGTAATCTTTGACAACCATTTGTCATGGACTACTCACATAAACGGCGTTAGCAAAAAAGTGAACTATTCAATCTCTTAAACTTCTCCAAATGTTTCTAACCATTTAAAAGTAAGGTAATACTGGCGCAACTCCTTTTACTTCCACTTCTTGACTATGCCGATGTATGTTTCCTTGATGCCACAGAAGAGCTTATAAACAAATTGGAACGCCTCCAAAACTTATGCATCCGTTTCATTTGCGGTCTGCGTAAGTTCGACCATGTATCAGAGTACAGATCTCAGCTAAAATGGCTTCCTATTCGCAAGCGTCGCGACTCTCATGTGCTATATCTTCTTCACTCTATCCTTTCCAATCTGCATTCTCCATTCCTACCTGAAAGAGCGCTTTGATTACCTAATACCTCCTGACATACAATATAGGACCACTAAACATCTCCTCCTCAAAATGCCCACACACGCTTCTACTGGTTACGGGAAGTCGTTTACTGTGAAGGCAGTCAAGTTATGGAACTCTCTTCCCTATTACTATTCGTGCTAGCCCTTCTCTTGATGCATTCAAAGAAAAAGTAACTGCCACTAGAGCACTACCTTTCTCAATAAACTGACCTGCCTCGCGGAATACGGGTAATTACAGTTTTTTAACCATCCCACGGGTACTCTTTAATTTACCGGGATCAAAGGTATCCTGTATGTTGACCAGGGATATAAGCTACCACCATTCAGAGTTTCATTTAAATCAGTACAGTCGTTTCGGAGATTAGCCCGTACAAACAGACAGACGTACAGACAAACAATTATTTTTTATAAAAATCTAAATTATATCGATTTCACTCCTAACATCCCCCTGATTCGGTTTTTAGCATTTTTGTTTCATTGTACGGAAATTTGACCTGTACAGTTTTATTATATGTAGTGAATTAGTGATTAGCAGGAGCTTAACCCGTCGCGTGTCGCGTGTACACAATGTGTACGTACAAAAAAGAGATATGCCATGTTACGCGTACACCTAATGTATACACATTTTTATACCTCTGGTTTGTAACTAATTTTATCAGATCACTCCATCATGCTCTCCATCGGTATAAACTTGCGAATATTTTTTCAAACTGTTCAAGTGAGTACTACACTTGAATAGTTTGACAAAATTGATTTTTGCTGAACTTTTATGCGTAGTTCGGAAAGACACCGAAAGAAGTACTGGAACTGGAACTGGAAGACACTGGACTGGTTAAAAAAACGTATGCCAATATTGTTTGCAAACATTGTCCGAACTTGATTTCATACGTTATGTTATGTATAGAAGGGCTCAACCACCTACGACGTAATCGTATTAAGATACTGACTGGTTCCTATTAACTAAATAAAATAGTAATAATTTTGCAATTTGTGACTAGTAAGGTGATGAAAACATTTTGCAGTATCAAAACAATGCGCAGTTAGTTATAAACTAGTACTTCCTTCCATTAAAGAGCTGATTGAGCTATTAATATTCTACTAAAATTGGTGTGACCGTGAACTTGCACCAATATTTGTCAGCATACTGTTCAGTTAGTTATTAAAAATTAAGTACTCCAATTTAAAGACAATTAATTTTCCATAGGCTAAAGGTGTTTATCGACATTTGTCGTAATAAAGATTGTATCCTTTTGTCGTCATGGTAACAGAGTAGGTAAGAGTTTGTAGCTTAGTTGCGCCAAAGAATTTATTGTATTTTATTACTTAGTATATATATACGTACTAGCTGGTGCCCGCGACTTCGTCTGCGCAGGATTAGTCCTTCGTGTAGCTTATTATCTTCTCCAAGGCCATAACTATGTTTATACCAAAATGTCATACAATATTTACATGGTCAAACGCAATTGCTATAATAGTATTAGTAAATTTCAATAATAGATCTTGTTATATTTTGTTTATGCTGTGCCCAAAAATATTACGCTTTTTCACGCACGTGGAAGAATTTCCGGACTATAATCTAGTTATGTGCCAAATTTCATCCAGATCTGTTCAACCGTTCTGCCGTTTCTGAGTAACAAACATCCATCCATCGATCCAAACTTTCACATTTATAATATTAGTGGGATGTGGTAAGTGTACGAGGAGACGCGTAGACGGTTTAATTTTATAAAAATTGCTTTCCTAAAAATTCTATAAAATTAATTTGTTTTAGTTGTGCGATGACCCGGAATGTCACTTATTATTATAATGCACGTGGGGTCCGCAAAGAAAGCGTCGGTTAAACTAGTGACCCGCTTTGTTTGCGGCCGAGTGTAGAATGCTTTTAAGAGCGTTGTTAATTTTCCTATTCGGTGCGTTCTTGACTTGACACTCCACTGATTTTATGACCTGCCGTGCGATTCTGTAAGAGCAAACATCGTTACATCTTTGACAACATCCGTGAAACAAATGAAGAGATGCCAAGAAACGTTGGAAAAACAACCTTATGTACAAGGGCGATATCTCATAAAGTATTTGACATCGGTGAGCTCGTCGACGAGCGCATCGACGAATCATTAGAGAAGCGCACGGCTGACCATCCCTACATCACTGGTGTAATTTGATCCCTGGCAGTTTTATCTTTTATTACACGCCATTTGTGGCGTTCATCACTTTTATCAGAAATGATTGATTTGGATCACTTTATGATAATCAAATTATTTACAACCCGTACAAAATTTGTCTCTCTTAAAGATATTTAATTTGAGTTTTACTGTAATAAAGAATAAAAATACCCATCCGTAGAATATGTTTGTAGCGAAGTAGTCGCATCGCGAAGGTATTCACAATGAGAAATGCTAATAAATGCTAAACAGCTTGAAGCTGGTGGTACTGCAATTGTCGAGTGGAAGCATTGTTGCTCGTGGCACAACTTGCTTTTCGCATTACTTAATAATATAAAAAGAAGTGTTAAAGACAAACCGGCGCTTATAACTCTGGGATAGGGTATTTAATTGTGCAATAGTTTAGTAGATACTAAATATTAAATAAAATAACTTTCTGTCGATGTTGATTTTGTCATCATCATTAACATTATTACTCGTAGTATTTCATTGTGGCGTTTGTGGACGAGCCACCAAAATTTCGCCATTGTGAGGTAAAACAATAGACTATAAAACAAAGAAGTATTGTACGGTGAATAGAGATTTTTCCGGTGCTTATGATTTATTTAATTTAACAAAATACATATTCAATCCACCGCTGAAACAAAAGGGATAAACTTTCTTCATCACATAACATATTAATATTATGATGTTGCTCTGACACAAAAATAAACATACACGGCCTTACTTATAAACGCTGCTTAAATTTAAATAACGTCACTTAGGTGGTAAACAATTTCATTTGTCATATAAATAAGTAAGCCCCACAATGTATATTTTAGTATTTTTATTACTTAAATGAAGTAAGTATGTATTAATTGACAGAATGTATATGTCTCTCTCGGGCTCGTGGGGACCGTTTGCTACTTATACAGAGAGATGTAAAAACACAAAAAGTTTTCGTTGAGGCAACGACCAGAATTACTCGCGCCAAGTTTGGCCAAAAAGTGCCCCCACCATGGAGCTCATTGATTATTTTTTTCTTCAATGATAATTATGTATGATACAATAAAGTTTATTCTATGATATATGTAGCAAGAATATTATTTCTTTTTTAACCGACTTCAAACAAAGGAGGAGGACAACATCGTTGTTTATGAACTGATTTTGATGATTCTTTCTTTGTTTGGTAGAGTATACTTCCGAGGTGATCCCATTCAAATTTCATCAAATTCGGTCCAGCAGTTTAAGAGTTCTCCAATAACTGATAAGTGTTTCGCCTATTTTGATGATTTGATGATATAATTGACGGAGAATGACATCGATCCCGTTTATTAGTACGAATAAATTCCGTATTATTACGGATATAATACGGGACTATAAAATGGAACCGACGACGTTTGCTAATTATAGCAAACGTCAGTTCAATATTTTGGTACAACATTTTTTTGGTAATTGTATTTAAAGCCAATAAAGTGTTAGTGTGAAATAGTGACATAGCATTGTTGTTTCAGATGAAAGTGTTCATGGACATGAAGCCGGGTGGTGCACTGAGCACAGCCCTCGCCACCATGTTCCGCTTCAAGTCGGAGCAGCGGTGGCGCAAATTCGACTTCCAGGTCGGTAAGGTATGCACCGGCGCGCACGCTGCCTCGCTCACATACCCGCCCTGCCCCGCCAACCCGCCCCCATGCCAACCCGCAACGCACCACGCGGCATAACACATCACGTGCAACACGCATCTCACATTTAGGCCGTCATGGCACGGCATTTACCTACTATAGTACATTGTACACCGAGGGTGAAAACGGTATATTTCTGTTCGAGATTATGTTCCTTTATTTATATCTTTTAACTCGAAAACAAAAATACAACTATCTCCCGAGTCATACATAGTGTTAGTTACACCTACACCAACGAGGAAAATAAAATAGTTACCTTCATTAGTAAGTAGGTAATTGTTGTCTGGATCATTTTGTAAGAAGTCAAAGATATCTTGACTTCTTGAGCTGTATTTTTTATTTATGCTGGCGTCATCATTATAAAATCTTCACTTTCACTATCAGGTGACATTTTGGAAAATTATTTAGAATAATTAAAAGCGTACTGTTAAACGTACTGTAAATAATGAATTTAGTAAAAACAAAATTCAACAAAACCAAACACATTGCCGCGCTTGTTATATTTTCGGTTGTGTAGAAAAAGGTTGCCAGCCTCCTTTCATTGAAAATCGAGTGCAAAAAATAATTTCTTACTTATTTTTCCTTATTATTTGATATAAACCTTTTTGATATTTGACGTTTGTATTTTTTTATGTTATCTGCTGAAGAACAAAATAACGCTAGCAGTGTAGGAATAGATTTACATACAGCATTCTTGCCCTGCTACGCAAGGCAGGAATGGATTCCCTTTAACTTTTCCCCCTGCATATTTATAAGGGAGAAATTATAATCTTTGTAACCCGGTTATAACCGAGCAATGAGACACTTTCTGAGTGGGTGTGGTATAAAATATTTTAAAATTAATTCTGTCTGTATCAGCTGCCATAGAAAAAATAGAAATAGAACTATGTTTAATTTTTGTTTTAAACTATTTAGTACGACGTCGTAAAAGTGGTCCTTAACCACACACGTTGGAGTTCCTGGACAAGTAGGTAGATTTCTGCGAAATCTATTGTATTATTGGCCAAATATGGCGAATCGCCATTCAACGGGTTAAACCTACGAATAAACAATATGTCTATTTATTCGTAGCTTTAAACCCTTAATACTAGGCAGTCTCTAAGTAAATAATATTTTAAAATTCAAATATTCATTCAATTGTTTCAATTTCAATTCATTTTTATTAAATTTATATGAATTATAATATTTATATATTCATTAAGTCAAGTTCTAAGAATTCACAGATCATGTCTATGAAGGGCATATGAACGTTATCTGTTTTATTACTCTTTTAAAAGACTATTAGTTATAAAATAAATAAAGTTCGATCGACGAGAAACTCGGTACTCTTCAATTAGCGTTTACAATGTATTAGTTAATCACAATATTTAATTCCGTGACAGTAGAAAACTTGGCGGAGTTGAATATTCCAAGCATTTTGTCTTCGGAATAACGCCTGTATATTATGATTTTTTTTCATAGTAGACACTGTCTGAACGATTTCTAATCCCTCAGATCCTAGAAATCAAAAATAGAAATTTCAAATTTTTTTTTACCTAATCCTTCTAAACGATACTGCTGACGCGGTGGACATCGGTTAAAGTAAAGGAACTCGTTATCAGTTTAATTGTTCTTGCAAAAGTGTCACGTCACATGTACATTACTTAGTAACATTTATAAAAAATGTCCACAAAAGATGCCTACAGTAGAATCTGACATTTGTGCGATAGGTACTCTTTTACTTTGAAACTTGAATACAAGACTGATGAACTATTTAGGACTCAAACCTTATTCTAATGATTAAATGTTAGATGCGTGTTGCGGCTAAATGCACGAACAGGGTATGATATACTAATTTTAACCTCAGTAGATAACTCTCAGGCTTTAGGTAAAATCAATGCGGTTTTTTATTAATGTACATTTTACTATTCAATAATCACAAGGCATTTCTATGTAAGTCCGGAAAGGCTGTTATTTCCTTCAAGTCCCAACTATTGTTATCCGAGCCGATTGAAAGTGTCTACACAGTTGGGGTCTACGAGGGCGGGTCAATAAGTCCGTGACTTTTGGAATAAAACATAGATTTTTGATAAATAAATCATTTTATTTATCAACGTAGTCTCCCTTGAGCTCTATACACTTGTCCAACGCTTCTCCAATTTTTTTATCCCTTCCAAAAAATATGATTTGTCGAGGTCCTCAAAATATGCCTTTGTTTGCGAGATGACTTCATCATTGGAGTCCAAATCTTTTTCCACCGAGCCATTTCTTCAGGTTTGGGAACAAGAAGTAGGTAGTCACTCGGAGCCAAATCTGGAGAATAGGGCGGATGAGGGAGCAATGCATAGCCCAATTCATGGATTTTTGCCATGGCAACTGCACATGTGTGCACCCTTGCATTGTCTTGGTGGAAAATAACTTTTTTCTTGGCCAAATGAGGTCGGTTTTTTTTTCAAATCGTCATTGAATCGGTCCAATAAGTTGGCATAATATTCCCCATTGATTGTTCTTCCCTTTTGAAGGTAGTCAATGTGGATTATCCCGCGTGCATCCCAAAATACAGTCGCCATAACTTTATTGGCTGACAAACCCACCTTGGCCTTCTTTGGCGCCGATTCACCCTTAGAAACCCACTGTTTTGACTGTTGTTTGGTCTCTGGTGTGTTGTGATGGATCCATGTTTCGTCCACGGTAGCAAAACGGCGCAAAACTCCTCCATATTGCGATTAAACAACGCCAAGTGATCATTCTAAAATTGAAACCACTGAGCCATGCGAGATCCCTACGGCTTCCACAATCTCTTGCACTTTCAATCTTCGGTCGGCCAACACCATATCGTGAATTTTTTCGATTGTTTCGGGTGAAGAGACCTCAACTGGGCGTCCAGGACGTTCGGCATCTTCAGTGCTTGTACGGCCACAACGAAATTCAGTAAACCACTTTTTTACCATTGAAATCGATGGTGCAGAGTCCCCATAGTATTTATCAAGCTTAGCCTTGGTCTCGGTAATGGTTTTTTTTCGCAAAAAATTATGAAAATGAATAAGCACACGAAATTCACTTTTTTCCATTTCTTCCTCAAATTACTGGGTAGTCTGATAAAGATAGCTGTCAAACACAAACTAACTGACGCAGCTAGTTCAAATTTTGACAGGAGTCAACTGACAGATGCCTGTTGACAGGAGTAGTGTTGCTTTTTCAGTAAAGAGGTCAGAAATTCAAAAAGTCACGGACTTATTAACCCGCCCTCGTATAAGCTTAGTATAACGTAATTGAATCACGTATACGGTACAAACTATAATTTATCTAGTGCAACTGTAGCACAGATAACTCATAGTTTGTACTATACGTCAACGATACGATTACGTTACACTTATGAAAGCCCCACGGTTGTAGTCACAGTTCCCCAAGTGTGTCAAACAACATTTTTAGTACATGTGCGAAAAACCTTTCAAGTACAACATGGTGCGCAAAGAGTAATGAAAAGTTTAGAAGGCGCAGAAATATTGGCGCTGATTTTATGCAGACTATCCAGTCGATTAACCCAGGGAGCATGTATAGCAGTAGGGAATATCGCGGTGCAAGGAGCCTAAAGGCCTTGTCTTTTCTTGACGGTCTTCCTACACGGCTCTTGTCGGTAAATATTACTGGTGGTAGGTACCTTATACCTACTTTTAATCACAGTAAAAAATAGGATCGGCAGTGATTTGTGTGAGTTTTTGGCGATTTATTCGAAAGTTCGAAGATCTCTATATAAAATGGGATCGCTTGTAATAAAAAGTATTTTGGTATTTTTATTTCAGTCATTTTCAAGCATTTTTTTCGCTGACTACATTTTACCAAATTCTGTGAATTCAGAATATTAAATTAGTATTTATGTTACTAATTTAATAATTAAGTTAGTATTATACAGAATGTTTAATTACATTCAAAAAGTTATGGATGGTGTACTAGAAATGTTTTCCTGTAACTATAACTGCTGCCCCGCGTCAAAAATCCCATCTGTTTCGAAAGGCGAAGGGTTTCTCGATTTTCGAAAAATCGAAAATTGGTCATATCGGCGCAATTAATAACAGTGACAATGCGGTAGCTCTCTGAAAATTTGAACTTTTCCTGTTTTCCGTTTCGCAGTAATGCCTTTTGAGCACATGTATTAAAATGTCCTTTTTCCTTTAGCATTGTTTCAATCGTGTAAAACATCAAATTTTATTCGATAGTATTACAGGATTATTTGGAAGTATTTTGTAATTATAACTTTACTTGCTTAAGAAGTCCTTTGTCTCATACTTACTCTCATTTCATGCAGGGGTCATTTTGTTTGCTTCAATATTTGTTGGGTTGGAAATATACTTAATCGTAATATGGTTGTGAAATTTGTTTTGTAAATATAATTATTACTGTGGGAATAACCAGTTGAATTCCCCAGTTACAAATGAATTGTGTGTGTTTGTGTGAAATAACCTTGTTTTCTCTCACTAATCAGCTAATCACATTGGTTCTTTTGATTTATAAATGCATGCTATTTTTATAAATAATTGTTTATTCTCTCACTTTATTAGATACATTGATACTTCTATCTCATTGATAATATTTTGGTAAATTATATGTAGATTACTGAGTAGTATGTTTTGTTACAAAGTATATTATATACCTTTCTAAATTAATAATAAATACCATAGTTAAATGTAAAATAAATAAGACTAATCTCTTATTGTAATGAGATATATTGGCTGATTCGACGAGTGGACTAACTTTCATTTTTCTCTTCCCCTCTCCCCCGTTACGCCTTTACAGAATCCATCTCGAAAAGATCTGAACGTGCAAATGATGCTGGAGATAGAGTCGTCTCTACTTGGAGCAGAACTTATCCGCACACCTTGCGTGTACATCCGGCCGGAAGTGGACAAGGCGACTGCAAACAAAGTAAAGGACATTGTGAGCAACCATCAGGGAGAGATCTGCGGTAAGATCGCTTTTACCACTAAGATCCGTTAAATGAGCACTATTCATTTGACACGAAATGCCTACCTATTATCTTTATAACTACACTTTTTACACTAATACAAGGATGTACGTATTCTGCACCAAACATCTCTAACAATATTTGGCAAATCGCAAAATTAGTAGAACTGTTTGGTAGTCGAGATCTGAAAAAGATTCAGCTGTGAGAACGTACGTTAATGTCATAATGAACTTTTGAGTTCGATTTCCACCATTTCAAATATTTTTAAAGTACTTGATTCAAAGTCAAAATCAGTCAATTTAGGCATCAAAGACGGCATACATATCGATATCGTCAGAAGTATCTTTATGTTTTGGTGGTGGTGGAGTGTAACAACCATCGGAAGCTTGTTAATTTCATTTATTTCACACAAATGTGGTAAATGCGCACGTGGTAAATTCGGAAAGGGGAGAGAGAGAAAACCGCGGCAACATTAGACGTTGATGACATCTGCCACTGTCACATCATATCTGGAATGTCATAGACTAGAGATGTAACCGTTTGTACAAACGTTCTGTCCTGAAGTTGACGTGAATGCGAAAAATAGAAAAATCTAAGCATATCACATACAATTAGGGCGTTCTAACAATGTTGGCTAGGACCTATATTGAACGCAGATTAAATAAAATATAAAAAATCACTATTTACATTTTAATGCCTTGTATTTTATTGTGATTGTCAATGGATTACATATTAATTAACAGAAGACGAGGAAGATGCAACCCACATCATTTACCCGACTGTGGACCCTCTAGAAGAGGAGTACGCTCGGCCAGTGTTCCGACGTGGGAATCATTCCCTCGTGCATTGGTACTACTTGCCCGATAGCCACGACACCTGGGCGCAGGCTGATCTGCCAGTAAGTAGTCTGCTATTCCACATAAAAACTACTTTTGTAGGTTTCCATACTAGGCAACAGGATCCATATTACTAAGTCTACACTGTCCGTCTGTATATATTTCTGTATGTCCTACCTTAAATGGGCATTATTTGAACTGTAATAGGTACCTTGTTGATATTTTTTCCAGCGGTATTCCTATGAAATAAAAAAACAACTAAAAGTTTAGTAGTTCGACTACGGAAACAATTAGCCCGTACATTAAAGTGCACAAAATCTAAGTGTTACTAGCGACTGCCCGCGACTTCGTTCGCGTAGTAGGCTCGACCTTCGGTCTCGCTATAACCTCCCATTTTTGCTTGGTTTTTCTTTCATAAGAACTTTCTCCTGACAATAAGTAACACAACAAAGAATCAACGACATTGTCCCATCCGTTCTCAAGTTATAGCGTGACCACTACGAAGAAATAATATCTTGAAGAGTAACTGCCTTAAAAAAATTGCCCAATAAAAGTCGTGCTAAATCAATAACGTTGAAGCACGCGCGTGAACCAATCCCTTTTATTCTTCTGATTTTTAAACCAATCACCGAACATGTCTATTTGTAACCTCGGAAGTAATTCGTATTTGGAATCATACGGTTTAAAGGACCACTTTTTGTGTGGAATTTGTTCTGAGTTATGCTTCGTGGCAATATTTCTTCGTAGCGTGACCAGGAGAAATAGGGGTTCATTTTTTATAAGTTTTTAGGGGCTTATATATATATAGATAGATATTATTATGTTTATGTTTTTATGTATTCGTGCCATCAAGACGAATCTAATGATGTACTCACTGATCACTTGTCAAAATCGGCTGCGCCGTTGAGTAGTTACGAGCGAACATAGGAACGGACATGCATACAATGCGATTAAAATAAGAATAGGACCGGCCTAGCTCCATGTTGTGACGTCACTACGGGAACTTGGTATAGTGTGCAAAAAAAGCAATGTTAAAAAATATTGGCTTGTTTTATATTGCAATAGCACGTACTTTTTTATCTGATAGGTAGAGAAAAAAATAGTCTAAAAACGAATCATAGGTAGGTAAACTAAAGTAAACACAGAAACACATTGAACTGTCTTTATTTAGTGAATGTACGTATTAAAATACGTATTTTAATCGCTCAGCTCTTCAATTCCACTCATGTCCTGATGCCCAACTGAATCAGACTCCTCGTAATCGTCGTCATCATCACTGCTGCTGCTACTACTGTCACCTATGTTTATAATGAAACTGAATGGGCCATTGTCATCGTCTTCAAGTAATTCCCTTTCGAAGTAGTCTTACTCAATCCTTTTTACATGGTTTATTTCTTTCTTCCAGTCATCTTTCGTGATTGATGCGATCGACTCAAGTGTCAGACGTTCGATTGCGCTTTCTAATTGCTCAACATTTTTGTCTGCCACTCTACGTTTTACCAAAAAATCGCAATTATAGGGTGGCAGTCTTAACACTTCATGGCCATGCGATCTAAATATGTTATCTATTGTGTAATCTTTCGGTGGCCTGTTTTTTTATTAATTCATAAAGTTCAGCCTTTGTGAATGTTTACTCATATTGATTATCGTTTTGTGTAAGCCATTCCTGCATCTGCACTTTTCTAGCACTCATGTTCGGGGCTTTCGTTTTCTCCATACTATGATAAGGAGCGTTATCCATTACCACAAGTGAGGTCTCGGGAAGGTTCGGGATTAGTTTTTCATTCACCCATTTTATAAAATTTTCACCATTCATTTCATCGTGGTAGTCGCCACTTTTCTGTTTCGCTTTAAACATTAGCAATGCCCCGTCGATAAAGCCATCTTCGGTACCGGCATGTGTTATTATCCAACGACGTCCAACACTGTCATTTTTCTTTACACCTTCCGCGCTTGCAGATTGCCAGCACTTTTTCACAGTATAATGTGCGTGGATCCAAGTTTCATCGAGAAACACTACTGGTTTTTTGTTTGATTCCAATGCATCATTTGCTCGAATACGCCGCAGGTACTTCGCGCGCCAGGCTTTAATGTTTGGCCTTTGAATCAATACCGATCTCTTACGCTGGCAATTTTTAAATTTGTAGCCTAGCGACTCAATCATAATTTTTCTCAAAGTAGACAAGCTGCCAGGAAAATTAAGATCTTGTTTTGCAGCTGCATAAATTTTCTTTAGTGTAGGAATTTCTTTTCTCACCGTATATATAGAATTTATTATGTTGCCCAGCGCACATATTTCAAAACTGTCACACACAATTTTCTTTTGACGTGGTTTCTTCTTAGATGTCGTTATTTTGCTTGTGCTTGCTTCTGTTGCTATTCTCTGTTCACGGCGAATGCGACTCACTGTATTTTTATTAATACCAGTGGCTAAAGTCACTCGCTCGGTTACCTTCGAAGCAGTTTCCGAATGCTTAATGAAACTTTCAAATACATCACGCGATATATGAATGTTGCCATCTGGCCCTGGTACAATTCTTGCTTGTTTTAACTGGTCCAACAACATAATGGCACGTTTTTTCTCTTCCTCGAAGTACTTATCAACATTGCTGATAATCTCTCGAGCTCGCCGATGTAAAACACTACCTCTTTTGCTCATTGTAGAACAAATTAAACAATCAACAAAAACAAATTATCAACAAAAACAAATTATCAACAAAAAGGGCGTAAGAACATAAAAATGCACTTGGAAACGTGTCGCGTAGTACACTGACGGATAAATAAGACATGTGTCATCAAATCAAGATGGCGTCTCACCAGTGTTGCAAAATTGAAAAATTAAATTCGTTAAATTTGCCATCTAAAAATCGGGAGATTTTTATTCGGAATAAAACAAGAGTATTTTATGTTAATAATATATTCATTTATTCAAGATCTTTTAGTTTTGCCGTATGAAGAATATTATTTTCCATGTTTATTTATGAATATTATTTTACATTAGATGATAATTCAAAAATCGGGATACCGAATTGCTAAATCGGGATATCGGGAGACAATGACCAAAATCAGTAGATCTCCCAATAAATCGGAAACTGTTGCAACACTGCGTCTGTGCTGCCAACCTTATAAATATATAAATTTTATAAAATGAACGATTGTTAGTCATTCATTTAAAATTAATCTATTTTTAAGTTTGTTCTGCTGATCGTACTTATATGAGTGAAGTTAGCCGAGAGCCCGTCCTATTCTTATTTTAATCGCATTGTACATGTCAAACACATAACCCTACTTCTGAGCTTCGCCGCAGTTGTGTAAAAAAAAGGGAGCCCTCAAAAAATTACGTTTTACGTACTTTTTTCAATGTTATTGTTTTGCTCTATAGTAAGTAATAACAGAATAATGTAATCATATGGACAAAATATTTACATAACTTTGACAATGACATAGCATGACGCATGACATTACTTCCTTTATATTTTTGATCTCTTATAGGGCCTCGAACTTATGTATATTTGCCATTCCTAAAGTTATCTAAGTATTTAAGTTGCATCAAATTAAGTTTTCTACCGACTTCCAAAAAAGGAGAAGGTACTCATTTTTTTTTAATGTTTTTTACCTCATAATTTTCGACTGAGTGCACCGATTCTCAAAATTATTTTTTGTTTGAAAGCTGGTGCTTCCCGTGTGGTCCCATTTAAGTTTCATCAAATTCGGTCTAGTAGTTTTTGAGTTACACTCCAATATGAATAGAATGGAAGTCGGTAATAAAATTTTCAAATTGTACTTGTTATTTAAGTAGTCAGAGTCAGTCTTAGTCGCATAAATAATTCTGTCATTAAGTCACTGTCTGGTCTAAGTCCGTTCTAGTAATGCGGTGGATGCATTACTAAAACTTTCCGTGCCGATTGACGAGGTAAACACAAAACAACGGTTCATGATTATGTTCTACACCCATGCACTATTACGAACACTAAAGGGTTAGTAATCTATTATACGTTAAAACTCAAAGAAACATACATCTAGGAAAATTAAACGATATCAACTATAGCTATTCTGAATAAGTTCTTAGGCTTTTGCGATTCTGATACATTTAAATTAAACAACTTTAAACGGACTAAAGCGCATATTATTTTATATTATTTTATCCCGAAGTTTTGAACACTTTTCAGTGAACATGGTCAAGGGTAGACTGGACGACAGTTTTCTTGTATAAAGTTATGGAATAGTACATTATGCAACAAGTGCGCGAAGTTGTTTATTACAATCGAGACGGGTTTTAGGCCTGAGATCGAAGGCCTAAATGGAGTAGAGATTGTAATAAACAACGCGCACGAGTTTCATATGACGTTTTTCAGCACACTTACTTGCTTGAAAAAAACTTCAGTTCATAGTTAATTCATTATTAAAACAATTATTGAAAGTACAATTGGTAAAATTATAGGTTAAAGCTTTGCTATGCAAAACATCATTATTTTGCTCTTGGGTGACTTGAGTAAATGTTGGAGAACGCGGATTGTTTTAGTAGGGAGTAAGTGTTTCATCATTATTATAAGTAGCAGATACTAAATCGGTCTTGACATCTAAGGATGTTGAAGGAAGCGGTTCTGGACATTTTTTTTGGTTTTGGTTCTAAATTGATATCCTGGGTTATCCTGGCGCTTATGTTGGCTTTATTTTGTATAGAGACTTCTACATACGATTTTGCCACTGCATTGGAGCGCCACCCACCATGGCGCTTTAATGTAAGCAAATCAGCTCCTGAATCAGCCAATAATGTGGCTGACGTTCGCCTAAATCTATGTCCTGTATACGATTCTGCATCTGGTAAACTTAGAAACTTTGCGATTTCTTTCGGCATGGCACCAAATTTATTTATTCCAATGCATTGACTTGTACATTTACCTTATTGATAGTTTTGAAAAAATCTGTCACTCTTTTCTGTTTTAAAATCTGTCTCATTTTCGCAGTCGTGCGGGAATGAAAGTAAAAATCACGCATTCGAAATAGGCTGCATTTTGATTCTAATTACCGTTCAATAAGAGTCCATTTTCTATAGTAGGTGTGTTGAAAATTAATTTTATGTACCGCCTATCATATTTTAATAAATTCACGTTGTACGCATTAGTCACTCAGTTTCCAGAGGCCTTGCAGTATTGTGCTGGCTTTGGTAAGTCTCTCAAGATATTTTAGTGTATGGTTGTATGTTAACAGATAGATGCGCCAGAGAGTGTGAGCTGGGAATGCAGCCGTTCGGAGCCGTGGCGTGTGACGGCCACCTGGGTCCTCGACCTGCCACAGTACAACGAGTGGATGAACGAGGAGGACTATGAGGTCGACCACCACGGGAAAAAGAAGGTAAACTTTATTTAGTACGGCGCAGAATAATTTAGCTGTGCGTCACTTAAAGTTAAGCAACATTTGTAAGTAAAGCCGTGTTACTTGCTAAATTGGCATTATTGCTTCACTCACCACAATATAGATCTACAGTGATACCGAAGGTTTTGTATATTGTAACAAATCTCATGAGAATCTCGCACGCAGAATTGCACGCGCAAATGACAAACTTTCTAACTTATGATAGTGTTAACTCGTATGGAAGTAAATGTTCGTCGTTTCTCTTCTTTCTATTTTCTTGTTAACGTGTATGCTCTCATATTTGTGGGAGTTTTGTAATCAAGTACCTTTTTACTAGTGTATACTTTCCAAACTGGAATATTTATTTTAATATTGACCTTAACAAAGACGAAAATACATAAAAGTCGATAACTTAAACTAGGGCATATATATATACCGTTTCTTATGATTTATTACCTTTAAATAATGGAATAATAAATGTATGCATATTAACTATTAAAGGTGCACAAACTGCGGCTGTCAGTGGATGATTTGATCCCTGGTGGCGAGCCTTCCAGCAAAAGTAAGAAGGGCAGCAAGCGGAAGCGATCGCCTTCACCGCCGCCACAGAAGAACAAGAGAAAGAGGTTTGCTAAAAATTATATTATACGTGAATATATTGCCCATTATATTCCCCGTGTGTATTATCTACCCCCTATACCATGGATTTAGGAAGGAAGGGGATATGGCGCCAGGCCTATTTATTCTACTGATTAGAATGTCACAGTTTTTCAATTACTAGTGGGGATGCCTCACTGCACTTAACAGCTATAAATGAAACAATAAACTCATAAAGTAATACACTGATCGCAACGTTCTCACAAGCTACTTTCAACAACTCATTACAATGCACACTGACAAACCAATGAACGCTAATAACTTCTAGCGCCGATAGCAGCGGCTGCACTACGCGACGATGCGCGCTGAGAGTATCGGTAAACGCAATACTACATTGCGGCATTTGTTTGTTGACTTGTAAACAATTTCATAACACTACCAGCAATGTATGTCGAAATTAATATATACACACTTGCGCGCCGATATTTACGCCATTTTACATTTTAGGCAAGAAGTTCTCCGGAACTTGTTGCTGCGACACGCGCCACGCCTTCTCAACGCATCCCCTCCTTTCCTAAATCCGTGCCCTATACCCACCAGTGTCTCTTACTATGGCCTCATAAATAAGCTCAAAGTCACACAACAAACTATTGAGGGATAAAAGATTATCCTCGGGGTATCTCTAAGTGATTGAATCAGGAATGAGAAGATCCGTAGACAAACGAAAGTCACCGATATATCCCATAGGATAAACCAGTTGAAGTGGCAGCGGGCAGAGAACATAAACGCAATGCATACCACGCAGAACGCAATGAGAGTTGGCAGATAGCCTATTAGGCCAGCTGACAAAGGTGGCCTAATAGTCTATCTGCCAACTCGTCCTGAAAACTCGGACTTTGACAAAGTTTTCAGGCCGCCTGAATGTCTCCGACATGACCTGTCTTATCTGTCACGACTGGTGACCGTTACCGCCGGTAATGGAGGCTTTTAATGAAGGTTTTAATTATTGGTTTTTAAAGTGCTTTAAAACATGTAATATATTCCCACATTGATGATTGCCGCACGAGATTATTTTTAAAATGAATAGGGAGCGCATCAACAAATGGCGCCTATTGGATCTTTCGTCTCAACCGAATTCATAAACATTAAGACAATCATAATACTTTTTTTCTTGAAGTAAAAATTTCTACATGATACCTAACCCAAGCAATAGTCGATTCCCACATTCGTTGTACATACTTATTTCTTTTTGTTACAGTCGCATGGCCAAAAGGCGTGAGAATGACGTCGAGGACGAAGATGATAGCGCGTCTCGTGACGTTACAGAGACGCCGGCGCCAACGCCTGAGGCTATAGAAAAACCTGTTGAAAGTAAGCACTAATATTAATTGGAATAAACATATTTTTTAAGTGAAAACTTCTTTAGACGCGATAAACACTTTTTGGGTGAAATAAAATCAACAAACTCGCGTCATCGTCACCGAACGCTTTGTCATAGATAATGTAGTTTTGAAAAGAAAACTTCTGTAGGCGCGATAATGGCTTCCATGGCTACCTATTGTGTCTTAAAAATAATACGCGAACGTAACGGGTTTTGGGTGAACTGAAATCAACAAACCGCGTCATCGTCACCGAACGCTTTGTCATAGATAATGTAGTTTTGAAGTGAAAACTTCTGTAGGCGCGATAATGGTTTCCATGGCTACCTATTATGTGTCTTAAAAATAATACGCGAACGTGACGAGTTTTGGGTGAAGTAAAATCAACAAACTCGCGTCATCGTCACCGAACGCTTTGTCATAGATAATGTAGTTTTGAAGTGAAAACTTCTGTAGGCGCGATAATGGCTTCCATGGCTACCTATTGTGTCTTAAAAATAATACGCGAACGTAACGGGTTTTGGGTGAACTGAAATCAACAAACCGCGTCATCGTCACCGAACGCTTTGTCATAGATAATGTAGTTTTGAAGTGAAAACTTCTGTAGGCGCGATAATGGCTTCCATGGCTACCTATTGTGTCTTAAAAATAATACGCGAACGTAACGGGTTTTGGGTGAACTGAAATCAACAAACCGCGTCATCGTCACCGAACGCTTTGTCATAGATAATGTAGTTTTGAAGTGAAAACTTCTGTAGGCGCGATAATGGCTTCCATGGCTACCTATTGTGTCTTAAAAATAATACGCGAACGTAACGGGTTTTGGGTGAACTGAAATCAACAAACCGCGTCATCGTCACCGAACGCTTTGTCATAGATAATGTAGTTTTGAAGTGAAAACTTCTGTAGGCGCGATAATGGTTTCCATGGCTACCTATTATGTGTCTTAAAAATAATACGCGAACGTGACGAGTTTTGGGTGAAGTAAAATCAACAAACTCGCGTCATCGTCACCGAACGCTTTGTCATAGATAATGTAGTTTTGAAGTGAAAACTTCTGTAGGCGCGATAATGGCTTCCATGGCTACCTATTGTGTCTTAAAAATAATACGCGAACGTAACGGGTTTTGGGTGAACTGAAATCAACAAACCGCGTCATCGTCACCGAACGCTTTGTCATAGATAATGTAGTTTTGAAGTGAAAACTTCTGTAGGCGCGATAATGGCTTCCATGGCTACCTATTGTGGCTTAAAAATAATACGCGAACGTAACGGGTTTTGGGTGAACTGAAATCAACAAACCGCGTCATCGTCACCGAACGCTTTGTCATAGATAATGTAGTTTTGAAGTGAAAACTTCTGTAGGCGCGATAATGGCTTCCATGGCTACCTATTGTGTCTTAAAAATAATACGCGAACGTAACGGGTTTTGGGTGAACTGAAATCAACAAACCGCGTCATCGTCACCGAACGCTTTGTCATAGATAATGTAGTTTTGAAGTGAAAACTTCTGTAGGCGCGATAATGGCTTCCATGGCTACCTATTGTGTCTTAAAAATAATACTCGAACGTAACGGGTTTTGGGTGAACTGAAATCAACAAACCGCGTCATCGTCACCGAACGCTTTGTCATAGATAATGTAGTTTTGAAGTGAAAACTTCTGTAGGCGCGATAATGGCTTCCATGGCTACCTATTGTGTCTTAAAAATAATACGCGAACGTAACGGGTTTTGGGTGAACTGAAATCAACAAACCGCGTCATCGTCACCGAACGCTTTGTCATAGATAATGTAGTTTTGAAGTGAAAACTTCTGTAGGCGCGATAATGGCTTCCATGGCTACCTATTGTGTCTTAAAAATAATACTCGAACGTAACGGGTTTTGGGTGAACTGAAATCAACAAACCGCGTCATCGTCACCGAACGCTTTGTCATAGATAATGTAGTTTTGAAGTGAAAACTTCTGTAGGCGCGATAATGGCTTCCATGGCTACCTATTGTGTCTTAAAAATAATACTCGAACGTAACGGGTTTTGGGTGAACTGAAATCAACAAACCGCGTCATCGTCACCGAACGCTTTGTCATAGATAATGTAGTTTTGAAGTGAAAACTTCTGTAGGCGCGATAATGGCTTCCATGGCTACCTATTGTGTCTTAAAAATAATACTCGAACGTAACGGGTTTTGGGTGAACTGAAATCAACAAACCGCGTCATCGTCACCGAACGCTTTGTCATAGATAATGTAGTTTTGAAGTGAAAACTTCTGTAGGCGCGATAATGGCTTCCATGGCTACCTATTGTGTCTTAAAAATAATACGCGAACGTAACGGGTTTTGGGTGAACTGAAATCAACAAACCGCGTCATCGTCACCGAACGCTTTGTCATAGATAATGTAGTTTTGAAGTGAAAACTTCTGTAGGCGCGATAATGGCTTCCATGGCTACCTATTGTGTCTTAAAAATAATACTCGAACGTAACGGGTTTTGGGTGAACTGAAATCAACAAACCGCGTCATCGTCACCGAACGCTTTGTCATAGATAATGTAGTTTTGAAGTGAAAACTTCTGTAGGCGCGATAATGGCTTCCATGGCTACCTATTGTGTCTTAAAAATAATACTCGAACGTAACGGGTTTTGGGTGAACTGAAATCAACAAACCGCGTCATCGTCACCGAACGCTTTGTCATAGATAATGTAGTTTTGAAGTGAAAACTTCTGTAGGCGCGATAATGGCTTCCATGGCTACCTATTGTGTCTTAAAAATAATACTCGAACGTAACGGGTTTTGGGTGAACTGAAATCAACAAACCGCGTCACCGTCACCGAACGCTTTGTCATAGATAATGTAGTTTTGAAGTGAAAACTTCTGTAGGCGCGATAATGGCTTCCATGGCTACCTATTGTGTCTTAAAAATAATACTCGAACGTAACGGGTTTTGGGTGAACTGAAATCAACAAACCGCGTCATCGTCACCGAACGCTTTGTCATAGATAATGTAGTTTTGAAGTGAAAACTTCTGTAGGCGCGATAATGGTTTCCATGGCTACCTATTATGTGTCTTAAAAATAATACGCGAACGTGACGAGTTTTGGGTGAAGTAAAATCAACAAACTCGCGTCATCGTCACCGAACGCTTTGTCATAGATAATGTAGTTTTGAAGTGAATACTTCTGTAGGCGCGATAATGGTTTCCATGGCTACCTATTATGTGTCTTAAAAATAATACGCGAACGTGACGAGTTTTGGGTGAAGTAAAATCAACAAACTCGCGTCATCGTCACCGAACGCTTTGTCATAGATAATGTAGTTTTGAAGTGAATACTTCTGTAGGCGCGATAATGGTTTCCATGGCTACCTATTGTTGTGTGTCATAAAAATAATTCGAATAGTTTTCACGTCTATGGCAGTCCCCAAAGACTGCCCCGTATGATTGTTAATTGTACTTCATAAATTCATGCTACCTTTGTTCTGGATGTGTAGAAAAGTGGCTACTTTTTTAGATGTTTAGAACTAACTCAGCGGTTACAAAACGACAATGCAAAGGTCTCAAGAAAGCAAGATGGCCTCCACACAAAATATTATCTCGTATTAAATTCAAATGATCAGAGGTTTGCAATCGTTTGAGATAAGTATAGAGTGTTGTTGACCAATGTGAAAGTAATAAATATAAAAAAAATGCTCTGAAACGCGAATGGATCTCGAAATGTAAGGTTGGTCACTTCTGGCCGAAAGTTGATACATGAGATATGGGGGGGGTTCGGCATACCTATATTCAAATTTTAAATAATTATTTAGTTGACTTTTACTGTTTAGTAGTCTAACTTTTTTTAGGTGGACAAGAGTTAAGTTTTTTAATGTTAACAGATACTATTTTAAAAGCCATTTTACCTGACGTATATGGGTGTATTAGTATAAATACTCGTAGTTTCGTCGCTAATGTTTCTACCCACTATGAATCGTAAGTGTTTCCGTAATTATCCTAACCCAATTTACTTGAGGCTAATATTATATATATATAATACTGGAGCTAAATTTGTAGTACCTAAGTAAAAACATTGTAAAAACATCTATATAAAAAGTTTCTTGCCGCTTCTTTTCGGTAGTGTCTATATATTTTGGAACGCGGCGGTAGTCTTTAAAGTACATTATAATGAAAAAATTACGTTCATAAGTGCGTCTTTGATGCCTAAATTGATTAAATGATTTTGTCTTTGACTTTGACTTTGAGGCATTTAACTATTATAAAAATATTGATTGTGTAGAATTATTACTAGATCAGTTATCTGGGAGCTTCTCGGTCTCCTTCGTTTTGTGCACTTAACAATTTTGCCGCACTAATGTTTTCAATTGCCTTGTCATGAGTATTTCAATAAACTGTACAATTATTTTATATACGTACAATTATAATTGTACGTATATAAAATAATTGTATTTTTTCAAATATTAAACTATTTGAAAAAATTAACAGTAACATATTCCTTTTTCTCCTGACCTCTCGTCGAAGTACTCCTTCTAAAGATTATAACTATCTTTTTTTATCAATAGGTATGTGGTTTGAAAGTGCAGGCGTAATATTTATATTGAAAGGTCTACCGTCTATGACAGCTTCTTTAGCTAATTTATCTACTCGTGCATTGCCTGTAAGACCAATATGAGACGGAATCCATTGTTAAATTATGTTTTTATGTACAGACAGTAACTGTAAAATGATTTCAATTATTGAGTAGGCTACAGGGGAACCTGGAAAGGTTGAGGAGCAGCGAGCCAGGTGTTGTAGACATACATGCAGACAACTTAGCCTTAGTACACTAACACTTCCTAATACCACCATTATTAAATGTTTGAACTCGAGGAAAACGCAAACCTTGATTAGTTATACAAGTCAAATGAGCACCATTTTTTAAATTGTCCGTGTTTGTTGTCTAGCTCCTTGCGCCTCCGTGGCGGAGACCCCGCCGGCGCCTGCGCCCCCCGCGCCGGTGACGGAGGCTCCGACGACGCCCGCGCCGCCCATCGACACGCACGACGACTCGCAGGGCAAGCACAGCGACTCCAACACGCAGGTATAATACGTGCCACGAAAGATGAGACTTGAAAAACCACGTTGTTTGACTTGCGCAGTAGACGATAATGCCTATAGATAGGGACTAAGGTTTGGGTGAAACTGAGACTGTTGTGGTCACTTATTTTCATTAATTAAAACTAAACGATATTTGAAATAGGCATTGCTAGCAATTCACTTGTTCAAAAACTAAACTAAACTAGTTGTAGCTGACCTACATTTTAGGCGCGGGCCGCGGTAACAAACCGGGCGCGCTGCATACAAACTATGGTTTATTCTGCGCCGTAGCACCGTCGCATCTCCGCGTGAGAAACCGTGTCCACTGCTGCCGTTAGACGAATGTTTTATTAGACGCGTATGTATGATGTGTAATATACTACGATTAATTGTCTATATAAAATAAGTATATTTAAATTAAGTAGGTGTGTAAGTTATTAAATACTATATTGTAATGATTTATTTATATATATGAAAGTGTGAAGTGTATTTGTTTAAATGAATATATGTGTATGGCTAACTTAAAATAAATTAAAGCTAGTGATAAAATGTAGGTCAGCTACATAGTGAACTAAAATTTAATTATGGTAGTCCTTATTGTGTTAAAATTAACATCCAAATTCTTCTAACACTTAGAATGACGGTTCTAAAAATAGTTATTTTAGTGAGCGCCAAGTTACGTGACGAGTAATCTGTCTAAAATAAAATGAAGGAAATATCTTAGTTTAGTGATGTCCTTTGGAAGCGTTACACGTATTTGGATTTTAGCCTAAATATAACAAGAAGTGCTATAATTTAAAGATTTTTAGTTTAGATAATGCCACTATAAAACAAATCAACGATATTTGTGTTATTAAATGAAATATGGTTTTTTTTTTCAGGAAATGATTCCCAAAGACGAATTAGAAGACAATGTGACCGACCAGACGCACCACATCGTCGTGCCGTCCTACTCAGCTTGGTTCGACTACAACTCCATCCACACTATCGAGAAACGGGCCATGCCGGAATTCTTCAACGCTAAAAACAAGTCCAAGACACCAGAAATATATCTTGCTTACAGGTAATTTAACCTTCATTTGACTGATGTAAAAAGCACCTACACATCGTCATCATCTCAGCCGTAGGACGTCCACTGCTGAGCATATGCCTCCCCTATATATTTCCAAAAGGACCGGTTGGAAGCGTCATCCTGCGACCTTTATCAGGTCGCCAGTCCACCTCGTCGGTGGACGACCTACCGCCTACGCTGCGTTACCTAAGACAGTGCTTATAGAAAATATAGAGCCAAAGTTGCAATTTTCAGTTCACTCAAGTCCTAATGTACGAATTGATGGCGTAGTATTGAATAATAATATGTACTTACTATCCGCAATCAGATAATAAGTACATATATATAATATATATATATATATATATGTGTGTGTATGTATAGTATATATATGTAGAAGTCTTAAGCATTTGGTACGGGCGAAAAAACTATTTTTGAAATTGAACATAAAAGTTCTATTTTAGAAAAATTGAAACGCCAAATAACATTAACTATCTTTTTAGCTCCCAAGATGCTGTCTGCATTCAATAAATATACAACTTTAAGACGATGCTTCAAATTTGACAATTCGTCCTCACGAATGTTTAAAACCCGACCTTCGAAAAGGGTTACATGACATGTTTTATGTTAAAAAGTGTTGCAAAATACTTTTATCGGATATGTTCACCGATACCAGATTTAAGAAATTTGGCTTAGAGAAAAAGTCGCAAATTTTCCCAACAAACACGCATGAATACATTCCTGTCGATGGAATTAATCATCTCCTATCTGTTTATAAGGAAGATAGTTTTACAAAAAAAATTGTGAGATACCAGTATTCAGAACTGTGAATTAGAAATTAAAATAAATTATGAATTGAGAATATTTAAAAGTGTGCATGTGTTTAGTACAACATAACTACCATTTCCCCTTACTGTTGTTTGTATATATCGGCGTGGATACAATAATTAGCCAATAATAATTAGTCTATAACAATTAGATTTGTTAAATTGATTATTTGAATTGATTTGTAAAACATACATTCATACTTTTGAAATTGTTTATAGTAAATTATTCCAATTAAAATTAATAATTTAATTATTCTCAAAATGATTTAAGTTTATTACGATGTACAATTAATTATAAATCGTATGCCATCACTTTGTATTGCAATCTTAATGTTTAAAACGACCACGTGCAAGTACGCCGTAACCTATAAAAGCGGTCGTACTGGCGGTGACGGGAGGGCTTTCTGGCTGAGTGCCATCTGCGCTCGCCACCCGTCCGGTGACGCTGTAAATGCCGGTAGAGGCAAACAGCATTAGTCCGTTCTAAAAAAAAAGACGGGAGGGCATTCTTGTTCGAGCTGCCGCACAGTACGGACCTCTCTGGGACGTCGTTACGCTACCGGTCGAATATACGAAACCTATCAATGATTTGTGGAGTTTTATTTGGAACAGAATATAAGTGACGTCAGCAGTGCAGCACGTCATATTTTTTAAAAACATCATGTAGGTCTCTTCTTCGTCATATATAAATAATTTGTTAATTTGTCAGAAAAGTTACATTTTACAGATCAAGTATGGTATGTCCAGTAACATCTTAACTGCCCCGTTAGTTAAGTCGACAGTTATAAGTAGTCCTAAAATCGAAGCCTGAAGTCCCAGCTTCGATCTGTGGCGGAGGAAAGTATTTGTGCGATGATGAATTCTTTGTGAATTAGTTCATCCGAGTAAATGTTACCACCATACCTATATAATCTGTACAGTAAAGCAGTAATGTTCGAATCACTGTGTTCCGGTTTAAAGGGTATGGGTATCAGCGAAACTTCAGGCACATGAAATTTAACAAATTTGGGCGCAGTGTAGTTCCTCGCTTGTGACGAATTGCATCTGTTCTAGGCAGAGGTACTCAAGATCTTGAAGAGAGCGAGATTCTCGCGAGAATGATATATTATGTATTAGCGTTAATTATTATTCTCCATCCAAGATGGCGTATAATCGTATGTTTTTTGTCAATAGAAACTTCATGATTGACACGTACCGGCTGAACCCGACGGAGTACCTGACTAGCACAGCGTGCCGACGTAACCTCGCGGGCGACGTGTGCGCCATTATGCGGGTGCACGGCTTTCTGGAGCAGTGGGGACTTATCAATTATCAGGTATGCTTTATCAACAGACAACCAGTATTTTTATTAAACTACCCACATTTGATGTTAGTTAGTAACTAAACAGTGAAAGTCCCGATATTATCTTAAAACATGAATTTAATTTGCAAAACTTTAAAAAGTTCTATTGATCAGCAATCATAGCATTCATTTTTCGGGAAAAAGTTGTTGTATCGTAAACAACTCAAAATCTCTGCACAAACTATGACTTATCTGCGCCACAGTTGTACTATACTCTGTTCACTGAGAATGTCTGATAGGTTAATCATGGACTGCACGCTATTGGCCGCAGATAACGAACATAACGCGTGCGAACAAATTTTTTCAGTCTTAGTATAGTATTGAAATCTCCTGCTTAAATATAGTTTGCATACTTTTAATTGATCTATTTCTTTTGTCAAACATTTTCATCATTATTACATCATTATTGATTTCCAATAAGTGTTTTGACGAGTAGTGTTTAACGACATAGAATATGCTTTGTCCCTTAATTTTCGTTGAAGCCATGATAAAAATGCCCTCGCCAGTCGATTGTCAATATAACTATGAAATTTCTATTGAGTCTGGTCGTTCGACTGATAAAGTAATATTTGGAGACACCACATACTACAAAATGGCAGAACGGCGCGCGGCGAACGATGCTACTAAGAAGGTTCCGTACCCAAAGGGTAAAAAACGGGACCCTAAGACTTTGCTGTCCGTCCGTCTGTCACCAGGCTGTATCTCATGAACCGTGATAGTTAGATTTTCACATATGATGTATTTGTGTTGCCGCTATAACAAATACTAAAAAACTGGCCAAGTGCGAGTCTGACTCGTTTCCGTAAAAAGGGCATAAAATCATGTCTATTGTAATGTATGGGAGATTTATAGATAATGGTACGGAACACTTCGTGCGCGAGTCAGACTCGCACTTGGCCGGTTATTATTACTTGTTTCAAACACAGCCTTATATATAACCTTGTTGTTATTGTTGTTGACAGTTGGAAGCAGAGTCTCGTCCCACTGGCATGGGCCCGCCGCCTACCTCTCACTTCCACGTACTTTCCGACACACCGTCTGGTCTGCAGCCGCTGTTAGCGCGACCCGCACAACCTAGACCTGGTATGTTGCGCAAAAAAGTTACTAAAATATACCTACATAAGATTAAAGAACTTTATTACTATCAAATACAAATTGTCACTTACGAACATAATTTAATCAATTTATGTTCATCGTACCAAAATATGTGCAAAATAAGAAAATAATACAAAAAAATATTCAAAATATTGTACGCTGCTTGCGTCGCTGTGCAATTATTTTAAAATTAGTTTTAAAAACCAAATGACAAAATCTCCATATCTAGACATACGCAGTAGTTCCTAGCTATGTTTAGAGTGATGAAGTTGAAACGGTCGTACTGTAGATGGTCACTACACTCGAACTATCATCCCTAAATATTAATAATATAATAATAATATGGGGCAACCTACGAAGAAATAATATCAGGAAGAGTAACTGCTTTAAAAATTACTCAATAAAAGTCGTGCTCAATCAATAACATCGCTCACGCCTCTATGACTCAGCTGTCATAGTAGACGTTGCAGCACGCGCGTGGACCAATCTCTGCTTTCCTTCTGAAATTTAAACCAATCACCGAACATGTCTATTTGTAACCTCGGAAGTAATTCGTATTTGGAATCATAGGTCGTTTTGGTTTGAAGGACCACTTTTTGTGTGGAATTTGCTATTATGCTTCCTGACATTATTTCTTCGTAGGGGGCAACATCCACACAAAGTCTTCAGATCTTAAACTAGGCAAAGCCTGTACTATGGTAACCTGATGACTGACATAAATACTTATATATACTTATATATATACACCCAGATTAAAAACAATATTCTGTATTGTAGCGGAGAATGTACCCAAAGTGGAGCCAGGCTTACCCAACGGCGCGGAGTCTGGAGCCCCCCCGCCAGCGGGAGCAGCGCCACCCGTCCTGCCTCCTGCACCTCCCGCCGCGCCTCTCCTACCGCAGATCAAACAGGAGGCTTCACTCGAGCTCGGGATTAACCCTGGACTAAAACTAGATCAGGTATGTCCCTTTTAACCCCTTTGCAAGTCACTTGAAGGCACCCATTCAAGTGACTTGTAAAGGGGAAGTAGTTCACACATGAGGGCGGTGCATTCACCAAAAATAGTTAGCAGTCTAATGAAGGGCCTTTCCGGACGGATTTGTTATCCGGTATTTTACAAAGGCATAAGCGGGGCTATAACACTTAAGTTTGTCCCTTTTTGAGCTTACTTGACTGGGCTTATTACACATTGGTTCGTTTTTCGTTAGCGTACATACCGACATCGTAATGCTCATGTATATAAAGCATTTTGGTCTGTATGTGGAGTGCATAGTTGCAAGTGGTTAATCGTGTGTTGCAGTACCGCGGTGGATGCCGCGGACGCGAGTGGTCCGAGCAGGAAACGCTGCTGCTACTAGAGGCGCTAGAGTTGCACCGCGACGACTGGAACCGCGTGGCGGCGCACGTGGGCACGCGCACGCACGACGAGTGCATCCTGCACTTCCTGCGGCTGCCCATCGAGGAACCCTACCTCAACGATCCCGCCGCAGGTAACGCAACTACCTGCATACCCACACATACACTACTAACTAGCATTCATCTACTACTACATGCGCCCCGCCTAGTGATGGATGATGATAAAAAGTATCCTATGTTAATACAGCGCCTCATGCTCCATACCAAATTTCATCGAAATTGATCCACAACCCGTATGAGGTACACACCTCTGAATTTTGACCAGTTCACTACTTACTTCGAAACACAACAAGCTGCTTACTTCGAAAAAAACGTAATTGCTTCGACAGGACATATATTCGACAAGAGTTTTATCTCAAGAGTGCTGTGTTATATCCTTATCGAGATCTGCCGCGACACGTTCGCTACGCTCACTCGGCTCGCGCGTTGTGTGGTCACCATTCAACCTCGCTTCGCTCGTCGTCGCACCTTTGATCTAACTTGATACTCCGCTATGTCCTGTGAGAGTAATTCTTGTCGAATATATGTTCTGTCGAAGCAATGACTTGTCGAACTATGCATTTTCGTAATAAGCGACTGTCGAAGTATTGAACATGTCGAAATTCAAAGGTACACTTCGTTTGAGCGTCTGGAAATAACAAACATACACTTATTAACTTTCACCTTTATTATAAAGTGATATCTGTGGCACAGATAATTCATAGTTTGTACTGTATACGTTAACGATACGCTTACGGTACACTTACGCAAATGTTCGTGCCACGCTCACAGTGCCGTACCTGCTGCCCAACTGGAACTACAAATCAATTAGTCACGTAATGTAATTACTTCGAACGTTTTTGATACTGTTTGTTACCTACCTACTGATTTGGGCAGAATAAACTGTAAAAATAATGAATAAACTGACCAAAGACTCAATTTTATTTTCTTACAAACCAATTTAATTTCCCTACCAGGCGGCGTCCTAGGCCCTCTTGCATACCAGCCCATTCCCTTCAGCAAGACTGGCAACCCCGTTATGAGCACCGTCGCTTTCTTGGCTTCGGTCGTGGACCCTCGCATCGCATCCAAAGCAACGCGAGCTGCGATGGAGGAATTTGCTGCGATCAAGGTATTTGATTATTTTGTCAGGTAATGGAACAAACAGTAAAAGGAAGAAACAAGGAGTGTTCGGGACGCCCGCGTCGATGACGTCTCGCTTACCACTGCCCACATGCAGCACATAAACTAATTTGCATAAACTTTGGGTAATAAAATTTTAGAATAGATTATTAGCAAACCATTTATAAACAATATTAATACATGCAATGTCAAAATATCGATTGACGAATAAAAATATAAGTAAAATGGAAGTAATTAAAGTCATTATAGTTCGAATAATCCTTAACAGAGTAAAAATATTTAATTAACAACAAATCTTTTATCAGGTAATGTATTATAATTGCCATACAATTAACATTTCGACTGTTTAGACGTAAACGTTATGGTGGCACGTACAATTTCGTCTGTGCGTATCGGGAAGATCTTTAAATTACGACAGTGTTTAAGAAATAAACTAAGACTCCGTTTTACGAAAAATGCGATTGTCCCTTTCTAATATAGGTTTTTCTCGTGTGTTATCTCTTCAATAGATATATGATAGCAAAACATGTGGTGAAGATAGTTCCAATGTTTGTTTGTTGTAGGATGAAGTCCCAGCAGCGATGATGGAGGCGCACGTGAAGGCAGCGGGCGCACACGGTCCCGCCGCCGCGCTCGCCGCTACCGGTATCGCTGGCACTGCGCCCGACCCCACAGGTAAACGCTGCGCACTACCACTCTACTGACTACCTCCCAACTGCCTTCCAGTTATGCAAGGGTACCCAAAACATACAAAAAAATCGGCCAAGTGCGAGTCGGACTCGCGCACGAAGGGTTCGTAACATTATCTATAAATCTCCTATGGGAAATCTCCTATGGTAGATTTATAGATAATGTTACGGAACCTCAAGACATGCAAAAACATCAAGACTGTTGCATACAACAGTCTTGATGTTTTTGCCGTTTTTACGGAAACCTTCGTGTGCGGAACCGACTTGTACGAAGCCGGTTTTTAGTATTAGTTGTTATAGCGGCAACAGAAATGTATCATCTGTGAAAATTTCAACTGTCTTACTATCACGATTCATGAGATACAGCCTGGTGACAGATGGACCGACGGCGAAGTCCTAGTAATAGGGTACCGTTTTTACCCTTTGGGTACAGAACCACAGTTTTCCACTTACTACGTTCCTGACACCCCTCTTTCGCTTCATCTACATTCATCAACCTTTTCATACATGAGCGTCGGTTTAGGGTACTCTTGACCTGGCCCTTTTTTAGAATGACATGACCAAATCATCACCCATAACATAACTACATTTTTAGCAAAAATAGTAAAACGGCTTCTATTTTCTACCGACTTCCAAAAAAGGAGGAGGTACTCCATTCGACTGTATGTTTTTTTTATGTTTGTTACCTCATAACCTTCGATAGTGTAAACCGATTCTCAACATTTTTTTTTTTATTGAAAGCTTATGCTACCCGTGTGGTCGATTTAAATTTCATCAAATTCGGTCCAGTAGTTTTTGAATTACACTCCAATAACTGAATAGAATGGAAGTCGGTATTAAATTTTTCAATTGTACTTGTACTATACCCGATGTTGATGATAAATTATAATTAAAAAAATTACTGGTCTGATCTTGATCAATACACGTTAGAAATACCAGCTTTGAAATTAAAAAAAATATTAAAATCAGTTCACCATAGTCTGGCCGCAACCGCTGTACCGCACCGTAGTTATGTGCGCGAAGATGCGCGTGGGATCGCTCAGTAATGCTATTATGTATCTCAGTTTCTACAAAATTTTGATGGAAATCTCGAAAAATGGCGGCTTTGACTATGTGAGCTTTGACAACTCCAGTTAGCAAAAATGTTAGTAAGTTGATAACTGGAACTGGCAAAAGTGACATAAGATGCCATTTTTTTAGATTTCAATCAACATAAGTAAGCGACTGAGATACATAATAGCCCTCCGGGGCTGCGTTTCAGCAAGCCACAGGACAAGCCAAAATTTGCCAAAACAGTCGGTCCACGACGCCTCTAGGTCAAAATTTGCTCGGATCAAGATTTGATCACACCCGTTTCACGACACTCTGTCAGAGCAAATTTTGTCCCGACTGGCCAACATTTTTCTACCTTTTGAGACAGCCAAATCTTGGTCGGCTGTCAAAAGTGACAGTGTTGATAGTCACAAAGTATTTTTTTGCATTTTCACGACGAATGGACAGGTTAATTTATTTGTATTAAACTCGAAGTGCTTAATTATATATTCTTGACCGGTGGAGAGTAATTAATATTCTCAAATTAGTTTGAAACCAACAATGATGTCAAACTCGTTTTTGCCAGATAATGGTAAAAGACGTTCTCGCAACGCTCGATCAAATCTTAGCCGAACATTATTAGGTCTAAAGCTTGCTGGAATGCAGCTCCGGTATCGCTGATACGGATTGCACCATAGTTACTATGGCTTTTCCTCTCCGCACCACGTCTGTCACCCCTAAAGCGCGTTATATCAGTTTCGGTCAGACTATAGGTAAAAAGTTATGAGCTAATACAAAAAAATCAGGCGAAGAAGTTATTTGGAAGTCAGTGGTAAATAGAGCTGAACTACATTCAAAATTGCGAGTAAGTTCAATTCGATCAGTTGTGTCACAGTTCCTCTCTGATAAATCTAGACCTTGGAAAAAAACCGACATGATCAGAAAGAGAGTCAGGGAGAAGAATTTGCTAACTGAAATGATTACCATATGGCTTAAGCAAAATTTCATATATGAAATTCCCTTAAACCATGTTTTAAACACAGTATTATCTTTAGTTAGTTTATTAGTTCTCATTTTATATTTTAATATATAATATTATTATTTTAACACTTTATAATATATTTTATAAGACTAAATATGTTCAAATCCTATAACATTTATTGCATATAAACTCAAGTTGGACTATTTCTTTACATCGCGTCCCCCATGTTAAAACCATCGTCGCGTCGTCAACATATTCAATCATAACCTTGGATGGAAATATGTTTAAAATTAAACTATCAGACTGGCTTCTTGCAAATTGTTTTTATAGTGTACATGCATTTCGGGACTATTGTGTTGGATTTTTTTAAATTATTAAATAGTATTAGATACAGAAAACTTTCATGCCTGTCAGCAGACAGAATGTAATTTGTGTTTTGTATTTTATAACTTCTTTACTTTGTGCATGTGTTCTAGCAAATAAATTATTTGGTTTTGATTCAAACAGACGAAAAGAAGGAAGGTGGCGCCGACACAAAAGCCGAAGCAATGGAAGTGGAGGAAAGCGAAGGCCAAGTCAAAGTAAAGGATGAACCATCGGACGCCCCCGCGGCCGTGCCTACCGCAGACGGGCCCGCTGTCGAACCCAAGACTGAAACTAAAGAGGAATCATCACCTCAACCCGGTAAAAACTTTTTCTCAAAAATGTCAACTTTCTTCGAGATAAATCGAAATTCCTGTACTGGCCAAATACATGCGAGCTGCGGCCGGTTAAAGTTGTATGAAAATCCATATCTGTAGTGGTTTAGCGGCCAAATAAATTACCTTCATAGAACTCATATAAGTCATGTAATTTAAAAATGGAACGATCTTTTACTCCGATTATATATATCATTATATATATGATTTATCCTGTCTTCTAGATTATTTATTTTATGCAAATAAATAATCTTGAATCTTGATAACTCATAGTTTGTACCGAAGCGTGACGTGTAATTTTCGCAAATGTTTTGTTCTACAGCCTCTGTAAGAATTCACTATTGTTCATTACAGCCGAGAGCGCTACAGTAGACGCCAAGTTACAATCGGCCGCGTCGGCAGCGTTGGCTGCGGCTGCAGTGAAGGCCAAACATCTCGCCGGTGTCGAAGAACGAAAGATAAAGTCACTAGTTGCATTGCTGGTTGAAACTCAGATGAAAAAACTTGAAATCAAACTGAGGCACTTTGAAGAGCTGGAAGCTACCATGGAGAGGGAGCGAGAAGGTAAGCTTAGTCATATAACATTATGTATGTACAATACTCTAACTAAAGGAAGGAGTTGTAAAGGCAATCTAGATATTTCAGGTTAAACAATCTTTTATTTATATTTTATCGAAACTTTGTAGTCAACGTTCCAAACCCTGAAATCTATTCTTTATATCTCCGGTTTGTGAAATCTAGACCAAAACTGAAAAATATATAACAATATTCTCTGAGCCCCAAGATACAGGCTTACGCTTAGCTTGAAACTCAATGTTAAACTTTTTAGATAGTATGTATATCAATTACTTTCATGAACCAGTGTACGACGTTTGTATGTTATTCTTTTTTGTAAATAAATATATTTGTATTTGTAATAAACAATTCTAACGATATATTTATATATGCAGGGTTGGAATACCAACGACAGCAGCTGATCCAAGAGCGACAACAGTTCCACTTAGAACAACTGAAGGCTGCAGAGTTCCGCGCGAGGCATCAAGCTCATCAGAGGTAAATACATTGTTACTTAATTATGAAGTCACATACACTTTGCTTAGAATATACATGACAAAAATCATAATAGTATATTTTTTTTTTGTTGTTAGTTGATATTTCTAATTTTTACCTTTTAGTATAAAATTAAACTAATGTTTCCTTTCCTAATGGCAAAACTAAATATATTTAAAAAATATAAATTTTCTCACATTAAGGGCACATCAAAACATTGTCCCTTGTGTTTCATTTGAAATCTAATACAGACAGAATTACCATCTAAATATAAAAATTTTGTGCGTGACGTCCAAAACAGACTTAGTATTGAAAATTTAGAAAATGGGCCCTAAATATTAAAAAAAAAAAAAAGAAACCATTCTCATGAGCGCTTACACATTGTATCCATGCTGGACAATAATTATCAAACATCATCGGGCAATGACAATGATTATTTGAATAGTTCTTACTCGTCACCAGTTGGCGCTACTGAGAAAATAGAGTTTTCAAAATTTTACCATATTATGATGAGGAGAAAAATTTGGTCAAAATGCTTCCAATACCTACAGATGAATAATGATATCATTTTCAAGTTGAATAAAGCGGTTGACAGAGCTCAAACTGAGGGTGTGAAGGGCACTGTAACAAGTTAAATTTCTGCGCAAATGAGACTTAATAACCTATGTTTAAGACATGCAATGACGATTTCAATTCAGTGCCACGCAAACTTTAGTTCCTCTCTGGGTGGTCATACGCAGACACGATGCTTACTCAGATCCACGACTTATCCATCTGGTCGCTTGATAGTAAGTTAATAATAATAAAGTAGGTACACAATTACGCAGGACAAAGGCGGGAACCTGAGGCCGGTACTTCTGGCCAATAGCATAATAATAGCATTAGAAACATATTACAAAACTAACAAATATAAGTAACAAAATATATATATGAAGTTTGGTGAACAAATCTCTACTAATTAAAATGTATAACACAAATCTTTAAAAACACAAATCTAAATCCGAAAAATGATCCGAAAAAGGTATGGCTCAAAGAGTCTATAGTGTTGTAGTTTTTAGAAAAAGAACAGTTATCCCATAGTATAAAGATCTCCTAGTACAACATGAAGCTTGACGTGTATATGAATGTGGGGCAGGTTGCAAGCGGAAAGTGGCGTAGCGGCGCCGGTACCAGAGCAACCGCCGCCTCCTGAAGCCTCCACCCCACCCGCGGCGCCGGCACACGCCTAGCTCTACTGCTACGTATACATTCTCATCAACCTTATATCCAGTAGTATTGCCGACGACTGTTTTCAAACGCCTACGCGGATGATGCATACGAAATATATACCTAAAGGTGCTACCTACCTGGAGCATTCACTTGTAACATTTTAAATACGACTTTGGACATTGCATTACAATACTGCTTCCTTGACTGGACGAGCATTCAGTTGTTATGTTGTTAATTGTGTATCATACTTTTATGATCAAGTTGCGCAAAGTAATGCTCGGTTCTCGTCCTTCACTGATGTAACGCTTGACCCTGTAATTTTACATTACAGGCGAATGCTCAAAGTGAGGGAGCACCTTTGTGTATAAAGCGTTCGCACACCTCGCATATCCCGCGTTTGGTAACGCCTACATAAGTCCATTCAGCTAACGGATAATTTACATTAGGACTTAGGACCTTCGCTAAAACTGCAGCGAAAGCATGCTCCGTGGCGTTCGAAAACATGTGAAGCGTGTGTTAAAGGAATGCTCATACATTCCTAGAAATACGGAGGCGTGTTTTAGTGAAGGTCTGTTTACATTTAACTTTAATTAGCGAAAGTTAGTTATGAACGCTTCTGAAATTTAAATGTGAAATCATAGTGCAGTAAAGGAGTCTTGCACGAAGTGTCGCTAAAGGCTATTAGAGATCAATAAAATTACAATGTCGTTCTACAAAATTACAATGTCGTTATACAAAATTACAATGTCGTTATACAAAATTACAATGTCGTTATACAAAATTACAATGTCGTTATACAAAATTACAATGTCGTTGTACAAAATTACAATATAGAAGTTGATAGAGACGAAATGCCTTCTTGAATATGTTACGGATTAAACTAGGGATGCATCCGATACCGATATATTGCCGATACTTCGTGTTTGCCGATATATCCGCATCGTCGATATTTTTATGGTCGATACGATACTTTCAAATTTCGCGCATCAATAATGTAAACGCGCGTGTTGTCTTGTCTATTTCGTTACAAACGAAATAAGTACTAACTATGCTCCGGGACTTGCTAAATCGTTTCTCTCTGAATACTTTCATTTATAAACGAACATCTTATTAATATAAATTGTAACTACTTACTAGAACTATTAACTATTCTCACGCAACCGTACTATATTTATAAATTTGTTTTTTAATTTAACTGGTGATTTAATTAATTTACCTGCATTAAATCATTCTGCGCTATCTATACATGTATCTATATCGATATCCCCGATATTTTGATAAGAGTAACGGTAATCGGAAAAAGTCGTATCGATGCATCCCTGGATTAAATGTTATTTAAGAGGCTTCGTGCAAGGGTCCCTAAAACAGTGAATATAAATCTAAACCTGTATTAACTTGTTAGTTAATTTACTATATATCTTAAAATGGTCTCCCAAGCACAGCAACTATAGTGACAGTTTTGAATTAATGATTTAAGCTTGTGTGTGTTTTTAAAAACATATGTGAAACCCTGGAATATTACGACGATCATACACTAATCTAAGTATAGAGAACGTCACAGTCTATGTCTTTTAGTTACAACGCACACCACGAAGAACTATAAAAGTGGTGCTGGAGACTTATTCCCAAAAGCAAAGTACGAAATCTCGTTTGACAGATTTTGCGCACTCTTCTGAATTTGTGTTTTCTATTACAGTGTATAACGCGAAATCCGCCAAACAAAACTTCGATGTTTTTTTTGGGAGTAGACTTCTAGAAGGGCAATTATTAGTGCGTTCGAATAGGCCCTTCGTGAGCGTTTTTAGCAAGGGGCGTTCGAATTGGGAATCTGTGGGTGAAAATGTCGTTCATGTCTCTTTTTGTTCAGCGTTCGAAAAGCTAAAAAAGAGGAATTTTTGCCACCAAAAAGTGTAATTTTTAACCCACGTCCGGAGCATGGTTGTTTGTGATCGTTTTTAACAGCTATGTATTTGACAGCATACTCATGCGATTTTAGGTCTTATGCTCAGTTGAGCGTTCGAATAGGGTATGGGCAAAAATAACGTTTTTGAGCTTTAGGAACGCTATAACAAAAGAGCCATCAATGACAACGCCACCAATGCCCTCATAAGCTAAACGAACGCACCTTAAGTATCTCATTTGCAATCAAAGGTTGATTAAAATAAAATGGTGGCTTTATTTCAGTTTTGACATATCCATAAGCAGAAAAAGTTAGCAAGTTTCTGGCTAGATCTGAGAAAATAATAGTCCAGCATTTTTTATACGTATTGATTGTAATGGAACTCTGAGGCCGTAGCACCAAAAATTCGCGATAAAGTATTCGCATCGCAAGCGTCAACGCGTCACACTTCAGCGCACAAACTATGAGCTATCCGTGTCACAGTTGCGTTAGATCATTTATTTAACGCAACTGTGACACAGAGTTTGTACTGTTTCACGTGACTGATACGTTACGTTACACTTACGCAGTTATTCGTGCTAGGCCCACAGTTACTGATTGGAATGTCAAAGCAGACTTAAAGCTGTTACTTTTGAACATAGCAGTCAAAATTTGATGGGGTCCCATGGAGCCATTGTACAATATTTTGTATCGAGGTTATTTATAAGTTTTATTTTAAGTATTATTAGTAAGTTGTAATGATGAATAAATGAGTGTAAACTCTTACGAATAAAGTATTTAATTATTTTCTTTTGTGTGACACTGGCTACGCCCGCGGTTTCACCCGCGTGGTGATGAATGATGATGAAATTCTATGTATCATTCCAGCACCTTATCTATATGCAACTACATAATCAAATGTCATCCAAATCCTTTCAACTGTTTTGGCGTGATCGCTTTTATACTATTACAAGTAAAATAAGATTTACAATAAATAGTTGCACCGTTTCCCTCCACGCATCCCATGTTTGCCAGGTTGAAACTGATTTAGCGCGGTTACTATCAACTTAGTTTAGTTATTTAGCATACAGTTAAATGTACACACGCTCAGGACTGAGAGATAAATACGTACATATTGTTAACTATACATGCGGGCCTGTGTGCTACCGCAGACGTATCGTGGTGTGGGTATGAGTGTGTGTTAGTGTGAGGGCGAGTGTGTGTGTATATGTGTAAACATTATCTCACTTACCTTCAACCACAGACTAAAATATATACTAAGAAACCTTTAAAACACCGCGGTTAAGAGCTAAAAATTGCCACATGCTTTGGCTCGAAGAATTCACATTGCTGTCCAAAAGACCCACATTAACATTGTCTCGTTAGTTATTAAGACTAGGAAAATTATTAAAGCTTTGCGGCTACAAAAAATGTCAGCATCGTGTAAGATGAATTACAGAATCGTATGTTTTGTAAAAAACATAAGTGCAGCCTATATAGATTCCTAGATATTTCTTAATAAAACATTTATTTTCATTTTCCGGAACTACATACACGGTTGTACCTCTGCATTTCGATAAGTTCAATACCTACTTCGAAGAAACATATACGACAAGTTATTGCTTCGACAGGACATATATTCGACAAGAATTACTCCAACATAGCGGAGTATCTTAAGTCAAAGCAAAGTCACGATAGGTCCGACGACTTAATAGATTTGACCCTTCCGTCCACTTGGCTCCCCTGACAAGGATCCCCTGGGGGATTCATTTGGATTTTTGTCCACATGGATCCCCTGGGGTATTCTTGGGGATTTTTCTCCACGTATCCCTTAGGACCTTGATTGATTCCACTAAGTTTAATCAGTTGAACTTTGGACAAAAGTATTCCATAATATGATTTTATAAAGCACTGGCTGCGCTCCACGGTTTCACCCGCGTGGTGATGGATTATGATGATGATAAATCAGATATAGCGTATGTTACTCAAGCATAATGTAGCTTTCTACTGCTGAAATTTTTTTTTCATCGTTTTAGTATTTTTTTTCCATTACAAACAATGAAATGTTTCTTTTTTATTATTAGGATTAAATACTAAGGTACGACTTGTGGTTTAGTCTGTACCGGCGTTACTATAGGATATATATAAACGTGAAAAAGTAGTTATTGTGACAAGTAGTTTTGCTTTTTTTCATAGTTCATTAGATGTCGCTCCGTCCCCATACGACGGCTATAATCAGATAGAGAGTTAAAGTTTGATGCTCGGACCTCGTTCCTCGGTGGCCTAGTTGGTCATGGCATCTGACACGGATTGTCCCCCGTCCGAGGATGTGAACTATTCTCTCTAAAATTCAGTCATTCCCCGCTGCACTACTGGTAGTGCAGAATGGAATTTTTATTCCCCACTGCACTCCCGGCTGGTAGTGCCGTGGGGAATATATAAACTAACGGAAATAACGGCCATGAGGAAGACCTCTGTATTTTTTCCTTAAAAAAGAAATTCTTGAAAATAAACTTTTTCTTTCTTCTTTCTTTTTCAATTTATGACCCAGTCCAAATGAATCCCTCAGGGGATCCTACAGTGGTTCTTCTTAGCCAGGGGATCCGTGTGGACAAAAATCCAAATGGATCCCCTGGGGGATCCATGTTAGGGGAGCCAAGTGAACGGAAGCGATTTGACTTCACTTTAACTGATTGACAATGGTGTCGATTCTGTAAGCATTCCCTAAACTAAAAATCTCTAATTTATGCCAGTTCCTATGCTGTTTAGACTAAAATTCAAAATAGTATAACACTTCTGAATGACAACACTAAACTTAGATATATCTCTTTAATCGTGCGTATATTTTAGACAGATTAGTCGTCACGTAACTTGTTGCTCGCTAAACTAAGGTAAAATACCGAAAATTTAATAGAATAATCTATTGTTAGTAGAAGATTCATTCAAAGTGTTACGTGAATTTGGATTTTAGTGTTGACAGAATAAGGGCTAGGTATAGGTGCCATAATTAAATTTTAGTTCAATATTAGTTATTACAACATTAGTTACAATATTATTAATAGTTTAGTTTTTTGAACAAGTGAATCGCTACCAATAAATGACAGATTTTTTTTTTTATGTATGTCGTAAGTTCCGCAGTCGTGATGGTCCGTTCGTCTTGATCTCGTCCGCTGTCTCATGATCTACCAGGGAACCAGGGAAGGGTAGAGCTCTCGTCAACTTGTACTGAAAAAAGTGATAGTGAAAATGAAAGTTCCACCTTTCTATTCTAACCGACTTAAAAAACGAGGAGGCATATGTTCGTGTGTATGTATTTTTTGTGTATGTTAGCCGATTTCTCCTCCATTTGGGACTCGATTCTCATTTTTTTTTATTGTTTAGTAAAGTATGCTTCCGAGGTAGTCTAGTAGAGGCTGTTTATATTTCATCAAATTCGGTCAAGCAGTTTATGAGTTACAGTCCAATTACTGAAAAGACGCCTATCTTGATTTGTCTTTGACGGTGAATGACAATCGATCCCATATGTAGCAAGGGTCACTAAAAATGGTGAAATAAATGTTTACCAAAACTTGGCACCGACTTCAACATTAAACAGTGTAAAATAACTTGTCGAAGTCGGTATCATCACCACGCGTGTGAAACCGCGGGGCACAGCTAATAGTATTATAAATATGAAATTAAAAACGTGAATATAAGTTTTTAAAATATCACGGTAACTTTTGCAAGAGTTAACATTAGAAACGTGAAGTCTTTCATGTGAAAAACAACTGATTTGGCTGTAAATTTGTAACATACCTAGGTAGATGATCAGGAATAACACAGGCGACATTTATGTCACCCTAACTACATCACACCGACGATAGCGCCTTCGTCCCACCACGTGTTGAACGCGGCCTCGATCCGGTGTCGGAAGTGAGATGGAGGTAGCAGTCGGCCGCCTGCAGGGGGAAAAGATCGCACCGGGTCCTCAGGATCGCCCTGAAGAAAATGGGCCAGCTTCGGGATCTGTTCGACGCGTGCCTCACGTCAGATTAGTGGGTCGAGCACGAAAATCTGTTTAAGTGTAACGTAATCGTATCGTTTACGTATACAGCCCAAACTCTGACTTATCTGTGCCACTAATGTACTAGATAAATGACAGTTTGTACTAAATACGTTAACGATTCGATTATACGTTACACTTAAACATATTTTCGTGCTCGTCTCACCATTCCCTAAGCTATGGAAGGACGGCTGACTGTGCCTCTTGCGGCAGGAAGGCTCCTGACTCACCCTGCGGGTACAGGCGCATCGTGCTGCTGGATGACATGGACAAGCTGTTAGAGAGGTAGCTTCACGTGTCATCCAGCACCTGGACCCTGACCTTTATCAGGTCGTCTGTCCACCGTGTCGGTGGATGACCTACGCTGCGCTTGCCGGTCCGTGGTCTCCATTCCAGAACCTTCCGGCCCCATCGACCATCTGTTCTGCGTGCTATGTGCCCGCCCACTGCCACTTTAACTGGCTAATCTTCTGGGTTATGTCGGTGACTTTTGTTCTCCTACGGTTCTCTTCATTTCTGACTCGATCACGTAAAGATACCCCGAGCATAGCCCTCTCCATAGCTCGTTGTGCGACTTTGAGCTTATCTATGAGGCCCATAGTAAGAGACCACGTTTCAATGCCATAAGTCATCACTGGTAATACACATTGGTCGAAGACTCTTGTCTTGAGGCACTGGGGTAATTTTGGCGACAAGACTTCGCGAAGTTTCCGGAATGCTGCCCAGCCGAGTTGGATTCGACTATTGACCTCTTTCTCGAAGTTGGATCTCCCTAGTTTGACTGTCTGTCCTAGGTACATACATTCATCAACAACTTCGAGAACTGAGTTCCCAGCTGATATTGGGTTAGGCACAACATGGGCATTAGACATAATTTTCGTCTTGTTCAAGTTCATCTTAACCGTTGTGAAATTCGATGGAGGCCTTCGAGCATTGTACGAGGTCTTCCATGGATTCTGCCATGACTACAATATAGTCCGCAAATAGGTGAGTGATGTACTCGCCGTTGATATTGATGCCAAGTCCTTGACATTCCAAGAGCTTGAAGGTGTCTTCCAATGCAGCGGTGAACAGTTTCGGAGATATAACGTCTCCCTGCCTCACGCCTCTTTGCAATGGAATTGCCTTCGAACTCTGCTCCTGTACTCGGGCTGCCATGTTGGCGTTTTTGTACAAACACTTCAGCACTTCAATATACCGATAGTCAATACGGCACCGCTGGAGAGACTCAAGCACTGCCCACGTCTCGATCGAATCAAAGGCCTTCTCATAGTCCACAAACGCTAAACAAAGAGGCAAGTTATACTCTTCGGTCTTCTGTATAACTAGCCCGTAGCGTGTGGATGTGGTCTATGGTACTATAGCCTTTTCGGAAACCGGCTTATTTTTCCGGAGGCTAGAATTAAACAAACCTGCGACTGAGACGGTTCGTTATGACCTTCGAAAACAGCTTATAAATGGCTCATAAGCGAGATGGGTCTGTAATTTTTAAGTAAAGTGTTGTCACCTTTCTTGAAGAACAGCACCACCACGCTTGTTCCATGCTTCTGGCGTTGAACCTTCGAGTAAGACGGTATTAAAGAGCTTCTGAAGGACTTAAGTACCGGTGTTCCACCCGCATTCAGAAGCTCAGATGTGATACCGTCGTCACCAGGCGCCTTGTTGTTCTTAAGCTGTTTCAAGGCTATTCTAATCTCGTACAGGCTGATGTCCGGGATATATTCGGTATAAAGAAAATGCAGTGCAAAGATTTAGTATTTAAAATATATAATACCTACTAATGATTTCTTAGGCTTTCGCGATTTTTATACATTTAAAATTTTATATTCATATTTTAATTGATATCCTGTCATTTCACCGACACTTAATTTACAAATTTTCGGTTCTCAACCAACATTTTGCCAATAATGTGATTTGTGAAATCATCATTTTACAACAAAGTATTTAGCAAATGGTTCATTTATTAAATCGATAATTCGACAAATTTCCATTTTTCAACGTCATGTCAGACAAGCGGTTCATTTTATATTTATATTATTTAATAAATGTTTTATTAAAAATAATTACTTCACAAATCAAATTTTAAATTTTACCTTTAGATAAATAACTCTTCATATGCACTATATGTTTTGTATGTTGTATTTTATGTTTTAACATAAAAGAGAAAATCATACAAGTTAAAAAATAACATAGCATTTTTTATCCCTACGTTTCGAACACTTTTCAGTGAACATGGTCACGGGTAGACTGGATGACAGTTGCCTGTCAAGTATTTAGTTAACCACCTATCATTGTTTATACGCGATTTAATCCGTTTAAAGTTGTTCAATTTAAAATTAAAATAATTCTAATGAGAGATTCTAGTAGAAATGGAAATAAGTTAAAGTATGAATCTTAAAATGAGCCCGAGACGGGTATCGTTATCAAAACAGCTGTTCTACAATTAAATAAATATATAGATACAATGACATTGACTTAGTTTATATTGACATCATTGTATATATACTTACGTTTTAGGGCTTAATAAGATGCATGGATGGCAGCAAATAAGCCCACATTTTATACTAGTGATTGATCCGCGACATCGTTCGCGTAGTAGGATTGTCCTTCGGCCTCGCCATATCTCCCATATTTTTTTAATTTTCATTCATAAAAACCTCCTGACAACATTTAACACGACAAAAAACGAATTAGAGAGATTGTTCAATCCGTTCGCAAGTTATAGCGTGGCCCGGAGATATAGGGGTTAATTTATATATAGATTGATAAATGCGAAACTATGCATGGATGGATAGCTGTTTGTTATTCTCCAGTGTACTAACCTGATTATGATGAAATATTTATCAAGGATGGTCTAGCACTTATTCTACTTTTTTTCCTGCGCAAATGTTTATTTGGGATAGTCATTTACCGCGCGACGTATAGTTAGGGAGCATTCCCATTGGTCCCTATTTGGGCACAGATGGGAATTTTATTGTCATCAGGCCCCAAATTCAGAAAAAGGAGATAGATTGGAATTATAACTTTTATCTGTCCCGAAAAGGTTTTGTCAAATAGGTATATGAAATGAAATGAAATTGTTTATTAACCAGATTTGCATCCAATTTAGGTACATAATAAGATACAATATATACAATACAGATTATATAATATGAACGAAATAATAGAAAACAATATAATAAATATGATGAGTACACGTCAGGTGATGGGTGTGTGATATTGTGCCCACGTCTGATGTAGTGAGCTGTGTTCCCATTCCCTCACAGCTTCCACCAGAAAGTTGGTGGACCGGAAGATAGCAGTGCGCATGGCAGCCGAACGGCTTCTAAGTAGCGCTGCCCACCCGGGTACGCGTCCCTCGCAGAGCATAGTGCTCGCGCTGCAGTACCGAGGCAGTCGAAACATAGCTCGCCATGCGTCATTATACTGTACTCGCATGTCACTCAGTGCAGCTTTCGTGTAATTCGACCATAGCTCGATGGTGTAAACGCTGGTGCAGTAACTGATGAACAGTTGAGCTTTCACTTTGTCGCTGCATCTACTGAACCTCCGCGCCAGCATGTTGCCTCGCACAGCGATGGCTCGACGTTGTCTCGCTATATCTGCGAGGTCGGCTGTTATAATGTGCCCAAGGTAATTTACCTGCTCGACTTGGGCTAGTTTGGCACCACATATATTAAGAGGAGATATAAAAATTGTTTTTTTCTTAAGTAGAAGATTCGCATGTTCAACATTATTTTGCTCTGAAATTAATAAAACAGCAATAACTTATTGGTTGGTATCTTACAATAACATAAAGTACTAGCTGCGCTACGCGGTTTCACGCGCGTGGTGATGGATGATGATGATGATGAAGAATCAAATATAGCGTATGTTACTCAAGCATAATATACCTTTCTACTGGTGAAATAAAGTTTTGAACCGGTTATGTAGTTTTTGCGTTTATCCATTACACACAAACTATCAAATCTTTCTTCTTTATTATTAATGTAGATAACGCGAATATAATATTTATCACACCAAGGTACGAATAATGTGGCCTAGTTTGTACCGGTGTTAGTATTGCATATTTTAACACGGAAAAGTACCTAGTTAAGAGAAGACATAACTGTAATAGACATATCGCATATTTTTTTTTAGACTTTGATGTCCTCTATAAAACTATTGTAGGTACTTCACTTAGCTCTATTGTCAATAGTTTCTGCAGTGTACGCGATATAAGGATTTTACGGAGTTACTATTGCATAATTTAAAATGAAAAAGTAGTTATTGTGACATAACTGTAATAGTATCTAAGACATATGATATCGCTGATTTTATTGTAGATATTGATGTTTTCTATAAAACTGTATCTTTTCACACATTACATTGGGTTACATTATCGAAGTTTTCATACGGAGCCTTAACTTATTTGAAAATATAAAGCCTATGTTACTCAGTGATAATGTAGCTTAGTAACGGAAAAATAATTGTTTAAATTGGTCTAGTAGTTCTTTAAGTTTATTCGTTACATACAAACATACAAATCTTTCCTCTTTATAATATGTAGAGTGTAGATATGAGGAAGAACTCCAATATGTGTACGCGGTTCCAAGAAAAATCTACTGTATCCGATGATCCGCTTATCACAAGGTCAACTTAAAAAAACTACACGAAATATTCTAATTGTATATTATACGCTAAAACCGTTAATTATTACGCATTACGTGTAGGTACGGTACAAGCGCGTAGTAGGTATATGTAACATCGAACGTGCAATCCGCGAATTATATAATTAAACCTTAACTTAAATACACATGTGAGTGAAATCGAGTGGAATTTATTTAAATAAAAATAAACATATTTGATATATATTTCCTCAATGTTATGAGATGTGTGTGAAGTATAATTTATGAACTATAAATCAATGAATTAATTGTTAATATGTTATGTATGATTATGTATATATTAACAAAGTATACTTATTTGTTTATTTTGTTAATTCGATACATCAATAATTTTCACTTTATTGTATTTTCCGTATTCATATACGTATTTCTTGACCTGCTTAGTAAACCTCGTCGGAAATATTTGATAGTCGCTAATAAGCAAATGTCTTTTTTATTTTATTATTATATATTAATAATAATCTCGTTCAACTAAAATAATTGTGTGTGGTGTTGAATCCCTGGATTCGCCTACAGTTAAAAACAATAATAATTACCTAATTAACAAATAGCTGTGACATCGTTCGATGTATTGTTATTTGTTAAGACATACATAAATAAACAAATAAAATAAAACCTATGTAAAGCAAGACATAAAACTTTATTTTGTCTCAAATCTACTATCATTAAATAAATGGTCAAATTACATCGAAGGTTCAGGTAATGTTGGGGGTAAAGAACAGATTAGCCATTCGATTCGTTGCGGTAACTTTGTTTTGCTTATGTCTTTACTTTCGGCACCATATTTTATTCCCAGGTAGTCCATATAAGTAACTCGTGTTTGTGTATGTTTTTGGCTGTTTTACAATGAAGCCCATATTTTATGTTTTACGTAAAGTTAAAAAACAATGTAACAATCTGTTATGAGTATTGTAAAAACTGTTTCGATTATAAAATCTGATTAGTAGGTATGAGCAGTATTTTCAGTAGCTTAACTTGTGGGAAAAAAGGTTTCAAAATGTCATTGTTATGGTTTTTTTCGTTTTCTAAGCGCGTTGGCTCATTCATTGCATGTTTACGATCGCCCTCTATTCTTCTTTGCGATTGAAATCCTTTTGGGTGTTTTGTAGATTGTTTTTCCTTATGTTTTCATTCGCATCCTTAGCCTCAGGTGCAGTGCTTCGTCCATACAAAAATGTTTAAAATAATTACTTTATTATCAATTATTATTGTGGTACATGGAGTGTCTAAGGAGGCAGAACCAACTTATAGAATATCAATGGTAAGTTAAATGATTTATTATTATATTATTTATTAAGGCTCGGTCCAATCCCAATTTTAAAATAATTTACGATGCTTTACGTAAGGTTGAAAATCGCTTGTTGAATTGGACGATGTAATGCGAAAATGCGTTAATTTTGTACGTTTTCATTATATTTTTCGATATATACTAACAGAATCGAAAAAACTGCTGGTTATAACTTTATTACTATACGTTGGCTATGTATTACCTAAAAAATATAGTGTTATCGCTGAAAATTCTGAGAGTTTGGACGTGAAAGTTTATTTTTGTAGACCTATTCGGGTTTTTTTTTTTAAATATAGTGTTATCGCTGAAAATTCTGAGAGTTTGGACGTGAAAGTTTATTTTTGTAGACCTATTCGGGATTTTTTTCTGGAATGAGAGTTATATTTATGAATTCTATTCGGTTATTACTCTTTTCCTATTCCTTTTCTTACCTTAGTATATTTTTTCATAATATATTAACGATTTGTTTCGTTACACTAGGTGTTTAAAAATTCTGCTTTTTACTATTATCAGGATACGAGCGCGTCTTAAGTTTTCATATGATAACCGTTATATATCACGCCCTAATCAATGATTATTTGAGATGCGCAAGTCTGTGAAATCTAATTCGTAAAAAGATTAAATGCATAAATAGTTACATTTTTGTAATAGGTATATATCCAAAAATATTACATATATTTTTTCTCTGAAAGTGATTAACAATTCAATTTTTATTCATTAGCTAGCTTCGGCTTCTTTTCTTGACTGTGCTTTCATAAGAACCTTCTCCTGACAATAATTCACACGACAAAAATAATTAGCGAAATTGTTTAATCCCTTCACGCGTGATGCGATGACCAAGGGGAATAGAAGATTCATTTTTTTTTATATTTATACTAGCGACTGCCCGAAACTCCGTTCGCGTAGTAGTCTCGGCCTTCAGCTTCGCCATAACTTTCCGTCTTTTTATTAATACCTACTTTAATATTTTTAATGTAAAACCTTCTATGAAGTATTTAGAAAACATTTAAAAACGATGTATTAAATCGGTAAAGCCATTCTCAAGTTACCATAGCGTGATAAGGAGAAACAGAGATTAATTCTTTGATAAAAACATAGATACCTAGATTATGAAATTATTTTTTGTGACTATTGTCAATTATATAAAATTTGCTTTATTAAATTGATACTTTAATCTCTGATAAATAAAGATTATTAATTTGCATGTCTATTCAGGTATCGTCCCACGACAACCCAGGGCATCCTGCAATATTCTCACACGGCGAGAGCCCTGTCTGGGATCCCGACACCCAGAATCTCTATTTCGTAGATGTGCATCAACAAAATGTGCACCGCCTTGATTACAACACGGGGCAGATTTTTACTAAGCATATTGGTAAGAGATTTAATAATTATTTACCTAAATTATAATAAAACTAGTTACGCTCTGCGGTTACACTCGCATGGTGATAAATGGTGATCAAAAGTATCCAATTTTTAATCCAGCGCCTCATCTACCTCCATACCAAATTTCATCAAAATTAGTCCAGCCGTTTTAGCGTGAAGAAGTAACAAACATACAAACACACGCAAACATTCACCTTTATAATGGTAGTGTGAAATGTGATGTCAGAGCAAGTCGTGCTCCAACGAGTAAGGTCAAACCAGCTCACGACTTCAATTGCATTTTCATATTTTTTTTGGAAACTGCGAATCGCACTGTGCTAGTTCCTATCCCCACTTGCGGCCAGTGCCAATAATCTACCTATCCACAGTTTTCCTTAAGGAAATAAATTTGACATAACGTCCATAGAACATTTGTATGGACGTTATGTCGTAGACGCCATCACCACTAGGCCGCCGAGGCTCGCCGTCCGAGCATCGAAATTGAACTCTATTGGATGTTAACCGTCGTGTGCTAGTATTATTGATAGGATAAAATTTGACTGTAATTATCGATAAAAGACAGCTCGCGAAATATCTAGATATCGCGGCTAGATCCACGCCAGAAACAAAATACGATAGATTGGTATATACCTACCTAAACGTTAGTTTATCGATGTAACAATTTGATCGTTGAGCTATGCTCACACTGTTGGTGGCAGTCTTGGGGTGGCCTTCCAAATTGACGCTCTGTGGGCCTAGCACGAATAACTGCGTAAGTACTTAACGTAACGTGTCGTTCACGTGAAACAGTACAAACTGTCATTTATCTAGAGCAACTATGACACAGATAACTCATAGTTTGTATGCCGAAGCGTGAACGCCGTTGACGCTTACATACGATACGAATACTTTTTCGCATAATGTTGTGCTACGGTCTCTGTAGTGAATCTTGTAAACTTGGGAGTAAATGCCATAAGTATGCAAATATACTCAGATCTCTACTCAACTAAAAGTAAATAATGATCTATTTCTAGAATATAATTTAGAAAATTCAATTTCATATAAAAATCCCTTAAACTGTGGTTTATACTCGGGATTGTCTTAAGACCTCGTTTAATAATAAGGCGGTTAGAGTTTAACTAACTCTTCAATTGTATTTAATTCAGTCAGTAACCTCTTATGAACTCCTCCAGGTTACGGGCAAGTGAACGTAGTGTCTTTGGTAGCTGATAGCCAACGGTTGCTGGTATGCGTGCGTTCAGCCATGTACCTCCTGGACTGGGGGGTGGCTGGAGACGCGGCGATACGTTTGCTCACCACGCTGGAAAACGGCATGCCAGACAACGTCATCAATGAAGGGAAACCGGACGCGCTGGGAAGGTTTTGGACAGGTATGTGCTGATCTTTAGGTCTACCATGAGTTTATAACATTGACATCAATCGAAACTAGACTCGAATCGAGAATCGACTGTCGCGAAAAAATGTATGAAAAAATGAGCAGTGCCACCTTGCGGTCGATTGTAGAACTAAAATTGACAGCGAGTACGCCAATCACAAGCTTTTTATGTAGGCGAGATCGAGTATCGACTATAGATGACATTTATGTTGCCAACTCGTGGTAGAGCTACTTGATTACGTGTAGGTAGTACCTACTTCTTGTTTGTAGGTATTCTTGTCGATGCTAGATTCATTCATCATCATCTCAGCAGCAGCACGTCCACTGCTGAATATAATGCTTCCTTCAAGATAGATTCATTAATTGAAATTAAACAACAGTAAACGGATTAAATCGCGTATAATTTTATATTATACTAGCTGCGCTTCGCGGTTTCACCCGCGCGGTGATGGATATCACAGCGTATCTTTAAGGAAGCATATATTCAGCAGTGGACGTGCTGCTGATGATGATTTTTGTTACTTAGGCATAATAATAACTTCTACTGGTGAAAGAATTTTTTGAACTGGTTTTGTAGTTTTTGCGTTTATCCGTTACAAACAAACTACTTATAAAATCTTTCCTGTTTAGTATTAGAGTAGTTTAGGATTAACACGTTAACGAATAATGTAGCCAAGTTTGTACCGGCGTTAATATTGCAAATTTTAACACGGAAAAGTAGTTCTTGTAACATAACTGTAATAGACATATGGTAATACGTACTTGTTTAGTACATCACTTTGCTCTATTCTCAATAGTTTCCGCAGTGTTCGCGATATAAGGATTTTTCGGCGTTACTATTGCATATTTTAAAATGTAAAATTAGTTATTGTGATATCACTGTAATAGTGAGACATTAAACATACTATATATATATCACGGACTTTATTGTAGATATTGATATTTTCTATAAAACTGCAGTACATAACTTTCCTCTATCGTCAACTATTGTTTCTCTATTGTTTCCGCAGCGTACGCGATATAAGGAAGTTATTGGTTTTTTTTCACTCCTTGGGTTAGGTACATTATCGTAACTTAAGTGTTCATATGGATCCCTAAGTTTTTGAAAATATAAAGCTTATGTGACTCGGTGATAATGTAGCTTTCTTACCTACGAAGAAATAATGTCAGGAAGCATAACTCGGAACAAATTCCACACAAAAAGTGGCCAAACTTCAAACCAAAATGACGTATGATTCCAAATACGAATTACTTCCGTGGTTATAAATGGACATGTTCGGTGATTGGTTTAAATTTCAGAAGGAAAGCAGGGATTGGTCGCGCGCGTGCTGTAACATATACTATGACAGCTGAGTCATAGCGGCGTGAACGATGTTATTGATTTAGCACGACTTTTCTTGGGTCATTTTTTTAAGGCAGTTACTCTTCCTGATATTATTTATCCGTAGTTTCTTACAGCAAAAGAAAATCCAATAATACAAATCTGTCCTCTTCTTCCTATAATATTAGTGTAGATTATCCCGACGTTTCGAACACTTTTCAGTGAACATGGTCACGGCACGGGTAGACTAGATGTCAGTTGTCTGTTAACTGTCACCATCAGTCTCCGCGGAAGCCTAAGACGTGGCAATTGAGGTTAACTAAGGAATAAGTTATGCTGAAAGTTAGATCTTTTTATAGTAATATTATTCGATTATTTAATGACATAATTGTTAAGTTATTATATAAGTGAATAACTAAACAATTATGTCATTAAATATGTGTAGCTGTAAAATGCAAGATCTGTTCATAATGGCTGCTATAATTATAGCATTATTATGGTTTCTTTTATAAGGCAACACACTGGACCTAAAAATAAATTGACATTTGTTGTAACATTAAGAGGAGATAAACAAATATGTAAAAACACAAGCCCGCTGAGTTTCTTGCCGGATCTTCTCAGTCGTGGTTGCCTTCCGATCTGGTTGTAGATTTAAGAACAAGTACAATTTGAAAAAATTATTACCGACTTCCATTCTATTTAGTTATTGGAGTGTAACTCAAAAAACTACTGGACTGAATTTGATGAAATTTAAATGGGATCACATCAAACAAAAAAAAGAGTTTTGAGAATCGGTTCACACTATCGAAAGTTATGAGGTAACAAACATAAAAAAATATACAGTCGAATTGAGTACCTCCTCTTTTTTGGAAGTCGGTAGAAAATAAATGTAAAATGACAATTTTAAATGCCCCCGTACGCTTATATGCCCGGGTGACACGAGGCCAGTTTTTCAAGCCAGTACAGCAAGATAGTGTCAGTAAGCTAGCAAGCTAGTTCTTCTGGCTTCGTGTAGACCTTTATTTATAAGCCAGTAAGGTAGTAAGCCAGTACACAAGCCAGACAGTTTTCAATAGGATGGAGTTCTATTTTTAGGCCAGTAGCACCCTTCCACCACTGATTTTACTATCCTGGCTTGTGTACCTACTAGCTACATGTGGCCGGTGAAGCTAGTTTTCAGTTGGCAAGTAAGCAGTAACCACGTGTTTTGTTAATTTATCTAACGTGTTTTTGTGATTTTAAGATGCCCAAACTAAGTACGGAAATATATACAACTGTACCAAGACCATTAATGTCTATGAAACGCCACCCTTCCAAGTAATAAAGACTACTAAACGTGTAAACGTGATTCAGGTACAAAAAATGTGTGGCGAAATAAATAATATGGTTATTGTCCTGTACCGTTTTTGTATTTCATCTTTTGCGAATTGTTACAGTTTGTGAATTAACTCCTTCAGACGAATAATGTGTTTTTTTCGCATGCAATTCAAGTTGGACGCGTGGTCACCTTAGTCACTGCAATATTATTAGCTTAAAATAATGAAGCCTCGTGTAAACGGAACTTGCCTGTTCCAAGCCAGGTCAGCAAGCCAGGACAGTTTAGTAAAAAACTAGCTTGCTGTCCTGGCTTGAAAAACTGGCCTCGTGTCACCCGGGCATTAATGTCTGTGAAACGCCACCACGTTAAATATAATAGGTACTACTTACTGCATATTTTATATAGCAGTACAACTCAAGTGCAACTCTTTGTGAATGATTCGTGCTGGGAAGTACTGCCACCATACCTTTTTCTGCCCTGAAACAGTAATGTTCGCAATACTGCGATCTGGTTGATGGTATGGTTACCTGCGAAGTTACAGTCACAAGATACTTAACTTACGGCCTTATACTTATAAACGCTGCTAAAATGAATGGTGTCGTTTGGTACGGTGCAGAACAATTTGGCTGTGCGCACTACTAAATAACGCCGTTTTGGGGCGTTTCTATGGGCCCTTAATGTCTCAGGGTTATAAGGGCGCAGTCACAACATCACTTATTACGTTGTGTAATGTATCTGTTCTAAAACAACAGAGTTAACATGTTAACATACTGCCAACTCTGTCTAGGTAACACTTAAAACCTCCCCTAGGTGGGCGTCGTGCTTGTCTTCTAATAAAATAAAAAAACTTCCTGGCTCAGAGGCTGAATATCTTGTACCTACTTCGTTGAAATCATAGTTAGTAAACTGTACAGTTACAGTAACATAATCAGATTCCTCCATCTACAAACCAGATGTATGCTTACGGCCATACGGTATTGATACATGGCCAAAATTCCAAATGCCTTAAAAAGCGTTTCATATTTAAAATGTTTATTTGGGAATGTGATACCAATTAATTGGATAACTTTAGGTTTCTCTGGCTGGGTGTTTTCAGACACTAACGAAAAGTATCTTCCAGGCAGGCGTATTTCTCCATTCTTTTTTATGACGTGAGCAGGGCTATTATTTATCTGAGTTGCTAACAAATGTTGATTAAAATAATAGAAAAATAGCGGTTCTATGTCACTTTTCTCAGCTTCAGTGATTAACTTACTAACATTGTTGCTTACTGGAATTGTCAAAACTGACATAGAGCCGCCATTTTTCAAGATTCAATCAACATTGGTTAGCAATTGAGATACATAATAGCCCTGTAGGTCACATAGTAAACGCCTTATCTAGGAAATAAGAGTTAACTATTCGAGTACGTAGTTAAAGATATTTTTCTTGTTCCCAGGAACTAAAGGTCCTCAAACAGGTGACGATGTACTTGCGGACAAGGCAGGCTTCTACAGCGTGGAGCAAAATTGTCTTCAAAATCCAAGCGTTAACCTGCTTCCGATCTCCATCTCTAATGGACTCGCCTTCTCTCATAACAACTCCGTCATGTATTATATCGACTCCCCTACTCAGAAAGTGGAGGCTTTCGACTTCGACTTGCAGAAAGGAGAGATAAGTAAGTTTTTTCTGTTATATTATAGGTAACTATGCTACATAAAACCCTTCTCTTGTCGTCTGCCTTGCACTTACCGCTGTTCGCGAAAATACCTTTATAGTTTTGTCTGACTACGACGAAGCCAAAAGTTGGGTATCCAGTTTTGATCTGTTTGTGAATTATGAATAATAAAATTGTTCAACAGTTGAGGGTCATAGTCATGGCAGAATCCATGGAAGACCTCAGTACAATGCTCGAAGGCCTCCATCGAGTTTCCCAACGAGTAGGCCTTAAGATGAACATGGACAAGACGAAAATTATGTCTAATGCCCATGTTGTGCCTACTCCAATATCAGTTGGGAACTCAGTTCTCGAAGTTGTTAACGAATACACTGTGACAGACAGTCAAACTAGGTAAATCCAAATTCGAGAAAGAGGTCAATCGTCGAATCCAACTCGGTTGGGCAGCGTTCCGGAAACTTCGCGAAGTCTTCTTGTCTAAAATACCTCAGTGCCTCAAGACAAGAGTCTTCGACCAATGTGTATTACCAGTGATGACTTATGGCACTGGAACGTGGTCTCTTACTATGGGCCTCATAGATAAGCTCAAAGTAGCACAACGAGCTATGGAGAGGGCTACGTGATCGAATCAGAAATGAGGAGATCCGTAGAAGAACGAAAGTCACTGACATAACCCAGAAGATTAGCCAGTTAAAGTGGCACTGGGCAGGGCAAATAGCACGCATAACAGATGGCCGATGGGGCCGGAAGGTTCTGGAATGGAGACCACGGACCGGTAAGCGCAGCGTAGGTCGTCCACCGACACGGTGGACAGACGACCTGATAAAGGTCGCAGGACGACGTTGGATGCAGGCCGCTTCCAACCGGTCTTTTTGGAAAATTATGGGGGAGGCATATGTTCAGCAGTGGACTTCCTACGGCTGAGATGATGATGATGATGACAGTTGAGGGAAAGATCCAACAAATAAAGTAGATAACTTTCGCGCTGGCTGCCTGATTAACATAATATGATAGGTGTGATAGCATCAAAAAATACACGGCAGAAATAATATAACTTAACCTACCTACCTAGTCGTCGCTCGTATGTAAAAACGTGTAAAAAAACCAATAAATATATTGGTTTTTTTTCGATGATAAAACATTGTAGACAATATGCGAAAGTATACCTACATCTGTTAGGATAGATGTTCGAGTTACATAAAACATAAAATTTGCTGATGACACAGAATAACACAAGCAATTTATATGTTGCATATTAATTTACTACTTACTGCTACTAACTGCTTATATATTTAAGTATAGACTTCTTATGTTGTTTTGGATGTGTGGCGTCACGCGAGTTAAGTTTTCTCGTTACGTTTTTTGTATTCAGCGGCGTCAGAAGCCTGGTGGTGGTACGCGCATTCGGGCCTGCGTCCGTTGATACTTAGGATAATTTCGCTTGTTTGCGTTAGGGCAGATTCTGAATATATTCAAGTTTGGTCAGTAATTTTAGACACATCCCTGATGTGATGTACTATAATATTTTCACACTTTATCTGCTCTACGTAGGAGTTATAAAACAAATTAATTTTGTACGCGTAATAATTTGCGGTATTATTTTACAACACAATATTTCGTCATGGATTATACTGTTTATGTCTTGGTTATAACCTATTAGTATTTTTATCTAATTATAGAATATTTCATTGGTAAAAGTCTCATCATGACATACAAACATATGTGTAGGTATGTAAGTTTTATCTTATATACGTAAATTAAGAACTTTTTACTTGAAGTTTAAAGGCTGCACAAGATGCTAAAAAATGGCGCCATGTCTAAAATACTCAGTTTTGGTAGCGCTTTTTTATTTGGTATGTAATATAATATATTTTAAAACTTATGTAACTGATGATTCAAAACCGCTTCAATATTTTAATGGTTTTCGAAACGTCAGTAACTAATTAATGAAAACTAAAATAACCACTTTGGACAGTATCCGGAATGTCGGCAATCCGTAGCCATGATTGCCACTGCCATTTGCCGTGATCATGATTGCACTGAGAGAGTGAAGGCACTTCGAACGAACTACCCGAAGTAGAGAATGTAGCCTTCGTAACCTTAATCTATAAGTAATAATTGGAATATTAGATGATTTGCCATTAAGAACTATAGGTTAATTTATACGGTTACGTCATAGAAAGGTTAAACTACGAATGATCTTACAGGCCTTAAAAAATTAAACTAACCGTCTGCACTAAATTACAAAATCTATAGGCAATTAAACAGGTCCTTTCATAAAAATACGCGACATGACATGTCAAAGATTTGACATTGTGCAGATGGCATTGAAGTGAGCGTGACTAACCGACTGACGTTTGGCGCAGTTGGCAGGATCGGAGCCGCTGGTCCCGCATTCGATCTCCGGACAGGTTAAACAAATCACAGGTTTAGGTCTGTTTGACTGGTGTGTATATGTATATCAGTCATCAGGTTACCATAGTACAGACTCTGCCTGGTTTGCGATCTGAAACCCGTTTGGGATCTGAAGACCGTGTGTAGATGTTGTCCCTATTATTATTAGAATATAGCAATTCAAACATAGTTCTACGAGAGTTCATCGACACGCTGCTGTGACGTTTAATGCACCATTGCAGCGCAATTAGCCCCTGCCTGAACGTAAATCTAATTATAATACGAAATGGTTATGTTTTATCGTTACGCAGGTGCGCGCAGAACCATAATTGACATAACGAATTACGGATACGTGGACGCGATACCTGACGGGATGACGATCGATACCGACGGCCATTTGTGGGTTGCACTCATGTTTGGCGGAGCTGTAAGTAACATCATAAGTTTTTATTATACTATCAAGTGACCAGTAGGTCTACCATGAGTTTAAAACATTGATACCAATCATGCTCGCTATCGACTGCCGCGAAAAATGTATGAAAAAAAAATGAACAGTGCCACCTCGCGGTCAATTGTGGGACTAAAATTAACAGCGAGTACGCCAATCACAAGCTTAATAGGTAGGCGAGATCGAGTATCGACTATAGATGACATTTATGTTGCCAACTCATGGTAGACCTACAGGGTGGTAAGGCCTGCAATGTGCCGTAAGCACGGCTGTCTCAATGACAATTGCATCAGTATACCACCCAGAGCTAAGAACTATTCCGTGGCCTTGCAGTTCGGTCGTCGAAAGACGGTCAGTGACTCTACTTCAGATTTGGCAGTAAATGCCATATAACATTTGATTCAATGCCGCATGACCAGTGTGAGTTTTTTCACGTCTGTTCTCAGACTCTACTAACGTACACGTATCGCAATCGCGATAAATTAATAGTAGGTAGGTACCTAGTTTGTATGACAATGGTAGCGATTCACTTGTTCAAAAAACCTAAACTACCGAACTAAAAATTTATTATGGTGGTCCTTATTTTGGCAACGATAAAATCCAAAATAATTTAACACTTAGAATGACACTTCTAAAAATATCTAAAATGCCGGCCTAAGCGACATGCGCACCAGTAATTTAATTAAGTAAACATGCAGGCGAAATCGTACTTGTCGACTAAGAATGTAAGGGTTCGTTTTGTATGAGGTTGTTGCAGTTCCCGAGGGATAACATTTCAGAATGTTATGTTGTTATAGTGTGCGTTGTAAGCTGTATGACACCCCTGAGACAGCATAAAACAGCTTGAAGTGGACAAATCCAATGTAGCATAGCATAATTTATAAAGCTCAGGTAAATGTTGTGTTCATTAAGCGAGTTATTCTTACATTGTAAATGTGTCACTACTAAACGCTTGAAACAGCTGGATGGATTTAGTTTGGAAGAAAAAAAAACACAAACTCAATAAATCTGTGATGATGCAGTCAGAGGCCCTGGCCGCATTCTATATCTAATAAGCGTACCGTACTAGATATATAATAGACTTGGTTCCAAAGGACATAGCTGTCCTGTCTGGACACAGGATTTCAGTTTTGAGGGAGGTATTTAGCTAGACATGCACCAGAAAATCCAGCAATATAGCGGCTGAAAACAGCCACATTGAATATTCACTGAAACTAAAAATATTCAGAAACGTATCGATTAATCCTTCCTATACCGTGACAAAAAAGAGTTATCAAAGAAACGTCTCTGTGACGCAAAGGGTTAAGGTCTTTAAACTATGAATGCCAAGCTTATCTTTCCCGCGATTTTCATATTTTTTACAATAATTATACCTAATTTAATGGAAGATAATATTTTTTTCGTAGGTACTTCACATAAACCCGGACACCAGACAGTTAATCTTCGGCTACAGGTTGCCAGTGTCCCGAGTGACCTCTGTCGCGTGGGGAGGTCCCAACATGGATGAACTGTTCGTCACCACCTCCCGGGACAAGATCAACGCCAAACTGGAGCCTCTATCAGGCGCTATATTCACGATACGAGGGACGGGAAGCCGTGGAGTAGCCCCGCATATGTTTAAATTTGATAACGCTGATACCTATTAGTAAGACTGAGACTATTTTGTATAAATAAAATACAATAATTAAAACGTTTATTAATATTTTATTAATTTAAATGTTTTTAGATATTACACTATACATGGTTATTGGAAAAATGCTAACAACCTTTTAACCCGTTGACTCTTGATTCGCCATATTTGGCCAATAATACAATTGATTTCGCAGAAATCAATCTACTTTTCTAGGAACTGCAACGTGTGTGGTTAAGGTTGTTTCTGTACAGCAAAACAAACAGCTTTAGTTGTACTTTTTGAACAATAGAAATATTTTTTAAACGAAATTTGTTTTACTCCCTTACAAAATTAATTCAATCGATCGAAATAGTTATAACTCTATGAACAATCCTCCTTCCCAAATTCTGCATCCAGCGATTACCCGCGGTTTTGACGAAGTCGGTTCACCTAGCGGGGGGCCAGCCTACACATCGTCAACCCGGTGCGTGGCCGCCACTCGAGAACCTTTCTTCCCCAACGGTTATCAGTTCTGCGAGCGATGTGGCCATTGTCACTTCAACGTGCTAATTTTGAGAGCTATTTCGGTGACCTTAGTTCTCCTCATTTCGGATCTCATCACGCAGGGAAACCCCAAAAATAACACTCTCCGTTGCTCGTTGAGCAACTTTAAGCTTGTTAATGAGGCCAACAGTATTCAGGGTCAGTAAAGCTCGTATAAACGCAACTAACCATATTATAAATTGTATTTATATTGATTTTATAATAATTAAATAATATAAACAATGAAACAAATTGTAAGTAAGAAATAATTTTAATTATAGGACATGAATACAACCAGAGTAATTATAACAAGATTTTGTATAACATTTTAGACTATCAACAAATAACAAAACACGTGACAACAGCGAGACGACTAGAACAGTGTGACAACAAGACGAACAATCACTTCCCGATAACGCCGTTACATCAACACTTTAATAACAACACTGCAAAGATTCAAAATGTACATATACAAATATTTGAATTTGAAAAGACATCAATAGTTCGGTGAAACTTCTTAAAAACTATTTAAAATAAATACACTATAATAATATTAGGTAACAATTGCATAATGTTTACAATTTTTAGGCACATATTCCGATAAATTATTAATAAAATAATAATAATAATAATACATTTATTTATGTCCAAGTCGAAAACTTACATCTTTCTTATGAATCTAATCTAGGTTAGTTAGCATTTCAGATAAAAACAGATTAGCCGACGAGCCTCAAACTAGGCGAAACTTACTATTCAAAATATATGAAACAGATTGCTAAACATATGCAGCTACAATAAAGTTAACTACTATGTTGATAACACGCATGATACAATTGTTGGCAACACTAATGTCATAGTTTGTTTTATTTTAAATTAATATAATCCATGTTTCCTAATGTTAACAACAGCAGGGCAATTACGTATCTCAGTTACAATCAAATCTTAAAAAATGGCGGCTCTATGTCAGTTTTGACAACTCCAGGAGCGCGTTCGGGACCTCAGAGTGCGGTTGTTTAGTTGTTTTCTAACTCTCTTAGGTACCGAACGGCCACGGTTGTTTTCTAACCTCGAACAGACTTTGAAAAATTCGACAATGACAGATCACTTGATCCTTACCTAATTTTCTTTGTGAAGAGAGAAGTTTGCTGTAGTCTGATTGGTCAAAGTTATGATCAGATGCGGTTGCAACCTTTTACCAATCGATTTTGATGGTTTAAAAAGTTACAACGCTCAGAAGTCCGGAACGCTCTAGTTGAGAACAACGTGTGCACTCCGAGTGCTCTCTAACCGATGTTCTGAATGCGCCCCAGTAAGCAAAAATAATAAGTTGATGAATGGACCTGACAAAAGTGTAATAAATTAAAAAAAAAATTGATTGCAGCTGAGATATATAATAGTCCCGCTGGCTTCAGAGTAACTTAGATTAAGGAGATATAATATTGTATTTATAGGAAACAGTTCCATTTTGCAAAAGATAAATTAATAAAATTTAAGGGTCGATTGTCATAATTATAATTATAGCTTAACGTTAATACTGGTATATTTTTGACATTTTCAACCAGCCAACACGACCGGCTGATGGAAAATTGTTTTTAAGCTGGGTTATTATGTATCTCAATTGCAATCAAATATTGAAATATAACAAAATGGCGGCTCCATATCATTGTCATTTTATCACATATTTGTCATTTAATTTTCCAGTCAGCAACTTTTTGCTTACTGGAGTTGTCAAAACTGACATAGAGCAGCCATTTTTTTAATTTCAATCAACATTTGTTTTTTAACTGAGATATACGTCATTGCCCTGCCGGTGTCGGATTTTCATCATGACTGTTAAGAAATAACATAAAAAAATTGGGTTTAACATTTCATTTAATTATTCGGGATTCGGCTTTTTTATTTACCCTTATATGTTTAGCTCTACATACTTGTTGTTTTTCGCAAGAATATCTAAATTACAGACTCAACTATGACTATCAGGAATGTTTTTTTTGAGTTCTTTGATTCGTTTACATGACTTTTATAAGAATATAGGTTAGGTCAGATGATCATGTACTTATCTCATGTCGCTTCACGCTTTCGTCATCAATTCATCATCAATTTACATTTGTAACCTATATAGAGATATAAGTTTTTAAACTGACATGGTCACTATTGCAAGTATTAACGTTAGAAACGGGATACGTGAACATGGCGCATGCAACTGTGCCGAAATATCGAGAGCTCACATAAATACAATACATAGTAAATATCCCATTTTTAACGTTAATTCTTGCTGTATAGAGTTGTTCAAAGTCGATAAAACGTAGAACATATCCCTAACACCGCCTAATAAAATATTTAAATAATCTACCACAACCTATCTACCCAACCAATTTCTAATTTCAAAGGAACTGACTTTAATTAATTTGAATATTTTTATATAGTTAATAATAAAACAAGATTATATAAATAATATTATATAGTTCACTCCTTGAGCTATACCAAACAACAACACAGTGTAGCAATTTAACTTACTGTTACGATTTATTATAATATAAAGAATTTAACGGTTACTTATATATCCATTTATATTCTTGTGTTTAGAGAGACAAACGAGATTTATATTTTCTTAATTTAATTGACTCATAATATTCATCCATTTAAATACAATGAAAAAATAATATATATTTTCAATAACATTCGAATATATTATCTATTGATATACATATACAACACGTGACTAATATAATTCTATCGAATAATATATTTCTATGAACGGATTCATTCAGCATTCACACATTTAAATATGTAGTAGTTAAGAGCACTGGCAGTGTTATGGCTGTTAAACACTTGGTGATTAACAATAATTAGTATAATTTTAACATTTTAAAAAGTGACAGCTGCGTATTTTTTAACCAAATGGGTGTTTAACCCGTCCGGTGTCTAGTGTTTTTCGGTTTATTTCCGAACTACGCATAAAAGTTATAAAAATACTAACAATACAAATAAAAAATACTACACTTGAATAGTTTCAGCAAATATAAGCAAGTTTATACCGTTGGAGTGTATTGGATCTGATAAAATATATTACAAACTCGAGGTCTAAAAATGTGTATACAATTTGTGTATGCGCGACATGGCTTAGCACTTTTTTACACGTACACATGGTGTACACGTGACACGCGACGGGTTAATAGAGGTTTCAGTAATATATACAGAACCAGCTATCTGCGCTAGCCACAGGTAATCAAGATTACAAACAAAGTTTTACTTACGATTTTATTTAAAATTGTTTGGCCACCAGGCGATCTATTGCAACGAAGACATAAGAAAACTCCACTAATGTAATAGGTTACTTTTATGACTATAAACTACTTGTACACGTTTCTATGTGAAATTTTTCTAGTTCCTTATTTTGCTACTCCGACTATTTCATTGATGACAGCAGTTTGACTAATATAGAGCAGTAGCTATTATGTGTCTCAGTTGCTAAGAAATATTGATTGAAATAGAAAAAATGGCGGCTCTATGTCACTTTTGTCAGCTCCAGTCATCAACTTACTAACATTTTTGCTTACTTTAGTTGTCAAAAATTACATCGAACCGCCATTTTTCAAGATGTCAATCAACATTTGTTAGCAACTGAGATACATAATAGCCCTGCCGATCTTCTTGCATTTGTGTCTCAAATATATAAGTGATTAGAAAACACAATCACAAATTGATGTGTTTGTCACTGTGCGATTGTAAATAGTAGTGTCTAAATAGAAAGAGACACAAGTGTTAGGAGATATTGGTGTCGATTCTGTAAGCATTCTCTTAACTAAAAATCTCTAAATTACGGTAGTACTTATTTTATTTAGGCTAAAATCCAAATTAGTGTAACACTTTCGAATGACGGCACTAAAATTAGACATTTCTCTTCAAGTGTAGGCATATTTTAGACAGTTTAGTCGTCACGTAACTTGGTGCTCGCTAAAATAACCCAAAATTGAATAGAATAATCCTATTTTTAGAAGTGTCATTCTAAATATTAAATGATTTTGGATTTTAGCGTTAACAGAATAAGGACCACCATAATACATTTATAGTTCTGTAGTTTAGTTTAGTTTTTTGAACAAGTGAATCGCTACCATTCTCTCTGATATTATGTTGCCAAAATATAAATTTGGCAACCCCAAACACACCTGATATTTCACATGCGCCATCACCTTAATAATATTGATTTTTAGGGCAGTCCGAGCACGAAAATCTGTTTAAGTGTAAAACGTAATCGTATCGTTTACGTATTCAGTACAAACTATGAGTTATCTGTGCCACTATTGTACTAGATAAATGATAGTTTGTACTAAATACGTTAACGACGCGATTACGTTACACTTAACAGATTTTCGTGCTCGGTGCACTGTACCTTACCTTACAATAGATTTAAATCTAAAAGTTAGCTGTGGCTTGCTTGGATAACAATACAATTCTAAAGTGTATAATTTCTAGCTAGGATACGTTTCATATTAAAATGTTAATAGGATTCATTACATCTAAAATGTATATAAAAACAGCATTTTTCAGAAGGATTTTGAAGCAAGCATACCACGCTATATTGTTATTTTATATTTGGCTATTAACTTCTTGAGGCCCGTGGCCCATAGTTTCGTTTACAAATATTTTGTTCTGATGTAAACACTTCCGCAAAGATACTCGTATCACTGGTTTATTGCATACTATTGATCCATAACTAGAGAACTTCAATCACTTCAATTCTCGTTGCAAAATTAATTAAATTACACTAACATAAGCATGTTAAGATATATCAAATCTTCTAAAATTCTATAGGAACACCTACGTACCGAGTAAGTACAGTATAACAATAGTCTCAGCCAAATAAGATTAAAGATTATTGAGAAGTTTTCAATAACTCCAGTCATTTAGTAATATGGAAACTTCATACTAGAATATTTTATTAAATTCCTCACAATCTGCACTGTGAACAAGACAAGTTGATGGATATGATAGAATTAAATTTGACAGTAATTATCGATAAGACAGCCTGCGCTATATATATATAGATTCACACTAGATACAAGGTACGGTAGATAAAAATTAGTTTGTTACTGTCAAATTTTATCATATCATAACCTATCGACCACAGATATATATTTGCAATACATAACGCAAGTGTCACAATTTGTTTTAAAACCAAGCGTGCCGACTTTTTAATGAAATTTAATTTACGCATAACACAATTTTAAAATAACTTATCTGTGATAGGAAATATATCCGTACCTTTGGGGTAGTGCATTTGATTTAACACGCAATTTACTTTTCGCGTGTGTCCGGCTGCAACAAAAGACGCGCGCGGGCTGTTAAGTAGCGCCGGCCAACATAGACGCTTGGTCGGGGTTCGGACACGAGAAGTACATACATTTGCGTTATCTATTGTAATATGAATTATATATCAGTGATATCGACAATCCATGATCGCAGTGCTATAATTATACCTACATTTATACCACACTTACACCATACTACCTTATTTTACTAATTATAACCATACATAAAAAAACAGTTTTGCAAGTTTAACTGTTATATACAATTGATTACAATATACTGTATGTATAAATGAAGCCAATGTCTTTTTTACGTGAATATTTCCTGTAGTTATTTGATCACGAAACTCGAAATACATTGACATTTTGTTTACAAACCACACTTATGAATTATACCACGCCATTATAGGTATATATACCTATATACATCACATACCCATCACAGCTGATTTGCCTTTTGAAATCACCACAAAGACAGCGTGCGCCTTAATAAATAAATATTAACTGATGGGCCGAACACGAATATCTGCGTAAGTGTAACGTAAGCGTATCGTTACGTTACACTTACGTACGATATAAACGTTACGATAAACTATCATTTATCTATTGCAACTGTGGCACAGATAACTCATAGTTTGTTCTGTACACGTGCGCAGATTTTCTTGCTGGTATTCGATAGCGTGTCATATTCAATGCATAGACATTCCGTTATATACATATTTAGTTTGCGTATTCCCATACATACATGCTACATAAATATGTACTGCCTTCACCGTTTCTATATTATATTGAGTCTTTGCTCCTACATTTCCATGTGTCACTAACACTACAACAAAACAGTCTGAATACATATGTACTAAGATTTCAGAACAATTAGGTGTTCTCACTTACAATATTAAATTAATTATGTTTAGATTTAAATAGAGAGTTCACTTGTGAGGCTGGAAGATTCTTTCTTTTTTTATTTTATAATATGGGACAACATCTACACAAAGGTCTTCAGGTCCCAAACAAGATAGAGCCTGTACTATGGTAACCTGAAGACTGATATACATATACACACCCAGACACGTTCATGCACACAAATGTTTGACCTGTCCGGGGATTTAACCGGCGACCAGCAGCTCAGAAGGCAAGGGTAAAGACTTTGCTGTGTATTACTTGGGTGCTATGAGTCCGCTCATGATATCGAAGGTGTTTCCGTCGGGAGTTAGTTTCATCTCTCCAGTGGCATTGCTGACGAGTAGCCAGCCCGCGGAGTCTACGCCCCGGATCATCCCTGACACGGGAGTGGTCGCCCCCTTGGTCAGGACGCGGATTTCTTCACCACTAGACAGATAAGTTACAAATGGGTAAGTAATCATCCACCAAGCCGCACTTAGCCCACGTGGTGGATTATGGCCCAACTCTACTCGCTGAGAGGAAGGCTCCAGTCCCAGCAGTGGGATAATGGGCCGATTATGATGAAGTAATCATCTGTCCACGTGCAATGCACATGCCAAGTTGTCACAAACTACTTTTTTAACAATATATTATTATCAACATCGGGTTAATAACAACAAAACTACTGATCCGATTTAAATCAAATTTAAGCAGGACCATATGAGCACCAATGCCACAAAACCACGCACCAACTTATAAATTAAAAATAATCATAAAATCGGTTCACTAGGTAAAAATGTATATATTTATTTTAAAAATACAGACAATGAGAGCCACCTCCTTTTTTTGGAAGTCGGTTGAAGATGCGTCTACAAGCATTAGAGAGTACGATATGCATGGGTATTGGAAGAAAGTAGGCTGGTAAAAACCCGACACAAAAACTTAACAACTATTTTATTTTTATCAAAAGTGCATGTGAAGATGTCAACTGTATTTGAAACTTTTTTTATTTCAAGTTTCTCAAGAGACTTTTTCTCTGATACAAGTCTAAGGGTCTGTTCGCACGTACCACAACCACACCACATCGCAGCGACAAAAAGTGGTACGCAGTGGTTATATACGTGTGAATAGTCTCGCTGTAGCTTTTTGCAGTTGCGTTGTGGTACCGAGAAAATGTCGATGTGGTTGGTTGTCGCTAGTTGTTGCGATGTGGTCACGCCGTGTACAGTGCAGTCACAGTTCGACTCCGGCTTTCATTGAGAAAACACGCCTTGACTCGATAGTCTCGCTGTCTGTAATTTTGTTTACCCCGGCACCTCAGTACAAACACCGCAGAATTAATGCAGGCGTCCGCACCGCGCACTGTCGTTGCGTCGACGCAATGTTGTATCTGCGTTGTGGTTAGCCTCTAGTTCACGGTGTCGCTGTTGCTTGAATCACCCACGCAGTAGATAATGACGGCAGAATCTGGTACGTGAGAATTCTACTATTCATTTTCAATGAAAAATATACGCCCGGCCACGGGGTGTGGTACGTGTGAAACAACCCTAAGATGAGTAAGTGTAAAAACACTCCAGACAGTTGGGGTTTTATAGGACAACCTTTTTTGTAGTTACATGCAGCTAACCTTTTAGAACTTCTTTTTCATATTTTGAAAGCTTTTATCAAATTACACTAGATTAAAATGTGTGGTACTCACGTGTGAAGCCAGTACTGGTAATACTGTTCGAGGAATGCATCAATCCCCCCGTCCGAGGACATATACTCCAGAATTCGCTCCAGCTGAGAGCAGTACCGCGCGAGGAAGCGTTCTATCGACATCGGCGCTAGGGTCGTGCCGTGCTTACGGTTGTGTTCCATTATGATATCGTTCACGCAAGTGGTTGGCGCGCTGTTTGATATGTTTACGCCAGTCCCTAAGAAAATAATGTTATGATGTACGCAAGATTATAAAACCAACCGGGAATAAAACCAACAATGGCTCTATAATTGCTTTTGTTTAATTGTCTGTAAATAGTCTAAGTAAAGTCACAGTCACACAAATAAGTTTGTTAAGTCACTTTCCAGTAAACCGGAGGATCCATTACTAAAACTTTCTATGAGTATGACGAGGAAAACACACAAACGTTTTTCGTACACTTAGCCTACACTCGCATCGTTACGAAAACTTAACGGTTAATAATCCACTATGACTATAAAGGGGTGATAGACGTGCGAGTAAGTTCGCGAACTTGTGGCTCGACGATCTTTTTCGCTGGTGTGTCACCGTACGCGTACTTTAAAACCGCCGAGTAAGTTCGTTGGCGATCCGACAAGTTTGAAATTTTGCTCGTAACCCGCCTCCGCTCGTACGTGTGGCAGCACTGCGAGCCGCGAGCCGCCATTATTAGACGAGTGTTTTTCTAATTTTAGTTAATTTTGATTCAGAAATTTCTCAAAAATAGCGATTTCCAGACTTATTCGCATGAACTGCTAACCGAATTTATAGAAGCTTTTCGAAATAACAGAAGTTTAGAGCGTAAAATAATTTACTAGAAATTATACGTTAGAACAGAGATGCTACAATTGATAATGTCAAGAAAAAATCATGTATTTAGTTTTTCAAATGTAATACAATATAATTCTTACATAACACAAAGCTTCTTCTGCCGATGGCATTGCAATACAAAGTGAGTAAGCTTCACGTGTGTCACCGACGACGAGCTGAGTAAGTTCGCGATCTTTAAAACCGCGTACTTTAAGTTTGTACGTCTATCACCCACTTTACACGTCAAAACTAGAAGAGACACAAATTCAGGAAAAGTATTCTAAGTTTTGCTGGATTTATTCCGAGCCCTCAAAAACTTGTACTTTTCCAGAACATGCTTCAATGCAAGCCGTCCTTAAGTGGTGCTAGATTGTTATGAGCGTCGGCACGACTTACCGAAGACCACGATGACGTCTTCGTTCATGCAGTCCGCAGTTGTAACCGTACCGCCAATTTTGACGTCGCGCCCGTAGTAAATGTCGTTGGGCCACTTTATTCTGTAAGTTAAGACAAAAATTTGATGCAGTTTATTTCGTGCGTAATTAGTCTACATTTTGGTCGAAGATCCAACAACCTTTAAACTAGAAACCGCGAGCGTTCTGCACTCTCCTTGAGAAAGACCACCGGATGTGGTCGAAACTATAGTTGGAAAGATCCGACTTATTTACGTGAGTGATTCCCGTTTTTCATATTAAAATATGTGTAGTTCATTTTTTAAATATTTTTAAAGATCTTTATAAGTCTCTCTTTTATTTGCAATAGTGGACGAAGAAAGCTATATTTTTCGTGCTATATTTTTTTAAGATTATAAACGAGGGTTAACCTTCAAGGAATCTCATGAAAATGTACAGTCTGACCTGGCATTAGTAATAGTTACTTATTGGTTTCATGAATATAAACGTGGTCGGCAAAACCATAGCGATGAACCCACACCCGGTTGACCTACAACTGCAGTAAATCATGAAAATGTCATCAGGGTAGTGTGGTCATGGCGAGGGAACAGATACATTACACGTCGAGAGATTCAGGATGAACTGGAAATTGATTCACATGCAGTTTCCGCCGTCCTGCATGAATACCATAAACTTAGGAATCTACCTCACTGTCACATCGACGAGCAAAAATACCGTCGTGTTGATTGGTGCAAATTTATGCCGGCAGGGCTATTATGTATCTCAGTTGCTAACAAAAGTTGATTGAAATCTTGAAAAATGGCCGCTCTATGTCAGTTTTGTCAGCCCTAGTCATCAACTTACTAATATTTTTGCTTACTGCAGTTGTCAAAACTGACATAGAGCGGCCATTTTTCAAGATTTCAATCAACTTTTAGATATATAAGAGCCTTACAGAAAAGTACAAAGGAGAGACTTCGCAAAACGTATCCTTATAACTGACGAAATTTGGATCTACAGCTAGGATCAACGTAAAGGGTGACTGAAAAAGTTGTCCTCTAAAATCGGAGAGATCTCGAAGGGAGAGATCGATCGGAGGAGTCGAAGAGTGGGAGAGGTAATAAAAAAGCGTGGGTTTCCGACACAGTGAACCAGTAGCAGTAGTTCCGCTAGAAGACCGTAGAACAGTTACTAATAAATAGTATTGCGCCAAGTTTGTTTGCCTCAAGCCTTCTAGGAAATTGAATAGAAAAGCGAGCGACAAAGGAGTGGAGACCGTGGCATTATTTTTCACTAAGCTACCACTGATGCTCTTTGGACTATTAGAATGCTTCGGAGATACAAATGTTTATCAATCCTTGGTACAACCCAGACTAGCTCCATGTGATTTTTTTATATTTCCCATGGTAAAAATAATAGTTTGTGAGCACATTTAACACTGTAGAAAAGGCTGTGAATCAATTGCGGCGGTTATATTTTCCGACCTCCCGCAAGATACATTTTTAAAGCTGGTTAACCGAATGTATAAGTGCATTGTTGTTTAGTATTTGGAAAAAATATTTGTAAACATTTTTTCATATTGAAACTATCTTTCATTTCACTAACATTTTTGGAACAACCCACATATTACCCCAGACTGCTTTGTTAGCTAAGTTACCATGCTCAAGTTACCCAGAACTGGGAATCGAAGAATCTATAGCTCTGAGCAAGACTACCACTGTTATTCAGGCACAAACCATAGGTCTATTGCTTGCAGCTAGAACAGCCTTGGCAAAACTCAGCAAGACGAACTCAGCTGAGGAATACAGCTCAAAAGCTGTGGTATTTGCCACAGATAGTGAAGCAACAATATTTGCACTCAAAAATCTACGACAAGATCAATATTAGTATCCGAGTGCCATACCACACTGCAGACACTTGCGGACAAGATCAGGGTAAAAGTAAACTGGACGAAGAGGCATATATCGAGCACACGCAACAATAAGCCTAATATTTTGGAAAAATAACCAGACGGGAACCAGAGGACAGATCTGTGATGACGTAGTAGCACTAGCGTAGTAGCTTCTACGTGTACACACGGAAAATGAACCATAAATTATGTGGGCAGAATGCCGGCAAGCAATAGTCATGTTCCCATATCTGAACAAGGAAATATCAAACAACTTACTAAAACTGCCAAGACAAGACCTACGTCTTATGGTTGGTTTAATAACGGGACACTGCAATTTGAATTACCACCTGCAGAAGACTGGAGCTACAGACAGCCCCCTGTGCAGAGGTTGTATGCTAGAAGACGAGACTGTAGAGCATGTGCTACTGCGATGGAAGGCTACAGAATAAATTAGGAGAAATATAATAATATTGCCGTGGGGTACCGGCTTAGAATAGTACCCCCCCAACTCTACCCGTGGGTGCGTAAAAATCTGCTAAGGGATAACAATCGGAAGGTGGGCAGCAGCACCTTCCCAGTATTAAAACCCCAAAACTGCGCTCGCCAACCCGCCTGCCAAGCGTGGCGAGTATTGGCAAAATCCCCCCAATGACGGACACATTAGGAACCAGGCCCCCAGTCCCCGGCAGCCCCGCTATTCCTGGCTACGGTAGCGGCCACGGTAACGGTGGGGCAGGGGGTGCTAAGAATCCCCGGCAGACGCCCGGCTACCACCCCCAACGACGACGACTGGCCCTGGTGACACACAACATACGCACAATGAGGACAGACGAGAAGATATATGAGCTGGAAGAAGAAATGAGTAAGTTACACTGGGACATTGTGGGGTTATCTGAAGTCCGTAGAGCGGGTGAGGACACGATAACCCTGAAATCAGGTAACCTACTCTACTACCGGGAGGGCGACCAACAGTCCCAAGGTGGTGTCGGTTTTCTCGTCCACAAGTCCCTTATTAACAACATAGTTAAGATCGATAGCGTTTCCAATAGGGTCGTATACCTAATACTCAGAGTATCCAAACGATATTCGCTGAAGGTCATTCAGGTATACGCACCGACGAAGTCGCACCCGGATGATGAGGTGGAGGATATGTATGAGGACATTAGTCGGGCCATACATACCTCTGAAACGCACTTTCTAGTTGTTATGGGGGACTTCAACGCGAAGTTGGGTAAGAGAAGCGAGGATGAGTTGAAAGTGGGGCAATTTGGATATGGACAACGGAACCGTAGGGGACAGAGGTTGGCCGACTTCCTGGAGAAAGAGGGACTCTTTATGATGAACTCTTTCTTTCAGAAGCCACCTCACAGGAAATGGACCTGGCTGAGTCCCGATGGTTCCACGAGAAATGAGATTGACTTCATTATGACAACCAAAAGGCAAATATTCACTGATGTCTCCGTGATCAACAGGGTTAAAACCGGTAGTGATCACCGAATGGTAAGAGGCACGGTGAATATTAATGTCAAACTGGAGAGGTCTCGTCTGATGAAGTCTACGCTCCGACCCACTCGTGCCCGTATTCAAGACCCCGAGAGCTTTCAACTTGAGCTATCCAATCGCTTCGATTGCCTTGAGAACATCGCTTCAGTGGACGAGATCAATAACAGGTTAGTAGAAACTGTCCATACAGTGGGTTCCAAATACTTTAAACCCCACCGTACAGATAGGCCACAGAAACTCTCCAACGATACCCTCAACCTCATGGCTGAACGACGCTCATTGAAACTGCAGTCTTCGGATGATGCTGAAGCATATAGGCTGCTCAATAGACGAATATGGAAGTCCTTGCGATACGACATCCGGATCTTTAATACAAACCGTATTAAAGAGACGATAGAGCGGAAAAAAGGCTCCAAAGTGTTTGCAAGAGACATGTCTATTGGGCAAAGCCAGTTGACGAAGCTGAAGAGAGAAGACGGCAGTGTAGCGTCGACCAAAGCAGAAGTGTTAGGAGAGGTAGAGAGTTTCTACGGACAGCTATACACCTCGGTCGCTAAACCTGTTAGCAGCTCGGCCAAAGACCCAAGAGCCAAGCTGACCCGACATTATACCGAAGATATCCCGGACATCAGCCTGTACGAGATTAGAATGGCCTTGAAACAGCTTAAGAACAACAAGACGCCTGGTGACGACGGTATCACATCTGAGCTTCTGAAAGCGGGTGGAACACCGGTACTTAAAGTCCTTCAGAAGCTATTTAATACCGTCTTACTTGAAGGTTCAACGCCAGAAGCATGGAACAAAAGCGTGGTGGTGCTGTTCTTCAAGAAAGGTGACAACACTTTACTTAAAAATTACAGACCCATCTCGCTTTTGAGCCATGTTTATAAGCTGTTTTCGAAGGTCATAACGAACCGTCTCAGTCGCAGGTTTGATGAATTCCAGCCTCCGGAACAAGCCGGTTTCCGAAAAGGCTATAGTACCATAGACCACATCCACACGCTACGGCAAGTTATACAGAAGACCGAAGAGTATAACTTGCCTCTTTGTTTAGCGTTTGTGGACTATGAGAAAGCCTTTGATTCGATCGAGACGTGGGCAGTGCTTGAGTCTCTCCAGCGGTGCCGTATTGACTATCGGTATATTGAAGTGCTGAAGTGTTTGTACAAAAACGCCTACATGTCAGTCCGAGTACAGGAGCAGAGTTCGAAGGCAATTCCATTGCAAAGAGCCGTGAGACAGGGAGACGTTATATCTCCGAAACTGTTCACCGCTACATTGGAAGACGCCTTCAAGCTTCTGGAATGGCAAGGACTTGGCATTAATATTAACGGCGAATACATCACTCACCTTCGATTTGCCGACGATATTGTAGTCATGGCAGAATCCATGGAAGACCTCAGTACAATGCTCGAAGGCCTCCATCGAGTTTCCCAACGGGTAGGTCTTAAGATGAACATGGATAAGACGAAAATTATGTCTAATGCCCATGTTGTACCTACCCCAATATCAGTTGGGAACTCAGTTCTCGAAGTTGTTGACGAGTACATCTACCTGGGACAGACAGTCAAACTAGGCAGGTCCAACTTCGAGAAAGAGGTCAATCGTCGAATCCAACTCGGCTGGGCAGCGTTCCGGAAACTTAGCGAAGTCTTCTCGTCTAAAATACCTCAGTGCCTCAAGACAAGAGTCTTCGACCAATGTGTGTTACCAGTGATGACTTATGGCACTGAAACGTGGTCTCTTACTATGGGCCTCATAGACAAGCTCAAAGTCGCACAACGAGCTATGGAGAGGGCTATGCTCGGGGTTTCTCTACGTGATCGAATCAGAAATGAGGAGATCCGTAGAAGAACGAAAGTCACCGACATAGCCCAGAAGATTAGCCAGTTGAAGTGGCAGTGGGCAGGGCACATAGCACGCAGAACAGATGGCCGATGGGGCCGAAAGGTTCTGGAGTGGAGACCACGGACCGGCAAGCGCAGCGTAGGTCGTCCACCGACACGGTGGACAGACGACCTGAGGAAGGTCGCAGGACGACGTTGGATGCAGGCCGCTTCCAACCGGTCCTTTTGGAAAATCATGGGGGAGGCCTATGTTCAGCAGTGGACGTCCTACGGCTGAGATGATGATGATGATGATAATAATATTGCATGAGGACCAAACGCAACCAAATAGTAGTGACTCGTTACAACATCTATTACAACTGGACAATTTGTACCAGCGAGGTAGAGCAGTACTCCGTTACATTAAGGAGTTGGGATGGCTCGGGTAGAGGCTGGCGGGGAAAATGCACAATACACCCCAAGCGGGACGTCAGTGCACGACTTAGCGCTCCCACACAGAATAAGAATAAGAAGTTACCGTGCCTTCAAAGCGCTGTGTCCCAGGTTCGATCCCTGGCCGAGGCAAATATTTGTCTGAGGAGCAGAAATGTTTATTCTCTGGTCTTGGACGTTGTGATAAAATATTGTGTGCATCTCGCGACAGAGTCTTTGCATCTTATCTTGAGTTATTCGCATTCTTCCTCTACCCTAACTCTTTGGCTTATATTCAGTAAATATTACTAATATTACTCGTAGTATAAAAACTGATATTACCTGATATCGAGGTGTTCGTACGCTGGGAGAGAGCGAATGGCGCGCACCACCGCAAGGGCTGACGCGTGCTGGATGAGTGGCAGTGACGGGGTCATCTTCTGCCAAACCTGTACCATATTAACATTGATCAATTGCACTGCAATCACTTAGTTGATTTAAATGAAATATCAAATCAAATCATTTATTCTGTATAGGCCTACAAGGGCACTTACAAATTGTCATTTTACATTTATTTTTTCTTAAATCTACAACCGGATCGGAAGGCGACCACAACTGAGAAGATTCGGCAAAAAACTCAGCGGGCTTGTCTTTTTACACATTTTTATTTATCGCCACTTACTTAATGTATTTAACAAATGTTCAATTTTTAGCTCCAGTGTGTTGCCTTACAAAACAGACCATAATAATGGTATAAGTAGGGCAAGACACGCTACACTTTGACATCGTAAGACACGCGTAGATAGATTCTGGAGTGATCAGTCCCAAGCTGTTTTATCCTCCAAGTAATCCGAAATTTTGTCATAACCTTTTTGACAGAGTTTAGTTTTAATACAATTTTAAACTTATTAATAGGCAAATCTCGGATAACATTGGGAACTTTATTATAGAATCGTATACATTGTCCCATAAAAGAATGAATTATTCTGTGGAGCGTTACATGTACGGCTAGCTTGTGCTTATTGAGCGTGTTAATGGAAGGAGCATCACTCCTTTTAACAAAACTGCTAATGTTTTTCTTGACTTACATTAGATTTTCATAGAAAAACTGAGAGACAACAGTTAGAATGTTTATATATTTAAACTACTGTCTAAGACAAAACTCTGTGGAAACTCTGGGAGCTAAACTGTAGATAGCTCGTAAAAGCCCTTTTTTGCAGTATGAAAATAGAATTAAGAACTGCAGAACACCCCCAGAGCAGTATGCGATAAGTCATAACGCTATGAAAATAACTAAATAATTACTTATTGTAAGTTTTGACAACTCCAATTAGCAGAAAAGTTGCTGAAGCCACGGAGCTGATACAAAGAGGAGGTGTGGTAATTAAATTTCCATATGAAACGACGCGTGTTAATTTGCGGGATGAGGGTGCACTGAGGGTGTGTTAAGCTCCGCCCACTTCTCAATATTCCATCTATCGGCCAATAGCAAAACTACTTGCTTAGGTTGATGTTGATGTTACTACATAGTTCAGCTACCTTACACTAGATGTCAAAAGTTTTAATGAGATGGGACGTACTGAGAACTTATATCTTCAAAAAAAAATTATAGGTAAATAAATAAAATTAAAAGACATTTAAAAAAACATGCTTTTATTACTTGTTAATAAAATGAACTAAAAATTTTAAAATAATTTAAACATGATAATAAATGTATAGGCACTTACATTGCAACCTTTAACGATAAATTAAGCTTCTTCGTCTACGTCACAATAATCATATATCGTAGATACCTAATTATACATATATATTTATTATCAAACCCCAAATCTTTTACACCTTGTATTAAATCTTTGCGTTTTTATCACAGATCCAATTTTTTATAAATAAAAGCGTGATACATTTTTTTTTTGCAATCGCGATCGCGAATATAAATAATCAAAAAAAAATACACCGACATTTTGTTACGGCGGTCATTTTGTATGAATAACAATACCGCCTACATGTAATTGCATTGTCATGAGAAGCAAAGATGTGTTTCAAATTTCAGCTCAATCGGTAACCGGGAAGTGGATCAAATTTAACTTGAAAGATTTGATTACACACAAACATCGGGACAGGTGAAACTAAATAAAAGCTTGTAATAAAATAAGAGCCATTGATAAGTGAATGATAAATGATAATTATATAATAAGGGATAACATGCTGACGACGCGTACGCGCGTTGACGGTCCTTGTAAAAAACGTGCAAAGGCTCTAAGGGAGATTTTGATCGATTTAAGTTAATGTAATTTTATTTAAGGTATATTAAAAACAATGATGTTATTACAAACACAATTTTATTCAAAAAATTCAATTACCTGTAAAAATAATAGTTTTGGTTAGTTTTTGTCGGTTGGTTGCCCTATTGTTTTGTATTGTTGCAAAATGCTTAAAACGAATATCAATATATTTTTCTGCAATCGATTTCATCAGAAGTACAATATGATTAACTATAGGTGATTGGTCAAACATATGGTTGGTCGATTGTTTGAAACAATCTTGTCCAATAAGGGATTTTAATGTATTCGATACAATTGTATGTTTACGGAAAATAGAAGTATTCAAAGATTGCGATTTAGCACAACGAATACTGCATTCTGTCCGTATACATATTTTTATAACATTTCTAGATGGGAAAGTAAGACCACCCTTATTTTTAGTTTTTATCAAATCAAGATCACTATCGTCGTAGTTATCAGCATATAATTCTTTGAGACAGCTCTCACACTTGATCTTGGAATGTAAATATTTGACCACATACCCAGAAATATATGCTACTATTTGACGGCGGAAATAGTCACCTACAGTTATATTTAATTGTACATCAAATTCCAACAACATATCGTCAGGCATAGGCTCGCCATCCGTGCTATCGGAAGATTCGAAACTCATATCATTTAAAATCCGATAACGTTCTGATGTAATATTAATTTTTTGCACAGAAGGCACATTTAAAATGGAAATATCTTCGAAAGGTATGCAATTTCCTCTAAAACCTTCTTTTAGTTCTGTATTTATGAGGGTTTTTTTGTAAGCAGCTTTAAATTGACGGGAGGTTGGGTTATTATTAGTTCTTCCATGTGCCCTTATTACTCCAAAAAATAGCTCCAAGTGATCTTGTGAAAATTTGTACATAGTCAGATACTTCAGTGCCTTTTCCTCTTCAATTAGGCGATTGTACAAAAAAAGAGTACTGTTTATGCATGTTAAAAGGCCTATAAAGCCAGTTTTTCGATTTGTAGCGATAACAGGCTTATCTTCATCGGGAGCTACTAAATAGGTCAAGAAATATTTAGCAAATTCTAAATACTCTTTTGTTTTAGAAAAATAAATCCAGTTTTAAACTAGGTAAAGTTTAATTTTTAAGGCCTTTTTTTGTCACTGTGAAGTCCGCATCATTGAAATGGCAAGAACAAATCTTTGTGTATTTTGTTGGTGTCCAATCTGGTCTATTAAGTTTTGTAATCCATTGCTGTTTTAAATTATTATCGGATGGAAATCTAAAACGAACATATAAAAATAATTAAAATTACTTTTGATTAAATTAGTTGGTAAAATAATTTAATTCTGAATACGGCCCTGGATATTTGTTACGTTTAAAATAGTTATTCTACTTGACGATAGGTGGCGGCCCGTTCATAATGTAATAATAAAAGCTATATAAGTACAGTTTTAGCCACTAAAAGGTATTTAAGACTAAGTGTATAACAGTTTTTAGTATTTACGTATTGTTATTACAATATAATACTGCAAAATTATACGTAAACTTATGTATTTGCTTCCCAAAAGTGTCGCCATCTAGTGTCAAGTAGTAGAATTTTAACACGGAAAGCTGAGAATGTTCTAGAACTTTTATATTTAATTACGTATAAAATTACTTTCAAATGAAATGTGATGCCATCCATATTATCAGAACGTCTGTCTGAGTAACTTTGACATAGTAAAACACAACACTTCATCTTTTTCTTGTTAAAAACTCAAAAAATCACACTTATAATGTGAGTCTCGTCACATGTGCACCTGACGAACGCTGATAGCATACTAACTTAGGCCCCGCCCACCATGATGACGTCAGGACCTAGTTGAAAATCACAGTGCACAGTTGCTTAGCCCCGCTCCTCTTTGTATCAGCTCCGTGGCTGAAGCTTACAAAAGTGACATAAACCCGCAGTTTTTTTTTATCTGAATCGACATTTTATTGCAATTGTGAAACGTAATTGCCCTGCAGATAATAATATGACAACATGATTTGAGACCAAGTCGCCCAGTCCGTAGGAGGACCCTTCAGCGGAACTCTACACGTGGACGCCGTGGTACCAATTAGTTAACATACTTTCCCCTAGTAATTTGTACGACAGTAATTGATCGGTTAAGAACGTGCGTTCGTCATTATTTGAAATATTTGTGGTAATTTCCGAGCCGGTGTTGTATAAGCACTTGGCTTTGCTGTAAGCCAAGTGTAATGTCTGATATTTTGCTAGTAATAATGACTCCAACCAGACAAGAGACTTCTGACACTATATCAGTAAGCTTACTGTTTGCTAATCTGACGTAAACTATATCATTTAAGGCGAAATGGTAGTGAAGTTGTACGGTTGTATGAAATACTCAGCCTGCACGCTGTCAAATATTTTCAAGATTTGTTTTATGTTATGTACTAAAAATTTGTTGGGATTAGATACAAATTTTTTGCTCAAAAATCTGGTAAAAAATATTATTAAACTGGTAATATTTTTTCTACAGACTGTCAATTTGACAGTTGACAGTTGATTGGTAGTCAGTACGTTTTGCCATTTCATAATGCTTTATGAGCAGGTGGAAACATTGGCCCTTTTTTTAAACAGTACCAGTCTTAATTTGCCCGTACCTAATTGGAGTGCTACAGAATGATGACTGCTGACTTTTGAACGGCATTGATGAGACATAGCTTTAGTTTCAACAAGATGGCGCAACATGCTACACAGCGGGCGGCAGCATCAGTTTTATGCGGGAAACATTTGGTGGACGCATAATTACACCTTTAGATAACTTTCTTTGGGGATATGTCAAGTCACTAGTCTATGCTGATGTTGGACCATTTGAAAGTTTGAATTCGCTGCTGATATACGACCCCAGATGCTCGATAATGGTTATCATATTAGACTTCACGATTGCGCTTCATTCACCATATTATTTTCGGCGCTCATATGGCCGAAATTATATTTAAACAATAATATACTACAAATTACCTTTTAAATAAACATTATCATTATTTAAGTTTCTTTCATTTCGTTTTGAAAGTGTATATCTCTAAAAACATCTTTTATATCTAAAATATATAAATATATGTCAATTAACCGTCTTCGATATCTTTATTATAAAAGGTATTTATTAATTAGTGCACAATATTGAACGGGGTTTGGAATCGATAACTGTTCATAAAAGTAAAAGAAAAAAATACATATATTTCTTATTATTATGAACCGTCGCCGCTCCACAGCTAAGAGGCATAGTGCGACTGAATGCACGACCCGACGTACCTCTACATCGTAGAATAGATAGCAGTAAATATGCGAGACATACTTAGCCGCTTAGAATAGGTACAACGTGCGGACGATGACCCGCCCGGGCCCGCCGTCTTTTAGGCAGACATCAGCTGCGTAAACATTCGCGAGTAGGTAGGTTCGTACGTCGTTGTATGAGTATCTTTTCTAAGTAAGTAGGTATGTCTCGCGTAGTCACTGTTGTCTATTCTGTGATATAGCGTCGTGCGTTAAATCGTCGCGCAATGGTTATTAGCTGCGGAGCAATGAATATGATTTCATAATAATAAAAAAGCATGCATTTTTTTCCTTCACTATAATGACCAGTTATCGATTCCAAACCTATCCTACCATCCGATATTGTGCAATAATTAACAATGAACTTGATCACATTTCATCTTAAGTGAGTAGTATCGATCTAATGGCTTTATCATCCCTAATGATTCTCACGGAATTGTCAGGCTACATCTCCTTCCGGAGGTGTACAGTGCTCCTCACCTGCAGAGAGATGCACGCCTGCCCCCACGGCGAGAGCCACGCGTTCCCGCCGCGGCCCGAGGCACTTTGCTGCCGTCGTGCCACGCACGCCACGCCGTGCGCCAGCACGCCACGCGCCACGCGCTGCGTCGAAGATATCACGTCGGTGTACACCACCAGCCGCCCGAGACATGACGACGTCAGGTTCTGTTCACGTGCCAGAGAAAACACGTTTTTAATACTGTGGGTAAAGTAAACAAGTTTTTTTAAATAGATTTCCGCAAAGTAAATCCTGATGAGCAAAGTACTGAAGCGCGCGGACCCCAGTAAGTAGGACGTCTTTGCGACAAATAGGCGACACAAATGGGAAGAGGCGGTGCGGTGGGGACAGAAGACGCTTGCCGGCGATCATTACGCAAGTGCTGGCAGAGCGGTCGGGGTTTGCAGTTTTTAAATGTTGTTTTCTGTTGTGAATGAATGAATGAATATTTGCTTCAGTTTTGGGTACAATATTGCATTTTTTTTACGTAAACACAAATCTCGTAGTGTACATGAAGGCACAGGAAGAATCTTAAGTTCTTTAAAAATGGGGTGCATTATTTGGATAGCTGTGTACCACACACAGCTATCCAAATATTGCACCCCACATAGGGCTCGTATGCATTTCTTTTGCGCAATCAACACCCTGTCCGCCTCAACGGTGAATCCCCACAGTATAATGCCATATCTTAAACTTGAAGAGACATAGCCATGATAGGCAGTCAAGGCTGCTTCCTTTGTCGTTATTTGTCTTAGTCGGTACATTACATATACAAACCTATCCAATTTTGAACACAAACTGTTAACATGTGTACGTAGGCTACCAAACAAAAAAGATCAATCGAAAATTTGTTAGTAGATGCGATGTTGACATCCCTACACCCGTCTCGCGCTAAACCTGCGTGATCAACGCTAGTAGGGATGACGTTCTACGTATAGATATTTACTTACTTTGCCATGGGACAATAAAAATTCGCGAGAATATCGCAAGATTATATTATGTAACGCAATTAGCGTTACATGGTACGCAAATCTTAAAATTTCAAGATTGTAGAAATTTATGCGATAATGTTACTGTCTATTCGAATGGAGTTATAGTTTTTATTAAGATAAATACGGAACTTGTTTCGATCAAGCTTTGATCAGTAGTGCAGGACAGTGTCGCTGGGCCGGTCCCATTTTTACGAACGGAATTTCTGCATATTATCACATTTATTTTAATTTTTTTTCATCTATCTACCGACTTTCAAAAAAAGGAGGAGGTACTCAATTCGACTGTATTTTTTTTTGTTTGTTAGCTCATTACATTCGACTTGGTGAACAGATTCTCAAAATTCTTTTTGTTTGAAAGCTGGTACTTCCCGTGTGGTCTCATTTAAATTTCATCAAATTCGATCCCGAAGTTTTTGAGATACACTCCAATAACTGAATAGAATGTAAGTCGGTATAATCTTTTTCAAATTGTACTTGTTATATAATAATAATGTTCTTTATTTACGGACAACAAAAAGATTATTTTTTGTTAGTAACTTACTTAACTAGAGACTAAACTTAAAAATAGAACTAAGGTTACTTATATAAGGATAGTACTTATATAAGGAAAACAGTGCCTCCGAAACAAATCACACGCCAATATTACGAAATATTAGTGTGTCATGTATTTATACTTACTCATAATCATATTATTATATTTCAATTCAATGTTGATTTGCCAAAATCCTTTGGAAAAGTCCAGCTAGCTGAATGTTTAATTCCATTTTGTTTTACGGGACTAAATAGTTTTAAATTTAAAATTAATAACTTACATCGTAGTACTCGACAGTGGAGAAGTGTTCCGGGCACTCATACACGTAAACTGGTAGGAAAGTTTCGGAGGGTGGTTCTTTTGGCATCTCACCCCGCAGGCACCACTGTACTGAGAGACCATCGAGCGTCTGCAAACGTGCACCGTCCATCTCTCCCCCACACCACCGCTCTAATAGCTGGAGTTTATGCTGCAGATATAAAAATAAAAGTCATATTCTATTCCACTCAGTGAGAAGATTGAAAAAGACAATTATAAATTGCGGACTAGAGTATCATTTTGGTCCACACTGTGCTATAAGCGTTAACAGTTTTAAAAATATTAATAATGTTTTTATGCAATCTAGTTCGAAACGAAATACATCCTTTGTATGCCTTTGTATACACTCCTTTAAATTTTCAGGATAAGTACATTGTTCAATATTTATTTGACGTACATACTGGCAAAGGTAAATCTTGGTGAAGTAAACACCTGGATTATTTATATAAGGGACGTGAACAAGAATATTTTTTAAAGTAATTGGAAATTTTAAACTTACGAAGCGTAGTAAAGGCATATTAAAAGTAAATAAATTCAGACATGTTCTCACCGCTTTTGCAAAGGTTTTTTCTCTCTATAAATTTCAATGTTTGAGATCGCTAAAGCAGGCGTTAGTACTTTAAAAAGTAAAACTATAAAAATTACAAGGGTTGCGATGTTAATACGAAAGATTAAGTATTTCTAAATAATGCTTCTTTCGGTTGGATAGTGCGGTCAAAGCTGTTCAATAGACGTCGCTCCGTCCCCATAAGACGGTTAAAGTCAGATAGAGAGTTAAAATTCGATGCTCGGATCCGAACCTCGGTGGCCTAGTTGGTCAATGGCGTCTGACACGGAGAGTCAGAAGACGCGGGTTCGAATCCCGTCCGATGATGTGAATTTTTGTCTCTATAAATTTCAATGTTTAGCTAATGTTTTATTTTATTTCTTGTATTAGTGTTAGTGCGTATAAAGCGACTGATCAAAAGTAAACCACAATAAGAAACAACATAAGCAAAGCACCTACCGCACTTACTTACAACTATTATTTATATTATTGCAACATTGTTGTTCGAAGCGAGAAATTAGCGTGCAGACATAATTTTTAACCGACTTCCAATATAAGAAGAACCTTAATCTGGTTATTTTTTACGTATGTTATGCTAATGGACAAATTAAAAAAAATCTTCAGCGATTGTCAACAGTTTTTATCATTCTCGATCGTTAGATATGTTATATTATTCCTTCTCGTGGGTCCTATCCAAAATTTATAGAGGGTGATACTGTGATAGATTTTTTAGTTATGCCTAATAACAGAAACAAAATATTTGCACTAAGGTATTTACATAACATCATTATTGTGACAATCGTCGATAATTAACAGATAACATAGAGATTTCATACTTTGATAGTGGAAGTCGGTTCTTTTTCACAATTTACGTAATATTAAACCGAACAAGTATAAAACAAAAGCAATATTTCAATGGTGACATTTCATCATCCTTGATTTGGAGCAAAATAAGCGAATATCGAAAAGATTAAGATACACGAGGAAAAATCTCTAGGCATCGATTTATTTAGATTTTAGTACTATAAAAAATATTGAACACATATTTTTTATCATAATAACTATTATTATATGGAGAATTGCTCATCCCACACTTCACTGTCTATACGCAAATTAGATGCGGTTCGATCTGTTTAACCATTACCATTTTTTTGCCTCAAAATGACTTCAGGCACCATTGAAATAATTGAATAAGAGCGGTACAAAATAAGATAAACGTAAACATCAGAAAGCGCTCGCGTCTCACCGGCCATCACACCGTCACGTGGCCGGGGCCGGCGCTGCTCGGCGGCGGCCACGCCCCCTAGTGGACAACACCCTCTTTACTTCAATATAACGTGCTCATAATGCCTACTGCACTTTGTATTCTAGTTTTTTAACCGACTTCAATAAAGAGGAGGATATATGTTCGATTGTAAGTATTTTTTGTGTATGTTAGTCGATTTCTCCCCTCATTTGTGGACCGATTCTCAAAAGTTTTTTTTGTTTGGTAGAGTATACTTCCAAAGTAGTCCCATTTAAATTTCATCAAAATTAGGTCAAGTAATTTTTGAGTTACACTCCAATAACTGAAAAGTGTTACGCCTATCTTGATGATATCATTGACGGTAAATGACAATCGATCCCGTAGTAGCAAGGGTCACTAAAATGATGAACACTTTTTTTACCCAAAAATAATAGGTACTATCAAGGACCATAAGGTACTATGAACTGTCATGGTACCGACTTCAACAACTTACATCGCACTTTTTGGTGTTGAAGCCGATTCTATTTTTCAGTAAAAACTAAATTTTTCACATACGCTTTTTGATGGTTTTTAAATTGCATAAATATAACTTAGTGCTCCCAAAGGTTCGATCATAAAATACTAACACATATAAAAATACAAGTACGACGAGATTTAATATTTTAACTCTCATCTAGAAGGAAGCAGGTTCTTCAAATCGGCAGTACATCCTGTATGTTAGCCGATTGCTTCGCCGATTTTGAACCGAATTTAGTGACCCTCTTTTGTTCTTTTCTTTCTTTCTATTGTTTTATTTCTTTTTTTGGCTATGTTGAACATTGAAAAATATTTTTTGCATATTTAGAAGACATCATTATAGTGTCAAACGTTTACAGCGCCAAATGTCGGTTTCATATTTCCAAATTCGTCAGCCATAGTTTCTCGGAAACGATTAAATTCCAGAAAACGATAATCTATTGGCCCAACATTATATGGTATTACAAGAGAAAGTTTTGAAAGCATGGAGGAGTATCCTAATCCTTATAATACAGTACCGTTGTATTCTAGTTCATTTAATATTGTGTTGCAAATGTTGGAATGATCATCATGAAAATGAATTGTTAGGTTAACATCTACAGAAGAATAGGAATTATGCATAAAATACATAGTTACGTGAAATGTATAGCAAGTTTCATTAATTACAAGTTTAACTAGAATACAAAGTGGCACAGTGTATGTATGACTTAGTTTTGTGTGACAGTGGAGCAAATGGCGGTGTTTTCTATAAAGCGTAATCCTACCTACTTTATTTGATCCTACTATATTACACATTGTAAATAAATATCAATCAAACATGTACATAATTCTTAAATTCAAGATCTCAATAACAGCAATTTTATACTATAATGGCGATGCATGAATTGTATTTACTATTTATACAGTACACAAGTCTTACCACATGATTTCCCAAGAAGAATGCCCTAGTGAAATCAATCTTTTTTTCTTCTTTGGGTGCTTTGACGTGAAGTCCTAGTATATCTCCAAGTATTTTGTGAATGATTTCTAAGCGAGCCTCGTTTGATTTAGCCCCCTCTTCACCGAGATAATCGCTTGGATCTGCTTCTAAATGAATCTAAAACAAAACATCGAAATTGTTATACAATTATAGATGTAAAAATAAAAGAAAATATATTATTTTTTATGAGCTATGCTTCTAAACTCACTTGTGAAAATATCGCAACACCGTTATTAGTCAAATCTGTGGCTTGCAGCAGGGATGGAGTACGCCAAGTTTCTTCCGACGCCAAAACTTGAATGTCTAATTCGTGTCCGGGGTGACCCGTGTACTTGGACGGCCTACACATATATTCATATTTTAGAAACGGTAACTAACAATGTTGTCTGGTCCATATTCGGTAAGTAACGAAAAATGACAATAGCCGACAAAAATCAGTAAAAACTTCGAAGACTCTGAAATGTTCCACGGCATGGAAGTTGTTGTGTGCAGACAAATAATCTCGCTTTTCAGTGACAAAAACAGTAAGCAATTATAATTTCTGACATCGTATAATAATTATAGGTATATTATCATTGTTTTTCGGCACTTGTGATTAACAGACTAGAAAAATCAGCCAGATCATTTTTCATTACACCGAAAATGGACTCTTAAAATCATGCCTAAAACTAGAAAGCGTTCTGTATTCACTAACTTTAATGAAGACACCTCTTGGTATTTTTACAAACTCTTGCATTTTTTTAGAACATTGTCCTTAAGTAATGTTCGTTAGTTTTGATTGTTAGTTTTTCTAAACTAATTATGTATATATCTAGTGCTAAGTAGGCAGGTAAGCAGAATTGTTATTATTTAATATATACAGTAACTTTGTTGAAATTGCTTTACACTAAATAAGTATAGTGACAAATAATGTTAACTATTAAAATAAAATAATACCTTAAAGTAGAATTATGGATAATCGTATACTAAATAACCATGCAAGCATTTTTGTATCAAGATATCTAAATGCAGAAGACGTAAAGCAAATATATAACGAAATAGATTCGTAATAGGGAAACTATTAGAAAGTGTAAGTAGCCTTATATCTTCATTAATATCACAGCAAAATAAAAATATCTAAATATACGGTGGGTTAAAATAGATGTGTAAAATTATTTTGCGTACCAACACATATTAGCTTCCTGACTTGCTCTGCAAAATTCACGAAACGTTGTAAGCACAGATACATATTACACTTTACAAAGACATATATAGGCAAGGTTAGGTATTTAAGCAAATTAGTACATATAGTGACACATTTTTTTTTCTTTGACAGCACACAAAATAACCAGCACCAGTTGTAAATCAACAGTGTTAAATTGATAGTTTGAAGACATAGAATTTGTTTACATTATAGAGAAGGAAACTGGAAAGCAAGAGAATTTGGGCCTTACTGTCTATCACTTTCAGTTGAGAACTGTTTCTTCGCAGGAGAAGCTTGGTAGCAGAAGATATGGTGTTTCATCTTAACCGACTTCCATTTGTCGAATGTGAATTGTACAACTTCATTCTCGCGAACCTGCAAAGTGAAATACTCTTTAGTAGCTTTTTATGGTCGAATAGGTAAACAGGTCAATGTAGTGGTCCACCTGTTATCCCAATTGCTTGAAGCGATCAACAAGAATAATAGGGAGCAGGCTTGATAAATATACCACTATCGTAGTATAAATCGGAGGCTCCGCACTGCATCCTCGCAGCCTGGAAGTCAGTGGAGTTCAATTATTATCTAAGAAATCAGTTTCTAAGATAGTACTGAAACTGGGGGAAAACTGATTTCTTGCTTCTTCTCCACATTTGGTTTACACAATTGGTTTACACTAATGGATTAACTGATAAAGAGTTGATTTATTAACAGTTTATTTTTTTCAATAGAACTATATTTATACCGGGTTAATTCGACTTCATGGGGATCCCTTTAAAGATCATGGGAAATAAATTTATCAAATTATTAATCACCTTACTCACAGAGGTCACGATCAAGGCACATCACCTACAGCAGCATGCGCTAGATATACCGCGATGCGCAACTATTTGATCTTTTATTTATTTATTGCGTTTTAGGGTTCTGTGCCCAAAGGGTAAAACGGGACCCTATTACTACTCCGCTGTCCGTCCCTCTGTTACCAGGTTGTATCTCATCAACCGTGGTAGCTAGACAGTTGAAATTTTTCACAGATGATGTAGGTATTTAGGGTAACGTAAGTGCGAGTCGGCCGGTAATTATAAATAATATGCGTATACGGAATTACGGAACCCTTCGTGCGCGAGTTGACGCACAGTTGGCCGGTGTATTATTTAAACTTGCATTAATATTTTTGATATGCGTAATTTTAGCTCTAATGGAATTAGTATAATCAACAGTGTCTTCGTGACGTGCAGCCAGCAGTCGCCTCTCGAATCTCTCGTCGTTCAAGAGGCCATTGTCGGCTCGGTTAACTATATTTGCGTTAAACAACGCAGAAACATGCTGTGTGCACTATAGCGAGATTACCACCAATTTTTCTCTCCATCCGTCATTCTGTTTTGGGCAGTTTAACCAGCAAACATTTTCCATTCAATTAGATTAAGATATTTTGAAGAGTTCGTACCTCAGCAGTCTTATAGTAGGGCAGCACAGTGTGAAGCAGGTCAGAACATAGAGCGAGCAGTCTACCACCGTCTAACAAGTGGGCCAGCAGTAACGGCGCACCGCGACCCACGCACCCAGCCACTGCCACAAGCGCCGCCCTTCCGCGCCACGCACCTGCCTCCAGGGTCTCGCGGCTGACGCTGTACAATGTATACCTAGAACCATGAAAAGTTGTCACAGCTTAACGCATTACCTGGGCTGTTACGTATCTCAGTTGCTAACAAATGTTGATTGAAATTAAAATTACAAAATAGTTATACCTATGTGATATACAGCACATCTTCTTGAGTTGATAAACATTTTTTTTTTGATCATGTGCAAACCTTACTGTGAACTACAGAATTTAAGACAGAATTTCACCTGGTTTTTGATATTTCTTAAACAAGTATCAATCTTATGTAAGCAATACTTAGTACTTAGTTAAAGCTAAATGAACAGACTGTTTTGTTGCAGTATGTAGTTCGCCCGAGTGCACTCAAATTATCCACATCTCATATTGTGTTAATTTGACATAACATTAAGTAGAGTGAATAGAAAATTATATCGAAAGTTATAGCGCCATTTGATTTACGATATAAGCAATAGTCTACAAGCTATTGTACCTTAGTGCTTTTACATAAATTCAAGGCAAGAAAGCTGGAGAAATTTTAATATTTCTCACTCATGTTAGGTAATATGGTTTGTTGAAGTAAGACATCATTAAGATGTAGTCTACAATAACTTACCATCAGACGGGCCGACTGCCTGTCTGCTGACTTTAAAATGAAAAAAAAATTTTTACTTTATTGCCAATTTGGAAAAAAAATTTAGAGATGTACTAGGCGTGAATAGTCCAAGTAATTCGGATGTTGTGTGTATAGTTCAAGCTATTTATTGACTAGAACAATGAGAAATACTAACCTATCACAATCCAATACCTTCCTAAGAGATGCTTCTAAATTATCTCTAGCAGCTACACTGTCCGAATATATCAACACATTCGGTGATTTAGTATTAACTAATGGACGGGAGCTTTTTGCAGACTTTGGTGTGCTTTGCTGTGAACCGGAGGGTCTTTGTGGTTCGTCCTTCACTGTTGTGTAAGAATCTATCTGAGAATGCGGTCTCTTAGGCCCAGTTGTACTAACTATCCTTTTATGAGTGGTAACCGATTTGATCTGGCTGGATATGTTTAATAGTGAAGTTGACAATGAACTTGTGCCCTTTTTCAGGTCTAACTTTAAACTGGATTTCTTTGGTGTTATGTTATGCTGTATTTCAACAGTCACATTTTCTAAAACCACTTCCTTTTCTTGGTTTTGAGTTGCTAATTGGGATTCAGGGTTGTCTGAACTTTTTGGTAGAGCTATTTGTAATATCTCTGTTTGTATAGTCTCTTGTTTCATCTCCTCTGGTAAATCAGGTTCATCTTCATTAAGGGATTTAGTTGTGTTTACACTAACATCAGCTAATGAGATGTTCCTTCTAACTGGGACGGGTTCTAGCAACATGTCACTGCTTCCATTAAGATAGGCTGTTGTGCTTCTAGCATCAGATTTGATGTCTACAACTTTGGACAGTTTTCTTAGCAATGCAGCGTGAACAGGCCATTGGAAACCACCAAGAGGATTTTTAAGACTATGCTGAATATCAGACCTCAAACTTCTCATAGATGGATCTGTTGCTTTATTAGGCTCACCAGTAATTTGCACAGCTGCAAATAGAATTATATATAATATTCAAATAGGTAGGGAAACAATTAAACCAAATCAAAGTCAAGTTATACATACTCTGTACTCTAACAACTGGTAGATTATGATCGATAACAAATTCTCCTCCAACAAAATTAAAACCTATAACACTGAGATGTTCCATATTTGTCTTTAACACTATAGCCAAGTGAGATCCTGCCTTCCACGCTATTGGCTGGCCCATTGTATCCAACTAAAAATAAAAAGTTTAAATATAGGCATGTTCTCATAGGAATTTAGAGATGTTGTTAATTAACTTACACTTATAATGTCCTGGCTAGTTTGGTCATGAGGCTCTAGTTCACACTCAAACAATACATCAACATCTAAGTCAGTCACAGGTGACAGATCACTGGACCCCAGCGGAAGGCCTCCTGCACAGGACACCCAATCACTGATCTCAATACACTGTGTAGGCTTCATACTGCATATTCTAGTTGTATTTGTATAGTCCAGCAAGTCACATAGGTATGCATTCTTTGGATTTGTGCATAGTTTAGAACTTAGAGTTGGTGTTTCTGTAAAAATGTTACATAAATTTTGATATAACTTCTGGTCATAGAGGCTGAAGAAGGTAAGTAATTAATAGTTATAACCTGCAACAATGAGAACTGATAATTTATTGTATATATCATTATTTTATATAGCTAACTACCTTATATATCAACTTCATAAATATTATATCATTAGCATGTAAGGCTATATACAGGGTTATTGGTTAGTCTTCTTAGTTTACATAGTTTCTGACTGATTTGAATACAAACCACCCAATACTAAATCTTACCATTGTCGAGATATTTGAATTTAATTGTTTTATTATTTATTAGTTTTTATAAGTTTTAATCATCTACTACTTATTCATTCATTTAATGTACAATGTTGGTTATTGAGGTCCTAAATCATCTTATTTTACATGTAAAAATAATAATATAAAATAATGGTAATAATACATATAATGTAAGACATACATATTTCAATTAAATTCAAATATCTCGAAAACGGTTGGAGTTAGGATAGGGTGTTTCATAAGCAAATCAGCCAGAAACGATGTAAACTACATGTAACGGGAAGAGGTCGACTTACCAATAACCCTGTATATTAATAAATAATAATTACCTGCAGCGTTTTCAGGGACCTTGCAGAATGCGACGCTCGTGTTGCCACTTAGGAATTCGAGCAGACGAGCTCGAAATGAGCGAATGCGCCAAGTTTTTATAAAAGTCATTGCGATGTATATTGGCGTAAACAGCATGATCACAAACTTTATGCCCCTCCCTACTAATAAAACGTCTACAAATAATAATTATCCACCATTCTCAATCCCGTATTCTCATAATAAGCGAAAAATCTAGACAAAATTGGGTTATCGATTCTAAAGTCCATTTGCAGTACAATAAATTTTGTACAAAATGTAGAATTTGCAATTAGAAATATGGAATCATTAGGATAATAAGCGGTTTTTCATTCACCCTATGTGTGTAAACACTTACTAAATATTTTTAAATAAAAATATTGGAATTAAATTTATATTTCCAATTTTACGCAAAGAAAATCTCACAGACTACTATAACAATTAGAGAGGGAAGAAGCAAACGTAGATTAGATAGATATCGGTATTATATAAGAAACATCGATATTGGTTAAATTGGCATCGTCGTTGAAAATTGCAAAACAGGGATGCTTCGCAATGATGATACATTAGACGACGTTATGTTTGGAAATTTGAAAACTAAGATTAACTAGGAAGTAATTTTCTCCAGAATAGGACATTTCTTTTGAGACTTGAAAATTGGTCCTGGGTCAGCCGTTCCCTGGGCAGTGGATGGTGGAAGCCATGCGTCCGATCACCTTTTCTTTCACTCCTTTCGGGTCACTTACCTTCCGATTAGTGCAAGTACTCTCCGGACATGGATGTTTCGGGAAGTTCGTGCACCCAATCTCAGAGAAATTGATGTTAGAACTGACCCGCTCCGGCGCAGACAGACGAAGGAACGGCAGTTCGCAGGCCCCCTCTCTTCTCCTTATTGGGGTCACTGGTGGAGAGTCGGGGGACTGTCCATCAGCTTGCACAACCCACACGTTCTACATTTCTAAGGGATGGCCTGGGTGAGTAAGATCACCATCATCACATCCATCTGGGCCTACCGCCGGGGCGAGATGGTGAATGCTAGCACGATCCCATCTCGCCTAATTTGGTGGAGGACTTCTCAGGAGGTTTAATTTTGACACGCCTCTTTCAGTCACACCTGTGGTGGAATGCAAGTGCACAGCATTTCCCCTTCAAACAAATGGGATTTCTTTGCGTGATAAGGCGTGACGTAGCTCTCAAAATTAGCAAGTTGAAGTGGCAGTGGGCAGGCCGCAGAACCGATAGCCAATGGCGAAGAAAGATTCTCGAGTGGTGACCATGCACACGTAGTGTAGGCCGGCCCCCCGCTAGCTGGTCCACCGACCTCGTCAAAACCGCGGAGAATTGCTGGATGCAGCATGCAAGTAGCCGTTCCAAGTGGCGTTCTATGGGAGAGGCCGATGTTCAAATGTGGAAAAACTGCTAAGTTTAGAGCGCAAATATTTAGCATGAGTTTTCCAAATTATATCTGAATCTAAATGGAGACCCAAAAGTGTTGTGTCTGATCTTCTTGAATGTCATTATTGAGATATTGTCATTAACGTTACTATAATTTCTTATATTTGTAAAATGTAATTTAATTAGATTTATCCAGATTAATTTGAAAATTATTCGATGTCAAGCAATAAATTATATTACTTAATGCTAAGTCAATTTCCAGCTAGAGTGGTTTTTGGTTTTCATCAACAAAAACAGCGGCACCTACTGTCGCAGGTCTCTGGGGAATGATTAATTTCCAGACGGTGCGGCACAGTAGTTAAACTTCTAAATCATTCGACAGAGAAAATGTTTCAACATTAGTTTAAAGATTTTGCTCTTCACTTTTTTATTTTCAAGCAAATAATTGATAAGAAAATATTATTACAACGTATATATTTTTATTCTTATTTGGTCTAGAATGGGAGCACGATACTATTTTTAAAACTGATGTTGTTTCACCCCAGAACATCGATGAAAACCGATGTATATATCATAACGTCTCATCCCTAAGAGCCATTATACATTCCGTTGCACGTATTGGACTAATAACGACTGAGGTCCGTTTTGCGATAATTTTGCTCACAGTGCTATCGTCTACCAAAGCTGGTCCGAGACAAATATCGCGATTTTGACAGCTCGTGGCACTGAAAGCGTGTTGTTAATTCGGACCAGAGTTGTAGCAATAACGAACCATTTGCGCGCGAAAAACAAATTCATAAAAATATCGTGCATAGTGTGAAGGTTAACTATGTGGTGTGTGGATTAAAAAGAAATAATGGAGGGGATGGACCGACATAGACAACTTTTACATCAAAAAGAAGGGACACCAGTAAATACATTGTAGAAATAAACAAACACCTGTCACTTTTGACAGAACGCTCACGACGATTATGGTGTAGAGCATGGTTCATGTAATCGTCAATATGGCGGCAGTTAAGACGTCATTGATGACGTAGTGTGGGCCATCGTAATCACGCTCACGGTGAAAGGGACCGACTTTTATCGCGCTAATATCGATTATGGCCAATTGGGACCGCAGTGAACATTGGTTGGATACGCAAAACTATAGCCTACCGTTCACAACTTAGCTTAGCACTTACGGCACAGTATAACTCTATATATCTACTGTGCTAACGGTGCTAGATCTAGCACTATTTTCATTACCTAATAGGTACCTAGGTGTGGCACTGAAATCTAACAGTGTTACTAATAAAGAATCCTTATAGCTTTCTTATTTCATCGTTGTTCTTGATACACATATTCTTACCAATAATTGAGTGTTAATAATACTGACATAACTATACCATATTTACTTCGAAATAATGGAACGGCAACGTCGCATTTCATAAATATATCTTATATAATGGATCAACCACATCAAGGTTCAACGTCAATGCACATCATCGCCATAAACGCGCTAATTACTAGGTACGATAATTAGCGCATTTTGCTGAGTGGCCACACTGGAACCGTGAACGGCATCGCTCATCTCATTGCCGATAATGTCACAGAATAAATAACATTAATACGTTTCCATATTTAACGAGTGTTAATTGGTATTATATGAATGTACTAATTTCGCCCCTCGATTTTATTTCGTGGTGATGGATGATGATGATAATGAAAAGTATTTCATGTGTAAACCAGTGCCTAATCTATCCACCTACCAAATGACATCGGAATCTGTTAAGCCTTTTTCTGCAACTGAGCAACTGACATCCATACATCCATACATCCAAACTTTTCAAATTAGTAATGAAGAAACATAAAATACTTGACTCTACAAGATTTACTGGAACTCAATGACTTTTTGATTCATCCACTCCATAATTGATGGCTTTGTACAAACACGTGCAATCCCTTCGCAATCAGGTGTACAACCGCTATGTAGTCTGAGGTGTACAATGACAAACGGATGGCCGTTTCTACGCAATAATTCTCGCGTTAATTCGCTTTGATGTGGCAAAAAATACCGCCTTCCGACTCTTCGCCCAACGTCAATGTTCATGTCGTCGTCAAATTATCATGATAAGTGTTGGCTACATCTGCGGTTAACGTTCAACATCGCGATAATCAACGGCGTTTTTAATTGATGTGGCTGATCCATTGAATGTACAAAATGCCGTGCGTACAAAATTCCTATATAGGACAGTTATTCTACTCTTTGATGCCATGTTTGTCAATTTATTAAACTAGCTGTTGCAGAGTAACGTCTTCCCACGTTAAAAAGCCACATACGAAGAAGAAGAAGAAGAAGATAAACTAGCTTTCATTGCCACTCACGGTGAATGACAGGGACACATCATAGATAATTACTTTATAATACGGACACATTAAAAAGTTTTACAGAGGCGCAGACCACATATAAATGACGTCGGTCGCGATCATGGCGGGGGCGGCTCCATACTCCATAAAACTGGTAGGTACTTAGTTATGCGAACAGTAGACCTCGAGCACACACTCATATCAGCCGGAAGTTTTCGCAGTACATTACACTCATATTCGAAATTCCTCTTTAAAGTCAGGTAGGTACCTAATGTGTACGTACCAAATTTTATCAAAATCGGTTGGTATAAAATTACCCGTCTTACTACTAGTAGTACATATGATACCTACATGGGTAACAAATCGATGTGATATGTTTGTTGTGTTACTCTTTCATGCAAAATCTACGTGGAATTGCGCAATGACGGTCTTAAACACAAGCTCTAATTAAATAAGTACATCATAGTAGTAGGTATATCATATACTTACAACAATCACTATTACAATAACTCTTTATTGCTTACCACAATATATAAACTAAATATAAGTACTGGTAGGTAAATTAACTTATTATAAGGCAGGTCAGTCGAATTACGCCTACCTAAGGTTTAAGCTGAATTTGAAGACTATTTGCATTTTTTTGAAACTAGGTAAATAGAAATATTTATGAATAGGTACCTACACACCTTATATACAATATGAAAAATGGGTACCGTACCTAATACAAACCGTTCCAATTTAGCCATTCTTTTTCAGTGAGTATTTCTATAGGAGTCGACTTAAGTACCTAGTTACTTCCGGGTGTGACATTTGTAGTTGGTTATAGTAACTTCGTAAATTTTAAAAGATGGAGGTATCCAGGAAAGGATGGAGGCGTGCTGTTGTCGGGGACAGCTAACGAACGCAGTTACGTGTACATAGCAGTGTACATATGCATACTTTGGGCATTTCTCCAAACGAAAAATGTTCTATGTCCCATAGATATGTCTCAATAGGACGAATTCAGTGCTATGTCCGGCCACAAATCTTTTTTTGACCCATTTTTAAATTTTAGATTTCTACCCTAAAATATTTTTTTCTTACGGTTTGCTCATTTATGTAGACCTAAGGGTCGACCGAGATCTCGGTCTCTCTGACTCGGTCTCGGCATTCTCGGCCACAAATCCTAATAAGGCTTAAATACTAAAAGATTTCGGCTATAGCTGATACTGTTGTTCGATATGGCTGGGCAGGCATGAAACACACATAACACATCACACACCAAGAGGTGTGTGATGTGCTATGACCTACAAAAACATTTCCGCTCGTCACACAAATATTTCCATCCAGGCCAGGGATTGACCCTGGGACTCCAAGCTTCTGAGGCAGCGGAGGCAGGGTGACTAGTACTAACTGAGCGGAAGGTACCGTCAAATTATACCTTTCAAGATTAGAGAGCCAAGACTGCATAGAAATGCTAACATTTTGGGTCTGGTATTTGTCACCTTATAAAGTATTTAGGCCTGCAGTAAAAAACTTTTTCACCTCACTACCTCAGAAATATTCTGTTTATCATCACCTGAGTGCAAAAGTGCATTTTGTCTGCTAGCGTGGAAAGGGTTTTTAAAATTCAAGCCCTCTATTCCATATTTTTCTATACCGTAAGTCCAATACGACTGGATTAACATGCATAAGAAGATTAAGAGTAATAACTGGAGCTAACAAATTACTTAATATCCACAACCTGGTAGGACCTGATGCTAAATATGCAACATCTATAGAAGAAAAACTAAAGATTTGACAAGAATATGTTGCTGTATTGTTCCAATTAAGACGATAGGCAAAATGTAGACTTGGATTACGACTCAAATCTAAAGAGTATACAGATCCATATAATCCATATATTAAAAGAAGTGAGATTGATTGCTTATGCTATTAAAACATCAAAAGCGGGTAAATCAGTAGGCCCCGACGAAATACCCAGTGAAGTATTAAAAGTTCTGGAGTATAATAATCTTGAGCCAGTTGAAAATTTGTTCAATACCATATATAATACTGGTACTATTCCGAAGGATTGGCTCCAATCGACTTTCAATACTCTACCTAAAGTTTCCACAGCAAAGAGGTGCAACGAATACCGAACTATTTCACTGATAAGTCATATTTTAAAAGTCTTTTTAAAAATAATTAATAACAGAATTTATAAGAAATGCGAGAGTACTATTTCGGACTCACAGTTTGGATTTAGAAATGGATTGGGGACTAGAGATGCACTCTTTGTGTATCAAATTCTTATCCAACGTATTCTTATCCTTATCTATGTTGGGACATAAACCAGCCAGTTTTCGTATGTTTTATCGATTTTGAAAAAGCTTTTGATCGAGTACTACAGCACGCAAAATTTATAGACATATTGAGAACCATAGGTCTAGACAACAAGGACATTAGGTTTGTGAGAAACTTATACTGTAACCAAATGGCGAATGTACGCGTTGCGTCTAGGCTGACTGAAGATGTGGAGATCTTGAGAGGAGTAAGACAGGGCTGCATACTTTCTCCTACGTTTAACATCTACTCTGAATATGCGAGTAGTTTTCAAGAAGCACTTCAAGATTTGAACGTTGGGTTAGTGATTAACGGCAAAGTAGTTAATAATATCAGATACGCAGATGACACGGTTCTAATCGCACCCGCTATGGAAGATTGGCAGTTACTGTTAGACAAAGTTCAGTCGGCGAGCGCTGCCTGCGGCCTCAACATTAACACCAAGAAAACAAAGTTTATGACTATTGCCAAAGACCCTCCCACCCAATTTAGCTTGTTATGTGACGACCAAAGATTAGAGCGAGTAGGCAAGTACAAATATCTTGGTTGCGTTGTTAATGATGTAGGAGATCATAGTCTGGAAATAAGGTGTTGCATAGAACAAGCTCGGAATTCTACACAATGAACTACAAAATGAAATCGCTGTTTTGCAGTAAGCGCATTAACATCAGCCTCCGTACCCGTCTAGCGCGCTGCTATGTGTTATCCATTCTTCTGTACGGCGTTGAAGCGTGGACACTTACAGATGCCATGTCCAAGAAACTGGAAGCGTTTGAGATGTGGGTGTACAGAAGAATGTTAAGGATATCCTGGAGAGACAAAATAAGAAACGTAGTAGTGCTGCAAATAATGCGCAAGAAAGTAGAGGTACTGCAGACAGTAAAAACCAGAAAGTTAGAATATTTCGGACACATAATGAGAAATCCCAAGTAGGTACGAGTTATTACAGTTATTTATTTAAGGCAAAATACAAGGCAAACGCAGTGCTGGTAGGAGAAGAACGTCCTGGCTGAAGAACTTACGCCCGTGGTATAATAAAAGCACCCGTTCATTGTTCAGAGCTGCTGTGTCGAGGGTTCAAATTGCAATGATGATCGCCGACCTTCATTAGAAGATGGCACCCCGAGAAGAAGAAGCAGTAAGTCCAATGAAAATGCATTAAATACTTATTTCATGTCAGCGCGTCAACCTCATTTCTTTGAATAGGTAATCGCACTGGCTAGACACAGATCGCAGCACTGAACTGAATGAAAAAAATATTTATTAGATGATTTTTTTATTAGGAAAGTTAAATTAATTAATTTATGTAATTTATTTTATTTTACATTAATTTATAAACCATAAAAACACAACATAGCAGCATTGGACTGCATGAAAATAGAACATTATGCAACAAGTGCGCGAAGTTGTTTATTAAAAATGAGACTAGTTTTAGGCCTACATGGAGTAGAGATTGTAATAAACAACGCGCACGAGTTTCATACGACTTTTTTCAACACACTTACTTGCTTGAAAAAAGCTTCAGTTCATAGTATATTTTATTAATTAAAACAATTATTGCAAGTACAATTGGTAAAATTATAGGTTAACGCTTTGCTATTAAAAACATCATTATTTTGCTCTTGGTGACTTGAGTAAATGTTGGAGATTGCGGATTGTTCTCGTAGGGAGTAAGAAAAAGTGTTTCATGATTATTATAAGTAGCAGATACTTAATCGGTCTTGACTTTGAAAGACGTTGAAGGAATCGTTCTGGACATATTTTTTTTGGTTTTGGTTCTAAATTGATATCCTGGGTTATCCTGGCGCTTATGTTGGTTTTATTTTGTATAGAGACTTCTACATACGATTCTGCCATTGCATTGGAGCGCCACCCACCAGGGCGCTTTAATGTAAGCAAATCAGCTCCTGCATCAGCCAATAATGTGACTGACGTTCGCCTAAAGCTATGTCCTGTATATGATTCTGCATCTGGTAAACCTAGATGTTAGGGAAAAATATAATAAAAAAGCGGACGTGCAATGAAACCAAACATTTGACATGAACTACTTTTTCTTTATTTTAAAACAAAATCAATAACAAGCTGTCATAGACTATACAAACATACTATTTTTGACATACAAAGAGTCCGTAACATCATCCCCCCGTGTAACCATTAGGTTACACTACGTTGTTAAGCAAAGCCAGCTTCTTGGTAGGTCGCTTCAGTATTCCCGCCTGTGTTTGTATATCGGCTACCCGCACGACTCCATCTGCTCCCGGGTACACCTTTATAACTCGGCCCAAAGGCCACACACCTCTAGGTAGGCTAGGGTCAACAACGAGCACCACGTTACCAATTTCAAAATTCTTGTACTCAGTTCCTTGGATGCGTCTAGGTTTTAAAGTCGGCAGATATTCTTTCAGCCACCGTGACCAAAACATTTCAGAAAGACGTAGTGACTTCTGCCATTCCTTCCGCAGAGAAAATACGCTATCATCCAAGTTGACTGGGAGTTGTTGATTGGAAGATGTTCCTATGAGGAAATGAAATGGAGTTAAACTGTGTAGATTTTCATCCTGTGTGATATAGGTTAGTGGTCTACTGTTCACCAATGCTTCCGCCTCCAAAAGTAATGTATGGAAATTATCTTCCTTTGGTGCTCTTTCTTTCATGGTTATAAGTAATGCAGATTTTACGGTGCGCACCAGCCTTTCCCAAGCACCAGCCATAAATGGAGCTGCTGGTGGTAAAAAAGACCATATAATCTTGTTATTAGCAGCAAAATTTTCCACTGGTTGACTGTAGAACTCTAAGAGATGGCGGTTCGCTCCAACAAATGTTGTGCCATTATCAGACAAGATCTTTCTTGGTATACCACGTCGGGCCATAAAACGACGTAAGCTCAAGATTGCGGAATCAGCAGAAAGAGATGGTACAACTTCAAGGTGGATAGCTCGTGTGGTCATGCAGGTGTAAAGGGCCACATATCTCTTTTCTCGCCGGCGTCCCACAGTCACTTCTCAAGGGCCAAAATAATCGAGACCCACGTTGGTAAAAGGACGGCTGTGATGCTCGAGACGAACATCTGGAAGATCACGCATTAGAGGGTTTTTAGGAATTGCTTGTCGCTTAATGCAAACATGGCATTCTCTCGATATTTTTCTAATAGCATTTCGACATTGTAAGATCCAGAATCGCTGCTTTAATTCATTATAAACCAGCTCATTAAAACCATGGGCAGCTTTGGTATGGTAGTGACGTATAAGAAGACGCACGGCTGGGTGGCGACCATCAAGAATAATTGGTAACGCTATCTCCTAATCAATGTTTTTCATGCGTTTGATGCGGCTATCGAGTCTTAGCAATCCGTCTTCGTCAAGGATCGGTGACAGTGAATAAAGCCTGCTTGATTTAGGCAAAGGTTTGGAGCCGTGCAGGAGAGCCATTTCTTGGCTAAAACTGTCTATCTGTGACTTTCTGAAGATTTGACGTTCCGCTTTTACAATATCAGTAGCGGACAAGAAACAAGAGTTTGCTGTTAAAGAATAATTATTATCAGAAAAGTTAGAATTTTATCTCAATACTGTCAAAACTGTTCGAAACTTATTTGCGCACTGATAAAACCGCGCGGTAGCCCGTACGAATCTTAACCATACGCTAAAACGTAATGGATCTGGAGTTACCGGTGAAGGTAACTTATCCAGGGTAGTAAAATTAACTACCGCTTTAGAAGATTTTAACTCTTCCAAAGCGGGAGCAGTTTCTGAAGCTGATGGTTCCTTTGGCCATTCTTCAGCTGGTGACAGTAAGAATTCGGGACCAGATAACCATCGCTTAAGGTAAATGACGATCTTTATACCTAGTAGCATCGTCTGCAACATTGAGACCACTTGGTACGTATTTCCAATTGTTGACATTAGTAATTTCAGTGATTTCGCCTACGCGATTTGCAACAAATGGTCTAAATATTCGCGAATCATTTCGTATCCAGCTTAAAACTGTGGTTGAATCAGTCCACAAGTATATAGCATCCGTGTGAACTTTATGACCATCACAGATTGATTTGGCAAATCGAGCAGCAATCAGAGCAGCCTGGAGTTCCAGACGAGGTATCGAAGAGGATTTAATGGGAGCTAAACGAGTTTTCCCACCAATGAGAGATAGCTTCACAGTTCCACTAGTGAAGGTGATTCTCCAATATGCGACACAAGCTTGAGCTTGTTCGCTAGCGTCAGCTAGAAGGTGAAGCTGCCTATCAATTATAGCTTCACCCTGAAATCCACATCGATACCAACGAGGAATCTTAATGTCAGAAACAGTAGTCAAAATTTGGAACCAGGACATCCATTTTTTCGTTTAGGACCCTAGGCTCAACTGCAAAGCTCAACCAGTTGAGCCGTTCGGACTTTTTTTTCCCGTAGGCTCAACTGGTTGTGCCTAGGGGAAAAAAATGTATCGAAGGCTCAACTGGGACCTAGATTAAAACACGAGACTTAACTAGTTGAGCCTTTTGAACTTTTTTTTCGCGTAGGCGCAACTGGTTGTATAGATATATTATATCTTACCTGTGACAGCTGTCAAAATGACAGTTGGTGTCATATTTTATGATTTTGATTTCACATTTAGATTAAATTTTGTTTACAAATAGCACCGATATAGCTCTTATAAATGACACCTGTCATAGTGACAGTTGCCGTCGTATTTTATGATTTTGATTTCATACTTAGATAACATTCGACTTAAAAATAGCACCGATATAGGTCTTAGCTATGACAGCTGTCAAAGTGACAGTTGAAGTCGTATTTTATGATTTTGATCTCACACTTAGACTATATTTGGCTTAAAAATAACACCGATATAGGTCTTAGTTGGGACTGCTGTCAAAGTGACAGTTGATGACGTATTTAGTGATTTTGATTTCACACTTAGATAACATTCGACTTAAAAATAGCACCGATATAGGTCTTAGCTATGACAGCTGTCATAGTGATAGTTGAAGTCGTATTTTATGATTTTGATTTCATACTTAGATTACATTCGACTTAAAAATAGCACCGAGATAGGTCTTAGCTATGACAGCTGTCATAGTGACAGTTGAAGTCGTATTTAGTGATTTTCATTTCACACTTAGATAACATTCGACTTAAAAATAGCACCGATATAGCTCTTATCTATGACACCTGTCATAGTGACAGTTGAAGTCGTATTTTATGATTTTGATTTCATACTTAGATTACATTCGACTTAAAAATAGCACCGAAATAGGTCTTAGCTATGACAGCTGTCATAGTGACAGTTGAAGTCGTATTTAGTGATTTTGATTTCACACTTAGATAACATTCGACTTAAAAATAGCACCGAGATAGGTCTTAGGTATGACAGCTGTCATAGTGACAGTTGAAGTCGTATTTAGTGATTTTGATTTCACACTTAGATAACATTCAACTTAAAAATAGCACCGATATAGGTCTTAGTTGTGACAGTTGTCAAAGTGACAGTTGATGACGTATTTAGTGATTTCGATCTCACACTTAGACTATATTTGGCTTAAAAATAACACCGATATAGGTCTTAGTTAGGACTGCTGTCAAAGTGACAGTTGATGACGTATTTAGTGATTTTGATTTCACACTTAGATAAAATTCGACATAAAAATAGCACCGATATAGGTCTTAGCTATGACAGCTGTCATAGTGACAGTTGAAGTCGTATTTTATGATTTTGATTTCATACTTAGATTACATTCGACTTAAAAATAGCACCGAGATAGGTCTTAGCTATGACAGCTGTCATAGTGACAGTTGAAGTCGTATTTAGTGATTTTCATTTCATACTTAGATAACATTCGACTTAAAAATAGCACCGATATAGCTCTTATCTATGACACCTGTCATAGTGACAGTTGAAGTCGTATTTTATGATTTTGATTTCATACTTAGATTACATTCGACTTAAAAATAGCACCGAGATAGGTCTTAGCTATGACAGCTATTTTAGTGACAGTTGATGTCGTGTTTAATGATTTTGATTTGACACTACTACACGACTACTTGAAAAAAACACGGATCTTTGCTGTTACAGTTTAGACCTTGGCGTTTTTTTTTAATTTGACATCTCTCAATATAATTGATAAATATTTCAAGCATCCTATATTGTGATCTATCAAATAATTATTTTATTAACAATTCATTGTTATTAAAATAATAATAATCGAGTGATTTCATAATATGGAGCTTGCAATTGGTCTAAAATTTCAGGGCGATTCCAACCATCATTATTGCGGATGAATAATAAATAAACGGTTTTGCAGTTGAACATTTTATTTCAGCTGCTGTCCACTTGAATAATAATAATTAAATATGTACAATTTACGTAGTTATTCGACTGATAACAATAAGTGTAAAAGTTATTTTTTTATAATTTTATGCCATAAAAGATAAAGACAGTTGAGTTTTACTAATCTTAACAATAATTAAGGATTGTGCTGCTATCTATTGCACTGCTATATATATTGTATATACTGTATTACTAATGGTAACACAATTTTCATGCATGTCTACACTTATTACCTACAATAGACAATTTATTTTTCGCTCCTATCACTGCGTTACGGTATCAATTTTAAAATACAATAATTACACTGTGCCTTTTATAACATTTAACAGATATGGGCATGCAGATTCATATTCTTTGAAAATATTGCATTTTACAAAAATATTTATGAAATTATCGACCTATCGTACTGGTTTAAAAGGTATTGTGCTGCACTAGACATGGTCTTTATAACCGCCTGTATTCTTGTAACACACCTGTTGCAGTATCTCAAAATATGGTGCTGCACTTATGGTGTCAAACAATAATTAAAAGTATTGTACTTAAACATAACGATCACCTGTGTCAACTTAACAAAGCAATAAATGTTATTGCAAAAACGATTTCTAGTTTTTAAAATAAAAAGTTGAATAATCCGATCTTCCAATGAGTGAGTTATATAATGAACAATAATCTCATGAAATGCGATTGCAGATCTGGAAGTATCTAGAAGTTTATGGCTATAAACTTCTAGATACTATATCTCTCTATCCAACGTACAACATTGTCTCTATATTTTATAAAACATGTAGATAAATTTCACGAAAACAGTATTTGATAACCAAGGTGAGGTATAAATTTAAAAAAAAACAGTTTGGAAGACCATAGATAAGGAGGCCGGAAAAAAAACAAAAGACATTGCATGCGTCCTTGTAAGTAATAATCAGACAGTTTCAGAACCAATACATCGATATATAAAAACATTTAAAAGTTTAAACGTTAAAGCAACAGAGGATTTATGGGGATTATCCGTAAAAATGCTAGAGTCAATAATAGAAGTTATAGCGCCACATTTGATGATCATATTTAATTTATGTATTGATAGAGGTACATTTCCTGACCTAATGAAAATGAGCAAAATCACCCCTATTTTTAAACCAGGTAGTAAGGCCGACCCCTCAAATTATAGACCGGTCTCTGTGCTTCCGGCTTTGAGCAAAATATTCGAAAAGATAATGCTTCAACAACTCTTGTCTCATTTTAATGAACATAGGATTTTACACGAAAATCAGTTCGGTTTCACGAAAAGCAGATCAACAACAGATGCAGGAGTCCAGTTAGTCAAGCATGTGCTGGAGGCTTGGGAGAGCTCACAGGATGCCATTGGCGTATTTTGTGATCTCTCCAAAGCTTTCGACTGTGTAGAGCACCGCACTCTAATTTATAAGCTACACCACTATGGAATTCGTGGAGCTGCTCTGAATCTTGTAGAATCATACTTATCTGATAGGCAGCAAAAAGTTGGCATTAATGGCGTGACATCTTCTGGATCTTTGGTCAGAATGGGGGTTCCACAGGGGTCGATCTTGGGTCCGTTCTTATTCTTAGCATATATCAATGACTTACCACATATGGTTGAGGGCCTTGCTGACATAGTTCTTTTTGCGGATGATACTTCTCTGATTTTTAAAGTAGATAGGAAAGATAGAGAACTAGTTCAAGTCAACAACGCGTTAACTATTGTTTCAAATTGGTTCGCCGCAAACAACCTGTTTCTCAACGCAAAGAAAACGAAATGTTTAAAATTTTCCATGCCTAATGTAAGACATATAGAGCCAAACGTATTACTCGACGGAAATAAATTGAAAATTGACAAGGCAATAGTCTTTCTAGGTATTAGCATAGACTCTAAATTACAATGGGGTCCTCATATTGATGCACTATCTGGAAGACTGAGCTCAGCTGCATATGCGGTTCATAAAATTAGGCAATTGACAGATATAGCTACTGCTCGACTGGTCTACTTTGCTTACTTCCACAGCATAATGTCATATGGTATCCTGCCAAGGGCGTACCCAGGATTTCAGCTAGGAGGGGGCAGGGGGCTGCTTATACCTGTTTCGAAAAGATCGTCTGTCGGGTATATTGAAACAAAAAATCATGAAAATTGACTTTTATTCATTAATTTTGATGATGACACAAAACAAAATATTATACATAATTATACCATACATTATGTATAATATATATTATTATATTATGTATGTATATATTAATTTAACAGTAATCTTCTCGGATTTGCCGCAAATTTGTCTATGACAGTCTTTTCAATAAACTCACTGTTGTCTTTTAAATAGTTGCGATGTACGCTCATCAGACATAAACCCGTAAGCCTTTCTTCACCCATGGTGCTTCTAAGCCACGTTTTAACTCTTCGCAGCGTACTGAAGGACCGTTCTACGGTCGCCGTGGTGCATGGGATAGTGCTTAAAATAATTAATGCCTTTCTGACAGCAGGGTAAAAAATGTTGGCTTCGTTGAACAGATCAATTACTTCTATGTCCCTTAATTGATCATCTGATAAAGCCTTCGTCACCCATAAATTATGCCAAAGGTTCAGTTCTCCGGTGATATCCAGGTTATAAAATTCTTGGAATGATTCTGCGTTTTTGTGTAGGTCTGTAATGCTGGTTTTTGTCATACACAAGGGATGTAGCCTGCTTAAAGCATACGCCGGAGTATTTTCTTGGGAGAATCGAATATTCAGTGAAATGAGTGAATCAATGTATGGGATTATCAGGGAACGCCGCCAATATTCGTTATCATTGTCTGATGGCGGATTACTTCTATGTGTTTGCTTATGAGCAAGACGTGGAACCGAAATTTCTATGTTCAAATCCATTGCAACAGCTCGTGCTTTTTGAAGTATTTCATTACTTATTCTATCAGGAAACTCGCGGTCATTTCTGAGAATGTCCTTGATATTTTTGATGTGTTCCCCTACCGAGATCATGTCGATCGATTTAGCTTGCAGTGCTTTAACTACTGGTTCTAAAACTGCTGAATATTTGGCTATTGTTTGTAGAGTAACAATAAACACTGGTTTTGTAACGGCTGAATGCAACTGATATGCAGATTTTCTGGTGGCATAATTTCCTTCTACGGATAACGTTTCTAGAGATTTCACAAGCTCTGAAAAATGTTGAGAAAACTTTCTGATTGATTTATATTTTTCTGACCATCTCGTCTCACATAATCGTGATAGGTTTGGAGCGTAGTTTCGACGTGTAGTCGATTCCCTGAAAAACGTTATAACATCCTTTACAGTGGCGACAGTATTTCTAATTTCTGGCACTGCGTTCGCATCATTCACAACAAGGTTGAGTTTGTGACTTGAGCAATGAAAATATAAAGCACGAGGATATTTTTTTCTCAAAATGGCTTGTACGCCACCCTCTTTCCCTGCCATTGTAGAACAGCCATCGAATCCAAAACCTACGCAATCTTCGGTTGAGAGGTTAGAACTAATTAAGAAATTGTCAATTGCTTCGGCAATTGCGGAAGCATTTTGTGCTTTTAGTTCAACGAACCCTACAAATTCTTCTCTGATTTTCCTTTTGCTTTCGTCGTAGAACCGCACGCCTATTGACAGCTGTTCTTTCCCAGATACGTCTGCTGTTTCATCAGCTAAGACTGCGTAAGCCATGGTCTTCTGAACCTCACTAATTATATTCTCCTTAATAACTTCGCCACATAAATTTATCAATTCGTTTTGTATTTTTGGTGATGTGTAAACTGCATTGCGACGGCACTTTTCCAGGTGACTCTTTAATCTGTCGTCCCCTGAATTGATTCTCAACTTCAATAAATCTAATAAAACACCCTCATCTGCTTGTTTGCCCCTAAGAGGCATATCACGTGTGCCGCAAAATACTATACAAGAAATAATTGATGACAATATTTGTCTGTTTTCATCGATTTCTTTTTGGTGTCCACTTTGCAGTTGGATGTCTACAGGAACATTTTTAAGAAAAATTTTTGCAGCATTTGTCGCCGTTTGGTGAAGGTTGGTCGTTGCATGCTTTCGGCAGTCTTCATGCATATTTTTGAACTTTATATATGGCCTGACCATAAACGATCCCAAAATTCCTCTCACAGTGCTAATGGGCGGAGGGAACAAAACACAATGCTTATAAAGAGCACCTTTTAGTCGCTTGGAATATACTAGCCATGGTGAATATTGATCCAACCAAGCATGGTTAAATTTTCTTTTTAAATGGCTTGCATCACTTTCAAAATCGTAATTTCTGGGCGGGATCCAAGGATTTTGTAACAACTCCCTCTTCTTTTCCGTCGATAGCTGGGTAGCCAACCCAACATAACGTCCCAGATCATTTTCATGACAGCCATCGTCCACTATAATTTCAGGATCGACGTTGACGTCATAAGTTTGTTGGGATGTCGATGGAGAAGAATAGTCGGCAACAGATATATTAACAGGTTCTACAGGAGAATTTGACGCTTGTCCAATGTTAGCATGCAATGATCTTGGCATTACATGAGTGGTTTTATCATGGTTGTCATTTTCATCGCTTCCACTGCTACTTTCCCGACCTTTTTTTCTTTTTTCGCGTGTCCTCCCTAAAAAATGGATACACAAAAATACTCTTACAGTGTTAAGGCGGGTTGTATAAGACGAAAATAAAGATCAAGTTTCACATTCTAATATATATGGTTTGAACGCCAAATAAGCATAACTAGGTAATTTGAAATAATACACTTGTTGTGACGTTAGAGAAAAGGGACTTTGTTGTCGGTATGGACTTATTAATAAATCCAAAATATTGCAAGGATCTTTCTTTTATGTTTTTTTTTTACTTTTTAATCACAAAATATTCACAAATGTTATTTTAGCTATTATAACAAAACCACGTCTTGTAATTAATAAATTTAAATATTGTAAGTAATGCTTAAGATATACACTTACAAGAGAGTCAAAGCCCCCCATTAAATCAAATAATCATATTAGGTACCTACTTAAGTGTTTTGTTTTGACTCACCTCTTTCAAAGAATTTCCTGATATCCATTTGACGGAGTAATATTTCCAGTTGTTGCACAGTAAACGTAAATCTCGTGTCGCCGCAACGAAACTATAAGACACTATGTCGTATGAAATATTCGCTCGTATTACACTCCGAACTGAATTGTATTCGAACTAAATTGACGTGCTCTGCCTCACGCTTCCGCTTATATATTGAAATATTCTTGCTCCCGAAATATGTAGAAAATACTCGACTCTATTTCCATCCTTGTCTTATACTTGCTATCACTGTCTTTTCTTTCCAGAATAGTCCATGCTAGAACGTTATTCGCGGTATTGCTATTCAATACAAGATGTCGCTATTGACCGTATAAATTGATCCTATTTCTTTTTACTGGAAAAAGTACTGCCGTCCGAAACTAGATGGCGCTAGATGTTGTTTTCTCCCAATTATATTCGGCTTTAATCCTAGATGGCTCTCTGATTGTCTCGGCGGAACCGGAAACTACGAGATGCGACGGTTTTGCGGGAGATTTAAATTATATTGCATCGCTAACAGTATACTAGAATTACTAGAGTCTGTCTAGTGAGCCGCGGCACAGATAAAACCGCAGCAAAAATCTTTTAGTTGTAAACACTGAATATACTATGAAATTTGAATTTGATACTTTCCTATTTTATTTTATAAACACTAAGAATCTTAAACTAAATCTGTACAGATATATACTACTTAAAATAATATGCAACATATTGAATATTATTTTATTTTAGCATTGAAAACAAATTAATATAATAAATAAAACCAAACTTGCATCAAAACCTTACTTAGTTTTTATTTATTCTGTCGCGTAATCAAAATCTGATTCCAGAAATTAAATTCTCGACTATGAATCGTTACTGTCACTTTCATTATCACTAAAAAATAATAAAAACGAAATAAAGAAATAAATAAAGTGTATCAAAACTTGATCAAAACATTTTGCGTTTCGTTTGACGGCGGCTGAAAGTCACTATATAAAATATTCTAATAAATACGTTGCGGCACGACCGACACGACTCACTATACATAGACTCTATATCGAATATTGTAGAATATTTAACTATAGAAAAAAAAATCTGGCTGAAAAGATATTTTGTTTCCAACACTTCATTTTGCGCAGAGTAGGTAATACGTTTTTAATTTCTATTTGCCAAAAAAAAATTACATTTATTTAATCTCCTAGGGGGGGGGCAGCTGCCCCCCCCCTGCCCCTACCTGGGTACGCCCTTGTATCCTGCTGTGGGGGTCAGCGGCGGACATAGAGACAGTTTTTATATTGCAAAAGCGGGCAGTTCGAGCCATCTACGAAATGGGTCCCCGCGAATCCTTAAGACAAATGTTCAAAGAAATTAACATATTAACTCTTCCATCTTTGTATATCCTAGAAAATATAATGAACGTTCGTAAAAATATAAAGAAGTTTAGAATAAATAGTGATATGCATAATATTAATACTAGAAATAAGGATAGGATAGCTGTATCTAAATTTAGACTCACGAAAACTAAAAATAAGTACTTCTTAGGCAATTGTGTACGTTTCTATAATAAAATCCCGAATGACATTACTGAGCTCACTGAAGGGAAATTCAAGTAACGTGTCAAAAATATACTAATGAAAAAAGCCTATTATAAATTGAGTCACTACTTAGAAGACAAAGATGCCTGGAAGCTTTCCACTACTGCCTAGTAGCCAACTATTGAATAAATTTGTTATTTTAATACTACTCATATGTAACCTCAATGTACAAAGACTTGAAAAAATAATGACCCACGAGTTTCTTGCTGCTTCTTCTCGGCGGTGGTTCTTTTCCGAAGACAGCGGTAGAATCATTTAAAAATTTTGAGGTTCATAAGAGTGTCTATGATGCCTAAACTGAATAAATAATTTTTGAATTTTGAATTCTCATACTGTGATATTGTCATATTTTATGAAATTATCAAAAACAAGATAACCGAGTATCATTTTTCTTAAATGTTTGTTATACCTATACTTAATCTGTAACACTTTTATCGCTGGTAGATCACAGAAAATGAACAGTTGTATGTTTCACAAGAGAACACATTTTTTGTATATCTCGTGCCTTTACATCACTCACTTTGCATAGTATTCTATATTAGAATCACTCGCTACTGTGAGACTTATTTGCTAGTTCGTGATTAAGTTAGCACTCTGTCATTCCGCCAAGGCTGATTTGGATTAAAAAAAGTGGTTGTCTATAAAGTCTGTTTACGGACGGTAATTTTACGTGATAACGTCATAAGACAAAATGAACAATTAGGCCGATCGTGCCTCTCTATCGCTTGTTCCGCGTTCTTGCTTGCACGCTCGTCATAAGTATGAAATCAAAATCACTAAATACGACTTCAACTGTCACTATGACAGCTGTCATAGCTGGTGCATATAACCTCCAGGTTTGACCAGGGGGCGATGCGCGCCTGCCACAATTAGAGATGTTGAACAGGATAAGTTGCTGGTTCACCTAAATCCTAGAATTTATGTAGGTACTTGATACACAGTGATGCTGCTAATACAACAAACCAGGAAACCATTAGAGAGCTACTCACCTTTGCAGAGGAATTCACCACGTCTCACAGGTAGGTAGGTATCGTCCAGGTCATCTAGTCTATCTGGGTCACAGGTTACTGTGCACAACACTGCACTAGGTCACTCTTCTCTAGCAACTTGAAGGTATTTAATTAACGGGTTTACAAGTTCTTATGTTAATTGCGAACGATCGTGAGAAAATCGATCATTGACCGCGCGGTAGGTGGGGTCCATTCAAGTACCCATAACAGACTGCCGGCGCAGGAGGCGCGGGTGCGATGTCACCCGACGAGAAACAGGTTTCATCGTCAGACAATGATAAGTAAACTCCCCTTGCGTGGCACATGGAAGTCGTAATAGCAGCATCAGATAAAATTTGGATGAGTAATTTATCGTATGGAATGATGGTAAAATAATAGGCGTAACCATTTCCCCCGGCTTGAAAGGTCCTACTTTCGAAACACGAAGAGGAAAAGGTATAAATTGCATATCGTCACATATTACCTTTTATGACTCTGTGGCTAAACTAATATTTGTTATGTGGTAACTATATCTAACGTCTGCACTAGAATGCGAATTAAAACTAATATTATGGAAGGAAAAGTGATAAAGTAAATGCAGTTTATTGAGTTGGCAGAGGGCATAACCTTACAACCGGCCGACTCCGCAATATTCCATCTTTAGTCTTAACCGCAGCGACTCTAATAATCCCCTTCTTGTCCGGATAGATTTCGGTAATTAAACCTAACGGCCAATGTAAGGGCATGAAATTATCCTGCATGGAGATCACGACCATGCCAACTCGAACCGGGTTGGCTGGAGTGTTCCACTTTTGTTTGGACTGCAGTGTGTGCAAGTATTCTTGACGCCACCGTTTCCAGAATGATTGGACCAATTTGTCCATTAATTGATATCGCGAAATCAAGTGTAACCGTGTTTCAGTCACTTCGCGAGACGGAAGGAAGATGAGTGGTTTCGTATGCAGGAAGTGGGCAGGCGTTAGTGCAGATGGTTCTGAAGGATCAGAACTGAGCGAGCATAGCGGCCTTGAATTAAGCAACGCTTCTATTTGAGTCAACACGGTGTTGAGCTCATCAAAGGTCAAGATTTGGTTACCTATTACTTTAAAAAGGTGCGTTTTGACCCCTTTAACCTCACTCTCCCAGCACCCTCCGAAATGAGGTGCTCTACATGGTATATTTTTCATAGTAATGCGATGCTCAGCGAGCACTGATTCCCATACAGGGCGATATTCTTTTGCCAAGAATTGATACAGATCGCGAAGATACGATCGAGTGCCTATAAAGTTAGTAGCATTATCGGTGTAGAGGCATTCGACCGGACCTCTACGTGATAGAAAGCGTTTGAACGCGCAGAGAAAACTCGCGGTGCTCAAATCTGAAGCAACCTCGAGATGCAGCGCACGAGTTGTCAAGCACGTGAAGAGGCATATATATGCCTTTCTGCTTTTTTGGCCTCTACCACGCACAGAAGTAATAGAGATAGGTCCCGCGAAATCGCAGCCTGAGTGGTAGAACGGTTTTGGCGCCACCTCTACGCGACACCGCGGCAAGTCGGCCATAATAGGAAAGACTGGCCGTGGTTTTGCTCGGAAGCAGGTATTGCAATGGAAAGTAATGTGACGTGCAATACGTCGAGCTGACAAAATCCAATATCGCTGTCTTAATAAGGACACTAGCAGATTGGGACCAGTGTGAAGATTCTGTTGGTGGTAGTGAGACACCAAAAGTTTCACTATATGATCTTCACAAGGAAGTAGAATCTGATGTCGTGAGTCAAATTCTAGCTCAGAATTAGCTAATCGGCCACCTATATGGATAAGATCGTTATGAAGAAATGGACTCAGTTTCTGAATTTGCTTCGAGCACAATTCATTACGAGTAAGACGCTCTATATCGGGTCCGAAATGAACTCGTTGAACTGAACGCCATACTACTGACTCAGCAAATTCTAAATCAGATGCAGTTATAGACCCAATAGGTAACCGTTTCAAAAATTTATAAACGAAACAAATCATTTTTATATATTTTATCCAGGATGAAAACCTGGTCGAGTGGTTATACAAAATGTCTTCGGAAAGTGCACTTTCGTCCGAGCATTCGTGCGATATCGCAGGTAAAGCAATATGCTTTATTTCTGGAAGTTCTTGTGCTTCACTCGTGACGAATGGCTTAACAGGCCATTCTGCTCGAGGTAACTTAAGCCATTGAGGCCCATTCAGCCACAAAGGATGATGAACTAGCTGGGCTGGCGTTAAGCCACGTGAAAGACAGTCACTAGGATTCTCAGATCCTGTGACGTGAAAGAAGTGTTCAGCCGATAAATTGTCGTGAATTTTGGCGATGCGATTGGCGACATAAGTGTGCCAGCGATGCGGTGCGGAATGAATCCAACTCAAAGTCACAGTTGAATCAGAAAAAGCTACAACAGCCTCAATAGCATGTCGAGCTGCGTAAAGGTCGTAAACACGTTTAATCAACGTTGATAAAAGGAGTGCTGCACATAGCTCTAGGCGGGCTAGCGACACTACTTTGAGCGGTGCGACCTTAGACTTCGCACATACTAGTGAGACTATAATATGTCCGTCAGGCTTGACCACGTGGGCATAAACCATTCCGCCATAAGCCTTTTCACTAGCATCAGCGTAGCCGACCAGAGATACCCTACAGGTTTCGTCTACTCCGATATGGCGTGCGAATCTCATTTGCGAAATAAGAGGCAATTCAGCTTGAAATTGATCCCATAGACGAACAATGCGAATTGGTGGAGTATCATCCCATCCAATTTTGACGAGCCATAGCTCTTTTATAAGTAGTTTGGCGTACAGGATCATAGGTGCAACTAGACCTAACACATCGAAAAGACGTGCGATAGCTGAGAGAATATTTCTCTTCGTGCACGGCCGCTCATCGGGATTTACTTGAAATGCAAAGCAATCATCGTCTGGATACCAACGAAGCCCCAAAATCTTTTGCGTTGGATCTTTACTTAAATCAACGCTCTGAGAGAGTCGTAATGGCTCGGGAATACTATCAAGCACTTCCGTGCTATTGCTTGACCACTTGGTCAACTGAAAGTCACCTAAAGCGAAGATTTTAATCAGTTGATGAGCAGCGTCTATAGCTAGCGCATTGCTAGTTATAGAACTGACAATATCATCTATGTATGTGTCTCTATGCAAGATTTCACTCGCAAGAGGTAGAGTTTGACCTTCGTCTTGGACCAGTTGCTGAACTGTGCGGATGGCAATAAACGGCGAACACTTGAGACCAAAGGGAAGGACTGAGAACGAATAACATTGAAGATCCTCATTCTCGCAAAAGCGGTAGAGTATACGTTGAAGTGAGCGATCTTCAGGACGTATGCCTATGCGGAGATACATAGCTTTCACGTCAGCCGAGATAGCTATTATGAAAAGCCTAAAATTTAATAAAATGTTAAACAGGTCAGTCTGAAGGGCTGGACCAGCGTGTAGTATATCGTTTAGCGAAACACCATTGTCTGTCTTAGCGCTTGCGTCCAAAACCAGACGCAGTTTAGTAGTAGTTTTATCCTCTCGGATGACAGCATGGTGCGGAATATAATATGCAACTTCTCGATCGAGTGAAGCGCCTTTAGGGAGAACTCCTTGCACAAGAGAAATGTAGTTTTGATTTATATAATCCCGAATGACATCATCGTACAATAGCTTTACATTAGGGTTTGCCTTGAGCTTGCGCTCTAAGCTCAAAAACCTGCGACGTGCTATATCAAAAGAATTCCCTAATGCCGTTGCATTTGTTTTCAGTGGCAAGGCAGCCACATATTTACCCGACTGCGTGCGAGTAGTAGTTGCACAGTAAAATTGCTCACAGTGTGTATCATCTACACTCACTATGGGGGACAATGCGACTTCCTCAATCTCCCAGAATTTGCGAAGATCACAGCACTGGGGAGAGGAAAAAGCGCAAAACGACAGCGTGGCTGTATTTGGCGCCGATACAGGCGCATCTCCCATAAGAATATATCCCAGTACAGTTTCTAAGGCGTCGGGATATCCTGGTGTACTGGTCACGTGACCTGGTCGCAATAACTTAGCAAACAGTTTTACCCCTAATAGGATATCTATGTTACCCGGCACACCCCAAGTATCGTCCGCGAGTAGTTTAGAATCGATGTGATTTAAATCAGCAACATTTATTGAACATAACGGTAGTTGATCTGTTATCTGATCTAATACTAACGCATTGATATTGTACTTAGGTTGAGTGCGTAACCGAGAGCTAAACGTAAGGTCAACTGAACCCCGAACTGGCTGAGAGGTACCACCAATACCTTTGACGGTGCTTATAGAGTCGTCACAAATAGGTAACCCGAGCATGCGACAACAACGGGTTGTTATATAGTTCTTCTGTGAACCGGGGTCCAACAGACACCTGACCACAACATCTTTACCTTTTCTACCTACCACTAACACTTTAGCAGTAGCAAGCACTTCGGTGGTTCTTGTGGTCCACTGCACTGATGCAGAATGTGTGCATAAAGCTACCCGATCTGAAGTAGTCGAAGTAGCTACAGATCCCGGGGCAGGTGCCGCGTCGGGGTCAGAGGATGACCCTGTCGAGTACGTTTCCATTTTTGCGGGCGATTGCTCAAAATGGATAAGGCTATGATGTTTACCGCCACATTTTTTGCAAGAAGTCTTGGACTGACACCTAGATACGGTATGTTGACTACTTAAACAGTTACCGCACATGTGATGGTCTTTTATAAATTTAAATCTGTCATTTACATTCAATTTCTGAAATTCACCACACTTAAATAAATGCGTGTGCGAAGAATGACAGAGTGAGCACTTAGGTACACAGTACAGTGTACAGACAGTAGCCACATACACCTGCGATACCTTAGACGTGGCGGTGGCATTACTTCCGGTAGTTCCGGTGGGCCGCGGCTCAGAGCGCTGCGGCGCGGTGCGATACATTATTTTAACTTGTTCGCGTACAAACTTCACGAAATAATCGTAATCTATACTCTGTGGGTCCTTCTGAGTACGAAGGGACATTTCATAATGTTTAGCGATATCCGAGTCTAATAACTTAAGACCGAGGTGCGTAAAAATAAAATCCTCTAAGTTATCTATTTTTAATTGCTTAAGACCAGCTACAGTCGCGGTGAATTTATCGAACACCCTTTCAATATTAGCGGGCGACGAACCGGCCGATTTAAGTGAAAACAATTGATTTAAATAATTCACTGCAAGCGCGCGGTTGTCTAGGTATTTAGCGATAAGCGCATCCCAGACTACGCGGTAATTGTCCGCTGAAGGCAAAATGCCTGCTGCCACATTCCTAGCTTTCCCCTTTAGACAACTCAGTAGATAATGAATTCGATCTGAATCTGATAAACCTGAGTTTGTGTGAATTACTCGCTTAAAGGTTTCATGAAAGTATGGATAAGTTTGAATGTCACCATCAAATGTCGGCAATTCTATCTTCGGTATCTTAATGTGGTGAGCGTTGGAACTAGGACCCGGCTGCAGCCCGCTTGGTGACACGGACGGCTCAGTTAACGAACAAACGGCTTCCTTTATTTCGCATGCCAAATCATCAAATGCATTTAAAGCGCTGTAATTAATTTCATAAGTAGGCTCTAATTTCAGACTTAAAACATTCAAATTGTCTAGAATTGTACAAAATTCACTTCTTATCGTATCAATTTGTTTGGCTTGTGCAATAAAAGTTTTCCGTGTTCTGTCAGTAGATAATGTTTTTATAGAATCATATATACTTTGAATCCTGGCGAAATAAGTCGCGCGTTTACTTTCATAAAGTCTGAGCTTTGTCTTATCATCCATTATGAACAGAATATAAAAACAATTAAAAACACTAAAACCTTTTCTTTTACGGAACCACTAACGCTTAAAGCGGAACCCAAATGTAAGTCAAAGTATATAATGCGTACGAAATCCTTCCGTTCTACGTGAAATTCTATTACGATTACAGTTTTCAACGTACGGTAGGCCTATGAATAATAAGAATATTTTAAGTAAGTACCTAGGCCAATTTAAACCTTCAGAAAGTAGGTACATAAATATAGCAAATAAGTCAGTAACTTAAACGTAAACAAACGATTATTTTACGCTATTGCGTTGCGAGTGGCGAGTTTTAAAACCTGATTACAAATGTCTTATCGTATATCAGTAGGTATTTACGATGCGGAACTGCAACCAACACAATTGGTGCGATGCGCTTAATAATAATTAATTATAGCTTACACTACCGAATAGATATCTTCCGAATGCGCACAGAACACTAGGTAACGCAGGTAAAATTAGTTGATACAAATAAAATAAATTATTACATGCACCTACCTAATTCACGAACTAGTATATTACCCAATCCGTTCAGATAGCTATACCGCTATACCAACGCTACGAAGCTACGTTCAATGCGATCGATGCATCTAAAGTATACCTACACCTAGGGATGTTGGCTACTCAACGTACCGAAGTAGTAAGTGTTTGTTAATTTACCTAAAGTTCCCCGTCAATAAATCAAGGGTTACTTATTTAAGATAAACTCACAAGCGATGCGAATAAGATGACGAAATTGCACTAATTAAGCCAAATGCGATGAGTCTGTGTGTCCTATAAATAAATACTCGTCTAAACCAATTATGACGAGCTGATATGAAAGCAATAGGTACCCACTATTCAATTTGCAAGTTGCTACAATATTACAATAACAACTTTGAATAAGTATTAGGCTCGCTAGAAATGAATGGAAAAATCCAACTATAGAACTGCACTACCCACTAACTGCATACGATATGATACGGCAAGTAAAACGTGTTAACGTCACGATCGTATTGACATTACGCAGTTAGAATAATAAACCTTCAAGCAAGGTAATAGGGATGAAGTTTGAGTGACGATATGCAATTACTAAATGAAATCTAGAAATTTCGACTACAATTCTAAGAATAATAGGTTATTGTATGTATTTAAAATATCCGGCTCGAAAAACCAAAATGGTGCATATAACCTCCAGGTTTGACCAGGGGGCGATGCGCGCCTGCCACAATTAGAGATGTGGAACAGGATAAGTTGCTGGTTCACCTAAATCCTAGAATTTATGTAGGTACTTGATACACAGTGATGCTGCTAATACAACAAACCAGGAAACCATTAGAGAGCTACTCACCTTTGCAGAGGAATTCACCACGTCTCACAGGTAGGTAGGTATCGTCCAGGTCATCTAGTCTATCTGGGTCACAGGTTACTGTGCACAACACTGCACTAGGTCACTCTTCTCTAGCAACTTGAAGGTATTTAATTAACGGGTTTACAAGTTCTTATGTTAATTGCGAACGATCGTGAGAAAATCGATCATTGACCGCGCGGTAGGTGGGGTCCATTCAAGTACCCATAACAGACTGCCGGCGCAGGAGGCGCGGGTGCGATGTCACCCGACGAGAAACAGGTTTCATCGTCAGACAATGATAAGTAAACTCCCCTTGCGTGGCACATGGAAGTCGTAATAGCAGCATCAGATAAAATTTGGATGAGTAATTTATCGTATGGAATGATGGTAAAATAATAGGCGTAACCAATATCTAAGACCTATCTCGGTGCTATTTTTAAGTCGAATGTAATCTAAGTATGAGATCAAAATCATAAAATACGACTTCAACTGTCACTTTGACAGCTGTCATAGCTAAGACCTATATCGGTGCTATTTTTAAGTTGAATGTAATCTAAGTGTGAAATCAAAATCACTAAATACGTCATCAACTGTCACTATGACAGCTGTCATAGCTAAGACCTATATCGGTGCTATTTTTAAGTCGAATGTTATCTAAGTGTGAAATCAAAATCACTAAATACGTCATCAACTGTCACTTTGACAGCAGTCCTAACTAAGACCTATATCGGTGTTATTTTTAAGCCAAATATAGTCTAAGTGTGAGATCAAAATCACTAAATACGTCATCAACTGTCACTTTGACAACAGTCACAACTAAGACCTATATCGGTGCTATTTTTAAGTTGAATGTTATCTAAGTGTGAAATCAAAATCACTATATACGACTTCAACTGTCACTATGACAGCTGTCATACCTAAGACTTATCTCGGTGCTATTTTTAAGTCGAATATAATTTAGGTGTGAAAATAAAATCACTAAATACGACTTCAACTGTCACTTTGACAGCTGTCATAGCTAAGACCTATATCGGTGCTATTTTAAGTCGAATGTTATCTAAGTGTGAAATCAAAATCACTAAATACGACTTCAACTGTCACTATGACAGCTGTCATAGCTATGACCTATTTCAGTGCTATTTTTAAGTCGAATGTAATCTAAGTATGAAATCAAAATCATAAAATACGACTTCAACTGTCACTATGACAGGTGTCATAGATAAGAGCTATATCGGTGCTATTTTTAAGTCGAATGTTATTTATGTGTGAAATGAAAATCAATAAATACGACTTCAACTGTCACTATAACAGCTGTCATAGCTAAGACCTATCTCGGTGCTATTTTTAAGTCGAATGTAATCTAAGTATGAAATCAAAATCATAAAATACGACTTCAACTGTCACTATGACAGCTGTCATAGCTAAGACCTATATCGGTGCTATTTTTAAGTCGAATGTTATCTAAGTGTGAAATCAAAATCACTAAATACGTCATCAACTGTCACTTTGACAGCAGTCCTAACTAAGACCTATATCGGTGTTATTTTTAAGCCAAATATAGTCTAAGTGTGAGATCAAAATCACTAAATACGTCATCAACTGTCACTTTGACAACTGTCACAACTAAGACCTATATCGGTGCTATTTTTAAGTTGAATGTTATCTAAGTGTGAAATCAAAATCACTATATACGACTTCAACTGTCACTATGACAGCTGTCATACCTAAGACTTATCTCGGTGCTATTTTTAAGTCGAATATAATTTAGGTGTGAAAATAAAATCACTAAATACGACTTCAACTGTCACTTTGACAGCTGTCATAGCTAAGACCTATATCGGTGCTATTTTAAGTCGAATGTTATCTAAGTGTGAAATCAAAATCACTAAATACGACTTCAACTGTCACTATGACAGCTGTCATAGCTATGACCTATTTCAGTGCTATTTTTAAGTCGAATGTAATCTAAGTATGAAATCAAAATCATAAAATACGACTTCAACTGTCACTATGACAGGTGTCATAGATAAGAGCTATATCGGTGCTATTTTTAAGTCGAATGTTATTTATGTGTGAAATGAAAATCACTAAATACGACTTCAACTGTCACTATAACAGCTGTCATAGCTAAGACCTATCTCGGTGCTATTTTTAAGTCGAATGTAATCTAAGTATGAAATCAAAATCATAAAATACGACTTCAACTGTCACTATGACAGCTGTCATAGCTAAGACCTATATCGGTGCTATTTTTAAGTCGAATGTTATCTAAGTGTGAAATCAAAATCACTAAATACGTCATCAACTGTCACTTTGACAGCAGTCCCAACTAAGACCTATATCGGTGTTATTTTTAAGCCAAATATAGTCTAAGTGTGAGATCAAAATCATAAAATACGACTTCAACTGTCACTTTGACAGCTGTCATAGCTAAGACCATCTAAGTGTGAAATCAAAATCATAAAATATGACACCAACTGTCATTTTGACAGCTGTCACAGGTAAGATATAATATATCTATACAACAAAAAACATTTATTAGTAATTAAAAATTAAATAAAGTAATAATAATAATAACTATCTAATCTATAAGCCCCATGGTGGGGGGAAAAGTGGCCAAAACGCTGGCGGCATTGCCACGCTGGATGGCAATGCTAAGTTTTTGCCCAAAATAGTTGAGCCTCGTGTTTTAATCTAGGTCCCAGTTCAAAGTCAAAAATCATTTATTCTATTTAGACATCAAAGACGCACTTATGAACGTCAACTTTACATTATAATGTACTTTAAAGACTCTACCGCCGCGTTCCAAAATATATAGAACCCACCGAGAAGAAGCGGCAAGAAACTCGAGGCCATTCTTTTTATATGGATGTTTACAATGTTTCTACTTAGGTACTACAAATATTACATTTTATGGGTGGCAGAGAGACAGCTTGCCAGAAGTGGAGTATTCCAAGCATCTTTATCTTCTATATAATGTCGAACTTTATAGTAAGCTTTTTTTATTAAAACGTTTTTTTACAGTCAACTTGAATTTGCCCTCTGTGAGCTCAGTTATGTGCTTTGGGATTTTAATGTAAAAACGCACACAATTTCCTAGGAATGACTTATTAGTCTTCGCAAGTCTAAAACTAGGTACCTACAGCTATCCTATTTGTATTTCTGGTATTAAAAGTGTGGTGATCACTATTTAACTTATATTTATGTAAATTTTTACGAACATACATTATATTTTCAAATACATATAAGGAAGGCAACGTTAATATATTGATTTCTTTAAATAAATCTCTCAAAGATTCACGGGGACCCATTTCGTATAAATAGCTCTAATAACACGTTTCTGAAGGATAAATATGGTCTCTATATCAGCCGCTGAACCCCATAGCAATATCCCATATATGACATTACGCTGTGGAAATATGCAAAATACACTAACCGCGCCGTAAAAGCATCTGATAGCTCTCTTATTTAGTTGCGCTTCGCAGTTGAGCCTAGGGCCCGGCATAGATATAACAATATTATCATACAAACTTGTTTACGTAATGTTACCAAAATTGGAATCTAACACAGTTAGGCTTTTAGCTTTATGATTGATGTAGGTACTTCAATTTCATTTCATGTTTAGTAATCTCAATTCTACCTGAAAAAAAAGGTAACTGTTTATGAAGGGCAGTATAAAATATCCATTAAATTTATAATTAGCAGAACATTAGGTACCTACAATAATTATATATAATGTTATGTTATGGAACCCTTCGTGCACGAGTCCGACTCGCACTTGACGTATTTTTTTTACTTAACATGAAACCATTTTTGTTAATCTCTTGAAAAAAATACCGCATTGTCTAAACATTTGTCACACAATCGCTCATCTTTACTTTATGCTAAATTAATCGACTTTAATATTATTCTTCTCATCATCTTTTTACATTGACGTTAAACACCGTGCTTTTAAAGCAAATAAAAATATCATAAACACATTTTATTAAAAACTTGTCACGTGCTAGACTCGCGCACGAAGGCTATTTTCTACTTGCAAAAAATACAACCCTGTCAAAGACATCCTAACTAATATTGCAATTTTGTTTATGTGTTACGCTCTCACGCCTAAACGGGGATTTCGGGAAAGAACGTAGGATCCTTGTCATCGTCATCATAATTATCTTCATCATCATTTATCACCATGTGGGTGAAACCACGGAACGCAGCTAGTACATTATAAGGACTGGTGCGAAGGTTAGTAATAGGGTCTCGTAATAGAAAAACCGGAAAAGAAAATAATAAACACAGTGTCATTGTGTTTAGTTCGGCCCTGGAAAAATCTAAGTACCTAAGTCCCATGTTCCAGAATGCAACTCAAATACAGTTTGATATCTGATCATCTAATCAATACTTGACATTATAATCTCTGCTTGAGCATTGTTTATAAACTATTCTCAGTTGAACTAGTTTCAAACCGATACGCAATCATCGATTTGTTGTTTCTACGGAACAATCTGTTTTTGCTTAAATTTGATTACATTGACAATATTGGTGCCGTTCTACACAGAATTTGATAACGAACCAGTTGACTCAACAGCAGCTTCGCTCGCTTGGGTTTGGTGTAGTGAAGGAAGCATCTTTTTGGAATTTCAGGGTCCTGGATTGTCCATTTATACTAAAACTGGATAATTACGTATTTATCGTTCTCTAGATTTTGATTGTTTTAGTGCACATGACTAGTAGGTAACGAGAAAAGTTACCAATGTGTTACGTTATAATACTACACTTAAATAACGTGTTACATTTGACTCTCATCGCTGACGACTGATGCTAGTTTCATCTCTCATCCATGCCGCCTTAATGCGTGCCGCAGATGTCGTGCGTGATTTAAGAACATTTTATAGAATACCTGGCTTAGTTAGGTTAGGATTGGATGGACGACGGGCTTTGTTTTTTCATAACCCACATTCATAATCATTATTTTGTTTACTGATTCGTGATGAGTACTCCTTTCTGGTCCTAAATCAATAAAAATGTTATAATAATAATATAATAAAGGGATCTATAATAATATAAGAGATTGTCACTCACTATTAATCAAATAACTATGATGGTTATATCGTAAAAAAAATGTTTGATTGGTCGCTTGGCCTGCCTTAGGTATAATCAACTTAGCTCACTTGTGTCATATAATATACCAATATGGTCTATGGTAGCATATAATATGTAAAATTATCATTGATAATAACATCATATAAACTTGGTAGACATACATGAGACATTATTTACATTGTTACCTTTTTTATGAAACAGGCCTATGTTAAAATCACAAACTGACAACTATACTGCAACTGCAGGCTTAACAAGTTTTAATGAACTAATGTCACAATATAGGGGGCAGACGAAATCACTGCACACATGAATCTATTAATGCCTGGTTGCAGCAGACTAAAAATATTAACACAAGCATTATAGCAAAGCATAGTTTATATGAACACATTTTATTTATGTAATAATATATTTATTTTGCGTTTCAGTGCAGCTGCAGATGCTTCGCCAGCAAACACTCTATTTTTTAGAACACAGTATCTTCTTATACATATAGTAAAAAAACTACTAATTATGGTGCATACATTTGAGTTCCTGTGCTCCATACAAATGTTCAGGAAATAGAAATTCACATTTGACATTATGTGCTCAGATATGGTTTTTTTTAAGTAAGTCGTGTGAGCCTTTTCTCTGAGAAATTCATTTATCAGGGCAGCGCAGTGTTCTACACAGACGACCATTTCTTTTGTAACATAATTTAAACTTTTTTTAAACTCTGAGTACTCTCTAAACTCCACAAACAAATGAAAGTTTTCAACACTTGTTGATATTAATGCTTTTTTACAATCCTCACAATTAGGCATCCTCTTCATTACGAACCCACACACATATGCACATGCCTGAATTTCTGCATTGTTGTCTTGTATGGCATCATCAATTTGAGGTAATTCAATTGAGGACAGAAATTCAGGCTCTGTCCTTGCAAATGTATGCTGTGGTGTGGACTGTGAAATGGATAATAGTGTTTCAAAATTGTTAATTATGACGCTATTATCAGTTTCACAGTTTCCTGAAGTGCCCATGTGTGACATTATTGTTAATATGGCAGTTTTTAAGCCAGCTACAAATTGGCTGCATGTTGGATTGGAATTGGATCCACAGTTGCCACGAATGCAGCCAAAAAGATTTTCAATAGGGTCTTGTTGTAATCGCCTAGTGGCAAGGCTAGTGATGTGGTGTTTTTGCACCAAGCTCCTCCACAATTTCTCAATGGCATTGAGAGTCCATATCCAACCTTCTTGTGATGGCGGCTTACCTTACGTGGGCTTCCAATATACTTAATAGATGAAAAAAATCTTTTCATTTTTTCAAAGCATTTTAAATGTGGACTTGAATGTTTTAAATTTGTTGCATGAGCTTTTCCTCTGCGCAAATCCGAGCAATCGCTGTTAAGACAATCAAACAGATTATCCATATTTATAATAACATTTGCTGTTACAGCTGCGTCCAGAGTAAGGTCTCCTGAAAATAAGAGTAAGGTGATTAAATAAATGTTTGCTTCATATGAACTTTGTTATTTTGATTGTTACAAATTTTTGAGTTAATATTCTAGCTGTAACCTGCTATCACATCTGTTAATATTTTGATGTAGTTGGGGGTCATTGACATTTTACTGACATTTTACTAACATTGAACTAAGCTCTCAAGTTGCCTGAAGATGTGGGGACAGCCATGACAGCTGTAGGCTCTAGTCAGCCTAAAGATGTAGGTACATATCCTACAAATCAAATTACTGTGTGCATGAGATTTAAGAACTAATGTCTCTAAGTGATGAGCGCAGTTTAGAGCCACAGAATGGTGATACTGCAAATGTAATGAACAGGCATGATGCATCCTATCAGGTACGGTCTTCTCTACTTCATCACTTCAAAACATTAAAAATAAACATTCACCATGCTATCATGCAATAAAGAAAGTACCTACCTATCTAGTTTACATACCTTTAGCTACTTTGGCTAACATTCCTCCTGCTACGGAATGGCTAAGAACTTGTGCTGCATATTTAACCTTCATTTTTTGTTTTGAATTGGGCTCTAAGTGATCCTTCTTCAAAGCTGGTGCATACACAAAGTTTGGGTTGGTTCAATATCATATTTTAAAAACAAGTTTCTAAAGCATTTTAATAAATGTGGTACATCAAAAAGTGTTGTGATTTGTTTGCCATTGTGGTGTATATAAGGGTGTTGCAGTGATGCACCCAAGATAGTGAGGGCTCGCCTGTTTACGCCATCTATATCGCACACAATGGCCGCAATATTTACTCCCACCTCATGGCACTTTTGTAGAACCTGAAATGATAAATAATGAACAATTATTCTAACTGATGTAATAACTATTCACATTGGGTCTGTTATGCAAAAGTATTGATAACGGTGTACAATTGAGAAACTAATAATAATATCAAGAAGAAATATTTGCATTTTTGTATGTCTGTAATGAGTAGACTCTAAAACAACTCGTATCAATTTCAAAAATTCTTTCTCCATTATACTATGTAATCCCTAAATAACATAGGCTATATATATATTTTGATTCATCATTATTATCATCCATCACCATGCAGACGGAGCGTAGCTAGTATTATATAAAGGTTGTCATCATCATCCCTACACATGTAGGGTCAATCGATACCATATGTTTTTCTGTAATATGAATGGACACAACAAGGAATATAATTTGGTTTTAGTATTAGTTTAGGTAATAGGGTTTTGCCACACCGCTGACTGCTGCCTACTAGACGCACTTTTCTGCCTATGAGACTTCAGTCGCCTTTTAAGACATTCTAAGGCAGGTGTTTAAAAAAAATACTTACCTCTTTAATTAGCACAGCCAGTCTGTCTGCAGAAGAAAACCCACTTGAAAAGTAATGGGCAATTGGCTGTTTAACTTTCTTACGTATCCCCGCAACCATAAACACCAATGCATATGCTGCAATAATTGGGGATCTTCCCTGTGAAGCATGGTCCTGAAATCCTGAAATCTTCTTTAGGGTTGTAATTGAGATGTTTTTTTATTGACATTTCATCAAACATTAATGTGTATTCATTGTCTGAAGGCTTTTGTGTCTTTGTGTAATTTTGAAGGACTTCAAAAACTGGTTGATTGATTCCAGCATTAAATGGTACTCTATTGAGTAGACTTTTTAATGTACTGGGTGATGGTAACTGAAAAAGCCTTTGCAGCAAACGGTAACAAGTTGGTGATCTACTTTTCTTTTTAAAGTTCCGTATCTGTCCTTGCAACAGTTGCGCAAATGTCGGAGATATCTTCTTTGATAACTTTTTATGGATACATCATCTGTCACACGTTTTAAAATATCTTTTGACTTCAGGTGTCTAACGCAATTGCGCAGTTGGCACATTTTTCGCATATATTTGCTACATTTGGCATACAAAAACTTCTCCTTTTCTGAAGTTGGTTTAACTATTGTTTGCACTTGAGCATCTAAAGATGTCCCAACATTAGGCTCACTATTTGCACCAATGGTCACTTCCTGTAAGACCCCATGTGAAGGACCAGGCTGATTGGTAGGTCTTGTGTTTGTGATATCCTGTAAGACCCCATGTGAAGGACCAGGTTGAGGCCTTATTGTATACTCGGGCAATTGTGGTTCATTCTGGAATAAAATAACTAATGAGTTACAGATGAAAAGGTATTGAAAATATATAACTAAACTAACAAATCAGATAGATAGGAACTCTTTAGTTAAAACATAATGGTACAAAAGGCAGTCTTATCGCGATTCCTTCCAGACAACCTTTGCATAGAAAGTGTAATATTTTCAGGGACAGTGGTAAATAGTATCAGCGTAAGTATAGAAAATAGTGAATAGGTACATGTACCTAAATGCCTGATAACAAATGTTATATATATATATATATCCATATATTACATAATATATATATACATATACTGCCTAGTTCAATAAGTAACAAAAATAGATTTGAAATTTTTGCAAACACCAATAATATTTAAACCACAGATATAATTTTTTAATTTGGTCTTAATTGAATTAGGCGTTGGATATTGGAGCTGTGGTAGCCAAGTGATTACACCTATTGACTGCTAATCAGAAGGTACCTGGTACCCCATGGCAGTAGAACATTTTGCGAATGCTGATCTAGCTAGCTACCTACTACCCTCAAGTAGCAAGTATACTTCTGCCCTACAAATTGAAGCAGCAATCGTGGACGGAACAGTATGGACTACTGAGCAGCAATACCATGGGTTAACTCTCTTTCAGCTTGAGCCCCTCCTCACTGGTGGAAAGGCATTGTGTGTTTGTTACCCTGCCTATTTTCCATTGTCAGTTTAGTAGGCTGTGTTATCGCTAAGAGTGATCTGTTCAGGAAAACCTTTGGATAAATACCAATAGGTGAGACGGTGATCAATATCTACCTTACAGTCACAACATAAATTTGTTCTAATACTGACTTGCAACTTACATCACATGGAACCACAGATCTCCGTAACTTCTGTAGAGTATCATCAGTGAAGTCAGCTTCAAGAAAATGATTTTCACACAACATTCTATGCTCACTGTGGAGTTTCATTTGAAATGTTGTTGATGAGTATGTATTGGGCCCATAGTTCACAGCTGAAAGTTCAAAAAAAATACTTAATAAAAATTCTATTTGGGTTACTTATATTGTTTTGATTCTGAAATGGGTACTGTAAAATATTTGTTGCAGCCAAATGCTAATTGCCTAACCGTTTTATGAAACACCACTGTTCTATCAATGCCGTGAATATTTACCATATATATCATATTTATCCAGCTACAGATACAGCTTTTAAGCCCCCACATGCATGAAGTACTATGACACAACTAGATTTGTGTGAAATTTTGTATAACTTGTACAACATACACATCATTTATTTTAATCTTACTTCCATGGGGACTCAGGCTACAGGTAAGTTAGAAATATTACTCCCAATGGAAAGCTACATGGATGCAAAGACGAAATATAATATTTAGTGCATTCAAATAGATCACTTCTGATCGTTTTTAGCGAAAATGCTAATAACGCTCATTAGGGGCGTTCGAATGGGAATCTGTGGGTGAAAATGTCATTCATGTCTCGGAATGCTAAAAAAGAGGAATTATTGCCACCAAAAAGTGTAATTTTTGACCCATGTCCAAAGCATGGTTGTTTGTGATCGTTATTGGACAGCTATGTATTTGATCATAAACATGCGATTTTAGGTCTTATGCTCAGTTGAGCGCTTTTTGTTAAAGCGTTTGAACACCCTATTCAAACGCACTATATGTAGTTTCTGGATTTCTTAGTTAGGTCAATTTTAAGGATTCAGAATTAACCAGATTTGCTAATTCTCGTTTGATTTGACTCTGATAAAATGCTTAAAAATAGAAGTTCTTAGAGGCTTCTATCTGCAACTATTGTCATAATTCTGCCAGAGTCTGTTGTGCTAGTTCCATAAACTATCAGGAGAATTAGCAATTGTTTAATAATATGAGGAGTGGTACATATTATGGAGAGTCGCACTAAGACATGACCATAAAAATATCAGTAAATATACATACCGTATAAGGTTATTTATGCCAGGCTTTGGAAATCTAAACAATTTTGCGTTGTCTGCGAACGGTGAGCGGCCGCATTTAAAGCATTTCCTTTTGTTTTCTTTCTCCGACATGATCACAAACTAAAATAGAGTCTCTGTATTATAATATAATCAAGAGTCAATTTCTCACATCACACACAACTGAGTCAATTTCTCGAAGTTCCTAATCGCAAGTAACACAACTTTTTGAAGGCACGGAGGAACATAAGCTCAACTCGACGTGGATTTAATGCTATATTCAAGGAACTATAACAACGAACGAAACTGAAATCACTGAAACCGGCACTAAATCCGAATGAAAACAATAACACACCCACCAAAGAAAATATTTTAGCATGCCGGATGTGACATCAAAACATTTAATGTGTTACCACCTTTGAATAATATTTTAAATGGCAACTATAAAAATTAGCCCCCGTAGGTAATTTCATTTGACCCATACAAATGTGCCATCCCGTCGCCAGTGCGACCGCTTTTATAGGTTACGGCGTACTTGCACGTGGTCGTTTTAAACATTAAGATTGCAATACAAAGTGATGGCATGTTTTATAATTAATTGTACATCGTAATAAACTTAAATCATTTTGAGAATAATTATATTATTAATTTTAATTGGAATAATTTACTGTAAACAATTTAACAAAAGTATTAATCTATGTTTTATAAATCAATTTAACAAATCTAATTGTTATAGACTAATTATTATTGGCTAATTATTGTATCCGCGCCGATATATATATATATATATATATTGTTGGAGACGAAAATAGCCTAGTAGACCGAAAAGTATAAAAGGCGGCGCGCAGAGCGGTCGTGTCTCACTCTGCCTTCAACCGTCGACGAGTCAACATCTCCGAGTTCGTTATTGCGGTGACGTCAATCCTTGTCGTGATTTTGTATAGTGCAAACACTGTCGTAATGATTGATGGTTATTTTTTTAACTTTTTTTAATTTTTTTTTTTAAATTTTTTTTAATTTTTTTTTCCTCTTAATAAATTAATGTTCTGCTACTTGTAGAGATAAATAACTGTAAGGTTAATGTTACCGCTGTGTTAATACTTTTATACGGCAAAGTTTTGTCTTGTATAACTTGTATGCAACATGAGAGGTACTGATCACTATGATTGACACGTCACTGTAGTATGGAAGTACTTCAGGATTTAAATGAAACAATTGTCAACATGAACCCTATATGAATGGGTACCTATGAAAACTTGGTAATGTATGTAAGGCATGGAATGTTTTTCCTTTGTTTTCATTGCATGGTGTGGTGCGGGTGATGGAAGTCCAGAATTTTATCGTAGTACGTCGACAGATATTAACACACTCATTTGTTTTTCAGCTGTCCCGAGCAGGTATCCTGAGTGGCTGCCCAAACTGCTTCGCTGGGCTGCTGCGCTGAGCAACTGCCCGTGCTTTTGCGCTGAGCGGCCGCCCAAGCCGCTGTCCCGAGCAGTTGTCTGCTGGAAGTCAAGTCCGGAGTAATCGACACCAAAGATTACCTTGTGTGGTGTCATGCAAAGGTAGTATCGTGAGTATGTTGAGACATTCGTCAGTTAATCTTCACGAATTGATATCATGCGCTAGTTTTCTTTGGTATGCATTAATAAAGAAAAATATCAATAAACTGTGCGAGCGAGATCTTAGTAAAGTATGTAAGGCATGGAATGTTTTTCCTTTGTTTTCATTGCATGGTGTGGTGCGGGTGATGGAAGTCCAGAATTTTATCGTAGTACGTCGACAGATATTAACACATTCATTTGTTTTTCAGCTGTCCCGAGCAGGTATCCTGAGCGGCTGCCCAAACTGCTGCGCTGGGCTGCTGCGCTGAGCAACTGCCCGTGCTTCTGCGCTGAGCGGCCGCCCAAGCCGCTGTCCCGAGCAGTTGTATGCTGGAAGTCAAGTCCGGAGTAATCGACACCAAAGATTACCTTGTGTGGTGTCATGCAAAGGTGGTATCGTGAGTATGTCGAGACATTCGACAGTTAATCTTCACAAATTGATATCATGTGCTAGTTGTCTTTGGTATGCATTAATAAAGAAAAATATCACTTAACTGTGCGAGTGAGATCTTAGTAAAGTATGTAAGGCATGGAATGTTTTTCCTTTGTTTTCATTGCATGGTGTGGTGCGGGTGATGGAAGTCTAGAATTTTATCGTAGTACGTCGACAGATATTAACACATTCATTTGTTTTTCAGCTGTTCCGAGCAGGTATCCTGAGCGGCTGCCCAAACTGCTGCGCTGGGCTGCTGCGCTGAGCAACTGCCCGTGCTTCTGCGCTGAGCGGCCGCCCAAGCCGCTATCCCGAGCAGTTGTCAGCTGGAAGTCAAGTCCGGAGTAATCGACACCAAAGATTACCTTGTGTGGTGTCATGCAAAGGTGGTATCGTGAGTATGTCGAGACATTCGACAACTAATCTTCACAAATTGATATCATGCGCTAGTTGTCTTTGGTATGCATTAATAAAGAAAAATATCACTAAACTGTGCGAGTGAGATCTTAGTAAAGTATGTAAGGCATGGAATGTTTTTCCTTTGTTTTCACTGCATGGTGTGGTGCGGGTGATGGAAGTCTAGAATTTTATCGTAGTACGTCGACAGATATTAACACATTCATTTGTTTTTCAGCTGTCCCGAGCAGGTATCCTGAGCGGCTGCCCAAACTGTTGCGCTGGGCTGCTGCGCTGAGCAACTGCCCGTGCTTCTGCGCTGAGCGGCCGCCCAAGCCGCTGTCCCGAGCAGTTGTCTGCTGGAAGTCAAGTCCGGAGTAATCGACACCAAAGATTACCTTGTGTGGTGTCATGCAAAGGTAGTATCGTGAGTATGTCGAGACATTCGTCAGTTAATCTTCACAAATTGATATCATGCGCTAGTTTTCTTTGGTATGCATTAATAAAGAAAAATATCAATAAACTGTGCGAGCGAGATCTTAGTAAAGTATGTAAGGCATGGAATGTTTTTCCTTTAATTTCATTGCATGGTGTGGTGCGGGTGATGGAAGTCCAGAATTTTATCGTAGTACGTCGACAGATATTAACACATTCATTTGTTTTTCAGCTGTCCCGAGCAGGTATCCTGAGCGGCTGCCCAAACTGCTGCGCTGGGCTGCTGCGCTGAGCAACTGCCCGTGCTTCTGCGCTGAGCGGCCGCCCAAGCCGCTATCCCGAGCAGTTGTCAGCTGGAAGTCAAGTCCGGAGTAATCGACACCAAAGATTACCTTGTGTGGTGTCATGTAAAGGTGGTATCGTGAGTATGTCGAGACATTCGACAACTAATCTTCACAAATTGATATCATGCGCTAGTTGTCTTTGGTATGCATTAATAAAGACAAATATCACTAAACTGGGCAGGTAAGATCTTAGTAAAGTATGTAAGGCATGGAATGTTTTTCCTTTGTTTTCATTGCACGGTGTGGTGCGGGTGATGGAAGTCCAGAATTTTATCGTAGTACGTCGACAGATATTAACACATTCATTTGTTTTTCAGCTGTCCCGAGCAGGTATCCTGAGCGGCTGCCCAAACTGCTTCGCTGGGCTGCTGCGCTGAGCAACTGCCCGTGCTTCTGCGCTGAGCGGCCGCCCAAGCCGCTGTCCCGAGCAGTTGTCTGCTAGAAGTCAAGTCCGGAGTAATCGACACCAAAGATTACCTTGTGTGGTGTCATGTAAAGGTGGTATCGTGAGTATGTCGAGACATTCGACAACTAATCTTCACAAATTGATATCATGCGCTAGTTGTCTTTGGTATGCATTAATAAAGAAAAATATCACTAAACTGTGCGAGTGAGATCTTAGTAAAGTATGTAAGGCATGGAATGTTTTTCCTTTGTTTTCACTGCATGGTGTGGTGCGGGTGATGGAAGTCTAGAATTTTATCGTAGTACGTCGACAGATATTAACACATTCATTTGTTTTTCAGCTGTCCCGAGCAGGTATCCTGAGCGGCTGCCCAAACTGTTGCGCTGGGCTGCTGCGCTGAGCAACTGCCCGTGCTTCTGCGCTGAGCGGCCGCCCAAGCCGCTGTCCCGAGCAGTTGTCTGCTGGAAGTCAAGTCCGGAGTAATCGACACCAAAGATTACCTTGTGTGGTGTCATGCAAAGGTAGTATCGTGAGTATGTCGAGACATTCGTCAGTTAATCTTCACAAATTGATATCATGCGCTAGTTTTCTTTGGTATGCATTAATAAAGAAAAATATCAATAAACTGTGCGAGCGAGATCTTAGTAAAGTATGTAAGGCATGGAATGTTTTTCCTTTAATTTCATTGCATGGTGTGGTGCGGGTGATGGAAGTCCAGAATTTTATCGTAGTACGTCGACAGATATTAACACATTCATTTGTTTTTCAGCTGTCCCGAGCAGGTATCCTGAGCGGCTGCCCAAACTGCTGCGCTGGGCTGCTGCGCTGAGCAACTGCCCGTGCTTCTGCGCTGAGCGGCCGCCCAAGCCGCTATCCCGAGCAGTTGTCAGCTGGAAGTCAAGTCCGGAGTAATCGACACCAAAGATTACCTTGTGTGGTGTCATGTAAAGGTGGTATCGTGAGTATGTCGAGACATTCGACAACTAATCTTCACAATAGATATCATGCGCTAGTTGTCTTTGGTATGCATTAATAAAGACAAATATCACTAAACTGGGCAGGTAAGATCTTAGTAAAGTATGTAAGGCATGGAATGTTTTTCCTTTGTTTTCATTGCACGGTGTGGTGCGGGTGATGGAAGTCCAGAATTTTATCGTAGTACGTCGACAGATATTAACACATTCATTTGTTTTTCAGCTGTCCCGAGCAGGTATCCTGAGCGGCTGCCCAAACTGCTTCGCTGGGCTGCTGCGCTGAGCAACTGCCCGTGCTTCTGCGCTGAGCGGCCGCCCAAGCCGCTGTCCCGAGCAGTTGTCTGCTAGAAGTCAAGTCCGGAGTAATCGACACCAAAGATTACCTTGTGTGGTGTCATGCAAAGGTAGTATCGTGAGTTTGTTGAGACATTCGACAGTTAATCTTCACAAATTGATATCATGCGCTAGTTGTCTTTGGTATGCATTAATAAAGAAAAATATCACTAAACTGTGCGAGTGAGATCTTAGTAAAGTATGTAAGGCATGGAATGTTTTTCCTTTGTTTTCATTGCATGGTGTGGTGCGGGTGATGGAAGTCTAGAATTTTATCGTAGTACGTCGACAGATATTAACACATTCATTTGTTTTTCAGCTGTCCCGAGCAGGTATCCTGAGCTGCTGCCCAAACTGCTGCGCTGGGCTGCTGCGCTGAGCAACTGCCCGTGCTTCTGCGCTGAGCGGCCGCCCAAGCCGCTGTCCCGAGCAGTTGTCAGCTGGAAGTCAAGTCCGGAGTAATCGACACCAAAGATTACCTTGTGTGGTGTCATGCAAAGGTGGTATCGTGAGTATGTCGAAACATTCGACAACTAATCTTCACAAATTGATATCATGCGCTAGTTGTCTTTGGTATGCATTACTAAAGAAAAATATTACTAAACTGTGCGAGTAAGATCTTAGTAAAGTATGTAAGGCATGGAATGTTTTTCCTTTGTTTTCATTGCATGGTGTGGTGCGGGTGATGGAAGTCTAGAATTTTATCGTAGTACGTCGACAGATATTAACACATTCATTTGTTTTTCAGCTGTCCCGGGCAGGTATCCTGAGCGGCTGCCCAAACTGCTGCGCTGGGCTGCTGCGCTGAGCAACTGCCCATGCTTCTGCGCTGAGCGGCCGCCCAAGCCGCTGTCCCGAGCAGTTGTATGCTGGAAGTCAAGTCCGGAGTAATCGACACCAAAGATTACCTTGTGTGGTGTCATGCAAAGGTGGTATCGTGAGTATGTCGAGACATTCGACAGTTAATCTTCACAAATTGATATCATGCGCTAGTTGTCTTTGGTATGCATTAATAAAGACAAATATCACTAAACTGTGCAGGTAAGATCTTAGTAAAGTATGTAAGGCATGGAATGTTTTTCCTTTGTTTTCATTGCACGGTGTGGTGCGGGTGATGGAAGTCCAGAATTTTATCGTAGTACGTCGACAGATATTAACACATTCATTTGTTTTTCAGCTGTCCCGAGCAGGTATCCTGAGCGGCTGCCCAAACTGCTTCGCTGGGCTGCTGCGCTGAGCAACTGCCCGTGCTTCTGCGCTGAGCGGCCGCCCAAGCCGCTGACCCGAGCAGTTGTCTGCTGGAAGTCAAGTCCGGAGTAATCGACACCAAAGATTACCTTGTGTGGTGTCATGCAAAGGTAGTACCGTGAGTTTGTTGAGACATTCGACAGTTAATCTTCACAAATTGATATCATGCGCTAGTTGTCTTTGGTATGCATTAATAAAGAAAAATATCACTAAACTGTGCGAGTGAGATCTTAGTAAAGTATGTAAGGCATGGAATGTTTTTCCTTTGTTTTCATTGCATGGTGTGGTGCGGGTGATGGAAGTCTAGAATTTAATCGTAGTACGTCGACAGATATTAACACATTCATTTGTTTTTCAGCTGTCCCGAGCAGGTATCCTGAGCGGCTGCCCAAACTGCTGCGCTGGGCTGCTGCGCTGAGCAACTGCCCGTGCTTCTGCGCTGAGCGGCCGCCCAAGCCGCTGTCCCGAGCAGTTGTCAGCTGGAAGTCAAGTCCGGAGTAATCGACACCAAAGATTACCTTGTGTGGTGTCATGTAAAGGTGGTATCGTGAGTATGTCGAGACATTCGACAACTAATCTTCACAAATTGATATCATGCGCTAGTTGTCTTTGGTATGCATTAATAAAGAAAAATATCACTAAACTGTGCGAGTGAGATCTTAGTAAAGTATGTAAGGCATGGAATGTTTTTCCTTTGTTTTCATTGCATGGTGTGGTGCGGGTGATGGAAGTCTAGAATTTTATCGTAGTACGTCGACAGATATTAACACATTCATTTGATTTCAGCTGTCCCGAGCAGGTATCCTGAGCGGCTGCCCAAACTGTTGCGCTGGGCTGCAGCGCTGAGCAACTGCCCGTGCTTCTGCGCTGAGCGGCCGCCCATGCCGCTGTCCCGAGCAGTTGTCTGCTGGAAGTCAAGTCCGGAGTAATCGTCACCAAAGATTACCTTGTGTGGAGTCATGCAAAGGTGGTATCGTGAGTATGTCGAGACATTCGACAGTTAATCTTCACAAATTGATATCATGCGCTAGTTGTCTTTGGTATGCATTAATAAAGAAAAATATCACTAAACTGTGCGAGTGAGATCTTAGTAAAGTATGTAAGGCATGGAATGTTTTTCCTTTGTTTTCATTGCATGGTGTGGTGCGGGTGATGGATGTCTAGAATTTTATCGTAGTACGTCAACAGATATTAACACATTCATTTGTTTTTCAGCTGTCCCGAGCAGGTATCCTGAGCGGCTGCCCAAACTGCTGCGCTGGGCTGCTGCGCTGAGCAACTGCCCGTGCTTCTGCGCTGAGCGGCCGCCCAAGCCGCTGTCCCGAGCAGTTGTCAGCTGGAAGTCAAGTCCGGAGTAATCGACACCAAAGATTACCTTGTGTGGTGTCATGCAAAGGTGGTATCGTGAGTATGTCGAAACATTCGACAACTAATCTTCACAAATTGATATCATGCACTAGTTGTCTTTGGTATGCATTAATAAAGAAAAATGTCACTAAACTGTGCGAGTGAGATCTTAGTAAAGTATGTAAGGCATGGAATGTTTTCCTTTGTTTTCATTGCATGGTGTGGTGCGGGTGATGGAAGTCTAGAATTTTATCGTAGTACGTCGACAGATATTAACACATTCATTTGTTTTTCAGCTGTCCCGAGCAGGTATCCTGAGCGGCTGCCCAAACTGCTGCACTGGGCTGCTGCGCTGAGCAACTGCCCGTGCTTCTGCGCTGAGCGGCCGCCCATGCCGCTGTCCCAAGCAGTTGTCAGCTGGAAGTCAAGTCCGGAGTAATCGACACCAAAGATTACCTTGTGTGGTGTCATGCAAAGGTGGTATCGTGAGTATGTCGAGACATTCGACAGTTAATCTTCACAAATTGATATCATGCGCTAGTTGTCTTTAGTATGCATTAATAAAGAAAAATATCCCTAAACTGTGCGAGTGAGATCTTGGTAAAGTATGTAAGGCATGGAATGTTTTTCTTTGTTTTCATTGCATAGTGCGGTGCGGGTGATGGAAGTCCAGAATTTTATCGTTGTACGTCGACAGATATTAACACATTCATTTATTTTTCAGCTGTCCCGAGCAGGTATCCTGAGCGGCTGCCCAAACTGCTGCGCTGGGCTGCTGCGCTGAGCAACTGCCCGTGCTTCTGCGCTGAGCGGCCGCCCAAGCCGCTGTCCCGAGCAGTTGTCTGCTGGAAGTCAAGATTACCTTGTGTGGTGTCATGCAAAGGTGGTATCGTGAGTATGTCGAGACATTCGACAGTTAATCTTCACAAATTGATATCATGCGCTAGTTGTCTTTGGTATGCATTAATAAAGAAAAAATCACTAAACTGTGTGAGTGAGATCTTGGTAAAGTATGTAAGGCATGTTTTTCTTTGTTTTCATTGCATGGTGTGGTGCGGGTGATGGATGTCCAGAATTAATTGTAGTATGTAGACAGATATTAACACATTCATTTATTTTTCAGCTGTCCCGAGCAGGTATCCTGAGCGGCTGCCCAAGCTGCTGCGCTGGACTGCTTCGCTGAGCAACCGCCACTGCTTCTGCGCTGAGCGGCCGCCCAAGCCGCTGTCCCGAGCAGTTGTCTGCTGTAAGTCAAGATTACCTTGTGTGGTGTCATGCAAAGGTGGTATCGTGAGTATGCCGAGACATTCGACAGTTAATCTTCACAAATTGATATCATGCGCTAGTTGTCTTTGGTATGCATTAATGAAGAAAAATATCACTAAACTGTGCAAGTGAGATCTTGGTTAAGTATGTAAGGTATGGAATGTTTTTCTTTGTTTTCATTGCATAGTGTGGTGCGGGTGATGGAAGTCCAGAATTTTATCGTAGTACGTCGACAGATATTAACACATTCATTTATTTTTCAGCTGTCCCGAGCAGGTATCCTGAGCGGCTGCCCAAACTGCTGCGCTGGGCTGCTGCGCTGAGCAACTGCCCGTGCTTCTGCGCTGAGCGGCCGCCCAAGCCGCTGTCCCGAGCAGTTGTCTGCTGGAAGTCAAGTCCGGAGTAATCGACACCAAAGATTACCTTGTGTGGTGTCATGCAAAGGTGGTATCGTGAGTATGTCGAGACATTCGACAGTTAATCTTCACAAATTGATATCATGCGCTAGTTGTCTTTGGTATGCATTAGTAAAGAAAAATATCACTAAACTGTGCGAGTGAGATCTTGGTAAAGTATGTAAGGCATGGAATGTTTTTCTTTGTTTTCATTGCATGGTGTGGTGCGGGTGATGGAAGTCCAGAATTTTATCGTAGTACGTCGACAGATATTAACACATTCATTTGTTTTTCAGCTGTCCCGAGCAGGTATCCTGAGCGGCTGCCCAAACTGCTGCGATGGGCTGCTGCGCTGAGCAACTGCCCGTGCTTCTGCGCTGAGCGGCCGCCCAAGCCGCTGTCCCGAGCAATTGTCTGCTGGAAGTCAAGATTACCTTGTGTGGTGTCATGCAAAGGTGGTATCGTGAGTATGTCGAGACCTTCGACAGTTAATGTTCACAAATTGATATCATGCGCTAGTTGTCTTTGGTATGCATTAATAAAGAAAAATATCACTAAACTGTGCAAGTGAGATTTTGGTAAAGTATGTAAGGCATGGAATGTTTTTCTTTGTTTTTATTGCATAGTGTGGTGCGGGTGATGGAAGTCCAGAATTTATTGTAGTACGTAGACAGATATTAACACATTCATTTATTTTTCAGCTGTCCCGAGCAGGTATCCTGAGCGGCTGCCCAAACTGCTGCGCTGGGCTGCTGCGCTGAGCAACTGCCCGTGCTTCTGCGCTGAGCGGCCGCCCAAGCCGCTGTCCCGAGTAGTTGTCTGCTGGAAGTCAAGTCCGGAGTAATCGACACCAAAGATTACCTTGTGTGGTGTCATGCAAAGGTGGTTTCGTGACTATGTCGAGACATTCGACAGCTAATCTTCACAAATTGATATCATGCGCTAGTTGTCTTTGGTATGCATTAATAAAGAAAAATATCACTAAACTGTGCAAGTGAGATTTTGGTAAAGTATGTAAGGCATGGAATGTTTTTCTTTGTTTTCATTGCATAGTGTGGTGCGGGTGATGGAAGTCCAGAATTTATTGTAGTACGTAGACAGATATTAACACATTCATTTATTTTTCAGCTGTCCCGAGCAGGTATCCTGAGCGGCTGCCCAAACTGCTGCGCTGGGCTGCTGCGCTGAGCAACTGCCCGTGCTTCTGCGCTGAGCGGCCGCCCAAGCCGCTGTCCCGAGCAGTTGTCTGCTGGAAGTCAAGATTACCTTGTGTGGTGTCATGCAAAGGTGGTATCGTGAGTATGTCGAGACCTTCGACAGTTAATGTTCACAAATTGATATCATTCGCTAGTTGTCTTTGGTATGCATTAATAAAGAAAAATATCACTAAACTGTGCAAGTGAGATTTTGGTAAAGTATGTAAGGCATGGAATGTTTTTCTTTGTTTTTATTGCATAGTGTGGTGCGGGTGATGGAAGTCCAGAATTTATTGTAGTACGTAGACAGATATTAACACATTCATTTATTTTTCAGCTGTCCCGAGCAGGTATCCTGAGCGGCTGCCCAAACTGCTGCGCTGGGCTGCTGCGCTGAGCAACTGCCCGTGCTTCTGCGCTGAGCGGCCGCCCAAGCCGCTGTCCCGAGTAGTTGTCTGCTGGAAGTCAAGTCCGGAGTAATCGACACCAAAGATTACCTTGTGTGGTGTCATGCAAAGGTGGTTTCGTGAGTATGTCGAGACATTCGACAGCTAATCTTCACAAATTGATATCATGCGCTAGTTGTCTTTGGTATGCATTAATAAAGAAAAATATCACTAAACTGTGCAAGTGAGATTTTGGTAAAGTATGTAAGGCATGGAATGTTTTTCTTTGTTTTCATTGCATAGTGTGGTGCGGGTGATGGAAGTCCAGAATTTATTGTAGTACGTAGACAGATATTAACACATTCATTTATTTTTCAGCTGTCCCGAGCAGGTATCCTGAGCGGCTGCCCAAACTGCTGCGCTGGGCTGCTGCGCTGAGCAACTGCCCGTGCTTCTGCGCTGAGCGGCCGCCCAAGCCGCTGTCCCGAGCAGTTGTCTGCTGGAAGTCAAGTCCGGAGTAATCGACACCAAAGATTACCTTGTGTGGTGTCATGCAAAGGTGGTTTCGTGAGTATGTCGAGACATTCGACAGCTAATCTTCACAAATTGATATCATGCGCTAGTTGTCTTTGGTATGCATTAATAAAGAAAAAAATCACTAAACTGTGTGAGTGAGATCTTGGTAAAGTATGTAAAGCATGTTTTTCTTTGTTTTCATTGCATGGTGTGGTGCGGGTGATGGATGTCCAGAATTTATTGTAGTACGTAGACAGATATTAACACATTCATTTATTTTTCAGCTGTCCCGAGCAGGTATCCTGAGCGGCTGCCCAAACTGCTGCGCTGGGCTGCTGCGCTGAGCAACTGCCCGTGCTTCTGCGCTGAGCGGCCGCCCAAGCCGCTGTCCCGAGCAGTTGTCTGCTGGAAGTCAAGATTACCTTGTGTGGTGTCATGCAAAGGTGGTATCGTGAGTATGTCGAGACATTCGACAGTTAATCTTCACAAATTGATATCATGCGCTAGTTGTCTTTGGTATGCATTAATAAAGAAAAATATGACTAAACTGTGCGAGTGAGATTTTGGTAAAGTATGTAATGCATGGAATGTTTTTCTTTGTTTTCATTGCATAGTGTGGTGCGGGTGATGGAAGTCCAGAATTTATTGTAGTACGTAGACAGATATTAACACATTCATTTATTTTTCAGCTGTCCCGAGCAGGTATCCTGAGCGGCTGCCCAAACTGCTGCGCTGGGCTGCTGCGCTGAGCAACTGCCCGTGCTTCTGCGCTGAGCGGCCGCCCAAGCCGCTGTCCCGAGCAGTTGTCTGCTGGAAGTCAAGATTACCTTGTGTGGTGTCATGCAAAGGTGGTTTCGTGAGTATGTCGAGACATTCGACAGTTAATCTTCACAAATTGATATCATGCGTTAGTTGTCTTTGGTATGCATTAATAAAGAAAAATAAGACTAAACTGTGCGAGTGAGATTTTGGTAAAGTATGTAATGCTGGAAGTCAAGTCCGGAGTAATCGACACCAAAGATTACCTTGTGTGGTGTCATGCAAAGGTGGTATCGTGAGTATGTCGAGACATTCGACAGTTTATCTTCACAAATTGATATCATGCGCTAGTTGTCTTTAGTATGCATTAATAAAGAAAAATATCACTAAACTGTGCGAGTGAGATTCTGGTAAAGTATGTAAGGCACCGAATGTTTTTCTTTGTTTTCATTGCATAGTGTGGTGCGGGTGATGGCAGTCCAGAATTTTATCGTAGTACGTCGACATATATTAACACATTCATTTGTTTTTCAGCTGTCCCGAGCAGGTATCCTGAGCGGCTGCCCTAACTGCTGCGCTGGGCTGCTGCGCTGAGCGGCCACCCAAGCCGCTGTCCCGAGCAGTTGTCTGCTGGAAGTCAAGTCCGGAGTAATCGACACCAAAGATTATCTTGTGTGGTGTCATGCAAAGGTGGTATCGTGAGTTTGTTGAAACTCTCTACCGAGAGAAGAAGTGTAACTGCCATACAGACATAATGCGAATAACACCGATACTACTAGCGCAACAGAATCCGCACGGAATGCTAAGGAACTAACTTTACTAAATCCACCCCATGCTTTTCTATTTTCATTTATTTTATTACCTATCAATTCAGTCTGCGGATGGAACAATGTTAAAACATAATTTCGCCTCATGAAGTAGGCAGAACCTTATTAGGTGAATAAGTAGGTACTTATGTTATAGAAATAAAACAATTTTTAAGAACATTTATGTATTTATTTCATAAATTTATTAAAGTTTAACTAAATAATGGACAAAAGTTTAAAAATATCAAATGTCATAAATTATTTGTTAAAGGCAAAGTGTCCAGAATGCTGGCTGCATTTCCACGTTGAATAGCTATGCAAAATTTCTTTGCAAAATATGAGCCAGCATTCTGTTCACCTACGCTTCAACCAATTGTTTGGTCAAGCCCTGAAAATTTCGTACGCGCCACTTAGAGTAAGTTTCTACCCCAAACGGCACAAATGTGTAACCTCCACCGAGATTGGCATATTTGCATCGTTTTAAGGTTTCGGCATTTTCACTGCCACACCAGCCTGAGCGTAAGTTTCTGGACTGACTTTGTACTTTCTGGTCTGTCTGGAAGTCTGGACTTTCAGCATTTAATGCATCAAACAGCTGGAAGAATTTGCTCAAAAGTGTAGCTGTGGCGAAGGCTTCTGAAGGAAGTTCATCTGAAATTAAACAAAAATAATAGAAGTTTAAGTAACTGCTACAAATCAATTTGAATAAGCTAATATAGGGATTTTATTTGAATAAAAGGTATTTTATATATTTCTACATGAAACCAACAGATTAGTCTGTAGAAACAATTGTATTACTTTTAAAATATTCATAGATTTGATTTTTTATTGTTTTATTTTAAACACATATCTACTACTATTGCTTTACTAAAACGTATTTTAGGCAGGACAGTGACTTAATGATACATTTGTTGTCGTGACTAAGTCTTTACTCGCGATTATGTCAATAAAAATCATGCATCATTGAAACTATAAATATTTACATATACATATTAAATTAACTTGTGAAATGGCAAATGTTCAACACGTACGACTACACTTATAAAGGAAAAATGAATGTGCAATATCTGTTACAAATAAGTATGAAAGCTATATTTATTCTCTGTGCCTCCACTATAGAGTTTTAAAATCTCAAACCCTTATTAGAATATTCTGTGGTTGTTTCGTTCTTTCACTTCACTTACATCTGGTCGTGTTCCTTTGAGAGCCAAAATCGATCGCGTCGTTCGCATTGTTAGAGCACGCGTATTGGTGGAAGCTTGTGATGGAAACTATATTAACTACGTTATAAATTATATTTGGAGAAATATACATAAGAAAAACGAGACTTGATCGAGTGACACATTTTTAATAACTTACTTCAGAATCTGACAACATCCACTCAAATTATTCGAAAACTACTTGCTTATAATAATTTCAGTGGCCAGTTCTAACACGCATAGCCGCCCAACCGTTATCTTTCAAACTCGCAATTATCATAACTGAGCTCGGTACATCATCGATTACATCACAGATCACGCTCACGCCACGACTACAACACTTGCGGATGGAAGGTTTTGGACTTGCGGTCGTTGTGAGCTGTTACTGTCAAAATATCAAATAGGTTTATGATTCATTCGATTTAATTGAGAGAAAATATGACGCGCTTTTTGCGACCGTGTGAGTGTTCTATTTGGGTTGGGCATTATAGGTAGTCATCCTAAAGGATACATGAAACCGCAGTCGTATGTATTGGCGGTGTTTACTGGAATGCACCATTAGGGTCGATTTCGGCTTAAAAAGGAACACGCCGTAAATAATATTGAAGTAATATTGTTCAACCATTTTGTGTTGGTACGATAGTAAGTACGATTATTTTAAGCTTATTACAAGACGCTCCTGATTTATAATAGTTTCGTAAAAGGTGGGAGTAGGCCCCGTTGTGTCATCCATCAGCCCACAAGCAATAGTAATTACATTACTGCAATCTGACTAGAGAAAGATAGGAAATATGGTACACGAAGGTACAGGCACATAGAACCTATATGATCTTATTATAGGTATCACATGGAGATCAAAGTTAAATTACATGTTTTTAACTAACTGTAATAATAATACCTACTGTAGAATTGAAAACGAGAGTAGGTACCTCACTATGCTATTAGTTTTTCAATATAAGCAAGATAAAGCATATATGAGCATAAAAATATATATGATTAACATACCGTTTAACATTCGTTTTACCAGGCTTAGGGAAACGGTGAAATGAGACCACACCATCTTGAACAGGAGTTGCTCCACATTTTGCACATTTTCTGTACATGTCCGTAGACATACTTAGATTTTATAAGTTTTTAAACTATCAGGATCACTTTTGCAAGAGACAACATTAGAAAAGGGATATTTACCGTGTAATCCATTTTATTTGAGTTCGCGATTTATATTCCCGACAACATGGATTACACGGTAAATATCCCGTTTCTAATGTTACTAATACTTAGATAGTTCTGCGGAAGCTTACATTAAAGGAGGGTCACTATAATAACTTGAAATATGCACGAAAATACGAAATATCAGCAATTTAAAACTAATTTATAACGTAAATGTTCAAATTGAATTTGATCAACTTGCTGACATACAATTCGAGTGTTGCAAGATGAATTAAAAAATTGTAGCTAGTTTTATAATATTGTTTTTAACAAAAATGTTAGCTTCTTTTATGTATTTTGTACAACAAAAAAAGGTAAAAGAATAAAACATATTATGAAACGTTTGGTGGCAGTAAAATATGTATTTTATTAAAAATAGTACGGAATATTTTTTTATGGAACGTATTTGCTTCCCTATAAATGTCTAAATTTTATCGCTGTAGCAGTACATACAATTCCGCTACACACATCTAAATTTTGCTCGTGTGTGCAATGGTAAAATCTAGTACACTCGAGAGCAATGAATCCGGGTCACTTAAAGAATGTTAAAAATCTCGGAAACTAAAAATGATAGGTTAAATAAAATAAAAAAAAACTAAAAAGGATAGCAATAAATTGTATTTAATAGACAAGATAATACTCCTTAAATGAAAGTAAATAAAATATGAGTCACCATACATTTTATTAACACAAAATTACATAAAGAAAAAGACTGCTGATCTCTCCTTAAAACAAAAATAGGAAACATGAAATTTTTGAACTTTATTACGATTTTCTTGAATTTTAATACTTCGTATTGCCTCCTCGTGCTTCCATTACTGCGTTTACGCGGTTTGGCATGCTGTACACCAAGTTCCTTATACGATTTTGGGGAATATTCTCCCATTCCTCTGTGAGAGCAATTTTGAGCTCACGAAGCGTGATTGGGGGTTGGGTTTCGTTGTTTTACGCATCTGCCTAGCTCGTCCCAAGCATGCTCGACCGGGTTGATATCCGGGCTGCGCGCTGGCCACTCCATACGAGTAATGTTCATCTCTTGAAGGTAGTCATTCACAATCCTACCTGTATGAGGTCGGGCATTGTCATGCATAAATATAGCATCCTCTCCTAAATTGACCATAAATGGACCAACGTGATCATTGAGGATTTCTTCCACATATCTTTCGCTAGTTAAAGAGCCGTTTTCTATGATCACCAGCTCTGTGCGACTTTCAGAAGAAATTCCGGCCCACACAAGTACAGACCCACCACCGTAGGCTACTTTTTCTTCGATGCATGCTTGCTTGAATCTTTCCCCTGGTCTTCGATACACTCTGTGTCTTCCATCGTGCTTGTAGAGCATACATTTTGATTCGTCGGAGAACATAACTTTTGACCAATCTTCAATACTCCAATTTACGTGGCTCTGGGCATATCTTAGTCTTGAAATACGATGCCCACGCTCCAGTTTAGGGCCGTTTGCAGGTCTAAGGGGTTTTAAGTTAGATTCAGCAAGCCGACGTCTTACTGTCCATGCACTTGGGTTACTTCCTCCGAGGCGTCGAAACTGATTTGTGAGTTCAGTTCCTGTGAGAAAGCGATTTCGAAGCATGGTGTTCACCAAGTATCGGTCTTCTCGTGCTGTGGTACACCTGGATCCGCCCGTTCCTGGTCTGCGTAGGTTAGAACCAGTTTCTTCGTAACGTCGGAGAACTCTTTGTACTGTTGACAGCGACACACCGACAGTCCTGGCTGTATCGCGCTGACTCCGGCCGGTTTCCACCATTGTAAGTATTCTGGTGCATTCTTCAGGCGTAAGCGACATAATTTCAGCTTGAATAATGAATATAGAGCACTATCAACATGGTTTATGTACCCACATAAATGACAGATTACAAACAAAAGCAAAACCAAATGCTGTAATTTCGTAGTTCCATCTTCGAAAGTGGCCCTTTTTCAAATTTGATTTTTTTATGATATAACTTTACAATAACTTTATAATACCTTCATTTAAGGAGTATTACATTGTCTATTAAATACAATTTATTGCATTAACCTAGCATTTTTAGTTTCCGAGATTTTTAGGATTCTTTAAGTGACCCGAATTCATTGCTTGCATACAGGATACCTCCCCTTGGATAGATGTTTTCTAGTATATATTTTAGTCTATGGATAGATGTCGATAATAATAAAATACAGATGGTAACAAGAAAAAAAAACGATCATTTAGCATTGCTTTTACTTCATTTATGTCATGTATATGTTATATTATGTTAACACATATATATGTGTTAACAGGTCCCAATTTCAGTTTAAAATTAACATGTGGACCGGAATTTTAAATGGAAAAGTAGTTGGACCGTTCGAGCTTCCCCGCAACTTTAAATGGAGATAACTACTTGGATTTTCTCCAAAACCATTTGCCAGACCTCCTAGAAGATGTGCCCCTAAACATTTACAGGGCGCTGTGGTTTCAGCAAGATGGTTGCCCAGCGCATTATGCTCGTCACGTACGAGAGTATTTGGACACGGAATATCCCGGAAGGTGGATTGGGCGCCTTGGTCCAGTTTCATGGCCCGCTCGTTCCCCCGACTTAAATCCAATAGATTTTTTTTACTGGGGCTGCATAAAGGAAAAAGTCTATTTTAAACCAATTGAAAATGTTGCCGAACTACGCCAGAGGATAACCGAAGCAGCGGAAGAAATAAATGCAGCTAGTTACGCAAGACTAATCAAGAGGTCATTTTTAAAAAGATGTAGAGCCTGCATTGATGCAGGCGGCAAACATTTCGAACATTTGATTTAATAAATTATTATCAATCACATACAACAGTTTGTATTATTTTTAAATTTATTGATTAATTTAAGTCAAACAATTAGTCACAACACTTGAGTTTTTTAATTACAAGCCGTTTTTTGTTTCGTTTCGAAGCATCTGTGTTAGCATCCATCTCGCTTACTCATGTTGTAGACCTATCTAACTCGCTCTGTCATAGCCCTTTAACGCGGTGTATTTGTCGGTGACCACCGCATACTATTCATTGTTCTATTTCTCCGAATTTTTTAAGGAAAACAAGTATTGTCATGACCTAATTTAATTTTTTAAATGAGTATGTTTTGCGATAAAAATTGGCAATAAATGTTATAGGTAGAAAAGTTAAAAGTATTGTATCATTTTGAAATCTTGACTAAATGGGCCATCTTTTGAAGTAACTTGCCTAGGGTAGTACCATATTTTTTTTTTTACTGTACCATTAAAGTTAGTTGATATTATTTTTTCAACCACAACTCAAAGAAAATGCGATAGTTTTAACAAACATAGCAACTCTTTTTGTTTAAATTGTGATTGCAATTGATAGCATGTTTATTAAAGACCACATTAGTAAAAAAAAAAACACTGTAAAATAGTTAACTTTGAGGTCAGAATAACTAAAGATATGAATAAAGGTGTCGATTTTCCTCTTTTTCATAAATTTGCCAATTATAACTTAACCAACTGATATAGAATTTTTATTTTATTTTTCCTGGTACTGGTATGACCCCCCCTCTTGCCCCGTGCCCGCTTGACGTTGAGTTCTGGGACATCCTGTATATACCTGATTGTTATTTACGTATCCAGTATACATACGTATAAACAGATTTCATAAGCAGATCTATTAAAATTTATACTCATCATAAAATCATTAAAACAGTCGTACCAGTCACGTGGGCTCTCCCTCAATCCATATAATGCTTTCCGAAGCTTGCATACTTTATGTGGTTCAGTTTTGTAACCATCAGGTGGATACATATACACCTCCGACTTAATATTGCCATTAAGAAATGCAGTTTCAACATCCATTTGTTCAATATTCCATCCATTCACACAAACAGTAGACAACAAAGCCTTCATGGTAATAATTCTTGCAACAGGTGAATATATTTCTTCATTCTCATCATATTGTTGCTGAAACCCTCTAGCTACTACACGAGCCTTGTATTTTCCAGTGGATTTTACTCGATATATCCATTTCACTTCTATTTTATTTGAATCCATCAGTTCATTAACAATTTCCCTTGTGTTCGGCCGTGTTAGTCAAATAAGCCGTTAATAAGCCGCAGGCGCAGGCTTTAAAAGAATGCCCTCTTCTTTGGAAAAAATTAAAAAATCTCTGTTTAGGTACTCTCCTCCGTTATCACATCTGATTTCCTTAACTCGTTTCCATGTTTGATTTTGAACCAATTTCACATACGTTTTAAAACAATCAATGACATCGCTTTTATTTTTAATTACACAAACATATGCATGTCGACTATAATCAATAAAAGTCAATAAAAGAGACAAAATATCTTTAACCATTATAACCTACAGGAGTCAAAGGACCATTAACGTCTGTATGTACGATTTCAAGCAAATCCGTTGCTCGGCGCCTATTATTTTCAAAAGGTAAATCAGTAATTTTATATATTAAACAAATCTCGCATTGTATATAATCATTAGGTAATGTTTGAGGTAACTGATCCAGTGATTGCAGCCTACACATTTCTTTAAGCTTACGAAAATTTACATGACCAAAAATTCTATGTAATTTTTCTTTAACTGACATAGTTTTCTCACTTGTGTATGTTACATTATTTTTATTATTAATCACCTTTCCTTCTAATTCATTACAACTTGAGTATTTTCCTGCCTACAGCTTCTAACTTTCTGTTTCTATTATAAATATCTGCTTTGTCACTATGAAATTTAATAACATTATGTTTATTTATAATAGCAGATACGCTTAGTAAATTTCTTTTCATATTTGGAACATATAGTACACGTTTTCAATGTCTTTTTTCGTATTCCTACCATTGACCTCACACAACATTGTTACAGTTCTCAACTTTTCTGATTTCAGACAAAAACCGTCACCTACTTTTATGTTGACAGGAGAAGATAAAGTTTTATACTCACAGAAATACTTGTCATCATTAATAATATGATAACTACAACCGCTGTCTATTAGCCATGTGACCTTTCCATTCGTCAATGCTTCTACATTAAAGCCAGCCGAAGATTCAGTCATATAACTTCCACCTCTATATGCTCCTCTACGTCGACCTCTTTGTCCTCTACCTCTATGATAAGAACCACGTCTATGGTTCACAAGTGTTTAATTTATCCTCTTCAGCCATATTTTCTCCAGCACTAATTAATTCATTAATCTGTTTTTCAAAAATTTGCAGAAACTCAATAGGATCGAGACTTAGTAAACTGAGGTTTAAACCTTCAACCATAATAAGACGGAATAGGTTTATCTCTATCCTTTAATTGTGTCTTTAAAATTTTCCTTTTTAATAACAGTCTATTAGCGCTACCTTTCTGCGCATATAAGCTATCAAGCTTTTTGATCATATCAAATGCGGTATTCTCTGTTATTATTATATCGAGCTGAGAATTATTAACACTGTTTACTAGGTAGTCAAAACTTGGGCTAAGGAAAACCCTTTTTTTTAAAACTAAAATTAAAAACTAAGTGTTGCCGATTCGGAGGCTGATTTAATAATGAATAATAAAATGAACAAAAGAAATCTTAACAGCTAACTTAACCTACCGCAGGACAACGAGAAGTCTTGGTCAGCATTACATGTAACTACTACATGATACTGCAGCTACTGCTGAGCAAGCCCTCTAATCGAGCACGGAAGGGCGAGGGGGATGTATAACTCCTCCCTCCCTAAGAGGGAAATTATCGGAACGTTCGATTATATAGTTTTCCGATAATTTCGCATAAACACATATTTTTATTAACTTATTACGAAACACATAAAATACAAAAAATACAAAACTAAATATAACTAGACCTAACATGATATAAACTAACACAATGATTTTAGAGTCCGTTTCTCTTTTTTGTACACTTTCAAGCACTTCACTATTTTTCAACGCATAGGACATATATTTAACCTCGTCCAAGTTCACTTTATGCATGTTGGGTGCACGCGCACTTAATACACTGGCGTTCGGTCTTAGTTGAGGTAAATTTATGATTGGGAGTGGCGTCGCAGCTTCAACGTCTATGAAGGCACGGTGGGGACGAATTTGGATTCCGTTAATCTCCAAATCACAAGGCTCGTCGATGGTTACCAAGTACGTGCCGTATACAGGATATTTAGTAGTTTCTTCAACACATTGCTTGTTGAGTGTGGTTTTCAGGTTCTTATAGAGGATCTAGTGTTCAGTATCAATTCTTTGGACCTTCACATCTTCCAACTGAATTGGGTACTGTCTGCAGCAGGTAAGGTTGTCCTCATACTTCATGAGTTGCTCTTCACAGGTGGATCCAGCGTATAGGGCTCTGTTATCGTCTGTGCACAGGAAGTGGTCTCCAGCAGCTAGAGGACGGCATGGCTGAGTGATCGGTAAGTATGTCTTTCCTTTCGCCAAAAGGTAAGGGTAATTGGGTATTATAACTAAGGTTGTATTTTCAGGTTCATGGAAAACAGGTACGGTATACATTTTAAAATAGTTATAATTGTAATTATCAGTAAGTGGATTTTGTAAGATAAAGGTTATCTAGTTTTTCTTTATGAATGATTTTAAACAAATTGTTTCTTCTATATTAACTAAATTTGATTCAATTGGTTCATAAACCAAGTTTTCTGTCTTAGAAATAATTTTTAGGTGATCTAAAAGTTCGGTAGAGTCCACAATAGACTGGTGTAATATAGAGCTTTTACTTAATGCTAGTGCCGTCTCTAATTCGCTCAATTTTATAAAGATAGTTTGGAAGTTACTTATAAATAAACTATATAATCCTAATATATAAGAAGTCAGAACAAAATTAGTTTCCTTATTTGCTATGTCTTTTATTGATGCTTCAACCTTTTTAAGGCGGGCATCAAGAATAATTGTATTTTCATTAAGCAACTGTGAAGTGTTAATGAGACTGTTTAACGCTTGGGAGATAATGGTAGCCTTCTTTGAAATAATAACTTGATTTTGGTTTATTTCGGATATTAATTGGTCATATTTTAACGCGTTATCGTGATCTAAATTTCCCGTTACAATTTTTATAATAGAACCCAATGGATTAAGGATTCCTCTTCTAAAACGTTGCGGCATTAGTTGGCGATACTTATCTATAGTTATGTCGCGTGGATATTCGACATGCATTAACATGCTTATAAAGTCATGGGGAAACGGTTTGTTTAACGAAACTATTCTATTAAATTCGATACATTTCCTTATCACAAAATATAAATCGTCGTGAATACTATTTAAGCTAAGAGTTTTAATAATAGTCCATTTATCGATTTGCAGATACGCTTGACCTTCTTTTATCGTCAGGAGTCCTGGATTCCCTTTAAGTGATTGCAGATGAAGGTGCTGAAACTGCTGACGTCACTAGAGTCAGAATGCACCACCTGCGGAGGGTGTTTTATATTTTTAATTGGTGCTTTCGTGTTATTACGTTTCATTCCTACCTTAATATGGCCTACTTTCCTTTCAATTTCATCCACTACTTCCGCTTTCTTGTACCTTGCCTTATCCTTACTCTTTCTTTTATTTATAGCTTTCACGAAAACGGTTATGAATCGCGGGAGTTTTATATTGCTTTTAATACCTCGTTTATCACAAATCTTTTCCTTTTTTGCTACTATATTTTCTGCTATTTGCTTGTGCAAAGATTTCGAGCGTTTTTCGTGGTCTTTAGGTATTTTCTCAGTTTGTTTGTCTGTCGTCTCATTAGCTGTAAAATTTAGGTTGCACTCGGTATCTTGTTGGGGTGTTTCTTGGAGTTTTTTAACAGTCATACGAACTGGTTTGTCTAAGGTGTTCTGAACGACAGTTGTAGCACAAACGTTGGTACAATTCACTTCAACACTAGGCACGAACACCAGGACCAAACTCTTTATGGTCTATAATTGCGTCACCTGAATGCATGGTCAGTGGGAAATTTCACGCGTTGTTCTGATCGTGGGTTTGGATAGATTAAGTAGTCTAAGTCATAGTTAATAATTGAAATATGCGCTGTTTTAGTTTTTAAGAATAAGTATTCAAGGTCTATAATGGCGTTCAATTGTTTTAATAAGTCGTTCCCGATAAGTCCGTCATATCGTGGATCGACGTCATAAAGATAAAATTTGTGACGCTCATCGCTTTGAAAAGTTGGTGGAAGCGGAATTTCAATTGCTTCATTGTGGCTACTGGAGGCGTGAGTACTTACGACTTCAAACGGCTCGTGTCTAATCTCGTTGTAAAAATATTCGGATGCCTTTCGTGGGCTCAAGAATGATCGAGTACTGCCAGTGTCGATTATCAAATTTGCATCTATTTCTGGAATATATATATGAGGCAATTCCAGTGAGGGGTTACAGTTTAGCTCTATCCAATCTTCTTCTTTATACAGGCTGTTAGAAATTTTTCGATCAGATGGAGGCTGTGGTATTTCTATCTGTGAGGTCTCATATGTCATTTCGTCACTGTAATTGTCATAGTTAGCGTCATATTTATAGCCATATGCGTCATAGTTAGGTACATGGTTATAACCATATGCGTCATAGTTAGGTTCATGGTCACAGTAAAAGTCATAGTATCGCGCTTCGTTGTTATCGGTCAATTCATTAAGTTTAAATCCGTCGCGCGGCCTTGGCGGTGTAGTCCTCATCGTAGCATCTGAGGCTTGAAAATGCGGAGCGTTAACTTGGGGTGGTTTGTATCCGAATTGTTGGGGTGTCATACCCACGTAAGGCCTAGAGCCTGTTTGTAGGGGTTGATTACTATTATTATTAAAAGGTGGACGGTACCCTAACTGTGGTCGGTAACCGAACTGAGGTGGGCGGTAACCGAACTGGGGTGGTTGTGAACCGAACTGGGCAGGCGGGCGGTAGCCCAACTGCGGACGGTATCCGAAATTGTGTGATTGCCCTTGAGGCATTCGGTACGGTGCGGGCTGACTACCAAAATTGAATTTTGGCGGCACGTTATTTGGCGAGTAGGTCGGAATTCTAAAACCACTCGGTTGTGATGGTCCGTTAAACTTAAAACCAAAATTAGGATTTTGTGTTAAAAATGGTTTCGGGGCATTTGCACTATTATTCGCGCTACCATAAACGCGGTTCCGCATATTATATTGCTCATGGAAGTTAACCTCCTCAAGAACAATACTTAGCGCATCTTCTAAAGTCGCGGGGTATTTTAATCTTACTATGCGTACTTACCATATTTTCGGGCAAGTTGTATAAAAATACGTTTAAGGACGTATTGTTATAGATGGTGGTTTTTGCACGTTTTAATTCCGCGTCGTTTGACATATTAACCTTCGAAATTAATAAAGATCGAATACTTTGTATGCGGTTACATAATTCTAAATAACTCTCACCGGGCTTTATCTTAACCGATTCAAGTTCAAGGTTAAAGCACTGTTCGCTACGAGGGTCGCCAAAGTGTTGTTGCAGCAATTCCTTAAGAAGGGCGAGGGGGATGTATAACTAGGTAGTTCTTAGCTTTAATATCTAGCTTTTTCCATTCTGAATCTAACATACCTTCAGGTTTAGTTGGTGAATTGATGACCAAATCGCAACTCTTCATTTACAAAAATAATTTCAATCTAAAATTCCATTTGTCATAGTTGGTACCATCAAATATCTGCAACCTCGAATATTCATCCTTACCTTCCATAGTTTTACTAGGTACCGATTTATTTATTTTCAAGAACCATGCTCTGCTTTCATGTTAAGTCATTATTTTTATTTTTTTGTGGCAATTGTCAACATGACATTTGTGCCAGTTTCACGTCAAATAAACCAAAAAACATCCTAAAACGAATTTGAGCAAACTATGAACCAGAATAGGTTTATTTTGTATGAAAAAATGAAAATATACACACATAACAATAAGAAAGAATAATAACTTAAAGAAAACAATTACGTTAACGGCAGTTAGAAGATCGAAAAAAAACCGAAATGAATTAATATATTTAATTAATTAAAAAGAATAAAACTAATTTACAATTATTTCCTAATGAATAACCATTCCGCTTCGAAGTAGGAATATGGAATGCTTATTCTTACAAATAGATTTAACACTCAGTGTCCGATTGACGTCATTGCTGCGTCGGCGAATTAATTGTGTTCAATAATTATCGGTGCATCTGCAACGTCGGCGATCTTCATATAGTAGACCTACGTAATTCCTCCACCCCTAGAACGGCGACTATTTTAGCACGTTGAGTGAAAATGTTGCCGGAATAGTGTCGGGATCTTCCTTCTTCATTGGTGCTGTTGGGGGTTTCTGGTCCGTTTTCGTAGGTGTGTTACATCTGCATACGTAGCGTCGGGTCACTAGTATGATAGTCAGTACAGCTGCGCTCGATAGTACTACGTAGAATGGTATGGTTGTGTGGTAGAAAGCATCTGATTTAAAATTGTCCACACGTAAGGAAGGCTGGATCATTAGTTTTTCTTGGATGCTGTGCAGCCCTTGGAGGTCAATGGAGTTCAGTTTAACATGGGTAGCTAGGTTACTTTGTTTCTCCGCGTCGTAGGGGATGTTCATCAGTTTGAGAGGTTGACCTTTGATCTCATCATTGTCATTTGCAATAGTGAACTCTTGTGATTTCAGGTGACATCCAGCGGGTATCGTAGCGAGGTAGCTTCCTTGCAGCATAGAGTAGTTCTTCTGGTTACAGTTGAGTTGTACCTTCGTTTTATGAGGGAAGGACAGAACATAGTGTTGATCGTCAAGTTTCTCCAGAGCTTCTCTCGTCAGGGTGACTGTCGTGAACTGGCAGGATTCCTGGATAACTTGATTGTGAATTAGCTCCTGGATGCAGTCAAATTTGGTTCGTATCTGGTGAGCGATTCCTTTTTCACAGAGATACCATTTTTTCAGCTTCGGACATTCTGCCTCTATGTACATGAACGTCATCTCGTTAGTTGCTAGGAAGGGGAAGGAGGGGATAAGAGCCTGAGCGTGTTTGTTATGTACTACTGATAATCTATAAAAATCATAACTATCCGTAGAAAAAATTGGAAACTTAAAAATAAAAACTATCTGCTTATTAATATAATACGATCCAGGTTTAATGATATCGTAATATTCCCTAAGTTCTAAATCTAAAATGTGCTCCCTGCCATAAATTAATTTAAGTTTCGCAACCATTGACTCTAGTGTCTCTATATCTATAGTCGAATGGTGAGTACTAGAAGCTCGTATAAAAGCTAAGCTATTTTCTATCCTAATTAACTCCTGAGTTAAGTCCTCTACGTTTTCGCTTATAACTTCTAAGAGTTGAGCGAACTTAGCATACTTAATTAGGTGGTTTTCTCTGTATGCGTCACTCTTCAGTATCAATTCTAAAGTAGAGTTGATTTTATATTCGTTACTTACTATCTGTGCTATTACGTCATTATGTTTGGACATCCACTCCTTACTCATACTGATATGTGCGTTGAACTCATTTACTATTTTATCCTGATTGGTTTCTAAAGTTTTAATTGCGTCATTATATCTTAACGCATCGGCGTGATCTAGGTTTCCGGTTAGGCTTTTTATGATTGAACCTAATCCGTCTACAAGACCTCTTTTGACTCTATTGGGCTCTAATGATTGTAATTGTTTTAAGACATTGCCAAGCTTGCTAGTAAGATAATCTATTTGAATTTCGTACAGTGAGTAAGTGTCGTTAGTCATTTGCTTTTGACAGTTTAGTAACTGAGTCTGTAAAGAGTTAATGTTATTTTCAATGTCATCTAGTTGAACGTACTGTAGAAACGTATGATGATGATTTGTAAGTGTCATAAGTCCGAGTTTGTACGGCAGAAGTCCTGGTCCATCGTCAAGGCTCTCAAGTTTTATCTGCTGAGGTCGCGTCATTGGAAGGATTGACATAAGCAGAATCCTGTAACAAATTGGCTGCTTTAGGCACGCGCTTAAGTCTCGATTTTGCTATGGGACCACGCTTTTTCGAAGTATAGATGTGGATTGGCAGGTCAGCTAAAACTGTATCTTGAGTATATCGAGGGGCGGTCTTTTGTCGATTGGCAAGAGGATTTCTTACAAAGACTTGCTGTTGAGGTGCATATTCCTTCTCGGGTTCTCTATTTTTATTTCTGTTCTCGATTAGTGAAGTGCGATTAGCAAGTGATGAGGAATTGATAATATCGTAAACTTGTTTCATACGGTCTCTATGAACTTGGGTATACTGTTGTAACAGTTGCTGTGTTATGTCAATGTCATTGCAGTCTCTAGGGTCAAAATGTCCGGTCAATAAGTCAAACGGTCGGCATCTTGTAAAGCTATGTATGGAACTGTTGTAGGCAATAATAGCGTATGGCATGAGATTTACTATAGGCTCGTCTTTGTGCTGTAATTTTAGAATTCTAAGATGTTCTAAGAGTGTGGAATGAAAGCGTTCAATATTATCGTTGTCGTTAGGTGAGTGAGCTAATATTTTATGATGATTGACCTTATGGAGTCGTGTAAATTCCATGAACAGCTGATTGGTGAACTCAGTTCCGTTATCAGTAATAATAGTTATGGGAACACCATGATGGGTACAGTACTGTAAAAGTGCTTGCAATATGCTAATAGCTGTTCCGTCACGCAAATGATATGCTTGGCCGTATTTGGTGAAGACATCTATAAAAGTGACATATTTCTCACTCTGTACGTGTAAGGGAGTGCAGCAATATTCGGCCACACTTGTATAACGCTAGAATTAGATATACTAAGCCTTAGAATATAATACAGTCAATAAAGAGTTAGAATTAATTATATTGTAAGGAACCTTAGGCGTATAAATGTTTATATCTAGCTCTGTAAGTCGTAGTTGTTTAAGTATTTAGTATGTTCGTAAAGCCCACTCACCAATGTACATATTTGTAGTAAGTAATGAACCGTACCTATAATATAAGTAAAGATATTGTGAAAGTAGAGTCAAACACGTAGTGAAAATGTATATGAAGTAAGTACGATTTCATAAAACGGGTAGCCAATAGAATCGGCTCTTTTAAAATATTTATACCCAATCACAGCTTAGCCCAGCAGACAGGGAAAAAACATTGTGCGCAAAGGATAGCGATAATAGCGATAATTGTTAACGTACATTGGTGTAAACAATAGGCCCTCGGCGAGACGAGGGCACTAATTGCTAGGGTCATAAAGTAGCCTTATATAGAGCCCCAACGGGGAATTTTATCAGGGGATTCCGGTCAGCGCGCTCGAGTGGGACGGACGTGCGCTCAAGTGCTCCCCGAGAATATCCCGATCGGCCTAAAAGTGCTTGCGCTTTTAGTGCCGGTTACCTGTATCGTTTCGATTGAAGAGGATTCAGTGTTGGACTTCGCTAATAGTGGATTTTCTGTGTGCAGATTCGACGTCAAGCCACCGCTTCGTGTACCGTTCGGCGCACGGAGGCGTTCGGCTCGGCTCGGCTCGCGTCGCGGAAGAAGCGCGCTCTTGTAAGAGCGCTTCGACACATCAATCACCTATTGTTCATTGTCTAATCAAAACCGCTCTTCTCAGAGCGAATTCTAGTTTCGATTTTTAATTTTTCAATTTTCAATTTTCAAAGTCGAGTCAAACAAATCCACGCTTCACGTGGTCTTCTGGACGATCCTTGCGGTGTTAACGCCACCCAGTTGGGCGCGGACCCGGTGCGTCAAGCCTTTCCCTCCTGAGCGTGGGAGGGAACGGCTAAAACCGGACGGGCCTGCCTTCACCGGCTTTGGGGTCTCCCCTCGCCGACGGCAGGTATCTCCTTCCCACCCTACCCTATCCTACTCTCCTATTCTCTGGGCAAGTGTTTGGTTGGAAGCCGGGTTTTACTCGGTCTTCTCTCCTCGCCCCCGGAGCAGCTAGGGCCTCGCGTTTAGGCACACATCCCTCTGCACAATAAGACTGGCAGAGGGCACACAGTAGGGACACCTAGGCACTCACTCTCCCGCCTGTACCCGGCGGGAGTGGCATTCACCCCTCACTCGCATCTCGAGTATTCCCCTCGAGATGTCACTACTCTCTCCCTCCCCCGCTCTGAGCCTCCCGCAAGGCGCTTCGCCTCAGGCGTTCGTCTCGTGGGTCTCGAGCTGTTACCCGGAAATGCTTTCCGAGTATCTCCAGTCCAATAGGGACTTTAATGAGAGACCCCGCTTCACGGACTCCCAAATTCCCTCCTCCGGCTCCCTCCCTCCGAGGGGGCCCTTCGGCTCTTCGGCGTTCAAGCCATTAGATAGCCCTCTTTCTCCCGACCCTGCGCCTTATGCGCCCCGCGCTCCCCGCGCACCTCTACCACCCCGCGATCGCTCCCCGGTCCCTCGGACCATGTACGAACGCGCCTACGACTCAGCGTCCAACTCGGAAAATGAGATGGATGTAGAGTTCTCCCGCTCCCGCGCTAACTCTGTTGGCAACATCTCCAACGACGGGTTCACTACCGTCGGAAAGAGAAAGCGCGTCCCCAAAGCCGCCTCAGAGGCCCCCTCCCCGCCACCCAAAGCGGCCTGCACCGCCCCGGGAGCGAAGCCATCAGGCTCTCACGCTCCCACCTCCCGCGACCCTCTCGCTCACTCCGATGCTCCCGCAAGCATCGCCGCGTCTCAACGCGACGTCTCCTCTCAAGGAGCGTCAGTTAGACGCGAGAAACCGCCGCCGCCGCTGTTCCTTCAGGACAAGGCGAAGTGGGACATGGTCTCACGACTTTTGACGGATCGTAAGATCCAATATACCAGCGCCCGCTCAACCCAACTGGGTATTAAAGTCCAGGTGCCTACCCCAAGCGACCATAGGGCGCTTACTCGACTTCTCAAAAACGAGAGCATAAGCTTTCATACTTATGCTCTCGAGGAAGAGAAGGTTCTACGCGTTGTCATACGCGGAGTACCAAAAGAGGTGCAAACCGACAGTGTCCTCGCCGACTTAAAGGCGCAAGGCTACCCCGTCCGCGAATGCCACCGCATGTACAGTGGCAAAGATCGCAAACCCTACGACCTACTATTGGTCATCCTCAATCGCACGCCAGAGGGCAAAGCGATTTTCAATATTAAAACGGTTGTGAACCTCTCGGGGATCACCGTTCAACCCCCATTCCGAAACCGAGCACCTGGCCAGTGTCATAACTGCCAATTGTACGGGCATGCCGCCCGATTCTGTTTCGCCCGCCCGAGGTGCGTCAAGTGCCTAGGGGATCACGGGACAGCCCAGTGTTCTCGCACTAGGGACTCATCAGACCCGCCTAGTTGTGTCCTCTGCGGCACACAGGGACATACCGCCAACTACCGCGGTTGCCCTAAGGCACCCCGCGCACCCAGTGGGCCGGCTAGGAGGCCTATTCCCCCTCCTCGCCCGGTCACTACCCGCTCACAAGGGAACGGCCCTAAGCCTAACCTTACACCCGCACCGCAGGCAACACCTGTTGTTCCCGCGCCCGCGCGCAACGCTTGGTCCAAGCCCTTGAGCATGGTACAAGCAAGCGCCCCCCTCACCCCCGCCCGCCCGCCGGCCTCTGCCAGCGCGCCGGCTCCTAAGCCCAAACCGCCGCTCTCTAGGCCTCCAATGGCTGGGCTCATGGACGCCCCAGGTCAATCTGACCTGGCGGCCGACATAGCCCTTGTCATGGACTACGCGATGGTCATAGACGTGGACGAAGTACGTGCATTCGCGCACAAACTTCGTACTGCCACAAACGACCAAGACCGCTTGCGAGCCACGCTCACACACGCGGGTTTAATCAGCGCAGTGAGGCGCTACGCCCTCCCCAGCGTTTCTTAGGTATCATCCAATATGGATAGTACACCGAAACGAATTAAGCCCCACTCAGTCACCGTAGCGACTTTCAACGCTGACGGCCTCTCTAGTCAAAAGGACGAAGTTCACGAATTTTGTAAGACCCATCAGGTCGATATCCTATGCGTGCAGGAGACCTTTCTGAAACCAGGTACAGCGAACCCTAGGTTTGCAAATTACCGTTTGGTTCGTAATGATAGAGTTGCCACCCCAAAAGGTGGCACTCTCATCTATTACAAAAGAGCTCTGCACTGTATCCCAATTGTTACTCCACCACTTAGAATACTAGAAGCCTCTGTTTGCTTTCTAGCGATGTCAGGTCATCAACCAGTCATCATAGCCTCATGTTACCTCCCCTCTGGTAAAGAACTATTACAGACAGACTTGGAAGCCCTCTTCTCTCTAGGAAGCTCCGTCCTTCTGATCGGTGACTTCAACAGTAAACATGTCATATGGAACTGTACTAGTAACAATAGTAATGGTAAAATCCTTGAAGGCTTGGTCAGCCACTTAAACTTTGATATTCTCTCCCCTCTGGAGCCCACAAGATATCCCTATGTTGACAACCAACGACCAGACATACTTGACATAGCACTTCTCAAGAACGTCACCCTCCGGTTGCGCTCTATAGAAGTGTTACACGAACTGACTTCAGACCACCGCCCTGTATTGTTGAAATTAGGCCCCGACCCGACGGACATAACCCCTATCACTAGAACGGTAGTGAACTGGAAGCAACTGGGGGAATCCCTCCAAGCTATCAGTTCACCCGCTCTCGATAGAATCCCCGATGACATACAGACAGTAGAAGACGTGTCAATTGCGATCAAGGCTCTCAGTGACCACCTCCGCACCGCAGTAGGTGAATCCTCAAAGCAGGTCCAAGTGGCGGATGGTCGCCGCTTTGAACTGCCCGAGGGTGCGAGGAGGTTACTGACAGCTAAGAACGCCGCCACTAGGGCGTATGACTCGATGCCAACCCCAGAGAACAAAGCCACCATGCGCTATTTACAGCGTGCTGTAAGGAAACGCATGAGTGAGCTGCGTGATCAAAGGTGGGACGACAAACTGTCAGAGATTGAGCCAACTCACCAGGCATACTGGCAGTTGGCTCGAACTCTGAAATCTGACGGACAACAGACAATGCCTCCACTCATTAGGCCACCTCCCCTCTCCATAGCGTTCCTTGACGAAGACAAAGCCGAGTGTTTAGCTGATAGCCTTGAGGCTCAGTGTACTCTAAATGTAGATCACGTCGACCAGAAACACCTCGATTCGGTGGAATCTGAAGTCGAACGTAAAAGCTCTATGTCCATCTCTGACCTCCCACTCCTCCCACCGGTAAAATCATCCGAGGTTGTGTCTCTGATCAAGAGCCTCAAGACCCGTAAATCCCCTGGTGCTGATGGTATCAGCAACAAGGTGATTAAACACTTCTCAGTCCCACTAGTCCATCTCTTAGTTAGCATCTTCAATGCGGCTATGAGCAACTGCTCCTTCCCAGACACTTGGAAGCATGCCATTGTCATTGGTATTCACAAACCAGGCAAACCGGCAGCCGAGCCCTCCAGCTACCGTCCCATAAGTCTCCTCAGCTCTCTGGGGAAGATTTACGAGCGGCTCATTGTGAACCGACTCTGGTCCCACGTTAGGTCCAATAACCTCCTTCCCGATGAGCAATTTGGTTTTAGAGCCAAACACTCTTGCGTCCAACAAGTGCACCGCGTAACGGAGCACATCCTAGGCGGTTTCAATAAGAAACCAAAGCCCCAAGGGACCATAGCTGTCTTCCTCGACGTAGCGAAAGCGTTCGACAAAGTCTGGCACAACGGCTTGATATTCAAGCTGTACCAACTGGGTGTGCCAGACCGTCTTGTACTCATCTTACAAGACTTTCTCAGGGATCGAACGTTTAGCTATCGCACCGAGGGAACGCTCTCCTCCCCGCATCCCATTCACGCAGGTGTCCCTCAGGGCTCTGTACTCTCACCCATTCTCTTCTCGCTGTACACCAGCGACATCCCACGATCTGAACCTAATGTTCAGATCGCTCAGTTTGCGGATGATACTGCAATCTACTCTACTGGCTGGTTCAAGGTCAGGCAGAGATGCGCCATCCAACGAGCCATCACCGTAATCGGTGCATGGTTTCGTAAATGGCGGATTGCAGTAAATCCTAGCAAAAGTGCAGCAGTGTACTTCACTGAGACCCGGCGAAATCTCATGCCGTCACCCATAGTCCTATTCGGCGAACCCATCCCTTGGGCTAAATCTGCCAAATACCTGGGCGTCACCCTTGATTGCCAACTCACTTTCGCGAAACACATCCAGATTGTTCGCAATAGGGCGGCCTTCATTATGGGTCGTCTTAATCCCCTCATAGGCAAAAACAGTAAAATGTCTCTTAGAAATAAGACGACTCTTTACAAACTTTGCATCCGCCCAATCATGACTTACGCATCTGTAGCGTTCGCCCATGCTCAGAAACACGACCTCCACAAACTTCAAGTGATTCAGAATCGCTTTATGCGCAGGGCAGTGGGCGCTCCGTGGTACTTGCGGAACGCCGAACTGCACTGCGATTTCACCCTCCCCTCTATTACGCAGTATATGAAAGACTGCTCCCGCCGCCACTTCGACAAAGCTCCCCACCACTCGAATCCCCTCGTGGTCGAAGCGGCGAACTACTCCACTGACATAACCGATCCCCACTTCCTTCCCCCCCGTCGCCGTCCAAGGCATATTTTGGGTGACCCGGACGACCCCATCGCAGCCGTTACTTCGGCAGCTTTAGCGTCGTCCCAAGGGAACCCCGGTAATGGTTGTAGACCCGACCAGGGCTGTGATCCCGATCGCATTGTAGGCTCCGGCCGAGATCTTCTTCGCAGCCCCAGTCGCAGTCGAGGTAATTCACACACACACGATTGTAGTCCCAGCCACGGTGCGGGTGGGAGTATACACCGCGGCCCCGGTCGCGATGTATCCTCCGGCCCAGCAAATGGCTGCGGACGAGGTAACACTGGTATTCTAAGTAGTCCCAGCCACCATGGCTGTGGGCGAGGTATTACACTTTCTTATTGTAGCCCCACCCAAAGTACAGTCATGAGTGCACAACGCGACGATCCTGGTCGCGGTGTGGACCCATGTCGCGGAAATGGGAGGAGGCGAGGTACACAAGGTTATGATTTAGTGGTAAACACAGTCAAACACCGAGCTCGCCGGCGAGCTCGAGGCAAAAGTTATGTCTTGGTTAGATTCTCTCCAAATAGTCGTAGAGTTAAAATTCATAGGGCCCACTTTCAACGGTACACTTATGTACCGGGGCGATTCTCTCCTACTCCCCTCTCTCCTGGCGACGGCCCAAGCCGAGGTCCGTACCCTAGTGGTGCCCTTGAGCAAGTCGCCTACTCCTCTCCTTGCGGCGAAGCGTCTTCAACGCTCGCCTTAGGCGGTGCGCCCTCTGCGCCCGCATCTGGCTGAGTGCCATCTGCGCTCGCCAACCGTCCGGTGACGCTGTAAATGCCGGTGGAGGCAAACAGCATTAGTCCGTTCTAAAAAAAAAAAAAAAAAAAAAAAAAGGGAATTTTATGCATTGTACATCGGACCGTGAAAGAATATACATCTCGAGTTGGAAGCCGCCTTTTTCTTCTACACACCCTTGCGACCTGAATTCGCCTACAATTTCTTCGAGCCGGATCTACACAGAAGAAAAATGAGCGTGAAGAGCTCCATCACGACGCGCGGCAAGTTACGTCAGCTTAACGCGGATAAGGAAAAGCGTCGTGATTTGGAAGAGCGAACTGACTCGGGCTTACCGTCGGAAATAGCGCCGGGATCCGAATCGATTGCCACAGCGTCTGTGCTGACTCCGGTATTACCAGCGGGTGGTCGACTCATAGACCACAGATTGGAAATTCCACCGCGCATACCGGAGTCGGAACGTAGCACACGAAGACGTCATGGCTCTCGCTCTAGTCGCGCTTCGTCCAGAGGCAGCCGCAAAAGTGCTGAATACCTCAAACGTCGCGCAGAATACGAGGCTGAGCGAGAGTTAGTGCGCATGAGAGAGGGTCTCGTCAAAAAGAAGCTGGAAGTCGATCTAGCCGAAATAGAAGCGAACGAAGATGCATCAAGCGCCGAAGAGGACGAAACAACAACTCGTCGCGTCGAAGAATGGATCGAGACGACACCTCAAGACACGACGCGAGCCGGTATTTTCGCTACGGCCGCAACTCGCGATATGTCCACGGCTCCGCAGCCGGTGTTGACAGCGACCCGCGAATCGCACGCGCATCGAGACTCGCCCGCGTCGCCTACGCCGGCCGCGCCACGGACGGCGCCCGCGCCCCGCGCACCGTATGCGCCCCGCGTTCAGCCGACGCCCCGGGCGTTGGCAGTGGCACAAGCGCCGCCCGCGTCTCGTGAACAGTTCGCGTCTCACCCACCGTTCGAGCATCGTACTGCTATATCGGGTGAATCACGCGCGCCTCCGGTTTGCGCGCGCCGCGAGTGTTGTGAAACGCGTATGGATTGTGAACGCCAGAAAGTGACCAAAGAAACACGAAGACCCCTGCAAGAGAACACACGGCTGGAGTTCAACAAAGAAACGCAAGAAGATAAACGCCGAAGCATATCATATGACAGGCGGGACAGAGGGATAAACCAACTGACAGAGGCACTCACGCAGCTAGCAAGACCGCGACCAACACCACGGCAAGCGTATGAACTGCCGTACTTCAACGGAAACCCTTCGGATTGGATCTCCTACAAGAGCATGTACAACGACACAACAACGATGTACGAATTCAAGCCACACGAAAACTTAGCGCGGCTGAAAACATCGCTACAAGGAGAAGCCAAGACGGCGGTGGAAGACTTGCTACGCTCGTCAGTCGACCCCGACGAAATTATGAAGGCGTTGGAAAGGACATTCGGACATCCTGTGTTGATACTAGAGTGCGCGTTAAACAAAGTGCGGAACCTACCCAAAGTGTCACAAAGTGGGCGTGAATTACCAAAGTTCGCTGCGGCAGTGAGAAATTGTGTGTCGCTGTTAAAAAACATACGCGCAGAAGGCTATCTACATAATCCGCAGTTAGTGAGTGAACTATTAAACAAACTGACGCAAAGCCAGCGGGAAAAATACGGAGACTTTGCGATGGGACTAGATAACGCACAAGGAATGGATCTGCGAGTGTCGCCTAACCTTCAGATATTCTCGGAGTTCCTGGAACACTTGGCGCAGGCAGCATCGTACTACACGCAAATGGACATGTACTCCGGGGTACCTGCACAAGTTGGACACAGTAGGCCCCACAGGACAGTGCCAGTACCAGCAGTGCGAAACTACCAACCCATGCGCTTAGTGCAAAAAGTGAACGTGCAAAGCGAACAATCAGTGCCCGATAAAGACAGTGATTCACCACAACTAGACACTAAAGTGAAATGTGCGTTGTGTGAAGGAGAGCATGTGCTAGTGAAATGTAAAAAGTTCACGGACCTCAGTGTGAACGAACGTTGGGAATTCGTGAAAGCGCAGAAACTTTGTTTTAAGTGTGTGCAGAAACGACATTCGCGAAACATGTGCCGGGCAAAGCGTTGTGAGAAGTGCGGGTACTCACATCACTTAACGTTACACGTGGACAAAGTCGCTGCGCCGGAAAGTGTAACGAACGTGGGTGAAAGCCTAGCGAAGGCTTTACTTAAAGTGTTACCAGTGACTATCGCGGACATTAATGGAGTGAAAAAAGACGTGAAGTGTTATGCTCTCTTGGACGATGGGGCAACAGTGTCATTGGTGGACAATTCGCTCGCGAGTGATGTGAAAGGACACAAAGTGCCGTTAACGATACAAAGTGCTCGTGGACACAAAGTGACGGACTTATCATCGCGAGTGGTATCAGTGACACTGCATGGACCTAACGGACAGTGCCAAGTTGTGAAGTGCCGAACGTTGACACGTATGGATCTGCCTACGCAGACAATACCGGCGGCCGCAATCGAGGACAACGCTCACCTTCGTGACCTGGGATGCGAGGAAATGAGGGGAGCCAAGCCGCTGCTATTGCTGGGACAGGACAACTGGGAGCTCCTTGTCAGCCAGGACATCCGCCGAGGAAAATCTGGTAAGCCTGTTGCTTCTTTGACCAAGTTAGGTTGGGTGATCCACGGACCTATGGGCGGTGTTAGCGGGAGTCAAACCGTGAACTGTATGGCAGTTTCCCTTCCCGATCTACATGAAGAGGTAAGAACTCAGTTTGAATTAGAGGCGATCGGGATATCTGAGGACTTGCGGAAACACCAGGACATTGAGAGAGCCAAGGAGATCCTGGACAACACCAGCCGGCGCACAGCAGACGGGACCCAGTGGGAAGTAGGCCTGTTATGGAAACAGGAGAAGGTAAGCTTACCCGACAATTACAGGCACGCGCGTAAACGTCTGGAGGGAATAGAGAAGAAGATGGATCGAAATCGCGCCTTCGCAGAGACATACGCCGGTCAAGTGGAAAGATTGGTAAGTGAAGGGTACGCACGGAAGGTAGACGTTAGCATAGAAACCAACCCGGTATGGTACCTACCCCACTTCGGGGTGGTGAATCCTAACAAACCAGGGAAATTGAGGTTGGTTTTCGACGCTGCGTCTACGTTCGGTGGTACCTGTCTGAACGACAATTTACTTACCGGACCGGATCTCCTGAATTCACTGCTTGGCGTCCTATTCAAGTTTAGAGTGGGGCCAGTAGCGTTTTCAGGGGATATCGCCGATATGTTTCTGCGAATCCGAATAAGAGAAAAGGACCAGAGCGCTCAGTTGTTTCTGTGGAGAGGAGCCGACCGTAACAAAGATCCAGAGGTCTATGTGATGAACTCGTTGATTTTTGGCGCCGCCTCTTCGCCTATAACAGCAATATACATCTTGAACAAAAATGCAGGTGAGTTTAAGACCACTTATCCCGAAGCAGTGAAGGCGATACAATCCAAACACTACATGGATGATTACCTAGATAGTGTTTGGTCGGTCGAAGAAGCCAACAAGTTGATTGAGGACGTGACACGGATCCACGCTGCAGGCGGATTTGTTATACGTGGGTGGGCCACGAACTCAACAACGCTACGCGAGAAGCTAAAGGTAAGTATGCCGGAGCGTGTGGCTCTAGACAAAGGTGATAGCGCCACGGAACGTACGCTGGGGATGATATGGTCGCCGGGGACAGATCAACTGGCTTTTGACCTCTCCTTCAAGCGGCTGCCTGAAGACATCATAAACGGCAAGGTAATACCGACGAAAAGAGAGTTCCTCCGGTTCATAATGTCGATCTTCGACCCGCTGGGATTTGTCTATCCTTGTGTCATCCAATCTCGCATTATAATGAAAAGGATATGGACGTCAGGGATACAGTGGGACGAAAAGCTCAAAGAACCGGAGGCAGATGTATGGTTTAAGTGGCTGCATAACCTTCAAGCGCTGCGTGACGTTCAAGTTCCGAGATGGTATGGCTTGCAACTAGATGAGCTAGAGTTGCATGTGTTTGGAGATGCCAGCGAGTTGGCCTATGCAGCCGTGGCCTATTTAGTAGGGAAAAATGCAGATGGGGATAGGGAAATTGCCATAGTGATAGGAAAAGCTAGGGTAGCCCCGCAGAAAATGGTCTCAATCCCTCGACTTGAGTTGCAAGCTGCCGTACTTGCCACCAGGCTGGCATGCACGGTAGAGAAAGAGTTAGGGTTGCCCATTAAAAACAAATATTTGTGGACTGATAGCAAAACAGTCCTGAAATGGATCAACTCAGATGCCTGTGAGTTTCAGCGATTCGTATCGCATCGGCTATCTGAGATTGACAAAAGGTCAAAACGAAGCAACTGGCGCTGGGTTCCCTCGGCGGAAAATCCGGCCGACAAGGCTACTCGGTGGAACTGGCCCAGTGATTGTAAAGAATGGCTTTCTGGTCCCTCTTTTCTTTGTGATCCGCAGGAACGATGGCCGGCGTGCGACGACAGCGAGGCGCGTGAGGAGGACCTAGAGCGAGCTCAGCGGGTGCACGCTGTTTCGACGCCTGCCTCGACGCTACTGGACAGCTCGCGCTTTTCAACCTGGACGCGCGCTCAGCGCGTGATGGCCCGGGTACTCGCCTTCATCGGTCGGTGCCGGAAACTCCGCACATCCACGGAGTTGACTGCTGAAGATCTGCATGGAGCCGAAATGTACCTGCTGAAGTCAATCCAGGCAGAAAGCTTCCCTGACGAGATCACTACGCTGAAAGGAGGGCAGTCACTACCAGCGTCAAGCAAGCTGAGATCACTCGACCCGATGCTCTACGAGGACGACTTGCTACGGGTGCGAGGGCGACTCAATGCCTGCCCAACTCTGACCTTTGACGAGAAACACCCAGTCATTCTCGACGGTCGTCACCCGCTGGCAAGGAAACTGATCCACCAGTACCACAAGGCAGCTCTACACGCCAACCAGGAGACCGTCGTGAACACCATGCGAGAGAAATACTGGGTGACGAATCTTCGAGCGACCGTCAAATCAGTAGTTTCGAGGTGCCAGCTTTGCCGGATCCGAAGGGCAAAACCAGTCGCACCGAAGATGGGAGATCTGCCGCGGGGGAGACTGGAAACGGGCAGACGTGCTTTCGTCCACACAGGCGTGGACTACTTCGGGCCAATGGAAGTAGCAATTGGACGGCGCCGGGAGAAACGGTGGGGTGTGCTATTCACCTGCTTCGCGACACGTGCCGTGCATCTGGAGTTGGCATCATCTTTAAGTGCTGACTCGGCGATTCTGGCCCTGCGACGCCTGATAGCGCGCCGTGGGCAACCAGCTCACCTGTACTCCGACCGGGGAACCAACTTCGTCGGCGCGAACACGGAGTTGCGAGCAGCACTGAAGGAGCTGGATCATGAACGAGTGAAGGACGAGGCTACCACGAAAGGCATCGCTTGGCATTTCAATCCGCCAGCAGCACCACACATGGGCGGCAGCTGGGAGAGGCTGGTGCGTTCAGTCAAGAATGCGTTGAGGCACACCCTGAAGGAACGAGCGCCACGTGAGGAGGTACTCTACACCCTCCTCACGGAAGCTGAGTTGGTCATCAACAGCCGACCCTTGACGTACGTGACTAGCGACACCGACCAACCGGTCGTCCTGACGCCGAATCACCTGCTGCTGGGAACTACTGCAGGGAGTACTCCGATCGCCCGGCGAGACGACATCGACGTTGACGCACGCCGCCAGTGGATCAAGGCCAACGCGCTCGCGGACCTATTCTGGAGACGGTGGCTACGGGAGTACCTGCCAACACTGCAGCAGCGACAGAAGTGGACGGAGTCAGTCCCTAACATTAAGATAGACGATGTAGTTGTCATAGTGGACGAGTGTAGACCGCGAAACCAGTGGCTTAAGGGCAAGGTTACAGCGCTCCACTATGGCAAAGACTCTATTGTTAGAGTAGTAGATGTGGCGACAGCAACAGGGGTATTGCGACGACCCGTGATGAAGATTGCTGTGCTTCCTACAGATGATGTAATCGGTTGAACCCTCTTACAGGGGGTGGGAATGTAAGGGAGTGCAGCAATATTCGGCCACACTTGTATAACGCTAGAATTAGATATACTAAGCCTTAGAATATAATACAGTCAATAAAGAGTTAGAATTAATTATATTGTAAGGAACCTTAGGCGTATAAATGTTTATATCTAGCTCTGTAAGTCGTAGTTGTTTAAGTATTTAGTATGTTCGTAAAGCCCACTCACCAATGTACATATTTGTAGTAAGTAATGAACCGTACCTATAATATAAGTAAAGATATTGTGAAAGTAGAGTCAAACACGTAGTGAAAATGTATATGAAGTAAGTACGATTTCATAAAACGGGTAGCCAATAGAATCGGCTCTTTTAAAATATTTATACCCAATCACAGCTTAGCCCAGCAGACAGGGAAAAAACATTGTGCGCAAAGGATAGCGATAATAGCGATAATTGTTAACGTACATTGGTGTAAACAATAGGCCCTCGGCGAGACGAGGGCACTAATTGCTAGGGTCATAAAGTAGCCTTATATAGAGCCCCAACGGGGAATTTTATGCATTGTACATCGGACCGTGAAAGAATATACATCTCGAGTTGGAAGCCGCCTTTTTCTTCTACACACCCTTGCGACCTGAATTCGCCTACAGTACGGTGAATAAGTCCATGTGAACAATTTCAAAGGGCTTAGTGGATGGTGGCACAATATTAAATTGAGGTCTGACTGGGTTTCGGTCGTATTTTGCTTGTCCGCATATGGTACACTCACTTATATATTTCGCTATTTGGTCTTTCATTTTTGGCCAATAGTATTTGCGAGACAAAGCTAAATGGCACTCAGTGATTCCGCGATGGTTTGTTTTACCATCGTGATAATGGCGGATTATCTCTTGTTGCCGAAGGTATTCCTTAACATTTTCTAACTCTACTTTTGCTAAGACAAGATTCATTGATGAACTTCTGAACTTATCTTGCAAGATTGGAATTATTGAATACATAGCCAAAGGAGGATTAATTAAGATAGCAGTTTTGACTTTCGGATTGACGTACTCTTTAACTGCATTTACTACGTCACTCTCTAGGTTCGACTCTGATAATTGAATACTTATACGTGTGTGCGTGTCAAACGGTTTAGTTATTATGGGCCGTTTTTTCACGTCACTAACAAGGCTGAAATGTATATCTGTCGGTTAAATTTGTTAAAAGGTTCGTCTGTAATAGGGATCTCTAGTATAGGATTTTCGTTGCTGGTGTGCACTGTTTCTGTCGAGGAGTTCGCTTGATGAGCAGGTAGCGAGTTGGATGGGTTACCCTGTATGGATTCAGATGGAATGCCTAATATAGAGTTTAATTCTTCGATATCTTCGAACAATGTCCTAGACTCTTTAGTATTGATCTCTATACGAGACAAGGCATCAGCGTTAGTGTTATTTTTGCCTTTTTTGTATATAACGGTGAAGTCATATTCACTAAGTCGAAGTCGCCATCTTGTGAGACGTGAATTTGGCTCTTTCAAATTCATCACCCACTGTAATGGTTTATGGTCAGTCAAGATTTTAAACTTCCGTCCGAATAAGTATGGTCTGAAGTATTTCGTGGCCCAAACTATAGCCAATAGCTCCTTCTCAATGGTACTGTAGTTAAGTTCGCTATCATTGAGTGTACGAGATGCATAAGAGATAGGTTTATCGGCTCCTATGGGGCCTTGTGATAAAATGGCACCTATAGCTACGTTTGAAGCGTCAGTCGTTAGAATAAAATCTTTGTTGAAGTCAGGGTATTTGAGTATCGGGTCATTTGTCAGTAACGTCTTACATTGTTCAAAACTTTTGACATAGTCAGGGTCAAAGGCAATTTTCTTACCCTTTTTCAAGCACTGTGTCAAGGGTTTAGTGATACGTGAAAAATCTGGTATGAATTTTCGATAGTAACCTAAGAGACCTAAAAACTGTTTAATTTCTTTAGGAGTTTTAGGCATCGGATACTTCTGTATTGCCTCTATTTTGTCAGGGTTAGGTTTCACACCCTCGCTGCTAATAATGTGACCCAAGTAGGCTGTTTCCAGCTTCAAGAACTCGGACTTGTCCATTTGTATCTTGAAGTTGGATTCCCTGAGTCTTTGGAACACTTTCTCAAGATTCGTTATGTGCTCCTGCAGTGAGGTACTGAATACTATTATGTCATCCAGATATACCAAGCAGATCTGGTTCTGGAGACCTCTGAGGATATTATCCATAACTCTTTGGAATGTGGAAGGTGAGTTCTTCAATCCCATTGGCATTCGGAGGAACTCAAAATGACCATGTTCCACATTGAAAGCGGTCTTCTGAATATCGGTGGGATCCATTTCAACCTGGTAGAAGCCACTGGCCAGGTCCAGGGTACTAAAGTACTGACACTTCCCCAATTTGTCCAAAACATCTGCTATGTTAGGGATAGGATACTTGTCATCAATGGTCTTTTCATTGAGCTTTCTAAAGTCAACTACTAAGCGCCATTTTTGTTTGCCCGAGGCGTCCGTCTTTTTCGGAACTATCCATATTGGTGAGCTCCACGCGGACTCGGAGGGTCGAATAATGCCTTGAGCTAACATTTTATTGATCTGGTCGCTAACCTCTTGTCGATGTACAAAAGGGTACCGATAACTCTTTGTGTGAACCGGTATTTCATCGGTTGTTCGGATGTGATGTTTTATTTGGTTCGTAAATGTTAGATTTTCACCTTCAATATAAAAAACATCCGAATATTTCGAGCAAAGAGCTATCAAATTAGCCTTTTCTTCTTCGTTCAAGTGGTCAGTACGTAACCGTGAAGTAACATCTCGTGCGCGGGTCGACGGTAGCTGCGTACGCGTGCACTCGGTATTAAATAATTCCGCGTGAGCTGGCCGATCGAGCGAGAATATTATATCGTTCGGTGTCGGGTTCTCGACTTCTAAATAGCCGCGATTATTAGTGACAGTGGTAACACATTCATGAACTATGCAATTACAAAGGACTTGCTCCGTAATGAAAACATCACCGTCACTAGAATCTACGGGGATGCGAATTACTTTAGAAGTCCCCGCTAGTATGATATCTTCGTACAAGTTCACATTACATGAGTTGTACATCCGAATAGGGTTCACAGCGGTCCGTGTTAAAAGTTGACCTTCTCTCAAATCGATTCGGGCCTCCCAGTTACTAAGCAAATCTAAACCTATGAGCCCGTCGAAATAATCATGAAACCTGTATATAAAAAGTTTAATACTATCAGGTTCACTGAACTCTGCAAAACACGGTAAAGTAATAGAGTAATTATTTTTACTTGTCGCGTGTATGTTGGTTACTTCGAATGGATCAAAATTGAGAGGATATTCTGAAAAATATTTTTTTACGGCCTCGGGGCTAATAAAAGATTGGTTAGCCCCAGTGTCTAAAAGTAGTTTTAATGGGGGGTCTGCAATTTGAATATAAGGCAATTGCCTCTGCGTTTGAAGGTTTAATTCTATGTTGGTTTTGGTGAATTCGAAACCACCTGAAAATCCTGTTTATCATGACTAGTTCCTGCCTGTGGTTGATAATCGTCAGATACTTGGTTGTTAAAAGTCATGTCATGATAAGTCGAGTCACAAGCGAAACCGGTGGCAAAATCACTATAGTTATAATCAGTGTCGTAATTGTACTCCGGTTCGTAGTAATTGTAATACGAGTCATTATGAGCCGCGCATTCATTCATATGCATTTCGCGCGATTTAAAATAATTAGACGGAGGTGGGTTACCATGCTTATTCCAATCATGTCCGGTAAGCATTTTAGTAGGGGGCAGCGGTTTAGGAGTGAAGCGCTGATTTCCGCTCATAGGCTGAGGGCCTTGAGTTTGGGGCGGAACATTTCGGGGTGGTAACCGAAAAACGTTACTACGTGGGTTATAGTTAGGCGGCGGTGCAGCGAACATTCGTTGCGTATTAGTTGGCATACGATATGCGTTTGGCTCAGCAAATTTTAAAGGTTGAGGCGGGGGCCGCATGGGGCGCATGCCTACAGGTGCGGGCCAGACAGGCATCGGTGCCTGGAAGTTCTGAGGTCGCGGTGGCATATAAGGTATAGCGGGAAGCGCGGGTGAGACCTTAGGGGTCTGCGAATTTCTAGAGCCTTCGTTTCGCGATTGTAAGTACATGATGTTAAGCTCTTCTTGGACATATTCAAGCGCCTTCTCGATTGTCGCAGGGCGCATGCATCTAATACGAGAACCTAAAGGTTCTTTAAGACCGCGATTATAAGCCTGCATTGTAACCTTTTTGTATAATTCACGCTTCGCCTCTATAGTAGTGTGTATAGGCTCGTGTAAGCTTACATATGTCATAAGTGTACTAAACAGAGTTTGGCAATGGTCATAAAATTCTTGTGGTGATTTTGTGCCCTGTGCAGCTAAAGAAAGGTCATTGTACAGTGCCGCTTCGTCACGCTGATCCGAAAAGTTATTTATTAACGCAGTTCGGATACCTAGCCAACTCTCTGGTATGCCGTTAGAATTTATAGTACATGCAGCGGTTCCAGTTATTTTATTTAAAATTCCGTTCAACAAACATAAGTTGGAAAATTCACTTCCGGCTGCGTCACTTAGGTACTTAGTCGCTAATGAGTCACAGATTTTGACGAAACGTGTGAGCACGTTAGGGTTGCCATCAAAATCCGGGACAAGGCGGAGGGCCTTGAAGATTGTGTCCGGGTCGTGAGACATGTTTAAAATTGAGCTATCTATTTCTAAATTATCTACAACTATATCTCTATTACTATCTACGGTTCGCTGGCGGGCCTGGCGTGATTCAGGTTCCCGCGAACTAAAGGCTCTGGGATGGTAAATCTTGAAGGTTTAAGATTCAAAAGGAGCAACACACGAGAATAATTCAAGTGTACTTACATATATTTCATCTCTGGTTTTCCTCTGTGAATCGATTGCTAGATTCTCCTCTGTCCTGCCGCTGGTCCGTAAGTTCAGATATCCAAAACGGTGCTTGACAGCCACCCGGGAGTTTCATCGTCCTGGTTATCGATGTGAGATGGAGTCCTGACGTGTTCCCGTGGATATCCTACCGACTGCGCCAATTACGTTAACGGCAGTTAGAAGATCGAAAAAAAACCGAAATGAATTAATATATTTAATTAATTAAAAAGAATAAAACTAATTTACAATTATTTCCTAATGAATAACCATTCCGCTTCGAAGTAGGAATATGGAATGCTTATTCTTACAAATAGATTTAACACGCAGTGTCCGATTGACGTCATTGCTGCGTCGGCGAATTAATTGTGTTCAATAATTATCGGTACATCTGCAACGTCGGCGATCTTCATATAGTAGACCTACGTAATTAAACTTATTCGCACATAAACAAACAACATTAAAAACAAATAAATATGTACAAAATTATAAACGAATGTTATTGATAGTGAGGAAGTGAACGAAAACAGAGAAAAACAGTTCGTCTATGATAGACGATCAAAACACTCTAAAGAGCTTTTTACACAATCACTATCTCAACAATTTCATGCTTACCTAATGTTTTATTTTACTTTTTAGGGCTAAGTATTAATTTTATTCTCCACTGTCGCCTATGAAGTTTTTTTCAATGCATTTAAATAAAACCCTAGATTGTTATACCTCGTTAGAATAATCCCTCAATAATCATATCAATATTTTTTTAGATATCCATTAAAGAAAAATAATCTTTATAATATTTTTTTTAACCAGCCAAGAGTGCGATTGATTCATTGACTCAGTCCGAGGTACAGTTTTGGTTGTGGTCAGGTAACTCTCTCACGAGTCGTGATTGTAGCCCCAACCAAGGTAGCGATCCCGTTCGCGCTGGCTTCGGCCAGTATAGACAGTTAATCATCGCCGGTGAGCTCAAAGCAAACATTACATCTTGGCTAGATTCTCTACAAAGAGTTAATTTCTTAACTTTCACTTGTCTACTTACGGCCTATTCAATTAACTTATGCACTATTTTAATGATCGACGTCCTCAATCATCTTATTACAATGTAAAAATGCAATAATAATAATAATAAAACACACAAAATAAACAAAATTAAATTTAGTAGCCTAAAAATCGTAAATGTTCAATAAAAAAATTAAAAGTCGAATACCTATCTCGAAAAGGGTTACATTTAGGGTAGGGTATTTCATAGTGAAATAGGTAAGTCAGAAATGATGGGTACTCCACGCCCTTAACGGATCTAGCACGACTTTTCCTGTAACCCTGTATATAATTGAAGTTCGTCAATTATACAAAGATTTATATTTAATATATATTAAAGATTGATATTTAATATATACTACGAGTACAATTAAATGTTATTCAATTTCATACAAATTTAAATCTTAAATATTTGACTATTTAACAAATCCTCCATCAACAAATCCATGTTATAATATGAAGTCATATTACTTATATCAATACAGGATAATATAGGTAATTATGGACAATACAATAAGGGTTAGTTGTTTCATAGTTTTGAAAACTATGCACTACTTATTAGAAGAAAACCATAGTACAAACAGTTAATTACGTAGAAATAAACTCATTCCCACAAAAACATATTTATTTAATTCATAATAATATCAGATCGCCTAGTAATACAATAGTATATAATAGTAAAGTAGTACAAGTGCAGATTGCTAATACAATATTTGCTAAGTAATGTATTTCAGGCGCATTAGTATAGAATATTGAAACGTGACTAAAACAGTGTTAATCTATTAACTATTAATAAGCTCTAACTGTAGATGTTACTATGATATACTATTACTATACATTTATTTAAATTGTTACCTGTGCATTATCTATTGTTTTGTCTATGATCTTTATTAAACTATGAAAGTATAAGTATGCATAGCATACAATTTTATTAATTTATATAATAATAATAATATAATAATAATATTTTATTATTTAATTTATACCATAATAAGGCGGATTCCGCCTTATTATGGTTGCAGGTTTAAACCAACTCTAGCGATAAACTCGACAATAAACCCACCCAAAAAACATTATTAGCGTCACAGGTTTATTTCATAAACCAGACTTTTCTATTTATTCTTTATTTATCCACTCAAGATCTATTAGGTATTGTTTTCATCCGAGTAAAAATCAGAGAAATGGATTATGCAACCTACAAAGTGCATTATGTATGTAGGTATACCGACAAAATGTTTCTTACATCCTTACTTACCTACTTACAAAAGCTCCATAGGTACCATGTATAAAGATACAGTGTGATACTAGTAATCTGTATGGTATTTCACAGCTATCTATAAACCAATACTGTTAAAAGACTAGGACAATAATAACTACTTGAGCTACTTCGCTTTGACTAGAAATTGGACAAAACACCATTTCCATTTATTGAAGAAGAACATGCTAGACAGCAATGCAACACATTACTAGAGTTGCTGCTGTCTTACTTGATGAATTTTTGTGTAATGAATTACTGCTGCACTCACTGTGTATACATATTCATATATATTCATCGAACCTGGCTCAATGATAACAACATTTTTCTTACAAGGTTAGTGATTTACTTACAATAATTCCATACCATGTTTATCACATTATTTTGATTTCAGATACAATGTGATACTAGAATCTGTATGGTATTATGCACCTATCTATAAATAATTATTGCAAAAAGACTATGGGACAATAATAGAAGGTTTCATAAAGACTTGGGCTACTTCGCTATGACAAGAATTTTGGAGAAAGATACCATTTTATGAAGAAAAAAGTGGTAGAAAACAATTGAACACATTCATACAGTAATTGTTGCTGTCATACAGTGAATTAACATGTTATGTACTGCTGCTGCACTGTATTAATCTTTATCGAACCTGGCTCAATAATCATTGAGACAGATTATAGGAGAGCCCAATTCCAATTCTGTAAATGTGTTAAAAGTTCCAGTGACTTTGGGAGATGTGTTTATGCCTACGAGAAGACTAAGTTGAGAAATAATTAATTACTTACTCAGGTTCTTTTGGTTCAGTTTGAAATAAATAAATTAAGACATGACTGTTTTCTTGTGTTTACTCATTTGTGAAGGTTACAAAACCCATTTTTCATCTTTATTAGTTCATAAATAATTAATAATACTAATAAGTATAGTTAACTTAACATTTAACATCTTATAAATCTTTTTAGGAGCAACTGAAGTCTACACACAATGATTATTTGTTTCATCTATCTACATACTTTAAACCTAATTACAAGCCAGTTTGAATATGAAATATGAACAGGGAACTGTAGTGATACCCGTAAGTTAGGCCTCAAATGCCTAAGCTAGGTGCCTATAATAGCTTAATATGCGTTGATTGAATCTGACTATTTGACAGGTGAAAGGGCATCTGCACTCCCACATGTAATAAATCATGTTTGCATCATAATAGAAGAGCATAAGAAATGAATGAAAACTTTATGTTTAATAATAAAAATGTAGCATAAATTGTACAAGACATATTTTAATATTTATAGTTGTGAGCTTAGCCAAAACAAATTATATGGTAAATAACAGAAACAAAATACACTTTTAATAATTGTTTATTGTTATAAACACTGGTCTCAAAATTAGTAACCATAATAATTATTTAAGTGAAAATTTGTACACAAATAAAGTAAATATTGTAATTCTATTAGGTATCAATGTCTTCATAAACAGATACTCTTCTTCTACATAAGTCAAAGGAGGTACTTTGGCCGCTTCAATCACACTTTAGGTGGCCTCATTGAGGTCAACCTTTCCTATATAGTACCCATACTGTAGTGTTCTGGACTAGGTAGGAGCACTGAAATCACAATCAATGAGATTAGGATCTTAGACACCCATATATACCAGGGACCGTACAACCCCGGTTTTGGGTTAAGCCTATCGAAGGGGTTTTTCATTTAACAAAAACCATTTTTATGAGGTTACCAATTAGAAAGGTTACCATGCCCTAAACCCAGCCATAGGGTCACCCTTTGCTTAGGGTTTTCAATTGAAGAGGTATTTGTAACTGTTTATAACCCTATGGTAGGGTTACCCTTTACCTCATAGGGTAACCCTTTGCTTAGGGTATTCGTATGAAGAGGTATTTGTAACTTTTAAAAACCCTGTGCTTGGTGATGGGAACCCTGGGTTACCCTATCCTTTGGGTTGTTGATCGTGAAGGTAGCGTTGTCTAAATTTAATAAGAGAATCGCCGAGCGATCACTATTTTCGCGTTGTAGGTATTCAGAAAATATATTGCTATCTCAGCATTGCCAGCAACTGTGTGCGAGATCGAAACGCCGGCGAGAGTTTATTTGTCTTGCGAATAGATTGTGATTTGGGACTTTTGTATTTTGGATGACGAAATCAAATTATAGTGTTATGTTTTAAAACGAGTATGATTAGTCGTTATGTAAGTGTTCTTTTTATACCTACGGAAAAACATTTTTGTTGGCCATACTTACCTAATAAAATGATTCATAAGATATTTTACAAATGGCTATAATGATTTTATATCTTTTTTTTTAGATTTTTATATTTTATATAACTAGCTGACCCGCCAGCGGCTTCACTCGCCTTGGTCTTGGTATAGTGGTGACTACTTCATAGTCTGTAGAGCATAGAAAAATACGCGCTGCGTGTACAGCTAGCTGCCTGATAGCCTTCTTTAACACCAAAACCGAGCTGACGAGGGTGAAATTTTTTTGAGAGGCGGTCCTGGATTACTCGGCAGCAAATTTTAGACGTAAGGCGTCTCAGAGTACTACCAACTACAATAGGGCGGATGCCCCCATCTTTTATTTCTAGCGCTACTAGGTTTGCACCGTACAAGAGAGGGACATTTCCTTTAAGCATAAAATTTATTAAAGCAGTCTACTCCCGAATATAAATATACATAATACATACATATATATGAATATTATATACGTCATTTTTCATCTTTCCTCATTTTACATAATTTATTCTCGCGTCAGTTATTTTTTTCGCGATTACTCCTAAGATATTCGTTTAAATTATATAGTGTAAAAGAGTGAAATAATGTGCATGCAATGCTTAAAGCCTCCAACTTATATAAAATGATAAGGATTAATACCGTATTTGTGTAAATAGCTTTCGAATTGCCGCTTTATAATTGCCCATTTTTTAAAGTACGATTAAAGTGGATAGAGAGAGATAGAGATAGACATACGCTATCGAGGACTTTTTTCCTCTAAGTGGTAGTGTGCGCTGCGTACGTATATTGTGTTAAAGCTTGAAGATATTGTTACTAATGAAATCTTACCTAAATAGTGGCCCGCCTTGTTGGGTACCACCGCAATGCCAGTTATTTTGATTTGGAGTAGTAATATGCACTATGCACGTATATTGTAATATGGCTCGAAGTCATTGTAACTAATTAAATCCAATCCGAATAGTAACCCGTCTTGTTGGGTACCACCACAATGCCAGTTACTTTTAATTGTAGTAGTAGTGTGCACTGTGCATATATATTATGTTAAAGCTTGAAGGAATTGCAACTATACTAATTGAATCATTTCCGAATAGTATCCCGTCCTGTTGGGTACCACCGCAATGCCAGTTATTTTGATTCGGAGTAGTAATGTGCACTGAGCACTTATATTGTATTCAGGCTCGAAGTCATTGTAACTAATTAAGTCTAATCCGAATAGTAACCCGTCTTGTTCGGTACCACGGCAATGCCCGTTATTTTGATTCAAAGTAGTAGTGTGCGCTGTGCACGTATATTGTGTTAAAACTTGAAGGCATTGTTACTAATGAAAGCATACCCGAATAGTAACCCGTCTTGTTGGGTACCACCGCAATGCCAGTTATTTTGATTCGGAGTAGTAATGTGCACTGAGCACGTATATTGTAATAAGGTTTGAAGTCAGTGTAACTAATTAAATCCAATCCGAATAGTAACCCGTCTTGTTGGGTACCACCGCAATGCCAGTTATTTTGATTAGTAAGTAGTAGTGTACGCTGTGCACGTATATTGTGTTAAAGCTTGAAGGCATTGTCACTAATGAAATCATACCCAAATAGTAACCCGTCTTGTTGGGTACCACCGCAATGCCAGTTACTTTGAATGAAAGTAGTAGTGTGCACAGTGTACTTATAATTGTGTCTAGACATGCATGTATGTATTGGAACTAAATTAATTATTTCCAATTCAACAACTCGTCTTCATGGGTACCATCGCAGTACAAGAGATTCTGCCTTGGGTAGTAGTAGGGTGCACTGTTCACATTGTGGTTACGCTCATTCAAATTATTGCCGAATGAGTAACTCGTCTTGGTGTGTACCACCGCCATGACAAATACTCGGCCTCGGGGTAGTAGTGTGCACGTATGTTTGTATGTAAGTTTAAAGATACACAAAATTCCGTATCAATCGTAGAAGCGTCGCAATAGTGCGGTAATTGCTCAATGGGTAAGAGACTTGGGGCCCTCGACATGATGCAGGAGCCGAAAACAAGTAGCAGGTACTATTGTACATGTAGGTAGCAGGTAGTTCCATGAGTTACATCTCACTTTTTTCTAGTCTATGCTCTGGTAGATAACAAACACTTGATTAATAATTATCATGTGTTAAATAATGTTGATATTAAAAATAAATCGAGTCCAGCGTGATATTTAATTTAAACTTTTTGACCTACATCTACTTGTGATATAAAAACCAAAGTTGACACAAAAAGATCAAAATATGAATGCGGCGCTGTTTTGCTCGAGTGGTGGGGCCACTGCCGCTGGGCGCGCTAGGGATAGCTCGTAAAATACCTAAACTCGTGCAGCGCTGCGCAGAATGAAGGCTCTTAAGCCTTAAAAAACAAAACAGTAAAGATCAATTACATAATAAAATGACAGCAACCAGTAGTAAATAGTTATAAATAATCATAAAACTAAAACATCTTTTTCCGTGATATGTGAGTAAACTGTGAACATAACAAAGAATTGCAACATCACTTTTTTGTTCCAAATACCGTCGGCTTACTTGTTCGCACAGCTTAAGTATTATTAACCTTTGGACTACAACAACAATACCAAATACGATAGGTTACCCTTGCATTGAGTAACACTTACGGGACGGGTTTTTAATTATTAACCTTTTAAAAATACCCTACAAATGGGTATCCAAATTAGGGTAACCCTTGTGTTACCGTGTTAACACAGCTCAAAGGGTAACCCATAGGTATGGCTTACTGCTGAGAGTAAAAACCCACAGCGATAGGGTTTTTACTAACCCTATAAACCAACGGCGACAACAACCCTACCAAAGGGTAACCCAATTGAAGAGGTTTTAATAGGGTTATTCAATAAAATAAGTTACCGTTTTAAAGGGTAACACTTATAGCTTAGGTTTTTTACTAACCCTGTTAAAATACCCTGGGTTAAACCCTAAAAATGGGTAACCAAATCAGTCCCTGATATATACACAGGTTTGATCTGCAGCAACCAACTGTAGGTAAGTGAGAAGCTGGAACATCCATGCATGTGCCCTGTTGACATATTATTCCAATATGATGACATATTCATCTTTTACTATTTCAACTAGTATTATATGCTCTTTGATTTCAACTTCGGAAACGCTTCATGCCTGTTGTAATTTTCCAAGTTATAAGAGAAAGTCTGCAATCTCATTTCACTAGTTCTGGTTTTTTTATTTCTGCCCGAGTTGAGCTTTCATCTTGTTCTCAATAGAACTCAACTCTCAACAGAAAAGATAGGTCTGTCCTTCGTCCTCTAATTAGTGATATGAATTAGAATGCGCTGCTGGCATTACAAGTTGTCGCATATGATCCTGACGTAAAATATGAATCGAGTGGATTACAGCAGACATTTTACTTTCGTCAATGTTAAACGATGTGTTTATTGACTCACTTTTTCTTCCTCTCAATTCTAGCACCTTTTCTTTTTTACATTTTTTTTTTTTTTTCTTTTGTCCTCAAATCGACTCCGTTGAGGAATATGGCGTCGCAAGTCATGTGCATTTGCCAGCGTCATGTTTTTTTCAAAAATTCTTCCAAGTCTTCGGCATCGATTCATTTCAGACTTGACGTGGGAGCGGCAAGGTTTGGAGTATGATTTATAGGAAGTACTCGTATGCACAGTTAAATGTTTTTTTTGTTTGTTTGAAAACGGGGAAACGGATATGTTATTAATTTATAAGGAATAAGGGAAATTATAGGGTCAGAAGAGTTATGTATAGGAAGATAATACATCTAAAAATAAGTCTACATACAATTTAATAATATTAAGAGAAAAATATTAAAATATATATCATTAAGTATTTTAAACCAATTTTTTTTACAAATTGATGTCATTAGCCTCAATGAATGAAGCAATGACTTTATATATAGGTATATAATTAGAAGATAATAAACATAATACGTTCGTAGGAAGAGGTACATCAAGATCTATCAGACTTTGGTATAGAAAAGAGTAATCATATCGCGGGCAATTAAGAAAAATGTGGTTAGAATCACCCACATCCTGCCCACATTCACAACTATTTGAATTTAGTATACGTATCCGAGCAAGGTGTGCTGGAGTGCACATGTGTCCCAGTCTCATTCGTATAATCACGGATGTAGCTCTTTTGTTCAACTTAGCCATATAAAACCAGGGTTTTACAGGAATGTTAGGTTGAACACGGAAGTAATACTTTCCTTTTAATTGAGCGCTCGTTTTCCAAGCTTCACTCCAAGATTGTTGAAGAAAAGGTTTGGCAAGAGCAGTCAGGTCTGCACTATAATTTTTGTACGGGTGCATGTCACCACATTGAATAGCGCTATTAGCCAGTTGGTCAGCTTTTTCGTTGCCCTTTATACCGCTGTGACTTGGAATCCAAGCAAAAGAAACAGAAAGGCCCTTATTCACACACTTCAAAAGCATTTCTCGAGAAGCTATAATAATCGGGGAGTAAGCATTTTTTTTGGAACGGGAATCTTTCAATAGCCTGTAACGCACTTTTTGAGTCGGAAAATATTACTGTTTTCGAAAGTTTTAGTAAATGTATGTATTCTAGAGCCTTATAAATACCGAAGCACTCAGCTGTAAAAATAGATGTTTGTGGAGGACATTTAATCTTTTGTATAATTTTGTACTGTTGATGAAATACTCCTACACCAACGCAATCATCAATAGAATGTTTGGAGGCATCACAAAATATTTGATGCCATTCCTGCCAATTGTCACTAATTATTGAATTTAAATAATTATTTGCTAGAATATCACCCTTGTGAATTCCTAAGTTAAGGTATACGTTTGGTGGAAAAATTAGTCCTTGGTAACACGACTCGAAAAGGGCTAGATTACGAGAACGATGTGTTGGTGCATTAACAATTTTTAGTTTATGGTAAGACTGGATTAAGCAAGGTGGAGATTTGTGTTTCCAATATGAAGATGAAGCGATTTGGTCTGCGAGAAGACAAAGTTTAAAAAAAAGCGGGTGTTCAGAAAACTGTAACATTCGGCAAAAGAATCTATCAGCCAAATATTGTCGACGTAGATAGAGTGGAGGATCAACACATTCAACTTGTAATGCATTAATAGGGCTGCTTTTCATTGCTCCAGTTATAATCCGAAGGGCTTTGGCCTGAACGGCATCCAATTTCTTCATTCCAGCTAGGCTACATGGCTCTAACAAGAAGGCCCCATAATCAAGAACACTTCTTATCAGAGCATTGTAGACCAACTTTAAAGAATATGGGTGCGCACCCCACCAAACCCCCGAAAGACACCTAAGAATGTTTAGTGAGCGCTCACACTTGGCAACAATATTAGAACAATGAGACAAACCGGAAAGTTTTGCATCAAAAATTATACCCAAAAATTTAGCTTCGGTTTTAATGGGAATGCATTCTCTATTGTAATGCAGTGTAATGGGGGGAGGCATACGCTGTCAAGTGAACAAGAGTGCACAACTCTTGGACACAGACAGTTCCAGATCATTCTTGTCCAACCAGGTTTTCAGAAGTGATAAGGAGTTAGATATGTGGGAAGAAGCAGCATTGACGTATTTATTGGAGCTGTATAATACCACATCATCAGCGTATTGTAAAATATTACACGAACCATTTAACGAACTTTCTAGATCATGTGTATAGATATTATACAAAATTGGGCTCAAAACAGAGCCCTGAGGAAGTCCCCTCCAGGTTGTCCTACAGTGCTCGTCTATTTTGATTGTACGTCCCGACAATAATTTTATGATAAAGTTGGTAAGATTAATTGGAAAAGATAATGTTTCTAGTTTATTTTTTAGTATTTTGAGGCTGACATTATCATACGCTGATTGAATATCTAAAAAAACACCTACAACTGATTCGTTTTTAGAAAAAGCCAATCGTATGTCAGACATAAGGATACTGATATTGTCGTATGTACTTTTTCCTTTTCGAAATCCAAATTGTGAGTTTGAAAGCAAGTTCCTATTTTCAATAAACCATTCTAATCTATTTTTAACTAACTGCTCGGCAATTTTAGCAATAACAGGAGACAAAGCTATTGGGCGGTATGATGACACTTCGGACGGATTTTTATTTGGTTTTAAAATTGGCAACACTATCTGTGATTTCCATGTCATTGGTACTTCACTGTCATTTGTCATAATTATTGAGTTTATCAGCTGTAAATAATAATTTAGTGCATTTTCTCCAAGATTTGAAAAAAAGGAATAAGGGATACCATCTTCACCAGGAGCTGAGTCCCGAACGTTAGACAGCACCCCTTTGAGTTCATATAAAGTAAAGGGAGAACTTATGAAATCATCATTATTACATGCCACTTGTGAAAAGTTGAACAACTCTTGCTCTGGTACAAATGGAGGTGCTAAGTGATTCAGGTACATACTGGACATCGATGATGGGATTGTGTTAAAGGTGGAATCTGAAATGCCTAGCCGAAAGCGTTTAATTTTGTTCCACATCACTGCTGCAGATGTTTTAGGCGAAATGGAAGTGCAGTTCCGCCTCCAACTTGAAAACTTTTTTTGTTTAAGAAATATTTTAGTATCAGCTATTAAATCTATTAAAGTTTTGAAATTCTCATCAGTCATATTTGTATTGTATTGTACCTCTGCTTCTTTCCTTTTGTTTACTACTTCTGTACATTCACTGTCCCACCATGGTGGAGATGCTAATCTACCTGTGGACGCATTCTTTAAGGGAAAAGAAGCATCAGCTGCTTCTGTAATTAATTGGCACAGTGCTGTGCTACATTCTTGTTTACAATTAATAGCTATGTCAGGTAAATATTGGAACTTATTTTCAGTATGTTCTTTGAATTTAGGCCAGTTATCTTTCATCAATCTATATTTCATTCTAGGTTTAGGTGGGATATTTTTCATTTTACTACCAGGGAAACTTATGACTATTGGATAGTGGTCACTGCCAAATGTTGATGAAAGTGTTCTCCAAGACAGTGAAGAGGCTAATGTTAGAGGTAATTGAGAGGTCTACAGCACTAAGGTTTTCGTGTGGTTTTGTCCGTCTAGTTGGTACACCAGTATTTAATAAACATAGATTGTTTTGTTCTAATAAATCTATCAGTTCTTCACTGTGACGCCCTGAGATTGAACTTCCCCATGATCTGTGGTGGCAATTAAAATCACCTAATATGAATAAGGGTTTAGGGAGTGATTGTATGATGTGGTTAAGATCCTGTATTATAGAGGAAGATATATAGGGAATATAAATAGATACAAAGCATATATTAATTATTACGGCTGCAACAACAAAAAAATCATTATGATGAGGAAGAGAAATAGGGTTTATATACAAATTATTTTTGACGAGCAGAGCTGCACCATCATGCCCGCCACTTCTGTCTTGGCGAAGACAGGTGTAACCTCTGATTTTGAAAGGAGAGTTTGGTTTTAACCAAGTTTCTCCTAAAGCAATAACAGATGGTTCATATTTATTTACAAGGTTAATTAATTCAGGTTTTTTGTCAATCACACTTCGGCAGTTCCACTGCAGCACCACATGAGGATACTGCAGTGGAACCGCCGAAGAATGACTACAGTTATTCATGGTTTGGTAGTTTATATCCATTATGGATATCTATGATTTTTTTGAGTAGGTCTATTATAGGGGCAGCGTGGTTCGGTTTTAAAAGGTTGGACTGAGAAAGAGTGCTTATTAGCATAATTATAATTTCTGTCAAAGATTGGTCATTAGAAGTAGTATCTGATTGAAAGCCACATCCATTAGCTGGTGCCGGCATATCATACTCTTTTATAAGTTCCTGGTGAGTAGTACGGTCATATCCAATAGAAGGCTGACGTGCCAGGGAGTGTTTTGATGAAACTGTTTTTTTATATGAAATGGTAGAGGGAGATGATGTTGGGATTTTACCTTCTGTAGGAGATGGTGCACTAGTAGAAACAATTTCTGCATATGATTTAGAGACAGGGACTTAGAGACTGGGTGATATTTTAAGGCTTCAGAATATGATATACAGGATTCAGCCATGGATTGCTTTATTCTCCTCTGTCTTTCATGTTCTGGACAACACTTGCTGGTTGCGAAGTGAGAACCAGAACAGAGACAGCAAGCAGAGCTCATTTCATCAACATTACAGCTGTCAGCTGTGTGTGCTTGACCACATTTATAGCAGCGAGGTTTGGACCTACACTGGACTTTTGTGTGACCAAAGCGGCAACAACTGTAGCATTGAATAGTTGGATACGTATAAAGTTCCACTGGTAAAGCATTATAGCAGATATATATTCGTTTTGGTAATACTTGACCATCAAAAGTAACTACCACTGTCTGTGATGGCTTCCATGTTGGTGTTCCTTCTACATAAGTTTTGTAATTTAATCTTCGAATTTTTAGTATTTTACCACAACCTACCGGAACAGTGATGTTATCTTTTACCTCTTCAGGGGACCACTCAGCTGGTACTCCTCTGACTAGGCCCATGCGTGTTAAATTGAATGTTGGTATGAATGCTTTAAAACTGTTTTGGTTTAAACTATCATGCACTAGGAATGTATTAGCATTATCAAAATGTGTGAATGCAAGGGAAATTCTGTTTCGACCTATTCTTTTCAGGCTGCCATTAACAATATGTGTGAAACATTGCTTCTGTAAAAATTTACCGAAGGCAATAGGATGTAGAGTGGTATTATCATTGGGACTGGTTTGTTCTCTTTGCACATGAACAATAAAGGGAGCTACATCCGTGGGCTCATACATTGTCCTACCAATAGGTGGAGGGCGAGGACGGGTATCATTTCTATCAATAATCAAATTGTCCTGAGGGGGTGTCAAAACGGGTTTAGGGTTTGTAGAATTTTCGCGAATAGTAATATTTTCGACAGTTTTTTGTTCGGCAATTATATCTGCATGTTCACAAACGCAATCGATTTCTTTTGGTTCAGAGGTTGAATTTCGCTTACGTCTGCGTTTGTTGCAATGTCTGCACACCTTGCTCGGACGGCTTCTTTTTAAAGATGGAGCAGATATCCATGACGATGATCCGTCAGTTTCCATACCTGATTCATTGGAAATAGTTACGAAAGCCTTAGCTGGAGGAACAGAGCCCCCTGGGTCAGGGGGCTCCTCCATTTCGAAAAAGACAAAAATTCACTTACCAGAAAAAATATACACTACACTATATACTAGAACTAAATAATATGTGTATTATGTACAAAATAAGACTCTACTGACCACTATTTACACATAAAATGATAATTTAAAATTTACAAAATTTTACGCGCCCACCAAGTTTAACGTTTCCCGCGCTTTTTTTCTTTTTTACATTTCTTTGCAGAATTTGAAAACTCAACAAACCAAGAGATATTTGTATGCCGATAGAAAAGTTTGTTTGTTTTTGATTTGGCAAACGTTTAGAACATTATTGCCCGTGTCACGTCAAAAGAGTTATTGAAAAAAATAAAATAAACGATTTTTGAAATAAGGGCAATCTGAAACAAAGGAAAATATCTTTATGAAACTACATACTACTTCTACTTACTTATACATATATCTACAGGGTACCTATTATATTATTACTTACTATATATAGGATGCTTTGTTGAAGTGGGATGAAACTAATGTTTTAAGCAATATACAAACTAAAGTTTTATGTTATTTAAATGTATGAAAGATGCTATTATGTTAACTGAGGAGGGGTTGATGTCACACAAAAGATTATCTATATGAACAGGTAGTGGAAATTTATGATGAACAAGAGATGAATATAATGCACAATGATCAAATTTGGAACAAGAAAAAAATACATGGTTGAGGTTCAGTGTGACCGTTTCTATTTTTACAAACCTACCAACGGAATCTTAGAAATCTACTAAAAAATACTTAATAGAACACTCAATTATACCAAAATGTTTGCTTCATTATTATGGAAATATTGCAAATAAAACACATAATTTTTAATCAAAAATGTTTATTCTAAATCTATTGTATAATCATTATTACTAAATTTATTTATTTTGATCATCTCGGTCGTCGGAACAAATGAAGTACAACCGTCAGTCAAACCTTGTTTTACATGTAAGATTGAAGAAACATGATTTGATGTAAACCTGTTTCTGTATTTAGTTTTGATCATATTAACTTGGGAAAAAATTCGTTCACACTGAGCATTAGATATAGGCAAACACATTAAACATTTTACAAAACTGGTCAAATTTTTATATTTTGGCAATTTTTGGCTGCTAACAATATTACTAACTTTGCTCCAAAGCTTGCTTGTTCACAATTAACTGTACCGGTACTAGTAACACACATCAAATTTTGAACATCTTGGTCATACTTCATTTGACGGTATTCTTCATCAATTTGTTGCTTTTGAGTATCGTTTGTTACAATGTTGGGGAACCTTTCAGTAACATTTACAAGTGAAGAAAAGTTTTCATAAACAGCTATTTGCGGATCCATGAAACGTAATTCGATTATATATTCTTTCATTTGTAGGCAATCTGTTTTTTAGCTGACTGCATAATTCAATCAAAAAACTCTGGCATCTTTGCAAGAAATCTTTGATAACAGTAACAATAAATGATTGATTTCTTAGCAGCGTAATTTCTTTAGCAACTTTAACTCCCAAATACAAGTCATTTATTTCTACGAAGTTTACAGTTTAAAGTGTACTATTTGGGTCAACGTTTTCAATGCTCGTAGCTCAGACGTAGCTGGCTTTCATATAACAGCTGAGTATACTTTTGAACAAATCAGATATATCCCTATAAATAGTTTGAACATTGCAATCATTTCCTTGGTAAACTACATTAAGTTTATTCACAATAGGTAAAATGTAATCCAAGAACAAGAAATAGAGCTTTATTTGTTTATTTTCAAAGCTTTCATGTAAAAAAGATGCTGAATGACTGTGCTCAACTAGATGCTCTTGTTGAAAGTACAAGTTTAGAGCATCCCACTGCTCTAATATACGGTTAACACATGCATGTAGAGATAACCAACGTATCTCGTAATGGCGTAATATAGTATGCAGTTGTGAGCCAACAAATTTTTGAAATTCTACAAATTCCCTTTGACGTTTAGAACTGTGGCTAAAATAATTATGTGTTTCTTTGACAACTTGGTCTAGAGCTCTAGGAAGTTTTTTACATGCGTAGCTTACAGCCAATGCGCAAGAATGGCACACACATTTTACGAAAATGCAATTTGGGTTGACATTTTTAATTTTTGAAACAACACTATTATTTCTTCCAAACATTACGTTCGTTGTATCAGCTGCAAAACCTAATATATCTTTGATATTTAAATTTAAATCAATTAGGCTTTGACACAGTGAATTAAAAATATCCTCTGCTGTTTCGCCTGAAAGCCTGACGGAACATAAAGATTTAGTTTTGAGTTTATCGTCGTTGATGCAATAAAACTTAACTGCTACGGCAAGTAGTTTCTCCGTCGTTATGTCTGTGCTTTCGTCTATGATCAAAGAAAAAACGGTATTACCTGATAATTTGGAAGTTTTTTTTATATCTGTCAATAATTGCTTTTCAAATGATGGCGCCATAACATCATAAATTAACTGAGCGGTTTTAGTACGTTTACAGGAATAACCTTTTGCGATTTCAGAATCAGGAAACATTTTACCAAATAATTCGCTTAGGTGATCCATTGCACGAAAAGAAATATTATGCTCGACTAAGGCGCCGCAAAATAGAAGTTCGGCTTTTCTTATCTCCTGTGAAATTAGACCTTTGCTTTGAAATATCTTGTCAATCTGGAACAGAAAGAGAATTTATAAAGAAGAAAATAATTTAAAAACGGGACTACGTTTACGTTAATAAATCTTAGCTTTTGTTATATTACCTTCGATTGTCCACTGTAATGTATTATCTTTTTACGATGTTTCTCAGTCTCGGCATGAGACTTTATTGTAGCGATTCTACTTAAAAACGTCACTCCACATGCTTTACATATAGCATTTTCACTATATTTATCTTTGGTTAACCAAGAAGAGAATTCCGGGTTTTGTTCCCACTCCGATCTATATTTCTGTTCATATTTGCGCTTCATATTGAAACAACCACCATAAACCGACCACCGTGAATCGAAACACCAATACCAAATAACGCAAAAATCTTCGGACTAGTTTGGACACCATAGACAAATCTAATTTAACACAACTACACGGGAATCCCCTGAAATAAAACTGACAAACATTCACTCGGTGTGTAAAAGAGAAAGATTGCTACGAAGAGCCCATTGCGTGACAAAGACAGCGTTATTAAGAACCGACGAAGAACCGATCATGACATATGTATTTTTTTGAAAATGTTTTACGGTCTATTACAGGGCTGCCAGGTATATATACCAAAAAAATACCATAAAAGTTGAAATTGTACCAATATTATACTGATATTCAGTAATATACTAAAAATATACTGTAGTCATTCTTCGGAGCCTCAAATATACTAATTTAGTATCAAAAATACCAAAAACGGTCACACTGATGAGGTTGCCTTCATCCATTCCACATTCACATATTGATGTATCTTTAATTCTCAGTTTTTTAAGATGAACATTAGAACAGCAGTGGCCAAATCTCATTCTAGATATTATTGAACTAGTTCTCCTATCACATTTATATTTAAAAAACCAAGGCTTACTACTTATATCGCGTTGATATTTAGCAAAGTTAGTACCAGTTCTTTTACTAGAAATCAACCACCTTTTTGACCATCTAGATTGTAGGTAGTGATTAGGAATAAGTAATAGATCTTGCGGGTAATTCTGAAAAGGGACTTTATCACCACAAATAATTGGTTCCTTCGCAATTTTATCTGCTTTTTCATTACCTAAAATATTACTGTGGCTGGGGATCCATGCTAAATGAACCGTATAACCGAGAGATGAACATTTTAGCAATAATTTTTTAGTTTGAAATATAATCCAGTTTCTTGAACCATGAATAAATGGATTAACTTGGAAAGAATGAAGAGCACTCAAGGAGTCTGAGAAAATAACAGATTTGTTTAATTTAAAAAGAAGTATGTAGTTAACAGCCTCCATGATCCCTCTACATTCACCAGTAAAGACAGATGTTTCAGGCGGACACTTTATTTTCTGAACAATGTTATAATTTTGGTGGAATAGACCAACACCAACACAACCTTCTTGATTTTGTTTAGAAGCATCTGTAAAAATATAGTGCCAACCACGCCAAAGATCATCTTGAATACACAAAAAACGTTTATTAGCAGAAATGTCTCCTTTAGCTAAATCTAGGTTAAGATGTAGAGTGGGTTCAAACAAGACAGTTTCAAAATCAAACTCAAATAAGGGGATTTTAGGGTTTCTAAGAGTTGGGAACCTAAAGTTTATTATTTTTGTGTAGCTCATAAGAAGACAAGGGAACTTTTTTTGTTTCCAATAAGGCAATGATATATAGCTCAACAACAATTGTAATTTTGGAAAAATAGGATGCATAGAGAACTGTAATAGTCGGAACAAAAACTTATCTGAAAGGTACTGTCGTCTTAAATCTAGAGGAGGGTCGACACACTCCACTTGCATGGCGTTTTTAGGTGTAGATTTCATTGCACCTAATATGATGCGTAAGGCTCTTGCTTGAATGACATCTAAAGAATTTAGAGCCTTTTTATTAGCTGGATCTAAGAAGAACGAAGCATAATCTATTACACTACGAATTATAGCATTATATAGGAGCTTTAAGTAAAAAGGGTGAGAACCCCACCAAACGCCAGCTAAGCATCTTAGTATGTTCAGGTTTTTTCACATTTTATTGAAATATAATTTAAGTGGGACGAAAAGTTCAATTTGCTGTCTATAATTAGACCTAAAAACTTTTTCTCATTTTGTACAGGAATTCTTGTGTTATTAAGCAGAATATTAAGTCTAGATTTTAATCATATATAATTCAAAAAAATTGTTAAGGAAAACGTATACGTTCCGTTACATTTACTTCGTAGCTAAGCGTAAGATACTAGTTTAGGTATATCACTTAAATTTCCTTGATATATTAAGGTATTTATAGCCTGCTACCAAGCTAGAACTCATTTGCGATTATTTATCCGGATTGTCGTTTAGGAATTATGTATTGTTTCATACTTTTTCTTTACTTGTTTTTTAACTTTAAGTACATGTAAAAAGTATGGATGAGTAAATAGGATCGTTTTGAACGAATAGTAATAAAAATGAATGAACAAAATATCTTATCTGTGGGAAAACTTGAGACTATGTGATCCTTCGATAGTTCGGCGACCATAATACGGATGTTTCTCAGACCGAGTCTAAACCAAAAATTTCCATAGATCGAGACTTAGTAAACTGAGGTTTAAACCTTCAACCATAATAAGACGGAGGTTTATCTCTATCCTTTAATAGTGTCTTTAAAATTTTCCTTTTTAATAACAGTCTATTAGCGCTACCTTTCTGCGCATATAAGCTATCAAGCTTTTTGATCATATCAAATGCGGTATTCTCTGTTATTATATCGAGCTGAGAATTATTAACATTGTTTACTAGGTAGTTCTTAGCTTTAATATCTAGCTTTTTCCTTTCTGAATCTAACATACCTTCAGGTTTAGTTGGTGAATTGATGACTAAATCTATATCTATATCTAATAACTTGGGAAAAAATTCGTTCACACTGAGCATTAGATATAGGCAAACACATTAAACATTTTACAAAACTGGTCAAATTTTTATATTTTGGCAATTTTTGGCTGCTAACAATATTACTAACTTTGCTCCAAAGCTTGCTTGTTCACAATTAACTGTACCGGTACTAGTAACACACATCAAATTTTGAACATCTTGGTCATACTTCATTTGACGGTATTCTTCATCAATTTGTTGCTTTTGAGTATCGTTTGTTACAATGTTGGGGAACCTTTCAGTAACATTTACAAGTGAAGAAAAGTTTTCATAAACAGCTATTTGCGGATCCATGAAACGTAATTCGATTATATATTCTTTCATTTGTAGGCAATCTGTTTTTTAGCTGACTGCATAATTCAATCAAAAAACTCTGGCATCTTTGCAAGAAATCTTTGATAACAGTAACATTAAATGATTGATTTCTTAGCAGCGTAATTTCTTTAGCAACTTTAACTCCCAAATACAAGTCATTTATTTCTACGAAGTTTACAGTTTAAAGTGTACTATTTGGGTCAACGTTTTCAATGCTCGTAGCTCAGACGTAGCTGGCTTTCATATAACAGCTGAGTATACTTTTGAACAAATCAGATATATCCCTATAAATAGTTTGAACATTGCAATCATTTCCTTGGTAAACTACATTTAGTTTATTCACAATAGGTAAAATGTAATCCAAGAACAAGAAATAGAGCTTTATTTGTTTATTTTCAAAGCTTTCATGTAAAAAAGATGCTGAATGACTGTGCTCAACTAGATGCTCTTGTTGAAAGTACAAGTTTAGAGCATCCCACTGCTCTAATATACGGTTAACACATGCATGTAGAGATAACCAACGTATCTCGTAATGGCGTAATATAGTATGCAGTTGTGAGCCAACAAATTTTTGAAATTCTACAAATTCCCTTTGACGTTTAGAACTGTGGCTAAAATAATTATGTGTTTCTTTGACAACTTGGTCTAGAGCTCTAGGAAGTTTATTACATGCGTAGCTTACAGCCAATGCGCAAGAATGGCACACACATTTTACGAAAATGCAATTTGGGTTGACATTTTTAATTTTTGAAACAACACTATTATTTCTTCCAAACATTACGTTCGTTGTATCAGCTGCAAAACCTAATATATCTTTGATATTTAAATTTAAATCAATTAGGCTTTGACACAGTGAATTAAAAATATCCTCTGCTGTTTCGCCTGAAAGCCTGACGGAACATAAAAATTTAGTTTTGAGTTTATCGTCGTTGATGCAATAAAACTTAACTGCTACGGCAAGTAGTTTCTCCGTCGTTATGTCTGTGCTTTCGTCTATGATCAAAGAAAAAACGGTATTACCTGATAATTTGGAAGTTTTTTTTATATCTGTCAATAATTGCTTTTCAAATGATGGCGCCATAACATCATAAATTAACTGAGCGGTTTTAGTACGTTTACAGGAATAACCTTTTGCGATTTCAGAATCAGGAAACATTTTACCAAATAATTCGCTTAGGTGATCCATTGCACGAAAAGAAATATTATGCTCGACTAAGGCGCCGCAAAATAGAAGTTCGGCTTTTCTTATCTCCTGTGAAATTAGACCTTTGCTTTGAAATATCTTGTCAATCTGGAACAGAAAGAGAATTTATAAAGAAGAAAATAATTTAAAAACGGGACTACGTTTACGTTAATAAATCTTAGCTTTTGTTATATTACCTTCGATTGTCCACTGTAATGTATTATCTTTTTACGATGTTTCTCAGTCTCGGCATGAGACTTTATTGTAGCGATTCTACTTAAAAACGTCACTCCACATGCTTTACATATAGCATTTTCACTATATTTATCTTTGGTTAACCAAGAAGAGAATTCCGGGTTTTGTTCCCACTCCGATCTATATTTCTGTTCATATTTGCGCTTCATATTGAAACAACCACCATAAACCGACCACCGTGAATCGAAACACCAATACCAAATAACGCAAAAATCTTCGGACTAGTTTGGACACCATAGACAAATCTAATTTAACACAACTACACGGGAATCCCCTGAAATAAAACTGACAAACATTCACTCGGTGTGTAAAAGAGAAAGATTGCTACGAAGAGCCCATTGCGTGACAAAGACAGCGTTATTAAGAACCGACGAAGAACCGATCATGACATATGTATTTTTTTGAAAATGTTTTACGGTCTATTACAGGGCTGCCAGGTATATATACCAAAAAAATACCATAAAAGTTGAAATTGTACCAATATTATACTGATATTCAGTAATATACTAAAAATATACTGTAGTCATTCTTCGGAGCCTCAAATATACTAATTTAGTATCAAAAATACCAAAAACGGTCACACTGATGAGGTTGCCTTCATCCATTCCACATTCACATATTGATGTATCTTTAATTCTCAGTTTTTTAAGATGAACATTAGAACAGCAGTGGCCAAATCTCATTCTAGATATTATTGAACTAGTTCTCCTATCACATTTATATTTAAAAAACCAAGGCTTACTACTTATATCGCGTTGATATTTAGCAAAGTTAGTACCAGTTCTTTTACTAGAAATCAACCACCTTTTTGACCATCTAGATTGTAGGTAGTGATTAGGAATAAGTAATAGATCTTGCGGGTAATTCTGAAAAGGGACTTTATCACCACAAATAATTGGTTCCTTCGCAATTTTATCTGCTTTTTCATTACCTAAAATATTACTGTGGCTGGGGATCCATGCTAAATGAACCGTATAACCGAGAGATGAACATTTTAGCAATAATTTTTTAGTTTGAAATATAATCCAGTTTCTTGAACATGAATAAATGGATTAACTTGGAAAGAATGAAGAGCACTCAAGGAGTCTGAGAAAATAACAGATTTGTTATAGCAGTATAGCAGGAACGACACAGCCTTTATAAAACCGATCCTACCGGCTGCGCCAGTCAAAACTTGGGCTAAGGAAAACCCTTTTTTTTAAAACTAAAATTAAAAACTAAGTGTTGCCGATTCGGAGGCTGATTTAATAATGAATAATAAAATGAACAAAAGAAATCTTAACAGCTAACTTAACTTACCGCAGGACAACGAGAAGTCTTGGTCAGCATTACATGTAACTGCTACATGATACTGCAGCTACTGCTGAGCAAGCCCTCTAGTCGAGCACGGAAGGGCGAGGGGGATGTATAACTAGGTAGTTCATAGCTTTAATATCTAGCTTTTTCCATTCTGAATCTAACATACCTTCAGGTTTAGTTGGTGAATTGATGACCAAATCGCAACTCTTCATTTACAAAAATAATTTCAATCTAAAATTCCATTTGTCATAGTTGGTACCATCAAATATCTGCAACCTCGAATATTCATCCTTACCTTCCATAGTTTTACTAGGTACCGATTTATTTATTTTCAAGAACCATGCTCTGCTACCATGTTAAGAATCGCTAAAATCTATTTTTTTATTTTTATTTTTTTGTGGCAATTGTCAACATGACATTTGTGCCAGTTTCACGTCAAATAAACCAAAAAACATCCTAAAACGAATTTGAGCAAACTATGAACCAGAATAGGTTTATTTTGTATGAAAAAATGAAAATATACACACATAACAATAAGAAAGAATAATAACTTAAAGAAAACTTATTCGCACATAAACAAACAACATTAAAAACAAATAAATATGTACAAAATTATAAACGAATGTTATTGATAGTGAGGAAGTGAACGAAAACTTTATATATATCAATATTAGTAGATGATAAAAGTTCAGGAATATGTGTCAGAAATGAGACTTTTAATGATATGAGAGAATTTTAGAAAAAAACATTATCATACAGTGGACAGGAAAAGTATATATGGTTGAGATCCCCCTCATCCAGGCCACATTCACATATAGAGGAATCTTTCACATGAATCTTTTTTAAATGTGAAGGTGAGCAACAATGACCAAGCCTCATGCGAATTAAGGTCGACGTATAAATCTTACCGAAGTACCACCGCGAAAACCAAGGTTTACTTGGTATTTCTGGTTGGATCTTAGCAAAACCAGAGCCTTTGGATGATCTATTCGTTCTCCAGTATGTATACCATGACTTATAAAGAAAACTTTTAGGGAGGCAGATAAGGTCAACGCTATAATTAATAAACGGGACCTTATCACAACAAGAAACCGCTTCTTTGGCCGCTTTATCAGCACGTTCATTACCAGAAAGACCAAGGTGTCCTGGTATCCAAGCAAGAACCACTTCTAGTCCTTTATCAATACAATCCGATAAAGATTTTTTAATTTCGAGAACAATGGGGTGAAATTTAGAATGAAAAGGGTTAGACAGAAGGGATTGAAGCCAGCTACGAGAATCTGAAAAAATTATGGTCTGACGAAGTTTGAAGTGAAGGATATATTTAACCGCCTCAAGAATTGCTAGACATTCACCTGTAAAAACAGAGGACTCGGGAGGGCATTTTATCTTTTGAACAATATCAAACTGGGAGTGAAATACACCACAACCCAACACATCCAACCTGAGACAATATTGAGGCATCTGACGATCACATAGTTTACTGTCCAACCAGAGACCTAAAAATTTAACCGACTCCTTTACTGGAATTCTGCACTCACTAATAGAGATATTTAAATCAGGAGGATTTCTTTTACGAGAAAACAGAACGATATTACTCTTTGCAGGAGATAAATCTAGACCATTTTTTTGAAGCCAGTCATTTAAACATTCAAGGGAATGGGAAATACACTTACTAGCCACATCAATTTTGTGATGAGAACTGTAGACAAGTATGTCATCAGCGTATTGAAGGATACGACTTAGACCAACAGAGGATTCCAGATCATACGTGTATACATTATATAGAAGTGGACTTAGGACAGAGCCCTGCGGTAAGCCCTGCCAAATGACCCTATTAGAAGTAATAGAAGAATCACTGCAACGGAGATATACATATCTCTCTGAAAGAAGATTCATGATAAAATTGTCTAATTTAGCTGGAATTCTCAATCGATTTAGTTTATTTTTAAGAAGGGGAAGTTGGACACTATCATAGGCTGCGGAAATATCTAGGAAAGCAGCTATAATAGATTCATTGCGCGTAAATGAAAGTCGTATGTCAGTCGTAAAAATGGCAAGGCTGTCCATAGTGCTCTTGCCTTTTCTAAAACCGTATTGAGACTTAGCGAGTAATTCATTGCTCTCAAGAAACCACTCAAGGCGGTTCTTAATCAAATGCTCCGCAATTTTAGTCAAGACTGAAGAGAGAGCGATAGGACGGTAAGAGTTAGGGTCCAACCGATCTTTATTAGGTTTCGGAATAGGAATAATATATTGAGACTTCCAAGAAACTGGTACAAATCCGGTTGCAAAAATTGTGTTAACCAAAGTTAAATAATAGTTCTGAAGGCGGACATTAGCTTTAGAAACAAAAGAATATGGTATGCCGTCAATACCCGGAGCAGAATCTTTAACGGATTTCAAAATGTTTTCCAACTCATTAAGTGTAAATGGTTGATCGAGGGGATCATTAGAAAAGGGATTAGAAAGAGATGGTAATTCTGAATGATGGGGACAATAATGAGGGGCCAATTTGTCCATAAATTCATCAGCCCAAACTTGGGAAGGGCAACAACTACGATAAGGAACACATTGAGACCGACGATACCTATGTATTTTCTTCCAGATAAGAGATCAAGGAGTATTGGGGCCTATGCTGGAGCAAAATGACTTCCAACCATTACTTTTTTTATCATGAAAGAGACGCTAGGATTTTGCAATCATTTTATTCAATTCAATAAAATTATCACGGGTCATAGACAGACAAAAGATAGCTTCTGCATCATTGCGAGATCTAACGGCTTCAGAGCAATCCTTATCCCACCATGGAGGAGAAGGAACTTTGTCTGAATGAGATTTCTTAACCGGGAAAGTCATATCAGCACATTCTACTAGAGATCGTACTAACATCTCAGAATAGGTAATAATGTTAGAGGAATTTATAAGAGGTAAAGTTAAGGCTTTGGAATCAGTACGATCATTGAACACATCCCAGATCGAACTGTAATTGTCAATTATATATTTAAGAAGCGGAGAATTAATTGAAGCAGGACGGGAATGTTTTTGCAGGATTCGTAAAAGAATTGGGAAATGGTCACTACCATGAGTAGACGGGAGAACACACCAAGACATAAGTGACGCGAGCTCAGGAGAGCATAAAGAAAGATCCACTGCACTAGTAAACTCATTAGGACGAGTTCTTCTCGTAGCGGAGCCATCGTTAAGGATGCAGAGATTAAGACTATCTAATGAATTCCAAAAAAGGAGTTGTTCTCGACTCTTCTGTTTTTTTTTTAAGTTTGTTACCTCAGAACTTTCGACTGGGTGAACTGATTACCTATAAACACGCGCCGGTACACCGGTGGCCAAATCTATACATTGCATAAAGCGGCGCTGGTACACCGGTGTACCGCAGTCAAAACCCATATCAGGACTGAACATAAACGTTAACTGTTCAAATATACAGAGTGTTTGGTAGAGGGACCGACAAACCAAATGAGCGTGTTCGAGGGCCCACTTGGAGAATACAAGTTTGCCAAAAAAATCCCCGACACCCCAATATGTTTAATTTTTTTTTGTGATTTTTCCCTTTTTCTCCGATTTCATTATTTCATTCAAAACTATGAAACAACTAACCCTTATTGTATTGTCCATATATTATCCTGTATTGATATAATATTACTTCATATTATAACATGGATTTGTTGATGGAGGATTAGTTTAAGCAGTCAAATATTTAAGATTTAAATTTTTATGAAATTGAATAACATTTAATTGTACTCGTAGTATGTATTAAATATCAATCTTTAATATATATTAAATATAAATCTTTGTATAGTTGAAGAACTTCAATTATATACAGGGTTACAGGAAAAGTCGTGCTAGATCCGTTAAGGGCGTGGAGTACCCATCATTTCTGACTTACCTATTTCACTATGAAATACCTTACCCTAAATGTAACCCTTTTCGAGATAGGTATTCGACTTTTAATTTTTTTTATTGAACATTTACGATTTTTAGGCTACTAAATTTAATTTTGTTTATTTTGTGTGTTTTATTATTATTATTCCTTTTATTCAAAATAAATCACGGATTTCATCCGGTCCTTTACAAAGGCATAAGTGGGGCTGTAGCCAACACTTAGAGACCTGTTTGGTATAAAAAATACAAAGTAGTAACAGATCAATAATATTGTATGAAAAAAATACTTAGGTTAGAAAAGGAACAGGCAAAGAGTAATGATTGAACAGAATTCCTAAATATTACTCGCTCTCTGCAGAAAAAAAACCTGAATAGGTCCATAAAAATAAACTTTGACGTCCAAACTCTCAGAATTTTCAGCGATAACACTATATTTTTTATTAGGTAATACATAGCCAACATATGGTACTAAATTAGTGACCAGCAGTTTTTTCAATTGTTCTAGTATATATCGAAATATATTGAGAAAACGTACTAAATTAATGCATTTACGCATGACATCGTCCAATATAACATGCGATTTTCAACCTTACGTAAAGCATCGTAAATTATTTCAAAATTGGGATTAGACCGCGTCTTAAGTGGGTTTGAATCCCGTTCAAGGTTGTGATATTTTCTCTTTATAATTGCAATGTTTGGTCTCGCTAAGCAGGTGTTAGTGCTTTTAACATCATATTATAAGAAAATATGAAGGGTTGCGACATTAATATGAAAGTTACAGTATATAAAAAAAACTTCTTTCGGTTGGGTAATGCTATCAAGTTGTAAATGTCGCTCCGTCCGAACACTACGGTTCATGAGATAGAGTTAAAATTCAATACTCGGACGGTAAGCCTCGGTGGCCTAGTGGTCATGGCGTCTGACACGGGTCACTGGAAGACGCGGATTCGAATCCCATCTGAGGATGTGAATTTTTCTCTATAAAATTGCAAACTACTGAGATATTTTTGTGTAATTTATCTATAATATGTATATATTTAGAAATATATAAGTATGTTTATCAGTTGTCTAGTACCCATAACACAAGCTCCGCTTAGCTTGGGACTAGAAGGCGTTGTGTGATAGTTGTGGAATATTTATTTTATTTATTTAACTTCCCTTGCACCCACTTACTCAACTGATGATATAGACAATGACGACAATAGCAATGACACAGAAGAAAATTAGATAGAGGGTTTGGTGTGTACCCAAGACATTTCTTGTTGTATCCAACATGTTATATACAACCTGTCTCTATCTAATTATCGTCTGCGCCACTGCTATTGTCGTCATTGTCTATATATCAACAATTGAGTGAGCAGGTGCAGGGGAAGTGGTCATTCTTGTACAATTGCTTACAAAAAATATCATTCTCATAATTAGCTAATGTTTTTTCACATAAACTATATAAAACAACAAAATTTTACAGAAACTGCTTATGTGACAAAACAATTTTATTACTTATAGCCTACCCCTGGTTGACCTTTAAAAAAACATAGGTTATCATTTAGAATCTATGACACACTCTAATATCTATGAAAATATTAGAAACAGCGTTATAATTATATTTGAGAACAAATTAAGTTTTTTACTCTATATTATGTTTTCACTCTCCTGTAAAGTCACATGCAATAGAGTCACAAATTATATAGTAGTATGTCCAAGGAAATAGAGTTATGTTGTTTTTGTAAATAACGCTTCAATTATAAGATTGTTTTAGTATACACGCTTTATAACATTTACAGTTTCACTGTGTTCATCCACATATTTACAGAGAATATGGAGAGAAAAAAGGTAAGAGAGCAGGCATCCATGATAAAGTTTAGGGCAGCTAGAGAAAATGTGCTAATGTGCGTAAACACTCAAAACTCCGTCTTCATACTATTATCTCTCCTTTTCACCATAGAAAAAAAAAACTATTAGTATAATTTCACTCACGTCACAGAAAAATAATTATGTTTTGACAAGAATTCTACCAGTTTTTTATATTAATAGTAAAAGCTTGTTTCTTGAATAAAACGAGGGGTTAGGTCGTCTTATACGTAAGTCTCTCAATGCGATTAGGTGTGTTGACTTTGATCCAAGTTAATACACATATCTCATAACTAACACCTACATACTTATTATGTAGGCATGTGCAAGGCATCAAATATAAAATAAAAAAACACTTGTTTATTGAAACTTATTTACTAAGGAATGAGGAGTAATCATCTAAATACAATAGCAAAGCTTTAAGCGCCCTACATGATAATGGTATACAGTTTTTATATTTATTAAGGAATTTAATTCTTGCGGTGGGCTCTGTTGCAACGCATGTTGGTCTGACATTGGGGGCAGTACCACTTGCCTTTCGGTGGGGCCGTGATCCCCACACATGGATAGTGGAACCATTCGTATAGGCACTGAAACAAACATAACTATGTAAATAAATAGTGAGAGAGATCTCAAAGTACTTTTACAGTCTATTTGGGACTATAGACATCCTAATATGTAGGCTAAAGCCGCGTATCGACTACGGACTCCTGGCGCGCGTGCCTTGAATATTTGGAAGAAATCAACTAAGGTCGCCTGGTGCGCGTGGCAGCTTTTCCAGTGTTTGATCGTTCACATGCAGGCCAGTCATTTACGAGCAGCAGCAGAGTTTATAGTTATTCATAGTATTCATCATCATCTTCATCTCAGCCGTAGGAAGTCCACTGCTGAACATAGGTCTCCCACACAAATTTCTCAAAGGGACCGGTTGGATGCGGCCTGCGTCCAACGTCGTCCTGTCGTGACCTTTATCAGGGTGGCTATTCTCTTAGCTAAAGAGCAATTGCCACACTACTGCAACGCTTCTGCGATTATACTGCTTCTAATATCAAATTCGGTATTCTGTTATATATTGCTCTCAATTGCAATTGCGTTGCTATTGTATGGCCCATAAATTAATCAGACTATATCTATGGCCGTGCTACGGCTTGCGAATGTTGCCACTTAAATAAGATTGAAAACATGTAACAATTAAACATCATTACAGTGGTTTTAAAGCAAAAATACATGAAATAATTATTTTGCTATCAAAACACTGTCAAAATATCACTGAAACTGAGTTTTTAATACTTCTTTGTTTACTTCATAATTGAACTCACGTGTTTGTACATTTGCCATTCGTCAAGTTAAATAGTTATGTAATACATAATGTTGCATCAAGTGACATAATTATTCAAGTCATCATCATCATCATCTCACCCATAGGAACACCGTATACTGATTCGAAAGCTTTTCCATTATGGTATTCGTGGAGCTGCGCTTGATGTCATCGAGTCATATTTATCTGACAGGATGCAAAAGGTTGGCATAAATGGTGTAACATCTTCAGGATCTATAATTAAAATGGGTGTTCCACAAGGGTCCATTTTAGGGCCTTTTTTGTTCTTAGTTTACATTAACGACTTGCCACTTATGGCCAAGGATCTTTGTGATATTGTTTTATTTGCGGATGACACATCTCTGATTTTTAAAGTAGATAGGAAAGATAGCACACTAATTCAAGTAAACAACGCTCTATCTAGTATCTCTAAATGGCTCTCAACTAATAATTTACTTCTGAATTCAAAAAAGACAAAATGTTTGAAGTTTTCTTTGCCTACTGTTCCATATTTGGAGTCCAACGTTACGCTTGATGGAGTTAAACTCGTAATGGATAAGGAAACAGTCTTCCTAGGCATTAAAATTGACGCAAAATTACAATGGGGTCCTCATATAAATGCCCTGTCTGGGAGACTCAGTTCTGCTGCATATGCAGTACGTAAAATAAGAGAGCTAACAGATGCTTCTACGGCGCGGTTAGTGTATTTTGCATATTTCCACAGCGTAATGTCATATGGGATATTGCTATGGGGTTCAGCGGCTGATATAGAGACCATATTTATCCTTCAGAAACGTGCTATTAGAGCTATATACGAAATGGGTCCCCGTGAATCTTTGAGAGATTTATTTAAAGAAATCAATATATTAACGTTGCCTTCCTTATATGTATTTGAAAATATAATGTATGTTCGTAAAAATTTACATAAATATAAGTTAAATAGTGATCACCACACTTTTAATACCAGAAATACAAATAGGATAGCTGTACCTAGTTTTAGACTTGCGAAGACTAATAAGTCATTCCTAGGAAATTGTGTGCGTTTTTACAATAAAATCCCAAAGCACATAACTGAGCTCATAGAGGGCAAATTCAAGTTGACTGTAAAAAACGTTTTAATAAAAAAAGCTTACTATAAAGTTCGACATTATATAGAAGATAAAGATGCTTGGAATACTCCACTTCTGGCAAGCTGTCTCTCTGCCACCCATAAAATGTAATATTTGTAGTACCTAAGTAGAAACATTGTAAACATCCATATAAAAAGAATGGCCCCGAGTTTCTTGCCGCTTCTTCTCGGTGGGTTCTATATATTTTGGAACGCGGCGGTAGAGTCTTTAAAGTACATTATAATGAAAAGTTGACGTTCATAAGTGCGTCTTTGATGCCTAAATTGAATAAATGATTTTGACTTTGACTTTGACTTTGATAGGACGTCCACTGCTGAACATATGCCTCCCCCAGAAATTTCCAAAAGGACCGGTTGGAAGCGGCTGCATCCAACGTCGTCCTGCTACCTTTGTCAGGTTGTCAGTTCACCTTGTCATTGGACCTGCGCTTGCCTGTCCGTGGTCCCACTTCGGAACCTTCCGGCCCCATCGGCCATCTGTTCTGCGTGCTATGTGGCCTGCCCATTGCCACTTTAACTGGCTAATCTTCTGGGCTATGTCGGTGACTTTAGTTCGTCTACGGATCTCTGCATTTCTGATTCGATCACGTAGAGAAACCCCGAGCATAGCCCACTCCTAGTTTGTTGTTCAAGTTGTCAAAGTCAAGTCACAGTTAAACAAATAAGTCCTTCATCAAGTCACTGTCCTCTTTAAATTACGTTCTAGTAACGAAGTGGTTCCATTACCAAGACCATCGTCTCATGATTCTAGTCACTTTGCCTACATTCGTGCACCATTACGAACATTTAACGGTTAATAATCCCTCACTACTACAAGCCAACACTACAAAAACACAAAAGTATAAAAATTAAACAAAATAAACGATAACCATAATTATTGGGCTTTGTCCTGCCATCTTTTTAATACTTTTATGAAGCATCGAATACAGTGTGCCAAACATTTGTAAGAGATTTTTGTAATTCTAGTGAAAGGTGAGATTACAATACAACGGTCGGTAAAATAAACGGTCTTGTATTGTTATCGAATACAAGATTTGTTAAAAACGAAAATATAACCTTTTATTCGTAAGTCCACAATTTTGACCTTATTTTTACCTTGTTAATAAATATAGATTATATCAAAACTTGCATGACTGCAACAATGTAAAGAAAATACGAAATAATACGTAAATTAGCCCAAGATCAAAATCAAATAATCGAATTTTGTAGCATTAACCACTCAAATTATGTAGGTAAGTAATATAAATCCAGGTTACGTTTTTCCTAAGCATCATGAATACTTCAGAAATAGGGTTTTGACCTTTCTTTTTATTGTACTTTAAATGAATCAGGACTAGACCAACATACACACTTGGCATATTTTTAAATACTTTTTTAAAGAGCTCTAAACTAAAAAATATGTTCATATTTCAACTTTTAAAATTGGTGCTTAAACATTATTCAATGGCGGCCAATGCGTCGTATGACGTCACTAAGGCAAAAACTAACAGTTGTGATTATAATTCGTTTTGCTCGTTTGAACATGCAGATGGCGAGAAAAAGCCAACAATGACTATTATAATTTATGTTCTTTTGTGTTGATTTTCGAGTTTTGACGTGTAATAGTGGTGGATTATTATAAGTTGATGTTCACAATGGTGCAGTTGAGTGTCAGGTGGTAAGTGAAGTGTATAAATTCATAAAACATTATTTTTGCTTTTTTTCGTCAATCGTGTTAGCAAGTTTTAGTAATGCATCCACGTGACTCATACAAAACAACAGTTAAATAACTGACTTCTTTCTTAGAGCAGACTATAACTACCTACTTGAAAAAAGTTTATATTTATGAAGCTATATAAATAAAACTACATTTTAGCCGCATAATATGTTCTTTGTAGGGTTGTCCACCTCAAAAGGACAAATCAACCCTTATCGGATCACTTTTTTGCCCGTCTGTATGTCTGCCAAGATCCTTATTCATTCTTAAAAAGAAAAAATCTTAATTTCATAAATGTGTAACAGTGATAACAAGATTAACGAATTGACTATTAAATATTAATATATTATTAACGTTGGTATATTTAATCAATATAAAAAAATTATAATAAACTTATTATTAGCGGTTGCAGTTATAACCGTGTTTATGGATCGACAGTTTGTCCTTTGACCTAGTATGTAAGTATTTAGTTTTAAAGCAATAATATTAGATGCTTGCTTCACTTGCAGGGTAAGGTCTTGAATCGAGTCGCCTGAATTTAGAGGGGGGAGGGGGAGAGGGGGGGGGGGGGGGTCAGAGTTGGATTTGTCACTAATTTCGACCTAACCGGTCTGACTTGGACTCCGGGTGGGCTCCCGCCAGAAGCTCTAGCGGTCGCCCCTGAACATCGTTCAGGTCAAGGGACCTCAAGGGAGGTCCTGAAGGTCGTTCAGGACCTCCCTTGAGCTTCTGGCTCCCGCATTATTTATAAACACTCTAGGGGTAGTAGCCACAAGAATAGGTGGAGTCGGGGTGCTCTGTGTCGGTTTTCTGACTACTTTCAACCTAACCGGTCTGAGTTGGTCTCTGGGTGGGTAAGGGAGGAAAATAATTTTCACAAAACTATGTAGGAGTATTTATTTTATTTTGTAAACATAGTTAATTACATTGATCAACTCGACAAAGGGATCTTTTTTCTGCTTGAATAGATCTCGCCTCCACAAATATTCAACTATAGCATCACTAAAATCACACGGATTATTATAATTGTCTTTTTTAAAAAACCTTTTCACTGCTCTTGGCTCAAATCAACGTCACATACGTCAAACACCACAAACCTCAAAAATAGCGATTAAAACGTTTCGTTTCACGAACATAAACATAGCAGACGTTCAAATTTATGCAATATTTCCTGATATCGCGTTCCGTTTCACGCATCCGCATGTTTTTCGTGTGAAATTACAGAAACTTTAAATATTAATTTAAAATACTTTCGCGTAACTCCGGCAGCCAAAATTGAATTGGGAGGGTCAAGACAAAGCCCCTTGACCATTCCACAGTAGCAGAATCCTCAAATTCAGGCGACTCGATTCAAGACCCGACCCCACTTGCATGTTTCTCAATCTATTGATAAGGTACGACACTATCATATTACACGTTTGTTTTTGCCCTTATGACATCATTTCCGCAGCTACAGTCACCTGACTTTTAGAAACTTTTGTACACATTTTATTTATTCAAAATAAAGTAAATCCAACGCAAATTTTTTTTAAATTAATTAAGTTGTTTGCTCTAACTACTATTAAGTTAACATTACATTACAATTTATTTTTGATTGTGTCAACTACCCTATTGGTTGGATTCATAGCATTTCTGTCTCTTACCGGTATACGCTAATGACAACTCTATTTGATACTTACTCTGAGACAGATGTGTACCACTGTAGCAACACAGAGTCACCGTAGATAAGTAGAGAACAGTACGGAAACTACCTTTAATTCAAATTCAAATTCAAATTCAAAATTCATTTATTATCAGGTAACAAAGACCCATATACACTAAGATTTACATATACACAAAACATAAACAAAAAAAAAAAAATTAAATAAAACACAAAAAAATATCTAAAACCTATTCGACATTGCCGTGACATGTCTGTCGCAGCAATGTCGAATGAAGGGGCAGTCCAACCTCCCCGCAATCATCGCTAGGACGGAGTTAGAGCTGGTCCGCACTCTGCGCACCAAGGACGCTGCTCGCTTGCGCATGCTCGCATTAAAACAACTGGTGCGTGCATCCGCGAACATGCCCGAAGCGCTGCAAAAGCGCGGCATCCCCAGCACCGCCCTGAACGCATTATTGTACTGGATACGGAGTGCGTTGTAGGCTTTTTTGGTATAGTTTAGCCACAAGTTGCACGTGTACAGCGACGAGCAATACGCTCTAAAAAGCGTTACTTTCACCTCCGCCGTACAGCGTGCAAACCTGCGTGCTATCATGTTTGCTCTACTGGACAACGCCCTCCGCTCTCGTTCCATATCCTTATGGTCTCTGAGGTCAGCTGTGACCCAATGTCCCAAATATTTGTACTCTTTCACCCAACTCAGGGGAATACCATTAAGGAATACAGGTGGTACCTTTCGATTGAATTGGGCAGCACCCTCAAAGACCAGGCACTGACTTTTAGACACATTATAATTAAGTCCGTGCACCACCGCGTACTCTTCACAAACCTGCAGCAGCTTTCTTAACCCACAGACCGACGCGCTCAGTAGTACCATGTCATCAGCATAGCTCAAGTTATTGACGCAAACTCCATCTATATGACATCCGACCTTCTGACTACTCAGCGCGACGATCAGTGCGTTCATGTATAGGTTAAACAGAGTTGGTGATGTTAACCCCCCCTGCCTCACCCCACACTCCAGCCGATATGGCTCTGACATTGCTTCCGCCCAACGGACATTGTTTACCTGATGTGTATACCAATATTTAAAGATATTGATGAGTCCATTATGTAAGTTCATGCTTTCCAGCTTTTTCCACAGGAGGTCATACGACACCAGGTCAAAGGCCCGTGATAGGTCAAGAAAACACGCATACACTGGCGTCTTTCTATCCGTGTAATATCTGACGGTGTGCTTAAGACACAGTATTGCACTTTCGGTAGATAGTTGAGGTCTAAACCCAAACTGATTGTCGTGCAATGTTACGCAATTATCTAACTGTGTCCTAAGCAAACCATCAAACACTTTAGCAAAAATCGTTGCCAGGGAAATCGGCCTATAGTTATTTTTATTAGCCAGGTCACCTGTTTTATTCTTCACTATAGGTATCACAATAGTTTTCATAAAATCGCCAGGTAGGTACGAATGACTCACGCACAACGAATAGAACATTGCTAACACTCTAGATATATGTGGGCCGGCATGTTGTAGGTGCTCAATACTGAGTCCGTCATGGCCGGGGGATTTGCCTTTTGTCATCCTTTTAATGATTCTTGACACATCCTTAGTCGTATATCTTATCCCCACCGGCACCATCGGGATATCAGCCTTGACCACCTCACACGCCTTACCCAATGGAGACTGTACAGAAAAATGTTGCCTAAACATATCAGCAATACTCTTGGTGTCACTCACCCCCCCGAAACTCACTGGGAGACCAGGTCGTGTATTTAATTTACTTGTGCCCTGCCAAAACCCACGGAAGTCACCTTTGGAATGCTGCTTAGCGAGGGTGTCCATTTTGATTTGGTTCTGATGATCCTGGCACCATTTAAGTCGCGATTTGAACCTCCCCATGAGCCACACTGACGAATTTGTTCCACCCCACCGTACGTGCATCATTCCTACCCTTCCTCACATTCCCTCGACTCATCACCGCTGCATTACGAAGGGCGGTCACAATGTCAGAGTAAAGTTTATCAAGAGCACGCTTGTGATCTGGATCATTACAATAAAAATCCGCGCAGCTTGTACATTCAATCGGAAATTCAATTAGTTTCAATATTTTATGACACTCATTATTATATAAAACAATCTGCTCATTACTTCGCTCGCCCCAACGTGTTTTTGAGACCGTTATTAAGTTGTGAGACAGCCTAGGTGTTAACACATTAAAATTGCACTCAATAAGAAGTGGAAGATGATCTGACCACATTGTATCATATTTTACACGAGCATTAACTACCGATGACTTAGCGGCTTGAGATACTACACAGTGATCCAGCCAACTACACGACCCATACACATCACTAATAAACGTGTATGTACCTGAGTCTATCCCTAGTCGATCTACATCAATACAAGACCAGTACTTTTCACCACAAAAATCCGTTAGCTCGTTAAAAAATAATTCACCCGGATTGGCATTAAAATCACCCAATATATAAACTGATTCAATACCATACTCGTCTACAATCGCGTTTACCATGCTCAAACAATCCGTAAATTCGGCTAAGTTTTCAATAGCGTTAGTTGGCATGTATATACTTATCACAATTATTGGTCGATCTCTCGTTGTTATCTTAATAGCACACATACGCGGACTAACACACGGTAGCACAGACACATGTTGGAACACACTCGTTTTCCACAGCAACGCGACACCGCCATACGGCCGCCCGCGCAGTATGCCTGCGGACGTATCCATAGCTGAGGTTCCTGTATATGCGAAACTGGTGTTAACCGTGCTTAGGTACGGAATGTCTTCCGGCAATAACCAGGTTTCCTGCAGACTAACCAGGACACACGCATCACACAACTCCCTCACACTATCTACAGAACGCTTAATATTTTTACAATTAAAGCTTTCGAACTTAATCGTTCGAAACGGCCCACTGACATAAACATGCGCATCGACGAGACCCCTAAGCGGTTCTCGCGGTGCCGTCAGTAGTGTTACAAACTATTTCTACATCTTAACCTTTTTTATATAATCTTAAATATGAAATGTCACACTTGAATGACTGCTATGTGTTTTAAAATTGTAATAGTGTTCTTGTATGATCGATCATAAATCATAATAAATTTGTAAAACATAACACATTATACAAATCTTAGATGGCGGCTGCAAAATATTATTATGAACTATATCATACTGGGTGTCGTTTTTAATAGTTTTTATGGTTTTCGAAGGTGTCATACATTTTATTTGATAACTAGAATTAACTAGATTTAATGTCTACAGTAGAACAACGAATGTTTTATTAAAAAAATACCTTAAAACATTAAAAGTGACAACTATGGCTTCAATGGGGCATAGATAATTATTTAATCAACTAGGCTTAGTTTCCATACTGTTGCATCTTTATACTGTGACAGAGGTTAGTAGCAATGCAATCGCAACTCAATAGTTTACAGAATACCATTTATGTCAAAAACTATCGATCGCAAGCCGCTGGACCGCAATCGAACCTAAATAGCGAGCAGAATACCAAAACTGTCAAAAACGACAATTTTCGTGCAATTGAGTTGCTATATCGCGGTTCAATAGCTAAGAGAATAGCCCCCCTGGTCATCAGTCTACCTTGTCGGTGTACGATCTACGTTGCACTTGTTAGTCTGTGATCTCCACTCCAGAACCTTTCGGCCCCATTGGCCATCTGTTCTGCGTGATATGTGTATGTTGAAGTGGCAGTGTGCCCACTGCCACTTCAACTGGCTTATCTTCTGGGCTATGTCGGTGACTTTCGTTACTCTACGGATCTCCTCATTTCTGATTCAATCACGTAGAGAAACTCCGAGCATAGCCCTCTCCATAGCTCGTTGTGCGACTTTGAGCTTACTTATGAGGCCCATAGTAAGAGACCACGTTTCAGTGCCATAAGTCATCACTGATAACACACAATATTCGAAGAATCTTGTCTTGAATCCATAGTATTATATACAAGAAAAAACAGAAACGAACAGCGCGTTGGCGGATGACAGAGTTGTACCGAAAAGGATGCAGTATAAAACTCTATACTACATCCTTTAAGAACTGCTATGCCACATCAGTTCTTTTGTGCCATATAGTTGTATTGAATTATCCATCGCTCGCAACGCAACAAACACAAAACAATATCGCGTCCTTCTCAAATGGCGCGCGCGCCACAACCGAGCTGCCTTTTGCCGTGGTCCGTTTTGCGATAATTTTGCTCACAGTGCTATCGTCTACCAAAGCTGGTCCGAGACAAATATCGCGATTTTGACAGCTCGTGGCACTGTAAGCGTATTGTTAATTCGGACCAGAGTTGTAGCAATAACGAACCATTTGCGCGTAATAAATAATTTTAATATATATATATATAAATAAAAACAAAACTTAAACATCAACTTATTTATTTAAATAAATATATAATAGCATATAGTGTTCTCACTTTATATTTACATAATTACTGATTTAATGATCTATAAATTATTTACCTAAAACAATAATTATTTTACCTATTTTACCTATGTATATAAAATTATTTTAATTTAGTAATAAATACCAGCCAATAAAATCTATTTCTATTTAATTAATAAGACGATTATATGTATAATCAAGATAATACTAAAACATTAACTGGTATTTAATCGTCATTCAAACCTCTTATAATAATTGCAATTTTAATATAATAATCAAAACCAAAATAAATAATTAAATTATTTACTGATATTTCTAAATTAATTTAAAAATATCAACATTCAATCAAATCATAATAATTGCAATTATTATATTATATATTATAAAATAAACAGTATCTACTTAGCTTTTATCGAACAGCAACTTGCTCAACACAGATTTTCCTTTCAAACGGGAGCTCTGCTCAGTACGGCTCCCGGACAACGACTGTGTCTGCGCCTTTTTTTTTTTTTTTTTTTTTTTTTTTTTTTTTTTTTTTTTTTTTTTTTTTTAGAACGGACTAATGCTGTTTGCCTCTACCGGCATTTACAGCGTCACCGGACGGTTGGCGAGCGCAGATGGCACTCAGCCAGATGCGGGCGCAGAGGGCGCACCGCCTAAGGCGAGCGTTGAAGACGCTTCGCCGCAAGGAGAGGAGTAGGCGACTTGCTCAAGGGCACCACTAGGGTACGGACCTCGGCTTGGGCCGTCGCCAGGAGAGAGGGGAGTAGGAGAGAATCGCCCCGGTACATAAGTGTACCGTTGAAAGTGGGCCCTATGAATTTTAACTCTACGACTATTTGGAGAGAATCTAACCAAGACATAACTTTTGCCTCGAGCTCGCCGGCGAGCTCGGTGTTTGACTGTGTTTACCACTAAATCATAACCTTGTGAACCTCGCCTCCCCCCATTTCCGCGACATGGGTCCACACCGCGACCAGGATCGTCGCGTTGTGCACTCATGACTGTACTTTGGGTGGGGCTACAATAAGAAAGTGAAGTACCTCGCCCACAGCCATGGTGGCTGGGACTACAAAGAAAACCAGTGTTACCTCGTCCGCAGCCATTTGCTGGGCCGGAGGATACATCGCGACCGGGGCCGCGGTGTATACTCCCACCCGCACCGTGGCTGGGACTACAATCGTGTGTGTGTGAATTACCTCGACTGCGACTGGGGCTGCGAAGAAGATCTCGGCCGGAGCCTACAATGCGATCGGGATCACAGCCCTGGTCGGGTCTACAACCATTACCGGGGTTCCCTTGGGACGACGCTAAAGCTGCCGAAGTAACGGCTGCGATGGGGTCGTCCGGGTCACCCAAAATATGCCTTGGACGGCGACGGGGGGGAAGGAAGTGGGGATCGGTTATGTCAGTGGAGTAGTTCGCCGCTTCGACCACGAGGGGATTCGAGTGGTGGGGAGCTTTGTCGAAGTGGCGGCGGGAGCAGTCTTTCATATACTGCGTAATAGAGGGGAGGGTGAAATCGCAGTGCAGTTCGGCGTTCCGCAAGTACCACGGAGCGCCCACTGCCCTGCGCATAAAGCGATTCTGAATCACTTGAAGTTTGTGGAGGTCGTGTTTCTGAGCATGGGCGAACGCTACAGATGCGTAAGTCATGATTGGGCGGATGCAAAGTTTGTAAAGAGTCGTCTTATTTCTAAGAGACATTTTACTGTTTTTGCCTATGAGGGGATTGAGACGACCCATAATGAAGGCCGCCCTATTGCGAACAATCTGGATGTGTTTCGCGAAAGTGATTTGGTAATCAAGGGTGACGCCCAGGTATTTGGCAGATTTAGCCCAAGGGTGTGTCTGCGCCTTGGTCGGCAGCGCTTTTATAGTGCGGCGTAAACAAGGCAGACGGCCAGGTGTTTTTGCAAAAATGAAACTAAACGGATTTAAGTGGCGATTTTTGCTAATATTGTTTTTAAAATGTCTACTTTTTCATTTTTGCAAATAATTGTACATAATATTTAACCATATACCAAATTATACACCATAACCTTGTTGCTACAAAGAATCAAGTGATTGTAAGTTCAATATTGCTTTAATCCTATGTAATACCAACCAAAATACATAAAATAACCTTCTACCCAATGTTTGACATGGTCATCTTAACAACGTATAATCTGGCCAAAATCATTATTAGGTGATGTCATACACATATTTATTTTATCACTTGGAGTATTTACAAAAATAATCTATCACGGCCAAACTGACCTGTACTTCGCTCTCGAAGTACCCATTTTTTTTTTGAGATCTCTGGCCTTGGCATACAAGCACCTATCACCTGCTGCAACATGAATTTCAGTGAAGTATCAGGGCAGAGATCGACCAGCAGTATCTTATGACCCTTAACCTTGACATATTAGCCCTGCCACCCGCTGCCAGTGACAATCAGGCTAACATCAGGTTAAGAGCCGACCAGCGGAAAACCTCCATAAATATGTGTATGCATTTTGATTATTTTATCTGCTTTAAATGTTTTATATAAATCAACTTATGAACCTACATAATCAGCTATTGATACAAGTAACTCTAGAAACTAACCTCTTACACTTATACATTATAATTGCGTAAGTTATTGATTATATTCATATTTGATTCAAATAATTACAATCTATTACTCGAATAACAGCTCAGAAAATTATTATTTCAATTATATGAATGTAGCTCGGACAATTAAATACTCAATGCAAATAATTACAATCTATTATGTAAGTTATTTATTATATTCATATTTAATTCAAATAATCACAATCTATTACTCGAATAATAGCACAGAAAATTATAATTTAAATCATATAGGTAAATATAGTTCGGACAATTAAATACAATTATTATTTCAATCATATAGGTAAATATAGTTCGGACAATTAAATACAATTTTTATTTCAATCATATAAATGTAGTTCGGACAATTAAATACTTAATGCAAATAATTACAATCTATCACGGTCCTATCTAAAGAGATTCTTCAAAAGAAACGTTTTGTTCAATCCATTCACCAGGCCAAATTCTTAATTTTTCTTTAGCCACTGTAATATTTCGCAAATTATTTTGACCTCTTAAAGAGAATCTATCATTTTGCAACTCTTCTACTATTTCATATGGGCCCTTAAATTTTGGGCTGAGTTTATCATGACGCCTATGGTCTTGACTAACATATACAACGTCCCCTATATTGAAAGTTTGATTGGTTCGTCTGGTTGAATCAAAACGTTCCTTAAACTGATCAGCAATATTTTGGAGCCGTTGTCGTGCTAATTCACGATCATCTTGTACATTTATAACTGGTTGTAGTGATTCGTCGACAACTTCGTCTAGCCGAGCTTGTATGGATGGTATATTACCTTCTCTACCTATTAATAATCGAGTTGGGGAATAGCCAGTAGATTTCTGAATGGTTGTATTTAGGGATTGTTGAACTTTCCACAAAACGTTTGGCCATTCTGAAGTATTATTTGTTGATGTAGTTAACATATTTGTGACAGTGGCTACATACCGTTTAACTTGACCGTTACTACGAGGGGTACCAGTGGAGATCATATGGTGTTGGATTTGCATTTCCCTGAACAACGTCTGTACCTGACTAGAGGTAAAGTTAGTGCCTCTGTCTGTTACCACTAGAGTTGGAGTCCCAAATAATGTAATTGTCTCACGTATAGCCGATAATAATTCCGGACCGTTTAGACTCTTGAGGGGTTTTAGCATACAAAATTTAGTGAAGCCATCTACGACTAATAGGACATGTTTATAACCTTCGACAGATTGTCTAAAAGGTCCAGTGCAATCAAGATGCAGTGTGTGAAAAGGGATGGATTTTTCTATAGGGTGGAGCAGTCCCTGTTTTGGCCCAGTGTGTCTTTTATTTGTCGTACATATAAGACAGTGTGCAATGTATTTTCTCGTGAATGCCGCAATGCTAGGGAACCAAAAACATTCTCGGATTTTATTAAGGGTCTTTTCGTATCCCACATGGCAGTTGTCATCATGAAAAAGTAGCAGAACACTCAGTCTAAAACCTTTTGGGACAAATAATTTAGGTGTAGCATTAGGGTCACTCTTGTGATGGTATTACCGATGGGAATTTCTCAAAGAGTTTTATTATTTTTGATTGAAGATCTGAATCTAGATATCGTATCGATTCATACAGTCGTTCAAATTCGTTATCGAGGTGAGTGTCAATTACATTAACAACTTCGACCGGAACCGGTAATTTTTTTTTACGCGTTACCCTACAACCCAATGAATCTATTACCACAGCAATGTCTGAATATTGTATTATGTTTCGCCCAATCAAACAATCGTAATGGAAGTCTTTATCTCTAGCTACATTAAACTCGATTTCTAAACAAGTGTCGTTGAATTGTACAGGGATAGTTACTTTAGCAAATATGTGTAATTTGCCATTACCTATACCCTCAAGCGTTGCAGAATAGGAGTCGAACTTGCAATTCAATCGTCTAGCTAATGAGTCTTTGATTATACTACAACTGGCGCCAGTATCAACAAGAACATCAACAGCGACATCCTTGATGATGACTTTTGTCAGTTTAAGGCCTTGGACTTTCGTGAAACAATTTACATTATTTTTTGTCTGTGTAGGAGGATTCGTGGTAGTAGTACTGCGTTGTTTAAAGAAGCAAGTGACATCAGTATGTCCCAATTTCTTGCAATAAGAACATTGGACTGGTCGCAGGGTATTAGTGGACGAAGAGGTTTTAGGATCAGATGAACTGGTTTCATGATTTGGATTCTTAAAACATTGTGCCCGGGTATGACCTAATTTATTGCACTGAAAACAACGTCTTTCGTGCAGGTTTTCAAATTTAGATCGTTTGCTTAGCATTCCAGTAGTAGTTGCATTGTCATTTCTGTCTTGTCTGTCAGTTTTATTGTTGGGATCTAAAGGGCGTTTTCTAGGGTTTTTGCTGTAAGTCGTGAACAGAGATATAAGTTCTGCAGTTGTTTTAACGCGACTATTATGTGACGCCATCCTAACTGTCATATCATTGATACCTCCACAGACAAGCTCGACTAGTTGTTCCTCAGTGAAAGCTATTTTAGTGGTTCTTAAAAGTCTAAGTTTTTCCCTAGCATATTCGCAATATGACTCCGCCGCTTCAGACGTCAGAAGTACTGCTTTTGACAGTTTCTCCGAAAGATTTCGTTTTTCGGGGTATAGATCTCGTAAAGTTGTTTTAAATGCTTCCCATGTTCTACCTTCGTCAGGGTCCCATGTTTCATACCATAATAAAGCAGAACCTTTCAAGGCTTTACCTGCTTTTGCCACAGTTGTGATGCTGCTCCATCCCAGGTCTTCGGCAATGGAGTTGATGGTGCTGCACCAGTTTTCGGCACCATTTTCGTTCTTGTCCGGGTCAAAAGGCGGCAACACCACATCGTCACCTAGCCGCCGGTCGGACACCGCATCCCGAATAGCCTTCAGCAGGCTCTCCACCACGGTTGGGTCCATTTAGAAACCACGTCCACACGTCCTGAAAAATAACGAATATTTAATTAAATAGTTCATATCCCACTTCTGATAATAAATAATTTTAATATATATATATATAAATAAAAACAAAACTTAAACATCAACTTATTTATTTAAATAAATATATAATAGCATATAGTGTTCTCACTTTATATTTACATAATTACTGATTTAATGATCTATAAATTATTTACCTAAAACAATAATTATTTTACCTATTTTACCTATGTATATAAAATTATTTTAATTTAGTAATAAATACCAGCCAATAAAATCTATTTCTATTTAATTAATAAGACGATTATATGTATAATCAAGATAATACTAAAACATTAACTGGTATTTAATCGTCATTCAAACCTCTTATAATAATTGCAATTTTAATATAATAATCAAAACCAAAATAAATAATTAAATTATTTACTGATATTTCTAAATTAATTTAAAAATATCAACATTCAATCAAATCATAATAATTGCAATTATTATATTATATATTATAAAATAAACAGTATCTACTTAGCTTTTATCGAACAGCAACTTGCTCAACACAGATTTTCCTTTCAAACGGGAGCTCTGCTCAGTACGGCTCCCGGACAACGACTGTGTCTGCGCCTTTATTATTTTTAGAACGGACTAATGCTGTTTGCCTCTACCGGCATTTACAGCGTCACCGGACGGTTGGCGAGCGCAGATGGCACTCAGCCAGATGCGGGCGCAGAGGGCGCACCGCCTAAGGCGAGCGTTGAAGACGCTTCGCCGCAAGGAGAGGAGTAGGCGACTTGCTCAAGGGCACCACTAGGGTACGGACCTCGGCTTGGGCCGTCGCCAGGAGAGAGGGGAGTAGGAGAGAATCGCCCCGGTACATAAGTGTACCGTTGAAAGTGGGCCCTATGAATTTTAACTCTACGACTATTTGGAGAGAATCTAACCAAGACATAACTTTTGCCTCGAGCTCGCCGGCGAGCTCGGTGTTTGACTGTGTTTACCACTAAATCATAACCTTGTGAACCTCGCCTCCCCCCATTTCCGCGACATGGGTCCACACCGCGACCAGGATCGTCGCGTTGTGCACTCATGACTGTACTTTGGGTGGGGCTACAATAAGAAAGTGAAGTACCTCGCCCACAGCCATGGTGGCTGGGACTACAAAGAAAACCAGTGTTACCTCGTCCGCAGCCATTTGCTGGGCCGGAGGATACATCGCGACCGGGGCCGCGGTGTATACTCCCACCCGCACCGTGGCTGGGACTACAATCGTGTGTGTGTGAATTACCTCGACTGCGACTGGGGCTGCGAAGAAGATCTCGGCCGGAGCCTACAATGCGATCGGGATCACAGCCCTGGTCGGGTCTACAACCATTACCGGGGTTCCCTTGGGACGACGCTAAAGCTGCCGAAGTAACGGCTGCGATGGGGTCGTCCGGGTCACCCAAAATATGCCTTGGACGGCGACGGGGGGGAAGGAAGTGGGGATCGGTTATGTCAGTGGAGTAGTTCGCCGCTTCGACCACGAGGGGATTCGAGTGGTGGGGAGCTTTGTCGAAGTGGCGGCGGGAGCAGTCTTTCATATACTGCGTAATAGAGGGGAGGGTGAAATCGCAGTGCAGTTCGGCGTTCCGCAAGTACCACGGAGCGCCCACTGCCCTGCGCATAAAGCGATTCTGAATCACTTGAAGTTTGTGGAGGTCGTGTTTCTGAGCATGGGCGAACGCTACAGATGCGTAAGTCATGATTGGGCGGATGCAAAGTTTGTAAAGAGTCGTCTTATTTCTAAGAGACATTTTACTGTTTTTGCCTATGAGGGGATTGAGACGACCCATAATGAAGGCCGCCCTATTGCGAACAATCTGGATGTGTTTCGCGAAAGTGATTTGGTAATCAAGGGTGACGCCCAGGTATTTGGCAGATTTAGCCCAAGGGTGTGTCTGCGCCTTGGTCGGCAGCGCTTTTATAGTGCGGCGTAAACAAGGCAGACGGCCAGGTGTTTTTGCAAAAATGAAACTAAACGGATTTAAGTGGCGATTTTTGCTAATATTGTTTTTAAAATGTCTACTTTTTCATTTTTGCAAATAATTGTACATAATATTTAACCATATACCAAATTATACACCATAACCTTGTTGCTACAAAGAATCAAGTGATTGTAAGTTCAATATTGCTTTAATCCTATGTAATACCAACCAAAATACATAAAATAACCTTCTACCCAATGTTTGACATGGTCATCTTAACAACGTATAATCTGGCCAAAATCATTATTAGGTGATGTCATACACATATTTATTTTATCACTTGGAGTATTTACAAAAATAATCTATCACGGCCAAACTGACCTGTACTTCGCTCTCGAAGTACCCATTTTTTTTTTGAGATCTCTGGCCTTGGCATACAAGCACCTATCACCTGCTGCAACATGAATTTCAGTGAAGTATCAGGGCAGAGATCGACCAGCAGTATCTTATGACCCTTAACCTTGACATATTAGCCCTGCCACCCGCTGCCAGTGACAATCAGGCTAACATCAGGTTAAGAGCCGACCAGCGGAAAACCTCCATAAATATGTGTATGCATTTTGATTATTTTATCTGCTTTAAATGTTTTATATAAATCAACTTATGAACCTACATAATCAGCTATTGATACAAGTAACTCTAGAAACTAACCTCTTACACTTATACATTATAATTGCGTAAGTTATTGATTATATTCATATTTGATTCAAATAATTACAATCTATTACTCGAATAACAGCTCAGAAAATTATTATTTCAATTATATGAATGTAGCTCGGACAATTAAATACTCAATGCAAATAATTACAATCTATTATGTAAGTTATTTATTATATTCATATTTAATTCAAATAATCACAATCTATTACTCGAATAATAGCACAGAAAATTATAATTTAAATCATATAGGTAAATATAGTTCGGACAATTAAATACAATTATTATTTCAATCATATAGGTAAATATAGTTCGGACAATTAAATACAATTTTTATTTCAATCATATAAATGTAGTTCGGACAATTAAATACTTAATGCAAATAATTACAATCTATCACGGTCCTATCTAAAGAGATTCTTCAAAAGAAACGTTTTGTTCAATCCATTCACCAGGCCAAATTCTTAATTTTTCTTTAGCCACTGTAATATTTCGCAAATTATTTTGACCTCTTAAAGAGAATCTATCATTTTGCAACTCTTCTACTATTTCATATGGGCCCTTAAATTTTGGGCTGAGTTTATCATGACGCCTATGGTCTTGACTAACATATACAACGTCCCCTATATTGAAAGTTTGATTGGTTCGTCTGGTTGAATCAAAACGTTCCTTAAACTGATCAGCAATATTTTGGAGCCGTTGTCGTGCTAATTCACGATCATCTTGTACATTTATAACTGGTTGTAGTGATTCGTCGACAACTTCGTCTAGCCGAGCTTGTATGGATGGTATATTACCTTCTCTACCTATTAATAATCGAGTTGGGGAATAGCCAGTAGATTTCTGAATGGTTGTATTTAGGGATTGTTGAACTTTCCACAAAACGTTTGGCCATTCTGAAGTATTATTTGTTGATGTAGTTAACATATTTGTGACAGTGGCTACATACCGTTTAACTTGACCGTTACTACGAGGGGTACCAGTGGAGATCATATGGTGTTGGATTTGCATTTCCCTGAACAACGTCTGTACCTGACTAGAGGTAAAGTTAGTGCCTCTGTCTGTTACCACTAGAGTTGGAGTCCCAAATAATGTAATTGTCTCACGTATAGCCGATAATAATTCCGGACCGTTTAGACTCTTGAGGGGTTTTAGCATACAAAATTTAGTGAAGCCATCTACGACTAATAGGACATGTTTATAACCTTCGACAGATTGTCTAAAAGGTCCAGTGCAATCAAGATGCAGTGTGTGAAAAGGGATGGATTTTTCTATAGGGTGGAGCAGTCCCTGTTTTGGCCCAGTGTGTCTTTTATTTGTCGTACATATAAGACAGTGTGCAATGTATTTTCTCGTGAATGCCGCAATGCTAGGGAACCAAAAACATTCTCGGATTTTATTAAGGGTCTTTTCGTATCCCACATGGCAGTTGTCATCATGAAAAAGTAGCAGAACACTCAGTCTAAAACCTTTTGGGACAAATAATTTAGGTGTAGCATTAGGGTCACTCTTGTGATGGTATTACCGATGGGAATTTCTCAAAGAGTTTTATTATTTTTGATTGAAGATCTGAATCTAGATATCGTATCGATTCATACAGTCGTTCAAATTCGTTATCGAGGTGAGTGTCAATTACATTAACAACTTCGACCGGAACCGGTAATTTTTTTTTACGCGTTACCCTACAACCCAATGAATCTATTACCACAGCAATGTCTGAATATTGTATTATGTTTCGCCCAATCAAACAATCGTAATGGAAGTCTTTATCTCTAGCTACATTAAACTCGATTTCTAAACAAGTGTCGTTGAATTGTACAGGGATAGTTACTTTAGCAAATATGTGTAATTTGCCATTACCTATACCCTCAAGCGTTGCAGAATAGGAGTCGAACTTGCAATTCAATCGTCTAGCTAATGAGTCTTTGATTATACTACAACTGGCGCCAGTATCAACAAGAACATCAACAGCGACATCCTTGATGATGACTTTTGTCAGTTTAAGGCCTTGGACTTTCGTGAAACAATTTACATTATTTTTTGTCTGTGTAGGAGGATTCGTGGTAGTAGTACTGCGTTGTTTAAAGAAGCAAGTGACATCAGTATGTCCCAATTTCTTGCAATAAGAACATTGGACTGGTCGCAGGGTATTAGTGGACGAAGAGGTTTTAGGATCAGATGAACTGGTTTCATGATTTGGATTCTTAAAACATTGTGCCCGGGTATGACCTAATTTATTGCACTGAAAACAACGTCTTTCGTGCAGGTTTTCAAATTTAGATCGTTTGCTTAGCATTCCAGTAGTAGTTGCATTGTCATTTCTGTCTTGTCTGTCAGTTTTATTGTTGGGATCTAAAGGGCGTTTTCTAGGGTTTTTGCTGTAAGTCGTGAACAGAGATATAAGTTCTGCAGTTGTTTTAACGCGACTATTATGTGACGCCATCCTAACTGTCATATCATTGATACCTCCACAGACAAGCTCGACTAGTTGTTCCTCAGTGAAAGCTATTTTAGTGGTTCTTAAAAGTCTAAGTTTTTCCCTAGCATATTCGCAATATGACTCCGCCGCTTCAGACGTCAGAAGTACTGCTTTTGACAGTTTCTCCGAAAGATTTCGTTTTTCGGGGTATAGATCTCGTAAAGTTGTTTTAAATGCTTCCCATGTTCTACCTTCGTCAGGGTCCCATGTTTCATACCATAATAAAGCAGAACCTTTCAAGGCTTTACCTGCTTTTGCCACAGTTGTGATGCTGCTCCATCCCAGGTCTTCGGCAATGGAGTTGATGGTGCTGCACCAGTTTTCGGCACCATTTTCGTTCTTGTCCGGGTCAAAAGGCGGCAACACCACATCGTCACCTAGCCGCCGGTCGGACACCGCATCCCGAATAGCCTTCAGCAGGCTCTCCACCACGGTTGGGTCCATTTAGAAACCACGTCCACACGTCCTGAAAAATAACGAATATTTAATTAAATAGTTCATATCCCACTTCTGATAATAAATAATTTTAATATATATATATATAAATAAAAACAAAACTTAAACATCAACTTATTTATTTAAATAAATATATAATAGCATATAGTGTTCTCACTTTATATTTACATAATTACTGATTTAATGATCTATAAATTATTTACCTAAAACAATAATTATTTTACCTATTTTACCTATGTATATAAAATTATTTTAATTTAGTAATAAATACCAGCCAATAAAATCTATTTCTATTTAATTAATAAGACGATTATATGTATAATCAAGATAATACTAAAACATTAACTGGTATTTAATCGTCATTCAAACCTCTTATAATAATTGCAATTTTAATATAATAATCAAAACCAAAATAAATAATTAAATTATTTACTGATATTTCTAAATTAATTTAAAAATATCAACATTCAATCAAATCATAATAATTGCAATTATTATATTATATATTATAAAATAAACAGTATCTACTTAGCTTTTATCGAACAGCAACTTGCTCAACACAGATTTTCCTTTCAAACGGGAGCTCTGCTCAGTACGGCTCCCGGACAACGACTGTGTCTGCGCCTTGGTCGGCAGCGCTTTTATAGTGCGGCGTAAACAAGGCAGACGGCCAGGTGTTTTTGCAAAAATGAAACTAAACGGATTTAAGTGGCGATTTTTGCTAATATTGTTTTTAAAATGTCTACTTTTTCATTTTTGCAAATAATTGTACATAATATTTAACCATATACCAAATTATACACCATAACCTTGTTGCTACAAAGAATCAAGTGATTGTAAGTTCAATATTGCTTTAATCCTATGTAATACCAACCAAAATACATAAAATAACCTTCTACCCAATGTTTGACATGGTCATCTTAACAACGTATAATCTGGCCAAAATCATTATTAGGTGATGTCATACACATATTTATTTTATCACTTGGAGTATTTACAAAAATAATCTATCACGCGCGAAAAACAAATTCATAAAATATCGTGCATAGTGTGAAGGTTCGTTTTCCGAATAAAATCAAATAAAATAAAAATAGTAATGGAGTATTCATACACAACGTTTCACGGAAATATTTTTTTGTATTATTTTGGAATTAATATTGATTCTAACTACACACTAATGTTATATTTAAGCGAAAGTTTGTAAGTGCGTTTTTATGTTTGTTACATTTTCACTATCCAATTTTGATGAAATTTGTTGTGGAGGTAGATGAGGCGCTGGATTAACATATAGGACATTCATTGCATAGTCATCATCATCATCATCCATCACTACGTAGGTGTAACCGTGGGGCGCAGCTAGTTATCTATACATATAATAAATTTGTAACTGAGCCAAATCTGTACATTTAATATATTTTCTTTCAATTTTAGCAATTTAAGCGCAATAAAATAGGCGATAGACGCACTATTCGATTCACCTCAGTATGTATACACTTATAACAAGAAAATAATACTATTACCTAATACGTAATTAATATTGTATCTCTTATTTATTATTTTTGCAGTACTACCCTTAAATAATGTGCAGTAAAATTCAGAAATTATTACCCCTCACCAGTCGATTGTCCATATAACAATGAAATTTCTATTGTGTCTGGGTCGTTCGACTGATGAAGTAATATGGAAATAAATATTTCTTATCCGATTCACTCAAAACTTGGTGAAAATTAACTTAAACTTAACGAAAATAATGCAAGCCGGTAGAGTCTGCCAGTTGAAAGGGTATATGTATGTTATTTTAAAACACAACATAACAAATCGTCACTCATATATAATTATATTATTACGTATATCCTCGAAGGGGTCGTTTCACTTACTAGTGCCCTTCACTTAATGCATTACAGGTTTCTGCCTGTTATGCATTAGAAGTTCTGGCACTGTTGTGGTACCAACCAAGACGTCCGTTAGCACAAAAGACCTACCAACTAGTAAAATATTTTTATACATAATCAAATCAATCGGTTTTTTATGAATCCCGCGTCGGTTTTCTTTTCGAGCAATTCCTACGATATGTTAAATTTTTTATGATATCGATTGGAACATTCTTTACGTTTACAAAGTATGTTTCACATAGACTGAACAAATGTATCTGATTAATTTCAGAGTCGAAGAGTTATTGTAAGGTTCTGGAATAGAAGTAATCTCAATATTTCTGGCCCGATCAGTACCGTCGGATAATCATCGACACCACACCACAGCCCAAATGGGCTTACTTATGATTAGACAACTTAAGTTTTTAGATTTCAATGCTTGGAGACAGACATTTTAAAAAGGTAAGAAACCGTAATAAAGTAATAAAAATTAAAAAAAGGTATGGACTACGGACTATCAATCGTACTGCATAGAATTGTAATAATAGTAAAAAAAAAATTACATATGGCAGTTTTTAATGAATTATTTTTTGGCTTTGTATATGGTATTGTACGTCTATAAATTTGCCAATGTAAATATTTATAGTCGCATCAAGTTAGATTTTCATTTCAAGCAAAATCAGACTCAAGTCACATAAATAATTTTCTTATTAACTCACTGTCCTGTCTAAGTCACGTTTTACTAAAGTACGAGTACATTACTAAAGTACCGTATAACTAACTACTGAAGCGGCTCGTGCAGCTGGAAGCCGGAATAGATGGAGAAACATCGTACGAGAGAGGCTAATGCCATGATGGGTCACGACCCCCAGCATTGGGGAATCGACGTAGGGAGGAGGACATTACTAAAACGTTTCATGATTTGTCTACTTTGCCCACACGCGTGCAAACGAACACTTAACTTGATTGAAACTTTCGTAAGTATTACACATTTTAATGTTATTTTGACGGTTTAACTTACGCGGTAGGTATAGTCGAATATCTCGACCGGTTTCGTGACCGTCCGGGCCACTTATTCATGAAGTACTTGCGCATCCGGCTGCGTTCGCGCTGGTACTAGACTACTAGTAGACTTAACGGTTAATAACCACTATTACACGTCAAACTAGAAGAAATAACCGTTGTTGACAATTTTTCCCGCCATCCGATGTTATACTAGCGTCGTTTTACTTACGTCTTGGTTATCGCATGCCACCATGTCTCCATAAGAGACTTGGTTGCAGATGCAGTAGCGAGGCTCATTCGGATCGTAGGTCCATTCTTCCTCCATTGGCTCTTCTATTGGAACCGTATATACTACCGTGTTCATGCCACTGTAACATAAAATTTTACATTATAGCAACACTACATCAATACTAATATTATATATTATAATACTATGAGGAAAGATTTTTATTTTGTATGTAACGAATAAACTTAAAAACTAATGGACCGATTTCAAAAATTCTTATGCAGTTAGAAAGCTACATTATCACTGAGAAACATGCGCTAATAATATTGTTGACTAAAATACATATGTATCTTTGTAATCTATATAATGTCGGACTTTATAATATGCTTTTTTTATTAAAACGTTTTTTACAATAAACTTGAATTTTGAATACATCCATTTATTATTTTAATTATGTCGAGTATTTTGTGTGTCTGTGGGTAACATTTCCCTTGTAGTAATCCTCAGTTTTAAGCTATGTCACTGCGAAATATTCTTTCTTAAGTCGCGATCGAATAATTAAATGTACTTTGTACAGTAATCTTCAACCTTAAACCTTGTTATGTTTGTACACTACTGAATATACTGAAATACTGATCAAGACGAACTTTTACAAGGTGCCTTAAAAAAATCGTAACTTGCACTTATTATTATCTATATTTTTCTTACTCGTCGACGGTGAGCCAACCAAGCAGTTATTTTATGTTTGTTACTTCATAACTTTCGACTGAACGGATTTCCAATATTTTTTTTTGTTTGAAAGATGGTGCTTCCCGTGTGATCCCATGTAAATTTTATCATATTCGGTCAAGTAGTTTTTGAGTTACACTCTAATAACTGATTTTTACCAAAGTAATAGAATGGAAGTCGGTATAATTTTTTTCAAATTGCACTTGTTATTTTTAATCACACTATATTATGATTTTTGCGCCCCCCCCGAAACTGACCCCGCCTCCCCTTCTTGATCTAGGGCTGATTATCTAAAACTGCTTTGGTACCCACTTGATATTCGACTTAATCCATGCTATTAGATATGCATGAAATTAGGGGACCAAGTTTCTTAGCTATTGTACCGCGTTATCGCAACTCAATTGCATGAAAATTGACATTTTAGTGAGTTTTCGTAGCCTGTTCGCTATTTACGTACGATCGCGGTCCAGCAGCTTGCTATCGCTAGTTTTTGACATAATTGGTATGCTGTAAGCTATTGAGTTGCGATTGCGATGCTACAGTGACATACGCATACATACATGTACTGCACGCGAAGCGGAACCCCTTGCCTATAGGTTTCACACTTAGCGGGTGTCCTAGCTTTCGCTTTAATTCGTCAAAGATGCTTACCCATTCAGGCAGCGACTCGATGATGATCGGTGGGTAGCCCTTCGGTAAAGCGGTTGTTGTTGCTGCAGGTGCCTGACTCAACACAGGGGAGACAGGCCTTGAAGTTGCCGGCGAAGCTAGCGTCGCTGCGTATGAGCGCGCTGCTTCAGCCGGTGCGGTAGGTGGTGATGGCATCGGTGCCGCATCCATTGGTACCGACTCGATCGCTGCATACGAGGTCGAGTCGGTGTTGGCACGTCGGAGTATGTTCGGCTCCACGTCGCTGTAATCATCGGAGTCGGCCGTGATGTTGGCAGGTTCGCCCTCCGATGACGACAATGTTGAATGCTTTGGGTGGTGCGCGCGGCTGGTCGAGGGCTGCGCTAATGGTGCGGGGGTAGGTGGGGTGGCAGAGGTTTTTTGCCGCAACCTCTTCTCGTCACCCCCCAAGTCCTCATCAGAGGAGTCGCGCCTCTTTTTTGAGGCGCCTCTGCCCAGATGCCTCCGTTCGGTTTCAGCCTCGTCAACACACTCAGGTGTGACGACGCTGAGACCTTGGTCGGTTGCCTTCTTTAAGCTTACACGACTGGTGTTCCTCAATCTCTCATCCTCTCTCTCTCTCTTCCTCTCCTCCTTCTCCCTCTTATCCCTCTTCTCTCTCTTCTCCTTACTCTTTCTCACTTTCCTCTCACTCTTACTCTCATTCAGGTCGACTAAAGCAGTCGGAGGTGCGGGTTCGGTTTCGCACCGACTAGAGGGCTCAGCCACTAGCGGTGCGAGTCCAGCTCCGTCATCATCCGATTCTATCTCGCCGGCTTCATACCAGTCGAGTAGATGCTCATGGATGAATATTATCTCACCCGTAGCTTGGCGCTGAAAAACTACACACCCATCTGGGATAGTGTCTTCAGGCACAAGGTGATCGTACGGTCCGGCCTTTCTACACGGCAGTGGACGGTCATCGTCTGCCATCTAGGGCAGAGCTAAGTAGTAATATAATTATATAATGTATAGGTACTATACCCTTTGAGTACACTTGTAATGCTTGCGCAACTAGCGAGTGCCTCAGGGAGGTGTATTTTATCGAGATATACAGTCAAGTTTGATACTGTACTGAGGTTTGTAACAAACCCCTAGACAGTATCTCTCCTTTAAGTTGAAGCGTGGGTCATACAATAAGCAGCAACGTTTCAATTTCGGGAGCGAAGTTCGCTATGCTCGATAGAGGCACGTGGGAGATCACGCCGGAGCGGACCTACAACCACAATGCAACCGTGCACTAACAAACTACGAGTTCGTGGAAAATCTCCGAATTGCGGGGGAGCGGTGAGGGAAGTGTGGGGGGCGTCTCAACGCTACTGCGGAGAACGATCTCCCACCCAACCTAACACCAACTACACGCACTGAACTCAGGAGATTTTCCTGAGGAACCTGAATGAAATCGTATTGTGGCGAATTCACGTCGAACTTGGTCCTCACATAAAATTGCGCAAAATGCCGCTGTTTATATACAATTTTACATCTATAGTTGTTTCATTCAGACTATTGCTATCCTTTTCTAAAATGTGACACTATTTATATGCCGTTATTTACTGTACAGAGAGCACCTACCTATCTTAATTTAACGCTTTATAGTCGGATCCTTACCTATAAGAGAGCCCCTTGCACTTTATTGCTTAATTCGGTAATTCCCTATCTGTTCCTAATAGACCTAGGTATCTTTATTTGCTAAGTACTTAAAACCTAGACTTAAGACTATGTTTATCTTACAAATTGCAATATCTTACGAGCTAACTTATAAATTTCACACTTAATCTATTTAAACAAGCGACATCCTTTACATTTCTCCCGCCGTGTGGAATCGCCACACCTTATACCGATGCTGGAGCGTCGCTTTCTTCTATCGGCAGGATCACCAGTTTTCTTACAGGCCGTCGCAGTACTCCTCCCCTGGTCTTGATGTCCACTGTGCGCACGATACCGTCGGGTCCAGGAAACGTTGAGATGACTCTGCCTCGAGCCCACACGTTACGAGGTAGGTTGGTGTCGACGAGTTGTATTAGATCGCCAACCTTGACTGTGGGTCCTCGGCCGTGGGGCTCCCGCCGGTGTTGAAGCTCAGGAAGGTATTCACGCAGCCATCTGGTCCAGAATACGTCGGCTAGGCGTTGTGCTGCCCGCCAGCTGGTTTTCGTGAGTAGATCCTTTTCGTCGAAACTTCCCGGCGTCGGCACTCGTCCAGGGCCCCCCAACAGGAAGTGATTGAGGGTGAGTGCTTCCGGATCCTCTGCGTTGACTGAGACATGGGTGAGTGGTCTGCTGTTGACTGTGTACTCTACTTCCGCCAGTAGAGTAGTTAAGACTTCTTCTGTGGGGCGACGCTCGTGCAGGGTTGCTGTCAACGCCGTCTTCACCGAACGTACCATCCTTTCCCAGGCCCCGCCCATGAAAGGTGATGCCGGGGGCAAAGTTCTCCAGGATATGGTGCGTTTTGCCGCTTCCTCTGCTGTCGCGTCGTCGATTGCTCGTCGTAACTCCTTGTCCGCCGAGGTTAAGTTGGTGCCATTGTCTGACCATATTTGTGTTGGACACCCTCGTCGCGCTATCATTCGTCGTAGCGCCATGACCGCTGAGCTGGTGCTGAGTGATGCAGCTACCTCCAAGTGTATCGCTCTTGTGGTTAGGCAGGTGAAAATTGCTACGTATCTCTTCTGAGTAGCGCGACCGATTGTGACTGTCAGGGGTCCGAAGTAGTCCAGTCCCGTGAATTTGAACGGTCGCTGGTGATGCGCCAGACGGCATGATGGTAAGTTCCCTGTCCTAGGGTACGGTGGAACTTGAGTCTTCATCTTGCAGTGTAGACATTGTCGAATAATCGTACGGGTTATAGGTCTAACACGTAGGACCCAGTACTGCTGACGACACTCGTTTATTGTGGCCTCGACGCCGGCGTGATGCATCTGTCGGTGGATGCTTCTTATCCACAATTTCACCGTGGGGTGATTTCCATCCACTATCATGGGGCTCCTCACGGTTTCCGGCACGTCTTGTATGGCGTCGATGCGACTTCGTAGTCTTAGCGTACGATCGATGTATTCGACACTTAATTGATGAAGACGACTGTCTTTACATACGATCTTTTGTTTCTGTACATCTTCTATTTCGTTGGAAAAAGAGTCTTCCTGTGACGAGCGCATGAGAAACTCTTCTGCTTTTTTCAACAAATCAGCTGTGACCGGGAGATATTTTCTAGTTATTTCTGCGGATTTGTACTGCTCGGTATAGCGTGTCGTTGTTTTTCTTGTTATTTTCTTATTCCAGTCGGGGTCCTTTTGCGGGTTGCTCTTGTTTCTTCTGTAATTAACGCATTGTTTGACGGTTTTGCAGAGGTCAATGAACTGTAGAACCCTCGCTGTTGTGTACCGCAATCTCTCCCAGTTGGAAAATCGAGAGACATCCAGTAGCGCTTCGGACAGTTTACATTTTCTTTTTTCGACTATGTGATGAACCCTGTCTTCGCCTGTGGGTTCTATTACTGTAGGTATTGTTTCCTCCGGCCAATATTTTTCGTTTTCGTATAGAAACTCGGGTCCCTTGTACCATCTGTGGTGTCTATTGAATGATGACGGGACGTCCCTCGTTGCGTCGTCGGCCACATTTAATTTCGTCGGGACCCATCGCCACTCGTTCACTGTAGAGCTTTCTTCGATCGCGGCGAGACGGTGAGCCACGTACGGTTTGTATGACCGTGGTCCCGTCCTTATCCACGTAAGTACTGTTTTGCTGTCGGTCCAGAACGTCTTAGAGTCTGGTTTTCTTTCATGCTCTGCTATTACGGCTTCAGCGAGTCGGGTGCCCATGACCGCGGCCTGTAACTCCAACCGTGGGATCGACGTCAGTTTCAGGGGTGCCACCTTTGCTTTGGCGATGATGAGTGACACATTGACTTCGTTGTTCGGGGTTACCGTTCTCCAGAATAAAATCGTAGAGTAGGCGGACTCGCTGGCATCCGTGAAGATGTGTAATTGCAACGACGTAGCTTCTTGGTAGTGTAGGTAATGTCGTGGTATCGCTACGTCGCTGAGACTTTTCAGCTGCACTGTCCAGCTCTTCCATTGTTCGGCGAGGTCTTCATCAATCTCGGTGTCCCATGATGTACCGCGTCGCCATACTTCTTGTAATATCTGTTTGGCTCTGATAGTAACCGGTGAGGCGAAGCCGAGCGGGTCGAATAACGACATGACTATTCGTAGGGCTTCCCTCTTAGTCGGTCTTCTTCCTTCTATTAATGACGGCGGAATGCGTGTAAGGTCGAGATTGAAGGTGAACTCGTCTCTGCTGGGTTTCCATATTAAACCGAGGACTCTTTCGGTTTTTTCTTCTGTTTTATAGAGTTCTATTTCTTCTGTGTTTTCGGCTTCGCCTATTGCTTCTAAGAGTCGTGTTGAATTCGATTTCCATTGTTTCAACTCGAAGCAGGCTTGTCTATGTATGTCGCGCACGTCCGACGTTATGCGTATCGCATCTTCGAGACTTTTGAAACTATCCAAGTAGTCGTCGACATAATGTTTTTGTATAATCGCTGCGGCCGCCTCGGGATGACTGTTTTCATGTTTCTTGGCGTTCAAGTCTTTGACGTAAATCGCTGTGGATGGTGAACTTGACGCTCCGAAAATTAATGACGTCATTCTGTATTCGTCCGGAGGTTGGTCGTCTCGGCGATCCCTTCGCCAGAGGTAACGAAGAGAGTCTCTGTCTTCTGTTCTGAGTTTTACTTGCATAAACATTTCTTTGATGTCGGCCGTCACGGCGATAACGTGTTGTCGAAATCGCATGACGACTCCAGGGAGTGACTGTAGCAGGTCAGGACCTTTGAGTAGTAGGTCGTTGAGTGCCACTCCTCTTGTTTTAGCGGCTGCGTCATGGACCACCCTTAGTTTGTCCGGCTTCATGGGGTTGACGACCCCAAAATGAGGTAGGTACCATGTTCTATTTTCTGTCCTTGTCTTCGGTGCGGGTTCGGCATATCCTTTTGCGATTAATGCCTCCATCTGTTCTGTGTACTTTTCTTTCAACTGTGGGTCGCGATCAAGTTTCTTCTCGATGCTGTGGAGTCGTTTTAAAGAGTTTTCGTAGTTGTCGGGTAGAGAGACGTTTTCCGTTTTCCATAGTAAGCCTGTCTCATATCTTCCTTCTCGTGTGTGGACTGTATGTTTTTCTAAGATACGTAGAGCATGCTGTTCCGGGTCCGTCGTGGGTTTCTTGGGGTTGAGATATAGTGAGTCCATTTCGAAATATTTTCTCATCATGTTTTCTATGTTTTCATCGGCTGTTTCTTCTGACATGTGAGTGACGAAGTCGACCCTATGTCCGAGGGTGCGTGTGTGGCTTCCATGCAGAACCCAGCCGAGTGGCGTGAGAGATGCCACCGGTTGGTGTTTTCCACCTCGTTTAACCTTCGTGGTGAGAAGAAGATGCCAGTTGTCTTGACCGATTAGTACCCGCGGCTTTGCTTGTTCATAGGTGACGTAGTCGCTTATATCTCTTAGGTGCTCGCATTCTTCAATTTGTTCCCTCGAAACTCTTTGTGCCGACACGTGGAGGTTTTTCACTGTTCTAGCTTGAATTCTCTCCTCGCGGCTGCTGGCGCCTCTAAGTGTGATGTTGACTCTTCTTGACTTCGTTTCAGCTGTTTTCATTTCGTTGATCGCTTCTATTCGTAATGGATCGATGGGTCCCGTGGCGCCGATATTGTTAGCGACACAGTCATCGATCAATGTAACTGTTGACCCGTCGTCCAATAGAGCGTATGTGTCGATCGCTCCCGCCGGTCCTGACACTTGAACTGGGATGATTTTCAAGTATGATTGTTTTCTCGAAGTCCAAGCCGAGTTGATAGCTTCCGTAGACCCTTTTTCATCGCTATTGTTTGCCTTGTCTGTGGGATGCGTAAAGTGTAGCATCCTGTGGTGGTAATATTTGCAGTTGTTGATACCACAACTTTTCCGCTGGCAGTGATGAGTCTTGTTTCTGTATCGAAGACATCTGAAGCACAGTCGTCGATTTTTCGCTATATCCCATCTTGAACTTTCATCTGTTTTCTTGAACTTTTCGCAGTCGGACGTCGTGTGTCCCGTTTCCTCGCACACTGGACACTTGGCTGTGTATTGTTTCTCTGTTACGGTATGCACTTTCTGTTGTTGCCGACGTTGGAAGGTGGGATGTGTCTGTGGTCCCACTTGTTCCGGTTGTGCGTACGGTCCGCATAAGTCGGCTTCCTTTTTCATGAATTTGTCGAATTTCAGCAGTTCGGGCTCCTCACGTGGTAGTGTTGGATGTAAAATCACCTCACGTGGGATGTAAGGGGCGAGCCAACAACTTTTGACCCAAGTCAACCTCACCTGCACGCGGTACATCCTGCTGATCGACGAACGAGGCTCTGACAACCGACCGATGGCGGTATACCCATCCCAACAGGCGTCGCTAAATGCAACAGGCCGGTGACGGGCAGCAGCGTCACCGGTGCGAGAAGCTACGCCCTGCGATCGCCAACCCGCCTGCCCAGCGTGGCGATTACGGGCAATCTCCTCCAATGCAGGACAACAACAAGCCACGGCCCCTAGTTCCCGGCGGCCCCGCTATTCCTGGTCATGGTGGCGACCATGGTAACGGCGGGGCGAGGGGTGCTAAGAATCTCCGGGCTACGGAAGGCCACCACAAACAACTGACCCTGGCGACGTATAACGGACGCACGCTAAGGCTTGACTCGCATCTGGCGCAACTCGAGGTGGAACTTGGGAAAATTAGGTGGCACATACTGGGGTTGAGTGAAGTCCGAAGAGAGGGGGAGGACACCTTAACCCTAGAATCGGGCCACCTTATGTACTTCCGAGAGGGAGACCAACAATCCCAAGGTGGCGTTGGGTTTCTGGTAAACAAGTCCCTTTCTGACAACGTTGTGGAAGTGTCCAGTGTGTCGAACAGGGTAGCGTACCTTATTGTGAAGCTCACCGAGAGGTATAGCCTCAAGGTGGTGCAAGTGTACGCACCGACCTCAACACACTCGGACGATGAAGTGGAGGATATGTTCGATGACATATCGAGGGCCCTCCACTTCACTACAAAGACCCAGTACACCGTTGTCATGGGGGACTTTAACGCTAAAGTGGGAGTACAGAATTTCAGCGAATCGGTAGTAGGATGCCATGGCTTTGGAAGCAGAAACCATAGGGGGCAAATGCTCGTCAACTTCCTCGAACGGGAGGGGCTCTTCTTGATGAACTCCTTCTTTAAGAAACAGCCCCAAAGGAAGTGGACGTGGCTAAGCCCCGACACTAGGACTAAAAATGAGATTGACTTCATCATGACGAATAAAAGGCACATATTTAGAGATGTCTCCGTGATCAACAGGTTCAATACCGGTAGCGATCACCGACTTGTCCGAGGCTCTCTGAATATCAACTTCAAGGCGCAACGTGTCCGTCTGATGAAGTCCAGGCTCCGACCAACACTGCTCCAAACCATTGCAGGATCTGAAACATTCCAGTTAAACCTGGAGAACCAATTCGCTGCCGTGGAAACCACCACAGACGTAAACCAGAACCTCGAAAATGTGACTCGGGTCCTCAGGGAAGAAGGTACGAGATTTTGTTACATGCAGCGTAAGGGCAAGAAGTCCAAGCTTTCAGAAGAGACTTTGGGGCTAATGAAGGAACGACGTGAAAACCCACCCATCACTTCGTCAGAAAAGCGGACTCTAAACCGAGAGATCAACAAGAACGTACGACACGACCTCCGGTGCTTCAATACTCTTTCGATCGAAAGAGCGATCGAGCAGAATCGAGGGTCAAAGGTGTTCGTACAATCTCTTGGAAGAAGCCACCTGACGAAGTTGACCACAGCTAGTGGAGAAGTCGTTGCTTCGAAGCCGGCAGTCCTTTCGGAAGTGGAGGACTTCTATGGCCGATTATACGCATCGCATGCATCTCGACCTGATCCCGAAAATGATCCTAGAGCCACGTTAACACGCCATTTCACCGAAGACTTGCCAGAAGTCAGTATTGGCGAAATCGAGATCGCTCTTAGACAGCATAAAAATGGAAAAGCCCCTGGAGAGGATGGCGTTACAACAGAGCTACTAAAAGCAGGAGGTAAACCCGTACTGAGGGAGCTCCAGAAGCTTTTTAACGCTGTCCTGTTCGAAGGGAGAACTCCAGAGGCGTGGAGTAGGAGTGTGGTCGTCCTGTTCTTCAAAAAAGGAGATAAGACCCTGCTGAAGAACTATCGACCCATATCCCTTCTAAGCCACGTCTATAAGCTGTTTTCAAGAGTGATCACGAACCGTCTTGCGCGTAGACTCGACGAATTCCAACCACCGGAACAGGCTGGGTTTCGGAGCGGATACGGCACCATAGACCACATTCACACAGTGCGGCAGATTATACAGAAGACCGAAGAGTATAATCAGCCCCTGTGTCTAGCATTCGTGGACTATGAGAAGGCCTTTGACTCGGTTGAAATCTGGTCTGTTCTGGAGTCCCTGCAGCGTTGCCAGATAGATTGGCGATACATCCAAGTGATGAGATGTCTTTACGAAACCGCCACCATGTCCGTCCAAGTACAGAATCAGCAAACAAGTCCCATACCGTTGCATCGAGGAGTGAGACAAGGGGACGTTATTTCCCCGAAATTGTTTTCAAATGCAATGGAGGATATGTTCAAGACGCTGAACTGGAAAGGACGTGGCATTAATATCAACGGCGAATACATCTCTTACTTGCGATTTGCTGACGATATCGTCATCGTGGCAGAGACGCTGCAGGACCTGCAACAGATGCTGAATGACCTGGCTGACTCTTCTATACGCATCGGCCTACGGATGAACTTGGACAAAACCAAGGTCATGTTCAACGAACATGTTCTACCGGAACCGATTGCGATACACGGCGCCGTTCTCGAAGTTGTTCAAAAATATGTGTACCTCGGGCAGACATTGCAGTTGGGAAAAAACAACTTTGAGAACGAGGTGAATAGAAGAATTCGGCTGGGCTGGGCAGCGTTTGGGAAACTACGTCGAGTCCTTACTTCGCCGATTCCACAGTGCCTGAAGACGAAAGTCTTCAATCAGTGCGTCCTACCCGTCATGACATACGGAGCCGAAACGTGGACACTGACGGCTCGAATGGTCCACAAGCTCAAAGTCGCTCAGCGGGCTATGGAAAGGGCTATGCTCGGTGTTTCTCTGAGGGATCGCATCAGAAATGAAGTGATCCGTCAGAGAACCAAGGTCATCGACATAGCCCACCGGATCAGCAAGCTGAAGTGGCAGTGGGCTGGCCATATTAGCCGTAGAACCGACAACCGTTGGGGTAAACGAGTTCTAGAGTGGAGACCGCGTCTCGGCAAACGTAGTGTAGGACGTCCTGAGGCACGGTGGAGTGACGATCTGCGCAAGACGGCTGGCAAAAACTGGATGCGAGAAGCCCAAGATAGACCTAAGTGGCGTGCAATTGGAGAGGCCTATGTCCAGCAGTGGACTGCTACAGGCTGATGATGATGTACGTGGTAGTGTTGCAGCGTAGTCGTAATACCTGTAGCGTAGTGTTGGTGTGAGTTTTTCGACCATGGCTTTGGCGACCTCTGGATTGTAAAGGTAGTAGATGCAGTTCAATGCCCGAAGAGTAGACACGGCGTTCGTCACCTTGCTTGAGAATACGCAGATATCCCTTGGTGACTCAGTCAGGCGTGGAAGTGCTCTGAGTGTGTCTATTTCCATCATGGCGATTGACTCTGGTCTTCCAAATCTTGTTTCTAAGGTCTTCATAACTTCGGAGGGTTCGGCGTTAGTGATTAGTAGACCATCCACTGCTTCCTTTGCGCGCCCTTTAAGGTGTCTTCTTAGACGGTTGACATTCTCGATCTTCGTGAACATTTTTTCTGTTTCGCTGTACGCCGCGCGGAATTGAAGCCATTCCTGGTGACAACCATTGTATGCTGGTAGTTCGATGAGTTTCGGTTGCTGTGCTGCTTTGACAGCGAGTGTGATAGCCGACATAAACATTCTAACTGTTGTCTCTCAGTTTATCTATGAAAATCTAATGTATGTAAAGAAAAACATTAGCAGTTTTGATAAAAGGAGTGATGCTCATTCCATCAACACGCGAAATAAGCACAAGCTATCCGTACATGTAACGCGTCTCCACAGAATAAGTCATTCTTTTATGGGACAATGTATACAATTCTATAATAAAGTTCCCAATGTTATCCGAGATTTGCCTATTAATAAGTTTAAAATTACTATTAAAACTAAACTCTGTCAAAAAGGTTATTACAAAATTTCGGATTACTTGGAAGATAAAACAGCTTGGGACTGATCACTCCAGGATCTATCTACTCGTGTACTAAGATGTCAAAGTGTAGCGTGTCTTGCCCTACTGATACCATTATTATGTTCTCTTTTGTAAGGCAACACACTGGAGCTAATATCTGTAGTACCTAAGTAAAAATATTGTAAAATAATCTATGTAAAAAGAATGGCCCCGAGTTTCTTGCCGCTTCTTCTCGGTAGGCTCTATATATTTTGGAACGCGGCGGTAGTCTTTAAAGTACATTATAATGAAAAATTGACGTTCATAAGTGCGTCTTTGATGCCTAAATTGAATAAATGATTTTGACTTTGACTTTGACGTCGCCAGTTGTGATAGGTCTGGTGGGGCTTGTACACTCGTTGTTATTTGCTGTTTTCCTTCTTCTATTGGCTGATGTTCCTTGACTGGCTGGTGCGGTTCGTTGGCGATTGCTAATACTGCAGGTTCTGGCTGTTCGTTAAGCCAGCGATCCACGTGAGCGTTTGCTTCTATTTTCGAATATACGGAGACGTCGTCCTCTTCATCTTCTGATTCCGCCTCCAATGTGGCTATTCGAGCTAGGGCTAGCTCGACCTGTAGGCGAGCGAGGTCCTCCTTGGCTTTCGCTATTTTGGAGGCCTTCGTCCTTGATTTGACTGATGTCGCGCGTTTGTTGCGCGGTTCTGTTTGCTTGCCGGTTTCGCAAGCTTCTTTCTGTGTTGTCGCTCTTCGTTCTGTGTGTTTGTCCGGCCCGGCAGTAGGCGGGACGCATTGTTGAAGCGCGTCTGTGATTGATGCAGTAGTACCTGTCGGATCTTCTATATTTTTCATTGATTTCTTCATAGTAGTTCCCGTTGCCTCGGTCGCGATAGACTTCGCGACCGACGCGTCAGTAGCTTGAGTCGTTTCCGTCGCTGTGGTTGCCGTCGTTTCAGTCGCGGAGGTGCCTGTAGTCCCTGTTCCGGAGGTTTCAGCGGATTCGGATGTTTCTGTGGTGGTGGCGGTTTCCCCCGACGATGATGACGGTACTGTTTCGTTTGACGGAGTACGCCCTTTCCCTATCGAACGTGTGACCGGCATGGTCGGCTGAATTTCTTCTTAATTTTCTTCCGTATTCTTCAATATCCGGCGACCGAAGGACCATTAATGTACGGGATCATACACTAACTGTGGCTGGGTTGGAAGAGTACTTGAAGAGAATATTGTCCAATCTTGAGTATAAGCTTCTTTATTCGAAGGTGTCCGACAGGTTACTACATAAAATTGCGCAAAATGGCGCTGTTTATATACAATTTTACATCTATAGTTGTTTCATTCAGACTATTGCTATCCTTTTCTAAAATGTGACACTATTTATATGCCGTTATTTACTGTACAGAGAGCACCTACCTACTATTAGTTTTCGTCAACCTCTGAGAGGCTGGTAATTTGGCGTCGAGTATTTACTCCTTGCCAATACTGGACCTCGAGGGGCAACTACCCCTCGGTATCTCTTACCCTACGCAGGTTGCATAAGGGAACAACTCTGCGCAGGGGCTGTGATGCACATCCGTGCTTTTCTTACTGTTTTTTATTGTTGTTGTTGTTGTTGTTATCTTGGTCGCGCTACTCGACCCCAGAGTCGTCCGTATCATCTGATATCAGGAGCTCACGGGGGAGTGCGCGCCAAGTCTTCTTCTTCTTCTCGTCCGGTGGTCTGGCATGGAGCGGCGCTAGACCATGGAGATGAGTGTGTGGTCCGTTATCCGCTGAGTCGAACATCTTTCTGGACAAGCGGATGACGAACTTCTCCACGGTCTCCAACTTCATGTCCTTGCAGATGGTGGTGTTCTTTACATATCGCCCTGCGCCGGTGATGATGCGTAGGGCTATGTTTTGCTGCATTTGTAATTTCTTTTTATTAGTTTGTGAACATAGTTGATACCAAGCTGGGGCCGCATAGGTCAATCTTGACCGTATGTAGGTCTTATAGATACCCAGCTTGGTTCGAAGTTGTAGTCTCGACTGGAGCACGGGGCGTAGCATGGCTCTAGCCGTTCTTGCATGTCGCACTGCGTGCTCCACTTGCGCCGTCATTGTTAAGCGTTTGTCAATTTCAACTCCAAGGTATCGTGTGGAACTCTTCCATTCTATAGTCGTACCTTGGAGTTGAAGTTCTACCGGAATGGTCTTGGCTCTACTGATTAGCACGGCGGCGGTCTTCCCCACGTTAACCGCCATGCGCCACTTGTCCAACCAATCCGGTAGGATGTCTAGTAGTCTTTGCATTCTCCCAGAGGCTATCTTCGGAGATGTAGATGAAGATAGGTACGCGCTGTCATCTGCAAATAAGGCCAACACAACATCCCTCTCCCCGTCGCGTAGGTGGTCAGCTAGGGTGGGGATGTCGTTTGTGTACAGCGCGTACAGTCCAGGAGAGAGGCAGCTGCCCTGGGGAACTCCTGCCTGTATCACTTTCGTCTCCGAGTCCCTTCCTTCTATTGTCACGAAGAACTTTCTGTTCGTGAGGAAGGCTGCAATGACTCGGAGGTATGGGTACGGTATTTCAGTGCTGCCCAGTTTAAAGAGAAGGCCCTCGTGCCACACTCTGTCGAAGGCCTTCTCAATATCGAGGAAGACGGCCACTGTATTGCGCTTGCAGTTCATTTCCACCGCAGCATGGTGGAGCACTCTTGCTAACTGCAGCGTCGTTGAATGGCGACTCCTGAAACCAAACTGTTCGCTTCTTGGCTTAATGTGCGGGTACAGCCTGCGTAACATTAACCGTTCAAACAGTTTGGCCAGATGGGGCAGGAGCGAGATTGGCCGATATGACTCCGCCTTCCTCCTGTCCTTGCCTTGTTTGGGCAAGACTATCACCTTCGCCTTCTTCCACACCTCTGGGAAGTGGCACGTCCTCAGGATGCCATTGAACAGCGCGGTGATAGCCGTTACCCCTTTTCTCGGGAGTTGGTGGATGGCTGCTATTGGCAGATTATCATGCCCTGCAGCTTTCCTTCTTGGTAGCCGCCGTATCGCCTTGGCGACTTCCGCAGGTGATATAAATTCCACCCCCCCCCAGAGCTCCAATAGGCTGTGCCAGTAGCTCACTCACTCTTCTACTCACCACCCCGTGGTAATCTAGGGTGGCTTGAGTGGCTTCTTGCCTTATTGGGTGGGGGGTGAACTGTATTTCCAAGTGACTGGCTAGGATGTTTGCCCTGATCTTCGGGTTATACTGTCTTACCCCGTCCTTGTCGAGGAGGGGGTAGATCGGCTGCGGGGTCGTAGTGAGAGCTCTATTCAGCTGATATAGGTTCGTCAACTGCTCCCCCGCCCAGTCAATGGTTTTCTCCCAGTTGGAGCCGCACCATACTTCAACCGCCTTTGAGACTTTCTCCGTCAAAGCGTTAAGTCTCGCCTTAATGGTCGGGCAGCGAGTACGGGCCCAGCACCTCCTAAGATAGCGTTTCTGTTGAATGTCCCTTTGCAGATGCAAAGGCAACTCGCTTCTCTTGTGAGGCGCTGGTCGGTCACGGGTTGCAGCTTGTTTTGCTGCCCTCATCTTCTCCGTGATGTTGTTGGTCACTTCTTCGATTTGATGTGCAGTGCGAACCGGACCAATTGAAATATCGGCCAGTCGGGTCGCATACTCCACCCAATCGACAGATGTGGTAGGTCTTCTGGCGATTGGGCTTATGGCGGTGCCTACCGTGACCAGTATGGGCAGGTGTTGTTGATCGAGGTCATACAATACCTCGATCTTTGTAACTCCGGGTAAACCCTTGTACACGGCTATGTCCAAGACATCTGGTCTGTCTGTGCTTCGGGCCGGGATGTGCGTTGGCTCGTCTGGTCCTATGACTTCGAGGTCCAACGCTTCGGCTGCCGTGTACAGGGTTCTTCCTGCTGGGTTTATGGAGTGCGAGCCCCAGGCTGTGTGCTTCGCATTCAAGTCACCCACCAGCAGGGTCGGTGTATTGCCTTCGAACACTTTTGCAAATTCCGAAGGCGTAAGTGTGGGCGTTGGGGGACGATAAGCTGCAAGGACTCTTATCTCCCCCTGGTTGGTCATGACCACCACCCCGTTGGTGATCAGGTCTTGAGTCGACGGTTGGGCCAACTCGTCATGGATAATATCCCTCCTGACGAGGGCTGCAGTGCCTCTGTATCCGCTGCCTCTGTCCGTGACACAGTCGCGACGATACGGGTAATAGTTTGACACCTTCAGCTGCTTGCGAGGTAGTAATTTCGTCTCGCCCAGGAGTATAATATGTATGTCCTGCGACTGGGCGAGCATGCGAAGATCCCGAGTTTTCCCTGTGATCCCCCCAGGGTTCCAGTATAGTATGCGAAGACTAACATCCATACTGGAATCGGGACAGGAATGAAAGTCCTCTCGCAGCAGCTGCTTGGAGATCCCCTCCTGCTGCTATCGAGACGAGCAGTTCCGTAAGGATCCCCAAGATCAAGAACATGGGGTTCCCTCCGCCGCCCGCTGGTAAGTATTGATTTGTCGGCTGCCTTTGACCGCCTTGTGGGATGTGCGGTTGAAACGCGCCCATATTTGGGTGAAAATGCGTTCTCGGGTCCGACCTGTATGCCCCTTGGTGTTGTTGTTGTTGTCGGGGGGGGGGCTCCGGTTCCGCCTGCCATCCCTGACCATCGGCGAAATTTTCCGGGTACCCCTTATACCCTTTTTGTACGTTCAAACCCGTAAAATTTGAGTGTTGGGCTTGAAAGTGTTGGGGGCCTCTGTGTGGTACCGGATGTGCCAAATTACTTTGAGGGCCACCTTCCTCATTTCGTTCCGGTTGTATTGGTGCAAACGCTGGCCTTGTAGGTCTACTAGGGCCAGCGTTATTAACGTTCTTAGCGAACGTGAATTTTGCCCCCTCTTGCGGGTTGTTTTTGGTCCGTATCCGAGCGCACACTCTTAACAGCTTTGGTCTGCACGCTCTTAATGGTTGGTGGCGCCTTGTTTACATTGGTCTGTATCTCAGGCGCTGGGATGGGTGTGGACGCCGCTGTGGGCGCAGACTTGGCGGATTTTGATCTCCCCCTGTTGGTTCTTCTTCTTCTTCTTCGTTTTGAGTTTTTTTTCAGGGGGTCGCCCCTTTGAATCGGCAGATTGGCTGGTGGCGCCAAAGTGGTTATTTGTTGTGGCAGAGGAGGCCACATGTCCATTTGCGGCATCGGGTATCCCGTCCAGCCCTGAGGTGGGGGGGGGACATGAATACCGCGAATAGGTGGGCCTCGTCTGTCTTTGTTGTTGTTGGTTTTCTTGATGATGCAACCGCCATTGCTCGTGCATCTGATTTTGCACTGGGGGAGCACGCTGGGTCGATCTGCCCTGGCGTGTTCGCGGTTGCTCGTCTGTCTGTCTCGTCCGGGGTTGGGGTTCCTCTCTTTGCGGGGGTTGGGGGGGTGCAGAGCGGCCGGCTCTGGGGCAGGCCTCCGTCACTCCATGTACTTGCGCGCTATAACTGCCTACCGCCCAGCCGAGCGGTCTCGGTCCGCCGGCGGTTCAAATTCAGTGCGGTTTTCGCAAGCGAAGCGCGCGCACGCCGTTCAATTTTAATAGTGCTGTTCGTTCGTACGCGTATTACGATGCCGTGTGGTGCCTTATGTGCTGTAGATGGGTGTTAATCAAGCAAAAGAAGGGATAAACACCTAACATTTTTCCATTTACCTGTCAATGAAGAATGGTAAGTGATAAATTATTACTAGTTTTTGTCGTTTAAATTTTTTTCCATTCACATACCGTCATTAGAGACATAATTAAAAGACAGTAGGTGTGCGGACACCGGTATCCACTTAGAATTTGACAGTTTAATAGGTATATACTAAGCATTAGCTTGCCTTTCAGACACAGATTTACATAATTTTGTTGCATAGAAACGTTATACTACAGAATAATTAATAGTACAAGGTACAGAAGATGCACTCTTCGAAAGAAAACATTCGAATATAAACTGCTAAACTAACAACTGCAATAATGTTCATAAAACATTGCAAAGCACGGACGTGACCTTCAAAAAATGTGCCTACAAGTCCTTGACGCGCTCGTAACGAATCAAAATGCGCTTTAAGTCTGTGTAGCGAGAGTTCTTTTTCTTACGCCCGATGAAAACCTTTGAACAAGCCGCGTCTGTTGTAAGGTGACTTGTTGCGAGAAAACGAATCAAATTAATTAATCTTAATAAATTTGATTCGTGATAATTGGTAGTAGTACAATACACCTAGATATGTACAACTAGGAACTAGATATATTTTTTTATTTTGAAGGCCATCGACTTTTCGCGTGAAAACTTTCGAAAACTGCAGTGTTTATGTATTTTTGTGTGAGAGTGTTACACTCGTTAATAAAATAACTTACGGCTTAGTGCTTTATTTGAAGTCGGTTCTCTTTTTTTAAGGCTTTTTTTTCATTTCTAGTGAACATCTCCGAAGATCATCATCAAACTAAGAAATATTATACTTATTTTAAAACATTCTCCTAAATGTAACAAATCCTTTTCTGAAAACCGCATCGATATCGGTTTAGCCAAACTCGAGATTATCGCGCAAAACATACATACCTACAAACCATACAAGTCAAACATCTCAGTTTGGCCTGTATGTCTGATCACCTCCTTTTTTTTAAGTTGGTTAAATATTTTATAAATGATAAAATTTTTAACTGCCACATAAAAGTCAGAACATATTCACAGTTCTCAATAACATAGATAAAAAGTTATGTGATTTAATTTTATCGAAGAGGCAGCCCTGCGATTACTGTGGAATCGCGCGGTGCGCAGCAATCACTGCTGTACGCTTGAGCATTTAGGCGCATTTTAGCATACAGTGGTTGTTGACGCGAGGGAGTAGGCTATTATCGTAATAGGTATTGGAAATTTTCTACTGAGTGAAGTATCTGTTCTTATTCAGTAATCTGTGTCTGGGGTACGGTCCCTGCACTTTAATGCCCCTTTTTCGAGCCTCGCGTAAATAGTGCGGGCATTTTCGACTGCACGCAACATGCTTCCCCTTGCAGTTGGCACACTTTGGTGGCTGGTCGGAGGCCTTTGTGCAGTCGGAAGCTAAATGTTCCTCCGCGCATTTCACACATCGCGGAGGTCGGTGACACCCTCCCGAGGCGTGTCCGAAGAGCTGGCAACGGTGGCACTGGGGTATTGTGCCTCCCCTCGGTGCCCAGCCTTCGATAAGCACGTTCGGGATGTTCAGCAGTTCGGTGATGGCGTATAGTCTCGCCTTTTCGTCGTTGTTAAGCTTTTCCAACAACACGTAGTACGTAGGGCCGCCCTTATTACCTCTTCTGGGCGGGATTTCCCTAGCGTACTGCGCGGTGAACCCTTTGCTTATTAGTGCCATTTTGATCTCCGCCGGGTTGATTCCGAACGGTAGACCTTTGATGGCCACTTTGGTGGGCAAGTCTGCGGTTACTGCATAGCAGTGCCAAGCGACCCTTTTGTCCTTGTCTGCTGCTTCTGTCAGGGCTTTTTGGACCGCCCTGAACTCTTCCGCAGACTTGCTGGCAAATCTGAAACCGGTGCCCACAGATTTAACATTTAGTTCGTGACCCAATTTACTTTTCAGTTGGGCAAATATGGGTATCCAGTCCGGAAGCGAATCCACTATGATCGGTGGATAGCCCTTCAACTTCGGGACTGGGGCTGATTCGGTAGCTTGAGGTGCTGACTGTCTCCCACTTTGCCGGGAATTCGGTCTGGTGATGGGTGGTGAAGCAAGCATGGCCGCGTATGAGCGGGCTGCATCTGATGGTGGTGATGGTGGCGACGGCATGGGTGCCGCGTCCATAGGCACCGACTCTAGTGCTGCGTACGACGTAGAGTCGGTGTGAACATGGTCTTGTTGAGTTGCCACGACCTGAATTTCGTCGTCGTCTGAGTCAATCGAGTCTGCCGTAATGTTAGCCGGCACCTCGTTTGACTGAGATGTTGATGATGTTCTTGAGCTCGCCGATGATCTTCGGCTGCTATACGTTTCATTTCCCATACCAGATGTTGATGGTATGGGTTCGGGTGCATTCTTGGGTGGGGTGGGAGTCGTCTTTAATTTAGGACGTTTCTCGTCACCCCCCATCTCCTCTTCGGAGGAGTCACGCCTCTTGGGTTTGGCGCTTCTGCTCAGATGCCTCTGTGCGGTTTCGGTGCTCGGTAGACTCTCAGGTCTACTAACACCGAGTCCTTGTGCAGAGACCTTCTTTGGGCTCTGTATTAATGATTTCGCCGGTTCCACATTCTTGGGACTTCCGGCCTTTTCGAGTGATTTACTCAGCACAGTGGGTGCGGTTTCTGCACGCTTTGGGGGTACAACCCCTGACGTGGAGAGTCCAACTCCACCCTTTGCTGGTTTCCTAGCCTTAGCATTTTCCTCCTTGCGTTCTGGGCGCGAAAGGGGAAACGCGCCGAGTCCTATCGACTCCTTTGATACGGTAACCACGCTGTCTGGCTTAGTTACGTCCCTTTTGACCAGTCGCTTATGAAGCGGATCTGGCGGTCTTTGCCGCTTAGGAGGGTCAACACCCTTTCGGGAAGGTTGTCCGTCCTTGTCGGCCATTGCATATTCAGATTAATATAATAAATACCTATCAAGTTGATGGTGATGATGATGAAGGTAATAGTGATGGTGGTGGTGATTATCCGTCACAATAGTTGCACGACCCCGCCGCGGTGCGTCCCCAACTAGGTTGGACGCCCAGCAAGGTGACCGCTCACGGTCGCCGCGCAACTATCGTATACCTCCGGTAGTGTTGACTGTGTTCAGGTTGCAGACTAATTATTCTGGGCTGGGATTTTATAATAAAACCCCTAGCCAGAATATGCTCTACGTTCGAGCGATGTAGACGGTAGCGTAAGTGTATCGCTCTATGCCGAGCACGAAATCGCGTTGGCGTACGGGGGGGCCGGGCAAAGCAGGTGTTTCAACGAATTCTCGGAGACAGCTACCACTTTGCAACCGTACACAAACACGAAGACGATTTCGGGGAAAACCTCCGAGACGTGGGGGAGGGGTGAGGGAAGTGTGGGGGGCGTCTCAACGCTTCTGCGGAGAACGATGTCCCACCCAACCGAACACCAGCCGCGCGCACTTATCTCAGGATATTTTCCTAAGGAACCCTTCGACTGCAAAAGCGTAAGGTCGCAAGTCGCTTCGAAGATGGTCCTCGCACCTACCTATCTTAATTTAACGCCTTTATAGTCGGATCCTTACCTATAAGAGAGCCCCTAGCACTTTATTGCTTAATTCGGTAATTCCCTATCTGTTCCTAATAGACCTAGGTATCTTTATTTGCTAAGTACTTAAAACCTAGACTTAAGACTATGTTTATCTTACAAATTGCAATATCTTACGAGCTAACTTATAAATTTCACACTTAATCTATATAAACAAGCGACATCCTGTACATTATTTATATAATAAAATAAATAAATTCATTAATATATATCATTTAACCAAAGCTCACTGTAATAATACCATAGTTCAGTGGATTTCTGCAAAGAACTATAAGTAAACAGAAGATATTCTTGTATCAAGTATGTAAAATTAACTCAACCAGACCAGAAATTAAAAATAAAACTAGTACAAATTAGTCACAAAATTACATGCGAAATTTATATGAGAACACACTTACGAAATACTCGGCACACTTGTAAGCAATAACTATAATTAATTTAGTACTTAAACCATCAAGGGAAGAGAAATAGCCGTTCCAAGACAGGGAATCCTAGTGGGACGGCTATTGCACAATATGTTAATACAATATTCTCCAATATTGTAATATTGAAATTCAATGTTATTAACTATTGTAATATTGTTGTGTAACCATTTTTATGCATGAATAAATGATTATTATTATTATTATTCCTTTTATTCAAAATAAATCACGGATTTCATCCGGTCCTTTACAAAGGCATAAGTGGGGCTGTAGCCAACACTTAGAGGCCTGTTTGGTATAAAAAATACAAAGTAGTATAAAAAAACCAGAAACTTTTGGATGGATGGTGACATGGTATATCTATTATAAAAATGGGTAAAATGACAAGGCTATTGAAATGAATTTATTAGTGATAAAAAGAAAGTGGGCTATAGAAGAGACTACGGCACCTGCCAAATTCAGTCTCATTTTAAAATTTTTGGGCAGGTGGTGACTTGCCACCCACTAAACGGGCCCCCCATAAAGGCCATCATGAATGGTGATAGAAAGGGCAACGTTGGTGTGGCTGGCTAAAGGGTGTCGAGAGGTGTGCTGCGGTTTCACTGAAGCGCTACTACCGGCGTTATGCCCTTTAACACTTCCACCCTTGGAGCTTTTTGTTACTTGCTTTTTATTATTATTATTATTATTATTTCACAACTGAGGTTGGTGCATCAAACTGGTAGGTAAATTCTCCAGGTCTCAAGATTGTTTCAGTCTTTCTTTCTCTGCTTAAATTTTTTCCTGTAATCGAATCTGGTAAGCCCTTTCGGTTCACTTGTATTGTTCCAACACTATAAATATCTTTTTCAGATAAAATCTCCATCAATGGAAGACTCGTGAAATAATTGTCAAATGCCACAAGTGTATTGCCTGGTTCATTACATAACGTAACATTCACATAAGTCCAATACTACTCTAGCCCCTAAATTTTCTTCAGTTCCACTATCTACCTTTCCGGTATAAAACTGAAATTCATATAAATATCCTGTATATGAATCAGCTCGTGCCCAACATTTATAGCCACGTTTAATTGGTTTCTTTGGCATGTATTGTTTCATGTGGCTACGACCCTTAAACCTTATCATGCTCTCATCAATAGAATTAAATTCAGACACTTCGACATTTTCCTTAAATGTTTTGTTGAGAATTTCAATTGCAGGTTTAATTTTCGCCAATTTATCGTAATTTGGAGAATTTCGTGGATATTTGAAATATGGAGATTCTGTGTAATTTTTTTAAATCTCTTTATTGGCATGACTTTGGTAATTTTTTTGACTGGGTTTCTGAAAAATTCATCTGTTGACCAATATGTATTTATATCTGATAATGGATTTATGCTCATGAGTATAATCATGCCAAAGTATGCTTTCAGCTCATCTTTTGTAACATCTGTCCAAACTTTAGAACATGTGTGATTTGCATAAATATTTGTGTTCTGAACAATAATATCAATCAATTGTTCTGGGAAAAAATCGATGAAATATTCAAGTGGCTGACTTCTGTTGGTGTAGCTTTTCTTTACTTTCATTTCTCTTTGAAAACTAGGCCAAGTCATGTTTTGAAGAGTAGAGGACCAATTCCTTGGTTTATTTTGCAACTGATTAAATATATGTCTACGGAAAGTCAATGTTGGTTCAGCATTATTTTGTCCATCTGGTACAGAAACATCTGATAATTGAGGAGTCCCTGCTTGGATTTCCAGCATGGTAACATCATGTGATGTTGAAGCAGTATTTATCTCTGCTTCTACTATAGAAGCATCTTGTTGAATAGGGGAGGCATACATTCTGGTGAAGTTATATGTGATTCATCATGTATTGAAGAAAAATCTGACTCACCCAACAAAATACTATGTAATGATTCAGTAGAAAGATGTTGTACTTCATCTATTCGTTGGTCAAAATCCACCGCATAGAAGTCAGATGCAAATGAGCCAATTATTTCATCATCAAGGTCTTCATCCTCCGATGAACATAGCAAGGCAGATAATTGTGTTTCAATTTCAGAGTCTCGAAGATTTTTCTGAAAGAAAAAATACCAAAGAAGTAAATAAAACAAAGTAATATCACTATCATACCGGTAGGTACAAAAAATTACGGAAACAGTTTTCCCACAACAATATTACAATATACAACATAAACGGGCAACAAGCAAATATTTCCCACACACTTTCAACACATATAATTCAGCAATTATTTGTTTTCTTGACTAATAAAATACACAATAAGGTGAGCTAACTTAAAATCTAATGAAAATAATCGGAAATAACCACTTACCGGATTTTTTTTCGACATTATCACAATTACTATTCATAACCACTCGAAAAACAGCAATCCGTTGAAATTTTTTCCACACAATGAATATGACATTTCTTTTTTTTTGTTGCGTTCCGTTTAACGATGTGTTTTTTGGCTTGAGCCATAGACTACATATCAAAAAATATTTTGACAGTGACATTTTGAGGGAACAGTTATCATATTGACCATTTACAACACAAAACGTAGTGCGGGAATATTGTTCCTCTTTCCCAATTAAGGGTTAACAGCGATTGCTCGGATTTGCGCAGAGGAAAAGCTCATGCAACAAATTTAAAACATTAAATTCAGTCCACAGTATATCCGGTTAACTACGTATGTCGTTTGTATATTATTGATATTGATACCATCTTTATCCTACAAATACGTGCTATATACGAAATCGTATAGAGATTTGTTTAAAGAAATCTATATATTAACTTCGCCTTCATTATATTTGTATCTGCAAATATAATGTATGTTCGCAAAAATTTTCATAAATATAAGTTAAATAATTATCACCACCCTTTTAATACTAGGAATACTAATAGGGTAGCTGTACCTAGTTTTGAACTTGCGAAGACTAATAAGACGTTCCTAGGAAATTGTGTGCGTTTTTACAATCAAACAAGAATAATTCCAAAACACATAACTGAGCTCACAGAGGGAAATTATAAAGTCTGATATTATATAGAAGACAAAGATGCTTGGAATACTTCACTTCTGGCATGTTGTCATCTGTCACTCATAAAATTTAATAATAGTAGAACCTAAGTAGAAACATTGTTAGGATCTGTATGAAATTAATGGCCCCGAATTTCTTGCCGCTTCTTGCACTTTATTTTTTGGAACGCGGCGGTAGAGTATTTAAAGTACATTATAATGAATAATCGACGTTCATATGTTGCTTCTTTGATGCCTAAATTTAATAAATAATTTTGATTTTGACTTTGAATCACTGGAAATTGTTTACTTACCTACCTTTCGTTTAGGCGTATACTATTTTTATGAAGGTACATGGATACTTGTTTTGTGCTCAGTTAAAGCGAGAGAATTGATTCTAAAAATAAGCTTTCACTGACGATACATTCAAATCCTGCCCAAAGCCCTTCGCTGAACTATACAATATACTTGGTGATATAGATAGTAAATCAAAGCATACCAAAGTTGTACCTTTAATCTTTGCATTTTATTCCACTAAAAATACATTGCGACTATTAGATACAAATTTCAATAAATGACGTTTCAAAAGTTTTTCCTGGATTAAAAATCATAAGATGCTACGAGTATTATTACTGGACTCGAGCAATTTGGCGAAAACCAAAATCATTGAAAGTGTCGAAAAGTAAACAACAAAAACGTATCGTTTCCTTAACAGCAACTTTGCCATTGCTACCAGCTGAGCTAGCTTTTAGAAGGATGGTCCTATATAAAACAAGAAAACATAACTACTGATATTGTAAAAATTGTGCATTACGTTGACAGAACATAGGTTTACAAAAGAAATAGTTGTATTAGTAAAAAAAAAAACTAATGCATAGCTGTTTTTATCAACTTATGCAATTATAATTATTTAACCAATGCCATCTAGGGCGAGTTGCTGAACTAAAGAGACAAGCGTGATATTTCAATAAGCCATTAAAAGTTCTGCTATTCATAGATAGATGGAGTCGGAGTGGGGGGTGTTAGGTTATTTTCGTTACGGAATTTCTGGATTCGGTCTCCACGCTCAAGGCCCGCGATAGAAGCCCAAGTGAAATTTCACCATTTATATATTCCATCTGAATAGTCCTTATGACATCATCATTCAATATTTGATTGTTTGCGCGTTTGCGCCCTGATGTGTTATATTTATACAATTGCACTTCTGCGTTTGAAACTGTTACTTTGAGTACATTAAGTAAACGTAACAAATTTACAGTATTTTTATTGATGGACTTGTTGAGCTTTCCATGCCATCCTTCCAAATAATTATTTGTTCGGTGGCGCTCTCCAAATACCCCCAAAATTGCAATGAAATTCTTTATTTTAAACCTTTTCTCAATGTAACTAATAAATTTAGACATTTTTAATCCTTTCTTTTTAATTTCGTTCTTTACAAAATTCCAACCTTCTAGTATGCTATCTGACGGCAATAAAGGCAAAGCAGCTGTAAGGCCGATTATACGTTTTTCGGGTTTTATTTTGTAGCCTTGTAATTTTGCCTTCTTCCATATGTTTTTATTCCAGTGATAATAACACGCTTTAACAGTAGCTTCTGGAAAAACTTCTGTAACGGCATTTATTATTCCGATTTCAAAATCACAATGAACTTTGGAAATATCCCATTCGGGAATTTGTGATTTAATCATATCTAGTGCTAGAGTGTAACTAGACTGCCTTTTGTCACACATCAAAATAAATACTAGTGGTTTAATATTAATTGTTTTGTGTGTGCTCCCAAAGTCACCATGTATAGTAAACAGTAGCAAAAATGGTTTTGGACAGCTTTTGAAGGTGCCATCAATAAAATATTCTTTTACTTGAGGAAGCAATGTTCGCGATTCAGGTGAGCAAAAAATTAAAATTAGATTGTCGTCAAAATAATAGGCGCACAATAAAAAAAAATTAAATTGAATTGGAATTTCCACTTCTTCGGAGATTTTATAGTTTTTTTTTTATACCAGCTGCATTTCTCCTCGTGTCATACAATGCATGTTTAATGTTCTGCAAATCTGGCAATTTTGTGACAAAATTCAAACCTTCATCTTTTAATTTATCTATCGTCTCTGCATAAAGTTTTGGAATCGGATGGTCTGAATTTTTCACAACTTCCTTCAGAGCTAACTATTCAATTATAATTTTATTTTTGTATTGATCGGGTGCACATGTATGTACTCGCTTTTTGATTACAACATTACCCTTAAACAAACAATTAAATTGGTGAATGAGCTAAAAAAAGTCTACAAAATCTAGAAGTGAAAAATTTACATATTGAGAAAATAGAGGAAACTTACGTTTTCTGTTATAGTACCACGACATTTTGTTTTTTTGTAACTGGAACATCTTAATATTGACGAACCGTTTTTATAAGTCTTAATCCTGTGGTACTGATATATATCGTGCAAGGCGACACTGCCCCCATTCAAATCCACAAAAGTTACCCTTTCTTCTGATAAATGTACTGTATGCCTCAAAGGAGAAATACGTAGTTAATGCATGAATGGCTGGTTTAAACATGAATGGACGCTTTATTTAAAATCTATTAGAGTTGTCAATGTCAAAATGATTCGATTCTTTTTCTTTTTCCTTCTCTCTGATCGCCCGTCATGGCTGCCGGTTCGTTCTGCACTCTAAGCATTAATAATATAATAATATAATTGTAATCCTTATTTTATTTGTGAATCAGTGACGACGATTGTGCCTCTATATTAATAAGTAATATAGACTGCAATTACTGGATAACCTCATCTTTTATTTCCTGCACGAAACCATCCACCCGGCACATGGTGCGCTGCTTAAATGCTAATAGGTTATTTAGCCCAGACAACGAAAGAAACGAAAAGTGCCAAGCCAGGAAGGACGAAGACAATATTAATTGGTGGATGTTCGTTTCGGTGCGGAAAGTATTGCAGCAATGAATAATGAAAATGGAAGCGGTAATGTTGGTGTCTCGCAGCCGCCGCCATCACATACGTCATCGTCGTCCATGATTATTGGAGGTGCTGGAACAATTGATAAATTGGATGGACCGTCCAACTACAGCGCATGGAAATTCGCCGTGCGAATGGCGCTTATCTTAGATGGTTTGTGGGACCAAGTCGAAGGATCGACGGCAATCGACGCTGCGCGTGACCAAAGGGCGTTGGCGCGAATTTGCCTTTCGATCAAGTCGAATTTATACCAATATGTTCGCGATGCCAAAACTTCTAAAGAAGCGTGGAGCAAGTTGAAGGATGTTTTTGAAAATAAGGGCCTTTACCGGCGTGTATTGCTGCTTCGTCAACTTCATAGTATACAGTACAGCGCATTCAACGATATGAATGAATACATTTCTGGTATTATGACCCTCGTTCAACAGCTGGCGGATATTGGAAAAGTGACTGAAGATGAAGAGGTAGCTGAATTATTATTGAGTGGATTGCCCGAGGAATATGACTTCTTAGTTTCTGCACTGGAGACGGCTTGCATTACTAGCACTTTCAATAGTGAGCTGGTCCGCTCTCGTCTCCTTCAAGAAGCGCATAGGAAAAGTGAAGGAACTAGCAATGGAAATACTGCATTTTTATCAAAGAAGACACAGATTATATGTCATTATTGCAATCGTCTTGGACATGTTCGTGCAAAATGCTTTAAATTCAAACGCGATAAAAAGAAGAAGGATAACTCTTATTCAAATACAGCGTCCGCATTTATTGCAAACAGTTCAGGCGATTTCTACATTGATTCGTGCTCGTCAAATCATTTGTGTAAAAGCAAAGACTTAATGGTGAACATTAGAGACTCTAAATGTCAGCATAGTATTGCAGTAGCCAATAATGATAAACTTGTTAGTGACTCTCAAGGTGAAGTTCATATTCAGTCAGGGAAAGAGGTAAGGCAATTAAAAAATGTACTCTATGTCCCTAACTTATCCACGAACCTCATTTCAGTCAGTCAGTTAATTAAAGATGGTCTCACAGTTACATTCGATAGTAGTGGTTGTAATATTTTCGACAAATGTAAAATCACTGGCAACTGTATTGCTCAGGGCTCATGTGTTAATGGGATTTATAAGTTTAATGGTTCTGTGTGTCAGTCTAGTAGTGTTTCGCAATGTAGGTTGCACTCTTTGCTCCTTCGAGATGGGCAGGAGTCACTGAGTGCTGCAGTCGCTACTTCTGAGCCACAACTGGAGATGTGGCACAAGCGTCTTGGCCATCTGAGTTTGTCAGGTATGTGCATGTTGAAAAATCTTGCAAACGGTTTTTTCAATTCCAGACACAAGATCAGACTCAAGCTTTAAAAAATTGCGTAGCATGTCTTGAGGGGAAGCTATCGGCCGAACCTTTCCCCAAGAAACAAGCAAAGCGCGCTAGCAAACCATTGGAGTTGGTGCACACTGACGTCTGTGGCCCGATGCAAGAAGCAAGCTGGGGAGGTGCGAAATACCTTGTCACGTTTACGGATGACTTCACACGAAAAACTGTTGGATATTTAACTGGCAGTAAGTCCCAGGTAATTAAATGTTTTATTGATTTTAAAAATTTGGTCGAAAAGCAATTAGATTTTCAAATAAAATGTCTTAGATCTGACAATGGTGGTGAATATTGTAGTAAACCATTTTCTGATTATTTAAAGAGTCATGGAATTCTTCACCAAACTTCTGTTCCTTACACACCTGCTCAAAATGGTGTTGCAGAGAGATTAAATAGGACTTTACTAGAGAAAGCTAGGTCTATGTTGCAGCAAGCGAATCTCTGTAAGCGTTTCTGGGGTGAAGCAGTTATGACTGCAATATATTTAAAAAATAGAAGTCCCACAGTTGCTTTAACAGGATGTACTCCCGAGGAAGCTTGGACTGGGTCTAAGGTTGACCTCAGCCACCTTAGGGTATTTGGCTGTGCTGCTTACTCTCTGATTCCTGAACAAAAGCGCCAAAAGCTGGATGCCAAGGCGAAATGTTATATTTTTGTGGGATATTCTGATACATGTAAGGGTTACAGATTGGCAGATCCATTTCATCCTAGAAAGGTTATTTTATCTAGGAATGTGACATTTTTGGAAAATGTATTTTACAACCAGGCAGCAGAGAGAGCAAAATCAAATGATAAATTTAATAATAATATTATTCCTTATGTATTGAATTCTAATGATATTGAATCTTGTTCTAATGATGATAATTTTAATATTGAAATTCACAGTAATAATAATAATTTGAATATTGACAATGTTTCTAATGCATTATCATCAGATTCTAATATCAGTGGTATTGTGGTTTCAGATGAGGAGTATTGCACTGGGAGCGAGGTTGATACCAGCCAGGCTGAGCTGTCTGCTGATGAGTCAGGCGATGGGCCAGTGACGTCATCGAGCGAGACTTCAGATGGAGATAGAAGTACTGTGACTACTCCCATCAAGGTCACATCTTCTTCTGGTCGTCCTATACGCTCAACACGTTGTGTTGCTCCTAAGAGGTTTGAAAGTTATGATTTATCTTCTATGTTAGTCCAGGAAAATCCTCTATACTATGATGAACCACTTACATATCAAGAGGCTATGGCTAGCCCCAATAAGGAAATGTGGCTGGATGCCATGAGGAGTGAGTATCAAGCTTTAGTTGCAAATCAAGTATGAGAATTGGTAGATAGACCCAACAGTGAAAATATTATTAAATGCAAATGGGTGTTTAAAGTAAAGCAGGATGCTTCTGGGAATTTTGAAAAATACAAAGCCCGTTTAGTTGCCAGGGGTTTCTCTCAAAAGGAAGGTATTGATTTTAATGAGACCTTTGCCCCTGTGGTACGTCATTCAACTATGCGTATATTATTTTCACTGGCTAATCAATTAGACCTTGATATTGAACATGTAGATGTAGCAACAGCATTTTTAAACAGTGACTTAAATGAAGTGATATTTATGGAACAACCCTTAGGTTTTTGTGATAACAGTGATAAGGTTTGTTTATTGAAGAAAAGTTTATATGGCCTTAAACAGTCTAGTAGAATGTGGAACTCTAGGATTCATGATTTCTTATGTAAACAAGGTTTTGTTCAAAGTAGGTGTGAACCTTGTGTGTATATAAAAAACACCAATAATGATATGGTAATACTTGCTTTGTATCTAGATGATTTCTATATATTTTGTAGTCCTTCTAGTAATAATAAGAAGGATTTAGTATGTAATTTAGAAAAAGAGTTTAATGTTAAAAACTTTGGTGCTTTGAAAAGCTGTCTAGGTATTAATGTTACTCGAGATAAGGCTAAAAGTGTTCTTAAACTTAGTCAGTCACAATATATTTCTAAATTACTTGAGCGTTTTGGTATGACTAACTGTAAGCCAGTGTCTAGTCCTATGCCTGTAAACACTAAGTTAGAGAAGTCAAATGATACTGACAATTGTTTACAGGATGAAGTTTACCAATACAGCCAATTGATAGGTAGCCTCATGTATCTTGCTGAATGCACGAGGCCTGATATATCTTTTGCTTGTAGCCAACTTAGCCAGTTTAACAACTGCTTTAATAGAAGTCATTGGTTGGCTGCAAAACGCATTTTACGCTATTTAGCAGGTACAATTGACTATGGTTCAATTGAATGGAACAGGGTTGGACCTTGTGGAGTCAACAGTCTTTTTAGGAATTACTATAGACGCTAAATTGCAATGGGGTCCCCACATTAAAAAATTGTCTAGTAGGCTCAGTTCAGCAGCTTATGCTGTTAAAAAAATTAGACTATTAACTGATGTAGACACAGCTAGAATAGTTTATTTTAGTTATTTCCATAGCGTTATGACTTATGGCATACTGCTCTGGGGATGTTCTGCAGATATTAATTCTATTTTTATACTGCAAAAAAGGGCTATACGAGCAATCTACAGTTTGGCTCCCAGAGTTTCCCTTAGACAGAAATTTAAAGACATAAACATTCTAACTGTTGTCTCTCAGTTTATCTATGAAAATCTAATGTATGTAAAGAAAAACATTAGCAGTTTTGATAAAAGGAGTGATGCTCATTCCATCAACACGCGAAATAAGCACAAGCTATCCGTACATGTAACGCGTCTCCACAGAATAAGTCATTCTTTTATGGGACAATGTATACGATTTTATAATAAAGTTCCCAATGTTATCCGAGATTTGCCTATTAATAAGTTTAAAATTACTATTAAAACTAAACTCTGTCAAAAAGGTTATTACAAAATTTCGGATTACTTGGAGGATAAAACAGCTTGGGACTGATCACTCCAGGATCTATCTACTCGTGTACTAAGATGTCAAAGTGTAGCGTGTCTTGCCCTACTGATACCATTATTATGTTCTCTTTTGTAAGGCAACACACTGGAGCTAATATTTGTAGTACCTAAGTAAAAACATTGTAAAAACATCTATATAAAAAGAATGGCCCCGAGTTTCTTGCCGCTTCTTCTCGGTTGGCTCTATGTATTTTGGAACGCGGCGGTAGGCTTTAAAGTACATTATAATGAAAAATTGACGTTCATAAGTGCGTCTTTGATGCCTAAATTGAATAAATGATTTTGACTTTGACTTTGACTTTGGTTTATGTTTTATAAAATGTAGAAAACGGAAATTATTTGCTTATGCGGATGCGGATTGGGGTAATGACATCACAGACAGAAAATCTTATACTGGTTTTGTTATAAAGTTAGGAAATGACACTATTAATTGGGAGTCGCGTAAGCAGAAATGTGTAGCACTCTCAAGTACTGAATCAGAATATCTTGCAATAGCCGATTTATGTAAAGATATCTCTTTTGTTAAAAATTTACTATCAGAGTTCATATCTAAGACAATTGATTGTACTGTATTTAATGACAACCAAAGTGCACAAAAATTGTTGGAAGCTAAAGAGTATTGCCACAAAAGAATGAAACATATAGACATAAGATATCATTATGTGAAAGACTTAATAAGGAACAATGTAATTTCAGTAAAGTATATGCCTACAGAGAAAATGATTGCCGATGTATTAACTAAGCCGCTCAGCTCTTGTAAACATGATTGTTTTGTGAAACAAATGAATGTTATGTGATATAGTTAAGGTATATATATTTTTAATGTAAGTGTCTTTAATTTTTGGTTGTATGAATCACATGTATAATTTGTAGAGCTGACAAAGTCTTTGTAGAGACTAGTTTTATATAAATTTTTGTAGAAGTCACATGTAGAATGCCATGTTTGTTAATTGTTATTTTTTTTTTGTGTATTGTCTGCAATCCTTATGAGGCATAAGGGGAAGTGATAAATGTACTGTATGCCTCAAAGGAGAAATACGTAGTTAATGCATGAATGGCTGGTTTAAACATGAATGGACGCTTTATTTAAAATCTATTAGAGTTGACAATGTCAAAGTTGTTAGAGTTGTCAATGTCAAAATGATTCGATTCTTTTTTTTTTCTTTCTCTCTGATCGCCCGTCAAGGCTGCTGGTTCGTTCTGCACTCTAAGCATTAATAATATAATAATATAATTGTAATCCTTATTTTATTTGTGAATCAGTGACGACGATTGTGCCTCTATATTAATAAATAATATAGACTGCAATTACTGGATAACCTCATCTTTTATTTCCTGCACGAAACCATCCACCCGGCACATGGTGCACTGCTTAAATGCTAATATCTTCGGTGCCGTCCATTATTTTTTCCTAGTATATATTTTAGTCTATGCATTATTTAAAATGAAAAATATCAGTATCCCAATCTCAAATGGAAACAGAAGGTCAAAGAAAGTAAAAATGTCAAAGAGAAAATCTTTTGACAATTAATGACGTATAAGTAAGCAAAGAGGTAATGTATCCACATTATTATGAAATGAGCTCTTATGTCTTTAATAATGTTTCTAGCTATGGGAAAGTAGGTAGTTGAGCCGTAAAGGTACGATAAAACAGTGACCGACCCGTGGTACAACTGCGATGTCCAACTGGTTGTACTACGGAGAAGTAAAGTTACCCATGGTTCAACTGGTTGTTCTATGGGGAAATATCTTTACCAATGATTCAACTCGAGTGAGTTATTCTTTCCTTGGTTCAACTAGTTGTACTACTGGGAATTGAATTTATCTATGGACCAACTACTGGTAATAAACAGGAAAAGTTTATCTATCAATTCTGAAATGCAATAAAATTACTACCTCTTTTGATTAATTGTCTATTGATGATTAAAACGTTGACATTGACACTTAGGTTAGGTTAGTTAAATGAATTAATTATTTTAACTGAGTTGAATCATTGGTAAAGATATTTCCCCATAGAACAACCAGTTGGACATAACTCCACCGTCGTACCATGGATCATAATCATAAATATATAAAAAAAGAGTTGAACCATGGGTAACTTTACTTCTCCGTAGTACAACCAGTTGGACATCGCAGTTGTACCACGGGTCGGGCACGGATAAAACTAGTGGTGCCGTTGGTTGTTTCGCGGTTTGTTCGATTCTCAATATATTCAATATGTTTGATTTAATATCACTTTGTCTGGTAGACCTGTTTTGAAATAATAATTAATTTTTTCTCGTTTGTCTGGGTCTCATTTCGTAGACAGAGTAAGCTTCTAATGCTGAATTTAATTTTTACCAGAAAAGTCACGTGAAACATATCATGGTGTACCAATTATTTTACAATTGGCACTTTGAAAAGGTGCTAAATTATATTCTCATACTGTGATATTGTCATATTTTATGAAATTATCAAAAACAAGATAACCGAGTATCATTTTTCTTAAATGTTTGTTATACCTATACTTAATCTGTAACACTTTTATCGCTGGTAGATCACAGAAAATGAACAGTTGTATGTTTCACAAGAGAACACATTTTTTGTATATCTCGTGCCTTTACATCACTCACTTTGCATAGTATTCTATATTAGAATCACTCGCTACTGTGAGACTTATTTGCTAGTTCGTGATTAAGTTAGCACTCTGTCATTCCGCCAAGGCTGATTTGGATTAAAAAAAGTGGTTGTCTATAAAGTCTGTTTACGGACGGTAATTTTACGTGATAACGTCATAAGACAAAATGAACAATTAGGCCGATCGTGCCTCTCTATCGCTTGTTCCGCGTTCTTGCTTGCACGCTCGTAATGCTTATAATAAAGTAGAGGTCTTAGTGTGAAATCAAAATCATTAAATCCGTCATCAACTGTTACTATGACAGCTGTCATAGCTAAGACCTATATCGGTGCTATTTTTAAGTCGAATGTAATCTAAGTATGAAATCAAAATCACTAAATACGACTTCAACTTTCACTATGACAGCTGTCATAGCTAAGACCTATCTCGGTGCTATTTTTAAGTCGAATGTAATCTAAGTATGAAATCAAAATCATAAAATACGACTTCAACTGTCACTTTGACAGCTGTCATAGCTAAGACCTATATCGGTGCTATTTTTAAGTTGAATGTAATCTAAGTGTGAAATCAAAATCCCTAAATACGTCATCAACTGTCACTATGACAGCTGTCATAGCTAAGACCTATATCGGTGCTATTTTTAAGTCGAATGTTATCTAAGTATGAAATCAAAATCACTAAATACGTCATCAACTGTCACTTTGACAGCAGTCCTAACTAAGACCTATATCGGTGTTATTTTTAAGCCAAATATAGTCTAAGTGTGAGATCAAAATCACTAAATACGTCATCAACTGTCACTTTGACAACTGTCACAACTAAGACCTATATCGGTGCTATTTTTAAGTTGAATGTTATCTAAGTGTGAAATCAAAATCACTATATACGACTTCAACTGTCACTATGACAGCTGTCATACCTAAGACCTATCTCGGTGCTATTTTTAAGTCGAATATAATCTAAGTGTGAAAACAAAATCACTAAATACGACTTCAACTTTCACTATGACAGCTGTCATAGCTAAGACCTATCTCGGTGCTATTTTTAAGTCGAATGTAATCTAAGTATGAAATCAAAATCATAAAATACGACTTCAACTGTCACTTTGACAGCTGTCATAGCTAAGACCTATATCGGTGCTATTTTTAAGTTGAATGTTATCTAAGTGTGAAATCAAAATCACTATATACGACTTCAACTGTCACTATGACAGCTGTCATACCTAAGACCTATCTCGGTGCTATTTTTAAGTCGAATATAATCTAAGTGTGAAAACAAAATCACCAAATACGACTTCAACTGTCACTTTGACAGCAGTCCTAACTAAGACCTATATCGGTGTTATTTTTAAGCCAAATATAGTCTAAGTGTGAGATCAAAATCACTAAATACGTCATCAACTGTCACTTTGACAACTGTCACAACTAAGACCTATATCGGTGCTATTTTTAAGTTGAATTTTATCTAAGTGTGAAATCAAAATCACTATATACGACTTCAACTGTCACTATGACAGCTGTCATACCTAAGACCTATCTCGGTGCTATTTTTAAGTCGAATATAGTCTAAGTGTGAGATCAAAATCACTAAATACGTCATCAACTGTCACTTTGACAACTGTCACAACTAAGACCTATATCGGTGCTATTTTTAAGTTGAATGTTATCTAAGTGTGAAATCAAAATCACTATATACGACTTCAACTGTCACTATGACAGCTGTCATACCTAAGACCTATCTCGGTGCTATTTTTAAGTCGAATATAATCTAAGTGTGAAAACAAAATCACTAAATACGACTTCAACTGTCACTTTGACAGCAGTCCTAACTAAGACCTATATCGGTGTTATTTTTAAGCCAAATATAGTCTAAGTGTGAGATCAAAATCACTAAATACGTCATCAACTGTCACTTTGACAACTGTCACAACTAAGACCTATATGGGTGCTATTTTTAAGTTGAATTTTATCTAAGTGTGAAATCAAAATCACTATATACGACTTCAACTGTCACTATGACAGCTGTCATACCTAAGACCTATCTCGGTGCTATTTTTAAGTCGAATATAATCTAAGTGTGAAAACAAAATCACTAAATACGACTTCAACTGTCACTTTGACAGCTGTCATAGCTAAGACCTATATCGGTGCTATTTTTAAGTCGAATGTTATCTAAGTGTGAAATCAAAATCACTAAATACGACTTCAACTGTCACTATGACAGCTGTCATAGCTAAGACCTATTTCGGTGCTATTTTTAAGTCGAATGTAATCTAAGTATGAAATCAAAATCATAAAATACGACTTCAACTGTCACTATGACAGGTGTCATAGATAAGAGCTATATCGGTGCTACTTTTAAGTCGAATGTTATCTAAGTGTGAAATAAAAATCACTAAATACGTCATCAACTGTCACTTTGACAGCAGTCCTAACTAAGACCTATATCGGTGTTATTTTTAAGCCAAATATAGTCTAAGTGTGAGATCAAAATCACTAAATACGTCATCAACTGTCACTTTGACAACTGTCACAACTAAGACCTATATGGGTGCTATTTTTAAGTTGAATTTTATCTAAGTGTGAAATCAAAATCACTATATACGACTTCAACTGTCACTATGACAGCTGTCATACCTAAGACCTATCTCGGTGCTATTTTTAAGTCGAATATAATCTAAGTGTGAAAACAAAATCACTAAATACGACTTCAACTGTCACTTTGACAGCTGTCATAGCTAAGACCTATATCGGTGCTATTTTTAAGTCGAATGTTATCTAAGTGTGAAATCAAAATCACTAAATACGACTTCAACTGTCACTATAACAGCTGTCATAGCTAAGACCTATCTCGGTGCTATTTTTAAGTCGAATGTAATCTAAGTATGAAATCAAAATCATAAAATACGACTTCAACTGTCACTATGACAGCTGTCATAGCTAAGACCTATATCGGTGCTACTTTTAAGTCGAATGTTATCTAAGTGTGAAATAAAAATCACTAAATACGTCATCAACTGTCACTTTGACAGCAGTCCTAACTAAGACCTATATCGGTGTTATTTTTAAGCCAAATATAGTCTAAGTGTGAGATCAAAATCACTAAATACGTCATCAACTGTCACTTTGACAACTGTCACAACTAAGACCTATCTCGGTGCTATTTTTAAGTCGAATGTAATCTAAGTATGAAATCAAAATCATAAAATACGACTTCAACTGTCACTTTGACAGCTGTCATAGCTAAGACCTATATCGGTGCTATTTTTAAGTTGAATGTAATCTAAGTGTGAAATCAAAATCACTAAATACGTCATCAACTGTCACTATGACAGGTGTCATAGATAAGAGCTATATCGGAGCTATTTTTAAATCGAATGTTATCTAAGTGTGAAATGAAAATCACTAAATACGACTTCAACTGTCACTATAACAGCTGTCATAGCTAAGACCTATCTCGGTGCTATTTTTAAGTCGAATGTAATCTAGTATGAAATCAAAATCATAAAATACGACTTCAACTGTCACTATGACAGCTGTCATAGCTAAGACCTATATCGGTGCTACTTTTAAGTCGAATGTTATCTAAGTGTGAGATCAAAATCATAAAATACGACTTCAACTGTCACTTTGACAGCTGTCATAGCTAAGACCATCTAAGTGTGAAATCAAAATCATAAAATATGACACCAACTGTCATTTTGACAGCTGTCACAGGTAAGATATAATATATCTATACAACAAAAAACATTTATTAGTAATTAAAAATTAAATAAAGTAATAATAATAATAACTATCTAATCTATAAGCCCCATGGTGGGGGGAAAAGTGGCCAAAACGCTGGCGGCATTGCCACGCTGGATGGCAATGCTAAGTTTTTGCCCAAAATAGTTAAGCCTCGTGTTTTAATCTAAGTCCCAGTTCAAAGTCAAAAATCATTTATTCTATTTAGACATCAAAGACGCACTTATGAACGTCAACTTTTCATTATAATGTACTTTAAAGACTCTACCGCCGCGTTCCAAAATATATAGAACCCACCGAGAAGAAGCGGCAAGAAACTCGGGGCCATTCTTTTTATATGGATGTTTACAATGTTTCTACTTAGGTACTACAAATATTACATTTTATGGGTGGCAGAGAGACAGCTTGCCAGAAGTAGAGTATTCCAAGCATCTTTATCTTCTATATAATGTCGAACTTTATAGTAAGCTTTTTTTATTAAAACGTTTTTTTACAGTCAACTTGAATTTGCCCTCTGTGAGCTCAGTTATGTGCTTTGGGATTTTAATGTAAAAACGCACACAATTTCCTAGGAATGACTTATTAGTCTTCGCAAGTCTAAAACTAGGTACCTACAGCTATCCTATTTGTATTTCTGTAGCTCTACCATGAGTTGGCAACGTAAAACGTCATCGATAGCCGATACTCGCTAGCGTCTACACGATCGTCGATTGCGAGCTGATTTAATTGGCACCATGAGTCGTTAAAAAGGTGCTTTCGACAATTCGATACTCGTTAGCGGGTCTCGTGTCGTTTTGGTTATTTCTTTATGTTGGCATTATCTAAGAACTAGCTTCACACGTATTATTTTGTCTTTTTCTATCAACGTACGTAAGAAGGAGAGCGTATGACGTCAATATAAACCAACAAAACAAAATAAGCTTAATTTACTTATTACTTACTGTGAACTCCATTACCTTCGAATTTATATTCATTATACGTACGTAGCTGACAGCTCCTCTTTCGACTGGTATTTGCGGAGAAGAAGACAAAGAGAAAATTGTATGAAGAAGATATTTATTTTGTTTTGTAACAAGTACATTTAGTACATACAATAAATAGTATATTAAAACCAGTTAAAAGTGTTTCTTTTTAAATCAAGAAATAGCGAAAATGAACCCATCCAAATGTTTTTATGCTGGTGGAGTGGAGTTCATGGAACTAGTAAGTACTAGTAACTTAGCCCGAATTAGTTTATTGATCAATTTTCTTACATTATTTCTACAATGATCTCTACTGTACTGTTGCTTTCTAATCATACACGACGACGATGTGAAAAATGAAGTAACAGGGATTATTGTATTGTGATTCTCTCTCAGGCATACTAACCATACATAACCTCTATACGTACTTGTGTAAAAACATAATAATAACGTTAATTCCTACAATAACATAGGCCTTAGCCTTCGCTTCTTAATCTGGGAGATAAAGTAAACCTATTATAATAGTCATCACCTATATGAGTTACTTACATGTATTTTGTTTTAAAATTATGTTCCTTGTAAACTTAATACTTATACTTTACAGGAAATGGAGACCTTAGCAAGCCTGCTAATGGACCACTAGAGCTACTGGTACCACATCCTTTTCAAGCCGCAGGAGGACCCAGCCTCACAATCGAAACTAGCAAAGCAGGCATTTGTGAAAGCTGACAATGAACGGCAGGTTTTCCAGCAAGATGCAGAGACAGCTTGATTTGAGGGACGGAGTTAGGAGAATAACTAACTGATGTTATTGGAACACGATAATTGTGTTGAAGTTGGCCTTCCTCAAATGTTTCCACAACTACCTATACATATTAGTTGTAATTAGATAATTAGTAATAGATGATTAGTAAACAATAAAACAAGTAAACTCATACTCATATTGTATTAAATAGGTACATGACGAGCCACCATGTTACTCTACCTTCCTAGCTAGACCCTACCTTCGAACAGAGGGTTGCCAGGTGTGATCCCCGGCAATCACAGACATATTTGGCCCGGAACTTAATGACACAGGGGAATTCTAATGGGGGTATGACTGTGAATGTTATTATGATCCTAGTTTTAAAAACAACCATAGTAAATTATCTGATATTATTGTAAATAAAAAGCAGATAAATCATTTCTATACATGTTTGTAGCTTTTTAAATATAATCATTGTACCTGAATGATGTGATAGTAAAGATTAAGTTGATATATGATTCCTATACATTTTAAGGTAGGTGAAATAAAAGACATACATACTACATAAGTAAGACTAATGTTTTTGGTGAGTAGGCCATGATGTGGGCCACTCAGTTTTTTTCTGAACTATTCTGTAAGTTGTACCTATGTTGAAATAAAATGTTTTGAATACAAATAAAGATGTTATTTATTATCACTAAATATTATTACTTATTCTCCAAGCTAATTGATCATGCAATGTCCTATACACTATCGGTTCACTGCAATTATTGCTTTCATCACCACTTCTCCACATTCATACGAGTAGGATTCTATGAAAGAAAGAAATTTTGTTAGTGTGCACATGAATTTGTGAGTAAAAGATATTGCAGAGACTATAAGGAATATTTTTGCTAGAGAAACATGACTACATAGATAGATATTTGAAGCATGTTTTAAAAACCTCCATACAGCTAACCTACTCAAACTGAAATGTTGAATAATAATAATTTTCCTAGCAGTAAAACTTCTGGCAAAAAAAGACTATTGTTTTATTGCTATTTAGTGATTCGCTTGTGCATATACTAAACTAAATTTCTCTAAACTATGGTAGTTTTTATTATGTTAATACTAAAATCCACATTCATGTTACACTTACAATTATAATTATAAACATAACTATTTAAATATGGGTAGTTTTACATCAGTTAGAATGGTTTAGAGAGCACGAACTTACATGATGGTTAAATTTGCACTAAACATATCCACAATTAAACAGAAATGGCAAATTTAAGTATTGTCACTTGCAAACATTATATGAATTTGGACATAAACATGAATAGATTATAATTAACAGAACAGATGATAATTTACTAAAAACAGATTTTAGTTTGCTAATTTAGTTTGGTGTTCTTAACAAGCGAATTACTACCAATGACCTGGATAACTTCCTGCCATAATATTAGTGCTCATCTTTTAAGCTTGGTGTAAATATTTCAAAATGTCTTCCATCAACACATCCAATTACCCTTGGGATCATAAATTTACTATTAAATCAAAGTGTCAGAAAACAGAGTGTCTGATAAAAAAAGTCAATAGAAATTTCATTATATATAAAAAATATAGGTAGTAAGCTACCGTTGTTTTATAACATTCCTATCCTCTTTTGTGTTTGGAAACTTGATGATTGTATTAAAGATGTTTAGGTAGGTACATGGTTTACTCTAAGCAACAGTGATTTCTTCTATTTAGATACACTGATCTCTTATTCTTATTCGTTTTGGGAGTGATGAGGCCTGCACTGACGTCCCGCTTGGGGTGTTATGTGCATTCCACCCTGCCAACATTTGCTCAAGCCAGCCTAACTTCTTCACATAGAGGAGTAAGGCCTTGGGGCGCTGGCACAACTGTTGCAATGTAGTTTGAGATGTTGTATAAACAATCGTCGATGATGCTGATGATGCATCATGCGTTCTGGAGTAGACCTCCAGTAATCCTGTTTTTGCTCTAATATCTTCCGTAGCCCTGCAGTGCAGCAACACAGTCTGCACACTCTTGTCCTTCTGCAGACAGTCCCAGATAGTGGGCTGTCCGTAGCTCTGATCTTGTGCAACTGGTAATTTAGATTACTGTGAGCAGTGATAATTCCCACCATTAGGCGAAGGTCCTGACGTTGTAATCATAGTAATTTGTTTGTAGTATTTTTGTTTAGGATTGGAAACATGGATTTCGCATGTTTACAGTCCTTCCTGTCATCCCAACAGTTTTGGTGTTTTCTTACTGTGTAGCTACTCAGGAGATTCTGCACACTGATCTCCTCGGAGTATTAATTATTCTGACACTGCCTCCTGGGAAAAATGATTTGCAGCTTCAAATACTTTTTGGGTGGTCCCCGTGCTGTGCATAGAACAGCAATGCAAATAAAACCTGTAATGCAAAGATAAAAAAGTAGTATACCTATCTGGGTTTATAATAAAATAATAATAAATAGCCTGTAGTTTTATTTGTAAGTTATTAGCATAACCTCAAATATGTAAAAAATAAATATGTTTACAGCTTACCTTAGACCCTAGTGAGACTCTTTGTGATGGTATTAAATCTGTTGAATCGACAATAAATGTCTTCAAAAGCATACACAGGTAAGATGCTTTTAGAAAGTCTTTAAAGCTTTCTTCACTAAGGTTTAGTGGACATCCAACTTGTTTTCTCATTTCGGCTTGAAATTGGGAATTCTCGTTGGTGATCTCCATTTTCAGCTGCTGTCACCATATTCAAAGCCAAATAAATTATTCCTGCCCATTTTATCGTAATACAAATAAAATTGTTTGATTATGTAAGTATTTTGAATTGAAACTCGATAGGTTATTTTCCCTTTCACACGATTCCACACCTCAAAATTCTCGTGAGTGGCGTAGTCGCTAACGTCTATCGAAATTTTCGAAGGCGATTGTCAAAATAATGACTTATGGTACCGTTTGAGTGAAAATCCAAGCAAATCGCGTATCGACATCGATTGTCGCTATCGACTCACGATTCGTTTTCGAAGCGACTGTTAATAAAATAAACTTGTGGTGCCGATTTTAGTTCTACAAGTGACCGCAAGGTGGCACTGTTCTTTTTTCATACAAATTTTCGTCGACAGTCGCTAGCGAGCATCGATTGGTGTCAATATTGTCAACTCATGGTAGAGCTACTGGTATTAAAAGTGTGGTGATCACTATTTAACTTATATTTATGTAAATTTTTACGAACATACATTATATTTTCAAATACATATAAGGAAGGCAACGTTAATATATTGATTTCTTTAAATAAATCTCTCAAAGATTCACGGGGACCCATTTCGTATATTCATAGCTCTAATAGCACGTTTCTGAAGGATAAATATGGTCTCTATATCAGCCGCTGAACCCCATAGCAATATCCCATATGACATTACGCTGTGGAAATATGCAAAATACACTAACCGCGCCGTAGAAGCATCTGTTAGCTCTCTTATTTAGTTGCGCTTCGCAGTTGAGCCTAGGGCCCTAAACGGCATAGATATAACAATATTATCATACAAACTTGTTTACGTAATGTTACCAAAATTGGAATCTAACACAGTTAGGCTTTTAGCTTTATGATTGATGTAGGTACTTCAATTTCATTTCATGTTTAGTAATCTCAATTCTACCTGAAAAAAAAGGTAACTGTTTATGAAGGGCAGTATAAAATATCCATTAAATTTATAATTAGCAGAACATTAGGTACCTACAATAATTATATATAATGTTATGTTATGGAACCCTTCGTGCACGAGTCCGACTCGCACTTGACGTATTTTTTTTACTTAACATGAAACCATTTTGGTTAATCTCTTGAAAAAAATACCGCATTGTCTAAACATTTGTCACACAATCGCTCATCTTTACTTTATGCTAAATTAATCGACTTTAATATTATTCTTCTCATCATCTTTTTACATTGACGTTAAACACCGTGCTTTTAAAGCAAATAAAAATATCATAAACACATTTTATTAAAAACTTGTCACGTGCTAGACTCGCGCACGAAGGCTATTTTCTACTTGCAAAAAATACAACCCTGTCAAAGATATCCTAACTAATATTGCAATTTTGTTTATGTGTTACGCTCTCACGCCTAAACGGGGATTTCGGGAAAGAACGTAGGATCCTTGTCATCGTCATCATAATTATCTTCATCATCATTTATCACCATGTGGGTGAAACCACGGAACGCAGCTAGTACATTATAAGGACTGGTGCGAAGGTTAGTAATAGGGTCTCGTAACAGAAAAACCGGAAAAGAAAATAATAAACACAGTGTCATTGTGTTTAGTTCGGCCCTGGAAAAATCTAAGTAAGTACCTAAGTCCCATGTTCCAGAATGCAACTCAAATACAGTTTGATATCTGATCATCTAATCAATACTTGAGATTATAATCTCTGCTTGAGCATTGTTTATAAACTATTCTCAGTTGAACTAGTTTCAAACCGATACGCAATCAACGATTTGTTTTTTCTACGGAACAATCTGTTTTTGCTTAAATTTGATTACATTGACAATATTGGTGCCGTTCTACACTGAATTTGATAACGAACCAGTTGACTCAACAGCAGCTTCGCTCGCTTGGGTTTGGTGTAGTGAAGGAAGCATCTTTTTGGAATTTCAGGGTCCTGGAATGTCCATTTATACTAAAACTGGATAATTACGTATTTATCGTTCTCTAGATTTTGATTGTTTTAGTGCACATGACTAGTAGGTAACGAGAAAAGTTACCAATGTGTTACGTTATAATACTACACTTAAATAACGTGTTACATTTGACTCTCATCGCTGACGACTGATGCTAGTTTCATCTCTCATCCATGCCGCCTTAATGCGTGCCGCAGATGTCGTGCGTGATTTAAGAACATTTTATAGAATACCTGGCTTAGTTAGGTTAGGATTGGATGGACGACGGGCTTTGTTTTTTCATAACCCACATTCATAATCATTATTTTGTTTACTGATTCGTGATGAGTACTCCTTTCTGGTCCTAAATCAATAAAAATGTTATAATAATAATATAATAAAGGGATCTATAATAATATAAGAGATTGTCACTCACTATTAATCAAATAACTATGATGGTTATATCGTTAAAAAAATGTTTGATTGGTCGCTTGGCCTGCCTTAGGTACAATCAACTTAGCTCACTTGTGTCATATAATATACCAATATGGTCTATGGTAGCATATAATATGTAAAATTATCATTGATAATAACATCATATAAACTTGGTAGACATACATGAGACATTATTTACATTGTTACCTTTTTTATGAAACAGGCCTATGTTCAAATCACAAGCTGACAACTATACTGCAACTGCAGGCTTAACAAGTTTTAATGAACTAATGTCACAATATAGGAGGCAGACGAAATCACTGCACACATGAATCTATTAATGCCTGGTTGCAGCAGACTAAAAATATTAACACAAGCATTATAGCAAAGCATAGTTTATATGAACACATTTTATTTATGTAATAATATATTTATTTTGCGTTTCAGTGCAGCTGCAGATGCTTCGCCAGCAAACACTCTATTTTTTAGAACACAGTATCTTCTTATACATATAGTAAAAAAACTACTAATTATGGTGCATACATTTGAGTTCCTGTGCTCCATACAAATGTTCAGGAAATAGAAATTCACATTTGACATTATGTGCTCAGATATGGTTTTTTTTAAGTAAGTCGTGTGAGCCTTTTCTCTGAGAAATTCATTTATCAGGGCAGCGCAGTGTTCTACACAGACGACCATTTCTTTTGTAACATAATTTAAACTTTTTTTAAACTCTGAGTACTCTCTAAACTCCACAAACAAATGAAAGTTTTCAACACTTGTTGATATTAATGCTTTTTTACAATCCTCACAATTAGGCATCCTCTTCATTACGAACCCACACACATATGCACATGCCTGAATTTCTGCATTGTTGTCTTGTATGGCATCATCAATTTGAGGTAATTCAATTGAGGACAGAAATTCAGGCTCTGTCCTTGCAAATGTATGCTGTGGTGTGGACTGTGAAATGGATAATAGTGTTTCAAAATTGTTAATTATGACGCTATTATCAGTTTCACAGTTTCCTGAAGTGCCCATGTGTGACATTATTGTTAATATGGCAGTTTTTAAGCCAGCTACAAATTGGCTGCATGTTGGATTGGAATTGGATCCACAGTTGCCACGAATGCAGCCAAAAAGATTTTCAATAGGGTCTTGTTGTAATCGCCTAGTGGCAAGGCTAGTGATGTGGTGTTTTTGCACCAAGCTCCTCCACAATTTCTCAATGGCATTGAGAGTCCATATCCAACCTTCTTGTGATGGCGGCTTACGTGGGCTTCCAATATACTTAATAGATGAAAAAAATCTTTTCATTTTTTCAAAGCATTTTAAATGTGGACTTGAATGTTTTAAATTTGTTGCATGAGCTTTTCCTCTGCGCAAATCCGAGCAATCGCTGTTAAGACAATCAAACAGATTATCCATATTTATAATAACATTTGCTGTTACAGCTGCGTCCAGAGTAAGGTCTCCTGAAAATAAGAGTAAGGTGATTAAATAAATGTTTGCTTCATATGAACTTTGTTATTTTGATTGTTACAAATTTTTGAGTTAATATTCTAGCTGTAACCTGCTATCACATCTGTTAATATTTTGATGTAGTTGGGGGTCATTGACATTTTACTGACATTTTACTAACATTGAATTAAGCTCTCAAGTTGCCTGAAGATGTGGGGACAGCCATGACAGCTGTAGGCTCTAGTCAGCCTAAAGATGTAGGTACATATCCTACAAATCAAATTACTGTGTGCATGAGATTTAAGAACTAATGTCTCTAAGTGATGAGCGCAGTTTAGAGCCACAGAACGGTGATACTGCAACTGTAATGAACAGGCATGATGCATCCTATCAGGTACGGTCTTCTCTACTTCATCACTTCAAAACATTAAAAATAAACATTCACCATGCTATCATGCAATAAAGAAAGTACCTACCTATCTAGTTTACATACCTTTAGCTACTTTGGCTAACATTCCTCCTGCTACGGAATGGCTAAGAACTTGTGCTGCATATTTAACCTTCATTTTTTGTTTTGAATTGGGCTCTAAGTGATCCTTCTTCAAAGCTGGTGCATACACAAAGTTTGGGTTGGTTCAATATCATATTTTAAAAACAAGTTTCTAAAGCATTTTAATAAATGTGGTACATCAAAAAGTGCTGTGATTTGTTTGCCATTGTGGTGTATATAAGGGTGTTGCAGTGATGCACCCAAGATAGTGAGGGCTCGCCTGTTTACGCCATCCATATCGCACACAATGGCCGCAATATTTACTCCCACCTCATGGCACTTTTGTAGAACCTGAAATGATAAATAATGAACAATTATTCTAACTGATGTAATAACTATTCACATTGGGTCTGTTATGCAAAAGTATTGATAACGGTGTACAATTGAGAAACTAATAATAATATCAAGAAGAAATATTTGCATTTTTGTATGTCTGTAATGAATAGACTCTAAAACAACTCGTATCAATTTCAAAAATTCTTTCTCCATTATACTATGTAATCCCTAAATAACATAGGCTATATATATATTTTGATTCATCATTATCATCATCCATCACCATGCAGACGGAGCGTAGCTAGTATTATATAAATGTTGTCATCATCATCCCTACACATGTAGGGTCAATCGATACCATATGTTTTTCTGTAATATGAATGGACACAACAAGGAATATAATTTGGTTTTAGTATTAGTTTAGGTAATAGGGTTTTGCCACACCGCTGACTGCTGCCTACTAGACGCACTTTTCTGCCTATGAGACTTCAGTCGCCTTTTAAGACATTCTAAGGCAGGTGTTTAAAAAAAATACTTACCTCTTTAATTAGCACAGCCAGTCTGTCTGCAGAAGAAAACCCACTTGAAAAGTAATGGGCAATTGGCTGTTTAACTTTCTTACGTATCCCCGCAACCATAAACACCAATGCATATGCTGCAATAATTGGGGATCTTCCCTGTGAAGCATGGTCCTGAAATCCTGAAATCTTCTTTAGGGTTGTAATTGAGATGTTTTTTTATTGACATTTCATCAAACATTAATGTGTATTCATTGTCTGAAGGCTTTTGTGTCTTTGTGTAATTTTGGAGGACTTCAAAAACTGGTTGATTGATTCCAGCATTAAAAGGTACTCTATTGAGTAGACTTTTTAATGTACTGGGTGATGGTAACTGAAAAAGCCTTTGCAGCAAACGGTAACAAGTTGGTGATCTTTTATAAATTCTTAGAGCAGTAATTTTTTCTTTTTTATTCCACCTTCGACCAGTACTTTTCTTTTTAAAGTTCCGTATCTGTCCTTGCAACAGTTGCGCAAATGTCGGAGATATCTTCTTTGATAACTTTTTTATGGATACATCATCTGTCACACGTTTTAAAATATCTTTTGACTTCAGATGTCTAACGCAATTGCGCAGTTGGCAAATTTTTCGCATATATTTGCTACATTTGGCATACAAAAACTTCTCCTTTTCTGAAGTTGGTTTAACTATTGTTTGCACTTGAGCATCTAAAGATGTCCCAACATTAGGCTCACTATTTGCACCAATGGTCACTTCCTGTAAGACCCCATGTGAAGGACCAGGCTGATTGGTAGGTCTTGTGTTTGTGATATCCTGTAAGACCCCATGTGAAGGACCAGGTTGAGGCCTTATTGTATACTTGGGCAATTGTGGTTCATTCTGGAATAAAATAACTAATGAGTTACAGATGAAAAGGTATTGAAAATATATAACTAAACTAACAAATACAGATAGATAGGAACTCTTTAGTTAAAACATAATGGTACAAAAGGCAGTCTTATCGCGATTCCTTCCAGACAACCTTTGCATAGAAAGTGTAATATTTTCAGGGACAGTGGTAAATAGTATCAGCGTAAGTATAGAAAATAGTGAATAGGTACATGTACCTAAATGCCTGATAACAAATGTAATATATATATATCTATATATTACATAATATATATATACATATACTGCCTAGTTCAATAAGTAACAAAAATAGATTTGAAATTTTTGCAAACACCAATAATATTTAAACCACAGATATAATTTTTTAATTTGGTCTTAATTGAATTAGGCGTTGGAGTTGGGATTGGAGCTGTGGTAGCCAAGTGATTACACCTATTGACTGCTAATCAGAAGGTACCTGGTACCCCATGGCAGTAGAACATTTTGCGAATGCTGATCTAGCTAGCTACCTACTACCCTCAAGTAGCAAAGTATACTTCTGCCCTACAAATTGAAGCAGCAATCGTGGACGGAACAGTATGGACTACTGAGCAGCAATACCATGGGTTAACTCTCTTTCAGCTTGAGCCCCTCCTCACTGGTGGAAAGGCATTGTGTGTTTGTTACCCTGCCTATTTTCCATTGTCAGTTTAGTAGGCTGTGTTATCGCTAAGAGCGATCTGTTCAGGAAAACCTTTGGATAAATACCAATAGGTGAGACGGTGATCAATATCTAGCTTACAGTCACAACATAAATTTGTTCTAATACTGACTTGCAACTTACATCACATGGAACCACAGATCTCCGTAACTTCTGTAGAGTATCATCAGTGAAGTCAGCTTCAAGAAAATGATTTTCACACAACATTCTATGCTCACTGTGGAGTTTCATTTGAAATGTTGTTGATGAGTATGTATTGGGCCCATAGTTCACAGCTGAAAGTTCAAAAAAAATACTTAATAAAAATTCTATTTGGGTTACTTATATTGTTTTGATTCTGAAATGGGTACTGTAAAATATTTGTTGCAGCCAAATGCTAATTGCCTAACCGTTTTATGAAACACCACTGTTCTATCAATGCCGTGAATATTTACCATTTATATCATATTTATCCAGCTACAGATACAGCTTTTAAGCCCCCACATGCATGAAGTACTATGACACAACTAGATTTGTGTGAAATTTTGTATAACTTGTACAACATACACATCATTTATTTTAATCTTACTTCCATGGGGACTCAGGCTACAGGTAAGTTAGAAATATTACTCCCAATGGAAAGCTACATGAATGCAAAGACGAAATATAATATTTAGTGCATTCAAATAGATCACTTCTGATAGTTTTTAGCGAAAATGCTAATAACGCTCATAAGGGGCGTTCGAATGGGAATCTGTGGGTGAAAATGTCATTCATGTCTCGGAATGCTAAAAAAGAGGAATTATTGCCACCAATAAGGGTAATTTTTGACGCACGTCCAAAGCATGGTTGTTTGTGATCATTATTTGACAGCTATGTATTTGATCATAAACATGCGATTTTAGGTCTTATGCTCAGTTGAGCGCTTTTTTGTTAAAGCGTTTGTACAGATCAAAACTGTTACTTTTGTCACTTTTGCCCACACCCTATTCAAACGCACTATATGTAGTTTCTGGATTTCTTAGTTAGGTCAATTTTAAGGATTCAGAATTAACCAGATTTGCTAATTCTTGTTTGATTTGACTCTAATAAAATACTTAAAAATAGAAGTTCTTAGAGGCTTCTGTCTGCAACTATTGTCATAATTCTGCCAGTGTCTGTTGTGCTAGTTCCATAAACTATCAGGAGAATTAGCAATTGTTTAATAATATGAGGAGTGGTACATATGGAGAGTCGCACTAAGACATGACCATAAAAATATCAGTAAATATACATACCGTATAAGGTTATTTATGCCAGGCTTTGGAAATCTAAACAATTTTGCGTTGTCTGCGAACGGTGAGCGGCCGCATTTAAAGCATTTCCTTTTGTTTTCTTTCTCCGACATGATCACAAACTAAAATAAGAGTCTCTGCTCAAATTATTATAATATAATCAAGAGTCAACTTCTCACATCACACACAACTGAGTCAATTTCTCGAAGTTCCTAATCGCAATTAACATAACTTTTTGAAGGCACGGAGGAACATAAGCTCAACTCGACGTGGATTTAATGCTATATTCAAGGAACTCAACGAACGAAACTGAAATCACTGAAACCGGCACTAAATCCGAATGAAAACAATAACACACCCACCAAAGAGAATATTTTAGCATGCCGGATGTGACATCAAAATATTTAATGTGTTATCACCTTTGAATAATATTTTAAATGGCAACTATAAAAATTAGCCCCCGTCGGTAATTTCATTTGCCCCATACAAATGTGCCATCCCGTCGCCAGTGCGACCGCTTTTATAGGTTATGGCGTACTTACACGTGGTCGTTTTAAACATTAAGATTGCAATACAAAGTGATGGCATGTTTTATAATTAATTGTACGTAATAAACTTAAATCATTTTGAGAATAATTATATTATTTATTTTAATTGGAATAATTTACTGTAAACAATTTCAAAAATATGAATCTATGTTTTATAAATCAATTCAAATAAATCAATTTAACAAATCTAATTGTTATAGACTAATTATTATTGGCTAATTATTGTATCCGCGCCGATATATATATTGTTGGAGACGAAAATAGCCTAGTAGACCGAAAAGTATAAAAGGCGGCGCGCAGAGCGGTCGTGTCTCACTCTGCCTTCAACCGTCGACGAGTCAACATCTCCGAGTTCGTTATTGCGGTGACGTCAATCCTTGTCGTGATTTTGTATAGTGCAAACACTGTCGTAATGATTGATAGTTATTTTTTATTTTTTTTTAATTTTTTTTAAAATTTTTTTTTAATTTTTTTTTCCTCTTAATAAATTAATGTTCTGCTATTTGTAGAGATAAATAACTGTAAGGTTAATGTTACCGCTGTGTTAATACTTTTATACGGCAATGTTTTGTCTTGTATAACTTGTATGCAACATGAGAAGTACTGATCACTATGATTGACACGTCACTGTAGTATGGAAGTACTTCAGGATTTAAATGAAACAATTGTCAACATGAACCCTATATGAATGGGTACCTATGGAAACTTGGTAATGTATGTAAGGCATGGAATGTTTTTCCTTTGTTTTCATTGCATGGTGTGGTGCGGGTGATGGAAGTCCAGAATTTTATCGTAGTACGTCGACAGATATTAACACACTCATTTGTTTTTCAGCTGTTCCGAGCAGGTATCCTGAGCGGCTGCCCAAACTGCTTCGCTGGGCTGCTGCGCTGAGCAACTGCCCGTGCTTCTGCGCTGAGCGGCCGCCCAAGCCGCTGTCCCGAGCAGTTGTCTGCTGGAAGTCAAGTCCGGAGTAATCGACACCAAAGATTACCTTGTGTGGTGTCATGCAAAAGTAGTAGCGTGAGTATGTTGAGACATTCGTCAGTTAATCTTCACGAATTGATATCATGCGCTAGTTTTCTTTGGTATACATTAATAAAGAAAAATATCACTAAACTGTGCGAGTGAGATCTTAGTAAAGTATGTAAGGCATGGAATGTTTTTCCTTTGTTTTCATTGCATGGTGTGGAGCGGGTGATGGAAGTCTAGAATTTTATCGTAGTACGTCGACAGATATTAACACATTCATTTGTTTTTCAGCTGTCCCGAGCAGGTATCCTGAGCGGCTGCCCAAACTGCTGCGCTGGGCTGCTGCGCTGAGCAACTGCCCGTGCTTCTGCGCTGAGCGGCCGCCCAAGCCGCTGTCCCGAGCAGTTGTATGCTGGAAGTCAAGTCCGGAGTAATCGACACCAAAGATTACCTTGTGTGGTGTCATGCAAAGGTGGTATCGTGAGTATGTCGAGACATTCGACAGTTAATCTTCACAAATTGATATCATGTGCTAGTTGTCTTTGGTATGCATTAATAAAGAAAAATATCACTTAACTGTGCGAGTGAGATCTTAGTAAAGTATGTAAGGCATGGAATGTTTTTCCTTTGTTTTCATTGCATGGTGTGGTGCGGGTGATGGAAGTCTAGAATTTTATCGTAGTACGTCGACAGATATTAACACATTCATTTGTTTTTCAGCTGTCCCGAGCAGGTATCCTGAGCGGCTGCCCAAACTGCTGCGCTGGGCTGCTGCGCTGAGCAACTGCCCGTGCTTCTGCGCTGAGCGGCCGCCCAAGCCGCTATCCCGAGCAGTTGTCAGCTGGAAGTCAAGTCCGGAGTAATCGACACCAAAGATTACCTTGTGTGGTGTCATGTAAAGGTGGTATCGTGAGTATGTCGAGACATTCGACAACTAATCTTCACAAATTGATATCATGCGCTAGTTGTCTTTGGTATGCATTAATAAAGAAAAATATCACTAAACTGTGCGAGTGAGATCTTAGTAAAGTATGTAAGGCATGGAATGTTTTTCCTTTGTTTTCATTGCATGGTGTGGTGCGGGTGATGGAAGTCTAGAATTTTATCGTAGTACGTCGACAGATATTAACACATTCATTTGTTTTTCAGCTGTCCCGAGCAGGTATCCTGAGCGGCTGCCCAAACTGCTGCGCTGGGCTGCTGCGCTGAGCAACTGCCCGTGCTTCTGCGCTGAGCGGCCGCCCAAGCCGCTGTCCCGAGCAGTTGTCTGCTGGAAGTCAAGTCCGGAGTAATCGACACCAAAGATTACCTTGTGTGGTGTCATGCAAAGGTAGTATCGTGAGTATGTCGAGACATTCGTCAGTTAATCTTCACAAATTGATATCATGCGCTAGTTTTCTTTGGTATGCATTAATAAAGAAAAATATCAATAAACTGTGCGAGCGAGATCTTAGTAAAGTATGTAAGGCATGGAATTTTTTTCCTTTAATTTCATTGCATGGTGTGGTGCGGGTGATGGAAGTCCAGAATTTTATCGTAGTACGTCGACAGATATTAACACATTCATTTGTTTTTCAGCTGTCCCGAGCAGGTATCCTGAGCGGCTGCCCAAACTGCTGCGATGGGCTGCTGCGCTGAGCAACTGCCCGTGCTTCTGCGCTGAGCGGCCGCCCAAGCCGCTGTCCCGAGCAGTTGTATGCTGGAAGTCAAGTCCGGAGTAATCGACACCAAAGATTACCTTGTGTGGTGTCATGCAAAGGTGGTATCGTGAGTATGTCGAGACATTCGACAGTTAATCTTCACAAATTGATATCATGTGCTAGTTGTCTTTGGTATGCATTAATAAAGACAAATATCACTAAACTGTGCGAGTGAGATCTTAGTAAAGTATGTAAGGCATGGAATGTTTTTCCTTTGTTTTCATTACATGGTGTGGTGCGGGTGATGGAAGTCTAGAATTTTATCGTAGTACGTCGACAGATATTAACACATTCATTTGTTTTTCAGCTGTCCCGAGCAGGTATCCTGAGCGGCTGCCCAAACTGCTGCGCTGAGCAACTGCCCGTGCTTCTGCGCTGAGCGGCCGCCCAAGCCGCTATCCCGAGCAGTTGTCAGCTGGAAGTCAAGTCCGGAGTAATCGACACCAAAGATTACCTTGTGTGGTGTCATGTAAAGGTGGTATCGTGAGTATGTCGAGACATTCGACAACTAATCTTCACAAATTGATATCATGCGCTAGTTGTCTTTGGTATGCATTAATAAAGAAAAATATCACTAAACTGTGCGAGTGAGATCTTAGTAAAGTATGTAAGGCATGGAATGTTTTTCCTTTGTTTTCATTGCATGGTGTGGTGCGGGTGATGGAAGTCTAGAATTTTATCGTAGTACGTCGACAGATATTAACACATTCATTTGTTTTTCAGCTGTCCCGAGCAGGTATCCTGAGCGGCTGCCCAAACTGCTGCGCTGGGCTGCTGCGCTGAGCAACTGCCCGTGCTTCTGCGCTGAGCGGCCGCCCAAGCCGCTGTCCCGAGCAGTTGTATGCTGGAAGTCAAGTCCGGAGTAATCGACACCAAAGATTACCTTGTGTGGTGTCATGCAAAGGTGGTATCGTGAGTATGTCGAGACATTCGACAGTTAATCTTCACAAATTGATATCATGTGCTAGTTGTCTTTGGTATGCATTAATAAAGAAAAATATCACTTAACTGTGCGAGTGAGATCTTAGTAAAGTATGTAAGGCATGGAATGTTTTTCCTTTGTTTTCATTGCATGGTGTGGTGCGGGTGATGGAAATCTAGAATTTTATCGTAGTACGTCGACAGATATTAACACATTCATTTGTTTTTCAGCTGTCCCGAGCAGGTATCCTGAGCGGCTGCCCAAACTGCTGCGCTGGGCTGCTGCGCTGAGCAACTGCCCGTGCTTCTGCGCTGAGCGGCCGCCCAAGCCGCTATCCCGAGCAGTTGTCAGCTGGAAGTCAAGTCCGGAGTAATCGACACCAAAGATTACCTTGTGTGGTGTCATGTAAAGGTGGTATCGTGAGTATGTCGAGACATTCGACAACTAATCTTCACAAATTGATATCATGCGCTAGTTGTCTTTGGTATGCATTAATAAAGAAAAATATCACTAAACTGTGCGAGTGAGATCTTAGTAAAGTATGTAAGGCATGGAATGTTTTTCCTTTGTTTTCATTGCATGGTGTGGTGCGGGTGATGGAAGTCTAGAATTTTATCGTAGTACGTCGACAGATATTAACACATTCATTTGTTTCTCAGCTGTCCCGAGCAGGTATCCTGAGCGGCTGCCCAAACTGCTGCGCTGGGCTGCTGCGCTGAGCAACTGCCCGTGCTTCTGCGCTGAGCGGCCGCCCAAGCCGCTGTCCCGAGCAGTTGTCTGCTGGAAGTCAAGTCCGGAGTAATCGACACCAAAGATTACCTTGTGTGGTGTCATGCAAAGGTAGTATCGTGAGTATGTCGAGACATTCGTCAGTTAATCTTCACAAATTGATATCATGCGCTAGTTTTCTTTGGTATGCATTAATAAAGAAAAATATCAATAAACTGTGCGAGCGAGATCTTAGTAAAGTATGTAAGGCATGGAATGTTTTTCCTTTAATTTCATTGCATGGTGTGGTGCGGGTGATGGAAGTCCAGAATTTTATCGTAGTACGTCGACAGATATTAACACATTCATTTGTTTTTCAGCTGTCCCGAGCAGGTATCCTGAGCGGCTGCCCAAACTGTTGCGCTGGGCTGCTGCGCTGAGCAACTGCCCGTGCTTCTGCGCTGAGCGGCCGCCCAAGCCGCTGTCCCGAGCAGTTGTCAGCTGGAAGTCAAGTCCGGAGTAATCGACACCAAAGATTACCTTGTGTGGTGTCATGCAAAGGTGGTATCGTGAGTATGTCGAAACATTCGACAACTAATCTTCACAAATTGATATCATGCGCTAGTTGTCTTTGGTATGCATTAATAAAGAAAAATATCACTAAACTGTGCGAGTGAGATCATAGTAAAGTATGTAAGGCAATGAATGTTTTTCCTTTGTTTTCATTGCATGGTGTGGTGCGGGTGATGAAAGTCTAGAATTTTATCGTAGTACGTCGACAGATATTATAACACATTCATTTGTTTTTCAGCTGTCCCGAGCAGGTATCCTGAGCGGCTGCCCAAACTGTTGCGCTGAGCAACTGCCCGTGCTTCTGCGCTGAGCGGCCGCCCATGCCGCTGTCCCGAGCAGTTGTCTGCTGGAAGTCAAGTCCGGAGTAATCGTCACCAAAGATTACCTTGTGTGGAGTCATGCAAAGGTGGTATCGTGAGTATGTCGAGACATTCGACAGTTAATCTTCACAAATTGATATCATGCGCTAGTTGTCTTTGGTATGCATTAATAAAGAAAAATATCACTAAACTGTGCGAGTGAGATCTTAGTAAAGTATGTAAGGCATGGAATGTTTTTCCTTTGTTTTCATTGCATGGTGTGGTGCGGGTGATGGAAGTCTAGAATTTTATCGTAGTACGTCGACAGATATTAACACATTCATTTGTTTTTCAGCTGTCCCGAGCAGGTATCCTGAGCGGCTGCCCAAACTGCTGCGCTGGGCTGCTGCGCTGAGCAACTGCCCGTGCTTCTGCGCTGAGCGGCCGCCCAAGCCGCTGTCCCGAGCAGATGTCTGCTGGAAGTCAAGTCCGGAGTAATCGACACCAAAGATTACCTTGTGTGGTGTCATGTAAAGGTGGTATCGTGAGTATGTCGAGACATTCGTCAGTTAATCTTCACAAATTGATATCATGCGCTAGTTTTCTTTGGTATGCATTAATAAAGAAAAATATCAATAAACTGTGCGAGCGAGATCTTAGTAAAGTATGTAAGGCATGGAATTTTTTTCCTTTAATTTCATTGCATGGTGTGGTGCGGGTGATGGAAGTCCAGAATTTTATCGTAGTACGTCGACAGATATTAACACATTCATTTGTTTTTCAGCTGTCCCGAGCAGGTATCCTGAGCGGCTGCCCAAACTGCTGCGATGAGCTGCTGCGCTGAGCAACTGCCCGTGCTTCTGCGCTGAGCGGCCGCCCAAGCCGCTGTCCCGAGCAGTTGTATGCTGGAAGTCAAGTCCGGAGTAATCGACACCAAAGATTACCTTGTGTGGTGTCATGCAAAGGTGGTATCGTGAGTATGTCGAGACATTCGACAGTTAATCTTCACAAATTGATATCATGTGCTAGTTGTCTTTGGTATGCATTAATAAAGAAAAATATCACTTAACTGTGCGAGTGAGATCTTAGTAAAGTATGTAAGGCATGGAATGTTTTTCCTTTGTTTTCATTGCATGGTGTGGTGCGGGTGATGGAAGTCTAGAATTTTATCGTAGTACGTCGACAGATATTAACACATTCATTTGTTTTTCAGCTGTCCCGAGCAGGTATCCTGAGCGGCTGCCCAAACTGCTGCGCTGAGCAACTGCCCGTGCTTCTGCGCTGAGCGGCCGCCCAAGCCGCTATCCCGAGCAGTTGTCAGCTGGAAGTCAAGTCCGGAGTAATCGACACCAAAGATTACCTTGTGTGGTGTCATGTAAAGGTGGTATCGTGAGTATGTCGAGACATTCGACAACTAATCTTCACAAATTGATATCATGCGCTAGTTGTCTTTGGTATGCATTAATAAAGAAAAATATCACTAAACTGTGCGAGTGAGATCTTAGTAAAGTATGTAAGGCATGGAATGTTTTTCCTTTGTTTTCATTGCATGGTGTGGTGCGGGTGATGGAAGTCTAGAATTTTATCGTAGTACGTCGACAGATATTAACACATTCATTTGTTTTTCAGCTGTCCCGAGCAGGTGTCCTGTGCGGCTGCCCAAACTGTTGCGCTGGGCTGCTGCGCTGAGCAACTGCCCGTGCTTCTGCGCTGAGCGGCCGCCCATGCCGCTGTCCCGAGCAGTTGTCTGCTGGAAGTCAAGTCCGGAGTAATCGTCACCAAAGATTACCTTGTGTGGAGTTATGCAAAGGTGGTATCGTGAGTATGTCGAGACATTCGACAGTTAATCTTCACAAATTGATATCATGCGCTAGTTGTCTTTGGTATGCATTAATAAAGAAAAATATCACTAAACTGTGCGAGTGAGATCTTAGTAAAGTATGTAAGGCATGGAATGTTTTTCCTTTGTTTTCATTGCATGGTGTGGTACGGGTGATGGAAGTCTAGAATTTTATCGTAGAACGTCGACACATATTAACACATTCATTTGTTTTTCAGCTGTCCCGAGCAGGTATCCTGAGCGGCTGCCCAAACTGCTGCGCTGGGCTGCTGCGCTGAGCAACTGCCCGTGCTTCTGCGCTGAGCGGCCGCCCAAGCCGCTGTCCCGAGCAGTTGTCAGCTGGAAGTCAAGTCCGGAGTAATCGACACCAAAGATTACCTTGTGTGGTGTCATGCAAAGGTGGTATCGTGAGTATGTCGAAACATTCGACAACTAATCTTCACAAATTGATATCATGCGCTAGTTGTCTTTGGTATGCATTAATAAAGAAAAATATCACTAAACTGTGCGAGCGAGATCATAGTAAAGTATGTAAGGCATGGAATGTTTTTCCTTTGTTTTCATTGCATGGTGTGGTGCGGGTGATGAAAGTCCAGAATTTTATCGTAGTACGTCGACAGATATTAACACATTCATTTGTTTTTCAGCTGTCCCGAGCAGGTATCCTGAGCGGCTGCCCAAACTGTTGCGCTGGGCTGCTGCGCTGAGCAACTGCCCGTGCTTCTGCGCTGAGCGGCCGCCCATGCCGCTGTCCCGAGCAGTTTTCTGCTGGAAGTCAAGTCCGGAGTAATCGACACCAAAGATTACCTTGTGTGGTGTCATGCAAAGGTAGTATCGTGAGTATGTCGAGACATTCGTCAGTTAATCTTCACAAATTGATATCATGCGCTAGTTTTCTTTGGTATGCATTAATAAAGAAAAATATCAATAAACTGTGCGAGCGAGATCTTAGTAAAGTATGTAAGGCATGGAATTTTTTTCCTTTAATTTCATTGCATGGTGTGGTGCGGGTGATGGAAGTCCAGAATTTTATCGTAGTACGTCGACAGATATTAACACATTCATTTGTTTTTCAGCTGTCCCGAGCAGGTATCCTGAGCGGCTGCCCAAACTGCTGCGATGGGCTGCTGCGCTGAGCAACTGCCCGTGCTTCTGCGCTGAGCGGCCGCCCAAGCCGCTGTCCCGAGCAGTTGTATGCTGGAAGTCAAGTCCGGAGTAATCGACACCAAAGATTACCTTGTGTGGTGTCATGCAAAGGTGGTATCGTGAGTATGTCGAGACATTCGTCAGTTAATCTTCACAAATTGATATCATGTGCTAGTTGTCTTTGGTATGCATTAATAAAGAAAAATATCACTTAACTGTGCGAGTGAGATCTTAGTAAAGTATGTAAGGCATGGAATGTTTTTCCTTTGTTTTCATTGCATGGTGTGGTGCGGGTGATGGAAGTCTAGAATTTTATCGTAGTACGTCGACAGATATTAACACATTCATTTGTTTTTCAGCTGTCCCGAGCAGGTATCCTGAGCGGCTGCCCAAACTGCTGCGCTGAGCAACTGCCCGTGCTTCTGCGCTGAGCGGCCGCCCAAGCCGCTATCCCGAGCAGTTGTCAGCTGGAAGTCAAGTCCGGAGTAATCGACACCAAAGATTACCTTGTGTGGTGTCATGTAAAGGTGGTATCGTGAGTATGTCGAGACATTCGACAACTAATCTTCACAAATTGATATCATGCGCTAGTTGTCTTTGGTATGCATTAATAAAGAAAAATATCACTAAACTGTGCGAGTGAGATCTTAGTAAAGTATGTAAGGCATGGAATGTTTTTCCTTTGTTTTCATTGCATGGTGTGGTGCGGGTGATGGAAGTCTAGAATTTTATCGTAGTACGTCGACAGATATTAACACATTCATTTGTTTTTCAGCTGTCCCGAGCAGGTGTCCTGAGCGGCTGCCCAAACTGTTGCGCTGGGCTGCTGCGCTGAGCAACTGCCCGTGCTTCTGCGCTGAGCGGCCGCCCATGCCGCTGTCCCGAGCAGTTGTCAGCTGGAAGTCAAGTCCGGAGTAATCGACACCAAAGATTACCTTGTGTGGTGTCATGTAAAGGTGGTATCGTGAGTATGTCGAGACATTCGACAACTAATCTTCACAAATTGATATCATGCGCTAGTTGTCTTTGGTATGCATTAATAAAGAAAAATATCACTAAACTGTGCGAGTGAGATCTTAGTAAAGTATGTAAGGCATGGAATGTTTTTCCTTTGTTTTCATTGCATGGTGTGGTGCGGGTGATGGAAGTCTAGAATTTTATCGTAGTACGTCGACAGATATTAACACATTCATTTGTTTTTCAGCTGTCCCGAGCAGGTGTCCTGTGCGGCTGCCCAAACTGTTGCGCTGGGCTGCTGCGCTGAGCAACTGCCCGTGCTTCTGCGCTGAGCGGCCGCCCATGCCGCTGTCCCGAGCAGTTGTCTGCTGGAAGTCAAGTCCGGAGTAATCGTCACCAAAGATTACCTTGTGTGGAGTTATGCAAAGGTGGTATCGTGAGTATGTCGAGACATTCGACAGTTAATCTTCACAAATTGATATCATGCGCTAGTTGTCTTTGGTATGCATTAATAAAGAAAAATATCACTAAACTGTGCGAGTGAGATCTTAGTAAAGTATGTAAGGCATGGAATGTTTTTCCTTTGTTTTCATTGCATGGTGTGGTACGGGTGATGGAAGTCTAGAATTTTATCGTAGAACGTCGACACATATTAACACATTCATTTGTTTTTCAGCTGTCCCGAGCAGGTATCCTGAGCGGCTGCCCAAACTGCTGCGCTGGGCTGCTGCGCTGAGCAACTGCCCGTGCTTCTGCGCTGAGCGGCCGCCCAAGCCGCTGTCCCGAGCAGTTGTCAGCTGGAAGTCAAGTCCGGAGTAATCGACACCAAAGATTACCTTGTGTGGTGTCATGCAAAGGTGGTATCGTGAGTATGTCGAAACATTCGACAACTAATCTTCACAAATTGATATCATGCGCTAGTTGTCTTTGGTATGCATTAATAAAGAAAAATATCACTAAACTGTGCGAGTGAGATCATAGTAAAGTATGTAAGGCATGGAATGTTTTTCCTTTGTTTTCATTGCATGGTGTGGTGCGGGTGATGAAAGTCTAGAATTTTATCGTAGTACGTCGACAGATATTAACACATTCATTTGTTTTTCAGCTGTCCCGAGCAGGTATCCTGAGCGGCTGCCCAAACTGTTGCGCTGGGCTGCTGCGCTGAGCAACTGCCCGTGCTTCTGCGCTGAGCGGCCGCCCATGCCGCTGTCCCGAGCAGTTTTCTGCTGGAAGTCAAGTCCGGAGTAATCGACACCAAAGATTACCTTGTGTGGTGTCATGCAAAGGTAGTATCGTGAGTATGTCGAGACATTCGTCAGTTAATCTTCACAAATTGATATCATGCGCTAGTTTTCTTTGGTATGCATTAATAAAGAAAAATATCAATAAACTGTGCGAGCGAGATCTTAGTAAAGTATGTAAGGCATGGAATTTTTTTCCTTTAATTTCATTGCATGGTGTGGTGCGGGTGATGGAAGTCCAGAATTTTATCGTAGTACGTCGACAGATATTAACACATTCATTTGGTTTTCAGCTGTCCCGAGCAGGTATCCTGAGCGGCTGCCCAAACTGCTGCGCTGGGCTGCTGCGCTGAGCAACTGCCCGTGCTTCTGCGCTGAGCGGCCGCCCAAGCCGCTGTCCCGAGCAGTTGTCTGCTGGAAGTCAAGTCCGGAGTAATCGACACCAAAGATTACCTTGTGTGGTGTCATGCAAAGGTAGTATCGTGAGTATGTCGAGACATTCGTCAGTTAATCTTCACAAATTGATATCATGCGCTAGTTTTCTTTGGTATGCATTAATAAAGAAAAATATCAATAAACTGTGCGAGCGAGATCTTAGTAAAGTATGTAAGGCATGGAATTTTTTTCCTTTAATTTCATTGCATGGTGTGGTGCGGGTGATGGAAGTCCAGAATTTTATCGTAGTACGTCGACAGATATTAACACATTCATTTGTTTTTCAGCTGTCCCGAGCAGGTATCCTGAGCGGCTGCCCAAACTGCTGCGATGGGCTGCTGCGCTGAGCAACTGCCCGTGCTTCTGCGCTGAGCGGCCGCCCAAGCCGCTGTCCCGAGCAGTTGTATGCTGGAAGTCAAGTCCGGAGTAATCGACACCAAAGATTACCTTGTGTGGTGTCATGCAAAGGTGGTATCGTGAGTATGTCGAGACATTCGTCAGTTAATCTTCACAAATTGATATCATGTGCTAGTTGTCTTTGGTATGCATTAATAAAGAAAAATATCACTTAACTGTGCGAGTGAGATCTTAGTAAAGTATGTAAGGCATGGAATGTTTTTCCTTTGTTTTCATTGCATGGTGTGGTGCGGGTGATGGAAGTCTAGAATTTTATCGTAGTACGTCGACAGATATTAACACATTCATTTGTTTTTCAGCTGTCCCGAGCAGGTATCCTGAGCGGCTGCCCAAACTGCTGCGCTGAGCAACTGCCCGTGCTTCTGCGCTGAGCGGCCGCCCAAGCCGCTATCCCGAGCAGTTGTCAGCTGGAAGTCAAGTCCGGAGTAATCGACACCAAAGATTACCTTGTGTGGTGTCATGTAAAGGTGGTATCGTGAGTATGTCGAGACATTCGACAACTAATCTTCACAAATTGATATCATGCGCTAGTTGTCTTTGGTATGCATTAATAAAGAAAAATATCACTAAACTGTGCGAGTGAGATCTTAGTAAAGTATGTAAGGCATGGAATGTTTTTCCTTTGTTTTCATTGCATGGTGTGGTGCGGGTGATGGAAGTCTAGAATTTTATCGTAGTACGTCGACAGATATTAACACATTCATTTGTTTTTCAGCTGTCCCGAGCAGGTGTCCTGAGCGGCTGCCCAAACTGTTGCGCTGGGCTGCTGCGCTGAGCAACTGCCCGTGCTTCTGCGCTGAGCGGCCGCCCATGCCGCTGTCCCGAGCAGTTGTCTGCTGGAAGTCAAGTCCGGAGTAATCGTCACCAAAGATTACCTTGTGTGGAGTTATGCAAAGGTGGTATCGTGAGTATGTCGAGACATTCGACAGTTAATCTTCACAAATTGATATCATGCGCTAGTTGTCTTTGGTATGCATTAATAAAGAAAAATATCACTAAACTGTGCGAGTGAGATCTTAGTAAAGTATGTAAGGCATGGAATGTTTTTCCTTTGTTTTCATTGCATGGTGTGGTACGGGTGATGGAAGTCTAGAATTTTATCGTAGAACGTCGACACATATTAACACATTCATTTGTTTTTCAGCTGTCCCGAGCAGGTATCCTGAGCGGCTGCCCAAACTGCTGCGCTGGGCTGCTGCGCTGAGCAACTGCCCGTGCTTCTGCGCTGAGCGGCCGCCCATGCCGCTGTCCCGAGCAGTTGTCAGCTGGAAGTCAAGTCCGGAGTAATCGACACCAAAGATTACCTTGTGTGGTGTCATGCAAAGGTGGTATCGTGAGTATGTCGAAACATTCGACAACTAATCTTCACAAATTGATATTATGCGCTAGTCGTCTTTGGTATGCATTAATAAAGAAAAATATCACTAAACTGTGCGAGTGAGATCATAGTAAAGTATGTAAGGCATGGAATGTTTTTCCTTTGTTTTCATTGCATGGTGTGGTGCGGGTGATGAAAGTCTAGAATTTTATCGTAGTACGTCGACAGATATTAACACATTCATTTGTTTTTCAGCTGTCCCGAGCAGGTATCCTGAGCGGCTGCCCAAACTGTTGCGCTGGGCTGCTGCGCTGAGCAACTGCCCGTGCTTCTGCGCTGAGCGGCCGCCCATGCCGCTGTCCCGAGCAGTTGTCTGCTGGAAGTCAAGTCCGGAGTAATCGTCACCAAAGATTACCTTGTGTGGAGTCATGCAAAGGTGGTATCGTGAGTATGTCGAGACATTCGACAGTTAATCTTCACAAATTGATATCATGCGCTAGTTTTCTTTGGTATGCATTAATAAAGAAAAATATCAATAAACTGTGCGAGCGAGATCTTAGTAAAGTATGTAAGGCATGGAATTTTTTTCCTTTAATTTCATTGCATGGTGTGGTGCGGGTGATGGAAGTCCAGAATTTTATCGTAGTACGTCGACAGATATTAACACATTCATTTGTTTTTCAGCTGTCCCGAGCAGGTATCCTGAGCGGCTGCCCAAACTGCTGCGATGGGCTGCTGCGCTGAGCAACTGCCCGTGCTTCTGCGCTGAGCGGCCGCCCAAGCCGCTGTCCCGAGCAGTTGTATGCTGGAAGTCAAGTCCGGAGTAATCGACACCAAAGATTACCTTGTGTGGTGTCATGCAAAGGTGGTATCGTGAGTATGTCGAGACATTCGTCAGTTAATCTTCACAAATTGATATCATGTGCTAGTTGTCTTTGGTATGCATTAATAAAGAAAAATATCACTTAACTGTGCGAGTGAGATCTTAGTAAAGTATGTAAGGCATGGAATGTTTTTCCTTTGTTTTCATTGCATGGTGTGGTGCGGGTGATGGAAGTCTAGAATTTTATCGTAGTACGTCGACAGATATTAACACATTCATTTGGTTTTCAGCTGTCCCGAGCAGGTATCCTGAGCGGCTGCCCAAACTGCTGCGCTGGGCTGCTGCGCTGAGCAACTGCCCGTGCTTCTGCGCTGAGCGGCCGCCCAAGCCGCTGTCCCGAGCAGTTGTCTGCTGGAAGTCAAGTCCGGAGTAATCGACACCAAAGATTACCTTGTGTGGTGTCATGCAAAGGTAGTATCGTGAGTATGTCGAGACATTCGTCAGTTAATCTTCACAAATTGATATCATGCGCTAGTTTTCTTTGGTATGCATTAATAAAGAAAAATATCAATAAACTGTGCGAGCGAGATCTTAGTAAAGTATGTAAGGCATGGAATTTTTTTCCTTTAATTTCATTGCATGGTGTGGTGCGGGTGATGGAAGTCCAGAATTTTATCGTAGTACGTCGACAGATATTAACACATTCATTTGTTTTTCAGCTGTCCCGAGCAGGTATCCTGAGCGGCTGCCCAAACTGCTGCGATGGGCTGCTGCGCTGAGCAACTGCCCGTGCTTCTGCGCTGAGCGGCCGCCCAAGCCGCTGTCCCGAGCAGTTGTATGCTGGAAGTCAAGTCCGGAGTAATCGACACCAAAGATTACCTTGTGTGGTGTCATGCAAAGGTGGTATCGTGAGTATGTCGAGACATTCGTCAGTTAATCTTCACAAATTGATATCATGTGCTAGTTGTCTTTGGTATGCATTAATAAAGAAAAATATCACTTAACTGTGCGAGTGAGATCTTAGTAAAGTATGTAAGGCATGGAATGTTTTTCCTTTGTTTTCATTGCATGGTGTGGTGCGGGTGATGGAAGTCTAGAATTTTATCGTAGTACGTCGACAGATATTAACACATTCATTTGTTTTTCAGCTGTCCCGAGCAGGTATCCTGAGCGGCTGCCCAAACTGCTGCGCTGAGCAACTGCCCGTGCTTCTGCGCTGAGCGGCCGCCCAAGCCGCTATCCCGAGCAGTTGTCAGCTGGAAGTCAAGTCCGGAGTAATCGACACCAAAGATTACCTTGTGTGGTGTCATGTAAAGGTGGTATCGTGAGTATGTCGAGACATTCGACAACTAATCTTCACAAATTGATATCATGCGCTAGTTGTCTTTGGTATGCATTAATAAAGAAAAATATCACTAAACTGTGCGAGTGAGATCTTAGTAAAGTATGTAAGGCATGGAATGTTTTTCCTTTGTTTTCATTGCATGGTGTGGTGCGGGTGATGGAAGTCTAGAATTTTATCGTAGTACGTCGACAGATATTAACACATTCATTTGTTTTTCAGCTGTCCCGAGCAGGTGTCCTGAGCGGCTGCCCAAACTGTTGCGCTGGGCTGCTGCGCTGAGCAACTGCCCGTGCTTCTGCGCTGAGCGGCCGCCCATGCCGCTGTCCCGAGCAGTTGTCTGCTGGAAGTCAAGTCCGGAGTAATCGTCACCAAAGATTACCTTGTGTGGAGTTATGCAAAGGTGGTATCGTGAGTATGTCGAGACATTCGACAGTTAATCTTCACAAATTGATATCATGCGCTAGTTGTCTTTGGTATGCATTAATAAAGAAAAATATCACTAAACTGTGCGAGTGAGATCTTAGTAAAGTATGTAAGGCATGGAATGTTTTTCCTTTGTTTTCATTGCATGGTGTGGTACGGGTGATGGAAGTCTAGAATTTTATCGTAGAACGTCGACACATATTAACACATTCATTTGTTTTTCAGCTGTCCCGAGCAGGTATCCTGAGCGGCTGCCCAAACTGCTGCGCTGGGCTGCTGCGCTGAGCAACTGCCCGTGCTTCTGCGCTGAGCGGCCGCCCATGCCGCTGTCCCGAGCAGTTGTCAGCTGGAAGTCAAGTCCGGAGTAATCGACACCAAAGATTACCTTGTGTGGTGTCATGCAAAGGTGGTATCGTGAGTATGTCGAAACATTCGACAACTAATCTTCACAAATTGATATCATGCGCTAGTCGTCTTTGGTATGCATTAATAAAGAAAAATATCACTAAACTGTGCGAGTGAGATCATAGTAAAGTATGTAAGGCATGGAATGTTTTTCCTTTGTTTTCATTGCATGGTGTGGTGCGGGTGATGAAAGTCTAGAATTTTATCGTAGTACGTCGACAGATATTAACACATTCATTTGTTTTTCAGCTGTCCCGAGCAGGTATCCTGAGCGGCTGCCCAAACTGTTGCGCTGGGCTGCTGCGCTGAGCAACTGCCCGTGCTTCTGCGCTGAGCGGCCGCCCATGCCGCTGTCCCGAGCAGTTGTCTGCTGGAAGTCAAGTCCGGAGTAATCGTCACCAAAGATTACCTTGTGTGGAGTCATGCAAAGGTGGTATCGTGAGTATGTCGAGACATTCGACAGTTAATCTTCACAAATTGATATCATGCGCTAGTTTTCTTTGGTATGCATTAATAAAGAAAAATATCAATAAACTGTGCGAGCGAGATCTTAGTAAAGTATGTAAGGCATGGAATTTTTTTCCTTTAATTTCATTGCATGGTGTGGTGCGGGTGATGGAAGTCCAGAATTTTATCGTAGTACGTCGACAGATATTAACACATTCATTTGTTTTTCAGCTGTCCCGAGCAGGTATCCTGAGCGGCTGCCCAAACTGCTGCGATGGGCTGCTGCGCTGAGCAACTGCCCGTGCTTCTGCGCTGAGCGGCCGCCCAAGCCGCTGTCCCGAGCAGTTGTATGCTGGAAGTCAAGTCCGGAGTAATCGACACCAAAGATTACCTTGTGTGGTGTCATGCAAAGGTGGTATCGTGAGTATGTCGAAACATTCGACAACTAATCTTCACAAATTGATATCATGCGCTAGTTGTCTTTGGTATGCATTAATAAAGAAAAATATCACTAAACTGTGCGAGTGAGATCTTAGTAAAGTATGTAAGGCATGGAATGTTTTTCCTTTGTTTTCATTGCATGGTGTGGTGCGGGTGATGGAAGTCTAGAATTTTATCGTAGTACGTCGACAGATATTAACACATTCATTTGTTTTTCAGCTGTCCCGAGCAGGTATCCTGAGCGGCTGCCCAAACTGCTGCGCTGGGCTGCTGCGCTGAGCAACTGCCCGTGCTTCTGCGCTGAGCGGCCGCCCAAGCCGCTGTCCCGAGCAGTTGTCAGCTGGAAGTCAAGTCCGGAGTAATCGACACCAAAGATTACCTTGTGTGGTGTCATGTAAAGGTGGTATCGTGAGTATGTCGAGACATTCGACAACTAATCTTCACAAATTGATATCATGCGCTAGTTGTCTTTGGTATGCATTAATAAAGAAAAATATCACTAAACTGTGCGAGTGAGATCTTAGTAAAGTATGTAAGGCATGGAATGTTTTTCCTTTGTTTTCATTGCATGGTGTGGTGCGGGTGATGGAAGTCTAGAATTTTATCGTAGTACGTCGACAGATATTAACACATTCATTTGTTTTTCAGCTGTCCCGAGCAGGTGTCCTGAGCGGCTGCCCAAACTGTTGCGCTGGGCTGCTGCGCTGAGTAACTGCCCGTGCTTCTGCGCTGAGCGGCCGCCCATGCCGCTGTCCCGAGCAGTTGTCTGCTGGAAGTCAAGTCCGGAGTAATCGTCACCAAAGATTACCTTGTGTGGAGTTATGCAAAGGTGGTATCGTGAGTATGTCGAGACATTCGACAGTTAATCTTCACAAATTGATATCATGCGCTAGTTGTCTTTGGTATGCATTAATAAAGAAAAATATCACTAAACTGTGCGAGTGAGATCTTAGTAAAGTATGTAAGGCATGGAATGTTTTTCCTTTGTTTTCATTGCATGGTGTGGTACGGGTGATGGAAGTCTAGAATTTTATCGTAGAACGTCGACACATATTAACACATTCATTTGTTTTTCAGCTGTCCCGAGCAGGTATCCTGAGCGGCTGCCCAAACTGCTGCGCTGGGCTGCTGCGCTGAGCAACTGCCCGTGCTTCTGCGCTGAGTGGCCGCCCAAGCCGCTGTCCCGAGCAGTTGTCAGCTGGAAGTCAAGTCCGGAGTAATCGACACCAAAGATTACCTTGTGTGGTGTCATGCAAAGGTGGTATCGTGAGTATGTCGAAACATTCGACAACTAATCTTCACAAATTGATATCATGCGCTAGTTGTCTTTGGTATGCATTAATAAAGAAAAATATCACTAAACTGTGCGAGTGAGATCATAGTAAAGTATGTAAGGCATGGAATGTTTTTCCTTTGTTTTCATTGCATGGTGTGGTGCGGGTGATGAAAGTCTAGAATTTTATCGTAGTACGTCGACAGATATTAACACATTCATTTGTTTTTCAGCTGTCCCGAGCAGGTATCCTGAGCGGCTGCCCAAACTGTTGCGCTGGGCTGCTGCGCTGAGCAACTGCCCGTGCTTCTGCGCTGAGCGGCCGCCCATGCCGCTGTCCCGAGCAGTTGTCTGCTGGAAGTCAAGTCCGGAGTAATCGTCACTAAAGATTACCTTGTGTGGAGTCATGCAAAGGTGGTATCGTGAGTATGTCGAGACATTCGACAGTTAATCTTCACAAATTGATATCATGCGCTAGTTGTCTTTGGTATGCATTAATATGGAAAAATATCACTAAACTGTGCGAGTGAGATCTTAGTAAAGTATGTAAGGCATGGAATGTTTTTCCTTTGTTTTCATTGCATGGTGTGGTGCGGGTGATGGAAGTCTAGAATTTTATCGTAGTACGTCGACAGATATTAACACATTCATTTGTTTTTCAGCTGTCCCGAGCAGGTATCCTGAGCGGCTGCCCAAACTGCTGCGCTGGGCTGCTGCGCTGAGCAACTGCCCGTGCTTCTGCGCTGAACGGCCGCCCAAGCCGCTGTCCCGAGCAGTTGTCAGCTGGAAGTCAAGTCAGGAGTAATCGACACCAAAGATTACCTTGTGTGGTGTCATGCAAAGGTGGTATCGTGAGTATGTCCAAACATTCGACAACTAATCTTCACAAATTGATATCATGCGCTAGTTGTCTTTGGTATGCATTAATAAAGAAAAATATCACTAAACTGTGCGAGTGAGATCTTAGTAAAGTATGTAAGGCATGGAATGTTTTTCCTTTGTTTTCATTGCATGGTGTGGTGCGGGTGATGGAAGTCTAGAATTTTATCGTAGTACGTCGACAGATATTAACACATTCATTTGTTTTTCAGCTGTCCCGAGCAGGTATCCTGAGCGGCTGCCCAAACTGCTGCGCTGGGCTGCTGCGCTGAGCAACTGCCCGTGCTTCTGCGCTGAGCGGCCGCCCAAGCCGCTGTCCCGAGCAGTTGTCAGCTGGAAGTCAAGTCCGGAGTAATCGACACCAAAGATTACCTTGTGTGGTGTCATGTAAAGGTGGTATCGTGAGTATGTCGAGACATTCGACAACTAATCTTCACAAATTGATATCATGCGCTAGTTGTCTTTGGTATGCATTAATAAAGAAAAATATCACTAAACTGTGCGAGTGAGATCTTAGTAAAGTATGTAAGGCATGGAATGTTTTTCCTTTGTTTTCATTGCATGGTGTGGTGCGGGTGATGGAAGTCTAGAATTTTATCGTAGTACGTCGACAGATATTAACACATTCATTTGTTTTTCAGCTGTCCCGAGCAGGTATCCTGAGCGGCTGCCCAAACTGCTGCGCTGGGCTGCTGCGCTGAGCAACTGCCCATGCTTCTGCGCTGAGCGGCCGCCCAAGCCGCTGTCCCGAGCAGTTGTATGCTGGAAGTCAAGTCCGGAGTAATCGACACCAAAGATTACCTTGTGTGGTGTCATGCAAAGGTGGTATCGTGAGTATGTCGAGACATTCGACAGTTAATCTTCACAAATTGATATCATGCGCTAGTTGTCTTTGGTATGCATTAATAAAGACAAATATCACTAAACTGTGCAGGTAAGATCTTAGTAAAGTATGTAAGGCATGGAATGTTTTTCCTTTGTTTTCATTGCATGGTGTGGTGCGGGTGATGGAAGTCCAGAATTTTATCGCAGTACGTCGACAGATATTAACACATTCATTTGTTTTTCAGCTGTCCCGAGCAGGTATCCTGAGCGGCTGCCCAAACTGCTTCGCTGGGCTGCTGCGCTGAGCAACTGCCCGTGCTTCTGCGCTGAGCGGCCGCCCAAGCCGCTGTCCCGAGCAGTTGTCTGCTGGAAGTCAAGTCCGGAGTAATCGACACCAAAGATTACCTTGTGTGGTGTCATGCAAAGGTAGTATCGTGAGTATGTCGAGACATTCGTCAGTTAATCTTCACAAATTGATATCATGCGCTAGTTTTCTTTGGTATGCATTAATAAAGAAAAATATCAATAAACTGTGCGAGCGAGATCTTAGTAAAGTATGTAAGGCATGGAATGTTTTTCCTTTGTTTTCATTGCATGGTGTGGTGCGGGTGATGAAAGTCCAGAATTTTATCGTAGTACGTCGACAGATATTAACACATTCATTTGTTTTTCAGCTGTCCCGAGCAGGTATCCTGAGCGGCTGCCCAAACTGCTGCGCTGGGCTGCTGCGCTGAGCAACTGCCCGTGATTCTGCGCTGAGCGGCCGCCCAAGCCGCTGTCCCGAGCAGTTGTATGCTGGAAGTCAAGTCCGGAGTAATCGACACCAAAGATTACCTTGTGTGGTGTCATGCAAAGGTAGTATCGTGAGTTTGTTGAGACATTCGACAGTTAATCTTCACAAATTGATATCGTGCGCTAGTTGTCTTTGGTATGCATTAATAAAGAAAAATATCACTAAACTGTGCGAGTGAGATCTTAGTAAAGTATGTAAGGCATGGAATGTTTTTCCTTTGTTTTCATTGCATGGTGTGGTGCGGGTGATGGAAGTCTAGAATTTTATCGTAGTACGTCGACAGATATTAACACATTCATTTGTTTTTCAGCTGTCCCGAGCAGGTATCCTGAGCGGCTGCCCAAACTGCTGCGCTGGGCTGCTGCGCTGAGCAACTGCCCGTGCTTCTGCGCTGAGTGGCCGCCCAAGCCGCTGTCCCGAGCAGTTGTCAGCTGGAAGTCAAGTCCGGAGTAATTGACACCAAAGATTACCTTGTGTGGTGTCATGTAAAGGTGGTATCGTGAGTATGTCGAGACATTCGACAACTAATCTTCACAAATTGATATCATGCGCTAGTTGTCTTTAAAATGCATTAATAAAGAAAAATATCACTGACCTGTGCGAGTGAGATCTTAGTAAAGTATGTAAGGCATGGAATGTTTTTCCTTTGTTTTCATTGCATGGTGTGGTGCGGGTGATGGAAGTCTAGAATTTTATCGTAGTACGTCGACAGATATTAACACATTCATTTGATTTCAGCTGTCCCGAGCAGGTATCCTGAGCGGCTGCCCAAACTGTTGCGCTGGGCTGCTGCGCTGAGCAACTGCCCGTGCTTCTGCGCTGAGCGGCCGCCCATGCCGCTGTCCCGAGCAGTTGTCTGCTGGAAGTCAAGTCCGGAGTAATCGTCACCAAAGATTACCTTGTGTGGAGTCATGCAAAGGTGGTATCGTGAGTATGTCGAGACATTCGACAGTTAATCTTCACAAATTGATATCATGCGCTAGTTGTCTTTGGTATGCATTAATAAAGAAAAATATCACTAAACTGTGCGAGTGAGATCTTAGTAAAGTATGTAAGGCATGGAATGTTTTTCTTTTGTTTTCATTGCATGGTGTGGTGCGGGTGATGGAAGTCTAGAATTTTATCGTAGTACGTCGACAGATATTAACACATTCATTTGTTTTTCAGCTGTCCCGAGCAGGTATCCTTAGCGGCTGCCCAAACTGCTGCGCTGGGCTGCTGCGCTGAGCAACTGCCCGTGCTTCTGCGCTGAGCGGCCGCCCAAGCCGCTGTCCCGAGCAGTTGTCAGCTGGAAGTAAAGTCCGGAGTAATCGACACCAAAGATTACCTTGTGTGGTGTCATGCAAAGGTGGTATCGTGAGTATGTCGAGACATTCGACAGTTAATCTTCACAAATTGATATCATGCGCTAGTTGTCTTTAGTATGCATTAATAAAGAAAAATATCCCTAAACTGTGCGAGTGAGATCTTGGTAAAGTATGAAAGGCATGGAATGTTTTTCTTTGTTTTCATTGCATAGTGCGGTGCGGGTGATGGAAGTCCAGAATTTTATCGTAGTACGTCGACAGATATTAACACATTCATTTATTTTTCAGCTGTCCCGAGCAGGTATCCTGAGCGGCTGCCCAAACTGCTGCGCTGGGCTGCTGCGCTGAGCAACTGCCCGTGCTTCTGCGCTGAGCGGCCGCCCAAGCCGCTGTCCCGAGCAGTTGTCTGCTGGAAGTCAAGATTACCTTGTGTGGTGTCATGCAAAGGTGGTATCGTGAGTATGTCGAGACATTCGACAGTTAATCTTCACAAATTGATATCATGCGCTAGTTGTCTTTGGTATGCATTAATAAAGAAAAATATCACTAAACTGTGCGAATGAAATTTTGGTAAAGTATGTAAGGCATGGAATGTTTTTCTTTGTTTTCATTGCATGGTGTGGTGCGGGTAATGGAAGTCAACAACTTTATCGTAGTACGTCGACAGATATTAACACATTCATTTGTTTTTCAGCTGTCCCGAGCAGGTATCCTGAGCGGCTGCCCAAACTGCTGCGCTGGGCTGCTGCGCTGAGCAACTGCCCGTGCTTCTGCGCTGAGCGGCCGCCCAAGCCGCTGTCCCGAGCAGTTGTCTGCTGGAAGTCAAGATTACCTTGTGTGGTGTCATGCAAAGGTGGTATCGTGAGTATGTCGAGACATTCGACAGTTAATCTTCACAAATTGATATCATGCGCTAGTTGTCTTTGGTATGCATTAATAAAGAAAAATATCACTAAACTGTGCGAGTGAGATTTTGGTAAAGTATGTAATGCATGGAATGTTTTTCTTTGTTTTCATTGCATAGTGTGGTGCGGGTGATGGAAGTCCAGAATTTATTGTAGTACGTAGACAGATATTAACACATTCATTTATTTTTCAGCTGTCCCGAGCAGGTATCCTGAGCGGCTGCCCAAACTGCTGCGCTGGGCTGCTGCGCTGAGCAACTGCCCGTGCTTCTGCGCTGAGCAGCCGCCCAAGCCGCTGTCCCGAGCAGTTGTCTGCTGGAAGTCAAGTGCGGAGTAATCGACACCAAAGATTACCTTGTGTAGTGTCATGCAAAGGTGGTTTCGTGAGTATGTCGAGACATTCGACAGTTAATCTTCACAAATTGATATCATGCGCTAGTTGTCTTTGGTAAGCATTAATAAAGAAAAAAATCACTAAACTGTGTGAGTGAGATCTTGTTAAAGTATGTAAGGCATGTTTTTCTTTGTTTTCATTGCATGGTGTTGTGCGGGTGATGGATGTCCAGAATTTATTGTAGTATGTAGACAGATATTAACACATTCATTTATTTTTCAGCTGTCCCGAGCAGGTATCCTGAGCGGCTGCCCAAACTGCTGCGCTAGACTGCTGCGCTGAGCAACCGCCCGTGCTTCTGCGCTGAGCGGCCGCCCAAGCCGCTGTCCCGAGCAGTTGTCTGCTGGAAGTCAAGATTACCTTGTGTGGTGTTATGCAAAGGTGGTATCGTGAGTACGTCGAGACATTCGACAGTTAATCTTCACAAATTGATATCATGCGCTAGTTGTCTTCGGTATGCATTAATAAAGAAAAATATCACTAAACTGTGCGAGTGAGATCTTGGTAAAGTATGTAAGGCATGGAATGTTTTTCTTTGTTTTCATTGCATGGTGTGGTGCGGGTGATGGAAGTCCAGAATTTTATCGTAGTACGTCGACAGATATTAACACATTCATTTGTTTTTCAGCTGTCCCGAGCAGGTATCCTGAGCGGCTGCCCAAACTGCTGCGCTGGGCTGCTGCGCTGAGCAACTGCCCGTGCTTCTGCGCTGAGCGGCCGCCCAAGCCGCTGTCCCGAGCAATTGTCTGCTGGAAGTCAAGATTACCTTGTGTGGTGTCATGCAAAGGTGGTATCGTGTGTATGTCGAGACATTCGACAGTTAATGTTCACAAATTGATATCATGCGCTAGTTGTCTTTGGTATGCATTAATAAAGAAAAATATCACTAAACTGTGTGAGTGAGATCTTGTTAAAGTATGTAAGGCATGTTTTTCTTTGTTTTCATTGCATGGTGTTGTGCGGGTGATGGATGTCCAGAATTTATTGTAGTATGTAGACAGATATTAACACATTCATTTATTTTTCAGCTGTCCCGAGCAGGTATCCTGAGCGGCTGCCCAAACTGCTGCGCTGGACTGCTGCGCTGAGCAACCGCCCGTGCTTCTGCGCTGAGCGGCCGCCCAAGCCGCTGTCCCGAGCAGTTGTCTGCTGGAAGTCAAGATTACCTTGTGTGGTGTCATGCAAAGGTGGTATCGTGAGTATGTCGAGACATTCGACAGTTAATCTTCAGAAATTGATATCATGCGCTAGTTGTCTTTGGTATGCATTAATAAAGAAAAATATCACTAAACTGTGCGAGTGAGATTTGGTAAAGTATGTAAGGCATGGAATGTTTTTCTTTGTGCTCATTGCATGGTGTGGTGCGGGTGATGGATGTCCAGAATTTATTGTAGTATGTAGACATATATTAACACATTCATTTATTTTTCAGCTGTCCCGAGCAGGTATCCTGAGCGGCTGCCCAAACTGCTGCGCTGGGCTGCTGCGCAAAGCAACTGTCCGTGCTTCTGCGCTGAGCGGCCGCCCAAGCCGCTGTCCCGAGCAGTTGTCTGCTGGAAGTCAAGATTACCTTGTGTGGTGTCATGCAAAGGTGGTATCGTGAGTATGTCGAGACATTCGACAGTTAATCTTCACAAATTGATATCATGTGCTAATTGTCTTTGGTATGCATTAATAAAGAAAAATATCACTAAACTGTGCGAGTGAGATCTTGGTAAAGTATGTAAGGCATGGAATGTTTTTCTTTGTTTTCATTGCATGGTGTGGTGCGGGTGATGGAAGTCCAGAATTTTATCGTAGTACGTCGACAGATATTAACACATTCATTTGTTTTTCAGCTGTCCCGAGCAGGTATCCTGAGCGGCTGCCCAAACTGCTGCGCTAGGCTGCTGCGCTGAGCGGCCACCCAAGCCGCTGTCCCGAGCAGTTGTCTGCTGGAAGTCAAGTCCGGAGTACCAAACAGTCGACACCAAAGATTATCTTGTGTGGTGTCATGCAAAGGTGGTATCGTGAGTTTGTTGAAACTCTCTACCGAGAGAAGAAGTGTAACTGCCATACAGACATAATGCGAATTACACCAATACTACTAGCGCAACAGAATCCGCACGGAATGCTAAGGAACTAACTTTACTAAATCCACCCCATGCTTTTCTATTTTCATTTATTTTATTACCTATCAATTCAGTCTGCGGATGGAACAATGTTAAAACATAATTTCGCCTCATGAAGTAGGCAGAACCTTATTAGGTGAATAAGTAGGTACTTATGTTATAGAAATAAAACAATTTTTAAGAAAATTTATGTATTTATTTCATAAATTTATTAAAGTTTAACTAAATAATGGACAAAAGTTTAAAAATATCAAATGTCATAAATTTATTGTTGGAGGCAAAGTGTCCAGAATGCTGGCTGCATTTCCACGTTGAATAGCTATGCAAAATTTCTTTGCAAAATATGAGCCAGCATTCTGTTCACCTACGCTTCAACCAATTGTTTGGTCAAGCCCTGAAAATTTCGTACGCGCCACTTAGAGTAAGTTTCTACCCCAAACGGCACAAATGTGTAACCTCCACCGAGATTGGCATATTTGCATCGTTTTAAGGTTTCGGCATTTTCACTGCCACACCAGCCTGAGCGTAAGTTTCTGGACTGACTTTGTACTTTCTGGTCTGTCTGGAAGTCTGGACTTTCAGCATTTAATGCATCAAACAGCTGGAAGAATTTGCTCAAAAGTGTAGCTGTGGCGAAGGCTTCTGAAGGAAGTTCATCTGAAATTAAACAAAAATAATAGAAGTTTAAGTAACTGCTACAAATCAATTTGAATAAGCTAATATAGGGCTTTTATTTGAATAAAAGGTATTTTATATATTTCTACATGAAACCAACAGATTAGTCTGTAGAAACAATTGTATTACTTTTAAAATATTCATAGATTTGATTTTTTATTGTTTTATTTTAAACACATATCTACTACTATTGCTTTACTAAAACGTATTTTAGGCAGGACAGTGACTTAATGATACATTTGTGTACGTGACTAAGTCTTTACTCGCGATTATGTCAATAAAAATCATGCATCATTGAAACTATAAATATTTACATATACATATTAAATTAACTTGTGAAATGGCAAATGTTCAACACGTACGACTACACTTATAAAGGAAAAATGAATGTGCAATATCTGTTACAAATAAGTATGAAAGCTATATTTATTCTCTGTGCCTCCACTATAGAGTTTTAAAATCTCAAACCCTTATTAGAATATTCTGTGGTTGTTTCGTTCTTTCACTTCACTTACATCTGGTCGTGTTCCTTTGAGAGCCAAAATCGATCGCGTCGTTCGCATTGTTAGAGCACGCGTATTGGTGGAAGCTTGTGATGGAAACTATATTAACTACGTTATAAATTATATTTGGAGAAATATACATAAGAAAAACGAGACTTGATCGAGTGACACATTTTTAATAACTTACTTCAGAATCTGACAACATCAACTCAAATTATTCGAAAACTATTTGCTTATAATAATTTCAGTGGCCAGTTCTAACACTCTCCCTCATTGAATATTCTTTAAGTAATAGGCGGAGCAATCACAATTCCAAGAGCTTCCCTCGGGCCAGTAAATCTCGGCCTAGGTAATCCTTTCGTCATAATATCTGCGAGCTGGATTACAGTACTGACTCTCTTTACTTGAATCTCATTTTCAAGTACAAGCTCTCTTACGAAGAAGTGCCTGATTCGAATGTGTTTCGAGCGCTTATGAAACTCCGGGTTGTGAGCCAAACGAACTGCTGCTTCATTGTCAACACTAAGTGTAGGGATACATTTTAGCGAAGTCATTTCCTTCAATAACCTCGTAAGCCACACAAGTTCTCGAGCAGCTTCGCTTGCAGCAACCAACTCCGCTTCAGTTGTCGAAATAGCTACGGAAGCTTGTCTTTGGCTCAGCCAAGATATGGTCCCACCTGCGTAGCGGCAAACAACACCAGTTGTTGAACGACCTGTCGCTACATCACCTCCATGGTCTGCATCACTGAAAGCTTCCAGAACGCCTGGTAGATAATTTGGCTTAAAATGAATACCATGTGAACTCGTGCCTCTAAGGTATCGCAAAATTCGTTTCACCCTGAGCCAATCTGCTTTTGTAGGGTTCTCTAGTTTACGCGACGCCACTCCTACTGCGTATGCAATGTCAGGGCGCGTGCCAACCATCAAATAGGCCAAGGCGCCTACAGCTTCTCTGTATGGAAAGTTTTCAGACTCTACAGAATCATCTAAATCTCTCCCTGATTCTTTATCAATTGGCGTCGTTATAGGATTACAATTGTTCATATTGAATCGTTCTAATATTTTCTTTGTATATGTCTCTTGCTTGAGAACAATTTTTCCACTACTGTACTGTTGAATTTCCATTCCTAGGTAGAATGTGGCAGGATTCTTCGTAATCTTTAACCTTTTACCCAGATCGTGTAGAAATTCATTCGCTAATCTCGAACTCGACGCAGCTACGAGACCATCATCAACATACAGTGTCAGCAAGATCTTTTCATTACCAGTCCCTTTCATATATAGGCAGGGATCCGCAATGCTTTGTTTGAAACCAAGCTCAAGTAAAATTCCATGAACACAATAGTTCCAGCAACGTGGAGCTTGTTTCAAGCCATATAAGCTTCGTTTAAGGCGACATACTTTGTTTGAACCATCTTCGAAACCTTCGGGTTGAGTCATGTACATCTCTTCCGTAAGTTTGCCGTAGAGGAATGATGTAGTCACGTCGAATTGGGTCAAATACATTTTCTCACTAGCAGCCACACTAATTAGAGAGCGTATAGTTGACATTCTTGCCACAGGACTGTATGTTTACTCGTAGTCAATTCCTTTTCTTTGTCGAAAACCTTTGGCTACTAATCGTGCTTTGTATCTCCCAATTGACCCGTCACAGTTCCTCTTGACTTTAAAGACCCATTTACAAGGTATCGCTTTCCTTCCTGTCGGTAGGTCCTGTAAAGTCCATGTACCGTGTTCTTGTAACGATTTGAGTTCGTTTTTCATAGCATTTACCCACTCCTGCCTTTCGTTACTGTTTATGGCTTCCTTATAAGACTGTGGTTCAGCCATAGTACTCATGAGTACTGAATTTACATAGCCGTCGAGCTTTGCTGGACGTTGAAGAGTAGATCTGTCACGTAAATCATAATGCCTCGAAGGTGCGGGTTCTTCTTCGGTATCAAGAAACTCGTCCTCAGGTTCATTGACTTGATTTTCGTATTCGTTTTCAAATGCATCAACGACATCTTCATCTTCAACTATATTCTCTCCCTCAAACGGTCGTATGTAACTTTCATCTCTCAATCGATAGTCTTGTCTTTCATCAGTTCTGTTATGATGATTGTCAAACTCAACTTCAATAGTCGGTTCCACAGGTATACAATCTGATGACACTTTAATATCATACTTATTTATGATTTTGTCATTTTCAGTGCTGTCCTTGTCATTATCCTTCGTATTTAATTTTGATAATGGTTTCTCGTCAAATTTTACGTCTCGTGATCTAACAAGGCAATTATTGTTACCTTCTGCAACCCATATACGATATCCGTCTTCATCATATCCAACTAAAATACCTTTGACAGCCTTCTTGTTTAATTTCCTTCTCTTTTGTTTCGGAATATGAACATAACACGTGCTACCAATGATGCGCAATTGTTTTATGTTCACCTTCTTTCCAAACCAGAGTTCATAGGGCGTTTTCCCATCTACACGTGTTGGACCAGTATTATTTAATATATATGCTGCTGCGTTCACAAGTTCTGCCCATAGGTATTGTGGCAGCGTCTCATTAGCATACATAAGCGATCTAGCAGTCTCGACTAGTGTTCGATTTTCTTTCTCACTGGAACCGTTCTGTTCTGGTGTGTATGGCATTGTTAGTCTCTGTTTTATACCATGTCTAGCCAGAATATCTTTTACCTTTTGGTTATCAAACTCTCCGCCGTTATCGCTGAGGATAGTTTTAATAACGTGGCCATTTGTTTTTGCTTCAGCGATCATCTGTTCTAAATATTTACTTACCTCTGACTTCTCTTTCAGAAAGTAGACGTATCTAAAGCTCGTATAATCGTCTTTGAATAGCAAAAAATACCGATATTTCGAAATCGAATTCGGAAATGGTCCGCATACATCGCTGTGTATTATTTCGCCTGCTTCTAAGGCTCTTTCTCTCGTTCCAAATTTCCATCTATGAGATTTTCCATATACGCAGCCTTCACAGAGTTCACGTTCAACTGGTAGCTCAATTCCTAGTTCACGTTTGACAAGAGCTCTACGTGTCTATTATTTTGATGGCCGAGTCTCTCATGATATAACTGAGTTTGTGATGTCATAAACACTTCTAGTTTTCTAAATGGTTGTACATTCGTGACGTTAAGTTTGTACAGTCCACCTCTGTGACATCGTTCGCCAATCAGTTTTAGTTCTCCATTAATAGACATGCTGCATTTATTTGGACTTGAAGAGAATTCACTTTGTGGGTTTTTGTCGTGAGTAGCAAGGACAGAGAATAAGTTCTTTTGAATTGATGGAACATACCACACATCTTGAAGAGTTATCGGTACGATTTTACCTTTAACGTTCGCTTCAATTATAATTGATCCTTTTCCTTTCGCTTGAATCGTATTTCCATTCGTTGTTGTGACAGTAGAATATTCATGGAAATTCTCGAAACTTTGAAATAGATCGCCTCGGTTGGTGATGTGACTCGTAGCTCCATTATCGACAAACCAATTATTTCTGTCGCATTCTGCCGAAAAAACCGCCGTCATTTCCTGTACTGTGTTTACAGACATCAAAGTCATGTTGGCACCTTCCCTGGTACGATTAGGATTATCACTCTTCGGTGGTCGACCGTCGCTGATCCACTTTTGGCAATTTCTAACACGATGACCAATCTCGCTTAAATGCAATAATTGCATTTAAGCTTCTTATCCTTTGTGTTGTTCTTGATGTGCTTCTGCGTTTTTGTATTAGCTGACATAGCTTCTTGTTCAGGTACGTGCTTACTTGACAAAGCTCTTTCATACGCACATAAGTGGCTAGTAAGATTTTCTACAGTTCTCTCTGTTTTAGGTATTAAGAGCCAGCTGCTTCGAAATGAGAAATATTCTTCACCGAGCGTATCCAGAATTTTACAAACCAACAAAAATTGCGGTAACTCTTTACTCTCATTGTATAACTCTTGATTCAGTTCAGTCCAAATATTTTTCAACTTACACATATGTGTTGCTATATCATCATCTGGGTCTCTTTTCAATCCGAAAAATGTCATACACAGATTATCTGACTTGTCTTCCGACGTACCTCCAAACAGTCTGTGTAGTTCTAGCCATACCTCGTAGGCGCTCGTAAATCGCATGACTTTTCGTAGTGTGTCTTCACTCATGTTCGTTGTAAGAAGGAGTAGAGCGCTGCTGTCCGCTTTTACAAATCTGACGAGTTCACATTTGTACTTATTGACATCTACGTCACCTGCTCCAACTTGCACTTGTTCAGGTCTCCTAAGTTTTCCTTCGACTACATCCGTAGCATCGTTTATGCTTTTTAGAAGAATGCATATTTTATACCTCCAAGTTGACCAATTGACTTTTCCTTCAAGTAGTCCGATTTGAAACCTTGTCGTTAAATTTTCCATTTTTTACTATTGCTGCGCACATAACCTGTTAGAGCACGCGTATTGGTGGAAGCTTGTGATGGAAACTATATTAACTACGTTATAAATTATATTTGGAGAAATATACATAACGACTAGTTTGCCCGCGCCACAAAACTGCAAGGATTTTTGAGGTCTAAAGTGTCGGCGCAACAATTGTTGCAAGTAAGTGTCACGCGCGTTTTTCTTTTGTTTATTTTTTAAAGTCATCCCAATGTTTAACCATAGAGTTTAATTCTTTAGCGTAATATATTTTCTTTCTATGGCAACACTACAGACGGACATGTTCTTTCTTTGAACTTTAAAAAAAATATATAATCAATGTTTATATTTTGGCGGTGAGGTTATGTTTTGTGCTATAGTTTTTAGTGAATGAATAGGGTTAAACTCATGATTTTGATACAATTTATATGTGAATATGATCGTGAATGTGTAAGGAATACTGTAATTCTGTGATTTAAGTTCTGACATCAAAGTTTACACAAAAAATTTGTCACGAATCGACAACACTCGGTAAGCTAATTTCTCATTGTTATGATTGGTTATAATTTGCTTTATTTTGAATAGATTATACTTTTACATTGTAAAATATCACAGAAATAATGTTGTCAAGTAATTACACCCACTCAGAATATGATAAATACGCCATATCATGTCAGGATCGATAAAAAATCGAAGTCACGTGACAGTTAAATTTGCTTGTACGAAAAATTCAAAATTTGTAATTTTTTTAAAATATTTCTGATATATAATTATTCTTTCAAACCTAGTTTGGTTTGTAGAATTTCTAATAAGAATTCCAATAAAATAAAAAAACCAACAAGAAAATTTATATTTCATAAATAAAAAATTTTTTTGGAAATCACCATGTCTAAGTCTAGAAAATGGGCCCCCAAGTTGAAAAAAAAATCATTACTGGCCGAAATTTTAAAGTAGCTCTTATTTTTTATGTAATTATTAACAACCTAAGTATATGTTACTAGGTAAAAATAATATTTCTGTTCTAGACATTCAAAATATTTATAAATATCAAATCAAAATCCTGTCTTGGTTAAGCATTATTTATTGATAAAACTTAATTTTTGTGGTCAGATTGCAAGTTTTTTTTATGATATTATTTCTTCTACGAATTCAAATATTTGAATGTAATTAGATAGATATGTGTTTTTACTATTTAATTACCGCAAAAAACCTATAGGTATTAATGTAAAATTTTTAAATTACAATATTTTTCCACATCAATTCTGATTTTTTCGGCTACGTCAAGTTTGTCCTCGTGTAACATAACATTTTACTAATACATTTGACATTCATGTTTATGTATCAGATTTCTTGGTTATTCAACTATCTCTGACAAAAATTTCGTCTTTTAACTCGCTATAGGTATGGTACAAGAGCCATTTATTCCCAACTCGGCGCAAACTTTTGACGCGGGCGCAGGTCGTAACACTCGGGAGCAATCACGAGGGCGCCACAGAGCTCCTTAGGCAAGCTAGTCGATAAGAAAAACGAGACTTGATCGAGTGACACATTTTTAATAACTTACTTCAGAATCTGACAACATCAACTCAAATTATTCGAAAACTATTTGCTTATAATAATTTCAGTGGCCAGTTCTAACACGTATAGCCGCCCAACCGTTATCTTTCAAACTCGCAATTATCATAACTGAGCTCGGTACATCATCGATTACATCACAGATCACGCTCACGCCACAACTACAACACTAGCGGATGGAAGGTTTTGGACTTGCGGTCGTTGTGAGCTGTTACTGTCAAAATATCAAATAGGTTTATGATTCATTCGATTTAATTGAGAGAAAATATGACGCGCTTTTTGCGACCGTGTGAGTGTTCTATTTGGGTTGGGCATTATAGGTATTCATCCTAAAGGAAACATGAAACCGCAGTCGTATGTATTGGCGGTGTTTACTGGAATGCACCATTAGGGTCGATTTCGGCTTAAAAAGGAACACGCCGTAAATAATATTGAAGTAATATTGTTCAACCATTTTGTGTTGGTACGATAGTAAGTACGATTATTTTAAGCTTATTACAAGACGCTCCTGATTTATAATAGTTTCGTAAAAGGTGGGAGTAGGCCCCGTTGTGTCATCCATCAGCCCACAAGCAATAGTAATTACATTACTGCAATCTGACTAGAGAAAGATAGGAAATATGGTAGACGAAGGTACAGGCACATAGTACCTATATGATCTTATTATAGGTATCACATGGAGATCAAAGTTAAATTACATGTTTTTAACTAACTGTAATAATAATACCTACTGTAGAATTGAAAACGAGAGTAGGTACCTCACTATGCTATTAGTTTTTCAATATAAGCAAGATAAAGCAAATATGAGCATAAAAATATATATGATTAACATACCGTTTAACATTCGTTTTACCAGGCTTAGGGAAACGGTGAAATGAGACCACACCATCTTGAACAGGATTACTCCACATTTTGCACATTTTCTGTACATGTCCGTAGACATACTTAGATTTTATAAGTTTTTAAACTATCAGGATCACTTTTGCAAGAGACAACATTAGAAAAGGAATATTTACCGTGTAATCCATTTTATTTGAGTTCGCGATTTATATTCCCGACAACATGGATTACACGGTAAATATCCCGTTTCTAATGTTACTAATACTTAGATAGTTCTGCGGAAGCTTACATTAAAGGAGGGTCACTATAATAACTTAAAATATGCACGAAAATACGAAATATCAGCAATTTAAAACTAATTTATAACGTAAATGTTCAAATTGAATTTGATCAACTTGCTGACATACAATTCGAGTGTTGCAAGATGAATTAAAAAATTGGAGCTAGATTTATAATATTGTTTTTAACAAAAATGTTAGCTTCTTTTATGCATTTTGTACAACAAAAAAAAGGTAAAAGAATAAAACATATTATGAAACGTTTGGTGGCAGTAAAATATGTATTTTATTAAAACTAGTACGGAATATTTTTTTATGGAACGAATTTGCTTCCCTATAAATGTCTAAATTTTATCGCTGTAGCAGTACATACAATTCCGCTACACACATCTAAATTTTGCTCGTGTGTGCAATGGTAAAATCTAGTACATACAGGATACCTCCCCTTGGATAGATGTTTTCTAGTATATATTTTAGTCTATGGATAGATGTCGATAATAATAAAATACAGATGGTCACAAGAAAAAAAAAAAACGATCATTTTCATAACTTCATTTATGTCATGTATATGTTATATTATGTTAACACATATATATGTGTTAACAGGTCCCAATTTCAGTTTAAAATTAACATGTGGACCGGAATTTTAAATGGAAAAGTAGTTGGACCGTTCGAGCTTCCCCGCAACGTTAAATGGAGATAACTACTTGGATTTTCTCCAAAACCATTTGCCAGACCTCCTAGAAGATGTGCCCCTAAACATTTACAGGGCGCTGTGGTTTCAGCAAGATGGTTGCCCAGCGCATTATGCTCGTCACGTACGAGTATTTGGACACGGAATATCCCGGAAGGTGGATTGGGCGCCTTGGTCCAGTTTCATGGCCCGCTCGTTCCCCCGACTTAAATCCAATAGATTTTTTTTACTGGGGCTGCATAAAGAAAAAAGTCTATTTTAAACCAATTGAAAATGTTGCCGAACTACGGCAGAGGATAACCGAAGCAGCGGAAGAAATAAATGCAGCTAGTTACGCAAGACTAATCAAGAGGTCATTTTTAAAAAAATGTAGAGCCTGCATTGATGCAGGCGGCAAACATTTCGAACATTTGATTTAATAAATTATTATCAATCACATACAATAGTTTGTTTTATTTTTAAATTTATTGATTAATTTAAGTCAAACAATTAGTCACAACATTTGAGTTTTTTAATTACAAGCCGTTTTTTGTTTCGTTTCGAAGCATCTGTGTTAGCATCCATCTCGCTTACTCATGTTGTAGACCTATCTATCTCGCTCTGTCATAGCCCTTTAACGCGGTGTATTTGTCGGTGACCACCGCATACTATTCATTGTTCTATTTCTCCGAATTTTTTAAGGAAAACAAGTATTGTGATGACCTAATTAAATTTTTTAAATGAGTATGTTTTGCGATAAAAATTGGCAATAAATGTTATAGGTAGAAAAGTTAAAAGTATTGTATCATTTTGAAATCTTGACTAAATGGGCCATCTTTTGAAGTAACTTGCCTAGGGTAGTACCATATTTTTTTTTACTGTACCATTAAAGTTAGTTGATATTATTTTTTCAACCACAACTCAAAGAAAATGCGATAATTTTAACAAACATAGCAACTCTTTTTGTTTAAATTGTGATTGCAATTGATAGCATGTTTATTAAAGACCACGTTAGTAAAAAAAAAAACACTGTAAAATAGTTAACTTTGAGGTCAGAATAACTAAAGATATGAATAAAGGTGTCGATTTTCCTCTTTTTCATAAATTTGCCAATTATAACTTAACCAACTGATATAGAATTTTTATTTTATTTTTCCTGGTACTGGTATGACCCCCCCTCTTGCCCCGTGCCCGCTTGACGTTAAGTTCTGGGACACCCTGTATATACCTGATTGTTATTTACGTATCCAGTATACATACGTATAAACAGATTTCATAAGCAGATCTATTAAAATTTATACTCATCATAAAATCATTAAAACAGTCGTACCAGTCACGTGGGCTCTCCCTCAATCCATATAATGCTTTCCGAAGCTTGCATACTTTATGTGGTTCAGTTTTGTAACCATCAGGTGGATACATATACACCTCCGACTTAATATTGCCATTAAGAAATGCAGTTTCAACATCCATTTGTTCAATATTCCATCCATTCACACAAACAGTAGACAACAAAGCCTTCATGGTAATAATTCTTGCAACAGGTGAATATATTTCTTCATTCTCATCATATTGTTGCTGAAACCCTCTAGCTACTACACGAGCCTTGTATTTTCCAGTGGATTTTACTCGATATATCCATTTCACTTCTATTTTATTTGAATCCATCAGTTCATTAACAATTTCCCTTGTGTTATTCTGTTCTAAGCTATTAATTTCGTCATTCATTGCATTAATTCACTATTTTGAATCTGGACAATTTATAGCTTCATCGTAACTATTTGACACTAAAGCATTAGCAAAATTCACATAAACAACATGATCTTTAAACTTCTCGGGCATTTTTCTACCCCTTTGTGGGCGATCGTTTGAACACACTCCCTCAATATTAGAACTCTTCTTTTTGTCATTTTCATCATCCACTGTATCATAAAATTCTTCTTTTTCATCTTTTTCACCTTTTTCACCGTTTATATTTACATCATTATTTTCATCATTATCATCATCATTGTTGAATTTAATCACTTGACCTTCTTCTGCATTAATGAACTTCACATGGCGTGATATTATGACTTTATTATCTACTAATACTCTATATCCATTATCCGTATAGCCAACCAGTACAACTCGAACGCCTTTTGGGTTAAGTTTCGAATTTCTACTTTCTTCAGGTACTTTAACGAAACAGGAACTGCCATATAATTTTAAATTTCCAATATCTGGTTTCCGTCCATTAAATATTTCAAATGGTGTTTTCTTTTCGGCCGTGTTAGTCAATAATCTATTACCCAAATAAGCCGTTAATAAGCCGCAGGCGCAGGCTTTAAAAGAATGCCCTCTTCTTTGGAAAAAAATAAAAAATCTCTGTTTAGGTACTCTCCTCCGTTATCACATCTGATTTCCTTAACTCGTTTCCATGTTTGATTTTGAACCAATTTCACATACGTTTTAAAACAATCAATGACATCGCTTTTATTTTTAATTACACAAACATATGCATGTCGACTATAATCAATAAAAGTCAATAAAAGAGACAAAATATCTTTAATCATTATAACCTACAGGAGTCAAAGGACCATTAACGTCTGTATGTACGATTTCAAGCAAATCCGTTGCTCGGCGCCTATTATTTTCAAAAGGTAAATCAGTAATTTTATATATTAAACAAATCTCGCATTGTATATAATCATTAGGTAATGTTTGAGGTAACTGATCCAGTGATTGCAGCCTACACATTTCTTTAAGCTTACGAAAATTTACATGACCAAAAATTCTATGTAATTTTTCTTTAACTGACATAGTTTTCTCACTTGTGTATGTTACATTATTTTTATTATTAATCACCTTTCCTTCTAATTCATTACAACTTGAGTATTTTCCTGCCTACAGCTTCTAACTTTCTGTTTCTATTATAAATATCTGGGGTTGGCTATAGCCGTCCGGTACCTGATTTTGATGAAGGTGCGAGTTTAGGGGTATCATTGGGGTCCACCTGAAGCCCTTCCAGCAATTTTTTTTTGCCGGAAACGTAGTTTAAATTAATTATGATTAAATTAAAATTTGATAAAAAAAAGTGAAATGGAACGCAATGTTGAGAAAATGGTACAATATTAAGTTGTCAAATTAAGTTGTCAAACTGAGTTAAACGAAACGTATCGTTATCGTTAAACGTAAGAAAAAAAAAAAAGGCGCCATTTTGTCTTACTGACAGATGGACTGTCATCCATTCATTCCGTTTCTCTCGTAGTTTCGTGAATGTGTGCTCTCTTGTTTTTCGATTTTTATTACGACTTTGGCTTTTTCCCTGGACTTCCTTCGATTGCGCGACGACTTGAAACTTGGCTTGCTTACCGGATTTGTTTGGATTGCTCTACGACTTGAACTTGGCTTGAAAACTGGACTGCACTTGGCTGTAATGGAGTATTACAGTACAATACCCGAAGCGGACGCGGTTTCGGCTCCTGATCTGCCCGTCGAACCTGTTGCCGGACCTTCTTCGGCTCCTGATCTGCCCGTCGAGCCTGTAGCCGGACCTTCTTCGGCTCCTGATCTGCCCGTTGAACCTGTCGCCGGACCTTCTTCGAGTAATGACGACGACGACAACGAGCTTATAACCAAACGAAAACTTTGCGTCACTGAAGTGATTGATCATTGGAATTTAACTGACGTTGTGCGAAAATTGGGCACTAAAGACCAATGCATCAAATATAGTGAAGACCAAGGTCTCATACCAACTGAGAAACGGTGTCGAACCCACAGGACATCCATGAAAGTGTTATACTCATGCGGATGCACAAGTTTTGGTACATTTGTGTGCTCAAAAAGATCATGCAAATCTAAATCGGGCAGCGGTGCCAAGATCTCTCGCAGAATTGGCACATTTTTCGAAAATATTGCTATCGACATAATGCATGTTTACTATCTTATATATGCATACTCACAAGGATGGACCTACGACCAAACAATTCACGAAGACCCTTATAAAAAAGAAAGGAAGCAATGTTTAAGCCCAAATACTATAGCCGATTGGTTTAATTACTGCAGAGAAGTAGTTGTGATATTTTATTTGGAAAAACAAAATCTTTACAGCGGTAAAATTGGAGGCTGTGGGAGAATAGTGCAAATAGACGAAAGTAAATTTGGAAAAAGGAAATATAACAAAGGACGTCACATTGAAGGCCACTGGGTGCTGGGATTAATAGAAGATGGGTCTGAAGACTTAAGATTGGAAGTATGCCCGGACAATAAAAGAGATGCTGATACTCTCATACCTTTAATTCAAAAGCATGTTTTACCTGGAACAACAATCCACACCGATTGTTGGCGGGCATACGATTGTCTGTCTGAATATGGATACATACACAAAAAAGTGAATCATTCAGACCCAGAGAACCCATTTGTGGGTAAAGATGGAATCCACACCCAAAGAATAGAATCCCAGTGGCGAGCAGTGAAGAGGTTTTTCAAAAAACAAAATTATAACAACCCAGAAAACTTTAGTGATATAATTGTTGAATATTTGTGGCGAAGAGACGTGTATAAATATAAAAGAGACTCTTTTGTACATTTAATGAAAGCAATTAAACATGTTTATGAAATAAACAAGTAATGTATTAAAATGTTTGTTTAATTGTGTCTCTCCTAGCCCTTTAACATTAAGTTTTTCTCATCTATCAACATAACTCTGAGACGGACTGGATATGTTATTGTTGTTATATAATACAATGTTAAGTGAACCGCCTTGATAGATTAGGTGTGAAACAAAAAATAGGTTAGGTTAGGTTAGAACATGACAAACAACGCACGAGCCGAGCGAGCGAAGCGAGCGTGCCGCGGAGCGGCCGGCGAAGTGCCAGAAGCGAACCGCCTTAATAAGTTAGGTGTGAAACAAAAAATAGGTTAGGTTAGGTTAGAACATGACAAACAACGCACGAGCCGAGCGAGCGAAGCGAGCGTGCCGCGGCAGCGGCCGGCGAAGTGCCAGAAGCGAACCGCCTTAATAGATTAGGTGTGAAACAAAAAATAGGTAAAAAATACTGATATAGCCGAAAGTGAGGTTAAGTACTAAAAAAATTATTACTCAAAAACTAAAGGCCTCCGGCGGGAGGGGGATGCAGGGGGGGCTTCACCCCCTCCCCCTCCCCCCCTCCGCCCCCCTCCCCGCGGGTACCGGGCGACTATAGTTTAACCAATATCTGCTTTGTCACTATGAAATTTAATAACATTATGTTTATTTATAATAGCAGATACGCTTAGTAAATTTCTTTTCATATTTGGAACATAGTACACGTTTTCAATGTCTTTTTTCGTATTCCTACCATTGACCTCACACAACATTGTTACAGTTCTCAACTTTTCTGATTTCAGACAAAAACCGTCACCTACTTTTATGTTGACAGGAGAAGATAAAGTTTTATACTCACAGAAATACTTGTCATCATTAATAATATGATAACTACAACCGCTGTCTATTAGCCATGTGACCTTTCCATTCGTCAATGCTTCTACTTCTACATTAAAGCCAGCCGAAGATTCAGCCCTATAACTTCCACCTCTATATGCTCCTCTACGTCGACCTCTTTGTCCTCAACCTCTATGATAAGAACCACGTCTATGGTTCACAAGTGTTTAATTTATCCTCTTCAGCCTACGAATAAATAATAGTCAGAAACTGTAACTGCTTTAAAAAAATGACCCAACAAAAATCGTGTTCAAGTAGGCGGGGCTTAAAAGTCGTGTTCAGTACGTCATCAGTCGGAGATTTTTCTTGCAAGCGAGCACACTTCAAATCTTCGCGTACATTTAATTTTTATCATTGTGAACTTTAGTTGTGGATCATCATGCCAGCATTCGATGTGAAGTGGTGCAGAAACAATACACGATTAAAATATCCAGGGACCACTTTTACTAGTAAATAATAGCAAAATTATAATTATTCAAAGATGTTCAAATACGTTAACAAATCGAGATGGTCAATACTATGCAAAATAAAGTCAGTCAATTTTTATTTATTTAGGATGTATTTTTTTCTTCAGGACTAAATATTGAAATGTATGTAATGTGCAATGGTTTTGCTTGTTATGTTTTATTCTCGCTGCACTTAAGCTAGAATAACAAGAGTATGACTGCCTGTGAAAACCAGCATAGTAATACGACGTTAATTTTGACTGAAAACAATAAAATTATAGATAATAAAAAAATTATGGACCATGTTACACAAAACTGCAGTACACAGTAGTTACCAAAACCTACCTACCGGTTGGTACAGTAAATACCTACTGTTTTTTTTTAAATTATGTTATATAAAATTTCATAATATTTATCTTTTTATGCTGATGATATATCCCGAAGAAACATCCAACATCTTTAAGAGCCTTTATTATGTCCTTCCGCCGTTATTCGAGGCCTTTAAACAATATTGAGAGATGACTTCTTCCGTTTCCGGCCGTATTTAGTCGTTGTAGTTCCATTTTTCGCCGCAAATATGGCAACTTCCGGCCGCCATGTTCACCAGGTGACACCCCTTGTGCTTCTCTTCATTGGCGTCTTGATTTTCGAGCCGTAACGTTTAACGCTGTTAGCGTTCGTGAAAATTTTTGAAGAAAAAATTCTCTAATATAATTTTAAAAGAATATTGAGTTGTAGTTTCTAGTTTTAAACATATTTATAATTATTTACGTAATAAGATCGAGAAATCGTGAAGTTTTTTTTACATGCGCCAGTGTGAACCGTCGTCATCATCATCCACCAGTGGCGATGAGGACCCGCGAAAGCATCGTAAGCGGAAGCGGTCTCGCAAGGACGACGGAGGTCAGAAAAAGAGTAAGGTATTAGAACGCCTTACCGAACAAGTAAGTCAGATTCATAACTATTGGCATGTAGTACCTACCCCACTCAGGGTTGGTACCCGGTTGGTCCCGAGTATCACCTCCCAGGAGTGTCGAATGAGGATCACCTGGTGCCCGGCCAGCAAGATGCGCCTACTGTCGAGTTGCCCGCCGAGTCGGCTCTCAAATTCGAATTCGATTTGACGACAAATCTAAAAGAACCTACAATTCCAAGTGCCTCTTCTGACCATTTGCAACTGTTAAATTCATTGCAACATTTTAAATCTGATAACTGGACAAACGTTCGTTACTCTGAAATTCAAAAATCGTACAATGCTCGTCCGGGGTTCATTGAACTGGAGGTGAACGATGAGATTAAACAGTTCGACAAGTCGAACAATTTGATTGCAACTGATAGGTCCTTAGGTGCGGTAACACATGCGGTAATTATGCAAAGTGACGCTTTAAAAGCGGGGGTATCTGAATTGATGCAGTGGGCTCATGATAGTGACAGTGTTGATAAAGACTCATTGCTAACAAAAATTAAAGACACTTTTTCGGGTGATTTTCAAAATATCTCCCTTGATTGTTTGCAATTACTGTGTGGTCGCCGAGCCGATGTCATTGAACAAAGACGAGATGTATTTCTCAATTTAGTCAAAGATAAATTCTTAAAATCAACCTTGAAAAAGATACCCCCATCTTGCGAGTTATTATTCAGTAAAGTAGAGTTCTCGGAATTTGTAAAAAATAATGGAGGTACTAACAAAATTTTCTTAAGACCCTCCTTCTCTGCGCAAGAGAAGAGAGTTACATCTGGATCTCAGGCTTCGCAACCTGGACCCAGTAGTTGTAACCAAGCCGGTCGCCCCACGGCACCGTTTGCGTTACTATACCAAACCCCTCAAGGGGTTAGACAGTATGCCCCGATGCAATCGTATGGGTTTATTCAAATTCAAATTCAAATTGTTTATTGGCCTTATAACATTGTCAGTTACACTGGGCAAGTCAAATTTACAAAATAATATATATGAAGAAAGAAGTCAAAATTTAGGAAGTATATTCTACAGTAATAGTAAGATTATTAATAATGTCAAACAGATTAATGAAAAAATTTAACAGTACAATTACATTACAATTTGATTTAAGTGCTATGTTACACGTTTAAAATACAAATATTAAATATATTCAAATAAAAATGTGTTTCATTAATGATAATCTTACCTAAAATAATTGAGTCAACTCTTTATTCGATATGGTCTGGTCGTTTTTTAATACGAGAACGAAGATTCGCTGAGACGTAGTTTCATAAATTCATTTAATGAGTAAAATGGATTAATTTCGAAAAACTGTTTAATCTTTCTTTTGAAGTCGTTTGCGGGCAATTCTCTAATTCTATATGGCAAACTGTTGAACATGCAAATCTTGTTGAGAATGCCTTGTTTTTTTACTTTTACTAATCTAGTTCTAGGTTTAAGTAATTTTTCATTATTTCGCAGGTTATAATTATGAACATCTTTGTTTTTACTCAGATTAGCATTGTAAATTTCGATAAGACAATCGTAAATATATAAGGATATTGCCGTCATGATTTTATTGTCTATAAAGTACTTTCTGACTGACGTACGTTTCCTTAGTCCGAACATTATCCTTAAAGCTCTTTTTTGCACTCCTAGTACCCTTTTCATATCTGTCCCATTGCCCCAGACCGTAATGGTATATCTAATTATTGAGTGTATATATGCGAAATAAATTGATATCATTGCTTTTCTGTCTAGTAAAGGTTTAAGTTTAAGAAGTGCATAATTTGCACTGGCGACTCTTTTACACAAATTACTAATATGGGCTGAATGATTGATTGTGTCATCGATAGTATAGCCGAGAAACACGTTTTCGTGTACGGTTATCTCTTTGTCGATACCTTTTCGTGATTGGTACAGCATGACAATAGTTTTGTCATCGTTAAGAGTTATACCATTTGAAGAAAACCATTCCTTTAGAATATTTACAGCAATATTAATTTTTTCCATTAACTTATCTTTATATTTATCATTTATTCCCACATGTGTGTCGTCAGCAAATAAACTGATATAGGTCCAATCTGGCATAATCTTAACTAGGTCGTTTATGTAGATTAAGAATAATATTGGTCCAAGTATTGAGCCTTGCGGCACTCCTATGTCTACTGCGCTCATTGATGATGTTGCGTCGTTTACAGATACCCTTTGACATCGGTTTTCTAAGAATGATCGCATCATATTGTAACAACCCCCCCCCCCCACTATTTTTACTTTTTCCTAATAATTCGTATTGTTTTGGCCAATGATCCGTTGATCGTCTAGGAGGACCCTAACACTGTGTACCGCTGCTGTAACCTTGCTCTTTTCGGAAAGAATTGAAACAGAGAAAACTATTCAGAACTATAGATGCCTAGAGAAACCAAAAGCAACGCCTAGGTATTCTGATATTACGATGGATAACCTACTACTACATTACTGAACTGCTAGCTGATAACGAAAAATTGCGATGAACATACTAGATTGCAAATACTTAGTTCTTACAGACTGACTGACTGAGCTGATCCTAGATTTCTAGCTTATGTACTTGATTTGACTTCTAATCGTGGAAGATATTAATCATCAATATAAGTTTCTGAATTTAAGGTCTATGTTATTTGACCATAGAACATAGAAATAGTAGGTTATTTGCAAGTTTTCTATATAATTATTAGCTTGCAAAACTACCTGTTATATCTGATAAATCAGTTTTGATTAGTGAAATAATATATAAACAACTCCATTAAATAATATCAGATATTTGCATGATATTCGTTATTATTAATAACAGTTATAAACCTGTTAATTATATAACTAACTTTCTTTATAGATTTATGTTTGTTGCTATGAACATTTAGCTGTTGATAAGATTGATATAATCTCTTACAGACTAAATGTCTCAATAATATATACTATTTGTTTCGTTTATGAAAACTGCTAGGAAATAAATAACAAAAGTAAAGTAAAACCTCGCTTTATATGCGCTTTAGAAATCTTTTGTGATCAGTAACTACTACGCTGATTATCCAATTCCTTTAGATAAATATTATCAGCCACTATTCCCTGAATAGTTCAATTGTTCAAGTTTAATCATTTACTTGTTTACTGAAGCAATATATGGGAAATAATATCAGTGACTTAGAGAAATCTCTAGACCCTTGTTTGTGGTTTACAAGAATTCTCAAGGTGCTGCATTGCTTGACCAAGTTTGATAAGATTTACCACATACATAAATCTCCTTTTTATACGAGATTGCTATACTTAGATTACTAGTGTTTTACATGACATGCCATCTATTGAACCATTGTAGGAAAAGCAATTATTTTAAATACTTAAGCATTAGCAGAATCTTTGTTGTATTGGTTAGCTCAATGCTAGCAGCCATATATTTATTATGATGATTATTATAATAGTTAGCTTTACTTTGCCGAGTAAATTATTGATAGATATCTCTACAATTTAAAGATATAATATATTTTATTAATTTTCATATTGTAAGTAATTATTTTGATTTTTTTTAGATTTGCCGTAGAATTCTAGATTTATTATGATTTAGGAAGTAGGATTCTTGGCATGTTCAAGGCTTACAACTCGAATGCTGGATTAAGAGCTGCTCTTTACTGTGACACAAATGTTCTCCATCATGCCAAGAACCTCTTCTATTTACCCCAAAATTAGTAAGGCCTTACCAAGTCCGTTTGGTAGTTTTCCAAATGTAGAGTTTGCGTCTATAAGCGATTATAATCTTATTTATCTCTTCTTAATAGTATTATTTATCATTATGAATTATCATTTGATTCTAAATATTACATTTGATACTTTCAGCAAATAATTTAATTGCTATAATTTATTACCGCATTCTCATGCTAGGATCAGAGTTGACAATCTAGCCCAAACTCAAATACACGGACGCGTAACAAAAATGTGTTCCTCACATTAATAAAATATTGACTAGAATAACTGCCGAATGGTAGGCATTAAAACGTCGATGTATCACTAGCCTTAGTCGCAGCGAAAATTGGTCGATGTCATTTCAGGAAACATTCCGAGCAATAATCTTCGATATATTTCGATCATTTCACAGATACGTTCCTGACTCAATATATAGAACTCGCGCGTAGTATTCCGTATTCGATCACGATCAAGTCGATGCAGGAAGCACCATTATATTTGAATAGCAAAATTCATACCTGCTTTTTGGCATCTACAGCACTAACTCATTTTCATCATCACGTCGGGGTCACCAATGAGGACACCGGAGGTAACACCGATGCGTACCTAGATACTGGCAGCGAACTCCAGCTGTGATCCTTGCCGCTGTTACTAGCACTGGAGAAAGTGTTTCTCTCTCGTAATTTAAATGATACACATGTGGTAGAGAGTAAAATATTCCTTGCACATGTGTTCTCACCTCACCTAAATATAATGAATTTACATAAAAACCCTGTCCGAATCGCTGTCATAAAAACATCATCTAATTTTAAATTTGAAAGTGTCAAACAGAAAAGTAAAAGTTAAAGGAACTCTTTATGTATAGCTTGGAGTATGTATTACCTACAAGGAGATCGTAGCGAGTCGTCGCCACACCTTTGTATGGTTAGAAATATCAATGCTGCTTATTTTCATGGTAGTTTTATTAATTTTACTTATAACTTTTATGTATTTAAAGGATTACTCAACATTTCCTTTTCCTTGAAGTAACTTATCAGTTCTGTTTGAACAATCGATTTAAATGGTTAATACATAGAATATCTTGATAGCTTAAATATTCTATGCTGCTTATCATTTTCAATAAGTATAATCTTCCTATAAGAAATACCCGACTAAACATCTTAATCTCAATATCACACATTAACGGTTTCTTCTACTTTTGATTTTCTAAATTTCATCAATATTTAATCATACCAAGATACTTTTTATGCCTCTATATTTGTGAATCGTGACGGAATCCTCATCCAGAGCCTGTTCCGTTACAGCCAACCCCCAAAATTTACGCAGGTTCTCATAATTTACCGAAGGAAATTTTCCCATCCTCCATATATTCAACTTCACAAATATAGTTCCACCAAAACTAAACGTGTGCTTATTCTAATTTGTTAAAATTCGTTTTCAAACAAGGTTGTGAGTACGTGAACTCACTAGTGGAGTGTATTTAAAAGACCGAGTTAAAAATAAGTTTACTGTAAGGGTTGATATATCCGATCTTAATGTCTCCTCCATGAGTAAAAATGACTTCTCACAAGGACAATCTGAAATAACGAAAGGGAACTAGTATTGTGCCAAATTGTGCACCTAGTCAATTCGAATAATTCAGCATACGTGCTACCACCCAAACCAATTTTTCGTTTGGGATCGAGTATGTGGAGTAGAACCTACGCCACCCTTTATTACTCCAGATCTCGTTAATAGCTAACAAGCAATAATTCTCCATGGCTGATACATCCCTCTTCAAATCAAACCAAACAAGCAACCGCCTAATAACTCGGTGAATGTAAGTGTAATGGCTAAACATTGGCTACCTGTAAAGTACGAACTCTTTATGGAATAATTCAGTTGTAAATACTGATGTGGTGTCTTCTGACCTAAACCTATCTCCAATTTGTACTCCATAAATCATTCGTTGAATAGTGTGTGTCTGTCTGAAAACAAAACTTAACAAATCGACTCCAGTCGGTATTGTCGATTCATAGAGGCCCTCAATAAAATTCAATACTAACACTGTCACACGCATCTCTCCCTGGCGCCATTAGTTCTTCCATCTCTTCCCATCTTTTTATCATAACTTAAATCTCTCTTCTCTTACATTGCCCTGCATACTGCCTAAATAAACCTTCAACCCTTTTGTCTGGTGTCTACGAATACTCACGATTAATAGTTTTTATCAATTGAAATTTCAGACTTTTATTTCTATAAAATGCCCCTTTACATTATCATATTTTTTTTTAGAAACCCTATGTCAAAAATAAAATAGGAAAAGCTGTAACAAACCCCGCCCTGATGAGGTCTACGCCCGCTCTTTATTAAATGATTGTAACATCTTTGTTTAATTATAATAAAGTTTTATTAAATATTGTAATAAAGTTTTATTAAATATTGCTGTACCTTGGTATTTTTATTTTATTTTTTTGATTTTCCTAACGCTTTCCATGTATCTACTTCATTTGAAGAGAATCCTTAAAATTGTGATTCCTAATATTACCATTATATTTTTACCTTGTATTTGTTATTCTGTCTAAACTTAATTCATTCAATTTCACAGTTGCAAAATGCACGACTTTTTATTACATAATCATTTTGCAATAATAATGTTAAATATTGTTTAATTATAAATCAATACCTGAAACCGATTTTTATAAAACTCTAAACTATCTGATTACTATTATATCTTATATTATTATATATCAACAATAACAATCCCGCTTTTACAAATCCTTACTTATCTTATCTTATCTTATCTTTTAAATAAATCAATACCTGAAACCGATTTTTATAAAACTCTAAACTATCTGATTACTATTATATCTTATATTATTATATATCAACAATAACAATCCCGCTTTTACAAATCCTTTCTATAACTTATTTAACCAACGCATTCACCTAAAACAACATTGTGTCTTTCTATCAATAATATTCATTGGCGCACAGAACATCTTCAAAATCAGCTCAGTAGATCAGTCTGAATAAAATAACAACTCGACATACCTAACTCTAACCAAATCATTCGCTTTTACATGTACTGTCTACCTCAATCCTCCAAACATGTTTTTATATCATTTCCATTGTGATCTACATAACTATGTACCTCCTTACATAATTTTTTTTTAGTTATATATGTACCAAAATATTTACTCAAAGGTACTACTCAAAAACGTGACTCTAGAAATAGCTGCACAGTATTTTCCTTCTGCTATAACTTTTGATTTTCGGTTTTGAAACTAGGTTATTAATAATGTATCCCTATGATAGGTACCTTCCTAAATTTCTGACATTATTCCTTTCCATGAACAATTGCATCACCCCTTTCCTGTTCGATACAAATTAAACCCGACTAATTATGAAGGTAATCTATCAATTATAGATACTTCGTTCCAACAAGATATACCTACAATAACCCTATAACTCTTCCTCTACATGCTACTCATAACTATAAAACGAAACTCGTTACGACTGTTTATTTAGTTAACAGGGAAACGCCCAATAAACATAAACAATATTCTATTTACCTTTCCTTTTGCTTTTATTAACGCCACCCATCGCTTGTTGTCAATATTATACGCAAACGTCAAACACACGAATGTCTCTCTCTTTTTTATTCCATTTCCTGATCTCTACTACCGATAACTATTTGGTCTTTTCTTTAATGTAATCCATAAATTACAATTTATTACGCTAATCAATAATAACACTCTAATACTAACAGCTCCATAGTCACTACAATATAATAAATAGTCCAACACACCCCTGTGCTCAGCTTTCCCCATTTTCCCCTTTCTTCGGACTATAGTTATCTATCAACCAAACTAAAGACACGCCGTGAATTAGAATACTCAAACAATAGATGAGGACTAATAATAGGTTTAGGTAATAAAAGGTTTTAATAGGTTTAGGTCTCAGAAGAACTAGTAAACTAGTGGTATCCCGTCACTTGAACTTGCGATGTAGGTATACTGAGTAATAATGTAATTTTCTACCCAATATTTTTTTCCCTGAAAATTATCGATTAGAAAGATATAGATGTAATACCTATCTATTAAATTTTCGCAAGCCTTTACTAGGATTAATTTATTTATTAATTAGATTATTACAAGGATATAAAAGGGTAATTTGTTTATATTTCTATAACCCAACAAATGGAAAAACAAGATATTTCGAATATTTCTATGCTCGACGTTTGCTAACGGTCTATAACTAATAAGTTATTTTTCATAGTTTGATTTCTACCTTAATTTAATTTCAAATGTACAAACAAAAGAACATAGTTATGTTTATTTCCATTTGTCTTTGTAACTTCCAACCCCCATCTACTACAACCTTCGTAATCCATTTGCATCAACCCTTGGTTACTTACAAGTAATCAATTAGTGAATCGCAGATTAAATTTTATTTTTCAATTCTTTTGTAATATTCCGAAGATCTCTTCTGTTTCTTTTTCTCTATCCACATATTTGCTATTACAAGATCATGTGTACGCTGTGCTGTCACTGCGTGGTTACTCAAATTTCTCCAAATCTCCATGTCCTTTCCCTAGCTACATCTTCCATGAATTTCAAAGCAAAAATCAACACGACTGTTTTTCCGGTCCTTGAATAACCCTGCACTATTGTATGCGTCACGGCTATTAATGTACAGAAATCCTTAAACTTTGTCATGTGTGATAATGTGTTTGATTTTGAATAAAATTTATATTCATCACGTCATTATCATAACTACACTATATCTGCCAATGTCTTTGTAACGCATTACTGAAAGATATCTCTCAAAGTATCCCATTACGATTGTTATACGAAATTTTAAGTCTTAACAAAGACGCTCCGTGCTATTTTACAACCACTTTTCGGTCGCATTACAACAACTAAACTTTTAAGTAAAATTTTTTATTACGACCTCTACCCGAATTTCCCTACTATATAGCGACCCTGAATTTCTTTGATTGTCTTTTAATACTTCCTTTTTTTGTTCCCTAAATAAAATATAAACCTCAAATATCTACAATGGATCACAAAATCTCAAAGAGCTATGGACATTTGTTGACCACAGGTAAGTTCTTATTCCATCTTATACCTAATCATACCGTTTATTATATAATAATAATAATAATATAATATATAACTTTAGCATTTAAATTATAGCTAGGTATATTAAACCTTGAACATGATTTCTATTTGTTACGAACTCTTTGGATATACACGTATGTGCTTATGACAGATAGTTAAATATGTCGCTGTCAAAATAAAGGAAACACAGTTCACGTCAAAAATATGATTTTCGTAAATTCTATGCACGTTCGCTCTTATTATATCTTTCCCCGTAACTCTATTTATCGTAGCATTAATTTACCTTTATCTTTGCAGTGTCCATGACGGGTTCACGGCTAAAACTTGCGAACAAATGTAGGCAGCGCATGCACGATACATTCGCCCAACAACTCCGATTGATATTCAACAACTATTTATACCTACATATTGTTATATACATAGGTGTACATATTCCTACGAAACTACACTCCAGGTATCTGGCAAGGTATGTATGTATAGTGTTATTTAGACTTGTTCATCTCTGCTTTGCTCCAACCAAACATCCTTTTTCCCTGTTCATATCTACATACTTCCTACAGATTATACCTACATAGAAATTACCAGTGTATTATGTACATACTTATCGAATTTTGTTACAACTGAACTTTTCATATTACATTATCTAGCTATGTCGTCAAACTCTTTGCAGGCAAACAATTAATCCAAGCAACATGACTCAATATTGATTTCTTAGTTGCATACCCATCATATACGATAAAGACCTCCCTTTTATATAGATTCCAATAAACATCTATAAAATACCTAGGCATTAATCTCCGGAACTCTTCTTTACGTGATACTATAGTAAAACGTAGTGTTTATATTCTCTTTACACTTTGACAGCAAGCTCTCAGTACCACAATCAGAAAGTTTCTTTGCTTTTACAAAGAACTCTTTTGTGTTTACCTTTCTGTAAAATTCTGTAGCCTAGGTAACCTAAATGTTGATTGTCATGACATTTTGATTGATTTTATTATTGCTAACATATTTCTGTTTCTACCTTTGTTTATTTATTCAATAGCAATTTTAAGATAGGTACCTAATTGCTCTGAACAAAGCTACAATTATTGATTTTCTCATATTTCTACGCGCCCTGATATACAACCTTCAGTTAGTTTTAGATTATTGATGAAATAACTGATTCTATATTTTACTCGTTATATGTTTATGTATATTTTATAGTTTTCCATGAATTCTAGATCCCTGCCTGCCGACTGTGGTATTGCTATAAACCACAGTGAAACCTGACAAGCTCTACAGCTCACATAACCCACTCATCATTGATTGGTAGGTACGCAAGTATCGATATTTATTTAGTTAGTATCCTAAAAAATATTTTCTAGGTACTAATATTACAAACACGACGTTGGTACGTAAGAATGAATGTTTGCTTCACCATCCCTCTTAAACAGCTGCGCCAATTTTGATGAAAATTGTTACGAAAGTAGATGTAGCTTTGAATTTACATATTATAAAATACTCTTCCTCATCATTATCATCATTATCCTAACAAAGTACCTAGGTACTAGTATTATAAACGCAAATGCTGGTATGTCTGAATGAATGTTTATTACATCAGTCCTGGCTGGACTAATTTTGATGAGATTTGGTATAAAAATAGATGATACTAGATTTACGCATAGATAACTTTTTATCATCACCACCATCATCAGCTATCTCCATGCGGGTACATCCGCGACCGCAACTAGTAATATATAAAATGAACGTTTGTATATTTGTCTGTTGTTCTGTAATAACCTCTCACTTGATTAAATGAGTTCCACAATTCCTACGATTTTCATGGCATGGAACCGGTTTTTTTTTATATTGCCCTAAACTCTAATATAGTTCTACTAGTATATAGTATATAGTCTACTAGTATTCAACGACCGAAATTGACGATGTATACCGAGTTCAGATTTAAAATTTAAGGTTGTGTATATACTTTGCGCGTACTACTTACATGTCAATTATGTTGCATAAGAACATAAATACATACATAACTATTAACATCCAAACAATTATTATTGTGCCCTAAATAAAAAGTTTCCTTATTCACTTTGATTTACATAATGTTTGTTTTTTTTTCCATTATTTTTAATTTAGATAGATAACCCGGCTTTGCTCACCATTCCCTAATTTTCCCTATTATATTTGCAGATCTCGTCAAGACGCACTACTCGACCAGCTGCTTCGCCCCAAAGCTTCTGAAATCCGGCGCTCCTCTTCAGCCTGCCTACATTGTCAAACTTTACCAGCTTCATTCCGAAGACTCATCACTACCTAGCTATAATATTGGTTTTTTATACTTAAATTCGGCGCTTACTATGTTTGTCTATTAAATCTGCATATCGTTGATTTATTTAACCTTTACGAATAACTATACAACCATCTGACTTGTCTATAAGAATTTTCACAACGCTAAGCATCTGAATGGGAAATTCAACCCCCCAATGTTACGACTAAACATATTTCAACAAAACTTCTAACAAGACTTATCATCGCTCAATTAAAGTTGCGCAACTTTGCATTTTATTGTAATCCTATTTATTTCCTTCGCAAACACAATAGAAGTAATAACGTATGTAGATTTTTACTATCATTTAATTACCATAAATTTCATCGAACAAAAAGGTAAGCCATTTATATTCACACATTTTTATATTCTTAATACTTCCGAACATAACAAACACCGATTATATACAGACATGTCCACGATCTGCGCTGTATTTTGTTGGTTACAAATGTAATCCTTGTGATGCAAATGCAGCGACGGCACTTTCAACATGTTAGAAACTCTCTTCCTTTCCTAACACTATACAAAAACTCTTTCAGTACTCTATAACGCAATTCTTGGCTCCCAAGTGAGTTTCATAAGTCGTTTGATACTAAAAGTGTTCTTAAAACCTTCGGGTCACTTTGAGTAGAGTTCGATACTGACTATTTACCGTGTGCTTCCAGGAGAGTATCCTAGTCGTAAACACAACACGCAATCTGCCTTTCGAATGATAAGTGTACTTCTGGATTCTAGAGATCGACTATGGGGTACATGTAAATGACAAAGGTAGTTGCAGACTTTACATACCTACATGAAACTTGCATACAAATTATCTTTCCCTGAATATCATTTAAGCGCTTCGTAGTAATCAGTATTTTAGTAATATTCCTAAAAAAGCATATCCGGCTTATTTATTTCTTAGTTTATTGTAGAAATCTACTACTGTAGCCTAGAACAACAACATCATCACCTCATTATAGTATCCGTTGACTACCTATTTAGCCCTTTAAAAATCACCTATTGCAATAGCATCTCTGTTTCAATAAAATCCTATCCATTTCACGCCAACAAATTGTGCGGTTGACCGCAACTAATTCCTAGTAAAACTTCCGTAGTAACGTTATTCCAATCCTGGTCACGGCACCAAATTGTAACAACCCCCCCCCCCCCCCCCCCAATTTTCCTTTTTTTATTCTAATAAATCGTTTTGGTTAATGATCGTCTAGTCTAGGAGGACCCTAACACTGTGTACCGCTGCTGTAACCTTGCTCTTTTCGGAAAAAATTGAAACAGAGAAAACTATTCAGAACTATAGATGCCTAGAGAAACCAATAGCAACGCCTAGGTATTCTGATATTACGATGGATAACTTACTACTACATTACTGAACTGCTAGCTGATAACGAAAAATTGCGATGAACATACTAGATTGCAAGTACTTAGTTCTTACAGACTGACTGACTGAGCTGATCCTAGATTTCTAGCTTATGTACTTGATTTGACTTCTAATCGTGGAAGATATTAATCATCAATATAAGTTTCTGAATTTAAGGTCTATGTTATTTGACCATAGAACATAGAAATAGTAGGTTATTTGCAAGTTTTCTATATAATTATTAGCTTGCAAAACTACCTGTTATATCTGATAAATCAGTTTTGATTAGTGAAATAATATATAAACAACTCCATTAAATAATATCAGATATTTGCATGATATTCGTTATTATTAATAACAGTTATAAACCTGTTAATTATATAACTAACTTTCTTTATAGATTTATGTTTGTTGCTATGAACATTTAGCTGTTGATAAGATTGATATAATCTCTTACAGACTAAATGTCTCAATAATATATACTATTTGTTTCGTTTATGAAAACTGCTAGGAAATAAATAACAAAAGTAAAGTAAAACCTCGCTTTATATGCGCTTTAGAAATCTTTTGTGATCAGTAACTACTACGCTGATTATCCAATTCCTTTAGATAAATATTATCAGCCACTATTCCCTGAATAGTTCAATTGTTCAAGTTTAATCATTTACTTGTTTACTGAAGCAATATATGGGAAATAATATCAGTGACTTAGAGAAATCTCTAGACCCTTGTTTGTGGTTTACAAGAATTCTCAAGGTGCTGCATTGCTTGACCAAGTTTGATAAGATTTACCACATACATAAATCTCCTTTTTATACGAGATTGCTATACTTAGATTACTAGTGTTTTACATGACATGCCATCTATTGAACCATTGTAGGAAAAGCAATTATTTTAAATACTTAAGCATTAGCAGAATCTTTGTTGTATTGGTTAGCTCAATGCTAGCAGCCATATATTTATTATGATGATTATTATAATAGTTAGCTTTACTTTGCCGAGTAAATTATTGATAGATATCTCTACAATTTAAAGATATAATATATTTTATTAATTTTCATATTGTAAGTAATTATTTTGATTTTTTTTAGATTTGCCGTAGAATTCTAGATTTATTATGATTTAGGAAGTAGGATTCTTGGCATGTTCAAGGCTTACAACTCGAATGCTGGATTAAGAGCTGCTCTTTACTGTGACACAAATGTTCTCCATCATGCCAAGAACCTCTTCTATTTACCCCAAAATTAGTAAGGCCTTACCAAGTCCGTTTGGTAGTTTTCCAAATGTAGAGTTTGCGTCTATAAGCGATTATAATCTTATTTATCTCTTCTTAATAGTATTATTTATCATTATGAATTATCATTTGATTCTAAATATTACATTTGATACTTTCAGCAAATAATTTAATTGCTATAATTTATTACCGCATTCTCATGCTAGGATCAGAGTTGACAATCTAGCCCAAACTCAAATACACGGACGCGTAACAAAAATGTGTTCCTCACATTAATAAAATATTGACTAGAATAACTGCCGAATGGTAGGCATTAAAACGTCGATGTATCACTAGCCTTAGTCGCAGCGAAAATTGGTCGATGTCATTTCAGGAAACATTCCGAGCAATAATCTTCGATATATTTCGATCATTTCACAGATACGTTCCTGACTCAATATATAGAACTCGCGCGTAGTATTCCGTATTCGATCACGATCAAGTCGATGCAGGAAGCACCATTATATTTGAATAGCAAAATTCATACCTGCTTTTTGGCATCTACAGCACTAACTCATTTTCATCATCACGTCGGGGTCACCAATGAGGACACCGGAGGTAACACCGATGCGTACCTAGATACTGGCAGCGAACTCCAGCTGTGATCCTTGCCGCTGTTACTAGCACTGGAGAAAGTGTTTCTCTCTCGTAATTTAAATGATACACATGTGGTAGAGAGTAAAATATTCCTTGCACATGTGTTCTCACCTCACCTAAATATAATGAATTTACATAAAAACCCTGTCCGAATCGCTGTCATAAAAACATCATCTAATTTTAAATTTGAAAGTGTCAAACAGAAAAGTAAAAGTTAAAGGAACTCTTTATGTATAGCTTGGAGTATGTATTACCTACAAGGAGATCGTAGCGAGTCGTCGCCACACCTTTGTATGGTTAGAAATATCAATGCTGCTTATTTTCATGGTAGTTTTATTAATTTTACTTATAACTTTTATGTATTTAAAGGATTACTCAACATTTCCTTTTCCTTGAAGTAACTTATCAGTTCTGTTTGAACAATCGATTTAAATGGTTAATACATAGAATATCTTGATAGCTTAAATATTCTATGCTGCTTATCATTTTCAATAAGTATAATCTTCCTATAAGAAATACCCGACTAAACATCTTAATCTCAATATCACACATTAACGGTTTCTTCTACTTTTGATTTTCTAAATTTCATCAATATTTAATCATACCAAGATACTTTTTATGCCTCTATATTTGTGAATCGTGACGGAATCCTCATCCAGAGCCTGTTCCGTTACAATATTAAGTTCTGGGCCTTCGAATCCATAATAGTGCAGTTTTAATAACAGTATGTCGTGTCTCAAACAATCGAATGCTTTAGACAAATCGCAGAAAATACTTGCACATTTCTGCGACCTGTCCAATGACTCAAGTATGAAATAGACCACTTTTCTTATTGCCATTTCTGTTGAGCGACCAGGCCTGAACCCAAATTGCGAGGCTGAAAAAAGATTATTATTCTCAAAATATTTAAGAATTCTTTTCTTTATGATTGACTCTAATATTTTTATATACAGGGTAATATACACACCGGACGATAATTTTCAAGTTCATTAATGTCACCTTTTTTATACAGTGGAATAACTCGACCCGGCTTGAGACAGTCTGGGAACACTCCTTTTTCTAGGCAATCATTGATTGTAATGTAAACGAGTTCTAAAATGCCCTTGTTTCGTAAAATTAATTCTTTCAGCGTCTTGGAATTAATATCGTATATGTCAGGTGTTGTTTTTTGTTTCATATTTCTTACAATCGTTAATAATTCTGTAATATCTAGTGGGTCAAATTTAATTTTACTGCTAGGCTGATTCCCTATTTCCAAATATTTTCTGCATTTGTCAGGGTCAATTTGAGTATTATGTGTTATTTTATGGGCAATGTTTCTGAAAAAACTATTAAAAGAGTCTGCTATTTCTTTACAATCTGTTAGCTCTTTTCCTTCTGCTGTTTTGATTTTATGTATGCTTTGCTTTTTATTATGTTTTGTATTATACCGTACTTGTTCGTTTATGATTTTCCAAGTTTCTTTTATTTTGTTTCTCGAAGTTTTTATTCTATGCCCATATTGAAGCTTTTTTGCTGTGGTGAAGACTTTCCTTAAAGTCTTTTTATATTTTTTTATAAGTACTGCTCTTTGATCGTTAGGATCCTGCTCTTGAAACCATTCCATATTTGCTAAATTTCTTTTGGATATCTCTATGCCTTGAGATGTCCACTTCGTATTTACCGTCTGTTTAATACTCTTTTTCAGGGGAAAAGCAATGTCATAGTTAAATTTTATCGCGTCTTGTAGAATTTTCATTCTCGTATTTGCATCTTTACATGTTATTATTTGGTCTTTTAATTTTACATAATCTTTATAAAATAGATAATGAAAATAGTTCTTGTTATTAATTGACATGTTTCTTGTGAAACATGTACGTTTAATATTACTGCCATTACTCTCAACATTTACGGGTATAGCTAGTTTTATAACTTTGTGGTCAGATAACTTACGATCTAATACATGGCCTTTACAGTTGTCAAAATTAACGATAAAGTTGTCAATACAGGTCGCACTCATTCCTTGCACTCTAGTTGGTGTATCTAACATAAATTTGCAGTTAAAGTTATTAAGAATTTTAAGCATTCGTTTAATTTTATTATCTATTTTTAAAATGTTTAAATTAAAATCTCCCGCAATCACTATTTTCTTTCCTTCTTTACAGAGTCTATGTAACAATTTATTCAGAATTTCAAAGAAAAGGTATACGTTTTTATCATTTCTATACGCTGCTATTACGATGAGCTTGGAATATTTTATTTCTATTGCTGATATTTCGAAATTCATTTCAAAAGACAATTTATTGATATCATTTCTTATCTTAAACTCAATACCACTTCTTACAAAAATAGCTGTACCACCATGCATAAAAAATTTCCTATTAAAATATGATGCGAGTTCAAAGTTTGGAATAATCATAGTTTGGACTCTATCATCTTCTCCCCACGTCTCTGAAAAACATAATATATCACATTTATAATCATTGAGGAGATCTTCAATTTCTACATATTTATTGTTTATGCTTTGTAGATTTGCGTGTAGTATTATCCATTCCTTGTTGATTGGGCCATTTTTTGAAAATTCGTCACAACTTCAGGCAGACTCTGTAGGTTTTCTGTCTCGCATTTAATAAATTTAAGCGTCGATGACCCCTGAAACTGTTTTGATGTAACTGATGCTGTTATCGTCTGTATCATTAGATGTTGAAAATTGCCATAGCCATAGAGCTTGCCACGAACGTCCTTTATATTAGGATCCACATATTTAACGTTTTCTTCTGCATTGGACATATGTGCTATCTCTTTGTTAATGTGGTATATATTCATGTCGTTTTTATTGTTGTAGCGGATCCCACATATTATAATATTAAATAACCTTTCTCTTCTCTCTACTATCTGTCTTAGTGTTTTTATATATGTTTGTTTATTCGTTGTATTATTGAATGTTTCTTGATATTTATTTACAAGTATTACTACGGTATCATTTTGCTTCATATCTTTCGTTTTTAAGTCAAAGTTTTCCAATATTTTGTCATAGCTGGCTCCTGTATGACAGTAGTTCATAATTTCATGGTTATTATCTACGTTGTGAGTTATTTTAGACGCCAATCCTTTCCCTATAACGTCTGAAAAAATTATTGTTTTTCTTATTTTCGTGCTCAATAATGTATGTCCTTGATAATTACTTATTTTGTCATCTATGTTTTTATTATCGTATTTTATCGTCTCAAAATTTTCAGTACGAATGTTTTCTTTTGTTTGTAGTTCTCTGATGTTGTGTGTTAATTGTTCGTTTATTTTTCTAATTTTAGTACATTCATTCTGAAGCATAATGATTTTTCTTGAAGCGTTTTTCTAAATTTCCTCTTGTTATTTTTTCTTCTTCTAGCCATTGCTGTAGCTGATTTATTTGTGTGTTCAGTTCCTGTATTTTTTCTTGCTGATTTGTATAAACGAGTTGATGATGCCCTTCTGTCGTGGACCAAGTTCGTTTCATTGGGGTAAAATTTTCAGCCGCCCCAAGAGAGGTACGTTGCCGTTTTCTTTTTCTGCCATACATTGGTGAGCTGTGAACATCACCACAGTCAATTTTCTTATATATCTCGTTAAGTTTCATACACCTTTCAATTTCTTTTTTTAACTGTCCATTTTCTAAAATTAACTCTTCTATTTCGTTATTTGCGGATGTAAGCTTGTTTTCTAAGTCGCATATTTTTTTCTTTGAGGAAAAGTTTAAGTCGCTCTGATCTAGATATGTGTCAGGTAAGCTAATTCTTGTTGACTCAAATAAGGATGAATCTGTTAAATTTCCTAGTGAGTTGGCCCTCTGCCGTGGTCGAAGTCTAATTGTAACATTGTCAGTGTCCATCGCTTCCATTATCTTGTACAAAATAATACGAAGTTGCAAAAATGTGCAAAAAGTTAAACCTTCGACGGGATTCGATCCAGGAGCGATCGTCTCGGCAGCCGACGTCGTTGGCCGTTAGGCCACCGCGCTCTTATGTCAAGTGTCGTATTTCCGCATCTATTGCGCGCGTTTTGTAGCTGCGTGAACTGTTTGTGTCGAGAGTCCAAAGTTCAACTTATTTTAAATTGAACGGTAGAAAATTAACGGGTCGATTTTTTACTATTATGCTAATATTTCCGATATTCCTGCATATTTTTTCACATCATTTCACCACAAAGAACTTATTGTTTAAGGAAACAGTGTCATTTGGTTGTTTATGATTATTTTATTGATTTTGTTCACTTGAGTCGATCACTTAATAGATGTTTGAATTTTATAGCCGTTTTCTAGTATGTCACTGAGATATCATCCACGTCCCTAGATTACTTCACTACGAACACTATTAACCCAATTTTAACATGTTTCGCGCACCAAAATATTTTTTAAAGGATTTTTTGTGAAGAGCTAATGTTACGCCGACAGTGTTGCCGTACTCGGTTTTAATTATGATTTTCCAGGCTACACTGGAAACCAACGGTTCTTTCGACCTCAATTTAAACCACAGTCGTTTACCGCGGGTCAACAGGCCCCGGCTAATCCGAGAAAACCATTTAGTTAACAGGGAACCTCCAGTCAAAGCAATATCGCGCGTGGCAGGGGGCGGGGTAATAGAAAATATTGACATAGCGCAACCATTTCAGCCTGCCCGGGGGGCAGGCTAGGGATGTTCGTGGATGTATGGACGGAGTTTGGGGCGCCGACTTCTTTACTGCACATAATAACAGGGTACAAAATTCCTTTCCAAGCACAGCCACCGCCGCTTGTTTTACCGCGCCTCACCAGTGGCCGATATCAAACTGCTCCATCTTACGCAATGGATCAGACTATAAACAATTTAATGATGGAAAAGATTTTAGAGTACGCTCCCGAAACGCCGAGTTTTTTATCTACCCTGTTTTTAACCCCGAAAAGCGATGGTTCAATGCGCCCTATTTTCAACCTAAAAAGATTGAATCAGTTTTTAAAAGTAACCAAATTCAGACTCATCTCCGTTCATCGAATCCCCGATTTTTTACAACCAAACGATTGGATGGTAAAAATCGATCTCACACAGGCCTACTATCATTTGCCAATAGCACCATCCCACCGGTGCTTTCTAAGACTACTTTACCGCGGCCGACTCCTTCAAATGACCTCTTTGCCATTTGGACTTGCCACCGCTCCCAAAGTGTTCGCGTCTCTCTCAAACTGGACAGCGGAAATTCTGAGAGAGCATTCGTGTCGCAGTCTTTCTCGACGACTATTTGATTGCGTGTCAGGACAGGTCGAGGTTGGAGGAGCAGACTCGGACCGTTCTCAGGACTCTACGACACTTAGGGTGGGTCATCAACACCTCCAAGTCGGTTCTAGTTCCCCAAAAATCATTGGAATATCTAGGTCTAGTATGGGACACATGGAAGAACAAGAAAAGTTTGCCCGAGAAGAAAATCCAAGGTTTACGGGTAACTATAACGAAGTTACTCAACCGACAAAAGGCGGCGCTTCGCGACGTTCAAAGTTTGGTGGGAACATTGAATTTTGCCCGGCTAGCTGTTCCACAGGGTCGATTAAACTTCCGTTGCCTCTTGACACATTGCAACGACCTACTTCGGAGCAATTCCGAAAACAAGGTTCCCTTTCCTTTACCGACAATCAAAGAACTGGAGTGGTGGATGCAGAACTGGGACAAGTCGACTCGACTTCACCCTCCGTTCTTGACACATTTTCTTACAACAGATGCAGCCGACTCGGGGTGGGGAGCAGAGTTGAACGGCGTGCAAGTACGGGGCGACTGGTTGAGCGGAGAAGAGTCAGTTCATCCCAATCAAAAAGAAATGTTGACTATTCTGAAATGTTTGTACCAATTCGGTCCTTATCTGAGTCATTCGTCTGTGCGGCTTCAATGCGACAACAAATCAGTCGTAGCATACCTGAGGAACGAGGGAGGAATTCGATCGGTACAGCTAATGAGTCTGACATACCAGATTTTCAAAATTTTAGATCGTTTCGACATTCACTTAGTCGCACATCACATTCCGGGAAAATTCAATGGTGTCGCCGATCGTCTTTCTCGGAAGTAGATACTTCCCGAGTGGCACCTGCTTCCTGCGTTGACAGAGGTTGTCTTTCAAAAATGGGGTGTCCCAGAAGTAGATTTGTTTGCGTCGAATCGTGCCCACGTCGTTCCAAAATATGTCAGCTTAGATCAGACAGACCATGCAGCGTGGAGACACAACGCGTTTGCCTGGGAATGGAACTTCAAACTAGCGTGGATATTCCCCTCTCCAAATTTATTACCGAGAGTCCTCATGCATCTCAATCGAGCGATAGGCACATATTTAATTTTAATAGTAGCGCCGAGGTGGCCTCAGGCGTTTTGGAGAGCGGATCTAAAAGCTCGTGCCATAGCACCACCATTCACAGTCCGTCAGTTAGAGTCCAAACTAATAGACCGGTCGACGGGCCATCCCCCGCCAAAAGTACAGGACATGACGCTCGAAATTTGGAAATGTGGGGGTGGTCTGAAGCAGTAGGGTCTTGGCCTACACAACAAAAGACCTTATTGCGGGCAGGATGGCGGGAGTCCACTCTCAACACGTACAAACCTGCGTGGGCGTGATGGGTAAAATGGTGTCAGAACTCTGATGTTAATCCTACTAATCCGTCGGGCTCTGACTTAGCACAATTTTTGGCCGATCTCCACCTTAAAGAAAAGTTATACAGAACGATTTTGGTCCATAAATCTGTAGTTTCTACTTTGTGTACTACTAAAGATAATTGCCAGCTTAGCTCTAATGTTTTAGTTAAACAGATATTAAAATCCATCGCTACAAGTAATGCTAAAACTCGAACTGAAACAAATATTTGGGATACAAATACTGTAATATCTTGGTTGTCAAATAGTGAGTTATCTGTTCAAAATTTGTGGGAAGTCTCACGACGGTGTGCTATTTTACTGTTAATTTGCTCGGGGCGTAGAGTACATGATCTCACACTTTTAAGTGTATCGGACAGTAACTTTATAGATGATACTGATGCGAACTGTGTAACTTTCTGGCCTATATATGGATCTAAAACTGATTCGGCGTCGTATACTCAATCTGGTTGGAAATTGTATTCAAATAACGAGAACCCTAATATAGATCCTGTGTTATGGGTAAGAAAGTTGGTACAGATCGGTACGAACAGACGTAGAGAAGCTAAAGTAAATAATCTGTTTTTAACAGCCCGAGGACCAGCCAAAGCTGCTTCTCGAACTATAATCGCGGACTGGGTTAAATTGGTTTTATCCGATGCCGGTGTTGATGCAACCCCTGGAAGCGTGAGATCAGCTGTAGCATCTAGGGGTTGGATAGACAGAGAACCATTAGACAAAATCTTAGCAAGAGCTAATTGGAGGTCAGAAAATACATTTTCTAAATTCTATAAAAAAGAAATAAGATCTATGCCTAATGCTACATCAAATAGTCTTTCATTGGGAGCTCTTTTTAAACCTGTAAGATAGTCGTTGATTAGTTGTCTATTTTGATAATAAATTAAACATGTAACATATATTATAGCGGGTTGTACATTAATATAATTTGTAAATATATCATTATGTTATGATAGTTATAAGTATTTTAATATTAAATAATTCAAGTATATTTTAGTATTATGCAATCACATTGGCGTCTCGTTCACCAGGCGAAAACAAACAATGTCTCAATATTGTTTAAAGGCCTCGAATAACGGCGGAAGGACATAATAACAGAGTTTTACCTACCATTAAAACTCATATTATGTCCGGAGCCTTATTCGAGGCCTTACAGTAAACTCTGCCTGGTGTTAGTTAAGTTATAAATAAGTAGGTTATTGAGACCACAATGAAGAGAAGCACAAGGGGTGTCACCTGGTGAACATGGCGGCCGGAAGTTGCCATATTTGCGGCGAAAAATGGAACTACAACGACTAAATACGGCCGGAAACGGAAGAAGTCATCTCTCAATATTGTTTAAAGGCCTCGAATAAGGCTCCGGACATAATATGAGTTTTAATGGTAGGTAAAACTCTGTTATTCTGCGCAGCGCTGCGCGAGTTTAGGTATTTTACATTAGCGAGTTACTTACTAGCGCGCCCTGCGGCAGTGGTCTTACCGCTTGAGCAAAATAGTACGCATTAATATTTGGATCTTTTTTTATCTACTTTGGATTTTATTTCACAAATAGACGTAGGTCAAAAAGGTCAAATAAAATATCACGCAGGACGCCTTTTTTTAATAATGACATTAATTAACATAATATAATAATTATTAATCAAGTACATGTTATCTACAACAGCATAGACTAGAAAAAAGTAAGATTTAACTCATGTACCTAAAGAGATAAGAATGAGAATAGCAAATAAAACAACCATCACATAGTTCCTGCTATCAGTTTCCGGCTCAAGCATGGATTCCTGGATACCAAGTATAAGCATAAGAAATTTGGTCAATAGCAAAATACAGCCCCTCAAGGGTTGATGTCATTATAACAATGAAATTTCTATTGTGTCTGACCTTTGATGCACTGGATGCCATATAAAATTATTTGTTAGAATCCCACTTAGAAATGTTACATCAATAAGTATCAGGAAGTTTTGAGCGCACTAATATTTAGTTGTGTAAGTGTTGACGTCAGAGCGATACGTCCTCTGACCTCTCTCTAAGAGGCCTCAGCCGCGTCTGATGATTCGTGACTGGCGCGACCGGTTTTATGATTGATTTTTAAAACGTGTGTGTCTCGAAACCGATCGGCAATAACAAACTAATAAACAATTTTTAAATGTAGTCTATGGAACTTGAACTTGTTAATCAAATAATGTTCTATTACATCAGGTAAGAATAATTTACATAATATACTATATCAATCATTATTATGTGACCGGCAAACACTCAGCAAAAACGCGAATTGGCGCTTCCAAAGCGTTTACGCTCTAAAGAGATACTACAGATAATTAACAATAAACGATTGCCTACAGTTGGTATGTGATATAGGTAACTATATACTCGTAGCATTGAAAAAATAGTTCACTGTTTGGTCAATGAAAGCACGTTTAATTTTTCAACATAATGAAAATTCACCCTCTGCAAATTTTAAAGTGGTTTAGCTGAGTTGCTAATTAATTTGTCAGTAATATCAACACAGTGCTTTTCTAAAGTAATTCTATAAATTTATTGAATTTTCTAAATTGATAATGAAGGTATTCTGTGACTACTGAAAAACAGCTGGCAAATAACGACTTATTTTTTTTTGGTAAAATGTATAAGCCTAAAATGTTTCATAATCTTTCTTTACTACATTGCGAAGAATTTCTTCTAATGTATTCTAGACAAAAACTTAATAAATTAATCATATTTCGCGAGACATACGAGATTTACGATTGATTTATTATTAAGTTGGTCCAGTCTACTTGTTGCATAACATCGTCCACGCCGCTATGACTCTGCTGTCATCGTAGACGTTGCAGCACGCGCGTAAACCAATCCCTGCTTTCCTTCTGAATTTAAACCAATCACCGAACATGTCTATTTGTAACCTCGGAAGTAATTTGTATTTGGAATCATACGTTGTTTTGATTTGAAGGGCCACTTTTTGAGTGGAATTTGTTCTGAATTATGCTTCCTGACTATTATTTCTTCGTAGGGTATTGGCTATCCTCTGTAGTAGTGTCATCCTTGATATTACTAGTACAAGATGTTTTTATAAAATAGTCCTTTCATGTTTAGACAAGTTTTGATGCATTACATTACAAATTTACGATAGTTTTACCATTATGTATAGTTATGTATTATTTATTAGGCCTTTTATAACACTTTTTACAATATTTTATTAGCTTTAATTTGGATCTTGTCCTCTTCATCGTTGCAGTCCGTTCTTCCATTTACTATTTATTTAAATCTTTGCAATAGTTATGCAAAAAAATGTAGATGTTAGATTTAATAAATATGAAATTAAATCATCCTTGTGTTCTTCACAATCTAAAAAATCTCACTCGATGAACAGAATGGATTGAGTATCCCCTCCCGCTGCACCCCGCAGCAACTCAATCCACTCCGTCTCAATTCGAGTATATACGCTGTAACGGTCCACAATGCGTTCCGCTACGTTCACAAATATATATATACATCAGTATGATGGAAATCTAATCTAATAGCACCCTTTGGAAATATTAAATATCTAAAAAGTTATATCTCAATAGACTAAATTCCGACTATCAGACATAGAGCATGGAGCTAAAGAACTTCCTGTCAATGAAGTTAATAAGTCAGGATTTTATGCAAAAGTATATCTAATAAAAGCAAAGTGAATGCAAAGAGGTTTTATGCAGTAACTAAGATTCTTAATATCCCCACGATTAGCAAACTAACGATTCCATTTCTATGTATAGATTTCCAATACTAGGAAATCATTAAAACTAACAGATTAGATCTAACAAATTAAATAATTAACTAACTAACATAATTCAGAATCACGGCTGAATGATGTAAATAGGCTGAGAACGCTTGGAGACAGGTTCCAAATTCAAATAAAACTCATAAAACAAAATAACATTTCATAAATATTTAAAAAAAGGAACGTAGGATCAAAATATGTATTCAAGGGATCTGATTGGTTAGGTCGGAGACAAGATGAGGACAGCTTGCGTACATTATTCTAAATTCAAATAAATTTAAAATTGGAAAGCTAATAATGGCTCATCAATATTTGAAAATAGAACGAGATTTCTATTGGTCGGAATGGATACTCAAGGAGTTTGATTGGTTGAGTCGGAGACAGGTTGGAGACCAGATACGGACACTTGGGTAGTATAAAAAGGGGACGAATGGGCCGTCCAAACCAGTTACCGTCTAGAAGCCAAAGTTGCTGTCCGCGATAAAGTGAAAAGTGAAATATTCAAAGTGAAGTGTCTGTGAAAACTGAAAAGTGAAGTGTAAGTGCTAGTGAATTGCCACCTGCCAGAGGGGATTGGATTGATTCTGTTGGACGAGTTTACTCACGTAAGTCCTAGAATTTAGGCATTTTAGACCTTTTCCGGATAGATGAGATGTCTCCAAGATAAATGTTAAACTTAATAAATTACTCTTCTAAAATAATGAAGTTATGATTGATGGAATTGATCATTGAATAGAGACACTTGCTCTTTGGATTTCTCGTAGACTAAAAGACGGTTTAGAGATGTCCAAGTCATTGGTTAATATTATCAGTTATCAGTTAATTGTTCAATAAATATTTGTCAATTAATCATGTTATGTTGAAGACATTTATCTGTCTGGATATTGTGACTGTTTTATAGAATTAAAGATAGTCCTGCAAATAAAATAAGGAGGTGAAATGAGACAAAGGAGCAACAAATTATTTATACAAAAACAAAATAACAAAGCTTTAACAAAACTCAGATAAAATATTCTTATCTCAGCATTGTGTTTCCAAATCTTATTCAGCGTTAGTAATAAGTGTTAAGGGGGGTAATTTGAGCTAGAACAGCAATGGAGAGTGTTGTAATTACGTCAAGAGGCCTCATTAACCCAGCGTTACGGTCACAAGCCCGTAATGTTTTCCTAGCTCTGGTTATCTACAATGATAAATATCCGTAGAATTCTAATTTTTAGGTGAAAACATGAAAATAATTACCTTTACTGAACAACATTTGACCATCATAGATCAAACAAATACAACTATGGATATTTACATTTAGTTATTATCAATAATTAACTAATTAAGTTTATGATTTATTACTTTATTGTGTGTGATAATTTTCTGTGTCGTTCCAAGTCTTAGGTACAAATGTTCTGCATTTAAATATTTGATTTTGTGTTTACTTGAAGTTATTTACTTGAGGTTATTACAATCTATGCTTTGCGAATTTATAGAAATCTTATGGCGAAATATAATCTCTAATAGTAACGACAGGATTGGGGTCAAAATGGTATAACAGTATTAGGGTCATTTTAATAAACCCTTGCAGTAGGAATAAGATTTGTCTTCATGTGCTTAATAGGTACAATTTTATCGTTATAATAATTTATTTCTCTTACAATTAGGATAGGATTGTCTCAGTATTTCCTGAAAAGAACTTGAGTTACCACGGTTCATAATATTCGGTCCTTCCACTATGAGCTAGACGATCACACCTTGGCCATATATTTAATCAGTTCTTCATTCTTTAGTATAGATTTATTGTCTGAATAATGTTAAGTTATGATTCTATCTAGTTATGTGTACTTATTTATCTGAGGAATTAAAAACGTAGGCCGGAATCATCTAGATATTATTAGCTCAGATTAGGGGTAGTTACAATTGGTAGTACCGTTCCCAGGATTAGAGCTTTAGACTACGGAATGAATAGGCTAGTTATTTTTATCTACGGCGGTTAGGATCTGTGGGGGGTTACAAAGTGGGTGCAGTGACCATGGATAGGCATGGATGATTACAATTTGGTGCCGTGACCATGGATAGTTACAATTTGCTGTAGCCGTGACTAAGGATAATTACAGTATTGTAGCCGTGATTAGGATTCTATAAATAGATTTACCATCAATTGAGTGTCAAAATACAGTATAGAATATGAGTAAGATGGTTACAAGTTAGTGACGTTACCATCGATATAGATGAGCTTAGTTACAATTAGGAACCGTAGTGACCAAGGATTGGAAGGCTCTTCACATTTAGGATTCCTATGCTAATATATACCAAAACAGATAAGCGACTTGTTACTACGGGTATAGTGCTGCAAGAATTGATAATAGAATATGTACTTTAATACAATAGAAACCTGGTATCGTAAAATCAGGATTCTAAACAATGTTGATAGCAACTACAGCGATTTTGATGAAATTTTGTATGTAGATGAAGTACGGTTATTAAGCTTTATTGCATATCTGATTTTCTAAAGAAAAGGCGCATAGAACTTAAATTTTAATAAAACGCCATCAACGAAAAATTTAGCTTAGGACTAGATAAATCTAAATTAAAACTAGGCGGTGGTCTCGGAGTCGGCGGGGTTGATTTTCATTTTTTTCTTGTATGCGTGGCCGAGTAGGGATCGCTTGTAGATCAAATCTGAAAATAAAAATAAAGTTCGTTCAGAAAAGAAAATTAAAATGTTACAGATAGAAGGAAAAAAAAAAGAGCGGTTTGGGAAACTTGATTGCTTGTACTTTGTGTTTAAATATGAAAATTAATGAATTTTCCCGGTGAAATAAAGTTCTAAAAGCTACAGTGTGCTAGATTCAATTTCAAAATTTCCCGCGATTTCAATAAAGCGCCATCTACACGTTTTTAGGTTCATTATGATAAACAGTATAGAATGTTAATAGCTTCCTGGTATAGAGTGACATGATCCAATTAACCAAAGGTACAATTAGTTCAAAGCTTAGCCATCAGATGGAGCAAAAAAATAAAATAAAAAATAGCTCGCGATATAGTCAAACCAAGCCGCGTCGCGTCTGCTAGTATATATTATATATATTTATCTTAGGAAGGAAATCAATAAACAATTTATGTCAGTTTGCGTGCAATAGTTTGACTGCAATTTTTAATAAATTATTAGCCCAGAGCTATAATACAAAATATATTTGACACCTTTTAGTGATGAATGATGTATGCTATTTTATTTCATTTAAAACATCTACAGGACTTGAGCCAGGGCATCGCAATTACATATTTCAATACATATGAAGAAAATAAAATAATAAAAAAGAAGCTGAACCTTTTTTGATGAAGCTGGTGTTGTCACTAAGTTAGGTAAAAGTAGTCAAAAATAGTTTCAATTGCGACAAAAGTATTAGTATAGAAAAAAAAAAATGACATATTGCTCTAATAATTCTTATGTGTCTGTGTGTGTGTGTATTATTTTATGGAGGAAGTACTTACGGATTAGGCGATTACTGTTTCGAAGAGTTGCAGCAGTTGGTAGACAGGACAACCCGTAGAACAAAACTTGTATCTAGCAGTCAGGAGTCAGGACACTGAAAATTAGTTTTAAGAAGTCTTGTAGTAGGTAACAATGATGTGAGTTCGGTGTTGGATTGGTTACAGTTTATGTTGAATTAAGTTTATAGATTTGTTTTATCTAGTGAAGTGTGGATGGTGGTGAGAAATGTTTTAGGCATATCTCGCCACAATTTGTTGCAGTGAGAATGGACAGGAATCTGAGACAAAAGGGTAGTACATTTTGCGTTTATATCAATATGCAGTTAGTCACAGTGTAAAGTACAGAGTATCATGAGTATGTGGGTTAATTACTAAATAAAGGTTTGCATTATGGACATAGACAGTTATTGGAATATATGATAGAAATTTATGAAGACTTGTTAGCAAATTTAAAGTAGATTGAAGGTGATATAGGTTCATAGGAAAGCTTTTAATTATTTTTAGTGTAGAAAACTAGTTCAAAATGGTGATTAACTTGATGATTATGACTGTTGGTGACAGGCTGCTTTGTGGGCAGAGGCATGGGTTCGATCCCTACTAGGAACAAAAACTTGTGTAAATAACATAAATATTGGTGTGCTGGTCTTGGATGATTATGGTGTTATTATGTGTGTGTCTGTTTTTTGAGACACAGGAAAATGGAACAGTATGCGATGAATTTACTTTAATTATTATTTTATTGAACTGCAAATCCTAACTTGATCAGGGTCGGAATGCATAGATTTTCTCAAACAGCAAAGTAGTGAGGTTAGATTGATTGTTCTATGAGAATTGTTGGAGAGATATTACAGGATACATTTTAATGTTGAACCAATAAGATTTATGGTTATACAAATATGTAAATAAGTAAATAGCCTTGTAATGAAGGAACTTACAAACTAGAATAAAACACAATGAGTAGAGAGGCGATTATATCATCATTTAGTAATCCAAAATTGAATTAAATTTTCCCTATGGTGTATGTAATAATTCTGCATGTTTTAGTCTTAGAAACACAATTGCACTATAGTTAGTCAGTCTCGAGAACCGAAGCAGGTTTAGGCAAGAGTGATTCTGGCGTCACATATAACAAAAGGATATTGTCCAATTGTCATGTTGTAAGAGTCAGTATGTTTCCACCAAATGAAACTAAATTCCAAGAAGCAGAAACATTGTGAAGGTATCACTTGGGAGACCTGTTAACCGTCAGTATAATTGAAATGTAACTGTGGAGAGTAAGGCAGGTAGATTTGTGTGATGTTCGCATAGTGAACACTAGAAACATTTACATTTGTAAACGGAACAAAATGCGACCATCGTTTTTTGTCTGTAAGTGCGTGTACTAGCATTTGAAGTGTCCGAGCTATCAATATTTAGAATACGTAAATCATGATAGTATCACCCTTCAGAGAAAATGATGATGATATGAGTATGATATTATGATAGAAGAAGGAATTGTACGGTGAAATACATAGTTGTTTTACGGTGAAATCTTTACGGTGGCCCATGGGTGAAAATCTTGCCTAGTCATTTACTTACATATTTTGTGTACTACAGTGTTCAACAAAAAGTTAGTGTTAGAAATTATTTAGGCGGGGGGTCAGGGTGAAAATCTTCGTTAAAATTCAAGTGACCAGAAGTGAAAAGAAATTCTATAGTACTGCCCTACCATGTAAATATCATCCAGCACTAATTGATCTATGTTGTGAATAAAGATACTAAACAAAAGGTATATTCCTTAAGAGTATTTGACAGTAGGAATATTTTACAAAATGTAAATTAAGATTACCAGTTATTTGACAATATGAGGAATATGATGTTGTAAAATTTAAATAATAGATTGGAAGCAGCAGGAAAATTAATTAACTTAACTTGGTTTGAGGTTGGAAATTGGAATAGACATAGGATAGACGGGATTCAGGTTTAATGTAGGCTTGAATAAGTTTTGTCTTGGGCTCTGGAACTTGGTCAGGTATATGGTAGGATTGAGGCGTAAGAAGCAAGATAAACCTGGAATAAAGGAAAAGGAAACATAAAAAAAAAAAAAAATTATAGTATGAAACAGCTTTCCAGTTTTGTAGTGTCGAAGGCAGAAAGTATTACTATTACAAACGCTTGGTTAATTAAATACCCAATTATATGACTACTAGTGTGAACAGACGATAAGAAAGTAACATGTTAAAATAGCATCAAGTAGTATGAACATCTTTGCTAGCAAAGCGTCTTTGATTTAATTTGTCATAATCATGAGTTAGATTCCTGAAGTAGGACAGCAGGTTTGGAAGATTGTTCTTCATTAGTGACTCTATGACTATCTTCTAATTTATAGTTAAATTGGAAAAAAGAAAAAAATGCTGAACCGATTTTGATAATATTTTTTGTTTGGAAAATAGCCAATGAGGAAACAAGAAAAAAAAATACACCCATATTGGTCTAGACATCCTTAAGTAAAGTGAACATTCCTATAAAATATACATACTACATAAATCTTTTTTCTGAAGTTGATTAAATATGTTACAAAACTGTTAGAAGTTACATAACATGCTGAAAAGATAATTCTAATTACAATATACTGGAACTTAGGAACAGTTGGTGAAAAGCAGTTCATTATACATTCTTGTCTTGTTGGGAGTAGAATGATATAATAAAAAATATTAGAATTGATGTGCAGGAATACAAATGTTTGAACATTAAGCTCATAAGTTATCATAATTATGTCCTGCAGTAAGGGGTATACTATATAGTTAGCAAGCTAGCATGGGGGGCATTTATCGGTAGATTTGCCCTAAATAAATCTTTAAAATGGAAAATTAGTAATGAAATGTATCTATTGCAAATCAATAAAATCTTTTCATTAATAAGGCTAAATTAATATTGGATTGAATCAGTTTGCATTATTATCATACAAATTTACATAACAGATTAGGTAGTAGAAAATTAAACTTACCGGAAATAAATAGTAGTAGATAGGTTGCATTGTGTGTGAGGCCGAACTATAATCAGTATAATCAGGGACCAGTTGCTCTATAGTAATTGACCTGGAAATGGGATGGTATCAACCTGAAAATTGGAAAACATTGCGGTTAAAACCATTCTTTTGTTATGTGTTAAACAAAAAAGGGAAAAAACGGATACTCACAGAGGATGGAGGGGAAAGATCTTGGGTTAGAAGATCGGCATAGTCAATAAATGGTTCGGATAGGATGTTCTCGGATTGGTTTGGTTGTGACTAGATAGGGAATAAAAGGATAATTATTAAAATTATGGTAGACAATTAAGATGTTCTAACAAATCAAATTGCAGCAATTATTACTCACTGAGGCAGGTGGGGGTACGGAAAGGGCTAACATTTCGGCGTGGTTTGGGATAGAGCTGTGGGTAGGTGAGTGAGGGTGAACGGACTCCGGCTAGGGAAACAAGACAAGACGATTATTAAATAACATACAAACATTGTAACTAGGGTATTATGAAGGTCTAGAGTAAAATCTTGCTAACCGGGGAAGGAATATGTAAGACGGGGGGACTCGCACAGGTGGTGATGTATTCTTCTGATGATAGTAGGGTTGAATTAGAAAGCAAATGGATGGTGTGAAACAAATTTCTGATTAGTTCTTGCTCGGTGGTAGGGAGTGAAGAAAAACCCGGAAAAGGAAGCTGGATTGTTAGTGGAGTAGAAACGGCGGGAGTTTGATGCGGAGTGGGAGCACTGGTGACTCTTATCTGCAAGCAATAATGTAGGGAGGATATTAGGAAATGAGATATTAAAAAGGGAAAAACAAGGAGATTGTAAATAGGATGACATGTACTTACTTGACGCTGGTGTTGAGTTAGTTTTGTTTTTGCCGCAAAATCCGTTTTTGGTATGTTTTTATTTTTGAGCGCAGAGTAGACAAAGTAATTGGATGAGGGAGTTCCAGATTTAGTTGGATGAGAAGTGCTTCACGACAAAAGGCCTTTACTGCAATACTTCGGTAGTGGATATGTGATGAGTCCCAGAGTGCCGGGAATTTATAAATTTTCCGATTAAATATGTGGTCAGTCATGGTTATGTCCTAAAAAGAAAACGAGAACATTGTAACACAAGCTTTGCACAAAAACACAATTTCCAACATTTCAAAAAAAACTAAGTAATTTTGTTAGCTCAATACGAGTTGATATTATGACGCCATTTTCTTAGCGCGAAAACCGCAGCAACACAGCATATGTGCTATCTATGCCGGGCGATATGTCCCATATCATTCAATCTACAATTATATAGATGTCACTCACCTTTTAAAACGATTCAACACAATAAAATAAGGGTATTGTTCCCGATATTTAATTAAAACAGTATGTGTTAGAAATAATCTTTGCACGGCGTCACTTTTACCACAAATCACAATAGATCAGTATGTGCTCTATGATTCAGTGTTGCCAACTTGAGTTGCCATAATTACCGTACGGTTGGGAACGCTACGACTATAGGTCCGGTCCGATTAGCGATGTCGCATCTACTTAATCTGTGTCAATGACGTTCCTTTCGTAATAATTGACTAATTGAAATTTTAGATAAGGCTATATGGTACCGTAGTAAATAAATAAAAAAAAAATAAAATAAAAGAAACTCGTTGTTTTAGGTTCTTACCCAGATAGTCGTAGAAATAATAATTACCGAGGAGACGTCGTTACATGTCAGCTACATTCCGAATCATTAGTTTTCCAAGTTTTTGATTATCTGCATTCGATCTATAGCGAGAGTCTTTGCCGGTTATTGCAATTCCAGGTTGTATGTGAAATTAATGCGGAAATTCCGAAATCTGTTCCTCGAATTTTTTACAAAATAATATTTACATAAACATGATATGTTTTTGCGGGAAATGTTCCACCCTAAGATTATTTTTATAGGAAATAAATTTGTGATAGAACCTTATAGCGAAACTCTTGAATTAATATAAATATAAAGATTAGAAATAGAATGGATTAATTTACAAAAGGTTTATTTTTACTTTCATGTCATCACAACATGTATAGGAAAACAAATAATACAGAAATGTATGTGCTGTTGGCGAATATTTTTTCGAGTTCGTGTGATTGATCGTATTGATCTTTTAATTATTTTTTCTTCTTAATATATAGTATTATTGAATTTTGGCTATGTATATTATGGTACTTGCTCGGAGGTAAAAGAAGTTGCGCTGTTTGTTAGGGAAATTAGGGATTTGGAGGATTGCATATAAATTATTAGTGAAGATGAATAGGGTTGTGAGTTATAAGTAGTGTAGGAGATGCGTATCAAATCTTACAATACTGCTTAAAAACTTTAAATTAAAATAGTTCATTTTAGTATTTACTTGTTGTGGGTTTATAAAGGTACTTACTGAATTAATTTCTGTAGGAGCGAACAATGGTTAGACCAAGGCGCAATTTAAAGAGGAATGTCAAGTATACGGGAGAAGAATTTATATTGGAAAGGGGGGAGCGAAGTGTTCCAAATGATGAAGCATCTCAAAATGAACAAGGGACAAATGGGGCCAGCAAGGCTAAACGTCCAAGGTTAGGGAAAGAGACTAGACCACATGAAGCTGCGGTGGGAACAGGGCTTAAATACCGATCACTACGACGAACCATAGGAGTACTAGCGTCGAAAATAAATGAATTATCTGAAGAAATGAAAACAGTAAAGTCCACGTACGAGTTAGCAAAATCCACCGAAATCTCGAGTCATTCAACAGGCGACATAATTGAAAATATCATTGAAATAGGAAATGGCACTGAAGATAACGCTCAACCGATTCAACGAGAAAGACTTGAAACGGAGGAACGATGTAAAAATATAACGTACAATGTCAAAAATGTTAATCTAGAGAAACCAAAATTCGGTGATTCTGAAGGTGTACATCCCGTTAATTTCCTAGAGGACTTGGAGAGGTACATAATCAAAGCAGCAAGAGAGGGCACAGAGTTAGAACTAGTGCAGGATTGCTTGGTAGGAGATGCGAGGGATTGGGCCCGAGTATATAGGAACAGGTGGGAGAAAATCGAAGACTTCAAACGGGACTTTTTGGCAACTTATTGGGGGGAAAAATCTCAAAACGATTTACGCAGGACAATAGTACAGAGCACCTGGGACAGGACGAAAACCCCTTTGATGCTTACGCATTTCCTAAGAATTTCGGGGAAAGCTCAAATGCTACAATATAAAATCCCGGAGAAACAGTTAGTTGCAGATATAATGCGCCATTACCCAAAATATATCCAACAAGTCTGGATTACCTCAAAATCAGAGAATATTATAGAGACGGCAGAATTCCTGAGGGAAATGGACGATATTAGCAAGCAAGAGTTGCATACCTATGCATCTGCAAACCAAAGTAAATCTAATTCACCTGCACAAAATAAAGGGTTGGATAAAAGAAAGAAGGACTTACAACGAGATTATCAAAGATGGCAGAAACCGAGGGAAGTGAACGAGGTAGCAGTTGTTGAGGAAGAAGCGTTAAACTAGACGAGGCTGGACATGTGGTTCCCGAGTCAGCCTCAAGGATAGGGAACACGGCATTAAATATTATGTTAAAAACGGGTTGGGTACCAGGACAAACCCTAGGAATAAATGATAGAGGACTTAAGATATCCATACAGGTAAAAGGTAGGAAAAGTGGAATAGGGTTAGGGTATGAAACTCAACAGTTAAATAAACCAAACATTTTACAAGATATTGTAGACGTTTTAAAGACCAAAGACGAGCGAGAATTAAGTGGAAGGATTCATACCGTATTTTCCGATTTTGCAGAAGATGACCCACAAAATAAATATATAAATTATAAATCGGAGGTAGAAGTTCAAATATTTGAATATGAGGTCATGGGGTTAGTGGACACAGGCAGTGACATTACGTGTATTTCAGAGGAATTTTGGCAAAAGCTAAAACAACAGAAAACGCGAAACATACCAATACTTCCCATCAAACCTTTCCAAATAAAAACCGCGGTAGGTCACAAAAGTGTTGAAGTTAGAAATATAGTTCTACTACCTGTAAGGTTAGGTACCAAAATATTTGACATAGGGTTCGTAATAGTTCCGGGACTAGTTAACCATCTCATTTTAGGTTTTGATTGGCTCAAATCAAATGAGGTTACCATAAGTTTAGATAGCAAGCAGAGTGGGTTATTATTCAACATAGATAACGAAAAACAGTTGGTACGGTTTCATGATTGCGCTAAAGTAACTGGGGAAAATCAGGGACTTTTAATGAGAAGAGAAATAGAAAACAAATTAGAAGGATTGGACGGAGAACAAAGAACTGAAGCAAGAAAGGAATTAGAAAGTTTATTGAGGAAATTTGACAATTTATTTTCATCTGAGTTAGGGAAAGCAAATTGTTACGAACATAAAATAAAAATGGAACCACATTCACCGATAGTTAAGAAGTCTTATCCAATACCATATGCTTATAGGGAGAAAATGGCACAGAAACTAAACGAAATGGAAAGCCAAGGTATAATTAGTAGAGCTTCAACTCCATATTGTAGTCCACTTACTTTCACTTTGAAGAGAGATGGCTCCTTAAGAGTATTATTAGATGCTAGGGAGATTAATAAATTCATGGTAGCAGAGACGGAGAAACCCCCTTTACAATTGGATGTTTTAAACTCATTTCATGGCGCAAACTATATAAGTATAATCGATTTGAACAATGCATACTTTCAAATTCCAATTTGTGAGGATAGCAAGAAGTATACAGGTTTCACATTTAACGGCAAATCTTATGTGTATAACGTTTTACCGCAAGGATTGAAGACATCAGTAGGAAGTTTTAGTCGGGCAATGGATATGATATTAGGTCACGAAGTCAGAGAATACTGCGTTAATTATTTAGATGACCTTGCTGTAATAACTACTGGAAGTCTAAAGAAGCACATTGAGCATTTGAATGTAGTATTAGAAAAGTTAAGCTCCGCAGGTTTAACGTGCAATTTACAGAAGTGTGAGTTCTTTTGTAAAGAAGTGAAGATGCTAGGTTATGTAATTTCGACGGAAGGTTGCGCACTGATCAAGATAAGGTTAAGGCTATACAGGATTTCCCCGTACCAAAGAAGATCAAACATGTCAGAGCTTTTTTAGGGTTGTGCAATTTTTACAGAAGATTCATTCCTGGTTACAGTTTACATATATTACCGTTATGCGAACTACTAAAAAAGGAAACCGAATGGAAATGGGGAGTAGGTCAACAAGAGGCATTTGAAAGTATTAAAAGATTGTTCATTAACACTATATTACTACATCACCCGGATTTCAGTAAGCCATATTACTTGCAGACTGATAGCTCAGGAATTGGGTTGGCTGGAGTACTCTATCAGTTGGACGATGAAGGTAACATGAGAATAATTGGGTTCCATAGTAAGGCTTTAAGGGGAGCGCAGCTGAACTGGACGGTCACAGAGCAGGAATTTTTTGCGGTGATAAGTTGCCTAGAAAAATTTGAAACATACCTGCGAGGGACTAAAGTTACGATAAGAACCGATCACAAGGCGTTAACATTTGTAAAAACCTGGAAACTATACAATGCTAGGGTAACTCGATGGATAAATTATTTAGAAAACTTTGAATACGAAGTTCAACATATAAAAGGGAAAGATAATATAGCGCCAGATATTCTATCTAAGTATCCTCCAGAAAGTGATTTGTTACAAGAGGACAAAATTAAAAATCCTGAAATTTTGTACATGGGCGTTACAGTTAATCAAATGTTATTGGAAAATTTAGCTAAATTACCAATCTTACAGAAGGAAGACAAAGAAATAGGGGAATTGTTGAAACGTATGCAAATGGGGACTAAACAGTCAGACAAGGGAGACAAATTAGTAGAAAGATGTATAAAAAAGAACGAGGTTTTATATTTTAAACCAGGCCAAGGGTTAGAACCAGTGATATATTTGCCGGAAATCTTGAGGGTCGATATAATAAATCAAGTTCATGCAGAAATGGGTCATCAAGGTGCATACAAAGTGATTAAATATATTAGAGACAGGTTTTATTGGAGGGGGTTAACTCGGCAGACCAAACGGGTACTAAGAACGTGTCACGACTGTCAAATAACAAAAAACGAGACAGTAAAATATGTAGGACCTTGCCGCTCAATAATTACCGAAAATATAGGGGATCTGGTTATGGTAGATCTATACGGGCCTTTACCGGCAGGACAGTTTGGAATGAGTTACATTTTAGTCATACAAGATTCGTTCAGCAAATTTGTAAAGTTTTATGAACTAAGAAAAGCAACAACTACAGCAGTATGGGGTCGGATGAAGAAATTCTTTGACATAATAAAACCAAAAGCCGTTATGTCAGACAATGGTTCACAATTTGCCAGCAAAGTATGGAGAGAGAACATGAAAAGAGAAGGAATTAACGTTGTCTTCACAAGCGTCCGCAATCCTCGCCCAAATACCACAGAGAGGGTGAATAAAGAGTTAGGCCGGTTATTTAGAACATATTGTAGACTAAACCATAAGGGATGGGTTTCAGCATTACCAAAAATAGAAGACTTATATAATAATACCTTACACAGTAGTACTATGTTCACACCTTGCGAAATATTATATGGGAAACCGATGAGATTAGCAATCGATAAAAGTATAGACAAAACAGATGTGGATTTGGATGTTAGTAAGGTTCGTGAAACCGTACGAACAAACCTAGTTAAAAAAGGGGAGCAACGCAGATCTAAGTTCGATCAAAGATATCGGATAATTAACTATCAAATTGGAGATTGGGTAAAAATTAAAAGATTAAACAAATCTGATGCAATGCAGAAGTTAACAAAAAAGTTTTCAGCTTTATATGAAGGGCCATATGTAATAGCAGGAATCCCATATCAAAATGTGTATATTCTAGTTGATCCAAAAACAAACAACATTAGGGGAAAATTTAACACTATACACTTGTCAAAATATTATAAATAACTTGGTATCTATTAGTGGGGCCGAAGAAATCTCTAAACCTAAGTAGGCTGACTTGGGAACGACTGATATTAGATTAATACTTTTTTGTAAGCATTACTTGTAAGCGTAACGTGTAAGTAGATGTAAGAAACAATATAATAGTAATTGATTTTGTATAATATTAGATATAGTTATTTGAGTATTTTATTATTAATTTTTCTCTAAATTTTTGAACTTTTTATATACTTTTAAATTGTATTTTCTTTTTTTAATCTATAACTTGTAATAGTAAGAGTTTTGTTAATTTAATATTATCTAGTGTTAACTTAGAAATTGGTAAGGTTTTTGAATTATATAACGATTGATGCAAAGTGAATACATAACATGTAATTCGAGGTTGGATTAATTACACAGTAGTAGATGTAAAAATTATCTTCTGGCCTGACTTAAACTCAGTCTATAAGGGTTTCAAATAAAAGTAATTGCCTTATAAAATACTATATAAGTTTTCTCTGGTTGGACATCATAATAACTGTTTTTAAAATGGATATTAAAAAGAATTTTTTTTTTAGACATAAATGCAATAATAATTGTAAGTATCTGTTTTGTCGAGGTTTGTATAAAAAAAAAATATATACCAAGGTTATGTAATAAGTCATTTAAATTCAATAAATTCGTTTATGTAACAAATATTTAAGATAGTATATAAAAATATGTGTAAAAAAAAAAAAAAATTGTAATGATCACCAATACATCAACAGGCGGTAAGGGAAAAGCCTACCCAAATCATTGGATATAACTATTTAACTAAATATAGTTAATTTATATGAAAAATTATAAATTCTTAATAATATATTTTCACACAATTAACTTACAATCATAGTAATTATAAATCGTACCGAAATGGAATATGATTTATAATAATTTTATAAAAAAAAAAAAGGGGGTTATATCTAAAGACTTGGGTAGAGGGGAGAGTTGGCGGCTTTTCAAAAAAAAAAAAAAAAAAAAAAAAAACTAATTTCGTTGGTACTTATGTAATTAATTTTAAGAAATGTCTGTAACATCGCAATAAATAGAAGAAAAAAAAAAGGGAAGCGATGAAATAATAATAACTTGTCATGATGGGAAAGGGGAAAGACCCATCTATGCATATCCGAGTAAAGTTTAACGGTAAAAATTACAAAAAAAAAAAAAAGAGCAAAACTATTTATTATTCAATTCTTCCAAGCGATTGAAGTTTACCCACATATACATAGATGGAGGGGAGTGTTGGCGGTCTTTCCAAAATTTCTGTATAAAATCAAGCTAATGTATCATATTTTAAAAAATGTTTGGAAGTCACTGTCAAAAATTTTGTAAGGTTGTAAATAATTGACGCTGTTAAGGTTTGGAAACGCTGTGATTAGATGGAAACAAACAAACAAAAAACACAATGCTAAGGAAACACAATGCTGAAATTAGGGCAGAGATAACCAAATCTATTATATGCATTTTCAAGTTAATTTTAAGGATGATGAAATGCAAATTATACTATTTAATTATTCTGAATGAACCGAAATATCGTACCCATTGGGGGAAGTAACAATCTTCTTTTCAGGAATAAGAAAAAGCTTGAGGATGACTACATGAAAATGAGCCAAACATTGCCATAAGGTGATGCTAACTAAATAACACTTGTTTAAAATAATTGAAAATAAGTCAACTATGGGTCAATTGCCAATAAAATTTAGAAAAATATAAAATTCGCCAAATAAACATACAATGCCATGGAGAACATACAAAACATTGCCTATTTAATATGATTTAGTCTTGCTATATGGGGGTCGGGGCACATATAAACAGTAAAGAATTTAAGGTATACGCGTTCTTCTTAAAGTCCTTAAAGACCTAGGTAACCAAGAGGAAATTTTCAGTCTTATTTGTATATTATAGAATTGAGATGAGAAAAGAACTGAGCGGGGTCTGTGTCATAATAAGGAATGGGGTCGAAGAGCTTTGATTGAAATTGATATAAACTATTACAATCACTGTGTAATTCGTGATCTTATTGCCTATATTGGGGTGTTGAACTGTTAAGTGGCGTGAAAAATCGTGGAGTTGAGATTCTGACAGGTGTTTGGATGGAGAGTATTAATTGATTTGTGAAGACAGAACTAGTGGAAGAGATGATTGAATAAACTGAGTTGTTCAAGTAAGCAGGGCTTAGTAGTTTAACAGACTAGTAGGCATAAGACGGCTAGTTCGTGTTTGAATTTGAACTGGTTAGTCTTTTATTTTTCCTTTTTGTTTGATAGACTAACTGACACTCTACAATTGGTTTCAATGAAGGAGTTACTTTGGTGTTAGGTTAGGTCTGTTGACAATATTACGCATCAGCAGAAGCTGATTTCATTGGGACCAATACTGCACACGAAGCTAACACTCAAAACTCGGCAACTACACATTCTCCCAGTCGAAAATGGATTTTGCTTTGATGTTCACGTCTGAGTGTGGTGTTGCGGCTTTGGTAGATTAACATCTTTCTGCTATTAACGGAATCTGTAATGAATGGGATGATGTAGCTGTGATTCTTGGCAAACGAAAAGTTGGTTTGGATGGGAAGCATCTTCATCATATCCTTCTGATAGATTGGACTCACAACCCAATTTCCCCGTTCGAAGTAGATTCCCTTGTGGGGGGTGATTTGATATCAAAGTTAAAGCATTAAAAAGCTCACATTGGGACTCGGGGAATGTTCATTTTCGGTTCGGTTTAAAGGACTCACCACACGAAGTAGGGCTACATTTACATTCGATTGTTTGAATTCAAATACTAATTACGCTAGAATTACACAATGTTATATTTTAGGAGTTGTATAATTATTATTGGTTTATATTTGTGAACAATTTATCAAGGGTGAAAAATTTCCTCCGGTTGCATATGTTTGGGATTTTCGCAAATTTTTCAGGGGTCGGCTGTAACGGTCCACAATGCGTTCCGCTACGTTCACAAATATATATATACATCAGTATGATGGAAATCTAATCTAATAGCACCCTTTGGAAATATTAAATATCTAAAAAGTTATATCTCAATAGACTAAATTCCGACTATCAGACATAGAGCATGGAGCTAAAGAACTTCCTGTCAATGAAGTTAATAAGTCAGGATTTTATGCAAAAGTATATCTAATAAAAGCAAAGTGAATGCAAAGAGGTTTTATGCAGTAACTAAGATTCTTAATATCCCCACGATTAGCAAACTAACGATTCCATTTCTATGTATAGATTTCCAATACTAGGAAATCATTAAAACTAACAGATTAGATCTAACAAATTAAATAATTAACTAACTAACATAATTCAGAATCACGGCTGAATGATGTAAATAGGCTGAGAACGCTTGGAGACAGGTTCCAAATTCAAATAAAACTCATAAAACAAAATAACATTTCATAAATATTTAAAAAAAGGAACGTAGGATCAAAATATGTATTCAAGGGATCTGATTGGTTAGGTCGGAGACAAGATGAGGACAGCTTGCGTACATTATTCTAAATTCAAATAAATTTAAAATTGGAAAGCTAATAATGGCTCATCAATATTTGAAAATAGAACGAGATTTCTATTGGTCGGAATGGATACTCAAGGAGTTTGATTGGTTGAGTCGGAGACAGGTTGGAGACCAGATACGGACACTTGGGTAGTATAAAAAGGGGACGAATGGGCCGTCCAAACCAGTTACCGTCTAGAAGCCAAAGTTGCTGTCCGCGATAAAGTGAAAAGTGAAATATTCAAAGTGAAGTGTCTGTGAAAACTGAAAAGTGAAGTGTAAGTGCTAGTGAATTGCCACCTGCCAGAGGGGATTGGATTGATTCTGTTGGACGAGTTTACTCACGTAAGTCCTAGAATTTAGGCATTTTAGACCTTTTCCGGATAGATGAGATGTCTCCAAGATAAATGTTAAACTTAATAAATTACTCTTCTAAAATAATGAAGTTATGATTGATGGAATTGATCATTGAATAGAGACACTTGCTCTTTGGATTTCTCGTAGACTAAAAGACGGTTTAGAGATGTCCAAGTCATTGGTTAATATTATCAGTTATCAGTTAATTGTTCAATAAATATTTGTCAATTAATCATGTTATGTTGAAGACATTTATCTGTCTGGATATTGTGACTGTTTTATAGAATTAAAGATAGTCCTGCAAATAAAATAAGGAGGTGAAATGAGACAAAGGAGCAACAAATTATTTATACAAAAACAAAATAACAAAGCTTTAACAAAACTCAGATAAAATATTCTTATCTCAGCATTGTGTTTCCAAATCTTATTCAGCGTTAGTAATAAGTGTTAAGGGGGGTAATTTGAGCTAGAACAGCAATGGAGAGTGTTGTAATTACGTCAAGAGGCCTCATTAACCCAGCGTTACGGTCACAAGCCCGTAATGTTTTCCTAGCTCTGGTTATCTACAATGATAAATATCCGTAGAATTCTAATTTTTAGGTGAAAACATGAAAATAATTACCTTTACTGAACAACATTTGACCATCATAGATCAAACAAATACAACTATGGATATTTACATTTAGTTATTATCAATAATTAACTAATTAAGTTTATGATTTATTACTTTATTGTGTGTGATAATTTTCTGTGTCGTTCCAAGTCTTAGGTACAAATGTTCTGCATTTAAATATTTGATTTTGTGTTTACTTGAAGTTATTTACTTGAGGTTATTACAATCTATGCTTTGCGAATTTATAGAAATCTTATGGCGAAATATAATCTCTAATAGTAACGACAGGATTGGGGTCAAAATGGTATAACAGTATTAGGGTCATTTTAATAAACCCTTGCAGTAGGAATAAGATTTGTCTTCATGTGCTTAATAGGTACAATTTTATCGTTATAATAATTTATTTCTCTTACAATTAGGATAGGATTGTCTCAGTATTTCCTGAAAAGAACTTGAGTTACCACGGTTCATAATATTCGGTCCTTCCACTATGAGCTAGACGATCACACCTTGGCCATATATTTAATCAGTTCTTCATTCTTTAGTATAGATTTATTGTCTGAATAATGTTAAGTTATGATTCTATCTAGTTATGTGTACTTATTTATCTGAGGAATTAAAAACGTAGGCCGGAATCATCTAGATATTATTAGCTCAGATTAGGGGTAGTTACAATTGGTAGTACCGTTCCCAGGATTAGAGCTTTAGACTACGGAATGAATAGGCTAGTTATTTTTATCTACGGCGGTTAGGATCTGTGGGGGGTTACAAAGTGGGTGCAGTGACCATGGATAGGCATGGATGATTACAACATTCTGCTCAATGGTTGTTTGTTACCCGCCGCGGAAGTCACTGGAACAGAGAACTGCCATCTGTGGGGCTCCGCCGCAAATAACGCTGCAATTCAAGCAAACGCGTGTAAAATCGCGTCTCCGTAAACGCACTCTAGAACGCCATATGTTTGAATTCTGTTTTGAGTTGAGTGAAGATTCGACATGCCATACTAAGTTTAGTAATCAAGCTTAGATTCACTTCTAAGCGTACTGGAATACCGCCCTAAGTATGTATACCAGTCCTCAGGTACCATAGTACACCTGTAGCGTAGTAGCACCAGAAGACCTTGTACATTTGTCCCATATTATTATTATTATTCTTATTATTTACTTACATTTACTATACACTCTTCAATCTGTGTTCTAATGTGTTTTAAGCATCTGGTGGTAGAACACTTATATGGTTTCTCTCCAGTATGTGTTCTAATATGACTTCGTAATCGATTTGCTCTTGCAGATTCATAATCACACATGTTGCATTTGAATGGTTTCTCTCCAGTATGTGTCCTAATATGACTTCGTAATTGATCTGCTTGTATACATTCATAATCACACATGTTGTATTTGAATGGTTTCTCTCCAGTATGTGTTCTAATATGGATTCGTAATTCACTTGCTTGTATACATTCATAATCACACATGTTGCATTTGGATGGTTTCTCTCCAGTGTGTGTGCTAATATGTCTTCGTAAGTTACCTGCATGTGTACATTCATAATCACACATGTTGCATTTGAATGGTTTCTCTCCAGTATGTGTTCTAATATGGATTCGTAATTCACTTGCTTGTATACATTCATAATCACACATGTTGCATTTGGATGGTTTCTCTCCAGTGTGTGTGCTAATATGTCTTCGTAAGTGACTTGCTGTTGCAGATTCATAATCACACATGTTGCATTTGAATGGTTTCTCTCCAGTATGTGTTCTATTATGGATTCGTAAGTGACCTGCTTGTGTACATTCATAATCACACATGTTGCATTTGAATGGTTTCTCTCCAGTATGTGTTCTAATATGGGTTCGTAAGTGACCTGCTTGTATACATTCATAATCACACATGTTGCATTTGAATGGTTTCTCTCCAGTATGTGTTTTAATATGTCTTCGTAAGTTATTTGCATGTGTACATTCATAATCACACATGTTGCATTTGAATGGTTTCTCTCCAGTATGTGTTTTAATATGGATTCGTAAGTGAACTGCTTGTATACATTCATAATCACACATGTTGCATTTGAATGGTTTCTCTCCAGTGTGTGTGCTAATATGCCTTCGTAATTGAACTGCTGTTGCAGATTTATAATCACACATGTTGCATTTGAATGGTTTCTCTCCAGTATGTGTTCTAATATGACTTCGTAATTGATTTGCTCTTGCAGATTCATAATCACACATGTTGCATTTGAATGGTTTCTCTCCAGTATGTGTTCTAATATGGATTCGTAAGTAACCTGCTTGTGTACATTCATAATCACACATGTTGCATTTGAATGGTTTCTCTCCAGTATGTGTTCTAATATGAATTTGTAATTGATTTGCACTAGCAGATTCATAATCACACACATTGCATTTGAATGGTTTCTCTCCAGTGTGTGTTCTAATATGTGATTTCAAGCGTCTGGTGGTAGAACATTTATAATGACACATATTACATTTATATGGTTTTTTACCACTGTATCTCATGTTATATTTTTCCAGTTTTCTTTTCGTTGCAGATTCACAATCAGCCATCGTATGTACCTGTAGCAAATAATTTACGTATTATGCATAAAGGTATGTACATTACATATAGCATAAAGTATCAGTAGAATTGCAAAAAAAGTATTATTCTTACAGTAGTAAGCAACCATAAGCTATACGACAAAGTAGCAGACGATGGCTATCCTCTGACAAAACATCATATGAATTACAAATTACAATTAACATATTAAACAAATTAAAATATATTGTTATTGAAACTCGCGTTCATTATAATTTTGAAATAGTAAAACGGGATTAACGTGAGTGTTACGCGTAGTCGATATCACGAATAAAATTAAATACAAATTTAATAATAATACCTACAAGCACACATTAAATATATATTATGCGTAAGTTGTTTTTTAATAGACGATAAATATTGAATGCACAAACAATTTCAAATGAGAATATTTACTAGTTTCATACTTTTTAATATCTTTTGGTGAACATCCACACAAAGGTCTTCAAGTCCCAAACTAGGCAGACCTGTACTATGGTAACCTGATGACTGTTATACATACTTATAGACACACTCACACACAGCTCAAACAGACATGTTCATGCACACAAATGTTAAACCTGTCCGGGGATTGAACCCGGGACCAGCGGCTCAGAAGGCAGGGATGCTATCAACTGCGCCAACCGACCTGTCAAATTATTTAAATAAATGAATAATAATAAATAAAATATTTAAATCTAGTAAGATAAAATTATTAATTTAAGCAAAAATATTAGTAAGTTTTTAAAGCCATTTTTTAGATTTCGATCAACATTTGTTGGCAACTGAGATACATAATAGCCCTACAGGTTTTAGTTTTTGAAATTACTTCTTATCTATCATCTCATCTTAGCTGTATGACGTCCAGTGCTGAACATTAGCCTCCCCCATGAACGCAACTGAATCTCGCAACTAGTACAGACTGCTCATGTTTCATTTTATTTTCCGCCTATCCAAGAGGTTCTTCTCTCTTTCTCTTTCATACAATTAAGTTTCTTTGTCTTATTTTGAAGATCATTCTAGGCATGCTACGTGATTGGTTACATTATATACTTGTATGTGACGTTAATTTTAATAGTTACATAATACAGAGCGAATTATAATATATATAATAACTTTCTATGTAGGTTCAGTTTAAACTTAAGCTAATGCAATAATAAAATAAAAAAACGCAAACTGCGGGTCCAGCTCGCTGTCCTTAACAGAGTTCTGCATTATCCCTGATGATATGCTATACAGAGTGATTTTTTAAGACGGGATAGTCAGGGCTACTATCCATATTTTTTTTTTAAGATATTATGAACTGAATTTACAGATTTTGGAATATGTACAGTCCGCAAGAAAATTTTCATTTTACACAAAAACATTTACTGATGCCAATCAATGCTGTTTTTATAAGGATCAAAAGTCTCTACTGGACCGACTGAGGTTTGAGTAAGTACTAGATATGTCAGAAATAGCGATACCTTTTTTCCATACATTTCGGTAAGAGTCAAACTTTTAAGTTAGCTAGAATGCAATCAGCAGTCAGAAATGGTTGTGTGGTAGTGTTTAGACTTTGTCTTTTTTAGATTTTGAGTTTAGATTATTCATTAAAAAATATTTTTTACAGGGATGATTAAGGGGGTGAAATAGAGGATGAAACTTTGCATGAAGAATTGTTTGTTTTTTTTTAATAATAATAATAATAAATTTCTTTATTCACCATAGTTTTAGGTACACTAACAACATAACAACATTACAGGTAACATAGGCACTATATGTAATAACTAGCTTTATAAGAGGAAACAAAATATAGGAACGAGTGTTACATGCTATCTTAGTAGCTGACCACAGTTTTTAAACTAGTCAGGTATTATGTTGTACATAGGTAATACTAGATCCCACACTAGGATTCCCTGTGTTGTGGGATGCTAGTCTCTTCCTGTTGTTACAAGAACTGTGATGTAAGTACCACAGTCACCCAGATACAAAAAGCAATTTAAAATACCGCTACCTACTTTAAAAATTTAAAATCTAAACATTTGAAATAAAAGATATGAAATAATCATCAATAGTAAAAAAATAAAAAAAATAAAAAATCTATAATTATCTCCTGTAGTATACGTAGTCTACCTTCAGTTATTTTAAAGTAAGTTGATGCATCACTCTTCAATTCAATTCTTTATGAAGGAAACAAAACAAACCCCAAGTATTAATAGGTAGTTATTAGTTTGTTAGGCACTATCTACCGTGATTGAGAATACTTTTATAAGTATACATGAGTACCAGTAGTTTTTAAGTAATAGTTCTGAAAATTTGTATTTAGATATTTCATGTTGACAGGCTGGTTGGCGCAGTTGGTAGCACCCCTGCCTTCTGAGCCGCTGGTCCCGGGTTCGATCCCCGGACAGGTCAAAGATTTGTGTGCATGAACATGTCTGTTTGATCTGTGTGTATATCATGTAATTATATCAAAAGTCAAAAATTATTTTTTATCAATTTAGGCATCAAAGACGCACTTATGAACGTCAACTTTTCACTATAATGTACTCTAAAGACTCTACCGCCGCGTTCCAAAATATATAGAACCCACCGAGAAGAAGCGGCAAGAAACTCGGGGCCATTCTTTTTTATATGGATGTTTACAATGTTTCTACTTAGGTACTACAAATATTACATTTTATGGGTGGCAGAGAGACAGCTTGCCATAAGTGGAGTATTCCAAGCATCTTTATCTTCTATATAATGTCGAACTTTATGGTAAGCTTTTTTTATTAAAACGTTTTTTACAGTCAACTTGAATTTGCCCTCTGTGAGCTCAGTTATGTGCTTTGGGATTTTATTGTAAAAACGCACACAATTTCCTAGGTATGACTTATTAGTCTTCGCAAGTCTAAAACTAGGTACAGCTATCCTATTTGTATTTCTGGTATTAAAAGTGTGGTGATCACTATTTAACTTATATTTATGTAATTTTTTACGAACATACATTACGTTTTCAAATACATATAAGGAAGGCAACGTTATTATATTGATTTCTTTAAATAAATCTCTCAAAGATTCACGGGGACCCATTTCGTATATAGCTCTAATAGCACGTTTCTGAAGGATAAATATGGTCTCTATATCAGCCGCTGAACCCCATAGCAATATCCCATATGACATTACGCTGTGGAAATTGTTTCAAATTGGTTCGCCGCAAACAACCTGCTTCTCAACGCAAAGAAAACGAAATGTTTAAAATTTTCCATGCCTAATGTAAGACATATAGAGCCAAACGTATTACTCGACGGAAATAAATTGAAAATTGACAAGGCAATAGTCTTTCTAGGTATTAGCATAGACTCTAAATTACAATGGGGTCCTCATATTGATGCACTATCTGGAAGACTGAGCTCAGCTGCATATGCGGTTCATAAAATTAGGCAATTGACAGATATAGCTACTGCTCTACTTTGCTTACTTCCACAGCATAATGTCATATGGTATCCTGCTGTGGGGGTCAGCGGCGGACATAGAGACAGTTTTTATATTGCAAAAGCGGGCAGTTCGAGCCATCTACGAAATGGGTCCCCGCGAATCCTTAAGACAAATGTTCAAAGAAATTAATATATTAACTCTTCCATCTTTGTATATCCTAGAAAATATAATGTACGTTCGTAAAAATATAAAGAAGTTTAGAATAAATAGTGATATGCATAATATTAATACTAGAAATAAGGATAGGATAGCTGTATCTAAATTTAGACTCGCGAAAACTAAAAATAAGTCCTTCTTAGGAAATTGTGTACGTTTCTATAATAAAATCCCGAAAGACATTACTGAGCTCACTGAAGGGAAATTCAAGTTACGTGTCAAAAATATACTAATGAAAAAAGCCTATTATAAATTGAGTCACTCCTTAGAAGACAAAGATGCCTGGAAGCTTTCCACTTCTGCCTAATAGCCAACTATTGAATAAATTTGTTATTTTAATACTACTCATATGTAACCTAAATGTACAAAGACTTGAAAAAATAATGGCCCACGAGTTTCTTGCTGCTTCTTCTCGGCGGTGGTTCTTTTCCGAAGACAGCGGTAGAATCATTTAAAAATTTTGACGTTCATAAGAGTGTCTATGATGCCTAAACTGAATAAATAATTTTTAAATTTTGAATTTTGAATTTTGAAAATATGCGAAATACACTAACCGCGCCGTAGAAGCATCTGTTAGCTCTCTTATTTTACGTACTGCATATGCAGCAGAACTGAGTCTCCCAGACAGGGCATTTATATGAGGACCCCATAGTAATTTTGCGTCAATTTTAATGCCCAGGAAGACTGTTTCCTTGTCCATTACGAGTTTAACTCCATCAAGCGTAACGTTGGACTCCAAATATGGAACAGTAGGCAAAGAAAACTTCAAACATTTTGTCTTTTTTGAATTCAGAAGTAAATTATTAGTTGAGAACCATTTAACCATTTATCAGTCATCAGGTTACCATAGTACAGGCTGTAACATTTGTGTGCATGAACATGTCTGTTTGAGCTGTGTGTGAGTGTGTCTATAAGTATGTATAACAGTCATCAGGTTACCATAGTACAGGTCTGCCTAGTGTGGGACCTGAAGACCTTTGTGTGGATGTGGATAATATAGGACACCATATTATTATATTAAATTAAAAAAAAAATGTTATTAGGCCAAAAGATCAAAGTTATTAAAACCAGGAGTTGTGCACACACCGGAATCCCATGGATGTCGCGTACGCGTTGAGGGAAATATATTCAGGTATATATTCTTCAGCCCCACGTATTAGGTCCCTAGAGCAGAGAAGGTACAGAGATGCGCATATACCCAGCACCCTTCCCAACACCCTCTTCCTAGTACACACTCAGGAAGAAAAGGAGACCCTGACCAACCAAGGTTATGGTGGAGGCACGGGGTCGCGCATCCTTACCATCCATGAAGCACAGGGACTGACATACGAGTCGGTCATCGCCATTAAAACCAAGGGCAACATGAGTCTGCACGAGAGCGTCCCGCACGCAGTGGTTGCAGTCTCGCGGCACACCAGGACCTTCACCTACTACGCCGACGACGAAGAAGACGCCATCAGCCGTTTCGTGCGGCGTGCGGTGTCTGCGTCACCAAATGCTATCCGCGACTACAACTTGCAGATGGCCATAAAAGATCGGAATGTGGATGTTACGGAGGCCCTGGGCCGGGTGGAGAAAGCCGACTTAAATAAAATATAGTTATAAAATAATAAAAATAAATTAGACAAGCTTAGGCTCTTGTATTATGTATGCGTGTATACCTTGAGCATTCACGCTCACTAAAAGGTTTAGTCTCGCGGCGGCGTCGTGTGGCGGGTCGTCCTCTGCCCTCAAATATGGTTGAGGAGGGCGATGGCTGGCACACGTGTCAAGCTCGTGAACGGGCGCTGCTTGCGGGAGCCGGTATGCTCTCGGTTCGGTATGTACGATATTTAGAAATTAGTTAAAAGTCTATTTGTGTAGAAAAAAAATGTATTATGTAAGTTTAGTTAAGCAAAAAAAATGTCCTGTATTCCGTTGTAATTATAAAAAAAAATTATAAGTTTAAAATATAAATGTAAGCAATGCCACGGACCTATTGAGTCTGTGCACAATAGCAATAATAAAAAAATAAAAAATATATACATATATATATATACTCAAATCATGCCAGTTTCACTTGGATACATTCATTGGTTTCAGTGAGATGTACTAACCAGATACCTACAGACAGAGACTAAAACTAATGAAAGTACAGTTTTGGCATCAGTGTCGACTAAAAAGTGCACTCCACAAAAAATATTTTCACTGTACAGAATTCGACCTGTTACAATTTTATTAGATAGATACCCATAGATAGTGTAACGTTAGATTTTCGCTCCGTTACACGTTGTCGATTCTAGGCACGTATTTTCGATTTTTAAATTGTCAATCCTTAGAGGAAGATATTCTGGTTAACTTTTTTACTAAAAGGGTAACACCTTGTGTAACCCCTGTACAGAGAATACTCCGTGGTCAACAGTTTTTGTATGACATTTGTTTCTTTTTGATGATTGGCTGTGCATTAGCCTGTGTTCGAGCTCACGTCTTGTCCATAGACAGCTACGCCTCTCACCACTTTCGTACCAATCGTCGCAATAGATAGATAGATAACACTTTATTGAGACACCACCAAGGAATATTTAACTCGCTACCGTGAGGACACCACATTTATGACTTCAATATTAGACAATAAAATAAAAAAAACAATGCTTAAAACTAGGTGCAAGGCGGTCTTATCGCTCAGAGCGATCTCTTCCAGACAATGTCGCAATGTAAAGACATTATTGTTTAATTCTTATATCCATTTGGATCTGAATTTTGTGAGTTTCGCCCGACATGTGGAGGCGATATTCAAAGGCAGCAAGCCATGAGTTTTGTGAAATAGCTTAAATTTTATCAAAATAATGGATTTTGAGTATCTACCACATAACCTAAGAAAAACGGTGCTTTGTTTTAGTCAAATTTTCGTATACTTTGAGTTTACGGACATGATCCTAACGCTAGTTTCTATTTGTTTCAGCTATTGGCGTTTTTCTTTAAGAGATTTCACTTATTTCAAGTTCCCTCACCTAAAGATTAGAAGTATTAGAAGGTAATGTTTGTTAATTTTATATATATATTTACTTTGTGTGAGGTCGTTCCAGGCGCCCGAACTTGTTTTTTTATTAATTTTCTAGCTAACACAGTAAGCTAATGATACTATAGGAGCGCTCACATAGATACTATTCAAAATACTCATACAAATATTTTATTTTACTTTATGCTAACTTGCTTACAAAAACATTTCCCTAACAAGCTTTATATTATTACAATTGAAAGAGACATTTATCCTTATATTATTACCATTGGAGCACGGAACAGGGAGACATAGTCAATATAGACATTCCCCGCTTGCCTTTTATATTCTATTATAATATTACAATTGTAATTTTTTTTTGTTACAATAGGCGATAATATATGACAGGCTAGAGTTCTAATACTGGAGTATTCAGGCCATCAACTTCAACACCCCCTAACACAAGCTTAATGTGCCCTCCGCAGCAAGAAAGTGCTCAGTTGATAAGCCACTACTGGTCACCCATGTAAGTCATGACAGCACCAAGAATAGTTGAACATTGTAAATAGAATGGTCAGATCAATATGAGGTCTTAAAAAATTTATAATAATATATTATATAAAAGTGAAAGGTCACTCTCTCATCGCGAGATCTCAGAAACTACAAGTGCTAGTGGTTTCAAATTTTGCATACGGGTTCTTTTTAGGACATAGGTGCTCACTAAAATTGCTATTTTATGATATTTGTTTCATGACAAATACAATTGTGAATAAAGAACAAAACTGTTTTAAAGGTGAAATTAAATATGTTAGATTTTTTCTTTAATGTATAGTATGATAAAATATGTTTTAAGTCCGTCAAAGTGTAGGTTAAAAGTCTACTTGCTACTTGGTGGCCTGGCTCTTTTCCGCAACCAGGCCGCTGTGGCGCGGCCCATTTTGCGTGATAGCCGGGTGAAGCTGATCAGTCCAGCCACCCGGTGTCGGGTTAAAAGTCTAAGAAATGTCATTATTTTTTGTAAATTTACGTAAATCGCTGCATAGACTGCTTTAAAACCCTCATTTTAATCGACATCGTGAAATGACAGCACCTTAAGAGGATTGCATAGCTAGTAATCATCCATTACCGAGCGGATGAAACCGCGAGTCTATATCTAGTAAGTCATAAAAAGTTGTACGTTATTTTGATATTAAGTGCTCATGCCTTGATTTGGACCGCATTAACAGAGGCCGTAGCACAATGAATCTGCGAAGAGTATTCGTATCGTAAGCGTCACGCTTTGGCGCATGAGTTATCTGTAGCACAGCTGCCCTAGATACATGTCAGTTTGTACTGTCTCACGTGAACGACACGTTACGTTACACTTACGCAGTTATTCGTGCTAGGCCCACAGCTAACAGTCAATACAAGTAATTAATGGTATAAAGGTATAAAACTATAAATAGACAGCCGGGAAGCTCAAAACGTTTTTTATAAGAATACAATTAAGTCGTAGGTATTTTGTGAATTAATATACTACAAAATAAATGCAAAAGTTCCTGCACACATTAAAAAATATATATGCAAATTACAACTCACATTCAAAGAATAAGACGGGATTTTATGAAATTCAACCCCTAAGGGGCTTTTTTGGGGTTCATAGTTTGTATGAAACTTTGTTACTGCGAGTGCTAAGAGTTTAAAATTTTTCATGGGGGTTCTTTTTAGGACATAAGTGCTCACTAAGACGAGATTTTATGAAATTCAACCCCTAAGGGTATTTTTGGGTTGAAAGTTTGTATGAAACTTTGTTACTGCGAGTTCTAAAAGTTAAAAATTTTGCATGGGGGTTCTTTTTTGGACCTATGTACTCACTAAGACGGAATTTTGTGAAATTCGACCCCTAATTGAAATCTGTAATTATCGTATCCTGTGAGGCCACGCGAGCGAAGCCACTGGCAGGTCAAGTAATATGGTTTCACAGTGGTTAATACAACTTCTAGGTAGTAACAGGTGAGCATAATTGTACAATTTGAATTTTTGTAGCTTCCATATTTGTTTCCGATATGACCATTTACCTTTTGCTTCCTTAGTAAAGTCAAACAAATTAGTTTGTGATGCATTCAACTTTTACAGAACGTGACACATGCAAGTAATCAAAATAATGTCCAATGAATGGATCTCGTAAAAGTTAAATGCATAATTCGGTATGTAAAGTTTTTTTTTGGTATTTTTTTTATATTTTTATTTCGTAGATTAGGTCATTATAAGAAACTAATTTCAATATTTTTGTTTTATATTCAGTAGTTATTTTATAATATTTTTTTGAAAATTTGAATCCTATGACGTCACTTTTTTGCACAAATATGTAGTTGCGTTGAGGAGCCAAGAAAAGCACGCGAGTAAAAAAAAGAAACTAGAATTTACTTTGACTTGACAGTGGCACCTACTAATTCGTAAGTCTCTATTCAATCAAAACAAAAGTCCGCTCGTGTTGATAATAAAATGCAAAAAAGTGACGTCATTTAGAGGTCAATGAAAGTCGAATTATTTCATCGTTTTTTGTTAAAATAAATGGCATCTTATCGTTTTAAAAGGTCAGAGTAGAAAAATAAGGGTTTGTAACATAAAATCTCGAAATGGTTTCGGAATTGGCATAGGTTAATTTTTTTTAGCATACCGAATTTGATACATAAAGTATATTGATGGGAATAATTTCAGCAGGTGTTGTTCATCTGAATAAATTTTAAGTATTTATGTTAGAGGTTTGTTAAAGGCACAAAATGGCCTAAGAATATTAGAAGTTTTCACTTAAATGACAGTTTTAGTACTTTATCTACTCATTTTTATATATCTAAAGCCGGTGTTCCAGAAGCATGCTCAGTAGTGAATATACGCTTGAGTACCTACAGATCGGAGTAAATTTTGTGTGACATTTACTGTCAAATTGCTCAAGCAGAGATTCACAGCTGAGCATCTTTCTGGGATACTGACGTAAGTATTAAAAACCATTACCTAGGTACTGTACAAAATTTACCCCAACATCAACTTTTGTGCGTGGTTTTGCATGTGTGGGACGTGGGTTTGCACTAATCTGCCAGTGTAGTTTCGTAGAGCAGACAACAAACTGTACAGAATGATTGCTGAATTTAATTATAACGAAGTGATTACACCTTTTTGACAATCTGTCGTCTTGAATTTTGTATGCAGGTAAATCTGAAAATAGGACAACACAAAACATATTTACACTGGACGGCAAGTATACACATACCTAAACAAAAATAATTGAACACAAGGTACCTACGTTCGATTAGCTTACGAGGGCATTGGTGGCGTTGTCATTGATGGCTCTTTTGTTAAAGCGTTCGTAAAGCTCAAAAACGTTATTTTTGCCACTTTTGCCCATACCCTATTTGAACGCTCAACTGAGCATAAGACCTAAAATCGCATGATTATGCTGTCAAATACATAGTTGTCTTCTTCTTATATGGATTTTTATCGTGGGAAGACGTTACTCAATAACGACCACAAACAACCATGCTCCGAGCGTGGGTCAAAAATTGCACGCATTGCATTTTGGTGGCAAAAATACCTCTTTTTTAGCTTTCCGAACGCTGAACAAAAAAAGGCATGAACGACGTTTTCACCCAGATTCCCAATTCAAACGCCCCTTTTGAGCGTTTTTAACGTTATTTTGGCCAAATACGATAAATGATCTATTCGAACGCACTAACTGTCACACATCGCACACATCATAATTATAAATAATTGTGAAGGTTAACTTTGTCACCTACTTACGTTATTGTAGATAATTACCTTAATTCTAAGACTGTAAGATAAGTTAAGAAATATGAACAGAACAGAACAATATTGGAAAAGAGCAACATTAACAAGAATCATATGCCGTGGTCCGTTTTGCGATAATTTTGCTCACAGTGCTATCGTCTACCAAAGCTGGTCCGAGACAAATATCGCGATTTTGACAGCTCGTGGCACTGTAAGCGTGTTGTTAATTCGGACCAAAGTTGTAGCAATAACGAACCATTTGCGCGCGAAAAACAAATTCATAAAAATATCATGCATAGTGTGAAGGCTAACTATGTAGTGTGTGGATTAAAAAGAAATAATGGAATGGATGGACCGACTTTTACATCAAAAAGAAGGGACACCAGTAAATACATTGTAGAAATAAACAAACACCTGTCACTTTTGACAGAACGCTCACGACGATTATGGTGTAGAGCATGGTTCATGTAATCGTCAATATGGCGGCAGTTAAGACGTCATCGATGACGTAGCATGGGCCATCGTAATCACGCTCACGGTGAAAGGGACCGACTTTTATCGCGCTAATATCGATTATGGCCAATTGGGACCGCAGTCCTAGGAATAATGTTTTTTTTTCTTTATCCTCAACCATAGAGAACATTTGTATACTGGAGATAGAGTTGTCATTCCAGCATTATCGCACGCAGCGCCATCTATTGATTTGTTATGAACAAATAAACTATCAGTTATTCTGTGACTATAATATACCGTTGTACAAATTTTACTATTTTTTACTTGCCTACCTGTTTCATTGGTCTTTATTTTATCCTTAGTTGAACTTATATAGTCAAAATGTTTTTTCAATTATTTAAGAATTATATATAAGCGTATACATTTTGGCTAATAAAATTACATTTTGGCTTGTGGTTAAACTACGGATTAAAACAGACCCGTGTCACTTTGAGGGTTGGGGAAAATTAATAAAAGCATAGTATATTTTTAATTTTTTGCATCTTTTTTGCAATACCTACGCCATAGCTAATTTTTTGGACTCTATCATTTTGGTCGTAATCAGATCTGTTCCCACCTAAAACTTTGTTTGTATCTTTACACCAATTGTAAATGAATATATTTATTGATAAGTTTTCTAATTTTTCTATGATGTCTGTTCTGTGAACAGCACACTTTATAAACTTGTAATTTATTAGTTTTTGAATATTGTGTTATGTTTTTCTTCCTACATCATGTGTGTTCCTTTAAAGTGAACTCGTAATACTCGTCACCTTAACTACGAAATTACCTTGCAAATATAGTGTAGGTACCGCAAATGACTGAGTATATTGCTTCGAGTATGATATTTAGTATCAAAGTGTGAGTGACAAACTCTTCGAGTACACAGTATGTTGGTCTCACACTAATATATCGCCACCTAATGCATTTAGCCATATCGCGTATCTTTCCAAGTTTTTATTTGGATTGGGAAATAAATGTAGAATCGTGTTGTCTTCACCTGGAATATATATTAACAATTACTAAAGGTTATGAAAGTAGGTACACTAATATGGTCTATCAATCATCCGTACAGATTTCAGCTTTGTAACTTACAAAGCTGAAATCTGTATCGCATAGCTATGATCTCACAGTACTTACAAATTGTAAGTACTTACTGTGAGATCATAGCTATGCGATGGAAAGTAGGTATTGAAACTTACGGGTCTTTTTGCAGTTCGGGACATGACGAAAATCCAATTTGCTAGGCACAAAAACAGAGTCCGAAATAATTCGCAAAGATAAATCGATATATTCGCAGCCGTTGGATACCAAATATTTGCCAGGTCAGGGAAGGTACGCAGAATCGTCAGAGTCAGTGAAACAAGCCAGGTCATCGTAAATCCACGGAAAAAAATTCGCATATCCATTCACTCGAGAAGAAAGAAAATGATAATAAATTTGACTATGTCGATTTATCAGTTATTTGAAAGATTCAAGTAAAAGTAGGTATACATATGTACTCTAATCTATGAATAAAATATTGTTTTTACATTTAAAAAGTAGACTCTTATGGTTTGTATATTTGCCTAAATATATGACTGTGAAAGAACCATCTTTTGATTTGTTATGCAATGATAATAGGATCTATACTTTTCTTTTAAATGATAACACCATGTCCTCAACTCAACTTCGTTGGGGAATATGGCGTCACACGTCATGTGCATTTGCCAGCTTCATGTTTTCTTCCAAAACTCTTCCATTGTCTTCGGCATCGATTCATTTTCAGATTTGTCGTGGGAGCGGCAAGGTTTGGAGTAGGATTTATAGAAAGTATGTACAGTTAAATTGTTTTTTTTGTTGTTTGAAAACGGGGAAACGGATATGTTATTAATTTATAAAGAATAAGGAAAATGATAGGGTCAGAGGAGTTATTTATAGGAAGGGAATATATGTAATGATTAAACGAACTTACCTTATGTGAAGTTCTATCATAATTATACGACTCCATTTGTCTGAAGAGATGCATAGTACATGGTAGTAAGCGGTATGTTTCGCCTCTCATTCACAATGTTGAAAGCACTTTTTTTGGTTAGTTTAGGCTTTCTGATACTGGCAAGTCTTACGTATCTTCATTTCGTTGAAAGCAAACAAATATTTCACCTCTCCGGGTTGCCATAGCTAGGTTGGGAGGGAATGGATCTCTTCAGACGAATGGAGTCGTATAATTATGATAGAACTTCACATAAGGTAAGTTCGTTTAATCATTAATTATACGTCTTCTCCATTCGTCTGAAGAGATGCAGAGTACATGGTAGATTTTGAAAGATGGTATATGATAGACTTTGACTTTGGACTTTAGATGGTGAAATATTTTATTAAAACACTATTATCACAAATCATTAGTTATATTGGAAACATAACTAATATGATTAAGTGATAGAAAACACTTATAGTAAATAACATATTAATAGTTGTATGTATACATGTACACACTATATTTAATCTTATAAGTGTAATCTACTTTTACTACAATTTTGTTAAGGTAAAAGGATTATTATTTTGAACATACAACTAGGTATCCTAATCAAAATTAAGTATTGTTGTGATTATTTAGTATTGATAAAGCTTATTGATTGGATTGATCTGTTTCTATTTCTCTGTTGTAAAACCTAGCAAAGACTTTTGACTTTGCACTCCACCCAGCTGTTTTACGTATGGTGTCAATATTGACACCTGCTCTATGAGCAGCTGAAGGCGCTGCATGTCTGGTAGAGTGAGCTGTAAATATTGCGGTATCAATTCCACTAGCTGCTAAGGTATCTTTTATCCATCTACTGATAGTGTTCGGTGAAACTACTTTGTGTGGTTTTTTAAACTTATGAAAAAACCTTGCTCCACTTTTCTTACAGACTTTGTCCTGTCAATATATGATCTTATTGATCTCGCTGGACATATTTCTGGACATTCATTATAGTATGGAATAGTTAGTTGTGGTTGTACTGTACCAGGACGAGATGTCTTTATTAACTCTTGTATTTTAATCATAATGACTTCATTATTAACTATAATGTTTTGTAAATTAATCTTGCTTAGTGTCTGAGGTCTATGAACTGTAATCAGCATGAGTAATGTTATAGTCTTCTTTGTTAATAGCTCTAGATTAAGGTTAGTGTTAGGGTACAATACAATAATACTTTATTGAACACCAAGCTTATAAATGAAAGAACTAAGAGTAGTTTACAAAACAGGTTGTACATCTTGGCTAGATTCTCTACAAAGAGTTAATTTCTTAACTTTCACTTGTTTACTACGGCCTATTCAATTAACTTATAATATGCACTATTTTAATGATCGACGTTCTCAATCATCTTATTACAATGTAAAAATGCAATAATAATAATAAAACACACAAAATAAACAAAATTAAATTTAGTAGCCTAAAAATCTTAAATGTTCAATAAAAAAAATTAAAAGTCGAATACCTATCTCGAAAAGGGTTACATTTAGGGTAGGGTATTTCATAGTGAAATAGGTAAGTCAGAAATGATGGGTACTCCACGCCCTTAACGGATCTAGCACGACTTTTCCTGTAACCCTGTATATAATTGAAGTTCTTCAATTATACAAAGATTTATATTTAATATATATTAAAGATTGATATTTAATATATACTACGAGTATAATTAAATGTTATTCAATTTCATACAAATTTAAATCTTAAATATTTGACTATTTAACAAATCCTCCATCAACAAATCCATGTTATAATATGAAGTCATATTACTTATATCAATACAGGATAATATAGGTAATTATGGACAATACAATAAGGGTTAGTTGTTTCATAGTTTTGAAAACTATGCACTACTTATTAGAAGAAAACCATAGTACAAACAGTTAATTACGTAGAAATAAACTCATTCCCACTAAAACATATTTATTTAATTCATAATAATATCAGATCGCCTAGTAATACAATAGTATATAATAGTAAAGTAGTACAAGTGCAGATTGCTAATACAATATTTGCTAAGTAATGTATTTCAGGCGCATTAGTATAGAATATTGAAACGTGACTAAAACAGTGTTAATCTATTAAGGCTGGGTTGCACCATCTTACTTTAACATTAACAAACATCGAAACTTCAGTTAAAGTAACGGTTAGGCCAAAAATGAGTTGCACCATTTGACAAATAGTTAAATGACGTCATAACTTTAACCATAACGGTAACCGCTCACTTTTCGCTGGTTAGTGCTATAGTTTGTGTTAAATGATCCGTCAGTTGTCAAACGCGTTGAATATAACCTCTAAACATCATGTCCCTACTCCAAGAAATACTCGCGGAAACCAGTTCTGAAGACGAAATCGATGATCTTGTCATTGTAAATAGAAAAAGAAAAGTGTACTTACCTAGACCCGATCGTTTTTCTACATGGGACAACGAATGTTTCTTGGCGAGATTTCGAGTCTCTAAAAACGTAGCTAGGTGGCTGAGTTTACGATTACACCGCTGGTTAGAGCATCCTACGATGAAGTAAGTTTCCTTTTCTAGCATAGTATTTAATTTTTACTTAATTATGTAGTGACTGTCTATTTTAGTTCCTTGTAGGTACTACCTATGGGTGTTTGTTATCATATTTTTGAAATGCTCTCAATTACCTACGTTTATTAATTACTTTATGGTACCTTTATTTTTCAGAAATAAAGCAGTAACTCCAGTACAACAAGTACTCATCGCTTTAGAATACTATGCCTGTGGTTCATTCCAAAGATGCGTTGGCGATACAGCTGGTGTTCATAAGTCTACAGTATCACGCATAATATATAGGGTGAGCCGGGCAATTGCAAGCATGCGAGCAGAGTGGATATCCATGCCACAGACCGCGGAGGAGATGGAGAGGACAGCGACAGAATTCTATGATTTAAGTGCTTTCCCGAAAGTAATTGGAGCAATTGATTGCACTCATATACCGATAAAGTCTCCAGGTATATTATTAACACATTAACAACCTAGTCCATGAGGCATATATGTTAAGGAATCAATTAGAAGAGATGACACATAAGTAATTACTTTATTTGCAGGTGGCCCAGATGCAGAAAATTACAGAAATAGAAAATTGACTTTTTCTATGAATGTTCAAGTTATTTGCGATGCAAAAATGTACATTACTAATATTGTTGCACGTTGGCCTGGCAGCAGCCATGACAGCCATATATTTAACTCCAGTGCCATCAAGGTAAAAACATTTATTTATTAATACATACTTACCATACATTACCTACCAGAGTCAAAATTTTAAAATGCTTTGTCTTCAATTTTAGGGCAGACTGGAAGATGGCGAATTTAATGGATACTGGTTGGTTGGTGACAAAGGCTATGCAGTTAAGCCATATTTGCTAACACCTTTGCGTGATCCAGTTACTGACGGAGAGAAGCTTTACAACGAGAGCCAAATCCGAACAAGAAATGTAGTAGAAAGGGTGTTTGGATGTTGGAAAAGAAGATTTCCTGCCCTGTCTATGAAAATAAGAACCTATCTAGAAAGAGTTCAGCCCATCATAGTGGCTACTGCTGTACTGCACAATATTTGCAAAAAATATCAGGATCCTATGCCACCATTATTGGCGCCAAATATGGATCAGGACAATGAACCAACTAATGAGGAAGATAATATCGTTTATACAGTGGCAAGGAATGACGATCGTAACAGGTCTCAATTAATCAACACTTATTTCAATAGGCTTCGTCATTAAGTAAACAATAAAAAATTTGAATATAAAGTAATTATTTTTATTTAATTTTAAAAATCACATTTATTCATCAGATTTTTGTAACATTCTTATCTCTAGTTGTAATTTTTCTATTTCTAATTTGTGCCGCTCCTCATTGTGGCGCAGCGTTTGCTCATGGAGCTCCTGGGTGTGCCTGATGGACTCTCTAATTCTTTGGAGCTCCAGCTCCTGTAGGTTATCCATCACGGATAACTTTTTTTCCCGCAGCAATTGCCGGACAACGTTTGTGTTTAAATCATCTGCAGTTCTTCGTTTTTTAGCTCGACCTGTCAATAAGAAGAGCACTTATATAAATACATTCCTCTACATATTTTAGCCTATTTGTGATTATCATACACTAGCTGCGCCCCGCGGTTTCACCCGCGTGGTGATGGATGATGATGATGATGATGATGAAAAGTATCCTATGTGTTAATCCAGCGCCTCATCTACCCCCATACCAAATTTCATCAACATTAGCCCCCCCGTTTGTGCGTGAAAGAGTAACAAACATCCATACATCCATACATACAAACTTTCACGTTTATAATATTAATAGGATAGGATAGGACTAGCTGCGCCCCGCGGTTTCACCCGCGTGGTGATGGATGATGATGATGATGATGATGAAAAGTATCCTATGTGTTAATCCAGCGCCTCATCTACCCCCATACCAAATTTCATCAACATTAGCCCCCCCGTTTGTGCGTGAAAGAGTAACAAACATCCATACATCCATACATACAAACTTTCACGTTTATAATATTAATAGGACTAGCTGCGCCCCGCGGTTTCACCCGCGTGGTGATGGATGATGATGATGATGATGATGAAAAGTATCCTATGTGTTAATCCAGCGCCTCATCTACCCCCATACCAAATTTCATCAACATTAGCCCCCCCGTTTGTGCGTGAAAGAGTAACAAACATCCATACATCCATACATACAAACTTTCACGTTTATAATATTATAGGAAGGACTAGCTGCGCCCCGCGGTTTCACCCGCGTGGTGATGGATGATGATGATGATGATGATGAAAAGTATCCTATGTGTTAATCCAGCGCCTCATCTACCCCCATACCAAATTTCATCAACATTAGCCCCCCCGTTTGTGCGTGAAAGAGTAACAAACATCCATACATACAAACTTTCACGTTTATAATATTAATAGGATAATAATAGGAAGGATTACTTTTTAGTGGTGATGACATTGGTCTCTTGAGAGAGCTGTAGGGTGTGCTCGGATCGAAGTCCCACTTCTCATTAGTGGTAGCCTCGTTTGTTTTTTCATTATCAGGAATCTGTAAAATAAGTACACCCCATGGGTATAATTTACAATGATTTATGTAGGTACCTAATTAAAGATCTATGTATATTTACATGTAAATTATGGCTAATAAATGAAATGAAAAGTAACAATATTGATTACTGGCTTCAAAACAATAATATGTCAACATGCCTGCCCTATTATGGTGATAGGTAGGTTGATTGACATGTCAGGTGCTTTTATTTTAAAATGTAAATAATACCTTGTTTAGAAGATGAGCATCCTCAGTCATATAGTCCTCGACTACTTCCATAGTAATGATCTCCGGACGAGGCTGTAAATAGAATATTGAATAGATCTTATTATTTTCCTAGAACTACAATACATAAAGTCACGCATGTATTCCCTGGTGGGACAGGCAGAGCGTTAACGGAGTATTAACAATGCATAACAAAATAATAGTGAATAATACCTTCTTTGGCAGAAGAGACTCTTGAGTTGTGTTGTCCTCAACCACTTCATTGATTTTTTCCATCTTTTTTGCAGGCTGTTAATAGAATTTTATCATAAGTGCAATTTATTTTAGAATGACACAAAAGTAAATAGGTAAATGTGGAATATACTAGCACTTACAAAGACAGTAGGCTTTTGATATATGACATCATCATCATAAATTGCCATATTTCCATCAATTGATGATGGTATAATTTCCCTCAGCCAGTCTGTAGCATCACTACTGGAACCAGATGGCGGTGCAGGTGGTGGCCCTCCTCCAGTGCGACGCATTTCTTGGCGCTCTTTACTAGCTCCCTGTAAACATAAAAAAAATGGTTTGTGTATTTACTTAAAGGAAATACATAAAGCTTTAGGTAAAATATTATTTACCTTCTTTGCTGTTCTCTTCAAATTTTCAAATTTATATTTTAGTTGTTTTACTGTACGTGGAGTGTCTGTAAGAGCATTAAACTCGCATTCGATTTTACTCCACGCACTTTCCTTTTGTTTTGAACTAACGCCGTCTGTCTTTTTGCAAAATAAAATACTTTTATATTTTGTTAAAAGTGTTTGCAATCTGTCCAATTCTATTTTGGTAAAGTTTACACTTCTTTCCCTGAAACAATAAAAAATTAATTTATACAAAGGCGTAACAAGGATATGTAAATTGTTCAACCAAAAAATAACACGCTTTACAGATAAAGCAATAAAAAGGTATGTACTTACTTTGTTTGAATGTTTGCAAGCAAATTGTTATCCATCTTTTTATTATCTCCCACAGCGCACCAGAACCCGAACGATTAATAAATTAGAAATATTTCTAAGCTTCCTTGAAAAAAATATTTATAATTAACAGACACCGAGCTGACATCAATGAAATGAAGTGACACTGATGACAGCGCTAGAAACGAGTTTTGACGTTCATGTTTAGTATTGCCTTATTTAAAAATGTTACCCGCTTCGAACTTGGGCTAAATCACGCCTCATTTGACTTGCAACACTTTTAACTTTAACAAAGCTAATGAATTCGCTGGTGCAACTCATTTTGCTACAACTGTTAAAGTCAGCGTTACTGTTAGTGTTAAATTTGACACAAACCTTTACTATAACTGCTAATATGGTGCAACCCAGCCTAACTATTAATAAGCTCTAACTGTAGATGTTACTATGATATACTATTACTATACATTTATTTAAATTGTTACCTGTGCATTATCTATTGTTTTGTCTATGATCTTTATTAAACTATGAAAGTATAAGTATGCATAGCATACAATTTTATTAATTTATATAATTATAATGATATAATAATAATATTTTATTATTTAATTTATACCATAATAAGGCGGATTCCGCCTTATTATGGTTGCAGGTTTAAACCAACTCTAGCGATAAACTCGACAATAAACCCACCCAAAAAACATTATTAGCGTCACAGGTTTAGTTCATAAACTAGACTTTTCTATAGCAACATCGCCAAACCAGGCCCCGGCCTAGTTTAAACTGTGGTTTTTTACCGCCATTTCGACTTTGACGTAAAATTGACAGCGAGAGTTGAGGACGGTGAGGTTTCAGGTTATGTTTGTGTATTTTATTTCGTGTTGCATTGTATTGCTCGAAATTCTTTACTGGCTTGAAAATGGATATATATAATTTATAAATAAGGAAAGAAACGAAGACATTACAATTATTTTACTGCGACGTGACGTGATACATCTACCGCCCGGATTAGCATAACATTGATGCATTTGTTGTTGGGAAAGGAACTTGTCGAAGAGGAGTTTCCTTACAAAATTTACAGACAGAACCACACGCCAGAAAGATTGTAAATTTCTTAAAATGCGACCTGAGCAGCCCCGAGGTAAATAAGGTATGTAAATAGGGCGAATTCTGTGGTTTTCATTTCATTCAACAATGTCTAAAGTTGTTAGTAGTAGGTGTATTTTATTTATCCACTCAAGATCTATTAGGTATTGTTTTCATCCGAGTAAAAATCAGAGAAATGGATTATGCAACCTACAAAGTGCATTATGTATGTAGGTATACCGACAAAATGTTTCTTACATCCTTACTTACCTACTTACAAAAGCTCCATAGGTACCATGTATAAAGATACAGTGTGATACTAGTAATCTGTATGGTATTTCACAGCTATCTATAAACCAATACTGTTAAAAGACTAGGACAATAATAACTACTTGAGCTACTTCGCTTTGACCAGAAATTGGACAAAACACCATTTCCATTTATTGAAGAAGAACATGCTAGACAGCAATGCAACACATTACTAGAGTTGCTGCTGTCTTACTTGATGAATTTTTGTGTAATGAATTACTGCTGCACTCACTGTGTATACATATTCATATATATTCATCGAACCTGGCTCAATGATAACAACATTTTTCTTACAAGATTAGTGATTTACTAACAATAATTCCATACCATGTTTATCACATTATTTTGATTTCAGATACAATGTGATACTAGAATCTGTATGGTATTATGCAGCTATCTATAAATAATTACTGCAAAAAGACTATGGGACAATAATAGAAGGTTTCATAAAGACTTGGGCTACTTCGCTATGACAAGAAATTTGGAGAAAGATACCATTTTGTGAAGAAAAAAGTGGTAGAAAACAATTGAACACATTCATACAGTAATTGTTGCTGTCATACAGTGAATTAACATGTTATGTACTGCTGCTGCACTGTATAAATCTTTATCGAACCTGTCTCAATAATCATTGAGACAGATCATAGGAGAGCCCAATTCCAATTCTGTAAATGTGTTAAAAGTTTCAGTGACTTTGGGAGATGTGTTTATGCCTACGAGAAGACTAAGTTGAGAAATAATTAATTACTTACTCAGGTTCTTTTGGTTCAGTTTGAAATAAATAAATTAAGACATGACTGTTTTCTTGTGTTTACTCATTTGTGAAGGTTACAAAACCCAGTTTTCATCTTTATTAGTTCATAAATAATTAATAATATTAATAAGTATAGTTAACTTAACATTTCAGATCTTATAAATCTTTTTAGGAGCAACTGAAGTCTACACACAATGATTATTTGTTTCATCTATCTACATACCTACTTTAAACCTAATTACAAGCCAGTTTGAATATGAAATATGAACAGGGAACTGTAGTGATACCCGTAAGTTAGGCCTCAAATGCCTAAGCTAGGTGCCTATAATAGCTTAATAAGCGTTGATTAAATCTGACTATTTGACAGGTGAAAGGGCACCTGCACTCCCACATGTAATAAATCATGTTTGTATCATAATAGAAGAGCATAAGAAATGAACGAAAACTTTATGTTTAATAATAAAAATGTAGCATCAATTGTACGACATATTTTAATATTTATAGTTGTGAGCTTAGCCAAAACAAATTATATGGTAAATAACAGAAACAAAATACACTTTTAATAATTGTTTATTGTTATAAACACTGGTCTCAAAATTAGTAAACATAATAAATATTTAAGTGAAAATTTGTACACAAATAAAGTAAACATTGTAATTCTATTAGGTATCAATGTCTTCATAAACAGATACTCTTCTTCTACATAAGTCAAAGTAGGTACTTTGGCCGCTTCAATCACACTTTAGGTGGCCTCATTGAGGTCAACCTTTCCTATATAGTACCCATACTGTAGTGTTCTGGACTAGGTAGGAACACTGAAATCACAATCAATGAGATTAGGATCTTAGACACCCATATATACGCAGGTTTGATCTGCAGCAACCAACTGTAGGTAAGTGAGAAGCTGGAACAGCCATGCATGTGCCCTGTTGACATATTATTCCAATATGATGACATATTCATCTTTTACTATTTCAACTAGTATTATATGCTCTTTGATTTCAACTTCGGAAACGCTTCATGCCTGTTGTAATTTTCCAAGTTATAAGAGAAAGTCTGCCATCTCATTTCACTAGTTCTGGTTTTATTATTTCTGCCCGAGTTGAGCTTTCATCTTGTTCTCAATAGAACTCAACTCTCAACAGAAAAGATAAGTCTGTCCTTCGTCCTCTAATTAGTGATATGAATTAGACTGCGCTGCTAGCATTACAAGTTGTCGCATATGATGCTGACGTAAAATATGAATCGAGTGGATTACAGCAGACATTTTACTTTCGTCAATGTTAAACGATGTGTTTATTGACTCACTTTTTCTTCCTCTCAATTCTAGCACCTTTTCTTTTTTACATTTCTTTGCAGAATTTGAAAACTCAACAAACCAAGAGATATTTGTATGCCGATAGAAAAGTTTGTTTGTTTTTGATTTGGCAAACGTTTAGAACATTATTGCCAGTGTCACGTCAAAAGAGTTATTGAAAAAAATAAAATAAACGATTTTTTAAATAAGGGCAATCTGAAACAAAGGAAAATATCTTTATGAAACTACATACTACTTCTACTTACTTATACATATATCTACAGGGTACCTATTATATTATTACTTACTATATATAGGATGCTTTGTTGAAGTGGGATGAAACTAATGTTTTAAGCAATATACAAACTAAAGTTTTATGTTATTTAAATGTATGAAAGATGCTATTATGTTAACTGAGGAGGGGTTGATGTCACACAAAAGATTATCTATATGAACAGGTAGTGGAAATTTATGATCAACAAGAGATGAATATAATGCACAATGATGCAAATTTGGAACAAGAAAAAAATACATGGTTGAGGATGAGGTTGCCTTCATCCATTCCACATTCACATATTGATGTATCTTTAATTCTCAGTTTTTTAAGATGAACATTAGAACAGCAGTGGCCAAATCTCATTCTAGATATTATTGAACTAGTTCTCCTATCACATTTATATTTAAAAAACCAAGGCTTACTACTTATATCGCGTTGATATTTAGCAAAGTTAGTACCAGTTCTTTTACTAGAAATCAACCACCTTTTTGACTATCTAGATTGTAGGTAGTGATTATTTATCCGGATTGTCGTTTAGGAATTATGTATTGTTTCCTACGAATAATAATAAGGCAGTAACTGCGTTAAAAAAATGACCCAACAAAAGTCGTGTTCAAGTAGGCGGGGCTTAAAAGTCGTGTTCAGTACGTCACCAGTCGAACATCTTTCTTGCAAGCGAGCACACGTGAAATCTTCGCATACATTTTAATTTTCATCATTGTGAACTACAGCTGTGACTCATCATGCCATCATGTGTTGTGAAGTGGTGCAGGATCCATACAAGATTAAAATGTCCAGGAATCACTTTTATTAGTACGTAGTAGCAAAATTATATTTATATTCAAAGATGTTCAAATACGTATACAAACCGAGATGGTCAATACTATGCAAAATAAAGTCAGTCTATTTTTGTTTAATGTATATTTTTTTACAGAACTGAATATTGAAATGTAACAGCAATGTATTTTGCTTATTTTGTTTTAATTAATTTACTTATTACTTACTGTGAACTCCATTACCTTCGAATTTATATTCATTATATGTACGTAGCTGACAGCTCCTCTTTCGACTGGTATTTGCGGAGAAGAAGACAAAGAGAAAATTGTATGAAGAAGATATTTATTTTGTTTTGTAACAAGTACGTACAATAAATAGTAGATTAAAACCAGTTAAAAGTGTTTCTTTTTAAATCAAGAAATAGCGAAAATGAGCCCATCCAAATGTTTTATGCTGGTGGAGTTCATGGAACTAGTAAGTACTAGTAACTTAGCCCGAATTAGTTTATTGATCAATTTTCTTACATTATTTCTACAATGATCTCTACTGTACTGTTGCTTTCTAATCATACACGACGACGATGTGAAAAATGAAGTAACAGGGATTATTGTATTGTGATTCTCTCTCAGGCATACTAACCATACATAACCTCTATACGTACTTGTGTAAAAACATAATAATAACGTTAATTCCTACAATAACATAGGCCTTAGCCTTCGCTTCTTAATCTGGGAGATAAAGTAAACCTATTATAATAGTCATCACCTATATGAGTTACTTACATGTATTTTGTTTTAAAATTACAAATTATGTTCCTTGTAAACTTAATACTTACTTATACTTTACAGGAAATGGAGACCTTAGCAAGCCTGCTAATGGACCACTAGAGCTACTGGTACCACATCCTTTTCAAGCCGCAGGAGGACCCAGCCTCACAATCGAAACTAGCAAAGCAGGCATTTGTGAAAGCTGACAATGAACGGCAGGTTTTCCAGCAAGATGCAGAGACAGCTTGATTTGAGGGACGGAGTTAGGAGAAAAACTAACTGATGTTATTGGAAAACGATAATTGTGTTGAAGTTGGCCTTCCTCAAATGTTTCCACAACTACCTATTCATATTAGTTGTAATTAGATAATTAGTAATAGATGATTAGTAAACAATAAAACAAGTAAACTCATACTCATATTGTATTAAATTCGCTCGTCATGTACCTACATGACGAGCCATCATGTTACTCTACCTTCCTAGCTAGACCCTACCTTCGAACAGAGGGTTGCCAGGTGTGATCCCTGGCAATCACAGACATATTTGGCCCGGAACTTAATGCCACAGGGGAATTCTAATGGGGGTATGAGTGTGAATGTTATTATGATCCTAGTTTTAAAAACAACCATAGTAAATTATCTGATATTATTGTAAATAAAAAGCAGATAAATCATTTCTATACATGTTTGTAGCTTTTTAAATATAATCATTGTACCTGAATGATGTGATAGTAAAGATTAAGTTGATATATGATTCCTATACATTTTAAGGTAGGTGAAATAAAAGACATACATACTACATAAGTAAGACTAATGTTTTTGGTGAGTAGGCCATGATGTGGGCCACTCAGTTTTTTTCTGAACTATTCTGTAAGTTGTATGTTGAAATAAAATGTTTTGAATACAAATAAAGATGTTATTTATTATCACTAAATATTATTACTTATTCTCCAAGCTAATTGATCATGCAATGTCCTATACACTATCGGTTCACTGCAATTATTGCTTTCATCACCACTTCTCCACATTCATACGAGTAGGATTCTATGAAAGAAAGAAATTTTGTTAGTGTGCCACATGAATTTGTGAGTAAAAGATATTGCAGAGACCATAAGGAATATTTTTGCTAGAGAAACATGACTACATAGTACAAAGAATAAGCCCTATAATTACAGTAACTTCACAATCATAATTTCCACAACACATTTTACAGCTAATCCTTTTCGTTCAAATGTCAGTTAAAGAAGATATTTGAAGCATGTTTTAAAAACCTCCATACAGCTAACCTACTCAAACTGAAATGTTGAACAATAACAATTTTCCTAGCAGTAAAACTTCTGGGAAAAAAATACTATTGTTTTTTTGCTATTTAGTGATTCGCTTGTGCATATACTAAACTAAATTTCTCTAAACTATGGTAGTTTTTATTATGTTAATACTAAAATCCACATTCATGTTACACTTACAATTATAATTATAAACATAACTATTTAAATATGGGTAGTTTTACATCAGTTAGAATGGTTTAGAGAGCACGAACTTACATGATGGTTAAATTTGCACTAAACATATCCACAATTAAACAGAAATGGCAAATTTAAGTATTGTCACTTGCAAACATTATATGAATTTGGACATAAACATGAATAGATTATAATTAACAGAACAGATGATAATTTACTAAAAACAGCTTTTAGTTTGCTAATTTAGTTTGGTGTTCTTAACAAGCGAATTACTACCAATGACCTGGATAACTTCCTGCCATAATATTAGTGCTCATCTTTTAAGCTTGGTGTAAATATTTCAAAATGTCTTCCATCAACACATCCAATTACCCTTGGGATCATAAATTTACTATTAAATCAAAGTGTCAGAAAACAGAGTGTCTGATAAAAATAGTCAATAGAAATTTCATTATATATAAAAAATATAGTAAGCTAGGTACCGTTGTTTTATAACATTCCTATCCTCTTTTGTGTTTGGAAACTTGATGATTGTATTTAAGATGTTTAGGTAGGTACATGGTTTACTCCAAGCAACAGTGATTTCTTCTATTTAGATACACTGATCTCTTATTCTTATTCGTTTTGGGAGTGATGAGGCCTGCACTGACGTCCCGCTTGGGGTGTTATGTGCATTCCACCCTGCCAACATTTGCTCAAGCCAGCCTAACTTCTTCACATAGAGGAGTAAGGCCTTGGGGCGCTGGCACAACTGTTGCAATGTAGTTTGAGATGTTGTATAAACAATCGTCGATGATGCTGATGATGCATCATGCGTTCTGGAGTAGACCTCCAGTAATCCTGTTTTTGCTCTAATATCTTCCGTAGCCCTGCAGTGCAGCAACACAGTCTGCACACTCTTGTCCTTCTGCAGACAGTCTCCAGATAGTGGGCTGTCCGTAGCTCTGATCTTGTGCAACTGGTAATTTAGATTACTGTGAGCAGTGATAATTCCCACCATTAGGCGAAGGTCCTGACGTTGTAATCATAGTAATTTGTTCGTAGTATTTTTGTTTAGGATTGGAAACATGGATTTCGCATCTTTACAGTCCTTCCTGTCATCCCAACAGTTTTGGTGTTTTCTTACCGTGTAGCTACTCAGGAGATTCTGCACACTGATCTCCTCGGAGTATTAATTATTCTGACACTGCCTCCTGGGAAAAATGATTTGCAGCTTCAAATACTTTTTGGGTGGTCCCCGTGCTGTGCATAGAACAGCAATGCAAATAAAACCTGTAATGCAAAGATAAAAAAGTAGTATACCTATCTGGGTTTATAATAAAATAATAATAAATAGCCTGTAGTTTTATTTGTAAGTTATTAGCATAACCTCAAATATGTAAAAAATAAATATGTTTACAGCTTACCTTAGACCCTAGTGAGACTTTTTGTGATGGTATTAAATCTGTTGAATCCACAATAAATGTCTTCAAAAGCATACACAGGTAAGATGCTTTTAGAAAGTCTTTAAAGCTTTCTTCACTAAGGTTTAGTGGACATCCAACTTGTTTTCTCATTTCGGCTTGAAATTGGGAATTCTCGTTGTTGATCTCCATTTTCAGCTGCTGTCACCATATTCAAAGCCAAATAAATTATTCCTGCCAATTTTATCGTAATACAAATAAAATTATTTGATTATGTAAGTATTTTGAATTGAAACTCGATAGGTTATTTTCCCTTTCACACGATTCCACACCTCAAAATTCTCGTGAGTGGCGTAGTCGCTAACGTCTATCGAAATTTTCGAAGGCGATTGTCAAAATAATGACTTATGGTACCGTTTGAGTGAAAATCCAAGCAAATCGCGTATCGACATCGATTGTCGCTATCGACTCACGATTCGTTTTCGAAGCGACTGTTAATAAAATAAACTTGTGGTGCCGATTTTAGTTCTACAAGTGACCGCAAGGTGGCACTGTTCTTTTTTCATACAAATTTTCGTCGACAGTCGCTAGCGAGCATCGATTGGTGTCAATATTGTCAACTCATGGTAGAGCTACTGTATTTTATTATTATCGACATCTATCCATAGACTAAAATATATACTAGAAAACATCTATCCAAGGGGAGGTATCCTGTATGTACTAGATTTTACCATTGCACACACGAGCAAAATTTAGATGTGTGTAGCGGAATTGTATGTACTGCTACAGCGATAAAATTTAGACATTTATAGGGAAGAAAATTCGTTCCATAAAAAAATATTCCGTACTATTTTTAATAAAATACATATTTTACTGCCACCAAACGTTTCATAATATGTTTTATTCTTTTACCTTTTTTTTGTTGTACAAAATGCATAAAAGAAGCTAACATTTTTGTTAAAAACAATATTATAAAACTAGCTCCAATTTTTTAATTCATCTTGCAACACTCGAATTGTATGTCAGCAAGTTGATCAAATTCAATTTGAACATTTACGTTATAAATTAGTTTTAAATATTTCGTATTTTCGTGCATATTTCAAGTTATTATAGTGATCCTCCTTTAATGTAAGCTTCCGCAGAACTATCTAAGTATTAGTAACTGTGAATAATCAATGAAACCGCCATTAGATCGTATTCAAGACTGGTTTATTATTACTTATGTAGGTAGACCTAAATATAACCGCAAGTACCCTCATTATACATTACACTTCCCCCCTTAATTACACAAAAAAAACTGTTATTATTATAATTAACAAACAATTACTTACTGAAATATGCAAATATGACCAAAAGTTAAAGAGGTTAAGGCGAAGTGGTGTGCATACGTGCGACTCGTGGAACAGTTTATTATTACTTATGTAGGTAGACCTAAATATAACCGCAAGTACCCTCATTTAAAATTAATTGCAGGTATGCATTTTTTAAATCTAATTTAGTATACTGCTCCCCCCCCACTTAGCGCTGCGAATAACTGTTCAATGCGCGGCAATGGGTAATGAACGTCTTTCAGCTTTGGATTTACCGTTATCTTATAGTCGCCGCATATGCGTATCGACCCATCCCGCTTGATAACTGGTACGATAGGTGTCCCATAGTCTGACCTTTCAACCTTCACTATCACGGACTCCGATTCTAGACGTTGTATTTCCCGCTCGACAGGTATTCGCATCGCTAAAGGTATTGGGCGAGCTTTGCAGAATATCGGCTCGGTGTCTTTGAGATATAGCTTAATCTCTGTTTTAAAAGTTCCTAGCCCATCTTTAAAAACTTCCGGGAATTCTAACTTTAATTTATTAACCAGTGAATCTGATCGTTCATTTAAGTTGAAAAGATTTATGGTTTTTAAATTTAATTTACGTAGCCAGTGACGGCCCAATAATGGCGGTCCGCCATTCGCGATAACAAACAGAGGCAGCGCGGCGATCTCGCTCCCGCGCGCCACCGTTACCTCAATGCGACCGAGAGGCAAGATCGCACCGCCTGAATATGATCGGAATTTAGCATTATCTTTAATCATAGGCAGATGGGATAAATGGTCATCGTAAAATTGCTTTGATACAGCCGATACTCTGCTGCCGGTATCTACTTCAAATAACACGTTTCTGTTTTCAACCTTGAGCTCTAAAAAATATGGATCGTCCTTACGGTTTGCTCCGGCCGTCGATGAAAAATGATACAGTCCGTCACTCCCATCACTTTCCGTATCACTTAGATCAATATAATTTTGAGATTTTGCTCCCCCGTTATTTGAGCTTTTCACACTCTTGGGACACTTGAGGGCCAAATGCCCCTTTTCACTGCACTTATTACACGAATAAAACTTATATCGACATTTGTTTGACGTGTGATTGGGTTTTCCACACCGCCAGCAAGCGACACTGCGCCCTCGCGTGTGGCCCGCGGTCGCGACCGCCGCCACCCGATGCAGCCCGTTTCCGCCCTGCACGAGTCCTGAGTCTCCCGAGCCTGGCGCTCCAAGAGCAGCGCCGCTCGCGGCCGCGGTCTCCGCGTGTTTCGTGGCGGCTTCCAGTGCTTTCGCCAATTCGACTGATCTCCGATAGTCCAGCGTAGGTTCGGCGAACAGATGCGATCGCATCTCGTCGCTGCGTAGGCCCGAAACAAACTGATCCCGCAGGTTCTCTTCGAGCGACGCACCGAAATTGCAGTGAGTCGCGAGGTGTTTCAGGGCTTGTAAGAATATGCCGACACTTTCACTCTCCGCCTGTCGCCGCTGTCGAAATATATGCCGCTCAGCGATTTCTGACCGCTTCGGTTCTAGGTGATCCCGCACCAACGCCACCAGCTCCTCGAATTTCTTGTCCTCTGGGTTTTTAGGTGAACACAGGTCGCACATGAGATCATATGTGGCGGCACCGACGTGTGTGACCAACGTGGCAACCCGCAACTCGGGCTTTATTTCATTGAGTAAAATAGGACTGGTTTATTATTACTTATGTAGGTAGACCTAAATATAACCGCAAGTACCCTCATTATACATTACAGTAACATTAGAAACGGGATATTTACCGTGTAATCCATGTTGTCGGGAATATAAATCGCGAACTCAAATAAAATGGATTACACGGTAAATATCCCTTTTCTAATGTTGTCTCTTGCAAAAGTGATCCTGATAGTTTAAAAACTTATAAAATCTAAGTATGTCTACGGACATGTACAGAAAATGTGCAAAATGTGGAGCAACTCCTGTTCAAGATGGTGTGGTCTCATTTCACCGTTTCCCTAAGCCTGGTAAAACGAATGTTAAACGGTATGTTAATCATATATATTTTTATGCTCATATATGCTTTATCTTGCTTATATTGAAAAACTAATAGCAAAGTTAGGTACCTACTCTCGTTTTCAATTCTACAGTAGGTATTATTATTACAGTTAGTTAAAAACATGTAATTTAACTTTGATCTCCATGTGATACCTATAATAAGATCATATAGGTTCTATGTGCCTGTACCTTCGTCTACCATATTTCCTATCTTTCTCTAGTCAGATTGCAGTAATGTAATTACTATTGCTTGTGGGCTGATGGATGACACAACGGGGCCTACTCCCACCTTTTACGAAACTATTATAAATCAGGAGCGTCTTGTAATAAGCTTAAAATAATCGTACTTACTATCGTACCAACACAAAATGGTTGAACAATATTACTTCAATATTATTTACGGCGTGTTCCTTTTTAAGCCGAAATCGACCCTAATGGTGCATTCCAGTAAACACCGCCAATACATACGACTGCGGTTTCATGTATCCTTTAGGATGAATACCTATAATGCCCAACCCAAATAGAACACTCACACGGTCGCAAAAAGCGCGTCATATTTTCTCTCAATTAAATCGAATGAATCATAAACCTATTTGATATTTTGACAGTAACAGCTCAAAACGACCGCAAGTCCAAAACCTTCCATCCGCAAGTGTTGTAGTCGTGGCGTGAGCGTGATCTGTGATATAATCGATGATGTACCGAGCTCAGTTATGATAATTGCGAGTTTGAAAGATAACGGTTGGGCGGCTATGCGTGTTAGAACTGGCCACTGAAATTATTATAAGCAAATAGTTTTCGAATAATTTGAGTTGATATTGTCAGATTCTGAAGTAAGTTATTAAAAATGTGTCACTCGATCAAGTCTCGTTTTTCTTATGTATATTTCTCCAAATATAATTTATAACGTAGTTAATATAGTTTCCATCACAAGCTTCCACCAATACGCGTGCTCTAACAGGTTATGTGCGCAACAATAGTAAAAAATGGAAAATTTAACGACAAAGTTTCAAATCGGACAGTAGTCCGATTTGAAACCAAGTTGACCAATTGACTTTTCCTTCAAGTATGAAGGAAAAGTCAATTGGTCAACTTGGAGGTATAAAATATGCATTCTTCTAAAAAGCATAAACGATGCTATGGATGTAGTCGAAGGAAAACATAGGAGACCTGAACAAGTGCAAGTTGGAGCAGGTGACGTAGATGTCAATAAGTACAAATGTGAACTCGTCAGATTTGTAAAAGCGGACAGCAGCGCTCTACTCCTTCTTACAACGAACATGAGTGAAGACACACTACGAAAAGTCATGCGATTTACGAGTGCCTACGAGGTATGGCTAGAACTACACAGACTGTTTGGAGGTACGTCGGGAGACAAGTCATATAATCTGTGTATGACATTTTTCGGATTGAAAAGAGACCCAGATGATGATATAGCAACACATATGTGTAAGTTGAAAAATATTTGGACTGAACTGAATCAAGAGTTATACAATGAGAGTAAAGAGTTACCGCAACTTTTGTTGGTTTGTAAAATTCTGGATACGCTCGGTGATATTTCTCATTTCGAAGCAGCTGGCTCTTAATACCTAAAACAGAGAGAACTGTAGAAAATCTTACTAGCCACTTATGTGCGTATGAAAGAGCTTTGTCAAGTAAGCACGTACTTGAACAAGAAGCTATGTCAGCTAATACGAAAACGCAGAAGCGCATCAAGAACAACGCAAAGGATAAGAAGCTTAAATGCAATTATTGCTCCGAGATTGGTCATCGTGTTAGAAATTGCCAAAAGTGGATCAGCGACGGTCGACCACCGAAGAGTGATAATCCTAATCGTACCAGGGAAGGTGCCAACATGACTTTGATGTCTGTAAACACAGTACAGGAAATGACGGCGGTTTTTTCGGCAGAATGCGACAGAAATAATTGGTTTGTCGATAATGGAGCTACGAGTCACATCACCAACCGAGGCGATCTATTTCAAAGTTTCGAGAATTTCCATGAATATTCTACTGTCACAACAACGAATGGAAATACGATTCAAGCGAAAGGAAAAGGATCAATTATAATTGAAGCGAACGTTAAAGGTAAAATCGTACCGATAACTCTTCAAGATGTGTGGTATGTTCCATCAATTCAAAAGAACTCATTCTCTGTCCTTGCTACTCACGACAAAAACCCACAAAGTGAATTCTCTTCAAGTCCAAATAAATACAGCATGTCTATTAATGGAGAACTAAAACTGATTGGCGAACGATGTCACAGAGGTGGACTGTACAAACTTAACGTCACGAATGTACAACCATTTAGAAAATTAGAAGTGTTAATGACATCACAAACTCAGTTATATCATGAGAGACTCGGCCATCAAAATAATAGACACGTAAGAGCTCTTGTCAAACGTGAACTAGGAATTGAGCTACCAGTTGAACGTGAACTCTGTGAAGGCTGCGTATATGGAAAATCTTATAGATTGAAATTTGGAACGAGAGAAAGAACCTTAGAAGCAGGCGAAATAATACACAGCGATGTATGCGGACCATTTCCGAATTCGATTTCAAAATATTGGTATTTTTTGCTATTCAAAGACGATTATACGAGCTATAGATACGTCTACTTTCTGAAAGAGAAGTCAGAGGTAAGTAAATATTTAGAACAGATGATCGCTGAAGCAAAAACAAATGGCCACGTTATTAAAACTATCCTCAGCGATAACGGCGGAGAGTTTGATAACCAAAAGGTAAAAGATATTCTGGCTAGACATGGTATAAAACAGAGACTAACAATGCCATACACACCAGAACAGAACGGTTCCAGTGAGAAAGAAAATCGAACACTAGTCGAGACTGCTAGATCGCTTATGTATGCTAATGAGACGCTGCCACAATACCTATGGGCAGAACTTGTGAACGCAGCAGCATATATATTAAATAGAACTGGTCCAACACGTGTAGATGGGAAAACGCCCTATGAACTCTGGTTTGGAAAGAAGGTGAACATAAAACAATTGCGCATCATTGGTAGCACGTGTTATGTTCATATTCCGAAACAAAAGAGAAGGAAATTAAACAAGAAGGCTGTCAAAGGCATTTTAGTTGGATATGATGAAGACGGATATCGTATATGGGTTGCAGAATTGCAAACCATTATCAAAATTAAATACGAAGGATAATGACAAGGACAGCACTGAAAATGACAAAATCATAAATGAGTATGATATTAAAGTGTCATCAGATTGTATACCTGTGGAACCGACTATTGAAGTTGAGTTTGACAATCATCATAACAGAACTGATGAAAGACAAGACTATCGATTGAGAGATGAAAGTTACATATGACCGTTTGAGGGAGAGAATATAGTTGAAGATGTCGTTGATGCATTTGAAAACGAATACGAAAATCAAGTCAATGAACCTGAGGACGAGTTTCTTGATACCGAAGAAGAACCCGCACCTTCGAGGCATTATGATTTACGTGACAGATCTACTCTTCAACGTCCAGCATAGCTCGACGGCTATGTAAATTCAGTACTCATGAGTACTATGGCTGAACCACAGTCTTATAAGGAAGCCATAAACAGTAACGTCGCCTTAAACGAAGCTTATATGGCTTGAAACAAGCTCCACGTTGCTGGAACTATTGTGTTCATGGAATTTTACTTGAGCTTGGTTTCAAACAAAGCATTGCGGATCCCTGCCTATATAGGAAAGGGACTGGTAATGAAAAGATCTTGCTGACACTGTATGTTGATGATGGTCTCGTAGCTGCGTCGAGTTCGAGATTAGCGAATGAATTTCTACACGATCTGGGTAAAAGGTTAAAGATTACGAAGAATCCTGCCACATTCTACCTAGGAATGGAAATTCAACAGTACAGTAGTGGAAAAATTGTTCTCAAGCAAGAGACATATACAAAGAAAATATTAGAACGATTCAATATGAACAATTGTAATCCTATAACGACGCCAATTGATAAAGAATCAGGGAGAGATTAAGATGATTCTGTAGAGTCTGAAAACTTTACATACAGAGAAGCTATAGGCGCCTTGGCCTATTTGATGGTTGGCACGCGCCCTGACATTGCATACGCAGTAAGAGTGGCGTCGCGTAAACTAGAGAACCCTACAAAAGCAGATTGGCTCAGGGTGAAACGAATTTTGCGATACCTTAGAGGCACGAGTTCACATGGTATTCATTTTAAGCCAAATTATCTACCAGGCGTTCTGGAAGCTTTCAGTGATGCAGACCATGGAGGTGATGTAGCGACAGGTCGTTCAACAACTGGTGTTGTTTGCCGCTACGCAGGTGGGACCATATCTTGGCTGAGCCAAAGACAAGCTTCCGTAGCTATTTCGACAACTGAAGCAGAGTTGGTTGCTGCAAGCGAAGCTGCTCGAGAACTTGTGTGGCTTACGAGGTTATTGAAGGAAATGACTTCGCTAAAATGTATCCCTACACTTAGTGTTGACAATGAAGCAGTAGTTCGTTTGGCTCACAACCCGGAGTTTCATAAGCGCTCGAAACACATTCGAATCAGGCACTTCTTCGTAAGAGAGCTTGTACTTGAAAATGAGATTCAAGTAAAGAGAGTCAGTACTGTAATCCAGCTCGCAGATATTATGACGAAAGGATTACCTAGGCCGAGATTTACTGGCCTGAGGGAAGCTCTTGGAATTGTGATTGCTCCGCCTATTACTTAAAGAATATTCAATGAGGGAGAGTGTTAGAACTGGCCACTGAAATTATTATAAGCAAATAGTTTTCGAATAATTTGAGTTGATGTTGTCAGATTCTGAAGTAAGTTATTAAAAATGTGTCACTTGATCAAGTCTCGTTTTTCTTATGTATATTTCTCCAAATATAATTTGTAACGTAGTTAATATAGTTTCCATCACAAGCTTCCACCAATACGCGTGCTCTAACAATGCGAACGACGCGATCGATTTTGGCTCTCAAAGGAACACGACCAGATGTAAGTGAAGTGAAAGAACGAAACAACCACAGAATATTCTAATAAGGGTTTGAGATTTTAAAACTCTATAGTGGAGGCACAGAGAATAAATATAGCTTTCATACTTATTTGTAACAGATATTGCACATTCATTTTTCCTTTATAAGTGTAGTCGTACGTGTTGAACATTTGCCATTTCACAAGTTAATTTAATATGTATATGTAAATATTTATAGTTTCAATGATGCACGATTTTTATTGACATAATCGCGAGTAAAGACTTAGTCACGTACACAAATGTATCATTAAGTCACTGTCCTGCCTAAAATACGTTTTAGTAAAGCAATAGTAGTAGATATGTGTTTAAAATAAAACAATAAAAAATCAAATCTATGAATATTTTAAAAGTAATACAATTGTTTCTACAGACTAATCTGTTGGTTTCATGTAGAAATATATAAAATACCTTTTATTCAAATAAAAGCCCTATATTAGCTTATTCAAATTGATTTGTAGCAGTTACTTAAACTTCTATTGTTTTTGTTTAATTTCAGATGAACTTCCTTCAGAAGCCTTCGCCACAGCTACACTTTTGAGCAAATTCTTCCAGCTGTTTGATGCATTAAATGCTGACAGTTCAGACTTCCAGACAGACCAGAAAGTACAAAGTCAGTCCAGAAACTTACGCTCAGGCTGGTGTAGCAGTGAAAATGCCGAAACCTTAAAACGATGCAAATATGCCAATCTCGGTGGAGGTTACACATTTGTGCCGTTTGGGGTAGAAACTTACTCTAAGTGGCGCTTACGAAATTTTCAGGGCTTGACCAAACAATTGGTTGAAGCGTAGGTGAACAGAATGCTGGCTCATATTTTGCAAAGAAATTTTGCATAACTATTCAACGTGGAAATGCAGCCAGCATTCTGGACACTTTGCCTCCAACAAATAATTTATGACATTTGATATTTTTAAACTTTTGTCCATTATTTAGTTAAACTTTAATAAATTTATGAAATAAATACATAAATTTTCTTAAAAATTGTTTTATTTCTATAACATAAGTACCTACTTATTCACCTAATAAGGTTCTGCCTACTTCATGAGGCGAAATTATGTTTTAACATTGTTCCATCCGCAGACTGAATTGATAGGTAATAAAATAAATGAAAATAGAAAAGCATGGGGTGGATTTAGTAAAGTTAGTTCCTTAGCATTCCGTGCGGATTCTGTTGCGCTAGTAGTATCGGTGTAATTCGCATTATGTCTGTATGGCAGTTACACTTCTTCTCTCGGTAGAGAGTTTCAACAAACTCACGATACCACCTTTGCATGACACCACACAAGATAATCTTTGGTGTCGATTACTCCGGACTTGACTTCCAGCAGACAACTGCTCGGGACAGTGGCTTGGGTGGCCGCTCAGCGCAGCAGCCTAGCGCAGCAGTTTGGGCAGCCGCTCAGGATACCTGCTCGGGACAGCTGAAAAACAAATGAATGTGTTAATATCTGTCGACGTACTACGATACAATTCTAGACTTCCATCACCCGCACCACACCATGCAATGAAAACAAAGGATAAACATTCCATGCCTTACATACTTTACTAAGATCTTACTCGCACAGTTTGGTAATATTTTTCTTTAGTAATGCATACCAAAGACAACTAGCGCATGATATCAATTTGTGAAGATTAGTTGTCGAATGTTTCGACATACTCACGATACCACCTTTGCATGACACCACACAAGGTAATCTTTGGTGTCGATTACTCCGGACTTGACTTCCAGCTGACAACTGCTCGGGACAGCGGCTTGGGCGGCCGCTCAGCGCAGAAGCACGGGCGGTTACTCAGCGAAGCAGTCCAGCGCAGCAGTTTGGGCAGCCGCTCAGGATACCTGCTCGGGACAGCTGAAAAATAAATGAATGTGTTAATATCTGTCTACATACTACAGTAAATTCTGGACATCCATCACCCGCACCACACCATGCAATGAAAACAAAGAAAAACATTCCATGCCTTACATACTTTACCAAGATCTCACTCGCACAGTTTAGTGATATTTTTCTTTATTAATGCATACCAAAGACAACTAGCGCATGATATCAATTTGTGAAGATTAACTGTCGAATGTCTCGACATACTCACGATACCACCTTTGCATGACTCCACACAAGGTAATCTTTGGTGACGATTACTCCGGACTTGACTTCCAGCAGACAACTGCTCGGGACAGCGGCATGGGCGGCCGCTCAGCGCAGAAGCACGGGCAGTTGCTCAGCGCAGCAGCCCAGCGCAACAGTTTGGGCAGCCGCTCAGGATACCTGCTCGGGACAGCTGAAATCAAATGAATGTGTTAATATCTGTCGACGTACTACGATAAAATTCTAGACTTCCATCACCCGCACCACACCATGCAATGAAAACAAAGGAAAAACATTCCATGCCTTACATACTTTACTAAGATCTCACTCGCACAGTTTAGTGATATTTTTCTTTATTAATGCATACCAAAGACAACTAGCGCATGATATCAATTTGTGAAGATTAGTTGTCGAATGTTTCGACATACTCACGATACCACCTTTGCATGACACCACACAAGGTAATCTTTGGTGTCGATTACTCCGGACTTGACTTCCAGCTGACAACTGCTCGGGACAGCGGCTTGGGCGGCCGCTCAGCGCAGAAGCACGGGCGGTTACTCAGCGAAGCAGTCCAGCGCAGCAGTTTGGGCAGCCGCTCAGGATACCTGCTCGGGACAGCTGAAAAATAAATGAATGTGTTAATATCTGTCTACATACTACAGTAAATTCTGGACATCCATCACCCGCACCACACCATGCAATGAAAACAAAGAAAAACATTCCATGCCTTACATACTTTACCAAGATCTCACTCGCACAGTTTAGTGATATTTTTCTTTATTAATGCATACCAAAGACAACTAGCGCATGATATCAATTTGTGAAGATTAACTGTCGAATGTCTCAACAAACTCACGATACTACCTTTGCATGACACCACACAAGGTAATCTTTGGTGTCGATTACTCCGGACTTGACTTCCAGCATACAACTGCTCGGGACAGCGGCTTGGGCGGCCGCTCAGCGCAGAAGCACGGGCAGTTGCTCAGCGCAGCAGCCCAGCGCAGCAGTTTGGGCAGCCGCTCTGGATACCTGCTCGGGACAGCTGAAAAACAAATGAATGTGTTAATATCTGTCGACGTACTACGATAAAATTCTGGACTTCCATCACCCGCACCACACCATGCAATGAAATTAAAGGAAAAACATTCCATGCCTTACATACTTTACTAAGATCTCGCTCGCACAGTTTATTGATATTTTTCTTTATTAATGCATACCAAAGAAAACTAGCGCATGATATCAATTTGTGAAGATTAACTGACGAATGTCTCGACATACTCACGATACTACCTTTGCATGACACCACACAAGGTAATCTTTGGTGTCGATTACTCCGGACTTGACTTCCAGCAGACAACTGCTCGGGACAGCGGCTTTGGCGGCCGCTCAGCGCAGAAGCACGGGCAGTTGCTCAGCGCAGCAGCCCAGCGAAGCAGTTTGGGCAGCCGCTCAGGATACCTGCTCGGGACAGCTGAAAAACAAATGAATGTGTTAATATCTGTCGACGTACTACGATAAAATTCTGGACTTCCATCACCCGCACCACACCATGCAATGAAAACAAAAGGAAAAACATTCCATGCCTTACATACTTTACTAAGATCTTACCTGCACAGTTTAGTGATATTTGTCTTTATTAATGCATACCAAAGACAACTAGCGCATGATATCAATTTGTGAAGATTAACTGTCGAATGTCTCGACATACTCACGATACCACCTTTGCATGACACCACACAAGGTAATCTTTGGTGTCGATTACTCCGGACTTGACTTCCAGCATACAACTGCTCGGGACAGCGGCTTGGGCGGCCGCTCAGCGCAGAAGCATGGGCAGTTGCTCAGCGCAGCAGCCCAGCGCAGCAGTTTGGGCAGCCGCTCAGGATACCTGCTCGGGACAGCTGAAAAACAAATGAATGTGTTAATATCTGTCTACGTACTACGATACAATTCTAGACTTCCATCACCCGCACCACACCATGCAATGAAAACAAAGGATAAACATTCCATGCCTTACATACTTTACTAAGATCTTACTCGCACAGTTTAGTAATATTTTTCTTTAGTAATGCATACCAAAGACAACTAGCGCATGATATCAATTTGTGAAGATTAGTTGTCGAATGTTTCGACATACTCACGATACCACCTTTGCATGACACCACACAAGGTAATCTTTGGTGTCGATTACTCCGGACTTGACTTCCAGCTGACAACTGCTCGGGACAGCGGCTTGGGCGGCCGCTCAGCGCAGAAGCACGGGCAGTTGCTCAGCGCAGCAGCCCAGCGCAGCAGTTTGGGCAGCCGCTCAGGATACCTGCTCGGGACAGCTGAAAAACAAATGAATGTGTTAATATCTGTCGACGTACTACGATAAAATTCTAGACTTCCATCACCCGCACCACACCATGCAATGAAAACAAAGGAAAAACATTCCATGCCTTACATACTTTACTAAGATCTCACTCGCACAGTTTAGTGATACTTTTCTTTATTAATGCATACCAAAGACAACTAGCGCATGATATCAATTTGTGAAGATTAACTGTCGAATGTCTCGACATACTCACGATACCACCTTTGCATGACTCCACACAAGGTAATCTTTGGTGACGATTACTCCGGACTTGACTTCCAGCAGACAACTGCTCGGGACAGCGGCATGGGCGGCCGCTCAGCGCAGAAGCACGGGCAGTTGCTCAGCGCAGCAGCCCAGCGCAACAGTTTGGGCAGCCGCTCAGGATACCTGCTCGGGACAGCTGAAAAACAAATGAATGTGTTAATATCTGTCGACGTACTACGATAAAATTCTAGACTTTCATCACCCGCACCACACCATGCAATGAAAACAAAGGAAAAACATTCCATGCCTTACATACTTTACTAAGATCTCACTCGCACAGTTTAGTGATATTTTTCTTTATTAATGCATACCAAAGACAACTAGCGCATGATATCAATTTGTGAAGATTAGTTGTCGAATGTCTCGACATACTCACGATACCACCTTTACATGACACCACACAAGGTAATCTTTGGTGTCGATTACTCCGGACTTGACTTCCAGCTGACAACTGCTCGGGATAGCGGCTTGGGCGGCCGCTCAGCGCAGAAGCACGGGCAGTTGCTCAGCGCAGCAGCCCAGCGCAGCAGTTTGGGCAGCCGCTCAGGATACCTGCTCGGGACAGCTGAAAAACAAATGAATGTGTTAATATCTGTCGACGTACTACGATAAAATTCTAGACTTCCATCACCCGCACCACACCATGCAATGAAAACAAAGGAAAAACATTCCATGCCTTACATACTTTACTAAGATCTCACTCGCACAGTTTAGTGATATTTTTCTTTATTAATGCATACCAAAGACAACTAGCGCATGATATCAATTTGTGAAGATTAGTTGTCGAATGTTTCGACATACTCACGATACCACCTTTGCATGACACCACACAAGGTAATCTTTGGTGTCAATTACTCCGGACTTGACTTCCAGCTGACAACTGCTCGGGACAGCGGCTTGGGCGGCCGCTCAGCGCAGAAGCACGGGCAGTTGCTCAGCGCAGCAGCCCAGCGCAACAGTTTGGGCAGCCGCTCAGGATACCTGCTCGGGACAGCTGAAAAACAAATGAATGTGTTAATATCTGTCGACGTTCTACGATAAAATTCTAGACTTCCATCACCCGCACCACACCATGCAATGAAAACAAAGGAAAAACATTCCATGCCTTACATACTTTACTAAGATCTTACCTGCACAGTTTAGTGATATTTGTCTTTATTAATGCATACCAAAGACAACTAGCGCATGATATCAATTAGTGAAGATTAACTGTCGAATGTCTCGACATACTCACGATACCACCTTTGCATGACACCATACAAGGTAATCTTTGGTGTCGATTACTCCGGACTTGACTTCCAGCATACAACTGCTCGGGACAGCGGCTTGGGCGGCCGCTCAGCGCAGAAGCATGGGCAGTTGCTCAGCGCAGCAGCCCAGCGCAGCAGTTTGGGCAGCCGCTCAGGATACCTGCTCGGGACAGCTGAAAAACAAATGAATGTGTTAATATCTGTCTACGTACTACGATACAATTCTAGACTTCCATCACCCGCACCACACCATGCAATGAAAACAAAGGATAAACATTCCATGCCTTACATACTTTACTAAGATCTTACTCGCACAGTTTAGTAATATTTTTCTTTAGTAATGCATACCAAAGACAACTAGCGCATGATATCAATTTGTGAAGATTAGTTGTCGAATGTTTCGACATACTCACGATACCACCTTTGCATGACACCACACAAGGTAATCTTTGGTGTCGATTACTCCGGACTTGACTTCCAGCAGACAACTGCTCGGGACAGCGGCTTGGGCGGCCGCTCAGCGCAGAAGCACGGGCAGTTGCTCAGCGCAGCAGCCCAGCGAAGCAGTTTGGGCAGCCGCTCAGGATACCTGCTCGGGACAGCTGAAAAACAAATGAATGTGTTAATATCTGTCGACGTACTACGATAAAATTCTGGACTTCCATCACCCGCACCACACCATGCATTGAAAACAAAGGAAAAACATTCCATGCCTTACATACATTACCAAGTTTCCATAGGTACCCATTCATATAGGGTTCATGTTGACAATTGTTTCATTTAAATCCTGAAGTACTTCCATACTACAGTGACGTGTCAATCATAGTGATCAGTACCTCTCATGTTGCATACAAGTTATACAAGACAAAACATTGCCGTATAAAAGTATTAACACAGCGGTAACATTAACCTTACAGTTATTTATCGCTACAAATAGCAGAACATTAATTTATTAAGAGGAAAAAAAAATTAAAAAAAAATAAAAAAAAAAATAAAAAAAAAATAAAAAAATAACCATCAATCATTACGACAGTGTTTGCACTATACAAAATCACGACAAGGATTGACGTCACCGCAATAACGAACTCGGAGATGTTGACTCGCCGACGGTTGAAGGCAGAGTGAGACACGACCGCTCTGCGCGCCGCCATTTATACTTTTCGGTCTACTAGGCTATTTTCGTCTCCAACAATATATATATCGGCGCGGATACAATAATTAGCCAATAATAATTAGTCTATAACAATTAGATTAGTTAAATTGATTTATTTGAATTGATTTATAAAACATAGATTCATATTTTTGAAATTGTTTACAGTAAATTATTCCAATTAAAATTAATAATATAATTATTCTCAAAATGATTTAAGTTTATTACGTACAATTAATTATAAAACATGCCATCACTTTGTATTGCAATCTTAATGTTTAAAACGACCACGTGCAAGTACGCCATAACCTATAAAAGCGGTCGCACTGGCGACGGGATGGCACATTTGTATGGGGCAAATGAAATTACCGACGGGGGCTAATTTTTATAGTTGCCATTTAACATATTATTCAAAGGTGGTAACACATTAAATATTTTGATGTCACATCCGGCATGCTAAAATATTCTCTTTGGTGGGTGTGTTATTGTTTTCATTCGGATTTAGTGCCGGTTTCAGTGATTTCAGTTTCGTTCGTTGTTAAAGTTCCTTGAATATAGCATTAAATCCACGTCGAGTTGAGCTTATGTTCCTCCGTGCCTTCAAAAAGTTATGTTAATTGCGATTAGGAACTTCGAGAAATTGACTCAGTTGTGTGTGATGTGAGAAGTTGACTCTTGATTATATTATAATAATTTGAGCAGAGACTCTTATTTTAGTTTGTGATCATGTCGGAGAAAGAAAACAAAAGGAAATGCTTTAAATGCGGCCGCTCACCGTTCGCAGACAACGCAAAATTGTTTAGATTTCCAAAGCCTGGCATAAATAACCTTATACGGTATGTATATTTACTGATATTTTTATGGTCATGTCTTAGTGCAACTCTCCATATGTACCACTCCTCATATTATTAAACAATTGCTAATTCTCCTGATAGTTTATGGAACTAGCACAACAGACACTGGCAGAATTATGACAATAGTTGCAGACAGAAGCCTCTAAGAACTTCTATTTTTAAGTATTCTATCAGAGTCAAATCAAACAAGAATTAGCAAATCTGGTTAATTCTGAATCCTTAAAATTGACCTAACTAAGAAATCCAGAAACTACATATAGTGCGTTTGAATAGGGTGTGGGCAAAAGTGACAAAAGTAACAGTTTTGATCTGTACAAACGCTTTAACAAAAAAGCGCTCAACTGAGCATAAGACCTAAAATCGCATGTTTATGATCAAATGCATAGCTGTCAAATAATGATCACAAACAACCATGCTTTGGACGTGGGTCAAAAATTACCCTTATTGGTGGCAATAATTCCTCTTTTTTAGCATTCCGAGACATGAATGACATTTTCACCCACAGATTCCCATTCGAACGCCCCTTATGAGCGTTATTAGCATTTTCGCTAAAAACTATCAGAAGTGATCTATTTGAATGCACTAAATATTATATTTCGTCTTTGCATTCATGTAGCTTTCCATTGGGAGTAATATTTCTAACTTACCTGTAGCCTGAGTCCCCATGGAAGTAAGATTAAAATAAATGATGTGTATGTTGTACAAGTTATACAAAATTTCACACAAATCTAGTTGTGTCATAGTACTTCATGCATGTGGGGGCTTAAAAGCTGTATCTGTAGCTGGATAAATATGATATAAATGGTAAATATTCACGGCATTGATAGAACAGTGGTGTTTCATAAAACGGTTAGGCAATTAGCATTTGGCTGCAACAAATATTTTACAGTACCCATTTCAGAATCAAAACAATATAAGTAACCCAAATAGAATTTTTATTAAGTATTTTTTTTGAACTTTCAGCTGTGAACTATGGGCCCAATACATACTCATCAACAACATTTCAAATGAAACTCCACAGTGAGCATAGAATGTTGTGTGAAAATCATTTTCTTGAAGCTGACTTCACTGATGATACTCTACAGAAGTTACGGAGATCTGTGGTTCCATGTGATGTAAGTTGCAAGTCAGTATTAGAACAAATTTATGTTGTGACTGTAAGCTAGATATTGATCACCGTCTCACCTATTGGTATTTATCCAAAGGTTTTCCTGAACAGATCGCTCTTAGCGATAACACAGCCTACTAAACTGACAATGGAAAATAGGCAGGGTAACAAACACACAATGCCTTTCCACCAGTGAGGAGGGGCTCAAGCTGAAAGAGAGTTAACCCATGGTATTGCTGCTCAGTAGTCCATACTGTTCCGTCCACGATTGCTGCTTCAATTTGTAGGGCAGAAGTATACTTGCTACTTGAGGGTAGTAGGTAGCTAGCTAGATCAGCATTCGCAAAATGTTCTACTGCCATGGGGTACCAGGTACCTTCTGATTAGCAGTCAATAGGTGTAATCACTTGGCTACCACAGCTCCAATATCCAACGCCTAATTCAATTAAGACCAAATTAAAAAATTATATCTGTGGTTTAAATATTATTGGTGTTTGCAAAAATTTCAAATCTATTTTTGTTACTTATTGAACTAGGCAGTATATGTATATATATATTATGTAATATATAGATATATATATATTACATTTGTTATCAGGCATTTAGGTACATGTACCTATTCACTATTTTCTATACTTACGCTGATACTATTTACCACTGTCCCTGAAAATATTACACTTTCTATGCAAAGGTTGTCTGGAAGGAATCGCGATAAGACTGCCTTTTGTACTATTATGTTTTAACTAAAGAGTTCCTATCTATCTGTATTTGTTAGTTTAGTTATATATTTTCAATACCTTTTCATCTGTAACTCATTAGTTATTTTATTCCAGAATGAACCACAATTGCCCGAGTATACAATAAGGCCTCAACCTGGTCCTTCACATGGGGTCTTACAGGATATCACAAACACAAGACCTACCAATCAGCCTGGTCCTTCACATGGGGTCTTACAGGAAGTGACCATTGGTGCAAATAGTGAGCCTAATGTTGGGACATCTTTAGATGCTCAAGTGCAAACAATAGTTAAACCAACTTCAGAAAAGGAGAAGTTTTTGTATGCCAAATGTAGCAAATATATGCGAAAAATTTGCCAACTGCGCAATTGCGTTAGACATCTGAAGTCAAAAGATATTTTAAAACGTGTGACAGATGATGTATCCATAAAAAAGTTATCAAAGAAGATATCTCCGACATTTGCGCAACTGTTGCAAGGACAGATACGGAACTTTAAAAAGAAAAGTACTGGTCGAAGGTGGAATAAAAAAGAAAAAATTACTGCTCTAAGAATTTATAAAAGATCACCAACTTGTTACCGTTTGCTGCAAAGGCTTTTTCAGTTACCATCACCCAGTACATTAAAAAGTCTACTCAATAGAGTACCTTTTAATGCTGGAATCAATCAACCAGTTTTTGAAGTCCTCCAAAATTACACAAAGACACAAAAGCCTTCAGACAATGAATACACATTAATGTTTGATGAAATGTCAATAAAAAAACATCTCAATTACAACCCTAAAGAAGATTTCAGGATTTCAGGACCATGCTTCACAGGGAAGATCCCCAATTATTGCAGCATATGCATTGGTGTTTATGGTTGCGGGGATACGTAAGAAAGTTAAACAGCCAATTGCCCATTACTTTTCAAGTGGGTTTTCTTCTGCAGACAGACTGGCTGTGCTAATTAAAGAGGTAAGTATTTTTTTTAAACACCTGCCTTAGAATGTCTTAAAAGGCGACTGAAGTCTCATAGGCAGAAAAGTGCGTCTAGTAGGCAGCAGTCAGCGGTGTGGCAAAACCCTATTACCTAAACTAATACTAAAACCAAATTATATTCCTTGTTGTGTCCATTCATATTACAGAAAAACATATGGTATCGATTGACCCTACATGTGTAGGGATGATGATGACAACATTTATATAATACTAGCTACGCTCCGTCTGCATGGTGATGGATGATGATAATGATGAATCAAAATATATATATAGCCTATGTTATTTAGGGATTACATAGTATAATGGAGAAAGAATTTTTGAAATTGATACGAGTTGTTTTAGAGTCTATTCATTACAGACATACAAAAATGCAAATATTTCTTCTTGATATTATTATTAGTTTCTCAATTGTACACCGTTATCAATACTTTTGCATAACAGACCCAATGTGAATAGTTATTACATCAGTTAGAATAATTGTTCATTATTTATCATTTCAGGTTCTACAAAAGTGCCATGAGGTGGGAGTAAATATTGCGGCCATTGTGTGCGATATGGATGGCGTAAACAGGCGAGCCCTCACTATCATGGGTGCATCACTGCAACACCCTTATATACACCACAATGGCAAACAAATCACAGCACTTTTTGATGTACCACATTTATTAAAATGCTTTAGAAACTTGTTTTTAAAATATGATATTGAACCAACCCAAACTTTGTGTATGCACCAGCTTTGAAGAAGGATCACTTAGAGCCCAATTCAAAACAAAAAATGAAGGTTAAATATGCAGCACAAGTTCTTAGCCATTCCGTAGCAGGAGGAATGTTAGCCAAAGTAGCTAAAGGTATGTAAACTAGATAGGTAGGTACTTTCTTTATTGCATGATAGCATGGTGAATGTTTATTTTTAATGTTTTGAAGTGATGAAGTAGAGAAGACCGTACCTGATAGGATGCATCATGCCTGTTCATTACAGTTGCAGTATCACCGTTCTGTGGCTCTAAACTGCGCTCATCACTTAGAGACATTAGTTCTTAAATCTCATGCACACAGTAATTTGATTTGTAGGATATGTACCTACATCTTTAGGCTGACTAGAGCCTACAGCTGTCATGGCTGTCCCCACATCTTCAGGCAACTTGAGAGCTTAATTCAATGTTAGTAAAATGTCAGTAAAATGTCAATGACCCCCAACTACATCAAAATATTAACAGATGTGATAGCAGGTTACAGCTAGAATATTAACTCAAAAATTTGTAACAATCAAAATAACAAAGTTCATATGAAGCAAACATTTATTTAATCACCTTACTCTTATTTTCAGGAGACCTTACTCTGGACGCAGCTGTAACAGCAAATGTTATTATAAATATGGATAATCTGTTTGATTGTCTTAACAGCGATTGCTCGGATTTGCGCAGAGGAAAAGCTCATGCAACAAATTTAAAACATTCAAGTCCACATTTAAAATGCTTTGAAAAAATGAAAAGATTTTTTTCATCTATTAAGTATATTGGAAGCCCACGTAAGCCGCCATCACAAGAAGGTTGGATATGGACTCTCAATGCCATTGAGAAATTGTGGAGGAGCTTGGTGCAAAAACACCACATCACTAGCCTTGCCACTAGGCGATTACAACAAGACCCTATTGAAAATCTTTTTGGCTGCATTCGTGGCAACTGTGGATCCAATTCCAATCCAACATGCAGCCAATTTGTAGCTGGCTTAAAAACTGCCATATTAACAATAATGTCACACATGGGCACTTCAGGAAACTGTGAAACTGATAATAGCGTCATAATTAACAATTTTGAAACACTATTATCCGTTTCACAGTCCACACCACAGCATACATTTGCAAGGACAGAGCCTGAATTTCTGTCCTCAATTGAATTACCTCAAATTGATGATGCCATACAAGACAACAATGCAGAAATTCAGGCATGTGCATATGTGTGTGGGTTCGTAATGAAGAGGATGCCTAATTGTGAGGATTGTAAAAAAGCATTAATATCAACAAGTGTTGAAAACTTTCATTTGTTTGTGGAGTTTAGAGAGTACTCAGAGTTTAAAAAAAGTTTAAATTATGTTACAAAAGAAATGGTCGTCTGTGTAGAACACTGCGCTGCCCTGATAAATGAATTTCTCAGAGAAAAGGCTCACACGACTTACTTAAAAAAAACCATATCTGAGCACATAATGTCAAATGTGAATTTCTATTTCCTGAACATTTGTATGGAGCACAGGAACTCAAATGTATGCACCATAATTAGTAGTTTTTTTACTATATGTATAAGAAGATACTGTGTTCTAAAAAATAGAGTGTTTGCTGGCGAAGCATCTGCAGCTGCACTGAAACGCAAAATAAATATATTATTACATAAATAAAATGTGTTCATATAAACTATGCTTTGCTATAATGCTTGTGTTAATATTTTTAGTCTGCTGCAACCAGGCATTAATAGATTCATGTGTGCAGTGATTTCGTCTGCCTCCTATATTGTGACATTAGTTCATTAAAACTTGTTAAGCCTGCAGTTGCAGTATAGTTGTCAGCTTGTGATTTGAACATAGGCCTGTTTCATAAAAAAGGTAACAATGTAAATAATGTCTCATGTATGTCTACCAAGTTTATATGATGTTATTATCAATGATAATTTTACATATTATATGCTACCATAGACCATATTGGTATATTATATGACACAAGTGAGCTAAGTTGATTGTACCTAAGGCAGGCCAAGCGACCAATCAAACATTTTTTTAACGATATAACCATCATAGTTATTTGATTAATAGTGAGTGACAATCTCTTATATTATTATAGATCCCTTTATTATATTATTATTATAACATTTTTATTGATTTAGGACCAGAAAGGAGTACTCATCACGAATCAGTAAACAAAATAATGATTATGAATGTGGGTTATGAAAAAACAAAGCCCGTCGTCCATCCAATCCTAACCTAACTAAGCCAGGTATTCTATAAAATGTTCTTAAATCACGCACGACATCTGCGGCACGCATTAAGGCGGCATGGATGAGAGATGAAACTAGCATCAGTCGTCAGCGATGAGAGTCAAATGTAACACGTTATTTAAGTGTAGTATTATAACGTAACACATTGGTAACTTTTCTCGTTACCTACTAGTCATGTGCACTAAAACAATCAAAATCTAGAGAACGATAAATACGTAATTATCCAGTTTTAGTATAAATGGACATTCCAGGACCCTGAAATTCCAAAAAGATGCTTCCTTCACTACACCAAACCCAAGCGAGCGAAGCTGCTGTTGAGTCAACTGGTTCGTTATCAAATTCTGTGTAGAACGGCACCAATATTGTCAATGTAATCAAATTTAAGCAAAAACAGATTGTTCCGTAGAAAAAACAAATCGTTGATTGCGTATCGGTTTGAAACTAGTTCAACTGAGAATAGTTTATAAACAATGCTCAAGCAGAGATTATAATCTCAAGTATTGATTAGATGATCAGATATCAAACTGTATTTGAGTTGCATTCTGGAACATGGGACTTAGGTACTTAGATTTTTCCAGGGCCGAACTAAACACAATGACACTGTGTTTATTATTTTCTTTTCCGGTTTTTCTGTTACGAGACCCTATTACTAACCTTCGCACCAGTCCTTATAATGTACTAGCTGCGTTCCGTGGTTTCACCCACATGGTGATAAATGATGATGACGATGACAAGGATCCTACGTTCTTTCCCGAAATCCCCGTTTAGGCGTGAGAGCGTAACACATAAACAAAATTGCAATATTAGTTAGGATATCTTTGACAGGGTTGTATTTTTTGCAAGTAGAAAATAGCCTTCGTGCGCGAGTCTAGCACGTGACAAGTTTTTAATAAAATGTGTTTATGATATTTTTATTTGCTTTAAAAGCACGGTGTTTAACGTCAATGTAAAAAGATGATGAGAAGAATAATATTAAAGTCGATTAATTTAGCATAAAGTAAAGATGAGCGATTGTGTGACAAATGTTTAGACAATGCGGTATTTTTTTCAAGAGATTAACCAAAATGGTTTCATGTTAAGTAAAAAAAATACGTCAAGTGCGAGTCGGACTCGTGCACGAAGGGTTCCATAACATAACATTATATATAATTATTGTAGGTACCTAATGTTCTGCTAATTATAAATTTAATGGATATTTTATACTGCCCTTCATAAACAGTTACCTTTTTTTTCAGGTAGAATTGAGATTACTAAACATGAAATGAAATTGAAGTACCTACATCAATCATAAAGCTAAAAGCCTAACTGTGTTAGATTCCAATTTTGGTAACATTATGTAAACAAGTTTGTATGATAATATTGTTATATCTATGCCGTTTAGGGCCCTAGGCTCAACTGCGAAGCGCAACTAAATAAGAGAGCTAACAGATGCTTCTACGGCGCGGTTAGTGTATTTTGCATATTTCCACAGCGTAATGTCATATGGGATATTGCTATGGGGTTCAGCGGCTGATATAGAGACCATATTTATCCTTCAGAAACGTGCTATTAGAGCTATGAATATACGAAATGGGTCCCCGTGAATCTTTGAGAGATTTATTTAAAGAAATCAATATATTAACGTTGCCTTCCTTATATGTATTTGAAAATATAATGTATGTTCGTAAAAATTTACATAAATATAAGTTAAATAGTGATCACCACACTTTTAATACCAGAAATACAAATAGGATAGCTGTAGGTACCTAGTTTTAGACTTGCGAAGACTAATAAGTCATTCCTAGGAAATTGTGTGCGTTTTTACATTAAAATCCCAAAGCACATAACTGAGCTCACAGAGGGCAAATTCAAGTTGACTGTAAAAAAACGTTTTAATAAAAAAAGCTTACTATAAAGTTCGACATTATATAGAAGATAAAGATGCTTGGAATACTCTACTTCTGGCAAGCTGTCTCTCTGCCACCCATAAAATGTAATATTTGTAGTACCTAAGTAGAAACATTGTAAACATCCATATAAAAAGAATGGCCCCGAGTCTCTTGCCGCTTCTTCTCGGTGGGTTCTATATATTTTGGAACGCGGCGGTAGAGTCTTTAAAGTACATTATAATGAAAAGTTGACGTTCATAAGTGCGTCTTTGATGTCTAAATAGAATAAATGATTTTTGACTTTGAACTGGGACCTAGATTAAAACACGAGGCTTAACTATTTTGGGCAAAAACTTAGCATTGCCATCCAGCGTGGCAATGCCGCCAGCGTTTTGGCCACTTTTCCCCCCACCATGGGGCTTATAGATTAGATAGTTATTATTACTTTATTTAATTTTTAATTACTAATAAATGTTTTTTGTTGTATAGATATATTATATCTTACCTGTGACAGCTGTCAAAATGACAGTTGGTGTCATATTTTATGATTTTGATTTCACACTTAGATGGTCTTAGCTATGACAGCTGTCAAAGTGACAGTTGAAGTCGTATTTTATGATTTTGATCTCACACTTAGACTATATTTGGCTTAAAAATAACACCGATATAGGTCTTAGTTGGGACTGCTGTCAAAGTGACAGTTGATGACGTATTTAGTGATTTTGATTTCACACTTAGATAACATTCGACTTAAAAATAGCACCGAGATAGGTCTTAGCTATGACAGCTGTTATAGTGACAGTTGAAGTCGTATTTAGTGATTTTCATTTCACACTTAGATAACATTCGACTTAAAAATAGCACCGATATAGCTCTTATCTATGACACCTGTCATAGTGACAGTTGATGACGTATTTAGTGATTTTGATTTCACACTTAGATTACATTCAACTTAAAAATAGCACCGATATAGGTCTTAGCTATGACAGCTGTCAAAGTGACAGTTGAAGTCGTATTTTATGATTTTGATTTCATACTTAGATTACATTCGACTTAAAAATAGCACCGAGATAGGTCTTAGTTGTGACAGTTGTCAAAGTGACAGTTGATGACGTATTTAGTGATTTTGATCTCACACTTAGACTATATTTGGCTTAAAAATAACACCGATATAGGTCTTAGTTAGGACTGCTGTCAAAGTGACAGTTGATGACGTATTTAGTGATTTTGATTTCACACTTAGATAACATTCGACTTAAAAGTAGCACCGATATAGGTCTTAGCTATGACAGCTGTCATAGTGACAGTTGAAGTCGTATTTTATGATTTTGATGTCATACTTAGATTACATTCGACTTAAAAATAGCACCGAGATAGGTCTTAGCTATCACAGCTGTTATAGTGACAGTTGAAGTCGTATTTAGTGATTTTCATTTCACACTTAGACTATATTTGGCTTAAAAATAACACCGATATAGGTCTTAGTTAGGACTGCTGTCAAAGTGACAGTTGATGACGTATTTAGTGATTTTGATTTCACACTTAGATAACATTCGACTTAAAAATAGCACCGATATAGGTCTTAGCTATGACAGCTGTCAAAGTGACAGTTGATGACGTATTTAGTGATTTTGATTTCACACTTAGATTACATTCAACTTAAAAATAGCACCGATATAGGTCTTAGCTATGACAGCTGTCAAAGTGACAAATGAAGTCGTATTTTATGATTTTGATTTCATACTTAGATTACATTCGACTTAAAAATAGCACCGAGATAGGGCTTAGCTATGACAGCTGTCATAGTGAAAGTTGAAGTCGTATTTAGTGATTTTGATTTCATACTTAGATTACATTCGACTTAAAAATAGCACCGATATAGGTCTTAGCTATGACAGCTGTCATAGTAACAGTTGATGACGGATTTAATGATTTTGATTTCACACTAAGACCTCTACTTTATTATAAGTATTACGAGCGTGCAAGCAAGAACGCGGAACAAGCGATAGAGAGGCACGATCGGCCTAATTGTTCATTTTGTCTTATGACGTTATCACGTAAAATTACCGTCCGTAAACAGACTTTATAGACAACCACTTTTTTAATCCAAATCAGCCTTGGCGGAATGACAGAGTGCTAACTTAATCACGAACTAGCAAATAAGTCTCACAGTAGCGAGTGATTCTAATATAGAATACTATGCAAAGTGAGTGATGTAAAGGCACGAGATATACAAAAAATGTGTTCTCTTGTGAAACATACAACTGTTCATTTTCTGTGATCTACCTACCAGCGATAAAAGTGTTACAGATTAAGTATAGGTATAACAAACATTTAAGAAAAATGATACTCGGTTATCTTGTTTTTGATAATTTCATAAAATATGACAATATCACAGTATGAGAATATAATTTAGCACCTTTTCAAAGTGCCAATTGTAAAATAATTGGTACACCATGATATGTTTCACGTGACTTTTCTGGTAAAAATTAAATTCAGCATTAGAAGCTTACTCTATCTACATACTCTGTCTACGAAATGAGACCCAGACAAACGAGAAAAAAATAATTATTATTTCAAAACAGGTCTACCAGACAAAGTGATATTAAATCAAACATATTGAATATATTGAGAATCGAACAAACCGCGAAACAACCAACGGCACCACTACTTTTATCCGTGCCCGACCCGTGGTACAACTGCGATGTCCAACTGGTTGTACTACGGAGAAGTAAAGTTACCCATGGTTCAACTCTTTTTTTATATATTTATGATTATGATCCATGGTACGACGGTGGAGTTATGTCCAACTGGTTGTTCTATGGGGAAATATCTTTACCAATGATTCAACTCAGTTAAAATAATTAATTCATTTAACTAACCTAACCTAAGTGTCAATGTCAACGTTTTAATCATCAATAGACAATTAATCAAAAGAGGTAGTAATTTTATTGCACTTCAGAATTGATAGATAAACTTTTCCTGTTTATTACCAGTAGTTGGTCCATAGATAAATTCAATTCCCAGTAGTACAACTAGTTGAACCAAGGAAAGAATAACTTACTCGAGTTGAATCATTGGTAAAGATATTTCCCCATAGAACAACCAGTTGAACCATGGGTAACTTTACTTCTCCGTAGTACAACCAGTTGGACATCGCAGTTGTACCACGGGTCGGTCACTGTTTTATCGTACCTTTACGGCTCAACTACCTACTTTCCCATAGCTAGAAACATTATTAAAGACATAAGAGCTCATTTCATAATAATGTGGATACATTACCTCTTTGCTTACTTATACGTCATTAATTGTCAAAAGATTTTCTCTTTGACATTTTTACTTTCTTTGACCTTCTGTTTCCATTTGAGATTGGGATACTGATATTTTTCATTTTAAATAATGCATAGACTAAAATATATACTAGGAAAAAATAATGGACGGCACCGAAGATATTAGCATTTAAGCAGCGCACCATGTGCCGGGTGGATGGTTTCGTGCAGGAAATAAAAGATGAGGTTATCCAGTAATTGCAGTCTATATTACTTATTAATATAGAGGCACAATCGTCGTCACTGATTCACAAATAAAATAAGGATTACAATTATATTATTATATTATTAATGCTTAGAGTGCAGAACGAACCGGCAGCCATGACGGGCGATCAGAGAGAAGGAAAAAGAAAAAGAATCGAATCATTTTGACATTGACAACTCTAACAACTTTGACATTGACAACTCTAATAGATTTTAAATAAAGCGTCCATTCATGTTTAAACCAGCCATTCATGCATTAACTACGTATTTCTCCTTTGAGGCATACAGTACATTTATCACTTCCCCTTATGCCTCATAAGGATTGCAGACAATACACAAAAAAAAAATAACAATTAACAAACATGGCATTCTACATGTGACTTCTACAAAAATTTATATAAAACTAGTCTCTACAAAGACTTTGTCAGCTTTCTGTCTGTGATGTCATTACCCCAATCCGCATCTGCATAAGCAAATAATTTCCAATTTCTACATTTTATAAAACATAAACCATAGTCAATTGCACCTGCTAAATAGCGTAAAATGCGTTTTGCAGCCAACCAATGACTTCTATTAAAGCAGTTGTTAAACTGGCTAAGTTGGCTACAAGCAAAAGATATATCAGGCCTCGTGCATACAGCAAGATACATGAGGCTACCTATCAATTGCCTGTATTGGTAAACTTCATCCTGTAAACAATTGTCAGTATCATTTGACTTCTCTAACTTAGTGTTTACAGGCATAGGACTAGACACTGGCTTACAGTTAGTCATACCAAAACGCTCAAGTAATTTAGAAATATATTGTGACTGACTAAGTTTAAGAACACTTTTAGCCTTATCTCGAGTAACATTAATACCTAGACAGCTTTTCAAAGCACCAAGATTTTTAACATTAAACTCTTTTTCTAAATTACATACTAAATCCTTCTTATTATTACTAGAAGGACTACAAAATATATAGAAATCATCTAGATACAAAGCAAGTATTACCATATCATTATTGGTGTTTTTTATATACACACAAGGTTCACACCTACTTTGAACAAAACCTTGTTTACATAAGAAATCATGAATCCTACAGTTCCACATTCTACTAGACTGTTTAAGGCCATATAAACTTTTCTTCAATAAACAAACCTTATCACTGTTATCAAAAAAACCTAAGGGTTGTTCCATAAATATCACTTCATTTAAGTCACTGTTTAAAAATGCTGTTGCTACATCTACATGTTCAATATCAAGGTCTAATTGATTAGCCAGTGAAAATAATATACGCATAGTTGAATGACGTACCACAGGGGCAAAGGTCTCATTAAAATCAATACCTTCCTTTTGAGATAAACCCCTGGCAACTAAACGGGCTTTGTATTTTTCAAAATTCCCAGAAGCATCCTGCTTTACTTTAAACACCCATTTGCATTTAATAATATTTTCACTGTTGGGTCTATCTACCAAATCCCATACTTGATTTGCAACTAAAGCTTGATACTCACTCCTCATGGCATCCAGCCACATTTCCTTATTGGGGCTAGCCATAGCCTCTTGATATGTAAGTGGTTCATCATAGTATAGAGGATTTTCCTGGACTAACATAGAAGATAAATCATAACTTTCAAACCTCTTAGGAGCAACACAATGTGTTGAGCGTATAGGACGACCAGAAGAAGATGTGACCTTGATGGGAGTAGTCACAGTACTTCTATCTCCATCTGAAGTCTCGCTCGATGACGTCACTGGCCCATCGCCTGACTCATCAGCAGACAGCTCAGCCTGGCTGGTATCAACCTCGCTCCCAGTGCAATACTCCTCATCTGAAACCACAATACCACTGATATTAGAATCTGATGATAATGCATTAGAAACATTGTCAATATTCAAATTATTATTATTACTGTGAATGTCAATATTAAAATTATCATCATTAGAACAAGATTCAATATCATTAGAATTCAATACATAAGGAATAATATTATTATTAAATTTATCATTTGATTTTGCTCTCTCTGCTGCCTGGTTGTAAAATACATTTTCCAAAAATGTCACATTCCTAGATAAAATAACCTTTCTAGGATGAAATGGATCTGCCAATCTGTAACCCTTACATGTATCAGAATATCCCACAAAAATATAACATTTCGCCTTGGCATCCAGCTTTTGGCGCTTTTGTTCAGGAATCAGAGAGTAAGCAGCACAGCCAAATACCCTAAGGTGGCTGAGGTCAACCTTAGACCCAGTCCAAGCTTCCTCGGGAGTACATCCTGTTAAAGCAACTGTGGGACTTCTATTTTTTAAATATATTGCAGTCATAACTGCTTCACCCCAGAAACGCTTACAGAGATTCGCTTGCTGCAACATAGACCTAGCTTTCTCTAGTAAAGTCCTTTTTTTTTTTTTTTTTTTTTTGTCCCGGGGAAATCCTTTATGGATACCACCCACCACGGGGAGGGAGGTGGTTATGTGGGAGTCCGTATACCCACCAAAACCCCGGGGTGTTCCGTCACTGCCGCCCTCGGCGGGAACGCGGGACAGATTTTTCACACGACCGCGAACCCGCCGTGGCTGTCCGTTGCCGGACCCTTCTCTTCGCGGCACGCCAGAACACATGGCGCGCCGCAACTGCCTCGGAGACCAAACTCGCCAACAATGGGCGCCAGACTTCCCCGTGTCTGGTCGCCCGTGGTCTCCTTGCGGTGGGTCGGATACGTAGCCCCACCGCCTGCTACGTCAGCCACAAGGGATAGTCCCCCCGCGACCCCACCTCCTCGAGTCTGCGCCGAGCGCCCGGACCCCACCTCCTCGAGCCTGCACCAAAGTGCCCGGGCCCCACCTCCTCGAGCCTGCGCCAAAGCGCCCGGGCCCCACCTCCTCGAGCCTGCGCCAAAGCGCCCGGGCCCCACCTCCTCGAGTCTGCGCCAAAGCGCCCGGACCCCGCCACTCCTATGTGGACTTGGCGGCCAAAGCCCATAGGAGCGGCCCGCCTGAGCCGGCCAGCGCACCCCAACGCCGGCGCGGCCCCTGGGTTCCTCTTGGCTTCACCGTGGTGTACCTAGCCACGGTTACTGAGCCCCCCCGCCACGTCAATGCGAGAACCCTTCGGGGGGGCTCCTCTAGTAAAGTCCTATTTAATCTCTCTGCAACACCATTTTGAGCAGGTGTGTAAGGAACAGAAGTTTGGTGAATAATTCCATGACTCTTTAAATAATCAGAAAATTGTTTACTACAATATTCACCACCATTGTCAGATCTAAGACATTTTATTTGAAAATCTAATTGCTTTTCGACCAAATTTTTAAAATCAATAAAACATTTAATTACCTGGGACTTACTGCCAGTTAAATATCCAACAGTTTTTCTTGTGAAGTCATCCGTAAACGTGACAAGGTATTTCGCACCTCCCCAGCTTGCTTCTTGCATCGGGCCACAGACGTCAGTGTGCACCAACTCCAATGGTTTGCTAGCGCGCTTTGCTTGTTTCTTGGGGAAAGGTTCGGCCGATAGCTTCCCCTCAAGACATGCTACGCAATTTTTTAAAGCTTGAGTCTGATCTTGTGTCTGGAATTGAAAAAACCGTTTGCAAGATTTTTCAACATGCACATACCTGACAAACTCAGATGGCCAAGACGCTTGTGCCACATCTCCAGTTGTGGCTCAGAAGTAGCGACTGCAGCACTCAGTGACTCCTGCCCATCTCGAAGGAGCAAAGAGTGCAACCTACATTGCGAAACACTACTAGACTGACACACAGAACCATTAAACTTATAAATCCCATTAACACATGAGCCCTGAGCAATACAGTTGCCAGTGATTTTACATTTGTCGAAAATTTTACAACCACTACTATCGAATGTAACTGTGAGACCATCTTTAATTAACTGACTGACTGAAATGAGGTTCGTGGATAAGTTAGGGACATAGAGTACATTTTTTAATTGTCTTACCTCTTTCCCTGACTGAATATGAACTTCACCTTGAGAGTCACTAACAAGTTTATCATTATTGGCTACTGCAATACTATGCTGACATTTAGAGTCTCTAATGTTCACCATTAAGTCTTTGCTTTTACACAAATGATTTGACGAGCACGAATCAATGTAGAAATCGCCTGAACTGTTTGCAATAAATGCGGACGCTGTATTTGAATACGAGTTATCCTTCTTCTTTTTATCGCGTTTGAATTTAAAGCATTTTGCACGAACATGTCCAGGACGATTGCAATAATGACATATAATCTGTGTCTTCTTTGATAAAAATGCAGTATTTCCATTGCTAGTTCCTTCACTTTTCCTATGCGCTTCTTGAAGGAGACGAGAGCGGACCAGCTCACTATTGAAAGTGCTAGTAATGCAAGCCGTCTCCAGTGCAGAAACTAAGGAGTCATATTCCTCGGGCAATCCACTCAATAATAATTCAGCTACCTCTTCATCTTCAGTCACTTTTCCAATATCCGCCAGCTGTTGAACGAGGGTCATAATACCAGAAATGTATTCATTCATATCGTTGAATGCGCTGTACTGTATACTATGAAGTTGACGAAGCAGCAATACACGCCGGTAAAGGCCCTTATTTTCAAAAACATCCTTCAACTTGCTCCACGCTTCTTTAGAAGTTTTGGCATCGCGAACATATTGGTATAAATTCGACTTGATCGAAAGGCAAATTCGCGCCAACGCCCTTTGGTCACGCGCAGCGTCGATTGCCGTCGATCCTTCGACTTGGTCCCACAAACCATCTAAGATAAGCGCCATTCGCACGGCGAATTTCCATGCGCTGTAGTTGGACGGTCCATCCAATTTATCAATTGTTCCAGCACCTCCAATAATCATGGACGACGACGACGTATGTGATGGCGGCGGCTGCGAGACACCAACATTACCGCTTCCATTTTCATTATTCATTGCTGCAATACTTTCCGCACCGAAACGAACATCCACCAATTAATATTGTCTTCGTCCTTCTTGGCTTGGCACTTCTTTCGTTGTCTGGGCTAAATAACCTATTAGCATTTAAGCAGCGCACCATGTGCCGGGTGGATGGTTTCGTGCAGGAAATAAAAGATGAGGTTATCCAGTAATTGCAGTCTATATTACTTATTAATATAGAGGCACAATCGTCGTCACTGATTCACAAATAAAATAAGGATTACAATTATATTATTATATTATTAATGCTTAGAGTGCAGAACGAACCGGCAGCCATGACGGGCGATCAGAGAGAAGGAAAAAGAAAAAGAATCGAATCATTTTGACATTGACAACTCTAATAGATTTTAAATAAAGCGTCCATTCATGTTTAAACCAGCCATTCATGCATTAACTACGTATTTCTCCTTTGAGGCATACAGTACATTTATCAGAAGAAAGGGTAACTTTTGTGGATTTGAATGGGGGCAGTGTCGCCTTGCACGATATATATCAGTACCACAGGATTAAGACTTATAAAAACGGTTCGTCAATATTAAGATGTTCCAGTTACAAAAAAACAAAATGTCGTGGTACTATAACAGAAAACGTAAGTTTCCTCTATTTTCCCAATATGTAAATTTTTCACTTCTAGATTTTGTAGACTTTTTTTAGCTCATTCACCAATTTAATTGTTTGTTTAAGGGTAATGTTGTAATCAAAAAGCGAGTACATACATGTGCACCCGATCAATACAAAAATAAAATTATAATTGAATAGTTAGCTCTGAAGGAAGTTGTGAAAAATTCAGACCATCCGATTCCAAAACTTTATGCAGAGACGATAGATAAATTAAAAGATGAAGGTTTGAATTTTGTCACAAAATTGCCAGATTTGCAGAACATTAAACATGCATTGTATGACACGAGGAGAAATGCAGCTGGTATAAAAAAAAAACTATAAAATCTCCGAAGAAGTGGAAATTCCAATTCAATTTAATTTTTTTTTATTGTGCGCCTATTATTTTGACGACAATCTAATTTTAATTTTTTGCTCACCTGAATCGCGAACATTGCTTCCTCAAGTAAAAGAATATTTTATTGATGGCACCTTCAAAAGCTGTCCAAAACCATTTTTGCTACTGTTTACTATACATGGTGACTTTGGGAGCACACACAAAACAATTAATATTAAACCACTAGTATTTATTTTGATGTGTGACAAAAGGCAGTCTAGTTACACTCTAGCACTAGATATGATTAAATCACAAATTCCCGAATGGGATATTTCCAAAGTTCATTGTGATTTTGAAATCGGAATAATAAATGCCGTTACAGAAGTTTTTCCAGAAGCTACTGTTAAAGCGTGTTATTATCACTGGAATAAAAACATATGGAAGAAGGCAAAATTACAAGGCTACAAAATAAAACCCGAAAAACGTATAATCGGCCTTACAGCTGCTTTGCCTTTATTGCCGTCAGATAGCATACTAGAAGGTTGGAATTTTGTAAAGAACGAAATTAAAAAGAAAGGATTAAAAATGTCTAAATTTATTAGTTACATTGAGAAAAGGTTTAAAATAAAGAATTTCATTGCAATTTTGGGGGTATTTGGAGAGCGCCACCGAACAAATAATTATTTGGAAGGATGGCATGGAAAGCTCAACAAGTCCATCAATAAAAATACTGTAAATTTGTTACGTTTACTTAATGTACTCAAAGTAACAGTTTCAAACGCAGAAGTGCAATTGTATAAATATAACACATCAGGGCGCAAACGCGCAAACAATCAAATATTGAATGATGATGTCATAAGGACTATTCAGATGGAATATATAAATGGTGAAATTTCACTTGGGCATGCATTAGATCAGTTACGATGAATACATTTGAGTCGAGATAAATAAAAGACAAGTCTCTTAGTTTCTCAGACGTTCCATCAGTATTACTACTCACAGTGTTGAAATGTATCTTTTTAAGCTATTGCATAGCTTCTATCGCGGGCCTTGAGCGTGGAGACCGAATCCAGAAATTCCGTAACGAAAATAACCTAACACCCCCCACTCCGACTCCATCTATCTATGAATAGCAGAACTTTTAATGGCTTTTTGAAATATCACGCTTGTCTCTTTAGTTCAGCAACTCGCCCTAGATGGCATTGGTTAAATAATTATAATTGCATAAGTTGATAAAAACAGCTATGCATTAGCTTTTTTTTTTACTAATACAACTATTTCTTTTGTAAACCTATGTTCTGTCAACGTAATGCACAATTTTTACAATATCAGTAGTTATGTTTTCTTGTTTTATATAGGACCATCCTTCTAAAAGCTAGCTCAGCTGGTAGCAATGGCAAAGTTGCTGTTAGGGAAACGATACGTTTTTGTTGTTTACTTTTCGACACTTTCAATGATTTTGGTTTTCGCCAAATTGCTCGAGTCCAGTAATAATACTCGTAGCATCTTATGATTTTTAATCCAGGAAAAACTTTTGAAACGTCATTTATTGAAATTTGTATCTAATAGTCGCAATGTATTTTTAGTGGAATAAAATGCAAAGATTAAAGGTACAACTTTGGTATGCTTTGATTTACTATCTATATCACCAAGTATATTGTATAGTTCAGCGAAGGGCTTTGGGCAGGATTTGAATGTATCGTCAGTAAAAGCTTATTTTTAGAATCAATTCTCTCGCTTTAACTGAGCACAAAACAAGTATCCATGTACCTGCATAAAAATAGTACGCCTAAACGAAAGGTAGGTAAGTAAACAATTTCCAGTGATTCAAAGTCAAAATCAAAATTATTTATTAAATTTAGGCATCAAAGAAGCAACATATGAACGTCGATTATTCATTATAATGTACTTTAAATACTCTACCGCCGCGTTCCAAAAAATAAAGTGCAAGAAGCGGCAAGAAATTCGGGGCCATTAATTTCATACAGATCCTAACAATGTTTCTACTTAGGTTCTACTATTATTAAATTTTATGAGTGACAGATGACAACATGCCAGAAGTGAAGTATTCCAAGCATCTTTGTCTTCTATATAATATCAGACTTTATAATTTCCCTCTGTGAGCTCAGTTATGTGTTTTGGAATTATTTTTGTTTGATTGTAAAAACGCACACAATTTCCTAGAAACGTCTTATTAGTCTTCGCAAGTTCAAAACTAGGTACAGCTACCCTATTAGTATTCCTAGTATTAAAAGGGTGGTGATAATTATTTAACTTATATTTATGAAAATTTTTGCGAACATACATTATATTTGCAGATACAAATATAATGAAGGCGAAGTTAATATATAGATTTCTTTAAACAAATCTCTATAAGATTTCGTATATAGCACGTATTTGTAGGATAAAGATGGTATCAATATCAATAATATACAAACGACATACGTAGTTAACCGGATATACACCGGAATTCATAGTTGACCTTGCTTTCGTTTAGTGCAACTGATTTTCGCACAGTATTTAATGCTCGTTTAAGTGCGGCAAAAGTTGTTTGAGTATATTTTTTTCAAAGATCTTACACAAAGTTAGGTAGGATAGACTAGTATATAATTTGATGCGTCTGATTTCTCTCCAGCCTGAAAAATTGAATTCTACTATATTTCATTAAATCAGGAAAGGCACCTCCATCTAAACAAAGATTAAATACGCGAAACAAATAAGAAGACATCTAACTTATAATTGACTCTACAATTTTTACCGACATTTCCCATAAGTCTTCAGCGTTCGTTTTATATAAACTTTTGAATGTTTTTGTAATTTCGAAAGTTGAAGTATATTTAAAAGAAAAACTGGGTACTTTGTACGTGCAATTAGCTTTAAGAATAGCTTCTGCTGCATTAGGACAAGAATTCAGTGACTTGGTGACTTCTAGTCTAGAGGTAAATTAGAGAAGTTTTTGCTACATTTAAGTCAAAAGTTTTTGCTACATTTATTCAAAATTCAAATTCAAATTCATAAATTATTTATTCAGTTCAGGCATCATAGACACTCTTATGAACGTCAAAATTTTTAAATGATTCTACCGCTGTCTTCGGAAAAGAACCACCGCCGAGAAGAAGCAGCAAGAAACTCGAGGGCCATTATTTTTTCAAGTCTTTGTACATTGAGGTTACATATGAGTAGTATTAAAATAAGAAATTTATTCAATAGTTGCCTATTAGGCAGAAGTGGAAAGCTTCCAGGCATCTTTGTCTTCTAAGTAGTGACTCAATTTATAATAGGCTTTTTTCATTAGTATATTTTTGACACGTAACTTGAATTTCCCTTCAGTGAGCTCAGTAATGTCTTTCGGGATTTTATTATAGAAACGTACACAATTTCCTAAGAAGGACTTATTTTTAGTTTTCGTGAGTCTAAATTTAGATAATGCTATCCTATCCTTATTTTTAGTATTAATATTATGCATATCACTATTTATTCTAAACTTCTTTATATTTTCTAGGATATACAAAGATGGAAGAGTTAATATATTAATTTCTTTGAACATTTGTCTTAAGGATTCGCGGGGACCCATTTCGTAGATGGCTCGAACTGCCCGCTTTTGCAATATAAAAACTGTCTCTATGTCCACCGCTGACCCCCACAGCAAGATACCATATGACATTATGCTGTGGAAGTAAGCAAAGTAGACCAGTCGAGCAGTAGCTATATCTGTCAATTGCCTAATTTTATGAACCGCATATGCAGCTGAGCTCAGTCTTCCAGATAGTGCATCAATATGAGGACCCCATTGTAATTTAGAGTCTATGCTAATACCTAGAAAGACTATTGCCTTGTCGATTTTCAATTTATTTCCGTCGAGTAATACGTTTGGCTCTATATGTCTTACATTAGGCATGGAAAATTTTAAACATTTCGTTTTCTTTGCGTTGAGAAGCAGGTTGTTTGCGGCGAACCAATTTGAAACAATAGTTAACGCGTTGTTGACTTGAACTAGTTCTCTATCTTTCCTATCTACTTTAAAAATCAGAGAAGTATCATCCGCAAAAAGAACTATGTCAGTAAGGCCCTCAACCATATGTGGTAAGTCATTGATATATGCTAAGAATAAGAACGGACCCAAGATCGACCCCTGTGGAACCCCCATTCTGACCAAAGATCCAGAAGATGTCACGCCATTAATGCCAACTTTTTGCTGCCTATCAGATAAGTATGATTCTACAAGATTCAGAGCAGCTCCACGAATTACATAGTGGTGTAGCTTATAAATTAGAGTGCGGTGCTCTACACAGTCGAAAGCTTTGGAGAGATCACAAAATACGCCAATGGCATCCTGTGAGCTCTCCCAAGCCTCCAGCACATGCTTGACTAACTGGACTCCTGCATCTGTTGTTGATCTGCTTTTCGTGAAACCGAACTGATTTTCGTGTAAAATCCTATGTTCATTAAAATGAGACAAGAGTTGTTGAAGCATTATCTTTTCGAATATTTTGCTCAAAGCCGGAAGCACAGAGACCGGTCTATAATTTGAGGGGTCGGCCTTACTACCTGATTTAAAAATAGGGGTGATTTTACTCATTTTCATTAGGTCAGGAAATGTACCTCTATCAATACATAAATTAAATATGATCATCAAATGTGGCGCTATAACTTCTATTATTGACTCTAACATTTTTACGGATAATCCCCATAAATCCTCTGTTGCTTTAACGTTTAAACTTTTAAATGTTTTTATATATCGATGAATATATCGATGTATTGGTTCTGAAACTGTCTGATTATTACTTACAAGGACGCATGCAATGTCTTTTGTTTTTTTCCGGTCTCCTTATCTATGGTCTTCCAAACTGTTTTTTTTTTTAATTTATACCTCACCTTGGTTATCAAATACTGTTTTCGTGAAATTTATCTACATGTTTTATAAAATATACAGACAATGTTGTACGTTGGATAGAGAGATATAGTATCTAGAAGTTTATGGCTAAATCTTCCAGATCTGCAATCGCATTTCATGAGATTATTGTTCATTATATAACTCGCTCATTGGAAGATCGGATTATTCAACAGTTTATTTTAAAAACTAGAAATCGTTTTTGCAATAACATTTATTGCTTTGTTAAGTTGACACAGGTGATCGTTATGTTTAAGTACAATACTTTTAATTATTGTTTGACACCATAAGTGCAGCACCATATTTTGAGATACTGCAACAGGTGTGTTACAAGAATACAGGCGGTTATAAAGACCATGTCTAGTGCAGCACAATACCTTTTAAACCAGTACGATAGGTCGATAATTTCATAAATATTTTTGTAAAATGCAATATTTTCAAAGAATATGAATCTGCATGCCCATATCTGTTAAATGTTATAAAAGGCACAGTGTAATTAATGTATTTTAAAATTGATACCGTAACGCAGTGATAGGAGCGAAAAATAAATTGTCTATTGTAGGTAATAAGTGTAGACATGCATGAAAATTGTGTTACCATTAGTAATAGATACAGTATATACAATATATATAGCAGTGCAATAGATAGCAGCACAATCCTTAATTATTGTTAAGATTAGTAAAACTCAACTGTCTTTATCTTTTATGGCATAAAATTATAAAAAAAAACTTTTACACTTATTGTTATCAGTCGAATAACTACGTAAATTGTACATATTTAATTATTATTATTTAAGTGGACAGCAGCTGAAATAAAATGTTCAACTGCAAAACCGTTTATTTATTATTCATCCGCAATAATGATGGTTGGAATCGCCCTGAAATTTTAGACCAATTGCAAGCTCCATATTATGAAATCACTCGATTATTATTATTTTAATAACAATGAATTGTTAATAAAATAATTATTTGATAGATCACAAAATAGGATGCTTGAAATATTTATCAATTATATTGAGAGATGTCAAATTAAAAAAAAAACGCCAAGGTCTAAACTGTAACAGCAAAGATCCGTGTTTTTTTCAAGTAGTCGTGTAGTAGTGTCAAATCAAAATCATAAAACACGACATCAACTGTCACTAAAATAGCTGTCATAGCTAAGACCTATCTCGGTGCTATTTTTAAGTCGAATGTAATCTAAGTATGAAATCAAAATCATAAAATACGACTTCAACTGTCACTATGACAGGTGTCATAGATAAGAGCTATATCGGTGCTATTTTTAAGTCGAATGTTATCTAAGTGTGAAATGAAAATAACTAAATACGACTTCAACTGTCACTATGACAGCTGTCATAGCTAAGACCTATCTCGGTGCTATTTTTAAGTCGAATGTAATCTAAGTATGAAATCAAAATCATAAAATACGACTTCAACTGTCACTATGACAGCTGTCATAGCTAAGACCTATATCGGTGCTATTTTTAAGTCGAATTTTATCTAAGTGTGAAATCAAAATCACTAAATACGTCATCAACTGTCACTCGCTACGGTCAGGGTTGTATTTTAGAAGGTATGTTTTTTACTTAGATCTATCTTAATTCAAAATAACGCCCTTACCAAAACATATTGCTATTACAAATGGCTATAGTAATAGCACAGTCTATGTACTTTGAATTTAATTTGAGTTGAATTTAAAACCGCCTTCGAGGTTTTCTCCAGCTCTTCATGGTTGTCTGAAAGAGAAAGTTCTGAGTGATAAAATTTGCCATTGTAACAATGTTAATTTTAAGTATTTAATTGCAACATTTTTGTAGTCTGCATTTTTTCTTATATTTAGTAACATTATTTGTAGATGATATTTGACGACGATCTTCAGAGAAATGGCTCGTGGTTACTGTTTTTGAGTGCGGTACCTACTTGTATTGAAACCTGAGCAAGCGAAGGTTTCTAGGATTAGACTTGAAAGATGCAGATTAACCTGCTGGCGAGCGAAACACACAACCTTTCTGCACCTCACTTTAGTGACGAAAATGCTTTAAGTGTTTATTTACTTTAAAATGAACGAACTTCGTTTTTGAACCATGATAGAAAAAGGGTAAGTAATACTTTTGTAGCGGTTCTGCCACTTATAGACTGTATGTTCCTATTCAGTTGTTCCTCAGGGTTCCAAAATAAAAGACGAGTTCGCACGGTAAAAACTGACATTTATTGTGTTTTTTTAATTATTTTTTTCCGAACGGACTAATGCTGTTTGCCTCTACCGGCATTTACAGCGTCACCGGACGGGTGGCGAGCGCAGATGGCACTCAGCCAGAGGCAGAGAATCGTTTTTTCAAGCTATGAAATATACCTCGTATTCATGACGCAAACCTTCCAATTTCCGCTTAGCAGGTGTTTTGGAAATTTTAGGGTAGATGATTCAGCAGTGGACGCCCTATACGGCTGAGATGATGATGATGATGATGAGGTGTTATTACTTTGACAATCATTCTAACTCAAATAGTAATTAACGACAATTTGCTATAGCTGTGGTTGTACTGGTACGTGCAACGACTTGGGAACCTTCAAGAATTAGCTTATTCCTTACGCAAAATCAAGCAACGCATCTTTGAGACCTCTGGTATTACGGATGTCCGTGGGTGACGGTGATCACTTACCGTCGGGTGAGCCACCTGCTCGTTTGCCAACCTATCTTATAAAAAAATGTTTAACAAAGGAAACAAATACATTGACCATGCCACAAATTCAAATTCAATTCATAATCGATTTTCGCGAACGTCCAAATGCACAGCAGATTACAAAAAAAAACACCATTTTTAGTAGCTACTTACGGGATCGATTGTCAATGATGATATCATCAAATACGCGTAACACCTTACAGTTTTTCGATTGCATTCAAAAACAGCTTGACCGAATTTGGTGAATTTTAAATGAGACCACCTCGGATATATACTCTACCAAACAAAAAAATAATTTTGAGAATCGGTCAACAAATGGGGAGAAATCGGCTAACATACACATACAAAATACATACACACGAACATATAACCTCCTTCATTGAAGTCGGTTAAAAATTGACATATTATCGTATTTTTTTTGATTTCAATCAAAATTTGATTGCAACTGAGAACCATAATTGCCGGTCTATAATTGACCACCTATTGTTTGCATAACCACAAAACAGCTTAAGTAATGTCATTATGTGGTACCTATTGCAGCACTGGCACTGCCAACGTTAGGATACATTATTTCTTTGACTGCCAATCGGAATGTTGACTAATGTGTTGTATTACTTTACTGTCTGCGACTTCGTCCACGTGATATAAAGTCACTATAAGTTACGCATGTAACAGACTCTCAAAATGTATAATTTTTGTAATATAAGATTATCTATACTATAGGTACTATATATATAGTATAAACTAAAACAAAACTTACAAAACCGGTAAAAATACGCTCAAAAGAAGTTTGAAAGAAATAAGAAAATGTTCTCATATAAAATTGTTATGTACAAACGATTCTATATGTATCGTGTGTTAAAAACAACTTACATCTAATAAATACGGTTGCAAACAAATTCATGTGGTGTTCAGATAGACGAACTATGGTCGTATCTTAATTAATACTTCAACAGTCCAACGACCCAGACTCAATAGAAATTTCCTTGTTATATTAACAATCGACTCGCCATCACCTTACAAAACGATATACATTCTGCAAATTAGCATACGACCCACGGTTATCCTCTGAACAGCAAATAGTGCTTTATATGGGGATTAGGTCTACTGATGCGCACAAAAGGCACCATTTTTCTACCGTATGGTGGAGAAGAAATGAGTTTATTGAGCAATGCGCGTCGGAGTAAACTTTGCTTGTTAAACGGCACTTGTATGCTGATTCTGTTAATTCAAAAAAAGTTTTCCTACCAACATTATTTTATTTGCTTTACTTAGGTATAACAAGATACACAGAATAAATAATTACTACGTGTACAGTAAAAACCGTAATAAGTACGAGTACAAACAAACAAACGACCAACTAAAGCGGAGCGGAAACTCTATTTTTTTATTATAAAACCAGCCCCAACATAACCAAATTACACGGCGGATTCTATCGCGCAAAGAAACTCCAAGTATAAAGCCTTCTGCTTAGCTGAAGCTGCATAGATAGAAGCGGGTGAAACGCCCGCGCTTATGACGTGTTCGTCGAGTGCAGCATTGCGGCGGAAAAACGGGCAATTTCTTGGATCCCTTACTCTGTGACCGGGGACAGTCTAGGTGACCAATTCTGCTATTACACAACGATCACCAATCTATTCCGCTACAACTGCAGTTCCACTCCTGTTCTCGTTTAAGCACTACCCAAAAATAGTCCAGTCAAGTTAGGCGATGGTTTGCAAAAGAGTAGAAATAATTGGCAATAGTGAGTTTTATTTTATTTTATAATGGTTTAATCACGTCTATCCCAATCCTTGCGAAACTTAACCTCCGGTAGGGGTGTCCTAATTGTAAGTTTGCACCTTATGTCGGAATTTTCCTAGAGCTGCAAATAAAATAACCAATAACAAATATTCCGTAAGTCGCACGACTTTTTAGTGTTTCTAAATGAAGGAAGACTGTATTCATAAATACAATAAACTATTCCAACTTCTTTGATATTTTCTAATTAACGGTTGATTAAAGTTTATACCTAATATGTAACATAGTTTCGTAGCTGCTACGAAAATGAATGGCGCAAACCGGAGAGATACTCCTAGTTGTGTTTCCTAACGATTCCAGAATAATCTACTGCTGTCAGAAATATACATTATTCACTAGATACTAAGTATTATACGAATATGAGTTGGTGTCGCGTTCATGATCTATCGAGTGAGCAGGATATAAAGTTTTGATCGATCGCTGGCGTCAACAGAAACGTAACTGAGGTTGGACTGTTTTTCAATAGCATAATAAAAGAAAAGTCACCGTTCACCTGCGGTTTGATTGCAGTTTCGTTAGTGGAATCGCCCCCAGGAGGCTGCGCTGGCATACGAGAGCTGCGCTGGCATACGAGAGCTACTGGCCTTCCTTGGCAACATCAGGTGGGTTGCACTAACAAGCATTATACCTACCTGAGTTCACTCTCAATGTGCCGCATAGAGAGTATAGACGGCGTAATGGTTGAGTAAAACGAACCCGCTTACCAAGTACCAAGTAAGCTTAGTAAGCCTTCTGTTCTACTCACGCAAGGTAAGGGAGGTTATACTATTACCACAGTCTTATTATCACTCACTAATGGTAGGTAGGTTAATAATAATACTGTGTTATTACTTATTCTGTACCTCTGTTTCTTTAAAAGCGCCTTAAATACCAGGTAGGTAAGTACGAGTATATACAGTGAAACTTGGTTAAATGGGATCTGGATAAATGAGAAACCTCCATTATTGAGAGTTGCAATTAGGTCCCTGTACTTTTTCATTGTATTAATGGGACTTTTCGAACCTGGTTAAATGAGATCTGATTTCGAGGATTTATTCGATGTTTACTTTTATAATTGGGACTCTGTAAATCAATTCCCTCTATAAATGAGACAAATTAACCGGCTTGGGACAGGTTTTGATACTTTTGTTTAAAAACATTAGAATGTCTTTCGCACACGCTTTGTTTGTCAGTACCTACTATCTCAGGTTTTGACCTAAAAACAAGGGACTACTCTCCCTCTATAGCATGGTTCTTGGACAGTTGCAAACCATTATTTAAAAAATGTAAAGTCCTTCCACTTACATGCATGTATATAAGAGACGTATGCATCTTTGTTAGAACACATTCAAATTATTTTACAAAACGCAATGAAGTTTTAATGAGACAAAAACGAGCAAAGTTTAAAAACTTACTATATCAACCTCCTTGCCGTAAATATATATATGGAAAAAATGTTTTTAATATGTGTATACTAGTGTATAATAAACTACCCGACAGTATAAAATCGTTGCAGGGCAATGCATTCAAAACTGAACTTAATAATTATTTAATGGACAATTGTTTTTATAGCATGATAGAATATTTTAATCGAGAAAGTAATTAAATTAAATACAATTATTGTTTTAAATACATTTTATAGTAATTAGAGAATTGACATAATATTTGTACGCTTGCTTGCAGGCTGAATACTTGACTGTTGTAATTAGTTTTAAGACCTTTATTGTATGTATTCTTGCAAATAAACGATTGATTTGATTTGATTTGATTTCTAAAAATGGAATAAACGTACATTTCGACTTCTATAAGCAGGAGCCTCTGTAAATGAGACAAATAATTTTAAACCTGCCTAACTGGAAAACTGGATTAATGAAAACCCTCAATAAATGGTACAACATTCTTGGTCCCTTGAGATCCCAATTAACCAGATTCCACTGTATTTATAAGGTTAAGTTATAATTATGTAATAAGGACAATTTTTATAGCGATCACACATTCATACCCACATTTGAATATCTATTGTCGCGAGAGATCTGGTCACACACATGGACACATAACATCTAATGTCCGAGAAAACATTACTGCCCTCACAAAAATATTTGGACAACAGTTGATAGGCTATGTCGAAGGACTGAACTGACTTCGGGCGGACTGAAAACTTCGTCATGGGTTGGCCACTAGCCACCAAGCCGCATTGGGCCCGCCTGATGGATTATGGCCTTTTCTTTCTTCCAGTCCCAGCAGTGGGAACATAATGGGCGGATATGTTATATTATGTATAGGTATTTTTGATCCTCATATGTATTTAATTGGATATTTACAGCTACGAATAATAATAAGTCATTTACAGCAATACATAAAACGCTTTGCTTAAAGCTTAACTTTCAATTACGTTATTTAGTACTGCGCACAGGTACTAAGTGACATTATTAAAATCTAAAGAGCGTTTTTAAAACCCGGCCCACACAGAACTATTTAAAAAAAGTAAGGATGTGCCCGTCCGCACCCACACGCCCACATGCGAATAATGTAGGTAGCAACATATCCGCTAATGTGAAAGTATCAATTGCACCCGAGTTGAAAATAAAAGGGTAGTGATAATGATAACCATCGGATGTTGTTAGCAATTATCGACTCTATGACCGACGATACAACTATACTGATGTTATTTACTTTTCCGTAGTCATAGGCTGAGCGCCACGCCGAGTGCATGTCTGCAAGCTCAACAGTGTGATACCGGCATACAAAATGGAGTTGAATTTTGTTACAACTCTCATAAAACACGATGTGAACCACAACGTGAAACGGTGTTTCAAATCGAAAAAGCCCTTCGGTAAGTTTATGTAATAGCCAGAATAAAAGTGAAATTTACGTTAGGCGGTACGTGTAAGAATATTCCTGGTAACAGCTACATTTAAGTATAAAAAATACACGCAAAGGTAGGTTACGCTATAAAATCTACATTACATCGGAAGTGAAGTGTTTTGTTATACTTTTTTGGATTAATTTAGTACAAGAACAACTATATGGTTATTAAGAGAACTGTGGTTATTTAGGATAACTATGGCTATACGTTCACACGCTCATTTATAATGAAGCGTTTCTACCTAGGTACATTAGGAATTTAGTGATTATTTAGGTTTGATAATTGTAAAATGTTTTATTGCATAAATACAGATTTGATCATATAAATATACCTGTACATAGATATTCAGTCGTCTTAAATTAGTATTACAGAACAAAAACACCGTTTAAACCACGAATGTGCGGAAGGATACCCAAACATTTATAATTTAATTAGAATAAAATAATATGACTGATTTGATGTGGTGCAAAGCAGTCCTCCATGGTTTGTATGGGCAAGGTCATTGGCCTGAAATATCCTAAGCGTTACCAAAATGAACCTTTATACCTGGCAAAGCAACCTGTCTACCTACATAATATTTTTTTCACATTTCAAAGATCAATGGAATGTGAACAGTGTCACTCGTAGGCCGTCAGTCGTTTACGTGATTGATCCAGAACCTTCTCACGTGGGGTTTAAAATACATAATAGTAATGAATTGAGAAGTCTGTAGTGTTAATGATAGTTTCTACTTTGAATGAAAACGTGACTGTTAAAATATTAACCATGATGTGGAAACAAACGAAATCGATGCCAGAAACGAAGGCGAATATTTCTCGTAAGTCGCAGAGTGAACTTAGAAAATTCAAGAGTCGTTATATTATAACAATGAAATTTCTATTGCGTCTGGCCCTATGATGACCAACGACCTTTGATGGAATAAAATAAATTTAATTCTATAATGTAAAAAGTACTTACATATTAAGTATTTTTGATATTAGGAGGTATAGCTATGCTGTAAACTTAGTGTATACGCTACCTATGTTAAATTAACTCACTGATTTAAGCAAAGGAGATGCAAAGGAGTAAAAAATTGTCAAGTCAGTTACAAATAAATAGAAGTATAGGTAAATGACAAGTGTACAGTAACAAATTAAAGTGTTATTACATTTATGGAATAAACTCTAGAGGTCAACACAACCTACTTTCTAATTGTCTTCGTGTTATCGAAGTTAGTAAACAGATTATGTAAATTTTGACCAGCGCGGCGACCGACGGTGTTGTTGTTTAGGTAGCAATCATCTTTTCTATGGAACCTTCTTCAATGAAACAATTTAACGAGGTTCATCGAACCCCTGATTTGTTTACATTATGTGGCTCAGTATGCACTTAGTCTTATCGAAATGGCGTAAATTAATTGCTCCAATTTTAATGTTACAAATACGTGACTGCAGTCATACATGCCGACCAATGGCCGCGCGTGCGAGGGGGCAAATAGTTCGGACTAGTAAACAAATTCATGCAGCTCAACTCAAACAAGATTGGGCCACCAAAGAGGTCGGACTTGGACTACTAGTGATAACTTCTTGGAGTGAATAATCATGTGCTTTGTTACAGTGAGCAGAAAGGAAGAAGTGATGGCGATTAGAAGCAAGTTTCCTACAAAAATACCGGTAAGTTATATAATAGTAAGCTTTTCGTTATTTCATGTCTACATTAGAATTTAGTTAGGTTCTAGTTTCCATAGAGATATATTTTTAAATAAGATTTTTATATTACAGGAACAAAACTGTGTACTTACAAAACTATTATCTATTATATATATGATTATTTTTATATTTGTACGCATACTTATATACTTATCTACCCCGCGCGGCTCCATCCGTGCTTTCAACCAACTGCCGGAATCTGGAGGAGAAACTCAATTTAAAAAAAATGTGTTAACTTATATTTTTTTCTAAGTGATCTATTATATCTATCTATTGGTGATTCTTTGTATCTGAAAGCTGGTGCTTCTCATGCGGCCATATTTAAATTTTTATCAAGATTCGTCCAGTAGTTATTTTAATACTAATTTATCGTAAATATCGGGTCTAAAATTTGGAGAATCTTCAAAAATAAAATAGAAGTTGGTTTCAATATTTTCAAATTGTGTAATTGTAATATTCTTTTTAATTATTTCACTATTAAGTATTACATACTTATTCGTCGTAACATTTTGAGTAGGAATCTTCAATGACCTAATGGAAGTTTGTTTAAAAGTTTTCAAATTACAATGTAATTGTTGGTGTTTACTAGTGTTCGTTTTCCGCTAATACTCATTACAAAAACTCCATCGCATTTTTAGTTTATAGTATGTTTTCACAATATGTTTGTTTCAGTTGATAATAGAGAGATATTATAAAGAAAGAAACTTACCGGTGATGGACAAATCCAAATTCCTGGTTCCGGAAGACATCACCATGTCACAGTTTTTGGTCATTATCAGAAACAGAATTAAAATTAAACCCAACCAAGTAAGTAATTATATTACAAACTAGAACACTTAAGTAAATTTTATTTTGTCGCAACTTTTGCAACATGTTTATGTTTAATTGTTTTGGAACTTAAGTGTCAATTATAATTCGTTTACCAGCAATAGCGTTGCGAGGAATTCCTTTCTAATTACTCAAAGATTAGCTTTCCCGCGAAATCCGTTTCGCGTTAAAAAATACCTTCGTCCCAGACCTATCTATCCCAAGGGATATACTTTTCTATAATATTAAAATATAACTCATGTTTCACCGAAATAATGTAGCTTTCTAGCTAGCCTTAGGTGAAATATTTTCCTTAAGTACCTACTTATAGTCTTTTTGAGTTTATTCTTTCTAATCATTTTTACAAACAAACAAATCTTTTCTTTTTTTTAAATTACTTGTATGGGATTACTCACGTAATATTTATCGGATAGGCCCGACTATAGTTTCGACCTATAGTCGGACTTAAGGTAAGTCCGAACGTGTCCCGGAGTTCGGACGCCATGCGAGTTTTAGAATAATTAAATATTATAAGTACTTCGTTAATCCCGTACCTATTTCTAATTAAAAATTGAGTGAAAATCAAGTTAGTTTTTAAAACAAATCCTTCCTCTGTATAATACTGTTGTAGATTAGATTATGAGTAGATCAATCGAAAAATACATATTGAGCTGGCAGAATCCCGATATTTTATACCTAAGTACGCACATAATGTTTCCACAAAAAAAAATTTTTTTTTAGCAGTTAAAATATTAATGAGAAAAGCTTGATGAAAAAACATAGGTTAGTTACCTATATAACATCATAGTAGATGCTATCAAGAGACATTAAGACATTATTAAAAACTGTACTCGTATTCTTTCATCTTCAGCGAGTAAGGGGTTTTTGAACGAAACGTGACCCTATATAATACATTTAATTAGGAGGAATCCTAATTAATGTATTTGAACATTTTGACCTTAGGTACCTATACATTGTTGCATACCGGTTCAATCAGATCCGAACCAAATTAATATATATTAAGCTCTACTAAAGTAGACAAAGCGGGCTATCGTAAAACCGCGTCGTTCTCATATATTATTATAGGTACTTACCTACGTATATACGGTCAAGTTTATAAATTAATCAATCGCGATATAACTAATCAATCAATTATGAAAATATTAATTAATAGATAACTAGCAGCATGACACGATATTTCTTAGAATAAACAATCTGTACATATATAATATACACTGTATACATCTATATATAAAAGTGAATCTATTTCCCTTGGTCATCATAGCACGCGTGAACGGGTGGAACAATTTAGCTAATTCTTTTTGTTGTGTTAATTATTGTCAGGAGAAGTTTCTTATGTAAAAAATCTAGAAAAGATGGGAGGTTATGGCGAAGCTGAAGGCCGAGCCTACAATGCGAACCGAAGTCCCGGGCAGTCGCTAGTAATAATATAATAATAATAATTCAAGAATACTAATATATTACCTATCTACATTACACTACTAGCAATATAAGTATATTGCTGAAGCGAATTTTGTATTATTTAGTGTCCTGCGTGCGAAATTTGGGTCGGTAAATATTTAGTTATGTTTAATAATGTTCAAAAATACATTAAATAGGGATAGGATTCATATAATTCAATTGTACGAGTATGATGGTTACCTATTGTCGTAATTTAATTTACGATATAACAGATGACATATAGTGACTTTAACTATCCATATAACCTTTTCTTTGACTTTGGCAAAGTAGTACAATTGAAATATTTGTACCTAATACTTTGTCATGTGAATCAAATTACTACACTTGTATGCGACAAATTGTATAAGTATAAAACTAATCAGGTATTTGTTTCAGGCGTTGTACCTGATAATCAACAATCGATCGATGTTGAGCATGAGCCTCACGATGGCGCAGGCCTACGAGACCTATGGAGATGAGGATGGGTTTCTCTACATCACCTACGCGTCGCAGGAGGTCTTCGGATATAAAGATGGTGAGAAGAAAGAAATTATCAATACAATACAAACAAATTAGTAATAAATAGTGAAAAGAAAAATGGCCAGGGAAATATATTTTCATAACTGTTTAAATTTTGTTTTGTAAGAAGAATAATCCTTTCATTATTAGATTGTCTTTTGTCTCTGGCAGCTACTATACACTTAAGTGTTTAGGACAAAAGACAATCTAAGCTAATATAATAAAAAAAATATATATATATATATATATATGTAAACAATGCCACGGACCCATTGATGTATGCGAATAAAAGCATTATAAATAAAAAAAAAAGATAATCTAACTAAGTGTATATTAGTAGCTTCAAGAGACAAAATACAATCTAATAATGAAACAATTATCTTGTCATGTGGATTATTTGCAAGAAAACTATAACAATAGAAGACATATTCGAATAAATAAAACTTTCAACAAAATATAATTTTAAATTCAAGTTTCTGTCCATCTATCCCTGGCCTTAGCTTATTCAAATAAATAAACCTTTATTTATAGTAGTAGCATACGTTTTGTGTAAATAATACCTAATTCATTTTGTAAATTTTCAGATATGACGGGGAAAGGCTCTCAAGAAGTGCAAGCGATCAGACATAGGTTCCCAAATAAAGTGCCGGTAAGTAAGCCGATAAAATTTACTGATACCCGCGTCTTTACTGATACCCGCGTCTTTACTGATACCCACGTCTTTACGGATACCCGCGTCTTTACTGATACCCGCGTCTTTACTAATACCCGCATCCCGCGTAACACCCGTCTGAGGACGTACCTTAAAGTTTCTTTTTCTGACACTAATAATTAGGTCAGGAGACGTAGCGTAAATCAGATCAGGACAGGTTTCATTCATATGTCCTTTTTTGTCTACGTACATATAAAATTCTCTACAAGAAAACATTCCCTGATCCCTGCAAACATGTATAGTGCATACATTTGATAAATTGATATCACTTTTTCTTTCATCGTGCGTGTATTGCAGTATTTTGTTACCTACGTATGTTTTCTTTTAATGCGTAGTTTTTAGTAGCGTATATCTAGTATATCTATATGTACTTAAGGTATTATTTCCATTAACTAAGTATATTAAAATAGTTAATTAAAAAAAGTTAAGAAAATGTAAAAAAATAGCACGGACCCTGGTTATCGAATTATACGCTATAGAGTATACGCTTGGTATGTGGGTAGTAATTATAATGTAATAAAAAAGGTATTATATGATATATACTTTAATATAAAGAGTAATTCTTTTTGACGAAAATATTCTTTTGCAAAATGCATATATAAAGACGAAAAAATTGCGAGGCCTTGTAATTCGATAACCATACACAACTTAACAGGGTACAGATAAAATTAGAGGTATTTAAATTAGTCTCTTTATAAAACATTCCATACTATACCTTTATAGTATGGAATGTATTATGTAAATTATTTTTATATAAAAAAAATACTATATCATAATTATACCTACCAATATAAAGGTACAAATTTCGATTGTATTTGATGTTTGATTACGTACTTTATATTGAAAAGATGATGTTCTAAATTCGGATTAGGTTGGGATCAACGATACATAGTGTGGAATACGTACTTATACGCAATACTTATACGTATTGCGTATAAGTACACACAATTAGCAGTGTATGTTCACTGCATCATTAGCAGTCAACATACACTGCTAATGATGTTAGATGGTATTTTTATTTATTCCCATTTGACGTATAGTGTTCTTTGCAGTTGTACGTTGAACGCTATTCAAGAGAACGCGAGATCCCAGTTTTGGAGAGAAACAAATTCCTCGTCCCTCAAGAACTCACCATGTCCCAGTTTCTGTACATCATCCGAACAAAGATGAAACTAAGAGATTCCCAGGTACTTACTTATTTTTATTTATGTTTTACTTTTATTGTTATCTTTATAATTTATTCTTGTGTGAACTTATATTTGAAACTAGTTGACCTGCCAGCGGCTTCGCTCGTTTGGTCTTGGTGTAGTGGCGAGAGAGTTATTCTTTAAATTTCAATAACTTTCTTATTTATAAACCAACTAGCTGACCCGCCAGCGGCTTCGTTCGCTTGGTCTTGGTGTAGTGGTGGAGTGGTTTTGGAATGTCTGGTCCTGGGTTCTAACTTCTAACCCCTTGTTAGATAGCTATTGTGATTTCTGACAAATTAATTCTCAATAGGCTGTTTCACCCGCGTGGTGATAGATGATATTGATGATGATGATGATGAAAATAGTCTATGTGCTATTCCAGACTATAATCTACCTCTGTGCCAAATTTAAACCAGATCCGTTCAACCGTTCTGCCGTTATTGTGTAACAAACATCCATTAAAATCATCCATACATCCCCATCCAAACTTTCACATTTATAATATTAGTTAGTGGGATTGACATGAAACAAAAACCAAATGTTAGTTGAAGCTTACCACAACATAGTAGTGAAAAACCACATCTAAATCGGATACGCCGATTCTGAGATTAGCGTGCACAAAAGCACAGACGAACAGATAAACAAACAAAACTTCTGACAATTTTTTTTTATCATTCTATTTTCGTTTATAAAAGTCCCAATGGTTTTTTTCATACATCTTCCATCTACAGACAGCGATTCTTTACATTTTTATTATATGTATAGATTGGCCAGGATAAGATACTATGCAAAGAGACTGCGCAAATATAGAAGCCTACATACGATTTAATCGTGTGTGTGTGTTAACATAAAAAAGACGTATAAAATTGCCGCAGAATTTCGGTTTTATACTTAGATTTATCGAGTCGACGTTCTCGCTAGACAGTTACTTGACTATTTTAGACTAAATAGAATATTTCTGGAATTAAGAACACATTAATTTGAATAAAGAATTTTTTGCTCAATGGGTGTTAGGTAACTAACATCATCGGCTGGTCCCCCACCTGTGCGCCTCATAGATTGTATGTGCTGTCCACATGTCTTCTTTAGATAGCATTTCTTATCAGCCCAGTACTAAAACAAAAGATGAAAGTTACATACTTATTTATTGTGAAAATTTATGAACTTATACATAGTTTTACACCTGCACCATGATTTCAAATGTTTTACCTATAACAAATATATAAAAATTACCTTCGCCCATTCTTTTCCACTTTTCTGCGCACCGCCTAGGGCATTGATGGATACCGACTCACTCCATTTCCTTTTTGTTTCCTGCTTGCCCTGGGCGGACCGCAAGTGACCCCTGGCAACGCCTGGATTTTGAATGAGGAATTCAATGAGAGCCTCAAGCTGCTGATTTGTTGGCCTCATTATATTAGCTACCCTATTAATTAACACAAGAATTATATTTTTATATACGTAAACATCAATTTCACTCTTTGTTGTATCAAAGCTTGTTTTACCTTGATGTTTATCTCAGTAAAGCACACGCACGTCTTCGTAAAACACTTGTGTAAATTTCACTGAAAGCTAACACGGTCTCGCTTTCGTGTGATCGAAGCACTTTGTTATTGAAGTGACCCAAAGCAAAGCACTTGACTTGACAAGAAATATGCGTAACATTACTCCAGCTAGGTGCAAAAAACTTTTGAATACGAACCCAAAAGAGCGGGAAGTTTTTTTTTCTCTGCGATTTTGGCTATGGCATATAGTAATCGTACATCTTGTCCTAGTTTTAAACAACAGCTGTAAATGACCATATTTCTTATTTTACTAATTCCCAACAATGTAAAAATGGAAGATGTGGATACAATAATACATTATTAATACAGATTTACGCAAATACGCATTGTTATAGTTTTGGTAGTTCTTATTGAATTGTGTACGGCTACCCTTACGTAGTGTATTTGTTTCGATGACTCTGTAGTCTATTACAATATAGAATTCCCATATTCTCTATGGCTCGATCCTGCACACGATTTCAATTCCAATCTCGATCTTATTCGAGAGTACGAATTATGTGTATGTTGATATTGAAATTGGAATTGGTATTGAAATCGAGTAGTATTGAAGCTGAATTCCAGAGTAGGCCTACAGTTCGAGATTTAACGGCATCATTAGATATCCCAACCGACAAGTTTGCTTCTATGAGACAAAATAAATACTTGAACCAAGTAAATGTAGTTTTTATATACTTAATGATATAGTAGGATATACAAACTCAGCTCAGGAATCAGGCAAGGCAATGTAATTTGAGTTATGTATATGTTTCTTGATTCTACGATATATTTTATGACAACTGAATCAAATTAATGTGATGTCAATATTAATATTGACAGTAATTTCATGGATTATTCATACATGATGTCGATAAATATTAGGGTTTTTAAACCAGTTTATCTCATAAGCAGCGATTTAATTAAAATTGAAAATAAATAATATGACATCTCTAAGACTTCTTAGTACACATTGACGGAATTAAAAACATTTTTAACATACTAGAGTACATAAAAATTTCAATATACCTACCACTTAATTTCACCTTTAAAACTTTTAAAGTTTTCTCTTTATTCACTATTGTATTTGTCACGAAACAAATCATAAGATAGCAATTTTAATAAATATACATTGATGGATTATTTTTTTACTTAAAAGTGCACATAATTTTGTTTATGAATTTTGTGCGTTTTTACGAGATGCGTTTATTTGATTTCAAGTAAAGGAAATTGAACTTAGCCAAGCGCCCTTCAATTTTTTAGTCTAAATACCTACCATATTTTTCGTCTAAGGAAGCATAATGTCAAGCTAGCACAATAAAGTGATTACTTATAGAAAATCTTTTTACCTGTGTAAGACTGTCACAAAACAAATCTGCATGTTAGTTCACCGTAATGCCACTACGGCTTTCTCTTTGCGCAGTCTCTAGTTGCAATAATTTGTTCCAAAAGGTGTAATACATACGTACTTGTTAGTTTAAATTATTATTTTCACCACAAAACGGACACAATAAGGGTAAGTAGCAATCAGCTTGACAACAAGCATGATTACATGGACATCCGATATATCGCAACACAGTTGCCGCAAAATAACTAATGGGAGACTGTTGCTAACGGTTGTACAGATAAAGGCCAATAACCTTTTGGAAATAGGATTGAAACTGCGATACGAAGGATTTGTTGTGCATTGTTTTAGTTTTCGGTTTTTAAACATACAATAAGAAAGAATAAAACTGGTTTCAAGCACAAACTTGCGATGCCAAAACAATCAAATTGAAACCATCTTGTACATTTGCTTCTGTTGACTAGCATCGGATTAAGTGTGAAAAATAGATAGGTTGAATTTTTGAGACGGCACCGTTAACCGATATAAGTACTTCCAGGAAAACTTTCGTAGAAGACCACCCATAACTTTTGAGATATTCGGAACTGCATTCACAGATAGGATTTGAAACTAGGATTGAGTGTGCTATACCAAGAATTTGTTGTTTATTGTTTTAGTTCCCGGTTTCTAAACATACAGGATACCTATTGAAAAAAGCTTATAGTAAACTATTAATATTATCTCTTTTTGGACGGGTTATTGAAGATGATCAGTTACTACGACGAACAGATTGACTGTCGAGCGACATGTGGTTTCGCATCGTAGGTACCTACTCTTCGAAGAACTACGCAGCACAAGTGTTGTTAGGCGAGAACTGTAAAAAAATAGAATTATGAGATGGGATTTTACGGCCAAATCAGAATATACAAGTAGAGAAAAGTGGTATAAGGGAGTGAAAACAAAAACTGCTTTTAAGTATAAGTTTTAAGAACTATTTTCTTTCTCGTTCAATGATTTGTTCCCTCAGGAGCGAGTCATCTAACGGCCCTAATTTTCAATATTCTATCTAGACATAGTTTTCCATACTACCGATAGAAATTTGACATAACGTCCATACAAATAGTGTCAAATATCTATCTCTAGTAAGGTAAACCGGCGATAGATAGGTTATTGAACGGTTATTGAACGGCCGTAAAACGCTTTTAGCCTTTGTGGCAACATGCCTAACACCAATGTCTCTAAAGTAATATGCCTGATAATTCTTATTAGGAAAAAAATTTTTGGTATTATAATACAGTGATTGTGTTTTTGTTATAATATTCTGGGGATTTATACTTTTTATTTATTGATAAATCCGACTTTAATAAGGCTACGAACAAGGTGTCGGGTATGTCCTATATGCCTATGCTCAGAGAGTGTATGTTGCTAGATCGTGGCGACCACAATTTTTTTATATATCTATTTATAGGAATTAGCTCAAGCAATAGATTTAAATATGTAAATAATATGCAGTATTTCTTTTCTCTATCAGTAAACAGTAACAAAATTTCAATTGCGTTTTGGCACGCTGAAACATGGCACAGAGATGGCCCGGAACGACAAAAGACAATTTTTGCGACTGGAAAAATTTCATTTGGATAGTGATTTCCTGAATAGCCATAATGTGAGCGGAGTCTTGGAACTAGGAGATTGCTTTTCTTAGTTTCTGATTTAACCCTTCAACCAATATAAAATGAAAAAATGGACGGGCCCAAGACAGAGAATTTTGATGATTATAAAGTGAGCGCCGGCTCACACTTCGCCTTGGACTTTAACTAATGCCAACGGTTCGAGCGCAACCGATAAACCACCAGGTGTCCCTATTTACTCACGTAGATATTATATTCGCTGTCTCTTTTTATTTAATAATTATACATGCCTATAACAAGATTTTAAAGTACCTATAAGTTTATGTTTACTAGTTTTTAGCGAGGAGTTTGTGTGAAGGCCCGTCCATTCATTTTATTATGTTTACATATTTTTGTTCGAAGAATTAACCATACAATCCCTTCTTTAAAAACCATCCTGTATGCCCCTACCTTATTAGGGCAATGTGGATATCAAGGATACAGTGCAGATAATTGTATACAAGCAAACTGTGTTGGTAGCACGCATGATAAGATAAGAAGAAATGTTTTTATTTAACTTTCCATTATAGCTGTTTATTTGTCGACAGGCATTGTACCTCATTGTGAACGAGAAAGTTTTGGTGAGTCACAGCATGAGCATGGCGCAGGCATACGAACAGTTTCGGGGGGAAGACGGCTACCTTCATATCACGTACGCGGCACAGCAGGTCTTTGGATGAACTATATGTAAGTACCTCGGCTTTATAATCTGTGGTACTTAATCACCTCTCCATCTTACTGTCGTCATCTTGGAATATCAAGAATTCTCTAAGGTCGTCACATTATAATTGACCGAGCAAGCGAACCGCTTTATTTAGCTAAATTGACCGTATGTTTGTTAGATGGTTCGTTTGTCTTCTTGTACAGGTCGCATTTTTCAACCAATCTTTACGAAACTTGGTATGTACGTTCTATTCAATTTTTATTTAAGACAGCGATTTTGAGTGTGGTGCGGGAACTTTTTCTAAAAAGGGGGGACTTATCTGCGGCCATATTTCCGACATCAAGTATCCGACCGATTTTGATACACACATTAGGTTTCATAGAGGAATTTCGATTATGATCGGTTTCCGAGATAATAAATTGTGAAGAACAGCGAAAATTGCCAGTGATAAAACTACGTGCTCGCGAGGTCTACTGTTCGCAGAACTAACTCACAATTTTAGAGGGAGTTTCTTTGGGCCTGGGATTAACACAAAAACTACTTTTTATACAACGGATAGTTTTAGAAGGATCGCGATACCTTATTCCACGTGGACGAAATCGCACACATCATAAATTAGTAGGTAACTTATATTAGAGCGACAAGACCGCCCATTGTAACACCTAGCTTAATATTAAAAAGTACAATTCTTTGTACTTTTTAATATTAAGTGATTAATGTGGTGTTTCAATAAAGTGTTTTCCATCTATCTATATTATACAGAGTGAATTGTTATAGATATTACCTACAATACAATACAAAAATTCTTTATTGATAACCGATCATAAAAGAAAAACATAATACAATAAAAAGCGCTACAGTAGATTGGACAATTGGCGGCCTTATCGCTATAGCAATCTCTTACAGGCAACCTTGCATGGAGAGGATTCTTAATAATAATGCGGTAGTAGATGCTAAAATAAACATTTTTATCTAGGAATTAAGTGCTAATAGATACCTACCTAATTAAAATAAATAAATAAAATTAAATAATTATAAACTAATACATACCTTCTATTAAAATATAAACATAAATACAATGTTTTAATACATAATAACCATTTAAAGTAAAATATAATTCAGTAGTTATTTGATAAATATTGCTTCTTCATTAATCTTTGAAAGACGAAATTGACTTTGCTTGCCTTACACTGACAGGAAGCTCATTCCATAGGTGGACAGCATGTTTAGTAAATGACTTACTATAATACATTGATGACGCGACAGGGGTATTCAATTGCAGTGTATTTGTGGAACGAAGGGAGAGGGTATGTGTAAGATGAAGGAACTGAAAACTCTCCTTGAGGTAATGAGGAGTAGTTGGGATGAATAGAATAAGTACTGTATAGAAAAGAAAGCACATGAGCATCTCGGCGACGTCGAATTGGTAACCATTCGAGCATATTGCGATATTGACTGACATGGTCATACTTATGCAAACCAAATACAAACCGAATGCAAACATTTAGTAAACACTCAAGTTTATTTAACTGCTCCTCAGTTAGGTCCAAATAGCATGCGTCAGCATAATCAAGTATAGGACAATACTTACAAAAGCAGTTCCTTTCCCAGTCGTTTATAATATATAGATACACATTTTCAATTCCACATATATTTATTGCCAGAGCTTTCGATGCGATCTCGTGATGCAAGTATTTTACCACTGCACTATTATCTATTTTATGACATTGCAACAAAGTGTAAGTTCATTGCTATTGAAACGCGCGATATCATAAGAAAAACATACGTCTGATTTATTGCATGTCAACGAATGCTAATATAAAACAATGATAATGCACAAGTAACTACTATTAATTCAATGATACTTGTACGTTTGAGTAAATTTAATGCCGTTAATTATGAATTACTAGCTGCACTCCGCGGCTTTCCCCTGGTGATGGCTGATGATGATGATGAATGAAAATTGTCTGTGTTACTCAGAGATAATGTAGCATTCTAATGTTGAATTAATTTTTCAAATCGGTGTAGTAGTTTCGTTGCCTATTCAATTAAAACAAACAAATATTTCATCTTTATAATATTGAGTGTAGATTTTCACAATGTTATGAAACTGAAACATTTATTCTTTATTTTGAGCACCTCTTATTATTCATATTTACAAGGCTATTTTCATATTGTATCTATATGTTTTTGCCAAATGTTACTTATCTTGGATTAATTGAATAATTGTTCATTCATTGCGTGCAGCCAGTCAGTTTTTTGTGGTAGTGCCACGCTGCAACCCCACAGCCGAATGGGCCGGCACGACCGGAGAAGTACCACACTCCCACATAACCCCGACGTTAAGTAACATAGCTTGCTATTGCGTTTCGTCGGCTTGTGGGAGGTTCCGGAGGCCCCATCCCCGTTCTCCTTCCCCCCTCACCTCTTCTATCTCTTCCTTCCTATCATCCTTCTTCAAAGGTCGGCAACGCATCCTCGAGACCTCTGGTATTGCGGATATCCGTGGGCGACGGTATCACTTACCATCAGGTGAGCCGCTTGCTCGTTTGCCAACCTATTCTAAAAAAATTGTGTTAGGTCAACCATGACACTATGACTCATAGCGTTAATAACTTACATTGCAAAAAAAAATAATTTTTTAAATTGCAAGTCTAGTAAATATTATTCTATAGTGAATTTCTTATTCCTGCATTGTAACTATCGGGATAGTTCTTACATATACTCGTACCTATATTTACTATATTTTACTTAGCTATAGGTTAGGTAGGTCTACCATAGTAACACCACGATAATATTACCGTGGTAACACAGTATTAGGTATTTAATTATATAAGCAATGTACTTCAAAAAATCGTTTAGAAGCGCCTTACTTTAAGCGGAAAAATATAATTAATTCCTTAATCATCATCATCATCTTCATCTCAGCCGTAAGACGTCCACTGCTGAATATGGGCCTTCCCCACAAATTTCCAAAAGGACCGGTTAGAAGCAACCTGCATTCAACGTCGTCCTGCTACCTTTATCAGGTCGTCAGTCCACCTTGTCGGTGGACGACCTTCACTGCGCTTGCCGGTCCGTGGTCTCCACTCCAGAACCTTTCGGCCCCATCGGCCATCTGTTCTGCGTGCTATGTGCCCTGCCCACTGCCACTTCAACTAGCTTATCTTCTAATATAATTTCTAATTCCTTAATAACATTATCATTATCATTAAATCCATTCTTCACTTATTATATCCATAATTAAATAAAAACCTCGTTACTCAAATAGTTTGCTATGATGTTGTAATAAACAAACACAGTGAAATAGTAATTAAGCAGTTTTATGTGTCACAGGGTAGCGACGAGACAGATGTCCTCGATCCGTGTTATTTTCCAGAGTTCCATTGTGCGATAATATCTGAGCCAAACAACATGAAGGCTAAATATGATAAATGAGAAAAAATAAACTTATCACTCCGATAGCTTACCGGGCCATGGTTGTTTTTATTTAAAAAAGGAAGCGTCCGTTTTCACACTACAGACGCGATAAAATAATCAGCTTGCATAAATTAGCACGGCGATTACGTATAGAATTACTTTTTATAATTATGCAAGCGTCTACATGTCTGGCGTGGGTGAACGACCTTTATCAATTGTTTTGTTGCTAACAGTGATAAGAGAAACTTGACAATTAGCATTGAATATCATTGATTAACTGGCAAAACGGACGGGGGGTAACAATACCTACCTATACTATACCTATATCTACCTACTCGATGCCTATATCGACGAGTGCATAATATAATTCAATTGGGTATATTAGAGACTTGGATTTAATTGAAAGATTAGGGTAATATTGTTCTTCTTCTTCTTCTTTAAGCGCCTCTCCATTACTGAAGGTTTGCAGTCAGCTTCTTACGTTGTTCCTTTTCAAGCGCCAATCTGAATATATTGTTCATATATTTAATAACATAAAATATTGCTCTACTCTACATTGTCCTGCCACGATCCATAGACTATCTCTGAGCGATTAAATTATTTATCAGCAATTTCTTTACAAATTATGTTTGATGGACTTTAACTACTTACATCATACCCGATGTTTATTAAATCATCATGAGCTTCTTTACTGAGCTGATCTACCTACTTGTGCTTTCATACATCCTGCGATTTATTATTGGTTTTAGTAAGTTTGAATTCGTCTTCAATATCTATGGTTTTTAAGGCAGCCACTTCTTGCAAGCCGATGCAAATCTTGAAGGAATGTTACATTATAAATAACGTCTATATTCACGCGCACTACAAGTTTGATGTTACGACCATTACCTACTATGACTGAAAATGCATACCTACGAGTATGTAAATGGTTATATTATAAACTATGTAAACTCAATATTTTGAAGTAATAAAGATGTGAAAATAATAACGTTTTTAACATAATAGATGCATCTTATGTGTTACTCTTTGCGTCATATTTTATAAAAACATAGGTATATAACCTATATTTTTATAAAATATGACACAAAAAGTAACACCGGAAGTAACATTTTGGCTTCGGTCGATCTATTTAGCCCAAAGAAACCTTAGAAACGCGTATGAAATATAATTCAAAACTAAAGCCCCGCTATTAAGTATGTCAGTGGCTAACAATTACTTATTGATTGAAATCTGGAAAAATGGCGGCTCTTTGTAACTTTTGCCAACTCCAGTCATCAACTTACTAACATTTTTGCTTACTGGAGTTGTCAAAACTGACATAGGGCAGCCATTTTACTTTTTTAAATCAACATTTGTTAGCAACTGAGATACATAAGCCTTGCCGGTACATTGACCGATCGGTCAAGAGTCTGTGAGATAAGGGCGGCACGACGGGGATGATTAACTTTTAAATAAATAATACTTTTTTTTTCTACTTAGATACATATATAATCTTCATCATCATCTCAGCCGTAGGACGTCCACTGCTGAACATATGCCTCCCACATGATTTTCCATAAGGACCGGTTGTAAGCGGCCTGCATCCAACGTCGTCCTGCGACCTTTATCAGGTCGTCTGTCCACCGTGTCGGTGAACGACCTACGCTGCGCTTGCCGGTCCGTGGTCTCCACTCCAAAACCTTTCGGCCCCATCGGCCATCTGTTCTGCGTGCTATGTGCCCTGCCCACTGCCACTTCATATATATAATACCGACGTCATAACTTTTACATATAATTTGTTATGTACGTATTCTTTGTTTTATAATATTTCAATTTATATTCAGAATGAGCCATTGACTACCTTCATCAAAATTACTAAAACCATCACCTAATCATATAACCGCGTTAGGGTTACATATACATAAGAATAGAATCTTCCAGTCGTTTTTGTTTCACAATCTGACCCGACAATCGTTAGTTGTCGTGTTCCTTAAATAGGTACTTATACTCGTACCTTCTGTACAATAAAAAACCAACTTCCACTATTGAAGTATAAAATATGTACAATAAATGCTTCTTATCAACGCTTGATACTATGATACCATCTAGATCACAGATCACAGAATGGTCTAGAGTCTAGATATAAGTATGATTTTATCTACTATTGAACCAAACTCAATTCTTTTTTACCCGATATTGAAATTTGAATGGCACCAACTAGAAGGTCTTTAAACGATTTTTAAGATTCTTGTTAGTTGGATAGATATTCAAAAAAAGATTCTTTAAAATCAGTGCTCAATCGGCGGACATTATACAAAAAAGACAGTCGAATTGAGAACCTCTCTTCTGAAAGACTGTTGAAAAATGCACTCGGTTTTACCGGATGATCTAAATACCCACAAATCTTGGTTGCTAAAAAAATGATGGCTTATTATGACTTATGTACATATATGTACTACTTATATACTTACTGACTTACTAACATTTCTGCTTACTGGATTTGCCAAACTGACATATAGCCGCCATTTTTTAGATTTCAATCAACATTGCAACTAAGATACTTTTCCGATTATTCTAATAATTTTATTTCTAATAATTTTTTAGAGGTCTCAAGCGATGCGCTTACAGATGAAGAGCATTTAATTTGAGTTAGTTGTTTCGAACACCAAACTAAACTAGCGAACTAAAATATATTTTTAGTAAATATGTGATAGTTCTTAATCTGTTCATGCTTAAGTCCAAATTCGTATAATGCTTGCAAGTGACAATTCTTAAATTTGCCGTTTCTGTTTAATTGTGGGTATGTTTAGTGCAAATTTAATCGTCATGTAAGTTCGTGCTCTCTAAACTAGTCTAAACTGATGTAAAACTACCCACATTTCAATAGAATAATCATATGTTTAGAATTATCATTCTAAGTGTTACTCGAATGTAGATTTTAGTACTAACATAATAAGAACTACCATAGTTTAGAGAATTTTAGTTTAGTGTACGCACAAGCGAATCAGTACCATTGTAACTCTTCTAACGAGTGAACTAGGAAAGGCCATTAAAATGTTCCAGTACTAAATTGTTTATGTCACAACAAATCAAACATATTGTTTGTCCCATTTATACCTATTCATTGTAAACATATATTCTACATATAACGAACCTGTAATATTCCATGCATCCAAAGACACTTTATAACTTATTTATGTCATAATAAGTTTATCTAGGGTCAGCGCATACAGCGATGACGGACGGCTGTTTCTCTTTATTTTAGATAGCAGCCGATTTATGTGTGTTTCTAATATATTTACGGCCCCCAGCGGCTTGTTGGTAGGCTCAGGGCCCGGTTAGATACCTACCTATTCCTAGAATTATTGTTATCAATCTTATCTCAATTAGCGGAAAGTTTCATATACAGTATGACATTACTCAATCATAACAATATTATTAATCCGTTGCGATATCTGCTACAACTTAGAGCTGAAGCGGCTGAATGGATATGTTATGATGAAATTGAATGTGCTATTATAAGTATAGGCATTTAGTTCCCGTAATACACATTGAATGTGTTTAACGGCCCGTCCCAATAATCTATCTATCGCCGGTTTACCTTACTAAAGTTAGATATTTGACACTTTGTATGGACGTTATGTCAAATTTCTATCGGTAGTAAGGAAAACTGTGGATAGATAGATTATTGGGATCCCCCATTAGAGGAAAAGGTTCTTGTAGAATAGGAACCGGAGTTTTCTTTTCGAACTGGGTATACTTACCTAATGGTATCACACTGTGGCGATAACGAAACCGCCACTCGTCAGCTCAACCGATAACGACATCGGTAGGTATGTGACACTGACACGATATAACCAACAGGGTGTTATATGCTGGTGCCTGCCCAAGCCACTCCCCTCCGCAATCCTGCTCCACCCCGCACTGTGTCCTCACCCGATATCGGCACGATAATCTGTCGGCGACGATAACGTTAACTACAATGACAGTGTGAAAGCATTTAGTAGTGGTTATATCAAACTACCAGTCCGAAGATATCATGCAGTTATCGTGTAGTTAGTTATCGCTATCTACCAATCTGAAAACGCGCTGACAGCGTCACGGGATGGGAAAGGCACTGCTTTTTATATGTGAGTGAGCTTTGCTCAAAGGCGTTATATCTTAATAACTTTAAATTGTAATGTCCTGCTTTATGTCTATGTGTCACTCTTTTTTTACTTTAGTAAGGCAATTATTAGGTACATACCTACTTTGTTTAGTCACACTATGTTATTATGTTATTAGTTTATACACAACACGGTGTGTCCTTATCTACACAATTGTGTGAGGTTCCGACCCATGGGGTGAGCTTTAAAGCTCACCCCATGAGTCGGAGGACCTCATGGGGCTCAGATAGTCCTGAATAAATACAAAGCAGTTATCAATTGACATCATGTTGTATATTATACACCAAAAAAACAAACCATGTGTATGGTATAACATGTAAAATGTACTGCGAAATGGTGTCAACACAGATGGAATGAACTACGTAAAATACTTTTTTGTCTTGAAGGTCGAAATATACAACTGTCTATCTATTTGAAGGCCAAAGTTCACTACCTACGTCACTGAAACCGACGTCAGTCAAACATATAGCATGATGTAGCACTTCTCTTTTTCGAAAATCAAACTATGTTGAAAAAAAAACATTTATTCTGTGCCGGGGTTCCTATACCACCACGCAATAAGCATTTATGTTACCGTTTTATTAAATGAGTGTTAAAGCACTAATAACACCTGATTAGCGAGAACTAAAAAAAGCTTTTCTTTCGGTTAGATAAAGTTTGTCAAGCTTTTCAGTAGATGTCGCTCCGTGCCCATACGCGAAAAATAAAAAAAAGCTCTTTCGGTTGGATAAAGTTTGTCAAGCAATTCAGTTAATGTCGCTCCGTCCCCAAACGCTACAACTAAAAAAGCTCATCTTACGGTTGGGTAAAGCTTGTCAAGCTATTCAGTTAATGTCGCTCCGCATACGCTACAACTTAAACAGCTCATCTTTCCGTAAAGCTTGTCAAGCTATTCAATAGATATATGTCCGTCCCTATATGACAGTTAAAATCAACTGTAGTTAAATTCGATGCCCTGATAGAACGGCCCGGCGGCCTAACGGCCATGGCGTCTCACATGGGTTGTCAAAAGACACAGGTTCGAATCTCATCCGAGGTATATAATTTTATTTCTAGTGAAATTTATGTTAACTATGTCTAATCTAAAAGAAATTACGTATTTCTTTAGTAATCTTTAATGTGAGTTTGACTCGCACTCGTTTTACGAAGTATAGAGTACACTATAATCACGCCAAGTTGGACCCTTGTATGTACCTACTCATAATATTGTTTTACAATAAAACTAGCTGAGTTCCGCGGTTTCCCCCGCGTGGTGATGGATGATGATGATGATGACTCAAAATATATAGCCTATGTTCATCAGGAATAATGTAGGATTTTGAATGCATTGATGGCAGAAGAATCTTCTTAATGCGGTGCCATCTCCTCTAAGCGGTTGTCGCGGTGCTGTCAGTCAGTAGTGAGGTCGCGTCAAGACGAGTGGTCACGTATACGTTTATTTCCGCTTAACTAGGCTTAGTTTCAATACTGCAGTACGGAAACTACCTACAAACGTTTGAAACGGCTCACTCACACAAACATGCGCATCGACGAGAGCCCTATGCGGTTGTCGCGTTGCTGTCAGTAGTGAGGCCGCGTCAAGACGAGTGGTCACGTATACGTTTATTTCCGCTTAACTAGGCTTAGTTTCAATACTGCAGTACGGAAACTACCTACAAAGGTTTGAAACGGCTCACTCACACAAACATGCGCATCGACGAGAGCCCTAAGCGGTTGTCGCGTTGCTGTCAGTAGTGAGGCCGCGTCAAGACGAGTGGTCACGTATACGTTTATTTCCGCTTAACTAGGCTTAGTTTCAATACTGCAGTACGGAAACTACCTACAAAGGTTTGAAACGGCTCACTCACACAAACATGCGCATCGACGAGAGCCCTAAGCGGTTGTCGCGTTGCTGTCAGTAGTGAGGCCGCGTCAAGACGAGTGGTCACGTATACGTTTATTTCCGCTTAACTAGGCTTAGTTTCAATACTGCAGCACGGAAACTACCTACAAACGTTTGAAACGGCTCACTCACACAAACATGCGCATCGACGAGAGCCCTAAGCGGTTGTCGCGTTGCTGTCAGTAGTGAGGCCGCGTCAAGCCGAGTGGTCACGTATACGTTTATTTCCGCTTAACTAGGCTTAGTTTCAATACTGCAGTACGGAAACTACCTACAAACGTTTGAAACGGCTCACTCACACAAACATGCGCATCGACGAGAGCCCTAAGCGGTTGTCGCGTTGCTGTCAGTAGTGAGGCCGCGTCAAGACGAGTGGTCACGTATACGTTTATTTCCGCTTAACTAGGCTTAGTTTCAATACTGCAGTACGGAAACTACCTACAAACGTTTGAAACGGCTCACTCACACAAACATGCGCATCGACGAGAGCCCTAAGCGGTTGTCGCGTTGCTGTCAGTAGTGAGGCCGCGTCAAGCCGAGTGGTCACGTATACGTTTATTTCCGCTTAACTAGGCTTAGTTTCAATACTGCAGTACGGACACTACCTACAAACGTTTGAAACGGCTCACTCACACAAACATGCGCATCGACGAGAGCCCTAAGCGGTTGTCGCGTTGCTGTCAGTAGTGAGGCCGCGTCAAGCCGAGTGGTCACGTATACGTTTATTTCCGCTTAACTAGGCTTAGTTTCAATACTGCAGTACGGACACTACCTACAAACGTTTGAAACGGCTCACTCACACAAACATGCGCATCGACGAGAGCCCTAAGCGGTTGTCGCGTTGCTGTCAGTAGTGAGGCCGCGTCAAGCCGAGTGGTCACGTATACGTTTATTTCCGCTTAACTAGGCTTAGTTTCAATACTGCAGTACGGAAACTACCTACAAACGTTTGAAACGGCTCACTCACACAAACATGCGCATCGACGAGAGCCCTAAGCGGTTGTCGCGTTGCTGTCAGTAGTGAGGCCGCGTCAAGACGAGTGGTCACGTATACGTTTATTTCCGCTTAACTAGGCTTAGTTTCAATACTGCAGCACGGAAACTACCTACAAACGTTTGAAGAAGAATCTTCTTCATGCGGTGCCATCTCCTACCGGAGGTTGGCCATCATTAAAGCTAGGATCTTAGATGCATAGGATTCTGATGGTGAAATATTTTTTCATATCGGTCCAGTAGTTTCGAAGCCTATTCAATTCGAACAAATAAATCTTTACATTTTATATAATTTATTAATTAATTAATAACGACAGTATACACAAAAACAAAAGAGTTGAAAAATAGACGCTTCTAAAAAATATACCATTTATTCATTACTAGGTTACGCGAAGAACTGCGTGGCGATTTGATGTTATTTTCCTCCGATACAAGAGCTTACAAAGCAAAATTATTCAAATGGGTCATGCCATTTTTATTTTTAGCGACACTAACGCAACAGCAATTTTTATTTATAAGAGAAGATATTTTAACCCATATTAACACTTGCTTAATTATAATTTTTTGTTGCAGGTACGCAAGCGAGTGGTTTTCACAGTTTATTATTAACTAAAATGTTCCTGCTGTCATCAAATGTTAAAGACTGATAGAATTGTTTATAATTTGTGATAGTTTATAATTAAGATTCGAATCCACAGAGATTATAAGGGCACTACCCAATTCGTACAAAGGCTGGCCCTAAGAAATTCTGCACTTCCATATGTTATTATTAGTAGGTATAGCTCGAATATTTATTAATACTAGTGAATTAGGGCCATTATATTCATTTCAAAAATGAGATAAATGCGTAGGTAAAAACATTAACGGCCTCACTTATATACGCTGTTTAAGAGGATTGCATAGCTAGTACTTTCCATGCTAAAAGAGAAAACTCTTTTTTACCTCTTAACATTGTCCGATTTCAGTGATTTTTTTCATGGAATCATGACACTGTTTACTATGCCCGTACGTTTTGATTTTTTCAGTATTTCGAAGTACAATAAATTTTCTTTTTTAGAACTTAGAAATCTGAAAAAAAATCAAATTGTACGGGCAAAGTAAACAATGTCATGATGATGATTTGATTTTTTCAGTATTTAAAAGTACTATAAATTTCCTTTTTTAGAACTTAAAAAAACTGAAAAATCAAATCGTACGGGCATTGTAAACAATGTCATGATTCCATTAAAAAAAATCACCGAAATCGGACAATGTTAGGAGGTAGAAAAGAGTTTTCTCTTTTAGCATCGAAAGTACTAGCTATGCAATCCTCTTAACTTTAAATAACGTCAGTACTGCGTACTAGGCACAGCAAAATTGTTGCGCTGTACTAAGTGACGTTATATATATATTAGTAGCATTTCTAAGTAAGGCCGTATATTATTAGAATGTTAATCTTCAGAGGAGTATTATGATCTCGAGAATAAAATTGTATGTTAATTATTATACGTTAGTTCTATTGTCTTATGTCTGGTTAGTTTAGGGATTTTATACTTTTATAATGATTTATTAGTTATTTTGTAATTGTAGTAGGATGTAGATATTGTTGAAGATCTATTTGAAACTATAAAATGTACTGAGTCTCTGTTAATGTATCTACGTCATGTAATTTTAATAAATTTTATTCATTGATAGTAATTATTGTTTTTAATACCCTATTTTAATTGTTAGGTACTTACATATGAAATTGGCGTTTTGTCGAACTGGCCGCTTTAATCTTAAATATCTGGTGTTTGGCTAGGAATTCCAAATTAAAATTTATTTCATATGTCAAATTAATTTCATATGTATTAAGGACCTAATATTAAGTATTACCCTGCCTATTCAATGGTGACCGACCCGTGGTACAACTGCGATGTCCAACTGGTTGTACTACTGAGAAGTAAAGTTACCCATGGTTCAACTCTTTTTTTATATGGTTCAACTGGTTGTTCTATGGGGAAATATCTTTACCAATGATTCAACTCGAGTGAGTTATTCTTTCCTTGGTTCAACTAGTTGTACTACTGGGATTTGAATTTATCTATGGACCAACTACTGGTAATAAACAGGAAAAGTTTATCTATCAATTCTGAAGTGCAATTAAAAGTACAGGTTAGGTTAGGTTAGGTTAGTTAAATGAATTAATTATTTTAAATGAGTTGAATCATTGGTAAAGATATTTCCCCAAAGAACAACCAGTTGGACATAATTCCACCGTTGTACCATGGATCATAATCATAAATATATAAAAAAAGAGTTGAACCATGGGTAACTTTACTTCTCCGTAGTACAACCAGTTGGACATCGCAGTTGTACCACGGGTCGGGCTTGTATTCAATTCCTACTAATATTATAAACGCGAAAGTTTGTGAGTATGGATCTTTGTTACGCACTTAATTACGTTAATTAACGCACAAACGGCTGGGGCAATTTTGATGAAATTTGGTATGGAGGCAGATGAGGCACTGGTTTAACACATAGATAGTTTTGACCATCATCATCATCCATCACCAAGCGGGAAAAAAGCGTAATATGCTTGGGCACAGTATAGACAAAATAATAAGATCTCCGCCTACGTCAAGATCTTAATGATGACAGTTCTGTCAAAGTTTGTGTCAGTTTCTGATGGCTTAGTCAAAAGCCAAGTCAATTTGACGTGTTCGGCGACCATCAAGGGTGATAAAATGTAACACAAATACCGCCAAGGGTGACGAAATGTAATGACAGTTTTTTTCCATGGTGATTAATTTTATTTTATTATTGTTGTTTACTGATTGATATACTAAGTATTTAAATTTACTCAAATAATACTATTAAAGCAAATGTGTTTGACCATCTATGTACATATTTTTTGACATTTTGGTACACTGGGAAAAAAATAGGTCGATTTATCGGCTCTGCAGAGCCGTGTAAACCCGGTACTGCAGTTGCAGCCGTGTCAACACGGCAAGGGTTACCGTGTCACGCTGAAACGGCTACGGTTAGGACACGGTTAAAAATACACACGGTTAGATTTTACACAACACGGCTTCTACTGCAGTGCCAGCCGTGTCAACAAACACGGCTAGATTTGCACACGGTACTGCAGTTGCAGCCGTGTTAACACGGCTTTGATTAGACACGGCTAGATTTACACACGGTACTGCAGTTGCAGCCGTGTTAACACGGCTGAATTTACACACGGTACTGCAGTTGCAGCCGTGATAACACGGCTTTGATTCGACACGGCTGAATTTACACACGGTACTGCAGTTGCAGCCGTGTTAACACGGCTTTGATTCGACACGGCTGAATTTAGACATGGCTACGCCTGACATGGCTGGAGCAGCCGTGTGACGGCATGGCTGACGGAGCCATGTGACATGGTTTGAAGTAGCCATGTAAAACGGCTGCCTCGGCCATGTCAACACGGCTGTCCCAGCCGTCTACCTAAGTCCCTACACGGCTGGCGGAGACGTGTGACATGGTCTGAAGTAGCCGTGTAAAACGGCTGCCTCAGCCATGTCAACACGGCTGTCCCAGCCGCCTACCTACGTCCTTACACGGCTGGCGGAAACGTGTTACATGGTCTGAAGTAGCCATGTAAAACGGCTGCCTCGGCCATGTCAACACGGCTGTCCCAGCCGTCTACCTAAGTCCCTACACGGCTGGCGGAGACGTGTGACATGGTCTGAAGTAGCCGTGTAAAACGGCTGCCTCAGCCATGTCAACACGGCTGTCCCAGCCGCCTACCTACGTCCTTACACGGCTGGCGGAAACGTGTTACATGGTCTGAAGTAGCCGTGTAAAACGGCTGCCTCAGCCATGTCAACACGGCTGTCCCAGCCGTCTACCTACCTCCCTACACGGCTGGCGGAGACGTGTGACATGGTCTGAAGTAGCCGTGTAAAACGGCTGCCTCAGCCATGTCAACACGGCTGTCCCAGCCGTCTTCCTACCTCCCTACACGGCTGGCGGAGACGTGTGACATGGTCTGAAGTAGCCGTGTAAAACGGCTGCCTCAGCCATGTCAAGACGGCTGTCCCAGCCGTCTACCTACCTCCTTACACGGCTGGCGGAGACGTGTGACATGGTCTGAAGTAGCCGTGTAAAACGGCTGCCTCAGCCATGTCAACACGACTGTCCCAGTCGTCTCCCTACGTCCGTACACAGCTGGCGGAACCGTGTGACACGGCTCTGTCAGCAGCATATTATGGACGTAGGGAGACGGCTGTCCCAGCTGTCTCAGGTTGACCAGCTGAAAAGGGAAAAGGTAGAAGAGAGCCTGAAAGAAAGTTGAGTGAAAATTAAAATAAAAACTAAAAGTACTAAAAGAATACAAGAAATCTATTAACTAACTTAACATTATTTTCTTATACATAAAGGTGAATGTTGATTTCTAAATAATAAATAATATTTCCAGAATCTGACAATTTTATTGAAAAAAATTAAGACAAGTTCAAACATAACATCGCGTTAATGTCAAGACAATTTTACAAAGAACTTACAATTAGGGTAATATTACAACTTAAGTACCTATGTGTTAGTACCAGTGATAGGAATTTGGTGTGCCTATTTACCTAAACTTTGAAGAACAGGGACAAGAAACGGAGTCTTCCTTAGGACTAATTTTTTTCCGGGACAGATGGTCCCGTAATTCGGGACAACACTCCATATCATATCTCAATAAGGGTGAACGATAGGTGAAAACTTTAGGACTAATTTTTTTCCAGGACAGATGGTCCCGTAATTCGGGATAACACTCCATATCATATCTCAACAAGGGTGAAAGATAGGTGAAAAACTTATAGGGCCTTTATTGTAGTTCGCATAAAAAGCAACAAAAAGTATTCCATAAAAAAATCGTATCTTAACGGAGAACCGAGTTATTGTGAAAAAAATAAGTTTAATCTTTTTTCAAGATGGCGGAAAATGCACATAGGAAATCTTGGTCAACAATTTGAAGTTAAGCTTTTCTAGGCCACATAATAACCAAAAACTAGCCTTAAACTTAATTTTTTCAAAATAACTCGGTTCTCCGTTAAGATACGATTTTTTTTTATGGAATACATTTTGTTGCTTTTTATGCGATCTACAATAAAGGTCCTATAAGTTTTTCACCTATCTTTCACCCTTATTGAGATATGATATGGAGTGTTGTCCCGAATTATGGGACTATCTGTCCCGGAAAAAATTTAGTCCTAAAGTTTTCACCTATCGTTCACCCTTATTGAGATACGATATGGAGTGTTGTCCCGAATTACGGGACAATCTGTCCCGGAAAAAATATTGTGCTAAGGAAGTCTCCGTTTCTTGTCTCTGTTTTTCAAAGTTTAGGTAAATAGGCACACCAAATTCCTATCACTGGTTATTACAAGTACAACTAAGATGAACTTTAATTATAATCAATACTTGTGTGAACAATATTAACAACACTTAAAACAGTCGATAAAAATCAATACGGACATTTCTCTGAGTGCCGAAATAAGCTCGTAAAATACATAACATTAAGGGTAGCTGCCACCTGCAATAAATAATTAACTGTCCTTCTGGGGACCCCTCATGTGACAACGCCAAACAAGAACTTAACCGAGGGGCTAAACTTAGAAACCCTAAAGCACCATTACTGTACAAACTGGCGTAGGGTTTTTTTTAAAACTTAAATAAGGGTTTTTTATACATAACGTTAAGGGTAGTTGCCACCTGCTATAAATAATCAACTGTCCTCCTGATGACCCTCATGTGACAACGCCATTCAAAAACTTGAGCTCACCTTAAAAAATCTAACGCACCATTACTGTCCAAACTCAACAAATTATGTAACTATTGAGAAATAAGTTATTGTTAATGACATTTAGAAGTTAAACTAAAATGATATGGTAATGTAGCTAGTCTATGGAATTGCGGATGGTTACGAAAAAAGCTTCATCGATCAAAGAGGACGTTATTGTGTTGGGAAAGGGAAATTGTAACTGGTCTAAAGCAATATATTTGACCTCGTGGGTCTTCACTACTTTATAAGCATGAAAGTGGTTGTCGAAGTACAGTGTTTCGAAGAGTTGCCCTTTTGCGTAAGCCTTACCCACTCTGTTTTCGTAATAAATGTTAGTAATTGACATTAGCAAAGGGGCAAACATATCCTCAGACACCAACTCGAGGAGCAAAACATCAGTAAGGCGATAAGTAACATTATAATCAGCAACAGTAACGTATGGAACCGAATAAATTGACGTACTTTGAGGTAATGAGAACACATCTATAACAGCTATTTTATCTTCAATTGGGAGAGTTGTTAATGAACCAGGTACATTGACAGCAGTAGCTAGATTAGTTAGTAACAAATGGTTCAATTGAAGCTGAAGTTTTTTTGCTGCACTTTTACATACATTAATTCTACCGGCTCCTGCATTGACAGCAGCTTTGCCGGCTCTGTGCTTCGACTCGTAGCGCATACTAGAAATGTGGCAAACAGGTCCCAGCCTCAACATCATTCGTGGGTAATGAATCAAATGATGAAATTTAGGTTTTAACGTAGAACTGGACAATTTAATAAATAATTCATTGAAATCTTTAATATAAATGGCAAGCACTTCCGTCAACTGGGGATAAACTTGTTCAGTGAGGATAATGTCCATCAATTTGCGTAGCAGGAGATACAACTCATAGTATTCGTAGTAATTTGTTGAAGACGGGACTTTCCTGTGACTACCTATCCTTAATCTATTATCTACTTCATGTATCAGGTGCCCAATCATCAAGCCAAAATAACGTACAAGTCTGTGGCATTCAGAAGCCGACATTTTTATTTGAATTGAGTTGGCACCTAACTTTTTTATGATGGGTGGTTTGTTTCCAGAATCTGGACCATAATCAAACTCTATTATTCGTGAATTCAGGTAATCTAATGTGATGTGATTATTTTTAATAAGACTTTCGATAACGACTTTCATGGTGTATCTACAAACTCCTTCCAACAAGTCATGCATATAATCAACAGCAACATGTGAAAAAAGATCGAAGTGTTTTACATTTAACCAAACTGCACGCTCCCTTACACCAGTTTCTGTGACATTATCCCGATCGACATCCTCAAAATATGTATCTTTGTCTCTCAACAAAGTGGGGTCTTCAACGCATTGTGAAATACTTATTTCCTTTGATGCTTTACATATTCTGCATGAGTAGTTAGCTCTGAAACTCTGGCTGAAACCCAAAATAGTGTGTAGGCCTAGATTGTCTCCTATGATGAGACCAAGAACAAACCTCACATTTCCCTCGAAGCCCTCTACTTTGATGTTGACACCCTCTTCGGCAAGAAAATTAATTTCATCAATCACAGTTTTAAAAATTGTGTTACCAAACTCTGTGCGGTCATCTGAATGAAAAAGGTACAACAAAAATATATATTTCAACTGAGACGCTAGACGGGGAGGAAGTGAAGGAAGAGATACATACACCCCGCCAAGTTTATGAATACCAGCATGTGATCCTAAAGCATTTCCGGTCTCGAAATCATCGAAATATATGTAATAAGGGTAAACTTTTTTATCTGCGGCTAGAGAATGTTTGGATTTGGTCTCCTTCCAGACAAGAGACTGTGTAAAGTGCTGTATGCATGGCGATTTATGGCAGCGTTGAACATAAACATCCATTTCTGACATCAACCCTGGAATTGAGAGCAATCGCTGAAAAACTTTGTGTATTGGGATAAACTGACCAACAACCGGAACACTGCGAGGTGGGGGGTGTCGTCCCACTACTTCATTTCGAACACCTAGATAAACATCTTGGGGAGGAATATAAGAACCCAAGCTGGTGAAGTATTTCTCTCGCTTGTAAATCGACTGAAGTGGCTCAATAACTGCATTTAATGTTTTACGTAACTGTTCTATATATGCGGATACATGTTCACAGACCACATCGCCCGTGGTTGTGGGAAGGTCATTGCCCATCCGTTCTAAAGCTACATCCACGAGGTCTCTGTTAAAAGAGCTAAAAGCTTCTACAAAACTCTGGACTGTTTTTAAGGATATACCAGTGTTAGTGTGAAAAGAGCTGATTAATAATCCTAATTGTTGCTGCAAAAATGCTGTTACATTTTGTAATACTACTGGTTGCATAACTTGTTGAGAAGAGGTGTCGGTAAAAACATTACTAGCCATTTTCTCTGGAGTTCTAAATATGTTACCAGCAGGTAATACACCACTGCTTGGACCAGGTAAATCTAAGCTTTTAACCGGAGTCGACACAGAAGAGGAAGGGACTGATTTACATGGAGATACAAGAGCAGAGGGTGGAGAATGGTGTTGCTGCACATGACGCCTCCATGTGTATATATCAGAAAACCAGCGTGAACACATCCCACACCTAAAACCTCCCCAACCTTCGACATCACTGTACTTCGGACAACCGACTGTAATATGGGAAAACAGTAAACACAAATCACGGTAACATTTTTTACAGTAATAACAAGTAAGCATCTTGAATTTGTTATAAACAATATAGCTGTATCCTATTCTACAATTTCGTCTCTTCAGTCAGAGGGAATGTCTCCAGTATCTAGAGAGGAAGACTCGCCAGTTTCTTCAGACTCAGAGGGCATATCTCTAGTTTCTTTTGAGTGTGCAGTTTCTTGTGAGCAAGGTCCTTCTATTTCATTTAGGAATCGATTGACATCAATAATATATTTGTCGTGCTTTGCATCTCTAATACCATAGCAAATAAACTGTAACACCTGCCAGATGTGCTCACACTCAATTGGATATCTAAGGTTAAAAACGTAGAATATTTTGAAACATAGGTCTACAGCTTCCAGAATATGAGAACAGTAGAACCATACGCCATCAACAACAACGAATGCGCTATTAATATTAGCCAAGTCCTCACCAATAGCAATAACTAGAGGTTGCACACCTACTCCTAAAGATGTTGGTTTTTTTGAAGCTTCCTTTCCGAGTTCCTTTAGATGTGCCTCTCCCTCGCTGCGAGTTTTGGCGACGAAAATGAAGCGGATAGCAGCGTCGAACCGTGAAGCTTTTGTTCGAATACCGGTCTTCCCTCCAACGATTGCAAATGGCAATAAAAGAAGTACTGCAGTTAGCTTCTGTAACTCATTATCTGAAAAATAAAACTTAATGTTAATGAAAAAAAAAAAAAAATTATTTCAGAAGATTAAAAAAAACACTTTGAAACGTCAATGATCACCAGTGATAGGAATTAGGTGTGCCTATTTACCTAAACTTCGAAGAACAGAGACAAGAAACGGAGACTTCCTAAGGACTAAATTTTTTCCGGGACAGATGGTACCGTAATTCGGGACAACACTCCATATCATATCTCAATAAGTGTGAACGATAGGTGAAAACTTTAGGACTAAATTTTTTACGGGACAGATGGTCTCGTAATTCGGGACAACACACCATATCATATCTCAATAAGGGTGAAAGATAGGTGAAAAACTTATAGGGCCTTTATTGTAGTTCGCATAAAAAGCAACAAAAAGTATTCCATAAAAAAAACGTATCTTAACGGAGAACCGAGTTATTGTGAAAAAAATAAGTTTAATCTTTTTTCAAGATGGTGGAAAATGCACATAAGAAATCTTGGTCAACAATTTGAAGTTAAAGCTTTTCTAGGCCACATAATAACCAAAATTTAGCCTTAAAGGAGATGTTGCATTTTCGGCCATAAGATGTACATTTATTGAAAAAGAGGAAAAAATTCCACGAACTTAGTAAAAATATTCTTTCGTGAATTTAAGCCTGATTTGCTGTGCACAAGAAATTATAGTTTTTCAATTATTGCCCCATTCTATTCAACATGGCGTCTTCCACTTTGCAGTTTGCTTTCGTTCGGAAATCATGTCACATAAAAACATAATATCACATCGACGTTAAATTATGAAAAGTCAGTGTTTTTTAAATTAATTATTATTATTAGTCTCTTAGACATCATTTTCAACAAATTATAAGCAAGTGTGGTGATTTCATCGTTAAAAACTATATAATAGGTACTACTTTTCTGAAGTGTACTTCTGAACGAAAAATTCGAAATGACAAATGACAATTTCTAGGTTATGTAAACGTCATCTCTACAACCTGTCATGGCTGTCATAACTCTCGCGACAAACGTCAAACATTTTTAATTTTTATTATGTGCATAAAAACCATCTATTACTATTTAAAAAATGTTACTTTATTCTATTCAGGGGATTGTTTCCCACCTTTCCTGAAAGGTACAAGTCATGGCCGGAGTCCCATACAAAACTGCAACATCTCCTTTAATTTTTTCACAATAACTGGGTTCTCCGATAAGATACGATTTTTTTATGGAATATTTTTTGTTGCTTTTTATGCGATCTACAATAAAGGTCCTATAAGTTTTTCACCTATCTTTCACCCTTATTGAGATATGATATGGAGTGTTGTCCCGAATTACGAGACCATCTGTCCTGGATAAAATTTAGTCCTAAAGTTTTCACCTATCGTTCACCCTTATTGAGATATGATATGGAGTGTTGTCCCGAATTACGGGACCATCTGTCCCGGAAAAAATTTAGTCCTAAGGAAGTCTCCGTTTCTTGTCTCTGTTCTTCGAAGTTTAGGTAAATAGGCACACCTAATTCCTATCACTGATGATCACAACCCTACGCCACTCGTAGGAAAGAACTAGGCAAGAACCTAGGAGGGACCAATGTTTTCAAGTCCAGACATGGTAATAAATAACAGACTAGCTTCAGTGTGATGTTTAGTGAACTCAGCTTACGATATCACTTCTTACCTTTTGGGAGATCGTGAATCCTTTGTTGCTGAGCCCTTAACGGCTTTGATAGAGATCGCAGCTTTGAGTAAGCCCTATTTTCAATCAAGTTACAGTGTTTTCTTAGTCCAGTATACAGCGCTGTGGGGCTTGTTTTTGAATTGAGAGATGTAAAGTCAATATTTATCTGTAAAGCAACAATACACAACATTATGTTAATGAATAACCCCCCAATTATACCATAATATTATAATAGTGTTTTTTACTTTAGTTACTTCACTTACCAGATGTGGACCTACGCTTTTCAAGCAAAGTACAGCAAACTTTTTCAAGTACTGTCCGGCTGAAGCCGACAGTAAGTACCGCTTTCGAAGTGACCACGTTGCCTTCCAAGCTGTTTCTAGTATAGACGATAATTCTAACCCCTGGTAATTTGATATTGTTATAATGTCGGCGTTATTTTCCAGCTCATCTGCGAAAAAAAAATTGAGAATAATTTAGGTACCATTCAATCACAAACATTAATATTATTATTAAATATACTCAATGTTGTAATGAGTGAGTAATCGGTTGAAATTAATGAGTGGGTTCGATTTCCGCCGCAATGTTTGCTTAAATTGTCTAATGCCGCCACATTTGCCAACTATTTAAAAATGCTAGCTAGGTGGTACGAGGTGCATGAGCGAAGCTGCGGGCAGCAGCTACTATTGTAACATAAACGGTCATTACCTTCTAAACTATGGTGTTCTTCATCCAACAACTGCATCTGTGATTCCCTTTTGCGGCGACATCGCACTGTATCAGTTATATCTGAATCTGCCGAAGAGCTGGATAAAGCTTTTTTTTCAATGGTTCTAACGAGCCCTCTGCTCTCCCGCCAAATAGCTTGCCTTTTGTTATACCTTTACAAACAAACAAACAAATTCATCTTAATAATGTGGGTGTAGGTGTATAGGCATGAGTGGTGGGGGTATATAAAAGAAAAATATATAATGAATAAATAATAAAATAATCATAATAATTATAAATGTTATAATTATAAATGTAATAATTACCTGTCATACAACTTCCCATGAGGCCGTGCAGAGGCGCTAAGTGGGGCTTTTGCTCCTGGAGAAAGTTGGTTCAGATCTCTTTTCATGGGTGGGGTGACGCTAAACCAAATAGCCTCTGGTTCCTTTGTGAACAAATCGTGAACATACTTTGCCCATTGAATGAAAACACCGTATGCAAGTTTTGGTTTCTGATCACTACTATCCTTCAGGAGGTGGTCAAGGATGATGTCACAGAGTTCGCTCTGCTCGCTTCTTCGAAATTCTCTCTGAAGTCCAATCTTAAGCAACTGTCTGGTTGCAGAAGATTTCTCTAGCAAGTTTCTAAGGGGATTACAGTTGCCTGGTGTAGATTCTTGAGTTAAAGTTTCAGAGTGCGATAGAGCAGGCCGTTTTGTGGGAGGTCTGAAAAATGGAATATCATGAATCATGAACATCTTAAATTTTTACAAAACAGTGAAGTGAAGGAAACAAACACTCACACATATGTGTGTAAACACGCTGACAAACATCACATTAATAATATTAGTGCGATAATGCTACTGGTTTTATATCTACACTGGGAAAAAATAGGTCAATTTATCGGCTGCAGAGCTGTATAAACCCGGTACTGCAGATGGAGCCGTGTCAAGTCAACACGGCAAGGGTTGCCGTGTCACGCTGAATCAAATCGGTAAAAAAAGATACAACTGAATTGAGAACCTCCTCCTTTTTTTGGAAGTCGGTTAAAATGCATTCAAAAAATCTCTATTATAGAGCAAAAATCATAATAAAAATAAAGTGTTGGTACCTGTTGGTGTAAACATCAACTTCGCTTTCAGAGCTGCTGAATTGGCCAAGTGGATCAAATTCCTTGTATCCAGCTTCAGGGACCAGAGTTGCCAATGGATTGGACAGGTTGTCAACCTAAAATTATTGAAAAAACTTAAGATTGGGTTTAATAATTATGAGGCTACAAGTACATACTTGTACCTGCACCGCAGACAGACACACACACACACACACTATTATAATGTAATGGGTAATCATAATTTAATGCCTATACAAAATTTCGTGTCTGTGCTGCTAACCATTGAGGAGTTCCCTTGGTAGGACCCCCAAACTCCATTACAGATGTCCATTACACTCAACCAGTTAGTAAATTAGCTAGCACCAAGTTAGTTAGGTAATTATACAGAGTGACAGAGTGTGGCAAAATTGTCATCTCTTCCTGGCAGAAACGGCTACCAAGGAAACACAATAAATAAAATATTAAATATACAGGTTGTTTGGTAGATGGACCAAATAGGAATTTTTGAAAAATTCCTTCTTTCATTTATTTTAAAACATATATAACCTATAAAAGTATCTTCCATAAAATCCTGTCAGTCCATCTAACAAACAACTAGTCTAATAAATGTAACATAAATAAACCATAAAGAAAAAAATATAATTAAAAATATTAATACAGTGGTGCATGCATTTTTGTATGTGCTGCTATAGATACATAGAAACCATATGGCACGGCACACATGCATTCATTTAAACCACAATTATGCAAAACCATTTGAACAGCACACATGCATAAAAACTGCAAACTTCAGTTTGCTAAAGGCGACATTCAGTCTTACATTATTTGTTGGTCTGAGCGTTTCCTAAGAGTGAAACATCCTCACAGAAAATGTTACCCTGTCCTGAAAGAAAATACCCCTTACTGTTAATATATCCATCCATGCTGACCAAGTACCTAACACTGAGGTGTAGGATTTAATAATCTGAAAATTATCAATGGAATTTAGAATTTTTAACAGACAGGGCACTTTTTATTTCGTTTGTCAGCCCTTTCTCTCTGCTATGTGCATATATAGGCCTCTTTCATGATAAGCTATTCGTTCTATTGTGAGCTGATCGCATCTGCACTGCTGAAGTAGGTATACTCTTGGCTTGTTCGGGGGCAACAATTTGGTCATGGTTTACTGCACCGGCCATGACTGCGTCTCGCAACTTAACATTTATTAGGTACTTAGACACATACAATCATAGACAATAAATCAAAACAGAAATTATGAACTGAATAAGTACATATTCTTACCTTTTGCATTGTCCATTCCTTCCATTTCATACTATACATTGTTCTATCAGGCATACTGGGTAAATTCAGTAATTTGAAGTTCTCATCAGATGGTACCAGTGATTTTAAAAGATCTATTGAAGTGTATCCATTATCTGAAAAGATGGTCTTCAGTTCAGAACCAAGTCTGAGAACTACAAGTGTAGGTACCTACTTTTCTTTGCCTATCGTACTTTGTATTTCAATTGGCCCCCGATACCTGTGTATGGAGTGTGATAGCGGCATGTCTGCACCTGTGTGTCCCTAAGTTACGTACATGTATTGGCATCCCGCGTTCCGAGCAGCATACCTATTAGACAAGGTGATCATGGCACATTGTACTTTGCTAATATAAACGTAGCGTAGGTTGGTACTTACCATTATTATAATGACTCTATAAAAACGGGCTTAGGTGGTACCTACCTACGCTCTCATCAGCTCAGATAGAAGGCACTGCACGGATTATGAAAGAAATTGGTTGTTTGCACTTACCAATAATTATTTTAATTGCAGGCTGAGACAATTTCCATTCGGCTAACAAATCATTCACTTCACAAAACTGCATTGTGCACTAGGCGTTGGCACAACTTGAACTGCAGTACTGCTACTGCACAAAGGCGTTGGCGCGAATTTTCGGTAGCGTCACTAGAGATGTCCTTCAATCAATCATGCATCGACAATAATTGACGTAATAAAAATCATTCGATTTTATTTGATCAATCTATCTTAACTTCAACAAAAAACGTCGATAAATTAATCGATTTTATTCCGTTAAATGCACGTAGGTATATGCAAATCTGTATGTACCTATTGGTTATTAAAATATCGCGATCTGTCGACTCCAATCCAATCTAGTGATTGGATTCACCACGGAGATAGGTATTTATAAAACCTTTTTATAAATACCTATCTCCATATAAGTTTTACTCAGGTACACTAAGATTTAATCCTACTAATTGTGAATGCGAAAGTTTATGAGTGTGAAACCTATATCACTGTTCAACGCGGGTGGAGCCGCGGACAGCAGCTAGTAAATTATAAACGCAGTCCGTCCCGGCTTCGCAAGGGTATTTAACAACAAAAAGAAACACACACACAATATCCCTTCTTTTTGCGTCAGGTTACTTTTTTAAGTTTTTTTTTAAATTCTCGTTAGGCAAGCATTTGGCCGCAACCTCACCTGATGGAAAGTGATGGTGTGGTCGAAGATGGAGCATGCTTGCCTAATAGGTGTTGAATGCACCTGTGGCTACTCCAGACATCATGATGGAACACGAATAATCGTTTGGCATTGGTTTTGTCTTGACATTACCCCAATGACGCTTACATCTACATCGCATAGAGATGCTGCCTAGCTAGCTAGCTAAGCAGGGTGAGCGGCGACCACGCAACTTTTTTCTAATACGAACACTGCGTTTGCTTTGCAGATGACATTTCCCTACTTGCTTCAATAAAAGTTAGCAAAGAAATTCATGCCAAACTCACCGCGATGCTTGAACAAACAACTGACTGGATGTATAAACATAACCTTGAACTCAATCTCGCTAAAACAAAAATTATTACATTTCATCCGTATCAAAAACCATCACTTCAATTCACCTACTCATTTCGAGGTATCAAATTAGAAACAGTCAAAGAATTCACTCTGTTAGGTATAAACATTGACACTTATATAAACTGGCACTCACACGTTATAAAAATTAAATCAAAACTATCATCTCTTACGTATGCCCTCCGCGAAATAAAAAAGACTACTGATATGAAAACGGCAATTACCACTTATTATGCGAATGCTCATTCGAGACTGACTTATGGCATTATACTATGGGGAAATAGCAGCGCTGGAAGCGATTTATTCACAATGCAGAAAAAACTTATTCGAATTCTAGCAAATATAGACCAGATTGATAGTTGTAGACCTTATTTTATAAAGTATAAAATATTAACTTTGACATGCATATATATTTACGAAATCTGTAAATTCGTACGTAAAAATCCTCATTTATATAATACTCGACAAGATGTAAAAACTAACTTCTCACTTCGTCACAGAAACAGGTTATTGTTACCTGTATCCCGGCTCCAGATCAGCTCATCTAGTACATTACCTATGTCAGTAAAAATATATAATAAGTTGCCAAAAGAAATTAGGTGTGAGGAAAATGACATAAAATTTATCAAAATATTAAAACAATTTCTTATTAATAAAGCATATTACTCAATTGACGAATTTTTAAATTATAAATAAATAACAATAATAAACTACGGCCTACCTTCATTCGACATTATAATTATGTATTTATTAAGGATTAATTTCATGTGACAGTATAAACGCATGCTTATATATTATAATCATATTAATTAAATCAATTGGTAATAGATACATATAATATTGCGTCCTCCTCTCTTCTAACATTGCTGTGCCCGACGGGGTCCATATATGACTGCACATTTATTATGTTAAGACCTTATATTGTAAACATTATGGAAGCAATAAATGAATATGAAATATGAAATATGAAATACTTACATTTTTAAACTCGTGATATCTTTCAAATGGAATGACCGAAATATTAAAAAAAAAAAGAATTATTATAAAAAATATATAAATATTAATCCAAGATACAAAATAAAGAGCCTTTTCTAGCGGCGACATTTCATTTATTTTTTTTAAATAAAAGAACACGTATTTTGGTGTAACTATTATATTTAGACACTAGCAGCATTCCACGGCTTCGCGCGGGTATTTACAAAATATCTATAGCATATGTCACCGGGGATAGTGTAGCTTTCCAACAGTGCAAGAATTTTTCAAATCGGTTCAGTAGTTTTTGAGCCTATTCAATGCAAATAAACAAACAAACAATCAAATCTTTCCTCTTTATAATATTAGTGTAGATTAATGTAGATAATGCTGTCGCGACACTTTTTCTTAATAATGGTATGTCCTACAAAGTCGTAGTACATTATTTTATTCTATCATCAAGAGTTTTCGCAGAGCGATGTAAAGAATATTATAGGTAGGTATATATTATATTTTACACCTTGGATTATACTGATACAGCCAATATCGCCTATGTCACCCGGGGATAGTATAGCTTCCCAACAGTGAAATATTTTTTCAAATGGTTTCAGTAGTTTCGGTGCCTATTCTTGCAAACAAACAAACAAACAATCGAATCTTTCCTCTGTATAATATTGTTATAGATTAGTATATATATAATATATGTATAGATAAATAAGATAATTAATCAAAGTTCGATTGTAATAATCGTTTGTAAGCAATCAGTCGTCGGGGGGACATCTCTAACCCATTTTCAAATTTAGAGGGAAATTTTGATTGGCCGCCGCAACAGATCTACACAAATATTTCACTCGAACCAATAGCTAGTGGTTGTTCTAATTGCGACTCCGGTAATCGATTTCCGGTTATTCAACTGTTTGGCTTTTATTGTAAGATTTACTTTTCGCTTTGTATTATAGGTTTATTCTAGTTTATGTAAGTACTGAAATAAATGTTTATGTTTTTTTTTATATTATAATAGAGATAAAACTAAATAATAGAGCATAAAATCAGCACATTGAAAGGCCAATCAAGCATTACCTAGTATTGCACGTGCCATTGCGAATGCACATGTTTGGACGTGTTTTATGTTTGCATGTTTTGCAAGGATAGGTAGGTAGGTACTAGAGATGCGCAGAATATGTCACCAACATGAAAGACGTACTGTGGCGGTCCCGGCTTAAGAATTGGACCCCTCCATTTCCTCCCGTGGATGTCGTAAAAGGCGACTAAGGGATAAAAAACAAGGAGATGGGCAGCAGCATCTACCTGAGTAGGTACTTGTTATCATACTGCGATCACCAATCCGCCTGCTAAGTGTGGTGATTATGGCAATTTCCCCCCAAATGATAGACACAACCGTGGCGGTATTTGGGAGAGGCCTATTATCCAGCAGTGGATGACAAGAGGCTGATGATGATGATGATGATGAAAGCTTAGGAAAAGCTTCGTAATAATTATATTTGCGAATGTAAAATCATATTATACACGTTGTAAGTTTGTAGCACAGAAGGGGAATAGTACAGGTACTTGTAGTAGGTAAGTAGGTATATTGTTTCTGCCGAGAGGTAGTTAGGTAGGTAATAATTATTACGGTAAGTAGCTACCACGCGTCAATGTCAAATTGGAGATAGGTATTAGGTAAATCATCATATGGCTCTGAAGTTGGGCTTTGCGAAAACTGCGTACGTACAGCAGAGCAGATAAATGTGTCTCGAACGTTGACAACGAAGTAAGTAGGTACCTACCTACTTAGCTCTTTCAATCCGATGGTCATGGGTTCGAACCTCGACTGGACATATCTCGTATTATTTTGTACCTACCTATACCTACTTCCTACGTAGGTAGGTTCCTAATTACTAGCCAATAATATAATTTTGAAGCCAAATGTAATGTTTGGATGCGCCTCTGACTGACCCCTTAAATAATTTTTGTAAGTCTGAGATCTATGTAGGTAGGCACATACCTTCCTTATACCTACCTTCTTGGATTAAAGTCGTGATCCTAAACTAGTTATTTCATTTATTTTTAAAATAATTACTACCTACCTACTTCCTACCTACTTTTAGCTAATGAAATGAAATAGGATCAAGACTGTAATCCCTAAAAAGAAATCCTCTCAGATCTCCAGGCGCTTAGATCCTTGAAGATGTATAAAGGGGGTAGAAGGAGGGGTAGTCAGAGGCATGTCCAAACATTATATTTGGCACATGCCCTCATTTTGCAGTAGTAGGTAGGTATCTAGGAAACCTACCTACCACACAGGCTGCAAATTGTAGTGTTTGGACGTACCTCTGACTGACTACCCCTTTAGTCATTTCCAGGGTAGATTAATTTATTCTTGTGTGTCGTAGCCTAATAACTCGGGCCTAAGTAAAAAAATATACCTAATAGACTTTCTCCTTTTTTTAAGTAGGTTAAAAATGTTTGCTTTGTTCGGCTTGGCAATCGTTTGATTTGAAGCCGTGTTGACTGTCTAACTAAACGACTGTAAGGCTATGAAGATAAAGTCCAATTTCGTTTTTGGCGCATATTCGCATGCCAGGTTGCTAGGTCAGTTGCTAAAGCGTGTGCTAGATGGTGGGAAATGCGAGTTCCAACCAAGTGACCGTGGTTTGGAACGCTTTATCTACACGGTTTGTCCAAAAACAAACTACAAACCACAAACTTCAGTCTGTTTAAGCGCTCGCGCTGAGTAGACGAGTGTAGAACGCTTGTGTTGCACTCTTACATATTTGATGCTGACTGTAGGTAGGTACCTACATGTGTATAGTACTGTTAAATATGAACTGAAGAAAATAAGAACATAAATAGCCGAGTAGGTAGGTTATTATATCGGTATTATATCATACCATACCGCGCAAACAATCTGAAAATTACTAGGTAGGTAGGTATGGTAACAAAAGTTGCTTTTATACCTACTTGGATACTTAGAAATACTATAGGTAATATAATATACCAAGGTTCTATTCTAACTTGTAGGTATGTACCTACAAGTTAGAATAGTATAAGTAGGTACCTACTAACAACAACATAAAACGGATTTTCATTCATTTACAGAGGTAAGTAGGTACATTAAAATTTGCGTGGAATCTCTATATTCTTTGCAAGTTAGATCCCAAAGACAGGGCAGGTCTCAAAATAGTTCAATGAACTCGGTAAAAACCTCACGATCATTCATTGTCGTGCGCGCGAGCAAAAGGTCTGCACTCGGTGCGTGCAGCGGCGCGACTGTGGTAGGTTACCTAGGTACCTATGTAAATTAATGAAAATCCGTTTTATGTTGTTGTAAGTAGGTATCTACTACCTAGGTACCTACTTTAACTACCTATTCTAACCTGTAGGTATATGTACCTACATTATATTACCCATAATATTTATATGTATCCGAGTACTTAAGTAGGTACCTATGTAGGTATAAAGGCACTTTTGTTAAAGAGCACGCCGCGCGCGCGTTAAAGTCAAAATAATATGCTGCTCTGCGGTTAGATGGCGCGCACTTCTCAAGCTTTTTACTCAACAAAATTTGCAGGGCACATAGATAGATAGATAGAAACACTTTATTATTACACCTTAAACGAAAATGTTAAAACTAAGTTACAAACAGGTTTAGGCACTAGGTTATCCGACAGAGAACCAAGATTATTCTGATTTACGACACGGCTAACGTAGCCAAGTGTAGATAATCACACGGCCCACTGTGCCGTGTGTAGAACGGCTGCGATAGCCGTGTATTTGACTCTGAATTACGACACGGATAACGTAGCCATGTATTGATAATCACACGACCTGCTGTGCCGTGTCTAGACGGCTCCGTCAGCCGTGTCTTTGACTCTGAATTACGACTCGGATAACGTAGCCATGTATTGATAATCACACGACCTGCTGTACCGTGTCTAGACGGCTCCGACAGCCGTGTCAGTGACTCTGATTTACGACACGGCTAACGTAGCCAAATATAGATAATCACACAGCCCACTGTGCCGTGTGTAGAACGGCTCTGACAGCCGTGTCTTCGACTCTGAATTATCACACGGATAACGTAGCCATGTATTGATAATCACACGACCTGCTGTGCCGTGTCTAGACGGCTCTGTCAGCCGTGTCTGTGAAACTGATTTAGACACGGATAACGTAGCCATGTATTGATAATCACACGACCTGCTGTGCCATGTCTAGACGGCTCCGTCAGCCGTGTATGTGACTATGATTTACGACACGGCTAACGTAGCCAATTGTAGATAATCACACGGCCCACTGTGCCGTGTGTAGAACGGCTGCGATAGCCGTGTCTTTGACTCTGAATTACGACACGGATAACGTAGCCATGTATTGATTATCACACGACCTGCTGTGCCGTGTCTAGACGGCTCCGTCAGCCGTGTCTTTGACTCTGAATTACGACTCGGATAACGTAGCCATGTATTGATATTCACACGACCTGCTGTGCCGTGTCTAGACGGCTCCGTCAGCCGTGTCTGTGTCTCTAATTTACGACACGGCTAACTTAGCCGGGTATCGATAATCACACGGCCCGCTGTGCCGTGTGTAGACTGGCTTCGACAGCCGTGTCTTCCACTCTAATTTACGACACGGCTAACGTAGCCAAGTATTGATAATTACACTGCCCGCTGTGCCGTGTCTAGACGGCTCCGACAGCCGTGTTTGCAAATTTCATTTAAGACACGGCTTTAGTAGCCAAGTAGTGTCAATTACACGGCCCCTTTTGCCGTGTCTAGACGGCTCCGGTAACCGTGTCTAACACTCTTATTTACGACACGGCTAACGTAGCCAGGTATTAATAAACACACGGTCCGCTGTGGCGTGTCTAGCACGGCTCCGACAGGCGTATTTGCAAATTTCATTTATGACACTGGTAACGTAGCCATGTTCGAAACGCACGTGGCCCACTGGGCCGTGTTTAAACGACTTTGACAGCCGTGTTTGATGTTTCTACACGGCCCCGACAACCGTGCCAAACGGTAACCGTGTATTTTTACACGGCTACGGTTTTAACATGGCTGCAAAATTATCGAACACGGTACACGTAGCCGTCTTTACCGGCTACGTTAACCGTTTAGACGGTACACGTAGCCGTGTAAAAACTCAAGCCGTGTACACGGCTTTTCACACGGCTGCCAAACCCGGCTGGCAGAGCCGTTTACACGGTTCCCGAACGCGTAGCCGTGTGCAAAAGCTGTGTATTTTTCCCAGTGTATAAAGAAGATATGCCCTTGGTGAAAATTAATAAGCTACTCGAAATACTAATCCTGCGCAGACGTAGTCGCGGGCAACGCTAGTACTCAATAAGTTCGGAAACAAATCTATAATGCAATAGCGCCCTTCCCCGGGTATAATTTAGAAAAATGTTTACTTGTAGGAAGACGCGGGTTCGAATCCCGTCTGAGAATGTCTGTTCTTCTCTCTAAAATTGCAAAAAAAAGTTTTGTTTTTAAGTTATATAAAAACTCAAGCAGGTTTATTGTATATATAATATACCTATAACTGAATGTTTAAAGCACATCTAAATCCGTTATGCGGTTTAGGAGGCGTTATCGGATATATAGACAAGCGTTGAAAGGGAGTTTTTTTATACTAGGGAAGGAAGGATAAATACTGTATATTCGGCTTTTAATAGAATATCCTAACTATGCTAATACACAAGTACAATTTGAAAAATTTAATACCGACTTCCATTCTATTCAGTTATTAGAGTGTAACTCAAAAAACAACTGAACCGAATTTGATGAAATTTAAATCGGACCACACGGGAAGCACCAGCTTTCAAACAAAAACAGAATTTTGAGAATCGATTCACCCAGTCGAAAGTTATGAGGTAACAAACATATACAGTCGAATTGAATTTGAGTACCTCCTCCTTTTTTTGGAAGTCGGTAGATAAAGAAGTATTTCTTAGTATAAAAAAAACAAGTCGCTTCGACTACATTAAAAATCTTGGGCAATGAGACTAGTGAACAAATACCTATATACTTAGTACTAAAGAGACAGTGCTGGATATACATAAGTAAGTACATTTTTAATTTCTTAGCAACAGCCAACAAAAATTCAAGAAATCCTTTGTTCCGTTGCTCGCTTTATCCGCTATACGAATATAATTGATAGGTAGTTAAATAATTTGAATTTATAAGTGACTTTCGCAATCGGTTATTTGTCATGTTCGTTAAAAAATTCGCTCATATCTGTTTAGATTAGGGTTGCCAACCGTCCTGTTTCCCAGGGCATATGCTGCTGTATGGGGTGCCCAGAATAGTTTTAAGTAGCAATTTGTGTTTTTAAAGTATTCTGTTATGAACCTGTGTTGTAAAATTCGCGAGCCGCTACTGTCTTCAATAGTATTGTCTTATCGCTGGGCCTTGCACGTCCGAGGAACAAAACGCAGAATTACGGACGGTCGCCGAGTGTATTTATTCTGGCCCTTAATGCTAATGTCGAGAGGTCTAACACCCGAATACTGAAACGTCAATCAAATATTTAAGTTCTCGTTAAACATTTGAGACCCTGTTATCCTTGAGAATCGTATACTGAAACACTAGTTAAATTGTCACTTTAAATTTAAGATGCCACTATTATAAGTGCCACTTAAGTAAAAATTTTTATTCACAAACGCTAATTAACGTTTGACAGCTATATAAGTTCCACTCAAATGCTTTGAGTGGCCGTTAAATCTGAGAGTGCTTGTGACCAATCTCAAGTTGGATTTTGATAGAAGAAAAATGTCTCTTTCATCTTTATCTTTGCTTTCTGACGAAGAAGTGGATTCCACTAGTCGAAGAAATGAACCGAAACTAAACGCCTTTGAAAAGTATAAATAATAAATAAATAAATAAATATTCCACAACTATCACACAACGCCATCTAGTCCCAAGCTAAGCAGAGCTTGTGTTATGGGAACTAGACAACTGATAAACATACTTATATATTTCTAAATACATAAATATTATAGATAAATTACACCCAGACACAGAACAAATGATCATTGCTCATTACACAAACATTCGTCCTGGGTGGGAATCGAACCCACGACCTCCGGCATAGCAGTCAGGGTCACTAACCACTAGACCAACAGGCCTGTCCGCCTGTCAGTATGATGAAGAATAATTAAGGACGAGGTTCCGACTCGGCAAAGAAACGGTGTTACACTTATGTTCTTTATTTGGAGAGAAACTCCAGCCTCTCACAAGCCGAAATCGGGCAATCCAACCAGGTGATCAGTTACTGATCACACTGCGTTATTTTGCCACAGTTACCAGAGGGTCATCGGAGACATATTTCATGTTGAGCAACCAACTGTCCACAGTATTGTCCACCGAGCAGCAGAGCTGGCGAAACTAAAACATATTTACATTAAAATGCCCACCACAAGCGAGCAACGCCAAATATCGCAAGCATCATAGCGAGATGGCTGGGCTAAGTGCACGACAGCACCATTTTCAATGACTCTCCATTGTGTGCACAGCTGGAACGTGGGGACTACGGAAATATGGTTTTGTTGGGTGATAGTGGTTATCCGTGTCGCAACTATTTGCTAACACCCCTTTCAAACCCATCCACTCCAGCTGAAGAAGCATACAATCGGGCTCAGATAAGTACTAGAAATCCTGTGGAGAGGCTCTTCGGAGTGTTAAAAAGAAGATTTCCTTGTCTGCAGATTGGTCTCCAGGTAAAATTAAAAAATATTCCTAATATAATTGTGGCATGTACAGTGCTGCACAACATTGCTCTATCTAGGCAAGATTTTGTAGAAGAGAATGATTTGGAAACCACTGAAATGAATTCAGTGCAGGAATTTGGATCACATGCAGGAAATGAAAATTTTACTGTTAGGAATTCTATAATAAATACATATTTAACAGATTAAAATTTGTTTTTATTTGTTTAATGTAACAAACCTAAATTAAGTTTAAATACTACTATAGACTTAGATTTTGCGCTTTGTAGCACTGTTTTTTTTTTTTATTCTTAATAGTTCCATTTCCAATTTATGTCGTTGAATTAAGGATTTTCTTTCTAGTTTCGCAGTATGTAATTTAACTTTAAAATATTGCTCCTTAGTTGTACTATTAGAAACCTTCCCATTTCTGACTATATGATAATATATGATATGAAATAATATAATAAAAAAACATTTTAGCCAAGTACCTATTTGTTAGTAGCCTAATTACATTGTGACTAATTGGGAAACTGCACTCAGCTTGAATATTGAGGGCAAAAAGTGGCAACGTAAGAAAACATACCTATTGGTTTAGGATTTGAGATGGTTGGTGGTATCACTGCATCATCTAAAACAGGAGCGTCATAAAAAATTGAATATCTATAGATACCTACTTTTTATACAATATATGATACAATAGCAAAGACATACCTATTGGTTTAAAATTTGAGAAAATTAGTCTCGACAGTTATTTCTTCAATACCATCTAAAACAGAGAAGTTCAGACCTATTAGGAATAGCGCCCAGTTGAGCATAGTATGAACTAATAATACTTGTAGTGTCAGTAGGTATGACAAAAATATGTTTGACTTGTAACTATGGAGTTATTAATAAAGAATTGTATTGTATTGTATTAATTTATTCAGATATCGCTGGATGCAGGTTGCTTCCAACCCGCCCATTTGGAAATTGATGGTGGGAATAAGTTCACCATTAGTTTCTTTGTTTTCAACGATGTTTATATGTCTACAAAATATATTTTTATTTAGAAAAACACTATAATTTACACCATACACTAATCACACAAACAAATTCTTACCCCTTCACGATATCTATTAAAATGTCCTTCTCCAACGACGTGTAATTGCATCCTCTTTTCTTTTTATCATTTCATTTTACATCTTATTTGGTCTCAAAATTTTAATTTTATTAGCTATTTTTCTTTAATAATAATCAGGGCCGCCAATTTAAAAGAATGACATTGACGTGACTTGACAGCCTACAATGCGTTAGCATCTGTTAGTCTGTGGCCTACAGTGAATGAAACGTTACGTTCCGTTTTTTATGACGCTGAAAAATAGGCAAACTACAAATTGCCAATATAGTAGGTATCATGAATTTTCAACTTCAAAAATCCAATCGTAAGAGATAACTCGTAAGACAAAATAATAGAAATTACATTTTAAAACAATTTATATATCTAATCAATAAATTATTTAAGTTTTTTGTTAAACGTTACTGCGTAAAACGAAATAGCTATAACAAATAATAAAAATTGTAATTGAAAACGTCCTTTTTAAGTAAATGTTGCCATTTATAGAAAATTCAAGGGCTGCTCAGCTGATCATGATCTTAAAATTCTTGAGTGGCGTTTGAGAATTCCAGTTAAATTTAAAGGCCTCTTAAAATTAAATAGCGCTCAGTTGAGTGGGTCACCTGAGTGACGTTTCAGTATTCGGGTGTAAGAGAGCTAAGTTAACTAAGTCGAAAGAGAGAAAATGATTAGTTCTACTTTTTCCTCTCACACTTACAGTGATGTTTTTATTCATCTGTTTGATTTCTTAACTAATTCAGTTGCACATTTTATTTTAGAATGTGATTGCTCTTAATTGTATATCGCATACGTAGTTATACCCTTACAAACCTTCACACACCACACACACACACACACTTACATCCTTAAACTCCTATATACACACACCCTTACACTTACGCACGCAAATGCATTTCATCTTAATCTATTCTTATTATCTTAATAAACGTTCATCTTAATATAGATTTTTTTTTCATTTTCTTTATTTTAATAATAAATTTTGTATTTTGTCGTTAACTTTAATATAATAACGTTATGTTTAGAACTATATGTATCAAAAAGGATATAATAAAGATTATAGCGAACGAAGTCGCAAGTAAAAGCTAGGTGTTTTTATAGGACGTTACTTTAATCTGTATATGCAATTACAATTAAATTATTTTTTGATAACACAAATATCTATTACCAATGCCGAACAGCGGTGAATGCGATAAAATATGAAATATTATAAGCACAGACGCTTTTAGAAATAAAAAAAGGTTTATTTATGGAAATAACGTTTTTAGGGTCTCTCGGTAAAAGTTCTCGTACTTAGATATAATTATCATACAAGTGTTCGGAGTTATGGAAATCTTTGTCCGGCGTTGGCAACCCTAGATATTCCTAACTTTCCTTCTCGAAATCTCAACAAAATAAAAGAAACTTCTCCATCTTAAATGCAATCACTTATGCTTTAAAAGACAGTTCACATACCTACAGTATTCACATACGTACAGCGCATGCTTTTTAAACCGACAACACTAAACAGTGTGAAATAACTTGTCGAAGTCGGTACCATGATAGTTCTAAAGTACCTATTATCACAATATTGTGCGCATGATTCGTACCGACTTTGACAAGTTATTTCAGACTTTTTTAGTGCTGAAGTCGGCTCCATTGTTTTTGGTAAATAAAATTATCGTTTTTTAGTGACATTCTAATTACGGGATCGATTGTCATTCATATCAATGATGATATCAGTAAATCATCAAATAGGCGTAACACTTTTCAGTTATTGTGTGCGAGTGTAACTTAAAAAGTGCTGGATCGAATCAGGGCAATTTAAAATAGGAACCACACGGGAAGAACCAGCTTTCAAATAAAACATGAATCATCAAAATTTGTTGAATCATCAAAATTGATATTGTAGCTGCGGCGTCTTAAAGGCAACCACGTATCAATTCGCTCCGTAAATATTAATGTAAAAAAGTGGTAAAAAGTGTCGTTTCTGAAGTGAATTTTAGATCATTATCTAGCTAAAAAGATAATGCGTGCAGTGATCGTTATTTGGTGAAAATTGGCCCAGAAACAGCGGAGATATAAGTAAATATATTTTAAAATATTTCACTAACGTACTCGCGCCGACTGCCGCGCGGTGACGCAGCGACACCGGTCCGCTATTGTTTCTACGCCGCATGAGTCACCCGAATACTCGCACGGTCGTCACCTGACTCGCAGTGAGGTGAAGCAGCAACTAACTCGCCGTGCGGTATTGCAGCATTTGCAACGCTAAAAATCGCCCTTTTTGCCTATGTGAATCTCGCCCTAACCTAACTTTACCATCACAATTAACTGATAACAATTTACCATGGAGAAACACACTACGGAAAATATTACTTTTAGAAAGCCGCTCAGAACCAGTTCTCTAAATGACATTACAGCAATTACTCATAACTCTACTCTATTTGAGACTACTATGTTGAGCTTGCCGAATTCTTAATAATATAGATGATAGATGAATAGATGATAGCCATGCCACAAGAGAAATGCAAAATAAAATAATCAAGCTAGAGAAATGATTAGATTCGGCCAATCAAGAAATTGAAAATTTAAGTTTGGAAAATTCTAAATTAATTAGAGACTTGGATAAATCGTATAAAATTATAGAGTTATACAAGAAAGTTGGGACTACAGAAGCAAGCTGCCTTACACCTTTGTCACTCCAAAAAGGGAAGTCTAAATTTAGAAGAAATAGCAACAATCCTATTACTCCAACATCAACTCCTGCGAAATACACATCTCCTTTTATCCAACGAGACGTCCAAGCATCTTCTGAAAAAAAAACGAATCCAACGCTGAAACCAGTAAAGGAAGTCACGACAGATATGAACAAGAATAAAGAAACTAATACTATAATTCAAAAACAACATCACATAAAGGTGCCGTTAATTAGTCAAACCTATAAATCAAGCAATGAATCTGCTAAGCCAATAAAACGAATTATTATTATGGCAGATGAACAAGGACTACATCTACGCTCGGCTTTGCAAAAGATAGTAGGCAACGAATACATAGTCGAAAGTATTCTTAAACCAGGAGCAAAGTTTCATCAAATCCTATCGAGCCAAAAAGAAGAATTGCGGAAGCTGAATAAAAATGATTACATTATTTTGTTAGGTGGAACTAACGATGTGAGTCCTTATAGATTTCAAAATGATTTAACCAGCTTCTTATCAGATAATAAACTCACCAACATCATTATTTGTGAAATTCCAAGAAACTCATCACTGATGGTTGGAAAGCTGAATGACAATTTGAAATCCATATGTGATAAATACCTACACGCACATTTTATAGACATGAGTTACAGTAGATATATACCGAAAAGGAAACACTTTTTGCTCAACACAGCTAGAAATATATTTAGAGAATTACTACGGTTGGATTATAAATACAAATTAAATAAACAAAATTATATAGCTCAACGCCCAAGTGAACCAATTAATCTGATAAAATATAAACACATATATAACAAAAGTACTCAAACAGAACAGGAAACAAACAAAAACTCTACAAACATACAATCAAATGACAAATCAATCCTGGCTACAATAAATAAAGATTTTTTTCGTATATAACTCTGTACGTATAATGCATCAAAATATAGATGGCCTAATTGGGAAAATAGACGATCTTATAGTATGCTTATACAATTTATCAAAGAACAATAGCTCCATTGATGTGTTATGCATAACGGAACATAATATGATTCAGAACGACTCATCATTTCTCAACATACCGAATTACATATTAGCTTCAAACTTTTGCAGACATAATAGATCAGGTGGTTCATGCATATTAATTGACAATAAATATAAATATAGAATATTAACTGACTTAACTTCTTTAGGTGTAATAAATATTTTTGAATGCTGTGCGATAGAATTAATAGAACACAAAATTATTATCGTGTGTATATATAGATCGCCCAACAAAAAAAAAACAATACTTGAAGATTTTTTTAAAACACTTAACGAGCTTTTGGGAAAAGCTTGTAATAATAATAAAAAAATAATTATTTGCGGAGACTTTAACATAGATAGACTGAAAAGAGATCCTTCCGCTAAACAATTTGAAAAAAATCTTTCGGATTTCAACTTAAAATTAAGCGTCAGCCAACCTACAAGGCTTCGCAGCAAAACATGTATTGATAATATAGCTCATAACATAAGAGGTTGTAATACTAATGTTGTGGAATACGCCTTGTCAGACCACACGGCTCAAATATTAACATGTCCTGTAAACAAAAGTTACTTTTTTACTCATTTTTTTAGGCGTAGGCGAGATTATAATAAAAATAACATCAGTAAGTTCATTGATTGTTTAAGTAGTCTCTCTTTCGATGATATCTACGACACAGAGGACACAGATATAGCCTACAACTATTTCATCGATACATTTGTACTATTTTACAACCTGTGTTTTCCTTTAGTTAACATTAAAATACCCCTTAACAAACGGCCTAAATGGCTAAGCAAAGGCATAAAAGTATGTACGAAGCGAAAACGATGCTTACTGTGGAAATATAGACGTCATTCAAATGAAAGCAACAAAAATATCTTCAAACAATACGCAGCTCGACTAAAACTAGTCATAAAACAGACGCAAAAAGCTCAGAACAATTATTACATAGAACAGTCGAGCAATAAGTCTAGAGCTGTTTGGGCTATTATAAATAAATACAAACAACACAACATTAAAGACGAAATAAAACGAATAAAAATAAACGGGACAATAATTACTGATCCGAAAAAAATTGCTGAATGTTTTAATAATTTTTTTATTGATGAGGTGGAGAATGTCGCTGTGAACAATACTGGCATCCAAGGAACGCTTAGGCACGCTCAATCTAATTCTTGTTTCATAGAACCTACAAATAAATACGAAATTGAAAACATTATTCAGTGTCTAAAAAACACAAATACTACTGGCTATGATGGCATTTGTACTAAAATAGTAAAGGCAACTGCTAAAATCTTATCACCTGTGCTTAGTTATTTAGTTAATAAAAGCATTGAGAACGGTATATTTCCAGATAAATTAAAGACCTCCACCATAGTACCCCTTTTTAAAAAAGAAGATAAAGAAGATATGCGATTTTATAGACCAATCGCTTTGCTACCAGTATTCTCTAAAATATTTGAAAGGGTTATATATACGAGACTAAATAACTATTTCGAAGCTCATAACATTTTTGCTCCAGAACAGGCTGGCTTTAGGAAAAAAAAGTGTATAGATAGTGCTATTTTGAATTTTTTAGAGAAAGTTTATACCGGCCTTGATAACAAAAAAAGAGTAACTGCACTATATATGGACATGACTAAAGCTTTCGATCACGTAGACCACAAAATTTTAGAAAGAAAGCTTGAACTATACGGTATAAGAGGTAACCCACTAAGTTTAATCTCATCATACCTTAAAAATAGGGTACAATACACAGAAATAACTAGACTAGATACGAACACTAAATTAGAAACCAAACACCTGTCGGATTTCAGAACTATAAAATATGGCGTACCACAGGGCAGCATACTGGGCCCCCTTTTATTTCTGGTCTATATTAATGATCTTCCTCATGCAATCAATCATCCAATGGTTATGTTTGCTGATGATAGCACTGCTATATTCACGGATAACAAAACGGGTGAACATGAAAATGATATTAATTATTCTATAAAATTAATAATTGACTGGTTAAGTAAAAATAACCTTAAAATAAACCTTGACAAAACTCATATAATGACATTTAAAAATATTAATTCCAAATTTGACAACTTAAATATAAATTATTGCAATAAACATGTTGACGAAATCAATACCACCAAATTTTTAGGAATACATATAGACTCCAATCTATCATGGAAATCGCATGTTGAGCATGTATGTATTAAAATCAATCAATTCGCATACGCGTTATATATGTTGCGTAAAGTAGCCAGTGATCATGTTCTTCTGAGTGCATATCACGCTTTCGTTGGCTCTACCCTTAAATATGGTGTTCTTGCGTGGGGAAATTGTACTGAGAAAAAATCTGTCTTTAAAGCTCAAAAGAAGACTATTAGGGCAATTTGCAGATTAAAACGAAGGGACTCTTGCAAACCCTTTTTCCAAAAATTGAAATTGTTGACCTTTCCTTCGGTATATATCTACGAATCAGCTGTGTATGTAAAGAATAATCTTGAAGATTTCAGTAAGTTGCGGAGTAAGCGACACAAAAACAGGTTACAAATAGCAGGCTATAGAACTGTACTGAGTGGTAACAGCACATTTAAAATGAGATTGTTATTATATAATAAATTACCAATAAGTTTAATTGAAATAGACAACATTGAAATTTTCAAATTTAGACTTAAGAAATACCTGATTGAGAAGACATATTACAGTATAGATGAATATTTAAATAATAATGACATATAATCTAACAATAATAATGTTAACATGTAATTGTGTGAATGAATTGTGAATGTTAGTTATCTCGTCATATTTGTGTATGTAATATATTATTGTAACAAAATTTTGCATGCCAAAGCGGCTAAAACATGGCGATCTAATATGCTATTATATTAATAACCCTACATTTAATGTCACTACCTATGTTTTGCAAAATAAATTATTTGAATTTGAATTTGTTCACCCGGTCGAAAGTTCTGAGGTAACAAACGTTAAAGCCTCCTTTTCGTCCTTTTTTTGGAGGTCCGTTGATAAGGCATCTACTTAATCAGCCTATTTCGTCTTAGGAGCACTCCTATTGCAAGTCGAAAGTTTAATTGCTACTTTATAAGTTTTGTTATTATTATAGACTAGATGGCCCGGCTGTGGCTTCGCTCGCGTGGCGTACCGAATACCACTCCTCGGACCTATATCGGTCGGTCGTGTTTTAGGACTAAGTTGCTTTCAAGATTTGTACAATAGTGTAGATCTAGATGTATTACACCGTGGTAGGTTTTATTTCGGACTTATAAAGTACGTATACGCATTTATATTCGTAGATGCAGATTTTAAGAATGGTATAGCCACAGTCTATGTAAACCTTTATGCTGTGGTATATAATATAGCCCTTTTATTCCGAACTGAACATCTGTTTGAATTATATATAATGTACTTAATTATGCTGTTATAAAATATCCCTCCTGTGTGTCTTTTGACATAGGCCTCCTCCAACTGCTTCCATTGTGTTCTGTCGGTTGCAACTCTGGTCCAGTAAGGCCCCAAAGCTAGGTGGAAATCATCATCCCATCTTCTTGTTGGACGTCCCCGTTGTCTGCTTCTGTTGAAGCTGTGGTATAGCTTTGATAAAATATTAACTAAATAAAATCTAATTGATTATACATAATATAATTAGATCTATACGCTAATCGCTTACTCCTTTGAGCCTATTTAAGCCTTATTAAATTATAAGAGCACTTTTTGCACGAGTGCTAATTTATGGGACATTTGTGTGTGACCTACCACGCCATTTCACCTTTCTGTGTATGGCCGTAGCGCTCTGCAAGAATACTTGAGAAGGAAGACTTAAATTTATGTATGAAAATAAGGATTAATATTAAAAAAAGAAACAAGTTCATGTTTAAAAAATGTATTCCCAAAACAGACTAGATACCTACATGCTACGAAGAAATAATAGTCAGGAACTGTAACTGCGTTAAAAAAATGACCCAACAAAAGTCGTGTTCAAGGAGGCGGGGCTTAAAAGTCGTGTTCAGTACGTCATCAGTCGGACATTTTTCTTGCAAGCGAGAACACTTCAAATCTTCGCGTCTATTTTCATTTTTATCATTGTGAACTACAGTTGTGGATCGTCATGCCAGCATTCGTTGTGAAGTGGTGCAGAAACAATACACGATTAAAATGTCCAGGGATCACTTTTACTAGTAAATAATAGCAAAATTATAATTATTCAAAGATGTTCAAATACGTTAACAAATCGAGATGGTCAATACTATGCAAAATAAAGTCAGTCAATTTTTATTTAATTTAGGATGTATTTTTTTCTTCAGGACTAAATATTGAAATGTATGTAATGTGCAATGGTTTTGCTTGTTATGTTTTATTCTCGCTTGCTTGCCAATTCAATGCGGCAAAAGAAGTGCCTAGCTGCACTTAAGCTAGAAAAACAAGAGTATGACTGCCTGTGCAAACCAGCATAGTTATACTACGTTAATTTTGACTGAAAACAATAAAATTATAGATAATAAAAAAATTATGGACCATGTTACACAAAACCTACCTACCAGTTGGTACAGTAAGTACCTACTGTTTTTTTAAATTATGTTATATAAAATATCATATTTATCTTTTATGCTGATGATTTGTCCCGAAGAAACATCAACATCTGTAAGAGCCTTTATTCTGCTCAACGCTGCGCGAGTTTAGGTATTTTACATTAGCGAGTTACTTACTAGCGCGCCCTGCGGCAGTGGCCTTACCGCTTGAGCAAAATAGTGCGCATTAATATTTGGATCTTTTTTTATCTACTTTGGTTTTTATATCACAAATAGACGTAGGTCAAAAAGGTGAAATCACTCAGGACACATTTTATTTTTAATATCGACATTAATTAACATAATATGATAATTAATAATCAAGTACATGTTATCTACAAGAGCATAGACTAGAAAAAAGTAAGATTTAACTCATGTAACTACCAAAAAGAGATGAGAATAGCAAATAAAACAACCATCAGGTAGTTCCTGATAGGTACCAGTTTCTGGATCCAGCATCAGGTCCTGGTCACAAGCTAGAAAAAAGGTATCGCGAAGACGATTTATACGATCCCAAACACGGTGTGTCTACTGTATGTCACTATTAACCATCACATAGTTCCTGCTACCAGTTTCCAGCTCCAGCATGGATTCCTGGATACCAAGTATAAGCATAAGAAATTTGGTTAATAGTAAAATACTAACCTCTCAAGGGTCGATGTCATTATAACAATGAAATTTCTATTGTGTCTGACCTTTGATGCACTAGATGTCATATAAAATTATTTGTTAGAATCCCACTAAGAAATGTTACCTCAATAAGTATCAGGAAGTTTTGAGCGCACTAATATTTAGTTGTGTAAGTGCGGGCATCAGAGCGATACGTCCTCTGACCTCTCTCTAAGAGGCCTCAGCCGCGTCTGACGATTCGTGACTGGTGCGACCGAGTTTATGATTGATTTTAAAAACGTGTGTGTGTAGAAACCGCTCGGCAATAACAAACTAATAAACAATTTCTAAATGTTGTCTATGGAACTTGAACTTGTTAATCAAATAATGTTCTAGTACATCAGGTAAGAATAATTGACATAATATACTATATCAATCATTATTATGTGACCCTTCAAACACTCAGCAAAAACGCGAATAGGCGCTTCCAAAGAGTTTACTCTCTAAAGAGATACTACAGACAATGAACAATAAACGATTGCCTACAGTTGGTATGTAATATAGGTAACTATATAGCATTAAAAAAACAGTTCATTGTTTGGTCAAATTAAAACACGTTTAATTTTTCAAGCTAATGAAAATTCACCATCTGCAAATTTGAAATTGGTTTAGCTGAGTTGCTAATTAATTTGTCAGTAATATCAACACAGTGCTTTTCTAAAGTAATTCTATAAATTGATTGAATTTTCTAAATTCTGTGACCATTGAAAAACATCCAGCTGGCAAATAACGACTTATTTTTTTTGTAAAATGTATAAGCTTAAAATGTTTCATAATCTTTCTTTACTACATTGCGAAGAATCTCTTCTAATGTCTTCTAGACAAAAACTTAATAAATTTATCATATTTCGCGAGACATACGAGATTTACGATTGATTTATTATTAAGTTGGTCCAGTCTACTTGTTGCATAATATCGTCCACGCCGCTATGACTCTGCTGTCATTGTAAACGTTGCAGCACGCGTGTAATCCAATCCCTGCTATCCTTCTGAATTTAAACCAATCACCGGACATGTCTATTTGTAACCTCGGAAGTAATTTGTATTTGGAATCATACGTTGTTTTGATTTGAAGGGCCACTTTTTGTGTGGAATTTGTTCTGAATTATGCTTCCTGACAATTATTTCTTCGTAGCCTACATGGCACTAGTTAGATAATCATATCCTTGATTATTACTTACATACTCGTATTAAGATCCTTATTTATACTGTCGTTCGTTTTAAGGTACTCTTCTAAAAAAGGTATTCAATTCATATTACCGTCTTTTATAATATTACCTCTTAACATTGTCCGATTTCAGTGATTTTTTTTTCATGGAATCATGACTTTGTTTACTATGCCTAAAAAAGGAACTTTATAGTACTTTGAAATACTGAAAAAATCAAAACGTACGGGCATAGTAAACGATGGCTTGATTCCATGAAAAAAAAACACTGAAATCGGACAATGTTAAGAGGTAGAAAAGAGTTTTCTCTTTTAGCATGAAAAGTACTACTCGTAGCTATGCAATCCTCTTAACAAAAGTTTATACGATTAAACATTTTAGCGCTTAACATAATCAGGTTTTTTTTGGTTAATTTTTTTAACTAATTCACGGTTACTCTTACAATGGTTAACTTAGAAAAGGGATACCGTGGAATCCTTTTTGTTCGTCTTCCCGATATTACGGCACAGTTAAAAGTGCCATGATCACGCACGAGTAAGTACACTGAATTCTATGCGGGTGAGCGACATTAACACCCGTATTTATAAACAAGCAAAAGTAATCACTTACGGCCTTATTAATAAACTTGTAATAAACCCGGAGTAGTTAAAACATCTATCTGTCAATTTTTCGCTTGCAGTAAATGTCACGCGTGAAAGCAAGACAAAGCATGTTACGCCTAATCTATGTTTACGCAACGTTTATTATAATTAAGGCCTTAAGGAAAAGTAATTAGCAACGATTTTAATTCTACAGACTAGAATTTGCCTGAAATTAGAACTATCAAGGACTAGAATTTGCCTGAAATTAGAACTATCAAAGGCTAGAATTCTCAGCCGAGTAATTAGTCACCATTTCCTTTGCTTGAGCAACGAGAACACGTAAAATATTAGTTCTTATTGCAAAAGTGAAGTTGTAAAAAAAGACATTCGCACACAAGTCTGAACTGTGAAGGATCCATTATGCTGTAAAAATTAAAATACCATGACAACAACCTAATACAAGTGTAAAAAGATACATCAAATTTTGATGCATTTTCTTTAGTAAGTCATTGCTCGACTTTAGAATAAGATTTTATGTTGAAGTATTCTATCATCCAGTGCTTACTTCATTGAGAAATTATTTAGCAACAAGAGATTACTTGTTTATAAATACGGCTGTAAGAACAAACGAAATATCGGGAGCTCAAACAAAAAGGATTACTTACACGGTAAATATCCCGTTTCTAATGTTAACCCATGTAGTTCTCAAAAGAAATACAGGTAGGTATTTAAGAGACATCTTATTGCTTTATAAAGATCCACTAAAAACTCACATACCTAGTATAGATCGCGGCGCGTAAGTTGAACCAAAATGGTGGTCTTCTGCGCAGGTACAGTTATGGACAAATGATAGACGAATAACGCGAGTTTAACCAAATATCAAATTTCATTAAAAAAATCTTTGATTTCCTTTCAAATCCTTGTATTTCTTGAACAAAGTGTTGTGGGAAGTAATCGTTAGGTATTATTAAATAGAACAATTATAGGAATACTAATCTTAATCACTATTATTCATGGGCGTAACTCCTTCTACATAATTTTTAAGTGATATTCTAGAACTTGGGCAAAGAGTTGCGATTTAATGTCTATGTCAGTTGAAGATTCCAATTCAGAATCACTGCTATCAGAATCTCCGACTGAGATATAAATTCTTCCGTCATATTATCGATGCGTGGTCTCTTTTGACGTAATCTTCTTCGATTGTATTGACGCTATATAACTAGTATAATCATATATGTTGTTTTCTCTTAAAAAATAATTAAATATTTCAATAACAATTCCACTCGTCTGTCTCCTTAAAGACAGCAGTGTTCTTGCCATTTACTTGAAATTAAATTTAATGTCCACGCGGAGCGAGCACGGGAAGCGAGCGTTTGCCTCGTTGTTATGGTTACGCACGGCCCGGCCACTCGCCCTGCAACTCGATTGAGACCCGAAAATGTGTTCAACGCATAGGTCAACTTACGTGCCGCGATCTGTAATAGCTTTGCTGCTTTGGGAATACATTAAAGGCCCTTAATAATTTAATACACATTTCACATAGGGTATTCACTCGGCAGGCGATATATTCTGCGCGGCTGCTACCAAGGTATCGTGTATGTCTTTCGCGTACGAGATTTGGAGCCGCACCGTGTTTAGGTACTGAGGGTAACTGAGTGTTGTTTCCTGCAATTAAGTATATAAATTAGAAGTTACATAAGTTTTTTCTTTAATACATCGGGTGCGATTCCCGAACAGAGAACAACTTTTCTTAATTTTATTTCAGTGTTTCCTTTCACTAATATCGATGACATGGTTTCTAAGAACAGATTTTTGTATGTGGAACTACCTAACCTAAAATACAATATACATGCAATATTTTGAAACTTGTTTGTCATAATTAATCTCACAACTTGTTTTGTTGTGGTTTGCGTTCCCACTGCAGAAAACTGTAGAGGTTTTTGCAAACGTTACCGAATATGTTGTTGTCAAAGGTCGCACTTAATAATAACATGACACGTTTTTTCTATAGATTTGTCACTTTCGCACAGTCGTCGTTTCTAAATCTCGCAACATGTTTAGATCATCAACATGCTGTGTGACAGTGCATACGCTACTCTATACATTGACATAGAACAGTGTTTACAACATGTTTTCATGTGCATGTTTAGGCAGTGCACGGTTATAGTTTCAGATTTCAAAGTCAAAGTCAAAATTATTTATTCAATTTAGGCATCAAAGACGCACTTATGAACGTCAACTTTTCATTATAATGTACTCTACCGCCGCGTTCCAAAATATATAGAGCCCGCCGAGAAGAAGCGGCAAGAAACTCGGGGCCATTATTTTTATATACAGTGGTGGTCATATAATTAAGAACGCTAATTTAAAGGGAAGATTTTTTCAAACTAACAAGTATAACCAATTGCATGTATTTTTTTGTATTTCTCTTGGTATCGCAAAACTTTTCCATACTAGCGGTACATTCATTGATACACATGATTGGCTAAAAAATTCATATATAAACTTTATACATTAGATCTGAGCCTAGTATTACTACTTACTGGCTGGTCACATAATTAAGAACGCTGAATAGTTTATTTTTTTATTCAAATTTAAATAGAGAACACTCTGTTGCTCTGTGGTTCTTGGGCACTATTCGTATAATTTTGGCGCCATTTAGTGCTGTAAACGTCTTAAAGGTGATTGCTTCATATAAAAACAATGGGGAAAAATAAAAGTTGTGATAAATCTAAAAGGGAAGTAATAATAAAACTTCGCGACAAGAATTGGTCATATAAAAAGATAGCCGACCATCTGCAATGCTCAAAAACTATGGTTTTCCACGCTGTGAAGCATTTTGCCATGTATCAAACTACTTCAACAGTTCCCCGTGTACCTAAACAGAGAAAGTCATCTCGTCGAGATGATCGCAATATCGTTCGTTTGGCAAAACAAAATCCTTTTAAAGGGTCTAATGAGCTGAGAAAAGAATATTTTGGTGAAAACAACCCTTCAGCAATCTCGGCACGCACTATTCGAAGGCGTTTGGTAGAAGAAAAGTTGCACGGAAGGATAGCAAGGAAGGTGCCCATGTTGAAACGGTGCCATAGGCAAGCCCGGCTTGCATTTTCAAGAAGGTATGAAAACTGGACAGTTAGTCAGTGGAAAAATGTTCTTTTTTCTGACGAAACAAAAATAAATAGGGTATGTTCTGACGGAAAACGATATGTACGACGCCCTCCGAATAAAGCATTTGACCCAAAATACACAAAAGTGACATTAAAGCATGGTGGGGGAAATGTGAAAATTTGGGGGTGATTTTCTGGGTATGGTGTTGGACCTGTTAAGTTGATAGAAGGAAACATGGATCAATTCCAATACAAAAATATACTGGAAGAAACAATGTTACCTTATGCTGAAGACGTGCTTCCGGTTATCTGGACATTCCAGCATGACAATGATCCAAAGCATACTGCACGCACAGTTAAGGAATTTCTCACATCGCAATCAGTTTCTGTCTTAGATTGGCCAGCTAACAGCCCAGATTTAAATCCAATAGAGCATCTTTGGTGCGAAGTCAAGAAAAAGGTTTCAGATCGACAGTGTGGCAATTTAAGAGAACTGTACGACGTTTTCTTAGAAGAATGGAACTCTATATCTCTTGCGAAATGTCAAAAATTGATAGAGTCAATGCCTCGCCGGTGTAAAGCAGTAATTAAAAGCCGTGGACATGCTACTAACTATTAATTTTAGTTTAAATGTAATAAATTGTTCTTTTTTTCCTTTACGCACTTCATATTAATGTGATTTATTTAATCTAAGTTTCATATAAAACAACTCTTGAACAGTTTAATAATTCGTTCTTAATTATTTGTCCAGCTTCATTACTATATGAATTTGTTATTATAGAGTATAATTAAATAAAAAATGTTAGCAATTTTATTTTATATTTGTATTCCCCTTTGCTCTATCCATGTGGCTATTTCATAACATACCTAGTTATTTCTAAGAAGGAACACATAAATATACGTGACATGATTTATATTTTAAAAAACATGAACTTTAAATCGTTCTTAATTATATGTCCACCACTGTAGATGTTTACAATGTTTCTACTTAGGTACTACAAATATTACATTTTATGGGTGGCAGAGAGACAGCTTGCCAGAAGTGGAGTATTCCTTAAGTATTTCCCATACTGACCCATCTAAATGACCCATCCTATAGTAATATAGGTATCTAGAGCCATGCCATAGATTAGAGTTTGAGAACAATCGTGAGTATTAAAAATTATACTAATATAAATATACCGGCTGCACTCACTTGGTATTGTGTCCGTTTAAGTCCGACGACGTTCCGAATTTCGAACGTATAAGGAGGTTCTTCTTCAGGGAGTGTTCACGTTTGAATATCGCATCGTGCACTGCGCCTCCCCTATAATTTTCAAAAGGTCCGGTTGGACGCGGCCTGCATCCAACGTCGTCCTACGACCATTATTATTATTATTATCAGGTCGTCTGTCCACCGTGTCGGTGAACGACCTACGCTGCGCTTGCCGGTCCATGGTCTCCACTCCAGAACCTTCCGGCCCCATCGGCCATCTGTTCTGCCTGCTACGTGCCCTGCCCTGCTGACTTTCGTTCTTCTACGGATCTCCTCATTTCTGATTCGATCACGTAGAAAAACCCCGAGCATAGCCCTCTCCATAGCTCGTTGTTCGACTTTGAGCTCACCTATGAGGCCCATAGTAAGAGACCACGTTTCAGTGCCATAAGTCATCACTGGTAACACACATTGGTCGAATACTCTTGTCTTGAGGCACTGAAACCGACATAATACCAAGTGAGTGCAGCCGGTATCTTTATACCATAGATGTTTACCTGTGTTGTTGGTCCAGAGTCGAGTCGCGATGGAATCACAGATAGGGGCAAATAGTGAGCTGCTGACTGAGCTTGCTGTATGCAGGTCACGGCGGTGCGCTGCAACAAACAACATCATGTTGACATCACACTAATATTGTAAAGGCGAAAGTTTGTGTGTGTGTTTGCATGTTTATGTGGCTAAAACGCTATCCGCGAAACGCCAAAACAAGAAACCTCATTCTTTTAGTCTATGGCCAATCGCCATTGTTAGATGTGCGTGCATAGGAGAACTGATTAATTTTTCCCGCTACTAAATAAAATGATTTTTTAGTATTATTTTCTTCACAAGAGTGTTGAAAAACGTCGTATGATACACGTGTGTATTGATAATTACCGTCCTCGGCTCTCTTAATAGGATTGCATAGCTAATACTTTCCGAACTAAAAGAAAAAACTCTTTTCTACCTCTTAACATTGTCCGAGTTCAGATATTTTTATTTTCATGTAATCGTCACATTGCTTACTATGCCCGTACGTTTTGATTTTTTCAGTATTTCAAAGTACTATAAAATTCCTTTTTTAGAACTATACCTGCCGCGTAACCGTCAAAATAACATTAAAACTGTACCATAATATACTATTATCCTAAAAATATGTTTGTATGACGTATAAGATATATTTATGTCATCAATAATAAATAAGTAAATAAATAAAGATCAAACGCGCGTCAGCGTCGTACAGCGACCTGAGGGCCTACTCCCACCTTTTACGAAACTATCATAAATCATGAGCGTTTTGTAATAAGCTTAAAATAATTATACTTACTATCGTACTCCCACCGACACAAAACGGTCAACCAAATTTAATGCTGCAATAAGACTACTTTAAGAGGTGGGAGTAAGGGATCTACAAAAATATGACACTGGAACAATGAAAGTAGTGTCAAAAGTCACGTCAAAGTACGCGAATTGAGTGAAATATTTGATACTACGTCATCAAAACGTCTATCGTAATCCATTATTATTTTAAGCTTGCTTCCATCATTATTGACGTGGTGGTACCAAATTTAATGGTATGGTTGAAACATGACTACTTTAAGAGGTGGGAGTGTTCCCTGTTCGCGGAAAATTCCACACAAGTTAGCAGTTCAAAGGCGTTGCGAACCGTAAAAGGCAAGGAAACCAGACCCACTAGGTAGGCCTCTTGTGCAAGGGAGCGTCTTGGTTGGTACTATAGCAGTGTCAGATATTCTGTCACGAACCAATAGTGCGTTAGCATTACTGTGTTAGGGTGTGAAGGGCACTGTAGCAAGTGAAACGTCAGGCACACGACTTGCCCCTTGCACTTATTTGCATAAAAAATATATAATGAAGATAAAGTTACATACATACATACATAAAATCACGCCTCTTTCCCGTAGGGGTAGGCAGAGACCACGGATTTCCGCTTACTACGATCCTGACATATCTCTTTCGCTTCATCTATACTCATCAATCCTTTCATACATAAGCGTCGGTTTAGGGTACTTTTGACCTAGCCTTTTTTCAGAACGTCTTCAATCTGATTTCGGAACGTTCGCCTAGGTCTTCCCCTTCCAACACTTCCGTTTACTTGTCCCATGTATACCTGTTTAGTCAGTTTAGAAGATAAAGTTAATTGCGTTAAATACACGTTTTATGCCGAGAGAAACGGATCGTTTTGTTTACGAATCGTAAATTATTGACACTATTCAACTGACTTCCAAAAAAGGAGCAGGTTCTCAGGGCGACACATTTTTTCTTTTATGATAACTATTTACAGAGTACCCTGATTAAGAAAATTCGTTTAATTTTGTATAGTATACTTCCAAGGTTGTTTCATTTAAATTTCATCAAGCGCTTTTTTAGTTACAATCCAATAACTGAAAAGTGTTTCGCATATATTGATGATTTCGTATTTGACGGCGAATGACAGTTCATCCCGTATGTAACCAGGGTCACTATAAAGGGAGATTTTTGTTCTTTCAAAGTCAAAGTCAAAATCATTTATTCAATTTAGGCATCAAAGACGCACTTATGAACGTCAATTTTTCATTATAATGTACTTAAAGACTACCGCCGCGTTCCAAAATACATAGAGCCTACCGAGAAGAAGCGGCAAGAAACTCGGGGCCATTCTTTTTATATAGATGTTTTTACAATGTTTTTACTTAGGTACTACAAATATTAGCTCCAGTGTGTTGCCTTACAAAAGAGAACATAATAATGGTATCAATAGGACAATACACGCTACATCTTAGTACACGAGTAGATAGATCTTTATAAAATGGAACCGACTTCAACACTAAATAGCTACGAAGAAATAATGTCAGGAAGCATAACTCAGAACAAATTCTACATAAAAAGTGGTCCTTCAAACCAAAATGACGTACGATTCCAAATACGAATTATACTTCCGAGGTTACAAATAGACATGTTTGGTGATTGGTTTAAATTTCCGACGGAAAGCAGGGATTGGTCCACGCGCGTGTTGCAACGTCTTCTATGACAGCTGAATCATAGCGGCGTGAACGATGTTATTGATTTAGCACGACTTTTATTGGGTCATTTTTTAAGGCAGTTACTCTTCCTGGTATTATTTCTTCGTAGCTAAAAAGTGTGAAATAACTTGTTGAAGTCAGTACAATATTGTGATAATAGGTACTTATGAACTACAATGGCACCGACTTCAAAAAGTTATTTCACACTTTTTGGTGTTTTGTTTTTTTGTATGAGATAACTGTCAAAAAGTAGCAAGTAATAAGTAAAACGATCTTTTTCTGGATATAAGAACCCGGGGTTAGAGTAAAAATAGCTTCAACTCTGCTTAAGTGTGCCGTGACCCTTATAATCACGTCCCAGAATAAATAATAGTACCTATCTTATAAACAACTACAACTTTGATGACTGCAACAAGAAACATTATGAAACCATAATGTTTTCATAATTAAATCACTTAGTAAATTGATTTTAAATTACTTTATAAACTATTCGTTACGATTTCACTATCAACCACTGATACCACAAATCATGGGGTAAAGCGAAAAAAAATCATATTCAATTTAATCCTTCCTATACCGTGATAATAAAAAAAAAAGAATGTAACTGACGTATATGTACGTCTGTGGGGCGCAAATGGTTAATGCGACCTCACGTAGCCTATAACATACATATACACACATACCGGTCAAATACACAACCCTCCCTTTTACTTCACCGTAGTCGGGTAAAAGGTTATGTTTATAAAGAAGCAAGTAACTGGTAGAACATTCTCGAAGGTTTACGAGAGACATCTATCGATAAACAACGATATTATCGTTGTTTATCGATAAATGTCTTGCTTCTTTATAAACATCTCTTGTAAATTTCTCTTGTAGTCTCTTGTAAATCTCAAGAGGGTTTTTACTACGTAACAATAACTTTGCTTTCCATAATGTTTCAATTTAAAATGTATGTTAGTGGAAACTTCTATCTAAAACAGTAATAATCACACGTATAGCAATAGTAATGAGGATAGCTATCTGTGCCAAGTTTTAAACTAGCGAAGACGAATACGATTACGTCGATACTCGATCTCGCCTACCTACCTAGCTTGTGATTGGCGTACTCGCTGTCAATTTTAGTTCTACAATTGACCGCGAGGTAGCACTGTTCTTTTTTTCATACAGTTTTTAGCGGCAGTCGATATCGAGCATCGATTGGTGTCAATGTTGTAAACTCATGGTAGACCTACTGGAACCATTTGGCTCCATCAATACGAAACATTATATGATGCATATATACTAATTTGAAGTGTTAAGACGAAATATTCTTCAAAATTAACAATTCACGAATATTTAAAACTAGAGCTTTGAAAACGATGAATTGCCATTTTTTGTTTTTAATAACTAACTAAATACTTATTTGGATATGTACTATATAGTATAGTCAACTTCATATTAAAATTTGAGTTTTCCATTGCAAGTCTCATTGGTTGAACATATTTCAGTTTTAGTTGACAAAAGTCTGCAGCGGTTGTTTAGACCTTCAAAAGCTGACCATGACTCCTTTACCATTCTTGCATATCTCACGTGAACCAGGCAATGTGATTATATCATCAAACATATCCTCGCTCTTGCTTTTTGGTCTCTCATATACGATTAAAGTAAAAGAATGGCAAACCTCTGTGTGTTTTGGGTACCCTACATAGACGGACCCACGAGAAAGGAAACCATGCAAAACCAGCAGTCCTTAGTAATACTAAGATATTATAAAATTGTAGCATATTTTTTCCAGTTGGGGTTTAAAAGTTATCAGCATTGATATTTTTTTTGGTTAATTTGGATAGGCAGAATTCGTTAGCTTAGAATATATGACTGGGCTTTTCAAAAGAAATCTATCGTAATAAAGAAACGGGTGCTGGGCAATAGGTATCGTTATCGTAAATATGGATGCAACCACTTATATTTTATGTGATAACTTGAGAAATGACAAATGTACATAACGTACGAATTTAATAAAAAAGGAAATAACTATTGGTGTCACTTTGTCCTGTCATTTCCACTCTTTTGGCAGAATATACGTAGTATCAAGGAAGTTGCTGCATATTATTCTATAGTATATGAACTGAATAGCGTTTCGTTACTGCCAAGCATCAACTACAAGCATCTTCTGCGTATTAATTTGTTTGTTTTACTTTTAGGTTTTCTCATTTTTCCCAACTGCTAATTAAATATAAATATACTTATGAATAAAATTATTTGCATCTACTTATAATAAATAAATTTGGCATTTCATTCTCCGTGGTTTTCATTCTCAGTGTGTACCCAGATGACCATTCTCCTTTCGGTGGATTAAAAAAAATCGTAAACTTTACCTAAATACACTCTTGAAGACGATATGAAAATGGAATGAATCAAATTCATTCAATCTCTGTGGAAGATATTTTACAAAAAAAAAAAAATAAAAAAAAAAGTATGCGTAATACCAACAATCAAATACTTTTACAAATCTAGTTTTTTGTGATATGTTTTTTTTAAATAAATTGAAACAAATATTGAAAATATTTGAAAGCATGCTGATTATTTCAGACAACCATACACCGTCGCTACCTTTTCGCCTTTAAAAACATATAATACATTCACATTGTGGGTGACCTAAGGTCAAAGGATGCTAGAAGTATGCGAGTGTTATTGACAAGGTGATAACAAGTCACAAAGGCATCAGTGATAGTGGAAACTAACGGAACGGTGATTAGACGTTGTTGCCAGGTCAATAAGTTAATAGTTGCACACAGATACTAATTATTTACTTTAGATGCACAAATAACATCTACATTGTAAATGATATTAAATTCAATTCTAGTTTATGAATAATATTAATTCCAGAAATTATTGGCTGATAAATCATTCACTTAATAATTGTTATGCTGTGATTGTGCTGACCTAATAGTAGAATATAAAAATCACGTTTTGATCAGAATTTCCGTTTGCTAATATAATTACACTAATACTATGTTAATAGATGATAATGATTTAAATGATGATTGCTTATTGCACCAGGGCAATTATACAATGTAATTGGAAACCTTGTGAACTTATTTTATGTTACAACAAAATTGTTAACTTGTTTGATTTAATAATAAAATATTGGTTAAGTGATTGTGTTAGCCAAACTAACATAAATGCGAAAGTAAATCTTTCTGTCTGCTTGTAACCGTTTCACAACTATGGCCCGTATATCATCCGCGGTCTAATCTATGCCTCTTAGGTAGTTTAACCCTTTGAGTCCCAGATACGTCAGTTTCATTCATAAATCTTGTTTTAATTATCACGGTATAGGAACGATTAAATTGAATTTTTGCTTTACCCCACGATTTGTGGTCTCAGTGAACAAATGATTGTAATTATGAAATCGTAACGAATAGTTTATAAAGTAATTTAAAATCAATTTACAAAGTGATTTAATTATGAAAACATAATGGTTTCATAATGTAATATGCTTGTAGCAGTCTTTATTGGAAGAATATAAGTAGAAGAGTATAACTTGCCTCTTTGTCTAGCGTTTGTGGACTATGAGAAAGCCTTTGATTCGATCGAGACGTGGGCAGTGCTTGAGTCTCTCCAGCGGTGCCGTATTGACTATCGGTATATTGAAGTGCTGAAGTGTTTGTACAAAAACGCCTACATGTCAGTCCGAGTACAGGAGCAGAGTTCGAAGGCAATTCCATTGCAAAGAGGCGTGAGACAGGGAGACGTTATATCTCCGAAACTGTTCACCGCTACATTGGAAGACGCCTTCAAGCTTCTGGAATGGCAAGGACTTGGCATTAATATTAACGGCGAATACATCACTCACCTTCGATTTGCCGACGATATTGTAGTCATGGCAGAATCCATGGAAGACCTCAATACAATGCTCGAAGGCCTCCATCGAGTTTCCCAACGGGTAGGTCTTAAGATGAACATGGATAAGACGAAAATTATGTCTAATGCCCATGTTGTACCTACCCCAATATCAGTTGGGAACTCAGTTCTCGAAGTTGTTGACGAGTACATCTACCTGGGACAGACAGTCAAACTAGGCAGGTCCAACTTCGAGAAAGAGGTCAATCGTCGAATCCAACTCGGCTGGGCAGCGTTCCGGAAACTTCGAGAAGTCTTCTCGTCAAAAATACCTCAGTGCCTCAAGACAAGAGTCTTCGACCAATGTGTACACACACACTGTGTCAATGTGTCACTGGTAACACGTGTTACCAGTGATGACTTATGGCACTGAAACGTGGTCTCTTACTATGGGCCTCATAGAAAAGCTCAAAGTCGCACAACGAGCTATGGAGAGGGCTATGCTCGGGGATTCTCTACGTGATCGAATCAGAAATGTGGAGATCCGTAGAAAAACGAAAGTCACCGACATAGCCCAGAAGATTAGCCAGTTGAAGTGGCAGTGGCCATGTCATGCATGGCAGTGGTTGATGGGGCCGAAAGGTTCTGGAGTGGAGACCACGGACCGGCAAGCGCAGCGTAGGTCGTCCACCGACACAGTGGACAGACGACCTGATGAAGGTCGCAGGACGACGTTGGATGCAGGCCGCTTCCAACCGGTCCTTTTGGAAAATCATGGGGGAGGCCTATGTTCAGCAGTGGACGTCCTACGGCTGAGATGATGATGATGATGATGATGAGTCTTTATTGATTTTTTCATAATATGAATGGCAGTTAATCTATGAATATGAAAGCATCAGAAAGTTTTAACGGTCAGATAAACTGTCAAGTAGAGCTCAAACCAGAGTAAAAACAAAAAGGCTACTGCCCGTCAGCTTCTGACTTTCAGCTTGTATTGTTTGTTAGAATTGACTTGAAAGCAGATTATTATATTTATGAATAGGTACAAACAAAGTGATTAAATTCTCTTTTTCTTCTACGTATTTTAGTTTTTGTTTTCTACGTATAAAATTTGGCGCCGCGCCGTCTGCAATGACGCCGCCGTCATTTTTTTTACACAAGTGACCGATAATAATGCACATTTAGACAGGTGTTGCTACATTTATAAAGGCCCATTTAGATGGAGAGAGTTTCTCGACTCGAAGGTACGATTATCGTATGATTAATCTCGTATACACAATCGTAGGCGAGAATTTAGTTCTTGCCAGTATGCAAACCATATGGTACGATAATCTTATGGCGATTATTGCTTGCGATAATAGCGTACGATTACTCGCTATGAAACGTACGAGAAACTATCTCCATCTAAATGGCCCTTTATAATTAATTAGTTAATTGACCAGTGATATGCCATTGAAATTAGGAGAAGGGAGAATCTGTAAATCAAATTTAAGGTTCGTTTAGTTAAAATCTGAGATAAGCGGCGATTGCTATTACGGGCCTAAGCGGTTGAACTGATATGTATGAAATTTGGAAAACAAACCATCCATATTATAAAACATGGACTAAAGATAGTCTTGACCATGGTTTAATGGAAATTCATATAATATTAAATTTAAAAAAAACATTGTTTAAGGTTTAAACTCACAGAACTAAGACAGATATGGTATGTAGCCCTCAGAAGGACATGTGATGCATCCCATCTTGATTTATCGCACAGTTTCCAAGCAATTACAATCTTTTCTATATCCTACACACACACTCAAAGTCAGTAGTCATCTTACCAAATGCAGTTCCATCTGATCACACACTGAGAAAAATTCTTCTAAATTCTTGTCAAATCTTGGTACGGGATTATCAATACTTTTCCTGAAATAAATTATAAGAAAAACTGCATTATTGAATGTAATTTTAACAGAGCATGGAATTATATAAAAATGTTGGATTACATCAAGGTTGACTTTAACTTTGGGCAAATGTTGGTGCTGATGTTACTTATGGCTAGTTTCTATATTGTACATGATAATGGTTGGATAGGTAGAATATAATATGACCAGCTAGTTTGACCCTACTTGAAATTTTACAACTTAAGTCCAATTTCCATATCTAAGTTATTAAACTATCATGGTCACAAACATAAGAGGTATTCAAATTATCAACGGAATAATTACCATGTATATTTTCTATGAGTTTCCGATATTTCGGCACTGTTGCAAGCGCCATGATCACGGATTAACTGAGGAATTGCGGGTGGGTGAATGTTTACGAGCAGACGAAATGGTCTACCCACTTCCGTACTCGTTTGTTATGCGAGGCACCACTACTATTGTTCGCACTGTTAGTTTTTTTTAAATCTCGACACACAACACTAACCATATCAGCTCGAACTTTGGGACTATTACTGTTTTTGTTTTTACACAATCGTACCACTGGATTCCAGATATTCAACAGTTGAAAACCATCCTCACGATTGAAATTTTTAAACTTCGTGATTACAATCGCTTCTCTGACGAGTCTTGGTAAGTAGTGGCGTTCTGTAGAAAGTATCTGAGGGATATGCAACTCGATCCCGTGGTTCGTACCTGAGTCCAGGAGATGTTGAGCGATGGCAGATTTTTGTGAGTCATTATTTTTAACTGATCTGATATGTTCCTTTATGCGACAAGAAACAGTGCGTTTAGTTTGACCAATGTAGGAACTACCGCAGCTACAATCAACCTTATATACACCTGGTACTTCCAACGGAAACCTATCTTTTGTTGCCGTAGCCACTGTGAGATCTTCTTGAAAGGAGTGAAGGTAGTATTGACAGAGTACCTACTTGACAAGTATATTAGCTACCTTGTCTGTCACTCCTTTGACATAAGGCAGATATGCAGGACATCGTTCAACCTTGTACTGTACGTGTTTCCGGTTTTGTCTTGGTAGGGGTAATTGTCCACTGTAACCATTTCTTTTTAGGACCCCGCACAAATGGTGAAGTTCATTTTGTAAGTGTTTCTTGTCACACAGGTTATATGCCCGGTTAACACTGAGTTTAGATGACAGGGGTGGTGACGCGAGTCAGCATGCAAGTAAGTGTGGGTTGGCTTTCTATATACTGAGTGGCTAAGAGAACTAGAGATGGGTTGTACTAGGTAAATTCGAGACTAGGTGCACCTGTTCCTAGTCTATGCAAATACGTGATCCAAATACCTGTTCCACATAGTCTTACCTAGTATCGCCTACGATTTGCGTAGCGTATTAGTCTTCTCATAATACTTACTTTAAAGAATGAATTATAAAATAGTAGACTAGAACAAATAGAGTATAGGTACCTACTACTTATATTTATTACTACTATTATTTGCTAAATGTTCAACTGATATCTTCCCTTCATACTTTTACAGGATTAGGACTGTCAACATAATATACTTTCAATTTATTAAAGGCTTTGGAAGATAGCATATTTATGAGATTTGAATTCACTAAATCTACTTTTATAAAAATGTAATCATATAAACAAAAGAAAAGTTTGTTCTAATACCTACATAGGGAAATATAACAAGCACTGCACAAACTGCACTTTAAATAAGTATACAATTACTTTTTACTTTCACAAGAATAGGTACGAGACAGATACTCAATTCTACATGTAACAAGACGATGTATGTATGTATTGCATCGTCTCACTTCAACCGGACTTCAGCTACGGCTTTAGCGTATATTTAGCAAGAGAGAGAGATAGTACAGGTGATGTACTGAATTAATGCTTATTGTGAAGGAAGACTAGTTAGACTTAGTATCGTGAAGATTGGAATAGGTGCCACCTAGTCTCGTAAAATACATGTTCCTTTGATCTGTTCTAGTAAATACAACGCACCTCTAAAGAGAACCATCTTCACTCACTTTGATTTTTATGTCAAGAAAAGGAATGTTTCTCTCTCTTTCCATTTCGTACGTAAACTTCATCTTAATATTTTATTTTCTTCGGAAAACTAACAGCTACTTACAAAACATAACAAACACATTAACTAGTATACTTATGGCTAATTAAAAGTATTCACATATAAATAACTTTATACAAACGGACAAATACTAAATAGTAACTCTAAATGTGTGATGATTTACGAATCAAAGAAGGAATTGTTTAACATTCGTTAAAAGATCTACATCTATTTCTCTACTCATTGAATTGTAACACATACCAATGAATTGTAACAACATAACATTTTGATACATTTAAATCTTAGTTTATTAACAATACTTCAAACCGGTTTAAATCCTCTTGCAGTCTTAATGAATCTTCCATAGTTCTTAATGGGACTAAGAATCTTCATATCATCTGCATAAGGGAGAATTTTTGAAAAGAGAAAGCAGCGCGAGATGTCATTAATAAATAAAATAAAAATTAGTGGACTGTGCAATGATCCTTGGGGAATTCCTGGAGGGGTGCTCATTGGACCAGACATGAAGCCATTGAGCACTACCGTTTGACATCTGTTTTGCATGTACGACGAGAACCATCTGAAAAGGTTACCACTAATGCCAGAGCGTTGGAGTTTCTGCAGTAAAATGACATGATCTATCCTATCAAAACATTTGCTATAGTCAGTATAAATTATGTCCACCATCATATGAATGTTATTCAAATGAGCCAAGTATTGTTGAACTTTATTTTCATCCCCTTCTATAATAATGAATATATCATCTATGTACCTCTTCCAAAGCTTAATTGGAAACGGTGCTAGTGAGTTAGCTGTATCTTCAAAGTGTTCCATCCATAAGTTGGCAACAACTGGGGCCACTGGACCTGTTGCAACCCCCCTGTTGCAACAGTGCCGAAATATCGGAAATTCATAGAAAATATACATGGTAATTATCCTGTTGATAATTTGAATTTAAATATCTGTTTGGTTAACCATTTATCATTGTTACAACTACATGTAGTGTGAGTGACAAAGAAATAGTTATTTGTTATGCAAGGCTGCAAAGTTGGTTTTTAGTGCGTTACTTTTATTGAAACTTCAGTGTAGCCAGTTTGACTAAACTTGCACTGACATGAAATAAGTATTTAATGCATTTTTGCTGTATAGAAGAGTATGGACAAGAAAGGTTCAAATTTGAATTTTTTTTCCATGATAGCAGACAAAATGCACAAAAGCACTCAGATTTCTAACAACAAACAGAATCTTTCCGAGGTTGTGAGGTGAAAGACATTTTCTTATATCTATGGTTAAGTCAGTAGAGTTTTTGAGATCTTCAGATAGTAGATATGAATATTCTTTTTTACCCTCTTATCATGACTTTAACATCAGGCAGTAGATATTACATCTAATTGAGGCTATAATATAATGTAAAAGGAGATAATACTTACTGTGAATTTGAGTCATACGTGTGATTTTGATGTAGAATTTGGGCTGCAGATTTTAAGGTCATCTAAAAACAGATAATTCCATATTATGTTATCTTTATAAAGTACTTAAGGGTTTATTTATACAATTATTGTCATATTTTACAATTTAAGGCTAATGTTCATTATTTCCTGGGTGGTAGGGGTTTTTGGCCCTTCATGGTAGCTACATATTCAGCCTCCATGCAGTATAGCCCATATCCCAGTATTACTGTGATTAACCCATAGACTCCAGTTACCATAGAAAGTATACTATGCTACTAGTCCAGTGTCACGCAGACCTCATTAAACTCTGGACTGCGTACCAGGAAGCCTTCGACCAAATAATGTACAGCCAAAATTTGATCGAACATTGCTAGAACAACCTGTACCATTATCAAATTCAAATACAAACCATTATTATTTGCAGAGTACAGGTAATACAGGTGTTACAGTGTTGATATTGTTCGCTATACTCAACCCTTATTGGGTGTGCATATATCTGTCCAAAAAGAGTTTGACATAATATAACTTAGGTCTTAGATTTGTTGGTTTCAAACTCATTTGTGGATTTTAATTACTGTTTACCAGTCAAGGAAATGTAATTAGGTACTTTGACTTAAGTAGAAATAAATAAACCTGTCCATCTGTCATGAAAATGCAACATAACACTTTACCACTATCAACACTGTCACATTTGACAGCCAATCAAGATTTGGCTCACTCAAACGGTAGAAAAATGTTGACATGTTGGGACAACATTTGCTCTGACAATGTCGTGAAACGGGTGTGATCAAATCTTGATCCGGACAAATTTTGGCCTAAAGGCCTCTTGTTGTTTTGTTAAATTTTGGCTTGTCCTGTGGCTTGCTGGAATGCAGCCCTAGGTGCCACTACCACTGATGATGAATATGTATGATACAAGGTGGTCTTGTGTTGTTTAGTTAAAATTTTAAATATTCTGCTATTAATTTCATCTCATTTCTATTGTGTAGGTGGAAGAAATAGGTACATACAGGTATTGAGTCTCGCAATGACCCCATCAAGGTTTTGACTTTGGAGATATTGTCCATTTTATCTTGTTGTGGCTGTTGAGGCATGGCTGGTTGCATTTGTTGCGGTGATTGCTGTTGCATTATTGTTCCTGGTACCTGCATCTGCATCCCGACATTAGGAGAGGCTCCCACCGGGTTCATAGGCACATGCATATTCATTTGATTGTGGTTCATCATTGATTTTGAGTTATACTTTTGTTGTTTCTAGAAGTCAATGTCGAAAAAATTATTTGTACTTTGTTGTTAGGTATAATATGGACAAAATATAAGATTATTTTTTTCTTTCCCTCCGTGGTCTTTTAAGTTAGGGCATTCAATTCAATTCATTTCATTAGCAAACATCAACACGTGAGATTTGCAGACACCTTTTTAGGCTCTACTGAAATTTTAATCAGTTTCAACTTCGTTCAAAACTTTCGATATGACTTTCAACGTCGTTCCCTTTAGCAATTTCAGCTTTAATAATATATGTAGCGTAATCTCTATTTGGAATTCTTCTAGTATACCTATGTAATATAAAACAACAAAAGTTTGTACATATTGTTTTGTAAGTTTGTTTGCACAATTTTTTATTTTGCTTGTCCTGTCCTGGGTTCTTCTTCGTCTTCTTTGGTTTTATAATGATATATTTATTAATATTAATATAGATTAATTAGACTATATCTAAAGATAGATGGAAAACACTAAAGGAAAGAACGGGACTTTAGCGGGAAGTTTAAACTTTTAAGTGCCATTTACAGTACGGCCGACGGATCAATGCCATTCTGAAGTAGCGTGTAGATGGCTGCGCAGTGCGCACAAGCGTATTTAGGGTCTCAACCGAGGTAAGCGGCGGGGCGCGGGGCGGGCTAGTGATGTGGCCCTTTTTTGCAAGGTGCTATTGATTTAAATCGACATTTATTGATCGATATTCACTCGATTATCTAATTATTATTTAATAAATTTAATAAATTTAACTTTTCAAATAATAATATGTAGCAACGTTAATATGAAGGATTGCCATATTTGCTAGGGCCATTTAATTAGACTGCCACTAAATAAGAATTATTTTTATTCTTGTTTATTTTAAAGGGTTTTGTCAATTTATGGTTGTTAGCGAACCGCAGCTAGTATCTAACATAGATAAGAGAGTATTGTCTCATCTAAGTGTCTACAGGTAACAAATATGTACTACATCTACACACACACAAACGTTCTTAGTTATGATTTTAGGTAAAGTAACATAGGAAAGAAAGCATCCGAGTTTTAGAAATAATTTATGATGTAGAATCTAAAAAGACCAAGTACTTAATGATATATGTGTTTGTCTCTCTGTTAGATATCCTTTCATATAAAAAAAACATAAATCTTAAACGCAACTATACTATCTATCGGACTTAATAACTTGTAGCATTAAACTAGAACTATTGACTGAGCGAGTGCGAAGCACGAACGAAACGTCTCTCCAATAACTTGGACAAAATTGCTTTCGTATGTCTGTCTGTCAGGAGGGCCGCAAGTTCATATCTATATATAGGTCGCATTTCTCAACCGATTCTCGTGAAATTTTATGAGCAGGTTCAATAATTTTATAAGTTTTTTGTTGATTCAGTATATGGAAAATTTCCAGCATAGGTATAATTATTTCATAGGTTTTTAGTATCCTAAAATGAAACTAGATCAATGGCTCCATAAAAATACTATAAAGACTTGCAGACCAAGCAAAGTGAGATTGTTTAAAGGATTTTATTTTAAGTCCGCGGTGAATATTTATTCAGTTTAAGCTGCGCAAAGATATAATCACAAAGTCGATTGCTCACAGAGCCACTAGTTAATATCATAGAATAAATAAGTATTAACATTTTCTACAACGAATTTAATCATCCGAGTCTAGTGTCTCATCAATCGACTAGTGAAAACACTTATACCTCATCACTATTCGCATGGCCTGATGTTAAAAACGCCGATCATGTGTCTCAGTCACTCGTATACGTTTGGCGCATGATTGTTACTCTTTCTCCCGGGCGGTACACTCTTTAACAGAAATATTAGTTTTTCGGTTGATTTTGTGAATATTTTTGTTTTCATATATAAGTTTGTAAAGTTTAGTTCGTATTATATTTCGGTTGTTGTTTTTGTTAAGTATTATTAATTTTTTGTTAGGTTAATTTGTTATCAGTGGTTTAGTACGCGGAATGCCACGGTGTAATGTAACTTTACGCCGCCGCCGGGCAAGAAAAATAAAACGTGCTCGAAAAATAAACACATTAAGTTACTAACGTGAGAGTTATACAAAACGGTATGGTGTAATCCATACGCACCATTCGTTACATCCTTGGAGAAGATAAAAAGTGCAAGTTTGTCGCATTCTTTCGTACTCCGGGCAAGATAAAACTCCGTTCAAAATCTGTTACAGGCATAGACAACTTTGATAAATATGTAGTTAAACGCATCATACACAACCTCTATAAAACCGAAAAGGAAATTCCATCACATGAATGGTCGCAATTAAAAATAAATAAAAACTTTCAAGGAAATCGTAGTCGTTTAGCCACAATAACAGAATAATTAAGTTTTCATTAGGGAAAAACAGAACTCAACAAATTCTAATTAACAAGAGCAATAATATTTGAAGAAAATGTAACACTTAATTGAAAAAAAAAAAAAATCTTAGATATGAAGTTAGGCTCTATATGTGAAACTAATTATAATTAAAAAAGTTTACGCATTATATATAAATGGTATGTTTCATATTATGTTAATAAATATTGACTGAGTAAAATAGTTACGACTGGGAAATTTAAGCAGATTTAGAACAGGTATAGTTAGTAATTATTTAATCTCTATTTAACTGAAGAATAATAATATATTACAAAAAGTCTGTCACTTAAAACATAAAATTAGTGCTCGATATCTCGTTTCGGTGAACAAATTTTTTTACACAACTGTACATGCGCGAACAGTCTACGTGCCTACCTTCCGAGCGGCATTTATCCGTCGGCATTACTGTACTTTGACGAATCATAGTCGCACGCTCGTTTTCCATGTGTAACATTAGTGACGTAAAGACGAGCGCGCGGGTATCGATATCGATAAATAGGTAGGTGCTGTTTGATATCGAGTTAGCAAGAAGCGTTCCTATCTACTTTATTAAAATATTGTTATGTAAACCAGAGTTTTTGAAATTCATAATAAATTTAAGATAATTTAATCCATATAGTGAAGAACACATTCTAAAATAACAAAGATTATAATTTATTTAGAGCAATACATATTGTTTACATTAAATATTGAAAGCACTTATGTTTTGTGAGATAACGATTCAAAACATGCATGATTACAGTTTCTTATTAAACATTTTCGTTTTGTTATTTAGGTAAGTACCTAACCATAAATTAATATGCATTAAATAACTGTAAATACGTACATATTAGTCAAAATTATGTGAAACAGATATCAGTAATGTTTTTAACGTAGAAACAAGTTTTTATATTGATAATAAAAAAAATGAAGAAAATCTGGGCTGATAGGTATCAAATAATACCTTAATATAAAGGTTTTTATTAGGTTTATTTAGGTAAAAAAAAATTATATACAATAATATATAATTTCTTAACTTATGTTATCATATCATGGACTAGATTAAATTAAAATATTCAATAACGTGTGCCTTTTTCTGTAGAGATTTCTTGCTTTATATTGTTTATCGGTTAATAGTGCAGTGTATGTGGTGTTTGTACTTGGATCTGCACGGCACTGTATGAATCCTGAATTTGTAACAGCTTGGTTTTTACATAGTCTATAGTCAACTCCATATTTGAGTTTTCCATTGCAAGGCTCATTGGTTGACATATTTCGTTAAGCCTTGTAGCTTTGAAAAAAGTCTGCAGCGGTTGTTTAGACCTTTATCTTCACAAGCTGACCTTAAAACTTACCATGACTCCTTTGCCATTTTTGCATATCTCACGTGAACCAGGCAATGTGATATAGCTTCGCTCTTGCTTTTTGGTCTCTCTTTATCCCTTATCAGAATTTACCAGTGTCGTATGAGTGTACTCCCACAAGTCGTGATGGATAAGATACAAGTCAATCATAAAATTCAGTGTATTGTAAAATGAGTTTCCATCTAATTTCTCTATGTATGTTAAACTCATACCCGTATCGTGGGCCGGCTGCGATCTCTCCAGTCGTTCACCGCTCGAAGTTGTGCTTGCAACTTTACCTTCTGTAGCCATAATAATGTTTACACTCGTTCTTCATGAGATATCGAATTGACACATAACCTGAGCGGGATTGAGTATCTTTGCTTATCGATACAATGAAATTACACAACATTTGTGTATAAACATATATTATAAAAATAGAAACAAGATAATTAAAAAAAAGTAGTTTTCACCTTTTACATGCTCTAATAGAAATAAAGATAACGAAGCCCCGGTTAACAGAACAAAGATTACTGTGGTGAATAATGCGTGGTGGAACAACCATAAACAACATCTTTCTAAGGCTCACAGGAAAGTAAGGAACTGTAACCCCCGTGTTTTATACTTACAATTTTCTCTATGGTTTTATAACCAGATACCTCCGATTTTTTTAATTCTCTCCTGCTCTTTTGACGTGATGGAGCGCGTTTAGAACCTCGGTGAGAGCGCACGGGGAGTGCAACATTTCGCACTAACGCCGCCGTTCCGAATCTCAGGGTAAAGCACTCGGTTGCTCTAACTCGAGTATTCCGAACCTCGGAGCGTCGCCACTTTTTAACCATCAAAATCGATCGGTTAACGGTTGCAACTCGCATCTGACATAACTTTGAATCAGACTACAACAAGCTTCTTCTTCTTCTCTCATCTCAAAAAAAAATTAGCCTTGATTTCCGAGTCACGTCAATACTGCTTTTGGCGATCTTATTACTATTTTCCATTCTAATTCAAAATGGCGCTTTTGACAGGTGCGATCTGTCAACCATTTGGAATGGGTTGAAATCACGCTCACGTTGCTCACGGCATGGAATAAATGCACACTCAGACAGATGGTAGCTATCGCATCACGCACACATCATCAAAATTGTGATTTTTGACGGATTGCTCACGGTAATTTCAGTTTGTAGCGTGGTCGTTGAAATCGAAAAATGGTGTCCTTGGTGACGTAATCCGTGACGTCACATGAGTTTACGTTGTCGCGCTTTCGTTGATTTGGAATGGTGATCACAGCGCTAAAAGTGATTTTGACGCTACTCGGAAAACAAGGAGGTACGGATCAAGTGATATGTCAATGTTGAATTTGTCAAAGTCTGTTTGAGGTTAGAGCACAACCGTGGCCGTTTCGTACCTCAGAGCGAGTTAGAAAACAACTGCACAACCGCATTCTGAGGTTCTGAACGCCCCCATGCTGGCATAAATGTTCTAAATCTAAACAATTGCCAATTGCAATATGATTATTGGTATCATTGTCAAATATGAGGTTTTAAATCAGAAAGGAAAGATGGTACTAAACGTTGTTTTATGGCCAGATATCCCCTGGAAAAAGTACGGTAAGTAGGATATTAGTTCATAATAACGACCCATACTCATAAAATAAGAGCTAATATAGCCATAAATTCATTTTACATATACCGACCGCTTAGTTCAAATAAAATAGTGCGGTGCTGCATTTTTTTTTTGTAAATATGATATCGATGGTTTTCTTTCGACTTCCACAAAGGAGGAGGTACTCAATTCGACTGTATTATTTTAGGTTTGTTACCCCATAACTTTTGACTAGGTAAACCGATTTTCATATGTTTTTTTTATCGATAGCTGGTGCTTCCCATTTAAATTTCATCAAATTCGGTAGTTTTTGAGTTACACTCCAATAACTGAATTGAACGAAAGTCGGTTTAAATTATTTTATATTGTACTTGTATTATTTAAAGTGTAAAAAATGGATCAAATGTACGGACTAGGAAGACCAAGTGTATATACTGATCGAAAAACTTCCCTCGCCAAAAGTCAACCCTGGGTGCAGCAGCTATGTCATGATGGAGTATAGAACAGGCTATATTAAAGTTAAAGCAATTCATCAAAATTTCGTGTCCATACATTTCGCTGTTGCGGAGTTCCACTATCCACCTCCTGACTCCATTATCAGATCCTGACTTGATAATGGGCCACCTCAGGAGTACACTTTTCCTTTCGAATGAAGAAATATTTTTTTAAATCAGTCCACTAATTGGCGAAAATATTGATTAACATACACAAAAAAACATACAGACGAATATATAACCTCCTCCTTTTGATAATCAGTTAATAAGTGTTATGTACCGTGTGTGATCCACGGGGAGCTACTTGTTCAATATAAATCTTTTTCTCATTTGAGGGGGCGTTTCATTGATATATTATTTATTTTATGTTTTCAGCAAGAAGATAGCATCAGCATAGCTATTTAATCCATGATGCTAATTCCTGAATTTCACCACCGCACCAGACTGTCGTCATCAACAGGATTTTCATCCTTACTCTATATCTTATATCTATAAGAAAAATATGAAAAGTGTAATAAATTGAGCCCTCTCAATTTACACTTTTCACACATTTCTTATGCGAACATTGGCTATGCAAAAAAATTGAAAAGTGTAGAGAGAGCTGCAGAATGTTATAGGCCGCATAACTAGTAGTTATGGAATCCATATCGATTAATTTCGAATAAAAAGGGTGCACATCCCTATTTTATCCCTAATGTTGGCAGAACTGTTAAGTTCGTTAGGTTGGCTTTCGGAGGCGTACACTTTTTATTGTCTATGATGTCCCGTCTCTTCTCTATTGTATTCTCTTTGGGTCTATGGACTCTATTTTCCTTGATGGGATGGGGAGGGAGCATAGCACAAATTATAGGAGCATAGATTAATCAGACTATATCTTAAGAGGACGGAGGTCAAAATAAATAAACAAACAAACATTTCTCTCCTCTCGAAGTCCTGAATATGTCCTGAAGTGGACATAATCTGATATATTTATGAGAAGAAGTTATAAGCTATGAAAAGTTTTAAAATTTACAACGCTACGGAGCTGTGGCAAGTAAGTAAATTTACATCAGAACCAAGAATATATTATACCCGACTGCCAGAGGAGAGTTACCTATGACTCAAAGGTTAGTTACTCATGAGATTGGACCGAAATCCTGCTTCCCCGTATAAGAATACGAGTGCCCAGGTGTCTACTACACATAGTTTGGTAGGTATACATTACTGATTCCACAGGTGCTATAAAGATGGAAAATCATAAACTGATGTGTTACATGAACCTGGATGTTATTAGGGCTCAGCTGTGTTGGTTTTGTTTTTGGAATTGACAATCTGATCAAGACCATCACACTACTGCACCACTAATAGTGTACTACACTAATATAATTTGGCGTTGGCGAAAATAATGCTTAAAACAGTCACAAGGGCATTCGAATTGGGAATATGGAAATATGGGTGAAAACGTTGATTTGGACTCTGTTCAGTTTTAGCAAAGCTAAAAAAGAGTTATTAATGTCACCAAAATGTGAAATTTTTGACCCACATCCGGAGCATGGTTGTTTGTGACTGTTTTTTTAAAAACTATCTATTTTCAGCATAATCATGCGATTTTAGGTCTTATGCTCGGTTTAGCATTTGAGTAGGGTGCTAGTAAAAGTTGCAAAAGTGGCAAAAATAATGTTTATGATCTTTACAAACGCTTTAACAAAAGAACCAACAATAGTAACACCGCCAATACCCTCATTGCTAATCAATCACACCTTAAATCATAAACCCACTTTTCATCAAAACTTATGGCTGTGTAAAATTTGAATCTTTTGCAGAAAGAAACTAGCCTACCTTCAATTCCTACATTCTGCCAGAGTCTCGATAATATTGTAGGAAACAATGGTATTCAGCTGGGCTCCATTACTGAACTGCTAGGCTTGTCGGGCACTGGAAAAACACAGCTATGGTAAGTTTGTATGATTGGTCAGTTATCTGTCTGTTCTTTTTCATAGCAATACATTCTTGTTGCAACAGTTTGAATGCAATATGGTCATCTGTAAGTATATGTAATTCTAGATTTAATTTTTATCACTCTCCCTTCCGTTCTCAATAAGGGCAGGTTTTTTTATTTCATATTTCTTCCTAATGTATGGAACTACTTGCAGTACTTGATAGTGAAAAATAGTATATTGTAGATACTGCCAATAATAAAATTGTTCTGCTTATCAGGCCTATCTTTTCACAAGCTTGTGCTTACTTTAGCACTTTGGTGTTTAAAAATACATGCCCTAATTTCATCAAAATATTAGATTATGAGCATAATTTTACAATTTCAAATCAAATATCTAAATAATATATAACATAAGATATTAGAATGTGATAGATGATAAAATGTTTAAAATTTTTATCATCTATCACAAAATGTTTAAACATTTTATCATCAGGAAGAACAAAACCTCTTTAGGGCCTTCTTGTTAGAATAACTCATTACATCAGTTTGATGCAAGTTAAACTCTTGGGCTAGCAAGACATAAGGTATAATGTCGGATGAGCATTGTAGTGCCATACCATGCAGAGCTGAACAGCTTTAATAAGCTATCCAGTCAAAGCTTTGCATTTAGTCAGATATGTAATAAATTGGTTTTCTTTTCACATGCTTACTTATACTAATAATAAAATAATTTTCTCATACTGCTTAACTATTGGGGAAAAATAGCTGTATGAAAAATTACTATTACTACTATATAACTTTATGTATTACTTGCTCTGACTGATTCATCAACACAGGAGGCTAAACCCGTGGCACTAAGAGCTTTTTGGAATATGTCACTCCTAAGATAGTATATTTATTTCTGTGGCTTCATATGACCAAGTGCACAAAGCCGTTAATGGGCCAGTATGTTGCTATATAACTTATTTTTTCTTTCAGCCTCCAGTTGTGTGCTTCTGTACAGATACCTAAAGATCTTGGAGGATTGAATGCAGAGGCTCTATACATAGACACTAACACTAACTTCACATTGTCCAGGTTAAGAGGTATACATAAGTGGTTCTAGGGAACTATACTTATTCAGTGCTAGCATCAGCACATGACTTTGTTGCATGAAATAAGGTTATCGCAATCCCTCAGGTACTATGTAGTGTTAAGACAGTTATGACCCCTAGTATATACTACCATCAAGAATCATGCCTACACTAAATAAGAAAAATAAAAATAAACTTTAGATATAAATAAGTTTAGGTTATATTAAAATCAAAGTATGACCAGTAAGGTTATTATGTATCTCAGTTGCTAAAAAATGTTGATTGAAATCGAAAAAAATGGCGGCTCTATGTCAAATTTGTGAGCTCGAATCATCAACTTCCTAACATTTTTGCTTACTAGAGTTGTCAAAACTGACATAGAGCCACCATTTTTCAAGATTTCAATCAACATTTGTTAGCAACTGAGATTCATAATAGCCCTGTTGGTGAAGTCTCACTTCACTCCAGAAACCTGAAAGAGTGAGTCTGAATGCCAATATTGTCATGATGTTCAGGACTAGCAGCTTTAACTCGCCAAAAGGTCCCACACTTACTCCATATCTTACAATCTACATATCTACATAGTCCAGTCAAATTAGGCGATATGCAAAAGAGTGGACGTAATTCGCGAATGTGGGTATTTTTGTTCGTAGTGGTTTAATATGCTTCAAGAATCATGTCTAACCAATCTCAATGAAAGTAATCCTTCGGAAGAGGTTAAATCGGGTAAAAACTTTGAAATTGCATAACTTCATTCAGGAAAGAGTGTTGATCACTATATTTTTATACTATACTTAAAGTATTATTATCTACCGTCTTACTAAGTATTTTTTTAACCGACTTCCAAAAACAGGAGGATTTTCTCAAGTCTACGTGTATAATCACGCAAAACTTTTTGCAGGGCAGTCTGATTTTAATAATTCTTTTTTGTTTGATAGAGTATACGTCAAAGGTAGTCCCATATAAATTTTATCAAATTCGGACATTTGGTTTTTGAGTTACAATCTAATAACTAAAATGTGTTTCGCGTATCTCGATGATATCACATGAAACACTTCAATTGTCCGGACTACATTTGGACTTATCTCTAACAAATAAAAAAAAAGTATTAAAACTGGACTACCCTATAAAAAAATACGCCTATACATAAAAAAAATACAAAAAAAATACGCGGTGGACGGGTGGACAGACGACCTGAGGAAGGTCGCAGGACGACGTAGGATGCAGGCCGCTTCCAACCGGTCCTTTTGGAAAATCATGGGGGAGGCCTATGTTCAGCAGTGGACGTCCTACAACTGAGATGATGATACATAAAAAAATGTACACCTCGACTTGAGAAAATCCTCCTTTTTTGGAAGTTGGTTAAGAACTCTGGGTGACGCTTGCTCAACCTTTTCTATTTCCCTCTGACATGCCAGCATCGTTTATCCAATATGCTGCAAAAGTAGCTGGTATGTATTTGTTTGACATCTTTGATAGTGTTTATTGTTTTGACAATCATTTAAAAAGTGCATGGTAACAATGTACACACATCAGCTTAAAGCTGCTAGTGTATAAAGCAATATTAATAATTAATACGGGACACTAGAAAAATTGTGGCAAAGCCATACATGCCACGCATAAAAGAAAACTAGAAACTAGAACCCTTACAGAGTGGGTAATACAAATTTTTCACACTCACTTACAAACTTTCTCGCATTTATAATAATTATGATTGTACTATTTATTTATTTGAGTAAAGAGTATCCTTTGATTAAAGTTTGTATGTATGGATGTTTGTTACTCTTTCACACTCAAACTGTTGGGCCAATTTTGATGAAATTTGGTATGGAGGCGCTGGATTAACACATAGTATACTTTTCAACATCATCATTCATTGCCACGCAGGTGAACTGGGCCATTTTTTGATGAAATTTTGTGTGGAGGTAGATGAGGCGCTGGATTAACATACCTATAAGATACTTTTCATCATCGTCCATCACCACACGGGTGAAACCGCGGGCCGCAAATAATTATTAATAATCGCGCTGTGCAAGCGGCAAGTAGCGGCGCCTGCGCACGAAGGCCGATTGTCATGGGTTTATTTATTTCCGAGTAGGTATTTTCTTCATTTTACATTATTTCCTAAAATTTAAAGCAAAATTTCATGTTGCAAAACATGAAAATGATATAGTCATTTATTTGTATAAGGTATTTTTTCCAGAGATACTTAATGCGAGCTTACAAAAATGTAAACAACTCATACCTTCGTGCGACGAACTAAATGAAGACGAAGCATTGAAAAAACTGCATTATGTCAATGCGTTCGGCCTGGAAAAGTTCTGTGCCTTGATGCATAGAATACCCAAGTTTGTGTCTGATAATTCTAAGGTAAATAAACATAGTTAACAATATCTATTCAAACTATGAATATAATAAAAGGGCACTACTTTTACAGTAAGAATTGCAAAATACATTGCATATTTCCTAATTTTTACGATCCATTTGCGCACTAAAATTTTTAAATAAGTACTTTAAGATTTTAAATTTTACTTTTTTTTTATAATTTGATGGCCAAAAACCACTTAAAATATTGCCTCCTGTCTAATGTATACTTTGTTTGTTCTAACGCGCTAATCTCAGGAACTACTAAATGAAATTGATAAAATAGGTTAGTGTTGGGATAGCCCATTTATTAGAGAATTTTTGAGAAGGGCATCGATGGTCAAGTCAAGAAACCACAAGAGCTAGAAAGAAGCCATCTTTCGATTTATAAGAAAACATTAACTGCATATTTAGTTTTCTCTTTGACTTTTGACGGAAAAGGACCCCAAAAATAATTACTATACTTAATTATATAAATTTTACCGAAGTAATAAGTTGTTCAAAATGGTTTGCAGTGACACCAATGCATAACTTAATACGTCTCTAAATACATTACTGCATTTGATACCATGACATGATTTATCCGCAATAAAATATTAAGCAATGAGCTTGGTAATCTCTCAACCGTGACGCAACGAGTTTTAGTTCGTTCTTGAGGTAACCCATAGCCTTCGTAGATAAAGAAGGCTATGCGTAACCCCAAAGGAAATAATCAGTCGATCGGATTATCTTGCCGGCTATCTATCTATCCCTAAAATTTGCGTTCAGTTTGTCGCAACTGGATAGTCCCTAGGTTGTTATGAGCTGGCCCCGTCTTGTTAGAAACACAGATCCCGTTTCTTGGCTAGTGGCAAATTATCAATTTCTTGAAATTTATCATTTATAATGTCGACATTTAAGTACTTCGTAGCATGAAAAAAATATCCCTCATAGGATTCCACACCAACAATTAAAAGAACATTTTAAAATAGGTAAAATAATATATAATAATATAATCAACTCAAATCCATTCTTAGAAAGATCTTTCAACCACCACACACCAACACAAACAACGTTATACTGATCATCATTATTCGAAAAAATATGAATGGAATTCTACTTACAGATGAGTTTCCTACCGTGTAAAAATATTAAAGAAGTAAAAATTTGCTAATCCTTTTATTTTTAGTAATACATTACTTTGCAAAGATTGATCCTTTGATTTGATGATTGATTGAGCAACAGAATCCATTTTTGAAAACTCATTCGGGTCGTTTTCCGTCACAAGTAAAATATTAATAAAACTAATATGCAGTTATTGTTTTGTTATAAATCGAGGCCGTGGTTTAGGACTTTGCATCAACGCTTTTCTCACACTATATGAACGAAGCCGCTGGCGGGTCAGCTAGTAAATAATTAATAGACTGGGAAGCAGTGAATTACTTCCAATTTTAATTTAATAAACAATTTCAGTTAAGACTGATCGTGATAGACTCAATAGTGTTTCCATTCAAAGAAGGGATCTCAGCTAAGCAGAGAACTGGACTACTGTTCAGACAGATGGCCGAGTTGCAGAAGTTAGCTGTTGATCATCAAATTGCTGTGAGTGTGTTATTTTACGTAAAATAACGCTTAAATTGCATACTGGCGCTATGTTTAGCAATTTCCAAAACTGCTGATGGTACGGGAAACATATATAATGTCAGGTTGAAAAGTTTTTGTTTAGCATAGTGGCTGAGACAACTTGTGACCTACAGGGCTATTATGTATCTCAGTTGCTAACAAATGTTGATTGAAAAAGAAAAAAATGGCTTACTTAACTTACTAACATTTTTGCTAACTGGAGTTGTCAACACTGACATAGAGCCGCCATTTTTCAAGATTTCGATCAACATTTGTTAGCAACTGAAATATATAAAAGCCTTGCTGGTCATATTTGTAGGCCTTCCAAAATGAGTGAGATTTCTTTTCTGCATCAAGAGAAACTATACCTATACACATGAAATGAAACTAAGTTTATAATTACTGTTATAAACATCGTAAAAGTAAGTTGCTACTGCATCTTACTTTTTCTGATGGCATGCGATTATAGTCGCCTAAGGATTTTTGTGTCACTGGGCGCATCACAACTACGTTTGAAGACTGTTAATTCGCCTTTTGAAGAGCCACATGTTATAGCTTCCCGGAATACTATAGGATTTTAAGCTTATTCCACATGCTGTGAGGCAAAAAAGATCCCAAGAATCGGACGCAAAGTGATTTCACAAGGCTATTATAACATGTGATGATAAACCCCCAACAGCGTCTTACATACTATTAATAAAAATATAAAATAACGTTTACATTATCATATCCTCGCATTACGATTATCTATGCCGCATGAGGCACATCACAAGAACCGAAAGAATCATCATCAAATCATTCTGCTCATCACACAAATGTGTCCGGGCAAGGGATTGAATCTGGGACCCCGCACTTCAAAAGCATGGTCGCTACCAACTGAATTAAGGAAACTGAGTATTTTATTATCTTTGGGCATCAGATTGAAATTATTCTTCTAGCTATTGTATTGTCTGCTGGATTGAAGCCTATGATTTATTCAATTGCGAAAAAATATTATCTAAACTACTCGTGATATATACAAGGAGGATTTGACTTAATTTTACTTAGAAATACGGGCACATTCGGTGGTCTTTTTCAAGGAGTGTTCGGGACGCCCGCGTCGATGATGTCTCGCTTAGTACAGGAGTGCTAAGCTTAAACTAGTCGGACCTATGCGATTAGTATTTCGGTAGTAATCCCATATTTCTAAGTAGCAATGAGGATTTGACTTATTGGGCTGTGCATGAAGCGGAAGATCTTTGACTGATATGAAATACAGAACCATCGCACAAGATAAAAGCATCCAAAAATCACCTTATAAATAAGAATACCCCCTTAGAAGCTTCGATGCGTCACAGATCTATCTGTCGGTTGCGACGTACCATCATCAAACTTTTACGAAACAAATGTACCTATGTCTTTTCTTCGGCAGTTAAAAATCAAATAATTATTATTCTAATACCGAGTTAGCTGTTAACTTGCCACCCTATGTGTGGCAAGAAAAAGGTGTGTTTATATCAAGCTGCCTAGTCTCAGTCAAACCCAATAATCATGTTAATGTCTCAGTCCTTAACACTACCGATTTCAACGTCAAAATCACATCCTTATGTGTTGAACTAAATCCATGTGATCTCCCTGACGACATTCAGATTAGTCATATAAATCCTACATTTCAAACTCCTGACAGAATTCATAAGGTTAAAGAACAGATCAGATCTTCTCACCTTAATGATGAGGAATCCCGAGCACTTCATAATCTATGCACGGAATATTCTCATCTCTTCCACCTTGATGGTGACCCTCTGACTCATACCAATACCTTAGAACATGCTATCAAAACAACTAGTTCACAGCCGATTCATACAAAAACATATCGGTATCCCGAAGTTCATAAGGATGAAGTAAACAAACAAATAGCTAAAATGCTTGATCAAAAGATCATCAAACCTTCCAGTTCTCCCTGGTCCTCCCCTATCTGGGTAGTCCCAAAAAACAAGATGCTTCTGGCCAAAAGAAATGGCGAATCGTAATCGATTACAGAAAGCTCAATGATATTACAATAGGTGATGCATATCCTATCCCTAACATAACCGAAATCCTTGACCAACTGGGACACAGTAAATACTTCTCAACCCTAGATTTAGCATCTGGGTTCCACCAAATCAAAATGAACGACGCTGACGCAGCTAAAACTGCATTCTCCGTTCCTAATGGACATTTCGAGTATACTCGAATGCCTTTTGGTTTGAAAAATGCACCTGCAACCTTCCAAAGACTAATGAACACAGTGCTATCTGGTCTACAAGGTCTGCACTGCTTTATATATCTAGATGACGTCATCATTTACAGCCATGACCTCTCCTCACACGTACAAAAACTCGAACTTGTTTTCAAAGCTCTAAGAGAGCATAACCTCAAATTACAACCAGATAAGTGCGAATTCTTACGTCGCGAAGTAGCTTATCTTGGTCACATTATCACTGATAAAGGTGTCTCTCCAAATCCGGATAAAGTCAAAGCTGTTGTCTCTTATCCTATTCCTAAAAATCCTATTGATTTTATTTGATTTTATTTATATTTATTTTATTATTATTTATTTTAAATCCCTAAGGGTACGGATTTAAAATAATATTCCATCCGGCGTGAGGATGAGAATCGTAATAGGCGACTAAACCTGACTTACCAGGTAGGTTAGATTGCTTGTGCAAGAGGCCGTCTTGATTGGCACCACCGCAGTGCTAGGTATTCTACCGTGCAGCAATAGTGCGCAAGCGTTATTGTTTTTGGAGGTAAAGTGCAATGTACGAAGTTACATTACTGTAGGTCTATACCATGAGTTTAAAACATTGACACGAAACAAATTATGAAAAAAAGAACAATGACACCTTGCGGTCAATTGTAGAACTAAAATGAATAGAGAGTACGCCAATCACAAGCTAATAGATAGGCGAGATCGAGTATCGACTATAGATGACATTTATGTTGCAAACTCATGGTAGAGCTACAGTACGAAAGATACTTAGAAACCAAAGTGGTGACGAGCCAGTACAGTACTACACTTCAATTTCCGATGATTTTCATAACTAAATAAATAAATATTCCACAACTAACACACAACGCCATCTAGTCCCAAGCTAAGCAGAGCTTGTGTTATGGGTACTAGACAACTGATAAACATACTTATATATTTCTAAATACATACATATTATAGATAAATTACACCCAGACACAGAACAAATGATCGTGCTCATTACACAAACATTTGTCCTGGGTGGGAATCGAACCCACGACCTGTGGCATAGCAGTCAGGGTCACTAACCACTAGACCAACAGGCCTGTCAACTCATAAATTAAATAAAAAAACCAGCGGTTCAAAATACATTTCATATTTCAAAACAATAGAACACGTTAATAGAACTTTGAAAACATAAAATGTCAAACAGTGATTTCGTATATTTTTGAGTTATGTTATTTGTACTGTTGTGTCCTTGCAGGCCTTGTACCACGAAATTCTAGCGATACCAGTTTGTATAGTAAACGATAGAATTAGCGATACACGTAATGTATTTTGCGACATCGTCGTGAAGGACAGTGAATAGCCTCTACTCCCATTTAGGCACTGATTATAGTACCTATATAATTCTACAGATAGTATTAACAAACGAGATGAGTACGCGTGTTGGTCTGTCCAGCGGGTCCATAGTGGGTTCCCTCGGAGACGCGTGGTCGCATCGCTGCAACAAACGGCTGCTGCTGACGTCACAACCCTCTGGTCCTCGACTGGCTCTGCTTATGAAGAGCAATGATTCGCCTAGCGCTGTGGCCAGGTTTCAGGTAATTATGAACGGATATTGTATTCGCAGGTAAATTTGGGTTATTCCTGTTGTCCCCTAGTGAGACCAACCGGAATTTATATTCCCGTTGAACCCCATTAAAATGTATGATAATATTCCAAATCAAATCACATTAACTGTATTGAACAATATACATGTATTATTTTATTAGATAATATAAACACAAACATCAACAAGAAAAAACTTCAAAAATTAACATGAAAATGGAATCAGGTATACAGCGTGCAATGAAACGATCTGGGAATACTGAAAAGTGTGCATAGGTGTACCTAGTCAGGATTCACGTGGTAAAGTATCAAAATTGAAATGGCTTATTTTTATTTAAAGTTAAACATAGTAGTAACAAGTAACTGATTTTTTGGATAGACCTATTAGAGGTGCTCTTAAAGTTAATTGGGGTCAATGTGCTGTGCAATCCCCACTTCACCTATTCATTCACCTACGTCTCCGTCCCCTTACCCTGCCCTCTCCAGCGCCGTAACCGACCCCAGGCCCAGCTTAGGTTCCTTGTTTACCTAGCCTACATTCTTGAGGTCATTACCGTCTATGGCCTAGTTCTTCAGGGATGAACCTGCTTCAGTATTAGAAAACTTTAGTCACTTATAACACGGAATGTTTACTACTTTCTGGGACGCAGTAGTTAGGTTGTATGCAAGCTTTTGCGTATGTGGTTTTAGTATTACTATACATTTTTGTTACACATTGTCTATATAATAATATATAATACATAAAAATATCTGTGTTTAATATGCTTTTTGTTTGTTGTGAATACAATATATCGGCTTCAAAAATCATTTTAATAATATTGTATTTAGTATAGCAGTTAATTTATAATAACATACACGTTAGTAAACAAACTGATTTGTAAAAATAGAATAAGTAATGAACATAATATATTATCCAACTTATGGAATAACATTTTTTTTTAAAGTATCGGTCTTATAAGAATAATAACACTATGGCTACGTTCCGGGAAGGACCGAAGTCACTCGCGGCGTTCGCACACCCATTCCCTTAAAAGCCTACGGTCATCGTGAGCGAACTCGATACGTCATCGATGATGATCGATGACGTCACCGAAAACGCTCACAACGCTCGCAGATCGTAGGTGGGTTTACGCGGTTGTTTACGAACTGTCGCTGTCAAGCAACAAATGTATAGGATTCTATCGATTTTTGACAGAAAAGTTGCCGCGCTTTTCGTGACCGCGTAACCGTTCCGCTTGGGTTGAACATTGCATGCATTCATTCTAACCGGAACGCTAAACCGGGGCGCGACAGTTGTGAGCGTTGACGGCGCTTCCCGGAACGTAGCCTATAAATGGTATTTTATTTTGATCAAACAAAAACTATATTATAACACAGATCTATGCCATTTATACACCTGATTCCATTGAAATGTCAATTTTTCAAGATTTTTCATGTGGTTGGTTTAGTATATCAATTACTTATCTAAAATAATATAAATGTTTCTATTATACAGTTAATGTGATTTGATTTGGAATATAATCAAAATTTTAATGGGGGACAAAACGAATAATAATTTTCGTTAGAATACTGAGGGACAGCAGGAAAGCACTAGGGCCCAACCACTGTGGGAAAACAGGAATAACCCGTCAAGTTTAGACCTGATTATCCACAACCCCTACGAGTCTGTATTTACTGGTCCTTGGTTGAAGCCGATCTGGATGTATGAAGTGGAAGGACTCTACTGTAAGCAGCACTGTGAAAGTATTACTGTGCTTAAAATTCCTTGACACGTCTCCGGACGATGACCGCAGCCATAAAAAATACATTGTCTTATTCTTTTTTAAATATGGTAACAGGTCCAATTAACGTTTAATACACCTTGAGAGGTGACATCATCGGCCTGTCATCGTTTAATCAACCTTTAAAATTATTTTCAGGTTATATTATCACAACTTCTTTTTATTAAGTGAGTAGGTACACGATAGCTGCGCGGTTTCACGCTAAACAACGGTTCTAAGTTCCTGTCATGGGCAAGCGTCGTGCTTACCATGAGCAGCATGACCTACCCGTCTGACCTATTTTACCACATAGTAAGTCAGGGGAAGGAGTCTACAGAAAATAATTCGAATCATCGGACGACCCGCACTTCCCCTGTGCTATCATTATTATTGCTTAAAAAACACTATCTTTCTGTAGTCGATCTATCCACCGTTTATAGACCGATCTACAGATATTTGGTTAATGTTTATAACAGTTGATTAAATTTTAAAGTTCTGAATATAAAAATACCGGTCGTAAACAAAGACCCTCCAAACTGTAAACATTTACTCCAAGAATACACCCATTTATGTACCAACCTATATAAACAAAGGCTGAACGCTAATAAAGCGTTCCAAGGCCAGGAAACTCGTATCGATTGCATCAGTTTCACGTCAATATCCCAAGAGTTTGACGGCCAAAATGGATGGATGCCAAAGTGTATAGGGTTTTCTAGTAATCGTAAATACGACATAGTTGGGATCTAGCCAAGAATCGTTGGATGATAACAACTAACAAAAAATAAGACAGCTATATTTGATACCCTGTTAGATGGGATTGTAGTTTGAGGCTTTGTGATACAATCATTATCTTTACTCTACTTAATATACTTACTAACATTATAAATCTAAGAGAGGATTTAAGAGTAAAACTCTTTGTAAATGAATTCATCCCGGGTAGCTAGTACTGCCACCATTCCTATGTCTACAGTAAATCAGTAATGTTCGCAATACTGCGTTTTGGTTGGAAGGTTTGGTTGCCGGCGAAATTACAGGGACATAAAACCTAATATAATGTCTCAGGGTTACGCGTGCAGTGCCGTTCGTCACGTGTGAGGAAATGCATCTGTTCTAGGCATAGGTTACCATTTATCAGGTGGGCCTCGTGCTTGTACCGTTTCCCAAACACTTTAAAAAAAAAGTACGTTTATAGTTTGCTGCTCTAAACAATAAACTGCTGCTTTTGCTTACTTGAAAACTTTTTTCTTAAATACGTATATTATATTCCTGTGCCAATAAACGTTTTAAAAGGTTTCGGTATGTCTTATACTTTCTTCATGAACCGTGTCCGTTTTTTCACTATAATTTTAAAATAATATAAAGATACCGGCTGCACTCACTTAGCATTAGTCGGTTTAAGTCACGACGTTTTGAACGTATAAGACGTTTTAGCGAAGACTGTCGGTCTAGGGCTCGACGAGTCAACATTTCCTGAGGATGCCTCGTGTAGAGGCGAAACACGTGTCGAATCGTTTTTGATGATTGGGTTGTTTGTTCTGTATACTTCCTATTTGCAGTTTATGCGGGCGTGCTGGTGCACACCGCAACTCGGTCATAAGCATTGTTTTCAGCGGAAGCGTCACTAAATATTTCTTCTAAGATCGTTTTTGATAATGGATTTCCGCAAAGTAACGCCTGAATCAATAAACGATGTCTAAGACGTTCTTCTTCAGGGTGTGTTCACACTTGGATATCGCATCACGCACTGACTAATACCAAGTGAGTGCAGCGGGTATTTTTATATAAGTTCCCCAGTATTGAAAGTAACTAATTTTAATTCAGGTAACAAATTGACACTCATTTGTAACCTACCAAATTTTGATAAAATCAATCCAAGCATTCGATGCAATTGTAACTAAGTAACTTGCGAACTATTATCGTGGTAAACATTTTGCTGAGTCAGCCCGGGGAAGTACCACCGTACACCTATGCCAGTTATTCAACATTACTGTGTTTCCGTTTGCAAGGTTTTCAGTGAAATTACAGGGCAAGAGATTTAACACTTAGGTATAACTCAGGATGATGAGCGCAGTGCATTGTCATGTAGGGTTTTGAACTGTTGTAGTTTAAAATTCTAAATGGCACTGGACTGTTATGGGCAAGCATGACCTTATCAGACGGAGCGACTTGCTCATCTCGCATCGAGTTACATAAAAACAATCTCGCGCATAAGTAGGCTTAGGTACCTATTCAAAATTGAACAGAAAAATGTAACTAATGTATGTTCTCTCATAAAAACGTATAAGCACCACAAATCTAATTAGTAAACTAATTGATAGTGTAAATGTTAACAATGTTCAAATCTGGTTTTCCTTTTCAGATAACAAAGGACGGGGTTAGGGATATCGATTAAAACGCAACTCAGAACATAGAATAGTAGTTTAATTAATAATTAAATGTAAATAGGTAATGTATAATGTAAACAAAACTACAGCACCAATAAATATCTCATTTTCACAAAAATATCAAGCTTTGTTTTTACTACAACATTCAACAGTTATACAATGTGAAGGCATTCAATATTGGAATATTTAAAATAAGACCATTTTGTAACTTATAATAATCTTATTATGCTTATGACACTAGAGTGAGTAACACCCGTTTGTAGTCGCCCTTCGTATCGTCCTGCAAAGTATTACATTGTACTTTGAAACAACGGCTTTTCTAATAACACATACAATATATCATCATGCAAGCGAAAAACAATACTTGTATATAAAAAATAAAATATTTTGCAGGATTAAGCACAAAGTGTGACTAGCACATTCCTGAAGTCACCCGTTAGGTCTTCCTGTAAACAATATCGAAACGCCAAAGTTCAAAGTTAGCCAAAGAAAAGAAATAAAACTAAACTGGCCCATAGTTTCTTGTACTTCACACGACGTGCATTAGATCAAACTTAAAACTATGCGATTAAATTGTCTTTCAAAATGCAAACATCAAGTGCAACTGTACTGGATAGTTGATTACATTGTTATACCGCGCTTAAAGATTACTGTATGGCGCTCGTAATATTGAGTGTTTAAAAGCAGTGGCTTAGTAACTCAGCGTAGATAGGAGGTGGCCCATGGTACCTCCCACTTCATCCTGAAAAAATTGTAAACTACTCGTAAGACTAGGTACTACTTTTTGACTTCACCGAGTCCCGCATGCACGACATAGAAGCGGTTAACTACAGTGCAAAAGTAAATAGGAAGCAAAATATACAGATCTTTTGAGAATTATACACCCGGCGCTGATCACGTATCAGATACGGTGCACTGGCGACGAGACCGACCTATTAAAGATCTAGAATATTCGATATGAGTTGAGATATTGGAATGAGATTCAGACAGTCGCATCGCCAGCACGCCATCTTACTCTTAATTGACACAAAAAATTAACTTATAGTATTCGAAATTAGGTGGAAATGTAGCTTGTCCCGAGCACTCGTGAGCCTGTTTTATTCGACAAGGGTCAATAGGGCCTTCTTGTAATCACCCGATGTGTCGCCCTGCAATCAAAACGGACCACTATTCTTTAGACCTCTCATTTAAGATTGGTCCAAATATTATCTAACCGAGATTGAACTATCCAAATCTAGCCATTGATCTCTGCTATGTTTTTTGAGATCAAGGTTAGGGTTTTAGAGAGTTCTTTCCTCAGATAAACAGTATTTTTTTTTGGATTGGTATCGTCCAATTAGTATCCTCAGGCAAACCCGCAGTGTTAGCTTTACACATTTAAAACGGACAATGTCTAAAATCTACTCGAAGCAAATCTTTTACACTCTACCCGCATTTTGAGTGTTTTATGCCTTGTACCTATGTACATTTTGCTATAAAAATAGATCTGTATAAATTGGAATGTTAATGATAGATTATGGTATTAATTAATGAGTATATATGGTGATTGATGAAGTGGAAGTAGTGTGCTGGCTTTTTATTCAGTCTTATAGATATTTTGTGTGTGAACATTGTACAAGTTCTTGGTACATGTCCAAGTATTTTGAAATTATGGGTCAGTTTAAGTACACATATAAAAAAGTTACATTTCCATGCATTCAGTAATAGGTACTTATTTATATACGTCTAAATCGTATGATAACAACTATCGCGTTTTTGATAAGTTGAAAAAATGTTAATGACTGATAAAAAGGTTATATACAATGGTTAGCAAAATAAATGCCAGGCGACATAAATGTTAGAACTCTACATACAACATACATAGTTATATACAGTAAGGGTTAGTTGATATGTTAATACGGTAAGTAATGTGTCTAACATTCCCATCCACAGTGCATTATGACAGGTCTATTTATTTTCAAACTACAATACAACAAAAATGTATTAATATAAAAAAAATCGTCAAAAGCAAACTTTATATACATCAATAGTCTTGCCATCAAATCAATCAGAACACATAAAAAGGTAGTAAAATCCTCCATTCATAAGCAGATATTTAAACTCGAAAATTTCATATCTACCTAAATTATCTCTCAATTTGAATTCCATTTCACCCCAAATTTATGTTATCAATTTCCAATTAACCCCGAATTACAGGCACAACAGCTGTGTATCAGTTAACATACATAAGCTAAAATCTCATATATACATTACACATACACTCTTATTATAGTATTGTGTAATTGAATTCCAATTGACTCCATAGTTATGTCAGCTATTCCCAATAACTACAAGTTACAATTCCCAACAGCTCTATTGTCGATTAGCCCTATTCTTAAAACTCCAATTTTATGTTACCCATTCCCCCCAACTCCAGATGATTATAGGTAGACTACTTACAGAGATCCAGCTCTCCAAAGGCTTGCCGTATTTTTCGAGGAAGGCAGCTTTGATGTCTCCAAGATCGATCTCGGAGCGACTGACCACGATTCTGATGAGGGTCTTATCGGTTGTGCCCAATCCCTTCATGGAATAGTACAGGCGCTCGGCGAAGAAACCGACTTTGCTCTTTACGCATTTCACTAGAGAATTTAAAAAAAAACATTGTATAACCCTACGATGTTACAAGTTACTATATGTCATAAACTTCTTAGTTATACCGTTTCGGTTGTATACTTATATAATAATAATAATAGGGACAGCATCCACACAAGGTCTTGCCCCAAATTAGACGGAGCCAGAGTACTGGCTAACTTGACATCAGGTTACCATTACTATGGTAACCTGATGTCAGTCATCAAGTTACCATAGTACTGGCTCCGTCTACATACTTATATTCCTACATCCAACTGCCTCTCAGGGACGAATGCAAAGGGGACTAAAGCACACCGGTAAGTTCTTGGTGACGACTTGAGATGAGGGTATACACCCTAGCTACGCAAAGAAAGTGAAAGTTTATGCAAACTGTACACACTCAGATACGGGTCAAAAACATGTTCATGCACAAAAACCTGTGATTTATTTAACCTATCCGGGAATTGATCCCGGGACCAGCGGCTCAGAAGGCAGGGTTGCTATTGCTACCAACTGCACCAACGAGTCAGTCAATTGATAGTTAGTACAATAAAATGCACGGGTACTTACAAATCTCATTATAGTTATTATGACATTGGTTGAGATAATGCAGTTGATTTTGAACGTTATATAGAGGCTTAACGGATGTGGGTATAGATAAAATGCTTTACAAGGTTGCAGTTATAATGTAATAGTAGTTTATGAAACTGTTGCATAATGAGGGCTATTAAATAAAGCACGAGTGAGTATTAGGCGAGAGTTTTAATATCGCACGTGTTTTAATGCCTAGTTATGTGCAGTTTCATACACTTAACTTATCTACTCTAATAGGTACATTGGGATTTTCTTCATATTCACTGCTATGAGACATTTTTAAGCAAGAATATTAATTTCCCACAAAGTTCACTATAAAAAACAAAAGTAAATGGCGGAATGGCGCCAAAAGCGGTCGCTGCTTCAGACATGTAAAGATTGGAATCAAAAGTAAAGTTTTATTTACAAAGCTATACTTAAATGTACTTTTTTTTTCATATTTCCTATTATATTTATTCAAATTAAGTCATTGTGTTTATAAAGTATATTACCTAAGTATATCCAAATAATCTCGTTTAGAATTGGAAGTTTACAACTCGAATTTTACGACATGAGAGTAACTGCTGTTTTCAATATTCTATCTATCCATCGTTTTCCTTACTGCCGATAGAAATTTGACATAACGTCCATACAAATACTGTCAAATATCTATCTTTAGTATGGTAAACCGGCGATAGATAGAATATTGAAAACGGCCGTAAGTAGATAAGGATAAATAACTAAACAACATTTATCTATTTATAACATAATATATGTAATAATAGATCAATTGATTTAGATATTTTACAGAAAACTTATCAGCAACTAGTTATAACTGGTTTTGAACCAACCAAATGAACGTATTAACCTTCTAAACAACTCAAAATATCAGATTGTTCGTAATGACGTTAGCTCGTATAAAGCATTTACTGTGTGAAATATAATCTTGATAACAACGCCAACAGAGTACAACAGTGCGAGGCTAAACGCAGGTTCCTGTTGCATGACCTTGCATGACGAGAATTTTAGAATTTTCTAGATTTAGCTGACAACTTGCTAACGGCCGGTCCCAATAATCTATCTATCGCCGGTTTACCTTACTAGAGTTAGATAATTGACACTATTTGTATGGGAGTTATGTCAAATTTCTATCGGTAGTAAGGAAAACCGTGGATAGATAGATTATTGGGATCCTCCATAAACAACAGTACATAAAAGGTGCACAGGATAAAAAGTTTAGGGTAAATGAATCGGTACTTTTACCTGTTAATGTGTTTTTACTCATTCCTTAATGTAGAGTTCGACTGATTTGGGAAACAGTCTTGGCTACACTTTAACAAAGTACTGAATTATATAGAAATTAAACTACTTTGTAAAGATTGACTCACGAATAGATTGTATTTTATTCTCGACGTTTCGAACACTTCAGAGTGATCTTGGAGGTAAATGAGTCTATTTTAAAGTTGTTTTATTTTGATATTATAATTGCACAAAACACGAAGAAATCATCACACTAATATATTGCATAAGTTTGTGAGTATGTTTGTTGATTCTTCACGGTAAAACGACTTGACTAATTTGAGTGAAAGGAAAGGAGTTATACCTATTCTAGGATAACACAAGGTTTTCTTTATCTCGGAAAAATGTTTCCGAAGGGTAGTTACCACTGGGGCACATGGGGAATAACGGGGTCAGACGGGGATGAACATTTCCCATCGGCCCTTACTTTAAATATAATATTAGGCCGTCTTGAACGACGGTTAAAATGGAATCCGAAAGTGTTTAGTTTTATATATTGTATATAAAGGAATAATCAAGCCATCTAACACGGCTAAATAAAAATTCATTTGTTTTACACGTGTGTCGCAGTTAGTTTTATCTCAATATATGTTCGAAATTTATTTGTAACCGACGAAAAGGAGGAGGTTATATGTTCGTATGTATTTTTTATGTGTATGTTAGCCGATTTCTCTCCCATTTGTGGATCGATACTCAAAATAATTTTTCGTTTGGTAGAGTATACTTCCGAGGTGGTTCCATTTAAATTTCATCAAATTCGGTCCAGCAGTTTTTGAATTACACTCCAAAAACTGAAAAGTGTTGATTTATCATTGATAACCGATCTTATAAGTAGCGAGCGTTACTAAAAATGGTGAAAAAATAATTTACAAAAAATGGAAGTCGGTACCATGCGCACAATATTGTGATAATAAATACCTACTTTTTTGAACTATCATGGTACCGATTTCAACAAGTTATTTCACACGTTTTGGTGTTGAAGTTGGTTCCATTTTTTGGTAAAAAAATGTTTTTATATTTTGGTCTTGATTTAATTAGGATGAAGTTTAACTTACCAATAGCAAGCATGCCCTTCTCTATACTTCCGGAGAATTCTTTCTTGATGGTCTCTTCAATGTCCTTACTGGTGAGTGCTTCATACTCGGCGAAGATCTGTAAATTAGCGTAATAATTACTTGTAAACATAATTCATATTATCTACTGCGTGCCCGACCCGTGGTACAACTGCGATGTCCAACTGGTTGTACTACGGAGAAGTAAAGTTACCCATGGTTCAACTCTTTTTTTATATATTTATGATTATGATCCATGGTACAACGGTGGAATTATGTCCAACTGGTTGTTCTATGGGGAAATATCTTTACCAATGATTCAACTCATTTAAAATAATTAATTCATTTAACTAACATAACCTAACCTAACCTAAGTGTCAATGTCAACGTTTTAATCATCAATAGACAATTAATCAAAAGAGGTAGTAATTTTATTGCACTTCAGAATTGATAGATAAACTTTTCCTGTTTATTACCAGTAGTTGGTCCATAGATAAATTCAATTCCCAGTAGTACAACTAGTTGAACCAAGGAAAGAATAACTCACTCGAGTTGAATCATTGGTAAAGATATTTCCCCATAGAACAACCAGTTGAACCATATAAAAAAAGAGTTGAACCATGGGTAACTTTACTTCTCCGTAGTACAACCAGTTGGACATCGCAGTTGTACCACGGGTCGGTCACTATCTACTATTCGTCTCTAGATGAGTATCGGAATATACACTTTTAATATCTTTTGTACTGTGCAGTAACATGACCGGCAAGTTGAGCGTCTTGACAGTATCCCCAAACCTGCCAATGACCATTGCAGTAGGTACTTCAGTTCAAGCTTAAATTTAGCGGTGGAAACTGCATGTGATCGTCACTTTGACACATTGGTTTGTCTTATTAATCCAGTTAGTTCAATTGAAATGAAATGAAAATATTTTTATTTGTAACAACAACATTGCTAAATAAAAAACAAAGTAATAGACAAAAGTATTCAAGAACAATAACAATGTCAAATGTTACAAATCGGTCCCAACTCAGCATTGCTAGTTCTAAGCCAGCGCTGGTCTTCCGTTGGGGCCGGTTTGTGACGTCACGGAGGTATATTATAGTTACAACAGTTTCCCTAAGAATTTAAGTACCAAAAACCAACAATACATTTATAAGAAATATATATATATATATATATATATATATATATGTTTCCAGAACAAAATAAAAAAAAAAAAAAAAAACCTACAAATAATTTAAGTAAGTATACTGGTAACATGATTCCATTATGTCTGGACATGTATTACAGGTAATGACGAGAGAACAATTGGTACCCTTTAAACACATTACTCGGTAAACTACTGCCTACTACTAACATCACAAAATCAGAACTAAGACGGCTTCTCAAACGAAAGTAAACCTAAGTTACGTACGGCTATAATGATTCGATAGGAAAATGAGGGTCAATAGAAAATTAACTTGTCCTACGAAGCAATAAAAAATACCTTGTCTGTAAAGTCGGTTTACAGACGATAAGTTACATGATAACGTCTTAAGACACGCAGAACGCTTAGGCCGATCATGCCTCTCTATCTCTTTTTCCGCGTTCTCGCTTGCACGTGACAATGATCGTGCCTCTCTATCGCTTGTTCCGCGCTCTCGCTTGCACGTGACAAGGATCGTGCCTCTCTATCGCTTGTTCCGCGCTCTCGCTTGCACGTGACAATGATCGTGCCTCTCTATCGCTTGTTCCGCGCTCTCGCTTGCACGTGAAACTTTATCGGGCGTGCAGTGCGTCAAAAATCGTATAGTTTTAAAAACTAAGTACGTGTATATGTCTTAGCTGAAGCGAGGTCATTGATATCAGCACAGCTTGTATCGCGTATTATGCATAGTTAATGATGATTGAAGGCGTCTACGTCTACAGTCTTGCACGATGTTCTATAATAAGGTCATGATTCATTGTGTCGTCCGTGTTCACATCTACATTGTTAAGTGGTGAATAAGCATAGAACTATAAGTTTTCTATTCACGGTGTTCGTTTAAAATAACAAACACTTCCTATACCGTGCGTGTTTAAGTAAGTCAGTATCATCATCATTTAATTTAAGGCGCGGTCGTATCCTGATAATAGTAAAAAGCAGAATCTTTAAACAGCTAGTGTAACGAAACAGATCTATAATAATCTATGAAAAAAATAATTAGGTTAGAAAAGGAACATGCAAAGAGTAATAACCGAACAGAATTCATAAATATTACTCGCTCTCTGCAGTAAAAAATCCTAAATAGGTCCATAAAAATAAACTTTCACGTCCAAACTCTCAGAATTTTCAGCAATAACACTATATTATTTTTTAGGTAATACATAGCCAACATATAGTACTAAAGTAGTAACCAGCAGTTTTTTCAATTGTGTTAGTATATATCGAAAAATATAAAGAAAACGTACAAAATTAACACATTTTCGCATTACATCGTCCAATCTAACAAGCGATTTTCAACCTTACGTAAAGCATCGTAAATTATTTTAAAATTGGGGTTGGACCGCGCCTTAAGAGTTTATGCCCTAGTCGGTGGAGCAATGTCCATGTTTCTCTATCTTCGGCCAGTTCTTTGACCTCTCTGTACGACACGTCATTTATGTTTTCCTTATCTGGTCTATGTATTTTATTTCTTGGTCTTTCTCATCCTCTTCTTTCGTTTATATTCCCCTCTATGATGTTTTTAGGGTTCCGTGCCCAAAGGGTAAAACAGGACCCTATTACTAAGACTCCGCTGTCCGCCTGTCTGTCTGTCCGTCTGTCACCAGGCTGTATCTCATGAACCGTGATAGTCAGACAGTTGAAATTTTCACAGATGTTTTTCTGTTGCCGCTATAACAACAAATACTAAAAACAGAATATAATCAATATTTAAGGGAGCCCCATACAACAAACGTGATATTTTCCAATTATATTCTCGGTCTTATTAACGGTAATAAGCAGAAACTTGTATGTTTATAGATAATGGTACGAAACCCTTCGTGCGAAAGTCCGACTCGCATTTGGCCAGTTTTTTTATTGTATAAATGTTTCGTGTCATCGGTATGAGGAGGCCTAACACCTTCCCTTTTCTCCATAGTTTTTAGCAGAAACCAATTTTCACCTACAAGTCTTCATCATTTATTCAAAAACGTAACTGGTTTTAACTATTAGGTTAATCGTTTTATGTTTCGTTCCAGTCAGTGCATATGATAGTAACATCACAAAATAACTAATACCAGAGTAACATGTAATTAAAAAGTTGTATATTATTGTACTCAGTGAACCGTGAACTCTGTCCTGAGTTGGAGAATATTCCTTACGCCATCGGAAATGCGAATCGTAAAAGACAAGGAAACTCGATTCACAAACTTGGTACGGCATCTTGGTTGGTATACACACTGCCAGATATTCACCGCGAAGGGGTAGTGCGCAAGCATTACTATATTAGGCTGTGGAGGGCACCGTAGAAAGTAAAAATCTTATGTGAAAGAAATTAAAAAACAAATTTCTCGAGCTTGAGTGATGAGCTGAACACGGTGCTCAAAATATTATTAAGCGAAAACTGTGGACTAAAAAATTTAATTTGGTAGATACTTACAATAACTTATATAAATAACTTAGATCTTCTAATTACAATTATTAAAACATATACCTAATAAACTATTATTCACTTTAGTAACTCAAATTTGCTCTCTGATTTCGGGCAACAAAACCTACATGAGGTTTTGCTGCCCGAAATCAGAGAGCAAAATGCGATTTTGCTCACTGAGTGAGATTTTTTTTAGATAGTCGCGAATATCTTATTCAGCCTTAGGTTAATCATACAATTCGAAACATTCACACTCTATTTCTTTCCCGCCATTAGAAAGAGAGAGACAAATACCAGCCCTTTCGAAGTTCCGATTTTGAATTCGACCTCAAAGACGTTCGGAATTTCGTACTAACTAAAGAAATTTTGTAAAACAGATGATTATATCTATTAATGTAATTTATCGAATTGGTATCTCTACCTACAATGTTAATTATTTTGATTCACAATAAATAGTTATTTCAATCTATTCCTGTTTATTATTTTATCTTCTAAAGTGTTCTCGCTGCTGAAGTGAAAAGTTATGTGTGTTACACGAGAGCAAAGTTTTTCAAACCTTTGAATCCCTCGCCACACTCAGGATCATTCAAAATCAGCATTCGCAGCAAAAAACAACTGCTCTATTGTTGCACAATCAACTATTTCCATAAAAATGTCAGTAGAAATATAATTATTAACGCGGGTAGAACCAGGCATTAAAGTACATAACCGTTAGTTTTCTATTCTTAGTTAAAATATCTATGCTTCAGTAGCTCTTACGTAAAAGTAAGAGGCAAATGCAGCAAAAACTGGTCCAATCCAGCGCTTTAACTGTTGCATATTTCGTTCCGCTCAGTGAGCCACCGGCCACGCTGGTAAAGATTATCTACAGACAAGTGTCAACATTCTTGAATACATGGCTTACTCATACGTAGATAAAATTGTCACACCTGAACGCACATCGTATTTTTAGCACATAATGTTTGCACTCATACCCCTGCAATAGTATTCCCTGTGTCGCTGAAGGCATGGATGCATGCACACATCACAGCATCCATGACATTCATTTTTGCTGATCACACAGATATTTTCCCTGGTTAGCGATCGAAATTGGGACCCAGGGCTTCGAACTCAAACGCTCGCAGCGGAGCTTGACTTCGCGATTTTGTCCGACCAACAAGTTAAGCAACACTTGCTGCGGTGAGGAGTTGGATGGGTGGCTGCTAATAGCGTTATTCAACTGAGCGCCTCCGGGCTTCGGTCGCACGTTTAGCCGTCGGTCCCGGTTGTTTGTCTTAGATTAACAGTCGTTAGGCTATGTCGAAGGACAGAGCCTAACCTGAAAGCTTCGACATGGGTTGGCCACTAGCCTATCCACCAAACCACACTGGGCCCGCTTAGTAGATTATGGCCCAAGTCCTCTCTCTGAGGAAGGATCGAATCCCAGCAGTGGGAACATAATGAGCTGATTGTATTGTGTCGTGTGCCTCGAAGCCAAGGTCGCTACCAGGTAACGGAACCGTGGAGTATATAGATACCTACAATCTACGTTTTTTTAAAGAATCACGTATGATTAAGTAGACATTTATAATAGACCCTTTAGACTTTTCAGCGAATTCGTGGTTCTGGTCACGTGGTCCCATTCTAGAATAATCTCGAAGCTTTAAGGTAAGTAAATAAGTACCTAAGCATTACGTGTAGAGTTTGAATGGAAAGTGAAATTGCTGGGCAGATATGAAAAAATGTTGCGAGGTGCCAAGGGATGTGCAGTGCGGCGCAAAGGTTTGGAGCTGAAAGTTCGGGGTCTTATTGTAACTGTCAGGTGCAGGCATGACGCTTGACATCAGGCAAACATCATGCTCGATATAAAACATATATTTATCACAATGAGTTGTCTAATACTAGCAATGTAATTGCTTTAAATCACTTATAAATGTGTTAATGTTAGCTATTACGATAGTCAACCCCAGTGGGTGGCAGTTAACCTACATTGTAATGTAATATTGTTCAAGTATCGTATGTTAAAAAGTTATTGAATTGCTACACTTTAATTAGCTGCGCGCCGCGGTTTCATCCGTGTGGTGAAGGATGATGATGATGAAAAGTATCATGTGTCCTTCCCCGGGATATAATACCTTGCCAAATTTCATCAAAATCGGTTCAATAGAGCAAAGAGATTACTTCCAACAAACAAACTTACTTACCTCTTTATAATAGCATAGTATCACTATATGTAATATAATTTGATAAATATTTAAAAGCATTGCTAGACCATTACATTCACACAGCTACTGTTATCCGATTATTTCTCTCAGAAACTCCATAAACCTCATTCAGAACTCAAGTGGCCTTTTCAGACTGAATCTAGAATCTAAGTAGGTACCTAATCTAAAATCTACGTTACCTGTCTCAATTGCTGGTAAGATCTGGTGATGAGGATGGAGTTGAAGACAGACTCGTCGGTGCCCCATTGGCCTTCGCCAGCGTTGGCCAGTGCCTCAGCATCGGCCTTCGCCCCGGCTTCATCGATGCCCTGGTTCTCGTCACGGTTGGCCATGCACAGAGACACGCAGAGACGCTTGAAGTGGCCCGATGTGTCCCCTTTCAAGTCTGACTCGAGGCTCTTGTTGTACACTGTAACGTGATTTTGGGTCAGTCGAAGTAGTCTTGATATGTTTTAGTGAGTTTATGTGACCTTGATGTACTATGGTATAACATCACCTTTTGGGTCAGTCGCAGTAGTCTTGATATGTTTTAGTGAGTTTATGTGACCTTGATGTACTATGTATAACATCACCTTTTGGGTCAGTCGCAGTAGTCTTGATATGTTTAGTGAGTTTATGTGACCTTGATGTACTATGTATAACATCACCTTTTGGGTCAGTCGCAGTAGTCTTGATATGTTTTAGTGAGTTTATGTGACCTTGATGTACTATGTATAACATCACCTTTTGGGTCAGTCGCAGTAGTCTTGATATGTTTAGTGAGTTTATGTGACCTTGATGTACTATGTATAACATCACCTTTTGGGTCAGTCGCAGTAGTCTTGATATGTTTTAGTGAGTTTATGTGACCTTGATGTACTATGGTATAACATCACCTTTTGGGTCAGTCGAAGTAGTCTTGATATGTTTTAGTGAGTTTATGTGACCTTGATGTACTATGGTATAACATCACCTTTTGGGTCAGTCGCAGTAGTCTTGATATGTTTTAGTGAGTTTATGTGACCTTGATGTACTATGTATAACATCACCTTTTGGGTCAGTCGCAGTAGTCTTGATATGTTTAGTGAGTTTATGTGACCTTGATGTACTATGTATAACATCACCTTTTGGGTCAGTCGCAGTAGTCTTGATATGTTTTAGTGAGTTTATGTGACCTTGATGTACTATGGTATAACATCACCTTTTGGGTCAGTCGAAGTAGTCTTGATATGTTCTAGTGAGTTTATGTGACCTTGATGTACTATGTATAACATCACCTTTTGGGTCAGTCGCAGTAGTCTTGATATGTTTAGTGAGTTTATGTGACCTTGATGTACTATGTATAACATCACCTTTTGGGTCAGTCGCAGTAGTCTTGATATGTTTTAGTGAGTTTATGTGACCTTGAGTACTATGGTATAACATCACCTTTTGGGTCAGTCGCAGTAGTCTTGATATGTTTTAGTGAGTTTATGTGACCTTGATGTACTATGGTACAACATCACCTTTTGGGTCAGTCGCAGTAGTCTTGATATAAACCTGGGTGAGTTTATGTGACCTTGATGTACCTACGATGTATAACGTCACCTTGTATGGGTCACTCAAAGTAGTCTTGGTTTAAGCCTGGGTGATTTTATGCGACCTTGATACACAGATATTAAAAACATATACTAATTTAAAAACTTTGCGAGATACCTACTAAAAATAAGAAAGGCATTAAAGTTGACTGCTAACGAAACTGATAAAATATACTGGTTGCTATGGAATTGTTAATCCAATTAGTATTCATTCAAATTGAATGCTTCTTCTTTAAGTGGGGGTTGAAATAAATGGCATGTATTTTTTTATTCAGTTCCACGTCACCCCTTTTAGCATGGCACATTGCAATTGATTCCCTGCTGTGGGTTTGTTTAAATGCTGTCAAATGCGAGACAAGATTTCGTTCGATGGTGGTACAATTATTCCTATTTAGTAACTGTAGTGTTACTTGGAGCTTTAGTTTAGCATGAAAGTTCTACACATTCTTGTCATACTATGTCAAAAAAAGAAAAATAAATTTGTTAAAGCCAATGTTACAAAATGATAATAAAAGAACACCTGCAGGGCTATTATGTATCTCACTTGCTGACAAATGTGGATTGAAATCTTGAAAAATGGCGGCTCTATGTTAGTTTAGACAACTCCAGTAAGCAAAAATGTTAGTAAATTAATGACCGAAGCTGACAAAAATGACATAGAGGCGCTATTTTTTTTCGATTTTAATCAACATTTGTTACCAACTGAGATACATAAAAGCCATACTGGTCATCAATTTACTAACAGTTTTGCTTACTGGAGTTGCCAAAACTGACATAGAGAGGCCATTTTTCAAAATTTCAAATAAAATTTGTTAGCAACTGAGATACATAATAGCCCTGCTGGTTTCTAAACTAAGCTCATAAAGGCCTGTATGATAGGTTTCAGACCTCTCGTAGAACTTATAAGTAATAAAATTGTCAGAAATACGAGTACTATAGGTAGGTACATACTACATACTGTGCTATGGTCATCATTAAAAATTAAATACAATTAAGGCATCCTACTGTTTCGAAACATAATTTCTGCCACAACTTTAGTACCTATCGACAAAGACGGGCTAAATTAAGTGTTTATCACCTGGCTTTATCTTAATGGTTAGTCTTCTTATTTACTTAAAGTCACAGTTGGTGCCTACTTACGATATTGAAATGTTTTGACCTTGTAGCAACCAGATAGTGGATTTATAATTTGTCTTTTTATCAAATTAAAATACCAATCTGTGTTATTGTTTTTATTTTGTTGCTAGGTCACCTTCGTTTTGTAAATACAAGTACAATTTGAAAAATTTAATGCCGACTTCCATTCTATTTAGTTATTGAAGTGTATCTCAAAAACTACTGGACTGAATTTGATAAAATTTATATGGAACCACACGGGAACCACCAGCTTTCAAACAATTTGAGAATCGGTTCACCCAGTCGAAAGTTATGAGGTAACAAACAAAAAACATACAGGCGAATTGAACACCTCCTCCTTTTTTGGAAGTCGGTAGATAAAACCCTTATTCATGTCACGAATGTTGACGCTGTTGAATGTTAATGGGTAGGTCTGACCTACTGATTCATGGTCAACATAATGACTCACTCATTCGTTGATTAAAATATTATTTTAATAGATGACGTTATTATGCTAACTAGTTGTTTCCAAGCCTGTTCTGTTACTATTATATTTTGATTAGGCAGGAAAATAGAATAAACTTATTAAATTACCTACATTACATTTAGTAAGATGAACTAATACAAGCTGAACTATTATACGGGCAGCGAACTTCAGTTCAAATACAGGACGTTCTAAAGTCGTAGATTCATTGATAAATTTAGTACGACCTAAGCGTAGGTCTATAGACATATAACACACTAGCTGGTGCCCGCGACTACCTCTGCGCATGGCATATCTATCTTTATACCAAAATGTCATTAAATATGTACATGGTCAAACGCAATTGCTATAATATTATTATATGAGTAAATTTAAATACTTAGTATAACAATCAGTAAACATTAATAATAAAATACAGGACTTACGTACATTCAAATATAAAATTAATCACCATGGAAAAAACTGATTAAATTTCATCACCCTTGACGGTATTTGTGTTACATTTCATCACCCTTGACGGTCGCCGAGCACGTCTAGTGTATCGAGCTGTCAAAAACTTGGCTTTTGACTAAGCTATCAGAAACTGACACATACTTTGACAGAACTGTCATCATTACATTACGATCTTGACGTAAGCGGAGATCTTATTATTTTGTCTATGCTGTGCCCAATCATATAACGCTTTTCTACCCGCGTGGTGATGGATGATGATGATGAAAAGTATCCTATGTGTTAATCCAGCGCCTCATCTGCCTCAATCCAAATTTCATCAAAATTGCCTCCGCCGTTTGAGCGTAAAAAGAGTAACAAAGATCCACACATCCATACTCACAACTTTCGCGTTTATAATATTAGTAGGATGTAGTACGTACGACCTATTCATAGGTCTATCTATAGATATACCGGGCGTGATATTAACATACAAGGTGACCTTAGCTCAGGTTCGTCCGTGAAACAGAACATGTAAACCAGTAAGGTACTTAGGAAAGAAAAAAAATCAATGACAGACAGGCAGGCGGCAGCGAAGTGATACGAGTTTCTTTTCCTTGAGGCACGGATCGCCCAAAAAGTCGATGCCAAAATACATTTAAGGAAAGCAAATTTCGGTTGTAATTCGGTGAATTTCGACTAGTTCATATACTTCAACAAGTCGCTTACTTAGAAAAAACATAATTCGATAAGTCATCGCTTTGACAGGACATATATTTGACAAGAGTTTTATCCCAAAAGTGCTGTTTTATATCCTTATCGAGGGGCAGCTTAGCCTATTTCTGGCGCGTCGCTCGTCGTCGCACCTATCGTGACTTTGCTCTGACTACTACTCCGCTATATTCTGTGAGTAATTAGTAGTGTAATTCTTGTCGAATATATGTTCTGTCGAAGCAATAACTTGTCGAACTAAGTAGGTATGTTTTTCGAAGTCAGCGACTGTCGTATTGAACTTGCCGAAATTTCGAGGTACACCGGTAAATTCCGTAGTATAGGTACTCACATTGTTCATAGAAAGCGGAGATGGTACGGATGCCGTAGTTGGACAGGGTGCAGAGGATCTCGATGATAGCCTCCTCATCAGTTCCGACCCCCGCGACTGCGTCATGCAGTTCTTTGGCGTAGAAGTGGGGAAGAGGGGTCATGAGCGCGACGATCACATCTTCGAGATGGCCGGTGAGCTCGCTTTTCAGTTCGCTGATCAGATCCTAGTAAAAAAAACCTTACATTAAATTATATTCTGTAGGTAATCTATGTAAATCTCCAGTACTCCATATAATTTCCCGTAAGTAGCAAGTGTCACTAAAAAGGGTGAATATTTTTTTACATAAAATGAGACCGACTTCAAGTGTGAAATAACTCTTCGAAGTCGGTGCCATGCGCACAATATTCTGATAATAAGTACTTACTTTTGATTTCTCATGGTATCGACTTCGACAAGTTATATCACACTTTTTAGTGTTGAAGTCGGTTCGATTTTTTGGTAAAAAAATGTTTATCAGGCCATACGTGCAAATTTACGTTTTATTGACCCCTTGATAAGCAATACACAATAGACCATATAAACAGGTGCAGAAATATCGCGTGTCGTTCAAAGATATGGCGCATACAATTACGACATGCAATACTGTATTACTTATTCTGTGGCAATACTAGGAAACTGGTGAGTACGTACACGTATGCTTTACAAATGTTACAATGACTAACGTCGAACTCATTGTACAATATTGAACGACATATATCACATATAGCACGTTGCTCGTGGATAGTTGTCGATTTTACTGTATCTAGTCTTTACAGTGCGGTGATAATTGGAGCCTAAGCACACGGAGTATTTCAAACGCGCAGTCGACGCGTGTAATGCACTTCAAACGAGATTTAGTCTAATCTACGGTGGCGGCGTCGTAAACGCGCGTCGTCTGAGCGTATAAAATACGCCGTGTTCTTAGGCTCTTAGCCAAACACAAAACAGGAAAGAAGACTCCACTTTACTGTGGGTAAAAACAATACGTCACGGGCATTTTGGGAATAACCTCAGTAGCAATGAGGAAATCTTGTTCGTATTATTGATTTCCTACTGCCATTTCAACTGGCTCAAACTATGTAGTATTCTCATGTTTATTAAAATTTTCAGCACGTTCTAAACCGACTACAAGTGATTTTAGGCTTTTCATTTCTTTTTCAAAGAAAAAACAAACGACGAATATTTTTTTAAATAAGTAGTAAGTATATATTATACTTTACTAGAATCAAAATATATTTAAACTAATCGTATTATAAGTCATAATTTTGATTGAGAAATCAGATGTGATCGACAGCATCCGCTTGCTTGCTTGCTTGCAAAATTGCGTCCAAAATCCCATGTTTTGTATAGTCCACCCTATAATTATCTACTAGGTATAGGGTTAATTAAAATACTAATACTGTTGTTTACCTATTAATAGTATTACCAATTACATTATTAATGGATCGAAATGGTTAATAGTACAGATTTTATATCGAGATATTAAATTGTATTTCTCGAAAGTCACAAATCACAGATGACTAATTAGAAAGATTTTCTTTACACAAGTACAATTTGAAAAATTTAATACCGACTTCCATTCTATTCAGTTATTAGAGTGTAACTCAAAAACTACTGGACCGAATTTGATTAAATGGGACCACACGGGAAGCACCAGCTTTCAAACAAAAAAAGATCGGTTCACCCTATCGAAAGTTATGAGGAAACAAACATAAAAAAACAGTCGAATTTAGTACCTCCTCCATTTGGAAGGCGGTAGAAAAGAATACAAAGAGTAGCGAAAAATGGCTACGAACTTATAAGTTTAAGATTCCATCGATGCAAGAGCCTTAACCGTTATTAAAACTAAAATTCGCTGCACTACAAATACTTATGAAATAATATAATACTAAAATTAAGATATACACACTCATACTGCACTAGAATTCCCAGTGTCGCAGGAGGCGTGGGCACATTCTGCTCATCACAAATATTTTTCCCAGGGATCGCGCCTGGGACTCCGCGCATTGAAGGCAGGGCTAACTATACCAACTAAGCAAACGGGGCTGTTCAATTAATTCGTCATTGATAATTATAGGTAGGTACTTATTATGTTGTAGTTATAAAGATATCGTGAGTGTTATGTAAACAATGGTGTGATTTGATAAGATAACCGGTGTAACCAAGATAACTGAGGAGAAAATATGTGCAATCAAATAGCGTTTATTTGAGGTAGATACATTGCTTTTGCATTGTAATTCAACATTCACGCTTTCGCCATCAAGTACCTTCATTGCTTCTTGTTGCTATTGCATCTATAAGTAAGAAATATTTACAAGCAAAAGATTGGACAAATGACAGCGGTAAAATTTTTAGGTTTACCTGACTAAATAATTTAATAAATGTAGTCTGCTATTGGGTTTAAGATGCGGTCCAACCCCAATTTTAAAATAATTTACGATGCTTTACGTAAAGTTTAAAATCGCATGTTATATTGGACGATGTCATGCGAATATGCATTAATTTTGTACGTTTTCTTAATATATTTCGATATATACTAACACGATTGAAAAAACTGCTGTTACTAATTTAGTACTATATGTTAGCTATGTATTACTTAATAAAAAATATAGTGTTATCGCTGAAAATTCTGAGAGTTTGGACGTCAAAGTTTATTTTTATGGACCTATTCAGGATTTTTTTCTGCGGAGAGCGGGTAATATTTATGAATTCTGTTCGGTTATTACTCTTTGCCTGTTCCTTTTCTAACCTATATAATTTTTTCATACAATATTATTGATCTGTTTCGTTACACTAGATGTTTAAAGATTCTGCTTTTTACTAATATCAGGATACGAGCGCGCCTTAATAAAAATGTATTATAATTGAATTCTCGCCGGTCCCGCTGTATATATTGTAAATAAGATTAGTAAGTGTATCTAATTCATTCATTATTAACTTCAGACTATAATAATATATAATTTATAATACTGCATTGTCTATAAACTTCAAAGTTTAAATACACAATGCAATAAAATACTACTTTCATTTCAATAACGTAAATTGATTATCTATATAAAAAATCTGAAAACAAAGTAAAATTGGCTGTCTTATCGGTTCAAGCGGTATCTTCCAGACAATATAGGATGGAATATAAGGGGCTCTCTTAGCCAATCTTAGGATGGAATAGAAATTATTTATACTCGTAGATCTAGGAATGATGTAGAAATAAAATTATAGAAATAATCTATAAAGAAATAGATCTTAAAATTGTTTTGCTCGTTAACACATATGAGTAGTAAGACTAACTTTAAAGCTGAAATATCATCATCATTAGCCAATGAATCACAGTTCACTTCCTTCGTTCCGTCAACGAGGAAAAATAGGCTTCCTTGTCGAATTGAACCAAGTGAATCAACGATGACTCAACGGAAGGTAGATCGGCGTCAGCGAGGCCACCAGTTCAGTTCAAACCGTTCGCACGGCCTCCAAGGTCTCATAACATTTTAGGCTTATTACCAAAGCACAAGGTTCAAACTTAACATTTTCATAATGATGGTAATTGGATATAACATCACGGTTAAAGACCGCAGGCTCAGAATACAGAAATGTTCTGTATACTGCAGGTTGCTTTATTTTTGATGTGAAAACTTCTTGATCACTTTTTGGGTGAACAAAAATCATGGAACTCGCGTCATCGTCACTGAACGCTTTTATGAGCTATATGTAAACTGTGTAGGTATGTGTAACCCGGACTTATTCAATCTCCTAAATGTTTTGACATAGAATTGGTAAGACCACTTCCGAAAGCACCACTACGAAAAACAGAAATAATACGTAAACGTTCGACGAACTGACAAACCAAACCCTGCGATAGATACTAAAAACACACAGAATAAAATGGACAAAGGAAAAGGCAAAGGAAAAAAAAACAAAAAGGAAGCTGATAGAGTTAAAAAAAAAAGATATTGAAGGAAGATAGTGAAACAGAAGATGATGACTGTATTTGTCTATCCTGTGGAGAATTATATTCTCTTGACTCAAGATGTGTTGATTGGGTACAATGCACAGTTTGCAAGCAATGGGCCTATGTCACTTGTGTGAGAGGAGACACTATATTATGCTTTGTTTGCACCAACTGCAACTCGGATGACGATTACGAGGAAGATTAAGTCATATTATTTCATTTTTTTTTTTATATAGCATGATTCTTATTTAGTTTACATTATAATAATAGTGACGTGAAGACTGTTTGGTAGTTTCAAGATATTACTATACTTAAGAATTACGTGATTCATAGTAATTGTATTCTTCTTGGTTAGTAAAGTAATAAAGAATAAAAACAAGCATTTACAGTTTTTAAAGCTATAATTATATTTTGTTACTTGTGATAGCAACACTTAGCCTTATACTTACAAGTTAATTGTCTGCATTTTTCTTACTCGAGTATTATTACTGACTACTGACTGTGTTATATTTGTATTATTTAAAGTATGATAAAGCAAGACTGCCTATTTTTTCGAAATTGTTGAGAAAATCCTCACATGTGATTTAAGAAATGTGATTTTAGGAGTATTATTACTGATAAGGTGTTTAATTTGTATTATTTAAAGTATGTTCAAGCAAGGCTGCCTATATTTTCGAAATATTTGAGAAATTCATCATTCGTGATTTCAGGCGTTAATATATAAATAATCAATAATTAAAAAGTAATGTTCAGTAGTTTAATTTCTTGAAAACTTAATTAATTTGATGCTGTTAATACATGCCCCCCATGTTTAAACCTGCCCCATCCATGTTATAACTAGCCCCAACACCGGGGCTAAAATTAACACGAGACAATTTTTAAAAAAGGTGTCGCTGTTAGTTTTCTATTTAAATTAAATTATTTTTTGTTATGACTGTTGAGAGCCAGATAATTTTCCTTTCCAATGATCTAATAACCATTTGTATACAATCATCCGTCCCAGAGATACAAGATTTTATCTAAAATTTGTTAGTTTTGACCCCTCTCTCCCCTATGTATTCACAAGTTACTTAGTTTTCACTGCATTCGGCAGTCACCAAAGACTGTCCCGCATGTTTTGTTTTACGAATAGGGGCCATTTTATCAGCATTGTTATGAGTAAGCCATTGAACTATTTGCCATTGAATGATAAAGGGAACATTATTGTCATCCCGTTGTTATTTTCTACCGACTTCCAAAAAGGAGGAGGTACTATATTAACTGTTTTTTTTATTTTTATTTTTTTGTATTGTTTGTTACCTTATAACTTTCGATAGGGTGAACCGATTCTCAAAAATCTTTCTTGTTTGAAAGGTGGTGCTTCCCGTGTGGTCCCATTTAAATTTAATTAAATTGGTCTAGTTGTTTTTTTCATACAAAAGCCGAATTGAGTACCTCTTCCTTTTATGGAAGTCGGTAGAAAAGAGATGTTAAACGAGTGGTATGTTTCTGTGCTAACCTTTAAACTCAAGAGTTTATAGTTAGGTAATATTGATAATATTATAGGAACATTTTTATACTCAGCTAACTCTTGTACTAAGTATATAGATAGGTACATATCAATATAGAGGTCTCTTGTACACCTCGTAGGCACTTGACTGAATGTATCGAAGAATACACATTTTAATATCTTTATGAGCTTAATGCATTACGATTCAGTAATAATTGCACTTTTAAATATCTCTGATTAATGGACACTCATGAGTATCGAGGCAAGTACGGATGATTCAACTGAATTGATTTTATCGTTCAAGCAAGTATAAAGAGACGAGGTTTGATAAAACTGATTATAAGTATAATACATTTTAATAGGCAAAATCTACAACCTATACGTAGATTAAATATGATAAAAAGATCCAGCGTAATTGTATTCTTCTTGGTTAGTAAAGTAATAAAGAATAAAAACAAGCATTTACAGTTTTTAAAGCTATAATTATATTTTGTTACTTGTGATAGCAACACTTAGCCTTATACTTACAAGTTAATTGTCTGCATTTTTCTTACTCGAGTATTATTACTGACTACTGACTGTGTTATATTTGTATTATTTAAAGTATGATAAAGCAAGACTGCCTATTTTTTCGAAATTGTTGAGAAAATCCTCACATGTGATTTAAGAAATGTGATTTTAGGAGTATTATTACTGATAACGTGTTTAATTTGTATTATTTAAAGTATGTTCAAGCAAGGCTGCCTATATTTTCGAAATATTTGAGAAATTCATCATTCGTGATTTCAGGCGTTAATATATAAATAATCAATAATTAAAAAGTAATGTTCAGTAGTTTAATTTCTTGAAAACTTAATTAATTTGATGCTGTTAATACATGCCCCCCATGTTTAAACCTGCCCCATCCATGTTATAACTAGCCCCAACACCGGGGCTAAAATTAACACGAGACAATTTTTAAAAAAGGTGTCGCTGTTAGTTTTCTATTTAAATTAAATTATTTTTTGTTATGACTGTTGAGAGCCAGATAATTTTCCTTTCCAATGATCTAATAACCATTTGTATACAATCATCCGTCCCAGAGATACAAGATTTTATCTAAAATTTGTTAGTTTTGACCCCTCTCTCCCCTATGTATTCACAAGTTACTTAGTTTTCACTGCATTCGGCAGTCACCAAAGACTGTCCCGCATGTTTTGTTTTACGAATAGGGGCCATTTTATCAGCATTGTTATGAGTAAGCCATTGAACTATTTGCCATTGAATGATAAAGGGAACATTATTGTCATCCCGTTGTTATTTTCTACCGACTTCCAAAAAGGAGGAGGTACTATATTAACTGTTTTTTTTATTTTTATTTTTTTGTATTGTTTGTTACCTTATAACTTTCGATAGGGTGAACCGATTCTCAAAAATCTTTCTTGTTTGAAAGGTGGTGCTTCCCGTGTGGTCCCATTTAAATTTAATTAAATTGGTCTAGTTGTTTTTTTCATACAAAAGCCGAATTGAGTACCTCTTCCTTTTATGGAAGTCGGTAGAAAAGAGATGTTAAACGAGTGGTATGTTTCTGTGCTAACCTTTAAACTCAAGAGTTTATAGTTAGGTAATATTGATAATATTATAGGAACATTTTTATACTCAGCTAACTCTTGTACTAAGTATATAGATAGGTACATATCAATATAGAGGTCTCTTGTACACCTCGTAGGCACTTGACTGAATGTATCGAAGAATACACATTTTAATATCTTTATGAGCTTAATGCATTACGATTCAGTAATAATTGCACTTTTAAATATCTCTGATTAATGGACACTCATGAGTATCGAGGCAAGTACGGATGATTCAACTGAATTGATTTTATCGTTCAAGCAAGTATAAAGAGACGAGGTTTGATAAAACTGATTATAAGTATAATACATTTTAATAGGCAAAATCTACAACCTATACGTAGATTAAATATGATAAAAAGATCCAGCTCACTGAACTGATTAAGTGAAAAAACTAAATCATTTGACGCCATCGCGAGCGAAGACGCTGGCGGGTCAGTTAGTGTGATATAAAGCGTATTTTTTTTTTAGATTTCAATCAACATTTGATTGTAATTTATATTCTTTACAGTCGCGGTCAATATACCATCCGCATAAGCTATACATTTTCAAAACATCGACAATGTACCTAACTGTAGCGAACCCAGCACTAATCAATTGCGAGAAAGTGGGTACATTCGTTGAGTCAATTGAATAACGAGCTATGTACGTCGTTGGTACGAACAAAGTATTGGTTACATATCTGTAATTTTGTAATGTGAGCAGTACTTCGAAAAAAGAAGGTCTCCGGCAAAGGAATAACATTTTATCAAGGTTTAAGGAAGGCCCTCAATTGAGCTGCCTTTTTGTGTATGTTACACGATAAACCGATTTTAATTTACTACTATTACTATAAAAGTTGTGACTTTTTACCTGACTTACGGCGAATCCCAAAAGGAGGGTTCTGTTTTTGACCTATACATGCGTATATGTCCGTTCCTATGTCCGCTGGTACTCAACGGCTCAGCCAATTTGATAAATAATACTCGTACGTCATCAGATTCATCTTGTACGCGAGTCACTGAAACATCATTACCCGACTAAACCGAAAAAGATTGTATGTCGGACCAAAGACGTGTTGTACCAAAGACTATCTATCTGCTCAGGCTTTATAACCCGTGCCATGTACTGTGTATTTCAATGTATAAAACCTTACGAATAAATAAGTCTATTTGTTCATAGCTAAAACCTCTTCCCTAAATGGCTCCAAGGGAGCAATCTGAAGTATTGAAAATAAGTTTTTTTAACAGGAAAAATAGTACATTAATTTACGTTAACAATACCTACGATTACTAAACTACAGTTAGACATGAGCCTTATTAGCTACTGTCCTGCGTACGATGTGGTCCGTCCGATGTATGGATATCCATGTCGGTATAAGACTACAACCTGCAAGGCTATTATGTTTCTCAGTTGCTAACAAATGTTGATTGAAATCTTGAAAAATGGTGGCTCTATGTCACTTTTGTCAGCTTCAGTCATCAACTTACTAACATTTTTGCTTGCTGGAGTGGTATCAAAACTGACATAGTGCCGCCATTTTTCAAGATTTCAATGAAATTTGTTAGCAACTAAGATACATAATAGCCCTACTGCTAAGGCCTTATAATCTGTGCCATGTACTGTGTATTTCAATGTATAAATACTTATCCCCAAACGGCCCCAAGGGAGCAATCAGGATTACCTTGCCATAATTAGTCTTGAAGGTCTCAGCGATCTCCAGTCTCTGGACGATGCCGCGGCGGCACAGGACGTCGATGATGGCCTTCTCGTCAGTGCCGAAGCCCTTCATCGCCTTACGGAGTGTCTCCGCATCTGCAGCGGGCTCGAAAGGATCCGCGGGGTACACCGTGGGGGTGCACTGGAATAATTCGAAAAGGTTAAAAAGCGGTTAAAGCGCTGCAAGAGCAAACTTTTAGGTATTTAAGGGGGTGAAGCACTGGCCGTGACAGAAACAAGCGTGCGTCTGTTAACACGATAACTTCTTCGCAGTTTTAGTTTGTTTAAAAATAAAAGAAGCCACAAAGGTAAAAAAATATAAATAGTTCTTTTATCTAATATTGACGTTTTAATGATTACAAAAAATTATAGTACAAGTATTGTAAGTAGTGGTCGCTCAAAATATTGAGAAATGCGATACGAAAGATAGATATTATTTTAGAAGTCTTTTTAAAACTTAACTACGTACTGTATTTTTTCAAGTTCAGTTTCAGTAACTAGTCTAGTCCGTATGTAGTTGTATAAGTAAATAGTAAAAACCATAGCGTATCTTTGGCTTTGTGCAGCCAGCGCCTTAACCGTTGAACTACCTACCCCCGCACTAGGAGTCCCTAAATATCGCGTGAGGCACGGACACATACAAGACCCGAGAGCAAACATTTCTGCTCATCTGTCAGGGATCGATCTTAGGCCACCTTTCTTTAGGCAGAGTTACAACCAACTGAGTTATCCGAGCTGTTAAACCATGCCAGTGGGCTAGACATAAGTACCTATTTGATTGTTGTCAATATTATCTTTAGGTACTTAGTCATAAAATCGCAGCATTTTTTATTAAAAACCTATTATCATGTGTATTAAGTCCTAGCATATTTTAGTGTTCAAGTAGTTAAACTTCTCCGTTTATAAATGTTTACTCCATGGTTACACTAATCAACTAGATCGAATCACAAGAACTGACCTGTAGGGCTATTATTAATCCCAGTTGCTAAGAAATATTGATTGAAATCGAAAAAAATGGCAGGTATATGTCACTTTGCTGAAACACAGGCGATAAGCCTAGTTCGGCGACAGACACTTCAAACATTTTTGTGTAACATTCTAGCCATATTATATAAGTTCAAAACTATGTAAGTGCTAATATTATGAAATAAATTATTATTTAATATTATTTATTACTTTTATCAGCTCCTTATCAACTTACTAACATTTTTGCTTACTGGAGTTGTCAAAACTGACATAGAGCCGCCATTTTTTCGATTTCAATCAACATTTGTTAGCCACTGAGACACATATAAAGCCGTACAGGTCAGTTCTTGTGATTCGACCTACTCGTATTAGCCCTGAGTTACTATATTAAAAAACTAAGCATGCAATAGTAGGGTATTTGTAAAAAAATATTTCTTTACATAAAAAAAGTCAATGACATGACCCTAAGTAGATATCCAGTAAGCAATACTATGGTTTATATGGTAATGGTAGGTACCGAACTACCGAAGTTAGTCTCTCTTTTATCCTGGCTTAGAAAACACTATGGTCATAGAATAAATAATAATATAGGTACCTAGGACACCTACTTAGGTATATACATTTTAAACTTACCTACGTCATTATATTTTTTGCCTTCGACTAATATAGGTATTTTATATTGGTCGAAGTTTTTTGCGCCATGTCTGGCGTTCTCAGCGGGCAGGATATTATTCCATTTGAAGTTGACAACGCTCACGTGAACTTTTAGTGGACCGTATAAAGATGCCTAACTATTGTCGTTACCAAACGATGATCATAGGTCATTACTTAAATAAGCACTCATTTAATCATAACGTAGTTGTTGATAAGTCGGTGTCCGAGAACCTACCCGCAATTTTTAATTTTATGCTGTTAATCTAAAAAACCTACACCACATAGCCAGGAACCTAAGTAATTAATCTCATATTGTTAAGTGCTTTCAATCCATTTATATGGTCGTGTAAAAGCCTAATGGATTCTCCACCCTTCGTTGCCGTCCGCTTGGCGCAACCTTGGCATCATAATGGGGACCATTGACCGGGCTGGGCGTGATTATCACAATGAGCAAACTAAACGTGGGTACCGACTTAAGTACTTACTTTGAGCAAGAAAGTTTACGTTGATAATCTCTGATCTAGAAACATTACGACTGGAAAAATAGTACCTACCAAGGTAGGTAAACCCCAAAAAATTGCGCTCTTTGTAAATGTGTCATCATGTCAAACGTAGGTAGTTCACAGATGCTCAACGCTCAATTAGCAAAAAAATCATACGTGGATGCAAACACCTACCATATCTACAGATACAGTCAAAAGATGACATCATCTCGTAAGATTCTACACAATCGACGTTATACTTTATGTAGGTATAGATATTTCATTGAAATAGACAAGAAATGTAGGTGGAAACTCACCTTGTACGGGTAATACTGCTGTCCGCTCATGTTGAGAGATTCCTATAGAACGAAAAACATATTAGAAAAGGAAAACTTTCACGGTAAATCTAAAAATAAATTCCATATCAACGCAGACCGGCTTTTGACTAACAATCACCAGATGCCGGCATTTATGATTACACTTTTTGTACGTATATCAAATTGAATCTCACTAATTTACTATTAAACTTACGTCAAATATAAAAACGGGCAGTTAAATGAAATTGAAAATGTACGTACTTTTATTTTATCTTATGGACACACCCAACCGAACCACTGCGGGTTGAATTCCGAAATATACGCGACACGGTTCGACCGGTCGAAGTCGGCGCATTTTGTTTTCCCTCTCCTTCTGCCATTGATCGTCAACCTTTGGCTCGCCTGGTCTGAATTCCAATAAAGTACGTATTTGTTTTTTAGTTTTAAATAGCGTTATCTTCTATAATTGAGTAGGTCTAAACAATCAAACAATCTATAGGTAAGTATATGGTCTAAACAATTACTTTCAGACACATGAATTTAAAAAAAATCTTTTTGCTATTGGTATACTTCCGAAATATTAAAAACGTAGTATGTACATAGGTAGATTAATTAGGGTAGGTGTTTTTAATCAGTAGGTTTAGACTTCACACGCAGCTCACTGAATATAAGGTTTTCTATTAGAAAAGGTGATAATGAATGAATAGGCTTACAGAAGCTTTGTATTTAAAACGAGAGAAAGTATTCCTTAATTTTCTAGTTTTAACTGTATAGTGCATGTGGAAAATTTTCATATTGACTAAAATTTACCGGCACTATAATGTGAACAGGGCACGATAATGTGAGCAGTGCACGATTACACTAGTCTATCCACTCATGCTCCCCCCACAACTTAATTGCTGATTATGATGATAATATTAGAATGTGTGCTTTAACAATTAAGTCCAGCTTTCAAGAAATGTATTGCTTCGTGAATGGTATGGTCTTTTTTCAAACTGCCGCATACTGCTTCAGGTTTTCAGTAATTGGTAACAGCAGAATCTTCTTTGACAATAGGAGCACACCATCTCATCACGCAAATGCCTGCATAATACTATGCATATTGTGCTTATTCAAAAGACAACAACATTCTCATCATGTTCAATAGACGTCTTCCGCTGTCGATACAGATAAATTAAATTGAGTGTCTGTTTGTAACTTGAAATTAACAGCTTACATAAAGAAAAACAATTTTTTTGTCTGTCTGTTCCGTTTCGACTAATCTCTGAAACGGCTAGACCGATTTTATCGGGACTTTCACTGGCAGATAGGTAGTTGATGTTATACGGAGTAACTTCGATTTCCTTAATTTTTTAAATTATATAAAACTCCTTCTCTGTCTGTTTGTTACTTATGACGCCTAAACGGTTCGTAATCAAATTTGGCAAGGTTATAGATTATATCCCGGGGAAGCAAATATGATACTTTTCAGCATCGTATTTAACAAGCGACATATCTAATCTAAATAAAATCTATAAATATATCAAATACTAGCTGACCCGCCAGCGGCTTCGCTTGCGTGGTCTCGCGGGATACGGTAATTACAGATTTCAATTAGGGGTCGAATTTCACAAAATCCCGTCTTCGTGAGTACCTAAGTACATAGATCCAAAAAAGAACCCCCATGAAACATTTTTAACTTTTAGAACTCGCAGTAACGAAGTTTCATACAAACTATCAACCTCAAAAAAACCCTTAGGGGTTGAATTTCATAAAATCCCGTCTTATTGAGCACTACGTCCTAAAAATAACCCGCATGCAAAATTTGAAACTCCTAGCACTTGTAGTTTCTGAGATTTCGTGATGAATGCTTTTAAACCTTTCGCTTTTATATATATAGATGTTTGTATATATAGATACTTGTATATATACAACATTTCGTTAATGTAACTACTCATTTGAAACACAGAAACTATACACATATAAGTATGTATAGTTTCCGTATTTTAAATACTTTAACCAAATGTTGTGTAGCCCTGATCCATACAGGTTAGCAAGCGATGACATCATCGAGACTCCATGACGCCTCGCCTCGCGCCGCCGCCGCCGGCTCTGCGCTAGCCGCCACGCCACCACACCACTGCCTCGGCCTTCTGCAAGCCGGTGAAACCCCACAGCACCCCATATCCACTATTAGTTTTTGCTAAGCTATCGTCTAGTATAGAGTGCACCAAAGAGTACATTATAATATGAGTGTACCTGTGATGTGTGTACTCATGCACATTGCACCGCACACACATTGATATAAATAAAACTACATCAATGGCTACACAGTACCTAACCTAAGTATGTGTATAAGTTTTTTAGTATGATTTAGCACTAATGCCTGCTTAGCGAGACCAAACATTGCAATTGAGTTTTTCAAATATCGAACTTTTTAACTGACTTCAAAAAAGGAGGAGGTTTCTCAACTCGACCTTATATTTTTTTTATTAGATGTTCGCAGTCTAACTTCGTCGCTTATAAACTGATTTTGCTGATTCTTTGTTTGGTAGAGTATAGTACTTCCGAGGTGGTCCCGTTTAAATTTCATCAAATTTCGTGCAGCTGTTTTTAAGTTACACTCCAGTAACTGAAAAGTATTTCGCCTATTTTGATGATATCATCATTGACGGTGAATGACAATCCCGAGATTAGCAAGGATCACTAAAACGGGTAAAAAAAATACTATTTAAGAGCTATTACCTACTTACCAAAAAATGGAATTGACTTTACACACTAAAAAGTGTGAAATTACTTGTTGAAGTTGGTACCATATTGGTTTAAAAGTACATATTATCACAATATTGTGCGCATTTTTTGGTAAAAATTGTTTTTCTCGCTAAAATTGCAATATTTATACATAAAACATACATAATAACGTCACGCCCGTTTCCCGGGGTAGGCAGAGATCACAGATTTCCACTTGCTTCGATCCTGGCATACCTCTTTTCATCAACTCGCATCACCTACACAATCGTCGGTTCCGCGTACCTTCTCTTGACCTCGCCTTTCTTCAAAGCATCTCGGATTTGATCGGAATACGTTCGCCGAGGTCTATACTTCTTTCATTGGCTCAATATTATGTTTATGTCATCATCATGATCATCTCAGCCGTAAGACGTCCACTGCTGAACATAGGCCTCCCCGCAAATTTCCAAAAGGACCTGTTGGAAGCGGCCAGCATCCAACGTCGTCCTGCTACCTTTTTCAGGTCGTCAGTCCACCTCGTCGGTAGATAACCTACGCTGCGCGTGCCGGTCCGTGATCTCCACTCTAGAACCTTTCGGCCCCATCGGCCATCTGTTCTGCGTGTAATGTGGCCTGCCCACTGCCACTTCAACTGGCTTATCTTCTCTCTATCTCCTCATCTCTGATTCGATCACGTAGAGAAACACAGAGCATAGCCCTCTCCATAGCTCGTTGTGCGACTTTGAGCTTGCTTATGAGGCCCATAGTAAGAGACCACGTTTCAGTGCCATATATGTCATCACTGGTAAAACACATTGCTCAAAGACTTGAGGCACTGAGGTATTTTTGTTTAAATAATATTTATGTGTGTAAGTAATTACTTAACTCATTCGTATGCTGCTATGATTCCCGGAATCGTATCCGGGGTGAGGTATGGTAAGGGTACCACACCCCATATACCTACATACTCCTCAGCGGCCTTGATTTGATATCATGACGTAGGTAAGTATATTAACTCCGCGCGGTTCACCTCTCTCACTCTGACATGAGTTCAAGAATTTTCCTCCGCTGTTCGTTCGAATCGTAAGAGGCGAGGAATACCGATAACTTCTGAGTCCGTCTTGATCGTTTCCACCGCGATGCCAGACTCTGCCTCTGACTCTGCTGAAGCTAATTTACCTGCATTACTGTGTTAGGGTGTGAATGTACATTGTACCTACAGTGCCTACCTACCAGGTGAAATTGCTGGGCGAATGTCTCGAAAACGAATGTGTCGGGGTGACAAGCGTAGTGCAGTGTCACTCAATACTATTGTCTCATCATCATCATCATTATCATCCGGAAGACGTCCACTGCTGAACATAGGCCTGGGGGAGCCCATAGAACGCCACTTGGACCGGCTACTCGCTTCCTGCATCCAGCGATTCCCCGCGGTTTTTATGAGGTCGCCGGTCCACCTAGCGGGGGGCCGGCCTACACTACGCCTTCCGGTGCGTGGTCGCCACTCGAGAACCTTTCTTCCCCATCGGTTATCAGTTCTGCGAGCGATGTGGCCTGCCCATTGCCACTTCAACTTGCTAATTTTGAGAGCTATGTCGGTGACCTTAGTTCTCCTACGGATCTCCTCATTTCGGATCTTATCACGCAGGGAAACCCCAAGCATAGCCCTCTCCATAGCTCGTTGTGCGACTTTGAGCTTTTCTATGAGGCCCATAGTATGAGACCACGTTTCAGTGCCATAAGTCATCACTGGTAACACACATTGGTCGAAGACTCTTGTCTTGAGGCACTGAGGTATTTTTGACGAGAAGACTTCGCGAAGTTTCCGGAACGCTGCCCAGCCGAGTTGGATTCGACGATTGACCTCTTTCGCGAAGTTGGACCTGCCTAGTTTGACTGTCTGTCCCTATATATATCGAGCCATGTTGTAAACTCATGGACCTCATAGACCTGCTGTACCCACATGGGTTATCGTGGGCCATGAATACTCACATTAGTACACCTAAACATTTAAATTTTCGTGGCCAAACTATTCTAACTATTCAACTAGCTGCGCCCCGCGGTTACACACGCGTGGCGATGGATGATGATGATGGTGGTAAGTTTTCTGTGTTAATCTAGCACCTCATCTACTTCTATACAAACTTCATCAAAATTGGTCCAGCCGTTTGAGCGTGAAGTAACAAACATACCAATACACTCATAAACTTTCGCCTTTAGTGTGATTCAAAGATAATACAACTACTTTTGTGCGGCCTTGCGGGGTTTTAATATTTCTGTGCTCTAGGCCTACCATGATTTTACAACATTGACACCAATTGAAGCTCGCTATCGACTGACGCTAAAAAAATTATGAAAAAAGAACAGTGCCAACTTGCGGTCAATTGTAGAACTAAAATTGACAGCGAGTACGCCAATCACAAGCTTAATAGGTAGGCGAGATCGAGTATCGACTATAGATGGCATTTATGTTGCAAACTCATGGTATATAAAGCTATTAGAACCCTAAATATTTTACTAAAATAAAAGTTTTCTCAGCACGAGGCCCATCTGGTATTAAGGGGTAACTTTTGCCTAGAACAGATGCACTGCGCCCATCACCCTGATATAGGTATTTTAAGTTGCTAAATCTCACAAGCCTGTAATTTCACCGGGAACCATAACTGAAACACAGTAATGCGAATATTACTGGTTCAAGGCAGAAATAGGTATGGTGGCAGTTCTTCCCCACACGAACTCGTTTACAAAAAGTACTAGGACCTTATTCGCTGTGACCATCAAAGACGTAACGCGCCACGTTACGAGATCGTCAAGGAATGATGGCAAAATTGTATGGATTTCACGATCATTCCCCGCAGTGGGCCGAGAACGAAAATCTGTTTAAGTGTAACGTAATCGTATCGTTAACGTATTTAGTACAAAGTATACTTTATGTAGTACAATAGTGGCACAGATAACTCATAGTTTGTACTGAATACGTACACGATTCGATAACGTTACACTTAAGCAGATATTCGTGCTCTGTCTACTGATGTCGTAGTGCACCGCCTTACGTGTATGATTGGTAACAGTGAATAAGATAGCTCTTAGTCAGCTTTCAGGCCTTGGCTGTTTCAGATGTTATAATATGACATGTGTTAATATATATAGTTAATAGTTCATACCGCGACACAACGCATCCTGTAGTGCAGGGGTATGAGCACGTTTACGATTATTGTTTTATTGTTTACAAAACTTCGTCATAGTTCTCGTGTGTAGCAATTATTGAGCCAACAGATGATATTGTGTATGAGTCACATCATAATCATTTATAATCGTCACAACGCAACTGTAGTGATGATCTCAATGATCGTGAATAAGATCGGTGACCACACAATTATTGTGAATAGAAATACGTCATCTGCACGTATTTTATTTTTAAAGGTGACATACGTACGTACTTCAGCAAATACGTAGTAGGTAAGTACTATTATTTATTTTGTACTTTGGGTAACAGCCATTGGTAGATTGCGAAAAAAAGTGTGAATTTTACTGTCGAAGTCTGTACCATGCGCACAAATAGTGATAAAGGTAACCTACTTTTTTAACAATCATAGTACGGACTTCTACAAGTTATTTCACACTTTTTAATGTTGAAGTCGGTTCTATAATTTGCTAAACATTTATTTTTATGGTAGGATCGTAGTGTAATTTATACGCAAATGACAAAGTACCTAAGTCAATCATGTTATATCGCTACATACATTTTGTCATTGTATGACCATTAATAGTCAAAGTCGAACAGTTTATTCAATTTAGTCGTAGGACCTCCTTGCATGCCAATGTTAAGATTTACTCCGTGTATTATCTAAGTTTAAGCATATCGCTGGGTTGGTACCTAAATATAGTTTCAGTGACTGGCAAGCAAAATTAAATTTTATACATGTTGGATTTAAGAATCAGAATCAGAAATATTTAATGGCTTGTGCTACAGGTCATAATACTATTCTAAGTATATATACAAACATGCTTTGTATAATATAAAATAATACAATTGATACAATTAATCCAATGACAAATATCAATAAATTTAATCAATAAATCATTTGGCAAATTGTAACACTAAATAATTATGGTTTATACCAGCTTATTAAATAATTTCAGTAATTTTCAATCAATTTGTCATAATTATATATTATTGATTAGTTTTAGGCGCTTTGCAGACGACGGAGCGGGCCGGGCGGTCAATTTCGCCGCGAACGATAGCGCAAAGGGAATCCTATCCCCACCAACGCACACGGAGGGCAAAAAGCCGGCGCGGCATATCCGTAGCTACGTAGCAGCGAGGGCAGCCGCGGGCATCGACGGTCAGACGCGGTCTTTATTGCTTCGCGGTCAAAAAGACCGCCCCGCCCCGTCGCCTGCCTAGCGCCTTAAAGTTTTAAAAATTCATCTAAGTCCTAGCAAGGACGCTCTAGTAGCCACATCTTAAGCTTGCTTTTAGGCGCTACGTAGACATCGGGGCGGGGCGGTCTTCTCGACCGCGAAGCTATATGCTGCGCCGCCAGTGTCCGGCGGGCACTGGCGGCGCGGTCTTTTTGCCCTCCGTGTGCGTTGGTAGTATAGGATTCCCTTTGCACTATCGTTCGCGGCAAAATTGACCGCACCGACCCTCCCTATCGTCTGCATAGGGTCTTATACGTGCACGGATCTACTAGTCTTTTTCTAACAGTGTTCTGGTCACTAGCCTATCTCGACTTCTCGTCATATAGTTGTGGTTTGCACCAAACCGCTCAAACTTATCTTGGTTATCACGTACATAAATTGCAACTTGGTAAACAAGTATATTGGTCAGTCATGATACGCTCGGACTGGAAATATTCCCTTACGGATTCGTCGCACTTTACCCCAACAATTGCTCGTACAGCACGTTTTTGTGTTCTAAAAGCACGGTTCCAATCGGCCGCGCGCGCCCGAAATTATTTAATAATTTTAAGTAGTTGTTCTGAACAACTCTCCGGATTATTAATTTCAATAGGGACGACGCAACAGGTAGTGGAAGTCCAGTCACAACAAGAACCTCTTTCTGAAGCGATGATTGTAGAAGGGCAATGAAGTTTGAGCGCCTACAAAGGTCACTGGTTCGATTCCTACCTCTGGCTTGAGCTGAAGCCTGAAATAAATGCATAATGACGTATTGAAATCCACAGCATGGTTACAGGGCACTTTCTGTTATGCCTGCAAGGCAGGCATCTATCCTCAATATTCATCATCATTCTGCTGAACATATGCCACCCCCACAAGTTTCCAAAAGAGCCGGTTGGAAGCGGCCTGCATTTAACGTTATCCTGTCATCAAATCGTCAGTTCACCGTGTGGGTAGACGACCTACGCTGCGCTTGCCAGTTCGTGGTCTCCACTCGCAGAACCTTCCGGCCCCATCGGCCATCTGTTCTGCGTGCTATGTAGCCTGGCCACTGCCACTTCCATTGGCTATGTCGGTGACTTTAGTTCGATCTTCTCATTTTTGATTCGATCACGTATAGAGAAATCCCGCGCACAGCCCTCTCCATAGCTCGCTGTGCGACTTTGAGCTTGCTTATGAGGCCCATAGTAAGAGACCACCTCCTCAACATTGAAAATCTATTAAGTACCTATTATTTAAAAAGTATAGGTGAGATTATTTATTTAAAATTAAGGCAGACTAATATCTAAGCTAAGCTAGCAGCATAAATATGATATCGTAAATAGAGTGTAGAATAAAATAAAAAATAAACGATTACGTATGTACCTTTAGAGATGCCTACTGTGAGAACCTACATAAATATAGATAAAGTACAGCAGTAAGAAAAACGGGAAGGCCCACGTGAATCAAAAAGTAGGATCTTATTCGTTTTGGGGGCGATGAGGCCTGCACTGACGTCCCGCTTGGGGTGTTTTGTGAATTCCCCCCTGCCAGCATTTACTCAAGCCAGCCTAACTCCTTCACATAGCGGAGTATGGCCTTGAGTCGCTGGCACAACTGCTCCAGTGTAGTTTGAGATGTTGTATGAACAACCATCGATGATGCTGATGACGCATCATGCATTGGAGTGGACCTCCAGTAATAAAAAAAAGTAGGATCATTCCAACTATGGTTTCAACCACAACACAATCGCGGTTGCGTCTCGACTCCAACTCTGCGCAACGTGCTAAGCGAGGAGTAACCTGAAGTGGTTGAAACTAATAACTAGGTGCCTACCTACGTGAGCTTTAAATTTACAAAAAATATTAGAAACGGTACAAGCACGAGGCCCGGCTGATATTAAGTGGTAACCTCTGACTATAACAGATGCATTTCCTCACAAGTGACGAACTGCACTGCGCCCGTAACCCTGAGACATTAAGTTGTTAAATCGCATGTGCCTGCAATTTCGCCTGCAACCATGCCTTCAAACACACAGTATTGCGAACATTCAAGATTCAGTCAGACAGAATAAGGTACTTCCCCGAACCTGTTTCATCTCAATTGATTATTGTATTACCTATTATTATTTATAGTATTGAAACAAGATTAAAACCGGCCACGTGCGAGTCCGACTCGCATACGAAGGGTTCCGTACCATTATCTATAATTATCGTCCGACTCGCACTTTTTTTAGTATTTGTTGTTATAGCGGTAAGAAAAATATCATCTGTAAAAATTTCAACTGTCTATCACGGTTCGTGAGATACCGCCTGGTGACAGATGAACAGCCTCCTACTCCTTGAGTCGTAATCCTCATGTCTGAGGGTCGTGACCTCCTCCACCCATTGTCCTTTCTTTTAAGATATTACGCCAGTGTACTCGGTGCGACCAGCTATGTGTAGAGCATCGTAAGAAGAGTGGTGCGGATCTGGTCGGACCAACGCATTGGACTGCGGCCACGAGATCTTTTGCCATCGCCTTTTCCAGTCACCACAAGTTTCTCGAGGTATCTCCTTTCTAGTGCAGAATTCTCTTCAAGCAAATGGAAGGCAGTCTTGACGAACAGCTGTCTTAGTTATTGGATCCCATTTTACCCTTCGAATTCGAATTGAACCCTAAACAATGAAAATCAAGTTGCAGTACAGGAATCGAACCTTATTCTGGTACTGTGACAAAATCATGGTTTTGAAACGCTTAAATATTGCGTAACAGGAGATTTTTTCGGGAACTAAGTACCTATCTCCTTAGACCTACAGACGGGCATATACCCTAATAGTTTGCTAATACTTACTCATAATTAAAAGCAGGTAAAATACCGGAAACTCCTGCAGCCGCATTTCTAGCAAGTATTCGGTGTGTGCAGTTTCATAATCAGACTCTCGTTTTTTCCTAGTAAAACATGATATTTTGCAATTCGGATACAGTTACGAAGTCGGTTGGTGCGGTTTGCTAGCTATGTTCGATTACCAACACGGGTGATGTAGACGACTTTGGTCACGGTAATTTATCTATATAATATTACCGTAACTTGGTAGTAGTAGAGTAGGTACTGCAAGCATCTTCTGTCTTTCATATGATTTTTAAAGCACTAACGCCTGCTTAGCGATATCAAACATTGCAAGTGGTGATGGATGATGATGAAAAGTATCAATAAGTTATTCTAGCGTCTCATCTACCTCCATGCCAATTTTTTCAGAGCGTGAAGACTATCTTTACATTTTTCATTGAATCATATTTGTTAGCAGAGTTGAATTATTTTCCCTAAACTTCACTCATCTTCTTTCCGAGAACTACATTATATCTTATCTATGTTTTTTTGTGATACGCACATGCGTGGAGAATACTGTTTTCTAAGTGTATACAAACTATAATGTCATAAGCCTATGTTTTTTTTTAAATATTGGTTCATCATTAACTTCCTCTCGCCTGATGGAAAGCCGAGATGGAATCAAGAAGCGATGACCATAAGTGCAGCTGTAATCTGCGATGATGACCTGAGCGATACTTTTTCAAACCCCGCTTGAAAGACCCAGGGTCATAGTTGCAAGGAAAAACGTACGCTAGTTACACAACAGAGGTAGGAACTGTCAAAATGTAATAAGCCTTATATTATGCGGTCCACAAAGTGTATATAATGCCCACCTTTTTTTGGACGCACCAAGAGCTTTCAATGACCTCATTAGGTTAGAAGTTAGTTAGAGCTTTCAATGACCTCAGTAGTTTAGAAGTTAGTTAGAGCTTTCAATGACCTCAGTAGTTTAGAAGTTAGTTAGAGCTTTCAATGACCTCAGTAGTTTAGAAGTTACAAGGGAGTAAGTACATCTCGTATGTACTTCACCGTAGTCTCAGTCATCTCTCTTGTAACTTCTAAACTACTTATTATAATATGACCAATGAGGTCATTGGAACCGTCATGTTAGATGATACCACCAGTGGCACTCAAAGAGAATATATGGCACTAATGCAAGCAGACTTTATTTTCGCTATATACAAATAGACCGTACAAGAACGTAACCCTCGCAACAGACTTCACCGTAGTCAGGTAATATATATTTTTTCAAGTTATTAGTAAACGGTACAAACACGTGTACCGTCTTATGTTAAGTGGTAACCACTGCCTAGAACAGTTGCATTTCCAAACAAATGACGAACTGCACTGTGTCCGTAACACTGAGACAATGACCACGCATGGGGGCCGCTCATTGATCACGTGAGGCTCGAAAAGGGGGGTCGAGGGGGTTCAGCAAAAATCAAGAAACATCACAAGAAGGGACAGGGGTGTAGTAAGATATCACGTGTATTAATGTTTTTCGTCAAACTCGATACATTAAATATCTTGATATACTATAGATAGTAGTACAATTTATGTTTTTCTCTTAATTAGACTTATCTTTAATATTATTTTTATACCAGTCAAAAACAACCTGCAACCTTTCCGACTAGACTTTTTATCAGGGTCCTATTATTTAAAGATACTATTCCCCCGTATTAAAAGATAATATGCGAAAGTTTTTAAGATTCTTTGTAGGGTTAGGCGTAAACCTCACCACGTATCACCAAGAGGGGAGGGGGGGTTGAAAATGGTAAAATAAACATCACGTGATTAATGGACGGCCCCATGTAATCCTGGAAAAGTATGATTTCTGAGATAACAATTGTATTATTGGCCGTATATGGCCGTGGGCGAGTCTACGGGTTGTTGTTTAGTCTCATGTGCCTGTAATTTTGCCAGCAACCTTCAAACCAAAATTACACAGTATTGCGAACATTACCGCTTCATGGTACAAAAAGGTAGTGGCAGTATTCCCCCGGAGGAACTCATTCACAAAAAGTTCTGGTTTTACAATAGCGCGTTAACAAGTCTTTATCGGCTGTCGTCTCAGGTTCTTTTTTCGGTGGTAGTGCCACGCTGCAACCCCACAGCCGAATGGGCTGGCACGACCTGAGAAGTACCACACTCCCACATAACCCTGACGTGAAGTTATATACCTTGCTATTGAGTTTCGCCGGTTTGTGAGAGGTTCTGGAGGCCCGATTCCCCCCTTCCCCCTCTCACCCTCCTCCTCCACCCTCACCCCTATTATCTCTTCCTTCCTCAAAGGTCGGCAATGCATCCTTGAAACTTCTGGTGTTGCGGATGACCGTGTGCGACGGTATCACTTACCATCAGGTGAGCCGCTTGCTCGTTTGCCAACCTATCCCATAAAAACAAATGTCGGAAGCTTTATCCTATTCGACCAATCCGCCGACCCATTTTGACTCCGCGTGGTGTAATTTAACCCATTTTTCCTCTAAGAGGTAGACCTATATCCCTGCAGTGGGAAGTAATAGTATAAAAAACCAAAAAAATATAACTGTTAGGCATTTATATTTCCAAAGGCGTTCTGTTTATCTTTTTGAAAATGTCCTAACAAATAATAATATCTTGTGGTAAAATTGTGGCAAGCCACACAAATTACTTGATGTTGTACGTCCCATATAATATCATTGTTCTAGCAATTGACAAAGTGAAGCTAAAATAATGAGTGGAAGTTGTGTAAAACATGATTTATTATAGTAATACATTTAATTGGAAATACACGGGCGACCGGGCTGAATGATCGCCGTTGTGACGCATACAATACATACATATAAATACATACAATATTATTACTTTATTGTTCTAGTCTTCAAGGAAGAAATATTGGCCAGCTCGTTTTTGCTCTATGTCCTGTAACAAAAAACACATGAAGATAATTTCAACATTTTTTTCTTTAATTTATTAACAGCTGTTCTCCACGGCTTCACTCGGTGATGGATCAAATTTTATAGCCTATGTTACTCAGGGATAAAGTAGCATTGAAATGTAGAAAGATTTTTTGGAATTGATCCAGTAGTTTTCGAGTTTATTTGTTACCTTACAAAATTACAAATCTTTTCTCTTTTTATATTAGTAACTAGCTGCTCTCCGCAGTTTCATCCGCGCGGTGATGGATGATGATGATAAATCTTATATAGCCTATGTTACTCAGGGTGAATGTAGCTTTCCAATGGTGAAAGAATTTTTATAATATGTCCAGAACATAATCTGTTTGGCACTACTGGTAATTGTTGGCTTATTTTACCTCATGGTACATGAGGTGGCTCACTTTGAAGTGTTTACACTTAGACCATAAGATTTATGAATGAAACTAACATCGACGGATACGTAAGGATTTAAAAACCAACTGACAACATGTAAGACGAATCATATCTCACCTTCACGGAAGAATATTTGTTTATCCTCGGTCGGAAGTTGTTGGGATCCCTTCTAAATGTGATTCCTAATAGCTCTAAGAACTTGTTCATGCCGTTGAGGAGTGACTGCGGCGCATGCGCGGTAGCGTCTGAGGATGGCGTGCCTTCGAATACAATCACACGGTCTGCTAGATATGTGGCCATTATGAAATCGTGCTCTACTACGAATCCTGTTCTCTTTGCATGGAGGATGAATCTGAAACAAAAGAATTGATCTTTATATTTTAAAACCATATAATAGTAATTTATTTGCATAAACATGAAAATATTATAACACAGGGCATGCACATTAGGGTGTCCCGAAATATTATTTTTTTTGATTTTCTCTACGCAAAACCCCTCAAAAGTTGCGTCGTTTGTTGTTATGTTATAGATTAGCGTAAAAATAATAAAAATAATATAAAAATATATCGTGAGGGCTCTACCGGATTTTTTATTTTTTTTAAATCACTTCCATAGCCCTCCAGTCAATGTCTTCTATTCTATTTTATGTATATTATTCCCATTGTATTTTTTTATATCATTGATAGATAACCCCAAGTTATAAATTGCAGGTATCGACAAGAATTTTCCAGTTACAAATTGATTTAGATAAAACTCGCAAAATTCATGTTTTGACTTGTTTTTCTTAAATTCTCTACTTCTACTGTGAAGCACTTCGTCTTATTTATGTTACGGTCTCATTGCTGTAAGGTGTGGTTCTGCACTTCTTTGTGATAAAATACGTGTTTTTGTTATAGTACAATAATGGGTTCACGACGAAGTGAGACTACTTGTGCTATTTTGGCATCATAATATAAAGAACTTGACGATCGCCAGTTACCAGTGATAAGTGACGTTATAAAATTAATTTTGTTTACGAAAAATGAACTAAAACTACAGAAGAATAGGAAAGATAGCACAGAAGTTTTTTCTACCGTTTCTGGAAAACTTGATACGATTTGGACCAAAGCTTCGATTCCCATTGTTTCCAACGTACGAGTTACCCACATTTCTGAAGGATACTTTTTAGTGGACCTAAGAATTGAAAGAAAAATGGCAATAAGCGGTATGGACAGAAAAGAAACGGCAAGACTGTTAAAGAAACATCAAAGACAAGAACATTTGAAGCGCATAGAGTAATCATGTTTTCAGACTCAAGAAACCAATCCTGTTTCGGTGCGCGAGTTGTCCCCTCGATCGCAGTCGCCTGCAACAGACTTTCTCCGAACAGTGACATGCTTGTAAATGAGACTCCATCTACTTTATTGGATCGGAACATTCTGGCGCTATCAACAGTAGCTGATGGTGTGGGATTGGTATGAACTATCAACGCGATCTGCAGCTGCGGTCGCTTCGGCGGTGTTAGCTGACAAAGGATTGGTATCTTCTGAAGATCTGTCTTGTTAGTGATAAGAAAAAAATTCATAGAGCTGTTTCACAAGCTCGGACCAAGACCAGCAAAGATATTAGATTATTAAAGATAGTCAGATAGACGCCAAGTCGTGGCACTGCTAAAGGGATCGTCACTTCTATAATATCTTTGTTAGAAAGTTAAGGGTTGAACTTGGTAGACGTCACTGTGTGGGGCGCTATGGTACAGCTACGAATACAGGTTGGAAGGGACATTCAATCAATACCTGGAAAACTATGTGAAAAGACCGTTGCAATGGTGTGTTTGTATGCTAAACGTGAATGAATGTACTATTGTACACCCAGAAAACTTATTTATTGCAATGTTAGTCGACGATAGAGACCATATTCGAGAGCTTGCAAAATATTAAAGGCTAGAGAAGCAGAAAAGAACAACTCTCGCAGGGTATTTAAAGTACCAAAGCCTAACTCCTGTGCACGACATTGCGTTGATATAATATTTTGGCCATGAGTGTGAGATATCAGTTCCACCAAATTTTGCGACACATCTCCAACGATGAACTTAGAATTAAAGAACACAGCCTCGATATTGTTGACTTTCCCTGTCACACACAGTCAGTGGAAAGATGTGTGAAACTACTAAATTACCTAAATAAACTAAAACTAGTGACAGAGTGTGCTCAAAGCGTCACGGACTCTACAGCACGGGATAGTTTCATTAGGAACATATTATAATCTCGAAATGCCTAATTTAGGTCAAAAAAACCAGTTCCGATTGTAAAGTAGCTATTGTTTATTTGTCTTTCAACTATTTCAAACCTTGGTTTGACTCATTGTTGTACCCTTAAATTTAATAAAAACCACTTAAATGTTATTTTTGTATGATTTATAGTTTATGTTAGAAACCCCTAAAAATGGCAAATTTGAAAAACTTCAAGGACCGGTAGAGGCCTCAAGATTGTAGATATCTAACAAAATTTTGTAATAATCGTAGCTTAATAATTTTTTTAATCCCATACATGGACGGGACAGCCTAATGCACATGGATGTTGTAATATAACAATAATTGTTATATTTTAAAAGCTCTTCATGTTTTGCCTCTGTAGGCATACACACTGATACAGATCGCGCGGCGAGAGTTTGGCTTTGACCTTCGGGTGGAGGGGATTACTGCGCATGGGTACAGTCGCGCACATGTGACAGAGAGAGACAAGAGTCCCTCGTCTTCGATGTGACAGAGAGAGACAAGAGTCCTTCGTCCCTCTAGCCTCCCTGTGATACCCAATTTCTGATTTCTGCGCAATAACGGTCAAAGCCAAACTCTCGCCGCGCGATCTGTACCATTATTATGGTCTCTTTTATTAGGCAACACACTGGAGCTAAATATATATGAACATTTGTTAAATGTAAAAGACAAGCCCGCTGAGTTTCTTGCCGGATCTTCTCAGTCATGGTCGCATTCCAATCAGCTTGTAGATTTAAGAAATAATAAATGTAATATGACAATTTGTAAGTGCCCCTTTAAGACTATACAGAATAAATGATTTGACTTTGACGTTGATATTTCGAGAGTTGGCTAGCAGAACATAAAAGATTAAATTATAGCAAACTCAATGGTAAATTGAAAAATACTACTAGATACCTATATTGATAGGAAAATCACTGAGGAGGAAAGTGAAAATATTAGTTTTAATAATGCAGTAGTCTGAACATAATAACAATCATCTCTTTGCTTCTTCATCTAAAGTGATTTTGATTCACATATATGGTCTCTTTGCTTCTCCATCTAAAGTGATTTTGATTCACATATATGGACAGGTAGTTTTCACAGGTAGTCATGCACTGATCAATCAGGCCTCATCGTCCACTGCTGCTCATAACACCCTGTATTGCATACCACTGAGACCAAGCTTCAAGTCTGAAGCAAAATATTGACTATACTATGCTGCGGCCCATGGCGTCACCTACACACATAGTGGCTTTTATAACAAACCACCAAGCATAATGAGTGACCTCATTAATGCATTTGCATGGAGGATATATAATTTTTAATTCGTCAATCAAACTTCCTCCCTAGTATGGCCAGTACTCATATTTGTATTAAAATGAGTTATCAAGGAAGTTCAGTTGCATGCAATACTGGTTCACAGGGTATTTAACCCTTAGGGTCATGATATATCTATTGTTTAACCATTGTTCTCAATATTCACAGGAGTCTAAGTATTCAAACTATAAAAAAGAAAAACTTTTGTTTGTCACAAAAGTTTTTCGCACACTTTATCTGCTCTAGGATTCCCTGTGTCGAAGGAGGACACACAATAACACATCACAACATACAAGACCCGGCAAACGTCACACATATATAAGAGATTGACCCTGGGGCCCAACAGTTACGGTTTGATGCGGCAGGGTCTCTACCACATGTAAACAGAGCTGACAAATAATAACTTCGCAAATATGCAAAGTTTAACTTTATGTATAATCAATTAATAATGCTGATAGAGTGTGTCCAGAGTGCATCTATAAGAGATGACCTATTTAAGGTCCTTGAAGTTAACCGCCTTGATGTGGGCCTGATTCAGAGCATTTTAGCTGCGCCAACATCTAATGCAGCTGGGATGCTCTATCAGTCCACATATAAGATGCTCAACGATAAATTGTAAAAATGATACAACATTTTTGAGTAAACTATGGGACTGACATAGTCGTTGCACGACTCAAAGTCCCTAAATGAAAATGAGAATATAGAACATCACTCAACACTCACACAATCAACTGTCTGACAGATGTATTAACATGTGACTAAACAGAATAATCAAACAAGAGGAAAATTTAAGTAGGGGTTGACACTATCACATGCTAGCAACTTTACCAATCTGTGTTCATAAGACCTGTGCTGCCACTCTACATAATAGAATTGTAACTAGGACACTTAAAAATTAAATAGAACTCTTACCGTTTGATAACTTTAGCAGCTACCAATCGCTGCTCAGAGTCCAAATAGGCCGAAGGTTCATCAATAAGGTACACATCGGCTGGTTTACCGAGACAGAGCACCAGTGCCACCCTCTGCAACTCACCACCAGACAGGTTTTGCACCTCCTGATCCATGATCTCTTCAATCTTCATGGGCTTCATCACATCTGTGATGAACTGCAGAATAAATAATTAACACTTAGATTTAAACATGATCACCTGGCTTATGTATAAAGTGTAGAAAGTTGCAATTGTATAATGAGTGTATAGATTGTATTCACATACTAACACAATGTAAAGAGCTTGAGTTCAAAAGGAAGCATGTTTTGAGATAAAAAGTAATTAATTATTACTAACCCGTTGAATACCAGAGACGTAAATGTATGTGCGTTTTATTCATAAATCTTTAATTTTAGTTATCATGGTATAGGAAGGGTTAATTCATATATTAATTAATAATAATGAATCAATTAATTCTGATTTAAATTGAAACTTCTACCTGGTGTAGTAGTAAAATAATTTAAGTGTGTTAAAATTGCTATGATGGCATTATCAGCATTTCCAAAATGTGCATTTTTGTAAGTGTCTGAGAAGCAAAATGCCATTCATTTAGGAACTTCAGACTATCCCTAATTGTTCCTCAGCCTAAAATAACAAATCATAACTACAATAGTTTACTCGTGAACATGTTGAATGCAACTGTGCCAAAATACCAAGAACTCAAATAAATACAAAACATGGTAAACATCCTGTTTCTCTTGCAATATAGCAAATCATCAGTTGTAGGTTGCACATATATATATATATATATATATATATATATATATGCATTCTGAAGCTTTACAAATACCCCATAATAATATCAACCACAGAATCACAATGCAAACATTTTCAGTATCAAAACTATGAATTGCTGTCACAATTGTACCATTTTTTGTATCATTAACAAAAAGAAACTAATATTTTAGTAATGCATAGGGCAGAGAAAAAAGATATTCATAATAGATATTATTCACACAGAACTAGAAACATCTCTGGCTCTAACATTCCTACATATGCATAGATTAATGAACCTACACGAATTTCATATTTACTAATCTGTAAAAGTATGTTAAAGAATATTAGACATTATCTACAAACTTCATTGAAACATTGTATATATGCAGTTTATGTGCATTCCTACCTTCCAGATAGCAATAAGAGCAGTATCAATGAAAATGATTTTTATATTTACCTGTGGATGAATGTATGCATCTCTAATTTTGTCGTGCAACAAATTGCGCACTTGTCCCTGAGACTTGGGCGATATCTTCTGTGGCTTATAACTAATGTGGAGCTGTGGCAGCTGACCTGAACCTGTGAAACAGTATGAAGAGTTATATTTAAAACTTATTATTAGACAAGAATACTAAAAATAAAAAACATAACTTTTTGGACTGAGGAAATATTTTGATGTTATAGTTACCTATTTTGATGCCCTATCATAATTCCTTAGTGCATATTTGAAAAATTCGTATAATGATTCATGAGTAGTAAAAATTCTTAGTAAGCCTGATCTGTGATGATGAATCTAATAAACAAACCTCTAAATCTAGGAAACTTGAAATATTTTATTTTTATGTTCATGTAATAACATACAATTACAGACTAAAAATACATGTATACAAGGCTATTACTTTGCGGAATACCTAGGCCTAAAACAAGACAGACCTGCCTCTCTCTAAGCTTATTATTCCCAGTTGGTTTTAGAACTACTAGAACTTGTTGTTACTACTCAAAAAATAGTAAATATTAGAACAGTAAATGTATAGAATTCTTCAGGGATTTAATTGGTTATTTACGAGAGCAGTATGTAAATAAACAAAGTGAAGTATGAATTGAATGCAAACTTTCGATGGAATTTATGGTCAACACTTTGGAACTAAATGTATAACGATACCTTCAGGAGTAATAGAAGCCTCTGCATGCTTTATGCATTTTTGGAATACAGGATGGAAAAACAAGTCAAATAGTTCACTTCGAGCCATTCCATCGGCTTTTTACACGTTTATTCTTTCACTAAAGCACCAATGATTATCGACTATAACCTCAATAAATTAGTATACGTCTTCATCTTAAATGCATAAAATAATGTGTTTATTTTCATACAATATTCAGACTACTAAATTAATAACACAAACATATTTATTTATCGTGTGATTGAGGTAAAATATTTACGCGAGAAAACGAAATTGCAGCCATTTGACAACTTTCTCAATTTCTGACATTAAATTCAGTGTTGCCAAATACCGCACTTTACAAGTAGGGTTGGACTTGAGCATGTAGATAAAGTTGGACCATAATCGATTATAATGAAATCGATTTTTAAAGTTCGCACGGCGCAACCATACTCAAAATATCAGCGTGTCCATAACCCTGACTGGCAGGGACAACTTAAAAAATGGTGGTATTTAGTTTTGCTTAATTTTCCAAGTTTCAAGTTTACTCGCGATTTAGAGTGAAATAATAGTGGATTATTAGCCCATTAGTAGAAATTGATGGTGCAAGAGTTTACTCAAAGTGTACAAAATTAAGAACAAAGTTTTGTTTTCAATCGCATCTTAAAGTTTTAACTCTTATACCGATTACAATGTAAATTATACAGGCCAATGACTTAAAAATGACGAATTTTTGCGGGGCTTTTACGAACACTGGATCGTAAATTTAATTATCGTACGACGCTTACCCGGTTAAATTCTCACTCAACAAAGCTATTTTAATTATCTTAACTTGTCATGGCAAACTTTGAAATCATACGAGTCCATTACATTGATAAAACTAGGTAGGTACATGTCTAGTGTCAAATAGTCAAAATCGTCCACCAGAGGCGTTAGTGAGCTCTTAGATCAGCTGATATAGGTATGCGACAAAATCGGGATAGGTAATGGGGATTGTGTGACAGAAAACACAGACGCGGTTCAAGATACAAATACTTTAGTTTCACTACCGCTATATCTAGATATAATTAAAAATGTTTTTGCTACGGGGCGAGTTCTACAGCCGTCGCATCATATTACGAGATTTTTCACATACAATTGAAATTCTTACCTAGAACACGGGTAGTAATTATGGTAGGGTATGTCTTGTCAGGGTAATATGATATATAATATTACTTTGGTTTTGTTCATCTGAGTAAGCACAGTGGCTAAATTCTACAAGTTGCTTTTCACTCTATCAAAAAAAAAATACAAATGAACTTTATAGTTTTAGATGACTAATATCTCTATTACGTGAACATCAGACCTATATTATAATTATTTATGAGCAACAGCGATAATGCGCATGTATAAACTAAGCGGAAAATCACGGCGCAGCACCTTTATAACATTGAATACAAAAATACTTTTTACTTACCATCATCAGGTTCCAAATTGCCAGCCAACATTCTGATGAATGTCGTTTTGCCAGTGCCGTTCTCACCAAGCAGCACTAAAATCTCAGAATCTGAGAACTCTCCAGGCATCACACGCAAGCCGAAATCACCCATTTTCTTAGACATTTCAGGGTATTCATAATGATTCATCCTTTTTATCTGTATTGAAAAATACCATCAGAGATATCAGTAAACTTGTGTACTACAAAAGCTTAGATGGTAGGTCTCTTCCATAACAGTAAATCTTGATTGGTACCAATGCCATGCTAAACTAAATGTAAAACAAAAATAATGGTACCGAATTTTCTGTACGGAAAAAAAAACTATATAATTCTGACGCATGGTTTCAAATTTCCAAACAGCCTAACGTTTGTCAAAGTTTGATCAGTTAACAGACGGAATACTGACCGCTGATTGGTCACATATCGCGCCATAGAATACACTTGACCAATGAGTGTTTAGTATATAGTTGGTCAACTAATCAAGGCTTTGACAAACTGACGGTAAAATATTAGTGATTATTAGTTTACCTCTTCTTCAGTCGCAGATTCAGCAACTTTGAACACCAAGGACTCAGTTCTGAATCTCATGTTTTCAGTCGGCACAAAACCATCAAGGAATATATTAATACCTGAAAAATAAATTTGATTTAGTTTCCATTCTGCATTGTGGCAGACTTGGGTTTAGGACTGTGCTACAAGTTCTGCTACATTCTGGTTTTGTTAACTATTTTAATACTTATCCATGTAGATTTTCTTTCAGAGTGGAAAATTATAAACAAGACATAAGAAAAATAGTAGTATTTTAAATGAATGATCCATTTACACATGCTACTTCTAGCACAAAAATAGTTGAATTAAAAAAATATCAGGTTATTGATGGAATTTGAAACTATAACTCCAGAATCCCATTCTGCCAATGGAGTTACAGGTAGCATGATAATAATGTGTAAATCCTTTAAACAAATTACAAAGAAATAAGATTATCATATTAATTTGTAATTTTGTACTTAAATTGTACTTCAATTCATAATCAAAATCAAGTCAGTAATTAATAAAAAACGTTTTACTTTTGTTTTTAAATGCAGCTAAAAAAGACAAAATATATTTTATATATGGCTGCTAGCTGCAGAGGTAGATATTCTCCCATGAAATGGTAGTTTATGATCAATAATTAAAATATTTTGCATTTTTAGAGAAAAAATACACACCTGACGGGATTCGAACCCGCGACTCCCGACAAACCGTGTCAGACGCCATGACCGCTAGAAGCTCTCCGTCCGAGCGACGAATTTTAACTCTCTAGATCATTTTAAATGTCAGGACGGCAAAGTTTGGTCTCGCTAAGCAGACATTCGTACTTTAATCTGTCCGAATCAGCAAGCCTCATTCGAGGCAAGTTTCATTCATAAATCTATTGTTATTTTTGTCCTGATGCGGACAGATTAAAAATCATATATCGGACACTGTAGCATTCACTACTTGATAAATGAAACCCAAAGGATGCCCTAGAGTTGAATACCTTGTCTTGAAATGACAACTCATGACGAGGGCCAAAAATTGCCCTTATTTTTTCATATTTCTATACCATGGTAAATTTTTTAGCTCATTTTTCAGTACCGAAATTAGAAGGTTCAAGCTCTGCACCTACCATGAGTAGATGTGGAGCTTACATAAGTATGTAAGCTCCACATCTACTACTCCATATGTCTTGCATGATCTGTCGCCTACCTTCTCTTACGGAGAAAGGCATAGTCACAACACCATAAGCACCAGGCACTCCGTACAGACAGCAGATGAAGTCAGACAAATAATCTAACACTGACAAGTCATGCTCCACCACTATGATGAACCTGGGAACAAAACATTAAAATTGGTTCAGCCGTTTCATAGATTAGCCGGAAAAGACAAATTTTTACAAATTGATTTTGTTGTAAGGCCCATATATATACTTTCATATGCATTTAGTGAAAAGGTGTTAATAATGTATAGAAATATTTATTCTCTGATCTTACAATTAGATTTAAGTTAACGATAACAGCTTTTAACTTTACACCCCTTCATTTGAATCAATTTTTTTATTCAGAATTTATTTCGGGGGCTTTTAGCTACATTAGTTGCAGCCATGCCAGCCTCAATGAATGTACTCATTCCTATTACACACTTAACATCTTAAAATTTAGTAAAACAATCTAAAAAATGTTCTGACAGTGTCAGATGATGGCTCTGCTCGACTACTTCAGGCTAAACCTACATTAAATTGGTTAAAGCCAATCATATTTTTTTGTTAATACTAGTAGCAAATTCTAGATTGGACAATCCTCTTGGACAAAGATATCCTTCAGAATTTACCATTAGCTTTTAATTTCTGGCAATTATAAAATAAAGTTAGTCAGGAAGTAGGAAATTCCTTTAGCCTTCTTTCAATCCCTTTTTTCCAAAGTAACTCTTTGGTTCATTTGTCTCTCGAAGACCTAACAATAAGCCTAGTTCATTCGTTTACAGCCATAAAATCATACACACTGAATATAGCTGCTGATAATAGCTCTTTACATTAATCTATCTCTTTCTCTTCCTCATGACTGAAGATCGTGATCATCACGGCAGCACTTTGGATCATTTTTCGTACTTATCCATGATGATTTTCTTGAGAGTATAATGCAGTGGATTCCCGTTGCCTTCTGCATCAGACATTTAGGGGATTTTTATGCCACTAATAATAAGCATTATATATATAATATATTATATATATAATATATTATATATATAATATATTATATTAATATACCCTTCATATACCGTGATAATTAAAACAAAAGATTTATTAATTAAACTAACGTAAATGTACTTCAATGGTACTCAAAGGATTAATCTATTTTGCATTACTAATAATTATAAACTCCATGTAGGTACTGCAGATGCGGCACCCCATTCTAACATCGACTTTTGTACCACTTCAGAAGAAATAAAGAATTGACTATTCCTTACTTGTCAGGATGTATGAGCGACCTAATTGTTCGGGCAGCATTCAGACGTTGCTTGACGTCCAGGTAAGAGGAAGGCTCGTCGAACATGAAAATGTCTCCATCCTGTATGCACACCATGGCGCATGCAAAGCGCTGAAGTTCCCCACCGGATAGGGCAGAAATCTCACGATTGCGGATGTGAGACAAATCTGTTAGGAAAAACAAATAATTCATTTTTATTATTATAACATCTTTATTCGTCTTCTTCATATATAAAAATTACTGATGGGCCGAATGTGGTTTGAACCGAATACGAACTTCGGCCGAACATTCGGTATAAATGAAAAATTCGGCCGAACTTCGGTTCAATTTCGCCGCGCTTTTTCATGTTGCGACTTGTGTAAACAGCACGGCCGTCGCTCGCTGCAAATGTCCCCCACCCGCACTCCGCGCTACCCCGCGGGCCCTTGAGGCGGCCGGTCAGTTGTAAATACGTCACCTGCTCGGCACGTGCCATTGTTTATATTACGCAAATCAATTGTTTTAAAGTGGTTTAATAGTCCAAAATAATAAATAAATTATTCCTTAATGTTGTAAAAATGAAAAATTTACCTAATTGGTGGTATACCTACGTTACTTAGAAGTATTATTTTTTTAAATTCATTTTACGAATTGTACTTTATTAATATATGACACTGTGTTAAAAGAATGCAAGCAAAGTTTATTTAATTTTTGTTATAGTAGATCTGTAACAAAATTTAAACAAACTTTGCATTCTTTTTAGACGGTTAAGGTGACCAATTTAATTTACGGCCGTTTTCAATATTCTATCTATCCACAATTTTTCCTACTACCGGTAGAAATTTGACATAACGTTCATACAAATAGTTTCAAATATCCATCTCTAGTAAGGTAAACCGGCGATAGATAGATTATTGAATACGGCTGTTCGACTATTGAGGAGACCAATTTAATTTAGTATTTTTATTAAGTACTACCTATGTAAAGATTTCTAATACTGGTTATTAAGAATATCAGTTTCACTGTGTTTTTACTACGTAAGAGAGAATTCTAAGACTTGTTGAGAAGAGCAGTTTAATTTTGTTATTTAATTAAGTAAGAAAGATATCTAAGGCAAATAAGTAAAGAGAGCAGTTTAATTTTGTTGTTTAATTAAGTAGGACAGATATCTAAGGCTGATTAGTAAGTCAATTTTGTGATTGCTAAGTAAGCAAAGATTTTTAAGACATTTGATGATTACTTTTCTTTCTTTATTCAAATAAATGACTATGAGTACCTATGTCACACTAATTTTATTTCACTGTTATTATTACAGATTATGTTGTTTTAATTTATTTCTATTATGTATGATAGTGCAAGTGTAATAAAAAAATCCGTTGATTTGCACCGAATGTTCGGCATATAAACCGAATTTCGGCCGAATGACGAAGTTCGGTTCAACCTGCCGAAGTTCGGTTAAACCGAATGTTAAACGAATTTCGGTCCATCCCTAATTAAAAATGAATCATTATTTCCTTTGGTCACGCCGTTACCGATTTAAATGAAATTTGGCAAAAAGGTCATTTAGATACAGTTTAAGACACAACCAAATAAAAGTAAATACTCCAAGAACTAACTATGGTAAAATAAACATTTATATAATCTCATTCGGTAATATTCTAATTATGAAATGAAATACAGACTTTTATTGGCATATTTTATTTACATACTTCTTTAAGAAAATTAAAAATAGTAGTTTATGCAACTGTCATATAATAGAGGGTATTAAAACACGAGGGCAGTTTCAAAATAAGATTACACGATTGTTTTACTACCTAATTATATGCAGTTGCATGCACTACTTTATTTAATCTCATGACATTTTTGCTACTAAAGTTTTATCCAACAAAATATTACTCAAATTCGTATGTACGAAATAGCGCCAAAATGGAAAAAGTCTTCTTCTTCTTCTTGTTTGTATGGCTTGTGCGGCGTAACCACAATTTTGCCAATATAAGTGGAAAAAGTCAGTTATGTGCCTATTGGCTCGGAACCAGCGCGTTGCGCGCGCAGCACGCTCACCACAGATAATGTGTACTTAAATTGAATTCAAACTTTCTTGGTTAGGACACATTGTACTTTAATAATTAAAAAATTGTTTTAAAGCATTGTTTTGTTAAGAGAATAATGCTTGAAGTGGCGGTGGGCAGGGCACATAGCACGCAGAACTGATGGACGATGGGGCCGAAAGGTTCTGGAGTGGAGACCACGGACCGGCAAGCGCAGCGTAGGTCGTCCACCGACGCGGTGGACAGACGACCTGATAAAGGTCGCAGGACGACGTTGGAAGCAGGCCGCTCCCAACCGGTCCATTTAGAAAATAATGGGGGAGGCCTATGTTCAGCAGTGGACGTACTACGGCTGAGATGATGATGATGAGGTACTAGCTGCGCCCCGCGGTTTCACCCGCGTGGTGATGGATGATGAAATAAAAGCAACCTAAGTTACTACTTATAACATCAGTTATCTGCCAGTGAAAGTCCGGTTGAAAGTTATTAGTTTGGAGTTACAAACAGAACAGACAATTCAAGTTTATTTACCTGTATAGATATCGCATTAAAGAGGTAGCGTGGAATTACTCCCGTGACACGTAATATTTTCTAGCAGTAGAACTCTCTGTGAACGAGTTCGTTAGGGGAACAACTGCCACCATACACATTTCTACCACGAAGCAGTTTGCATTACTGTGTTCCGACTTGACTTTAACCCTTTGCGTACCAGAGACGTAAATTTACGTGAGTTTCATTCATAAATCTTTTATTTTAATTATCACGGTATAGTAAGGGTTAATGTCTCAGGTGAGGGGCGCAGTCCAGGTCGTCACTTGTGACGGAATACATCTGTTATAGGCAGTTACCGCTTAACATCGGGTGGACCTCGCGCTTGTTGTCAGATATCACTCCTTCCCCATACAACGGTTAAAACCATATAGCCTAGTGGTCATGGCGTCTGACACGGATTATCGGAAGATGCGGGTTCAAATCCCATCCGAGGATGTGAATTTTACTCTCTAAAATTGGCATGTTTAGTATCGCTAAGCAAGCGTTAGCAGTGGTTTAAAAATCATATTATAAAAACATAGATGCAATTAACTCAACCAGACCAGAAATTAAAAATAAAACTAGTACAAATTAGTCACAAAATTACATGTGAAATTTATATGAGAACACACTTACGAAATACTCGGCACACTTGTAAACAATAATTATAATTAATTTAGTACTTAAACCATCAAGGGAAGAGAAATAGCCGCTCCAAGACAGGGAATCCTAGTGGGACGGCTATTGCACAATATGTTAATACAATATTCTCCAATATTGTAATATTGAAATTCAATGTTATTAATCATTGTAATATTGTTATGTGTAACCATTTTTATGCATGAATAAATGATTATTATTATTATTTCTACAATTTAGTTATTCTACAATGTTGACCTATGCTTATACTAACGACAGTGCAGTTACGGCTTACTATTTACAGCAAAATACAGCTGCATTCCAAAATGACATCTATAAGTACGATAGTTAAGATTTTTTTGGCTAGCGTTTGAACTTTACCTCGATACCAAATTCGCACACACAGAAACTTTACTACACATGAAGCAAGCCATAAGGTTATATGAAATACGTTCGCATTTCCAAATAACACGGCCGGGAAACACAGAATTATGGGTCGAAAACATAGGGCAGGCTGACGAGCGGTAGGACTATCCTAGTAGTACTTTGTATCAAGTTTTTTTTTTTAACTTTAAGGTTGTCTGGAAGAGATCGCTCTGAGCGATAAGACCGCCCATTGTGAAACTATTCGTTTTAAGCATGACGTGGTCCAACCCCAATTTTAAAATAATTTACGATGCTTTACGTAAGGTTGAAAATCGCTTATTAGATTGGACGATGTAATGCGAAAATGCGTTAATTTTGTACGTTTTCATTATATTTTTCGATATATACTAACACAATTGAAAAAACTGCTGGTTACTACTTTAGCACTATATGTTGGCTATGTATTACCTATAAAATAATATAGTGTTATCGCTGAAAGTTCTGAGAGTTTGGACGTAAAAGTTTATTTTTATGGACCTATTTAGGATTTTTTTCTGCAGAGAGCGAGTAATATTTATGAATTCTGTTTGGTTATTACTCTTTGCCTCTTCCTTTTCTAACCTAAGTATTTTTTTTCATAGATTATTATCGATCTGTTTCGTTACACTAGATGTTTAAAGATTCTGCTTTTTACTATTATCAGGATACGACCGCGCCTTAATTTTTGTAAAATATATTTGTGTATACAATTGTATCGTAATTATTTATTTGTAATATATGTGTAATGTGGTGTTACAATAATTTACTTGTTTAGTTTCGTTAATACACTACAAGTGGTGCTAAAGCCAAGCGGGTGTAGCCAGGTGAGAAGCTTATATAAAAAGAAACAGAATTGATACACACCCAACATTTTACATATTTGTGTCTGATTCTTTCGTTCATCTTTCTTGTCAAGCAGTTGCCCAACAGTACCCTTAACAGCCTTGGGGATTTGATCCACATACTGAGGCTTGATCAGGGCTTTTAGGTCATCCTCGAGTATCTTGGTGAAGTAGTTCTGCAGTTCAGAGCCGCGGAAGTGGGACAGGATTTCTTGCCAATCTGGGGGATCCTGGATGGAGGAGAAATTGTATATTATTTAATGACATGACTAACTAGGATCTCTAGACATCATTATAAGTCAGAAAGGTTTAAGTTCCAATGCTGATTCCTCTGACTCCAATTGTAACGGGATTAACGCGAACTTACCCATTATAGATATCAAGATCAGCAATTGTTTTTGTATCTAAAAGTCTTCTATAGGATCATGAGTGCAATGCAATAGGGATGCATCGGATACCGATATCGATATATCGGCGATGCTTGCTGATATATCAGCATCGGCGGCGGTAAGTTTATAAGAGTATCGGTAAAAAGGCGTATTGATGAACCCCTACAATGTACCCTTCCACCTTGCATAGTGCTTAATTCGACTCACGATCCTGTAAGGGCTTCAGGGGTAACCAAATCAGTTGTCTATCTTGATAAATATCAATAACGCGTAACCTTTATGTTAAGGCGCTGCAAGAGCAAACTTTAGGTATTTAAGGGGTGAAGCACTGGCCGTGACAGGAACAAGCATGCGTCTGTTAACACGATCACTTTTTCGCAGTTTTTATATGTTTAAAAAACTTAAGCCATAATTGGTAAAAAAATATATCGATAGAATTTAATTCAATAAATTACCTTTTTATGATTACAAAATATATAAGTTGTCGCTCAAAATATTGAGACATGCGATACGAAAGATGTTTTCTTAGTTTTATTTGCCATATCTTTAGTTTTTTGTTGTTTTTTCTTCAAGATACAGCCCGCGGCACGTAACTCTAGCGCTGACCGTTATTGCGCAGAAGTCAAAAATTACAGGGGCTTTTTTATTATTATTATTAACAGGGGGGCTAGAGGGACGAAGGACTCTTGTCTCTCTCTGTCACATCGAAGACGAGGGACTCTTGTCTCTCTCTGTCACATGTGCGCGACTGTACCCATGCGCAGCTATCCCCTCCACATTTCGCTCAGCGCTAGAGTTACGAGCCGCGGGTTGTACCAGATAGATATTGTGCAATGCTATTATTTATGTATATTTATAAACTCTTAACTATGCATTGCATTTTTTTTCAAGTTCATGTTAGTAACTAGTATGTCTAAAATCTGCAACGAAAAACATAGCGTTTTACGGATCTAAGGCATTGGGCAGCGCCTTAATCCTGTAATGAGACAACATAAAGACATGTAGATTTATACAGATTAGCATAAGTCACAATAGTGGAACACCAGTTTTTTTTTTGTTTTTGGGACGCAATGTATCAATAAAAATAAAAACATAACTAAGTGATTAGTGCCAAAAAACAATGATTGTGCCGGGCAGAGCTAAAAAATGTGGATGGCAATTCAGCATGTTATGGGTAGACATGGCACTTCATCAGCCCACAATTGTCCACTGCTGGACATAAGCCTCTCCTAAAGTACGCCACAGAGCTCGGTCTTCAGCTCTTTGCCAACATGGCACTTACCATCATGTCAATGGCTTGCCAGGCTCGTAAAACAGCAGTTTTAGAGAAAACAATGAACACTCTTTTTTCAATTATCATGAATTCGAATTTTTAGTAAGAAATCACAATGGCTGTTATTAAAGTCAGAAAAGACAGGCTGTACGGCTGCTTCATCGACGTACGATGTCTTACGAGCTTGTAGTAATTAATAACATTTATAACAATAATGTTGGCCTTCAATTCCTTCAAAATGTCCTTACAAAAAGAGCATGTCAGTAATATTTTATGTATATAATACTATAGCCATCATAAGTATTTTATCACCTGGATAAACTGGCAATTGCATATAATCAACAAATTGTGTTTTGTATTGCAATTTTGAGTCACAACACAACAGATTAAAATTGTAGCTTGTTATTTCAAATAATATGTTATTTCATCATCATGTATTTTGTATACACAGATATGGTATCATCATCTGTGACTTTATGATGAAATCCAGTTTCATAAATTACACAACAGTATGAAACAGAATTAAATTAGAAATATATTTTATATTATATTACTGTATTACAAAACATTTTTATACTTGGGAACACTATATCTTAGCCTAAGTAATGACTACCCTTCGAAAATTGATAGGGGTCTTTCAAATCTTGTCAGTGTTAAGATATTAATAACTCCATTGGATCTTAAATAGTTGATTTCTTGCCTACAGAGGAAACAGCGATTATTAATTTTTATTCTTCTTTGAGTCCAGAGCGCGGTGAAGGATTCTTGTGTAGAATCCTGAGCATAACGACAAAATATCATTAGTAAAATAGTTTTTAATGCCTAGGTGTTAAAAAGGTGCTTTATCTTTTAAGCCTTTTTCGAATTAGTAAAAAAAATTACGTAAATAAACACTACGGTGCTTTACCACTCAGCCTTCGCATCATATTCTTTCGTGACATGTCCTGTGTGTACTGTTATATTGAGAACTGTTAGCCAAGCAACAAACAAGTAATCTGCATGTTGTTTATGTTAATCTATGAATCTCACACTAGGGCGACATAATGTGGGTAATCAACCTCTTCCTAAAATTTTGCGAGTTATAATAAAGTAAGCTTAGTGAAAGTGTCAGTTATACAAATTAAAGTTCAAAAGTAAGCTTAGTAAAAGTATCAATAAGTCTGTGGTAAAATAAAATAACAAACAGGCCAAGTTAAATTATATAAGAAAGTACTAAATACTGAATATTACTTTATTCTCTATGCCTGATTATCAGATTTGAATGAAAGAATGGATCTTTATACATACAATTTAAAATAAATTCTATATGTCATAGTTACCTATCTATTATATTCCTTACATTGTACCTATGTAATACATAGGTACAATATAAAATAAATTAAAGGCTATGTATGGTTACATATTTTTACACTACATATTATTAAAATAAAATTGGCGATATTGTATACTTTATCAATAATGTTGTGTCTCATTATTAATTCAAACACTCTGTTATCCAATGTTCGGCTTCGATATTAGACCGGGTTACTCGAGTCGCCGGATAACTGAGCATGTAGGTAGCCATTTTATAAATGGGCAAGCCCACAGAGCCCAGTTACCAATACACATGTGTAAGTTTAAGAGAAACAACCACATTACATAATAGATAGCATTAAATATTACATCTTACAGAGAAACGTCCCAAGTTGGGCTTCTGCTTGCCGGCAAGGATCTTGAGTGCAGTAGACTTGCCAATACCATTCTGGCCAACGAGTCCCAGAACTTCACCGGGGCGAGGGATTGGGAGCCGATGAAGCTTGAACGAGTTCTTGGAGTACCGATGAGTAGTGTGCTTCTCCAAGTTTGATGGGATGTTGATAATCGTGATTGCCTCAAATGGACATTTCTGCAAATAGAAAACCATGCATATTATGCTAAAGGAACTCCAATTACATACAAACAATCTATTGTTACACTTTTCAAAGCTGTATAACTTTAATTTTGAGGTGTTCAATAAAGAGTATATCTATCTATTTATCATCCACTTTATCTTAATCATGGCCTAGCTGCAAGGTTGCTACAATTTTGCCTAAGTCTATAATATAAAATATTAAAATATATAATGTTGAGTGCAGTGTTAGGTTTACTATATCTTCCCTCATTGTATGCAAAGATGTATATTTAAATAGTTGATTAATTAGTAAAGTGGAGTAAATGTAAGAAAAAGGCACGGACCCTGGAGTCTGTGGGTAGATATATTGAAGTAAAAAAATATATATAATCTTAATGGGAGGATAAAAGGCAGGATAGTAAAAAGGATACTTTTATATCACAAAAAACTATCTTGTGGAAACAGTCTCTACATGGGTGGAACCACAGGGTGCAGATAGTTATAAAAAAAATTGTATTCAAATTCAATTGATTCTGTGGCCAAATCTGCATAGCATTTACACAAATTCAGTCAATGATATTTGAGAACAGTATATGTAACTTGTATATATTTATCGTTCATGGCACTGACAAACTCAATGTGTGACTCTAAGTCACCTAAAATAATTCAGATTTTAAAAACAAACACAAAACAGACAAACATTCCTTAGCCAAAAGACTGCTTGTCAGAAATACTGGCTCTGACCCTTTGCTACACTTTTTAAATTTTATTAAGTGTTAATGATATATGTAAATACTAGCAATACTACATCTGCGCGGGCTTAGTATTTCAAGTAACTTATTATCTTCTCCAAGGCAATATCTACATTTATTTATTTGTTTATAGATGAGCAGCATATTGCTGATGTGTCTATATCACACATCATCGAAAGTTATTAATTTCACTTTGGATGTTCACTTATTAAAGTTAGTGTATTAGTTCGTAGCCAGTTATTGAGCCGGTTCTTAAAACAGTTAACAGTTTATACCAAAATGTCATAAAATATAGGTATACATGGTCAAAAGCAATTGCTATAATGGTATTATTTATATGAGTAAATTTAAATACATAGTATATCAATCTGTACACATTATAATAAAATACAGGACTTACATACATACAAATATAAAATTTATCACCATTGGGAAAAAAACTGTAATTACTAATTATGTTTCATCACCCTTGACAGTATTTGTGTTACATTTCATGCCCTTGACTGTCGCCAAGCATGTATAGTGTATTGAGCTGTCTAATTGACTTGACTTTTGACTAAGCTATCAGAAACTGACACAAACTTTGACAGAACTGTCATCATTACGATCTTGACATAGGCAGAGATCTTCTAATGGTGAATGAAATTTTCAAATTGGTCCAGTAGTTTTGGAGTCTATTCAATTCAAACAAACAAAAATTTTGTTATGAAAACTAATGTGGTTTGTACACATTTTTAATATGACTGCGAGGTGAGATGCAACCGCGAGCGCTCTGCACTCTCCTTGAAAAAGACCACCAGATGTGGTTGAAACTATAGTCGGAAAGATCTGACTTTTTTACGTGAGTGAATCCCATTTTTCATATTACAAACAATAATTTCCTGTTCATGATATTAGTATAGACTACTCTACTAATACATTTTTATATATCCACTAATTATATACCAAAACAAAAGCATAGCATACTCACATTCCCTAATAGCACTTATTTTATTTTCTAATAGGTAATCAAGGAGAAGAGTAATAAAATACTAAAAAATTACCTATTATATATGTCATTGATGGCATTGGCTGGTTTTAAATACTGGGGCATAATGATGCTTGATAGGTTACTGAATAGTAAATTCATTTATTCATTCATCTAAGAATGATTAAATAGTGAATTTTCAGCATGGTAATGACTCAGCATTCTTGTTTACGCTCGAACAAAAGATTTTCGAATGAAACTAATGTCAACAGATGGGTAAGGGTTAAACTTATAAGAAAACAATTTTATATGAGGTGAAAGGTCAAACATCTTATTAGAAAATACCAATGTAAATTTTATAAGATAAGCCTAAATCTCCTTTCAGAATTCTGGTGTTAATTAGCAGTCTAAAGTACTAAAAGTAGTGAGTACTTTGTACTTATATAGTATTAAGTTTATACTAGGATTTGATGTAGGTACCTAAATACTTAGGTAGTAATTTTCTCATATGCATTATGGATTAGAAGCTCGTATTACATGTTACTGGTAGTGACTACCTAACGAAACACTGATAATGATCATAAATAAATAAAATGTATCATCAAACTTGTCTTACCTTGACACAGATACCACACCCTATGCAGAGTTCCTCAGAGATTGTGGCGATCTTGTCGTTGGGTGTCACCTCGATGCAGAGCTTGCCCATCCGCACTACAGGGCAACTCTTCTTGCACTCTTGCCTGCATCTTTTGGGCTTGCATCGATCAGCATTCACGATCGCAATACGTGTAAGCTTATCAGTCTCTTCGTGTTGTTTATTTCGAGACATAACTGCATAAGAATAGGGAATTTATTAATAAAACACAACAAATCCCGTTTACAACTGACGGAGAAATGAACAACTTTCATTCCAAAGTGGCACAGATTCTAACCTCAATGTTTATCATATGTTGTATGAGTATTACTGAAAATCTGCAGTAGAATATAATTTTATGGAATAGTAGAGTATCTATATCATTTATTCTGGTGTTCAAAATACTGCTTTACCTGATAAAAGTAATCGAACGTGGCCAACTTTAGCCGACGTTCGCGTGTCCTTTTACTTAAAATGTCAAAAAGACCAAACCGCCGTGAACTAAGCAACAAATTATCACACAGCTGTCAGTCTAGTTTCGTTCAAAATTAAGTCTACATACTTTTGCCTATGAACATTTTTTAGCAATTTTAATAATCTAGCAAAATTATTATTCTATTTGGTTCCGAATTACTTACTTTGAATCGAAGTACTATTACAATAAAGTGGATTAGATTAGATTAGATTCTTTGTGTATGGCCCCTGCGACTTGTTTGAGTGTCGCAACTTTGCCAGTATCTGTTACATGATAGTTTCATAAACTGTAGGAGAAATTAAAGTAAACTTTTAGAATATGGACGGTGATTAGAAGAGAGAATCAACCAAACTGTTCCACTCCAGTGATTACTCTAAAACACACAAACACAACATAAATAAGAACAAAATTCAAAACAAAAACATCATATCATTTATAACAAAAATAATACTAATAAAAATTCATACATTTATAAAATAAATAATAAGGAATATATTATAATTTCATTTTATTTCTACTAATGTAATTACTTAATATACAGTTAATTAAAGAAGAAAAAGTAAGGGACAGAAGAGATTTGAATGAAATAGGACGGGATATTTTTTGTGGAAGAATATCATACAGTGAATATTTCAAATTTGGACAGCTAAAGAAAATATGATCATAGTCTCCTTCATCTAAGCCATATTCGCATAACGAACTATCCCAAATCCTCAGTTTGGCCAAGTGAACGGGGGTACAAGCATGACCCAGCCGGAGGCGGCAGACCGTCGATGTAGTGACTTTGCTGAATTTGCGAAATTTGAAAAACCAAGGAATTTTGGGAAGAAACGGTTGAATGTCGCCATAATACTTTCCTTTTAGAACTTTTGATGATTCCCAGTATTTGGACCAAGAATCATGTAGATGAGATTTAGGGAGAAGGGAGAGATCGTGAGAATATAGCTTGAAATGTTCCAGAGAACCTATATTTAAAGCAGCCTTGGCACATGAATCCGCAGTGTCATTACCTGGAATTCCAGAATGACCAGGAATCCAGGCAAGAACAACCTTTAAACCCATACTGTGGCACTCAAATAGACATTGTTTTATCTGAAGAATTAGGGGGAAGCGAGAAGAACAGCGGAAGGGGTTGGATAAAATGGATTGAAGGCAACTTTTAGAATCAGAGAAAACTATGGAATTGTTTAGATTGTGAGACTTTATGTAACGAATCGCTTCCAAGACAGCAAGAGCTTCGCCTGAAAAGACTGAAGCATGAGAAGGACATTTAAAACTCAAAATAATTTTGGAAGAAGGAAACCAAACTGCTGCCCCAACAACACTTTCATCGGATAATTTGGAAGCATCAGTGAAAAAAATGTGCCATCCTAAAAACTGAGAATATATAAGTTCACTGAATAACCCACGGGGGTTGACCGAATCTTTATCAATACCAGAGTTCAGACGAATATCAGGATGAAATATGAGAGCTTGGTAAGAAGTTAAGTAAAGGGGATTGGATGGAAACTGATAAACAGGGCATGGTAGTCTAGTAAATTTAATAAAACTATGAAGAAGACAAGGAATATTATCTGAGACCTGAGAACCGTAAAGGTTTACCAGAATGCTTAAATTAGGGAGAAGAGGGTGATTAGAATTTTGAACCAGTTTAAAGAAAAACCTATCCGAAAGAAACTGCCCGCGTATATTTAGAGGGGGTTCACCACATTCAACCTGCATGGCATTTATAGGAGAAGATTTCATTGCACCAAGGATTATACGCAAACATTTAGATTGGATTTTAAATATTTTATCTTGACCAGGTTTGTTACATAGATTTAATAAGAAACAGCCATACTCCCAATGGCTGTTTCTTATTAAATATTCTGTACAATAAAGTGTTAGCTCAGTCAGCGGCAAAATAACTGTCAGTCAGTTGATACAGTCTGAAGTTATCGCAACAGACTTTTGAACGAAACTATTTGTAAATAGCCAAAATAAAAAAATGTATATCGATTAAATCTGTCGTTAAAATTGGTTTCGATTCGAGAGCTTGGTTTGAATCGATTATTTACAGATTTCCCTCGTTAATAATATAAGTAGGTAAGGTAAGTAAGTAAGTAAGTTTAGTAGGTATACATATTTTGTTGTCAGTTGATATTCCATCATACTTAGATAGCAATCTGGAAGAGAAAACAAATACTAAACTACAAAAATTAAAAGATGGCGGCTTCTGTTGAAAAATGAGCACAATTATTTAAAATTATTGGGAGTCTGAAAGAATATTTTTGTTTTTCTGAGCCTTATCTGGGATTATTTGTAAGTGAGTTGGCTATTATACGGAAGTTTAATGCGTAGATTCCTTATTAATTAATCTTGATAAAAAAACTTGGTTTCGTTTCTTTTAGTAAGTAATTTTTTTCTTGTTGCTTGTAAATAGTATTTTTATTATTGGTAAAAGCGATTAAGATCACTCATTTTTCTTTCGAAAAATGAGTGATCCTGAACTGGATCAGTGGAGTGATCCTCCTGATCTTGGTTCGGAATCAGATAATACAGATAGCACGTTGGTTAGTCTTTCTACAGGAGCTAGGAAGCGTCAACGTGCTCCTAGTGCTCAGGATGACTTAATTCCTAATAAAAAAAATATCAGCCCTTCAACTTCGACGCCACATTTCTATATTGTCTCCCAGTTTGACGTAAAAGATCTTCATTATGATCAGACGGATTTGGGCCCCTATGTGGTCCACTTAACAAAGAATATCGCTGACCCTGCTTCTGGTTATACTTTAAGAGTCTTAAAGGTAGCTCAACTTCTTTTCAAAAATAAAGTTACAGGCATTTGTTCGGATGGAATAAAATTGATAGGTCGAAATAAAGTTGCGCTTCAATTCAAAGCGTGGGATGAGGCTAACTAGTTTTTGGAATGTGAATTTCTGTCTGCTTATGATTTTCAACCTCAAATTCCGACTTATAACGTAACGCGCACGGGTATTATTAAGGGCATTCCAGTGGATTGGTCCATGGAGGAGTTGGTTAATGCACTTGAATGCCCTTCTGGCTGTGGGCCGGTTTTAAAGGCAAGGAGATTAAATAGAAAAACATTTATTGAAAACAAGCCAGTATGGATTCCGACTCAAACGGTTGCAGTGACGTTCAAAAGTACATTTCTTCCAAAGAAAATTTTCTGTTTTAATGCTGCCATTAATGTGGACAAATATCGATTGCCTTCAATTCAATGCTTGTCCTGCTGTAGATTTGGTCATACTCAAAATTTTTGTCGATCTAAACCGCGTTGTTTTAAATGTGCACAACCTCATTCGGGCTCTACCTGTCAGGTAATTGATTCTTCTTGCCTATTCTGTTCAGGCAATCATTTTGCTACAGACAAAGTTTGCCCTGAGCATAATAGACAAAAGATAATTAAAAACATTGTTTCGGAGGAAAGCATATCATATATGGAGGCATCCGCGCGGGTTCCATCCATCAATCGTCGTCTGTATGCGGATATAGTCAAATTTACGCCAAGTCCTCCGTCTCCTATTATAGAAAAGGCCCAAACGCAATCTGCTCCTGTCTCCTATAAAAACTGTGTCTGTGCCTCGAAGCTGTCCTGCGTCAGTTTGCAAATCTTACGATAAAGTAGCTCATAATGCAATTATTGCATCTCCTTCATCAACTATGACTAATGGTTGTGCATTAAATTCTGAAAGATCTTCTCAAAATGAAAACCTTTTGGAATAAATATCTTGTACTTTGTTAAATATGATTTCAAAATTTGATGAAATGCCACTACCGAACAATATTCTGCAGATTTTACAAAAAATCTCTTATGTCGTAAATTCTCAACATGGATCAGATTCTACAATGGAATGTGGGGAGCGCCATATCAAAGAAATGTGAGCTTATTTACTTGATTAATAAATATAAACCCGTTGTTGCGGCTATCTCGGAGACATGGCTGAAGCCAGGTTCTAATTTTAGGTTACCTGGCTACGCCTGTTTTCGGGATGATCGTGACGATGGGTGGGGAGGTAGCGCCATCTTGGTTAAAAAAACTATGCCCTACTCTTTAGTCTCACTTCCTCCTCACAGTAGTAGATTTAATGCTGTTGCTGTGAGATCTTTTGATACATCTATTTTATCAATTTATATTCCTCATCCTAATGCTTCTATAATTTCTGAACTCTCACTCATTGTTTCCTCTCTTCCTCCTCCGCTCATCGTTCTTGGTGATTTCAATTGTCATCACCCAATGTGGGGTTCTCGTGCTCCTGACTCATTTTCACCTTACCTACTTGATCTCATTGACGATTTCAATTTATGCATTTTAAATGATGGTTCTCCCACTCGACAGGTTTCCCCCCTTCAAAATCCTAGTGCTGTAGATTTATCTTTAACTTCTGCTTCTCTATCCTCCAAATTGTTTTGGTCTGTCCTTCCTAACTCTCATGGAAGCGATCATTTCCCTATTCTAATCTCCTCTTCCTCACAATGTCCAGCTCCTTTTAGTTTACCTCCTCTTTTAAAATATAGACTTAACAGTGCTGATTGGGATACATTTTCTTCCACTCTTGATTCTAAGGTATCTTCTTTACCTCCTATTAATGAGTTTAATTACTTAAATTTATATACAGAATTAGTAAATGCCATTATTGCATCTGCAGACTCTACTATTCCCATAAAGAAGCCTCGATCTAATATCCCTCTACCTCCTTGGTGGGATTCTGAATGTACTAGTGTTACCAAAGACCGAAATGAGGCAGAAACATACTTTTCTGAAAATATTACTTATGAAAACTTTATTCTATTTAAAAAGGTTTTGGCAAGGTCTAGAAGACTTCTTTCTAAGAAAAAAAAAATTGGCTGGTCAAAATATTGCGAAAGTCTTTCTCCTCGTTCTCCTTCCTACCTTATATGGAAAAAAATCAAATCGTTTCAAAATTCCTAAAACGACTGTCGTGATTTGTCATCTAATGACATATCATGGCTAGAAGCTTTTTCTGACCAGTTAGAAAACTCCTCCTTTCGTTCCTCCTAAAGAATATTTTACTTGTTTTTCAAGTTCTGGAATCTCTAGTGTTCCTATGGATGACTTGTTTTCATTTGATGAACTTTCAGCTGCCTTAGATCACCTTAAAGACTCTTCTCCAGGCTTGGATGGAATTCCATATTCATTCATTTGTCGGTCATCTTTGAATACCAAAAAATATTTGTTAAATATCATTAATAACATATATGCAAATTGTAACTTTCCTGATGTTTGGAAACATCAATTAATCATCCCAATTTTGAAACCTGGCAAAAATCCTTCAAACCCGTCTTCGTATAGACCTATTGCTCTATCATCTGTTTTGATAAAAATCTTTAAAAATCTTTTAAAAAACAGGTTAGAGTGGTTGTTAGAACATCGTCAAATTTTATCGAAGTCTCAATTTGGCTTTAGAAAAGGATTTGGCACTATTCATAGTTTAGGTGTTTTTACCACTGATATTCGCATTGCTTTTTCTAAGAATGATCATTTGATTGGCGTCTTTTTAGATATTACGGGTGCTTACGACAATGTGCAACTCCCTATCCTAAAACAAAAAATGCTTCAGTTAAATCTTCCTCAACGGATGACTTATGTCATTTTTAATCTCTTGTTAGGTAGACTAATATCGGTAAGATATCAAAATTCTCTGTTATCCCCATAAATGGTATGGAAAGGTCTTCCTCAAGGATCAGTGCTGAGTCCACTACTTTATAGCTTATACACATAAATGACCTTCATCACAGTGTTGACTCATTTTGTGAAATCCTTGAGTATGCTGATGACATAGCTCTTTATTATTCTTCTAAAACTTTTTTGGAGTCAGTTTCTCGACTAAACTCTGCTCTCCATTATCTAAATATCTGGCTAGTAGATCATGGGCTTTCTTTAGCTTCAGAGAAAAGTAATGTTGTAGTATTCTCTAGAAAGCGGTCTATCCCTAATGTTCAAATTTTCGTTAATGATCATTGCCTTATGGTTAAGAATCAAGCGAAATTTCTCGGTCTTATATTAGACTCAAGACTAACTGGTCCTCCTCACATAGAGTATATAAAAAATAAATGTGAAAAAAATGTGAATATTCTCCGAGCACTCTCAGGGGTTTGGTGGGGTGCTCATCCTTTTTGTCAAAAAATACTATACAATGCAATTATAAGAAGTCATTTTGATTACGCTACTTTTCTGTTAGAACCTTGCAGTAAACTTTCTTTGAGATTATTTGATTTATTGCAATACAAATGTCTTCGGATTATATCTGGGGCCATGAAATCTTCTCCTATCAATGCTCTTCAAGTTGAATGCGTAGAGCCCCCTCTTTATCTTCGTCGTCAGTATCTTTCTGATCGTTTTTTTTTCATGCTGCTCAATTTTCTAATCATCCAATTTTACAGAAGTTAATTTGTCTTAGTAATTTAGTTTCATCCTCTCGTTATTGGCGTCACAAGGATCCTCCATGTATTTTGAATTCACACAACAAATTACTTAAGTTGTCTCACACTATTTATCAATTTACTATACAACCCATTTTTACTGTGCCCTATGAGTGTTTAGTTTTCAGACCTAACATTATTTTAAATTTTGGCGTTGATAAGAACTCTCCTGGTGCGGATAAAAAGTTTCTTGATATTTTAGATCGTTCTTGGGCAGGTTGGCTTTCGGTTTTTACGGATGCGTCTAGGTTAACGAGTAATGGTTATGTCGGAGCAGCTGTTTGGATACCTAGGTATCGTATTATACTTAACTTTAAATGTTCGTCTAGTTTATCTGTTTATTCAGGTGAATCAGTGGCAATTTTAGAAGCTGTTAAATATGTCGAATCTTATAAATTAAATAAATGCATCATATTTTCGGATTCTCTTAGTTGTTTACAGGACATTTATAAATTTCCATTTCGTGCGAAAGATATGTTACACACTAATTTGAAAATTAGAGAAATTCTTTATAGATGTTATTTAGCTGGTATCGAAGTAGTTTTAGCTTGGATACCAGGCCATAGCGGCATTAAAGGTAATGAATATGCAGATAATTTTGCTAAGCAGGCTACTGATTTAGGGCTGGAATCATACTGCAATTGTTTTTCTCGCGATTTACGTAACTCTACAAAAGTGCAGTTAAATGATAAATGGTCGAATATTTGGAATCGAACAAGAATGATCAAAGGTAGGCATTTTGGCTTAATTCAGCCCACCATACCTTCAAAACCTTGGTTTTTAAGTTTAAAAATGCTGAGAAATGGGTCACTTCCACCGTAATTCGTTTGCGCTTAGGTCACGTTTGTTCTCCCGTGTTTCTTGGTAAAATCAGGGTCAGGGATCATTCGCTTTGTGAGTGTGGCCTAGATGACGGTACTTTAAATCACATTTTCTTTTCATGTCCTAAGTTAAATTCTTCTTTGTATGATAAACTTAATTCTGATATCGCTAGACCCACTGATATTAACTCTCTTTTATCGCTTGTTTTCACACCATTTATTTATATGTTATGTAATTTTATTAAAACCAATAATATAACGTATATTATTGGTTTTAATAAAAGCGAAACCAGTTTTTAATACTTTTGATATTCATATTACTTTCATTTGATTCCGTACCGTACAATGGCCACTCCTTCAGGGTTGGGGGAGTACAAGGGCAAAATATCCGCCAAAACATGACACTGGCAGAGTAACGTCTTTCCACGTTAAAAAGCCACATAAGAAGAAGAAGAAGAAGAAGAAGAAACTAACAAAAATGCGTATTTTGACAACTATCTATTTGACAGCAAATAGTGCGTTCGAATAGATCACTTCTGATCGTTTTTGGCGAAAATAACGCTAAAAACGCTCACAAGGGGCGTTCGAATTGGGAATCTGTGGGTGAAAATGTCGTTCATGCCTCTTTTTGTTCAGCGTTCGCAAAGCTAAAAAAGAGGAAATTTTGCCACCAAAAAGTCCTATTTTGACCCACGTCCGGAGCATGGTTGTTTGTGATCGTTATTTGACAGCATAATTATGGGATTTTAGGTCTTATGCTCAGTTAAGCGTTCGAATAGGGTATGGGCAAAAGTGGCAAAAATAACGTTTTTGAGCTTTCCGAACGCTTTAACAAAAGAGACATCAATGAAAACGCCACCAATGCCGTCATAAGCTAAACGAACGCACCTCATTAGCGCGTTCGAATAGATCACTTCTGATCGTTTTTGGCGAAAATAACGCTAAAAACGCTTTGCGGGCGTTCGAATAGGGAATCTGTGGGTGAAAATGTCGTTCATGCCTCTTTTTGTTCAGCTAAAAAAGTTAAAAAAGAGGAATTTTTGCCACCAAAAAGTGCAATTTTTGACCGTCCGGAGCATAGTTGTTTGTGATCGTTATCTGACAGATATGTATTTGACAGCATAATCATGCGATTTTAGGTCTTATGCTCAGTTGAGCGTTCGAATAGGGTATGGGCAAATGTGGCAAAAGTGGCAAAAATAACGTTTTTGAGCTTTACGAACGCTTTAACAAAAAGCCATCAATGAAAACGCCACCAATGCTCTCATAAGCTAAACGAACGCACCTCTTGAATCTGATCAAGTGACAAGTCTGATTCTCTTTGGTCTGATTAATCTATGGTTGTGATGTGATGATGTTGTGGCGAATGTGGTGTAATATTGTATCAATGAGAATATAATAATATTGTATCCTATTGGATTGGATGTGAGCGTGAGCAGCCTTTTATCTACATATGTACATGTATTATCCCTGCGATTATATACTTTCTCTTTGCGCTGGAATATTGATTTGAACATTTCAACTCACAACAACAAAGTGGAAGAAGAAACTGTTTTCCATGTAGGAGTGTGGTGAGATATTCTTTTAAATCAATTTTGTTGATAAACTACACCTAAAACTGATATCTCCTCATACCCGCTTTTTGATTCTTATTATATTCTGGTTTCTTTTACGAGAGAAGATTCATCACTTCTATTCCAGAATTGCACACTGTGTGGAAGGCGTGGAAGCGGCCGTGTGCCGAATTGGCACAAAAGCATAGCTGAACAGAAACGTGGAATGACAGAAGCTATCCTGTGCTGCAAATTACGCGCAAGACAAACCTGTGATTTAATGTTTTAAATGATCTGCTCATATACACTCAAAGCAACAGCCAGCAACACTGTAATGTAAGTGTAACATAATTATTTCAGAAATGATCACATCCTCACTAAATTATTGTCTAGTAGTAGAGGTACAATATAGATACACCAACTCAAGAAAAACATACTGATAAGTTTGTAGATGCTTGCAATGCGCAATCTCCTTATCATTCCTTAACCACACACATTGCAGTTCCAGTAAAAGTAGGTTGATTTCTGCAAAATCTATTGTATTAAGACCAAATATGGCGAATTGTGAGTCAACACCTTAATAAGCTGTGCTCTGCAATTTTGCCCGCATGGTGAATGATGATGATGACGATTCAAAATATATAGCCTATGTCAGTGTTTTTCAATCTGTGGGTTGTGAACCCAAGGAGGGTTGCGAAACCGGGGTTGCAGGCAGAAGGAAAAAGGCAAGGTAGACTACAATAAAAACTCAATTATAGTGAGAAGGATGGGCTTGTTTAATTTACAAAAATGTATCAAAACTATTTTTGAAACATTAACAGTACATCATCATACAACTAACAATCATACAAACGATTCTGAATAGCTGATTTTTCAAGAATCTACCTTTGATAGAATTCACAATTCTTCTTCCATACGTATCTAGGGTCTTCGATGCTTAGACCACTGGTTTACGCCTGTTCTTGTTTGACTTAGCACCGCTAGTTTACGCTGGTTCTCTTTTGCCCTAGCACCACTAGTTTACACCAGTTCTTGTTTGACTTAGCACCGCTAGTTTACGCCGGTTCTCTTTTGCCCTAGCACCACTAGTTTACACCAGTTCTCGTTTGCCTTAGCACCACTATTTTACGCCAGTTCTCGTTTGCCTTAGCAACACTAGTTTATGCCAGTTTTCGTTTGCTTTAGCACCATTGGTTTAGGCCAGTACTCGTTTGCATTAGTACCACTGGTTTACTTGTGTTCTCGTTTGCTTATTATTATTACTATCCAACCTACTGTCCAAACATTTACTTAATAATACAAGATGACAAAATAAACAAAAAAAACGCACTTGCAAAATGTCAATGAATCGAGATAATTTTATTGATAGTAATGCAATATAACTTTGACCCCTTTTGAATTATCTCGCTTTGAAACAATATTATGTGTTGAAGTCTGCTATTTTTTTCCCAGCATCGAAATGATGGTTATTTAATTGAATGAGAAACAATCTATGTTGCCAATCGGCATATAAGCTATATGGGCCCTGCTACTGCCATCTACATATTTTTAAGTGAAGGATATTTTGTTATTATTAATTCGTATATAACCATTAAGAAACCCTGTGCTGCCATCTAGTAATAAACTCGAGTTAAGTATGTGAAATTTACAAAAAAGGCTGGTATGAATGCACTCTTTGGGTATATATTGTTCTGTGCCATAGAGTAAAAAAATAATAATAATTGAATGGGTGCTCTTGCGCTAGGCGAGAAAATGTCTAGTTTTTGCTGGTTTTTATATAAAAAATAAAGTTGATTATTACACATGAAGACTCTTTTTGACAATCTATAAATACTTTGGGGGACAGAGCAAGATTACAAATTCATTGAACTTAAAGTAGGACTGACACTGGTCTGAGCAGTCATCGCGATTTGGTTAGCCCCAACCACTGCTTCCCATTTCAACCATATTTTATATGATGGCTGGTCAATGCTGTCATGTGGTTGGTCATCCTGACCATACTGCGTTCAGTCTGTAGGGGGCAATTGTCAGGTGTGCTAAAATGTCAATTATTGTATGTATTGTAAGCGAACAGATTGTTCGAAAAGAAGCGCTCGCAGCAGAGCTTGACTTGGCGATCTTCACCGATCAACAAGTTAAGCAACACTTGCTGCGGTCAGGACTTGCAATGGTGACCGCTAGTGGCATTATTGAATTGAGCGCCGTTAAACCGTCGGTCCCGGTTGTTTGCTTTGGTTAACAGTAGTTAGGCTAAGTCAAAGGCCTTCGGGGACTCTTCGCCGGTTTGCACGGCCCTACACGTCTAGGTGGTGACCTTGGTGAGCAAGGTCATCCCTTCACAGGCGCTGAGGCCCGGTTAAGATCAATCCGGGCCTACCGCTGGGGCGAGATGGTGACTGCCAGCGCGACCCTGTCTCGTTCCACCTTGGCGGAGGACTGCTCACGGGGGGGTTTTAGTGGGTCTGAGCCCCACACGCCCCCTTCCGTCACCCCCGTGGCGGAAGGGAAGTGCACACTAATCTATCCACCAAGCCACACTGGGCCCCCGTGGTGGATTATGGCCCAACTCCTCTCGCTGAGAGGAAGGATCGAGTTCCAGCAGTAAGATAATTAATAAAATAAGGCTGATTATGATGATGATGAGGATATGTTAATAGGAAATTAGATCTATATTAAACCTCTGTTTATCTATATTAAATCTGTTTGCGGTATACATCCTATTCTATTTATAATTCATACCTATTTATAGTTCAGGAGTTCTTCATCAAGTACATTGCAAGACTTATCGTATCTTACTAATACTATATATGCAAATGTTTGGATAGATGCAGGATTAATAGGAAATTAGATCTATATTAAACCTCTGTTTATCTATATTAAATCTGTTTGCGGTATACATCCTATTCTATTTATAATTCATTCCTATTTATAATTCAGGAGTTCTTCATCAAGTACATTGCAAGAATTATCGTATCTTACTAATACTATATATGCAAATGTTTGGATAGATGCAGGTTTTGGTTCTCAATCACACCATAAAAACTGATCTATACACATACCAAATTTCATCAAAATCCGTTCAACCAGTCTGCCATGATTGAGTAACAAATCTCCTTTCATCCAAAAATTCATAACATTAGTAAGATGTAAGAAAATGAATATGTTAAATAGTAGCTACATTTTTACACACAAAGAAAGCCATTATAATATATAATTTTCTATACCCATACACCTAGAATTGTGTCACATAAAGTACTTAATTAACTGTAAATAAATTTGTTTCAGAAAATGCTAGAAGTATGTGTGGATAGCTTAGAATCTGCAGTGAATGCTATACGTGGTGGCGCCGACGAGTTAGAACTATGCAGTGCTTTATACGATGGAGGGTTGACGCCTTCCCCGGGGCTTGTGAAGGAAGTCTTACGCATGGTAAACACTTATTAATTAGTTCTCGCGCTAGGCGTTTGTTCAAACAAGATTCTGGAATCATGCATGGATAGCTTGAAATTGCTGAATGAAGTTTTAGTCTCTTCATCAGTAGTAAACCCCTTGTGGAACTCTTATTTTAATGACCCCTCATTAAGGCTAATGATACCGTTAGTTGGTCTACCTGTTTCAAAGCGGAACCAGGTTCATTCCTTGGCTGGGGTAAATATTTGTGTGCATGTTGAGCAGAAGTGTTTGTACTCGGATTTTGGATGTTTTGATTTGTAGTTAATGCTCGTTAAAATGCACCAAAAGATAAATAATATCTTATTCAAACATCTTACTGTACTAAGCACAGATATTGTATACTGGTCTTTTCAATTAATTAGCAGGGCCGGACTTTTCCTCTGACTTTAAGATTGGAGTAATATTAAACATTATTATATATAGGGTGTTTGGTAGAGGGACCGACAAACCAAATGAGCGTGTTCGGGGGACCACTTGGAGAATACAAGTTGGCCAAAAAAAATCCCCGACTCCCCAATATGTTTAACTTTTTTTTCGGGATTGTTCCCTTTTTCTCCGAAATTGTACCTATTTACCACCATAACATTTGTAAAATTTGTAAAAACTAAAAACATCCGGTCTAAAACATACTTTACAAATGTTATGGTGGTAAATAGGTACAATATTGGAGAAAACGAGTAAAATTCACAAAAAAAAGTAAAAAAAAATTGGGGTGTCGGGGATTTTTTTTTGGCCAACTTGTATTCTCCAAGTGGGCCCCCGAACACGCTCATTTGGTTTGTCGATCACTCTACCAAACACCCTGTATAACTAAAACGGGGAAAGTCATTAACATACACATTAAAACGTTTCTTATATCCAATAATGCCTTCAATCTAATCGTTGCCGAAATTCCCTACAAGTATTCAGTATATTCTGTATATTTAAGCTCTTGAATGTCTTAAACATTTTAAATGTTATAGTATGTATATTATGTCTTATATTTTATTAAATCTTGTAAACTAAAATATCTTACAATTACTTATACTTACTTAGCTAAACATAAAAAATAAATTTACGTAATGCTATATGCAGTGTTCAAATGCGCTATTTAAAGATAAGCAGCGTTTATAAGTAACAATAAGAAAGCATTATTATTATTATCAGACTGTACTTTCTTCGGGCCGAGTGGAAACTGTGCCGAGTGGAGACTGAGCCTGTTACTAAGTTGCCGCTAAGCCTGAATTTCTTGGTTTGAATTCTGTCCAGGGCAAATATATTGGCGATTTGATCATGTCTAATTTAAACTTGTTCTTCCAGGTGAGCACGCAACCAGCAAAACGTAGAACAAAAGTAAATGTAATGCTGCGATGCCGCGGCGGAGACGACTTTCAATACTCAGAACCAGAAATCAACACCATGCTCTCCGACATAGAGATATTCAAAGACATGGGCATCGATAGATTCGTATTTGGCGCCCTAACAGGGACTTTACAAATAGATGAACCGAACTGTATAAAAATCCTTACAAAAGCCTCTCCGAAATCGGTGACATTTCACAGAGCGTTCGATCTATGCTCCAACCCAAAAACAGCCATAGAAACTATAATAAAACTCTGCTTCGACAGACTACTCACAAGCGGCCAAAGACCCACCGCGCACGACATCGATGCTGTTCATCTAATACGATCTTTATTGGCCACTTACGGAAGACAAATTGACATAATGCCTGGTTCAGGCGTGAACGTAAAGAACGCTAGAAGTTTCATAGATATAGGTTGCAAAATAGTTCACAGTTCGTGCAAAATAGAACGGCTATTGCCTAAAATAGAACGAAGGCTGACATTGGGTACCGGTGACAGTTTTCAAGTGTTCATCACGGATGAAAGTATTGTGAAGAAAGTGAAGGAAGTGTTAAAAGGTGTCAGTTCGAGTGAAATAGTAAAGAGAGAAGCGGACTCTAGTACGTAATATTGATAGTAAGTTGTTATTATACTTTTAACCATTAAATTTTTGTACAAATGTATTCAATTTGATTGATTTGGAATCACGATAAAAGTTATATGATAAATAATTGCACTTGCCAAAAACTTCATGATTTTCACTTAGTAAACTGAGTGACCATGTTTTGTATTATGTAGTTCCCTTTATGGATTCATATACACTTCTGGACTCATCTATTGGCCCACCTTGTATTTTCAGTTTCGTTTGGTCCTAGCTAAAATTTTATATTAGGTCGAGCAAAAAGTTTTTATGCAGTTTTGAACCTGGCACATTCACAATTTCATTCAATAGTCTTTTTTTGAATTTCGAACACAGAATTTAAAGAAACAAAAGACAATTTGGAGCCTGTTTGTTGATATCAAACAATCGAATACTAAGAAAACTTGGTTTTATTGGTTTACTTGGATTTAATTCTTGAAAAAGTGATTGATATCTTTGGTTTTGCAACAAACATTACTTATTCTTAACATTAAGGTGAGGTTCTATCAATAATCTATGGATACTTCACCTGAAGTCGCCGCCCAAGCTGTGGCACTTATTCAGGCCGGACACAGCCAAAGAAACGTGAGTGCTCAACTTAATTTAAGTCGATCTGCGGTCCGAAATGTTTATCGGAGGTACCTAGAGACTGGCGGCTTTGTTCGTCGCCAAGGAAGGCCACGATCTCGGGTCACAACTGAAAGGCAGGATCGATTCATCGTGACGACCAGCTTGAGAAATCGTCACCTTACCTCCATTGAGATACAAAACCAACTTCGCGACTTCCACGGAGTATCTGTGAGCGCTCGAACTGTTCGGAGAAGGTTAAAAGAACGCGATATGGTACCACACAAGCCAGCTAATGGGCCCAAACTAACGCGAGCCCACCGAACAGCGCGCCTTCATTTCGCACGCAGTCATTTAAATTGGACACAGCAAGATTGGAGCCTTTACTCTTTTCTGATGAGTCTAAAATTGTGTTACATGGCAATGATGGAAGGAAGAAGGTCTACCGACGTAAGGGAGAGCGTTTCGCACAATGCTGCTTTGAAGAGAGGGTTGCTTATAGCGGTGGCTCATGGACTGTCTGGGGCGGTATATCCGCGAGCGGCAAAACTCAACTTGAGGTTGTTACAGGACCACGGCTGCCAACATTAAATGCTGAAAGGTACATTCGTGAGTGCTTAGAACCTCACGTGATACCATACGCGGACTATGTGGGCCCAAATTTCCTTTTTATGCATGATAATGCAAGAGCCCATGCGGCCGGCATCGTCAGGGAATATCTTCGGGATGTGAACATCACAGTTATGGACTGGCCAGCCAGAAGCCCAGACATGAACCCTATTGAGCACATGTGGGACGAGCTAAAAAGACGTGTTAGGGCTCGTCAGCCAGTTGCCCAGACGATGCAGGAGTTGAAAACTGCCATAGAAGAGGAATGGGAGATGATCCCTCAAAATTTCATAGAGCGGTTGATAAACTCTATGCCTAATCGTATGAGAGCTGTGGTAGATGCCCATGGAGGCAACACGCGTTATTAAATTAAACCTTTATTTGATAAAACATGTTTTTTATTCAAAAATCAATTGCCTTTAACAAGGCGCATATCCGACTTGTTAGGCGTAGCTTCATGTCGTATGGTATTCTGAATTCAAATTTAAAACAATACGATCGAAAAAGATGGTAAAATGTATCAGGTTTAAAACTGCATCAACAGTTTTTGTTCAATCTAGCAATCATATTTCGGTAGGGGCCATCGAAACCTAAACTCTAAGGTGGGCCAATAGATGTGTCCAGAAGTGTAGTTTGATAATTTGATAGTTGTTGTATTAATCCAAATTTGTATTGAAATTTTCTTTCACACGTATATCACGTCGTCAGTAAGTCGCTGTACTGTTTAAGTCACGTTTTAGTAAAGTTGTGGATGATTAACTGAAACATTGGTACGGATGCTCTTGTTCAAAAAACTAAACTAAACTATCGAACTAAAATTTAATTATGGTTGCCCTTATTCTGTTGACACTAGAATCCAAATTCATGTAACACTTAGAATGACATTTCTAAAAATAGGATTATGTTCTTCAATTTTAGGTATTTTACGTTAGTTTAGCGAGCACCGCGTTACGTGACGACTAAGCTGTCTAAAATATATCTACAGTTGTAGAGAAATGTCTAATTTTAGTGCTGTCATTCGGAAAGGTTAAACTATTTTGAATTTTAACCTAAACAGAATAAGAGCTGCTATACTTTAAAGATTTTTAGTTTAGAGAATGCTAACAGAATCGACACCATTGTAGGGCGATTAATATTCACAAGTTCATACCCCGCACAACGATTCCCAGTGTCGCTAGAGCTCTGAACTCTATATAGAATTATCCTTAAATGATAAATTCTACATAGAATTCACTGTTCGCCGTGCATCACTACAGGGAGAACATTTTCAGTCACTACCTTTTTGTGCCGACCGGTTCGCCGAAATAATGTTAAAAATATTAAATGTTTTATCGATACCTCGATTTGCCGATAAGGCGATTCGCTGAAAGCTCCACTGAGCGAATTATCCTTTTACCGACAGAAAGCACGTATAAAGGCCTATTAAGACCTGAACGTTATTCGCTACCGCTGTGGGTAGCGAAAAATACCACGCGGAACTCGATGGGTAAATAGTTTATTTTCTCTTGTTTGGCGAAACTAGTGGGACCTGGCGACGCGGGAGCAAGTAGCGAGAGCGAGATGCTTCCCGCCCTCGCCCCGCTAACCGTTGCAACGCTTTGGTGTGAACAGTGAAATTAACGCATAGCCTTTCGGATTTCTCTATCGCTCGCGGTAGTGAATAACGCCCAAGTCTGAATAGGCCTTAATATAGACATTTACAGGCACATACACTTAAACAAACACTTTATGTAAGTATGTGAAAGTACATAGACACCACTATATCTTAAAATTAGTCGCGCAGTGACATTGCTGCGAAAACGGTGATATCGCCGACAATTCAATGGCGACGATAGCGATAGCATTAGAGATATATATTTGTATATATTTGTGTATTATACAATACGTCTCAAACATTCACCTGTATATATTTGTGGACTAGACAAATGTTTGTGAAAATTGGCTCAGTAGCATAGAAGAATTACTAGATAGGTTTCCTTAAAAAGGTAGGTTTCCTCTTCTCAAAACGCGCGCTACAAATTCACTATGTGTGCTGTATTTAATTGCCTCGTCACTCCCACAGATGCAAACATAATATGCCCAGGTAAAACTGTTTTTCCCTAAAACTTGGTTAATTGGCTGACTGGTAAAATATGTTTAAACAATATTTTTTTATAATAAATATAGTTTAAAAGATACACATACTTTATACCTAAAGCGCATTTATTAATTTATCTATGTAGGTATTTACCTACATACAAAGAACCAACTGTAGGTAGTTATAAAGCCTTACTAAAAACCGGCCAAATGCGAGTCATACTCGCGCACGAAGGGTTCCGTACCATTATCTAAAACTGGCCAAGTGCGAGTCGCACTCGCGTACGTAAATCTCCCATACAACAGACATATTTTTCCCATTTTTATAAACAATGCAACGGAACCCTTCGTGCCCGAGTCGGACTTGCATTTGGCCGGTTTTTGGTATTTGTTGTTATAGCGGCAACAGAAATACATCTGTGCAAAGGGCTTTGAACCTATCTGGCATATCGACCCGCCGCCGTATTTTTCTTTTCAAATTCGCGGCGCATGATATGCATGGGTAGAGGACACATACATGGTACCCTAAAGTGTCACGTTGCCGAGATAATGTAGGTAAACATCGACATAGGAGTACAACGACAATAATTAAAAATAGTACAACGACAATAATTAAAAATAGAGTGATTACGTGATTCTAAGAGTCTGATTGTATCCAAATAAAAGAAAATGGTTACTTTGTCCTACGCATGTAGATTGCAGAAAAACTATATCTTTTTGTTTTTGTAAAATGGTTCTTCAAAGTGACTCCCTCTCGCCTGATGGAAAGCGAAGATGGAATTAAGAAAGAATTACCACTAGTCGCCTACATAAATATGATGACCTGAGAGATGCTTTTTCACTTTTTACTTTGTCCTTGTGGTTACTTTGTCCTACGCATGTGGATTGCAGAAAAATTGTATCTTTTTGTTTTTGTATAATTGTTCATCAAAGTGACTCCCTCTCGCCTGATGGAAAGCGAAGATGGAATCAAGAAACGATTACCACTAATCGCCTACATAAATATGATGACCTGAGAGATGCTTTTTTACTTTGTCCTTGTGGTTACTTTGTCCTACGCATGTGGATTGCAGAAAAAATGTATCTATTTGTTTTTGTAAAATGGTTCATCAAAGTGACTCCCTCTCGCCTGATGGAAAGCGAAGATGGAATCAAGAAAGAATTACCACTAGTCGCCTACATAAATATGATGACCTGAGAGATGCTTTTTCACTTTGTACTTTGTCCTTGTGGTTACTTTGTCCTACGCATGTGGATTGCAGAAAAATTGTATCTATTTGTTTTTGTAAAATGGTTCATCAAAGTGACTCCCTCTCGCCTGATGGAAAGCGAAGATGGAATCAAGAAACTATTACCACTACTCGCCACCCTATGATGACCTGAGAGATGCTTTTTCATTCCCCGCTTGAAAGACCCAGGGTCATAGCTGCAAGGAAATACGTACGCCGGCAGAGCATTCCACAATTTACTTACACGACAGAGGTTGATATGTGATTTAATTACTTAGAATGTAATACCTAACATGTGATATGTTTGACTGCCAACTAATTATTAATTTAAGAAACTAATAGTTTTAATGTTACCTAATTAAAAATAATTATGAATAAATATATTAGCATGTCAGATTGATGAAATTTGCTAGGACGACTTTATTAACACCAAGAGCTGAACTGTACCATATTTCTTGCAAATAAATTATTATTTATCATTATCTTCACGACTAAGGATTTTGTACCTACAATGATTAATATCACAGTCGTTTCTTCTGATATTGTAGCGACTCTGTAATAGCGCCATTAAACGGCCAAGGGCCGCGTTTTTCTCATAAAAACCCAGTGATAAACGAGTCGCTGTATACTTATTGATGTTTTTCGAACGCGTTGCGGTGACCCTTCCAGCGATTGCGGCGACCTTTATACCTACCTACTGTTTGCGATTACTGGTAATGAATGCATACTGCTGACGGATTTCGACAATAATAATATATCTCCAGTGACGTAGGTAGCTTGTACAGTCGCCGCCAATAAGTTGTATAGGGGAGGGCGGGGCTACAATTAACAAAAATGGATTTTTAGTTGTAGCATCGAAATGGTTTAAGGCCTGGGCTTTATTTTTATGTTACATTATGCTTTTATTACTTAGGTATTTTGTTATTAACATACATCTAACATAAAATAAACAATGTCATAAATAGAACACCTTTTCCTAAAAAAGTAAGTTGTCAATTCTTAGCTCGTTTGTTTTTTTTAAATTAATAAATAAATATAATACATTTTAAATTAATTTGCAAGTGTCCCCGAAGGCCTATACCTGCAGAATAAATGAGTTGATTTTTTTTTCGGGGCTAGAATTAACAGCTTTGAGGTAAGTATGAACAGAAGGGTCAACAATTAACTGATTTAATATAAAACAAATGAGTATTTGCATTATTTTATGAATAAAAGTTAAATTAATAATATAGATTTGCATAGAACACGTTTCTTACAACTTGACAGTACAAATTACAGACGTGAACAAGAAGTGGAATGTCAAACTAACATCATTTGTCTAAATACATGATATAAAATTATAGGTACATTTAAACTTTTGTAAGTCTATGTACGAGTATGTCTGTACGATTTTGACGAGACTTTCACTGGAAGATAGCTGATATGATAAGTAGTAACTTAAGCTACTTTTATTTTAGAAAATGATTTAAGGTTCCGCGAAAAAACAAAAATAAACATTCGCAAACAAACCCCGAATACTCACGAGTGATATTTTAGCACCACATGCTTGACAAATATCTTGCAACCCTAACTGAAAATCATGGGACCAAAATTTCTTTAGGCACAATTCTTAAATAATGTGGCTTCAAATTCGAACCTCAATACGAGTATTAATCAGCTATTTCGTTCATTTAACTATGCTATAATTTTTAACAGCCCTTTCGCCCACCGGAGACGTTAATTTACGTTAGTTTAATTTATAAATATTTTGTTTTTATTATCACTGTAGGTATAGGAAGGATTAAGCCGTCCGCACTTGGTACGAGGCCCTCTATACAAAATAATTCCTAGGATTGGAACCGGAGGGATTATTTGAAATAGCAATCTGCAACATTTCCGCGACACCTACTCTGATACTTGATTTGTAATTCTCACTTCTCGTATAATACAGGTCATTAAGGAATTTGTCTGTCACAAGATGATAAATAGCATGAATTGGAAAGAAGAACTCCCTGTTTCTGTGCCGGGGTCCATCCTTCGCAATCTTTTTATTTAACCCGTCATCCATCATGGAGTGTCAAAACATCCCTCTTTTAATGTGCCTCGGGGTCGTTTAACTTGATTCTAACGTTTTAAATTTGACACGTAATTAAACATAATCGCTTTTGCGAAAAAAAAAAAGAAAACTGGATGCGAAAAGCCCAAGATAGACCTAAGTGGCCGGCAGCAGTGGACTGCTACAGGCTGATGATGATGATGATGATGATGCTTTTGCGAACGAAACAACCAGAGAATAAAATAAATTAAAAGTAAATAATAAAAAAAATATTATGTAGGTACTTTTGTTTGAATTTTTCGTGTAAACTCCATTTCTACATACATCCACATATAAAAATCACGCCTGTTTCCTATAGGGGTAGGCAGAGACCACAGTTTTCCACTTGCTACGATCTTGACACACCTCTTTCGCTTCATCCACATTCATCAACCCTCAGTTTCTTTCGAAAAAAAAAACAATACAATTATTACATTATTCTAAATTATTATTATTTTCAGGCGCTCATTTCCAGCACTGTTCACTGGTTTCGCAGGAGGCATGTCATACACATTAGACCTCATTAGATCCAAAACCTGTCAAAAAAACCATCCAACGTGTGCAAAATGGGTGCGCTCGCTTCTGTTTTTGTATTCCATGGAGAGAGCATATTATTCCCTGTTTAGTTCAAAAAGAGATGCTCAACTTGAAGGCCAGAAGATAACTCCATCTTGCATGTTTTACTTAAAAGGTGTTATACTTTAAGAAATTAAAGTATCTTTTTGAAAAAATTACGTGGGTCAAAGGTCAAATAAAATTTGAAAAAAATATTTTTAAGATCAGGTTAATACCCGCTCTAAACATGTAAACAAATCTAAACAGTTGTTGTTTTATTAATTTTTTTTTAATTATATTATTTAAGGTTGTTACTAGCCTTGTGGCTTTGTCAAATGCAACTGAGTTTTTGTCAAGAAGTAAATAACTGTAGTTGGTTATTGATTAACGGGAGTAATATTGCTGTTTTTAAAGGAATACACTTATTTATTATTTATCTGAACACTTATTTACATTTGAACATGTAAATTCATGGCAGATTTTGAGAAACCATGTTGTCTATTGTCTAATAAGATCACACATATACATCTAACCGAGTAAAATACTAATTTACCAATAATCGCTCGCCCTCGCACATTGCTTTGTTAAACGTGTTCGATCAAAGACGTCGCGTTAGTGCTCTCGTGAACTTATTATGATTCCTGTTATGCTTTTGTGTACCCCTCACCAGTCGATTGTCCATATAACAATGAAATTTCTATTGTGTCTGGGTCGTTCGACTGATGAAGTATTAATATTTACTTGCTGGTGTAAACTCTTCAAAACTTCTACCTATCTAAATACCTTTTTTGAGAAGAAAATGAACGAGGAGGTACAGAACCTCCTCGTGGCTTCAAAGCTTGAGGAGTACCTATATTCTTCTTAGTCTTCAGATGTGAGTGCTTATACTTATCTTTATTTACTTTCATACTCGTAATTGTAAAATGTACATACTTAATGGTTGTACTCTTAGGTTTACTTAACAACAGTCATAACTTCTGTCGATTATTCGTTTTAATCCTTGGCCCTTTTATGATATGCAGTGACAGAGTCACGCCTGCCCATTGCAGTCGCAGTGTGACGTGACTGTCTTCGTCACGTGTAAATATTTCTTAAATCTCGTCCACCCAGTTATTTCGTCTTACCTACATAAAACCTATACAAAGCCCTCCAAACAGTAGTGTATTGCACTTTTTAACTTTGTATACTTACTACTGCTTTGTGACAGAATATAGGTAGGTTATCATCATCATCATTCATAAGTATAAAATTAAACTACCACTGACTGACTCACTGACTCATTGACCTCTTTGTTCTCATAGAAGGAGCAATGGGGGGTATAGAAGATGTAGGGGAAAAGTGTAGGGGGGCTTAATTCGAGTGGGGGAAAAATCCTGAAAGTGCTGAATGTGGAAATCTGATGGAATAGGCGAACGGCTCTCAGAAACTATAAAAGATGGGGGGTAGGTGCCAAAACTAAAAATGACCAAAACCCTGGGCAACTGCCAAAAATTAAAAAAAAAACGTGCCTCCCAAACAAAAGACGATCGCTACCATACAAAATGTAAATGCTTATAACTCCTAATCCATTTGAGATAAGTACAAAGTGTTTGACCAAATGTCATAGGGAATCGGAAGGGTAATTTGGTGAAAGTGTCAAAAATCCAAGATGGCGGATTCAAAATGGCGGCCGAATTGAAACTTGGTCCGATCCGGCTCAAATTTCGTATCGGGGGGTTTTTGGGGTCCCACATTCCAAATATGGAAACCATTTTTTGATGACGTCATTTTTCAATATGGCCGCCATACATATGTTTTTTTGGATCTTTAATGGATCGTTTCTCCCAGTGGGCGTGATAAGGATTATGGTTTTGTAGGATTATATGTGGGGTTACGATAGGTGACTTTAGGAGAAACTGAATGGAGCTGAACGTGGAATACCAGGTAGAACAGGTCAACGGCTCTCGGAAACTAAAGAAGATAGGGGGTAAGTGCCAGAACTAATGTTGACAAGCACCCTGGGCAACTGTCAAAAATTTAAAAAAAAACACACCTCCCAAACAAAAGACGATCGCGCCCATACAAAATGTAAATGCTTATAACGCTGAAACCGTTAAAGATAGGTACAGGGTGTTTGAACTAATGTTTAATGGGACCAAAAATGCAATTTTGCGGATATGTCAAATATCCAAGATGGCGGATTCAAGATGGCGGCTACCTTAATTATTAGTCCTATCCGACTGAAAATCGATATCTAAGGGTTTTTAGAGTCCCTGATTCGAAATATGAAATCCATTTTTTGATGACGTCATTTTTCAACATGGCCGCCATACAATTTTTTTCTCTGGAAATTTTATCGTAGTTTTTCGACATGTTGGCATGATGGAACGCTAAGGCTTTGTAAGTGAAAAATATAGGCAGTGGTCTTACGTCCTTAAGTGACACCTGAAATGAGCTGAATGTGTACCTTCTGATGGAACAGCTTGACGGGTCTCGGAAACTAAAAGAGATAGGGGGTAAGTGCTTAAACTAATATTGACAAGCACCCTGGGCACTTACCAAAAATTAAAAAAAAAACACACCTCCCAAACAAAAGACGATCGCGCCCATACAAAATGTAAATGCTTATAACGCCGAAACCGTTAAAGATAGGTACGGAGGGTCTGAACTAATGTTTTAGGGGACCGTAAATGCAATTTGGCAGAAATGTTAAAAATCCAAGATGGCGGATTCAAGATGGCGGCTACCTTGAATAATGGCCTGATCTGACTGAAAATCGATATTTAGGGGTTTTAAGAGTCCCCAATTAGAAATATGAAACCCATTTTTTGATGACGGCGTTGGTCATAATGGCGAGGCCGCAGGCCGAGCTATATTGACGAGGCCGAAGGCCGAATGTGTTTCTAAGTGAAGCGAGGCCGAAGGCCGAGCGTCCTTCTAAGCGAAACGAGGCCGAAGGCTGAGCGTCCTTCTAAGCAAAGCAAGGCCGAAGGCCGAGCGTGCTTCTAAGCAAAACGAGGCCGAAGGCCGAGCATGCTTCTAAGCAAAGCGAGGCCGAAGGCCGAGTGTGCTTCTAAGCGAAACGAGGCCGAAGGCCGAGTGAGCTCCTAATCGAAATGAAGCCGAAGGCCGGGCGTCCTTCTAAGCAAAGCGAAGCCGAAGGCCGAGCGTACTTCTAAGCGAAGCGAAGCCGAAGGCCGGGCATGCTTCTAAGCAAAGCGAAGCCAAAGGCCGAGCGTGCTTTTAAGCGAAGCGCGGTCGAATTTTGTGCCCACGAGGAAATAGAAGCCTTTCATGGCGAGTTCAAAGGCCAAGCTTTCGCCAACTTTATTTCAAAATGTCAATGCCCATGTTAACATAGGTAATGTTAATCATCATGAACACAACTATTAGTACGAGTACTACTGATATGACATGCTACAAATAAGCGTTTAATTTCCTTCAGACAACCTCCACGCAGTGACATAAAAAGGGTGCGACGTCTTCCAAGAAGCTTAAGGTGTCACAGTTAGCTGGAACATCTTAAGTTATAACTTACTTTTAAGCAATAAATATATATGTAATAGGCTTATAAGCATTTCAAGGGGGACATTAATACACAGATTTCGAAGATCAATGTTATGTCATGGTAGAGATGCTTACTGCAATGTCATTCGTTAGTGAATAAAATGAATGCCAAAGTTTCATAGACGTTACTATGTGTAAAGTTCTTCAATCTTATCTTATATTAATACCAAAGAATGGAAATACTGCACTGCGACCGTTTCCTAGGTCAAACTTAATAGGCAGGTTTATATTGTTTATATTGTGTGATACGTAATTTGGTTTTCTTTAAGTAAAGATGATGATGGAATAAGTATATTAATATGGTAGTGGGAGTTAGCCGAACAAAATTAAAAGCAGTTAATTGTCTTAGTACATACTAAATCCAATACGTACCGAACAATGAAGTGCAATCTAATTCCTTAGTAGGTTTTACGACATATATACATCCATGTGAAAAGATATACATGGAATAATAAAATTTTCAAACAAGGGTTACCTACATTTATTATCACATGAGACGTAAAACTTTTACTGCTGAAGACATGCATACGGAAGGACCAGATGGAAGCTGTCGGTGGACGACATACCTGCTCTACCAGACTCTCAGTCAGACGGACAGATGGACAAACGGATAAACAGCATCAACCTACGGTTGGATATAGATAGGGATATAATGATATACTACCACACTATTGCCTACCACATTTAGTTCAAAGAATTTTACCCTAAGACTTAACTGAAACCACACATTGAGCGTTATGTTTTAGTATTTATACCTTAGATTTATCATAGTATTATGGTTTTTAAGTGCTAATGCTTGCTTAGATAAACCAAATCTTGAAATACATCCCCATACACCGGTTAAAATCAACTAAGAGAAAAAAATTATGGTTGGATGGGTGCCTATAAAAAGTGTCTACGAGATTCAAAGCCACACAAATGAATTGAATGAATATGAGCAATGATGAGAAATATTGTTTTAAGATTTATCGTTGGTGTAGTGGTGGCTTTGGAATGTATGTAGGTTTGATTCCCGGTTAGGACAGTTGGAATTTTCCGACAGAGAAATTCACACTGTCTGGAACACTGCCCTGTAGGTGACAAAAGGCCTTATACGAGTATGGTACCTATACGTACCTGGTATGGGTGTTTGATAAATACATGAACCTACCTGTCTAAGATATGTAAGCATGAACATAATGGTATGTTTGGTTTAAAATATGTATATCATTATTTACGTTACATATAAATTACTTTTACTAAAGTTAAACTCCAGGGATCCTTTGAAAACAAACTTATACTACATGTTTAAATATTTATTTTAAAGTTTACTTGTAATGAGTTTCCTGTGAATCAAAACAAGAAATACAAAAAATGATATATAATGTTTACACAGACCCTATAAACAAAATGGATGCCCAAGTCTTAAAAGGCGTTACGATTTGTAAAAAGTTTAAGAGATCTTTATGGTAGAGACGCTGTTTGTACAATTGAATTGTAAAATATTCTCCATGTAATGAGAATTTACTTACTATATTTCATTTAGCTCCATATATATACCTTTTAGTATAATACAATGACATACATACATATAAAAATATCATACTTATAGAATAAGAACTTAGCTGATTGAAAAAGAGCAAGCATTTTTAATTTTTCCTTATAAATATCAAGAGAAGGACTTGATTTGAAAAAAAACGTTCAATTGACTACTTTTACAGTAAACAACTTTGAGAAGGTTCGATGGATTATTAATTATGTATGTAGGTACGAACTGACCATTTCATATTTTTGATATTTATACTGACCAATATAAATGTATTATTTGTGGCTCCGCAACACAGCTGACGATTGAACTATTTGCAACCAGTCCACAATATACACAAGCTTCGACGGGGTCAAGAGACACGTACAAACACACACATGAGAGCTAATGCAATCTAATTCCTTAATCGATGTTACAACATCCAAGTATTTACGGATAAGGTTTAAATATTATAAACTACCTTTCAGCCGCGGACCTTCTTGCGTTTATAGTGACTTCCCGTTACGGGATACCTATGTGACAAGATTTGTGAACATCGGTTCACTAATTTAAGCGTAGAGCAGAACAAACAAACTAATTAATTACAAACCGACAAATATTTTCGCATTTAAAATAATATTATTATATACTGATGTAATAGCTAAAAATATAATCTAAAACGTTCAGTTTTCAGGAGTAGGTAAAAGTAGTTTCAGTGTTAATTCTGATCATCAGTATTCATGTTAGTGATTTGACGCAGCTTTTTCTTGAAAGAGTTATCTAATAGAGAGTCTATTCCATATGCTTAGGTACTGTCACATTTTTTGTGTTACACGATGATATTTTAAATGTATTAGTGTAATGCTATAGGCTATAGGATATAAGGAGTCTACTAACAACATAGTTCAAAGTTTTTTTTCTCTATGTTAGTGTATGGATAGTTTTTTATTTCACACATTATCAATAATTCAAAACACGTAGGGAACAAAATATTGAATGGAATAGAATATATAATAGGTAGTAGTAATGATTAGGTGGCGATCTCCATCCATCTTGTATACATTGGTGTCAGTAAGAGTCTATCCGCTAGAATTCTGATGCCAGTGTTGTTGCTTATGTCTACTCTGGACATGAAGGATGCTATGCGTTTCCTCTGGATGGAATGAAATGAGCCGACCCGGGACTGTGAACATTTCAGAAGCGTACAATGCCATAATATATTGTTAAAGGCGCCTCGCGTTCTATATTGGCGTCATCCTTCAGACTGGAAGTTACAATATGACTAAAGTACTGTTAATTATCTACAATTTTAATAAGTTGTCTTACATATGTATTAACGAAACAACTTTATTCAGACATATACTTAAGGTAGAGATGCTGTCTGTATACTCTATATATTATTACTTCAGTGTTTAGACTGGTACGATTAGGGTAGAAAGTATTGGAAGGCCAAAAGCTATGGAAAAGGAACCTTTGAATAAAATAGTTGTACCTACTTATTCGTACCTAATTATATAAGGAACGTCCCATGTAACCTGAGTTAACTTTGTTGCAAAGATTTCATGCTCATGGATGTATCAGCTTCTTCATCGAGTTACTATCGATACCACCTCCATGTCATAGTGAAAACTTAATTTCATGTAAAGTTGTTTCACAACAAACAAATTAACTAACGATGACTCGACAAACACGTATATTTTGAATCTCTAACGGCTGCATAGCGAAATGATATTTTGCAATCTGCCCCCAAAAAAATATGATGGTTAAAATTAATTACAGAGATAAATGCTCGCATCAGTCATATGGAGTTGTACCGAACTCAGAAGACGCGTGTTCGAACCTCATCCTAGAATTTGTAATTTTCTCTCTTTTGTTGCAATACATACAGGTCTATCTCTGTGCTAAGGACATATTAAGTGACAAAAAATGAATCCCTTGGACAGCGTTTCGGAGTAATGTCTCTATCATAAAAGCTGCAACAGAAACTTCCATAGTTCAAAGCCCTCGAAACGCAGAAGACCGCAATGGATAGCGCTGCAATATTTAAAGGAAATCATCGTCTTCAACCACGACTCCGATGTCAAGAGTGAACGACGAAGAAGGGGGAATTATAATAAGAAAGCTGTGCGCTGCATCCCGCACCGGCCTGAAAATGTATTATCCTACATAATGAGTTTTAGTTTGAAAATGTATGTAAAGATCATTGATGCTATCACTTTTTGCGTTTGAAGTTTAAATTAAATCGCTTCTGTTGTAGTAGTAATCACTTAAAATGTTATTCAAAAGTTTTATAAAATGCATTTCTACCCAGCTAACCAATCAAATTACTTTAAATTTGGCTGTACCAGGTATATGTATAGTGACTACATACGATATACAGGCTACCTTTGTGCCAAAGTCCATCAATATTGTTTCAGTAGTTTGAATGTAAAAGCAGGCCAAACAAACAAGCAACGAACCGACAAACACTTTCGCATTTGAAATATCGCTACCGATCTCTAAAGGTCGTTTCGCATATGGCCAGTTTTACGGTATAAAAGTAGTTTCAGTGTTATATATTTCGTTATATCGCGTTGTTTATGTGTCTGAATTTCCCAAGTTTTTATTATATGACTTTTGAAGCACTAACGCTTGGTTAAAGAAACCAAATTTTGCAATTTATCCCTATCCTTTGCAAAAATCCATTAGGAAGATATATTCCAAGCTTGCCATGTAGCGCGTCTTAAAGACCAATGATGGACCAATACCGTTACCACATGGAAAGGCGACCATTTAAAGGCTAACTCTAAAAAGATATATATTTATAGCAATGTTATTGTAATTGTAAGTTGGAAATAAAAAAATGTTTATTTTTATTTTTATTTATTATTCCAAGCTAGAATGTGTGCTTCGCCAACCTAGCGGTTAGGACGGATAACATTAACACAGATTGTAAGATGACGATGGTTCAGTGCCCGTCCATGTATTGTATTTTTATATTCCCTCGAGATACTTTGAAAATGATTTTAACTGCCATGGTCTGGTCTTTATAGTTTATAGCGAAAAAAAAATCACGGCTGCAGAGAGGCGTATATAATATGGCATGAATAGTGGTAAATTAATAGAAAACTTAGTAAATAATTTTGCTTTTGGATTTAAAACCGCACTAAGTTTATCGTTTTTTAAATGTTTACTGCAAGCTTACTTTTTGATTCTAACTTGATTGATTGACATGGAATTGTTACATGTAAGTAATGTTACATTAAAAACGATAGATTTGGTATCGTCTTGGTGGCCTAGGATACGGTTTGTCAGAAGACGCGGGTTCAAAACCCATTCAAACTTCTATATCCAACCGTAGGTTGATGCTGTGTATCCGTTTGTCCATCTGTCCGTCTGACTGAGAGTCTGGTAGAGCAGGTAGGTCGTCCACCGACAATGTGGAAGACGTACTAAATAAGGTCGCAGGACTATCTTGGATGCATGCAGCTTCCATCTGGTCCTTCCGTATGCATATCTTCATTAGTAAAAGTTTTACGTCTCATATAATAATAAATGTAGGTAACCTATGATCTTCAATGCCCATGAAGATTTAGAAGTTTGAGCATGAAAGAACAAAGGATAATGCAAATCCTGGTCCTTCCAACAGCTATGTATGTTACATAGTTAGATAGGTATATTTAAAAATTACTATGGCGCCAAATTCAAAATATAATTATTTCCAGATTAATTATCTATTAAACATGATAGTTTCGGTAATAGCCAAGTATTGCTATTCATACGTGATGTATTGCATTTATGTGCTTTACATAGTAACCTTTAGTTAGTGGAAGTGGTTAACCACAGGTTCAAACGGGATTTTAAGCAGTTTCGCCAAAGATATATCAACAATGCGTTACGGCAATTATGTTTTCTAAGCTGAGGATAGTCGCCGTTACTTAACAATTTCATAACGAAGACAGTCAGTATGCAGAAGCTGACTCAGGTGTCTTTCAGCACACTTTCGTACTAGGTTTCTGCGTGCATGTTTATACTTTTTGTTAACTATACCTATATATTAGAACAATCCTACAAATGTTAATGTAAGTACTACATTCAAACAAACTTGGATACTTATTTACTTATACTTACATAACACCAGCTTGAGTGGTTCAAAAATGTTCTGCATTCAGTTGCGTAAAAAATTTAAAACTTATAGAAGTAACAAAAGTGTATACTTCGACCACATACAACTTTTTTGGGTGGCGTTCCAATTCGGCTTCAAGTCATTTGTACTCAAATATAGACATAATAACAAGGTACGAAGTACTTAACTGTTTAACGGTAAACCAATATAATAGCTAACATAAATCATCGTTATCAACACCAATGACTAATATGACTAATCACTATGCTACAAAATTAACAAACTGTCTGTGAAATATAATAATTGCATACCAAATTAAACATTCCTTTTGTGGATTATTTGGTCTGAGCAAAGTATATGATACGTGCAACGACGAGCAAAGCAAGGAGGAGCGTTAGGTTCACGTATGTTGGTTAAAAATATCCAGACAGTGAATGATTATTTGTCAAAGATTTGTTATTGTCTGAGGCGGCTGCTGAATATTAGAGAGACTTTTTTCACAACACATACGATTAAGTTAATTGGCCCAATTTTTTGGCAGTATAAGGTACACTTAGAGCAGATCTTATTCATAGCTCCCATTTGGATGGAACACTAAGCATATATATGTGATATAATTGTAATAATTAGACATATGGTAACGCGGACTTTTTTGTAAATATTTATTATGTCTAAACAACTGTGGTATATTGTCAATAGTGTCCGCAGCGTACACAATATACAGATTTTTCAGCGTTACTATTGCATATTTTAACAAGGAAAAATACTATTAGTTATTGTGAAAAAACTGTATTAGTTAGTCATAGTCATCATTCCGGAGATTTTTGTAGATACTCGTATTGATGTCTACTACAAAACGGAAGTACACCACTATGCTCTATTTTCAATAGTTCCCCCAGCGTACGCTTTATATGGATTTATTTGTTTTTTTCACACCTTTGGTTACATTATCGAAGTTTTCACAAGGATCCTACACTTTTATTTAATATTCTAGCGCCTTTGTTCATCAGAGATAACGTAGGGTTCTTAAGGTGAAAGATTTTTCATATCGGTGGAGAAGTTTTGGAGCGTATTCAATTCAAACAAACAAACATATATTTCTTCTTTACTCAAACGTGAAAAAGTAAACTAGATGGAGGACATTGCGTATCTCTGTGATTTTAACATCCTTACCAAGCAAAGAGAGTCAGTTAAAATAATTTTGAAAAAGATGTCATCACTTAACGAGAACTCTGCCCTTGGAAACCGATCGACCGGAGTTCACAGACTGTCGTCTGTGAATATTCTCATTATGCAATGCAGAATATCACTTGAAGACGACCAAGCTGGTCTGTTTAACTGACATAAGAATGTATTTAAAAAATTGGAAATTATTTTGGAAGATTTAAACTAAAGTAAAGTAAACTAATATCTTGACATGACTAAGGTACACAGTAAGTATCAAAAATTTTCACGCTGCCGTAAAAACAGCAGTGCATTGAAGGTATTTGTGCGTTTTTGGATTTCTACAAGGATGGTTTACTAAATCTAATTATACCTGTAAATAAACTTGGGTTTATTACTTGAAACCTGAATCCATGTAAGGGCCGGTTCGCGTTACCATAAGTTCTTATTCAATACATCCATGTAGAAAACCATACGTGAAACAGCATTTTTATTAAGCAGTACTTCTTTTAATTAATCTAAAATAATTAATATAATTTAAATTTTAATATAATGGTTCATCTAATTAAATGATAATTCTAAAATTTTCTTTAATTTACAATATCCAATAACTTCAGAAATATCAGATTTAATAATGTTTGCTACGAATAAATAATAGTCTTTCTTCGTAGATTGTTTGACATACTATTCTTTGTAACCGACTTCAAAAAAGGAGGAGGTTATATGTTCCATTGCACGTTTTTTTTGGTATGTTAACCGTTTCTCCCCCATTTATGCACCGATTCTTAAAGTTATTTTTTTTTGGTTTGGTAGAGTATACTTCCGTGGGTATATATGTGAGTAATTTAAATGGGACTACCCATTTAAATTTCATGAAATTGTGTGAAACAGTTTTTGAGTTACATTCCAATTACTGGAAAGTGCTATATTATCGATCGCCTATCTTAACGATGTCATCATTGACGGTCAAAAACAATATATCACGTAAGTAGCAAGGGCTCACTAACAAACATTAACCGACTTCAACACCAAAAAGTGAGAATAACATGTTAAAGTCGGTACCATGCGCAAACTATCCTGATAATAACTACTTTTGAACTATAATGGTACTGACTTTCAACAAGTTATGTCACACTTTTAGGTGTTGAAGTCAGTTCCATTTTTAGGTATTTCCTTTTATAATTACATTAGTTATCAAATGTTTGAAAACAACTTTTTACTCACTTTAAATAAATTAATTTTTAATCACAAACAAGTAGTTAATACTTATTATATTTATGAATGATTGTGGCTGCAACCTTAGGTTAGGTTAAATTTAAACTGCGAAAAAGTACGTGCAAGCCGAGCGAGCGAAGTGAGCGTGCCGAACAGACATCACTGATTATAATAAGCAAGCTGCGTGCCCTGAAAATTTTACTACAGTTTTTTCAGTTGTAAAAGTACAAGCGTTGTAAAAGACTACTTCTGTTCACAATTTTACATAAATCAGTTCAGTTGCTTTTTCGTGTAGGAGTAGCAAACTTCCATTTATAAATCCATTTGAAGTCTCGAGTACTTTTACAATTTAATATTAGTTGATGATAATGTATATATGTTTTATGTAGAGCATGGTAGGTAATCGCTTGCTATTTTATGAAAAGTTTTATAAAATACCTTACAACTAAGACTATGTTCACCTATGACAGTAACCATGTTCAGTGTCATAAATAAACACTGATCACACTGAACAAAGATAGGAGAGCCGAAGGCTTCTGGTACGAGTACTTGAGGCGGAAGGCAGCGCATGAAGGTTGGGGAAAATGAAGATAACTTTGTTTAAACATTTTGCGAGGCTGATTCTATAAGTTACGCAAAAATTTAGGAGAATTTTCTTTTGGTGCACCATTGTTTTGTTATTTTTTTTTGTGCAGTTTGTAAATATTATAAAAGCAAACTATATATTTGATTTATTGAGAGATAATAAATGTAATGACATTTGCGTAGCTTAGGCGAATCTAATGGTAGGTATGTTATTTTTCATAATGCATCAAATCAAATGACTATAGGCTTAAGGGTAATTTAAAAAAATAGAAAATATATTAGGGTTTATTTTTGATGTGGTTGTTCTTATTCCTTTTGTATATCATGAGGTATTTAATAGTTAGAGCGTTCCGTAACATAGAGATAAGAAAACCGATTGAATATTGTAGATGCAAGGCATAGCATGAGAGTCGTGGAGTCGCTCATGGTCGAAAGTAAGCTTGCAGACAGTCGATAAAATGGATTCAAACGTTTTGGAGGCGTTCTTATTTATCAAATAGTTATTTTGTATAGACAAGGTATGACAGTAAATAGTTTGTTTAGAAAATACCCACATTTTTTGAAAGTATCCAACAAGATTTAATAAAAATTAGTAGTGCCTATAACAAAATTAAAAATGTTATGTCAATAAATACTTACTTTATCAAATACCTTATGACTTAAAAGCTATAAAGAGAGGCATTATATTTTTACAAAGCAATTAAACAACTTACTACTAAAAAAATGCTACCGTAACTTGGAAGAAGTCATGAACGATTCATGCATTTATTTTAAATGTTGATAAATAATTATTTTGATAAATGTTAAATTATTTAGAGTAACATGAATGAGTCGGCCCGTTCTTACTATTATACCTCTAATATTGCTACACACGAATAGTGCCTTTATTACTACCATAACCTTAAGATCTATAAAAATATACATACGACTGCAATAAATAATTGAGTATGAGTCTGAAAAGAGAGCCACAGTCTTACCTTAGTTTGAAGAGGTAAAAACATTCGGAGATGTTGAAAAATTAACTGAAATAATTCATTATTTTGCTGCAGTGTTTGTATGAGTGCCTGCGCTATAACAAATGGTTTTCTAACATGCAGGACTCATAAGTTATTAGAATATGGCATACGAAAGGTATCCCTGCATTTCACCGACACTTAATTTATTATCCAACCCTAGGTTAGGTTCGGTTTGAACTGTTACAAAAATACGCGCAAGTCGAGCGAGCAAAGCGAGCATGCCGCGGTAGCGGCCGGCGAAGCGTTTGAAACTAAGTAATGAATAATTGTGGCTTGTGGTTTTTGACTAAAGATAGAGTAGTGCACAAATAATATTACCTACAGACACACTACTTGACGTACTTTTTATTATTTGGTAATAAATTGTTGTGAGAGTGACATTTTTACAAATGTGAATAATAAAAGAAACAGTGTGTGAAATAAAAGATGAACAAAACATAAATTTTTATGCGAACATTTTTACAAGATTTACGTTTGGGAGCTGAATTTATTTATGTAATATATTTAGATATGAGGCTTGAACCGACATACATCCACGTGGAATGTCGATATATATACATACAAGAAACAATCAAATTTTATACCAGGATCTCACTACTATCAATTCAGCCGTAAGATGTCCACTGCTAAAGATGAGCATCTCCCATAGATTTATGAAAGGACGAGATGGAAGCGGCTCGTATCCAACGTCTTCTTGAGACGTTTATGAGGTCGTTTGATCTCCAATTTATCGGTGGACGACCCACGCTGCGCTTGCTGGTCTGTAATCTCCACTGCAAAAGCGAAGCGTTCAGTGCCATGCAGGGTTCCAGAACCATCTGGCTCTATCAGCCATCAGTTTGGCGTGTTATGTGCCCTGCTCACATTCACATTGCAATATGGATGCCCAAGTTCCTAACGATTAAATATATTCAGATATATTATGTTTTAAATGAGGTATCATTGGAATGGCCTGAATTGCTTCCTCAAAGGCTGGCAACTCAACCTCAAGACTTCTCGTATTGCGGATAGTCCTGGGCAACAGTGATCACTTAGCCGCCCGTCCGTTTGCCAATAAAAACAAATTGCAAGTTATTATGAATAATGTTCGCACAGTCATACCCCCGTACTAAGATTACTAACAAGTATATAGGTTAGGGTTTTTTCTTTGTGTTTTTAGGAGTCCGCATATGCACGAAGCCCACCTGGTATTAAGTGGCAACCTTTGCGGCTGGTACTGCGCCTGTAATTCTGAGACACTGAAAAGTTAAGTCACCCATACCTTTCATTCCAAACCACAGTATTGCGAATATTACTGCTTACATTACTACTGGTACGGTAAGTAGGTAGAAATGAATAAAAAAAAGGTATGTTTAAGGTCGATTTAATAAAAGAGTTGTTACTGATTACATATTGTATATTATAAGTGAGCAGATGTCATGAACACACCACGTAACTTGAGTATACAGATGTATAAACTAGCTCGCCAGCCAGCGGCCTTGCTCGTTTGGTCTAGAATTGATGGAAGCGCTGTTTTGGATCCTCGGGGTCGTGGGATTTTCTGGCAAAGTAATTCTCAATAGCAGTCCGGAGTCTGGAACAGTGTCTCGTAGGTGGCTATAGGCTCGCCTCCTATTGCATGGGATCAAAAAAATATCCGACAAAACACAGGTGTTTTAAACACTGTTGCTCACCTCTTCGCGGATAGCAACGCAAGATAACAAATCGTCAAATATACAGGTAATTGACGATTTGTTATCTTTTGTTTAAAAATAACGAGTATACATTTTTTTTGGTATAGTTTATTTTTACCAAGTTTTGAGTGATACTTTTTTACTACCACTTTAATTATAAAGTAAATTTGCAAAATATATTATATATTATATAAATATAGGGTATATATAAAAAAGGAGCCGTGTTACATTCTTAATTAATACTGTTTTTACGGTACCACACACTTTCACGAGAAAAAATACAGCGTGCTTAGGTGGATGTGAATACTGTGTATAAAGTGCGTCTTATTTTGTTTTTTTTTTGCGTTTGGACGGACAGACGGGCAGACGGACACATGGAGAAAAAACGCGAAGTACCTATCCGGTCAGAGCAAAGTCATAATATAGTATAGTTTAGATGGATCCAAGACAAAACAGCATTAACTGACGGATGGATAGATACGGACATGAAAGATGGATACTTAACTAATTAAATTTATGAGCTATACATAAATTTATTTGGGTGAGAATAATTATTTATATTTAGCAGTAGGACTTTGCCAGAGTCAGCATGGAAAAGTTCCTTTGGCAGTTATTCAACGGTGAAGCAGTAGTGTGCAAATATTACTGTGTTTTGGTGAATGTTTCCAGCAAAATTACAGGGCAAGAGAGTTAACATTTGCATAAATCAGGATGCCGAGCGCAGTGCTTTGCCGTGCAGGGTTTTTAACTGTTGCAGTTTAAAATTATGTATCGCAATGGATATGGATTGTATGTGCAAGCGTGATGCATGACGTCAGGCGAGCGACTTGTTCTACGACAGGTCCTACGGCTCATCTCATTTCTGATTCAATCACGTACTGTGACTCAGAGCACAGACTTGTACGATTGTTGTAACGAATTGTACGATTTTAAGCTTACATATTATGAGGACCATAGTTAGATAACAGGGCCATAAGTCATTACTCGTAACATACACTGATGCAAGATATGGCCAGCATGGTTCAAATATCATAGAGTTTGCGGCTCCGTCTGCGTGGATATTTAATATACCGAAGCACATTGTTTTGCAGTCTATTTCTGTGTGAACTTTCATCAACACCAGTTTAGCAGCTTAAGCATAAAAGAAGAACGAACAAACAATAAACTACGAAGCGACAAATACGCTTTCGCTTTATAAATATTTTATTAAGCATAATGCGTGCACCGCCTTGCTTTGAAAATATTATCCGACATCAGATTAGTTTTCTATTAGAAGTACTACTTTACGGACTACTTGTGTTAAAATTTTAAAATACATCGGTTCAAGAGAATTGTCACGTAGGAGTTCAATCCAAACACAGGTATTTTCACATTGTTATTGTTTATTGAAAATATATAGGTACTTAAATTTTATGTAATTGCTTACAATAATATGATTCAATATAATAACATGGTTTTACGAGTATGATTCACCTATAAAATATCTTCCAGACAAATTAATTAAAATTAGCTGTTGGTATGAATGGCTTAATATAATTGAATACTATTACTCAACAATAAAAAACTTAAAATTAAGTGTTACAATGGGCGGTCTTATCGGTCAGAGCGATCTCTTCCAAACAATCATGTTATTGTAAAGGAAGCTTGAATAAAAAAGATCTCGAAGGAAGTTTCCTTGGACACCTGTGGAGACTCTTGTGACACATTTACCACCGACCACACTTAGAAGTAGGGCCCCTAAAAAAAATTTAAAAGAATTCTGGTATGTACTACTATTTACAATCTAACGACTATACCACACTTTTTTGTCTTTTTAACTCAAGCTAACCGCTCTATCCTTGAGCCTCAATTGCTCTAAGAGAAATGCTCGCTTTGTAACTTGTATGGGAGTTATGATTTTTTACATAACTGAATGCAGATCATTTTTCCACCTCTCAAGCTGGTCTCCAAGGCAACTGCTCACGTTAACCACTGCACTAAGGGGTTGAATCCCTTAACAAGCATACACAAGGACCAGTTTTTTTTAATTAAAAATTCCGAATGGGTCTATGCCCCGACTTCAACTGTATTTAGAGGCAAAATTTCTGTAATTGAACTTGTATGAAAATTTTTACTTTTCTGTTCAAATGGTTAAAAGTTTGATGACCAAAAACTAATGCACAAGGACAAACGCGGGCCACTCGTGGCCCGCGCACCGCCCAACACCTAGTCATCATCATAATATATAAAGCTCGACTACCATTCACTGACTCACTGACTGACTGACATAAACGATTTTGATGAAGGAGCAATGGGGGGTATAGAAGATGTAGGGAAAAAGTATAGGGGGGGTTCCAGTGACATTGGGAAAATTATCAAAAGTGCTGAATGTGGTTCCCTGATGGAACAGGTCAACGGCTCTCGGAAACTATAAAAAATGGAGGGTAGGTGTCAAAACTAAAAATGACCAAAACCCTGGGCAACTGCCAAAAATTAAAAAAAAAACATGCCTCCCAAACAAAAGACGATCGCTCCCATACAAAATGTAAATGCTTATAATTCCTAAACCGTTTGAGATAAGTATAAAGTGTTTGACCAAATGTCATAGGGAATCGGAAGGGTAATTTGGTAGAAGTGTCAAAAATCCAAGATGGCGGATTCAAAATGGCGGCCGAATTGAAAGTTGGTCCGATCCGGCTCAAAATTGGTATCGAGGGGTTTTTGGAGTCCCACATTCTAAATATGAAAACAATTTTTTGATGACGTCATTTTTTAATATGGCCGCCATACAAATGTTTTTTTTGGATTTCAATGGGTCATTTCTCCCAGTGGGCGCGATGGGGATTATGGTTTTATAGGGTTATATGTGAGGTTAGGGTAGGTGACTTTAGAAGAAACTGAATTGAGCTGAATGTGGAACACCAGGTAGAACAGGTCAACGGCTCTCGGAAACTAAAAGAGAAAGGGGGTCAGTGCCAAAACTAATGTTGACAAGCACCCTGGGCATTTTCTAAAAATTAAAAAAAAAACACACCTCCCAAACAAAAGACGATCGCGCCCATACAAAATGTAAATGCTTATAACGCCGCAACCGTTAAAGATAGGTACGGGGTCATTGAACTAATGTTTAAGGGGACCGGGAGTGCAGTTTGGCGGAAATGTCAAAAATCCAAGATGGCGGATTCAAGATGGCGGTTACCTTAAATATTAGTCCGATCCGACTGAAAATCGATATCTAAGGGTTTTTAGAGTCCCTGATTCGAAATATGAAATCCATTTTTTGATGACGTCATTTTTCAACATGGCCGCCATACAATTTTTTTCTCTGGAAATTTTATCGTAGTTTTTCGACATGTTGGCATGATGGAACGCTGAGGCTTTGTAAGTGAAAAATATAGGCAGTGGTCTTACGTCCTTAAGTGACACCTGAAATGAGCTGAATGTGTACCTTCTGATGGAACAGCTTGACGGGTCTCGGAAACTAAAAGAGATAGGTAGTTAGTGCCAAAACTAATATTGACAAGCACCCTGGGCAACTACCAAAAATTTAAAAAAAAACACACCTCCCAAACAAAAGACGATCGCGCCCATACAAAATGTAAATGCTTATAACGCCGAAACCGTTAAAGATAGGTACGGAGGGTTTGAACTAATGTTTTAGGGGACCGTAAATGCAATTTGTCGGATATGTCAAAAATCCAAGATGGCGGATTCAAGATGGCGGCTACCTTGAATAATGGCCTGATCTGACTGAAAATCGATATTTAGGGGTTTTAAGAGTCCCCAATTAGAAAGATGAAACCCATTTTTTGATGACGGCGTTGGTCATAATGGCGAGGCCGCAGGCCGAGCTATATTGACGAGGCCGAAGGCCGAATGTGTTTCTAAGTGAAGCGAGGCCGAAGGCCGAGCGTCTTTCTAAGCAAAACGAGGCCGAAGGCTGAGCGTCCTTCTAAGCAAAGCGAGGCCGAAGGCCGAGCGTGCTTCTAAGCAAAACGAGGCCGAAGGCCGAGCATGCTTCTAAGCAAAGTGAGGCCGAAGGCCGAACGTGCTTCTAAGCGAAACGAGGCCGAAGGCCGAGTGAGCTCCTAATCGAAATGAAGCCGAAGGCCGGGCGTCCTTCTAAGCAAAGCGAGGCCGAAGGCCGAGCGTACTTCTAAGCGAAGCGAAGCCGAAGGCTGAGCATGCTTCTAAGCAAAGCGAGGCCAAAGGCCGAGCGTGCTTTTAAGCGAAGCGCGGTCGAGTTTTGTGCCCACGAGGAAATATAAGCCTTTCATGGCGAGTTCAAAGGCCAAGATTTCGCCAACTTTATTTCAAAATGTCAATGCCCATGTTAACATAGGTAATGTTAATCATCATGAACACAACTATTAGTTCGAGTACTACTGATATGACATGCTACAAATAAGCGTTTAATTTCCTTCGTAGACTTGGGTTTGTTATTACGAACTCGATTTCAAACAACACTCCACGCAGTGACATAAAAAGGGTGCAACGTCTTCCAAGAAGCTTAAGGTGTCACAGTTAGCTGGAACATCTTAAGTTATAACTTACTTTTAAGCAATAAATATATATGTAATAGGCTTATAGGCATTTCAAGGGGACATTAATACACAGATTTCGAAGGTCAATGTTATGTCATGGTAGAGATGCTTACTGCAATGTCATTCGTTAGTGAATAAAATGAATGCCAAAGTTTTATAGACGTTACTATGTGTAAAGTTCTTCAATCTTATCTTATATTAATACCAAAGAGTGGAAATACTGCACTACGACCGTTTCCTAGGTCAAACTTAATAGGCAGGTTTATATTGTTTATATTGTGTGATACGTAATTTGGTTTTCTTTAAGTAAAGATGATGATGGAATAAGTATATTTATATGGTAGTGAGAGTTAGCCGAACAAAATTACAAGCAGTTAATTGTCTTAGTACATACTAAATCCAATACGTACCGAACAATGAAGTGCAATCTAATTCCTTAGTAGGTTTTACGACATATATACATCCATGTGAAAAGATATACATGGAATAATAAAATTTTCAAACAAGGGTCTCACTCTCATTATCACATGAGACGTAAAACTTTTACTGCTGAAGACATGCATACGGAAGGACCAGATGGAAGCTGTCGGTGGACGACATACCTGCTCTACCAGACTCTCAGTCAGACGGACAGATGGACAAACGGATAAACAGCATCAACCTACGGTTGGATATAAATACGGATATAATGATATACTACAACACTATTGCCTACCACATTTAGTTCAAAGAATTTTACCGTAAGACTTAACTGAAACCACACATTGAGCGTTATGTTTTAGTATTTATACCTTAGTTTTGTTATAATATTATGATTTTTAAGTGCTAATGCTTGCTTAGATAAACCAAATCTTGAAATACATCCCCATACACCGGTTATTATCAACTAAGAGAAAAAAAATGATGGTTAGATGGGTGCCTATAGAAAGTGTCTACGAGATTCAAAGCCACACAAATGAATTGAATGAATATGAGCAATGATGAGAAATGTTTTAAGATTTATCATTGGTGTAGTGGTTGCTTTGGAATGTTTGTAGGTTTGATTCCTGGTTAGGACAGTTGTTGGAACTTTCCGACAGAGAAATTCACACTGTCTGGAACACTGCCCTGTAGGTGACAAAAGGCCTTATACGAGTATGGTACCTATACGTACCTGGTATGCGTGTTTGATAAATACATGAACCTACCTGTCTAAGATATGTAAGCATACCAGGTACGTAAAGGTACCATACTCGTATAAGGCCTTTTGTCACCTACAGGGCAGTGTTCCAGACAGTGTGAATTTCTCTGTCGGAAAGTTCCAACAACTGTCCTAACCAGGAATCAAATTAGACATAAACATTCTAACTGTTGTCTCCCAGTTTATCTATGAAAATCTAATGTATGTAAAGAAAAACATTAGCAGTTTTGATAAAAGGAGTGATGCTCATTCCATCAACACGCGAAATAAGCACAAGCTATCCGTACATGTAACGCGTCTCCACAGAATAAGTCATTCTTTTATGGGACAATGTATACGATATTATAATAAAGTTCCCAATGTTATCCGAGATTTGCCTATTAATAAGTTTAAAATTACTATTAAAACTAAACTCTGTCAAAAAGGTTATTACAAAATTTCGGATTACTTGGAGGATAAAACAGCTTGGGACTGATCACTCCAGGATCTATCTACTCGTGTACTAAGATGTCAAAGTGTAGCGTGTCTTGCCATACTGATACCATTATTATGTTCTCTTTTGTAAGGCAACACACTGGAGCTAATATTTGTAGTACCTAAGTAAAAACATTGTAAAATCATCTATATAAAAAGAATGGCCACGAGTTTCTTGCCGCTTCTTCTCGGTTGGCTCTATGTATTTTGGAACGCGGCGGTAGGCTTTAAATTACATTATAATGAAAAATTGACGTTCATAAGTGCGTCTTTGATGCCTAAATTGAATAAATAATTTTGACTTTGACTTAGACTTTGACTTCCTTAATCTATGTTACAACATCCAAGTATTTACGGATAAGGTTTAAATATTATAAACTACCTTTCAGCCGCGGACCTTCTTGCGTTTATAGTGACTTCCCGTTACGGGATACCTATGTGGCAAGATTTGTGAACATCGGTTCACTAATTTAAGCGTAGAGCAGAACAAACAAACTAATTAATTACGAACCGACAAATATTTTCGCATTTAAAATAATATTATTATATACTGATGTAATAGCTGAAAATATAATCTAAAACGTTCAGTTTTCAGGAGTAGGTAAAAGTAGTTTCAGTGTTAATTCTGATCATCAGTATTCATGTTAGTGATTTGACGCAGCTTTTTCTTGAAAGAGTTATCTATTCTAATAGAGAGTCTATTCCATATGCTTAGGTACTGTCACATTTTTTGTGTTACACGATGATATTTTAAATGTACCGATTATTATGTATTAGTGTAATGCTATAGGCTATAGGATATAAGGAGGATGGATGGATTTTTTTCTCTATGTTAGTGTATGGATAGTTGTACGGTTTGATAACTACTGAATCATTTTACTGAACCTGGAGGTTGGCCGTATCTTACAGCGATAATTTTTCTAATAAACTGATCAAAAACCCTAAATAAAGCCCACCCTAAAATGCTTTTTACTAAATAATACCATCCCAAATCATTAAAAGTAACAACACGCATCTGTTTAGTGGTAGTATCCAAGAGCAATATAAAATACCTTGTAAAAGAAAAATTGGTACTTTTGTACTTTCATGGTACCGACTACCATTCTTTGTAACGGCAATGACCCGTTGACTTTAATATTGTTGCCAAACCGCTGGGTCCGATTTTACTAACCAAATAATGCTCCAACTTTAACTGAACCGTAGCTGAACGATGACATTTATACGTTTTTTATTGTGCTATTTAAGTAAGGTTTCTATTGTTACAATAAACTTTAAATTAAAACCTAATATGCTGTTAACTATATAGATCATGACCGCGACGTTAACGCATATCTGTATATTATATTTTTATATATTTAGTAGCGTTTAAGATGACGTTACGTTTCAAGTTGTCATCATAGAAATAGTAGAACAGCTTTTTGGGTTAGTATCCAACGGAGTCGAACTGATGTTGCTACTGAATAGATAGTTGAACGTTGTGAAAAAATAGAATTGGTTTGCAGATGCCAAACTTTCTGAATAAATTAATTAGAAAGTAACGTTAAAGGATTAACCTTTTGCGTCCCAGAGACATAAATATACGTCAGTTTCATTTATAAATCTTTTGAGTTTATAATCACGGTATAGGAAGGATTAATATATAAGGAAGTCGATTTAGGAAGTATTTGTCCTGAATAGGGAAGCTAATCCAATCTTAGATGTGACCACCATTTTATTAAAATACCAAAATAAAAATTGTATATCTTGGCAAACTTAAAAGCAAGCGTTGGTTTAATTGACACAACAGAAGGAAGAGTGTTTCACATGTTACAAGTCTCCACGAGTCCTACCTACTCTACCTACAACTACATGTCAAACTACGAGCTATTTCAGATACACAGTCAGACGTACAGATGGACAAACGGACAAATAGCATCAACGGACGGTTGGATACGGACACGGACATAACATGATGATATACAACCACAATACTGACTACATTTATTTTAAAGAAATTTACCCTTAGACTTAACTGAAACTCACATTGAGCGTTATGTTTTAGTATTTATAGATAGATATTAAAGATAGGTAGGTATTTTTCCACTATAAAGTACTTAAGTTCTTACAGTACAAAAGTTACAAAACATAGTTACTTTCACATATTTCAGCGAAGTGTCACTAAATATTTTTTTATATCGTTTTTTTTTATAATGGATTTCCGCAAAGTAACGCCTGAATATAATATAATAAATTATATTTAGCAGTTATTCAACCGTGAAACAGTAGTGTGCAAATATTACTGTTTTTTGGTGAATGTTTCCAGCGAAATTACAGGGCAAGAGAGTTAACATTTGCATAAACTCAGGGTCCCGAGTGCAGTGCTTTGCCGTGCAGGGTTTTACACTGTTGTAGTTTAAAATTCTGTATTGCACTGGACTATTATGGGCAAGCGTGACGCATAACGTCAGACGAGCGACTTATTCGTCTCGTCTCTGCAACACGGCGGGCGGATGAACCACAGCAGGTCCTACGATTCATCTCCTCATTTCTGATTCAATCACATACAGTGATTCAGCACAGTTTTCTCCATTTTTGATGTAACGAATTGTACGATTTTGAGCTTACATATTATGAGGCTCATAGTCAGAGAGCAGTGCCACAAGTCATCACTGGTATCATTTACTGATCTAAGATTTGGCCTGCATGCATATCATGGAGTACCTTTTGTTTGCGGCTCCGTCTGCGTGGATATTTGATATACCGTAGCTGCTACGGTTTGCTACGGCGTAGCAAATTGTTTCCGGTTTATTTCTGTGTGAACTTTCATCAACAGCCGAGCTATCACATCTTTCCTTTTTATTATAAGAGTAGATAAAGATTAACACCAAGTACACATTAATATTGCATGTTATATTAACACGGAAAAGTAGTTATTGTGTCATAACTGTAATAGTTAGACATATCGTATTGCCTTTTTTTTGTAGATATTGATGTCTTCTATAATTATACTGCAGTACATCACTCTGCTGCATTGTCAATAGTTTCCGATTTTTCAATATATAGTGTGCTACTCAGTGATAATGTGACTTTCTAACGTAAAAACAAATACCTATATACGAACGGTAAGGGAAAGGTCTGATACCCCTAAGAGTGTGATTGTGGTGGGAAGTGTGAGACGCTGCATGTCTGTACTTACTTAATTACTGTTAATGAAGTTGTCTCATATTCTCTATGGTTCTATATTCCTTGGCCAGTGGCCGAAGAAATAATATTATGGTAAACCATGACATTAAAAACCGTCACTATCGTAAAGTGTATGGAAAAGAGGACCTGTAAACTCGCACCACGCCCGATTGATTGTAAAATTATTTTTGTGAAACTTGGCATACCAAAATAAGTGAGCAGCAGAGAATGATATTTTAAATGTTTATTCATATAAAGAAGTTTAAAAAATACGTAATTAACAGCTTACCTGTTTAACAGTTCCTTCAGTTCACAAATTGTTCCTGTACATCATATAAATGCCAAAGGTCCTACAGTATAAATATCTTAATAGATATTCTGTTTTAAATAAGGGTCATTTAAATATCATTGAAATGACAAAATTATTATAATATATAATGTTCACACACTTGTACCCAGTACCTTAGAGTCACTGCCAAGTAGTTTAAGTATTTTTTAAAAGCCGGTAGAAGCACGAGATCTACCAGGTGTTAGGTGCTAACCTCTACCTTTATCAGACGTATGTCCTCACAACTGCATTGCGCACGTAAGTTGAGGCGTTCTTAAGTCTCAATGTGCCTATAATTTTACCTGCACACATACCCTTCAATACCAGAACAAAATATTGCGACCGTTATTGCTTCAGGGTAGAAAAAGATATGGTGGCAGTCTGTCTTCCCCGGATGAACTCATTCACGAAGAGTTATACTGCTACTATGTAGATAGGTAAATTAATAGATAAACCCTTTATTGCAATACCACATTATATAATATAACTGACAAATAAATAGGATAATATAATTTAAAACTATTAATCAACAATAAAAAAAATTAAGTCTCAAAATGGACGGTCTTATCGCTCAGAGCGATCTCTTCCAGACAACCATGAAAAGGCAGCGTAAATAAATAAGGTCTCGAAGGAAGTTTCCTTAGACACCTGTGAGACTCTTGTGACACATTTACCACCGACCACACTTAGAAGTAGAGCCCCTAAACAAAAATTGAAAAGACTTATGGTGTGTGCTTACAATCTAACGACTATACCACACTTTTTTGTCTTTTTTACTCCAGCTGACCGCTCTGTCCTTGAGCCTCAATTGCTCTAAGAGAAATGTTCGCTCTGTAACTTGTATGGGAGTTATGATTTTTTTACGCAACTGAATGCAGATTATTTTTCGACCTCTCAAGCTGGTCTCCAAGGCGATTGCTTACGTTAACCACTGTACTAAGGGGTTGGATCCCTTAACAAGCATACACAAGGACCAGTTTTTTTAAAATTAATATGCTGAATGGCTTCTTTGCCCTGACTTCAACTGTAATTAGAGGCAAATTTTCTGCAATTGAACTTGTATGAAAATTTTGACTTTTCTGTTCAAATGGTTAAAGTTTAGTAACAAAAACTAATGCACAAGGACAAACGCGGGCCACTCGTGGCCCGCGCACCGCCCAACACCTAGTCATATTATATAAAGCTCGATTACCATTCATGTACTGACTGACTGATCCCCTTGTTCTCCTAGAAGGAGCAATGGGGGGTATAGAAGATGTAGGGGAAAAGTGTAGGGGGGCTCAATTCGAGTGGGGGAAAAATCCGAAAAGTGCTGATTGTTGAAGCCTGATGGAACTGGTAAACGGCTCTCGGAAACTATAAATCATAAGGGGTTAGTGCCAAAACTAAAAATGACCAAAACCCTGGGCAACTGCCAAAAATTAAAAAAAAAACATACCTCCCAAACAAAAGACGATCGCTCCCATACAAAATGTAAATGCTTATAATTCCTAAGCCGTTTGAGATAAGTATAAAGTGTTTGACCAAATGTCATAGGGAATCGGAAGGATAGTTTGGTGAAAGTGTCAAAAATCCAAGATGGCGGATTCAAAATGGCGGCCGAATTGAAAGTTGGTCCGATCCGGCTCAAAATTGGTATCGGGGGGTTTTTGGGGTCCCACATTCGAAATATGAAAACCATTTTTTGATGACGTCATTTTTCAATATGGCCGCCATACATATGTTTTTTTGTATCTTTAATGGATCGTTTCTCCCAGTGGGCGTGATGGGGATTATGGTTTTGTAGGGTTATATGTGGGGTTACGATAGGTGACTTTAGGAGAAACTGAATGGAGCTGAAAGTGGAATACCAGGCAGAACAGGTCAACGGCTCTCGGAAACTAAAGGAGATAGGAGGTAAGTGCCAAAACTAATATTGACAAGCACCTTGGGCAACTGCCAAAAATTAAAAAAAAAACACACCTCCCGAACAAAAGACGATCGTTCCCATACAAAATGTAAATGCTTATAACGCCGCAACCGTTAAAGATAGGTATGAGGTGTTTTAACTAATATGATAGGGGACCGGAAGGGAAATTTGGGTGATATGTCAAAAATCCAAGATGGCGGATTCAAGATGGCGGCTACCTTAAATATTAGTCCGATCCAACTGAAAATCGACATCTAACGGTTTTTAGAGTCCCCAATACGAAATATGAAATCCATTTTTTGATGACGTCATTTTTCAACATGGCCGCCATACAATTTTTTTCTCTGGAAATTTTATCGTAGTTTTTCGACATGTTGGCATGATGGAACGCTGAGGCTTTGTAAGTGAAAAGTATAGGCAGTAATCTTACGTCCTTAAGTGACATCTGAAAGGAGCTGAATCTGAACCTTCTGATGGAACAGCTTGACGGCTCTCGGAAACTAAAAGAGATAGGTAGTTAGTGCCAAAACTAATATTGGCAAGCACCCTGGGCATTTCCTAAAAATTAAAAAAAAAACACACCTCCCGAACAAAAGACGATCGCGCCCATACAAAATGTAAATGCTTATAACGCCGAAACCGTTAAGGATAGGTACGGGGGGTTTGAACTAATATTTTACGGGACCGGAAATGCAATTTGGCGGAAATGTCAATAATTCAAGATGGTGGATTCAAGATGGCGGCTTCCTGGAATAATGGTCCAATTCGACTGAAAATCGATATCTAAGGGTTTTTAGAGTCCCCAATTAGAAATATGGAACCCATTTTTTGATGACGGCATTGTTCATAATTTTCACAATGGCCATAGGTCGAAATTAGAGCCTGCGAGGCCGTAGGCCGAGCTATACTGGCGAGGCCGCAGGCCGAGCTATATAGGTCGAAGGCCAAGAGTGCTTCTAAGCGAAGCGAGGCTGAAGGCCGAGCGTACTTCTAAGCGAAGCGAGGCCGAAGGCCGAGCATGCTTCTAAGCGAAGCGAGGCCGAAGGCCGAGCATGCTTTTAAGCGAAGCGAGGCCGAAGGCCGAGCGTACTTCTAAGCGAAGCGAGGCCGAAGGCCGAGCATGCTTCTAAGCGAAGCGAGACCGAAGGCCGAGCGTCTTTCTAAGCGAAGTGAGGCCGAAGGCCGAGCGTGCTTCTAAGCGAAGCGAGTCCGAGTTTTGAGCCTACGAGGAAATAGAAGTCTTTCATAGCGAGTTTATTTCAAAATTTCAATGATCTTCAAGACATCTGCCCACGTTTACATAGGTAATGTCATGAAATTGTGTAAATCATGAATACTACTATAAGTACTTGATTGATAATTGTACAGATATGTAGATTAACTCTTTAGTGAAACACCATAATACAAATATATGTTACAAATAAATAAAATAGAATAAAATAAAATCACAATCAAAATATTTCACAATTAAATAGGTACTTTAAATTTAAAGTGTCAGAATGGGTGGTCTTATCGCTCAGAGCAATCTCTTTCAGACAACCATTCACGGAAAGAAATAGGCATAAACTTATAAGGACGGTGTGAATAAAACAAGTGTACTAAACACTACATATAGCAAAACTCAAGATTATAAATATAAAAATACTTATAATATACTCGTATACAAACTATACTTATATAATTATACTATACGTAATATACTACAAAATATATACATACTATACATATACCATTTAATTATTATAAAAAAAGATAATAAGTAGGTTTGCAGTTAGTTTATTTCGCGAAGCTAAATGCTTTGACACGTTTTTTGAAGATGCCTAAAGAAGGCGCGCATATAATTTCGTAGAGTAAAGTGTTCCATAGACGAACAGCTTCAACACAAAGTAGGAACCAAAAAAATTGGTGCGGGTTATCGGGGTACTTAACATTAAGTGCTCTGATGATCGTAGAGAAAAAGAGCTCCTAACATGTAAAAATTCAACATTTTACGTACTACTGATATGACATGCTACAAGTAAACTTATGTTAACTAAATATATTACTTCAGTGTTTAGACGGGTACGATTAGGGTAGATAGAAATGAAATGCATAAAGCTATGGAAAAGATACCTTTGACTTAAAGAGTACCTAAATTTATAAGAAACGCGTCATGTAATTTGAGTTAACTTTGTTGCAAAGACCCCTAGATATATCAGTTTCTTCATCAAGTTACTCTCGATGCCACCTCTATGTAATGGTAAAACTAATTACATACATGTAAAGTCGTTTCCACTACATTATGTATAGCACGTACCAACGTAAATTCCTAAATGGCTGAAGTGGTATGGATTTTACAGAGTCCGCATGTGTGTGAAGTGGCTATTCTTATAAATTTGAGTCCAGACAACCTCCACGCAGTGACATAAAAAGGGTGCAACGTCATCTAAGAAGCTTAAGTGTCACTGTTAGCTGGAAAACTAATGAAGACATCTTAGGCTACTACTTACTTTTCAGCAATAAATGTATATATAATAGGCTTATAGACCTTTCAAGGGGACACATACACAGATATAATACACAGATTTCGAAGGTCAATATCTTAATGTCATGGTAGAGATGCTTGCTGCAATGTATGTAATTAAAATACATACGAAGTGTGGTGTGCTGTTCACACTTGGAACAATATTTTTTTTAACTATATAGAATTAGAACCCAGCATATTGAGATATGTATAGCTCTTTTCATTCGTCCTTAAATATATATATACGTAGTATTGTATTCTCTTTGGAATATATCAAGCGAAAGACTTGACTTTACACAATTACTAATTTGACTGTTTTTAAAGTTATTTGACTGTTTTTAAAGTTAACAGCTTACAGTAGCAACTAAAAACGTGAGTAGGCATTTTATGGTCAAGATGTTTTGTGGTTCTGCATTGAATATCGCTATCAAATCGTTCCTTAAGCTATGGCGGAAAATGAAATTGGAAACAATAGATTGAATAAAATGTTGCATATTAAAGTTGTGAAGCTTCGTGTGTGTAAATAAAATTAATGCCAATGTTACGATTTGTAAAGTTCTTCAATCTTAATTTATATTAATGCCAAAGAATGTAGGTAAAAAGCACTGCGACCGTCCCCTATGTCAAACTTAATAGGCAGGTATATTTGATACGTATCTTGGTTTTTTTTAAGTGAAGATGATGATGGAATAAGTATATTTATATGGTAGTGGGAGTTAGCAGAACAAAATTAAAACCAGTTATTTGCCTTGGTACATACTAAATCCTATACATACCGAACAATGAAGTGCAATCTAATTCCTTAGTAGGTTTTACGACCTATATACATCCATGTGAAAACCTACACATGGAATAGTAAAATTTTCAAACAAGGGCTCCCTACATTTATTATTATATGTGACGTAAAACTTTTACTGCTGAAGATATGCATACGGAAGGACCAGATGAAAGCTGCATGCATCCAAGATAGTCCTGCGACCTTATTTAGTACGTCTTCCACATTGTCGGTGGACGACCTACCTGCTCTACCAGACTCTCAGTCAGACGGACAGATGGACAAACGGATAAACAACATCAACCTACGGTTGGATATAGATAGGGATATAATGATATACTACCAACTACATACACTATTGCCTACCACATTTAGTTCAAAGAATTTTACCCTAAGACTTAACTGAAACCACACATTGAGCGTTATGTTTTAGTATTTATACCTTAGTTTTATTATAATATTATGATTTTTAAGTGCTAATGCTTGCTTAGATAAACCAAATGTTGCAATACATCCCCATACACCGGTTAAAATCAACTAAGAGAAAACAAATGATGGTTGGATGGGTGCCTATAGAAAGTGTCTACGAGATTCAAAGCCACACAAATGAATTGAATAAATATGAGCAATGATGAGAAATATCGTTTTAATGTATCGTTGGTGTAGTAGTGGCAGCGCTGCTTTGGAATGTAAAACTCTTGGTTCGGATTCCCGGTTAGGACAGTTGTTGGAATTTTCTGACAGAGAAATTCAAACTGTCCGGCGTCTGGAACACTGCCCTGTAGGTGACAATAGGCCTTATATTATGGGAGCAATACATATCTGATATGGGTGTTTGATAAATACTCCTACCTACCTCTCTAAGATATGTACGCATTAACTTAATGTTATTTTTGTTTAAAATATGTATATCATTATTTACGTTACATATAAATTACTTTTACTAAGGTTAAACACTACGGATACTTTGAAAAAAAAAAACTGTCTTAATATTTATTTTAAAATTTACTTGTAACGAGTTTCGAGTCAATTAAAACAAGGAATACAACAATTTTATAGAAAATTGCAGAGTTATTTAGTAAATTAAGTCATTACTTACTTTTGAGTAATGAATATATAATATAAAGAATAGGCTCCTCACTTTTCATACATCGTGAAATATTTTTCGGGACTATCTCTGTCATCATCATCATCAACATCATCAGCCTGTAGCAGTCCACTGCTGGACATAGGCCTCTCCAATTGCACTATCTCTGTGCAAAGAACATATTAATAAACAAAAAATCATGAACCGACAAATACTTAGCTTTTCATGACAACTAATTATAATATATATCGATGCAAGAAAACGTTTTTACTGTAAGTTTGCTGTAAGTTGTTTAGCCAAAACCCAACTTTTCCCCAGAGCCAAAGAAAATTAAAAATGTCTTCAAAAAATCTTTGACAGAAATATGATTTTTGTAACACAGTTTTGTTATAGTAATAAACTCATGAAGAGCAATGAAAATATTTTTGTTAAAGTTATTACCTGTAGGCTTTTTACTACTTACAGCAATTGACTTTTCATTTAAAGACCTGACGTCGTAAGTAGTTTGGTGACTTCTATGGAGATAAGTTTCGTATTTTCCACACATTTGAAATGCTTATACTTGAATAGGTATTTAATACATTACCTACTATATAACAGATGTATGACTAACTTTAAAAAATGCTGATATAATACATTACACTTTATTGGCATAGGAATGCTGTTAATTATATCAGATTTTTAATAATAAACTGAACTTTTGCTGTAGTGTAGTGTTAAAACACTGTGTTTAAGTGACTTATTCCTAGCTAATTGAACAAGGAAACTTTTCAAAATTATACCTATTGTAAAAATCTTATAGTAGCGATATGAGACCCAGACCGTTCGACGCAGATTTTTTTTAAGAATATAGCTGTGTGCTCAGTAAACTTACGCCGTTCTTGATACTTACAGCTAATACTGTTTTCTTACGTCTCCACACACATATATACGGAGTAAGTATATCATGAGAATCGCTTTGGAACATTGGGACAAGGGTGTTTCAGTAGGAGGTCGGAAGATATCCAACTTATGATGAGATACGATGATACTACTCTTCTCGCTCAAATAAAAAAAGACATGGAACACCTGTTGACACGTTTAGAGACAACAAGCCTCTCCTACAGGCTTGTGATCAACAGAGACAAAACCAAGATGATAATCGTAGACCGAACTGAACTAAATCAACCTGACATTTCTGTGACTGGCAACTGTGAAATTGTTCAATCCTACGTGTACCTAGGATCCACGAGCACAAACACGAGGGGCTATGAGAACGAAATTCAAAAAAGATATGCTAAGACAAGATCTGCCGTTGATAAGGTCAAAAGAGTCAGGTGCAACCGAAATATCACCAAATCCACGAAACTCTGCATGAAGAAAACTTTAGTGTTGCCGATATTTCTCTATGGCGCAGAAACATGAACGGTTCACCTGAGAGACCGACGCAAAATCGATGCCCTTGAAATGTGGTGCTGGCGGCGACTGCTGCGGACGAACGAGAGATTATCTAAGACTGTGCAAATACGTGTCCTGAAATACTTCGGACACATTATTCGACATGAAAACTCCATAAAACGACTCGTAGTCCAGGGGCAAGTAGAAAGCAAGCAGTCGATCACACGCGTTGGGCAGAACTCACAAAAGCTGAAACAGAAACTTCCATAGTCTAAAGCACTTTTAAGTGTTATTTAAGATTTAGGTATATGTTTTTATTAAAATTCAAAATTAGCAGCCTTCCTATCACATATTTCAAAGATGTAGGGTTTACTCGAATGTTTTGAGATTGAGAGTTATGTTTTATTCTTTTAGAGTTTATTTATGCATACGTAAGTTTTTATCGTTTGCTTTTTATACTCTAACGGCTGCTTAGCGAAATGTAACTTTGCAATCTGTCCCCTAATATGCACGTTACAATAAATTAATGTAAGACGTCTACTGCTAAACATATGCGTCCCGATCGATTTACAAAAGACCGCATGTAAGCGACCTGTATAAAAGTTCGGTCTGTGGTTACCGGCCCCATCGGCCATTAGTTCAAGGCGTTATGTGTCATGTCCACTGCCACTTCAACTGGCTAATCCTCTGGGCTATGCATGACTTTCGTTCGTGTACTAAATCAGTCCTCATTTCTGATTTAATCACTACGGAATACACCGAGCATAGCCCTTTCTAAAGTTCGTTGTATGACTTTGAGCTTACATATGAATCCCTTAGTCAGTGACCAAGTTCGGTGTCATAAATAATCACTGATCACACATGAACGGAGTAAAATAGAGGATCCGAAGTCTTCTTTTATTGAGAGATTAAAAATGTTACGGCACTTGTGTGGCTAAGGCGAATCTAATGATTAATTTTATATAATGCATCAAGTCATTTCGACTTAAGGGTCATTTAAATAAATAGAAAATATAGTGGGGTTTATTTCCGCCACGGTTGTTCTTATTCCTTTTGTATGTCACAAGGTATTTAATAATTACAGCGTTCCGATAATGATAAATAATTATTTTGATAAATGTGAATTAATTTATAGTAACATGAATGAGTCGGCCCGTTCTTATTATTGTTCCTCTAATATTGCTACAAACGAATAGGGAAATTTATTACTACCATAACATTAGATGTATACAATATAAATATGATTTCAATAAATAATCGGGTATGCGTCTGAAACGAGAGCCATTGTTACCTTAGTTTTAAAAGGTAAAAAATATTCGAACACGTTAAAAAAAAACTGAATGGAATAATTCAGTATCTTGCTTACTATATTAGAATATGGCATACGAAAGGTATCCCTGCATTTCACCGACACTTAATATATCATGCGACCTTTGGTTAGGTTAGGTTTGAACTGCGACAAAACTACGCGTAAGCCGAGCGAGCAAAGCGAGCGTGCCGCGGCAGCGGCTGGCGAAGCGCTTAAAACTAAGGAATGAATGATTATCTACTAGGCAGAGCCTGTACTATGGTAACCTAATGACTGATATACATACTTATATACATATACACACTCAGACACAGCTCAAGCAGACATGTTCATCCACACGCGGTATTTAGGACAGGTTCAGGTGTTTGTTGAAACTATATAGGTTTTATGTAAGTATTACCTAAGTTTTATGTAATTACTTACAATAATATCATTAAATATGAAAACATGATTTTACGATTCAACTATAAAATATCTTCCATGCAAATTCATTAAAATTAGCTGTTGGCATGAATGGCTTGATAGATTTATTAATGACTAACTGCGCTCCGTGGTTACAACCGAGCGGTGAAGGTCGATGATGATGATAAATAAAGCGTATGTTACTCAGGCATAATAGAGTTTTCTACTGGTGAAATATTTTTTGGAACCGGTTAGTAGTTTTTGCGTTTATCCGCTATACACTATCAAATAATTCTATGTACTCAGACGAGCGAATGACTAAACAGGTTTTTATTTCAGCACCATTTAGATTATAGAGAACTTTCGTTCCTGTTACCATAGGGAATATTTTACAATTTGCTGTTACCATAATAAGCTATACAAAGATTATTAGGTTGTATTAAGGTATTAGACCTTTATTATTTTTTTGTCCAGAACACGCTATGATTCTAACAAGTACTGAAGATAATTATAAAAATAAAGAACACGACTACAGACTAAGAATGTAAAAAGTTATATTATCTTATGGAACAGCAGATATAAGTGGGTTCATTAGATATTTGTTTAGTATCGTTTCAACAGTTATTTTTTATTTTTGATAAATTAATAGGTACGACATTATAATTGGAGATTTAGCCCAGTGACTCCAGTCTACATCAGTTTAATAGTTTAAAAATCAAGTCAAAAAATCATGGAGTACCTTTTGTTTGCGGCTCCGTCTGCGTTGATATTTGATATACCAAAACTGCTACGGTTTGCTACGGCGTAGCAGATTGTTTCCGGTTTATTTCTGTGTGAAATTTCATCAACAGTTTAAGCATAAAAGAAGAACAAACAAACAATTAACTACTAAGCGACAAATACGCTTTCGCTTTATAATATTATAATAAACATGCTGCGTCTTGCTTTGAAAATACCATCCGACATCAGTTTAGTTTTAGGGGGTAAAAATATTTGGAGACGATAAAATTGAAAGAAATATTTCAGTATCTGGCTAACGGCGTTTGTATGAGTACCTGCGCTATAACAGATGGTTTTCTAACATGACTCAAAAGTTCTTAGAATATGGCATACGAGAGGTATTTCATATTTCACTATCACATAATTTATCATCGGTCCAGTAGTTTCGGAGTTCAATTCAAACCAACAAAATCGTTCCTCTTTATAATATTATAGTATAGATATAAAGTTTTGTTACCATCAGGTCGTATTACGTATCTTGTGGTCAGTAAGATCCTTACCAAACAAATAAAGTTAGTTCAGATGATTTTGGAAAAGATGTCAGTAATTTATGCGGGTTTAACCCTGGAAAAAATATTGTTCACAGATAGTACGTTTTGGTAATGCAAAGTAGGACATCCCTTGAAGACGATTAAGCTGGTCTGTTTAACTGATCATCAAGAATGTATTACGTATTAATCTGATACAACCATTTGTTAGAGCACGCGTATTGGTGGAAGCTTGTGATGGAAACTATATTAACTACGTTATAAATTATATTTGGAGAAATATACATAAGAAAAACGAGACTTGATCGAGTGACACATTTTTTATAACTTCCTTCAGAATCTGACAACATCAACTCAAATTATTCGAAACCTATTTTCTTATAATAATTTCAGTGGCCAGTTCTAACACTCTCCCTCATTGAATATTCTTTAAGTAATAGGCGGAGCAATCACAATTCCAAGCAATTCCCTCAGGCCAGTAAATCTCGGCCTAGGTAATCCTTTCGTCATAATATCTGCGAGCTGGATTACAGTACTGACTCTCATTACCAGAATCTCATTTTCAAGTACAAGCTCTCTTACGAAGAAGTGCCTGATTCGAATGTGTTTCGAGCGCTTATGAAACTCCGGGTTGTGAGCCAAACGAACTGCTGCTTCATTGTCAACACTAAGTGTAGGGATACATTTTAGCGAAGTCATTTCCTTCAATAACCTCGTAAGCCACACAAGTTCTCGAGCAGCTTCGCTTGCAGCAACCAACTCCGCTTCAGTTGTCGAAATAGCTACGGAAGCTTGTCTTTGGCTCAGCCAAGATATGGTCCCACCTGCGTAGCGGCAAACAACACCAGTTGTTGAACGACCTGTCGCTACATCACCTCCATGGTCTGCATCACTGAAAGCTTCCAGAACGCCTGGTAGATAATTTGGCTTAAAATGAATACCATGTGAACTCGTGCCTCTAAGGTATCGCAAAATTCGTTTCACCCTGAGCCAATCTGCTTTTGTAGGGTTCTCTAGTTTACGCGACGCCACTCCTACTGCGTATGCAATGTCAGGGCGCGTGCCAACCATCAAATAGGCCAAGGCGCCTACAGCTTCTCTGTATGGAAAGTTTTCAGACTCTACAGAATCATCTAAATCTCTCCCTGATTCTTTATCAATTGGCGTCGTTATAGGATTACAATTGTTCATATTGAATCGTTCTAATATTTTCTTTGTATATGTCTCTTGCTTGAGAACAATTTTTCCACTACTGTACTGTTGAATTTCCATTCCTAGGTAGAATGTGGCAGGATTCTTCGTAATCTTTAACCTTTTACCCAGATCGTGTAGAAATTCATTCGCTAATCTCGAACTCGACGCAGCTACGAGACCATCATCAACATACAGTGTCAGCAAGATCTTTTCATTACCAGTCCCTTTCATATATAGGCAGGGATCCGCAATGCTTTGTTTGAAACCAAGCTCAAGTAAAATTCCATGAACACAATAGTTCCAGCAACGTGGAGCTTGTTTCAAGCCATATAAGCTTCGTTTAAGGCGACATACTTTGTTTGAACCATCTTCGAAACCTTCGGGTTGAGTCATGTACATCTCTTCCGTAAGTTTGCCGTAGAGGAATGCTGTAGTCACGTCGAATTGGGTCAAATACATTTTCTCACTAGCAGCCACACTAATTAGAGAGCGTATAGTTGACATTCTTGCCACAGGACTGTATGTTTCCTCGTAGTCAATTCCTTTTCTTTGTCGAAAACCTTTGGCTACTAATCGTGCTTTGTATCTCCCAATTGACCCGTCACAGTTCCTCTTGACTTTAAAGACCCATTTACAAGGTATCGCTTTCCTTCCTGTCGGTAGGTCCTGTAATGTCCATGTACCGTGTTCTTGTAACGATTTGAGTTCGTTTTTCATAGCATTTACCCACTCCTGCCTTTCGTTACTGTTTATGGCTTCCTTATAAGACTGTGGTTCAGCCATAGTACTCATGAGTACTGAATTTACATAGCCGTCGAGCTTTGCTGGACGTTGAAGAGTAGATCTGTCACGTAAATCATAATGCCTCGAAGGTGCGGGTTCTTCTTCGGTATCAAGAAACTCGTCCTCAGGTTCATTGACTTGATTTTCGTATTCGTTTTCAAATGCATCAACGACATCTTCATCTTCAACTATATTCTCTCCCTCAAACGGTCGTATGTAACTTTCATCTCTCAATCGATAGTCATGTCTTTCATCAATTCTGTTATGATGATTGTCAAACTCAACTTCAATAGTCGGTTCCACAGGTATACAATCTGATGACACTTTAATATCATACTCATTTATGATTTTGTCATTTTCAGTGCTGTCCTTGTCATTATCCTTCGTATTTAATTTTGATAATGGTTTCTCGTCAAATTTTACGTCTCGTGATCTAACAAGGCGATTATTGTTACCTTCTGCAACCCATATACGATATCCGTCTTCATCATATCCAACTAAAATGCCTTTGACAGCCTTCTTGTTTAATTTCCTTCTCTTTTGTTTCGGAATATGAACATAACACGTGCTACCAATGATGCGCAATTGTTTTATGTTCACCTTCTTTCCAAACCAGAGTTCATAGGGCGTTTTCCCATCTACACGTGTTGGACCAGTTCTATTTAATATATATGCTGCTGCGTTCACAAGTTCTGCCCATAGGTATTGTGGCAGCGTCTCATTAGCATACATAAGCGATCTAGCAGTCTCGACTAGTGTTCGATTTTCTTTCTCACTGGAACCGTTCTGTTCTGGTGTGTATGGCATTGTTAGTCTCTGTTTTATACCATGTCTAGCCAGAATATCTTTTACCTTTTGGTTATCAAACTCTCCGCCGTTATCGCTGAGGATAGTTTTAATAACGTGGCCATTTGTTTTTGCTTCAGCGATCATCTGTTCTAAATATTTACTTACCTCTGACTTCTCTTTCAGAAAGTAGACGTATCTAAAGCTCGTATAATCGTCTTTGAATAGCAAAAAATACCGATATTTCGAAATCGAATTCGGAAATGGTCCGCATACATCGCTGTGTATTATTTCGCCTGCTTCTAAGGCTCTTTCTCTCGTTCCAAATTTCAATCTATGAGATTTTCCATATACGCAGCCTTCACAGAGTTCACGTTCAACTGGTAGCTCAATTCCTAGTTCACGTTTGATAAGAGCTCTTACGTGTCTGTTATTTTGATGGCCGAGTCTCTCATGATATAACTGAGTTTGTGATGTCATAAACACTTCTAGTTTTCTAAATGGTTGTACATTCGTGACGTTAAGTTTGTACAGTCCACCTCTGTGACATCGTTCGCCAATCAGTTTTAGTTCTCCATTAATAGACATGCTGCATTTATTTGGACTTGAAGAGAATTCACTTTGTGGGTTTTTGTCGTGAGTAGCAAGGACAGAGAATAAGTTCTTTTGAATTGATGGAACATACCACACATCTTGAAGAGTTATCGGTACGATTTTACCTTTAACATTCGCTTCAATTATAATTGATCCTTTTCCTTTCGCTTGAATCGTATTTCCATTCGCTGTTGTGACAGTAGAATATTCATGGAAATTCTCGAAACTTTGAAATAGATCGCCTCGGTTGGTGATGTGACTCGTAGCTCCATTATCGACATACCAATTATTTCTGTCGCATTCTGCCGAAAAAACCGCCGTCATTGCCTGTACTGTGTTTACAGACATCAAAGTCATGTTGGCACCTTCCCTGGTACGATTAGGATTATCACTCTTCGGTGGTCGACCGTCGCTGATCCACTTTTGGCAATTTCTAACACGATGACCAATCTCGGAGCAATAATTGCATTTAAGCTTCTTATCCTTTGCGATGTTCTTGATGTGCTTCTGCGTTTTCGTATTAGCTGACATAGCTTCTTGTTCAGGTACGTGCTTACTTGACAAAGCTCTTTCATACGCACATAAGTGGCTAGTAAGATTTTCTACAGTTCTCTCTGTTTTAGGTATTAAGAGCCAGCTGCTTCGAAATGAGAAATATTCTTCACCGAGCGTATCCAGAATTTTACAAACCAACAAAAGTTGCGGTAACTCTTTACTCTCATTGTATAACTCTTGATTCAGTTCAGTCCAAATATTTTTCAACTTACACATATGTGTTGCTATATCATCATCTGGGTCTCTTTTCAATCCGAAAAATGTCATACACAGATTATATGACTTGTCTTCCGACGTACCTCCAAACAGTCTGTGTAGTTCTAGCCATACCTCGTAGGCGCTCGTAAATCGCATGACTTTTCGTAGTGTGTCTTCACTCATGTTTGTTGTAAGAAGGAGTAGAGCGCTGCTGTCCGCTTTTACAAATCTGACGAGTTCACATTTGTACTTATTGACATCTACGTCACCTGCTCCAACTTGCACTTGTTCAGGTCTCCTAAGTTTTCCTTCGACTACATCCATAGCATCGTTTATGCTTTTTAGAAGAATGCATATTTTATACCTCCAAGTTGACCAATTGACTTTTCCTTCAAGTAGTCCGATTTGAAACTTTGTCGTTAAATTTTCCATTTTTTACTATTGCTGCGCACATAACCTGTTATAGCACGCGTATTGGTGGAAGCTTGTGATGGAAACTATATTAACTACGTTATAAATTATATTTGGAGAAATATACATAAGAAAAACGAGACTTGATCGAGTGACACATTTTTTATAACTTCCTTCAGAATCTGACAACATCAACTCAAATTATTCGAAACCTATTTTCTTATAATAATTTCAGTGGCCAGTTCTAACACCATTTTATTTAAACTAATATATTGGCACGACTAAGGTCAGTGCACAGTAAGTATCAAAAACGTTCACGCCGCCGCAAAAACAGCAGGGCATTGAAAGTTTCTGTGCGTTTTAAGACTTCCACAAGGATGGTTTACTAAATCTAATTATTACTTTGGAACGGTAAATCGGCAAACACTCACGTCTATTATCTGGTCGTTATTACTCCGACCGGTGTTCGGGCAGTACTGATGTCCATCCTCAAAGACCAATTATTTGTAATAAGTTATTAAATTTGATCTCGCAAAGCAGGCGTTAAGGCTTGAAAAATAAGATAATATAATGATATTTAAAAAACAAATGATATTTGTTACGTAGCCTAAGAAATACCAAAGTAACAGAATGAAAATTAAAAATAATCAAAGCGTTTCTTATGTTATCGTAACAAAATCGAAATAAATCCGCATTGTGTTTCATAAACTGTATATTTTTTGTAAAAGTATTTATGTAATGTCAACCAAAGTATTCAATAATTTGCCGGATAATATGAAGATAACACATTGTTGAATTAAAGAATTTTATAATAATCTGAAGAAGATACTTATTGTAAAATTCTACTATAGGTACAGTTGACGACTACTTGAGTAATAAATACAATTAGAGTATTTAGCAATTATGACATACTCTTTTATTTTATTACACTGATTTGATTCCTTGACATTATTCGTAATTAAAATCCACTCCAATTATATAAACAGCTATAACTCCGCAACCATAATAGATAGGTACGGGGTGTTTGAAGTAATGTAATAGGGGACCGGAAGTGCATTTCGGAGAATATGTTTAAAATCCGAGATGACGGATTCAAAATGCCGGCCAACTTAAACAAAGTTGGTAAGTAAGTCTAAACGGGCTGTTTTTCAAGATCGCGGAGTGAAATAGAAGGGTACAAGTGAGCTCATTAAGAGCTTGACAACAACAAAGTATCTATGAAGTATAATAATTGAATACACAACCATTTCTTTTGTGGATTATTTGGTCAGAGCTGAGTTATGATAGGTGCAGTGACGAGTAAAACGAGGAGGAGCGTTACTTTGCTGTTGAATACAATATCTGTAACACTGCAAATCGTAATAAGTTGCATTTTGTTTTAGGTACTGAATAAATGTTAACAGAATGAAACAGAATGTTAAAATTATGATAAGAAAATATTTACACAGACGAGCGAATGCCTGAACAGACTTTTCTTTCAGCACTTTTCTTCGAGTATAGAGAACTTTCGTATGAGTGGATATGTTTCTGCATGCACACCTATACTTTTTTGTTAATTATAATATTAACAGCTTCATATATATTTATATATTAGTAAATCATAACTATCACGGGTACATTACAATGTTATTGTTATTTTTATGGTGTCCACTTTAAAAAAAATATAAACTTCAGACTTTAAAAGAGTTCTGCTAAAAACGTTTTCACCAACCTACTTACTACCTACATTAGTTCAAAGAATATAAGTAAGTTATGTTTGGTATACTATGTTTCTTAATATTCTGTAATTTCACCGACACTTTTTTTTTGCTGCTGAAATTTTCGCTCTTTAATTAACATTAGTTGAAATTAAAAATTGTCATTTAAAAAAAAAGAAACATATAAAGACATGGTTCATCTAATTAAATGATAATTCTACAAATTATATTTAATTACAATCTCCAATGGCTTCAGAAATATCACATTTAATAATGTATTGTTTGACATACTATTCTTTTTAACCGACTTCAAAAAAAGGAGGAGTTTATATGTTTTTTTGTATGTTGACCGTTTCTCCCCGATTTATGCACCGATTCTTAAAGTTATTTTTTCTTTTGGTTTGGTAGAGTATACTTCCGTGGTAGTCCCATTTACATTTCATCAAATTGGGTGAAACAGTTTTTGAGTTACACTCCAATTACTGAAAAGTGCTACGCCTATCTTAACGATGTCATCATTAGGTTAGGTTTAAACTGCGAAAAAAGTTCGTGAAGCCGAGCGAGCGAAGTGAGCGTGCTGAACAGACATCACTGATTATAATAAGCAAGCTGCGTGCCCTGAAAATTTTACTACAGTTTTTTCAGTTGTAAAGGTACAAGCGTTGTAAAAGGCTACTTCTGTTCAAAATTTTACATAAATCAGTTCAGTTGCTTTTTCGTGTAGGAGTAGCAAAGTTCCATTTATAAATCCATTTGAAGTCTCGAGTACTTTTACAATTTAATATTAGTTGATGATAGTGTATATATATATTTTATGTAGAGCATGGTAGGTAAGGTGGTAATCGCTTGCTATTTTATGAAAAGTTATATAAAATACCTTACAACTAAGACTATGTTCACCGTATGACAGTGACCATGTTCAGTGTCATAAATAAACACTGATCACACTGAACAAAGATATGAGAGCCGAAGGTTTCTGGCTTGACTTGAGGCGGAAGGCAGCGCATGAATGTTGGGGAAAATGAAGATAACTTTGTTTAAACATTTTGCGAGGCTGATTCTATAAGTCACGCAAAAAGTTAGGAGATCTTTATTTTGGTGGACCATTTCCGTAGTACTTGTTATTTTTTTGTTGTGAAGTATGTAAATATAATTAAAGCAAACTATATATTTGATTTATTGAGAGATAATAAATGTAATGACACTTGCGTGGCTAAGGCGAATCTAATGATAGGTATGCTATTTTTTATAATGCATCAAATCAAATGACTATAGACTATAGTGGTTGTTCTTATTCCTTTTATAAATCACGAGGTATTTAATAGTTAGAGCGTTCCGTAAGATAGAGATAAGAAAACCGATTGCAATTTGTAGATGCAAGGCATAGCATGAGAGTCGTGGAGTTGCTCATGGTCGAAAATAAGCTTGCAGACAGTCGCTAAAATGGATTCAGACGTTTTGGAGCCGTTCTTATTTATTAAATAGTTATTTTGTATACACAAGGCATGACAGTAAATAGTTTGTTTAGAAAATACCCACAATTTTTTGAAAGTATCCAACAAGATTTAATATAAATTAGTACTGCCTATATCAAAATTAAAAATTGCACAGCTCATGAGCAAATGTTATGTCAATAAATACTTACTTTATCAAATACCTTATGACTTACAAGCTATAAAGCTATAAAAAGAGGCATTATATTTTTACAAAGCGATTAAACAACATACTACTAAAAAAATGCTACCGTAACTTGGAAGAACTCATGAACGATTCATGCATTTATTTTAAATGTTGATAAATAATAATTTTGATAATTGTTAATTAATTTAGAGTAACATGAATGAGTCGGCCCGTTCTTAGTATTGTTCCTCTAATATTGCTACACACGAATAGAGCCATTTATTACTACCATAACCTTAAGATCTATACAAAATATACATACGATTGCAATAAATAATTGAGTATGGGTCTGAAAAAAGAGCCACAGTGTTACCTTAGTTTGAATAGGTAAAAACATTCGGAAATGTTGAAAAATTAACTGAAATAATTCATTATTTTGCTGCGGTGTTTGTATGAGTGCCTGCGCTATAACAGATGGTTTTCTAACATACATGACTCATAAGTTATTAGAATATGGCATACGAAAGATATCCCTGCATTAAACCGACACTTAATTTATCATCCAACCCTAGGTTAGGTTAGGTTTGAACTGTAACAAAACGTTTGAAACTAAGTAATGAATGATTGTGGCTTGTGGTTCATGACTAACGATAGAGTAGTGCACAAATAATATTACACACTACTAGACGTACTTTTTATTTTTTGGTAATTAATTGTTGTGAGAGTGACATTTTACAAATGTGAATAATAAAAGAAACAGTGTGTCAAATAAAAAATGAACAAAACATAAAATTTAATGCGAACATTTTTACAAGATTTATGTTTGCGAGCTGAATTTGTTTATGTAATATATTTAGATATGAGGCTTGAACCGACATACATCCACGTGGAATGTCGATATATACATACAAGAAACAATCAAATTTTATACCAGGATCTCACTACTATCAATTCTGCCGTAAGATGTTCATTGCCAAAGATGACCCTCTCCCATAGATTTATGAAAGGACGAGATGGAAGCGGCTCGTATCCAACGTCTTCTTGAGACGTTTATGAGGTCGTTTGATCTCCAATTTATCGGTGGACGACCTACGCTGCGCTTGCTGGTCTGTAATCTCCACTGCAAGAGCGAAGCGTTCAGTGCCATGCAGGGTTCCAAAACCGTCTGGCTCCATCAGCCATCAGTTTGGCGTGTTATGTACCCTGCTCACATTCACATTGCAATATGGATGCCCAAGTTTCTAAAGAATATATGTATTCAGATATATTATGTTTCAAATGAGGTATCATTGGAATGGCCTGAATTGCTTCCTCAAAGGCTGGCAACTCAATCTCGATACTTCTCGTATTGCAGATGTTCGTGGGCAACAGTGATCACTTACCATCTGGAGAGCCGCCCGTCCGTTTGTAATTATGTTCACACAGTCAAACCCCCGTACTAAGATTACTAACAAGTATAATAGGTTAGGGTTTTTCTTTGTGATATTAGGAGTCGGCATATGCACGAAGCCCACCTGGTATTTGGGGCAGTCTTTGCGGCTGGTACGGCGCCTGTAATTCTGAGACACAGAAATGTCACCGGCACCCATACCTTTCATACTAAACCACAGTATTGCGAAAATTACTGCTTACATTACTACTGGTACGGTAAGTAGGTAGAAATGAATAAAAAAAGATATATTTAAGGTCGATTTAATAAAAGAGATGTCACTGATTACATATTGTATATTATTAGTGAGCAGATGTCATGAACATACCACGTAACTTGATTATACAAATGTATAAACTAGCTTGCCAGCACTTCCAGCGGCTTCGCTCGCTTGGTCTGGAATTGGTGGAGCGCCGTTTTGGAATGTTAGGGTCGTGGGATTTTCTGGCAAAGTAATTCTCAATAGCAGTCCGGAGTCTGGAACAGTGTCTCGTAGGTGGCAATAGGCTCGCCCCCTATTACATGGGATCAAAAAAATATCCGACAAAACGCAGGTGTTTCAAACACTGCTGCTCACCTCTTCACGGATATCCTGTAAATTTGACGATTTGTTATCTTTTAATTTAAAAATAACGGGTATTTTTACCAAGTTTTGAGTGATACTTTTTTACTATCACTTTAATTATAACATAAATTGTTACACGAAAACTTGCAAAATATACTATATATTATATAAATATAGGGTATATATAAAAAAGGAGCCGTGTTACATTCTTAATTAATACAGTTTTTACGAAAAGTGTGTGTTTATACATCTCTCTCGCCGTCATCAAACGTCTTTACCTGCGTATGGAAGAGAGGACATGTAAACTCGCCCCGCGCCGGATTGATTGAAGAATTAATTTGTGGAACGTAGTATACCGAAACAAGGGTGAGCAGGTTATTTCCAACTACTTATTTAATGAAAAGCCAGAATTAAACAGTTTTCCCTTCGTTGTTTGAATGGTTATTTCCAACTACTTATTTAATGAAAAGCCAGAACTAAACAGTTTTCCCTTCGTTGTTTGAATGCGATTGAAATGCGAAACGTAAGATGCAAGGGACTCTACTTACTGTTTTCTGCCGCGAATCATTAGTGCGTAAGCGTTAGGTACTGTAAGGGTACATTAGCATGTGAAATCAGTAAGTGTTATGTCATGGTCAGTATTATTTCTGTTACATACTTGACACAAAAGTTTGAGTAAATTTGTAGTGCAGGAGTTATAAAATAATAATCTACTTATTAACAAAGTTGAAATCAAATAAGTTGTGGGATGGAATGATACTTTTAATATTTACACATTTTATAGTATTTTTTTTAAACATACGTTAATAACAGCTTACCTATCACTGCAGCTCAGAGATTATTCGTCTACATCTTACGAGTATAGATGCCAAGTTCCTACAGTGTAAATATCTTAATACGAGTAGATATTCTGTTTTAAAGAAGGAAAATTTAAATATCAATGGAATAACAAAGTTACTATAAAATATAATGTTCACACCCTTGTAGATACCCAGTACCATAGAGTCTCAGGTGTTAGGTGCTAATCTCTGCCTTTAGCAGACGTATGTCCTCACAACTGCATTGCGCACGTAAAAATGAGACATTTTTAAGTCTCAATGTGCCTGTAATTTTACCCGCACCATACCCTTCAAAACCAGAACACAATATTGCGAAGGTTACTGCTTCAGGAAAAAAAAATGATATGGTGGCAGCCTTCCCCGGATGACCTCATTCACGAAGAGTTCTACTGCTACTATGTAGGTAGGTGAATATATAGATAAACCCTTTATTGCAACACCATATTATTAATATAACTAACAAATAAATAGGATAATATAAATGAAAACTATTACTCAACAATAAAAATTTAAAATTAATTGTAACAATTGGCGGTCTTATCGGTCAAAGCGATCTCTTCCAGACAACCATGTTATTGAAAAGGAAGCTTTAATAAAAAAAGGTCTCGAAAAAAGTTTCTTTGGATACCTGTGGAGACTCTCGTGACACATTTACCACCGACCACAATAAGAATCTAAACAAAAATTTAAAAGAATTCTGTTATGTACCTACAATCTAACGACTATACCACACTCTTTTGTCTTTTTAACTCCAGCTGACCGCTCTATCCTTGAGCCTCAATTGCACTAAGAGAAATGCTCGCTTTGTAACTTGTATGGGAGTTATGATTTTTTATGCAACTGAATGCAGATCATTTTTTGACCTCTCAAGCTGGCCTCCAAGACTACTGCTCGCGTTATCCACTGCACTAAGGGGTTGGATCCCTTAACAAACATACATAAGGACTCTATGTCCCGACTTAAACTGTAATTAAAGGCAAAATTTCTGCAATTGAACTTGTATGAAAATTTTGACTTTTCTGTTCAAATGGTTAAAAGTTTGATGACCAAAAACTAATGCACAAGGACAAACGCGGGCCACTCGTGGCCCGCGCACCGCCTAACACCTAGTTATGTATATGAAACTGCAATAGTAGGACCGATTAAGACGGACTCGTGCTAAGATGCCTACCACGAATGAGCTTCAATTTGCAGATTATGGAGCACGCCTGTTACTACTGCCTTTAAAAAAGGATCGAAAATACGCGTTGTCGTTTCAGGAAAATCTCAAATTTGGTGGTTGTCAATTTAGGTAGATTAGATTCTTTGTGTATGGCCCCTGCGACTTGTTTGAGTGTCGCAACTTTGCCAGTATCTGTTACATGATAGTTTCATAAACTGTAGAAGTTAAAGTAAACTTTTAGAATATGGTCGGTGATTAGAAGAGAGAATAAAACAAACTGTTCCACTCCAGTGATTACTCTAAAACACACAAACACAACATAAATAAGAACAAAATTCAAATCAAAAACAATACAAAAATATCATATCATTTATAATAAAAATAATAATAATAAAAATTCATACATGTATAAAATAAATATTAAGGAATATATTATAATTTAATTTTATTTGTCAATTTAGGTAGTTGACGATTTAGGATGTTGTAGTTTTCAAAAGTTGACATTCTAGAAAAATGTCGTTTTGGGAAGTTGTCGTTGTCACCCTGAGCGGTCCTGAGCGCTGAACATAAGTAAGAAACAATTTCAGTTCTCCATAAAAATTAAAATTCTATATGTATTATATTTTTTGCCTATTCTCTGGTTACTTACGTTTTGTCATGTTTTTACACTCGATGAAGGCGAGAACGTTATGGTTTGTAAGTCAGTCATACTAACTTTTCATTGTGTAGTTTAAAAAGCAGAAACAAGTAGGTACTTAGTTAGACATACTCTATAGGTTGCTTATTAATTTGTGATAATGTTTTTTTCAGCATCTAAAGAAACCGACAGTATTGTTTATATTTAAGTATTTAAAATTAAGTATCTAAACCATAAAAACAACAACCAACCACATTTGTCTATAACTATTATACGGCTGAAAAACTTCCGAAAAAAGTCTGGCGACCAACGAAACCTGGATAAAGTGAGGGAAGGATTATGTACATCATCATCATCATCGTCTCAGCCGTAGGACGTCCACTGCTGAACATAGGCCTCCCCCATGATTTTCCAAAAGGACCGGTTGGAAGCGGCCTGCATCCAACGTCGTCCTGCGACCTTCATCAGGTCGTCTGTCCACCGTGTCGGTGGACGACCTACGCTGCGCTTGCCGGTCCGTGGTCTCCACTCCAGAACCTTTCGGCCCCATCGGCCATCTGTTCTGCGTGCTATGTGCCCTGCCCACTGCCACTTCAACTGGCTAATCTTCTGAGCTATGTCGGTGACTTTCGTTCTTCTACGTATCTCCTCATTTCTGATTCGATCACGTAGAGAAACCCCGAGCATAGCCCTCTCCATAGCACGTTGTGCGACTTTGAGCTTATCTATGAGGTCCATAGTAAGAGACCAGGTTTCAGTGCCATAATTCATCACTGGTAACACACATTGGTTGAAGTCTCTTGTCTTGAGGCACTGAGGTATTTTTGACGAGAAGACTTCGCGAAGTTTCCGGAACTCTGCCCAGCCGAGTAGGATTCGACGATTGACCTCTTTCTCGAAGTTGGACCTGCCTAGTTTGACTGTCTGTCCCAGGTAGATGTACTCGTCAACAACTTCGAGAGCTGAGTTCCCAACTGATATTGGGGTCGGTACAACATGGGCATTAGACATAATTTTCGTCTTATCCATGTTCATCTTAAGACCTACCCGTTGGGAAACTCGATGGAGGCCTTCGAGCATTGTACTGAGGTCTTCCATGGATTCTGCCATGACTACAATATCGTCGGCAAATCGAAGGTGAGTGATGTATTCGCCGTTAATATTGATGCCAAGTCCTTGCCATTCCAGAAGCTTGAAGGCGTCGTCCAATGTAGCGGTGAACAGTTTTGGAGATATAACGTCTCGCTGTCTCACGCCTCTTTGCAATGGAATTGCCTTCGAACTCTGCTCATATACTCGGACTGACATGTAGGCGTTTTTGTACAAACACTTCAGCACTTCAATATACCGATAGTCAATACGGCACCGCAGGAGAGACTCAAGCACTGCCCACATCTCGATCGAATCAAAGGCTTTCTCATAGTCCACAAACGCTAAACAAAGAGGAAAGTTATACTCTTCGGTCTTCTGTATAACTTGCCGTAGCGTGTGGATGAGGTCTATGGTACTATAGCCTTTTCGGAAACCGGCTTGTTCCGGAGGCTGGAATTCATCAAACCTGCGACTGAGTCGATTCGTTATGACCTTCGAAAACAGCTTATAAACATGGCTCAAAAGCGAGATGGGTCTGTAATTTTTAAGTAAAGTGTTGTCACCTTTCTTGAAGAGCAGCACCACCACACTTTTGTTCCATGCTTCTGGCGTTGAACCTTCGAGTAAGACGGTATTAAAGAGCTTCTGAAGGACTTTAAGTACCGGTTTTCCACCCGCTTTCAGAAGCTCAGATGTGATACCGTCGTCACCAGGCGCCTTGTTGTTCTTAAGCTGTTTCAAGGCCATTCTAATCTCGTATAGGCTGTTGTCCGGGATATCTTCGGTATAATGTCGGGTCAGCTTGGCTCTTGGGTCTTTGACCGAGCTGCTAACAGGTTTAGCGACCGAGGTGTATAGCTGTCCGTAGAAACTCTCTACCTCTCCTAATACTGCTTTGGTCGACGCTACACTGCCGTCTTCTCTCTTCAGCTTCGTCAACTGGCTTTGCCCAATAGACATGTCTCTTGCAAACACTTTGGAGCCTTTTTTCCGCTCTATCGTCTCTTTAACCCGTCCGCATCAGCGCAAAAAATAACAATAGATTTATGAATGAAACTTAACTCGAACGAGTCTTGCTGAGTCGGACAGATTAATACGGTTTGTATTAAAGATCCGAATGTCGTGTCGCTAGGACTTCAATATTCGTCTATTGAGCAGCCTATATGCTTCAGCATCATCCGAAGACTGCAGTTTCAATGAGCGTCGTTCAGCCATGAGGTTGAGGGTCTCGTTGGAGAGTTTCTGTGGCCTATCTGTACGGTGGGGTTTAAAGAACTTGGAACCCACTGTATGGACAGTTTCTACTAACCTGTTATTGATCTCGTCCACTGAAGCGATGTTCTCAAGGCAATCGAAGCGATTGGATAGCTCAAGTTGAAAGCTCTCGGGGTCTTGAATACGGGCACGAGTGGGTCGGAACGTAGACTTCATCAGACGAGACCTCTCCAGTTTGACATTAATATTCACCGTGCCTCTTACCATTCGGTGATCACTACCGGTTTTAACCCTGTTGATCACGGAGACATCAGTGAATATTTGCCTTTTGGTGGTCATAATGAAGTCAATCTTATTTCTCGTGGAACCATCGGGACTCAGCCAGGTCCATTTCCTGTGAAGGCTTCTGAAAGAAAGAGTTCATCACAAAGAGTCCCTCTTTCTCCAGGAAGTGGTCCAACCTCTGTCCCCTACGGTTCCGTTGTCCATAGCCAAATTGCCCCACTTTCAACTCATCCTCGCTTCTCTTACCCAACTTCGCGTTGAAGTCCCCCATAACAACTAGAAAGTGCGTTTCAGAGGTATGTATGGCCCGACTAATGTCCTCATACATATCCTCCACCTCATCATCCGGGTGCGACTTCGTCGGTGCGTATACCTGAATGACCTTCAGCGAATATCGTTTGGATACTCTGATTATTAGGTATACGACCCAATTGGAAACGCTATCGATCGTACCTATGTTGTTAGTAAGGGACTTGTGGACGAGAAAACCGACACCACCATGGGACTGTTGGTCGCCTTACCGGTAGTAGAGTAGGTTACCTGATTTTAGGGTTATCGTGTCCTCACCCGCTCTACGGGCTTCAGATAACCCCACAATGTCCCAGTGTAACTTACTCATTTCTTCTTCCAGTTCATATATCTTCTCGTCTGTCCTCATCGTGCGTATGTTGTGTGTCACCAGGGCCAGTTGTCGTCGTTGGGGGTGGTAGCCGGGCGTCTGCCGGGGATTCTTAGCACCGCCTGCCCCACAGTTACTGTGGCCGCTACCGTAGCCAGGAATAGCGGGGCTGCCGGTGACATGGGGCCTGGTTCCTATTGTGTCAGTCATTGGGGGGATTTTGCCAATATCGCCACGCTTGGCAGGCGGGTTGGCGAGCGCAGTTTTGGGGTTTTAATACTGGGAAGGTGCTGCTGCCCACCTTCCGATTGTTATCCCTTAGCAGATTTGTATGCACCCACGGGTAGAGTTGGGGGGGTACTATTCTAAGCGGGTACCCGACGGCATATGTACATAGATAGATAAAAACATTTTCATGCTTAATTAATAAACATTATTGTCAATTGATTATGTGTGTTTTTAATGCCTGGACGTTGCTGAAAGTACCGAGGATTACGGTTGAATGCATCCTGTAACGTCAGCCACGTTAGTTTGTATTCTTAACCAATGTATACGGTAACTGTACCTTATACATTGTTTCGTTGCTGACACTACCGAGCAAACAGGCTACAGCTACCGTATACATTGGTTAAGAATACCAACTAACGTTGTTAAGACTACCGAGTAGGTAAACAGGCTACAGTTACCCTAAACATTGGTTAAGAATACGAACGAACATTGCTGAAACTACCGAGTAAATAGGCTGTATTTACCGTATATATTTGTTAAAAATACCAACTAACGTTGCTGAAACTACCGAGTAAACTAGCTGCATTTACCGTATACATTGGTTAAGAATACCAACTAATTTTGTTGAAACTACCGAGTAAACAGGCTGCATTTACCGTATATATTTGTTAAAAATACCAACTAACGTTGCTGAAACAACCGAGTAAACAGGTTGCATTTACCGTATACATTGGTTAAGAATACCAACTAATTTTGTTGAAACTACCGAGTAAACAGGCTGCATTTACCGTATATATTTGTTAAAAATACCAACTAACGTTGCTGAAACTACCGAGTAAACAGGTTGCATTTACCGTATACATTGGTTAAGAATACCAACTAACTTTGCTGAAACTACCGAGTAAACAGGCTGCATTTTCCGTATATTTTTGTTAAAAATACCAACTAACGTTGCTGAAACAACCGAGTAAACAGGTTGCATTTACCGTATACATTGGTTAAGAATACCAACTAACTTTGCTGAAACTACCGAGTAAACAGGCTGCATTTTCCGTATATATTTGTTAAAAATACCAACTAACGTTGCTGAAACTACCGAGTAAACAGGTTGCATTTACCGTATACATTGGTTAAGAATACCAACTAACTTTGCTGAAACTACCGAGTAAACAGGCTGCATTTACCGTATATATTTGTTAAAAATACCAACGAACGTTGCAGAAACTACCGAGTAAACTAGCTGCATTTACCGTATATATTGGTTAAAAATACCAACTAACGTTGCTGAAACTACCGAGTAAACAGGCTGCATTTACCGTATATATTTGTTAAAAATACCAACTAACGTTGCTGAAACTACCGAGTAAACCGGCTGCGTTTACCGTATATATTTGTTAAAAATACCAACTAACGTTGCTGAAACTACCGAGTAAACCGGCTGCGTTTACCGTATATATTTGTTAAAAATACCCACTAACGTTGCTGAAACTACCGAGTAAACTGGCTGCGTTTACCGTATATATTTGTTAGAAATACCAACTAACGTTGCTGAAACTACCGAGTAAACTAGCTGCATTTACCGTATACATTGGTTAAGAATACCAACTAATTTTGTTGAAACTACCGAGTAAACAGGCTGCATTTACCGTATATATTTGTTAAAAATACCAACTAACGTTGCTGAAACTACCGAGTAAACAAGTTGCATTTACCGTATACATTGGTTAAGAATACCAACTAACTTTGCTGAAACTACCGAGTAAACAGGCTGCACTTACCGTATATATTTGTTAAAAATACCAACGAACGTTGCTGAAACTACCGAGTAAACTAGCTGCATTTACCGTATACATTGGTTAAGAATACCAACTAACTTTGCTGAAACTACCGAGTAAACAGGCTACAGTTACCCTAAACATTGGTTAAGAATACCAACTAACGTTGCTGAAACTACCGAGTAAACAGGCTGCATTTACCGTATATATTTGTTAAAAATACCAACCAACGTTGCTGAAACTACCGAGTAAACAGGTTGCATTTACCGTATATATTTGTTAAAAATACCAACGAACGTTGTTGAAACTACCGAGTAAACAGGTTGCATTTACCGTAAACATTGGTTAAGAATACCAACTAACGTTGCTGAAACTACCGAGTAAACAGGTTGCATTTACCGTATACATTGGTTAAGAATACCAACTAACTTTGCTGAAATTACCGAGTAAACAGGCTGCATTTACCGTATATATTTGTTAAAAATACCAACGAACGTTGCTGAAACTACCTAGTAAACTAGCTGCATTTACCGTATACATTGGTTAAGAATACCAACTAACTTTGCTGAAACTACCGAGTAAACAGACTGCATTTACCGTATATATTTGTTAAAAATACCAACTAACGTTGCTGAAACTACCGAGTAAACAGGCTGCATTTACCGTATATATTTGTTAAAAATACCAACTAACGTTGCTGAAACTACCGAGTAAACCGGCTGCGTTTACCGTATATATTTGTTAAAAATACCAACTAACGTTACTGAAACTACCGAGTAAACCGGCTGCGTTTACCGTATATATTTGTTAAAAATACCAACTAACGTTGCTGAAACTACCGAGTAAACCGGCTGCGTTTACCGTATATATTTGTTAAAAATACCAACTAACGTTGCTGAAACTACCGAGTAAACAGGCTGCATTTACCGTATATATTTGTTAAAAATACCAACTAACGTTGCTGAAACTACCGAGTAAACCGGCTGCGTTTACCGTATATATTTGTTAAAAATACCAACTAACGTTGCTGAAACTACCGAGTAAACCGGCTGCGTTTACCGTATATATTTGTTAAAAATACCAACTAACGTTGCTGAATCTACCGAGTAAACCGGCTGCGTTTACCGTATATATTTGTTAAAAATACCAACTAACGTTGCTGAAACTACCGAGTAAACAGGCTGCATTTACCGTATATATTTGTTAAAAATACCAACTAACGTTGCTGAAACTACCGAGTAAACAGGTTGCATTTACCGTATATATTTGTTAAAAATACCAACGAACGTTGTTGAAACTACCGAGTAAACAGGTTGCATTTACCGTATACATTGGTTAAGAATACCAACTAACTTTGCTGAAATTACCGAGTAAACAGGCTGCATTTACCGTATATATTTGTTAAAAATACCAACGAACGTTGCTGAAACTACCTAGTAAACTAGCTGCATTTACCGTATACATTGGTTAAGAATACCAACTAACTTTGCTGAAACTACCGAGTAAACAGACTGCATTTACCGTATATATTTGTTAAAAATACCAACTAACGTTGCTGAAACTACCGAGTAAACAGGCTGCATTTACCGTATATATTTGTTAAAAATACCAACTAACGTTGCTGAAACTACCGAGTAAACCGGCTGCGTTTACCGTATATATTTGTTAAAAATACCAACTAACGTTACTGAAACTACCGAGTAAACCGGCTGCGTTTACCGTATATATTTGTTAAAAATACCAACTAACGTTGCTGAAACTACCGAGTAAACCGGCTGCGTTTACCGTATATATTTGTTAAAAATACCAACTAACGTTGCTGAAACTACCGAGTAAACAGGCTGCATTTACCGTATATATTTGTTAAAAATACCAACTAACGTTGCTGAAACTACCGAGTAAACCGGCTGCGTTTACCGTATATATTTGTTAAAAATACCAACTAACGTTGCTGAAACTACCGAGTAAACCGGCTGCGTTTACCGTATATATTTGTTAAAAATACCAACTAACGTTGCTGAAACTACCGAGTAAACCGGCTGCGTTTACCGTATATATTTGTTAAAAATACCAACTAACGTTGCTGAAACTACCGAGTAAACAGGCTGCATTTACCGTATATATTTGTTAAAAATACCAACTAACGTTGCTGAAACTACCGAGTAAACAGGTTGCATTTACCGTATATATTTGTTAAAAATACCAACGAACGTTGTTGAAACTACCGAGTAAACAGGTTGCATTTACCGTATACATTGGTTAAGAATACCAACTAACGTTGCTGAAACTACCGAGTAAACCGGCTGCGTTTACCGTATATATTTGTTAAAAATACCAACTAACGTTGCTGAAACTACCGAGTAAACAGGTTGCATTTACCGTATACATTGGTTAAGAATACCAACTAACTTTGCTGAAATTACCGAGTAAACAGGCTGCATTTACCGTATATATTTGTTAAAAATACCAACGAACGTTGCTGAAACTACCTAGTAAACTAGCTGCATTTACCGTATACATTGGTTAAGAATACCAACTAACTTTGCTGAAACTACCGAGTAAACAGACTGCATTTACCGTATATATTTGTTAAAAATACCAACTAACGTTGCTGAAACTACCGAGTAAACAGGCTGCATTTACCGTATATATTTGTTAAAAATACCAACTAACGTTGCTGAAACTACCGAGTAAACCGGCTGCGTTTACCGTATATATTTGTTAAAAATACCAACTAACGTTGCTGAAACTACCGAGTAAACCGGCTGCGTTTACCGTATATATTTGTTAAAAATACCAACTAACGTTGCTGAATCTACCGAGTAAACCGGCTGCGTTTACCGTATATATTTGTTAAAAATACCAACTAACGTTGCTGAAACTACCGAGTAAACCGGCTGCGTTTACCGTATATATTTGTTAAAAATACCAACTAACGTTGCTGAAACTACCGAGTAAACCGGCTGCGTTTACCGTATATATTTGTTAAAAATACCAACTAACGTTGCTGAAACTACCGAGTAAACCGGTTGTATTTACCGTATATATTTGTTAAAAATACCAACTAACGTTGCTGAAACTACCGAGTAAACTAGCTGCATTTACCGTTTACATTGGTTAAGAATACCAACTAATTTTGTTGAAACTACCGAGTAAACAGGCTGTATTTACCGTATACATTGGTTAAGAATACCCAGTATCATTGCTGCAAATACTGAACAGACTGGCTGCAGGTACAAAGTAAAATTGGCTAAGGGTAGCCAACTTTACTGGTTAATCATATGGAAGTAGTTTAAACCTTTGCCTACTGGAGACGTTAGTTTACGTCAGCTTCTTTCATAAATCTTTTGTTTTAATTATCGCGGTATAAGAAGGGTTAATCAATTGTTATGGTTAATGTTACAAAGTATTGCAAAGTTGGCTTATTATATCTTTAATGTCAACTTTGCAGGTGCTATATTGACAAACACTCTTAGTTATTTTTAACAGTATTTTATTTATTTTTAACCGATCCGTTTTTTTCAGTGTAGCATTGTTACAGTGCTACAACGTAGTCGTGCTACAGTGCTACGACGTAGACTTGCTACGGTGTGAAAGGACTACGGCCGTGTGATCATAGATTAATTAGACTATATCTAAACGTTTGCATGTGATTCTCTAAGAACAAACATCGTTGCATCTTTGACAACATCCGTGAAACAAATGACGAGATGACAAGAAACGTTGGAAAAACAACCTTATGTACAAGGGCGATATCACATAAAGTATTTGACATCAATGAGCTCGTCGACTAGTCGTCGACGAGCGCATCGACGAATCATTAGAGAATCGCGCGACTGTGCTATAGAGCGACAGCGTAGCACTTTCCGCTTAAGAAGACTGAAAGATACGCGATCTTAGACGTAGAGGGTCTACGAGAACGGTCTACGTACGCGCTACACAAGTGGAAATCTGGACTAAACGACAGTGACCAAAGAAAGTGATCAAAGAACAGTGATCAAAGTGAACAAGTGAGGCAAGCCAGAGGTCTGGAGTCTCATTTAGCCCCAGGGAGAATCAGGCCATCATAATCCACCACACGGGCCTAGTGCGGCTTGGTCCATAGAGGCTATCTACACCTAATGTCGATGTTTTCAAGCCGCTCAAAAGCCTGCGACACAGCCTAATGGCTGTTGCCCTAAAACAAATGGAACCGGCGGCTTATTTTACAGTAAAAACATCTTTTAACTCCAGGGTTGCTTTTTGAATCCGTCTTAACGTGCCCTCTAAGTCTGAAGCATAGAATCGCTCGCAATTCGTGACCGCAGCAAAGGTTGCAACCTTGTTAATTAGTTAAGAACAACAAAACAAGCTTCGGCAGTTATTCATTAGACAAGCCGGTTATTCATTTGTTCACATTGACGATACGGGTGGTTATCTGCAAATTTTCGTACTATGCTTACTGAGACATTCATTTTAAATTCTGTTTGACAGCATTCAAGCGATAATATAGTTTAAAAATAACAGAATGTCTGTTAGTCTTCTTGTCAGGTGCATAAGGCTCAAGTTTAGCTCGCTCCGTGTTTAGTGCGCTGTAGTCGACAGGAAAAGGGGGTTGCGAGTCTTCAATAGGGACCAGTACCCATTGGCCCGGTCCGTTAGGGTTCTTCCCCATCAGCCAGTTGGTGAAACAGTGCACGTAGATGCCATAGATCAGGATAAGGTAGCCGTTCTGTGGAGGATAAATTATCTTTAATTAGTATTTTACGATAGTATGGGCAAAATATTTAGTAAAAAATCACTAATTAAAAAAAATTGTTTGATTCTTTTAATTTAAACACAAATATGCAACATTTTTCCCTTAGTACCGTAAAAATGTATTATGTAGGTAGGTACTTATACCTACCTGACTGTATATCAATAAAAGCCGTATAATAAATAATAATTCTAATCTATAATACGTGGGAGGATTTTCTGGAAACCTATTTTGCGTAACATCTTTGCCTTACATTTTCGGTTCATTAAAATAAATTAAAATTATTTATCTAAAGACTTTTCACAAAAGAAATCAACAGCCTAATTAAATTAAAAAATAACTTCGGACTACCTTTGGTTTCGAATTACGAAATAAAATCGAATTATGATAAAAATATCTTAGTAAGATACTAATCTACGTATCATATATTTTTTCATAACTACATTTTTTTAATGTAAAAGGGTGTATATAGGTCAGTGTATATAGTCAGTGTATATAGTCGGGATAGACTCAGAAGAAGACACGGGTCTCGTGTCTTCCAACTATCTCGAATCTCGTCCATGGATTGTACTTTTTTTTTAGAATTAATTTGTCTTTAGTGCTTCAAAAATCAGCATACTTAATAATATAATATTTTAAAGAGGATAGATTTGTATGTATGTTTGTAACGAGTTGGCACAAAAAATCTTGGACCGATTTCAAAAATTCTTTCATGATTGGAAAGCTACATTCACCCTGAGTAACATAGGCTATATAAGATTCATCATCATCATCCATCACCGCGCGGGTGAAACCGCGGAGAGCAGCTAGTATATTATATTTTTTAAATTGGAAACCAGATCTTGCTAAGGTTGTAACTAAATTGGTCCTGCATTTATATTATACCTACTATTACCGCCCGCAGCTTCGCTCAATTGGTCTACCTACGGTATGCGAAGCCACCGCAGTAAATTGGATAAGTATTTAATAAAATTAATCTCTATAACATCACCTATCCGCCAGTAAAAATCTCGACAAATCGGTTTAGGCGTTTCGGAGATAGAACATCCGTACAAAAACTAAATAAAACGGTTATTTTACCATAACAGACACTTCAATTTTATTTATAGATGTGTATAGATGTTTCGATCATCGGTTTTATGTAGCTTTATAGTGTTATTCGATAACCTATAATTAAAGAGAATGCCGGTGGCCCAAAGGCATCATTATATTGTCTCGGTAGAGAGCTGTTATCGATAAAGTAAAGTACGGCGTAACATTCTCCCGTTGCCCTCACTAGCCCGTATCTAAGTTACAATCTCTATTAATGATATCGCGCGCTTGAGATCGTGTTTATAAGATAACTATACTAATATGTAATATTATAAAGAGGAAAGATTTGTATTTTAGTATGTTTGTAACGAACAAATTCAAAAAGTACTGGCCCGATTTCAATAGTTCTTTCACAATTAGAATGCTACGCTACACTATCCCTGAGTAACATAAGCTTAATATATTTTTTATATAATCTCATTCGGTAATATTCTAATTATGAAATGAAATAAAGACTTTTATTAGCATATTTTATTTACATACTTCTTTAAGAAAATTAAAAAAAATTAATTAATGCATTATTCTCCTAACAAAACAATGCTTTAAAACAATTTTTTAATTATTAAAGTACAATGTGTCCCGACCAAGGAGATTTCAATTCAATTTAAGTACACATTATCCGAGCCAATAGACCAATAACAGACTTTTTCCACTGATATTGGCAAAATTGTGGTTATGCCGCACAAGCCATACAAACAAGAAAAATAAGAAGACTTTTTTCATTTTGGCGCTATTTCGTACATACGAATTTGAGTAATATTTTGTTGGATAAAACTTTAGTAGCAAAAATGTCATGAGATTAAATAAAGTAGTGTATGCAACTGCATATAATTAGGTATTAAAACACTCGTGTAATCTTATTTTGAAACTCGCCTGCGGCTTGTTTCAAAGTAGTAATCTATCTATCGCCGGTTTACCTTACGAGAGATAGATATTTGTCACTATTTGTGTGGACGTTTTGTCAAATTTCTACCGGTTGTAAGGGAAACCGTGGATAGATAGATTATTGAGATCCTCTATTACACAGGTTATATCGGGGAAAACTAGCGCATTACCCCCTCAATCCCCAAAAAATCCTGTCGGTCCATGCACCAAACATATATCATCAAACATGTTCATTTGTATATTGGTTCATCATCATCATATTCACCGAAACCGCGGTGCGCAGCGAGTAATGTATAACGAGGAAGAACTATCCTACAAAGGTCAACCTTTTGTGTAAAGTTAGGTACTTCATTTCAGTGCATATTATATGTAACTATTAGTCTGTCATAATATAGAAGGTAGGATGGACTCTAGTTTTAAAATTACAAAAAAATATGAATGATAAAATAAAAAAGCATATACAGCGCTTTTATTAAATAGATTTATATGTTTATAAAGTTTATAAAGGAAGGTTTATATGTATAATACATGCATAATATTGTAGAGAAACACTGATTAATTTACTGGTTTATAATGTGATTTCGTAAATAAACAAATTTTTTTGCGCTTACATTGCAAACGCTGAGTAAACCCCACGAGATAAATCAAAATAATGTATTACGATATTGTACACACCTTAAAAAGGTTGACAAAAAAGTCAGCGATAGTATATGTCTATCTATGAGCTTTTAAGGATAACTCACAATAAGCATTTTTTATCAATTACATTTTACGGGAAAAAATGGCTTATTTAGGAAGTTATTTTAAACAATACAGCATTAATCCTTATCCAATTAAGTATACTTGAATACATTGTCCATTCAATATAGATCAATATAGACCTTTACAGCATGTAACTTAAATAAATATTTCCGAAGATATTACAGATTTAAAATGCAAGGACATAGCGGTGCGGCGCGTTAGATTTGAGCGTTGATTGTTTTTCTCATTGTCAATTATATGTCGCTCTTTCAAGAGTAACTTCTAAACAAAATATGTTTGTATTGTCTAATGACAAAAATGCTGTAAACGTTGTTAATAAAGACATTCTGTAGTATGTAGGTATATTATTTAGTATCAGCATTGCACCCGTGGGAAGCCGGGGCATATTCACATTATGAGTCATCTTTTCCACAGTTGTACTAAATAAATTATAGTTTGTAGAGTATACATCAACGATACGGTTTAAATAATAATAATAATACCGCAGGGGCGGCTTTGTGGCGAGCCGTCGGTGAGTGGCGACACCGTGGACCCTGATTCTCCCTGGGGCTAAATGAGACCCCTGACCCCGGCTTGCCTTAATTGGCCGTCTGGGGGTGGAGACGCAAGAGCAAGTAACAAAAAGCTCCAAGGGTGGAAGTGTTAAAGGGCATAACGCCGGTAGTAGAGCTTTAGTGAAACCGCAGCACACCTCTCGACACCCTTTAGCCATCCACACCAATGTTGCCCCTTTTGTCACCATTGATGGTGGCCTTTATGGGGGGTCCGTTGAGTGGGTGGCAAGTCACCACCTGCTTAAATACCTATATAATTTCAAAATGAGACTGAATTTGGCAGGTGCCGTAGTCTCTTCAGTAGCCCACTATCTCCCTTGTCACTAATTAGTTCATATCAATAGCCTTGCCATTTTGCCCATTTTTATAATAGATATACCCTGTCACCATCCATCCAAAATATTTCTGTTTTTTATACTACATTGTATTTGCTGTACCAAACAGACCTCTAAGTTTTGGTTACAGCCCCACTTATGCCTCTGTAAAGGGCCGGATTAAATCCGTGTTTTTTTTTTAATAATAATGTTTATTTATTAATCTCAATACATCTTATTAATATATACGCAGTATAACTTAAATACTTTAAATAGTTACGTAATAGTTTACGTTACACTTACGCAAATTGTCATGCTAAGCCCACTGGTAAAGTTGTATCGGTTATTCTGGGGATAATTTAAAGTAGGTAAATAATTTAGTGTTGTTTGATATATACTGTCACGTATTAATATAAATAGGTTTGGTTGGTGGGTAGGGTTTGTGTGTTGAAATATCAAATTAGCCATACTTACGCTTGTCATCCGATCGTAAGCAGTGTCGATAATTTCTTCAACTCGCGCTGCTGGCAGCCCTATCACTGATCGGTAGAATGCAGCTAAAGCTGGCTTTGTTATTTCGCCGGAGTCTGTGAACAAGAATATTTAGTTAAGTATATCTACTTACATGAAAAAGATATCAAGAGAGCGAATGCGGAATCGTACGCTTTGGTTTAATTCTGATAAACTCATTAGAAGCCGTTAGTTTTAGATAGGAACTGTTTCCTACTGTCATACAAATGACATAGAATTTCAGTAGTACCTAGTGTCAAGTTTTTCTCCTTTTACACCTGAGTATCTATGCTATACTAAAAATGTTTGCGGTAGACTCACCGCAAATTTGCAGTGATGACTACCGCACGCACGTGCGGTTATTGCACCGCAGTGCGCGCACTTCTATGACACTCCGTACTTCACGGAATATGCGTTACAAAAACGTAGGGCCGTGCGCGTTAGGTCTTACTGTTACTAGTGGTTACTTCTGTACGTTCAAGAAGGTGTTTTGCACTAGCTTCATTATCATCTCAGCCGTAGAATGTCCACTGCTGATAATATCCCCCATTATGTTCCAAAAGGACTGGTCGGAAGCGGCCTGCATCCAACGTCGTCCTGCGACCTTTATCAAGTCTTCTGTCCACCGTGTGGGTGGACGACCTACGCTGCGCTTGCCGATCCGTGGACTCCACTCCAGACCCTTTCGCCCCACCGGCCATCTGTTCTGCGTACTATGTGACCTGCCCACTGCCACTTTAACTGGCTAATCTTCTGGGCTATGTTGGTGACTTTCGTTCTTCTACGGATCTCATTTATGATTCTATATTTTTATCACTATGATATATTATGATTCTATTTTATTCTAGAACTCGGTACTACTCGCGCGAGCTAATAATATTATTAGATTTATTAATAAAAGTCAGACAAGTCCTGGTGGCAGCTGAAAGGTTCTTGTATGTGTGAGAATACGCAGGCCTCGCCTCACTACGACCAACTAGGTTTTGGCCGAAAACACACGTAAGTCTAAAGACAGTTGGAATATCGCCAACAATAAAATAAATTTGGAATGTGTGGACTTAGATTAATGACTACGTAACATTAATGCCGGTGTGATTTTCAAATTGGATTATGTGATCATTTAGTAACAGGATATTTTCCGTGTATTTTTTCTTAAGCTCTAAATATTACTTTAAAGTAAAGTAGATGCATTCATGTGAGTCTGGTGCATTATAGCCTTCAAAGACTTCGAAGCGATTTGTATCAGAGAAAAACTAACATTTAAAATATTGGTTCATAAACGGTCCTTTATATGTCGTTACGATTCCAGGAGTGTTCCACATGCATTGGATACTACGTTGATAGTATAGGTTGTATAATAGGGTTGCTGCACATTAGTCATACAAGTGGAATTATATAAGAATGTAATAATTTAATTTTTATAAATACTAGCCACTGCCCGCGACTTTGTTCGCGTAGTGGGCTCGGCCTTCGCTCTCGCCATAACCTCCCCTTTTTTCTTGATTTTGCTTTCATAAGAACCTTCTCCTGACGATAATTAACACAACACAAGTGCAATTTGAAACCGAATTCCATTCCATTCAGTTATTGAAGTGTAACTCAAAAACTACTGGACCGAATTTGATGAAATTAAATAGGACCACACGGGAAGCACCAGCTTTCAAACAAAAAAGATTTTTGAGAATCGGTTCATCCTATCGAAAGTTATGAGGTAACAAACATAAAAAAAAAACAAATACCGTCGAATTGCATACCTCCTCCTTTTTGGATGTCGGTAGAAAATGCGAAAGTTTGTAAGTGATCTCCTTCTGTCAAATTTCATCAAACCCGTCCAACCAGTCGAAGCAGCTGGAAGGATTTGATGAAATTTGGCATAGAGATAAAACTTTTAATTCTAATTTAACTATTATTCCACGAAGACGAAGTCGCAGGAAGTAGTTATATATTATTATCAAACGGCAGTAGGTTGTATTACGTCTTAGTAGGTATTTGCATTCTACTACATCGACACCATATTTCGCGGTAGCAAAGTTTTAGCGGCTGCTTTTGATAAGAAAAATAGGACAAAATAGGTTATTCAAGAATCAATTAAAAACTCCATTTCATCGAAACACATATCAGCCCCGTATAAAGCTCACTTGATTTAAACGTTATTTCAATGAAGCTTCCTTGTATATTTGCATCAGCCTGCATTAAACTGCTCGGTCGGTGATGCCATTCACCTCTTAAGAATATAAACTATATCAACTTCCATTTGTCCAGCACGTGGCAACGTCTAGTGATGTCCAGGATTTTCCATCGTAGAGCTTTTCTAACACGTGTGGAAGAAACGTACTTCATTAAGCGGTGCGGCGCCTGTCAGTCTTGCCTGTCAAGCCCCGCTCCCCGCCGGCAAATTGAACTTCTACATTATGCCACTTAGGAATCGGCGAGCTTACATTTAGTGAGTGATCTTTCGTCAAAGTATTCGGACCAGTTTTCATATGCAATCTTTTTTATATATGGTATTAAATCTGTATAAAACGGAAGGTAATTAAACAATTCACCGTCAAAAGCTGCTTCTTTAGCAAGTTTATCCACTTCCTCGTTACCCACCAGACCGACATGAGAAGAGATCCATTGGATTTTAATAGATTTGTTCATACTTCTTAAACGATTAATACTATTTAATAAACTATAGGATATTGGAATGCCACCAGAGTTGCGCGAAATGTTTTTACTATAAGTAGTGCTTTCAAATAGCCCTAAGTTGGCGAAAATAACGCTAAAAATGCTCACTAGGGCGTTCGAATTGGGAATCTATGGGTGAAAATATCGTTAATGTCTTTTTTAGTTCAATGATCGATAAGCTAAAAAAGAGTTATTTTTTGCCACCATAATCGAGCTTGACGAACGCTTTAACATAAGAGCCAACAATAGCAACGCCACCAATGCCCTTATTGCTAAACGAACGTACGATTGTTGTGCACCGCGTTGCTATGGGTTACACACGGTCCCTCTCTGCGCATTCAAGGTCATGGTTGAAGTTACGTGCTGCAATCTGGTGTTTAGTGTTAATCAACTTTCATTAAATACCTTTTATTATTTTCAATGTGGTGCATGTAACTGAACCGAAAGATCGGATGCTCCAAAATCCCCTAAATCGTGGTCTACATCTCGTACTAGTTAGTCAACAACTATAACTTAGCCAACACCCGCGAAAGTCTAAAACAGTGTTTTCCATAAAATGTTCCTTCCAAAGATCCATTTTATGGTAGTTATTAAAATAACACCAAACACCAGATCGGGGCACGTAACTTAAAATATGACCTTGAATGCACAGAGAGGGGCCGTGCGTAACCCATAGCAGCGCGGCGCACAACAATCACACTCCCTATAGTACAATCGCGCTTTTTTTCTTTTTTTCTATATGCTGTCTCCGTACAAGTGTTTAACTAACGTTCCAAATCTAAATCACTTTACACCCATGGGAGTTTCATACAACATTACATCCCCGGGGATGTGTAATGATGATATTGCGTGATAATATGTAATTGAACATTTTCGAGCAGGTGGTATGAAAAATATATTACTGAACAAACGTTCAGTCTAATTATCTAATATTATAACATAATGGGGACGGGCAAAATCACGCTTAAAGTAGGTATTCGTATATCTGTCTTGAAAAACAATGAAAGTGAATAATCATAGTAGGTAATAGTTAAAGTATTTGTGCAAATAACTACCTTGTAGGTACGCTGTGTGTCGCGTTTGGTTCAAGTATCTTATAAGAATAATTTTATTGTCGTCTCTTCTTCGCGCCTTCTAGTTACATTTTTACTGTAGAATCATAATCCTGTAGGTCTACCATCAGATTACAACATCACACACCAATCGATTGTCGGTATTGACTGCCGCGAATAATGTATGAAATAAAGAACAGTGCCACGTTGCGGTCAATTGCAGAACTAAAATCAGTAGCGAACAAACTCATGGTAGAGCTACGTACTTTCGCAAAGTTTGCTTTTAAAGCTGTACAGTTACATACGGCTGGATAACCTTGGGCCTCGCTACAAGCGCTTCGCTACGAAAGCTGCTCGTTACTGCGAAGCGCCTGAAGCGAGCAGCTTTCGTAGCGAAGCGCTTGTAGCGAGGCCCGAGGTTATCCAGTCGTATGTAACTGTACAGCTTTAAAAGCAAACCTTGCGGAAGTACGGGTCGTACGAAATGTAATGTGCAGATCATATATCAACTAAGATACCTACCGGAAAATATTTATACATAGTCAACAGCTTCAAGGGGTTTGGTTAGTTTTTGTGATTGTGTGTGATTTTGTCGTGTGTTACTCACTTGTTCTATCAATTGCGTGGAACAGTATCTTACACAGATACTGCAGATAGAGAGGTAGGTCGGAGAACCTCTTCATTTGGCCGAGATGCAGGGCCCATCTGGCTATCCACCCTTTTAATGTGGTCCTTCCAGGGATGTTGATTCCGCTTGCTTCCGGCCCGCACACTCGCTTTTAGTACGATAGTTCGGCCCATCTGAATAGAAAAGGTTGTCTTTGAAAAGCATGTAATGTAAATGTATGAAAATTAATTTACCATTGATGCGATCTTCTGTCAATAAAAAGCATGTAATAAATAATAATTCTACTTTGTTTTATGTACGTATACACATGTATTGTATGTATGGTATGTGTGTTTATTGATTGAAATCGCTGTGACTGAAAGAGTTCTATCTAGCGACAAATTCTTGCATGCGTGACAAAATTTATTTTAAACTATGTGTCTATTTAATTGCAATTTTTATACTGTTGTTTATCAAGCCATATTCTAGGTGGTTATTAAGTTGTTATCATATTAAATGATGCCTCGAAAATCATTCAGAAAATTGCATATACTTGTGAATGGTTTCATACTGAAAAATGCTAATTCTAACTGTGATTTCGCTTAGTACACAGGCTGCAAAACCACCGATTTGCATACTCATTTCTGACGCAATGATGCCTCGAAAATCATTCAGAAAATTGCATATACTTGTTAATGGATTCATACTGAAAAATGCTAATTCTAACTGCGATTTCGCTTAGTACACAGGCTGCAAAACCACCGATTTGCATACTCATTTTTGACGCAATTTTTGCACATAAAATCTTATGTCCTTCTTTTCCTCTTTCTTTTCGCATAATTTTTCAGTAGATATTTCAATTACGTCGATAGTAACAACGGCCGGAGCATTATTTTCGTTTGTTTATTATAAAAGACCAACGTTCTAAGACGCAATATAGGCCCATAAAGAACTGACCTTTCATGAGAATCATAATGCTATAAACAGTATGGGCGCTTGTAAAGTTTTGGAACTCGCATTATGGATCAAACGCTAACTGCATTTAATTAGCGTCTAGCGAGTGACCCAAGAGTCCTGAAACTACATTCCTATGCATTAAAATCGGGTTACAGCCTAGTCATGTAAATAATACATAAACATCTTTGTTTATGTTTCAGATTTCAACATCTATCAGACGTAGGTATCTACAACCTAGATGTTATCTAAGTGTACGGAAGATCTATATTATTAATTGCTCTCTATACTTATTGGTTATATATCTATCATTATTAAGGTTCCGCATCTCAAGAGGAAAAAGAATCCCTTATAAATTCACTTCGTTGTCATAGCGTTTTGTTTATCTGTCAAGGGCCTTTTTCTAAGAAATGTGTATCTAGTATCTAGTTGAAATTCTTATCAAATTATAGTTAGTGCAACTGTAGAGAACCATATGAACCTAAGTAAACGCAATCAAAAAATAGAACACTTAGTGTCGCATATTTTGATACTCGCCAATAATCCAAACTTATAGAGTAAGGAAAGTCTCAAAGTACAAGTAAAGACAAAAATATCGTCGCCCCGTGAAACAAACATTTTTGGATGTGGCGTGGCAGTACGGATCCCTCTGTGCGCGAATCTGACTCGCATTGTTACACGGTTTTATTTTTTAGCTCTTGAATGTACAGTATCCCTTTTGATAGTCAGTGGTGATCTGATGCGGTCGAAGGTGGTATCACACTACATCTATGTGGTAGCTCTCAAGAAAAACGACTGGAACCAGCTTAAAGACTGTAACCACACCTGAGCCATTGTCGTTTCAGCTGTTGGTCTTAAAGACACGACAAGTAGGTTCCACACAATCATATTATGTAATTTGTATGGTTTTTAAGTAAGGTAACGTGTAAGAGCCAGTGTTGTAAACCAATAAAGTATCACTCATGACCACTTGTTACATGGTCGTGTACGTAGCGGGTGTTGCCTAAGGCCGCAAACCTATTATCTTTTCTTCTTCTTTGAGTGCCTCTCCACCCCTGGAGGTTTATCTCCACGTCATCCTTCTAAACTCTCCATCCATTCAGGTCCATTGTCGGATGTTTCGGAGCCAAGACAATTATATTCTACCAGCAATCCGTTTGCCTTCAACTAGTTTTGTATCTCTGTCAAACTTAATTTTAGATAAATATCGGTCTGTGAAATATCATCGCTGGAATTATATCGACAGGCTGGTTGGCGCATGTTGTGTGCATGAACTTGTCTGTTTGATCTGTGTCTGGGTGTGTATATGTATATCAGTCATCAGGTTACCATAGTACAGGCTTTGCTTAGTTTGGGATCTGTTGACCTTGTGTGGAAAAAAAAATCAATAACATCCTTACTGTGTTTATCTTTGGGGAAAATGTCAGTGGCGAAAATATGGGGTCTACAATATTGCATATTACATTACAGGGTGGCGGTATTTTGGACATACTGAAAGGGACGGCAGCTGGCAGGCGTTTATTTTTTATGAAGAGTCATTGGGCTTTATTAGCTTCTAGATAAAAGTGGGATCAGATGGCTAGCCACTTTGGGAGACGACAGATATAGTATCTCTTCTTGGATTGATTATTTTGTAACACCGTAGTCAAACTTTTTTCTTTAATCACGCGTAACAATATGTTTAAAAAGTATCGAGAGATAAACACTTCGCGCTATAGAGAATGCATATCAGTTGTAACGTTACTTTGCAATTATATTTATTAGTTCTATTCCAATATTTCGAACACTTTTCAGCGTTCTAAAACCACCTTAAAATCAAAGACATTGAAATCTCTTTCAATGTCTTTGCTTATCCGTGTCTGAGACCAGGACTAGGCCACCGTAGGCATACCGTCCGAGCATCGAATTTCAACATCGGGATCGAATCCCATCCGAGGTATTTATTGTATTTTTCTTTCCTAAATTGCAATGTTTGGTCTCGCTAAACAGGTGTGTAAACGAGACTAGTACTTATCAAATAAAAATAAGTACCTCATCATCATCATCATCATCATCTCAGCCGTAGGACGTCTACTGCTGAACATAGGCCTTCTCATAATTTTCCAAAAGGACCGGTTGGAAGCGGCCTGCATCCAACGCTGCGCTTGTCCGTTCGTGGTATCCACTCCAGAACCTTCCGGCCCCATCGGTCACCTGATCTGCGTGCTATGTGCCCTGCCCACTGCCACTTTAACTGGCTAATCTTCTGGGCTATGTCGGTGACTTTCGTTCTCATTTCTGATTCAATCACGTAGAGAAACCCCGAGCATAGCCCGCTCCATAGCTCGTTGTGCTACTTTGAGCTTATATATGAGGCCCATAGTAAGAGACCAGGTTTCAGTGCCATAATTCATCACTGGTAACACACATTGGTCGAAGACTCTTGTCTTGAGGCACTGAGGTATTTTATATATTAAGTACCTACTTAATCTTTATTTTACCAAAGTTGTTTTTTTCCTCCCCTATCAAACGAATTTATTATATTTATATTTATTTATTTGATAAGTATGTATGAAATACATAAATAACTACATTTTAACATTTAAATATATTTTTTTTAAATATCATCATCAGCCATAGGATGTCCACTGCTGAACATATGCCTCCCGCATTTTTTAAAATATATAGCATTTAATTTTTTTTTTTCAATTTCCTAATGCTTAATATATAAAAGTGCTATAATATGAACCATTTAGTTTTTAAGCTGAGTAATCTATAATGCGCAACAGTAAACACCTACAGATACTTTAAAAGAAATATTAAGAGTTAAGTATTTCAATTCCGTTTCTCGCGTAAGTACATTTTAAGCTTTACAAATTGCTTTAATTAGTTAGCGAGGCACTTACTCTGACTGCACTGTTCGGCTTGAAATGTTCAGTTGGTTCTTTGTGACCGAGTTGCCCAAGTCTTTATATGAAATATATAAGAGCAAGTAACTGTCAGTAAATCTCAACACGTATAGGGTAAGCACGCCAATGATTAAACGGTTTTGAAGAGATTTTTCAACTTAAAAATATCAATAGCAATGACGTGGTAGCTTTAGCATATTAGTTATTTGTTATATGCCACTCTCGTTTATCAAAGAATAAAGTAATTTCTTGATTTTGAATTATTATGCATACATTTCTATATATTCATCAATATGCTAAAAATATATAAGAGCAAGTAACTGTCAGTAAATCTCAACACGTATACCTAGTCCCCTCCCGTGTGATTCTCTAAGGATTGCTTCGTCGTTGCAATCATAGACCGTCTACGGTAGGCGAGCTCACCGGATGTCAAATTAGTCACATCGCCCTTGTTGACAAGGTTGCTTTTCCTATGTCAATTACTATTTCACGGATGTTGTCAAAGATGCAACGATAGAGAATCGCTTTAGGTGTTGGGGATCTGCCGTGCGATTCTCTAAATGCCGTTTTCAATATTTTATCTATCTACAGTTTTCCTTACTACCGATAGAAATTTGACATAACGTCGATACAAATAGTGTCAAATATCTATCTCTAGTAAGGTAAACCGGCGATAGATAGATTATTGAAAACGGCCGTTAGAGCATACATCGTTGCATCTTTGACAACATCCGCGAAACAAATGACTAGATGACAAGAAACGTTGGAAAAATAACCTTGTGTACAAGGGCGATATCTCATAAAGTATTTGACATCGGTGAGCATCGGTTAATGATTAGAGAATCGCACGGCAGGTGACAGAAAATGCGAATGCTACGTATATAAGTGTTAGTTTCAGGCCTTTGGAGATGTAACAGTGCGCAGAAGTGGATACTATTCCTGAAGGAACCGTGAGGAATGATCAGTATACCTAGTAATGTCGATATTATCAAAAGTGTCTATTACTTTAACCATTATTCCCGCTACCCTTTGTACTTGATTATAGTATAAGAGAAAAAATATAATTTATTGCAGCGTCTGTGATTAATGAAACAAGATCAATACGAATTTGTGTTCCTCTATAAATGTTACGAAACACAAGAAACTAGATCTAAATCGGTCTCAATTTTCGAGTAGTAAAGATTCCTGTAATATACGTCAAAACGGTATGCATTACCAAATTTTAAATAAAAATGGTTTTAATGTATATAAAATATTATGTATGCAAATGGTTAATTCATTATTTCATAGAAATGGGTCCCATCTGTTATTTAAACTAAAAGTTATTTAATCTCTTCGACCTCAAACCCTCAGATTTGGATATACTATCCCGAAATTCGAAGGGTTATTCAGCGTCAATAAGTTCGACAACTTTTCTCATATAACTTTTTGATTTTCACACACTGAGATATATTTGGTAAGAAGATACTATATTATACCTCAGTGTTTTCAAATTACTATAACGTTTGTTCACGTACTTGTAGACTCATTCGCCCAATAATGACGCATGCTACGCTTGTTCAACCAACCGAGTAGATTTATGCGAGCCCATTCTTATATCGAAGAAAAACCTTCCGGCCCCATCGGCCATCTGTTCTACGTGCTATGTAGCCTGCCCACTGCCACTTCAACTGGCTTATCTTCTGGGCTATGAAATTTCGCGAAGTCTTCTCGTCATAAATACCTCAGTGCCTCAAGACAAGAGTCTTCGACCAATGTGTGTTACCAGGGATGACTTATGGCACTGAAACGTGGTCTCTTACTATGGGCCTCATAGATAAGCTCAAAGTCGCACAACGAGCTATGGAGAGGACTATGCTTGGGGTTTCTCTACGTGATCGAATCAGAAATGAGGAAATCCGTAGTAGAACGAAAGTCACTGACATAGCCCAGAAGATTAGCCAGTTGAAGTGGCAGTGGGCAGGGCACATAGCACGCAGAGCAGATGGCCGATGGGGCCGAATGGTTCTGGAGTGGAGACCACGGACCGGCAAGCGCAGCGTAGATCGTCCACTGACACGGTGGACAGACGACCTGATGAAGGTCGCAGGACGACGTTGGATGCAGGCCGCTTCCTGTCAGGTCCTTTTGGAAAATCATGGGGAGGCATTTGTTCAGCAGTGGACCTCCTACGGCTGAGATGATGGATGATGATGATTTTAGTTGTTCGAATCAAAATACTATCGTCTCGTTCTACCTACACTAACGAATATTTAATTATATCGGATATTATTTTCGTTGTTCGAATCAAAATACTCTCGCCTCGTTTGGTCGTTAAATAATATATAAAGGAAGTGTAACTCTACTCTGTATGTATATATAAAGAAAAACAAGTTTGTATTTATATACCTATATAAGGAATCTTTGTTTTTCGTTCGTTACTAAACATCATATCATAATCCTAGACTATTTAATGATCAGATAAATCAGAAATTAACACTATTGAAACATCATCACAAAACAGTACAAAATAGATGGTATGTTTTTCATACACATATTTATTTTAGCATTCCACTTATTTTCATGTGGTAAGTAAGTATTGGAAAGCTTATTATTAGTAAATTGATAGCACTTATCATAATGAAAATGCAACAGCAGATGTAAACAGTCAGTTTGAACCCAAACATTTTGTAAGGGAATGATAATAGTGCATGCCGTAAACCGGTTGAGATTTATTAAGTCTTTCTATAAGTAGAAATGACAGTAAAATAAAGGGGAACACGGAATTCTGTAAACCCTAGCTGCTACAAAAGGCTACCAGCTGGAAAATTTCATGAAAAGTAACGAAACACATTCCATTCTACTCTACTTGGCGTGACATTTACGCTCGGCGGAGCTTTCAAATCTACCCGCATATAAGGAAACATATTGTCAATTTTTCCGCTCTCATCACTAAATTCATTTTCTGGACTGGAAATAAAACCAATCCGATAAAACCAATCATACACAGACTCTATTTTTAGAGACGGTGTATGATGCCAAGTATTTCCATCGTTGATTGAACAGTTTTGTTTACAACTAAAACTACTTGGACTATTACCAAGAAAGTATTATGTATTACGTCTCTATACTCTCAAAAAATCTTGCGGAAAATAATTTTCAGAGTGGGGCGGAGTCGCGGAGTGACTAACACGAAAATCGTAAGTGTAACGTAATCATACCGTTGACGTATACGTTACATACTATAATTTATCTAGTACAACTGTGACACAGATTTTGTGCTGTATACGTCAAACATACGATTACACATACGCAATTTTTTTTGTGGGGCCCACAGTAACACGTTCAGTTGTTAATCTTGACTAGAGTGGATATTTGAGACATAAATGCCATCGTTACTTACTCAGGTCTGTATTCAAGCCTAGATTCACTACTGAGCATTCTTCTGGAATAGGGTGCTAAGATTCTTATACTTACACGTTCGAAGTTATATCGAAATGATAGATTTGTGTGAGAGAAGTTGTCGAACTTAAATTGCGCTGAACAAACCTTCGGAGTTCGGCATTTATCCAAAACTGAGGGCTCGAGGGCGAAAATATTGAATTTCTTTTAAGAAGAAGAGACTTATTCTCGGAAGTTTAAACTACTTAATACTATTTTTATTACTATCCATTTATAAAGGCTGTCCCAGAAGTCTCGAACTCAAGCCGGATGCCGGTGATAGGCCACCATTAGAAGAATATAAAAAAAATGTTGTATAGGTATAAATGATGAAGATGTATTTACGTATATAGATAGTAGATGTATTGAAATCGCGAGGTGCATTACATCTGCCTCCACTACAACTACATGATGACCACGTGTCAAGAGTGAAACGACTGAGAAGAAAGATGTATTGAAGATATATAGATAACACAACAATTTGCAGATACATTTAGTAACATCTTTGTTTACATATAATTTTTTTTTTAAAAGATGACGTAGGAACGAGAGTTGTAACACCATCACATGATATGATGTATACTCGTAGATTTACTCGATTTTTTCCTATTATTAAATAGATTTTTTGTTGTATAATAAAAAATAAATGTCGACCAAATTTGTTTAAAGAAACACGAAATAAGCAAAAGAATCGAAAATAAAGTCAAATTGGATTCAACGCTTCCTTTCCTTCCTTATTGAGTTGTGGGTGCCTCTTGAGTGTGAGTGAATAGAATCAAGTACCTACGAATAAACATATCAACACAATAGCTGCTATATTCAGCTGTAACATTAAAGTTCTTTCAAATGAATTACGTATACATATTTAAGATAATTTACATTTTACATAAAAGGGTGCTCAGAACTCGTGTTTGTGCGAGGAATTTTAAACCATCCATAAGATAAATTCCAAAAGATACCCTCCTGAAGTTTAACTGATATCTCTATCATTAAAGGGATGAGGCATGATGAGAAATTCCTTGGAAGTTATTGTAGCTTATTTCAACTGAAAATTATGCTTCAAAGAGGCGAGCAAAGTTTGCCTAACGTACATTATGGAACTTCTGTGAATATTTCAGATAGGCAACTACGCAAGTGGTTGGATTCACGCAATCTCTTTAGAACAACCGCTGCTTGTGACTATATTTTTACTGTTACAATCTGAGACAATACACTAAACTCCTTCAATCATTTATTGTATTGAAACAATATATATCTTCTTCTTTCTTTCTTTTATATAAAAATCGATTGTTGTGTTACTATCTATAAAACACAAAACCACCTCTTGACTTTTGGCTCTTAACTGTAGGTTATACAGGATGGAATTTTGTAATGCCACCTGAAGGGAAAGTACTCTTAATACTGCATATAGAACTCAAAAAAAACATTCCTTTTATCTTTGAAAAGAAAGAAAACTGCATTCAAAGATTTTCTAAAATTTGCTTGCCACACCCGGGAATCGAACCGACAAAAATCGTACGGACACAAATGGTCAGATGATTCTGACCATTTATATCCAATCACCAACAAGTATCAAAGCCAATCAAAACAGATGAGGCAAAATTCCATCATTCAGCTTCGTCGCAATCAAATTCAGGTACAATTAACCTATCTCATTTAAATTCCAAGTCTGTTTTCGAATAACGATAAATTAGCTCATAAACTAGATTTGGAGCCTGGGAATAAAGTAACTAGTTTTTAATCTGCGTCGTTGGGTTAGTTATTAAGCTGCTAAGGGACTGAGTGTCCGAATAACTCCGTCGCAGTGCGGACTCCTATGCCCTTGTATACCTACAGGTAAGTATTTTGAAGAAAATGCTAAATTGGAACGTACCCACGTCGTTGATATGAATTGGGCATAGTGATGTGATACATTACCCAGAGAATTAATATCAATTGAAATCTCTTACGGGAGTTCAATCGTTATCAATGACACGGGTAGGTTACAATTAATCTGTCCGAATCAGCAAGAATCATTCGAGTTAAGTTTCATTCATAAATCTATTGTTATTTTTTGCGCTGATGCGGACGGGTTAAGAATGGTACTCATTGCAGCACTGATAAGATTTTGCATATACGTATCTAATCAATAGCACAAAATAAATAACAGTGCCAATAGGCTGAATAGTTTCTATTTATGCAAGAATCTAGATGATGATAACCTTGAAAATATATAACACCAGCGCCATCCATCCGCACTACGCACACTCCATTGTTCAGTCTCCCGCGCGCACGTACTAACTATTATCAAAATTCGATTATATATAGAGGTCAAAATGTTTATAACAAACGTTTCAGCTCAGTTCATATTTACCACAGTTAAAAAATAAAGTTTAAAAACAGTATTATCGGCATTATTAAGAACAGTACATAGAACATAACACATAGCCTCTCATATACACACACACTCAAACACACACCCTCACGCACGCTCATACTTGTACGCATAAAACGCAAAGGCTTACGCTGTAATTAAGCGTACGGCGCTTATGGCTTGAACTTTATCAAGTGTATCTTAATATGAGTACCTAATATAATCATATTGATATTTGTGTAAAAATCACGACTACCAATTTTTTATTTTTATTTTTATGTAATTCCATGTAACAAAATTGTAAACTTTCTTTAATCTTACTGAACCTGCTCTATTTGTGATGTTTATAAAAAGTAAATCCTTAATTGGGTGTAAGTTACAACTAAGAAGTGTATTTAAGATATTTTTAAGATCTGTGGATTTTGTAATTAAATAAATAAATAAATAAAACACTTTGTACAGTAGTTATAGGTAGTATATTTATAGGTACTCTCTGTAGTGTTCTCGAAATTTACAATCTCAATATTTATATACCTATCAAGAAAATAACGTCAACTTCCTCGGTGTTGATATAAGCCCAATTGAAATTCACATATATCAGTATTACTGATATTTAGATAAGCACTTACCTTGATATAATAATAATTGAATAGTATGATATACATGTAAAGGGCTTATTAAATACTTCATAACACTTTATGGGCTACACTTATGTGCAACAGTATCTACTTATCTATTGTTTGGCTGAAACCATAAAAGTATTACTTAAACACTGTCATTAAATAAAACAAATTTTGTGTTACTAAAATAATTAATATTTTATTATTGTATCTATAAATTATATATCGCATATTGATATATTTATAAATAATATCTCCATTCTAATAATAAATAGATTATTTATTTTGAAAATGCTCGTGATTTTGTTCCATGTTCATTTCATATTAAAATCGCGGTGACCACATGATCTTCATCATCATCATTATCGTCATCACACGCCCCAAACCTAGGTCGATAACGTCTGCTAATTATGTAAGTAAATTGGTATAAAAAATTAAACAATAATATTAATATCATTTTAAAACACTGACGGCCTTATTAATAAACTTGGCTTACACCCGGAGTAGTTAAAACATCTATCTGTAAATTTTTCGCTTGCAGTAAATGTCACGCGTCAAAGCAAGACAAAGCATGTTACGCCTAATATAGGTTTACGCAACGTTTATTAATAAAGGCCTGAGTGATAATAAGTAATATGCGTATTTACATATATAATGGTGTATCATAAGAGCCTACCTTATCTTTTCTTGTAACATGTCCGACAGTTAATATTATGTATTTCATAAGTGAGACAAGGAGGTTTCCCCGTGCTCGCACTTTCTGCAAAAGCTTTGTTTCCCGGACCGCACAACCTACGTATCCATAGATTTTCGTGACACAGTTAAGGTGTGGTTAAGGCGCTGTCAGCTCAATTCTTCATTTTTCTTTACTTGAAATCAATCAAGCGCATTTCGTAAACCCGTAAAAAAATCTTAAAAAAATGTGCACTCTTAAATAAAAATATAATCCGTCAATGTATGTGTATTAAAAATGGCTATTTTATGATATGTGTTTCATAACAAATATAATGGTGAATAAAGATAAAAACAGTTTTAAAGGTGAAATTAAGTTGAATGAATTTTGAATTATTTGAATTTTTTGTATATACTCTAGTATGTTCAAATATGTTTTTAATTCCGTCAATATGTACTTAGAAGTCTTATAAATGTCACGTTATTTTTTGTAGTTTTAAATTAATCGCTGCTTATGAGATAAACTGCTTTAAAAACCCTCATTTTTATCGAAATCGTGATATGACAGCACCTTAAGGAATTCATTAAAGTCTTCGATCAGCAATACCAACTATAAAATAAATATATAAATAAAAATAAATAATAAAAATACCAAATACCAATACCAAAATACCAAGTTGGTATTGCTGATCGAAGATTAAAGTAGAGAATTTACATGCTAATCGCGAGCTACATTATTTGTATCGACTGATCTATCTAACCTCATTTCGTAACATCACTAGCCAACATTTGGCATGAGTATCCTATTCATCGAAGAGTTAACTTCGGGTCGTATATCCTGATTGGTGCGAGGGATTGAAAGAGATTTTTATTCACGGCTCCACTTCAAAGTTAGAATATCGAGTTTCAATAGAACTGTGACCTCGGAAATTCGACGCTGTTTTCCGAATGCTGTTTTGTAGTTCAAGTTGTAGTGTAGTGTAGTTTGCTTGTTCAAGTTGTTTATCGTATTTTTAATATGACTTCTTTTACATAAGTGTAATTATTTTTACATAAGTGTAATTAAAGTGATTTTAAAATCTTTATGGGCCATTAATTATGAATTTTCATGAATGATCGATACGTAGAAAAAAGTTTATGCTAGGGGATTGAAAAACTATAAATTATGCACATACGAGTATACCAATTTTTTCCACCTTTGATAGGATTGAAACGTATTCCTTTGCTATCTGTCCGGTTAGATGCCTTACTTTTATAAAAGCATTCCTATAATAAACGAAGTTTAAAATGTTATTAAAAATTATATAATGCACTCACCAGTAATAATAATAAAATTAATATTTACTAATAAATATGAACAGAAAACACTACGTTTATTTTAATGCTTCACTTTCACACTAGTGACAAAAAATATTAAACGTAACTTAGGTACTATTGCACTCACCAATTAATATTATTTACATCTCTCATATTCGGTAAGTAGGTCCTTATTACCCCCAAATGGGGCTTGTAGGTGACCAATTAGCGCTCTAGGGTAATAATGTAGCTTGAAAAGCCTTAGGGCGGTTTACATCTCTCATATTCGGTAAGTAGGTCCTTATTACCCCCAAATGGAACTTGGAGGTGACCAATTAGCGCTCTAGGGTAATAATGTAGCTAGAAAAGCCCTAGGGCGGTAAGTAATAATATATATAAATATATATATATATATATATATATATAAATAGTCATCAATTTTATTTCTGTAATGCCGGTTTTTTTCTACTTACCTCACAATCGAGATGTAAAGCAGAGTAGTTAGCTCAGGTGTAAGCATCAATTGCACCCTTGAACTATAGGCGCCCTCGCTGCTCGGGCTGCAATTGATGCCTTACAGCCCTTGGCTACTAATCTACTATTATTGTTCAATATGATCCGAAAACATCTAGCATAATATAAGATGTTTATTTATATTTTAATACAGTTCACTTATAGTAGTAGCTCCAAACACTGCATTTTCAAACTAGTGATAGTAATATTGAATTACTCACAATAATCAATCACCATGCTGAGCATTTTGTGTCGTGTCGCGTCTCTCGGCGAATTGTGTTATATTCGCTCTCACCCAGGTATTTATGGACCAGCCGGTTTGTACTTCATTATACACTTTTTTTTCACTAAGTCGAGAAAAACAAGTGGCGTCGCTGTGAGATGTCAACACAGGGGCTCGACTCGGAGACCACGACAGTTTCATTAGCATATTTACCTGACTCATAAAAACTGTTTGGCGAAGTGACGTAGACGTTAGCAAATAGCTTGCAGACGAATCCTCATATTATAGGCGCCAAGTCAGATAAGCTTTGTGTTATTTGGAAACATTTTACGATTTATTTGTTTAACAATAAATTACTCTGATTATAATACAATTGTTATCGATTGGATAGCCTCACGATGAAATTTTAAGCCACACATGAATTATTTTAATTGACAAATTGACATTCATGCGCTCTTCCTGTGCTCTGCAGACGTGTTCTTGTGTGGCTCCGTAATTTATTATTTAGTGAAAATGTCACTAAAATCAATTGAAGGTCTTGTACGAGAACTACTAAAAACAATAGCGACACTAGTGAATAAAGTGGATGGTCAAGAGTGCCAAATAATATCGTTTAAGGAGAAAATAACGAAACAAAGTGAAATTATTGCAGATCAGGATTTCGAAGGTAAAGAAGACATAAAACCCATATGTACCCGCAAATCATTAAGACCCGATGATGAGCTGATGTCGACACAGCACTCAGAGCGCTTAGCGCATGCCAAAGCCGTTGCAACCATAAACTCAAGCGCACCGAATAAACGCAGCGCTTGCAGCGCTGAAAATGTAAAAAATGTCGATTTGAAAACAGCTAATACGAAGCCAGCATTCGTAAACAACTCGAAGGCGATCAAAATTCTACCTATAAGTATATCTAATTATGAAATTTACGTCAATAAAATTGGATTTTGGTAAAAATGCTGATAAATTTGAAGAAAATAATCGTTTTTCACGAATCAGGATCGTTTGCGTAGCTCAATAACCAGTGAAGACTGGCAAACTGTACATTCAAAAAAAAGCAACGGAGGCCACGTCCTGTATTTGTTGAGACCGGGAAACAGAATTTCGAGTTACATACCATCGAGCGTAAAAAATATATTCAAGCTTGGTTACTAAACCCTGAAACAACAGTTGACATGGTACGCAACTATCTAAATAAAATCGCTCACGCAAATTTCTCCACAGAAAAAAAGAGACATAAAAACACTCCTTGTTCATTAAATTTCCCGAAACTCTGAAGGATTGAGTATGTGCTTCCTCGGTATAGCCGCCGGGCGTTCGGTTTGATGAGTGGTTTCTCGTCAGACCCCGTGAACAGCGAGGAAGTCACACTAATGTACGGACTGTCGCCATCTCCTCCAACCCGATGACCACAGGTGTTGTGTGAATACGATAGCAATACAACGGTAACAATTTGTCATCAAAACATTAGATCCCTTGTTAATAAATATAGGCTGGAAGTTCTTTTACTCGACGAGCTACAATGCGATGTGCTTGCAATATCGGAGCGTTGGTTGTCCAAAACAAACATTAAGAGCGTGAATATAAATGGATACGTACTGGTGTCCAGCTACTGCCGGGAAGCGATTGCTTATGGTGGCTCTTGTAGGTATATTCGTGAAAAATTATGTGAAAGCTATAGAGTGTAGGTACGGAATTTGTCGGCAAAAGTGTCGGCAGTTGAACTATTAGAATATAATATAATTGTGCTATGTATATATAGGGCCAACTTAATAAGTTCAACTGATTTTTTGCCATATCTTGAATGTGTACTCGAACGAGCCAGTGATATAAGTAAAGAATTTGTAATATTAGGCAATCTCAACATCGATTGGCTTGGTGACAAATGTTCAGTGTACCAGCGACTTTGTGATATGCTATTAGCAAACAATTTTATTAATGTAGTTGATTTTCCGACGCGGGTAATCTCTTCATCCTCTACATGTTTAGTCAATGTATATAGCAATAGGCAACAAGGTACAGTAACGGCATGTTCCGTGGAGGCACCTGTTATCATGAAACTAAGCGACCACCGAGCGGTGCGCGTCGAGATCGTGTGTAGGTAACTCTGCGGCAATCTCGGCCGCGCCTTACCTAAGCTTATTTGTTTTATTTTTATTCAACTTTCATAAAATATTATTATTTTCTGGTGCATGTAACTGTACCGAAATATCGGGTTCTCCAAAAGCAACTAAATCGTGATCTACATCTCGTAAGTACTAATTATAACTTAGTTAACAACCGCGAAAGTCTAAAACAGTGTTTTCCACAAAATGTTCCTCCCAAAGATATTACTCTGTCCCTCTATATCGGGACAAATGTGTCCAATTTGAATAGTAACTATTGATGTATTGATGATTTACTTTTAACTAAATAACTGCTATTTTAAAGATCTGATTGATGAAATCAAATCTGAATCCCCTCGCTGCGCTCACGGATTAACTCAAGAGTCCTCGTTACACTTCAATTCAATATACCGCCCGTGTATGTAAATGTTTAAAAAAAGTAAGTATAAATAGTGGCGACTGACAATGAACAGTTACGAAGTTTAGATGTAAATATTACTGAATCCGACAACATTACAGCCCGGCCCCAGGCGGCATTCGTATTTTATTCTTTTCTACGTTCAATGTACGGCAAATATCCATAGAACTATAAAATTGCTACATTTCTAAGGATACACGGTGCTATGCTATTTAGCCAAAATGTTTGGTTCCATTTCGAAATATTTGGACACAGTTTTTAACCTTTGATTATTGATTCTGTACAACTTTATTGCTATAGAAGCTGTAAAGTAGAACATTCTTAAAAAACTTCACATATGATACGAGTAATAATAAATGTAATTGCCGCCGCTAACCCGCCAGCGGCTTCGTTCACTTCTATGGGCCTCGAAGCCTCAGAAATGAATTGATTTCATCCCCATAAGGGTTCAAAAATTCCTTCCTTTGTGGATGCTTACAACATAAAAGGCATCTATTGGCAGAATTTCAAGTTTGTAGCCGCCACGGTTTAGGCTCCGAGTTGTTGAATCAGTGTGTAAATCAGGTCAAGTATAAATAATTACATATATGACGTCATACCAATTAGACGCATCGCTGTCTTCGATCATATATAAGGATCGCTGTGTCCAAAATGTTTCCGATAAATGGTCTCGACATAAAAATGATATATAGTACTCACTCGCCGTTTTTGACTGGAGATCGGTCCTGATTAAACTCTGTAAGCAACCGGACAACTCATCAGATGAAAAAGTCATGTTTTATGCTGCACTGTTAAATCTGAAGATGCCTGAAGAGAATGTAAGAAGATGAATAGCGCAGATATTTTAAATGGGCCCAAGGAAATGAAAAGTCAATAGTCATGCGATATGGTTGCAAATTTACGTAAAATACGCGATGAACTTATCAAGAAGATATTTTTTGTTAAAAACGAGCATTCACTCACTCATAAACATTTGCTTTTATAATATAATGTAATGGCCATATCCTTAGACAACATATCCATGAACATTTCAGAGTCTACTGCTCTCTAGAACGTTCGATTCGTTTGTGCTTCATTCATGAAATATTAATCGAGGCTGTGCTGCCGTTTACAAACGGAATCTATGCAAATATTAGACTTATCTTTAGCTGTCGAGCAACAGTAACAATACAGTCTGCCATGCGATTCTACAATGATACTGTATGAGATATGGCCCTTTTACACAAGCTAAGTTGCTTTTCCAACATTTCTTGTCATCTCATTTGTTTTACGGATGTTGTCAAAGATGCAACGATGTTTGCTATTAGAGAATCAATTCTCTATTCTATTCTGATTCTAAGGGCGATATCTCTTAAAGTATTTGACATCGGTGAGCTTGTCGATGAGCGCAACGACGTATTATTAGAGAATCGCACGGCAGTTGAAAGCTTTGACTTGTAAAGGATGTTTTATATAGTATGCCTACTTACTATACAATCAAAGCAGTATATATGCGATGCGAGGTACTATAAAGCATGTTATAGGTATATAAATAAATAGGCGATGGCTAATCCTATGTATATAATAAATAATGCGAAATAAATGCGAAAGTGAGTTTGATTGTTTGTTATGCTTTCACACCTTGAATAACCGAATGTAATTAAATATGGCAAGGATCCCGGCGATATATTCCGGGGAAGACCATAGGATGTATTTGTTTGTAGGAGTTTTCATCATCGCCATCCATCACTTATCCATAATTAATGCGCAAGCATTACTGTGTTTCGTTGAAGGGTAATGTTTCCAGCGAAATTACAGGCCAAGGGATTTAACATCTTATATCCATTCTCATGCAGGTATTGAACTATTGTAGTTTAAACATCTAAATGGCACTAAATTGTTATGGGTAAGCGTGACCCCTAAAATCAGGCGAGCGCCTTACTTACCTCGTCCGCCAATTACTGACATAAAAAATCTAAGCTAAGACTGAAATCCTGGGTAGTGTAATGAACCCCATACAGCACCAAGGTCGCTTACACTTAGCTCACCGAAGCACACCCAGGCACAGACAGCTTAACTTCGAGGCGAATGCTCGTATATTTTTCACATTTACTGCGAAACGCTCCGTCGCTAACCATTGCATTTTATTATACCCAGGGTCGGACTGGGCCGGAAGGGCCCGGGTAGCTGACCACAAGCCTGGGGCCCGAGACTAGATGATGGTAGATGAGTAAGATGGGATACTATCGGAAAATACTGAGATACACAAATTTAAATAAAGAAAATATAAAATTATATTAACAACGATGTAAGAAATTATTAGGTATGGACAATAAGCACATCAGGTTACCTACTTACCAGTATAAAAGAACCTCCCTTAATAGGCTCCCTTTTATTTTTCCGTATCTCGGAACCAGATTTGTGAATATGCCGCTGAATGTGACTGAAACCATTAAGTTTATCAATTTGAGTAAGTAATCTATACATATACCTAATAAAATGTAATACCTCTCCGGTAGGAAGCCTTCGATCGGAGTTAGTCCGGTGCAACATCACAAGAGTATCAGCGATAATGGCAATACCAACCGACAAAACAATGGAATACGATGGAGCGCGCGTCGGTTATCCCCAACCACAAGATTCTTTACTTGCGTAATGCGTCATTTAATTCAATCATCAGAAATATGAGATGAGAGTGAATACATACGTTACGTTCGTTAATTGTTATTTATAAATATTTCAGTACCAAATCTGTCAAGTTTATCATCACCAAGATCATCATCATCTAAATATTAAATTTCCTTTTTTTAAATCTATGAAACAATGTAAAATGTGATGCATTACGCTATAATGGTACACGTTTAAGTAAGTTGTAAGTAATTCGATCCATAATAATTGCCGTACAGAAAAAAAATCTAATCTAAGTAGTTTCAGGGGGTGCCTTGCTCAGGTTCAAGAATTTCTCTTATTTTTCTATTTTATTTCTCTCTAATTGTATGGTATATAGTATACAAACTATCTGATCCAGTTTTACATTAAGGTCTACGAAATATTAGAAAACATGTTAAAACAGATGAATGAAGTAAGTTAAGCCGTTCTCAACCGCGGAGCGCAGCTAGTATAAAATAATTATGCCCCACTTTTTAACATAAAAAACAACCATTACCTATCTTTCACACTGACAAATGAAAGTAAGCTCCCAAGCCTATTTCCTCTGCTCATTCGCTGCAAAAACATATTCAGGGGCTCAGCCCAAATAGGCGTTTCTTATAACCGAGATAAGAAAAACAACTTGAAAATAAATATTGAGCGGCGCGCGGCAGTTTCGTTGTGATTTCACAATATGTCTGTTTTAGAATAAATCCGCGCACAAACTTAGGTGGAAAGCAACATCCCATACCTACTAAATACATTAGCTAACGCCAAAACTATTTCTAATAATACTCGTATACTAACTGTCTTTTGTTTGACGTTCTTAATTAAGAAAATATTAAGAAAATTAAATTAAATTGCACTATAAGGGCTTGGTATTCCAAACAGTTTTAAGCGCTTAGTGGACCTTGCATGAAAATTAGCAACTGTACAGTACAAACTGTTGTTTACGGCTCAGCCGTGCGATTCAGAAAGTCAAATACTTTTTGAGATATCGCCCTTGTTCCATCCAACGTTTCTTGTCATCTCGTCATTTGTTTCACGGATGTTGTCAAACATGCAACGATGTTTGTTAGAGAATCGCACGGCAGATAGCTCATAGTTTGTACCTACTATATACGTCAACGATTCTTCTTCTTAGTCGTTAACACTCTTGCCAGAGTGGTCGTGGTCGTCAGTTCGGGTGGTGGCTTGCCTCACAATCCGTTGCCATTCCTCACGAATTGCCGTCTTACTTGCGCACATGTTCACGGGACCGTTTAGTACTGCCTTTATTTGATCGTTCCTACGTAATGGTGATCTGCCGCGTGGTCTTGTCCCTTCAATCTTGCCTTGAACCACAAGTCGTTCTATGGAGGCATCCCCGGGCCGCGATATAATGTCCAAAAAAAAAGTGAGGATGCGAGCCTGAACGTTGGAGGATAGACGCTGCTTTATGCCGAGTTCTTGTAGAATTGACTCGTTTGTTCTGAACTCAGTCCACGAAATTCTCAGCATTCTTCTCTAGCACCGCATTTCCAGAGCATCTATCCTCTTTCTCTCACTTTCTCTCAGGGTGCACGCCTCAGCAGCGTAAAGAAATATGGGAAAGACGAGAGCTCTTACAAGTCAACGATACGATTGCGTTATACTAACGCAAAGATTCGTCTTAGGACTGGTGTCCATCGAAGAAACCTTAAAAAGTTCTTTCAAATAATCATTAATGGTCATACCACAGAATATATAATAAATAGCATTAGTTCTAAAGTGTTTGTTAAGCCTCTTGGTTAACAATGCAACGTTATTAGCTACGCATTATCTTTATCTATATATATATTTAAAAATGAAACCCTACTCACGCTGTAACTTGAGAACGGATGAAACAATTTCGCTAATTCTTTTTTGTTGTGGTAATTATTGTACGGAGAAGATTCTTATGTAAAAAAATCAAGAAATGAAGGAATGTTATGGCGAGGCCGAAGGCCGAGCTTACAACCCGAACGAAGTCGCTAGTAATCAACGTTAGTAATACTTTTTTTCTTTTTTAAGTGGAGACATACGGTTGTACATTTGCCATTCCTCAAGTTAAACATGTTTATATTTAAAGATTGCATTAAGTGAGATATTTAGTAATGTAATTAGAATTAACTCAGATACTTGTATGTGTCTGTCACGGTAGAATAATAGAATATAATGATAGTAATAATCTGACTTGATACAAACATAAATGTTTACTTATTTAGCTTGAAGAATGCTACATGTAAATTCGTACGAGTCCATGCGTTGCACAAGCAAAACAAAACGATGGTTGCCATAACGTAAGCGAAATAAACGTTGGGAACATTATTAAAGTTCAAAAAGTTGCGGGTTACCTTCCGTGGTTACGTAATACTCAACCCTGTGTAATTTGAATACTTGTTCAGCACAATACAACGATGTCAAACTCTATCGTTAATTTTTCAAATTTAATACACGACTTATTTTCATTTAGGTAATTCAACGCGATATATTTTTATATTCCTACAAGTGACGAGACAGACAAGTCCTACACCTGATGGTAAGCACTACGCTTGCCCAGGACAGTTGCAGAGCCGTCCTGAACTTACAACTGTAGTTTTGCGCGGCATTGAACTGTTGTCGTCATTTCAAGACTTTGATATTTTAAGTTTAATTCCACCGTAATTGTTCTTGCTACAGCACTCATCACTCATCATTCCCTAACACAGTACAGTAATACTTGCGCACTATTGCTTCGAAGCAGAATCATCGGACACAGGGAGGGTATTGACCAAGACGCCCCTTTGCACTTTATACCTAGTAGGTCAGGTTTATTCTGTCTTTCATCCTGATAAGAACAGAGTTTATGCTAATAGTAGGTAGGTACCAACAAAATGTAGCAGTAGTAAAACGTGGTTATAGCCAGTTTTAATTTTGTGAGTTGCCATCGCGCAGTGTAGAGTAATAAAAATGTGAGAAACTGCGAAGGTATTTAAATTTTAATATTGTGACAATATCCAATGTAGAAAAGTTTTGAAGCAAATGTTAGTTTTAGTATTAAGTATGATTGCCCAAAAGCTTTCTTCTAAACTATATTCAAACCATACTACACTTAGATATATCCCACACACTAGAGATTTCCTGTGTCACGCGGGGCATAGACGCATAATATGTTAAACACATAGTTCAGTCAGTTCTTTTAATAACATGTAGATAGGACGACAAAACACACTTTTGAAAAGACAGAGCAACAAATAAACTAAATAATACGAAACAAAGCATACAGAAACAGATACGGTTAGACAGAAACAATAAAAGCTACAAATGAAGGTGAGTCAAAGCAAACGATCGAAAGGGTCGGGCTTCAGCCGCCGACCGAAATAGGTGGGATCGATCAATGACGTCACACCGCTTCATGTTATTCTAACCTCTTACAGACATGACATAACTTCTGATAACATAGTTGCACATACCTTCGGGTGTGTGTAGACTCTAATATATATGTTATTAAGGATTTGTGCCCATGTTAGACAATTTTGATCATAACTACAAACTTAAATTTAATACGTAGGTATATAACAACTTATTACTAAGGTTAATGGTACTAATGTAATTATCAAATCAAAATATGTTTCACACTAGACGTGGTTTCACCCGCATGGTGATGGATGATGATGATGAATAGTATCCTATGCGTCATTCCAGCGCCTTATCTATCTACATACCAACGTTAATCCAAACCCGTTTAGACGTTCTGGCGTGATTTAGTAAACCTCCATCAATCCATCCAAACATTAGCATTTATAATATTATTAAGAAGTAAGATTAACAGGAATAGCTCGTATAGGAAACGCTCGTAGCGGAGCTCGACTTGCCGTTCTTAACCGATCAACAAGTTAAGCAACACTTGCTGCAGTCAGTATTTGGATGGGTGACCACTAGTTGCATTTTTCAACTGAACGCTTCCGTGCTTCGGAGGGCACGTTAAGCCGTCGGTCCCAGTTGATTGTCTTAGGACAACAGTTGTTAGGCTATGTCGAGGGCCTTCGGGCGGCCTGAAAACTTCGACATGGGTTGGCCACTAACCTATCCACCAATCCGCACTGGGCCCGCGTTGTGGATTATGGCCCAACTCCTCTCTCTGAGAGGAAGGCTCGAGTCCCAGCAGTGGGAACAAAATGGGCCGATTATGATTATGAAGATTAACATAGGCATTTGCTACTTGCAGTTTGTAACAAAATACATTCGTAGGTACTTCATGTTTTCAGGATAGAAAATGTAACTTATGTTATTACCTCATTACCAACGTAATATCTAACTTAAGTTATCCACGTACCTACTACGTACATAACAAAAACTATCACATTCCAACCATATACCATACCTAGTGAATAAATACAATCAAAGTAAACCAAATTGCAGTTTTTAACTAACTAGTAATTTCACTAATGTACATGTACCTAACAAACAACCTAATGCTCTACTATTAGTTAATCTATTCCAATAATGCATCTTTCAACATGCCGTATTTCTAATCGTTAAATAACTTACTAAAATTACTTATCTACAATTAATTATGTCAAAAATACAAATGAGCAAATGTGCAAGGAAAAATACAAAACTATATTGCTTTTAACACACAGCTACAAATACGATAAAATAAAGAAAATTATAGAAAATGGCGTGCTAGTTGTTTTTTTCACTTGCCAACTGCAAGGTGAGTGAACGTAGAGCCTACTTGAAAATATAATCATGTGATAAAATAAAATGTAATAATATTTTAAAACAATATAATAAATTGTTTGTTTTACTTACTCAACGTACGTACACATTAATTTATTAAAAAATGTATCCTATATGGATTTTTAGCGGCATAAAACCTCTTTTGATACAAAAAATATTACCCGGTTAAATTGAAAATACTCTGTTTACTCGCCCATAACTTGCAGGAAGATACTTATTTAACTTTGTAGCTATAATTCTATTATGCTCTACGTTACAATTTTATTATGCATGTGTTTAATAAGGCTCACTTTACGAGGAATTGTGTTGAAAAACCATTAAAAACATATATCCAGATGAAACAAACGGTGCGTTGATAATACTCTCAAACTTTACATCCAATTATACGGATCCAACAAAACTAACATTGAGTTGTGGCCGAAATAGAAAGGATCGATGGGTGACGTCACGGGGGCCTGATGCTCTAATTGGCCTCTTCAATAATTCAGAGAACGACCCAAGTTACCGCGTACGTGTGTTTGATTGGAATTCTATTAGATCTATAAGTACGCAACGACTTCTACATAAACTAAGGTCAAGTGGAGAAAACCTCAGTTTCTTTGGATGTACACCTAGAAACCTAAATATCTAAGTCAGTATTTATTTTTCCATTAGTTTTGTCAGAAAGATATTGTTATAGATGGATTTATTTATTTACCAATATCACAATTAACCATCATTTAGTAGATTCGTCTCGCGGTTCCGCTCACGCGAGTAATGCGTGCCCCGCAGGAACATAGTTTCACAATTAATTCTAGTATTAAAGGTAACACTGTGTTGTGGGTAAGAATCTCAACAATGGTCTTCAATGATTTGATTAAATTTTCCTAGATTTGTGCTTAGTTTGAACGTTTAATAGTGGTGGATTCGAGTGTAATCAAATTGTACTGCTACTACAATTTCATGAAACGTTAATTTGGTGTTTTCCTCATCAATCGCCTTAAAACGAGACTTATACAATACAATGATTTAATGACAGACTTATTTATGTGACCTGATTCTGACTATTTAAATAAAAATCTCATAATAATGTTCGTTGTGATGCAACTATAAATAATATAATGAACATATACCTAAATAATTTTAGGTAAGGTAGAAGTACAGACGTACGAATCTATTAGGAAAAAATAATAAAGTCCTGGAAAGTCAGTTTACGGACGATAATTTTACGTAATAACGTCAAAAGACAAGGATCGTGCTTCTCTATCGCTTGTTCCGCGCTCTCGCTTGCACGCTCGGGTCAGACGTAAGGTGACAACGAGTCATGCTTTTTCGTGGGGGCAGCCGGCGTTCATCGATTTATAATACTGAAAGAAACACCAACGTCTCGCTTCTACACCGCAGTGAAGATGGCTTCTGTAGGTTTAATGTAATTAAATTAGCATTTATGATTTTATAATGACGTTACATTGCAATTTGTCTACAGAAATAGTAGAATGGCTTTTTGGGTAATTAACGAACGATAACTGGAGTCGAACTACAGTTGCAGCGGGATAGATTGTTGAACGTTGTGAAATAATAGAATTGGCCTCCAGGGACTAGGTATATACGTGTCACCAGGACCGAAAGGAGTGAAAGTGGAAGCAACAGTGACCTGGAGGTCTATTACCAACCCGTGAGACATATTGTGTATACATTAACAGTGATTTTTTTTTATATATTTTTATATAGTGTGATAAAAAAAACAGTAAATTTCTACCACCGAACACGACAGGTGTTTGGCCATAGAAGAAATACCTTAATGGTATTCTCGAATATTCCGAATTTCCGGCACCGCATTTACTTTTTCTTTTTACTTTTGATTTTTCCTTTCCGTGTTATGCGATTTGATGAAAAATGTTTTTAATTAATGGTTAATGTGAGATGTGAGACATTAAATTGTAAACTCTCATGTCTGTAATTTCGCCGGCAACCATACTTTCAAACTAAAACACAGTATTGCGAACATTACTGCTCCACTGTAGATAATGGCATGGTGGCAGTACAGAATAAGTAACACACATGCAACTCACTTAACCATACACACTCTACGAGAGGCGTTTTGCCTCTACACGAGGCATCCTCAGGAGATATCGACTCGTCGAGGGCTGGAACGCGTGTTTTCTCATTCGATCGCTCGGCTAGTGACGTTTGATAGAGTTACTTTCTTAGCATTTTCCATTTTCCAGCGTAAGTGTAACTAAATATTTTCTTTCAATATCATATTAATTGAAACTTCCTGCGGTCACCTTTTGGATGACCGATAGTCGTATTTCAACTGAACGTTTCAATACTTCTGAGCCATCATGCTATTTTTGCTTTAGCACCAGCCGTGTGATTCTCTAAGAGCAAACACGTTGCATCTTTGACAACATCCGTGGAAAAAATGACGAGATGACAAGAAACATTGGAAAAACAACCTTGTTTACAAGGGCGATATCTCATAAAATATTTGGAATCGTTGAGGTCGTCAACGAGCGCATCGACGAATTACACACATCAACATGGTCTAGGGATATTTCAATTAAACCTAAATAACTAAAATTCTTTTAACTTTTTGTTAAGACACCTACACATTAAAATAAACCTCGTTTAATAGCCTATCTAATCTTATAATAAACTTTTAGATAAAGTTAAATTTAAAGAAACTTAGAAGAAGAAGAAAAATTCAGACAAAATTTCAACGACACGAATTTCTGCCCAAACCATAATCGTGCCACCTTGATATGCATGAACTTGGTGTGGGTGCTGCAGTCGATTCCGACGTCCAGGTTTTCTCCAAACGCGTACTTTTCGCGAATCAGGATGAAATTCAAACCTGGATTCATCAGTGAAAAGCACAAGTGACCATTGAGAATAGTTCCAGTTTTAGTGTGCAATAGCCCATTGTAATTTTCTTCCTCGATTGCCTCTCCTTAGCGCTGGTACCCGAGCACGTAGGTTGATTTCATGCAGTCTTTTTCTCAAAAGTTCTTGCAGTTGTCTCTCTTCTCGTCGAAGTTTGACCGCTTACCAGCAAACCATACTCTCTCTGTAGCCTTTGAACCAATTGCATCGCCGTTACAGTTGGTTGACTTCGTGCAGCATTTACTATGAATCGGTCCTGTACACGTGTTGTAATGCGTCGAGGTCCTCTGTGCCGTTCCACCACTTCCCCCGTGACACGATAACGTGACCAAAGACTGGATATAACGCTCTGACTGGTCCTCATGGCTTCAGAAACCGCAATTAGGGTAGCGCCAGCTTGAATCATGCCCACTGCTCTTAACATTTCGTTCCTGGTCAAGTGTCTACATGGCATGATTAAATGAACACCGGAGATGCGTTTGACAAAGATATATAGAAATTTATGGAGTTTTAATTAAGTAAGAAGTTCGTGAAGATTTACTTTTTTGGAAGAAATTCAATGAATGCGAATTTCATCTTAAAACAAAACCTTTTATATACAAATTTGAATTTAAAAAAGGAACTTAATAATGTTTTTATAATCTGTCATCAATAGTTGTTTGTAAGGCCAGTACTTTATAAGTTATTTAAAAAGTTTTATATATCCCTAGACCATATTGACGTGTGTATTACAGAATCGCACATGACATGCATGACATTGCGGATGAAAACTCCCGCAGTAGGTTTGGCCGCTAACTTGCCTATCTGTCAAGCCGCACTTGGCCTCGTGGCCTATATTCCATGACCTCCTTGTGATAATGCTGCATTACTCATATCATAATATATGCTACTGCTTTATTAAGTAGCATTATTTAATTACTAAGTATAAAGAATTACTAAGTTATGAGTAATTAATATTTTATGACATACCTTTATTGTAAACGTTTACCATATAATTTTGACTCAGGAATGTAATTATACTACCACACAGATTTAACTAAGAAATAACATGGAAATTCACTCGGTCGGTCGTTCCCTACTATATGTCAATATAATTATCTATATCTATATGTATATATCTTAATGTAAAAATGTCTGTGTTCATGCACTCCGTCAAATCATAGGCAGTAGATAGCTGCAGCCTATGACTTCGTCCTCATGGAACAAAGTATTCACAAAGGTATGACCCGAATATATCAATGCGTTAATTCAAGGTAGCATATTCTAATTCTTAAACCCGTTGAACCGTTTAAGCGTGAACAAGTATGTTATTATACAAAGGTATGTTTTTTTATCCTACAAAACGCGCTATTCAAGCTATATACGAAATGGGTCCCAGCAAAACTTTGAGAGGTTTATTTAAAGAAATCAGTATATTACCTAACTTTGCCCTCTTTATATTTGTAAATATAATGTATGTAATTTCATAAATATAAGTTAAATAGTGATCACCATCCTTTTATTACTAGGAATAAGATAGGATAGCTGTACCTAGTTTTAGACTTGCAAGACTATGAAGTCATTCCTAGGAATTTGTGTGCGTTTTTACAATAAAAACCCAAAACATATAACTGTGCTCACAGAGGGAAAATTCAATATGACTGTAAAAACGTTCTAGTAAAAAAAGCATATTATATAAAGTGCAACATTATATAGAAGACAAAGTTACTTGGAATACTCCACTTCTGGCAAATTGACATTTGTCCCCCATGAAATGTCATAATATAATACCTAAGTAGAAACATTGTAAAATCTATATGATAAGAATGACCCGAGTTTCTCGCCGCTTGTTCTCGGCAGGCTCTATAATATTTTGGAACGCGGAGGTAGAGTCTTTTAGATTATAATGAATAATTGACGTTCAGAACTGCGTCTTTGATGAATAAATTATATAAATTATTTTTACTTTCGACTTTTACCAAATCACACTTTATTCACTGAGTGAGCAAGAATTCCGTCCCCGCAAGACGGTTAGTCAAATAGAGAGTTAAAATTCGATGCTCGGACCAGATTCTCGGTGGCCTAGTTGGTAAATGGCGTCTGACACGGAGAGTCAGAAAACCGCGGGTTCGAATACCGTCCGAGGATGGATTTTTCTCTCTATAAATTTCAATGTTTGAGCAAGAATTGATTTTTGCGAAAAAATACGGCCTTTTCGAGCTAATAAGGTATTCACCAATTCACTGATTATCTACGGTTTTTTTACAATTGTGCACAAATACTTTTATACATACAGAGCATTATTAGTTTTGCGTAGCACTATACTGTGCTCTTCGGTTCGAGACATTGGTTTATGAGTCTCTATCGCCCAGTGATTTTACTTGCTACCGTGCCCTTCACACTAATGCTTCGCGGCAGAATATCTGGCACTGCGGTGGTACCAACCAAAACGGCCACAAAAGGCCATCTATCCCGCCGGCGAAAACTTGATTTGTTTGTGCATCGCTAACTCTTGAAGGCCTGTAGGCGACACATGTTACAATTGTGTATCATAATATATTTCAATATGTTTTGTAGCATATTTCTTTGTTTATAGATTTATAAAATATAGGTACTAGATAAGTAATTATGAAACACTTAGCGCCATCTGTTGCAATATTTGAAATTAATAATAAAGTTGAATTTGGAGGGTGCGTGTCGATTTTTTATAATTTTGATGTCGGTACTTTGGTGAAAAAAGGTCGCGGTTACGAGCTTGAACGGTCCGCACGTACGCAGTTATATTAATAGATTTCTTCACAAAATCAGTGTTTTCGACGCAGTGTTAAGAACTAACCCGCACCCCCCAGTTCTTTGTCGCATAATATATATATATTTTTCATTTCTATCCTTTATAAAGGCCATTGTTTATATTACAAGTAAAGAAAGTCTCCACTGCAAGCGATGTTAAAAAAGGTACTCTTAAACAAACAAGAAACGAAGGCTGTATTAGTCCGATTACACAATTTAATTTTAAAACAAAAAGTAACTTTGTACACTTACACCATTTTCCTTCACAATGCACAGCGACCGCAGGGAGAATTTGCAGTTCTAAAATTAGTTGGAATATTCCCGCAGCTTTCCACAAAGTTCTCTTGAAGGTCGCTATTAAACTGTAATTGTAATAGTGAATATGTTAGCTCTGAAAATTGAACCGTGACTCCACTGCGTTTTAGTTTTCCAATTACCCCATATCTGAGAGTTAATTCCCAAAGCAGCCGTGCGATTCTCTAATGATTCGTCGATGCGCTCGTGGTCGAGCTCACCGATGTCCAATACTTTATGAGATATCGCCCTTGTACACAGGGTTGCTTTTCCAACGTTTCTTGTCATCTCGTCATTTGTTTCACGGATGTTGTCAAAGGTGCAACTATGTTTGCTCTTAGAGAATCGCACGGCTGTTGTATAGGTATCACAACTAAACGTCCGTGCGTCTTATTACGTACCATTACAGTAATGGGGTTCCGTTACTTCATTAGCATGAAAGAAGGAATAAAAACTTATCAAACTAAATAAATGTTTAATTTAGGCATTGAAGACTTATGAACGTCAATTATAAATAAATGTATACTTTTAAAGACTCTATACAGTATACTGCCGCGTTCTCAAGTAAATATAACATAAATGTTTTTACAGCGTATTAATAGATGGTACAAGCATGATGCCATGCATAAACAGATGCATTTCGTCAAAAGTGACGTAATGTACTGCGCCCGTAATCCTGAGACATTAAGTTGTTAAGTCTAATGTGCCTGTAATGTCGCCGGCGCCCATAACCTTCAAACCAGAACACAGTATTGCGAACATATATAACTATAACTACATTGCAGTAGAAATAGGTAGGTATAGTGGTAGTACTTCCTCGGACGAACTCATTCACAAAGAACTCTACTGCACTAAAATGATAATGAGCGAAGTGAAATCATCTATTGTTCAGGATGTTATGGCTGTCTAGAAGATAACATTGATAGTTGAGTTTATTTCGTAACGTACAAAATAAGACCAAATGATAGCTATTTTTCAGCATATTTTTCTCCTTTTTGCATAATATAGCATAAACATTATCCTACTAATATTATAAACGCGAAAGTTTGTGAGTATGGATGTATGGATGTGTGGATCTTTGTTACTCTTTCACGCTCAGACGGCGGGGGCAATTTTGATGAAATTTGGTATGGAGGTAGATGAGGCGCTGGATTAACACATAGAATACTTTTCATCATCATCATCATCCATCACCACGCGGGTGAAAAAGCGCTTGGGCACATCATAGACAAAATAATAAGATCTCCGCCTGCGTCAAGATCGTAATGATGACAGTTCTGTTAAAGTATGTGTCAGTTTCTGATAGCTTAGTCAAAAGCCAAGTCAATTTGACAGCTGGATACACTAGACGTGCTCGGCGACCGTCAAGGGTGATGAAATGTAATGACAGTTTTTTTCCATTGTGATTAATTTTATATTTGTATGTACGTAAGTTCTGTATTTAATTATTAAAGTTTACTGATTGATACACAAAGTATTTAAATTTACTCATAAAATACTATTATATCAATTGCGTCTGACCTTGTAAATATTGTATGACATTTTGGTATAAAGGTAGATATAGATATGGCCTTGGAGAAGATAATAAGCTACTCGAAATACTATATATATAAAATAATATCGTGGAGTCCGTGTCTACACAGGGAAATGGTGATGCTGGGGTTCTAAGAGCCATTCTAATTCTTAACCCTAACGTTGAAGCAATGAGCTATTGAGGAATATGGAATTGTGAATACACGAGGTGTGGTGCGTCAGCGCCCCTATTTGAGGAATAATTCGGTGTCGCCCGGTTAGACCTACATATGGAAAAGTCCATTCGAAGCTATTAAGCAGTTCATTGAGAACGCATACTAATCCTGCGCAGACATAGTCGCGGGCACCAGCTAGTATAATGCTTAAAATTGATGTATCTAACAACCTTTCATCAGTAGATTGGTGTTTATGTAAATTAAGTATTACCTATGTATATTCCGCTGTGAATTGGACTTACAAAAAATTAATTAGAAAAAACATTGTTTTATGAAATGAAATGTTTTTATAAATATACCCGTTTTGTTTCAGGCCGAATAAAGTTTTTTTGAGCGTAAAATATCATCAAAATTTTTCGTAGCCTTTTCCTCGATTACTTTATTTTATAATTTCGTCGAAATTGCACTAAAAACAGAGTGAAGTGAACCAAAGTATTGATATGCAAAAATATTGCGTGAGACACGCCGTGAATATAATACCTGAGATATTTTTTCAAAAGAATCGCTTCGTACATCGCAATGTATTATTCTAAAATTCATGTTTTTAGTGGAGCAACGTGGATATATTTGCAAAGGGTGAGAGGGAAAAGGGCAAATAAAAGGGATTCTATTTTTCAAGGACCCCATCACATTTACATCATTTGTTATGGTGTTTACACCTTGTTAGGATTCCGTATAGTCAAATGAGAAAACGGTGCCCTATTGTTTGCTATCTTTTATCATACTAAATGGAGTAGAGATTGTAATAAGCAACGCGCACGAGTTTTATACGACGTTTTTCAACACACTTACTTACTTGAAAAAATTTCAGCTCATAGTATTTTTATTTATTAAAACAATTATTGAAAGTACAATTGGTAAAATTATAGGTTAACGCTTTGCTATTAGAACGTCATTAATTTCATCTTGGGTGACTTGAGTGAATGTTGGAGATTGCGGATTGTTCTCGTAGGGAGTAAGAAAAAGTGTTTCATCATTATTATAAGTAGCAGATACTAAATCGGTCTTGACATCGAAAGACGTTAAAGGAAGCGGTTCTGGACTTTTTTTTGTTGTTTTGGTTCTAAATTGATATCCTGGGTTATCCTGGCGCTTATGTTTGCATTATTTTGTATAGAGTCTTCTATGTGTATAATATTCACCCACCATGGCGCTTTAATGTAAGCAAATCAGCTCCTGAACCAGCTAATAATGTGGCTGACGTTCGCCTAAAGCTACGAGTATGTCCTGTATATGATTCTGCATCTGGTAAACCTAGAAACTTTGCGATTTCTTTCGGAATGGTACAAAATTTATTTATTCCAATGCATTGACTTGTACATTTAACTTTTTGATAGTTTTGAAAAAATCTGTCACTCTTTTCTGTCTCAAAATCTGTCAAAACCTGTCACATTTTCTCACTTGTGTGGGAGTAAAAAGCACGCGTTCGAAATACGCTGCATTTTGATTCTAATTACCGTTCAATAAGAGTCCCTTTTCTAAAGGGTTATGTAGACGCAATGTATGTAATACATAGTCAGATACAGGCATATTATACAGTTGATTAGCGTTTCTTGTTTTAGCTGTATAAAATCGTTGTGTTGTGTAAACGTATAACCTGCGTTTTTAAATTGCGGTCACATAAAAGTATTTGAAACCGGTCAAGCGTCTCTTTGAAACTATCACCAGGCCAACGACCAAGCCCGTCTCATCACATGGTAACATAAAACCATACCGTGTTTTCCTATTCCATAATACATTTTGTATACCGATACTAGCAATTGGCTTTTCTCTTACAAGATTTGTTTATATACGGGTTGGCTTTCCCTTTCGTCACTTATAATAATGATATATTCTTTCTACGTAAAAGGTATACTAAATGAAGAAGACAGTTGACCTATTTTAACCTGCTTTTTCCACTGAATACACTCCGTTAAGTAAAATAAAAAAATAATTTTTGTGCACGCATTGAATATGATGTCATCTCTTGAGAGTCATGAATGAAGTCTGGATATCATTAGAGGATAGAATCTTCTAGATCTGCTACTCGGTTTTTGACCACATCAACGCTTACCACTGGTAAGTTACCAGTAGGCCGAGCACGAAAATCTGCTTTAGTTTAACGTTATCGTTTCGTTGACGTATTCAGTACAAACTATGAGTTATCTGTGCCACTATTGTGCTAGATAAATGACAGTATTTACTAAATACGCTGATGCGATTACGTTACACTCAAACTGATTTTCGTGCTCGGCCCACTGGTGAGATGATTGAATTTAATGGGCTAACAAAAATTTTTGATGCCGAGAAAAACCCCCACAATGGTCACATCATTGATTCTGATTTGGTGGATTTGAATTTCTTCTAGTTTTGACGTGTAATAGTGGTGTATTATTAAGCGTCAACTCGTGTGTAAAATCTTATTTGATGCAACTATAATAATTTATTTAAGTTACTCGAGGAATGGCAAATGTACTAACAAACGAATTCATTTATACAGGAAAAAAAATCTATTCGCCTAAAATATACGTAACAATTCATAGAATAGTCTATTAGTGAAACAACCCACGTTTTAGTGTGTTATTTGCTGTGAGTCTCTCCTGCAGTTTACTGGACGCGGTAAAAGCTTCCGGCTAAGCGTTAAAGAAAAATTGACCCGACAGGAAATGGTTTTACGCAACATTAATTGACATGATTTCTTTGTAATAAATATCCCGTTTAGCTATTGTGACGTCGTGCCCAATTTCTTGCTCCTATCCATCGCATTGCCTGAATTATTTTTTGCTTATAAAATGTTATCAAAATGAAATGGTTGTTTTGATTATTATTAATTATTCTGACACACTGTTAAGAATTAATGAACTTCGGTCGGAGTTTAATATGTAATTGATTGGTCAAAACCACAAATCTGCCCTTAGTTTGGTACGTAAAGACAAGAAACAGTACTGTTGAAGTATGCACGTTTAGACTTTATCAACTTTGATTTCGGACAAAGTGCAAAGTACATACATCAAAAAAAGTTTGCGATCACTTCGATCGAAATCTTTTTTATGGTAGATTATATTAAGATTTTTCCGCCTTTTTACTTGCTATTGATGGAATTGTCACACCATTCCGAGTGAACCATGGGCACCAGTTTGTACTGGTCGATGATAATGCGGCCGCTCACCGAGCTGAACGAGTCAATGCTGGTCTCCGAGAATACTACACCAACAGGTTAGACTGGCCTGCCGGCTCGCCTGACTTACACTCAATAGAGCACGCGTGGAATACTCTTAAGCGAGCTATTTGGAACTGTCAGCCACTTCCCCAGACAGTGGCAGAGCTCAGGGAAGCCGCTGTTGAAGAATAGGACAGGTTACCCCAAGAAATGCTGGATAGCTTGATTCTCAGCATGCCCAGGAGGATCACCGCATCTGTTGAGCCGGGGAGGAGTTGATATTATAGTAAACAAACCTTTTATTAATAGATAGTTGGTTAAGTTAAATTTAAAAAAAATATAAGCTTATGCTATAAAAAATATATATCAAATAGTAAATATATATCAAATAATAAATATGTATCAATATCTACTCGTATCACAAACTTTTTGATATGTGTAGGTACTTGTAGACAAGCCGGTTGGCGCAGTTGGTAGCACCCATCCCCCCCGAAGGGTTCTCGCATTGACGTAGCGGGGGGGCTCAGTAGCCGTGGCTTGAATCACCACGGTGAAGCCAAGAGGTACCCAAGGGCCTCGCCAGCGTTGGGGTGCGCTGGCCGGCTCAGGCGGGGCCGCTCCTATGGGCTTTGGCCACCAAGTCCACATAGGAGTGGCGGGGTCCGGGCGCTTTGGCGCAGACACGAGCAGGTGGGGCCCGGGCGCTTTGCGCAGGCTAGAGGAGGGGGGCCCGAGCACTTTGGTGCAGGCTCGAGGAGGTGGGGTCCGGGCGCTCGGCGCAGACTCGAGGAGGTGGGGTCGCGGGGGGGCTATCCCCTGTAACTGACGTAGCAGGCGGTGGGGCTACGTATCCGACCCACCGCAGGGAGACCACGGGCGTCCAGACACTGGGAAGTTTGGCGCCCATTGTTGGCAGGTTTGGTCTCCGAGGCAGTTGCGGCGCGCCATGTGTTCTGGCGTGCCGCGAAGAGAAGGGTCCGGAAACGGACTGCCGCGGCGGGTTCGCGGTCGTGTGCAAAATCTGTCCCGCGTTCCCGCCAAAAGCGGCAGTGACGGAACACCCCGGGGTTTTGGTCGGTATACGGACTCCCACATTACCACCTACCTCCCCGTGGTAGGTGGTATTCATAAAGGATTTCCCTGGGATAATAAAAAAAAGTTGGTAGCACCCCTGCCTTCTGAGCCGCTGATCCCAGGTTCGATCTCCGGACAGGTCAAAAATGTGTGTGCATGAACATGTCTGTTTGATCTGTGTCTGGGTGTTTATATGTATATAAGTATTTAATATCAGTCATCAGGTTACCATAGTACAGGCTCTGTCTAGTTTGGGACCTGAAGACCTTTGTGTGGATCTTGTCCCATATTATTATTATTATCTTATTCCATTTGTTTCTCGGATTACGTCCGGTCCTTTACAAAGGCATAAGTGGGGCTGTGGCCAACACTTGGAGGCCTGTTTGGTATAAAATATACAATGCAGTATAAGAAAACCGACATTTTGGATGAAGGGTAACATAGTACTTATATCTATTACAAAAATGTATAAAATGGTAAGGCTATTTATATGAACTTATTAGTGATAAGGGATATAGTGGGCTATGGACAAGACTATATGGCACCTGCCAATTTCAGTCTCATTTAAACAAATTTTGGGCAGGTGGTGAGTAGCCACCCACTAAACGGGCCCCCATAAGGGCCACCATGAATGATAACGTTGGTGTGGATGGCTGAAGGGTGTCGAGAGGTGTGCTGCGGTTTCACTAGAGCGCTACTACCGGCGTTATGCCCTTTAATACTTCCAACCTTGAAGCTTTTTGTTGTTTGCTCTTGCGTGTACACCCCCAGACGGCCAATTAAGGCAAGCCGGGGGTCAGGGGTCTCATTTAGCCCCAGGGAGGATAGGGTCCACGGTGTCGCCACTCACCGACGGCTCGCCGCAAAGCCGCCCTGCGGTATTATTATTATTATTCCTTTTATTCACCAAATATCACGGATTTCATCCGGTCCTTTAGAAAGGCATAAGTTGCCAACACTTAGAGGCCTGTTTGGTATAAAAATACAAAGGGGTACGAAAAACAGTAAAAAAATTTAGATGAAGGGTAACACGGTACTTATAACTATTACAAAAGTTGGTAAAATGGCCAGGCTATTGATATGAACTTATTAGTGATAAGGAAGATAGTGGGCTATGGAAGAGCTTATTATTATTATTATTCTCTGTATTTCAATTGTATCACGGGTTTAACCCGGCCCTTTACATAGGCATAAGTGGGGCTGTAGCCAACACTTAGAGGCCTGTTTGGTATAACAAATACAATGTAGTATAAAAAAACAGAAACTTTTGGATAGATGGGACATGGTATATCTATTATAAAAATGCGTAAAATGGCAAGGCTATTGATATATCGGCGCGGATACAATAATTAGCCAATAATAATTAGTCTATAACAATTAGATATGTTAAATTGATTATTTGAATTGATTTGTAAAACTTAGATTCATACTTTTGAAATTGTTAACAGTAAATTATTCCAATTAAAATTCATACTTTAATTATTCTCAAAATGAATTAAGTTTATTACGATGTACAATTAGTTATAAATCGCATGCCATTACATTGTATTGCAATCTTAATGTTTAAAACGACCACGTGCAAGTACGCCGTAACCTATAAAAGCGGTCGCACTGGCGACGGGAGGGCGCCCCACCCAAAGTACAGGCATGAGTGTACAACGCGACGATCCTGGTCGCGGTGTGGACTCAGGTCACGGAAATGGGGGGAGGCGAGGTAATTCAGTTTGTAGCCCCAGTCAAGGTAGTGATTCCGATCACGGTGTATGCTCCGGCCGAGGTAATGATTGTGGGCCAGGTACACAAGGTATTGACATCGTGGAGGTCTCTTCTCCGTCAGATATGATCTTATTAGTGATAAGGAAAATAGTAGGCTATGGAAGAGACTACGGCACCTGCCAATTTCAGTGTCATAATAAATTATTGGGCAGGTGGTGACTTGCCATCCACGAAACGGCCTTCCCATAAGAGCCACCATCTATGGTGACAAAAGGGGCAACGTTGGTGTGGATAGCGAAAGGGTGTCGAGAGGTGTGCTGCGGTTTCACTAGAGCGCTACTACCGGCGTTATGTCCTTTAACACTTCCACCCTTCGAGCTTTTTGTTTCTTGCTCTTGCGTCTCCACCCCCAGACGGCCAATTAAGGCATTTAGCCCCAGGGAGAATCAGGGTCTACGGTGTCGCCACTCACCGATTGCTCGCCACAAAGCCGCCCCTGCGGTCTATTATTATTATTATTATTGTTACTTTTACTTTCTACTAACTATAAACATGCATAGATCAGCAGTCTTGTCTTTATTTTTCCCAAACTCCCAAATCCAGATACGTAAGTGTCTGGAGAGTGCGGTAACTTTTCTGTAACGCCTTTTGTCCATTATATAAATTTTCATACTCGTATGGTCGCTTGCGTGCGTAAGGGTCACCCAGAAAGTTTTGGGTGAGTCGAACAAAACAACGTAGACTAGCATTACATTTCTGTAACTCTGTTATGTACTTACACTGAACATAAGTACCACTTCAAACGAGATTTTAATAGTTTTCTCTATACTCCTATTTCACCTTTGATCATCTCGGAAGTTAGTTCTTGAAAATATCTGCTTACGGCTAAGGTGAAATAACAAATGCAATTTCATTATAAATTATAGACTGTCTTACCTTTTCCATGACTATGTTAGGTACAAAAACAAAATATTTATGAATGAAACGCACGTACATTTACGTCTCCTGTATTTAGAAAGTAGTTGCCTCCCATCTCACTTTCACCCTTCTCGAAATCTCCAAAAAGGGCTGCTTATAATAAGTCAAGCACGATAAATAATCTTAATAAAAGATATAGGTTTTTTATAGGATAGGTTGGCAAACGAGCAAGCGGCTCAACGGATGGTAAGTGATACCGTTGCCCACGGTCATCCGGCCTCCGTAACCTCCCATAAACCGACGAAACGCAATAGCAAGCTATGTTACTCCACGTCAGTGTTATGTGGGAGTGTGTTACTTATCTGGTCGTGCCGGCCCATTCGGTGTGGTGTTGCAGCGTGGCACTACTACAAAAAAAGTTAAATATAATTCTTCTATAACTATTTGGTAGGTACTTACTCCATACATGTACACTCCAGCCGTGTTGTTTCTCGTCTTCATAGTTCCCAGGGGTAGAAGGCTCAGACTCCGGGAGGGTTTGCCACCGCTTCAGCAGCTCTTTGGTTTTGTCCTTAGTTTTGTTACATGCTTGCTTCCAGTTTTTGAAGTAGGTACTTGCGGGAGAACTTTGGTGAACCCAGAGAGGTAATCTTTGAGTCTTGTTTGCAAGGCAGAAAATATTATATTTTTTTTAAATTTTGAGATTGTTACTAAATATCAAGTAAGATATTATTACGGTATCATGTAATTATTTTTGCAATAATTTTTACAAAAAAATGGAACCGACTTCAACAATAAAATGTGTGAAATGACTTGTTGAATTCGGTACCATGATAATTCAAAAGTACCTATTATAACAATATTGTGCGTATGGTACTGACTTCGACGAGGTACTGTACCTCGTGGTTCAGAATTCAACAAGTAATTTCACACATTTTAGTGTTGAAGTCGGTTCTATTTTATTTGTAAAAATGTTTTTTTCACCTGTTTTAGTGACCGTTCTTACTTACGGGATCGATTGTCATTCATCGTCAATTAGGATATCATCGAGATGAGCGAAACACTTTAAAATTTTTGAGATGGTAATTTGTTACTCAACAACTGCTTGACCGATTTTGGTGAAATTTAAATGGGACCACCTAGGAAGCATACTCTATCAAACAAAAAAAAATTTATCGAAATCGGACAACTATGATAAAAAGAATGAAAAATAATGACAATAAGGTATAAAAGTGAGAAACCCTTATCCTAAAGAAAACAATTGAAAATCAGGCGTGGTTTTCACTCGTCCTCGATTTCGCTCGATTTCGACGTCGCCCGGGATATCTCGCTTAGCACTCAGTATTCATCATCATCATCACTCAGTCATCGACGCGGGCGTCCCGAATACCTTGAAAAAGACCACCGGATGAGATCGAAACTATAGTCGGATCTATTCGACAAGTCATTATCATCAGCCTGTAGCAGTCCACTGCTGGACATAGGCCTCTCCAATTGCACGCCACTTAGGTCTATCTTGGGTTTCTCGCATCCAGTTTTTGCCAGCCGGAGTGACGATCTGCGCAAGAGCGCAGATCGTCACTCCACCGTGCCTCAGGACGTCCTACACTACGTTTGCCGAGTTTCCACTGTAGAACTCTAGATCTATCCGACAAGTATTACGTGAGTAATCCCGTATTTTTCAGTAAAAATTAAAAAGCGCACAGCACTTCACTACATATAGTTACATATCAGCCGTGCGTTCTCTAAGAGCAAATATCGTTGCATCTTTGACAACATCCGTGAAACAAATGACGAGATGACAAGAAACGTTGGAAAAACAACCTAGTGTACAAGGGCGATATCGCACAAAGTATTTGACATCGGTGAGCTCATCGACGAGCGCAACGACGAATCATTAGAGAATCGTACGGTTGATTATCAGTGCCACCTTTGTTGGACTCGATAAATTATAGCTTATACTGAATACGAGTATAATTGATCTACGTCGTCGATACGATGACGTTACACTTACACAAATTTTCGTGCTAGACCCAGTGGAGTTTCACCCATAGTCATTCATATCCAATCAGTTAAATTGTTTAATAAAGTACGTAGTGACTCACGCCTAAACTCATCCCACCTCCATTTAAATAGGCCTGCTAGGCCAGTTTACGTATCAGAAAGTTTATCTCTTAAAACATAGCGCCTTTTCGCACTGGCCCGAGATTTTGCCAAAACAAATGAGTACACTTTCTGCTAGGTAGCACATGGACAAATTTATACAGCGTGTAAAAAAAAGGTGTAGTAATACTAAAACCACACACGCAGAAGCTTGCTTACAATCGGGACCTAACTACTGCGTCCCAGGAAGTAGTAAACATTCCGAGTTATGAGTAACCAAAGTTTTCTAATACTCAGACAGGTTCACCTGCCTGAAAACTAGGCCAAAGACGGCAATGACCTCCAGAACGTAACCTAGGTAAACAAGGGGCCTACGCAGGACCTGGCAAAGGTGTAGCGCGGGGAGAGGGCGCATGCAGGTTAGGGGGACCGAGATGAATGAAGAGATGGCGTAGGGATTGCAAAGCGCATTGACCCCAACAAACTCCAAGAATATGAATGTCTAAAATGGCTGACCAAAAAAATTCAGGATATATTTTTTTTTACTTTGTATGAAAAAAAAAAATTGAATTAAATTTTGATACTCTGCTATGTGAATCCTGACCATGTACATATGCACACCTTTCAGTATTACTACACCTTTTTGTTACACGCTGTATACGCAAGAAGGAAGGCGTCCCGTCTTCACGCAGGCTGATTTTAAAAAGATGAAGATATTAGAGCAACAATGACTATTCTTGACTCACTTACTATTTTTTTTATTATATTTTGCTTAAGTTCCTTATGGTGCTCAAATTATATTTAAATTTTTATTACAACCTGTATCACATCTACAAAAAAACTCTTCAACTCAAAAAACCACACATTATATACAAATTCATAAACGCATTTTATGCCATAAAACTTATAGTACGCCAAAATTAGCGATATCCTGCCAAACAGTTTGAAACTTGAAGTACGTAATACTTGTAGTAGATAGTTATTTATATTATATATCAGAACATATGAACTGAACCATAATATTTTGCACCTCTCTATTTATGGATGACATACACAATGTAATAAACGAACTGAAAGCGCTGGAAGTCTCAAACTCATACATAAGTAGGGGCTTTGATCAGGACCGATTTGGGTTGTGATGCGATGCATGGGGAAAAAGTAAGAAACTTTGTTTTATTTATATTCAGAGTGAGGAGATTGGATTTTAACCAAGACATAACAATTTCTAGAGCACTTTCAGCACTGTTCATATCAGCAGCGTTTTCCCAGGGCTCTCCTTTTATTACGAGTGCTGTATCATCTGCATAAGTAATAATTTCACAGTTTGGGATATTCAATTGACACAAATTGTTGACGTAAATAAGGAAGAGGGTGGGACCAAGAACACTTCCCTGAGGGACTCCAAAGTCACTCAAATGTTCAGCATCACTTGTAGTTGATTGTTTTTTTTCAGTTTGACTACGGTTTTCAAGTAATCTTGGAAAATTTACAAAGGAGCCCCCCGGATTCCAATGCGCTTCATTTTTTTTAAGAGGTGGGGGACAGAAAGAGTGTCAAAAGCTTTTGACAGATCAAAAAAGTTGCATATCGTCTTCATCTTCGTATCTAAGTTTGTTATTACTTTTGTGGTCAGTTCCATTACAGCATCATCAGCTGATCTAGCCCTTCTAAAGCCGAATTGATTAGGGGCTAGAATATTGTGTCTCTCCAAATAGCTTAGCAGCCGGTTGTTTGAGACTCTTTCCAGAATTTTTGAGAATGATGTTAATACTGAGATTGGTCTGTAATTGGTAACACTTTCTCTGTCCCCATCCTTAAAGATTGGACGAACTAAGGCCTTTTTTAACGTAATAGGGAATACCCCTTCCATAAGGCACATATTAGGGTGTGCTTTAATGGTGGGATGAGTGAAGACCTACATGTTTTGATTAATGAGCTAGGAATGCCATCCCATCCCACCGCACAATCATTACGAAGCTTATTAATAATGGAGTCTAGTTCCTGCTCATCAACAGGGAGTAGACCCATGGAGTTTCTGTTTGGATTCGGAACGGAGTTCAAAAGAAAACTTGTACTTTTGATAAAATTCTGTTTAGATTGAATTGTAACATCCAAATTTGTAAGAAGTGGTTTACAAAATTTGCCGATGACTTTTCATTAGATGATATGCGTAATAATTCGTCAGCTGGAGACTGCGTGGTTTTAATGTTTGCTATGTCTTTAATTACTTGCCATGTTTTCTTTGGGTTGTTTTTAGCCTTTTCAATTTCATTTTTTTCGTAATTACACTTCAACTTCTTTAGCAGGTTGTTGCAATAATTTCGATAGTGTCTGTAAGATATTTGCACAATCATATTTTGGGGTACTTTGCGACTTTGTATGTGAAGTTTATCACGTACCTTCATACATTTCAATAACCCAGTTGTGATCCACGGTTTCCTGTCCCTCATTATTTGCGACAAATTGTAGCTGTCTGACCTAAGAAAGAGTCTCACACATTAAATATCTCGGTGTATATATTGATAAAGTTCTCGACTGGCAAAAGCAAATTGACGTGCTAAGTGGACGTGTTCGAAAATTTATATATACTTTTAAGAAGCTTAGGGCATCCGCAGATGTGCAAACTCTCAATTTTGTATACTTTGCTTTGGCCCAATCAATATTGACCTATTTTATTACTGTCTGGGGTGGTACGTACGCTACTTTTATGTTAAAACTAGAAAGGGCACAGAGAGCTGTTTTAAAAGTTATGCACAAAAAACCCATCTACTTCTCCACGATTCAACTTTACAAATTGTGTGGATTTTTGACAGTAAGACAGCTATTTGTACTAAATACAACTTTGCGACAACACTCAAGCTTAAACTATGACCCAATCAACCGACATCTTAAGCGTCGTAAAGATAGAGTATGTACATCAAATTCCCACAGACTACAACTTGCTGCTCGTCATTTTAAGGTATTGGGCCCTCGTTTGTATAATTGTATCAGTAAACAGCTAGATATATATCCCTTCTCGAAGAGAGAATGCAAACGAGCTGTGATGACTTGGCTGCAAAATATGACGTATGAAAATACAGAGAATTTAATAAATTTTCGTCCTAAATAAATAAACGTAATATAATCTTGTTTACTTATTTGATATTTCTTAGTAACATGTACATACATACGCACACGCCCATACACACACACTCACCACACACATTCACACAAACACACACACACTCACACTCACACACACATACTCTAAGCACACCCAAACGCATATAATATACTCGTATAAGCAACTTTCCCTTACGCACACACGCACTAACACAAACATGCATTACATAATTATGTTTCGCTGATGCATCTTTAAATATTGTGTCTATATAATACTATCGAGTTTGTAATTAATCTATCATGGGAAGGAACTGTTACCCTGTAACACAGTTAATACTAGTACAGGGTACAGGGATTCCAAATCGTGTAAATAAAGTAACCACTTATTTCTATTGTTATCAAAATATACAAAACATTGTAGGTACCTAAGGTTGTAAATAAAGAATTATTATTATTATTTCATTTATTTCATTACGTTCACGGATTTCATCCGGTCCTTTACAAAGGCATAAGTGGGGCTGTAGCCAACAATTAGAGGCCTGTTTGGTATACAAATACAAAGGATTAGAAGAACTTATTAGTGATTAGGGATATGTTGGGCTATGGACGAGAAAACGGCACCTGCCAATTTCAGTCTAATTTAAAAAGATTTAGGCAGGTGGTGACTTGCCACCCACTAAACGGCCCAGCCTATAAAGGCCACCATGAGTGGTGACAAAAGGGGCAACGTTGGTGTGAATGGCTAAAGGGTGTCGAGAGGTGTGCTGCGGTTTCACTAGAGCGCTACTACCGGCGTTATGCCCTTTAACACTTCCACCCTTGGAGCTTTTTGTTTCTTGCTCTTGCGTCTCCACCCCCAGACGACCAATTAAGGCAAGCCGGGGGTCAGGGGTCTCATTTAGCCCCAGGGAGAATCAGGGTCCGCGGTGTCGCTTACACCGACGGCTCGCCACAAAGCCGCCCCTGCGGTATTATTATTATTTCTTTTATTCAAAACAAAATCTCGGATTTCATCCGGTCCTTTACAAAGGCATAAGTGGGGCTGTAGCCAACACTTGGAGGCCCGTTTTGTATAAAAAAACAAAGGAGTATAAAAAACAGAAAAAATGTTTGATGAAGGGTAACATGGTACTTATAATTATTACAAATATGGGTAAAATGGCCAGGCTATTGATATGAACTTATTAGTGATAAGGAAGATAGTGGGCTATGGGAGAGACTACGGCACCTGCCAATTTTAGTTTCATGTTAAAATATTTAGGCAGGTGGTGACTTGCCATCCTTTAAACGGGCCCCCCATAAAGGCCACCATGAGTGGTGACAAAAGGGGCAACGTTGGTGTGGATGGCTGAAGGGTGTTGAGAGGTGTGCTGCGGTTTCACTAGAGCGCTACTACCGGCGTTATGCCCTTTAACACTTCCACCCTTGGAGCTTTTTGTGTCTTGCTCTTGCGTCTCCACCCCCAGACGGCCAATTAAGGCAAGCCGGGGATCAGGGGTCTCATTTAGCCCCAGGGAGAATCAGGGTCCACGGAGTCGCCACTCACCGACGGCTCGCCACAAGCCCGTCCCTGCGGGTATATTATTATTATTATTATAATTATAATATGCTCGTGATTCGTTAATCACAGTTTTCTCAGTGATATGCGGTATATAAAAAGTACATTTGTAATTACATCATGACTTAGCATGACTTAGTCGGATGTGCGATAGAACGTGTCTGTGAGGTAGCTTGTGTAGAGGTGGAAAAGCATCTAGTGTTGTGTGTATATCGACCACCATATGGTAAAGAGAATAAATCAAATTTTCAAAATTTTATGAATACAATGGAATCAATTTTAAAGAAAATCTCTAAATGTAACAAACAAATCTATATCTGTGGTGACTTCAACATCGATCTATTAACAAATTCATCAGATAAAACAAACCTAATTGCACTGTTTAAATCATTCCATTTGAATTATTTATTCTTTGAGCCCACTAGAATAACTGACCATTCAGCTACCTGCATAGACAATATTTATTCAAATTGTAAGGCTAAGGAAACAACAATTATGACCGGTGTTAGGTCTGATCACAAGGGCCTTGCGATAAAATTTAATGGCAATAAAAACATGAAAAGATGATAATCGAACATAGGCCGTTAACAACTAGTAGGCTCGGAAAGCTTCAGCAAAATATTGAAGCAAAACTTTGCATCGCGAATCTTTCGGAAGAGGACCCTAAGGATTATTATTATAGATTATTAGATATCTTTAGTTAGTACCGAGATCAATGAAGTTTGTCCAAAGGTTAAAATGTGTACAACTGGGAAGTTAGTTTTTGGTGACTGGGCTACTCGAGGTATTCGAAAAAGTACAGATACCATGTATGAGTTATATCATAAAAAAAACTATGACATCTGATAAAGTTTTCCATAGCTATGTCAAAATTTATTCAAAATTATTTAAGACTGTTTGTATGCGTGCTAAAGCTTTGTTTATTAGAGATAAAATTCGGAAATCGAATAACAAAATATAAACAGTTTGGAAGACTATAAATACTGAGACCGGCAAAAATAAACCAAAAGACACTGCATGTGTCCTTGTAATTAACAATCAGACTGTCTCAGAACCAATAAATGTAGCAAATACTTTTGATAATTTCTTCTCTAATTTACCTCTAGAAGTCACCAAGTCACTGAATTCTTGCCCCAATGCAGCATAAGCTATTCTTAAAGCTAATTTCACGAACGAAGTTCCTAGTTTTTCTTTTGAATATACTTCAACTGTCGAAATTATAAAAACATTCAAAAGCTTAAATATAAAGACTACTGAAGACTTATGGGGAATGTCAGTAAAAATTGTAGAGCCAATTATTAGTTTTATGGGTCCTATTTTGGCCCGCTTATTTAATCTTTGTATAGATAGAGGTACCTTTCCTAATTTAATGAAATATAGTAGAATCACTCCAATTTTTAAGGCTGGAGAGAAAAAAGACCCCTCAAATAATAGACCAGTATCTATACTACCAATTTTGAGTAAGATCTTTGAAAAAATTATGCTCAAACAACTTTTGGCGCACTTCAACGAGCATTCAATACTGCACGAAAATCAGTTCGGCTTCACGAAAACAAGATCAACTAAGGATGCCGGTGTGAAGTGAATGACGTATGTCTTAAAGGCTTGGGAGAGCTCACATGATGCTATTGGTGTTTTTGTGATCTCTCTAAAGCATTTGATTGTGTGGAACACCGTATACTGATTCGAAAGCTTTTCCATTATGGTATTCGTGGAGCTGCGCTTGATGTCACGAGTCATATTTATCTGACAGGATGCAAAAGGTTGGCATAAATGGTGTAACATCTTCAGGATCTATAATTAAAATGGGTGTTCCTACAAGGGTCCATTTTAGGGCCTTTTTTGTTCTTAGTTTACATTAACGACTTGCCACTTATGGCCAAGGATCTTTGTGATATTGTTTTATTTGCGGATGACACATCTCTGATTTTTAAAGTAGATAGGAAAGATAGCACACTAATTCAAGTAAACAACGCTCTATCTAGTATCTCTAAATGGTTCTCAACTAATAATTTACTTCTGAATTCAAAAAAGACAAAATGTTTGAAGTTTTCTTTGCCTACTGTTCCATATTTGGAGTCCAACGTTACGCTTGATGGAGTTAAACTCGTAATGGACAAGGAAACAGTCTTCCTAGGCATTAAAATTGACGCAAAATTACAATGGGGTCCTCATATAAATGCCCTGTCTGAGAGACTCAGTTCTGCTGCATATGCAGTACGTAAAATAAGAGAGCTAACAGATGCTTCTACGGCGCGGTTAGTGTATTTTGCATATTTCCACAGCGTAATGTCATATGGCATATTGCTATGGGGTTCAGCGGCTGATATAGAGACCATATTTATCTTTCAGAAACGTGCTATTAGAGCTATATACGAAATGGGTCCCCGTGAATCTTTGAGAGATTTATTTAAAGAAATCAATATATAAACGTTGCCTTCCTTATATGTATTTGAAAATATAATGTATGTTCGTAAAAATTTACATAAATATAAGTTAAATAGTGATCACCACACTTTTAATACCAGAAATACAAATAGGATAGCTGTACCTAGTTTTAGACTTGCGAAGACTAATAAGTAATTCCTAGGAAATTGTGTGCGTTTTTACAATAAAATCCCAAAGCACATAACTGAGCTCACAGAGGGCAAATCAAGTTGACTGTAAAAAACGTTTTAATAAAAAAAGCTTACTATAAAGTTCGACATATAGAAGATAAAGATGCTTGGAATACTCCACTTCTGGCAAGCTGTCTCTCTGCCACCCATAAAATGTAATATTTGGAGTAGGTACCTAAGTAGAAACATTGTAAACATCCATATAAAAAGAATGGCCCCGAGTTTCTTGCCGCTTCTTCTCGGTGGGTTATATTTTGGAACGCGGCGGTAGAGTTTTTAAAGTACATTATAATGAAAAGTTGTCGTTCATAAGTGCGTCTTTGATGCCTAAATTGAATAAATGATTTTGACTTTGACTTTGACATCAAATTACTTTTGAACTTGGTATCACAAGACAAATATTTGTAGTAGTAGTATTTTTGTACTAATATCTTATGTTGTATTGTACTACAAATAAATATAAGCCCAAAGAAGTATTCTAAAATATTGAGCATAAATACGATTAAATTCGTTAACTCTAAGCCAGTTGACGGGCTCTTCACTAAAAGTAAAACTATTTTTTATATTCCTGTGCAAATAATTGCCTTGCCAGATGAAGAAATGCCTTCAAAAATAAACAAGGAAAAATACTGAAGATTTCCCTCGCAAATTCATCGAGTAAATTCACATTTGTATTCATATTTAACTCTTTATGCTAGTTTTGGGATTTGGGCTCTGAAAAGCATCTTCATACCGAGTCTCGGCCGAGGCTCCGGATCAAAACTTAACAATTCATGGAATCTCACGCGGGAATAGTGCGGGTGAATACACCGGCTCGTTTGAAGGTTTAGACCGGGTTACTTAGTGGTTGGATCACGCCCTGTTTCAACAGCTTTACATATACAAACAGCTTTACATATAATAATAAATACCCATACTTAAAATTATAATAAGATAAAATATTTAATTAATTTGTGTTTTAAGATTATATTATTCTACGTAATAACATTTCAAATTTATTTAAAGAATTTGTTTCTGGTATGTAATTATATATATATATATATTTTATATACTGATAATCATAGTCTGATAACCGAAACCGGTTGTGGTATGTAATGTGCGTTCTCGATTTTCCTTTATAGCCAAATTATTTATTAATTTATTATTTAATTAGAGCTACTAAGCGCGTAGAGCTGTTCGATTATTTCTATAAGCACATACACACACACAGTTGTCATTCAGTCGTTGGCGAGTTGGTTGTCCAGAAAATATGGCTTTATAGCTTTTCGACCAATAGCTAATGCAAGGACCTTAGTGTTTAGGACACTAGCTATAGTTATTTGTCTTCGGACAACAATCTATGACAGAGGCGGATGGTTGCTACGATAGGTCTGGAAACTAGAACATGGTGGATACAAAACTACACTGGGCCCTCGTGGTGGATAATGGCCCATACTTCTCTCTCTGACAAGAATAGCCGAGTCCCAGCAGTAGGAACGTAAGGGGCTGATTATGTTTATGCTTAATGCAAACAGTAAAAGGAAACAAAAATAAATTGTTCAATTCGGTGACGATAACCCAGTTATTTTGAATCATTTGGCAATACAGTATACCTACACCAGCTCTGAAGAATTTGACTGAGACATACGATACCTGACAAAAGTAAGCAGTAGTAAACATATATTCGAAGGAAGGTGATGTAGTTACAAAGGGGCGCATACCATCCTGTTCTTATAAGAAGCCGGTGGCGGTTGTAACACCGTAGTAATATTTCCCAAAGAGGACTCGGCGCACTTATCCAAAAAAATAAACTGATTTGGGTTTCGTGTTTGGCGAAGTGTCTGAGTGTTTAAAATTACGCCATCGTTGGAAGTAAGAACAGGGAGGGAGATCATATCACAAAATCCATCAACGACAGGTATTTTTTAAAAAAAAAACATAAAATATCGCTCAGACATTGATGGATTGATGACCAATCCGCTACGGATGGCTGGCACATTTGTATGAGTTGCATTTTAAAACAATGGTATCTGAAACTGATACGATTCTGTGCCGATATAAATTGAGTATTCGTTCGTTTCACGGAACGTCGATGTTGTTTGTTGACGCGATGGATTTATATGCCAGTTAGGATTGTTTCGGCTTTGTGTTTTAAAATCCCGACACTTTTATATAAATAAACCAAACTAGAAAATTACATGCAATACATTATTATGTACGGACAGTTAAGCATAATACAGTTTTGGATCGTGCCCAGCTTTATTAAGTGCTTTTTCAAACTAAATAAAAAAATATCTAAATTTACGATTAATAATATTCTAGGGTTTTTATTTATTAGGAGGAATTTTTCCTATAGATAGATTATATATAACGAGATAAAGATACTTCCGGAATGTAGGTACTTTACTCTTTTTTTTCTTTATTCGACTATGGTATATTAAATAAAATGTTTTTACTATGTTCTGTGTAAAAAAAATATCAGGTTACAGATTTGTAACAATAATACAGATTAAGGTAGTTTACTAAACTTCCTTATTACTATACCACAGATTATAAATTATTCTACAATTACGATAACCATAACATAAGATGATGGATTATAATTAATTAGCGCTGTTTGAATTGCAGTGATTAATTTATTTGCTAAGATCATTACTAGAGGCAAACAGTTTGCTCTTTAATTTACTTAGGAATACGAATAAATTATATTATAATTATTCAGTTATGAGTTGAGTACTCGTAGCATAGTTTGAGTTGAGGATACACATATTGCTATGATTATAATTAACTACAATTATATCAGGTTCTTACTTATTAAATGACTGGTTTTGACTGCAAAGATCTTTCATATCCGCCTTTTTCTCTGTTTAGTGACTTATTATACTGTGTGAGTTTGTAAAGGGCACTGTAGGAAGACGAGTTTTTTAGTTGTTTGTCGAAAGAGACTCAAAACCCCGACTGTTTCGGGGTGACGACCGCAATGCAGTGTCACGTAAAACTTAATTTAGTGTAGGTAAACATGATAATTGAATTTAATATAATGATTAATTCAATAAACATGAGCATGCGTGATACTCACCACCAGGTGAATGACTTGCCTGTCTCGTCCCTTGATATAAGAAAATTTAAAAAGTTAACGACAAGTATCCGTCAAAATAACGCTAATTTTCTTCCGCTGACTCCAGCCGTGCGATTCTGTAATGATTCGTCGATGAACTCACCGATGTCAAATACTTTATGAGATATCGCCCTTATATATAAGGTTGTTTTTCCTACGTTTCCTGTCATCTCGTCATTTGTTTCACGGATATTGTCAAATATGCAACGATAATTGCTCAGATAATCGCATGGACAAAATTTGACTTAACGTCCATACAAATAGTGTCAAATATCTATCTTTAGTAAGGTAAACCACCGATAGATAGATTATTGGGATCGGCCGTAAGAGGAAACATCGGTGAGCTCGTCGACGAGCGCATCGACGAATCATTTGAGAATCGCACGGCAGATTTATGTGCCATTTTTTTATGCTCATGCCTTTTAAGTAAGTTTGATTTTGAGTAAGCTAGATCCATACTAGAGACAGGGTAAGATAGCTGTTAAAAAAGAGTTTATGGACGTATCAAGTTGATCGTTAGCATAGAGCTCGCATGACTGGTTCGCTTACGTCAAATTAAAAAGATAAAAAACTCAGAAAGTGTATGAGCTCCCTCAATAACGGCACCAAAATCGTCTAAGGTTACCTATAGTCGCTGAATAGGCAGGCACACACATGGAAATTACTTGAATCGGATTGTCACTTGTGATGAAAAATGGATCGTCTATGACAATCTAAAATGACCGTCGTACTGGTTGAGCACGCAGTGGAGGAAGCCAAACCATGTCCCAAACGCAAATTAAGACAAAAGAAGCTGCTTGTGAGTGGATGGTGGACCTGTGCTAGCATTGGTTATTACAACGTCTTGAGACTCTGCACAATAATTACTGCAGAGGTATGCTTTAGGGTGGCTCCGTTAGGCCCAGTTGGTAATGACCCTACTAATAAAAATATAATACTTCACAAAGTCACTACCCAGTAGTGAGTTTGTGAAGGTTCGATCCCTGACCGGGCCAAATGTTGGTGAGATGAGCAGAACTGTTGTGCAGTGAAAATTTGCAAATAATGATGAACAAGCTCGACAGTATATTTCTCGGCAAGTTATTACCTTATTTGGGTCATACCATCTCGCTATACTCACCTGTCTAAAGTTTCCTTAGAGCTGTCACTTGCCTTCGAGAGTTTCTTCTCACGCCTCACCGAGCCGTCATCGCTGGGTGACTTCTCTGGCGGCAGCCTAAGTTCCTTATTCGATCTGCTGCTAGACCTGGAGGGCCTATCCTCGTCGCCACCGTCTCGTTTCAAGACCGGCTACACTCGCGACAGGCTGCCGGGTTTGTCTGTCTTCTTCACCTCCATATTTGTGAGCCAATCATCGTTGGTGCTCTGGAACATTATATTCCAATAATATTAATGAGGGGCTGGTTGGTTCATTTGGTACAAACCGTGCCTTCTGAGTTCAAAAAAGAATTTTCTTTCGTATAATTACTTCATATTATATCAGTTTGATTTGGATTTTAGATCTTGTTTGGATATTATAGCATATTAAACATTTATTATAGAACTATTTGAACCGCCAGCGGTTTCGCTCGCTTGGTCTTGGTGTAGTGGCGAGAGAGTTATTCGTTAAGTTTCAATAACTGTTTATTTATCTGATTGACATGAACATAAACCGCATGTAAATCGGATAAGCCGTTTCTGAGATAGCGAGCAAAAACGCACAAACAAACAGATAAACAGACAAAATTGTCACAGTTTTTTTTATTTTTTTAATCGTTTATAAAAGTCCACATACTATTTTTTCTCATATATATTACATGTAATGACAGCGATCCGTTACATTTTTATTATAACATACATATTTGTACTCCAGCTGTGATAAAATAATCCAAACGATAGGGCGTCGCTTGAAGGAGAAGGGGAGTGACTATAGGTGTGGATCCTTTATAATCCAATATGTATCAATAGCCATTCATCAAGGTAATATAGCCAGTATAATGAAAGGCTCTGCCTATTATGAGAGAGGGATCCGAGAATACGAAAGATTGATCCCCTCTCATTGCGACAACGAGAACGACTAGGCATGCGAGCCCGAGAACAATTTTAATGAACTTAGGGCGCTGAGGTTTATCTTGTAAGAAATATAACCGAAAACCGAACTGTATCGTGTACCGAGAATTGTTCAACATTATATATACCTACCCGACACCCGTATTGAATTTAGAGTTCGAAAAAGTGACGTGACTGTGGGCCTAGCACAAAAACTTGCATCCTTGTAGCGTGATCGCGTTGTATATCTGATATCTTGTATAATTGTGGACTGTGGCCACAGACCATATAACCACTTGACTGCGTGTGGGTAAATTTCTTCTAAGAACACAAGTCACTACTGCGGGTCGGGGGGCTACGTACAAAAAAGGATTTTGATTGGCCGGCTCAAAATGTAGCTCTAATCATAGTACCTAAATAGTGTTGTGGTACAGCATTATGTAATCACCTTAATTGTCGATAAAGTTCACTACAAATTATCGTTTACCTTAACAGTACAAAGACCTGAAATATGTATGTAAGTATTAAGCAAATAAGGTTATGTAAACAAAACTTCAATTAATAAAATTATCTTAATAATTCATTCGATTTTTCACGGTGAAACAGAACACATTGATCTGAGCATGTTTTTTTTTGCGTTTTAAAAATAGTTATCAGTGTCTGTTTATTGTATTCTTATTGATTATCCAGTATGTAAGTACTTAATACCATCATAAAATAATTATATATTTTTCACCATAGTAAAACAACATCGTTATAATTTTAAAATAGTTTTAATTGTACAAAGTATCCAAAGCCTTGACACAAAATGCGATTAAATACTGATTGTAAACAAAGAATCAGATTATATTTATATACTTTTTCGGCACTGTTTATTATACAGTCATTAGGATACAAGCATACAATACATCATTCTATACAATACTGGATTTGTACGACCGTAAAATTTGTCAATGTCTGGACGACACCTACAAATTATATATGCTTTTGACCGACTCACACTTTTTACTTTTAGAAGCCGGTTCCATGTTATTGTTAAAAAAAAACCTATAATGTGTATGTATGTCTTAAGGAAGATCCCAATAATCTATCTATCCGCGTTTTCCTTACTACCGATAGAAATTTGACATAACTTCAATACAAATAGTGTCAAATATCTAACTCTAGTAAGGTAAACCGGAGGTAGATAGATTATTGGGACCGGCCGTTAATCATATAAAAAACATGCCAGCTGGGTAGAGAAGAAGTAGTAGAATTATCCAATTAGTCAAACTAAATAGTCACATACAGAGGCACACACAGAGTAGGGTGCTAGGTATAGTGATTTTATTTAAAAAAATATGAAGTAAATGTCAATACTACTTTTAATTTGTATCTTCAAGTGAAACCACTCATATTATATTGATCGAACTTCACTTGAGAAGTTCGTTTGATCATATATTTTAAGACCATTATTAATTATGTTTCATATTACACTCGGGTTATTTCGCGTGTATATTTACATTATTATTAGATAAGATGTTACATAAATGTTACTACGTAATTTATGATAACGTGAAAGTACATCTATATATAAATAAAACACCAAATATTTATTTGTATTTTTATGCACTCTTAAAAATAATAAATGTATTGTATAGAAGACTTATTTTCCTCACAGTCGATATATACAATCGATAAATTGCCCGTTAATATGGAGGTACCGCACTAATTTACACGTGCCAGTGAATAAAAGAGACGGCATTATCTACAACTGCAAAGAAACGTAGAGTACGGAGAGACGTAAAGTACGGGATGGCAAAAGACATCAACGCGTTCCCATATTTTTTTTTATTTTTGAGTCACTGTTTAATTACTTAATTGTGAATTAAATTAAATGTAATTCCATCATTTGCATACCTGGATGTCTGCCTGATTTTTCCGTACCACTTTACTGAACATAAGGCATAATTTGATTTGTTTTAATTATTTTTCGTCCGCTTGTTCTCCACGCGAAGTCAAATACGTTAGCTTTTTATTGTCATAGTCTTGGCAGCTGAGGGGAAGCCGTATGAGCAGTCAAGTGGTTATATGGTCTATGACTGATAACTAATAGTTTTACGAGGAACCGTGACGCGTGTTTGACTTGTTTAGGCACGTTTACATTACGAGTAGGTACTTTTTCGCAAATTATTTCAGCTGCACCTTCTGTTTGTAAAACGTGCTGAGGCAGCAGAAAAAATAAGAAGATCCTAAAAAAACAATGAAGGCACGCTGGGAAGTAAAGGATTGAATATGAGACGGTAGTTATTGTCTATCTAAAAACATACTAAATTAGCAATTATATTTTAAACGAAAGGTTCGCTGTGTTGAAAAGTAAACATTTATTAGAGTCATCATCGCGTAATATCCAGTGTTGTAGCTCCGTGGTGAATAGGTATTATTAGTAGGAAAATACTCTGTAATGTAGATGATGGAAAATTTTGGTAGAAATAAGTGCTATCGAAAAATATTACTTATTATTTTAGGATTGTTTCTATTAAGAGATTTCGTAGGCTGAAAATATTTTAACGGATCCGCATGTGGAGTCTAAATTAAACAATGTTATGTATATGCCCATAAATTAATTTTGCTTAGGAAGTAATGACGTGCAAATCTGGAGGGAAAACATGACCTGAGAAGTATTTTATAGTAACTAGCGTGGCCTGTTGTAAATCATAAATAGAAGATGGCTCAGAAGATTGAAACGCGTAGTTGAAATAACACTATCGTTCATTCAAGAAGTGACCGCTTAAAGATTTAATTTATATTAAAAGGAAATATTTAGTTGCACTTACGCTGGAAACATTCTAAGAATGAAACTCATAGCTTAATGCCGATCGCCGAGCGATTCAATGAGAGAACACTCCCGTCACCCGAGGAAGCCTTGCTTGTGTACGAGGCGAAACACGTCTCGAAGAAAGCGCTACAGAAAGACTTCCGACTTCTTTGTTAACCTCAGTTGAATGGCATTGATGAGACATAGCTTTAGTTTCAACATGTTGGCGCAACATGCTACATAGCGGGTGGCACCGTCCGTCCGTTTTATGCGGGAAACATTCGGTGAAGGCATAATTTCGCGTAATGGACCTGTGAACTAACCTCCACAATCGTGTGATCACACACCTTTAGATAACTTTCTTTAGACGTTTATCAAGTCACTAGTCTCTCTGATGTTGGACCATTTGAAAGTCTAATACGACCCCAGATGCTCGATAAAGTTGTCTAAAATTAGACTTCACGATTGCGCTTCATTTGACCTAGCCGTGGCGCTCATACGGCCGAAATCATATTTATACAATAATGGCATCAAATTACCTTTTATATAAACGAATATTATACACATTATCATTATCTTATATCTTATCGATCTTGCTATTGACTTAGATTCGATTTCTGTTTTATAGATGAAATTAAGTTGTGCTGAACATTGAAGTGTTGAAACTGTTTACGATTGCGGTTTCGCCACTCAAACGATGTCACATTTACTCGTTTGTCCCTTCTGCCTGCACAAGTGACGACCTCTTTAATGCCACAGACGACGGAATAAAAATGGCGAAATTCTATTCAAGCTTGATTTAAAGTTGTAGACTTCTGCTACTCTGCAACTCTAAATCGAAGTGTTTCCAAACTGTAATCTTATCTAAGACTATCTAACCCGCTAATGGCTTCAGTCGCTTCATCTCCTAAGGGGTAAAATTGCAATAACTTCAAGTTTGTAGCCCCAGCTAGGTTCTGCGTTGATGAAGCAGTCAGTTAGTCAGGACAAGTAATTATGTATTGTATGTACATCTCTCATAGTAAATGCTTGCAGCATTGTATTATAAGGCCATACATCAGATCCGGTTGTCATAACGGAGTACAGATATTAGTCAGGACGAATTTGTTATAGAGAATATAGATAGATAAAACTTTATTGTACACTTTTGTCACCAATAAAAACATCAACAAGTGAGGAAGTGCGTGAAGCGATATTCAAGCGTGAACACTCCCTGAAGAAGAAAGTCTTATACATTCGAAACGTCGCATTTAAACCAACAAAATACCAAGTGAGTGCAGCCGGTATCTTTGTTATTATTATAATATATAATATAAAAGTTTTGGAGGGAGAAAAATTCATAAACAACAGTAGTTGGTGGTTTTGGAACAAATAAGGAAAATGACATAATGTGTATGGTTGTGTGTTACTTTGTGATAGTTTATTTCGTTCCATATTTTTGTACATTGGTGAAAAGGAGAATATAAACTGAGATGAGGAATTATATTGTTTAATTCCGTCGCACAGTCTGAAAAGTGTACCAATGTATCAAAAGCGTGTCAACCAAAGACCAATTATCCACTTTAAAACGCATACTGCTAAACGCATGTAATTAGTTTACTGCTAACGTATCGCACCTGTGATTTGTGCATGTAGGTACGAGTATTTTGCTATTGTGTGGGTCAATCGTTGCAACGCTTTTAATGGTGGACGTTGTGCGGACCAATCGGAGCCACTTCTTCTTCTTAATCCCCCGGCTGGCAGTGGTGAGCTTTGTTTCTATGAAAAATCATAGGCTCTCCACTGGTCCAACTTTCCGTGGTGTACTCGGACACATATTTAGTCTTTAATTTTACCCTTCTATTCGTTCATTACCGTTTTAAATTTGAAAACATTCTTTCATCGCTGCTCCTTTATTCTACTTTTTTTTTATTGGATGGAATACCGCTCAGCTTTTAGATTAACAATAAGCTATTTAAATACAATGCATATGGTGGCTGGTGGAGGCGAGAGGCGGACTCTCGGTGTATGCCGTCCATTAAGCTTATTGCAACGTTGGGCGAGCGAATTTCTAATTACACAAAGAATTCTGCGCACGTAGCCGTGTGGAGTAACAGAATGTGGTTGAAGTGCCCTTCTGTTACGTGTGCTATGTAGTTTACGATATTTCACTATCGTAATTTTCTTGTGCGATGTCTTCCATTTACCTACTTTCATTTCGTACTAGCTGCAGTTTCACCACTTCCGAAAATTAGGTAGGTACTAAGTATTGTATAGTTTTTGTGTTTATAATTCCGCTGTGTCGGCTACATTAGCTGATGCATTCTAATAGCTCTCCGAACAGTATAATCAATCAATCAAATATTTATTTGTCAGAATACACATAATACAGTTTCAGATCTTATGAATGATTGACGTCAATGTATTCAACCTGCAAGTAGGCATACAAATATTCATGTTTATTTCTATATCATATACTTAAAACTTACTTATAATTATGTCACAATAAATATTCATGCATATATTCTTTCACACTGCAAAAACAATTGTTCAATAATCACGTATGCAGTTTGGTTTTAAAGCTATTACCGTCTTACATTTGAATATGGTCAGGCAATTTGTTGTAAACAGTAATGGCCATTGTATAAACTCGCGAGCACAAACTTTTTTGCATTTAACAAACAACACCGATAACCAAAAAATCTACGGAACCTTAGAATAATACCAAATTTAATTACGATTCGTTGAATAATACGACCTGTACCTATGTGAATACCAACATCCAGACGGATGAAAGCCAATTTAGCGAGTCGTTGCTAGTTTGGCGTGACTTCGCTCAACTTCACTCGCTTAGCTTAACTTTGGACACGCGGTCAATTTAGTATTCTGGGGCCTTACTCTTAGCTCTTAAAGCAGGACTTCTAGAAAACTGCCCGGTTTATTCGTACCATGACAACGTTAAAGCAGGCCTGCCCAGGCCTACTATTCAGGAACCGCAGAAAAACGTTTTTTTTGTATGGACTCTCGTTAACATGTCGCTCTAAATCCATTTAGTTTATCAGCTTACAAACGTCTAGGCGTCTGCAATGTTGATTATAGTTATTTATTAGAATACCATGGACAATATTACCCTTTCTCCTTTAAGAAAACAATATTTAAACAGTTCACCTAAATGAGCGTCATGGTATGATTTAATTCAAAACTGTTTAAGCCAGGTTTAATAACTGCACGGAATTTGCATGGTTTTTATGAAGCTGATAGTAAGGCCCCTGTACCTGCATATTAGTTGTATATCCTAATGGTCCATTCGAATCACTTGTGCTCTTTAAACCTTAACAAAATAATAAGGTTTATAGTCTATGTTTTGTTAAGCCTTAATGCCTTCATTGCGAAACCAAACCTTGCATTTTAAGAGAAAAAAATTAAATTCTATTGAGTAGGGGAAGGTTGCGATCATTGGACTAGCTCTTTCATTGGACCACCAAGGTATTTCCAAAACTGTGCAAGCTAGCAATACCCAAACTAGTCGAAACGAGCCCGTGACGACTCGGTTGCACCCCCCTCTTACCTCAGTGACGCTGCGGCACGTGGCGAGGAGAGACGTGTGACGTTGTGTTTGGGGCGGTCAAAATCTAATTATTACACTCGGGACAATTTGACGTAAGTATCATTACATTCACATTTGTCCGCGTGCACTTTTATGAACTATTAGACAATTTAATTGTGATTCCATTAGTGTTATTCAATTTTGTCCAATCATAACCATGTATATTTTATTTTAATTTTTCTTAACGAGTACCTTGTTGCCATCAATGGACCCCAACAGAGTTCCACCGTTGGACCGGTCCAATCATAGCAACTTTTTATTGTAATTTTCTACTTATAATTATGGGAATATTCGGGAGTATTTCACATTTTAAGGAAAAAAACCATAGAAAAATAATTATAAATTTAAAATTCCAGAATGTCGCCGAAAAAAAGGAAGTACTTTGCATGGAATGAAACAAGCATGAACCTTGCTTTAGAATCGGTAAGAAAACAAAAAGTTGGTTTAAATGAAGCCAGCAGAATATATGGAGTCCCGAAAGCAACACTGAAACGAAGGTTAGATGGAGTAAACCAAAAGGCCAAAGAACACGTCCAAATACCGGGTTCCGAAAGTGACCTCCCTCCAGAGTTAGAATATGAGCTGTGTAAACACGTTCTTGAGATGGAAGGTTGCTTGTATGGCATTACTCTTACAGATATTAGACGCAGATAAACAATCTGCGGGGAAAAAGTGGTACTACGCGTTTATGAAGCGGCATCCTAATTTAAGTTTGCGACAACCTAGAGCTACTTCCATGAGCAGGGCTACTGGATTTAATAAACCAGCTGTTGATGATTTTTTCAATAAGTTAGAGGCAGTCATAGACACACATGATATAAAAGATGCGCAGCGGATATATAACATGGATGAGACGGGCTTGTCAACCGTGCAGAAGAAGACAAGAAAAGTGCTGGCCTTAAAAGGTAAGCGCCAAGTTGGAGCCATCACTAGTGGAGAACGTGGTGTAACAACAACATCCGTATGTTGCGCTAATGCTGCTGGAAATTTTGTCCCACCACTCATAATTTTCAAGCGCAAGAGGGCCAAAGATGAATTGAGGGATGGGGCACCACCTGGCACCATATTTGCTTTTAATCCAGACAGTGGATACATTAACAAAGAGATATTTAATCTGTGGTTGCAACACTTTGTTGAGACTGTGAAACCAACGCCAGAAAAAAAGGTTTTGCTCCTGATGGACGGCCACGCAAGCCATACTAAAAACCTAGAGGCTATAAATTATGCAAGAAGACATGGCGTAGTTATGTTTTCGTTTCCAGCACACACGACGCACCGGCTGCAACCCCTTGATTTGTCATTCTTTAAGCCGTTGAGCCTTTACTACATAGACGAAACAGAAAAATGGCTGCGCCTAAATCCTGGTAGAACCGTGACTGTTTTCCAAGTGTCTATGCTTTTCGGAAAGGCCTATTTTCGAGCTGCTTCTGTAGGTACGGCTGCGAATGGATTTCTGAAAACAGGCATTCATCCTCTCAATAAAGATGTGTTTGCTGACTACGAATTTATTGAAGCAGTTGAACAAGAAAACGAAGAAGAATCTTTTGGAACCGTGTTACAAGTCCAAGATCCGATAGACCCATTGTCTGTGAATGCATCATAGTTCTATAGAAACAACCGTAGAAGAACCAATGTCCGATGCAGAGCCGCCTTTACCTGCAGCATCAATGCTAACAAAACAGGCTGATAATGCCTCACCTACAGATGTACAGGCAAGCAACATAAATGTTGGATCTCCATCTACAGCGCCAATTCAAGTAAGACGAAGTGAAAATGTCCGAACACCGATAGTGGGGAGTAGCTACGAATTCCATATTCCACAGATATCTCCTGGAGTCAAGAAGTTAGCACAGGAATTACGGAAAAGGAGTCGGAAAGCTCAAAGCAGCATAGAATTGACTTCGTCGCCGTACAAAACTGCCCTAGATGAGAACGCAAAGGTTCCAAAGCAGAAGAAGCCAAAACTGTTCACAAAAAAACCACAACCATCAACCAGTAAACAAGCTAATGAGAATATAGAAAAATGGTTTTGCAAAATCTGCCTAAAATGTGAAATAGAAGACATGATTCAATGCATGATCTGTAAAGCCTGGGTACATGTTGATTGTGCTTGTGTTAAGAAACATGTCAAAAAGTACCTGTGCCCTCATTGCACTACATAGACATCACTTACGATAATAATTGAAATCTTTGAGGTTTCACATGTATGTATCTATTGTGCCTTTTTAAAAAGTGATTTTTATAACTTGTTGAACTTGTTCTAAGTGTTAATCAGCTACATCTAACTCTTTATAATAATTCAGTAACTTACTAGTGACTGAATTACTATAAAGAGTTAGCTGTCGATGCAAATTTAAGACTTTATCTAAATCTATACAAAAGTATTGTTGATCTCATTACAATTGCCATTTTTTAAAGATTTAATTTTGAATACATGTTAACTTTGCTATTCCCACAGGTGACCTTAGCTTCTATTATGTTGATTTTTATTTTTGTTTAATTAAATTTAAGTAGAAAATATCATTTATTCACTCTTAATGTAAACTTTAGACTGTATCGTAATTTTGATTACTTGTTGATCTCACTAAATGTGCCAAATGTAAAATTTTATTACTAATTATGTATAAAGTATTGTATTTGTATTGCGTGCCTACGAGTATAACTATAGTTTGTTTGCTTGTCGTATGTGTATGAGTAATGTTTGTCTTTCCTCGTATGTCACAATTTTGTAATATTAATAATTATAATTAGTTGCCTCGATTGGACCTCTAGAACAAATTTTTCTAAGTCCATTGATGGCAACCTGGTGGTTCATTGAAGGTGCCCATGGTCCAAAGAAGGTAACAGCCCAAGATTTTGTTTTCTTGGTTTATATCAAAAAGGGTAAGCCCGAATTATTTGTGCGTTTGATTATTATAAATAAAGGTCCTACGAAATAAAAATAATAAACTGCTTTCATTTTAACACTTACACTTTTTGAGGTATGACGTCGTAAAGTTATGTGGTCCATTCATAGCAACCTTCCCCTATATATTGTAACTGCTTGGAGGCATTTGCATCTAGGAATACATCATCATCATCATCATCAGCCTGTAGCAGTCCACTGCTGGAGATAGGCCTCTCTAATCTAGTAATAATAATAATAATAATTAATCTAGGAATACGATAGCATCCAAATAAATTGCAGAGAGTCCAATATCGAACACCGTTGCTATTGTCGCAATATAATGTGTGGCACAACTTATAAGTTATAAGTTTTATTATTACACTTGTAAGGCACATTTATTATAATCATTTAAGTAAAAAGTGTAGAAACATATGTTTTTACACTATGGTGTGACAGTACGTAGTGTATTATCCTCACGCAGCGTCCGTAACTTTAGTTTATTCACATCTGAACTCGGGCCCTGGCTGTCCTTCAGCGGCATTCGGACGTGTCTACGGTACCAGACCGGACCCATATTAAATATTTACCTATCCTCACTCGGACACGACAGTATTCTACCGTTTTACGAAATGTACTGTCTGTCTTTTTATATTCACGCGTGTGTATACAATGTACGCGTTAACAATTATATTTATACTAAATCTCTATTTGATGAATTTGATATGAATGTGATATGAGAAATTTGTAACATAGTATTTAATTGTTTATTAGTAATGTGTGTTAATTGATGTAACTGGTAAACTGCCGTTTTAATTAATATAATAAATAAATAAAAAAAAAAATATGTTTTTATTTCTTAAGCCAGTTCTACAGCTATAAAGGTGTTCTTAATTTTGATATTCGTGTTATTGTATTCATTAAGGCAAATCTAGCGATCCAAGCAGTTTTATGTGAGTATATTCAACATTAAATTCGAGTAGTACATTTTTATTATTTTACTACTAAATAGCAAAACAATGTTGAACAAAAAGTTTGTAAAAATAATGTAGCCATTTCTAATTTTAATGAAGTCTGAATACATATTTTGATCTAACCTTTAGATAGTTTAAAACATAGATTTTCATTATGTGTAACGATTTTGAGATATAGCCCCAGATCACAGTAGATCTCTATGAATATAGCTCATTCAAATGGCTTGTAATATGTCCGTCCGTAGTTTCTAGTAAAACAGATGCTTTTATTAAATGCAATATTCAATTTGAAACCTTTTAAGACGACTTTATCCATTCAATTATAGAAGATTAGCTGACCCGCCAGCGGCTTCCCTCGCGTTGCCTCGCGGGATACGGTAATTACAGATTTTTAATTATCCCACGGGAACTCTTTCATTTACCGGGATCAAAAGTATCTTATATGTTGATCAGGGATACGCTGCCACCATACGAAATTTCATTTCAATCGGTCCAGTCGTTTCGGAGAATAGCCCGTACAAACAGACAGACAAACATACAGAGAAACAAACAACTTGAACTTATTTTTCACTCCTTACATGACTCGGATTTTAGCATATTTTTCAATTTACAGAAATTTGACCTCTACAGTTTGTAATATGTAGTAGTTTTAAATCCCTCGTTTACCCCCTTAAGTCATCCCTGACAAACATATTGAAAGCATCACTATTTATTTTAAATAACCTATCCAGTTATCAATTTTTATCAAAAACAAAGAACTTATGAAAAAAAAATATCCCCCGTTTCAGCCCCTTAACCCGTCCGCATCAGGACAAAAAATAACAATAGATTTATGAATGAAACTTGCCTCTAATGGGTCTTGCTGATTCGGACAGATTAAGTCATCCCTGTCAATAAATATTGAAATCATCACTTTAAACTGTCCAAGTGCTAATTTTCACCACTGTATGTTCGAAAACAAAAACTTTCTATACAAACTTTCACTCCTCCATATCATCCTCTTAAACCACCACTATGAAAAAAAATATAAGCCCAACATTTTTTTTAACACATTTATTTTGAATAACCTATCCAAACACAGCAATAAAAAAAGAAACACGTCATATACAAAAATACAGTCGAATTGAGAATCTTTTTGGAAGCGTGTTGAAAATTAAATGGTTTATGTAATTTAAAAAGAAATATTAAAAGTAGTAAAGGCATAATATAATAATTCTGCTGGTTCAGTGTAAACCAGCCTTTACAGAGTATCCGTGTTAGTAACTGATTGCTAATCTGTGACACGTGTGGGAATAGTTTAATTAAGTTTGGGAGGCGTCACATGGCGTGATTAGCTTTGTCCTCGGATTTCCATGAGCGCAGGTGGGATTTCCCTTATTAGGAAATTGTTGGACTCTTTATTTTGTATACCATACATGTGATTGTACTTTTTACCTTTTATAAGTGCACTCATGCGTTTGTACATTTACCTTACTTACTTGAAGTTATTTAGGTAAATATTTGTAGTTGCTTCAAGTGTAACTTTTATTCAAGTAGTCAAAGAAGATCGGTCATCTGGGTACCCACTGAGAATGAAAACCACGGAGAATGAAACTATGCCTAATTTATTTATTACTAGTTGATGCAAAATATTTATACATTTATATTTAATTAGCAGTTGGGTAAATAAATCTAAATGTAAAACAATAAAATTATTACGCAGAAGATGCTTGTGGGCAATAACGAAACGCTATTCAAGTATATTCCATAGATGAATCAGTGGTATATTCAGAGAGGTATATAGGATACTATACAACTTTCTTGACACTATGGTAACGTTCCGGAAAGTACCGAAAACTCGCGGCGTTCGTACACCCATTCCCTTAAAAGCCCACGGTCATCGTGAGCGAACTCGATACGTCATCGATGATGATCGATAACGTCACCGAAAACGCTCACAACGCTCGCAGATCGTAGGTGGGTTTTCGCGGTCGTTTACGAGCTGTCACTGTCAAGCATCAATGTATAGGATTCTATCGATTTTTGAGAGAAAAGTTGCCGCGCTTTTCGTGACCGCGTAACCGTTTCGCTTGGGTTGAACATTGCATGCATTCATTCTAACTGGAACGCTAAACCGGGGCGCGACAGTTGTGAGCGTTGACGGCGCTTCCCAGAACGTAGCCTAAGTATATTCTGCCAAAAGAATGGAAATGACATGACAAAGTGACACCAATAGTAATTTCCTTTGTTATTGGACTCGTACGTTTTGTATATTTGCCATTTCTCAAGTTAGTTTAACATGTTATCAGATAATACATAAGTAGTTGCATCCATATCTACGATAGCGATACCTAATGCCAAGCACCCGTTTTTCTATAAAGACAGTTTTCTTTTGAAAAACCCACTCAGATATTTTAAGCTAAAGAATGCTGCCTATCTAACCAAACCTAGAAAAAATATGAATGCTGATAATTTCTAAACCCCAACTTTAAAAAAATGGTACAATTTTATTATATCTTAGTCTTACTAAGGACTACCCGTTTTGCATTATTTCCTTTCTCTTGGGTCCGTCTACGTAGGGTACCTAAAACACACAGAAGTTTGTCATTCTTCTTTAAGAAATAAGTCTGTCATCAAGTCAAGTCGCTCTCCTGTCGAGTGGTATGTCACGTTATAATCGAGCGGCGGATGCATTACTATAACTTTGTAGTGCTACATACGACAGTAACTATATTTTAATATTATATTATATTAGTAGCTGGAGCCCGCGACTACGTCTGCGCAGGATTAGTACTTCGAGTAGCTTATTATTTCTCCAAGGGCATATCTATCTAAAGAACATAACAAGAACATAACATAACAAAAATATCAAAAATTATGTACATGGTGAAACGTAATTGCTATAATAGTATTATTTGAGTACATTTAAATACTTAGTATATCAATCAGTAAACAATAATAATAATATAAAATTAATCATCATGTAAAAAAACTGTATTTACATTTCATCACCCTTGGCGGTATTTGTGTTACATTTCATCACCCTTGATCGCTGAACACTTCTAGTGTATCGAGCTGTCAAAAAAACTTGGCTTTTGACAAAGCTATCCGAAACTGACACAAACTTGGACAGAACTGTCATGATTACGATCTTGAGATCTTATTCACACCATTTATTTATATGTTATGTAATTTTATTAAAACCAATAATATACGTTTGTAAAAGCGAAACCAGTTTTTAATACTTTTGATATTCATATTACTTTCATTTGATTCCGTACCGTACAATGGTCACTCCTTCAGGGTTGGGAGAGTACAAGGGCAAAATATCCGCCAAAACATGACACTGGCAGAGTAACGTCTTTCCACGTTAAAAAGCCACATAAGAAGAAGAAGAAGATATTTTGTCTATGCTGTGCCCAAGCATATTACGCTTTTTCACCCGCTTAGTGATTGATGGCGATGATGATGAATAGTATTCTATGTGTTAAATCAGTGCATCATCTACCTCCATACTAAATTTTAGCAAAACTGCCCCAGCCGTTTGTGCGTTAATGAGTCACAAAGCTCCACACATTCATATATCCATATTCACAAACTTTGAGTTTATAATACTTATTAGTAGGATTATAAAATATCTTCGTTTATAGTCGGCCATCTTCGGTTTCGTTGATGATGTTCTTGAAGGCTAGGGAACAGATAGCCTAGCCCAGGTCTGATTCATAAATATAAATTGAGCGGTTAAGACACCCTGAAAAAAGTTATTTTTTTAATTAACACTTTCACATACTAAGATGGGCTAATAACATACAGTTACAAAAGGTTAGGAATAACTATGGTAATAAAAGTATAATGAATAAGCGTGCAAAAATTTTGACGCCATACCAAAAATGTTAAAATCGTCAATAACTTTACCTCCGTTTAAATTTCATTTATAACACCATATTTTAAAAGGCCGTGTCACAAATAATTAAATTAATCAGTTATTACTTGAGACTGTAATGTGAAGGCACCTTTATAAAACCAGTATTGCAACAAACTCGCTACAAACACGTTGTTTATTTAATTTACTATGTAAGTTATTATTAGTTAACTATATTTTCTTGTGATTTGTAATCTTGAAAGAAAATAATAAAGATCCTAAACCATTTTTATGAATGTTATAGATCAGGGGTCGGCAACCTTTTGCTATAGCAGGGCCGCAAATATTGTCAAAGTGTCAGTGCGGGCCGCACGTATTTTTAAACGACTTCAAAAATGAAGGAGGTTTTATGTTAGATTGTATGTAATTATTTTGTATATGTTCACCGATTTCTCCCCCATTTGTGGATTCTCAAAATTATTTTTTTGTTTTGTAGAGTATACCTACTTCCAAGGTGGTCCCATTAAAATTTCATCAAATTCGGTCAAGCTTTTTCCGAGTTACACTCCAATAACTGAAAAGTGTTACGCCTATCTTTATGATACCATCATTGACGGTGAATGATAATCGATCCCTCAAGAAGCAAGGGTCACTAAAACCGACTTCAACACCAAATAGTCTGAAATATCTTGTCGAATTCGGTATCATGCGCACAATATTGTGATAAAAGATACAGTTGAGCTAACATGGTTTTAATTTAAATCCTAGTGGATTTACACGACCTTTTTTTCGGTATTTTTTGCATGCGGAATTCGGGCTTGCGTGCCGCATCGAGATAGTCCATGGGCCGCATGCGGCCCGCGGGCCGCCTGTTGCTGACCCCTGTTATAGATGATCTCGTTATTGTCGGGCCCGTTAAATAGCTTACGTTGTAGTGACCTTGCCTTAGACGCCCAAAGCCTCAGCTTAAAATGAAAGGGGAACATATTTGTGTGATGCGCAGACATTTATGCTTCAAGTAATCCTGAACTCGTTTCGATAACGATTTATGCATAACAGTTTTATGCATTTCCATCTAAGCTATATATTCGATCAATTTTATGCAGTTACTAATAGACAATCTATAGAGAATGCACCAAAAATAAAGCCTATTGAACTTTATTTATATATTGTTATTCGAACATCGTGGGGTGGTTGATGTGGCTAGCGCGGGGAATTTGACACAATGACGGGAGAATTGGCGATATATAAAAAGTTGGGAAAAATTAACTTTACATGGAATCGATTACTAATTGCCAGAAAATGTATGGGACAGCCTTACTTTCTTTACAAAAGTACTTACGGAGTGGCTTAGCGGTGTTGGCACGAGCTGAAGCCTGTTTCGCCTCATATTCCAGTGCCCAAGTGCTCAGTCACCTTTTCCAGGTCATTCTACCCATGCAGGGACATACTTCGGACTTTTTAATGCTGGATTCTCCGCGTGAATGCGAGTTTTGAATTCGAATATTTTGCTCCGACTCCCATCTGAGGTAATGTGAATTGCATAAGGGCCGCACTGAAGAAAATTTTTCTGGAACATTCGGTAATTTTTTTGAGGACCGAACCCATAAATAGGTGTAAATAAGCGGGAGGGGGTCTTTTCCCTGCCGGGCCTGATCGACAAACATCCCAAGAAAGCGGTTCTCCGGATACCGGTGTGTAGTAAGATTCTTTCTTGCCGTTGAAGTCATCTTGCTGCGAACACGGAATTGCATTTTGTTTTGTTTGCAGGCTTGGAAAAAGCGTCAGCCCCGGTCTCTTACTGCTCTTGGAATCGCCACCTTCACATACCAGTAAGTACCTGCGAGTATGAAGGTCGAGACGTTTCTATGCATTGTTTTCTTTGTCCAAATTCGGTCCTAAATTTGCGTGTTATTTTCAGGCCATTTCTTGCGACATTTTGAAACCGCTTGACAAACGAGTGTACACGTCGTCCTCGTGGAGTGGGCTCATCGTCCAGAGGTGTGCCACGTGCCGAGCCGGCCCAGCTTACCACAAATGCTGTGCTGAGCAGTGACAGCTCTCCCAGATTCAGACGGGCGGTTCGCCTTTTTTTTTTTTTTTTTTTGAGGGGGGAAATGCTGTGCACTTCCCTTCCGTCACGGGGGTGACGGAAGGGGGCGTGTGGGGCTCAGACCCACTAAAACCCCCCCGTGAGCAGTCCTCCGCCAAGGTGGGGCGAGACAGGGTCGCGCTGGCAGTCACCATCTCGCCCCAGCGGTAGGCCCGGATTGATCTTAACCGGGCCTCAGCACCTGTGAAGGGATGACCTTGCTCACCAAGGTCACCCCCTAGACGTGTAGGGCCGTGCAAACCGGCAAAGAGTCCCCCGACTATTCGCCAGTAACCCCACTACGGAGGAGGGAGGAGACGTGCAAACCGTCTTCTCCGTTCCCCCGGTCGTCTGTGCCGGAGCGGGTCAGCTCGGACATCGTTCTCCCTGATCCGCTCCGCGGCCTCCTTCTGCGTCATCACCGTTTCGCAGGAGGTGGCCACCGCCTGCCACGATCTCTCGCTGCTGAGCATGGAGAACACCACGCTCGGCAGGGAGAGATCTCCCCCTATTTCCGCTGAAAGCGTGTGCCGCTGCGGGCCCCATGCAGCACACACTTCCAGTGTGTGGTGCGCCGTATCCTCCGGCGCACCGCACGCGTGGCAGGCTGGAGTCGCCTCCCGTCTTGCGATTTGGTGCACGTACTTTCCGAAGCATCCATGTCCGGAGAGCACCTGCACCAATCGGAAGGTCAGCGAACCGAAAGGTCGTTTCACTCACCTCTGAAGGACCGGACGGATGGCCTCCACCGTCCACTGCCCAGGAACCGGCGGAGCCAGGTCCTCCTCCCACCGCCGCAATAGAGTGGCTCGCGCCTGCCGTCGCATGCGTGTGACCTCCTCCCAGTTTGGGGCTGCTCCTTGGAATCTCCTTGCCGCCACGAAGTGGTAGACTTCGGCAAGGATTTCCGCCTGCAGCTCCCAGGGGGGATCACTGGCCAGCACGCATGCCGCCGTCCATGACACCGTCCGGTATCCGCGAATCGCCCTAGTCGCAATGACTCGCTGCGGACGTCGCAGCAAGCTCCGATTATTGCGACCGAGGGTGTCTACCCAGACTGGTGCCCCGTAAAGGGCCATACTCCGGATCACTCCGGAGTACAGTCGGCGGCAGTTGGCGTTCGGACCACCCACGTTGGGCAGCAGCCTTCCCAACGCGGCTGCAGCTCTCACGACTCTTGGGGCCAGTTGGGCAAAATGGCTTTCAAAAGCCCACCTCCCATCCAGGCTGAGGCCCAGATATTTCATCTTGGCCCCAACCGGCACGAGGACCCCGTCCAGGATAATTCGCGTTCCTGGAGGGGCCCCACCCCGAGGCCCGTGGAATAGTAGGGCCTCGGTTTTGGAGACAGCAACCTCCAGTCCTAGGGCACGAATGCGGTCAATCACGAGGGTTGTGCCCACCTCGGCCAACCGCACTACTTCCCGGAGGTTCCTCCCTCTGGCTACGACTAGCGTGTCATCCGCATAGCACGCGACCCGCATGCTTGCGGGTAGCGTGCCACGAAGCACCCAGTCGTAGCCTACATTCCACAGGAGTGGTCCCAGCACTGACCCCTGTGGAACACCGCAGCAGATGCGACGGCGCTTCAGACCTTCGCGGCCTTCCACCAGGATCTCGCGGTCCTGGAGGTAGTCAGCCAACAGCCTCCGCAGATACAAGGGCACTCCATGATAGCGGAGCGCCTCTTGTATTGCTCCATGCGGGAGGCTGTTGAAGGCGTTGGCTATATCTAGCGAGACTGCCAACGCCTTTTCTCCCTTGCTGACCGCATCTTGCGTCCACCGCTTGAGCCAGAGCAGGGCATCTATTGTAGATCGCCCCGCTCTGAACCCGAACTGGGCCTCCGACAGGCCAGGCCCAGTACCCTCCAGGTGCCGGATGACACGTGAGGCTACCACCCTTTCTAACAGCTTGCCCATGTCATCCAGCAGTATGATTGGTCTGTACCCGGAGGGCGAGTCAGGGGCTCGGCCTTCCTTCCGTAAGAGGCACAGTCGGCCGTCCTTCCACAGCTTCGGGAACTGCCCTGACGTGAGGCACGCGTCGAACAAATCCCGAAGCTGGTCACCCATTTTCCTCAAGGCGATCGTGAGGACCCGCCCCGGGATCCCATCTGGACCCGGTGCGGTTTTTTTGCCTTGCAAGCGGCCGACTGCTACCCCAATTTCCACCTCCGACACAGGTGGGATCGAGGCCACGTCCAACACGTCGTGGGAGGGTGGCGCCATCGTCGGAATGATGTGGTTACTCATGGCGGGGAAAAGCCCATCTAATACTCTGTCAAGAAGCTCTGGCTCTAGGGCCCTCGCTACAGGGGAAGTTTGGCCACGGAATTTATTCCGGGTGGCCTTATACGGACGTCCCCAGGGGTCTCTGTCGAGACCCACCAGCACCTCACCCCAAGCCCGAGACTTGGCCTGCCTGATGGCCACCTGCAGCTCCTGTTTTGCGTAGCGGTACACGCCGTACAGCACGCCCTCAGCCGCCAGTTCCTCAGCTGACAGCTGGGCGTCAGTGCGGCCATTGCGCCGTCTCCTGCAGCGGGTGTAGGGCCGCCGCGCCTTAGAGCAGGCAGTTCGGAGATCCGCTATTTCCGTGCACCACCAGTAAACCTCTCGGCGATCGGGACGACCCCGGGATCTCGGCATGGCCGCATCACACACGGCCGTCACTGCCTCGCGGAAGTGACCTGCCGCAGCATCCACTTCATAGGGTGTGGGGGCAGCCAGCCACGACTGGACGATTGCCGCTTCTTCCGCCAGTTTGACATCGAGTCGACTAATTGTCCAGCGTGGGAAGTCCGCTCGCATGACGCGCTGCGATCCTGCTTGGTTGTGGGAGGTGGAGATCTCGAACCTTATGTATTTGTGGTCCGAGAGAGTCTCCACCTCCGACAAGACCCTCCAATCACGGACACGTGCTGCGACACTTGGGGTGGCAAAAGAAACGTCTACCACGGACCCCCCATTGTGCCGCACGCACGTGTGGACTGACCCTGTGTTCAGCAGGGTCAGTCCCGTGGCAACTGCCCACTCGCTGACAGTCTCACCGCGAGAATCAGTGGAGGGGTTGCCCCATTCTCGGGACTTGGCATTCAGGTCTCCCAGTATGAAAACCTGACGAGGTGCCTGTCTCCTTGCCGCTGCAGCCAAGAGGTCCACAAAGACCTCTAGCTCTGCAACGGGTCTATTGGGGGAAAAGTAGGCACCGACGACAGAATACTCTCCCCATTTAGCCACCACATATCCCGAGCCCCTCTCTTCCACTAAGAGGGGAGGGCTACTACCCGTCCGTCCCACAATGGCCACGGAGTCATCCAAGTCTCCCGCCCAGTAGGGATGTGGGGGAACATAGTACGGCTCCGCAGCAACCGCCACATCTATTTGCCACTGCGCTAAGCTCTGCATAAACAAGTCTTGAGCCCCGGCGCAGTGGTTCAGATTCGTCTGAAGGAAGTTGTGATGACGGACTTGATCCATTAGTCAGACATTACAACCTCCTCGCATGCCGGATGGGGCATGGCGTCATGTGTGACCTTCTTCAAGGCTACAGGGGTGGCTTGGGTCCTGTTGGCTGCCCCTTTCGTCTTCGGAGGGGCACAGTTGCGTCCCCCCATTATGTGGCCAGAAGGCCTACCTGATTCCGCACATATTGCACAACGAGCGTCAGTCCTCTTGCAGCTAGCTGCCCAATGGCCCGCGTCTCCGCATCGGAAACACAGATTCCCCCGGTCGGTTGATGCGGGGCACTGTGGGCGCGTGTGCCCCAGCCCCATACACCTAAAGCAGCGCATAGGGCGCACTTCCAATGCCACCACTCGTACCGAGCTCCACCCTATCAAAAGCAGACGGGCGGTTCGCCTTTTTTTTTTTTTTTTTTTTTTTTTGACCCGGGAAAATCCTTTATGGATACCACCCGGCTCCGGGGGGGCAGAGTGGTTATGTGGGGGTCCTCGCCTGAAGGGTCTTACTACCCCCACGGGGGGGTAGTAAGGAGGTTACCCACTAAAAACCCGGGATGAGCAGTCTGCCGCCTAGTCAGGGCGAAATGGGCCCAGCTCCAGTCAAGTGGTCCCGGCACAGAGCCACGTGGGATCAGTCTGCCAAGCAGCCCCTGGGTCTGCAGGTTGCGGTAACTTCCCACCCAATGTTCCGGTATTTATAGTGTTTTATTCTACTACTTTTTCCGGCGCATAGACCGCCGGTGGTGCCCTTCTTTTTTGTGATTATACTGTCAGACGGAACTTATTTTTTACCTTGAGCGATCCACGATTTTTCTTTCACTCTTAATCTCCGAGCTAGTTGGCAGCTTGTATCGTTTCTCGGTACCTACATACATTCTTGGGCAATCTTAGCGTATTCTAATTTCAAAGTATTTCTCAATCTTTTCTCATAACTACCATACATGGCTGGCACACAGAAGTTAACTGATTGTCATAATTTTATATGAAACTAGTAGGGCGTTCTTCGCTGACACCTGACCTCAATCGTGGGTTCAGTCCATGTGGTATCACTGAACGTTCAGAGTCAAGTGCAAGCGAGCAACCCTTTTTAGTACGAGTACAATACTGCCATGTAGAGAGAAGGTGTGTTCTTGAAGTTGTACTTACTTACTGTAACTGTTATGAATGCCTGCAGATTTTTAAATAAAACCAACATTGTATTGAACACTTCATGTATTTGTTTAATTTCAATTATAGTCTCCTATTAGACAGGTAGGTACTAAGATGTATATGATATATCTATAATACATTTACATTATTTTGTAACACTATATATATTTAATGATATACCAAGTTCAGAGTTAGTCTTTATCGTGCACAGTGTTGTAGTAGTAGTAGTATTGTATTTATGGAAATGAAATGAAATAAAAATGGAAATTAAATTAGTAGACTCTTCATTTTTGTACAAAGAGTGAATTTAAAATAACATACTATTTCTCTGATTGTCAAATTATTAACAAATGACAAGCAAATAAAGTTGCATTTAGTCACATACGTGTGGATGACTATTTTCAACATAGGGAATAATATTTTGTGAGTTTAATTAAATAGTGTAATGTTATATGTATATACAATATTGAAAATGTATATATAATGTGACTTACCTAATGTAACAATCATTGTTAAAATGGTGAATACATTTCTGATTCTAAAAGCAAATAACCTCTAAGTGTATAACTTTAATGCTTAAAATAGCTTAGAATTATATCGTTAACAAGCTGGGCCTAACTAAATTATATAGTGACGTCATAGTGTTCCTGAAGCTTACGTATAGTTTAATTAAGCCACGGTATAATATCATGTAGGCGATTAGCTGCGCAGTTGCCTGCGGTGGGTATCTCAGTGATAATTAAGTCGTAGGTAGTATTAAACTGTATAAGATTGTTCTTAAGTTTAGCTTACATTCTTAACTTTTCTGAACATCGTTGCATCTTAAACAACATCCGTGAAACAATTGACGAGATGACAAGAAACGTTGGAAAAGCAACCTTATGTACAAAGGCGATATCTCAGTGTTTAACATCGGTGAGCTCGTCGACGAATCATTAGAGAATCGCATGGCTGTTTTGTAAGTGACAAAATGACAGTTATTTAAAAAATGCCCTTAGATCATCCCTAACCAAAGTAGTCGACATTGCTCAAAGGTGCAGGGAACTTTTGAGAACCAAAATCCAGATCAAAAATCGTGCCGTATCTATTTAACGGTCTCTTCTTGCACCTGACCTTGATAGCCAGTCACCATTCTTGGTCAAGAGTATTAATGTCTTCCATCGATCATTAAGTGCAGTAGTCATTAACCGCAGGCAATAATAAAAGAAAACCTGGCCTGTAATATCAGGAAAACTACTTTTTCACTCTCTAGATACCTTTTAAAAAGAGTATTGTTTTTAGCTACCAACCAGAACTTGTTAGTCCTGGATTACCAAGTAATAACATGAGCTTCACGTAATGGTGTGTTTGCCCATGACCGTTGCAGTGCCACAAAGAGCTTTATTTAGTAAATTAATTCATAATACTTAGTTTCCATCCTTCAACAAGTTACAGTGCCCGTTTAACCTAAATTGTGCATAAGGTAGGTAATGCTGGTCACTGGCTCCACCAGTCCCTGGGCAGTGGACGGTGGAGGCCATCCGCCCAGTCCTCCAGAGGTGGGTGAGGCGGCGATACGGTTCGCTGACCTTCCGATTGATGCAGGTGCTTTCCGGACACGGATGTTTCTGAAAGTACGTGCACCAAATCGCGAGACGGGAGGCGACCCCAGCCTGCCACGAGTGTGGGGCGCCGGAAGATACAGCGCAACACACGCTGGAAGTGTGTGCTGCATGGGGCCCGCAGCGGCACACGCTTTCAGCGGAAATAGGCGGAAATCTCTCCCTGCCAAGCGTGGTAATCTCTATGCTCGGCAGCGAGATCGTGGCAGGCGGTGGCCACCTTCTGCGAAGCGGTGATGGCGCAGAAGGAGGCTGCGGAGCGGATCAGGGAGAACGATGTCCGAGCTGATCCACTCCGGCGCAGACGACCGTGGGAACGGAGGAGACGGTTCGCACGTCTCCTCCCTCCCCCGTAGTGGGGTCACTGGCGAAGAGTCGGGGGACTCTTCGTCGGCTTGCACGGCTCTACACGTCTAGGGGGTGACCTTGGTAAGCAAGGTCATCCCTTCACAGGCGCTGAGGCCCGGTTAAGATCAATCCGGGCCTACCGCTGGGGCGAGACAGGGTCGCGCTGGCAGTCACCATGGAGCGAGATGGTGACTGCCAGCGCGACCCTGTCTCGCTCCACCTTGGCGGAGGACTGCTCACGGGGAGGTGGTTTTAGTGGGTCTGAGCCCCACACGCCCCCTTCCGTCACCCCCATGGCGGAAGGGAAGAAGCACAGCATGTCCAACTCAAAAAAAAAAAAAAAAAGTAATTCTGGTCACACAGGCTGGCGCCACTGTGCATTAATTTATTCAACCAATTCGTCATTACTACAAAAGTAATTACGTAGTAAGTATTGTCAGAATCATTAATTCGGTAGAATATATACCCGCTTGATGGAGATACCTATCGCGATATTTTTTTTTTCAATTAGTGTATATATACCTATACATACACCAACTGAAAAAAAAAATATCGCAACATAAAATAAGTAAATACTCTGACATATATATAGTTATATGAGAGGCGTCTATCCCACTGCGGCATCTATCCCGGTTTTACCCTAACTGTCGGATATAAGCCATTTGCAATGGAATAAATAACAAACCGTCAAATAACGTTTACACACCCTCACTAAGAGTGTAGCGGAAGGCATGGACACACAAAATAACACATCTCACGCCATACAATATCCGACAAAAAACATTTGTTCAGAATACAAAAGTATTTCATCAAACCTTGGACGCCACACTTCAAAGAAATGGTTACTAAAAACTGAGTTATCGAAGCCGTCAAGACAATTCAACGATTAAATATGCAATTTGCTGTACTATAGTTTAACTATGTTAATAGATAATGTAAAGAATATCCTTCAAATCACGCGAATCACATGATTATTGAATAAATTCCCCACTACAAAAAATTGCTTAAAATCAAAATCATTTATTAAATTTAGGCGTCAAAGACGCATTCATTAACGTTAATCTTTTAACAAAACTTTTTTTACCAAAATATGGAACCGACTTCAACACCTAAAAGTGTGCATTAACTTATTCAAGTCGGTACCATGATAGTTCAAAAGTAGGTACCTATTACCACAATACTGTGCGCATGGTGCACAGACCTACTGACTGTGAAATAACTGACTTGACAAGTTATTTCACACTTATTGGCGTTGAAGTCGGTTCCATTATTTGGTAATTATATTGGTATCGTATTATTTATTAGTATTTGGTTATATGATTAAATTTTTTCACGATTTTTAGGGAGATAGGTGTAAAAAACTCAAAAACCGCTTGACTATTTCATGAAATTTAAATAGGCACCTCGAAAGCATACTCTACCAAACAAAAACAAATAAGAACGAGAATCGATCTTCAAATGAAGGAGAAATCGGCTAACATACACAAGAAAAAATACAAATGAAAACATAACCTCCTCCTTTTTGAAGTCGGTTATAAATGAACCTCTCTTTCTTTTCGTCATCGCATCACGCGTGAACAGATGGAACAATTTCGATATTTTTTTGTTGTGTTATTTATTGTCACGAAAAGGTTCTTATGAAAGAAAAACAAGAAAAGATGGGAGGTTATGGCGAGGCCGAAGGCCAAGCCTACTATGCGAACGAAGCTGCAGACAGTCGCTAGTTATAAATAAAATATGTAAACTTTAAAAGACTCTATTGCCACACTTTCCGCGTTAAGAAACCAATAGAAAATAACAGGCTCGGCTCCATTTCAATTACGTTTTTACAACATAATAATTTTATTACAATCTTAAATAGTTTCATGTGTGGCGGGAGGATTCATCCAAGCATATTTGTCTTCCAGTATTGTTATTACTTGTTAAAGACGAGAGCTCTTTAACCTGGTATATATCCATATAATTATGAACTAAATTGTTTGTAGTTAATTTCATTTTGAGGGCGTACATTTACGATCGCCGGTTCAAAAAGGTGAGAAGTTATGTAACGATGTCGCTCGCCACCACTATTTAATGTATAGTCAGTCCGTAACCGGCGGAACGTGCACACATATAATCTAAGCACACTCCGCGCGCAAACCTTTTTCGGATTACCTACGCTACTGATTATCTCGAGTTCGCGAGTGTACCTATTTGTTTATTGCTTACTAAATTGGTTTCGTTAATAGCAATGTATCGGTGTCAGCGTTGTGATGTGGAGTTCAGAGATGGTGTGCAATGTACTGCATGCCAGGGCCGCTTTGATTTTGGTTGTGCCGGCATAACGGAAACCGGTTACCGCAAGCTTGGTGACCGAAGGAATGCGTGGAGATGCGCCGCTTGTAAAGGTTCTAGTGCTTCCAGCCCGCTTAATGTCCCTGTTGGCAAAACCAGCGTAGCAAAATCCCCTACTCCTAGCGATATGGACAGCATTGCGCTGGATCTTAAGCGCCTGTCGGTCCAGGTCTCCTCGCTGCCATCCCTAGTAGCCAGTGTAAAGTCAATCCAGTCTGACATAGCGGAACTTAAAACTATGAAGAAAGACATCACAGAGCTAAAACAGATGAAACCAGATATCGCAGACCTGAAGACTTCCATGGAGTTCGTGCAGCAATCTATGGATGCGCTGACCGGGAGGGTCACCGTCATCGACCGGCAAGTTCAGGGGCTGCTTAAAACAAAGGAGGAGGTAACTTGTCTTCAGCAGCAGCTGGAACAGCTGCGAGGAGCCATGCGAGAGCAGTATCAGAGGTCGAGAATGAACAACTTAGAAATCAAAGGAGTTCCCATTGCTAATAACGAGGACCTCTATACAGTGGTATCCCAAATCGGCGAACTTATCAAGTGTCCGATTCCAAAGCAGCACATCAATTACATAGCAAGAGTGCCTATGCGTAACGACAAAACAAATAAATCTATTGTGGTGTGTGTACACAACAGATACCTAAAGGACGACTTTGTCGCTGCCGCTAAGAAGCGCACTATCACTCCAGCTGACCTGGGCCTGCAGGGATCGGATATGCGAGTATTTGTTAATGACCACCTCACTCTCGAAAATAAACTTTTACTCAACAAAGCCAAAGCAATCGGTAAAGAGCGCAATTTTGCGTTCACGTGGGTCAAAGGGTGCAAAAATTTTATGCGGAAAAATCCCACATCCCCCGTGTTGAACATAAAATCGGAAGCAGATCTAAAAAGACTTTCAACTTGAAACGTATTGTCGCACACACTCTTACGTATTTCCTATTTGCTATCCTGTTACTATTATTATACTCAGGTATTGTTTGTAACACCTACCTACAAAGTATTGAGGCGGTCTTATGTTTAAGTCCCTATATAACTAGTAGAAACGAGTGCTTACATACTTGTAGGTATTTAGTGGTTTTGAATAATAAGTGCAGCTGCTATGCGCTGATCTATTACTATCATATCATATTGCTATTATTATATTCAGTTAATGTGTGTAATACCTGCCTGCCAAGTATTGGGGCGGTTTTATGTCTGAGCTCCTATATTACGAGTAGAAACGAGTGCTTACGTATTTGTAGGTATCTATTGGTTTTAAATCACAAGTGCAGTTGCTGTGCGTTGATCTATTGTTCGCTTATCGCTCCGAAGTGGCCGGCCGCCACCCTACTGCTCATTTTTTATTACTGTTGTATTTTATATTCTCCCATTAACTATTTTATTGCTCTTTTGTGTAAAGCAAGCTTATTAATGAATGCCTTATCACACTTTAACGAATATTGTAGCATGAATAGTGTATTTATACTCTCACGCCTTTTGCCTACGGAGACGCTAATACTCTTGTTATCTCAATGGATCCGATAATAATTTATTATCAAAACGTAAGAGGGTTACGCACTAAAACATCTGAGTTTTACAGAAATATATGTTTAAATGACTATGACATAATATGCCTCACAGAAACTTGGCTTCTAGATGGAGTAAGTAATAGTGAGTTATTTGATGACCGATACATCGTAAGGAGACGCGACAGAGACTATTCAGCGACCAATCAGTCCCTCGGCGGCGGAGTTCTGATCGCTGTGCGCCGGGTGTTCACCGCCGTGAATCGCAGTGATTGGTGTTCCAACGCTGAGGACTTATGGGTCACCTTATCGCTAAAACGTGTCCGTCCTAAAATTACGTACAAACTGCACTTATGTACAGTTTATATATGTGACCAAAATCTAGGCGATTCTATGATTTTACAAACAAGTAATTTTTCGAATAACGTTACAAACGTTATACTCAGTTGCCCTCTTGATAAGTTCATTATCTTAGGTGATTTTAATATTCCGAATTTGACATGGGAGCTCTCAGAAGACGGTTGTTCGTTCCAGCCGCATAATGTTCAACATACTTATCAGTTTGAGTTATTTGATAACCTTACATTGTGTAATTTATCGCAATATAACTCCATAGTAAACAATAACGACAGAATTTTAGACTTAGTGTTTTCTAATAGTGAGCTATCAATCGAACATTGTAACAACTCCTTAGTTAGGGAAGATCCGCATCATAAATCACTATACATTTCTGCCGATTTTGTTGAAATTCACTTGTTAAATTGTAAACCTTATTTAAAATACATGTACCATTCTTTTAATTATGATGATATTTCCTCCTCTTTAAACCTAATCGACTGGGAAAAGGAGCTGTCTAATGTATCTCTTAATGAAGCTATTACTTTGTTCTACGATAAATTGGATAAACTACGCAATGAATTTATTCCCTCAAAATTAGTCGTACCTAAACACAAATATCCCCTTTGGTATAAATCACCACTAATTAAGTTATTAAAGGAAAAAAATAAGTATCGTAATAAGTATAAGATATATGGTAATTTGGGTGATCTTAATTCTTTTAATACACTAAGGGACCGGGCTAAAGCCATGGAGAGTAACATGTATAAAGATTATATAACTAGTATTGAAAGTAGTATTAGTAAAAATCCCAAAGCTTTTTGGTCTTACGTGAAGACTAAGAAACAATCCAATGCTTACCCTTCAGTATTGACACTTGGCCAACGCTCTTCAGATCAAGGTGCCGACATATGTAATATGTTTGGCGAGTTTTTTCACTCCAACTTTCTGCAACCTTCGTCCTCGTCAGTCGGTGTTTGTACTCCATACAGCCTAGATATGCCCGAAACTGTCACAGATATATCATCTATCGAGGTTCAACAATCTGAAGTTTTGAAACTGTTTAAAACTTTAGACCAGAATAAAGCTGCTGGTCCAGACAACATATCTCCAATTTTTGTTATTAACTGCGCCGAAAGTCTAGCGGTACCACTAACTTTGTTATTTAAGCGATCATTGAGTGAAGGCATTGTTCCTGACATTTGGAAGTCTGCATTCATAACCCCTATACATAAGAAAGGACCAAAAAACGACATCGAAAATTATAGGCCAATATCTAAACTATGTGTGTTCGCAAAAGTGTTCGAAAAAATTGTTTACAGACAATTATACTCATCCCTGAAACATACGCTCAGCGAACATCAACATGGTTTTCTTAAAGGCAGATCAACCACGTCTAATCTCTTGTTGTGTAGTGATTTCTTATCGAAGCATATGTCACACCCGTCTCAAGTAGACGTAATATATACTGATTACAGTAAATGTTTCGACAGAATAGATCACATTATCTTATTACAAAAACTTCAACAGGTTGGTATTCGTGGTGATTTATTTCGGTGGTTCTCGTCCTATGTACAGAATAGATGTCAGACAGTAGTACTTAATGGTTATACGTCTTCATCCATGAGAATTACATCTGGAATTCCTCAAGGGTCATTATTAGGACCCCTCATTTTTACAATATTTATATTCGACATATCTTATTGCTTTCGTTTTTCCAAAATTCTTCTTTATGCCGACGATATGATAATTATTTGTGCCATCAATACTATTGAAGATGTCTTACGTCTTCAAGCAGATTTGAATAGTTTTCAAGATTATTGTTCTCAAAATAAATTGGAACTAAATGTGTCTAAATGTTACGTTTGCTCTTTTACACGGAAACCGTGTCCTATCATCAATGAGTACTACTTGAAAAATTCCTCCTTAACCAGAGTCACTACTATTAAAGACTTAGGAGTCACTTTTGACTCTAAATTACTATTTAATATGCATGTTGACACTATTACTAAAAAAGCTTCAAGGGCATTAGGATTTGTTTTAAGGATGTCTTCAGAATTTTCCGCACTTAAAACCTTAAAAATTTTATACTGTGCATATGTACGGAGCCATTTGGAATATGCTTCCCAAGTTTGGAACCCTAATTATAATATTTATATTAACCGCATCGAAGCCATACAAAAGCGATTCCTTCGGTACCTACAATATCGCGCAAATATATTCTTGCCAAACTATACATCGCGTTGCAAAAAATTTCATTTACTCCCACTGCAGGAGAGAAGACGTGTGGCAGATGTAGCCTACCTCCTGAACATAGCAAATGGCACGGTCGATTGCCCGGAGCTGCTCGAACAAGTAGGGTTACGCACACCTACTGCTCACTCTTTAAGACATTTCAAGCTTCTATATATACCTAGCGCTTCATGTAACTACAGGCAAAACACCTACCTAATCAGGGCATGCAGGTGTTACAACACTATAGCTTCAGATATAGACCTAGATATATTTAATACTTCTACTCATAAACTGAAGCGACTCCTCAATGAACATTTTTTTTCGTAATACTGTATACTCATGGTATTGTTTTGAATTTCATTTTACCTAGTTTGTATTAAAAACATTGTGTGCATGCCAGTCTACAGACTAAGTTTAAGTTATTATTATGTAGTTAATATCTGTGAAAACTTTTAATTAGCCTTATTTTTATATCCCACTTTATTTATAATGTTTATACATAGCTGTTAGTTTTCCGAATACAATAAAATAAATTTAAAAAAAATTAAATAAAGTATAAGACTCAAAGTTTACAAAATGTATAGTATAGAGTATAATGATACTTACTTAGTGCTGAATTCCGTAGAGACAATAATTCATCAAGAGACGATTAGTGTAAATGAGGTAATCCATCACTGGATTCACTAGTGCCATCCATTACTGAACTCAATGGGTATTTTGTTGGAAGATTAATTTGTATATATATATCACATTAATATTATGAATGAGTAAGTTTGCGAATGAGTGGGTAAGTAAGTATGTATGTTTGGTACTTTTGGGTTAAAATGGCTAAATTAAATTGAGTGAAGTTTGGAATGCATATAATATTTGCAACATTTAGAAGCAAATGAAAGGTTACTGTATAAAAATACTTTTAAGTCTATTTTGTCGCAGAGAAGTTATATATTCTTGAATGTATGAAGTTGAATTGAATAGGCTCCAAAACTACTGGACTGATTTGATAAATTGTTTCACTATTATAATCCTTTATTATCCATGCCTAATGAACATAGACAATAGACTATTTTCAAAAAGTTAGGGATCCGTATGAAAAGTTCAATGTAACCCAAGGTGTGAAAAAAATACCCAAAAATATCCTTATATCGCTTAAGCTGCGTAAGCTATTGACAATAGAGCAAAGTAATGTACAACAGTTTATAGAAGACTTCAATATCTACAAAAAAGTCTGAGATACCATATGTCTAACTATTACAGTTATGTCACAATAAACACTTTATAATGTTAAAATATGCAATAGCAACGCCGCGGCGCCGGTACAAACTAGGCTACATTATTATTTACTCTAATAACAAAGAAAAAAGACTTGATTGTTAGTTTGTTTGTTATAAATAAACGAAATACTACTTAACTCATTAAAAAAAAACTTTCACGAGTAGAAAAATGTCTTATGTAACGTGCGCTATATTTGATTTATCATCAGCATCATCCATCACCACGCGGGTGAAACCGAAGAGCACAGCTAGTAAACAACAATCAATTTATACTTGATACGTTAAAATCATTTTTAGTAAATAGATAGTTTCAATTTATATAAAAATATTTACTAATGTATTGTTCCGCGCGGGAATTTTTCGCACGCGACACCTTCCTGTTAATAAAAATGTATGACGGGGAACTAAAAAAACATTCGCAACTTGTAAGCATATATTTTATTTACTGTACTCAGTAAATAAAACGTACTAACACAACTAACTTTACTCAGTACTAAACAATGCACAAAGAAATTAAGGTATGCACAGATTCATTTACGGCTGTTTTCAATAACCTATCTATCGGCGGTTTACCTTACTAGAGATAGATATTTGACACTATTTGTATGGACGTTGTGTTAAATTTCTATCAAAGCCAAGCTAAGAAAGTAAGTAAAGTAAGTAAGTTCTAAGAAAGCCAAGGTTAGATAGAATATTGAAAACGGCCGTTAAGCGACCGTTTACGGCATTGCGCACGCGCAGCCACACAGAAGTTTCTGACTGGTAACTACTGTACTGACTGTACTGAATAAACTTATCCACGCACTCTTTTAGTTATATCAGCCATTAGCTTACATCATATCGATTCTTTTCATATAGTTTTCAAGTCTGTCAGGATGTCAAAATCCTAATTTATGAAGGTTTGAATCCGCGTCGGCGCAAGCTACAACTTTGTCGTAAACGGTCGGCGGCGACGCGGCGCCTAGACTTTCTGCGCCTTATTGTGGGAAAAACTTGTATGATGACGTACTTTGGGAAAAATATGAGGTACGTGTATGTTTTTACTATAAAACAAAAAAAAACTTATTTTAATAAGTCATTTAGTTACTTCAGAATAACCGTATAATATAGTGTACTAAATTTGGGGATAATTTCACTTCCGGTCTTTTCATCTTGGACGCACACATAAACACATTTACTTATACTTACTTTTCTAACATTATTAGTTAGCTTAGTTACTTTTCTAACATTATTAGTTAGCTTAGTTACGGTAAGCTAACTAATAATGTTAGAAAAGTAAGTATAAGTAAGTGTGTTTATGTGTGCGTCCAAGATGAAAAGACCGGAAGTGAAATTATCATATATACCACTCGCCGTGGTGGTACCGGCTTCGAATTGTACCCCCCCTAACTTTTCCCGTGGGTGCCGTAAGAGGCGGCTAAGGGAATATCCGGGAAATGGGCAGCAGCATTTCCCGCAGTCTGCGTCAACATCCACTGCGATCACCAAGACGCCTGCCAAGCGTGGTGCATTAAGGCAAATCCCCCCCCATGACAATTAACATTAAACCACGGCCCCCAGTTCCCGGCAGCTCTGCTATCCGTGGCTACGGTAGCGGCCATTGTAACGGTGGAGCAGGGGGTGCGAAGAATCTCTGGCAGAGATCCGGCTACCAATCCCAAAAACGACCCCTGGCCCTGGCAACATACAATACACGCACGCTCAGGACCGACGAAAAGATGGTCGAATTGGAGGAAGAGACGCTCAAGTTACGCTGGGATGTCATGGGATTATCTGAAGTCCGAAGACAGGGACAGGACACGATAATTCTAAATTCCGGCAACTTGTTCTTCCACCGGGAGGGAGACCAACAATCCCAGGGTGGTGTCGGGTTTCTCGTCCGCAAGTCTCTCGTTAACAACGTAGTGAAAGTCGATAGTGTGTCGGCTAGGGTAGCGTTCCTTATACTCAGAATAACCAAACGGTATTCGCTGAAGGTTATACAGGTATACGCACCGACCTCGGCACACTCGGACAATGAAGTACTTAGAAAGTATGTACGAGGATATATCCAGGGCCATGCATACTTCTGAAACCTACTTCACTGTTGTAATGGGAGACTTCAACGCAAAGCTAGGCACAAGGAAACGTGATGAGTTGAGAGTAGGGCCATTTGGATACGGGCAGCGGAACTCGAGGGGACAGAGGCTGGCTGACTTCATGGAGAAGGAGGGACTCTTTATGATGAACTCCTTCTACATGAAGCGGCCATCCAGGAAGTGGACGTGGATGAGTCCCGACGGTTCCACTACGAACGAGATAGACTTCATCATGACGACCAATAAGCGCATATTCAATGACGTCTCTGTGATCAGCAAGGTAAAAACCGGCAGCGATCACCGCATCGTAAGAGGCGCATTGAATATCAATGTCAAGCTTGAGAGGTCACGTCTGGTGAAGTCTACGCTCCGTCCTAATCAAGTGCCCAAATCCAAAACCCCGAAAAGTTTCAACTTGAACTTCAAAACCGTTTTCAGTGCTTAGCTGAATGCGACACAGTGGATGAGTTGAACAACGGGTTGGTGGAAACTGTCCAAGCGGTTGGGTCCGAATTCTATGAGACCAAACGCCGCAGGAAAGCTCAAAAACTCTCAAAAGAAACTCTGAAACTAATGGCAGAACGGAGCGAAATGAGACTGCAGTCCGCAGTTGATATGTCGGACTACGGTAAACTCAATAGACGAATTTGGAAGTCCATGCGACACGACTTGCGTGCTTATAATACTGCGCGTATTACGGCAGCAATTGAGCGGAACCAGGGCTCTAAAGTGTTTGCAAAGGATTCGTCTATTGAGCAAAGCCAAATGACAAAACTGAAGACCGAAAATGGCAGTATCGTTTCATCCAAGCCTGAGATTCTGAGAGAGATTGAGAGCTTCTATCGACAGTTATATACCTCGACGCGCGAACCCGTTACTGAAGCAGCTCAGGACACCAGAGCAAAGTTAGTCCGACACTATACCGAAGACATCCCGGACATCAGCCTGTACGAGATTAGAATGGCTCTCAAACAGCTTAAGAACAACAAGGCGCCAGGAGAGGACGGAATTACGACTGAACTTCTGAGAGCGGGTGGTAGACCGATACTTTTAGTCCTCCAGAAGTTATTCAATTCTGTCATCTTCGAAGGCAAAACACCGGAAACGTGGCAAAAGAGCGTGGTGGTGCTGTTCTTCAAAAAAGGTGATAAAACCTTATTGAAGAATTATAGGCCCATATCGCTCTTGAGCCACGTGTACAAGCTGTTTTCGAGAGTCATCACAAACCGTCTCGCACGCAGGTTTGATGAGTTCCAGCCTCCCGAACAAGCCGGTCGCACGAAGAATCCAGCTCGGATGGGCAGCGTTCGGGAAGCTTCGATCCATCTTTTCGTCCCCAATACCTCAGAGCCTGAAAACCAAGGTTTTCAACCAGTGTGTGTTGCCAGTGATGACTTATGGCACTGAAACGTGGTCCCTTACTGTGGGCCTCATTAAAAAGCTTGAAGTCGCTCAACGAGCAATGGAGAGGGCTATGCTTGGGGTTTCCCTGCGTGATAAGATCCGAAATGAGGAGATCCGTAGGAGAACTAAGGTCACCGACATAGCTCTCAAAATTAGCAAGTTGAAGTGGCAATGGGCAGGCCACATCGCTCGCAGAACTGATAACCGATGGGGAAGAAAGGTTCTCGAGTGGCGACCACGCACCGGAAGGCGTAGTGTAGGCCGGCCCCTCGCTAGGTGGACCGACGACCTCATAAAAACCGCGGGGAAACGCTGGATGCAGGAAGCGAGTAGCCGGTTCAAGTGGCGTTCTATGGGGGAGGCCTATGTTCAGCAGTGGACGTCTTCCGGCTGATAATGATGATGATGATGATGGTGTTTTATATTTATAAACATGATTAAACCCGAGATATGATCGTTTTAGTGCGCCGATAATTTCCCACGAAGCGGTGGACCTGCGCAAGAACTCGTGACCGCGGCGGCCGACCGTTGAAAGAGGAGCTATCTTCATTAGAAATATCAGCTAATACGTTTATTCGTTTCACCATTCTTATGCTAAGGTGCATTTAATTTTTCACAATTCAGTGCATTCAAACCTCTCTATCTAACTATCTGGTTCGATATGTGTAGCAATTAGACCAATACAATATCCACCGTGTCATCTACATTAGTATACATACTATTCCGTATTCTGTGCCGGCATACCGGTAATCAATATCGCAAATGCTTGTTGGAACATTGGGATCATCTAAATTCTTTTATTGAAATGCAAATGAAATGTGTTTGTTAAACAAAGTACATCAAGAGAACTTTGAGAGCTGGTTTGGTAAAAGTATTCCCATGTATTTTCATTACTGAGTGAACTTGGTGGAAATTATTTTTTTCCGTTTTTTGCTGTTTTTAATATTTTTGTAAAGGTTTGAAAAAGTTTTTGTTTATATTACAGATTAAATACAGGAATACAGAAATTAAAATTGTATACTATTAGCTTTTGACATAACACAAAGGTCAAGGCTCAGATTATAATTGTGGTGTTTTTTATGGGATAGGTTGGCAATGAGCCAGGCGGCTCACCTCATGGTATATGTGATACCGTCGTCCACGGACATCAGCAATACCAAAGGTCTCGAGGATGTGTTGCCGACTTTTGAGGAAGGAATAGAAGGGCTGAGGGTGGAGAGAGGATGAGGGGAAGGGGATCGGTCCTCCGGAACCTCCCACAAACCGACTGAAACGCAATAGCAAGCTATATTACTTCACGTTCGTGTAATGTGGGAGTATGGTACCTACTTCTTTGGTCATGCTGGCCCATTTGGCTGTAACTTATAGTCATGGAGTCACGGTGTGGCACTACCACCAACAAATGTAGGGTTATTATTGTAGGACTAGATTATTTTTAGGAAACCATTAACCCGTCCGAATCAGCAACTCTCATTCCAGGCAAGTTTCATTCATAAATCTATTGTTATTTTTTGTCCTGATGCGGACGAGTTAGTGTTAATAAAGTAAAAAACGTACATCATTTTTAAATATTCCCACTTTCTCAAACATTCGCATTCATTAAATGTCAAATTGACCATTCCACACGAACATTTTGCCAATATTAAATATAGCCTATGGGTTATCCAGGATATAAGTTAATCCATTTCAAATTTAAACAAAATCCATTAAGCCTTTTTAAGTTGAAATACCATATAATAGAGATACATACACATTCAATCATCGTGAGGCCCTGCCGTGCGATTCTCTAATGATTCGTCGAACTCGTCGACGAGCTCACCGATGTCAAATACTTAAGAGATATCGCCCTTGTACACAAGGTTGTTTTTCCAACGTTTCTTGTCATCATTTGCTTCACAGATGTTGTCAAAGATGCAAGGATGTTTGCTCTTAGAGAATCACACGACAGCCGTGCGATTCTCTAATGATTCGTCGACAGGTTCACCGATGTCAAATACTTTATGAGATGTCGCCCTTGTACATGAGGTTGATTTTCCAACGTTTCTTGTCATCTTGTCATTTGCTTCACGGATGTTGTCACAGATGCAACGATGTTTGCTCTTAGAGAATCGCACGGCTGTATCCAGGTGTTATTGCGACAATTCATCTCAACGTCGAGGTATGAACTCGTTAACCAACCGCTCAGATAAACCCCAACGTTCGTATTGTCCAAATGTCAACGAGTAATAATTTCTATTACGTGATAATTTTGAATGTGTCGTAAAGATTAACGATTATAGCTTTTGTACGAGTACCTCCGCCCGTCCCATTAAACATTATCATTATTGCGCCACAAACGCTAACACGCAATAAGAGCTAAGGCGGCCGCCACATGTTCAATATTTAGAATAATTTTTCAATCGAATTATGGTTTGCTGTTGGTTTGGTACATTTGCTAAGCTTTAGCGAGAGAACACCGTCGCGAATCGGTCGTATCGTTATTCGATTATTTAGGATTATAATATTTACATTAGCCCAAATGTGCTCAACATGGCGAGACACTCATTTTTGAGGATTTTCAAAAGGTAAGGAATTCTTTGAAAAAAGTATTTTTTTTCCAATTCATTTATTTATTTCAACCATCAGTCATATTAGCATGCTTAATAATCTTAAAAAATTAAATTACACAAAATTAAATTCAACCATCATCATATTAACATAAATCATATAAAGTTAGAAATAAAAAAATTAAATAATTAGTATGTCCACTTAATGATAATGATTAGCCTGCCTCTGTGTCATTTGTTTGTTCGTCAGTGCATGAACCATTGAACAATGGTTTATGTACTGACAATCAAACCTATTCGCAAATACGTTTAGTATGATGTTGGAGCTGGCCCGGAGCCTGCGCCCCAGGGAAGCGCATCGCTTCCGCATCGTCGTGTAGAAACAGTCGACACGGGAGTCCGCGAACATCCCTGATGCGCTACAGTGCCGGGGCAGCCCCATCAGGACCCTAAACGCATTATTGTACTGCACACGAAGGGTGCTGTACTGCTTCTGGGTATACGACACCCACAGGCCGCCCGTGTACGTAGACGTACAAAATGCTCTGAAAGGAGTGATTGTGACGGCTCCGGAGCATCGAGAAAACCTGCGAGCAATCATATTAGCCCTCACAGACAGTGCTCTGCCTTCCCTCTCAATATCTGTATCGTCCTTCAGGTCAGAGGTCACAAAACGTCCTAGATACTTGAACTGATTAACCCTGCTTAAAGCGATACCGTTCAGTCTAATGGGTGGAACAATATCCAGACAGCTCCGACCTCTGGCCTGAAAGACCATGCACTCGCTCTTGTTTGTATTGTATAGCAAACCGTGAACCAGCGCGTAACGCTCACAAATATAGAAAAATAAATAATTTAAGTGAAAATAGACATACAATTAAGAAAAAAGGAAGGTTAAATTAATTGTTAAAAAAGGAAGGTTAAATTATATAATAAAGAAAAAAATATAATAATAATAAATAAATTACTCTTATGTTTAGTAATTGTTCCAATTTAATGTGCAATAATATTTTTTTCTATAATCACAGCAAAGAACACAATACAGTTTTTATTCTAATTTTAAGCTCCTTGTCGCAAATACCGACCAATCAAATCTCGAGGAGTTACTTGCACAAAGAGTTTGTATGTCGACTGTTCTTTGTGTAAGGAAGATGTATAAGCATTGAGATGGAGATAGAATATATTGGTGTGTTCTAAATTCAAACACCAAAACCAAGTGATTAAAATGCCTTTTTATTCACTGTTTTCAGTGAATAAAATAAGCTTTTTAGAGTGGGAATGGTATAAAATTATTATTCTTATGTATGATGAAGTTGTAATTGATAATACTATTCATATAACAAATGCGTTTTTTTGATATTCATCATTGAGTATGATGTACGTATTGAACGTGCAGCACTTCTAGAAACGTGTATTCGCCGCCAGATAAATGTTTCATCGAGTGAACGGGACTGAATATGCTAATCTAATGTCGGAGCCTATCGTATTTTCCGAAGTATTATAGGTGAACATTTTGGGAAGAGCTCTTTAGTGTTCCCATAATTGGCATTTATACTTAATAACCTCATTTCTTTTCAAGCATAATTTTTACGGAGTCAATGAGGTACAATAAAATATAAATGCGATTTATACTAATAAAAGCATGAACCTTTCGATTATTTTTTCAGTGGTAGTGCAACGCTGTAAAAAACGATGACATCATAAAGAACTATGTCTGCACTTTGTGTATATTTAAACCTTAGTAATTACCCGATCTTAAATGTCCTTCATATTTATACTATATAAACTTATTAATGACCTACTTACCTAGCTCGGTAATCTTTCAATGTTGTAATTCAGTACTTCAATAGCAAACCTCTACTAACTTTGTAACAGATAAAGTTATCAAACCGATCTGCTTTTATCCAAGCACCTTTTTCCAGAAGAGATCAAACATCATAAATTAACGACTTATGTCGTAATTAACAGAACCCACTTCAAGTTAGGTCAGCTAACTTTGGAAATACCTAGCAAACTTGATAATTAATATTAACCAGAGCCCGTTTTACTCAATACTATACTATCGACTGTCCGCGACTTCGTTCGCGTAGTTTGACACCCATATTTTCTTGTTTTTTCTTTCGTAAGACTTCGTTCCTTCTCCTGACAGTAATTTACACACAAAAATGCGATGACCAAGAGAAATTGAGATTCATATTTATACTCGTACTAGCGACTGCCCGCGACTTCGTTCGCGTAGTAGGCTCGGCCTTGCCATAACCTCTCACTTTTTCTTGTTTTTTTTTTATGTAAGAATCTTCTACGAACTATTATAACACATTAGAAAAATATAAATGAAATCGGTAAAGCTGTTCTCAAGTTATAGTGTGACGAGGAGAAATACGGGTTCATTTTATATATATAGGAAATTTATAGTACTTTGAAATACTGAAAAAATCAAAACGTACGGGCATAGTTAACTACTGGTGGTTAGGGCTGCAGACTGAGGAACTTCCTGACGATACGTGCCGTGTCAAGAAGGTATGCCTTCTGTATCTGACTCTTGATCCGACCATCTAACAGGGTTGGTTGAGGCTTTTTGATATAAGGCAGTTATTTTTATTACTCTATGAAATTCTACAGATCTCACATATTCCAATATTGGCATCTATGAAGGGTTGCCAGAAAGTCCTACATTTTACCCCCTATCTTATTTCTATAAAATACCTGGTCATCCTGTTACGCTTGACCCGGACGGTAATTGTGCCCCAGGGAAGGTGAGCACACGTGGGCCTGCTGAGTAATGGGGGCAATAATAATATATGGACGGGATAGAACCTTTAAGGGATTGCTTGTAGCCAATGATGATACTTTTTAGAGCTCCGCACACAGCTATCACAAGAAATTCTTATAAAAACGTACTGTTTCTTTTGTAATAATAAAACAGGACAACGTGAGACTTACGCGTTGTCAATATCATAAACGACAATTGTTCGGCTTCATCCGGAAGCATTCTTCAGGATCTTGTGCGGTGCGCTCGTTTTTGCCTCGCACTAATCGTACATTTCTCTGTCCGTCCTTACAGATTAATAGCTAGGTACTAAGCGGAAGCCCATATTTCTTTTTCGCGTAATAATTACAGATACAGAATGGCACATGTTCTTGATAAGATATTAAACTGTTAATTTCTAGGAATGCTCGTATTTTATTTTATAATCAAGTCCATAACAAGGATGTTAGATAAATTATCATCGTACTCGTAGTTGGAAACTTGAAAAATTCTTGGTAATATATTGGTATTTGTATAAATTTATACGCTACTAAATTTGGATGGAGAATACAGATGAAAGGTTGACCACGCCTAACAACCCTGCCTTTGTACCCTCGTCTTTGTTAGCCTTAACGGATAGTAAAATTAAATGGTTCTCAAAGCGCTTGACCTAATATTGTGCGGAACTTGGATGCGAAATGTAATATCTTTAGTGTAAATTACTTGCTCTTGGGTAAGTGCCTACTTGACAAAGCTTTGTACTTTTAACCGGGCGAGCGACCTACAATACTTAAATTTACAAACCAGTGTTTGCAAATACCCCGCGACAATCTGCCATTTAAAAGAATGCGCGCGGTCGCGGTAATTTACTTGTAGTAAATTATCTATTGAAGCTATTTTGTATCTGTAAACGGCATAAAATAACACTATGTATCCAGTAGATCGTCTTTGATTGTAAGAATAAGTCATCTGTTTCCTTTTGGTCAAACCATAGAGGTACAGTCAACCAGATAACACAACGACGAGGCGACATAGGCTATAAATAAAAAAAAAAATCGACACAGACTATAAAAATCTCTAGAGCACAAGTAAAATAAGCATACATACAGAGTCAAACTACGAAGAAATAATAGTCAGGAAGCATAATTCAGAACAAATTCCACACAAAAAGTGGCCCTTCAAATCAAAACAACGTATGATTCCAAATACAAATTACTTCCGAGGTTACAAATAGACATGTTCGGGGATTGGTTTAAATTCAGAAGGAAAGCAGGGATTGGTTTACGCGCGTGCCGCAACGTCTACAATGACAGCAGAGTCATAGCGGCGTGGACGATGTTATGCAACAAGTGGACTGGACCAACTCAATAATAAATCAATCGTAAATCTCGTATTTCTCGCGAAATATGATTAATTTATTAATTTTTTGTCTAGAAGACATTAGAAGAGATTCTTCGCAATGTAGTAAAGAAAGATTATGAAACATTTTAGGCTTATACATTTTACCAAAAAAAAGTCGTTACTTGCCAGCTGGATGTTATTCAGTGGTCACAGAATACCTTCATTATCAATTTAGAAAATTCAATCAATTTATAGAATTACTTAAGAAAAGCACTGTGTTGATATTACTGACAAATTAATTAGCAAATCAGCTAAACCATTTTAAAATTTGCAGAGGGTGAATTTTCATTAGCTTGAAAAATCAAACGTGCTTTAATTTGACCAAACAATGAACTGTTTTTTAATGCTATATTACATACCAACTGTGGGCAATCGTTTATTGTTCATTGTCTGTAGTATCTCTTTAGAGCTTAAACGCTTTGGAAGTGCCAATTCGCGTTTTTGCTGAGTGTTTGAAGGGTCACATAATAATGATTGATATAGTATATTATGTTAATTATTCTTACCTGATGTAATAGAACATTATTTGATTAACATGTTCAAGTTCCATAGACTACATTTAGAAATTGTTTATTAGTTTGTTATTGCCGAGCGGTTTCTACACACACACGTTTTTAAAATCAATCATAAAACCGGTCGCGCCAGTCACGAATCGTCAGACGCGGCTGAGGCCTTTTAGAGAGAGGTCAGAGGATGTATCGCTTTGATGCCCGCGCTTACACAACTAAATATTAGTGCGCTCAAAACTTCCTCATACTTATTGAGGTAACATTTCTAAGTGGGATTCTAACAAATAATTTTATATGACATCTAGTGCATCAACAATAGAAATTTCATTGTTATAATGACATCAACCCGTGAGGCTAGTATTTTGCTATTAACCAAATTTCTTATGCTTATACTTGGTGTTTTAAATGTTTATCGGGACTTATCACGTCTTATTTAATATAGGTAAAAATATGTACCTTTCGCTCGACGTTTCGACCATGTTACAATGGCCGTGGTCACGAGCTGACTGAAAACTGCGGGTGAGTCCGGCGAGAAGAGCGGGTGTTTTGTTCTCCTACCCTCACTTGATCTTGAACTTGAAAAATTGCAGGATTGTCACTACGACACACAACACTGACTGTATCGGTAAATGTCCTAGTACCTACACCGCGGTTTGTACACTTGCTCACTACGGGATTCCACGACGCTGCTAACCTAAATCCATCTTCCCGGTTGAAATTGCGATGTTTTCTAATTTCAACCGCTTCACGAACCATTCTTGAAAAATAATGTCGTTCAGTGGAGAGGACCTTCGGATCGTGGAGCTCGATCCAGTGACCGGATCCCGCCTCAAGCAAATGTTCTGCACTAGCCGACTTCTGTGTCTGGCGATTTAAGGCTGATTTAAGGGTGATTTAAGGCGAAAGGTACATATTTTTACCTATATTAAATAAGACGTGATAAGTCCCGATAAACATTTAAAACATGTGTTCAAATCGCGAAAGTTTAAAAATTACTTATACTTGGTATCCAGGAATCCACGCTGGATCCGGAAACTGATAGCAGGAACTATTTGATGGTTGTTTTATTTGCTATTATCCTCGTTTTTTGGTAGGCGCATAAATCTTACTTTTATTCTAGTCTATGCTCTTGTAGATACACTTGATTAATAATTATCATATTATGTTAATTAATGTCGATATTAGAAATAAAATGTGTCCTGCGTGATATTTTAATTCACCTTTTTGACCTAAACTCGCTAATGTAAAATACCTAAACTCGCGCAGCGCTGCGCAGAATAAAGGCTCTTAAAGATGTTGATGTTTCTTCGGGACAAATCATCAATATAAAAAGATAAATATGATATTTTATATAACATAATTTAAAAAAACAGTAGGTACTTACTGTACCAACTGGTAGGTAGGTACTGCAGTTTTGTGTAACATGGTCCATAATTTTTTTATTATCTATAATTTTATTGTTTTTAGTCAAAATTAACGTAGTATAACTATGCTGGTTTTCACAGGCAGTCATACTCTTGTTTTTCTAGTTAAGTGCAGCTAGCCACTTATTTTGCCACATTGAATCGGCAAGCAAGCGAGAATAAAACATAACAAGCAAAACCATTGCAGTTCACGATGATAAAAATGAAAATGTACGCGAAGATTTGAAGTGTGCTCGCTTGCACGAAAAATGTCCGACTGATGACGTACTGAACACGACTTTTAAGCCCCGCCTACTTGAACACGACTTTTGTTGGGTAATTTTTTTAACGCAGTTACAGTTCCTGACTATTTTTCGGAGTCAAAGATAATTTGGACTTTGAAATATATCAAAAAAATATTCCAAAAAAGTAGTAGGTACTAATTTACAAATAAATATAAACTTTATTATATACCAAATAGAGTTGTAATAAAAACAAAATGGCCGCTGTCTTTAAAAAAACACATTTTAGCAGGATACTTTCCTTAGGTTTTTTACTCGAAATGGCAATAATACTTTTTACTAAATAATACACTAGTAAACACGTACTTGCTTACAATAAAAAAAATATTGTTATATTATACATAGTACTGCCGCAACCGACAAAACAGATATATATGGTCCATCACCAGGTAACACGCCGAAATTTAAATTACGTAATACCTATGTAGAATAATATTGAATTTTAAGAATATTAAATTATGAATTTATGTTACAAATTCCAAAATCGTAATCGTCCAAAATTCCAAATGTTTGCCGACCATTATGTTCATTTGTTTCTTTTCGAAATGTATCTTACATCCTTGTTATGGATGATCTAGGTTCGGGGTAAAAAGTTATTCCATTTTAAATTAACACACAGTTCTGACTTTCATAGTAAGTAATTAATTCGGCGTGTTAAGCACGACAGTTATGAGCTTTTATAATAAATTTGCTGGTTGTTCTTCTCGTTTATTTTACCAGTAAATCAACTTTAATTCATCACAATGAAGGTTAATAAATATACATATAATAAACATTTCACGGATCGCTGTCTGTAGGTACATGGAAGATATATGAGATAAAATATTATGGGGACTTTTATAAACGAAAATAGAATGAAATACGAGTAGAAATGGTTGTTAGAATTTTTGTGTATTTCTGTTTATCTGTTTGAATGTTTATCTGTGCGTTTGTGCACGATAATCTCAGAAACGACTTATCCGATTTAGATGTGGTTAACTACTATATTGTGGTAAGCTTCATTTAACAATTAAAGAATAACTCTCTCGCCGCTACAGCAATGACAAGCGAGCAAAACCGCTGGCGGGTCAACTAGCCATAATAATATTCTAATGTCCAAATATATTAGAGAAACAATAATCTTTTAGCGCCATTGTAGTCTTAGAACAACACAAAGTGACCTATCATGACAATTATTCTATAAAATTACAAAATATCCTATCGCACAACTCAATTTAAAAAATCTACATCAAAGGGACGCTGAATATTACCAGATATGTGATGTTTGACCTTTCTTTCTTTGACGAGATGTTAGTTTGTCTTCGACTTCCAAAAAAGGAGCAGGTACTCAATTCGACTGTATGTTTTTTACCGACTTCAAAAAAAAGGAGGAGGTACTTAAATCGACTGTATGTTTTTTTATGTTTGTTACCTCATAACTTTCGACTGGGTGAACCGATTCTCAAAATTCTTTTATTGTTTGAAAGCTAGTACTTCCCAGTCCCATTTAAATTTCATCAAGTTTTTGAGATACACTCCAATAACTGAAAAGAATGGAAGTCGGTATAAAATTTTTCAAATTGTTATTGTATTTTTGGTGATCTACCATAATAATAGCATCATTTCCTTATACTCCTTCATATTTGTGTAAGTTCTCTCTCTCTCAGAATTCATCTCACCAGCTCATCACGTAGGTATATAGTTATTTTTAGATATTGTCATGTCCTCTCTTATTTCATCTCAGCATCTCATCAGGCAATGCATCATTAACCGCCTAACCAAACACCTACGCCGCCTTAATACGCACATGTTTTATTCACATGTGCGCGACAACCATTATCATGTGCTCATGTCTCCTGTAAGGCATAATTAGGGCGGAATTGCCCTATAACCGGCACTTCAACCCTTGGGCGCGCGCGGTGACGGTCTTTATCAACGCGATATCACTCAATGTAGGACGAGACAGTGACAGATGTTTAAATAGGATGGGTCAAAATCCGCAAAGATAAGAAATATTGCCGACGACTAACAATGGCGTAGTGTAAATTTTCTTAGATTTGTCTTTCTTCGAGTTTTGACTTGTAATAGTGGTGGATTGTTAAACGTTAAGTGTTCGTTACGGTGTGTGCGTTTTTGAGTGTTCTTCGTCAACCGCCTTAGAATGCCTTAGTGATGTGTTCACTGCTTTTACTAGAACGCTTAGGTAGAACTTACTTACGGCCGGTCCCAATAATGTATCTATCGTCGTTTTACCTTACTAGAGATGGATATTTGACACTTTTTGTATGGATGTTATGTCAAATTTCTATCGGTAGTAAGGAAAACCGTGGATAGATAGATTATTGGGATCCTCCATTAGACAGTTACTTAATGACTGACTTATATATATAGGTAACTGTGACTTTGTCTGCATGAATAAGAATCTCACTTGAAACAACTATAAATATTTACCTAAATAACTTGAACAACGGCAAAATTACAAACTTACAAGTCAATTACAAAAGATAAAAAGGTGACACGATGCGACTACGTCTGCGCAGGATTAGTACTTCGAGTAGTTTTTCTCCAAGGGCATATATATATCTATCTTTATACCAAACTGTAAAATATATAAATGGTCAAACGAAATTGCTATAATATTATTTTATGACTACATTTCAATACTTAGTATATCAATCAGTAAACATTAATACGAGTAATAAAATGCAAGACTTACGTACATACAAAAATAAAATTATCACCATGGAAAAAACAGTCATTACATTTCATCACCCTTTACGGTCGCCGAGCACGTCTAGTGTATCGAGCTGTCAACTTGCCTTGATTACCAGAATCTGACACAAACTTTAACAGAACTGTCATCATCTACCTTAATATAAAATTGCTCCCGCCGTTTGTGCGTGAGAGTAACAATGATCCACACATCCTTACTCACAAACTTTCGCGTTTATAACATTAATATATATAGTAGGAATATGCAATCCACTTGCGGAGGTACCGATATGCATTATCACATTACAAAATATGTAATAAAAAAACAGACATCACTATTTATCACACAACACAATTAAATTAAAAAATCACATTCGCTTTTCTACTATCTTACCTGATGTTGCGCAATGATGCGGTCGACGATGTAAAATATTTCTGTTTGCCTATTATAGGCTTATTTCGCGATACAATACCGGTTTTTGTGACTCTTAATAGAGGTCTCTCGCACACCCGGCTGTTTTCGCGCTTGTGCTTGTGTGTGTGAACGTGTAACGTGACCTACCTGTCAGACTATCAAAAATATTAAACAATGTTTAAACTTTAGAAAATTTCAATCAATTTACAATAATACACTAACTACAGATAACTACCTGAATTGTTTTTATTTCCTCAATATGAATAGTTAGTTGGCTAATTATCAAATAGTTGGACAATAGTGTCCAACTATTTGATAAGAAATACTCGTATACCGCTTTGGCAACATTACCTTTATACATATCATTACATCACGTTCTTTCATTCCTGTATGGCGGCGTCGAGAGTAATGTAAAAGTAAAAGTACACATGCTTCGTTGAACGACAACGAAGTACATATTGAAGTCAATGTTTCAAACTTTGAATCTCAGTCCTAATCGAAGAACGATATTCATCCTTATATTCTAATAGTACATAACGTTTCGATCCATTGTTATTATTTATCAAACTTTCTGTGCCTTCGACATCTTTGTAAGATATTATCTGACATAATCGATATTATTTCGCATATGTAATACTTCTGCAGTGGTAAAGTTTTTAAATTAAAATTTGCAATACGATCGATCGATATTCTGCAGACATACGTCTACATTCCTCTGTCAGCCGGTTTTTTTCAAACTTTTATATAACTCACGGTCTACGGTTCAACTTTTGTGATCCAAGTTTTCATGGACTCGCTAGCATTCGAATCGCAAATATTGAATTATTGAACTCTTAAACCATACAACATGTCCCCATTGAGTTCGGACTCATTATGAGAAGTCAGAGACAAGATAGAATAAAACTTATGTAACTTACGTGTATACAAAAACTTGTCTAGAATAAATATATTCTATAGAAAGAACTTACTTCTTACTAGACTACTCGTAGCAAGACAGAGGCCGCAGGGACATACCATTCATAACATTATGTAGTCCACGGTAAATACATTAAAGCATCTTGTTAGTTCATTATCGTAATTGAATTTAAGCGCTGAAAGAGTTTTCGTCGAATATCCGCCTACATAACCAAACATAGAATCGCTCAAGATTATTTTACTTGAATGAATTAGCTACTTCTTTTATGAAGGGTACTACGGCATGTAGATTTAGTTTCGTGGTATATCATTTATTATGCGCATTTTTCATTCGTGTTACGAAGATCTTTGGAGGATTTATTAGCTTGTCTTTTGGAGGTCAGAAATTCCAGTGGGATTCATTCGTTGTCTGTGGTTTGAACATATTGCTGTTGTTGCTGTCTGGCTCTACTTCACTTTTAAATTTTTCTTTTATGTTTTCTGACGAAACTACTAAGGAGGTTATTTAAATAAGTTTCTCTGGTATGTTGGTAACAAGTTGGTTCACAATAGAGGGTTTACTAGATAAGAAAATTACCAATCGTATCGTATTTTGGTTTTATTTCTACTTGATTAGCTAAAAGTTACTCTAAGGATTGTCCCTATTTAACTTGCTTAGGATAGCATAAAACAATATTTTAAAACAGGCGTTTCCATCATCGGTAACAATAACAACTTACCTTAGGAATTTTAAATGTATGCCGTCTGGCTTCTTTACCAACACTACAACGCTAAATTATTAATGTCCGTAATATCACAAAGCACATCAAAACTACGCTGTAGAACAAAGGCCAGCTTTGTGATAAAAATAGATGAAAAGGTTATCGTTCTAGAACATTTGGGTTCTATAATACTTTCTGAAGCAGAGGAAAGCCCATGTCTTGCCAATAGGACCGTAATGGAATGTTAATATGCACCCTGCTCATGAGTCGGCCTTATAATTATAAGTGTTTTATGTATCAATGCACGCTATATTAAAATGGCTATTCTACTAAACAAATCTGCTGGTTGCAAAAATCACCGCATGAAAAGAATTGTTATCTATTGTAGGCATCGTTGCGTTGAGTTGAATCGGATATTCAGCGAATCGAGCTCACGGGAAAATTGTAGTGCAACGCACAGATTAAATAAACTGTGAGTATGTGCGGTTTGGCGGTTTGTTAATGGCATTGTTATTTAGCGGTTGACATCATTCCTGTTCATATTTTTTTGAATTTATACACCTACCAAATAAAAATTCAGCTGCATTTAAACAGTAGAGTTGACTCGATACCGAGTTACTACTGTTGGAAAGTCATTTTACTGATTTTTATTTAAGTTCAACACACAACACAGGCTGAAGTCGCGTAGATATTTAAAATTAATTTAACTAACCTTAGTAGCCAGATATTTGGTTATCTGGAGCATCTTTTATAAATTTTTCAATATCGTCAGACGATAAAACCTTTGATTTCTTGCTTCTAAATCCATCGGATAGTCTCTTTAGATAAGCTTACAAATTAGAGTATGTTTTAAGTCCACTCCATTCTTTGTTCGGACTGTACTTTTTAACATTGAGTATAAACACCACAAAGAGCTAGGTTTGTACTTAGAAGATAATTCTTTAAAGTACGCCATGAACATATTTTCTGAAAAAGACTGCGCATTCTTGCTGTTTTGCCATTCTATTAAATTTTGGTACGCTAATAGATATTTTTTCTTAGAGTTTTCAGGTAGTAAACTTTCCATAACGTTAAGGGCTTCACATCTTATATCGGGCGGTGTACAACATAAATCATTTTCTTCATAACTAGTACTTGTAGACATTTTAATTAATAAATAACTATAATTTCAACAGTGAAAACGAGTTCGAGCTGTAAAAATGTTTCGCTATGGCGGGAAAAATTAATCAGTTTTCCTATGCGCGCGCATTGCAATCAGCCACAGACTAAAGGGATGAGGTTTTTTTTTATTTTCCGCGCATAGGGTTTGCGCCTATTCTGCCACGAACAAAATGGGGAATTTAAAGTTTTCTTTTACTACAGAGAAAACAAAAGTTATATTTGAATGAAAGTTTTATTTATTAAACACGTACGAGTTAAAATTATCTATTTAAATAAGAAGTTGCATGAACTAGGAAGCAATAGGAACATTAATGTATTTGTTCTATTGAACACGATCTTTTTTTTGAATAAAAACTTTTTTAAGAACAAAGCACCTCAACCAATAATATTTAAACAAATGCTATAATGAGTTATAGCAATGAAAAAGTCACAGATTGATTATGGGTGCCATTTTGTGCCTAATTGCGGTGACCATTGAGTCACTTTATGAACAAGTATGTTCAAAAATATGTTAATTTATTAAAATTGGACTCAAAATCAATTTATGTAGTAATTATATTTTTACAATAGTTATTTCATTTGCTGCGTATATCACATGGATTTATATTTAATGAATGGTTTTCTTTTGTTATGAGTTTCGATCAAGGTTTATTATTATACTATATTTATTATATACGAAATGAATGGTATATCTTAAGTTTATTATATTTTTTGTCTATATTTATTTTAAAAATCGATTATATGTAACTAATCAGATATTTACATATCTAAGCTCCCGCAAGATATTGTAGAACAGCGCCTATATGTGTGCGACAGTTCGTTTTTACATTTCGTTATGCAGCCATTACTTCGATTTTATACAAATTCAAACTTACTTCATCAACAAACAGTATTGCATAGAGTTAAAATGTCATATGCTCCCGCAATGCATTTGCATATTGCTGCATATTAATTCCGTTTGTCGTTGCGTATATACAATTTCAACTTGGTGGTTGCAATCATTCCCGTTTCATTTAAGTTCAAACTCTTGTGTTAAATACTCATGATTAAATACTCAGCATTACTTAAGCTAAGTCCTTCAGAAGCTCTTTAATACTGTCTTACTCAAAGGTTTAACCGGCCGCTTCCAATCGGTTCTTTTGAAAATTTTTGACGGAGGCATATGTTCAGCAGTGGACGTTCTAAGGCTGAGATGATGATGATGTTGATTGAAGCTGTAAGTATTGCATATAAAAATATCTTATATTTACTGTTTGAAATCATATTTAATTATTAACGCTTCCTAAGGTTATGTACTACGACTATCGTAATGACATTAAATATCTCCTACGATTCGCTGCAGCACTACTTCGTGTGACTTGCTTGAATATTTACGCGCTCGCATTGCTCTCTACTCGTCCTACGCGCGTATTACTATACGCTTACGATACGATGCCTTGTGCGAAGGGGTTTAAGTCTGCGCAAAAAGAGAACCGTCGTGACATTACGGTTTTTATATGGTTGCCCAATCCAGCTATTATCTGTCTCTAAACCTGTCTGTAAGTTAACAGTTAAGGAGGATCCCAATAATCTATCTATCCGCGGTTTTCCTTCCTACCGATAGAAATTTGACATAACTTCCATACAAATAGTGTCAAATATCTAACTCTAGTAAGGTAAACCGTAGATAGATAGATTATTGGGACCGGCCGTTAGTCAGTTTGAATGACTTTTGGGTTGAAACATCTTGGTCCTTTATCTCTGGGAGATGGGACGGAAGCTTTGTCCTTTGTCTTATGATCTTGGCTTAAGATATCTGAACAATCTATTGTTTCAATATTCCAGTGTACTTGTTACCCGAGGAAATAAGCAAAACAACATTGAATAGTAAGTACATTTTCCTTTTGGTATACAGTCTTTGTGTAATGGTATAATAATTACTCTCCTTTTATACTAGACCAGAAATTTTTCATCGACACACATTACGCTGATAATAACCATATCCCATTAGTAATAATCTACAACAAACAAATCTAAACTAATATTTTAAGAAGATAGATTTGTTTGTTTGTTTGTTGGGTTGGGTCCTATGTTGGGACAAAGGTAGGCTGCGGAAACTACCATACCAATATTATAAACGCAAAAGTTTTTGAGTATGGATGCGTTAAAAGTAACAAACATCCAGACATCCATACGGATGTATGGATGTCTGGATGTTTGTTACTTTTAACGCACATACTGCGGGGCCCTCGTTGATGAAATTTGGTATGGGGGTATATGAGACGCTGAATTAACACATAGGATCTTTATCATTCATCACTACGCGGAAAAAGCGTAATATGCTTGGGCACCGCGTAGACAAATTAACAAGATCTCCGCCTACGCCAAGATCATAATAATGACAGTTCTGTCAAAGTTTGTGTTAGTTTCTGATAGGTTAATCAAAAGCACGCTATTATTTTATCAGCTCGATACACTAGACGTGCTCGGCAACCGTCAAGAGTGATGAAATGTAATGACAGTTTTTTTCCATGGTGATAAATTTTATATTTGTATTTACGTAGGTACGTACTGTTTTTTATTATTAGTGTTTTACTAAGTATTTTTAATTTACTAATCTAATACTATTATAGTAATTGCGTTTGACCATGTAAATATTTTATGACATTTTGGTATAAGGATAGATATGACCTTTGAGAAAATATTAGCTACTCGTAGTACTAATCCTACGCAAACAAAGTCGCGGGCACCAGCTAGTTGCTATATAAATGCAAACTCAACTTAATAGACAAATCATCATCATCATCATCTCAGCCGTAGGACGTCCACTGCTGAAGATACGGCTCCCCCAATATAAAGACCCCTATATATAGACAAATAGGCTGAAGTTATTGTTCCTAAAATAGATACTTATCAATAGGTATAATAATGGCTCCGCTACGAGAGCTTCACTATCCTGCCTGTAGTTATTTTGATACATTTAGACAGCACAGAATTCAAACAGAATTTTCGAGTATACATTCTGTCTGCTTATAGCGCGCACTTTGATAAGATTAATGGAATGCAAACTGCACAGGCGTTTCAAGTGGTGGAACAATCTCGACTAGACTCGAAGCCAAGAAAGTTAGATCTCCTGTAACGTATGTAGCCGTCATCTATATTCAACGCAGAAATAAAAATGTAAGCATGTATTAATGTTGGTCTTATTACGTCAGTGAGGAGGAAAAAAGTTGTTTTTGTCCAAGTCATAGATGAGCATTTCATTACTATTTATCTAGTAAGCAAGGAGATAACGCTATTAAAAACAACGCAGTAATATGACCCTGCCGCAAAGGGTGCGCAAGCATCGTCTGTACATTTTCTGTCTTATCATCTGTTAGTGTGTGAAGGTCGCTGTAGCAAGTGGAATTTCTGGGTGAATCAGGTTTACAAGCGCTGTGCAGTGCAACACAAAACTTTTGCTCTACGTTCTGTGCTGCACTTCTGCACGCACCACAGGACTGTCTCGTTACTTGATAGTATTAAAAACTATAATTGAATGTAAGAAGATCTAATAATTTTCAATGAAAATTGATTATTGGTTTACCAATATCTATCTAAACTTTTATGAGCTGAACAAAAAAAACAGTCGAATTGAGTACCTCCTCCTTTTTTGGAAGTCGGTAGAAAAAAAGGCGGACTTTGTAATAACTTTGACTCAAATTACTTTTATCATCTTTTTTTCGTTGGAAGTAGTTAAATTGTAAATAGCTTGTGCAAATCGTACGAAATTATATAAAAAAGAGATAGAATGTCACTCTTATTGAAAGTCTACCTTACATCGGTCACATTATCACGTATGCTACGGAGTTATCTATTTGTCTCGTATTATTTTATGGAAGTGACCTTATTGACATCTTACTCTTTAGTCGGATTTGATGACATTGGTGTGAGAGAATATAGGATAGTTCAATTTTTGAGCTGAATAGTGTACGATTTAGTTGAGAACTATATTGTATTTTATTAAAACTGTTTTGTTTTTGCTTTCATTGAAGTTCTTTTCAAATCCTTGGCGAAAGTTGGTTCGCATTTATTTGTATACCATAGTGAGATAGTTCGCGAGTGCTATGTTGTAAAAACATCAATTATGAAAACGCGTCGTAGTACAACATAGCGTGGGACGTGTGACGCACAGTAGATAATGTATTTTTTAAATTGCATATATCTATGACATCATGCAGTAGTAGTACTCGTAGATTAGATAAATCCTACTTAAAAATGAATAACAGCTGGAAATGCCTCTCGGTAAGTGGATTTTCCGTCAACTTGGTGGCATATCCGCGACATCTCTGTTCTCGACATATTCAATTTATCATTGTAAGTAAAATGTGACATTTCAATTTCAGCATCATTTGACCAAGGGTAAAGTTATCTTGTCAGCGTAGAGCGATCGTTCTGCCGTGGAATTCTCTAAGAGCAAACATCGTTGCATCTTTGACAACATCTGTGAAATAAATGACGAGATGACAAGAACGTTGGAAAAGCAACCTTATATACAAGGGCGATATCTCAAAGTATCTGACATCGGTGAGCTCGTCGACGAGCTCTACGACTAATCATTAGAGACTCGCACGGCTGTTTTGCATACTTATACTGCACTGTGTATGAACCGCATTATCACTTTCAACGCGGATATATTCACGTGGTTAGGTAATGTTTACGCAGCCAATATATTATTTGCTAATATGTGTATGTAAATAAAAACAGAACAGTACTTATTTTTAAATGTGCTAATGCTTTTTACACATTGTTTTACCATCATGATGAATCAAAATATGTTACTCAGGGATGATGTAGCATTTTGTGAAAGAATTTCTGCAACCGGTTTAGTTCATTTTGAGTTTATTCGTTACTAAAATGACTTTTCATGTTAAAAAAGAAAAAAATCTGGCCCATTTATAATTTATTACCCATAGCTAATATTAAAGCAGTAGGAAAAGTGCCTAGAACATGTTATTTATGGGTATTAGGAAACGGTACAAACACGAGGCCTACCTGATGTTATACCTCTGAGAATGTAGCCTCTGCCTAGAAGAGATGCATTTCCTCTCAAATGACAAACTACACTGCGCCCGTAAATCTGAGACATGTTAAGTTGTTAAGGCTCATATGCCTGTAAGCACCCATACGCTTCAAACGGGAACACAGTATTGCGAATATTACTGCTTCACGTCAGAAAAAGGTATGATGGCATTAGTACCCAGGACGAACTCATTCACCATGCTTACACGTTATGGCAAATAATAATGCTTACACGCTATGGCTTGAGGCTGAATCTGGCAATGTAATGATAATCACTAAAGCGGAGACATTCAGAGCTTTACTACCTACTGTCACCTACTTGGCGTCACTGAGAGACCACGGGTCTCTTTCTTTCACTGAAGTCCACGTATGCTGCGTTCACTGAAGGTTACATATGTGGTTAACTCTGCTCACATAAGCTTAGTAAGCTAGTTTTGATGGATTTCCCACCGTAAAGTGAATAACGCTGATGCACGCTGTTACTGGAGTATATTAGGCAAATGGCCCGTCATGTGCATTGTCTATTATAACATCGTCATACGGCCCATACCCATACATGTGGAATCAGCACGCAAAAATTTTATGGTGCATATCATTGTTCACTTTGTACGTAGGTACGTCTGCTACAAAATACGTTGAAAATATGTACCATTAGACCTTAGTAAAAACTTTTTGATCATAATTTGAACTTGATGATAATTTTGCAAGCGATAGAGAGATATTGACAAAATACATTGGATCTTCTAGTTCAAAGACTAAAAACAATGCTTCCCTTACAAGTTACCCGATTTGATTTCAAGATAAGAAGTACATTATGTGTTATGTTGGCATGACAATTCTTTAATTTGGAATATACGAGTACATTGAATTTCGTAAAACTGTTAGTATTCGTTTTAATTGAATTGTCTTGTAATTACAGCTACCAACTAGGTACTCTATATAAAAGATGACCTGATATGTTATTGCCGGGTTATTTTATAAACGAGTGGTATCGCCAAACTAACGGCTTTGGCCGACGAGATATCGAAGAACATAGCAAAAAAATCAAGTTCTCGCACGCGCGACATAATGACTGTTACACCCAGCATCAGCTGTATCTAGATCCTTGTCTGGAACCCATTAATTTGTATGGTCTAACGCTAGCCAAGATAAAGCTAGTAGTTCTGCGAACAATAGACCTAGCGAGCATGTGCTCGCGAGTCATATACATAATCTTATTAGCGACAATTTTCGCAGTGATTCACAACCTATTATATCGGAATCCATTAAACGAATTATGCTCTTATTTCAAATCTCCTCTCAAAAGTCAGGTACCTAATGTGTGTACCAAATTTTATCAATATCGGCCGGTAAATAGCTAACTTCTTAACGGCGCCGCAGCTAACTTCTCCCCTTTTTAGGAAACTTTCAAAATCACTGCCAAAAAAAAAAGTAAAATATACATACCAAGTTACGTCATGATTGGTAGAAAAATGCGACCTATACAGGAAAACCAACGAACAACCTTACAACTATAGGGACAGTTGAAAGTCAAGTTGCAGAGACGCTTCGCTCGCTCGTTCAATAATTCCGACATCGGAAACTGAAGGATTGAAGAGAGAAAATCCCTAAACTTATTTTTATTAATAACCGACTTTTTAAAGAACGCTTTTAAATAAAATCGTTTTGAATCAAAAGCTAAAACCGTCGCAAAATACGTCGAAAATTCCAAATATCAAGCCCGGGAGTTTGAATTAGAACTTCCGAAGTTAAATCCATTAACGCTGACATATCAAATGTTTGCGGCAGCTATTTCGAGATACCTGACTAAATTTTAAAAGCTCATACCTGCGACCCGACCTGTCTTTGATATCCAAATTTATTTTAGTTGCTGGAAACCAGGTCACCTTCTAATTTGAGTGTTCTAGCTCTAGTGTTGCAAGCTCATACTGTTCTGGAAATTTCGTTGTTTACTTTTATGCTTTTAGCGAATTGGGGCTAAAATGCGGTTATTGATAAAGCAGACGGTACTAATGTAACGTTGGCAGTTTGACTGCCTTTAGTGTGTGCACTGAAGGATGCTGAACGGGAGAAAACCGTCATTTACAAAATGGGGCACATATTTTTCGGAAAACTAGCTGCATTTAAAAATGCTTTCATAAGAAATTTAGATCTTCAGATTTGCAAGGTGTGTTGAGTATTTATAAATTAATATTTTTTACTGGTAAACCAATTTGTGTCCACATTCAATAACCACGCACGGTGCAGTTCCTGGAAAAGTAGGTTTATTTCTGCGAAATCTACGAGTATTGTATTATTGGCCAAATATGGTGAATCGCGAATCCACGGCTTAATTCATATCTAGTTTTATCACTATTTTTTTACGTTTTATGTAGTAACATGTTTTGAAATCAAATGTATTTACTTTTGATTTAAAATTTTACTCACAGCTGTCACGGTTTCCACGCAAGATGTCAAAAACGCAAACGGCCAAAGCACACAAATTACGTATCTAAACAGTAATGTACCGATTCTGCATAAGACCAATACAAAGTTTGTTTAATAAATTAAAAGTAGTAATATTTATCTCAAACAAAATACATTTTGACGGTCCATGATACAAATTTAATAGGGGAAATTTTGGCTGAAGTTATATTTAAAGGGTTGTAAATTTTCTTTTTATTATATATTTTTTTTATTTCATTTGGGAAGCTTACAGCTATAATAACAGTATGAGGTTAAGAAGTTGCTTAAGATAAGCCAATAACAAGCCTCCACAAGCCCCCACACACTCACATATATTGCATACACACTCTATCATTATTATGTTAAGTAAATTTTGATGTCAGCTCCACACAAACTTCATTTCTTGTTTTCTACAGTGGAGCTTAACACTAGTGGTAAACAATATTTTAGGTGACACAGATATTAACCACACAAGCCGTGTTTTTGAAGTGAAAACTTCTTTATAGGCGCGATGAGCACTTTTTGGGTAAACAAAAATCATGGAACTCGCATCATCGTCACGTTACCTTTTGTAACAAAGATAATGTAGTTTTGAAGTGAAAACTTCTTTAGGCGCGACGATGGTTTCCATGACCACCAGTTATTGTTGTTGATTGTGTGCCCATTTACGATGCTGCGTTGACGCCATATAGTCTAATTAATCAATGGTTGACGCTATCAGATGTTTGGGACTTGTAGGCGATTATATAAAATAAATCGTTTTATTTCTTCTTATATGTTTTATTCTTATACAGAGAGAAAATAGGCGGTACACTTCAAGGTAACTTATTAAAACAGAACGGGTAAGTACAATAAAAAGAAATGGTGCGAAGTGGTTGCATTCGCACTCGTAATGACGTACGACCATCGCTGCGTGCCGATAGGTGCACCGAGCTTGCAGTATATTCAGCACATCTTCACACCTATCCCTTGTTTATGCGCACGGTGATAGATGTCGCTAACAGTTCTTAACAGTGTCTTAAAACTGATTCGTTTAGTTTTAATATCTATCGGCAGTCCCCAAATATTGCCCGCATGATTTTCTTGACGTGATAACATCTTATAAATCGATGACCGCCAGCTCAACGAAAGAACATGACTCTTTGTCACGTTACGCCTGAGCTTAAGCCGTGTTCTGGCGTAGAACAAGCTATAAAGAGGCACGATCAGCTTAGGCTGAAAGCTTAAACTTTCAGCTTGTCTTATGATGTGTAACATTTCATTACCATTATCGCTGTAATATGCATACTTGATAAGGAATGTACTCCTTAATATGATATTTTAAATAAGACAGAGCAATCACTTGGTACTTTACATTTTATTCAATAATTCACTAATCACTATACTTGGCATTTAATACTATTTATCTCTGTTTCAACAATGTTAAACCACAAGTATACATTATTCAATTTATTTATTAAAGTATAAATACATATCCTTTTAAATAAAGATTTTAGTCAACAAGTGCTTAGATTTTATAGTTGTGCCGACATAAATTCGACGGTCAACATTTCCTAGTGTTCACCTCGGCTAGCGAGAACAGACTGGCCGCTATCCGCCACGCTTACTACTTTTATAACATTATTTTGGCGGTAGAACAACTCCCCCTCCATGATCGTCAACAATGCCACCTTTCGGCGAATTCAGAAAACATCTACGAGTCACATACATTCCTTTTATCTTATAATACAACAATTATGCTAATTTTAACCTACTGTAATAAGTTTGTCTATAATGTATGTTTCTATTATAGTGAAATAATTATATATTGTTAACAGATGATATCACGTAAAATTAACGTCTGTAAACCGACTTTACAGACAACCGTTTTTTTAACTTAGTTGTAATAGGAGATATGTATACGATATATATACGAATAAACTAAACATAGGGACATGCCAGTAGTTACCTATGTCACATAAAAAGTCGCCAAACGACAAACATTCCAACTCCCCAATATTTTTGCCTTAACATTAGCCCCTAAAATAGTAAACATGCTTTTACCTACAAGATGCTGCCGTGCACCACATTTTACTGTGCACGCGAGGTAATTGAATATAAAAGTTATGTTATGGAACACGCAAGATGTAAGCTGAGCCGGTATTATGCAGGCCCGTATGCCGCTTTATGTCCGAATGTTAAATATTTACAGCCTACCTTTACATCACATGAGGCTTAGGGTTGGAGATTTTTCTTGGCGTTTTGTTGACATAATCCGTTAATGTGTCTGAAATCTTCCATGAATAACCGTTTCTTATAATAAACGAATGTACTACTATTTTGGTATATGTATGATTCAATATTTTTAGGGTTCCGTACCCAAAAGGTAAAACGAGAACGTACTTGGCCGGTTTTTTTATTTAAAAACATTATACATTGTACTAGCTGCTCTACGCGGTTTCATCCGCGCGGTGATGGATGATGCTGATGATGATGAATCTTATATAGCCTTTGTAACTCAGGGTGAATGTAGCTTTCCAAAGGCGAAATTTTTTTTTAAATCGGTCCAGTACATTCTGGGCCATTTCGTTACAAACATACTTACATACAAATCTTTGGGGATATGCTCGGGGTTTCTCTGCGTGATCGAATCAATCAAGAAATGAGAAGAGCCGTAGAAGAACTAAAGTCACCGACATAGCTCAGAAGATCAGCCAGTTAAAGTGGCAATGGACAGGGTACATAGCTACCAGAACAGATGGCTGATGGGGCCGGAAGGTTCTGAAATTGAGACCACGGACCGGCATGCGAGAGTATGTCGTCCACCGACGGTGGACAGACGACCTGATAAAGAAAGAAAGAAAGAAAATAGATTTATTCAGGACATCACACAACATAACATACAAAAATACTGACAAAATAGGACAACCATCATAATAATAATGTTGCGTAATGCCATGAAAGAGCCCCGACTCAGCATACGCTAGGGTAAACCCAAGCACTGATTTTCAGTCGGCGCTCCTCACTGACACCACGAACGTAACTCGTGACACAACAGAAACAAATAAACAATAGAAAATAAACAAAGATACATAGTATGAAACAAAGATAATTATTATAATTACAGTCAAAAATACAGACAAGAAAACAAAAACAAACAAGATGGTGCATTCCGAGACACTTCGCGCGTTGCCGACAGCCAAGCGTCGATTAGCACTATTGGCGTGTTTCGGGCTGGCCAAAAATATCAAATTATTATGGTAACACCATGACGTGGCACCATGCCACCAACGATTCTATTTTATCTATGCGTGCCACGTACCGCCACGTCTACAAGCAACCGCTATGTAGTGTAGTGTAGTCCACAGACAAGACAACTATAGGTACTACGTAATGTACGTCACTCAGTCTACAAATACAAAGTGAATATAATATAATACAAGTTTGTGCACAATACTTTAAAGCTAGAACTAATGATTTATAATTTTTATTATTGATTTCAAGTTGACTGTGATACTAATTTAACATTGATTAACTGGTTTTGTAACCGTCATCTACAACTTACTAAATACAATGATATCCACTTCCTAAGAATCGGGTAGACAGTGTTTTTGTGGTGAGAAAAACAAGCAATATCATCAAATCTGGAACCGTCCATACGCCAACATTTTGAGCAGTACCATTTGGTAAGTAAACAATATATAGTATTAGAGGTACTTTAGTAATAATAAGTAATCGGTAGTTACTGCCTTTGAACTTACATATTACTGCATCACAAAACAACCATAAGCATGTAAAAAGAGAAAACATCCAAGTAATGTATCTATATAGGTATATGTATATACACACACAAGCATTTATACCACATTTGTGTGCATGCCCTGGGTGTTTATATACATATACATATATGTATGCACATGTAACTAATTACCCGTATATGCAGCTAGGTGCTCCTTTAACCGCCTGCTAAATGTTTTTATTGCTTTCAGGGCTCGAAAAGGGGGAGGGAGGTTGTTCCAGCAGCGTGTAGCTGCATACCTAAAGCTGCCTTTAAAAGATTGCGTTCTATGTGGAGGTGTGACTAGCAAATACAAGGATGCTCGAGTATTATACATTCGTCTCTCATGAGCCCAAGTCAGCCTACGCAGAAGGTATTCAGGAGTTTTATTTATGATTGTGCCAAATAGTAAAGTAGAAAAATGTAGCTGTCGCCGTGCCTTCATGTTCATAAGATTAGCACTTTTAAGAAAAGGAGTAATATGGGCACGAGGAGGAACATGGAAACAGAAACGTGCACAGGCATTTTGTACTCTTTGAATCAAACGTTCTGTCCTGGATAAGAGACGTGGACCATAAACAACATCTGCATAATTTAACTTGGACAAAATGAGTGACTCACACAATGTTATTCTGAGATCAACACTCAGAAACGGCCTGATATTGTATAAAACCTTTAAGCGAAAGAAACAGTTGCGTACTGCTTCATGCACATGTTGTTCAAAATGCAAATGACTGTCCATAATCAGACCCAGATTTCGAGCCTCAGTTACACACTGTATTTTTTCATTAAGGATGGCTACCTGAGGGTTGTAGTTAGCTATGGTTTCTACCTGCTTCCTAGATCCCATAATCATAAATTTTGACTTAATAGGATTCATAACCATGCAGTTAGCTGAAGACCATTCTGCCAATCGGCATAGATCTTCATTTATCTTTGTAACTGCATGATTTGTATCATCTGGGGTAAAACTCATGTAAACTTGTAAGTCATCAGCATACATGTGGTATTGACAATTCTGAATGCAATTTATTATGTCAGCACTGTACAGCACAAAAAGAATAGGGCCAAGAATAGAACCTTGAGGAACACCTCTCAGATTATAGACACGACTAGAAGAGTCAGTGGTGCCATCAAAATTTGTAACCTCTACAATTTGAGATCTATGGCGCAAATAGCTATCAAACCATTTTACAGTATTTATATCGAAGCCGTAAAATGAAAGCTTAGACAACAGAAGGGGAATATTAATGGAATCGAATGCCCTGGAAAAGTCCAGGAGAACAAGGATGGTACCCATACCCCCATCTTGAGCTGCAAGAACATTGTCAACCACATCAAGCAAAGCAGTTGCAGTACTTCAGTTTTTACGAAAACCAGATTGCATTTCTGGTAAAACTTTCTCTGTCTCTAGATAATTGACCATTTGATTACATATGATTTTTTCCAAAATTTTTGACATGCATGGCAATATGCTTATAGGTCTATAATCATTAATCGTGCTAACATTTTGTTTTTTAGGAATCGGTTTGACAAGTGCTATTTTCCAGAGATCAGGGAACACACTACTTGCAATAGATAAATTAATTATTTTAGTGATAATGCTTAATGTGCAAGGAAGAGTTAGGTTAATCATTTGTAGTGTAATCTCATCTACACCCACAGCATTTGAAGACAAACCTTTTATGACCTTGGCTACAACATCTTGACTGACAGTCTTTAATTTAAATACAGAGGAGCTCCACCTGTGATATTCATAGTATGTGAGGTCAGACATGTGAACAGTTTCGCTGCCCGGGACATTCAAAAAATGCGCATTTAATACATCAGGATTGCTGATGTTACTAGGTATGTCACTAGAGTTTTTGTTGTTCGGGAGAATTGTAGTTTTAAGGTTCTTCCATAACTTCTTTGAGTTTTTAATATTTTCATTTATATTATTTTGAAAATAGACCTTCTTTTCTTGGTACATTGCATTAATCACTATATTTTTTAAGTCCTTATAACTCTGTTTGTGTTTGTCTAGTTTTGAGACTTTGTATTGAGAATGACATTCATCACGAGTATGCATCATCTCTACAATAGTGTCAGTGATCCAAGGGGGTCGCAGGACGACGTTGGATGCAGGCCGCTTCCAACCGGTCCTTTTGGAAAGTTATGGGGAAGGCCTATGTTCAGCAGTGGACGTTCTACGGCTGAGAAGATGATGATGATGAATGGTGCACGAGTGTAGGCACAGTGTACACAGTTTGTTTTGGTGTTTCTTCTGCAATCGCCATAGAAAAGTTTCACCAACCGCTTCACTAGATTGCATAATTAGGTACCCATCGCATAGGCTCGTGCTACGTAATGAGCTCTTGATGTTTTATAATCCACTGTTATTACACGCAAATTTAGAGAAACAAATGTAGGAAAATTTACAAAATCAATGACAGCCATAATCGTTAGTCAGATGTTTTCCCCACTATCATCATGATTTTATTTTACCAATGACTGGGCTACTTTTAACAAAGCCAATATTTCCCGTCATAAACTTACTTAAAACTTTATAATTTCCTTGAAATTTTCATGCCGCGTTATTATGGTAATTATGAATTTCAACTACAGACGTTTCCTAATGCAACTTGATATCTTTACAAAGGACTGCTTTTAGATTCACGACGTTTGAGCTCGGAACGAAAATTAATGATTTTCTTTCTTATGAACTCGTATTTTCGCAAAGGAAACTTTTAAGTATTTATAGCCTATACCTATGAATTCATATTTTCTTAAGAGACGTGTTGATATCTATTGGTTTTAACTCTTTGTTGAGACTTTCGGATGGACAGACTATCTTGTCGGACTTGTGGAGTGCGAATATGAATGTGTTTCTTGGTAGCCCACAATTATATCTCCCTAACACATGCCCTCTGAGCAGTTTATGAGCCGCTCAGGGTGTGTAGACATACTGGTTGCGTTGATGTTGATCGCGAGCATCGTTTTGTCGCATTTATTCATTGAACCCTTAGCTCTCACTGAAGTTGCTATATTATCAAAGGAGAAGTAAGAACATCACTAAACATTACTACCAATGCTGTTGAGAAATTGAACTATAGACAGAATAAGCAATCGCTTTCAGAAACAGACACAAGCCGCAGAGTCAAAATTTAATGTTATAAATTTTTTTATGGGATTGGTTGGCAAACGAGCAAGCGGCTGACCTAATAGTAAGTGAAGTTGCGCTTCACTTGACCTAGCCGTGGCGGTCATATGACCGAAATCATATTTAAACAAAAATGGCCAAAAATGACCTACCTTTTAAATAAACCCAATATCATACACATTATTATTATTTAAATTTGTTTTATTTCTTTTGAAAGTGTATACTTCAAAAAACATCCTGTATTAGGTAGTTACATTTAATTAAATGTAAATGTCTTAAAATCAATGTGATATGAATAATTTGTAACATAAAATTTAATTGTTTATTAGTCATGTTTCAGTAACACTGTTATTAGTGTTAAATGATGTGACTGCAAATATGCCTGGTTTTAATTAATAATGAATAAATAAATAATTATTTGTCACATAAGTTACATGGTAATATAGATATTCTGCTGCAAATAGTGCGCAAGCATTAATCTGTTAGGGTGTGAAGGTCGCTGTAGCAAGTGAAATTTCTGGGTGAATCAGGCTTAAAACCCAATGTCTCGTGGTGACAAGCGCTGTGCAGTGCCAAACTAAACTTTAGCTTAAAATTCTGTGTGGCAAATCAACTGTCGAGGTCAGGCGTAGAGCTTACAATCAGGCACAAGACCGGCCTGTGTCGTCACTTGATAGTAATACAATATATATGGCTCTATATATTTTGGAACGCGGCGGTATAGACGCTTTTTAAAGTCCATTATAATGAATACTTGATGTTCATAACTGTGTCTTTGATGCCTTAATTGAATAAAAGATTTTGACTTTGAATTTGATGTAATAATATAATAATTATATATATATATATATACATGAAATAATATATATAATAATGTTTCCCCAGAAAAGCCTTACCTTGTACTACTGGTACAATAATTTTCTTTGTTATATAATTTTTGGTTTTCCAATAAATCTACTCGTATCTATTTATCTATACTTCTACAGATTTTTGTATATTTATAGTAAATGGCCTAACTCAAGAATTCTCTTTGGCCAAACTCGCTTCGCTCGTGATACGAGTCGAGTGAATATTATTCGAAAATATAAAGTTTTTATTATTCGTTTGTTAAAATGGATTCTTCTTGATAAGTGACTTTTCCGTAATGCCCGAGGAATTGAACAACAAAGCGAAGTTTGTAATTACTTTCACTCGATTATATTATTCTAAATTTTTACAGATGTAAGTAGTTGTGAATAAGTAATGACGTAGAAGTCGTACGAAAACATATAAAAAAGAGATAAAATGGTGTCATTTTATCTCTTTTTTGCTGATCTTACCTTATCTCGTACATCGATAATATTATAAAACTTATGCTACGGAGTTATGTGGCTTATGGTTATACGGCTCTTGTTATTTTATGGGGGCGAACTTAACTGCCATCTTACTATAGACTATAGAAGTCCAATTTTTGAGCCGAAAACTGTACGATTTGGCTGAAAACTTAGCATTTTATTGTTTATGTTAAAACTGTTTTTTTCTTATTTTTGTTTTATTAAAACGTTTTTATTGAAGTCCTTATCAAATCCTTGGCGAAAGTTGGTTCGAATCCATTTGCATACCATGTGCGAGTTCGCGAGTGCTATGTTGTAAAAACATTAACTATGAAACGCCATAAATTGCTATTTCAGTGGTATAGCATACCGTGGAACGCACAGATAATATTGTATTTTTCAGTTGCTGGCAGTAGTACTTGTTTAGATATATCCTACAAATGAAAAAATAACAGCTGGAAATGGCCCTTGGAAAGTGGATTTTCCGTCAACTACGGGGCATATCCGCAAAACCTCTGTTCTCGACATATTCGATTTATCATTGTTACGTTTCAATTTCAGCACCATTTGACTAAGGATACAAATAATAATAAGATAAAAATACCGCAGGGACGGCTTTGTGGCGAGCCGTGGACCCTGATTCTACCTGGAGCTAAATGAGACACCTGGCTTGCCTTAATTGGCCGTCTGTGGGTGGAGACGCAAGAGCAATTAACAAAAACTCCAAGTGTGGAAGTGTTAAAAAATAATAATAATAATAATGTCATTTATTTCAGATCATAAAAATCCATATTATACATTAAAATAATTAATTACACGATCATATTATAATATAAACATTTTAAATCGAAAATTATTGAAAACAAACACAAAAACACATGACATTACAAACAGATTTAGGGACACTATTACAAAACAATTATTATATCTTCTGTCCCATGAGCACAGACATCCATTTGTGCTGTATGGGACAGTCAAGTCGGGCAGCAATCATCTGCAGGATACTATTGCGGCTGGCTCGCACTCGCTGTCGTAGGGATGCGACTTTCTTGCGAATGATTGCATGAAAGTCGTCCGTGTGTGCTTCAGCGAACATCTGAGATGCGCTGCAGAAGCGAGGCAGCCGCATCAGCACCCTGAAGACGTCGTTATACTGGATGCGTAGATCACTGGCAGTTCGTCGAGTGTGATTAATCCATAGGCTGCTCGAGTAAAAGGACTGACAGTACGCCTTAAACAGAGTTATCTTCACTTCCCTCGAGTAGCGAGCAAACCTACGTCCGATCATATTGCCCCGGACTGCCAGTGCTCTACGCTCCCTTTCTATGTCAACATCATCTTTCAAGTCCTCAGTAACAAAGTGACCCAAATACTTAAATCTGGTCACCACTGCAAGGCCGCACCATTTAGCATAATAGGCGGAACGTGGACAGGTACAATATTCCCACTCTTGAATATGAGCACTTCACTCTTCTTTGAGTTATACTTCAATCCATGTTCCGCTGCATATGCCTCACATATACCAATCAGTTTTCGTATCGACCCCACCGACGGGCCCAGCAGCACCATATCATCCGCATAGCTAATATTATTGACGCTTACACCGTCAATAATACATCCCGTATGAGTGCCGCTAAGCTCGCCGATGAGGCCGTTTATATACAAATTGAACAGCAGAGGAGATGAAATTCCACCCTGCCTTACCCCACACTTCATACCGTACGCATCAGACAAGGTGCCCGCCCACCTAACCTGGTTCTTCTGACCGCCGTACCAGCACTTCAACGTGGCAGTGACTTCCTCCGGCACGCCTGCGTCCCGTAGCTTATCCCAAAGCTTCCGATATACCACAGAATCGAAAGCCTTGGAAATATCAAGGAAGCAGGCATACACCGGCGTCTTCCTGTCCGTATAGTACCTGACAGCCCGCTTAAGACATAATATAGCACTTTCCGTTAAGAGTCCGGCCCTAAAGCCAAACTGAGCATCGTGCAGATTAACCTGTTGCAGTAGTATGTCATTAAGCAGGCTGTCAAACACCTTGGCCAGCACGGTAGCCAGTGAAATTGGACGATAATTATTTTTGTCCGAAGAGTCTCCAGTTTTACACTTGATGATAGGAACTACAATTGTCCTCGTCATTTCATGCGGCAAATGGCCATGGCATAGACACAAGTTGTAAAACATAGAGAGCACGCGCGGCATGTGCACCCCAGCATACTTGAGATGCTCTATGCTGAGGCTGTCGTGTCCAGGAGACTTACCTCTGTGCATATCACGACTTAATTTTCGTACTTTCTTTGTGGTAATAATAACAGTACGTTCTGGATCGACAGTCCCACCACAGGGCCACTGACTCTCGTTGGATTTGATCCCTGGTGATACCCTGAAGTAATCTTTAAAAAGATTAGCGACCATTTTGCGGTCCGTTACACCTTCAACACTCACAGGGAGGCCAGGCTTAACATTTAACTTATTAGTATATTTCCAAAAGTGTTTAAAGTTTTTGGCGGTGTGATGTGAGGCAAGAATATCCATTTTGATCTGATCCTGTTTGTTTATACACCATTTCAATTTATTTTTAAAAGATTTCTTGCTCTCACACATATCCTCATATGAATGCCCATACTTTGGTTTACTCGCATCAATCCAGGCCAAAAACTTAAGCCTAGCCTCCCTGTGGAATGGTGCTACATGTTTATTCCAACCCGCGATGTAACCTCCCCTCCTCCGTGCCCTAACACGCTCATACGATGAAGATGCGGCCTCTGAAAGGATAGTGACAACGTCCGAATACATGCGGTCAATAATAATTTTGTGCTCAACATTAGAGCATCGTCCGTCACAACATTGAGAGAGCTCTGGTGGAATGTCAATGTCCTTCAACCGGGAGTGGCATACTTGAGTATAAGACTTAATTTGTTCAGCAGATCTCTCTCCCCATAATACTTTATTTACATCAGTTCGATTAATCATATCATTATGGTCCTTAAAACTAAGTGTACCCAGGTCACATTCAATGAATAGTGGGAAATGGTCAGACCACACCGTGTCAAGCTTCACTCATACGCGCTAGACAGATGGCATTGCAGCACTAGTGAAAACGCAGTGGTCTAACCATCTCGCGCACCCGTGTACGTCACTAATATATGTGAACGTGCGACTCTGACCCTAGCATGTGCATGTCAATACATGTCCACATCTGGTCGTCACAGAACTGTATTAATTCATCACCAAAACGTGCCTTTGAATGCGCGTTAAAATCGACTAAAGTATAAACAGCATCTGCGTCACAACTCTCCTCAACAATAGAACTTAAACTACCTAGGCACTGAGTAAACTCGGTAAGATTGTCTTTGTCATTCTTGTCTGTTGGCATGTACACACTAAATATTATCACGCATCTACTATCCAATTTAATTTTTATGGCTACTAATCGCACATCATCACACTCAATTATAGACACTGACCGGAAGACGCTTTTCCTCCATAATAGGGGTACTCCTCCATATGGTCTACCTCGAAGCACCCCCGTCGACGTGTCCACGGCCGAGGTCCCGACGCACGCGAAGTCATCATCCACCGTGTTTAACAGTGGCAGGTCGTATGGTAGCAGGCAGTGCTCCTGCAGCGCGATGATATCAGCTTCCCGACATATACCTCTGATATCATTCAGCGAACTTTTAAACGACCTACAGTTGAATGAAGCTAGCTTTGTATAAGGTGTACTATCCATACTATTGATTTGGAAGCTGTTTTTCCTTTCCACTCAACTTAGTGGCGGCAGTGCGGTCGTTCTCCATATTGTTTACAAAGCGCCTGAACGAAACCCCGTTAGGCAAAAAACCGAAATCGAGGTAAGTCTGCAGCTTTACTTTGCTCACAAATAATTTAAAGGCATTGTAGCTTCTCTGTTGTTTAATTTAAATTTTAATCAGCGATACTATTTCTTGAGATCTTGTCATAATGTACTCTGCTATATCCTTTTCAGTGACAACTTTTTGTACATTTGTAATAAATAGTGGTATCTTTATCTCAGCAGCCTTAAACTTGCTGTTTTGATCCAGACAAGCCTTGCCTTTCTTTGTAATTAGTTTATTGCTAACGCGCTTTCTTTGCACAGTTTTCCACTCTTCACTCGGTTCCGGCACGTACCATAAACCTTTTTGGCTTCCGACATCAGCAAATGTAGGTTAAAGGGCCGGTAGTAGCGCTCTAGTGACACCGAAGCACATTTCTCGACACCCTTTAGCCATCCACACCAACGTTGCCCCTGTTATCACTATTGATGGTGACCCTTATGGGAGTCCCATTTAGTGCGTGGCTAGTCACCACCTGCCTAAATATTTTAAGATGAGACTGAGATTGGCAGGTGCCGTAGTCTCGTCCATAGCCCACTTTTCCCCTTATCAATAATAAGTTCATATCACTAGCCTTTTACCCATTTTTGTAATAGATTTAGGTACCATTTAACCATACATCCAAAATTTTACAGTTTTCATACTACTTCGTATTTGTATACCAAAAAAGCCTCTAAGTGTTCACTGCAGCCCCACTTATGCCTTTGTAAAGGGCCGAATGTAATCCGTGAAGTAAATGGAATAAGGTATGTAATAATGATAATAATTTATTTTATTTTATTATAAATAATTAACCTGCTTCAAAAAAAGGTGAAGGTTTCTCGATTCGATCGTATTTTTTTTGTATGTTTGCGGATAACTTCGGTATTTATTAACCGATTTTGATGATGCTTTTTTTGTTTGGTAGAATACCTATACTACCGAGGTGGTAACATGTAAATTCCATCAAATTCAGTATTGCAGTTTTTTTATTTAGACTCTAATAACTGAAAAGTGTTTCGCTTATTTTGATGATGAATCATTTATGGTGAATGACAAGCGATCCCGTAAGTAGCAAGGGTCGCAAAACACAGAAAATATTTTTTTCACCAAAAAATGGAACCGATTTCAACACTAAAAAGTGTGAAATAACTTGTCGAAGTCGGTACCATGCTCACACTATAGTAATAATAGGTACTTTTGAACCATTAAGGTCCCGGCTATTTCACACTTTTTAGTGTGTAAGTCGGTCCCACATAACAGCCGGACATAACTTTTTTCCAAAAATTTTTGGTAAAAAAGTTATGTCAGCTTGTCAGCGTAGAGCGAACTCTTTTTTGGATATTTATACAAAATACTCGAATTATATTTAAGTGCCTTATTAATCAGCCGAATCGCGCATCAGAAATATATTGTTCTGGGAGCCGCACAGCCCACGAAACATTATATTTCCTAGAAGCGGAGATCAATACATCAATACAAATCTGAATAGTTTTATATAATACGAATCATTTTATTTGACGAATGGCAAGTGAAACAGACACCACATATGAAATAAATATTTACTTAGGAAGAATTATTTTTGACTATATGACTAAAGTACCGACAGAATAAATTATATGAGACTAATAAATTACTTACTTTGCGGTGAACAGTGAGATGGCCAGGTGAGGTACCCATTGTTACTAGTTTTAAAAATCTCTTTGTAGCTGCATTACCACTTTCACTCCGGGGATGTTATCACGTGGTTGATGTTGGTGGCGAAGTTTTCAATTTGACATTATAATGCCATAAAAAAAGCAAATTTATAGTACTTTGAGATACTGAAAAAATCAAAACTTACGGGCATAGTCAACAATGTGATGATTACATAAAAAATGACTGAAATCGGACAATGTTAAGAGGTAGGAAAAAAGTTCTTCTTTTAGTTTGGAAAGTACTAGCTATGCAATCCTCTTAACTGCAACACAAAAAGTATGTGTTACGTTAGCATGACACTTCTTAAGTTTGGTAAATACAATGAATTTTGTAAAACGGAAGATTGAAATAATAGAAGCATCTGTAGTTGTTGTTTGTAAATTACAATCTTTAATGATAGTTGGCCTATAGGATTGTAAATTTAATGCTGACATTTTATTAATAATATTTAATGAGGCATTTTATTAATAACTATTAATAAAATGTCTCATTAAGTTTGACACATACATAATATGTATTTTTTGAGATCCTCGCTGCGAACTTTTATTTTTCATTCATATTAATAAATAAATAAACAGCTACGGAAACCTATGACCTGACATGTTCTTGGCAGGCCTCCTTTAAGACGAGTGGCGATGCATAACGAGTTGCTGTAAGCGGACCGATGCTAATATTGAAGAAATAAAGTTCTCGCGTGCGCTACATACCTAGTTGTTATTACGTAATACATCACCTGTATCAAGCACCTCGTTTTGAATTCATCTGGCGAAAGCCCAGCTCTGCTTGTATTCATCATCATCATCATTATCAGCCGGAAGACGTCCACTGCTGAACATAGGCCTCCCCCATAGAACGCCACTTGGACCGGCTACTCGCTTCCTGCATCCAGCGATTCCCCGCGGTTTTTATGAGGTCGTCGGTCCACCTAGCGGGGGGCCGGCCTACACTACGCCTTCCGGTGCGTGGTCTGCTTGTATTATATGTGATTAAATAAATAATTTCTGAAATCGGAAACTGAAGGAAGAGACAAACATCTCCACACGCGTTTTTACAACCGATTTTAGAATGCTTCTATCTACTGAATTACAGTCTCAAAATATCGCATGAATTACAAATGTCACAGACCGGGGTTCCGCATAACTTAAGTCCATTAACGCTGACATGTCAAATGTTTGCGGCAGCTATTCCGAGATACCTGACTGAATTTTAAAAGCTTATACCTGCGACCCGACCTGTCTTTGATATCTAATTTTATTTTAGTTGCTGGAAACCAGGTCACCTTCTAATTTGAGTGTACTAGCTCTAGTGGTGCAAGCTGATACTGTTCTAGAAATTTCGTCGTTTACTTTTATGCTTTTAGCGAATTGGAGCTAAGAGGTGGGGATTGATAAAGCAGGCATAGTGTGCACTGGAGGATGCTGAATGGGTGCATAACGTTCTTTTACAAAATAGGCCACATATTTTTCGGAAAACTGGCTGCATTTAAAAATACTTTTACGTGAAAATTAGATCTTCAGGTTTGCAAGGCCTTTTGAGTCTTTTTTATACTGGAAAACCAGTTTTTTTTTCTCTTAATAATAACTAGTTTTATCACAATCATTTGCGTTTTATATAGTAACATGTTTTGAAATCAAAGATATTTACTGGTTGAAGTTAGAATTTTACTAGCTACACATTTTTGACCTTTTACGTATTTTAATCAAATCAGTAAAGTGTCGTTAATAATAAAAACCAGTTTAAATATAAAGTGCCAGTATATTTATCTTAATCAAAACAAAATTGACAACGGTCGAGTCCCTAGGCCTGATTTTGATATTTTATAGGGAAAATTTTGCCTGAAATGTCTAGTTTATGTTTAAGGGTTTGTGAAATCACATACTACACCATATTATAACATGTTAAGAGGTAATTTCTGGACTCACAGAATATAATCTAGGAAGTCTATTTTTGGCGTCATCTCCTCTCAAACGTATTATTTGATTTTTAACTCTAGAACTTAACGCTTGGACTAATAACTGTTTTAAGTGACATATACATTGACCACACCAGCATGCAGCTACGATATTTGTTTAACCTAGATCTAGTTCCCCTCATCAGTCAACTTGCCACATAACAATGAAGTTTCCATTGAGTCTGGTAGGTTTGACTCTTGATATAATAAGAGATCTGCCTCTAATATTTTATTTAAAAGTGACTGGACTACCTCGTTCCTTAAGCTACGAGTAATAATAAGAAAAACTAAACATAGGGACAAGCCAGTTGTCATCTATGTCACATAAAAAGTCGCCTAACGAAAAACACTCCAACTCCCCATCATTGTTGCCTTGACATTAGCCCCTAAAATCGTAAACATGCTTTTACCCACAAGATGCTGACGTGCACCACATTTTACTGTGCACGCGAGGTAATTGAATATAAAAGTTATATTAGAACACGCAAGATGTTGCTTCCTCTTTTATCCACTGATATAGATCGCATCATGTCAATTGGACCCAAGGTACTGGCTATGGGTGATCTTAACTCAAAACACCCACTATGGTCGCCTGGGCCTGGCAACTCCCGTGGGTTAACGCTGTATGAGCATATGCTCAGCAGCGATTACGTTATTCACGCTCCTCAAGGTCTCACATTAGTTCACTATTGTGCAGAATATACTCCATCTATACCTGACGTTATTTTGGCCAAAAATATCTGTCCTCCCAGCAACATAGAAACCGTCCCCGCACTATCGTCTAATCATTTCCCCGTTTATGTTACAATAAATACCAAATTTAGCCGCAATCCAATTCAGAAACTAAATTATGCCAAAGCAGACTGGACCAGCTTTCGTAATATTCTAAACAGCAATATTGAGTTATCGTCTAAAAGTTACAAGTCACCGCATGAAATAGACAATGCTATCATTAACTTCCAACGTGTTATTTTAGAGAGCAGAGACACCTGTGTACCGATTACTAACCTACAGCCATGGAACACCTCATTGCCACGGCGTATCAAACGTATTATTAAATTCAAAAATCACTTACGTAGATTAGCTAGTAAAGAAACAAACCGTACTCAACGCATATATCTCATCAAACGAATTAACCAACTGAAACATGAAATAAGTCATGCCTTAAAAGTATACAATGATACAGAATGGAACAAGAAATTGAGTAAGGTAGATAACCCTAGCAATGATCTCTGGCGCCTAATCAAAGGGTTTCGGTCAACTAAAACTAATATCCCAGCACTTAAGTTAGAGAATGGTTCCCTCACAACAAATGAGCAAGAACAGTGTGAAGTGCTGGCCAATGCATTTTTGAACAATATGTTACTGACCCAGGACTGGCCCAGTGATCAGTTGCCAGCCATAGATCTTTCTCTATCCCGGCTCGAACAAAATACCAACAATGAAGGTGTTACGCTAGTTAGACCAGCTGAGGTTAGAAATAGTATCGCTAGCTTAAAAACGCGAAAAGCTCCAGGACCTGATCATATCACCAACCTCCTGATCAAAAACTTACCTCAAAAGTCCATTGTCTTGCTCACCAAAATATTTAATGCTTGTCTCTTGATAAATTACTTCCCAAGACCCTGGAAAACGGCTAAAGTCATAGCTATCCATAAGCCTGGCAAGGATCCTACGGACCCTACTTCATATCGACCTATAAGCCTCCTACCATGCTTAGGTAAACTTTTTGAAAAGATAATTCGCAGACGGCTACAACGTGCATCGAGTCATTTACTTATTGATGAACAGTTTGGATTCAGGGAGGGACATTCTACAGTTCAACAGCTAGCAAGAGTTGCCGAAACCGTATCGTACAATCTTAATCTAAAACACTCCACTGGAATGTTTCTATTAGACATTGAGAAAGCGTTCGATACGGTATGGCACAAAGCTCTTTTACACAAGCTAATCACTATGAAGCTACCCATCTCTCTTATCAAAATGATAAAATCTTACTTAACTGATCGCAGTTTCTGTGTTTGTATCAAGGTCTCTTCTTCTTCACCTAAACCAGTACCTGCAGGAGTCCCACAAGGATCCATAGTGGGCCCAAACCTGTTTTCACTGTTTATCAATGACATACCTATCCAGCCGCGCACCAAACTTGCATGTTTCACTGATGACACAGCATCTCTCACCTCTTCTTCTGACATTGACTTAATAATTGGCCGTCTCCAGCTTTCCATAGACCGCCTCGTTAGTTACTTCAAGGAGTGGAAACTTAAAATTAACGCTACTAAAACGGAGGCCATTCTTTTCACCAGAAAACGAAAGTTTCCTTCAAAAACCCTAAACATCGACGGCCATTCTATACCCTGGAGCCGTACCGTGAAATATCTTGGAATTACTTTAGATACGAAGCTCAATTGGACAGAAAACACATCCAAACTTCATCTTAGAGGTATAAAAGCTTTGAATGCGTTAAACCCTATCCTTAACAAGCGATCTCGCCTTAGTAGTACCACTAAACTACGTACGTACTGCACCCTGGTCCGACCTTGCATCACATATGCTTGCCCAATATGGAGTAACACTTGCCAAACTAACGTAAATAAGCTTCAGGTAATACAAAACAAAGCCTTGAAGTATGCATATGGTACACCTTTTCGTACCAATCTTCATAAACTGCACCTTAAAATAGGCCTACCGAAAATTGATGTCTATGTATATAAATTGTCCGAAAAATTTTACTTACGCAATATCCCTAGCAATAAAAATTATTTAATTAAAAACATTTGTAAAACACGTAAAAACAATCTGCCATTTATCGATAGTTACAAGAGATATAAATTACCCCATCACTTATTCTTGGAGTGCTATGAGTAAGTCGCGCTGCAGCTGTGAGCGTGCGCGGCCGCGACGCGTAGCGGCGCACGCGCCATACTCGCCCGTATTACCAGCAGGTATCGGGTGGAGGGTAGAGGGGGTGCGCGCGGCTACCGCGCCGCGGCGAGCGGTACGCGCTTGTATCTGTAACTATGTAGTTCATGACGAGTTCCTGTTGCTGCCCGCAGCGCTTCGCCAGGCATTGTTCGACCTGACTTCATTACCTACCCGACAATTTTTAACGTTTAAATTATCATGTACTAGGTACAAATAAAAAATAAATAAAAATAGATTCATTTTATATACGTAAAGCTCTTACTTAAGTTAACGTGTGCTAATATTATATTATAATTACTATGTTTAATATATATACCTACATTCATTCTAAATACAAATGTATATATCTCGTGTCTAAATATTTTTAAGAAACCTAAGTGTTTGTAAAATATAGTTATAGTCATTGTATGTACCACCAGGACTAATAATTTTAATGTACACTGGTGTTGTTCATAACTGTATCTTATTATGACTAAATAAAGACATTTTCAAATTGAAAATTGAAAAAGAACACGCAAGATGTAAGCTGAGCCGGTATTATGCAGGCCCGTATGCCGGTTTATGCCCGGATGTTAAATATTTACAGCCTACGTTTACATCACATGAGGCTTAGGGTTGGAGATTTTTCTTGCCGTTTTGGCGTTTTGTTGACATAATCCGTTAATGTGTCTGAAATCTTTCATGAATAAACGTTTCTTATAATAAACGAATATACTAACTACTATTTTGGTTTACCTATGTATAATTCACCCACCAGACAAAGCCATGCCGCCAAGCGGTCGCGTTACGGCATGATGTTTGGTGAAGCCATTATGGGAAACGGGTCGGAAACAGTTGCGCTTATTACTATAGCTGGTCGTGATACATTGAGGGTAAATTTACCTGGCAGCCAATCTTGGAGAGCAGCGGGATCCGAGGCACGGTTCTCCGCTGGCCGACCGCAGATAGTTGGGGGCCCAAGTAGTGAGCCAGCCACTCATGAAAGGCTGCCTCGCCATCTCGCGAAAAATCCTGGAGGTGCGCCATCGTGCTGGTTGGCGACCAGACGAGAGGTCCCGATGGACACCTCTAGGGGGGCTCGGGCGTCCCCGCGGTCTCCAGGATTGGTTTCCATAGGGTGGAAAAGCCTAAATTGTGTCACGGGTTGATAATATGCGCCTCGTTTTCACTTCCGTTTCCCTTTACCTATCTTCACTCCCCATAAAATGAAAGGCAACAAAAACAGAATAAAGGTCCAACAGCGGAAGCACGTCCTCTCTCTTCAAGTGCACCTCTCAAACATTCGAGGATTGCACTCCAATATCGACTCAGTCCACCACCATCTTGAGACCGCAAAACCGCATATTCTGTTCCTCACGGAGACGCAGATCAAATGCCCAGCTGACGCTGCATACCTTGCCTACCCGGGCTACTTTCTTGAACATAGCTTTAGGGCCAGAGCAGGAGTTTGTATGTATGCTCGCGATGACATTTGTTATCGACGTCTCCGTAACCTTGAAGACCCCAAATTTTCCGTCATGTGGGTTCTGGTGGACAACGGCATGGAGAAGATACTTTATGCTAGTGTCTACCGTTCGCACAGCGGAGATGAGGAGACAACCAGGCTCACAAACTACCTCGGTGAGGCAGCTGACGTGGCCCAACAGAGGTATCCTTCTGCTCAATTAGTGCTTCTGGGGGATTTCAACGCCCACCATCAAGACTGGCTATACCCATACCAGAGCACAGACCACGCTGGTCGAGAGATGCATAAGCTTGCCTTGACGCTAGACCTCACTCAGCTGGTCCAAGGAGCTACAAGGATTCCAGATGTTGATGGCCACACAGCCAACTGCTTGGACCTTCTGCTGACAACAGATCCAGACCGCTACTCGGTGTCGGTTTCATCACCCTTGGGTAGCTCCGACCACTGTCTGGTGAAGTCTGTGTCGGTCTACTCCCCGCCCGATTCCAGCCCAAAAGGCACCCGGCGGGTGTGGCGATACAAGTCTGCAGATTGGGATGAGATGCGTATTTTTTTCTCGTCTTATCCTTGGTGGAGGGTTTGTTTTTCTTCTAGCGATTCCTCAGCTTGCGCGGATGCTGTGACAGAAGTGTTACGACAGGGTATGGAATATTTCATTCCATTTTCTGACATCTCGCTGTCCAGCAAAGCTCGACCATGGTTTAATGCCAAATGTGGAGATGCAGAAGCGTCAAAACATGAGGCCTACTTAGCCTGGGCTGATGCTCGAACCCGCAAATCTAGAGATGTACGTGAGAAGAAGAAAGCATTTAACCTTGCCGCCAAGTCCTGCAAAAAGGCTCTCAAGATGGCTCGCTTCGACCACATACGCCGGACAGGGAACAAACTTGCTTCTTACCCTTCGGGTAGCAAAGCGTTCTGGTCCCTGGCGAGGTCGATCGAAGAGAACTTCTGCCGTCCCTCACTGCCTCCACTGCTGAAACCCGACGGCTCACTAGCGCATACGGCTGAAGAGAAAGCAAATTTATTTGCCACTCTGTTTGCAGAGTCTTCACGTCTAGATGCTGGTAATGCTGTACCTTCTAGTCTGCCAAATTGCGGGACGGTAATGTCAGAAATCCGCATTCGACAGTCTGAAGTCCGCAAAGCGTTGCGCAATCTAGACGTGAACAAAGCTAGTGGTCCAGACGGTATACCAGCTGTAGTCTTGAGGATGTGTGCGCCAGAGTTGACTCCTGTATTGACTCGCCTCTTTCGCTTGTCTATGACGACTGGTCAAGTGCCAAAGTCCTGGAAGCTTGCAAACGTGCAGCCCGTGCCCAAAAAAGGTAGTCGCGCAGACCCTGCTAATTACAGGCCTATTTCAGTCACTTCCGTACTATGTAAGACGATGGAACGTGTACTGAACCACAGGCTCCTGGCATACCTAGAAATGAACGATCTCCTCAGTGACCGACAATACGGATTTCGCCGAAACCGGTCTACTGGGGATCTTCTAGCGTATGCCACTCACATCTGGAACTCAGCCATCGAGAACCACGGAGAGGCGCTTGCTGTCTCTCTCGATATCTCGAAGGCTTTTGACAGGGTCTGGCACGATAGCCTCATTAGCAAGCTTCCTTCATACGGCCTTCCCACTGGTTTGTGTGTCTGGATTTCAGATTTCTTGAGGGATCGGTCGATCCGAGTAGTCATCAATGGCTGTTCTTCCGCCCAATTGGCTATAAATGCCGGAGTCCCCCAAGGATCAGTACTCTCCGCAACACTTTTTCTGCTGCATATTAATGACCTGCTGAAACCCGGTATTTTTGGTTACGCAGATGACAGCACCGTTGTGGAGAGTTACACATCTAACGCACGAACCAGTGCATTACAAATCCAGTCTCATAGGGAAGCGATGGTTCAGCGCTTGAACTTTTCTTTGCAGGCAGTCTCCGATTGGGGCGATGCCAATCTAGTTAAGTTCAATGCTGCTAAAACCCAGGCGTGTCTTTTCTCCGCCAAACGGAGCCCTTTCCAGCTGGCTCCTACTTTCAGGGATGTGTCCGTGCCGATAAGTAACCATTTCGAGCTTCTTGGCATCTCATTAACACCAACTCTCAATTTCGGCTCCTATATCGAGTCCAAAGCCCAGCTTGCCTCAAAAAAGCTTAGTGTTTTGGCTAAGGTGAGACAATACTTCACACCGGGACAGTTGCTTAATCTTTATCAAGCCCAAGTCCGGTCGTGTATGGAGTACTGTTCTCACCTTTGGGATGGTTCTGCCAAATACCAGCTGGAGACACTGGAAGCTATTGAGAGGAGAGCCAAGAGACTCATTAACGACGACCACCTAGTACGCAAGAGACTCCAGAGTCTCGAGCATCGCCGCAAAGTCGCTTGTTTATCGGTTTTTTATCGGATACATTTCGGTGAGTGTGCAATGGAACTTCACAATTTGATTCCGCCATCCCCATTCTATAATCGGACATCCAGAGATACTCAGAAGCGCCACCGCTTTATGGTGGATATTCCATTTACCCGGACGAAGCGATTTACTTCTTCGTTTATCATACGAACCGCTAGGGAATGGAACACCCTCCCTGAGTCGGTGTTTCCGGTTAAGTACGATATGGGGGTCTTCAAAACACGAGTGCATAGGTATCTTCTGGGTAAGCGCGCTCCATCATCGATCGCATCATCACTTAGCATCAGGTGAGATAGTGGTCAAGTGCTACCCAGTTCGGTATAAAAAAAAAAAAAAAAAATTCAATATTTTTAGGGTTCCGTACCCAAAAGGTAAAATGAGAACGCACTTGGCCGGTTTTTTTATTTAAAAACATTATATAATGTACTAGCTGCTCTCCGCGGTTTCATCCGCGCGGTGACGGATGATGATGATGATGGTGATGAATCTTATATAGTCTATGTTACTCAGGGTGAATGTAGCTTACCAATGGCGAAAGAATTTTTAAAATCTGTCCAGTTCTTTCTGAGCCAATTCGTTACAAACATACTTACATACAAATCTTTGGGGCTATGCTCGGGGTTTCTCTACGTGATCGAATCAATCAAGAAATGTAGAGAGCCGTAGAAGAACTAAATTCACCTACATAGCTCAGAAGATCAGCCAGTTAAAGTTGCAATGGGCAGGGTACATAGCTCGCAGAACAGATGGCCGATGGGGCCGGAAGGTTCTGAAATTGAGACCACGGACCGGCAAGCGAGAGTAGGTCGTCCACCAACGGTGGACAGACGACCTGATAAAGGTCGCTGGACGGCGTTGGATGCAGGCCGCTTCCAACCGGTCCTTTTGGAAAATTATGGGGAAGGCCATCTATGTTCAGCAGTGGACGTTCTACGGGTGAGAAGATGATGATGATGATTGTTGCACGAGTGTAGGCACAGTGTACACAGTTTGTTTTGGTGTTTCCTCTGCAATCGCCATAGAAAGTTTCACCAACCGCTTCACTAGATTGCATAATTAGGTACCCATTGCATAGGCTCGTGCTACGTAATGAACTCTTAATGTTTTATAATCCACTGTTATTACACGCAAATATAGAGAAGCAAATGTAGGAAAATTTAACAAAATCAATGACTGCCATAATCGTTAGTCAGGTGTTTTCTCCACCATCATCCTGTTTTTATTTTACCAATGACTGCTACTTTTAACAAAACCAATATTTCCCGTCGACGATTTACTTAAAACTTTATAATTTCCTTGAAATGTTCATCCTGCGTTATTATGGGAATTTCACTGCAGACGTTTCCTAATGCAACTTGATATCTTTACAAAGGTCTGCTTTTAGATTCACGACGTTTGAGCTCGTAACGAAAATTGATGATTTTCTTTCTTATGAACTAGTATTTTAACAGAGGAAGCTTTTAAGTATTGATGGCCTATACCTATGAATTCATATTTTCTTAAAAGACGTGCTGACATAGTATAATTGGTTTTAGCTCTTTCGATGAGGCTTTCGGATGGACAGACTATCTTGTCGGACTTGTGGAGTGCGAATATGAATGTGTTTCTTGGTAGCCCACAATTATATCTCCCACACACCTGCTTACTGAGCAGTTTACGAGCCACTCAGCGTGTGTAGACATACTAGTTGCGTGGATGATGATCGCGAGCATCGTTTTGTCTCATCTTTTCATTGATTTCTTAGCTCATACTTAAGTTACTAAATTATCGAAGGAGAAGTAGGAACTTGGTACTTGGTAGGCGGGCTCTTTTACGCACCCATACCGTCTCATTGCGGCACTTTATGCGGCGTGAGAGATTGAGAAGTAGAAACATCACTAAACATTACTATCAATGCTGTTGAGAAGTTGAACTATAGGTAAAATAAGCAATCGCTTACATAAATAGCTACACGCCGTGGAGTGAAAATTTAATGCTATTAAGCTGTAGTTGACCCAGAAAGCTGTGCTAATGCGCATTGTTCGATTTTCTATTGATCTATTTCAAGTTATTTTCGGAAGATCTATTGAATGGAATATAAACATCAATCATAGTGCAACACTCTACTTATAACAATTTCTAACTAATGTATCTGTGTGTTTGTAATTAATCAAACACTAATCAAAAACTAGAGGTTTGGCCAGTCTGAAGGACTTAGTGCAACTAACATGAATATTTATTATACCTTTCTATAACAACGGTAAATATACTTTTCTTTTGGACCTACAATACTCGCTGTCATACCGATGCCTTATATTATATTCCATGGAATTTTAAATTTTCTTACTAACTTATTTATCCGTACTTTTTTGCGATTGTAATATTGCGCTTTACACGGAATTTAAAACATGATTGGCGAAATTTATTTTGTAAACTGCAATACCTACCTCTTTGGGAATTAATGGTGCTATTATTATTTCTGTGCCACAACTCTAAACCAAACCACAAGCATAAAGCAATAGCAAATGTTCTTTACTAACTCCCGAAGTTCTTGAGTTCTTGAGTGGAGACCACGTTTAGGCAAACGGAGTGTCGCCGACGAGTGACGTCCTGCGGCTAGGTGGAGAGATGACCTGTGGAGGGCGGCTGGAAGTAACTGGATGCAGAGAGCTGAAGACTGAGCTCTGTGGCGTACTTTAGGAGAGGCATAAGTCGAGCAGTCGACGAATGTGGGCTGATGATGAACTCCCAAAGGCAGGAAGGAACTAAAAGGGAGAGAAAATAACAAGCCACATAATACAGGTGACACACTTCACTAATGATAAATATAATGATATCCTGCTAAATATCAAGGCGCTGGTAATGGAACTTGTATCTAGTGATTCTACACTGTACCACTAGGTTCCGGCTTATAGGTACGCAACCGAGCTGCTTTATGCGGTCTTTTAGAGTATGTAAATGTTGAAGCACGTTTTATTGAATTATTGTTCATGCTCGCGCGCGCTTCAGTGTGATGGATGTTACGCGCAGCACCTAACGCCAAAAATACAAACTTTGGCACACAATAAAATTATAAACGTAAAACAGGTTTGATATGTAACAATAAAAATAGTCAAAATGTTTATTGAAATTGAAATGACTCGTATTCCTGCATTGTTAACGTAATGATTAAGCTACAACCAAAATATTATTTATATTTCATTCAAAATATGTGCATTTTGATGAATGAAAACAAAAAGTTGTAATTTGTGTAAAGTACCGCCGTTACACGCTACCGCCCTAAATATTTCGATTGGGTCGAACTGATAGCTCTATAAAATAAAGGGTGGTTTTGAACACAGAACATATACAGTAGAGGCACTTAAAGACGGATCTGGCTGATTTGAGACTTCTTCCTACGTACAATACGTACGAACTACGACGTACGTATGAATTCGTAAGTTACCTACTTACATGTATGGTTTTCAAATTTAAATTCAAATACACTTTATTGAACAGCAATATACATACTTTCGATTGGCTGGTTGGCGCAGTTAACAGCAACCCTGCCTTCCGATCCCCGGAAAGTCAATTATTTCTGTTTGACCGGTGTCTGGGTGTGTATGTATGTAAGTTTTTTGTTCACCATAGTGCAGGCTCTACCTAGTTTGTGACCTTATTAAATAACACTAAAGAATACGTACCAACAGGAATAGACAGAAGATCCGAGTTTGAACCCCGTCCAAAGATGTTATTTCTCCTAGAAGTTGCAACGTTTGTTTGGTGATTACTTAGTTGGTCGCCGCGATCTTGCAGCGTAAACTCCCTCAGGATGGACATCTGATATGTCCAAAACCTAGGTCGATAACGTCGGCTAATTACGTGAGTAAAATCGGTTTTGATATTTAACAAATACATGTCAAACTCCTTCGGATTATCAAACAAAATTGCAAAATTTAGCGTGCGAGGCGAGACGCATCCGCAAGCGCACTGTACTCTCCTTGAAAAAGACCACCGGATGTGGTTGAAACTATAGACGGAAAGTCTTTTTGACTGACTTTTTTACGTGAGTGAATCCCGCTTTCATAGTAAAAATATTTACAAACCATGTTAGGTTTCATAATAAAATTGCCAAATTTTGGTTTTGCATTATAATATATGTTACTGTTTAAAACAGCATAAAAAAAGGCACCGTAGCTGTTTCAGTACAAGTACCTATATAAATTTACTTATCGCCTAATTATAAGGTTTTGTATTGCTTATACACTAATCCCCGAAAACAAAACAATACACGGGAACGCAAGCATTGTGTTCTCTCAATTTACTAACTAGATATTGACTGTGGAATACATAAAATGAATGTGATATCTGATGTGAACGCTTCCCATATCCGTATACGTTTCATTATCTTTTCTGATAATGTCGCTCGAAAATAGCCTCTACACCTCGCGTGTATTATTTCGTTAGTTGACTCAACTTTGTAGAGATAAAGATTTCTGAGAGACTAGAGATATTAAACATGTACTATCATCACCATCATCATCATCAGCCTGTAGCAGTCCACTGCTGGACAAAGGCCTCTCCAATTGCACGCCACTTAGGTCTATCTTGGGCTTCGCGCATCCAGTTTTTGCCAGCCGTCTTGCGCAGATCGTCACTCCACCGTGCCTCAGGACGTCCTACACTACGTTTGCCGAGACGCGGTCTCCACTCTAGAACTCGTTTACCCCAACGGTTGTCGGTTCTACGGCTAATATGGCCAGCCCACTGCCACTTTAGATTGCTGATCCGGTGGGCTATGTCGATGACCTTGGTTCTCTGACGGATCACTTCATTTCTGATGCGATCCCTCAGAGAAAAACCGAGCATAGCCCTTTCAATAGCCCGCTGAGCGACCTTGAGCTTGTGGACTATTCGAGCCGTCAGTGTCCACGTTTCGGCTCCATATGTCATGACGGGTAGGACGCACTGATTGAAGACTTTCGTCTTCTGGCACTGTGGAATCGGCGAAGTAAGGACTCGACGTAGCTTCCCAAACGCTGCCCAACCCAGCCGAATTCTTCTATTCACCTCGTTCTCAAAGTTGTTTTTTCCCAACTGCAATGTCTGCCCGAGGTACACATATTTTTGAACAGCTTCGAGAACGGCGCCGTGTATCGCAATCGGTTCCGGTAGAACATGTGCGTTGAACATGACCTTGGTTTTGTCCAAGTTCATCCGTAGGCCGATACGTATAGAAGAGTCAGCCAGGTCATTCAGCATCTGTTGCAGGTCCTGCAGCGTCTCTGCCACGATGACGATATCGTCAGCAAATCGCAAGTGAGAGATGTATTCGCCGTTGATATTAATGCCACGTCCTTTCCAGTTCAGCGTCTTGAACATATCCTCCATTGCATTTGAAAACAATTTCGGGGAAATAACGTCCCCTTGTCTCACACCTAGATGCAACGGTATGGGACTTGTTTGCTGATTCTGTACTTGGACGGACATTTTGGCGGTTTCGTAAAGACCTCTCATCACTTGGATGTATCGCCAATCTATCTGGCAACGCTGCAGAACAGACCAGATTTCAACCGAGTCAAAGGCCTTCTCATAGTCCACGAATGCTAGACACAGGGGCTGATTAAACTCTTCGGTCTTCTGTATAATCTGCCGCACTGTGTGAATGTGGTCTATGGTGCCGTACCCGCTCCGAAACCCAGCCTGTTCCGGTGGTTGGAATTCGTCGAGTCTACGCGCAAGACGGTTCGTGATCACTCTTGAAAACAGCTTATAGACGGGGCTTAGAAGGGATATGGGTCGATAGTTCTTCAGCAGGGTCTTATCTCCCTTTTTGAAGAACAGGACGACCACACTCCTACTCCACGCCTCTGGAGTTCTCCCTTCGAACAGGACAGCGTTAAAAAGCTTCTGGAGCTCCCTCAGTACGGGTTTACCTCCTGCTTTTAGTAGCTCTGTTGTAACGCCATCCTCTCCAGGGGCTTTTCCATTTTTAAGCTGTCCAAGAGCGATCTCGATTTCGCCAATACTGACTTCTGGCAAGTCTTCGGTGAAATGGCGTATTAACGTGGCTCTAGGACCATTTTCGGGATCAGGTTGAGATGCATGCGATGCGTATAATCGGCCATAAAAGTCCACCACTTCCGAAAGGACTGCCGGCTTCGAAGCAACGACTTCTCCACTAGCTGTGGTCAACTTCGTCAGGTTGCTTCTTCCAAGAGATTGTACGAACACCTTTGACCCCCGATTCTGCTCGATCGCTCTTTCGATCGAAAGAGTATTGAAGCACCGGAGGTCGTGTCGTACGTTCTTGTTGATCTCTCGGTTTAGAGTCCGCTTTTCTGACGAAGTGATTGGTGGGTTTTCACGTTGTTCCTTCATTAGCCCCAAAGTCTCTTCTGAAAGCTTGGACTTCTTGCCCTTACGCTGCATGTAACAAAATCTCGTACCTTCTTCCCTGAGGACCCGAGTCACATTTTCGAGGTTCTGGTTTACGTCTGTGGTGGTTTCCACGGCAGCGAATTGGTTCTCCAGGTTTAACTGGAATGTTTCAGATCCTGCAATGGTTTGGAGCAGTGTTGGTCGGAGCCTGGACTTCATCAGACGGACACGTTGAACCTTGAAGTTCATATTCAGAGAGCCTCGGACAAGTCGGTGATCGCTACCGGTATTGAACCTGTTGATCACGGAGACATCTCTAAATATGTGCCTTTTATTCGTCATGATGAAGTCAATCTCATTTTTAGTCCTAGTGTCGGGGCTTAGCCACGTCCACTTCCTTTGGGGCTGTTTCTTAAAGAGGGAGTTCATCAAGAAGAGCCCCTCCCGTTCGAGGAAGTTGACGAGCATTTGCCCGCTATGATTTCTGCGTCCAAAGCCATGGCATCCTACTACCGATTCGCTGAAATTCTGTACTCCCACTTTAGCGTTAAAGTCCCCCATGACATCGGTGTACTGGGTCTTTGTAGTGAAGTGGAGGGCCCTCGATATGTCATCGAACATATCCTCCACTTCATCGTCCGAGTGTGTCGAGGTCGGTGCGTACACTTGCACCACCTTGAGGCTATACCTCTCGGTGAGCTTTACAATAAGGTACGCTACCCTGTTCGACACACTGGACACTTCCACAACGTTGTCAGAAAGGGACTTGTTTACCAGAAACCCAACGCCACCTTGGGATTGTTGGTTTCCCTCTCGGAAGTACATAAGGTGGCCCGATTCTAGGGTTAAGGTGTCCTCCCCCTCTCTTCGGATTTCACTCAACCCCAGTATGTGCCACCTAATTTTCCCAAGTTCCACCTCGAGTTGCGCCAGATGCGAGTCAAGCCTTAGCGTGCGTCCGTTATACGTCGCCAGGGTCAGTTGTTTGTGGTGGCCTCCCGCAGCCCGGAGATTCTTAGCACCCCTCGCCCCGCCGTTACCATGGTCGCCACCATGACCAGGAATAGCAGGGTCGCCGGGAACTAGGGGCCGTGGCTTTTTGTTGTCCTGCATTGGAGGAGTTTGCCCGTAATCGCCACGCTGGGCAGGCGGGTTGGCGATCACAGGGCGTAGCTTCTCGCACCGGTTACGCTGCTGCCCGTCACCGGCCTGTTGCATTTAGCGACGCCTGTTGGGATGGCTATACCGCCATCGGTCGGTTGTCAGAGCCTCGTTCGTCGATCAGCAGGATGCACCGCGTGCAGGTGAGGTTGACTTGGGTCAAAAGATGTTGGCTTGCCCCTTACATCCCAACATGTACTAGCGTCTCACAAATTTTGACAATGATATTAAAGATTGATATTAAAAAATCATGTGTTTGTTAGCAATACATCAACATTCTTGAATAGATTAAATTCAATTTCCAAACATCTTTATTAAACACTAGCTCCTCTCCGCGGTTTCACTCACGCGGTGATGGATGATGATGATGATGATGAATCTTATATAACCTATGTTACTCAGGGTGAATGTAGCTTTCCAATAGTGAAATAATTTTTTGAAATCGGTCCAGTATTTTTTGAGCCAATTCGTTACAAACATACTGTAAAGGTTCGCCTCCTAATAATCGTCTAGTCTATGGAGGACTTTTTTGTAAAGGTTTCTTAAGCCAATACTTAATTATTTTATGTCTGTAATAAACCTCTACGTATTCATATTTATTGATCTAATCTAATCTAATCTGGCCAGTGATCGCCTAGTCTATGGATGACCTTAACGTTGTGAACCGTTGTAGTACCTAGTTCTTTTCAGGAAGACTTGAGACAAAGATACTGTTTTAGAACTATAGGTTCCTAATAAAATCAGGAGTAACATCTAATAATAATAATGACCTATATGAATAATAAAACGTTTATTAAATTGTTGTGAATAAATAAGTAATCAACTAATTACATTATTTTCATGGATTTCCCAATTTAGTCTAAACCTACTTTAGAGAATACGTAGTTTTGGTTAGGATAAAGCTCATCTAATTATCTAGTCATTTAAATATATATAAACCTTGACATTATTTGACGATGAAGATAGTAAATATGAGTTGAGTTAATTTCAAAACCATTTTCATTACTTTCCAACAAGTATTCTTAAAGATGAGGAGAACGAGTACGAATGGAACAAGTAAAATGTTTTTGGTAGCTTACTAATTATAATGGTTGGTATTTTATTGTCTTTAGGTCGCTCATCTATTTCTGGTTTATTCTTAGAGTTGACTGTTACCATTTACAGTAGGAGTTATGCTTCTTTAGATTTTCCATATAACATATAGATATAGTGAACTATTATTTTCGGTTCTAAATGTTAGCCATTTGCACTATATTGTTGTATTTTTTTGAATACTCCATAAGATTATATAGCTCTGATAATAGTCGAATATTTTGTTGTAATTTCTTTCATTTAATTTCGTTTATGAATAGGTATTCTTCTTAGTTATGTTTGGTTAAGGCGATTGGTTATTTTGAACGCTTTCATTTAATATAATTGTATTAGACTGTTTACAATTTCACATGTATACAAAGTCTAATGCAATTTAGTGGAAGGAATCTTTTAGTGTTTCCGAGGACTTGCAACCACGGATAGTAGGGTTAAGGCCTTTACTTAATTCAAATGCTCCCCTTGGCACACCAGATCCCTTCCTGACTCCTGGCGCTGGCGCACACTATTCGAATTCAATGCTGAGATATTGCTTCCTAATAGATTTGTTAGGTATATATTTTACAATGTTATTTCTGATATCGCCTCACAGTTTTACTTTAAAGGCATGTATTTCATATCCTGATTTATGATATTTCATACAGACTTTATGTTGAAAAATAATTTATTTCATGCTAGTAATCATAGCATAATAGTAATTCATATTTTGAAATAGTTTCTTTGTCTATTGTTGTTTTGATAGGTATTTATTTTTACCTTACTGGATAATTATAACAATCAGACAGATTTTGTCCTTAAGATATATAAATTTGAAGATATCTAGCATATTTAACTAGAATTGATAGAATCTACCAATGACAAATGGGAAAGTCTCTCTGCACTTTTAGCTTCAAGAAAATCCACGGAACGAATTTAATTCCAGCCGTTGGCAAACGTTATCAACAATTAGCCTCAATATTTTTAGAAGCGTAATGTACTATAGTTGTTTATTTACAATATATCTTTCAGACAATTTATTCTGAGCTGATCATTTTGGTTGGATATTTATATTATTTAATTTTCATTGTATATTTCATTTTATATTATTTAAACTTTTATTCCAAAGTCTAAAGTAATGCAATAAATAAAGTTAGACTTTCAGGTTATTTATACAGTGCATTTATAGTCATCAAATTCATTACAAGGGATTTTGTACCTTTTCGCCATTACAATAGCATTCAATTTGGTATGTAGCCTGTTTTTATCCAGGTTGTTTGTTATTAATTCTTGGAACGGTTGATTCTCGAAACAAAGCTTGATTGAGGTACCTTTATAGGAGTTTTGTTTGGGATAGCAACAATAATATCGCTTCATTTGCTCGTGTTTGTAAATTATGCTTCTATATATTTGTGGACTGAGCGGAACGCAAAGTGTTTCGTTACAATACTTACATACAAATCTTTCCTCTTTATAATATTAGTAAAGATAAACATGAATTAATTAATAAAGGTAATTGTACACTTGTTTTAAATGTTTATCGGGACTTATCACGTATTATTTAATATAGGTAAAAATATATACCTTTCGCTCGACGTTTCGACCATGTTACGTGGGAAGCACTACCTCCAGATTGATGGTGTCGCAATGGGTAGTCCTGTGGCACCGGTGCTGGCAAACATCTGGATGGAACATTTTGAGAAGTCCATAAATCTACAGTCAGCTGCGGTGAAGATGTGGAAAAGGTATGTGGACGACGTTTTCTGCATTATGAAGGGAGATAGGCGGGCAGTAGACCAGTTTGTGGATCATCTCAACTCGATTCACCTTTAACATTAAGTTTACGTATGAACTGGAGGTGGAAAGAACTTTGCCGTTCCTGGACGTCAAGGTGATGGTGAGGTCCGATGGCTCGCTAGCTCACTCGGTTTATAGAAAACCCACGCACACGGACAGATACCTACACGCTACGTCACACCATCACCCACGTCATCTACAGTCGGTGGCCAGGTCTCTGTTGGACAGAGCGGACGCCCTCTGTGACCCTGAACATGTAGAGGTTGAGATAAGGCATGTTCAGGAGGTACTTAAAAGGAATGGCTATAGTGTGACTAAACGCGGGCAGGCGAGACGCAGATATCACAAGAGAGGGACTGACGTCGAGTGGCAGCCGGCTTTCATGCCTTACGTTAAAGGAGTAACGGACTAGGAACTAGAACTAGGAGAACGGAGGTAGGGACTTTGCTGAAGGAGTACTCCATCAAGACGGTGTATACCCCCTTATCTAAGCTGGCGAGGCATGTGAGGACACCGAAAGACGTTATTCCTTTCCAGACCCCTGGTGTGTACAAGGTCGATTGTAGCTGCGGTAGTTCCTACATAGGTCAAACGAAGCGTACCATAGCTGAAAGAATCAAAGAACATATCGCGGCCTACAAAAATCGCCAGACACAGAAGTCGGCTATTGCAGAACATTTGCTTGAGGCGGGATCCGGTCACTGGATCGAGCTCCACGATCCGAAGGTCCTCTCCACTGAACGACATTATTTTTCAAAATGGGTTGCGGGGGGTAACCGACCCGAGCACACGTGTTTTTGTACCTCTGTAATTAATTTTAAATTATCGTTACAATGTCGCAAGCTAAGCTTGAAAAAGTAGATATGCAACAAACCTTGTTGTATCCATTGTGAATAAGTTTGATTCTCTGGAGGAAGTGGTACGAGAACCAAACAAGACTATAAATTACCAATCGGAACTATTAGCACAACTGATTTCACAGCTGAGTCAAACTGCGGGTGAGGATAAATTACAGACACCTACCCGAAACGTTTGTGATAAATCCGCGCCAGTTGAAACAAAAAAACGACGAGTAGCTAGCATTCGAGCGGCATCGGCCATCACCGAGAAATCTCGTACTAAGCGAGCGGTGTTTCCTATATCTATAGCGCCCGCCACAGCCAGTGCGAGCGACAAATCAGCTGTTTCAACGCTAAAGTCGCCGCCAGTCATCTCTGTCACTCCCGCGTCGCCGTCCGACTCAAATGATGTCAATGACCATATTCAACCAGCTGTCAAGGAATGCAATGTAAACAGTGATTGGATTGAAGTAAAGCGCAAAAAAACGCGCTCACCTGCCAATGTAGTAAAAGGAACCGCTGCCCCGGGTAAAACTACACTGGAAGCTTCTGAGCGATGGAAGTACTATCACTTGTACTATGTTAAGCAGGGCACTACTGATACAATGATAACCAATCATCTAGCTGCTAGCTGCAAGATAGATGTCTGCACAGTAGAAGTTTTAAAATCTAAGGGTAACTATAACTACTCGTCATTCAAAATTGGCGTGCCTGCTAAGTTATGTGAGCAGCTACTAGATGTCCATAACTGGGCCGTAGATATATGCCTAAAACCGTGGCACCATAATTTTCGTGGTACCACTAAAGAAACTACATAATAACCACAGGTTACTACATATTGTCTACCAAAACGTTCGCGGTCTGCGCTCAAAAGTTGAATCATTTAAGAGATCTATTATCGCTAACAATTATGGCATCATTGCGGTGACTAAGACATTTTTGAATAGTTCGGTGTATGATGCTGAATTATTCCCACCTGGATATAAAGTCTTGAGGAAAGACAGGAGTGGTGAAGCTGGCTGGGGAGGAGTTATGTTCGCCGTGCGTAGTCACTTCACTGTAAAACACGTCACTGGAATTGATGGTCTCACAAATGATCACGAGATAATAGTAGCACAGCTCTCACAAAAAAATTACAAATTATTACTCTGTATTGTTTATATTCCCCCAGCATACAATAATGATCAATATTTAAGTGTATTCAAGGTTTTAGAAAATGCCGTCTGTAAATATTCTACCTTAGACATTATTATCTTAGGGGATTTTAATTTAAACTCATTTAGTTCTGCGGTTTCCGAACGTTTCAACATGTTTCTTGACTTTTGTAAGTTAAAGCAACATAATAAAGTAAATAATGTTTATGTTGGTATTCTAGATTTGGTTTTGAGTGACTTGTCTGAGGACCGCGTATGTGTATCTGAGGAGGAGGATGCTCTCGTAAAAATAGACAGATATCATCCATGTCTAGAGGTCACGGTTAAACTGACGCGGAACGCGAGGTGCAGCTGCAGCGACCGCTCCTTATCGCATGCGCCCCACTCTCAGGTAACAGATAACGAAACACTAGCTAATTGGAACTTTCGCAAGGCCGATTTTAATGCCCTTTATTTGTCTATAGCTAATATAAACTGGAACGGACTATTTAATATTAATGATGTTAATTTGGCTGTTGATACATTTTACTATGAATTAAATAAATGTGTCGACACATGTGTATCACAAAAACTACCAACGCATCAGACACAAAAGTATTCATATCCTACGTGGTTTACGGGATATATTATTCATAACATAAAAAATAAATACTTTCATTTAACTCGTTACAAGCAAGAACATAAAGTGATCAATCTAGAAATGTTCAAGTATTATAGATGGCTAGTAAAGCAGCTCATTGACGATGCATTCCATGGATATATGGAACGTGTTGAAAATAAGTTGTCTAAGGATCCGAGAAAATATTGGACGTATGTGAAACAGCGACGTGCAAACCAGCATCATTGTGACGAGCTTACATATGAGGGACAATATGTCACCGGACAGGAAGCAACAGACGCCTTTGCTAAATATTTTAGTTCCGTCTTTCTGAATGACATACCAAGACTAAATGTAGCGGAGGCACAGACCCGCGGTGCATCTAATTCATACATACATACAGACATAAAATCACGCCTCTTTCCCGTAGGGGTAGGCAGAGACCACGGATTTCCACTTACTACGATCTTGACATATCTCTTTCGCTTCATCTATACTCATCAATCCTTTCATACATAAGCGTCGGTTTAGGGTACTTTTGACCTGGCCTTTTTTCAGAACGTCTTCAATCTGATTTCGGAACGTTTGCCTAGGTCTTCCCCTTCCAACACTTCCGTTTACTTGTCCCATGTATACCTGTTTAGTCATTCTCATTTCATTCATTCTCTCCACATGTCCAAACCATCTTAACATACCTTTCTCGATTTTTGTCACTACACCCTCATTCACACTACATCGTTCCCTTATCACACTATTCCTTATCCTGTCACTCCGTTTCACTCCAACCATGCTCCTCAATGCTCTCATCTCCACAGCATTTATTCTACTTTCATGCTTTTTCTGCCACACCCAACTTTCACTACCATACATCAGTGTCGGAACCAACACTCCCCCATGAACAGCCAGACGAGCCTTTTTAGACACCTTCTGACTGTTCATAAAAGCGTTTAGCATTTAAAAGCATCTAATTCAGCCTCTCATATAACCATTGATAGTATATCCAAAGGTGAACTACTCAAGGCCTTTAAGCGAGTACGAACTCGATCAGCTTCTGGTGCTGATGGAATTCCTTCTTATCTTGTTAAAGACTGTAAATCAGTGTTTCTCATGCCCCTCTTGCATATATTTAATCTTGCAGTAAAAACTGCAGTGTATCCTGAAGTCTGGAAAATATCTCGTGTCACCCCAATCCACAAAGGAGGGGACAAATCGGACATATGTAACTACAGACCTATAGGAGTACTGTCAGTGTTCGGAAAATTATTAGAGTCCATTGTAAACACTCGTGTTGTCCAGCAGATCAGCGTATATCTCGACGATAGCCAACACGGCTTCCGACCAAGACGGTCGACCGTAACAAATAACATCAATTTTGTTAATTACGTTACCGCCAAGATGGACGCTGGTTTGCAGGTCGATGCAGCATATTTTGACTTCGAAAAAGCGTTTGATCGCGTAGATAATGACATTCTTTTGGCAAAATGTGCAACTATAGGTTTCAACCCAAAGCTCTTTAGTCTTTTTGCTAGTTACCTTCAAAATCGCCTGCAATATGTTAAGTGGTCAAATTTTAAATCATCGAGTTATTATACTAGATCGGGCGTCAGTCAAGGCTCTACATTAGGACCAACGCAGTTTCTGATAATGATAAATGATCTACCAAAAATTATCAGTGCTGCACGATGTCTTCTCTTTGCTGACGACCTTAAACTATTTACTGCAGTCGCAAATAGTACTCATTGCGATTCCATGCAAGCAGATATTGATCGGGTGGCGGATTGGAGTTATAGAAATCGACTCCATTTCAACTCCTAGAAATGTAAGGTTTTCACTGTTACTAGAACCCTTAACCCCATTCATTACGAATATAAAATTACAAACACAAAAATAGAACGCGTGACTACAATTAAAGATCTTGGTTTATCTATAGATGCACAACTTAACTTCAGAGATCATATAATAGATATATGTACCTACACAAGCCTATAGAATGTTGGGTTTTATAATGCGCACATCAAATAATTTTAAAAATATCAATGCCGCAATAGCATTATACTATGCCTACGTTCGTAGCAAATTAGAGTATAACGCAGCCATTTGGGATCCTTACGAGAATAAATATTCTCTTATGGTCGAAAGAATACAACGTAAGTTTGCCAAATATATTTATAAAAGACTATACGGGTACTACCCATACATGTTCCCATCTTTATTTGTTACGGGAATGGTGGGCCTTCATACACTAGAACTCAGACGAAAAATGTTACTCATGTTCCATTACTATCAACTCATCCATAACGTAATAGACAACCCATACGCGCTAGAGGAGCTGCGGCTGCATGTGCCGACACAGTACATGCGCGGCGCCGACGCCGAGCATGGCCCTCGCCGTCGACGTCGCTTGTTCGCTGTACCGGCACACATCTACTCCGTCCGCGCACACAATGCACCTAATGCTAGGGTGGTAACGCTGCTCAACGACATTATCACTCAAAAGCCTTATTTAGATATATATTGTGATAGGGTAGGCAAATTTCGAGCGGAAATTATTGTTTACCTTAGTTCTGCCTTGTAACGATTTGGATTAGTCTGTAAGTTACATGTGCTAAATAAATAAATAAATAAATAAATAAATGGTTCGTGAAGCAGTTGAAATTAGAAAACATCGCAATTTCAACCGGGAAGATGGTTTTAGGTTAGCGGCGTCGTGGAATCCCGTAGTGAGCAAGTGTACAAACCACGGTGTAGGTAGATAACTTTCGGGAGCGCGGAAGTATGTTTTTAAAAATAAAACTATTTTATTTTACGAGAGGAACAAGAGTTTATTGTTCACCACTCGGAGCTAACTTACAGACTGATTCACATAAAGCATCACATCATCCGCTACAATTATAATTAACAATTAAAAATGCTTAGCTAGTGTCTGGGATGCCACCCACGTACGAGTGCAAGCAGCGGTGGAATGCTATGTCAGCGCCTTAGCCATATCGCTGCATAGAGAAGGGAATATAACGCCTTCCCCCTCAGACCGAAGTTATCGGAAAATTGTTTTTTCGAGAACTTCGTTTACATATGTTACGGATTAATACTATTCTCGCATCAAAAGAGGTCTAGGATTAACTTCTAAGTTAAGCTCAATATCATTATTTTCTTGGTTATCTTGCTTATTAACAGTTTTTCTTATGATTATAGTCTTACATTTAAATAATACCACCAATATAACTGTAATTATGATAATTACGTACAATACTATTGTAGCAATACCAACACTATTCACTTGATTGACATTATTTTCACTGTTTACACTTATAACACTTTTCTTCAATAAGTAGTTTAAATGTTGTATGTCGTCTAAATTGACCCCTTTAAGGTCGACAGGTTCCAAATCTATTTTATCTGGTTTTCGATCGTAGTCTCGTAAATCAGGTAAGTTGAGTACAGGTATATGTTTATATTCAGATGACAAGGAATGAAAGCGTCCTGTATTGATCTGTACAGTGTCGATAAAAACCTCACATTGATTTTCTATTGTTAACATGTATGTTCCTCTTATAGGTTCATGTACGACATCTTCGCCACATTTGTGAGAAAGGATTTTCTCAAATTTAGAGTAAAGAATCCAAATAGTTGAAGTTATTTTTTGGATTTTGAGGTTTTCTGAGTGAACTCGTCGTGGAGAACACATAGAGAGGTTTTGCTCATATTTCATTAATTGTTCTATGCACGTGACACTGTTATCTTCGGTAAAATATACTGCGAGATTACTTTCAGAACATAGATAATCTTGGGCGGTAATCTCTCTGCATCTTTGGGCGATCGGACGATATTTTGTTCCTTCTACTATTAGGTAAGGAAATGGGGGAATAATGATGAATGTTTCATTACTAGGGTCGTGGGATACAGGGAGAGAGTACAATTTGTAATAACTAAAAGTAGCATTATTAACTAACGTGTTCCGTTAGTTAATAATAAACCTAATTTCATTATATTTTATATAAGTTTTAACAGTAAACGCTTCCTCTAAGTTTATTAAATTTTGATCATTAACAGGATACATTAAACTATCGTGAACACTAATTTCTCTTAACAAATACATCAACTCGTTAGAATCCAGAACAGTTTTATGTAAAACTGAGACTTTGCTAAGCGCAAGCGCCGTCTCAATATCAGAAAGTGTTAATGAAATCGTTCTAAAATTAACAATAAACATATTAAAGACACTTAGTAAGTAACTTAACATAAAATATTTATTCTCTTTTTTCGACACATCATTTAGGAATTCTTCTATTCTAGATATTCGCTCATTTAAGATTTTAGTATTATTATCTATAACTATTATTGAGTCTATAACGTGGTCCAACATTTCGGATACTATAGTAATTTTATTAGATATTTGTTGTTCACGGGTTCGCATACCTGAAATCAGTTCATCATAACGTAATGCGTCTTCATGATCGAGGTTTCCTGTAATTACTTTAATTAAAGAGCCAATAGGGTTAATAAGCCCGCGCTTAAACCTTTTCATAGGAATTAATTGTTGTAATTTCATAATAGCTTCATCTCGGATATATTCAACTTGAGCTTTCATATCGGATACTTCATTCAGGTAAGAATTATTGAAATTAATAATTAGAAACTCAGAATATTTTTGAATATTAAAGTCTTAATCAGATGCGATACCGTCAAACTTAATAGTTTTAACAATTGTCCATTCACTATGCTGAAGAAATGCTCGACCTTGCTTAACTGGTAGAACACCAGGGTTCTGCTTAATTTTCAGCACTTGAAGGCCCGGGCTTAAGAGATTTTGATATTCGTGGGCCTGGATCGTCGATGTCCATATCATCAGGAGTAGGCACCACCTGCGGAGGGCGTTTGACATTTTTAAGTGGTACTTTTGTATCTCTATCTCTCGCGTTTATAGGCACAACATTTCGCGTTACCTCACCAGTTACGATAGCCTTCTGGTACTTAGGTTTGTCCTTAGATTGTCGTTTATTTACAACTTTTGCGTAAACCGTTTGTCCTACTTCTAGCGCAGGCCCAATCTCGCCACCTCGCTTCTTTCTAACCTTCTCCTTCGTAGTTCCCATCTTTTCTGATAAATACCTATACAATGCATGTGTTCTTTTCTTGTGATCTTTAATTAGCTGTTGTCTATAAGCCTTATCAAAATTTATGTCATATGCAGAATTTAAGTCGGTATGCCCAAACACGACTTCGAAAGGTGTCAATTCTGTCATGCTATGGATAGTGTTGTTATAAGCCATGATAGAATATGTCATAACTGATGCCGCATCGGCAAATTTTCTTTCAAATTTAGCAAGACGATAAATTTCTGTTATTGTTGAATGGAATCGCTCAATAATACCCATAGAGTTTGGGTTATTGGGCGTTCCAATATGGAAGTTTATCTTATAGAGGTCTGTCAGTTCTTTTAGAAGTTCGTTATTAAATTCTGTTCCAGGATCGCTATTTAATTTCTTTGGAATGCCATAGAAGGAAAAGTATTTTATCAGTGCCCTTACTACTTCCGGTGTTGATCTGGAGGGTATTTCGAAAGCTTGGCCTAACTTACTAAAGGCATCAACTATAGTTAGGTAGTACTTCGATTCTATTGAAAAGATATCGATGAAAATTTCTTGAAACGGGGCACTTTGAGTTTCAGTAAGCTGTAAGGCTGGTTTAATTGGTTTTCGGTCATATTTTGAAATTTTACATTGTTCACAAGCATTAATGATAGCAGCCACTGTTTCTTGCATATTATGCCAGTGATAGTGACGCCTAATTCTTTTCATAGTTTCGGTTATCCCACGGTGACAGGTTTTTCCATCATGAAATTTCCTGACTATCGCTTTTTGTTCATTTTCATTTTCGATATAAACCACTCGTTCCGTACATTCGTAGAAATTAACAGACCCCTTTTTAAATAACGTAATTATAGCATTGCTGAAATGCCGTCTGTGTTCAGAATTTTCAAAGTATATAAAGTATTTGATTTTTGGCCGAACGTACCGCTTTAGAAACTGTTTAATAAGTCCCTCATTATTTTTAAGTGGTAAAAACACTTCAAGTACCTTTTGGTGACTATTTGACAAGTCTTTTACTTGTATGTCATTGTTAAACCAATGGAATATCAATATTTGGTTAGGCTTAGTATCCACGGCTTCATTTAATATTGGTATGCCAGTTGCCTCGAGATCTTTAGCTGAATGTATTGTCTGAGTATCACTAGAGTCCGATGGAATTGGATATGTCTCTTCTGCGGTATCTGTATCTGATATAGTCATTGGGCTATCTACTGATGCAGTTCTTTCAGAATCAGATATTGTGATAGTTTTAGAATCGTCCGTTGTTCGTCTCCTTGCTATATTGGTAATTTCTTCTACTACTTCTTCCAGCTCTCTTTGTATCCTTCTGTCACTTTCATCAATGTTTACGACCATTGACCTGTCATCTTCTTCTGTGCCTAGCACATTTAGTTTGAGTCTGGAAAGTGCATCTGCGTTAAGATTTTGTTTGCCATTTTTGTGTATGATGTTAAAGTCATACTCTTGCAAACGCAACCGCCAACGAGTCAACTTACTACCAGGCTCTTTTAGCTGGTACAGCCAAAGTAACGGTTTATGGTCAGTAACAATGTTAAATTTGTGGCCATATAAATACGGTCTAAAATGTTTTGTGGCCCAAATTATGGCTAGCAGCTCTCTTTCAATAGCACTGTATTTTCTTTCAGTCTCTGTCAAAGTGCGGCTAGCGTATGCCACTGGCTTATCGCTGCCAATTGAACCCTGAGAGAGGACAGCTCCAACTGCTACTTCGGATGCGTCTGTAGTAAGTACAAATGGTTTATCCATATCCGGATATTGCAGAATAGGTGCATTAACTAATAATTCCTTGCATTTCTCGAATGCTTCTGTATACTTTTCGTCAATAACAACCTTTCTACCTTTCTTTAAGCAAGCCGTCAGAGGTTGCGTAATCTTTGAAAAATCCTTAATGAAGCGCCTGTAATACCCTATAAAACCTAAAAATCTTTTGATTTCGGTCTGTGTTTGTGGAATAGGGTACTCCAGAACAACTTTTATTTTATCGTTGTTCGGTCGAAGTCCGTTCTCTGTCAGTGTGTGTCCTAAATATTGCACTTCCTTACGCAAGAACTCGGACTTGTCCAGTTGCACCTTCAAGTTAGTTTGACGGAGTCTATCAAAGACTGCTCGTAATTTTCGAAGGGGCTCCTGTAGCCCATTTGAGTATATAAGGATATCATCTAGATAAACAAGACAGTGTATGCCTTGTAGACCTCTTAGGACATTATCCATTGTCCTCTGAAATGTCGCTGGTGCAGTTTTTAAGCCAAACGGCATCCGGAGGAACTGGTAATGTCCATTTTGAGTAGAAAATGCTGTTTTCTGTCTATCGGGCTCGGAAATTTCAATTTGGTGGTATCCCGACGCGAGGTCTAACGAACTGAAGTAATTACATTTTCCAAGTTTGTCAAATAAATCACATATGTTGGGGAGTGGGTATCTGTCGTCAATTGTTATTTCGTTAAGTCGGCGGTAGTCAATGACCATCCTGTACTTCACCTGACCGGAAGCATCAAGCTTTTTGGGGACCAAATGAACAGGTGCACTCCAAGGAGAGTGTGATTCTTGAATCACATTATCCTTAAGCAATTTTTCAACCTGTTGCTTGATCTCTTCTGCTTGAGCTGGTGCTTGCCTGTATGGTTTTACATATATTGGATCTTCATTGACTGTGCGTATGTGGTGTTTTACTTGGTTTGTAAAGGTGAGAGGTAAAGTTTCACAATAGAAAATATCTTTGTATTCTTGACAAAGTTCACGTATGGCTTTATGTTCCTCTTCATTTAAGTGTTCTAGTCGTAGTTTTGAAAGGTTGTCAGTAAGTACTTCATCAACTTCAATGTCGGTTACGTCAGTAGTATAGTTTATGTCACACACATCTTGCTTCAATTCCTTAACCTCAAATGGCTTCTTTACAGTCATGATAAAGTCGTTATCTGTAGTGTTTTGTATTACAGTTGTTGCAAAATAATTTTCGCAAGTCACTATTGCAGATGGCATGCGAACACCATCTCTGAACTGTTTGAATTCTAAAATCGCGTCACCTTTCTGAATATTTACTGGCAATGTTACCCGATTTTCCGATCGAGCCCTAATATTAATGTCGCATTCCTTATTGTATATGATAGGAATTACTGTCTCGTTTGTCTGTAACGTTTGGTCTTTCAAATTTAAGTTTGCGTTAAGCCGAGACATCAAGTCCCATCCAATTACACCATCGTATTTTGTATCGACATCGTATATATAAAACTTGTGATAACCTTGATCGTTAAAAATTGAGAAAAGTGGTATGTTAGCAACTTCATGATGTGTGCTAGAAGCATGCGTGCTGGTAACTGTAAAAGTTTCAGAGCTTTTTGATTCAGCATAGTATTCATTAGCCTTTGCTGGACTAATGAACGATCTCGTGCTTCCAGAATCCAACATAAACTTTCCGTCTATTTCCGGTACATAAATATACGGCAATTTTAATGTTGCGTCATAATTCAATTCAATTACCTCTGAACCTTCGGAGGCTCCGTTAAATAAAAATTTTCCGCATCTACATTTACTTCCTTTTCACAACCTTCTTGGTCATATTCAAAGCCTTCAAAACTTTCAGTTACGTCATGGATTTGATTTTCATCATAATATGCATACATATCGTCGTGGCTATATTCTGTATAATTGGGGTCGTACTCGCATTCATTCATGGTGTGCAGCATGTTCAGTTTTTGGGGAGCCGCCGGAGCAGTTCTCATAGACACGTCATTATCATACTGATGAGTACGATACCCTTGAGCCTGTGGGGGCTTATACCCGAATTGTCCTACTTGTGGTCGAAATCCGAACTGACCTGCCGGAGGCCTGTTACCGAACTGTCCTGCCGGGGGCCTATACCCAAACTGCCCTACCTGAGGTCGAAAACCGTATTGACCTACCTGCTGTACCTGCGGAGGTCGAAACCCAAATTGTCCAGCTTGTGGTCTTGGTCCGAATTGTTGTTGGTGAGAAGGCCCACCAGACACAAACTGTGGTTTGTAACCCATTTGTACTGGAGGTCGATACCCAAAGCTACTTAATTGTGGTCGTACAAATGGCTGATTAGAAAAGTTTGGCCGCATAAGGTGCTGGTTGGTCTGATTGGGAATACCAAATTTAAATTGGGTTTGAGATTGTGGTGTCATAATTGGTCTAAAATTTGACTGAGATGGAAAGGTCTGAGGTCGATTTTGTAACATTTTAGTTCGCTGGTTGTACTGTTCTTGAAAGTTTACTTCTTCCAGAACATGCTTCAATGCGTCCTCCAACGTACCAGGATTCTTGATCCTAACAAGCCTCACCATGTGCTCTGGTAAATTATAAAGGAACACATTTAATGATGTATTATTATAAATTATTTGTTTAGCCTCTTTCAACTGCGCGGAATGGGTTTGGTTCACCTTTGAGAGGAGGACAGCACGAACGTCCTGAATACGCCCACAAAATTCCAGGTAAGACTCATTTGATCTTATTTTTAAGGTCTCTAACTCGATAGCAACGCATTCTTCGCTTCGCGGGTCTCCGAAATGTTGGAGAAGGAGCGATTTCAATTCGTCATACGTTTGAAAGTCGCCCCTTTCACTGATTAAAGCCGCGGCTTTGCCTGATAATTTACTTGTGACATATTGCATCAAAAACTCGTTACGTTCATCCGTACCTTGATAACGTTGGATAACATACTCGCACTTTCTTAGAAATAAGTTTAATACTTTTGTATCGCCGTTAAAATCGGGTATAAGTCCCAATATCTCTCGCGGTATTTGTGCCGCTGGTTGTCCAGTTATCAAGCCAGGTAAAACGGCAGGCGCCGCTGCGGCTGGATTTAGCATTTGTTCATTCATCATATTTTCTATTAATAAAATTATCGCTATAATTATGTTATATACTTATCGTTTACTTATATTTACTGTACTATAATATCTTATGTTATGCATATAAATGTTATATAATTATTTTATCTCATGTATATATTAAAATGTAATAAGCGCAATGATATTCGCTTTAGATCCTATCATAAATGTAAGGGCGATTACATTACCTTACAATATTATTTGTTAATGTGCAATTTTATTCACATAATAAAACTAATTACAGTACTTCACAAAATTTAGGGAGTTTAGGGCAAGGTAGGAAGTAGAAGGATTTCACTGTACTCACTGTCCGACCGCCGAATATCTCGCCATCATTTTCAGGTCCCAGTATCTTATTTATTTGGTTCGAGGATAGCTGCGTAGAGCGAATCACTATGTCTAAGTATAATCGCACTATCGGATGCCACTCGCGAATTTTCACTCAAATGTTCGGATTGCACGAACGCGAATTTCCGCGATGGCAACAGCCAGCTATCCTACCGGCTGCGCCAGATAACTTTCGGGAGCGCGGAAGTATGTTTTTAAAAATAAAACTATTTTATTTTACGAGAGGAACAAGAGTTTATTGTTCACCACTCGGAGCTAACTTACAGACTGATTCACATAAAGCATCACATCATCCGCTACAATTATAATTAACAATTAAAAATGCTTAGCTAGTGTCTGGGATGCCACCCACGTACGAGTGCAAGCAGCGGTGGAATGCTATGTCAGCGCCTTAGCCATATCGCTGCATAGAGAAGGGAATATAACGAGGTACTAGGACAGTTACCGATACAGTCAGTGTTGTGTGTCGTAGTGACAACCCTGCGATTTTTCAAGATCAAGTGAGGGTAGGAGAACAAAACACCCGCTCTTCTCACCGGACTTACCCGCAGTTTTCAGTCAGCTCGTTACCACGGCCATTGTAACATGGTCGAAACGTCGAGCGAATGGTATATATTTTTACCTATATTAAATAATACGTGATAAGTCCCGATAAACATTTAAAACATGTGTTCAAATCACGAAAGTTTAATAATTGTACACTTCTAGTGTAGAATTAATTCTAGAATGCCAATCCACTTATAAAAAAGGGTATGTTTATTAAGTTAATAAGCTTTTTAAAAGTTTTATAAAAGCGTTGAAGCTCTTGAATAGATTGCTTAAAGTTTTAACTTTGATCTTATGGCCTTCTGTATAAGGAGAACTTTCTTTGAGAATACCTACGTTAGTTTGTATACGCGTAACTTTTCGGTTAATAAGTGGTTAAGATAAGGTCAAGAACTATGTTAACATGTAGAAAACTCCATCAGCTCAGCTGGTATCGACCATGCCTTTGAAGCACAGGGTGCCAGGTTCGATACCTGGCGGAGGCAAATATTTGTGTGCTGAGCAAAAATGTTTGTTTTCGGGTCTTGGATGTTGTGTTATTGTGTGTGTACATGCCTCCTAAGACACAGGGAATCCTAGAGAATAGTGCAGGCATTAGTGTGTAAAGGTTACTTTATGTTGTGTTCCTAATTTAAGTAGGTTCAGCAAAACTCTGCATTTTCTTATAGCGACGTGAGAAGTGTAGTGTCATTTAGCGTATTTTTACCAAAGACCTTACACTGGTTAGTAAGCGTAAGGTCTTTGGTTTTACATACTCAGTTTGCTCTTACAACAGTTTGGGTGAACGGTATCCTCACAAAAAGTTATAATTTATTTAGATTGATGTCGGACTTTGAACGATGACTGCTGAATCATGCGCTCACTACTATTAGAGAAGTATGGGCCATAATCCTCCACGTGGTCCAAGTGCGAGCTAGCAGATAGTCATAGTGGCCAGTCCTAATGTCGGTGTCTCCGTAAGACAACAACAAGTAGCGTGCCTCCAGTAGCGTGACCACCAAGTGGAAAATGCAACTAGACGTCCATCCATCCAAACAGTAACCGCAGTTTTAGTAAAACTGCGCTCATAGTAGGACTTCCCAATGTCATACTGTATAGGTTAATAGGTAAGGTTTACTTAACATTACCTATTAACAGTACCTATTCACATTACCTATACAGTATGACATTTGGAAGTCCTACTATATAGATGCTAAGCTACTATTATCAGGTCTAATAAACGGCGAACACGAAGTAGAAATCCTTTATTTATTTTCACGTTTCCCAATGTTACTCTCCCTTACAGAAACAAGTTACAAGTCGTAACGCGGAGCGCACGCAATCCATCACTTAGGAACAAAGGCACCTTGATTCATTTAGTGGTATTGCAAGAAAAATCAACACCGCCTACGATTATTGCTCAGTGTGCTATGTAGGTAAGTACCTACATGACTAACTATTATTAATAACCGGCAAAACACTCACGTTAAGGATCGACTCGGGTTTCGAGCATGTCAAGTGCCCGCCGGGAGCTCGCAGACGCCACTGCGCACTCACCGTGTAGATGAGCATCGGACATGCTCGACACCCGGCGAGACGTATTCGATCCTTAACGTGAATGTTTTGTTGGTTAATAATAATAGTTAAATATGTGTCAAACTCACGAGAATTTCAATACAAAACTTACCTACATGACGTCTCGGTTTTCTTTTGTATTATATAGAACTTTTAACTAGCTATTCTGGGCCTTTCGTCACTACCGTTACACACAGTAGGTCTAGTCTTAGTCTAGTCTCTTTCTTCTAGAGTTTCTTTAATGTCTAACGAAAAGCGCCTCTGACGGGTGATTCGTGAATCTTTCGTAACACATAGAAAAACTTGCATTTTATAGCATGCAAATATGTATGACCTATGACATTGCTTCATTTCGATAAACCAGATAAACTTCAATCATACTACTACCCCCACTACACTTAACCCCACTGTCTCACTAGATGGTCGTAATTCAAATTGAAATTCAAATCAAATTTGATTATTAGTAAGAATTTTGCAAAGTTTAAACAGTAGTAGCAAAGTTCTTATAGGCTACGTTTTATTTCGTAAAAACCAGTTAAAGAGGTCATTTTCTGCATTAGCGGAAACGCAATGCATAGGTAGCAATGAATACAATTATAATAAATGATTATTCATCCATTAGAACTCAGAAGGCTTATTTCGTAGTATCGTAATACACATTCTACTCATACGACTAAAGTAATGATCTCTAAACTTCTAGTGATAGTAAACATATTGCTACTTACGGGATGAAAACCGTGGTAATTATTTGAATGAGCTCCCGATATTTCGACACTGTTGCAAGCGCCATGATCGCGGGACGACTGGAGAATGCGGGTGGGTGGATGAAACATTAAGAGCAGACATATCTGTCTACCCTCTTTCTCTGTCTTTTGCTACGTGCACTATTGGAACTCGATCGTACTTCACGACAGAACACGCTCACTGTGTCAGTACGTTTTTCCGAGTCCATATTAGGCTAGTGATAGTAACGAGTGTTTCTACTGAGCGGTAATAAACGAAACAAATACACATTAAAAATAATAATACAATGGTAGCAATTAGCTTGTTCAGAACACCAAACTAAACTAGTCAACATAAATCTATTTTTAGTAAATTATGCTAGTTCTTATGCTGTTCATGCTTAAGTCCAAATTCGTATAATGCTTCCAAGTGACAATTCTTAAATATGCCGTTTCTGTTTAATTGTAGGTACGTTTAGTGCAAATTTAATCGTGATGTAAGTTCGTGTTCTCTAAACTAGTCTAAACTGATGTAAAACTAAACTAACCACATTTGAATAGAATAATCATATGTTAAGAATTATCATTTTAAGTGTTACACGATTGTGGGTTTTAGTATTAAAATAATAAGAACTACCACAGTTTAGAGAATTTTAGTTTAGTGTACGCAGAAACGAATCACTAACAATGTTTAGTACATTGCAATTTATGAGAGGAAAATTACCTACACGTGCTAGGAAGAAATTTGAACGCGCATCTTCCGACTATCTGTGTGAATCAAGAGTTCGATTTCTCATATTCAAGTTAAAGAGAAGATCATTTTCTACGGGTTCAAAGAGAAGGTTGTCTTCAATTCGATGTCTGTGGAGAACCAGTCGTACGATATGTCGTTATATACAACAAAATTATAGTGTAAATTACGCATAAAATTTTATAATATTTTTTTAACTGAATCTTCTGTTTCTGTTTGCATGCTGATAGAGACAGAAAGGAGATTTTTTAAAAGTGCTTGGTATCTTTTATAATAATAAGATCGGGATTGACGTGAGACTTTCGCGTTGTCGATAACGCGATCGGCAATTGTTTCTGCAAGTAACAAAGTAAAACTAATAAACTCTCACTCATATTGTATGTGTCTTACAAACAATATGTTAAGTAAGTTTGAATGTGACCTTTATTCATATTATATAATTTAAGTGCTTAAAGTTTTTGCTTCTAAACGAATGATATAGGTACCCTCGGTTAGGATACTACTACGATTTCGACCTTTGGCATAAACTATAGTCTAAGAGTTTATCTTAGGAAGTACTGCCATAATACCTATTTCTACCACGAACCAGGTTTGAAGGGTATGGGTGCCGGTGACATTACAGACACATGACTTACCCCCCCGAAGGGTTCTCGCATTGACGTGGCGGGGGGGCTCAGTAGCCGTGGCTTGGATCACCACGGTGAAGCCAAGAGGAACCCAGGGGCCGCGCCGGCGTTGGGGTGCGCTAGCCGGCTCAGGCGGGGCCGCTCCTATGGGCTTTGGCCGCCAAGTCCACATAGGAGTGGTGGGGTCGGGCGCTTTGGCGCAGACTCGAGGAGGTGGGGCCCGGGCGCTTTGGCGCAGGCTCGAGGAGGGGGGCCCGGGGGCCCAAGGTGCAGGCTCGAGGAGGTGGGGTCGCGGGGGGGCTATCCCCTGTGGCTGACGTAGCAGGCGGTGGGGCTACGTATCCGACCCACCGCAGGGAGACCACGGACGTCCAGACACGGGGAAGTCTGGCGCCCATTGTTGGCGGGTTCGGTCTCCGCCGCGAAGAGAAGGGTCCGGAAATGGAGAAATCCATAAAGGATGTCCCGGGACAAAAAAAAAATAGGCACATGACAACATCATATCTCAGGGTTGTGTGCAGTGCAGTCATTGTGATGAATTGCATCTGTTTTATAGGCAGAGGTTATCGCTTAACACTATGGTGAGATACCGCAGTAGATGGACCTATCTAGGATAAGTTAGTTGGTAGCAGGAAACCGCGCATTTTTAACCATTCCGGGCTCGGATCCGCGACGTCAACCAAATTAACAATGGTGTCCACGGTGGTATAAGTATGGTACCGAATAGCACGCTCCGACTATTGGTGATTTATTTCCTATATTTATTCTATTTGGGATTAATAATACATCAGACATAGTCCAGAAGATAAGCCAGTTGAAGTGGCAGTGGGCAGGCCACAAAGCACGCAGAACAGATGGCCGATGGGGCCGAAAGGTTCTAGGCAGCGTAGGTCGTCCACCGACAAGATGGGCTGACGACCTGATAATGGTAGCAGGACGACGTTGGATGCAGGCCGCTCCCAACCGGTCCTTTTGGAAAGTTGTGGAGGAGGCGTATGTTCAGCAGTGGACGTCCTACGGCTGAGATGATGATGATGATGAATACATCAAAGTTGAAATGTTTTATTTCGCTAATCTATCTACTATTTATATAATGCAAATGCTGAAACTTCGGGTCATCAAGTAAATTAGCATCGAATGACATCTGTTTGAAATAACACTGGTAGTGTAGATGTTGTACAAGCTGTTAGATAATAGGTAGGTGACACTAGATCTAATTGTGTTTTGAGTTGCTTTTTAGTTGCCTCACCAACTAGGCTGTTGATTTGTGTTTTTATTAGTTTTTTTATACCTAGTATTACTTTTAAAAGCACTAACGCCTGCTTTGGCGATCTCAAACATTGAAATTAATAGCGAGAAAAATTCCATCCTCGGACGGGATTCGAGCCCGCATCTTCTGACTCTCCGTGTCAGACGCCATTGACCAACTAGGCCAACGAGGTTCTGTTGGACAGTTTATATGGAATTTTTCTCTCCATACATTTCAATGTTTTTATTAGTTGTTATTTATATTGATGTTTTCCATCTTTGCTAATTAATACCGAACTCTTTGATTATAACACAGAGTTAAACAAAGATCTTATTTCATACTGTATAACGTTTTAAGAAGTTTAATAACTCGCTCACATTTTGTTACGTAAAATATTGATCAATCACGGTGCCTGTTTAACTATCAAGATAGCACACTCATGACGATTTATCAACTTTACTCTTTACAAAACAAATACGAAACATAATCCAAACAAAGTTTCGACGACAATCGTCTAAATGTTGTGGGGAAAAATCGATATTGAACACAGATTAAATATCAGTGAGTAGTTTTGTAGGGCGAGTGACCGAGCGGCACGCAGGCGGTCGATAATAACCTCGTGGTACCAACTCGAATCACGATCCTGCGTCATTGTGGTGTAGCCTGAAGCTAATTACCAAGTTAAAGCTATTGTTGTTTGAGAAGGTAATGGTTTATTTTGACTTTACTGCTTGATGCGTATACGTATACGGATTAGCTGATCTGCCGCTCGCGTGACCACAGAAATAAATGAAATTCACCTTCCTTAGTGGATGCTTACAAATTTCAGCGATTTATGCTCTGCGTTGATGTCAGTCCTGACTGACAAAATTTCTTGTACTAAAAACCATTTTTTATAATCTATCAAGTGACAAGACACTCACGTGGCTGACGGTACCTTGGTAAGCACCGCGCTTGCTCATGATATTTGCGGTGCCATTCAGCCGTGCGATTCCCTAAGAGCAAACATCGTTGCATCTTTGACAATATCCGTGAAACAAATGAAGAGATGACAAAAAACGTTGGAAAAGCAACCTTTTGTACAAGGGCGAAGTATTTGACATCGGTGAGCTCGTCGACGAGCACGACGAACTATTAGAGAATCGTACGGCTGAACTTTAAGCTGTAATTTGCGTTGCACTGTAGATACTGCATTCAACATAAGTTGTTAAGTAATTTTAGGGTTCCATACCGAAATTATTGCACGTTGTAACTAAGCTGGCGCTTTCAGTCAGTCTATTTTATTTTTATTTAAGAAGACTGTTTATTTTGAATGGTTGCGTAAGAAGGGACGAGAATCGAACAACATTTTTGAATTAGAAGTAGGAGCATTGCAAGTGTATGTGCATTTAAAGTCAAAAACTGAAAGCGCGTCTTCCGGAAGATTCTAGAGCTTTCTAGGCACGCCATTGTTTTTAGTTACTTAGTTATGTTTGTATAAAAAACATTTAGGAAAATATGGAACCGTCTGCAACACAATATTGTGCGCATGGTACGCACTTTTTAGTGTTGAAGTTGGTTCCATTTATTGGTAAAAAAATTTTTTAAGCCTATTTAGTGACATTTGCTACTTACGAGATCGATTATCATTCACCGTCAATTACAGATCGCGCGGCGAGAGTTTGGCTTTGACCGTTATTGCGCAGAAATCAGAAATTGGGTATCAACGGGCAATTAGCGGGGTGCGGGGCGGGTGTGTAGGCGCATGCGGTGCTCTGATTGGCGCTCCAATCGTTCCCTGCCTCTCGCATCGATACGACGTACCGCGCACTCCTGTTGTACAATCACGTTCACAAGTGAATTGCTATTTTCGTTAATTGTTTATTGTTGTCGATTGTTATTATTTGTTGAGGTTGTTTGTTTAAGTTTGTCAGTTAAGTTTTTTTTGTTAAATATTAAAAAGTGATTTGAAAATGCGTAAAAAAAACATTGTTTTAAAAAGGCAAGCACGGAAAATGATATATGACGTGAATTGCTTTTTAAAGAAAGAAGCTGACGAATGTATCGATTCATTGAAGCAAATTCGAAGTCAGATTGAGGAAGTTGCTTCTTTACTCAGTCAGTCGGAGAATAACCAAACTATACAGACTATGCAGGTAATGAAAACGGAAACTGTTTCTAAATTAAATTGTGTAGTCAGTATATTAGCTAAAATTCAAAAATAATATATAAATATAATAATATAATAATAATATATTAATTATTTTAAGTTTTCTTTTGTTTGTATGTACCAATTTTACATGTATCTTGGAATAAATAATTTTATTAAAAAACAATTATTTAGAATTTTCATCGCTGTCTCTGTAAACTTTAAAAGGAAATAAACATTTTATATAAGTAAAATAACTATCAATAGTTTTAATAAATGAAGAAGTTTATCTATTTCGTATTATTTTCTAGCATTATTACCACTGTACATGAATTTTGACCCACTCAAATATCCAACCTGGTACATAAAAAAGGAAAAGTATTGTGTGCGTGACAGTACCCATGCGCAGTAATCCCCTCCACCCGAAGGTCAAAGCCAAACTCTCGCCGCGCGATCTGTACGAGATTACCAAGATATGCGGAACACTTTTCAGTTATTGAATTGTAACTCAAAAACTGATTGACCGAATTTGATGAAATATAAATGGAACCACCTCGGAAGAATACACTACCAAGTAAAAAAAGAAGTTTCAAAATTGGAATACTCAGTAATAAGTTATGCATGATCATACATAAAAAATATACCCGTCAACCTAAGAGCCTCCTTCTTTTTTTCGGTTGCAAATGCACGTTATTTGATACAAATGTATTGCAACTGTCACGAATCACTGCACCGATTTGGCTGATATGTTTAACTTTCGTAGAATCCAATAAAGATCCGCGCGTAGTTACGCGGCGAAATCAGTTTAATGATAAATGCAAATGCCTCTGTGTTAGTAACAAATACCACGCTTATATAAAAAAAAATTAGACAAGCTTTTATGAAATTGAGACGTTGGTACTCTAGATCCAGGAACCTCTACCTTTGGTAGTCATTTTCCGCATAAGACTCCGTCAGCTTTGCTACGTAAATCATTTGGTATAATAAAACTTCTTGATATGTTCTTATGTATATTTGTAGATAGTATACGCTCTAGGATTGACGCGTTTGAAATGTGGTGCTGACGCAGAATGCTGAAAATATTCTGGACGGAACGCCGGACAAACGAGTCAATCCTACAGCAGCTAAATATAAAAACACGACTCTCTACAATATGCAGACAGAGAGTCCTAAAGTTCTTCGGGCACACAGACAGGCGAGGCCCAGACAGTCTAAAAAGGCTGATTATCACCGGCTGTGTCGAAGGAAAATTTACAATCATCGATTCAAATGGCGCAAGATAGAGAGAACTGGAGAAAAATAAAAATGGTGGCACAGACTATACACCAAAATCACGTCCCATAATGAGGATACGTCCAAGAAGAAGAAGAAATAAATACTGGTACTGTCTGTATAAAAATAGTCGTAATCTTACGTCATTTAAAAAAATACGACCATTTCTTTTTTGTTAACTTTGTCGCCAAAGTTTAAGGTAACATAATCTAAAACTTTCCTTCTAAATAAACAGCGGGACTTCCAAAATATTATTCCGCCTACTTCTAAAGAAACAAACCGTCAATTTCGCCGTTATAAATTACCCCCAATCTAACCTAACCCAGCAACATTTGTTCGAACTTTGTTTCGAGCTCTGGGACCGTAGTGTAATTGTGAGGATGTAAAGACGTAGATAAAGTTGTAGTTAAGCCAGAAAGTACAGATTAAACAGTACTTACTACGTTTAATGCAGATCGTCAGCAGTGTGCTAATGAACCGTTATCCGATTGTAAATTCGCATTGGATCGATTGATTGCGGACAACAGGCCGTAGTAACGCTAACTACGAGTAAATGTTTTGCAATCGGTTTGTGTGTTCGTAAATTTGAATACGGTGGCCGATTGTAAATCGTCAATAAGTTTGCAATGTTTTCTACGTAAATAAACATTGGTAAGTTAGTAAAGTTCATGTTTTACAAGTAAAATAAATTGTCCCTCTTATTTTTGCATTGCACTTAATACCTAGTGAACTATTTTCTGCAGCGCAGTTGATAGAGACTGTCCTTCATTTAATGTTATTTTAGTGTCATGACCTCCATCCCAAGACGTTCAAGTTTTAATTAGCACACACAGTGACGTCTCTGCGGCGGCATTGTCTTTGAAGTTTGTTATTAAGCTTTGTGATGGTTTCTCAAGATTCAGCTTGAAAGTCAGAAATTTTCTGATAACTTACTTTACCTACGTAACTTTCCTAAAGAAATATCACGACTCGACCAGTTTTTAAACAAATAGTGTCTTGTTTATTTTTCCTTAACATTTTTAATGGAAATTAATGTATTTTGGAATTGTGCTCATTTTTACGCTAGATCAACGCATATGCACTAGTATTATGCGGTAATCTGCATGCTTTTCCCGGAAAATCCCACCTTTTTTCTTTTATGGGATAGGTTGGCAAACGAGCAAGCAGCTCACCTGATGGTAAGTGATACCGGCACCCACAGAGGAAGGAAGAGATAGAAGGGGTGAAGATGGAGGGGGAGGAGGGACCCACAAACCGACTGAAACGCAATAGCAAGCTATGTTACTTCAGCTCAGTGTTATGTGGGAGTGTGGTACTTTCCCGGTCGTGCCGGCTTATTCGGCTGTGAGTTTACAGTGTGGCAGTACCACTAAAGTAATCTAAACCACCAACATATCTAACCTGCAATCTTGCAGGTCAGAATTTTTAACCTTGATATTTAAAATGTTACTAGTTATATTTTGAAACGTTATGAGTGTATGAATGTTTGCTGCTTTTGCATTATAATTATATCATCATCATCACCTCAGCAGTAATACGTCCACTGCTGAACATATGCCTCCCCCATAATTTTCCAAAAGGACCGGTTGGAAGCGGCCGGCATCCAACGTCGTCCTGCGACCTTTACCAGGTCGCCTGTCCACCGTGCCGCTTGCCGGTCCGTGATCTCCATTCCAGAACCGTCCGGCCCCATCGGCCATCGGTTATGAGGCCCATAGTAAGAGACCACGTTTCAGTGCTATAAGTGCTGCCAACTATCACTATCACTATCACTATCACTGCTAGCACACATTGGTCGAAGACACTTGTCTTGAGGCACTAAGGCATTTTTGACGAGAAGACTTCCCAAAATTCCCGGAACGCTGCCCAGCCAAGTTGGATTCGACGATTGACCTCTTTCTCGAAGGTGGACCTGCCTAGTTTGACTGTTTGTCCCAGGTACATGTATTCGTCAACAACTTCGAGAACTGAGTTCCCAACTGACATTGAGGTAGGCACAACATGGGCATTAGACATAATTTTCGTCTTGTCCATGTTCATATTAAGGCCTACCCGTCGCGAAACTCGATGGAAGCCTTCGAGCATTGTACTGAGGTCTTCCATGACTACAATATCGTCGGCAAATTGAAGGTGAGTGATGTACTCGCCGTTGGTATTGATACCAAGTCCTTGCCATTCCAAAAGCTTGAAGGTGCCTTCCAATGCAGCGGTGGACAGTTTCGGAATTATGATGTCTCCCTATCTCACGCCTCTTTGTAATGGAATTGCCTTCGAATTCTGCTCCTGTACTCTGACTGACATGTTGGCGTTTTTTTTATAAACACTTCAGCACTTCAATATACCGATAGTCAATACGGCACCGCTGGAGAGACTCAAGCACGGCCCACGTCTCGATCAAATCAAAGGCCTTATCATAGCCCACAAACGCTAAACAAAGAGGCAAGTTATACTTTTCTGTCTTCTGTATAACTAGCCGTAGCGGGTGGATGTGGTCCGCGCTATTTGTATTGATTTTATGACTTTGCTCATATAAACGATGATTTAAATATAAGATATATTTAAAAGTGTTTCTAAATATTTATATCTATATATATTTTTTAACATATACCGATAGAATCGTAATGAACCAAGCTAACTAATAATTATAGAATAGTAGGTGTGTTAAAGTGTGCAACCAAGACGAAAAGACCGGAAGTGTATTTATCCCAGAATTAGGTATATATTTTGTTAATATAAGACTTTTGACACGTTTTAAAATACGACTTTTGTATTTTATTGTAAAACAGACACTTAACCCAAAAAGTTCTTTAAGGTCCCATTCCGTACATGTTTTTCCTACAATGAGGCGCAGAAAGTTTTGGCACCGCCCACTGCGAAGTGCCGTCACGTATTCAAACCTTCATATATTAAGATTTTGTAATACTTACAGACCTGAAAAATACATGCAAGGAATTGTCTTGATCTTATCTAATTGCTGATTTAACAAAAAAATGGTATGGATCAGTTGTTTCAGTTATATACCAGCCAGAAACCTCGGTGTGGGTACGAGCGTAATAACGTAAATGATCGCTAAAACGAATCTGTGCATATCTTATTTTCATAGTGCATTGTGTAGTATTCAGTGAAGTTAGTTAGAAGCTTTGGAAAATCTTGCTGGCACGGGCGGAAAATTCCCGCGCGGATCAGTGCATTTGTTAATTTTTTTTTAATATTTGAAACTATCTATTTACAAAAAAATGCAATTACAATAATATAATTATTATTGTAATTGCATTTTTATATATTTATATTTATTACAATAATCTATTTACAATAACGACAATTGTTTATAGCTAAAAACATACCTAAATAGACATTGTGTTTTTGACATTGTTACATTGTGATTTGTTTGTAATCGAGTCTACGGCCGACGACGTAATTTTCGTTTCATAAATCACAAAGGTATCACATTTTTGCACCAAATACAATATCAAAATCACAAGAAGCAAATACTAACAACTTTACACATTCACTAAAACACTTAAAACACCCGAAAAACAATTTATGTGACAGAGCGCCGAAGTCGTTGACTTCTCTCGGCAAAACAGACTAAATAGTTTTTTCTTATACAATGGCTCTCCATTTGCTTATAAAAATTGCAAAATATTAAACATAAACGACATAGGGGGCACCTTAGACCAATAATACCAATATTTCGAATGTATGACGGTCAACAACATTAAAACCAGTACAAAAAGAGGCAAATTCCGTCTACGGGATATCTGAAGGGGTTTCGTCACATCTAGCCTGACATTATCACTATTAATGTGAGTATTTACCTTAAAATACATAGTTTATAGGTTTAGCCGAATATTTAGCGGGACTTTTCTTATTTGTAGATGATGTTCGGTAAAATATTTTTAAATAAGTAAATTATTCTTTTCATTGACTATTTACATGTAAAGTTGCTAATGAACTGTACACAGGGATTATTGTTAACTGTATGGTTGTTTTTTTCCGTCGCTATAGTAGATATAGTAATTCATGATAGTAAAACATATACCCGAAGACTTGAAGATGCTTCTGGAAAAGTACTTTCCATAAAAATCTATTTTAATTGGTTCTATCTCGAATTACAATTTTGTTAAGTTATACACCTACCAACCTACGATATATGTACCAAAGATTTTCATAACAGTGCATGCGTGTGTTCATTATATTTTTAGTACGGTTTTTTTACGGTTCGGTTTAATAGAGCGTCGCAGTCAGTCCCGCCATTCAACGATATTCAATTTATTTTTACACAGGCTCAGTAATTGAATCCCGCATTTAAAATTCTATTTCCTCTTTGAGCGTCGATCATACCAAGACGATCGTCGCGACTACGAACGGGAGCTAATACCATTAAGTAGCAAGCATGTTGCTAGACTAGTTGGAATATGAGTTATAGAATCGGTGTGATTATACGAGTGAATTATCCATACTATTTGCTAGTAGTACTACTAATTATTAAAAAAAAAAAGAAATTTGCACGTATTTTAAAACTAGACAATAATGATAAGCATACTACAGCAAAATATGTATCACCCAATAAAAACTATATGCATGTTGTGTGGATGATTTAAATCACATTACTAAAAGAAAACATATAAATAGGCTTTAAGCCTTGTACAGTACGGTACTTTAGAATATAAAAAATACTCTCACTATCAAACAAATTTTTCTTTAACCCGTCTAATGTCTAGTTTTTTCCGGTTTATTTCAGAACTCCGCACAAAAGTTCAAACAAAAAATACTACTCTTGAATAATTTGACCAACTTAAGCAAGTTTATACCGGTGGAGCGTATTGGATCTGATAAAATTAGTTAAAAACTCGAGGTATAAAAATGTGTATACACTTTGAGTACGCGCGACACGTGATTGGTTAATTGTCTAAGAAGATAAGGAGAAGTAATCCAGCATATTTTTTTAAATAGTAAGCATTGCTGACTATAATGTTAGTATTTAGAATACACAGGTAACGTGACAAGAATATTTTTTATGATTGAAGTGGAATAGTCTAAGCATCAATAACATTAATTTGGTACCTCCTAGTAACTTAAGTACTTTTATCAAATAAATATTTTCACGGTTTTTTTTTTATAAAATAGTGATGAGACTTTAAATTCGCTAGAATCAAATTCATCACGCCTAACCGTTGTCGTCTAACTCTAGCTGTAGTATCAGACAGAGGTTAAAAGTTCTGTACGGTAGTAATTAAGCTAGCGCAACTCCAAAACATATACCGTTTCATTCATACGGTTCTGATGATCTTTGAACACAGTTATGTTTGCACCTTAATTTTATATACTATTGATTCTATAATAGTAGCCATGATGAAAGACTCTTGCTTGAAAGTTATATTACCGGTAGGACTAGACAATAGATGTTTCTGTTATCGTTAACGCCAAACGACAACTTCAAAATGTATGGCGTTCACATTACCTGTGGAAAAGTCACGTGACGTCGCGCTAAGTTCGTAGACACATTTTTGTCTGTAGCTCATGCGGAAAAACGCCTGTTTGAATTTTGTCTATGCCTGCTGGTGTTTGTTACGTTGTACGATATTCTTGTGAAGCAACATTGACAATTGACATATACTGCGATTACGCTTTTTTTTAGTAGCTGCTAGGTCCACAGACATTATGGTCCGTGCCCTTGGTAATACATGATTTTAATATTTTTTTATAATACTTTAATTTTAAAAATTTTAAATGTATTTAAAGTCCTAAACGAGATCATACTATTCCATATTCCAAATATCATATTATAAATAGGTTTCCAAGTAATATTATTTTATTGTATAACTTTTTACAAATACTTAATATCTATAACAAAATCTAAAACACTAAACTTATCTAGTACAAAATCTTATAATTAATAGTAAAAGGTTTGTGGTATTTTTTTTCTCTTTTTTTGCTTTTTTTTCTCTTCTATTGCTCTTTTTTTTTACAAATTTTTTTCCTGTTTTTACAATTTTATCTTATCTCTAATGAAATAAATTTACAAATCAAATCCAATAAGGAATCGTCCAGCAGCTCTAATCTACTTAGCACAAATCAACCTTACTTATTCCTCGCCGCTGCGATTCTGGCAGACTTGCTCGCAAATGCCAAGAAGGGTATTCTAGAAGCCTGGCTCTCCATGATGGTCGGGAGAGAGGATTGATCTAGCATGATCTGGATTCTAGATTCCAGATCCATCCTTTCCAGGCCAAATCTTGGGCATTCAAACAGTATATGCCATATCGTTTCGTCACAAGCTGGATCGCAGACGCAAGAGGGACTGTCTTTTACATGGAACCGATGTAGGTACGTTGCGAATCCTCCGTGGCCGGTCAATATTTGGACATGGATAGGTGTTAGTACCATGTCCTTAAGTACTCGTCTTGCGAAGAAGACGGTAGGAAGGAAGCCTTCGTGATCGAACCTGTACTAGAGGATTCGTAGCGCCCCTGCCACCTTCTGACAGTCTCCTCCCGAATCTGTTTCCTGACGAACGATAACACCTCGTCATAGTCAGCGGCCGTCTTCTTAGTGAGTGCGATTACGCTTCGCAGTCGTGGTGTTCGCTCAGGCGTGTTCAGAATTTTCTGCTGAATGCGAAGGTATTAGATAGACGCATAGATTACTTAGGTTATTTCAGTTTCTTATATTATGGCGGAAATTGAGCTGGAGCTTTCGACGGGTTCGTTTTGTCGAGTTTTGATTTAGAATTAATCATAATAATACAGATGTTACTTTAAGAAAATATTTTTGGGTAAAATGGATATCGTTTAAATTTCTACCTGTTAGTTTCGTTTAAACTATGGAATGTGGATTATTTATGGAATTTCTCTACATGATCTAACATTCCTGACCTGATAAAGGTCACAGGATGACGTTGGATGCAGGCCGCTTACAACCGGTCATTTTGGACATTGGATTATTAAACATTGTGAAATGGCAGAATTAACTTCCTTACCTTTGTTACCTGCACTGTTTAAAATAAAATCTGGCACCAATAAATTACGTGAGATTTTATCAAACTTTAGAATAGCCATGTTACGAGTCATAACTTGGCTGCACTATGACCCCAAGTAAAAAAAATAAATTTCGGATGCTCTACATAAAAGTAGAAGGTTGTTTCACGCTCTGTTTATCGATTTAATACGTTATCGGCACTTATCGCCCGATAACTTTCGGTACTTAGGCTGGACCAAAGCAAGTCCCGCAGGCGAATCGAACATCCTCAAAGTTTGTTATTCGGACCTAAACTCTACTCGAATACCACTTTAGTTATTGATACTCAAACTTGGTTCGACTAAGTTTCTCAATTTTGCTATTGTCTTAGATTCAACTTCTGTTATATTGATAACATTTAGTTGTGCATTTGAAATATTTCTATGATTTTCTGACCCGCCAGTGGCTTCAGTCGCTTCATCTCCTTAGGGTTGCAATTCTAAAAAAATATTAGTCTGTAGCCCCAACAGTTTTGGCTCTGCGTTGAAGATGCATTCAGTCAGAACAAGCAACTATATGTATATAGGCCTCTTATAGTAATTGCTTGTTACGTTGGATTATAAATATAGCGCTATTCATCAGCCTTCAAGGGAAACCCTTGGCCTTTCGGATACCAGGCCACCTCCCTATTACCTGGCACTCTTCACAAACAGTCAGCACGTCCTTGGGTCGACACAACACCGCAACACTTTTAAACCGCAGTCCTTAATCTGCACCTCATGTAATACAATTAAACCGTGTTTGAACTTATCCACCTTATAAGTAGTAGGTGAGCCCAAACGTGGGTTTCGGGATTTACTCAAGCGCGTCAGAATAACTTAAGGGGTGCAACCTTGCACCTTGTGAAGTACTTCACCATACCTGAGTGCTGTACATTGGGTCAAACGCAGCCGATCAGATTAGTAAAAATAAATCGATCGTTGCGTCAAATGATAATAATATAATAATCATAATAATAAATTATTATTATTATAAAATGATTACATTTTTTTGATTTTATTGGGATGAAAGGGGCAAGCCAACATCTTTTGACCCAAGTCAACCTCACCTGCACGCGGTGCATCCTGCTGATCGACGAACGAGGCTCTGACAACCGACCGATGGCGGTATACCCATCCCAACAGGCGTCGCTAAATGCAACAGGCTGGTGACGGGCAGCAGCGTCACCGGTGCGAGAAGCTACGCCCTGCGATCGCCAACCCGCCTGCCCAGCGTGGCGATTACGGGCAAACTCCTCCAATGCAGGACAACAAAAAGTCACGGCCCCTAGTTCCCGGCGGCCCTGCTATTCCTGGTCATGGTGGCGACCATGGTAACGGCGGGGCGAGGGGTGCTAAGAATCTCCGGGCTACGGAAGGCCACCACAAACAACTGACCCTGGCGACGTATAACGGACGCACGTTAAGGCTTGACTCGCATCTGGCGCAACTAGAGGTGGAACTTGGGAAAATTAGGTGGCACATACTGGGGTTGAGTGAAGTCCGAAGAGAGGGGGAGGACACCTTAACCCTAGAATCGGGCCACCTTATGTACTTCCGAGAGGGAGACCAACAATCCCAAGGTGGCGTTGGGTTTCTGGTAAACAAGTCCCTTTCTGACAACGTTGTGGAAGTGTCCAGTGTGTCGAACAGGGTAGCGTACCTTATTGTAAAGCTCACCGAGAGGTATAGCCTCAAGGTGGTGCAAGTGTACGCACCGACCTCGACACACTCGGACGATGAAGTGGAGGATATGTTCGATGACATATCGAGGGCCCTCCACTTCACTACAAAGACCCAGTACACCGTTGTCATGGGGGACTTTAACGCTAAAGTGGGAGTACAGAATTTCGGCGAATCGGTAGTAGGATGCCATGGCTTTGGACGCAGAAATCATAGGGGGCAAATGCTCGTCAACTTCCTCGAACGGGAGGGGCTCTTCTTGATGAACTCCTTCTTTAAGAAACAGCCCCAAAGGAAGTGGACGTGGCTAAGCCCCGACACTAGGACTAAAAATGAGATTGACTTCATCATGACGAATAAAAGGCACATATTTAGAGATGTCTCCGTGATCAACAGGTTCAATACCGGTAGCGATCACCGACTTGTCCGAGGCTCTCTGAATATCAACTTCAAGGCGCAACGTGTCCGTCTGATGAAGTCCAGGCTCCGACCAACACTGCTCCAAACCATTGCAGGATCTGAAACATTCCAGCTAAACCTGGAGAACCAATTCGCTGCCGTGGAAACCACCACAGACGTAAACCAGAACCTCGAAAATGTGACTCGGGTCCTCAGGGAAGAAGGTACGAGATTTTGTTACATGCAGCGTAAGGGCAAGAAGTCCAAGCTTTCAGAAAAGGCTTTGGGGCTAATGAAGGAACGAAGTGAAAACCCACCCATCACTTCGTCAGAAAAGCGGACTCTAAACCGAGAGATCAACAAGAACGTACGACACGACCTCCGGTGCTTCAATACTCTTTCGATCGAAAGAGCGATCGAGCAGAATCGGGGGTCAAAGGTGTTCGTACAATCTCTTGGAAGAAGCCACCTGACGAAGTTGACCACAGCTAGTGGAGAAGTCGTTGCTTCGAAGCCGGCAGTCCTTTCGGAAGTGGAGAACTTTTATGGCCGATTATACGCATCGCATGCATCTCGACCTGATCCCGAAAATGATCCTAGAGCCACGTTAACACGCCGTTTCACCGAAGACTTGCCAGAAGTCAGTATTGGCGAAATCGAGATCGCTCTTGGACAGCTTAAAAATGGAAAAGCCCTTGGAGAGGATGGCGTTACAACAGAGCTACTAAAAGCAGGAGGTAAACCCGTACTGAGGGAGCTCCAGAAGCTTTTTAACGCTGTCCTGTTCGAAGGGAGAACTCCAGAGGCGTGGAGTAGGAGTATGGTCGTCCTGTTCTTCAAAAAGGGAGATAAGACCCTGCTGAAGAACTATCGACCTATATCCCTTCTAAGCCACGTCTATAAGCTGTTTTCAAGAGTGATCACGAACCGTCTTGCGCGTAGACTCGACGAATTCCAACCACCGGAACAGGCTGGGTTTCGGAGCGGATACGGCACCATAGACCACATTCACACAGTGCGGCAGATTATACAGAAGACCGAAGAATATAATCAGCCCCTGTGTCTAGCATTCGTGGACTATGAGAACGCCTTTGACTCGGTTGAAATCTGGTCTGTTCTGGAGTCCCTGCAGCGTTGCCAGATAGATTGGCGATACATCCAAGTGATGAGATGTCTTTACGAAACCGCCACCATGTCCGTCCAAGTACAGAATCAGCAAACAAGTCCCATACCGTTGCATCGAGGAGTGAGACAAGGGGACGTTATTTCCCCGAAATTGTTTTCAAATGCAATGGAGGATATGTTCAAGACGCTGAACTGGAAAGGACGTGGCATTAATATCAACGGCGAATACATCTCTCACTTGCGATTTGCTGCAGGACCTGCAACAGATGCTGAATGACCTGGCTGACTCTTCTATACGCATCGGCCTACGGATGAACTTGGACAAAACCAAGGTCATGTTCAACGAACATGTTCTACCGGAACCGATTGCGATACATGGCGCCGTTCTCGAAGTTGTTCAAAAATATGTGTACCTCGGGCAGACATTGCAGTTGGGAAAAAACAACTTTGAGAACGAGGTGAATAGAAGAATTCGGCTGGGCTGGGCAGCGTTTGGGAAGCTACGTCGAGTCCTTACTTCGCCGATTCCACAGTGCCTGAAGACGAAAGTCTTCAATCAGTGCGTCCTACCCGTCATGACATACGGAGCCGAAACGTGGACACTGACGGCTCGAATGGTCCACAAGCTCAAGGTTGCTCAGCGGGCTATGGAAAGGGCTATGCTCGGTGTTTCTCTGAGGGATCGCATCAGAAATGAAGTGATCCGTCAGAGAACCAAGGTCATCGACATAGCCCACCGGATCAGCAAGCTGAAGTGGCAGTGGGCTGGCCATATTAGCCGTAGAACCGACAACCGTTGGGGTAAACGAGTTCTAGAGTGGAGACCGCGTCTCGGCAAACGTAGTGTAGGACGTCCTGAGGCACGGTGGAGTGACGATCTGCGCAAGACGGCTGGCAAAAACTGGATGCGAGAAGCCCAAGATAGACCTAAGTGGCGTGCAATTGGAGAGGCCTATGTCCAGCAGTGGACTGCTACAGGCTGATGATGATGATGATTATGATGATGATTACATTTTATTGATATCAAAATGGTGAGGTAAGTTAGTTACGTGCAGAAATGTCTGCATTTCAATAAAATTACGAGCGTGACATAAGGAAATGGGACAGTCACAAAGTTGCAAAAAATGTCACCTGGAAATTCCTAAGCGCAATTTTTTTAAATTTTAATGAAAATTAGTCTCGAATCACGAAAATAATATAATTTTTTTTTTTTTTTTTTATGTACAATAGGTTAGCGCTTGACCACAACTCGCCTGATGTTAAGCGTAGTTGTGATCTACGATGGAGCGCGCTTACCTAGAAGATACCGATTCACTCTCGACTTAAAGACTCGTAGATTATATTTATCAGGAAACAGAGACATCGGCAGTAAGTTCCACAGTTTGGCAGTTCGCACAATGTAAGAGCCAGAAAACCGCTTAGTGCGAGTCCCTGGAACTTCAACCATGTAGCGGTGACGCCTTGAGGTGTCTCTGCTCGTCCGGTGATAAAATGGGGATGGGGGAATAAGATCGTGTAATTCCGATGCACACTCTCCGAAGTGCAACCGATAAAAAACCGAAAGGCAAGCAACTTTGCGACGATGTTCTAAACTTTGCAGCTTAGATTTGCAAAGGGATTCACTGCCTATGAGCTTCCTGGCTCTCTTCTCAATCGATTCCAGCGCCTGAAGCTGACATTTAGCCGATCCATCCCAAAGGTGTAAATTACTGTTGTGTACGAGCCGAAGTAGCTAAAATCATGAATAAAGTGTGGTGCATGCAGTCACTGAGAACCTATGTATTTCCCGCTACTCTGCTATCACTATTTCTCTATTTCTCACTCTCTCGCACCGAGGGGAGTAGAAAATTAAAAAAATATATTTAAAAATTAAGAAATAACCTTTCGATATTTTGAGGAATTCGGCAACTTTTCACAAGGCATTTTCAGATTTGGGACCTGAAATAATAATACCATGTATGCATTCATCTGTCATTTGCATGGTTTAAAAAAATAGCTGATGGAACCGAGCCAGGATGGAATTTTCAACAAGACATACAAGGCATCAGATACATCAAAGCCTTTTTCGTTATATGTGCGTTATTACAATGCTTGTAACTTACCACCTTGCCAATCGGTGTTACGGCAGCATTTATTACGTACAACATATATTGCATACCTGTGGATGAATGTACATAACAGGATCATCACTGACATGTCACCAACATATTTCGGTTGGACAAATAAGGACGGGATATGAGAAATGACTTGGTTCTTTGGTAATTAACTACCAGAAAACTATGATAACAGGTATGTCGTCATTACAGCTGATATTATATCAGATACTCCAGATTCAGTTATAATAACAATTTTTTATTACAGGTACTCTAAACGTTGATGAAAACGGCCTACTCGAAGATGATTCCACTGACGATGAAGATTGAAAATGTTCATTAATTTTTTTCTCTCATTATACTATTTTATGTAAATGCAGGATATACTTTTACTGGTAGACATATATATGTATTGTATTTATAATATTAAATATAAAAATATGAACTTTAATAGAAATCTAGCCGACCTAGCCGTCAAGATGAAGGAAATTCCTCCACATAATTATCAGCCGTGCGATTCTCTAAGAGCAAACATTGATACATCTTTGAAAACATCCGTGAAACAAATGACGATATGACAAGAAACGTTGGAAAAACAACCTTATGTACAAGGGCGATATCTCATTAATTATTTATGATATCGGTGAGAATTATTACAGAATCGCACGGTTGATTACAGGTCAGTACGGCAAGGACATCAAGATCAAGCGTCTATATAATAATCTGACGTGCTCGAGTATTTCTAGGTCAGGCTTATTAATTATTTTTTCAAAAATCGGCTTTGACTTTTGTTCGCATCCAAATCGTCAGTCTTCTGATTAGGAGCTACTAGAGGGTTCACTTGAAATCCCTTATCAATGTCTAACGCAGTCGAATTTTTTTCCCTCTTTTTCTACCCCTTTGTACGGCTACCCCCACCATGCAAACGGCAGATTAATATTTTTCTTCTATCAGCGTATGCGTGGTGTGCATACGCTATTAATGTCTGAAGCGCTCCAGTATTTCTCTGTGACTGTTTTTTTGTTACATTTTTGTATACGCTCCCTCCACCAGTGAAAGGGTATATATACTTCACATAAACTTATTTCTTTTAAGCATCTAACCTTCACAATCCCATAGGTCCCCACTACGATCATGTAAATCTCTCTTGAGCTCTCCTGCTATTATATATTTTCAAAACATATCCCCAGATAAGCACCAAATAGAGCATAGCGCTCTATATCCATGGAAATTATAAGCCCGCAGGTATCATTGCTGGATTTTATTACCATTTTAATTGAATCCACTCTCCAAATTCACTTCTCATCCACTTTTACCTTCACATCTGGGTTTCATTTCAATTTTCACTTGGAATATGAAAGAAGGATTGGCTGGAGTTATATACAAATCATGCATGACATTTTGGGAAAAGCAACTGGCATACTTAAGGAGATATAGCTGCTTGGAGAAAGCCAACTTTATATAGCTAAAATTCAGGCGCTATTCAAGAAAGAGGGCTGACATTGATACACACATGCTGCCGTGCAATTCTCTAATGATTCGTCGTTGCGCTCGTCGATGTCAAATACTTTATAAGATATAGCCCTTGTACACAAGGTTGTTTTTCCAACGTTTCTAGTCATCTCGTCATTTGTTTCACGGATGTTGTCAAAGATGCAACGATGTTTGCTCTTAACATATAATGATGAAATTCTAGAAGGCATGATGGATCACGCTCGCTATATGATACAACTACACATTATATTACTTTACTTTATTTTATTATATTACAGAACATCGCATTAAAGTCTAGTTTCGTTTGAAAAAACTTTCAAACAGTTATTAACGATGTCGCCGTATTTAGTAATACGAGTAACTACGTATTAAATAAAATCTATGCAATACACGCTACGATAGCCAAGTTGTTGTGTCGTCTCATGAATATCAGTACAAGCGATTTCAAACCCCATCCATACTTTTTTATACCATTGAACAGAACTAAGGAATTTCGACGTTCTAAAAATGTACTTCAAATATGTGAAACTAAACCCATCATACATTTCGTAATATTAAATTAACGTTACATGCTCAAGTGAAGCTTACCTCCGTTTTGTTAAGTTAGCTTTGACATTTTCCTGTTTTTTTTAAGTTATTAAGTACATAAGTTACGAACCCTCATGACGAACTGAAAAAATGTAGTTGGAATCTGTTAATTTGTAGAAAAGCGTTCCAACGTACTTACCACATTTATACAAAAATATGTTTATTTAAAACCCTTGCTTTAAAGCACTTTTCAGTGTTTTTTTTATTTTAATTATTCTTCCACACTACAGACTCTTTGGTCCGTACCTTTTTTAGTTTTTTTTTTATGTTACATTTTCATGGAGATTTGTTCTCCAAACATCACAATAAACATTCTTAAGCTATGGTGGAAATTGCTTAAAAACTTGCTTAATAACTTTTTAAGCACTTTTCAGTTTAAGTATACTTATTAGTCATCGCTTAAACCTAACAAGTTAATGATTCTAGACGATTGTACAACGTGTAACACTATACATAGACTATCTAGAGATACAATGTAACAATGATTTTCTGGATTACTATAACTTCCTATCGCGATTGCCCCGTGTAGTCTTGGGACTGCGATAAATAGTTTGTTATATTCTAACCCATGACGTACCTTTGTTCCAAATTGATCAATATAATAATACATTATATTATTAATATCACTACGTATAAAAAAACGTGGAGGTCGAATTTCTGTGTAACGAAAAAAATGCTAAAAACCGAGTCAGCGGGATGTAAGAAGTGAAATAGAACAACTTTTTCTTAATTTTTTTGTTTTTCTGTTTGTCTGTCTGTTTGTAAGGGCTAATCTCCGAAACCACTGGACCTATTTAAATGAAATTGTGCATGGTGGTAGCGTATATCCCTGGTCAACTTAAAGGATAATTTTGATCTCGGTAGTACATATAATTTATCCGCTCAGCCGGAGGTAATCAGCTACAAACACACATACACAAGCTCGGACACATTGGCAGTTATAATATATAAATTAGACTGAATACGACACGTGGGAAATGCAAATTAGAATAAATGCTAAATACATATGGTGTAAGGCAGGTGGGTGCGAGGATGTGCGTGTATGAGCGTGTGTGTATGTGATTTTAAATATTGTATTGTGAGAGTAATTGGGTGTGTGCGTGTTAATGCTCTTATGAAATAATTACAGGTCATGCTCAGCCGGCGGTGATCAGCAACAAACACACATGCACAACCGCACACATTTACATTAATAATATTTATGTGTGTGAGAGTGATATGTGCGTGATAATGCTCTTCTGAAATAGTTGTGTTGTCTTATTAACAGACGTATTCTATAGTAATCCAATAAGCAACTCTAGCAAATCTGGAGACATTATCCTCTAGTAATAAATTTGTATTAAAATAAAATAATAAGGAGTAGGTGAAGTATTGAAAACACTAAGCTCCTAAAAGCTCGCATTTAACATCTAACACTTTGAAAACAGCACGAGAGAGCGACACAAACAACACTTTTGTTCGAGTCCTTAAGCCTCGAGCCGGTACACTAATAACCACAGAGCCGTAAGCGGCATTAATGCCGCGGTACCGTTAACGTGTATGTTTCACAGTTTTCCGCGTCAAAGCTTCAGACGGTTATGTTAAGGGTTTGGCAACCCTGCCTTCAGCAGAGCTTTGCCTTCAGTCCTGAAACGGAATCGCGGCGGACGCACGTGTCCCAGTTTATCCGAAAACTTTGTAGTAATATCACGTAAAAATGACATAAGTGAGAACATAATGGCCTAACGCCAAGAAAAACTTATTAGGCAGTGTCAAAAAGTGTCTACAAAGAAAATTTTGTTCTAAAAAGTGTTTGCCCTCAGGATTTATGCCACTTTGAACGGGTAAGTTTATTTGTAGTACTATATAAGTTGAACTCAACGCCTCAGTTTTAAAAGGTCAATACATTTTCATATTGTACGCGTTAGATAAATTATTACTCTAGAACGCGTTATTGAGAAATTAAAGGTGACAAGGGGTCATATTTATAATGCTAAGTGTCTGACTGAGATATTATTCTATAAAAATAGACAACCACCGTATGGTAGCACTGGTATGATAGCTTACAGGATCTCTAGGAGGGATCCTCTAGTAATTCCTAAAATGTTGGTAAGAGCGTGCATTAGTCATAATTAGAAAAAGCAGTACCTACTAAATACCTAATTAATCAGTATAAGCTTCTGTCATATTTAGTTTTATTTGGAACTGCTTTTTGAACATAGAAACATAGTTGATTGAACAGATTAATGAAAAGGCAGAGAACACCATGTTTACTCTAGCCTAATCTAGATTTATAATCAAATATTTGTATATATTTAACAGACTTATAAAAAGGAGGATTTTCACGGAGACGTGTATATTTGTGTGTGCCTAAAAAGCAAGACTAAAAGCATATATTTTTCATAGATTCCCATTTCTTTGATACGTTTCATATCAGGATAAGTCCAAGTAAGATCACTTATTTAAATTCCTATAATAAAAAAAAAAATATGGATTTTTTTATCTAGAATGTAATACAAAAGGTCGACAGTGCCTGGAAGATAGATATCTATTAATTCTGTACTTCAAGGCTTTCAGATTATCTATCGGAAAATATAGATTACATACTTCAGCCGTACGCATTATGAAACTGGATTTTGAGCGCTTCGTGCTTCAAAGTTAGTTAGTGTTGCTCACAAATAGAACAAAAAGTTTTTTATCTTCAGCTGTCTGTAAGTTCGGAGCTTGAATAAAAATCATTAAAATTTAATTTTATACGCAAATGCAAAATGGAATAGGTAATCCGAGAATTTTTATTACTCTAACGTATAGTTTAAAGTTGGTATATCCTATACTAACGAAATAAGAGTGAAATTTGCTAAAACAAATACAAACAGATTCTCGTACGTTCCTAACAGAAGGTAATCTGCAAGATGGGGTTTCCAAAAATTCAAAACGACTGCCGCATAATACTAGTGCATATGCGTTGATCTGGCGTGTTATTGAGCACATATAATTTTAAAATACATTGATTTTAAAAAGATTAATATATTTTTAGATACTTGTCGAGTATTACTTGATGAAAGTTACGTAGGTAAAGTAAGTAAAATAGAAAATTCTTGAGTCTCCAAGCTCAATCTTCAGAAACTGGAACCAACGTTATATACACATCACGTGGTTCCATGTCTTGTTATTTATATGAGAAGGTATGTACGAATATAAAGCGAATTTAATTTCATAGTTTTATTTAAAGGTCTTAAAACTCTGAATAATAAAGGTATAGAAGAGATGTCATAAACATGGTTGTCGAATATTTAACTTTGTAAACATGTCCAAAACTCTTAAATGTGAAACATGGCATGTTGACAGATTTTTATCAAGTGTGAACCTACGCGATAATAATTTCTGTTATTTTATTGGTGGTGGTGGTATTTTACTAACGTAAGTATTAATTTTTAGGGTTGGCAGTTTACTAAAACTACAATTATAATTCAGATATTGTTATTAGATTGAAGTAAATTTAGTATCATAAGCAAATATCATTTATTTAACATGAAACGGATAATAATTATTCTTCTATAATGTATATATTATACATGTTTTTCTGTATAAAATAACGGACAATTGATGACTAAAATTTTAAGTGATCATTTTATAAACGACCAGCAGGTAATATAATATACGAAAGTAATTTTGTTTTAATATATTTGCCGTCTAAATAGTTACGTAATTACAAGAAAGGTTGAGTTTACATTCAATATGAAAATGTGATTCAATTAAATATTTAATGTTCATTTAAGTGCAAAATACATTTGCGCGCTATGCTAAATATAAATATAAATTAACCTGATTTTGGTATTAACTTGCAACTATAAACAAACCTAAATATTGTGCAACACTATAACGCCTCGTTAGTTTCTTTGAAAGGACGAACTCAGATAAGCAACCATAAAGAAGTTGACTGCAGTATGAAACGTTCCGACAAATTAAAATGTTTCTTTTATGTATAGAAATACTTTGCATTTCAATAAGAATTTTATTAAGGTTTTTGACTGTGTGTTGAATGATATTATTTTAACCCTTTGAGTACCATTGACGTAAATTTACGTGTGTTTCATTCACAAATCTTTTGTTTTAATTATCACGGTATAGGAAAGGTAAATATAAAATAAAAGGAAAATATAACAAATAGATTCAGGGTTGCCTATCTATCTGAGGGAAGGATCCAAAATTAAGTTGCTGCCTGGAAAAATACATCTTATATTCAATATTAACATACAATAAGAGTTTACTAGCTTTAATTGATAAAATCTTATTTGCTGGAAGTTCGTGTACTGCATCATGGATAACATATGTTGACCCAAATTTTAACATAAAATTTAAGTGTATGTAGGTTTTCTGATACGCTACGGTTTTATCAAAATATATAAAATTTTAACTAATGTGTATTTGAAGTAAGTGATAGACGTGAGAGTACTTAAGTATTAGTTATATTTTTAATTTTGGAGAATTAAAGAGGCAGTCGGAGTCCAGCCAACGTTACAGACGGTAGAAATCAGCCGTGCGATTCTCTAAGAGCAAATATCGTTGCATCTTTGACAACATCCGAGAAACAAATGACGAGATGACAAGGAACGTCGGAAAACCAACCTTATGTATAAGGGCGATATATCATAAAATATTTGACATCGGTGAGCTCGTCGACGAGCACATCGACGAATCATCTAGAGAATCGCACGGCTGGAACATCGTAACGATTTCAATTTCATGAATAAAGTCGCGAGTGAATGATTAAGTGAAATAAAATAGAAGTAATTTCGTTGTGCTAAGTTTCAATTGTGTAGTGTTTGTTTTGTGTGTACTATTTGATTTGTGTGTACTATTTGATTTGTGTGTACTATTTGATTTGTGTGTACTATTTTATTTGTGTGTACTATTTGATTTGTGTGTACTATTTGATTTGTGTGTACTATTTGATTTTACTTGATGTTTTTTATCCCTCCTTTTAGGAACATATTTTCACTACCTATTTATAATTTTCAACTAAGCTTACTTATATAAAATTATCAGATACTTTATTACATTATTGTTATATTAAAAATTTACAACATAAGTTAAACACAACGTAATGGGTCCATAATAATATACGATCACATTTGGCCAAAGTTATAAATAATACCAGTTAGTTTTAAAAGTGTTAATGTATTGATTAGGTAGATTCAGTTTTGACTAAATATTTACATTGTTATGTAAGCTATTTAAGTTACAAAACCACCACAAAGCTTTTAATAACAAATTTCAAAGACAATCCCGCCGCAGAGACTTCACTGTGTGTGCTAATTAAAACTTGAAACTCTTGGGATTACTCCATAGGTAATTAAACTAAAATAAAATTAAATGAAGGATAAACTCTGTCAACTTCACTGCAGAAAAATCATTGACTAGGTATTAAGTACAATGCGAAAATCAAAAAGGTTTTAAAGGTTAAACATTATGCCCTTCAGGGCCCTAGGCTCAACTGCGAAGCCCAACCAGTTGAGCCGTTCGGACTTTTATACCGTAGTCGCAACTCGTTGTGTAGATATATAAGACTCTATGCGTTATTTTTAGCTGTTGTTCAACTAACAGTTATTTTAGATAATCAATATGGACTGTCATTAGATCACTCTATTCTGATAAACAGAGTTATTCTGTTGACTGCGTTTAAAAGAAGATCACTCTATACCTACCAAAGAACAAACCATTAGTTACTTTGTGTCAGGTTTTCAATATTGACAACCATTACAAAGAACATAACATCATGTTTTAACGGTTAAAAAGAAATCAAAACTTTAAAAATAATAGACATACCACCTTATACGAGGCTCTCGCAAGATGGATCAAAGGTAGATTACTCAGGCAGTACTCCTTGACACAGAACATATCGTCTGGAGGTTCCTTAGTCTGCAGCTCTAAACACCGGTAGTTTGGCTCATACCTCGCTGCAGGCGATACTCTAGGATTAGGTTTTTTGGGATAATTTTATGGTTTAATAAAAAAAAATATGAAAATGAACAATGATATTTTTTTTATTAGAAACCATAACATGATTAAAATACAAAAATATGAGAAATCGACAGATGTCGCTTGCAAAAGTACAAGACTATGTCGCAGATGTCAACGCCCTTCTCCGAAAAATTATTATACAGTCGTTAGTAGAAACCATGTACCAATGAGATAGTATCAATGAGATACAGAGTAAAATTCATCTTATGACTAACTATGAGCAATGTAAATGTAATGTAATTATAACCTAGTGAGCTTCCGACTATGATCAAATTTGCAAACCAGAGTTGCAAAAACCCCGCAAAAAACAAGTGACTGTCGCTTTTTCGTTGATATTACCGATCTGGAATCTGGTGAATTTTACATAACAAGTGATAATTTGTTATGTAAAAAAAATTTCCAGGTCCTTTACAGCATCAAAAAAACAAAACATTAGCTGAAACCTAGTGTTTTTGGATAGATAACATTTTTAATTTGATCCTTATTTGATTTGGCCTTGGCATACATGTATGCCAAGGCGGCTTTACGAAAGTTTTGTTTGGCATACACAAATTTGGGAACACACAAAATGGTTGCAAAACATTTACTCGTAGTTCTCGTTGTTAGGGGATGTTGTCCGCAATCAATGGATCCAACGCGAATCCTTAATCGGATACCGGTTCATTAGCAAGCTGCTTACAATCAGCGTTAAGAGGATTGCATAGCTAGTACTTTCCATACTGTAAGAAATAACACTTTTCTACCTCTTAACATTGTCCGATTTTAGTGATTTCTGTTTTCATGCAATCAACACATTGTTTACTATGCCCGTACGTTTTGATTTTTTCAGTATTTCAAAGTAATATAAATTTCCTTTTTTTGAACTTTAAAAACTAAAAAAAAAAAAAACGTACGGGCATAGTAAACAATGTGATGATTACATGAAAAAAAAATCACTGAATTCGGACAATGTTAAGGTAGAAAAGAGTAATTTGTTTTAGTATGGAATGTACTAGCTATGCAATCCTCTTAAGCGTAGTAAATACTGTTAATCTGTACTTTCTGGCTTAACTATAACTTCATCTACGTCTTTACATCCTCACAATCATACTACAGTCCCAAAACTCGAAACAAAGTTCGAACAAATGTTGCTGGGTTAGGTTAGATTGGGGGTAATTTGTAACGGAGGAGAAATTGACGTTTTGTTTCTTTAGAAGTACATAGGCAACGTAGCATTTTGAAAGTGCCGCTGTTTATTTAGATGGAAGTTTTTGATTATGTTACATTAAGTTTAGCTTAAAATTTAACAAAAAAAATTGCAGGTATTTATCAAGCGTATCGTAGCGTTCGCAGTTTTAATCATTTCAGATGGCGACTATTTTTATACAGACAGTATCAGTATGATATCTATGATTATAAAATATAAAGAAGTTTTATTACCAATGCTAAAAATTTCAGCTAAAAATAGTTCGAGATACTTATAGTAAACAAGTATAATTTGAATAATTTAATACCGACTTCCATTGTAATCAGTTATTTGAGTGTAACTCAAATACTACTAGACCGAATTTGATGAAATTTAAATGGGACTACACGGGAGCACCAGCTTTCAAACAAATTAAGAATTTTGAGAATCGGTTCACCCTATGGAAAGTTATGAGGTGACAAATATTTAAAAAAAACAGTCGTACTGAGTACCTCCTCCTTTTTGGAAGTCGTTAGATGTTTAAATAAATAGGTAACGTGCATTTGACACAAACATAACCAATTCACTAACTATAGTTGTGGAAAAAGCCTGGAAAGCTCTAGAATCTTCGAGAAGATGTTACGAGTACGTTACGTTACGTTTTGCTACCAGTTTTAAACTTACCTAACACATGCAATTTACCCGTGGACGGTTCAAGCACAAGACTCACTTGGTGTTAACTATTTGCAAACTCTGTTTTGAACAGATGGATTTCGTCGCAGTCAAGATGAACTGCACTGCGCCCGTAACCCTGAGACATAAAGTTGTTAAGTCGTAAGTGCCTGTAATTTGGCCGGCAACTATACCCGTCAAACTAGAACACAGTAATTCGAAGATTACAGCTTCACGGTAAAAAAAAGTATGGCGGTACCTACTTCCTCGGACAAACTCTTCAAAAAATCTATCATTTCTATCGATCGATCGATTATTTCATAATCTAAAAAGTTTGTAAGTAATACTGTTCTTTTCTACAGACATATTTTAAAAATGGTTACGAAAGCATGCATCTTATATCAGGGACTAGGGACGATATATGGTTTATTGTATGAGTTTTTTTCTGGGATATCCGTCATAATCACGCATATGCTGCAAACATTGAAACAACCTATTTATTTCGGTTAAAAGCTACAGCCGTAAAAGTAGGGCAGACAGATTGACAGCGCATATGCTTTTACGGTCTCGTAATTTCAGTATGGAACCATGAAATCACTTAACAATTTATAATGAGAGCAGTATCTTACAGTACGACGCAAATTTCAGCTTCAGCTTTCGTGCGATTCTCAAAAAGAAAACATCGTTGCTTCTCTAATCTTTGACAATATCCGTGAATCAAATGACGAGATGACAAGAAACGTTGGAAAAACAACCTTATTCACAAGGGCGATATCTCAAAGTATTAGACATTGGTGAGCTCATCGACGAGCTCGTCGACGAATCATTACAGAATCGCACTGCAAATGTCACGAGCAAGCGGAGTGCTTACGACACTAGTGTTATATGATACATTATAAAAGATATTTTTAGTCATATATCAAAGATTTTTAGTCATAACTCACTGACTGGCCCACTGACTGTTTCATCAAAATTAAAGCTTTTAAAGCGCTGTGGCTTACGGCTACGTACTTAAAATTTTGGTATTTGATGCCTAAGCATCTAAGGTGAATTACATTTATTTCCGTAATCAAGCGAGCGCTGGTTCAACTAATCAGCTGATCGGTATAAACGCATCAAGCAATAAAGTTAAAACCGACTACGTCAATATTAAACATCAAGCTTTTCAACAACTTGATAATTAGCTACAGGCTACACCACAATGACGCAGGATCGTGATTCGAGTTGGTACCGCGAGGTTATTATCGACCGCCTGTGTGCCGCTCGGTCACTCGCCCTACAAAACTACTCACTGATATTTAATCTGTGTTTAATATCGATTTTCCGCTACGACATTTAGACGGTTGTCAAAACTTTGTTTGGATTATGTTTAGTGTTTGTTTTGTAGACACGTTGACAAGCCCTCATGAGTATCATGGTAGTTAAATAGGCGCCGTGATATGGTTCAATGTTTTTACGTAACACAAAGTAAATGCAGAGTTATTTTCTTGCAATAATTTGGCTATTAAAATAAGATCTTAGATTAATTAAGTATATAATCTACTTCATGAGTTTGGTATTAAGTTAATACTTATTAGCAAAAATGGGAAACTTCAATGTAACTGAGCTCACAGAGGGACAATTTAAATTGACTGTAAAAACGTTTTAATAAAAAAAGGATTGTTAAATCCGATATTATATAGAAGACAAAGCTGCTTGGAATACTCCACTTCTAGCAAGTTGTAATCTGCCACCTATAAAATGTAGTGCTTAAGTAGAAACATTGTAAAAGTTTTTTGCTGCTTCTTCTCGGTAGGCTCTATACATTTTGGAACGTTAAATGTACTTATTAAAAGTACATTATAATGAATAATTGACGTCCATAAGTGCGTCTATGATGCCTAAATTGAATAAATTATTTTGACTTTGACTTGATAATTATTAACTAATAAAAACACAACTCAACAGCCTAGTTGGTGAGGCAGCTAAAAAAGCAACTCAAATCACAGATAGATCTAGTACTATTTACCTCTTATCTAATAGCTTGTACAGAGTCTAAAGTACGAGTGTTATTTCAAACAGACGTAACTCGATGCTAATTTATTTTTCCGTAAATTCAAAAAATGTTTTGTTTTAAGTCATTAGGAAACAGAAAAAGCACGAGGCCCAGCTGGTGTTACATGCATTTCATCACAATGGTGAACTGCACCCATAAACCTGAGATATTAAGTTGTTAAAACTAATGTGCCTGTAATTTTGCCACCACTAATACCCTTCAAACCTGAACACAGTATTGTAAACATTACTGGTTCGTACAGGAAATAGGTTTGGAGGCAGTAATTCCCTTGATGAACTCATTTATAAAGACTGCTACTAAACTTGTGCTCTCTTAGTTTGTTTATAATGCTTATATAGAGCCACCAACTGACTCTGCTAGACGTTTGTTAAACACGACTAATACCCCATTCATAGCTTCTTTCATTTATTCATTCAATTGATAAAAAATATCTTATAACTGAACTACCTAATTTATCACTATCAAAATCCTATGACATACATAATATAAAACTGTATAATGATCTTAATAAAAAAACACGAGATAATAACATTGTAAAAGTTCATAAGAAAAGCTTAAAAGTACCTACATATACTTATAAGAACTGAACTTTTACTAAAAGTATAATCACTAATATTCGGTACAAAAGCTTCAGAATACTGCCGCTTATTATAATAGTATTACTCTAATGTCTTATCTATTCTAGGCTTCCCTTAGTAGAGACAAAGTACGAGTAAGTAAATATCTATAAGTAGAACGTCTTCCCTACTAGCGTTGATACACGCAGGATTGGAGCAAGACGCGTGTAGGGATGTCAACTTAGCCACAAAACAAGTAAACATCGCATCTACGATTTGTTGGTAGCATAGCTACGTATTCGTAACAGTAAACATTGATATTTAAAAACTGCCAACCCCGACCGCTCTGCCGGCACTCACGTACTTAATAATTGCCGACAAGCGTCCTTCGCCCCCATCAACCGCCTCTTCCCACTTTTATCGCTTATTTATTGCGATGACGTTCTTCTTACTTGGAGCCGCATGGTCTAAGTACTTGGGTAGAGATAGAAATCAGTTTAACATTAGCTCAATATAAAATTAAATAGTGTCAAATTCCTACCTCTATTATGGTACGTTGATATGTAGAACTATTGCTAAGTGAACAGATGCAGAAGGTGGAAACATTAACTAAAATATAACCTAGTACTTACCTATTCTAAGTTTTATATCGAATTGTTTGAATATCCCAAGTCGTATAACACTATAGCTTGCGCCAAAGCTCGTTCGTTGTCGTAGTAGAATCCTCCCCGAGGGAATATCATACGTTTAGAAGCAAACACTTTAAGCACTTAAATTATATGATATGAATAAAGTTCATATTTAAACTTGGATCTTACAATATGAGTGAGAGTTTGTTTTTTTTATTGCAGAAACAATTGTCGATAGTGATATCGACAACACAAAGTCTCACGTTAATCACTATTTATTATTCCAAAAGATACCTTACACTAATAACTATATAAATCAGTCAATCATTCTGCATTCAAACAAAAACAGAAATATAATGATCATCATCATCATCATCATCTCAGCCGTAGGACGTCCACTGCTGAACATATGCCTCCCCCATGATTTTCCAAACGGACCGGTTGGAAGCGGCCTGCATCCAACGTCGTCCTGCGACCTTCATCAGGTCGTCTGTCCACTGTGTCGGTAGACAACCTACGCTGCGCTTGCCGGTCCGTGGTCTCCACTCCAGAACCTTCCGACTCCATCGGCCATCTGTTCTGCGTGCTATGTGCCCTGCCCACTGCCACTTCAACTGGCTATAATAGAATGATAATTCAGCAAAAAATATTAGCAAATGAAATAATTAAAAATTTGAATTGTATTTAGTGAAACATCGTGCCACTGGCGCTTTACATGTATACAAAAAGGACACAGGCATCGAACCTTCTTTTTGAACCCAGTATAAAATAATTCGCTTTTCAACTTTAATATGAGAAAACTTTGCAGTTGTTATGAAACTTCGTGTAAAAAATGTTCTTATACCTTGTCTGTGACTATTGCTTCTGTTGGGTTCACTGTAGAACTGACTAGATACATCTATGTATTGGTGAGAATATAAGGTTTATTTTTATAACAGTTAGTAGAACGACTAAAATTTGTAAGGCCAAACAGGCCTCGTGATTAACTCATAATTTAATTATATAGATTTCTATTGACGTCTACTGAAATACCTATTGCCTGTAAAGGCATCATATGAAAAAAAATCTAATACTATCGGTTAAAAATTCATTATTTAAATTTAAATATTAGAAATTTATCTAGTTACTTTTTAATAATAATTATTATCTGTCACATAATCTTAGCGAACTTTGACATAAATAGCATCAGCAGGACAAAACCCGTTCTTTAAAAAACACTGTGAAAATTATTATTCATTTGATAATTAAAGAGCCGGAAAAGCTGAATAGTTAAGACCAGGAACAGTTTTTGCCTTTGATTTGATTAAATATGCAAAAGGGGTAAAAGAGTGAGTGCTGAACTCAAGGACTTTGTGTTCAAGCTATGAAAAAAGTAAAGCTGTTAAGAGTTGAGCATTTTGTTTTCATTTGCAGGTGTTCTTTATGGCTGTTTTAATACAGGTCGTTGTAACTTTCTTATGTATGTCTGAATATAACTTTAGTGTATAGCTTTTGGATGTTTTTTATGTTATTAGGAGACTGTTTAAGCATGAGGCCCACCTGGTGTTAAGTGGTAACCTCTGCACACTAACATATATATACTAACATATACATTAGGTTGTCAAAACCAGAACACAGTATTGCGAACATTTCTGCTTCACGGTAGAAATAGCTAGGTGTGGTGGCAGTACTTTCCTGGGGGGACTGATTCACAAAGAGTTCCACTGCACTAAGAGGTAAAAATAAAAAAGGTAAAGGTACATTAGATAGTATTTTATTACCTCGCGGTCCATACAAATGGGCCCCAGTTGGGCACTTTTAAGGTTCGTTGACTTGAGTCAAAGAAGTAGGTATATAAATAATTAAATAGGTGCCCATAGACAACCAAATCTAGCTTCCAGAAATGTTAAATAATGACATCATTGATGCCGAAGTTAGATATGGACTGTTGTCAATTATGGTTGATGACAGAACCTACTAGGTATGCCCTTTTGTCTGTCATCCTGTCCCTTTAGGTTATAATTTTCTTGACTGCTGTCAGGGTACGGTTACACGGGTATTTTAAATGGCTCTACTTGGATAGAACTTACCTTTTATAAATGATATTGTTTCATTATTTGGAAACAATCTTGTCACTTGTCTTAGACGGAGTTTTACGTATATAAAACCCGGTGAACGCCGTATCGCTTAAGAATAAAAAAAAATCAAATCCGTTTAATCCATTCTCAAGATATCATCAAAAACGAGAATTCTCTTCAAAAATCTTTATTATTATTTATTTATGTGATTTTTTCCTCGCGTTTTAATGGTTATTATGCTGTTAAATGCGGGGACGAATCCAACAGTAAAAAGATTATAAAAAAATTATGGGTCTAGCCGTTCTTGATTTATAATAGGTGTAAGTAACAATACTTTATTTTACAATTTATTTTATTAATATACGGTTTTCTATTTGTAATAATAAGCAAACGATAGCGAGAGAACTGGTGACGATCTAAGGTAAAATTTACACATTTTGTCGGACCATGGGCATTGCAACAGTAAATTTTGATACTTCTTCAGTTTTATAATAATTATAATGTATATTTTTCTTTAAATTATTAATATTGTAATCATCATCATCATCTCAGCCTGTTGTAATAATAAGCAAACGATAGCGAGAGAACTGGTGACGATCTAAGGTAAAATTTACACATTTTGTTGGACCATGGGCATTGCAACAGTAAATTTTGATACTTCTTCAGTTTTATAATAATTATAATGTATATTTTTCTTTAAATTATTAATATTGTAATCATCATCATCATCTCAGCCTGTTGTAATAATAAGCAAACGATAGCGAGAGAACTGGTGACGATCTAAGGTAAAATTTACACATTTTGTCGGACCATGGGCATTGCAACAGTAAATTTTGATACTTCTTCAGTTTTATAATAATTATAATGTATATTTTTCTTTAAATTATTAATATTGTAATCATCATCATCATCTCAGCCTGTTGTAATAATAAGCAAACGATAGCGAGAGAACTGGTGACGATCTAAGGTAAAATTTACACATTTTGTTGGACCATGGGCATTGCAACAGTAAATTTTGATACTTCTTCAGTTTTATAATAATTATAATGTATATTTTTCTTTAAATTATTAATATTGTAATCATCATCATCATCTCAGCCTGTTGTAATAATAAGCAAACGATAGCGAGAGAACTGGTGACGATCTAAGGTAAAATTTTAAACATGTTGTTGGACCATGGGTATTGCAACAGTAAATTTTGATACTTCTACAGTTTTATAATAATTATAATGTATATTTTTCTTTAAATTATTAATATTGTAATCATCATCATCATCTCAGCCTGTTGTAATAATAAGCAAACGATAGCGAGAGAACTGGTGACGATCTAAGGTAAAATTTACACATTTTGTTGGACTATGGGCATTGCAACAGTAAATTTTGATACTTGTTCAGATTTATAATAATTATAATGAATATTTTTCTTTAAATTATTAATATTGTAATCATCATCATCATCTCAGCCTGTTGTAATAATAAGCAAACGATAGCGAGAGAACTGGTGACGATCTAAGGTAAAATTTACACATTTTGTTGGACCATGGGCATTGCAACAGTAAATTTTGATACTTCTTCAGTTCTATAATAATTATAATGTATATTTTTCTTTATATTATTAATATTGTAATCATCATCATCATCTCAACCTGTTGTAATAATAAGCAAACGATAGCGAGAGAACTGGTGAAGATCTAAGGTAAAATTTTAAACATTTTGTTGGACCATGGGCATTGCAACAGTAAATTTTGATACTAGTTCAGTTTTATAATAATTATAATGAATATTTTTCTTTAAATTATTAATATTGTAATCATCATCATCATCTAAGCCGCAGGATTGTCCACTGCTCACCACAAGCCTCCCCTATAATTTTCCAAAAGTATCGGTTAAAAGCGGCTTGCATCCAACGTCGTCCTGCGATCTTTCTCACTACTATAATGTAATTTTGTTAATCCTTTGAGTACGTTTGACGTAGTACCATTAACGTACATTTACGTTCATTTAATTCATAAATCTTTTGTTTTAATTATCACGGTATTTGAAGGTTTAAAACACACTCATACTTCCATACTAGGATTCCCTGTATCACAAGAGGCATAGACACACTCATTAAGATTGCACAAATTGTTGCGACGGCCAGAGATCGAACCTGGTTCCTCGCGCTTTGAAGGCGCGGTCATGTCAAACGTATGCAGTTTACTGCTAACATATCGCTTCTTCGTGCGTGCCTTGGCAATATGTGGGCTAATCAGAGCCACGCCTTCGTCTCCCGGCCCGCGGTGGTTGAGTTATGTTATGCTATGAGAATATATTGTTATGAGAAAACGGTCTACGAGCTCTCCACTGATTGGATGCTCCGTGCTACTAACAGGACCGTCCAGTAATAACTCTACCTCATTATTCAGAAAAAAATAGCGTGAGCAACAAGAAAATAACTTCTCGTCGGGAAAATGTAGGTACAATTTCCATGGGATAATAGGAAGACTCTATCCAACTACTATCTGCTATCAAAATTCACCAGCATTTGCAAAATGACGATAATGAAAGTGCTTTCAGCGAAGTTCGAAACAAATATCCGTCAGAGAGATCGCCAGATTTTGCTGCATATTGAATAACATGCATCTGAAACGTCAGAGGTATTACGTAAAAGCTTTCAGCAGACATGTAACTGGAACAGTTTCTCCTGTTGGCAGATTTCGCATCAGCTGTTTCAAATCCATCGGATTTGACTACGAGATATCGAACCGTAATGGGCTACCAAATATTTGATATATATACCCTTCAAGAGTCGTTATATTATAACAATGAAATTTCTATTGTGTCTGGCCGCATGATGACCAACGACCTTTGATGGATTATGTCGCTCTTAACAAAATATATTTTGATTTCAATATTAAAATATGATAATAATGTTTATTTTTTTGTACCGTGAAGCAGTAATGATCGCATTGCTGTGTTCTGATTTGATGGGTATGGGTACCGGCGAAATTACAGGTAGGTGTAATGACAAATAATAACATGAGACTCAACAAATGAATGTCTTAGTCGTAGTTGTTAGTAGTAGCAAGGATCATCATATAGTATCATCCTTGGTAGTAGTTATGAATGTCAGTGCAGCTCGTCACTTGTGACGGAATGTGTAGAAATATGTAATGTAGAACTTTTGCAGAGTCCATCTGGAGAAGTTTCACACCTTTGCCAGTCATTCAACTGTAAAGCAAGAGTGTGCAAACATGTTTCGTTGAAGAACAATGTTGCCAGCGACATGACAGGTCAAGAAATCAACATATTATATCTCAGAACCGTTGGGTCTTCTTCTTGCTCATGTGAGTTGAGCGGGGAAACGGGGTCAGGGCTATGCCCTCTGCCCCTGGGTCGTCTCCGTTCATTACTATGAACGGGTCACTTGGTTGGATCTACCACGGCCTCATTGTACTGCCACCCCAGTGACCAATAGGTAACTGAGCGATCAAGGCCGCGCCGGGTGGAACCTCCGCCTACACGGGTGAAGCCCAGCGGACCGATCGGCTACACAGTCGCAGGCCACTGGGGCAGCACTGATACAGCCGTGGCTTCCAAACTCTCTTCTGTGAAACAATTCTCTCAGAGTGAAGAGAGCAGTGCATTACCATGCACGTCAAGGGTTTCGATCTCTTGTAGTTTAGAAGTGCTACTTTCTCGCCTCGTCAGCAAATAACATAAAAAAAGAAGTAAAATACACTGAAAAGGCTGAAGAAATAAACTAAAAAGGCTGCGGGTCTTCCACCATTCATCATTCAGAAAAAAAACCTCCACATAGAATAACTGTGATTTATTTAGCGAGATCGCAAGAATAATGAATAAAACCGGGATATTACATAATATGTTTTGTGTACGTGTCTTCCTCGGTAACTTGCGAGCAACTTTTGTGACTCCTTTGATGGAGTAAGAGTAACGTACCTAACGTTTGAGTGGTCTGTTACTTTCGTTACCCAACGTTTTCTTTGTTATGTTAGGTAAGTTTTATTAATGTCCGAGTCAAACTCTCGTGTAAGGTAATTCATATGTAAAACGTTTACTAGTCTTTTAGTTTCTTTTTTGATAATTATCACGGACGTTAGTTTCTACAAAGTTTTAAATGGTAGGTAAGTATACTCGTCTTTTAATAATTATTTATAAGTTAAATAGTGTTTAAAAAGTATACTCCGAGAGGACAGAGTTAAAAAATATTCCCTCCAATGCTGTCCGCGTGTGATTAGTAACAGACAAGGAAACCCGACTTACTAGGTAGTAGGTTTCTTGTGCAAGAGGTCATCTTGGTGTGTCAGATATTCTGTAAAGCAATAGCGTGCTAGCATTACTGTGTTAGGGTGTGAAGGGCAGGCAAGTGAAACTACGGGGCGAAATAGAAACAAAAACCAATGTTTCGGATGATGCAGTGTTACGCAAACTCAGTTCTAACTTTCTAAGCTTTGGATGGCACTACAAGTTGCAGCTGCCTATGACAGTTGTAACTGCCAGCGTGATACTTACCATCAGGTGTACGAGAAATAGGTGGATTATTCGTATTAGTATTGTTACTATATTTTATTATATGAGTATTAGTTTTAAAGCTTGCTTAGCGAGATCGAACATTGCAATTTTAGAGAGAAAAATTACACGTCCTCGGACGGGATTCACACTGCGCCTCCGCTCACGCATAAAGTAACATAACGGATAATACAGCTCAGAAAAATGTGTACGAGCTAGGCAAAGAGATACGTGTAAGCCTTATTTCCAGAAACTTAAATTACTGACTCTTCCTTCGATATATATATATATATGAGACAGCTATCCTTGTTAGAAATAATATAAAGGAGTACGACACCTTAACTAGTAAGAGACACAAAAATACACTGCGTGTGCCAAAACGTAGACTAGCAATGTATAGCAATAGTACTTTTATAATGAGAGTCGACATCTATAATAAGTTACCTCTGTCTTTGAAAGATGACCAAAGTAATTACATTTTTAAATAGAAGCTAAAGAAATTTTTAATTGATAAGGCATATTATTCAATTGATGAATTTCTTAAAGATAAAATAGACATATAAATATTCAAAATGTAATTGGATATTTTGTTCTTTGGTTTAATGATAAGATAGACAATAAATTATTTAACATGTAATTGGACGTATAGATTATTTATTTATTTTTCGGATCATTGCAATGTATATTGGACATAGAATGTAATTGTAATAATGTTCACTAATTTCGCATGCCAATAGGTTAAAATATGGCGCACCCACCTTGTAATATTTATTCAACATTTTGTAATATTTACTCATGTTTTGCCTACTAAATTATTTGATTGGATTTAAATTTTATGTATTATCGTTCGTCGTATCAAACATACGTGACGTGACGTGACATAAAACCAAGCCCTTGACTAGTTCGAGTGACGGATATTTTGAGTAATATTTAACGATATGGGATTAGACTAGACTTGCGTATGTAACGTGTGTTACGACCAGAACAGCTAGTCATAAGTTCTATATAGTAAAAAGGAAAACCGAGGCAGGTCACGTAGGTACATAGCACATTGAGCAATAATTGCAGACGGTGTTGATTTTTCTTGCAATACCACTAAATGAATCAAGGTGCCTTTTATTCCTAAATGATAGATTGCGAGCGCCCCGCGCTACTAGTTGTTACTTGTTTCTCTAAGGGAGAGTAACATTGGGGAACGTGAGAAATAAATAAAGGATTTCTTCTTTGTATTTACCGTTTGTTAAACCTGATATTAGTAACTTAATTATAAGCATCTAAAGTGAGACTTGCCTTGTTATTTTATATAGGTTAACTAGCTTTTGCCCACAACTTCGTCTCTGTAGGGTATTTTTTCTGGATATGGTTTATTATTCTAACAATATATACGTATGTTTATGAGTATTGCCCGCCACTACATGTGATATTTCTTATATTTTATATCTATAAGTTTAAATGAACTCTAGAAAATTTAAGAGTTTGCCCACGTGACCTATTAATCGTCATCGCGAAACAAACCTGGTTGGGAATCGGGATTTTTTTAATTGGGCCATCTTTAATCCAAACGGAAAGTGATTTCGGATCAATAGTTTGTGGCACGAAGACGGTTCCTCCCCAGTTAATATATTGGCCTCAATAACTAGAATTTTCCAAAAAAGTTTCATCACCCTTTTCATCCCCTCAGTCATTCCTGTCAAAAAATAGTCAGGAGTACTATTTTTAATTTAAATTGAGTATACAAATACAAACTTTCAAACGTTTTTGTCCATTTTTACCCCATTAGGGGTTGAATTTCTATTAACCCCTCTTTTTGTAGTAACACGGAAATAAAAGAAGATACGGTTGAAAAATCGTAGATTAGGTGAGCGACGGCATAGCAGTAGGGCTATTTTCTATCTCAGTTGCTAACAAATGTTGATTGAAATCGGAAATGGCGGCTCTATGTCACTTTTGTCAACACCAGTCATCAACTTACTAACATTTTTTTTTACTAGAGTTTTCAAAAGTGACACAGAGCCGCCATTTTTCAAGATTTCAATCTATATTTGTTAGCAACTGAGATACATAATAGCCCCACTCGTATATTCTTAGACACAATGTAAGGGAAAACCCTTGGCTCATCATAACCAAGAAAATGTGCATTTATATAGCAGCAAAATACCCGTCTTCGTCGGTCCCAAAATATGCAGAGCATGCAAAATTTGGCACCGGCAATACTTACCTCGTCGCGATGCGAGTGATTAAAAATAGAAAAAATTAAAAATATACATAAAAATACATATATATAAAAATAGAAAAGTATACCTACCATACGAAAGAAAGAATACCTTAGGCAGCAGCGGCGGGTGAGTCCCTTTAAGGTCAATGTAGAATATATTGTGTAAACTTAGCCTAGGGCATGACATCGTTTATTTGAAAACCATAAGTAGCACCTACGAGCACGTACGTACGTCGTAGTTCGTAAGTATTGTACGTGGAAGAAGTCTCAAATAACGCAGATCCCTCTAGATGACTCTACTGTATATGTAATGTGTTTAAACTACTTTATATTTCATAGAGCTATATCTGTTTGACCCAATCGGAATATTTAGGGCGGTACCGTGTAACGGCGGTACTTTACGCAAATTCATTCATTAAAATGCACGTATTATAAAAGAAATATAAATAATAGATAGGTTATAGCTTAATCATTACGTTAACACTACAGGAATACGAGTCATCGCCATTCAATAAACACATTGACTATTTTTATTGTTAAATATCATTTTAAATTTATATTTATTGTGTGCCTAAGTTTGTATTTTCGGCCGAGGTACTGGGCGTAGCAGCCATCACACTGATCGCGCGCGAGCATAAACGATAATTCTGTAAAATGTGCTTTTAACATTTGCATAAGCCTGCACAAAGCTGCTTGGCTGGCGAACCCATAAGCCGTAATCTAGTGGAACGGTTTATAGAACCACTAGCTGTAAGTTCCACTACCAGCGCTTTGATATTTTGCAGGACATAGGTTATTTATCGTTTAAGTGAATCATTATGTATCACGTTGTTTTCTGTGTCCTTTACTTTCGCTACGAAATAAAATGTACTTTTGCTTTGTTTTACACTCGTGGTATGCTTCAGACTGTGGCACATAATTGGCCGAGTCTGTGCTTTAACTGGCCAATTTGACTTCATCTGTCCGTATATTTGTTTGGTTGTTCGTTTGTCTTCCTCACAGGTCGCATTTTTCAACCAATCTTGATGAAACTTGGTATGGTATCTACTATTTAATTGTTTTTTTTTGTAGTCAGCGATTTTTTATTGGGGCTGTTCTTTTCCTAAAAAAGGAGGAAGTTTGCTTCGGCGCTACTTACCGACCGATTTTGATAAAATTTGGTACACATGTTAGGTAAGTACTTTTACTTACTTTACTTTACTTTTACTTACGGCAATTTTTCGCAGTATTTCACAACCTATTATCTCGGAAAACACTTGGCAAGTGTTTTCCGCTACTAGTAAACAACATCATCAATACCTTCGAACTATGTCAGTATCAAACAAATGTCTGTACATTACAAATGTTTTTGCACTATCGTTAGAATATATCAAAACATAAAATATAATAACATAAATGTGCGTAACATCACACCAGTTCATACCCAAAGAGGTAGGTATTAAGGTATATTACTGCTTTAGATCCCTTGTCCAATCGCAAAAACTACGGATATTTATAATATATACTATAGTATACTATACTAAGTATACGTAACAAAATAAAATTGACAATACCATGGCATGGAAGGCAGCCATATTCAAGCGACTTTTGTTGGGCCAATTGCAAATTATCTACTTTTGATGATAGTAGTAGGGCATACGTATAAGAAATAACCATGGTTTAGCTTTAGGGGTTGGTATTTACAATTAGTTCTTCAGACTATGCCTAAACCCCTAGTTGAACAATTACAAACATTTATATTTCAATAATTGAAAGTTTTATTAGTAGTGTTTTTAATACAAATTACTTTTATTGAAATATAAAGTTTTTCACAAATTAAATGAATCCATAGGCTCCCGAACTAGAGTTACTGTGTTTCAGGAGCCAAGGCTTTTCCCATGAAAGACTTATCTGTAAATATGTCATTAGTAGATACAATATTTTTATTTTGGTTTTTAATACTGTTTGTTTTAAGACAATATGTGTGTTCACGCGAAAGCGTGACATCACTTTACTCACCGCGCGCACCCCGCCGTCCCCGCGCGATAAGACGATCGTCGGACAAACGTGGAGCGAGGCGACTCTCGCCCGCCACCAGTGAACGAGACGCATTCAGCTCGCGCGCACGCTAAGTTACGAGACCTGCTCTGCGCCGCCGCGTTTCGCTACGACCCGGATCCGCCCCCAACTTTTACCGACGTAAGATACGCGTACGCGAGTGCGTGAACCCGTGCATCCATAAGACAATACAAACATTTTACTATAAGTGAACAGTTCGTCACCCCCCTCAGCACGACGCCCACAGCAAGACGCCTCCACAGAGGAACCCAGGACGCCTACCCATCAGCTCCAGATTCATCCGACATCCCAATTGGAGACCAGGTATCTATCCTGACACCCTTTTTCACGATCGTATAGTTGCAGGAAACTGCTCAACTATATATCCTTCGAGCCGGATAATTGAATCAGCCCCCCTTGTCAAAAAAATAATAATTCCTTTAATACAGTCCATTGCCCAATATAAATCCCTATCAACCCTATTTAATTTCCAAACTACTCAAAATTCATTCTATTGATTTAATTTAAATTCACTCTGAAATTACGTCATACAAATCACTTCGAAGCTTCTAGAAAAGTGAACCGGCCGGGCGATTTGCTAGACGAAATTGACCCGTCCAGGCACCTTTACGTTGTTCGTTTCGTTTGACACTCACAATATTGCTTGCAAGAAAAGTTTGTAATTAAGAATTCTTAAGGCCAGTACTTACGACATTAAGTTTATTTATTAAGTTATAATACTAATTGTACTAAGTACGGTTAAAAGATCTACTTGTGTACGTGATTAACATAAAGTAACATCTGTTAGCTGTTGTGATTCAGCACTCATATATCATTTAGACATGCTACTTAATTAGGTTACATATGTTATTTATAATTGGATTAACTATTTATATTTAAATTAGGGTTCCGCGCGAGTTATAAATATTTAGTACCTAACGAATTTACAGATTTTAATTAATTAAGTAATTAAACCCTCAGCTCACATAAGGTTTGGTACGCGCGTTATTAATTTAGGCGTTATTCTTAACCAACTTCCGAAAAAGGAGGGGCGGAATTTCACCTACGATTAAATATTTTAATATTTTTTTTTTTTTTTTTCCTTGTGCCTGACTTCGCCGTCGACGTTACAATGCCTTCCAAATCGCAGGCCGCTCGTTTTAGAGAGGGACAACGCGCTCTAATTGCCCTCTCGGAAATTGCGTCTTCGTTACGAGAAGGGAAATCGAAGTATACGACCGCAGATTTCAACGCGAAAGTTGCGGACGTAAGAACCATGCGTGATAAACTCGACGACGTGTACTACGAGATTTTAGATACCGACGATTTGTCAGACGCCCAGGAAAAATTCTACATGGAGCAATACGAACGGGCAATAGAAGCCTATGACGCGATTCTTGTTGCACATGTAGATATTAACATACTGCCATCAGCCCAAAGTGACGAGGTACCATCAGCACACAATAAGGGAAACGTCACAGCGCCAGCTACGGTAAACTCGATTTTGCCCCAAATAGAGTTACCCAAATTTACCTCGCGACTCGAGGACTGGCCCTCCTTCATATCAGTATTTAAGAGCTTGACCGACAACATGGCCAACCTTACGGGTGCAGTAAAACTGCACTACTTACTTTCCTGTCTAGCAGGGGAATCGCAATCGCTCATTGCACACCTGACGATCACGAATGAAAATTACGTAGTAGCCTTGGATATCCTGACACGAAGATACGAAAATCGACGGCTGCTCATCGATCGTTTCGTGGACGTAATTTTCGATCTGCCCACCATATCGTCGCGTTCGGAAATCAGGAGAGGCAGTTCCTAACTCCGCTCATATCCGCACAATCCGCGCTTAACAATTTGAAGTTATCTACTACTGGAGATAGTGGATATATTTTCGTGTCGATCGTAGCACGAAAACTCAAGGGGGAACTTAGGTCCTTCTTTGAGCGTCAATACGGGTCATCTGACCGACTCCCGACCCTAGCCGACCTCGTCACCTTCCTTGAGCATCACGCACGCTGCAACGAGGTCAGCGTATCGACCGCCACAGCTCCGCCCACGCCCGGACCAAACGCAAACCGAGCGTCACCGTCCGGGGCACAACGCGCGCGCACGTATCACCCCGACTACGCGCAGGCTCGACGGGTACATACTGCGAACGCATCTCCGACACACTCCGAGGATTCGAACCCGCGACCTCAGCGTTATGCACAGACGTTAACCGCACGACCCGCGCGCATCTCGCCCCCACCTCGACAGGGATCGAACCCGCAACCGCCGCGCTATACGCAGGCATTAACACCATCACCCGCGCGCTTCTCGCCCCCACCTCAGCAGGTCTCAAATGCGCAAACATTTTCCAGAGGCAATCATTACTGCCCATGGTGTAATGTCCGGGGCCACAAGCTACGGGTATGCCCACTATATAACAGACAACCAGTGCAGGGCCGCTGGGATTTCATTTACGCGCGCAACCGGTGCGCCAAATGTCTATATGCCCGCATTATGACGATGAGTGCACGTCAACGGGCCTATGCAAAACATGTGGCAGTGCAAACCACCACACAACCCTACACAGGTTGGGGTGTACCTCACCAACGCACAATTCCGCGCATTTACTACCCGCACAACAGCGCGAGATACCACGCCGCCGTCCCTCACCTGATACGGGCCGGATGGTGTCCTTCAGACGTACTCCAACGCGCACTACCTCGCGTTTGCCTCCGCCCCCTAGGCAGTGACTTGGGCGGCACCATAAACACATATCGACTCAGCACATATCAGCCCAGCTCACGGCTAATCATCAGCACACACATCAGCCCGAAGCTAATCAGCACACATCTCAGCGCACAAAGAATCAGCACATATCCACTCAGCCCACAAAGAATCAGCACATATCAGCTCAGCCCACAACTATGCAGCACACACAAGCAACACGACGACAAAATGTCGTCGCAAACACCTTAAGTCATACTACTGACATATCAACGCTAGACAGTGTTCACAATAGACCTGTACTACTACCTACTGTCTCACTCGAGATAGCAGACTGCAAAGGCAATTTTCACCAAGCACGAGCGTTATTAGACTGTGGCTCTATGATAACACTAATAGATGAAAACATAGTAAAGCGCCTTTGTTTACCTACTCAGCGCACCCAATTAAAAATAAAAGGTATAGGTGATCAGCACTCAGAAAATTCTTCATCATATGTCGACATTACTTTTCGACCTGTACATACGGACAGGCCCGTAATAAGGACAAAGGCATATGTGCTCAAAAACGTAACGGGAGTTTTACCGCACACTAAACTGCCTAGTTTGGATGAAAGCACCAATTACGTTCCACTAGCAGATTTTTCTTTTAACATACCTGCACCGATTGACCTCTTATTAGGGTCAGACATATTAGGTAGCATCTTGGTACTAAAATTTCTCTAGGGCTCGGCAGACCTGTAGCCTACGGCACGATATTTAACTTCACATTATTAGGCCCAGTATCACAAGATACGGGCACTCAGCTTCAAGTCAACTCAGCTCAAATTGACCATACTGACTTGGCACTACAGTCCAGCCAAGACATCCAGTCAGCTCTAGAGAGATTCTGGGAAGTAGAAGAAGTCAGTAATACCATTCCCGATGGTACATCAGCTCACGAAGAGTGCGAAAAAATATACCAGTCCACCACCACGAGGGACCAGTCTGGAAAATATATAGTCGCGCTACCATTTGTTACGGATGCCCCCGAACTAGGGGCTACGCACGCTATAGCACTTCGGCGGTTTCTCAACCTCGAAAAGAAACTCCAACGAAACCCCGAACTCCGCTCAAAATATGTAGCGTTTATGCAGGAGTACCTAGATAAAGGTCACATGAACCCCTGCCATCCAAACACGTTCCGCGATCAGCCCCACTGCTACATACCGCACCATGGCATTTTCAAGGCCAATTCAGACAAGCTACGTACAGTCTTTGACGCTAGTTGTAAAAGCGCAAATGGCATTAGTCTCAACGACACCTTGCATACGGGACCGGCCCTGCAGCGAGATATCACGGATATCATTTTAAACTTCCGAACACACAAGGTCGTTTTCAGCACAGACATACAACAGATGTTCAGAAACATCATGATTCAGCCCGACCACAGACGGTTTCAGCTCATTCTCTGGCGTTCATCGCCAGATCAGCCCTTATTAACATATGCATTGTCCACCGTGACTTACGGATTACGCTCCAGCCCATTCTTAGCGAACCGCACCATCCGTTGATCGCGGATGAAGGGCAACGCTATCCCAGAGCCGCTCAGGTGCTCTCTAGGTCAATATTTGTTGACGACGTGCTCACCGGACATGATACTGTCGGTGAAGCCATGAACTTACAAACCGAGTTGATTAGCCTACTCGCACTGGGGGGTTTCCAACTGCGTAAGTGGACATCCAACTCACGCCAGCTCTTAAAAAGGTTCCCAGATGACCAGTGCGAGATGTCGAAAGATTTTGACGTCAGCCGAGACGATAACTCCATCAAATTTCTTGGCATACAATGGATACCACAAACTGACGAATTTACCTACAGTGTCTCAGTACCTACGGTAGACGGATTTACCAAGAGGTCAATACTCAGCACTATAGCACGTCTGTACGACCCATGCGGTTGGATCAGCCCCGTCATCTTCCGCGCTAAAACCTTGATTCAAAGGTTGTGAACCTTAAAACTCGATTGGGACGAACGAGTACCCAGTGACGTCGCTCTTGAGTGTCAGAATATCTATCGTGACCTACCACGTCTCTCAGCGCTCAGGTTTCCAAGAAACGTCTGCTTAAACAAGGCATCCACACACACCCTTCAGGGATATGCGGATGCTTCAGAACTCGGCTACGCCGCGGTTATATACCTCCACGAAACTACACCTGATGGACAGGTACATGTGCACTTGCTCATGTCCAAATCAAAGGTAGCTCCTATTAAAAACCGCCAAACCATTCCTAAACTGGAGCTCTCAGCCGCTCACTTGTTGGCTAAGCTCATGGCCCATGTCTCGGCCCTGTTCAAAGTCAAAGTCAAAGTCAAAATCATTTATTCAATTTAGGCATCAAAGAAGCACTTATGAACGTCAATTTTTCATTATAATGTACTTTAAAGCCTACCGCCGCGTTCCAAAATACATAGAGCCAACCGAGAAGAAGCGGCAAGAAACTCGGGGCCATTCTTTTTATATAGATGTTTTTACAATGTTTTTACTTAGGTACTACAAATATTAGCTCCAGTGTGTTGCCTTACAAAAGAGAACATAATAATGGTATCAGTAGGGCAAGACACGCTACACTTTGACATCTCAGTACAAGAGTAGATAGATCCTTTTTTTTTTTTTTTTTGTCCCGGGGAAATCCTTTATGGATACCACCCACCACGGGGAGGGAGGTGGTTATGTGGGAGTCCGTATACCCACCAAAACCCCGGGGTGTTCCGCCACTGCCGCCCTCGGCGGGAACGCGGGACAGATTTTCCACACGACCGCGAACCCGCCGTGGCTGTCCGTTGCCGGACCCTTCTCTTCGCGGCACGCCAGAACACATGGCGCGCCGCAACTGCCTCGGAGACCAAACTCGCCAACAATGGGCGCCAGACTTCCCCGTGTCTGGTCGCCCGTGGTCTCCCTGCGGTGGGTCGGATACGTAGCCCCACCGCCTGCTACGTCAGCCACAAGGGATAGCCCCTCCGCGACCCCACCTCCTCGAGTCTGCACCGAGCGCCCGGACCCCACCTCCTCGAGCCTGCACCAAAGTGCCCGGGCCCCCCTCCTCGAGCCTGCGCCAAAGCGCCCGGGCCCCACCTCCTCGAGCCTGCGCCAAAGCGCCCGGGCCCCACCTCCTCGAGTCTGCGCCAAAGCGCCCGGACCCCGCCACTCCTATGTGGACTTGGCGGCCAAAGCCCATAGGAGCGGCCCGCCTGAGCCGGCCAGCCCACCCCAACGCCGGCGCGGCCCCTGGGTTCCTCTTGGCTTCACCGTGGTGTACCTAGCCACGGTTACTGAGCCCCCCCGCCACGTCAATGCGAGAACCCTTCGGGGGGGAAGAGTAGATAGATCCTGGAGTGATCAGTCCCAAGCTGTTTTATCCTCCAAGTAATCCGAAATTTTGTAATAACCTTTTTGACAGAGTTTAGTTTTAATAGTAATTTTAAACTTATTAATAGGCAAATCTCGGATAACATTGGGAACTTTATTATAGAATCGTATACATTGTCCCATAAAAGAATGACTTATTCTGTGGAGACGCGTTACATGTACGGATAGCTTGTGCTTATTTCGCATGTTGATGGAATGAGCATCACTCCTTTTATCAAAACTGTTAATGTTTTTCTTTACATACATTAGATTTTCATAGATAAATTGAGAGACAACAGTTAGAATGTTTATGTTTTATATAAGTTATGAGCTCACATCACCGTTCATCAGCACATATGTTGGTCAGACAGTACCATAGTACTGGCCTGGCTGAACACGCCTGTACAATCGCTTCAGACGTTTGAAACCAACAGAGTCTCCTCAATCAAGGCAAATACATGCAATCTCACGTGGAGACATGTACCCTCCGCCCTAAATCCTGCTGGCTGCGCCAGCAGGGGCATGTCAGCTCAAGATCTCTTGAAGCATGACATGTGGTGGTCACCGTCCTGGCTCAAGGACCCGCCACAAACATGGCCAGCCCTACCGCCCACGTTGGGTCATCACGCCCTACCAGGCCTCAAGCCAAAGAAGGCCGTCGCCCACATAGCGGTACCTGACCTCGACGAGACTCTGCTCACACGATTCAGCTCATTAGATAAATTGATAGGTGTAACGGCGTGTATAAAGCGATTCATACACAATTGCAGACAGAGCCGCTCTGCGCGAGTCGCTGGGCCCATTACGGTTAGCGAACGAAAGGAAGCCCTTTTACATTGGGTGCGCTCAGTACAACACAATTGCTTTGCTGAAGACATACATCGCTTAAAACACAACAAAGAATGTACGATACGTGTACAACGCCTGTCACCATTCTTAGAGAACGACTTACTGAAAGTGAGTGGTCGACTCACCCAGTCTGCTCTGCGTTACGACGCTCAGCACCCACTGATATTACCCAGCTCGAGTCCACTAGTTGATCTCATTATCGACTACTATCATAAAATTTACTGTCACCCAGGTGCTGACACTCTGCACTCACTCTTACGCCAGCAATTCTGGATATTATCAGCCCACCACGTAATTCGCCATCGAGTATACAAATGTATACATTGTTTTCGTTTCCGCGCTACACCTAAGGCCCCGTATATGGCCAACTTACCCGCCGAGCGCGTAAACGTTCAGCCCGTATTTAGCAAAGTCACGACGGACTTTGCTGGACCATTTATGATAAAATCCAGTACACTTAGAAACGCCAAGCTATTAAAAGGCTACTTCTGTGTTATAACATGTCTCGCCACGAAGGCGGTCCATCTCGAACCGGTATCTGAGTTATCCACGGAAGCGTTCCTTGCGGCATTACAGCGTTTTGTTTCTAGGCGCGGTGTACCGACGTTGATTAGGTCTGATTGCGGTACAAATTATGTAGGCGCTAGGAATGAACTTAGGGAAATACAGGCCTTTCTTGCAACCAATAATGACAGTATCGCACATACGCTTTCTAAACAGCACATAACGTGGTGGCTAAATCCACCAAAGGCACCCTGGTTCGGTGCACTTCATGAAACAGCGGTAAAGTCAGCTAAACAATTACTGTACCGTGTGGTCGGCGAACAACGCCTCACATTTGAGGAGTTTTCAACTCTATTAGCGCGCATTGAAGCCGTGCTCAACTCACGCCCTCTCAGCCCACTCTCTTCTGACCCTGCGGATCTTGAGGTTCTCACCGCGGGTCATTTTCTTATTGGCCGTCCGCTCACAGCCTTACCTGAATATTCGGTAGAAGGCCGAGCCCTTTCTGCACTAAAAAGGTTCAAGCTCGTCCAATCCTTAGTTTTTCGCTACGACCCGGATCCGCCCCCAACTTTTACCGACGTAAGATACGCGTACGCGAGTGCGTGAACCCGTGCATCCATAAGACAATACAAACATTTTACTATAAGTGAACAGTTCGTCACCCCCCTCAGCACGACGCCCACAGCAAGACGCCTCCACAGAGGAACCCAGGACGCCTACCCATCAGCTCCAGATTCATCCGACATCCCAATTGGAGACCAGGTATCTATCCTGACACCCTTTTTCACGATCGTATAGTTGCAGGAAACTGCTCAACTAATGTGTGTTGTATGTGTAACGTGTATTAATGTAAGTAGTGTAATGAGTGTGTGTATTGGGGAATATGTAGTGTATGTGAAGGGGAGGGGGATCACTTTACTATAACAGCAATAAATAAAAAAATACAAAGTTTAAAAATAAAAACTTCATAAAATTTCTTCAACATTGAAATCTAAACTATGTTGAGCCACGTTAAAATCATCTTTTTACGAGTAATTCCGTTTTTTGTAAATTCACACTAATTATATGATTACTAGTTACCTACTAAGTTTGTTATACAGATGTGGGACTACTACCCACCACACTACTACTATTGTAACGCTCGGAAACGGATTTTTTTAAAATCTTTTTACACTTTGGTAGTCACGACTTTGGTAGTGTAGGTGTAATTTTTCGATGGTAGCGTCGTAAACTCTCATAGATAAATAGTTTGCGAACAGTACGTACATTTGCTTGTTTATAAACATTGGTAGTAGGGTGCCTGAAAGATAGGTACAATAACACTTTCAGAACAGCTCGTTGTGAACGTTCGATAGTTATCATATTTGTTTTAGCGGCCCGACCCCAAGCGCAAATGCACTAAGAGGAAGTTTCAATTCCATTAGATCCTCCAAACATAACTTGAGTTAGTTCAATAGAAAATCCAGGCTTACCCAAGCCTGAATAATGCGCATAAGCACAGCTTTCTGGGTCAACTACAGCTTAATAGAATCAAATGTTCACTCTACGGCGTGTGGCTATTTCTGTGTTTGCTTATTTTACTTATAGTGCAATTTCTCTAAACAACTTTGGTAGTAATGTTTAGCGATGTTCCTACTTCTCTTTCGTTAATTTATAGTAAGTTAACGAGCTAATGGATCAATGAAAAGAGGTGACAAAGCGATACTCGTGATCATGATTAAGCAACCAGTATGTCTGCACGCACTGTAGTCCTAGACAAAAGATGTTTCTGTTATCGTTAACGCCAAACAACAACCTCAAAATGTATGGCGTTGACATTACCTGTGGATAAGTCACGTGACGTCGCACTAAGTTCGTAGACACATTTTTGTCTGTAGCGTGTGCGGAAACACGCCTGTTTAAATTTTGTCTAGGCCTGCAGTGCGGCTCCTAAACTGCCTGAGAAGTTTACAGAAGGCGTAATGCGTGTGAGAGGAATAATTGTGGGCTACTATGAAACACACTCATAACTCTTCAAAAAGGAAGCGTCATTTGGAACAGTATTTGAAGGACCCATTACATTTACAAACAAACGTCTTTTGTTATTGATCATATTAGATAGATTAACCCTTTATTGACTTTTCATCCTTAATCTTGTTCTCTCGTAACATATAAACCTTTTCTTCAACCCCACTTGGCCGAATTTTAAGCGCTCGTCACTAAACGGGCCCCCCATAAAGGTCACCATGAATGGTGACAGAAGGGGCAACGTTGGTGTGGATGGCTAAAGGTTGTTGAGAGGTGTGCTGCGGTTTCACTAGAGCGCTACTATCGGCGTTATGCCCATTAACACTTCCACCCTTGGAGCTTTTTGTTACTTGCGCTTGCGTCTTCACCCCCCAGACGGCCAATTAAGGCAAGACGACCTGTACAGGAGGACCGACATACAACCTAACTAACATACGAACAGATGATAGTCAATTTAGCCAGTTAAAGCAGAAACGCTTCTATCAGTCAGTTAATTACTGAAAGCACACTATCGTGTCATACTATACAACTAAACAACACAACTCTATGTAACGCAACAATACGGTAATAATGTAAGTGTCCATATTTTGTAAAATAGTTATTATATACTAAATAAACAGTCCGTGTGGTTTCCTTTTGCACGAGGCAAGCCTGTATCGAAGAAACATAATTTCTGAAACATATTTCAGACACACTAACGGATTATGTCAACATTACGCTAAAACGTCCAGACAAATCTCCAACCCTAAGCCTCATGTGATGTAAACGTAGGCTGTAAATATTTAACATCCGGACATAAACCGGCATACGGGCCTGCATAATGCCGGCTCAGCTTACATCTTGCGTGTTCCATAACATGACTTTTATATTCAATTACCTCGCGTGCACAGTAAAATGTGGTGCACGGCAGCATCTTGTGGGTAAAAGTATGTTTACGGTTTTAGGGGCTAATGTCAAGGCAAAGATGTTGGGGAGTTGGAGTATTTGTCGTTAGGTGCCTATTTATGTGACATAGATGGCCACTGGCGTATCTCGATGGTTAGTTTTTTATTAGTTGCTTATGAAACAAGGCAAAGTCTAGTCACTTTTAAATTAAATAGGGCAGATCTCTTATTAGACAAAGTTTAAAAAGTATCATAGCCACAGGCTGGTGTGGCCAATATCTGTGTCACTTAAACGTTATTAGCACGAGTGTTAAGTTCTAGAGTTAAAAATCGAGTTGGTAATACGTTTGTGAGGAGATGACGCTAAAGATAGAACTACCTAGATTATATTCCGTGAACCCTGATATAACCTCTTAACATAAATATTATAATATGGTGTAGTATGTATGCTTCAATTTCACAAACCCTTAAACATGAACTAGACATTTCAGGCAAATTTATCCTATAGAATATCCATGTCAAAATCAGGCCTAGGGACTCGACCGTTGTCAATTTGTGTCCTGATCAAGACAAATATATAGGCACGTTTGGTTAAACTTGGTTTTGGTCTTCTGCAGACATTACATTTTACTGATTTGATTAAAATACGTAAAGGACGAAAATGTGATTTTGGCACCTTGCATGTAAATCGTCATAGCAGCGAGTAAAAATGTAATTTTAATGAGTAAATATATTTGATTTCAACGCAAATGATAGTGATAACAATCGTTATGAATTAATGAAACAAATTGGTTTTCCAGTAAAAAAATATAACTCAAGACGCCTTGCAAACCTGAAGATCAAAAAGTCTAATGCAAGCATTTTTAAATGCAGCCAGTTTTGAAAAATATATGTCCTATTTTATATAAGAACGGTATTCCCCGTTCAACATCCTCCAGTGCACACTATAAGGCAGTCAAACTGCTAACGTTACGTCAATACCTTCAACTTTATCAAGAACCTCCTGGTAGTTCCAATACGCTAGAAGCATAAAAGTAAACAGCGAAATTTCCAGAACAGTATCAGCTTGCAACACTAGAACTAGAGCACTCAAATTAGAAGGTGACCTTGTTTCCAGTCACTAAAATAAAGTTAGATATCAAAGACAGGTCGGGTCGCAGGCTTTTAAAATTCAGTCGCAGGTATCTCGGAATAGCTGCCGCAAACATTTGACATCTCAGCGTTAATGGATTTAACTTTGGAAGTTCTAATGCAGATCCTCGGTCTTCGACTTTTGGAATTCATTCAGAATTTTAAGACGATAATTTAGGTAATTTAAATAAAAGCGTTCTTTAAATATAAGGTTGTTAAAAAGCATGTCTGGGGGTTTTTCTCTCTTATCACAAGTGAATGGGTTTTATATGAGGAGCTTGGTACAGCTGATGCTGGATGTAACAGTCACTATGTCGCGCGTGCGAGAAAATTGTTTCTTTGATATGTTCTTCTATATTTCATAGGCCAAAACTGTTCGCTTGGCGATGCTAGTCGCCTAATATACTGCTTAGAACATGTCAGGCCATTTTTAATATAGGGTTCGAAGCTGTAATTACAAAAGACAAATATAAGAACTTCTCAACAAAATCGTACAGTTTCCGACTCAAAAATTCGACTATCCGATATCCTCCGACGTGGACGACTAAAGAGCCGACTAAAGAGTAAGATGACAATAAGCTCGCCCGAATAATATAACACGAGACAAATACTAGCGCAGAGTCTACTACGTAGCGTTAGTTATCTGTGTTCGATGTACGAGTAAGGTTTAAAATCAACAAGAGTGTCATTCTAGTTCTTTTTTTAAGATTCGTACGGTTTGTACATTGGCTATTCACCTACTTACATCGAAAAATCTTAACAAAAATAAATTCGAGTCAAAGTATTTACAAAGTTTGCCTTGTTTTCATCTCCTCGAGCATTACGGATTACATTAGAAAGTCACGTTAACCACGAGAATTCATTCTAACAAAAACTTTATTTTTTAATAATACTCGATTTGTTTCACGCGCGATTCGACTTCGGTCATTTACTTTACATGTACACTTTTTGGTCAGCTGATTAATGTATATAAACCAAATAAATAACAATAATTTTTAACAAAAAACATTCTTACCTAGTGTGTTTTTTTCTGAGAAAACTGGACCGTATTGTATTTTATTACATTAACTTTTATTGTATTATTTTTTGAATATTATCAAGTGACCAGACCGGCGGTCATGTGCCTCATCGTAAGCTCTACGCCTGCTTTCAATAGTTAATATGCCACACAGAACGTAGAGCTAAAGTTTATTGTGGTACTGGACAGCACTTGTCACCACGAGACATTGATTTTTAAGCCTGATTCACCCAGAAATTACACTTACTTACTCTGCTACAGCGACCTTCACACCCTAACAGATTAATGCTTGCGCACTATTTGCGGTAGGATATCTATATTACCACGTGTCTTTAATAGCATAAATTGGTGCCATTACTTGCATTTTAAATCAATAATAATGTACCTAATACTTATTAGAAGAAGAAATCTATTTTATTCCTCACTGATAGTAACACTTAATATATAGTTGGCACATACTTACATAATAATCTAGCTTCATTTTAATATAGGTGTTGCTACATAAGTACGCCACAGCATAGGAGTTCTATCTCGCTTGGTGTTGCTACATTACTACGAGTATTATGTTACAGGAGCTCTATCTCTGGCTTCAAGCCTGGTTGAGATTATTTCAACGCACTTGAAACGCCTGTGCAGTTTGCATTCCATTAATTTTATCAAAGTACGCGCTATAAGCAGTCAGAATGTTCTCGAAAACTCTCTTTGGATTCAGTTCTGTCTAACGGCCGTTTTCAAGAACCTATCTATCGCCGGTTTACCTTACCGGCGATAGATATTAGACATAGATATTTGACACTATTTGTATGAACGTTATGACAAATATCTATCCGTAGTAAGGAAAACCGAGGATAGATTGATTATTGAAAACGACCATTAATGTACCAGAATTACTACAGGCATGATAATGAAGGTCTTGTAGCAGAGCCTGCCTATTGAAGAGTATTTATTGGAGCAACAACAGTTTCAGAATATTAATTGTCTATAATGTTTCCTTTGCGATTATTACATTATTAATTACTGTCGGGATATCATAACCAATATCGCAATATGTGTTGTCCTAGTCTTTTATATAAAAATACTAAATATTTTACACTTACACAAAGTGAAAATCAGTCCGGAATTTTTAAAAACGATTAGGACGAAAGCTTTGTCCTATGATCTATGCTTAATATCTCTGAACAATCTATAGTTCCAATACTTAAGTATATTTGTTACCGAGGAAACAAACAAAACAACATTGAAAAGTACATTATCATTTTTCATTCATAAGTGACCGTGAAAATTAAAAGTCAAAGCTACAGTTCTTACGTATACGCACTGTTCTTTTGCTTTGAGTTTATCGTAGCCATACACTTATATTCTACACATATAGAATAGACATATTATAATAATCTTTAATTATAACTCGTCAAATTATTGAACAGGTGTGTGAGAGAAATTGTAGAGATATAATGAATTTATCGAAATAACAAGTCATATATATATTTGGGTTGATATATTGTTTTGTATCTAAGTTTAGTAAGAAACGAAACTTACTGTGCTATATAAATTACTACTCGTAGCTGGTGCCCGCGACGTCGTCTGCGAAGGATTAGTACTTCGAGTAGCTTATTATCTTCTCCAAAGCCATATCTACCTTCATAGAAAGAAAGTATTTACACAGTTTTAATGAGTAAATTTAATTACTTAGTAAATCAATCAGTAAACACTAATAATAAAATACATTACCTATGGATAATGGAAATTACATATGGAAAAAACTGTCATTACATTTCATCAGCCTTGACGATATTTGTGTTACATTTCATCACTCTTGGCGGTCGCCGAGCACATCTAGTGCATCGAGCTGTCAAAATGATAGCGTGCTTTTGACTAAGCTATCAGAAACTGACACTAACTTTGAACAGAACTGTCATCATTACAATCTTAACGTAGGCTGAGATCTTGTTATTTCGTCTATGCTGTGCACAAGTATACTACGTTTTTTCACTCGCGTGGTGATGGATGATGATGATGATGAAAAGTATCCTAATGATAATCCAACGCCTCCTCCACCTCCATACCAAATTTCATCAAAATTGGCCACGCCATTTGAGCGTGAAAAAATAACAAACATCCATACTCACAAGCTTTAGCATTTATAATATTAAGTAGGAAGTAGGATGTACTATTTAAATTACATATACCTATATATACCTCTACTATATACCTATTATATATAAAGTCCTGCTGAGTGACACTGAACGCTTGGTAGTAAGCATGAATTATCTTATATCTCAGGTCATTGGACCTTTATTCATGGAAAACGAATATACTCACAATTTGGCCCTAACTCCACTCATAATTCTGCATTTATCTGACCGTATTTCTCTCGAACGAAAGTCTACTTATCATCAGTTGATGTCAAATTTATCGGCAACCAAGGGTTAAACGTGATATTTCGTCATGATTCTCTTTTTAATATGTCTGAAAAGGTTTAAAATCTTTTCCAGCCTTAATGAATTTTGCACTGCACCTATTTACTTCTTGCTTATTCGTACCTTATGTATAATTATTGAAATTTATAGAGAGAAAAATTCCATCCTCGGACGGGATTCGAACCCGTATATACTGTTAAACTGTTCAATAGATGTCGCTCTGTCCACGCAAGACGGTTAGTCAAAAAGAGAGTTAAAATTCGATGCTCGGACCAGAACCTCGGTGGCCTAGTTGGACAATGGCGTCTGACACGGAGAGTCAGAAGACGCGGTTTCGAATCCCGTCTGAGGATGGAATTTTTCTCTCTATAAATTTCAACGTTTGAGATCGCTAAAGCAGGCGTTAGTGCTTTAAAAAGTAATACTATATGTATAAGTAATTTACAATTCTAAGGCTTCGATAGCGTTATAATAAATAATATCGCGCCTCGAAGATAAATTATCTCACTTATACGAGTAGTATACAGTATAACTATGCTATAAATTCAAAGTAAATATCATGTAACGTGTGTGACTTTGTAAAAAAATTAATGATGGCTGCATATTGCAACATGTTAGTAACTGTCTAACCGCACACCTATATGCGCTCTTTTACAATATTTTGCGGGAGCTTAGATATATAAAATATCTGTATCGAGTTACCTCTACGCAATACTGTTTAAATGCAGCAGACTTTCAATTCGGTAAGTGTTTAAATTCGTAATGAACGGGAATAATGTCAAGCACTTAATAAATTGCGAACCAACTGAAATTAACGAACCATCAAATCGCACATACCCAGAATAATCTAGCTAAACGCTAGTCAGCACTAGTTTCAAGGGTTTTAAGACCACCTGAATGCTTCCGATATTGCCTATAGCGACTGCTGGCCTGAGGCAACAATAAGGACAGACATCTTAAATGTACCTTCCAAAGCACATAAGCACTCACTCGATAATGCTACTACCGATTACCCATCCAAGTTGAGATAATGTTTGCTTAACCTAATTGATCCGAAGAGATGGACTATAGACAAACACTGCTGCGAACGTTTTAGTTCCGCTGCAAGCGCTTTACAACAATTTTCGTGATACTACTCGAAAATCATGGATGGCAAATTTCGCCGGACGATCACGACACGTATAGAACTCATGTATAAATGTTATTGCATATCTATTAGATTCTTTATTAGATTAACGGACGGACTCAATCAACATTTCATTATAAAGTCAATGAGTTTGCTTATTGACTTCTCTCTTTAGGAATACAGACTGGCAAAATGAACTTCTTCGCCTCTCACAATACATTATATCTTTCCGGCAGGGCTATCATGTATTTCAGTTGCTTACAAATATTAATTGAAATCTTGGAAAATGGCGGCTCTATGTCAATTTTGAAGACTCCGGTATGCAAAAATGTTAGTAAGTTGATAACTGGAACTGACAAAAGTGACATAGAGCCGCCATTTTTTTCTATTTTAATCAACTTTTGTTAGCAACTGAGATACATAATAGCCCTGCTGTTCTCTCACCCGTGTGTCACAAAATCATCGAATTTTACCCTACAACTCAGTATTAAAATGTGTCAAGTTAGATTAAAGAGATCCATTGTAAAGTGAACTGTCCAACTCAAACGAGAACATTTTTATCTATTTATATCCGCAAAACTTTTAACTGGTCTTTGTTCTATAGCGCAACTCAGATGTGCTTTACGATATTACAGACATTGATAATTTAGCGTTGAAATGTTGGCTAAGCAAAAGACGGCACACATTCTGATTTCTACAGCAAGTTGTTATTGTTACTAATGATGGAGACATCTGTTTTAAAATCTTGTCTTGTGTTACCCACATTATTTGAAATTTTTTTCTTTGAAAAATAAAATCCAAACATCAGAATCTTTTGTATTTACTGAAATAAAAATAATACCGCAATTCGGATTATTGATTTTCTTATTTTATCTCATTATATTGTTAATTTTTGTATCAACATTACATACATTACACAAACTTAATTTATAATAGATAGTCAATACTTAATCACAGAATGAGTAATAGTACTCCGTTTACTTAATCACTGAATTTCTGACCTCCTTAGTAGTTTCATCAGAAAAGATTGTGAAAATTAAGTAGAGCCAGACAGCAACAACAGGAATATGTTCAAACCACAAAAACGAATGAATCCCGCACTGGAATTTCTGACCTCCAAAAGACAAGCTAATAAATCCTCCAAAGATTTCGCAACACTATAATGAAAAAAGTTTATCATATATTACTCGTATATATCACAGAATATGCTGTAGTACCCTTCATAAAGTGGTAGCTAATTCCTTCAAGTAAAATAATCATGAGCCATTCAATGTTTGGTTAGGTAGGCGGATATTCGAGGAAAAGTCTTACAGCGCTAAATTCAATTACATTAATGAACTAATTAGAAGCTATAATGTATTTATCGTGGACCACATAATGTTATTAATAGTATGTCCCTGCCGCCTCTTTATTGCTCGTTTAATAATAGATAAGTTCTTTGTTTATAATATATATGCTCAAACCAGCTTTCATATACACGTAATTAGTAATGTAAGTTTAATTAGTTTTTATTCCATCTTATCTCTATATTCTCATAATGAGTCCAAACTCAATGAGGTTATGTCGAATGTTTTAATAGGCTCAATGATCCATCATCAGACCAGCTCTGTCGTACGATTATATCACCTTCAGTTGAAGCTCTATTGTAAGCCAAATTCCAGTTCAATCATTCAATATTTATCCGACCCGGATGCTAGCGAGTGCCTGAAAATTTTGATTACAAAAGTTCAACCGTAGAAGCGAGTTAAATAAAATTGTGCAAAAAAGGCTGACAGAGGAATGTTAAAACGTATGTCTGCAGGTCGTATTGACCTAACACTGCTAGAAGTGTTGTTTATGTGAAATTATTTGACATCTTTGTAAGATATAATAATGCATGAAAATAAAAATTCTGTGCCAAATTTGTACTATTATAAGGTATAAATATCGTTCTTCAATTATGACTAAGATTCACAGTTTGAAAATTTTACTTCTTTAAGTACTTCATATTCAATTTAACGAGGCATGATTACCTTATACATTTTTGTCGACGTCATATAGGAATCTAAGATTGTGATGTAACAAATTATGTTTAAAAGTAAGTGCCCTCGAAAATTATACTTCACAATCCCAGTTCTCTCGATACAGTGCCTGGTAACTCGGTACATAAAGTATTAAAAGCTATAATATATATGATTGTTATTTGAAATGGGCCAGTACGTTAAACTATGAACCATTAGAAATTGAAAAATATTGTATTGGGAATCATGAAGTAGATTTTAGAGCTAGGAATACCGAAAATCCTAGATTCTCAAAACCCAGTTCTGTTCGTTTTTTACGTCACGCTAATGTTAATAATATGCATGTTTGTGAGTGAGTGATTAAGAATGTATGTTTTTCTTACACATTCACGCCGAGACGGATTTAGATCTATTTTGCAATGAAGCTAGCTTATATACATAACACACGTTTACTTTTATTCAAAGGGTATAATTTACTGAGGGATTGCGATACCCTGCATACTCGAGACCTCTGGTGTAGCGGACGTCCTTGAGCAGCGGTGAACACTTAACACAAAGCGGCCTGTTCGTAAGTCCTTCTACTCATATGAAACAAACCTTGAAGTTGCAGCCAGCCGCTAATTTCTTAAAGTTACGGATTGCGACATACTAAACGATCATGGTAAATCAACCTGTATATTACTTTATACTGATAACCTAGTTGGCTATACTAACACAACACAATACTGCTGTGAAGGACGTGCGATAAAGAATTTCTTATGTTGAACCATGTGAACACTATTATGCAGAATCATAATGGTTTTCAGAAAGCAATCAAGACGAGTTAAACAGCAATGCCGTTGGGCATGCGAAGTGCACGCGTAGAGGCTTCTCTTGCAGATTGTTAGGTCAGCGCATGGGAAACTGCAAAAGAGTTTGGTGGCAGTGTCTCAAAAAAAACACCCTCCCATTTGAAGCCTAAATATATTAAACCAAGGAGTCATATTGCAAACTGTTTTACATTTATTGCCTTGAATTTAAATATTTAAATTATTCCAGGAGTATGTGAATATCGCAGAGTCATTAGTCTGTGTCTATACTGCCTTCATATTTTTATTTAAACCGGTTGAAATCCGCATTGCTTCAGTTCTCAGATAAATTGGGCAAAAACAGATGGCAAACATCAAAATGAATTTATAGCTATTTGGTTTGTTTTTGGGACCTAAATAACCTAAATTCTAAACCTGAATATTTTAAAACGCCAAGTCCTATGAGAGTCCGGAAGGCCGTAACCCGATTTTTCGCCTCCCATATTGCCTTGAACCGTCAATATCTGAAAGTTTGAGCGTGGAAACAGTGTAATTTCCTCCGTGGGTCCAAACGACCACCCGGTTATATCGCCCCGGTACGCTATCGAAACAGTATTTAAGATCAATAAATTTCCCGGTAATAGTATTCTCAATTGAAGCTGGTGTGATGATGATGCAAAACTACTGCCAGCATAGTCATATTGATAGTGTCTAACTGTATGGTAATAAGTCACCTAAATAACAATTCATTTTGACAGAATACAAGTACAATTTGAAAAATTTAATACCGACTTTTATTCTACTCAGTTATTGGAGTGTATCTCAAAAAATACTAAACCGAATTCGATGAAATTTTAAAAGAAACCGCAGCTTTCAAACAAAAAAAGAATTTTGAGAATCGGTTCATCCAGTCGAAAGTTATGAGGTAACAAACTAAAAAAAAACATTTGAATTGAGTACCGCCTCCTTTTTTTGTGAATCTGTAGAAAAACAATATCGATATTTCATTACAAATGTCGTAATATTTCGTAATAAGTTCTTATCAAGTTGACTTGAACGTATGTAATTTTGGCGTTCCTCAAGTTATTTAAGCAAATTGTTGCATCAAGTGGGATTCTTATTCAACCAGACAAAGTCAAGTCACAGTCACCTAATATAAGTCTGTCATTATGTTAAGAAAGTTCTACAAAAGCGTGCTAGTAAAAGCGGTGAAAACATCACTAAGGCATTCTAAGGCGGTTGACAAGTAAGACATAAAAATACACATCGCAACAAACACTTACGTTTAATTATCCACCACTATTAAACGTCAAAACTCGAAGAAAGACGTATCTAAGAATGTTTACACTACACCAATGTAAGCCATCGTTGGCAATATATCTTATCTTTGCGATTTTGATATTATTCAAACATCTGTCACTGTCTCGTCCTACATGGAGTGATATCGCGTTGATAAAGACCGTCACCGCGCGCGCCCAAGGGTTGAAGTGCCGGTTATAGGGCAATTCCGCCCTAATTATGCCTAACAGGAGACATAAGTACATGTTAATGGTTGACGCGCACATGTGAATAAAACATGTGCGTATTAAGGCGGCGTAGGTGTTTGGTTAGGCGGTTAATGATGCATTGCCTGATGAGATGCTAAGGTAAAACATTATGAGAGAGAGAGAGAGAGATGAGATACTACAAAAATATGACGCAGTATAACGAACGATGCTATAGTTATGGTAAATCACACGTAATACAAACTCACAACTCGTCAACGGATATAGGTGACATATTCAGCGTCCTTTACACGGTTGTGTCGTAGATGTTTTATGGTATTGTGTGCTATAAGATTTGTAATTTTATATAGGTATTTGTTAATTAGTGCACAATATTGAACGGGGTGGTTTGGTATCGATAACTGGTCATGAAAGTAAAAGAAAAAATGTCATATATTTTATTATTATTAGAAACGTATATTTGCCGCACCGGCTATAAGAGCCATAGCGCGTCTGAACGCAAGACCCGACGCACTGCTACATCGCAGAATAGATAGCAGTATATAGGATGTTTGGTAGAGGGACCGACAAACCAAATGAGCGTGTTCGGGGGCCCTTTTGGAGAATACAAGTCGGCCAAAAAAAATCCCCGACCCCCTAATATGTTTAACTTTTTTTTTTGATTTTTCCCTTTTTCTCAGAAATTGTACCTATTTACCACCATAACATTTTTAAAATCTGTTTTAGACCGGATGTTTTTAGTTGAATTTGGTCTCTAATACACCTTCAGGCCACGCAAAGCAAAATTGGATACAAACAGAGCTAACTAACTGATTTAGTTAAATAAAATTGGGGTGTCGGGGATATTTTTTGGCCAACTTGTATTCTCCTAGTGGGCCCCCGAACACGCTCATTTGGTTTGTCGGTCCCTCTACCAAACACCCTGTATAAATACTCGAGACATACCTAGCCGCTTAGAATAGGTACAACGTGCGGACGATGACCCGCCCGGGCCCGCCGTCGTTTAGGCATAGACATCGGCTGCGTAAACATTCGCGGTCATCCTTCTGATCCTCAGTGAGCCAGTGCCCTAAATATTTAAATTGATGCACTCTTCTGAGCTGTGTACCGTTAAGCATCACAGGAGAACAAAAGTAGGACACTTGGCACCCGCCTTAAAGACCATGCTTGCCAATTTTTGCCGGTTGCTGCAGAAATTTAATATAATCTTATAAAGTACAGAGCTATGTTAAGTAGGCACTTACCCAAGAGCCAGTAATTTACACTAAAGGTTCGCACACAAGTTACGCACAATGTAAGTCAAGCGCTCTGAGAACCATTTAATTTTACTATCCGTTTAGGGCTAACAATCACGAAAGTACAAAGGCAGAGCTGTTAGGTATGATCAACATTTCGTCTGTGCTCTCCATCCAAATTTAGTAGCACAAATTTTACAAAAAATTCAATACCAGCCTTTTTTTCAAGTTCCCAACTATAATTACGTGAAAACGTGAAAATAAAATACGAGCATTCAAAGATATTAACAGTTTAATATCTTATCAAGAACAAGTCGTGCCATTCTGTATCTGTAATCATTTCACGAAAAATTAATAAAGCTTCCGCTTAGTATCTAACTATTAATCTGTAAGGACGATGGACGGTTAGTGCGAGGCAAAAACGAGTCCACCGCACTCAATAAGAGTAATCTGAAGAATACTTCCGGATGAAGCCGAAACAATTGTTCGTGATATTGACAACTCGTAAGTCTCACGTTGTTCCTGTTTTATTATTACAAAAGAAACAGTACGTTTTTATAACAATTTCTTGTGATACTGCGGAGCTCTAAAAAGTATCATCATTGGCTACAAGCAATCCCTTAAAGGTTCTATCCCGTCCATATATTATTATAGCCCCCATTACTCAGCAGGCCCACGTGTGCTCACCTTCCCTGGGGCACAATTACCGTCCGGGTCAAACGGTCAGGATGACCAGGTATTTTATAGAAAAAGGATAAGGGATAAGATGAAGGACTTTCTGGGAACCCTATAGATGTGAATATTGAAATATCTGAGGGCTGTTCATAATTTCACATTAAGATATAGTATTTGAAATAAGATACAGCCCAGGAGATTGAGGGTCGGCCACCAATCCAACGGCCGCTGAATGGATCATCCTATGGATCTTTCGGTGAAATAAACTTGGTGATGAAGTCTACCGCATGGTGGATAATTTATGGTGCCCACTCGCCTGCCCGAAGAATGAAAACGTGGGCTGTTATTCGCTATGACCACTCAAACAAGTAACGCGGCGCGTTACGATATCTTCAAGGAATGACCGTGAAATCAATACAAATTTGCGATCATTCTCTAAGATATCGTAACGCGACGCGTTACTCGTTGAGCGGTCATAGCGAATAAGGCCCCTGTCGTTAAAAACCTAACAGTGTGTTATAGCCGGGACATATATTTGTGTAATGAAGAAAGAAGTGTTTGATCGGGTCTTGTATGTTGTGATGTGTAGTTAATGTGTCCCCCATGCCTTCCGCGACACGGGGAAATCCAGTGTGGAGGGTATGAGTGTGTAAACGTTATTATTAATCCATACTTTAGTATTTATACTATACAAAAAGCTATGTACAATAAATTCTAACAGGCTATGGTGAACGTATTTTAAGAGAATATCGGGACTTTATCGCGCACAGCTTATTATCAACCGATAACTTTTATTAACCTCGACGATTCGATGCAATCGGCATCGACCGTGATTACGAGTAGACTAAGATGAACGTAGTTATTAGATAGGTACCTGTATAGGTACCCTAACACAGTAATGGTTGCACACCATTATTTCGCGGTAGAATATCTGGCACAGCGGTGGTACCATACAAGACGGGCCTCTTCGGGCTTCCTTGCCTCTTACGATTTCCATCTCAACGGCAGTGGGAATATTCTACCCTCACGCTGGCCTATACCTTATATCTTGAGTAACACTTAATGTAGTATTCAACTAAACGAACTCTTATAAAATATATCCACACAAGATAGGAAAAATTAAGTACCTACATCGACTTCAGTAGGAAAAAGGATGGGTTGTAATATTTCTGTGAAAGGTGAGAAAATAAAAATTTAAAAGAAAAGTTTTTCTTATCGGAAAGTTACTAAACTTGGTTAATTACCAAGTTTTTTCGGTATCGCTGACTTAACTTGAAGTGTTTCTTTTAATTTTTACATTGTTTGATCTCTTTTTAGAAAAGGTTCTTATGCTTGGATCAAAGTAGATCCGTTTGAGAACGTTGTCCGTTACAAGTTAGTAGAGGTTTATTGAAGTATCTACTTAAATGAAACTTAAAAGAATACCAAGCAAGGTAACTAAGTAATAAGTTTGAAATGGTTAAAATATGATGGATATTTTATATGTGGTAATTGGGTTTGTCCATGAGTTTGTGTAGATTTGATAAATTGTTTTTTTTTATATTTTATCGTAGTTTTTTTAGCTGTAATGCGAAAATATTAAATATATAATTTTAAATTTCTACACGAATCTTATATACCTATTATAGTTTAAACTATTGAAACTGACAACATTTTGAATTCTTTGTACATTGCGGGACACCACAAATACCTACACTTATTCATATTCATGCCCATAAACCACACTAATATTGATGTTACTAATATTTGTACTCTCTCCATACTGCAAGACCGAATGAATTTGGATGAAAATTTGAATAAAATGTACAATGGGTTCACACCTATGTGCAATATTATAATACCTACCTTTTTATCCCGGAAAAACGTTACTATGAAAAATTAACCTTCGGCACTGACTCAGTCGGTTCTATTTAATTTCAAGGGTCAATGTAACTAAGCGCTCCCCAGCTTCGGCAGGCACGTTATGCTGTCGTTGTTTATCCTCGAAACTTCAGCCTTCAGGCAGCCTAAATACTTTGACACTAGGCTCTTAACTAAACAGCACTAGGCCCGTATGATGGATTATACCCAATATATATATTATAACCCTCTGTCCGAGAGAAAGGCTTGAGAAGTGAGAACATAACAAAGGTTGATTATATTATAATTATGGAGCCAATAGGTCAACCACTCATAAATGCAAATTTCTCTATAAGTCGTCAATAAAAGGTTTTTCCTTTCTTTTATTTTATCGTATCCCTACTCCAGCCAAACAGATATTTTTATATTTTTGTGAACTACTCGTAATAATTTGACATATTCAAAACCTTGGCACATTTACAACTAATTGACGTTCATTAATGGGTCTTTGATGCCTAAATTTAATAAAATTATATAGTATTATATATTCCTTTGAAGTGTGGGGTCTCAGGTAAGATCACTAGCTGAGAAAAATATTTGTGTAAACAGTATATTCTCACGAATGAACTGTATGAAGTCCGTATGGAGTTCGTTAATGGTAACATAACGATTGGGCATGGTTTTTCGCCTCTTGTCACTCTTCATCACACCCGCTTGCAAGTCTGTAGGGGTTATACTGATTCTGGCGATTTCGCAATTTTATGGTTGTGTAATCAATATGAAAGATGTTTTTGCAGATGTATTGAAAACAGTTCGCAACTTGTCGTAAAAGATTCAGTTTTCAGCACTCAGTTATGAGAGAGGTAACATAATACTTTTTGTAACTGGAGTCATATGAACTTGGCCATATTCTCGCAAAAAATGCTTGTAGTCTTTGGAAAAATCTTAATTTTTGATAGTTTCTAGATTTGTTCTCTAAGTTGTAGAGTTGAGCGATCAACTTCTTCTTTAGACTGTCCCAGGCCTTGTTCGTATCCAGGTTTCATCGGGATAGCAACTTCGTTCCATTTGATAAACGCATTGTTGTAAAGTGATAGTATTGCTCACAGTACTGTTCAACTTGAGTTAATTCACCCGTAATCGGGTCACTTATTTCTTCCAACTCCCAGTATTGTACAATCTCTGACATGTTGTTAATTACAACGTGACATTTAAAAGGTTTTACGTTGTCCGAGAAAATCCACCCCAATCTTGTTTGCTGGCTGACGGGTACTTTTTAATATAGTTGTTGGTAATATATTAAATAAATTTTATCTATCTCTCTTGGCCTCTAGTGTAGTCGAGATTGTTCTACCACTTGAAACGCCTGTGCAGTTTGCATTCCATTAATCTTATCGAAGTGCGCGCTATAAGCAGACAGAATGTTCTCGGAAACTCTCATTGGATTCTGTTCTGTCTTAATGTACCAGCTTATCCACAGGCAGGATAATGAAGCGCCGTACCGGTGCCTGCCTATTGCAGAGTACTTATTGAATGAGGAGCAATTTTAGACTATTTGTCTATAAAATTGCCTTTGTGTTTACACAATTAAAATTATTGTCGGTATATGATCTCTAATAACGCAATATGTGTTGATAGACCTAGCCTATTATAAAGAGAGTGTGATTATTCACTTAAACACAAAGCCGTGATGAAAAAGGAAAAGAACGTTATAACGTTGTTTTGCTTGTTTTCTTGGTAACAAATACACTGAAATATTGAAACAATGGATTGTTCAGATATCTTATGCAAAAATCAAAGGACGAAGAACAAAGCTTTCGTCCCATCTCCGAGAGATAAAGGACCAAGATGTTTCTTTTCAAAACGCATTCAATCTTACTATTCACTAACAAATCACACATGTAATATAAATGCGAAAGTGTGTTAGTGAGTAACGAGGTAAATTAGTGGGCATGTTTGTTAATTCTTCACGCCCACACGGCTGAACAAATTTGGATACAATTTGCGGAAATACTTAATACATGACATTATAAAATAAATGCTTTTAAAATAATTTGGCTTTTTATACTGATTCAACGTAAGTTCTCGTGGAATGGCGAATACCTTATTCAAAGCTGACGTAGTGTGAGAGAAAAAAAACCACAACAGAAGTCATTGAGATAACTTGCTGCTTGTCTATTGTACTTTTACCATGGAGGTACCGTGTATAACTCAAAAGTCAAGGATCCGTTCTTACATATTCAGTAGTTCTATTCTTATAATCCTGATTTTGTTTGTTGTGTGTTTGAATGTCTTTGATTGTATATAATCGCCTCTTAAGCAAATGAATACGTTGGGTGGATTGGTAGCTTTCTAGATACGACATGACGATGTTATAATTATGTACCTACTCGTATATGTTTCAAATTGTTCTCAAGCAAGTGGTATTTAATGTGTTTTTTGAGAATAAATGTATTTAAACCTAACCTAGCTAGTATAAATATTGAATACATGTTTAAGATAAAATGTATAGAGAATGAATGTTTCAACTCGTAGTGTAGGCATTTATTATGTGTATGAGTATATAAATAATTGCAACTTACCGTACTTAATAAAATATATACGTAAGCACTATTTTAATTTAGTGAACACCTGGGTGACACTTAACAGTAAATCCATGTGACGAGCCAGGCAAACGACTTGCCTGCCTCGTCACATGGATTGGTTATGCTGGAATAATCTAGACTTTAAATACAAGGTTTTTGTAAACAGTTGGAAAGTAGTAGTATTGCAGAAATTGACTTTGATTTTCGGAAAACAAATATAATCACACTTAGTTCCTAATGTCACTTATATCATCGATCATGCATCTCTATTCGCCTGAAATAAACGTCTACTGATCATCAGTTGATATCTTAATTACGCCAACCAAGGGTTATACGTGATATACTCGTATTAATACAATGTTTTGTTTTTTATATATCTGAGAAGGTTTAGAATATTTTCTAGCCTTAATGATATATTAGCACTGTATTTACTTGTTACTTTTCGTATTTATAAATTTCGTATCATACTTTGAAGTAATTTACAATGTCTCAGAATACGGCGGCATTATTATAAGTTTGCGTCTATTGTTTTTTTGGAGCTAGAGCGGTTAAAAGAAATTCCATCGCGGCTCTAAGATATATTACCTCAATGACAGTATACAGTATAACCATGCTATAAATTCAAACTAGTTAAGCTTTTGCGTATGCATTGTTCCTAGTTTTAGCCGTTCAAGCTTAAAATTATTTCGGCTTATAGCCAGGTTACTATACTATACATAAATAATATTATAAAAAGGAAAAATTTGTTTGTTTGAATTGAATAGGCTCCAAAACTACTTAACCAATTTGGAAAACCCTTTCACCATTACAATCCTACATTATCCCTGATAAACATAGGATATAGGAGATTTGCACAAATTTAGGTAAACTTATGAAAACTTCGATAATGTAACCCAAGGTGTGAAAAAAATCCTTGTATCGCGTACGCTACAAAAACTATTGACAAAGAGCAAAGTGATGTAGTACTTTTTTAAAAGACGTCAATGTCTACAAAAATGTCAGCAATACCATATGTCTGAATTTTAAGGTAATGTACTAAATAAATGCTTTTTCGTGCTTAAGCAATTGTATAGCCGAAAAATCCTTAAATCGCATACGCTGCGGAAATTATTGATAATAGAGAAAAGTGATGTAGGTATATTATAGAGGACCTTAATAACTACAAAAAGCCTGCAGTGCCATATGCCAACTATTACCGTGCTTAAAATATGAATGCCAGGCATGGTCGCTTAGGAGAAAAGACTAAGAGACAATTGCAGATTGCCAGCGAAAGATGGATAGAAGTATTTTAGGAGTAAAAAATTCAGACAAAGTAAGTAATAAAACAATAAGAAAAAGAACTAAAGCACCAAATTGAAATGGACATGGGCAGGCCAGGACTGAAGACTAAATAACGAATGATGGACAAAAAAGGTTACAGAGTGGACACCTCTGTACGGAAAAAGAAACCAAGGATGGCAGAGGAAAAGATGGAGGGTTATATTTTCTAAGATAATCGGACCCGACTGGATGAGGAAGGTAAGGAAGTAGAGTGAACAGATTTAGGGGAGGCCTACGCCGGAGAGGCGATACATTATGGTGTAAAATAAAATTCAATAGTTAACGCGTCCTAACCAGCAAGTCGCCAGTTCATTCATAACACTTTTGTTATAGCGTAAACCTGATGCGGAAAGATTAATAAGTAGCCAAGCCAAGTAGGTTAGATTTTCGTGGGTGAAATAATAAAAAAATAATAAAAGACTTTTTATTTATCTTTTAAAATAATTTTATATCAACTATTACAGTTATTGTATTACTTTTTAAAGCACTTACGCCTGTTTAGCAATACCAAATATTGCATTTTTTTATGCAGAGAAAAAATTACATCCTCGGACGGGATTCGAACCCGCGACTTCCAACAATCCATCTGATAGATGAGATCTGATTCTAACTCCATCTGATTTTAACCGTAGTATGGGGGCGAAGCGACATCTATTGAAAAAAAAATGCAACATTATAGTTGTCACAATAAATACTTTTAAAGTTTAAATATGCAATAGTAACGCCGGTACAAACGAATCTACCTTAGTATTTAATCCTAATAATAAAAAAAAAGATTTCATTGTTTGTTTGCTTTTAATGGAAGTACAAAAGCTACTAAAACGATTCATTAAATTCTTTCCGCAGTACAAAGCTACATTATGCCTGAGTAACACACGATATATATATACTATTCATCAACATCATTATCCATCACCACGCGGATGAAACTACGGAGCGCAGCTAGTAATATATAAATTAAAGTAAAGTATTTTTACATCTTCTGTTTATGTAGGTACTTCGACTTTTATTTTTCTTACCGCAGGCAACAATAAAACAAAAAAGAAATAACGTTATTAGTTCAAATGTTGGCCATTGCTATCCAGTGCGGTAATGCTGTCAGTTTTATTGGCAACTTAGCACCAGGGAATTCAAAGATTGGGTTATTTTCTTAATTCGTTTTCTTTCTCTTATTTGACTTATTTTATGTGAGATGTAGGTACATGTATGACCAACCTGCAATAAAAATAACAAGAAAATAAGTACGTCGTAAACCAGATGCAAATGAAATAACTGGAAGAACCATGCTTATAATAGGGGCGATAATGTTTATATAATAACAAAAGCAATACTTGAATCTAACACTATAAATGAACATAATGCACGATTTGTTGATTTATTAATACATATAACATTAAAATTGTACTAAACTCGTATATACCTATTGTCTTTTATTATGGTATATTATACCCATGGGCATATAACATAGTTGTGGACTAAGTTATATGCCTATTGTGTCTTTTATACACCCTATTTGTATAATTACCAAAAAAAAAATGGGTTGTACAAAAGTGTTAATACATTGTAGATATGTAGTCAAAATTTTTTATTACTTCACAGTGAAATAATTATTAATTGTTAAAGTTTTCGAAAATTCCATCTAAAAGTATGGACACCATCTTAACAAAAATACTACATGCCTACAACTTATTAATGAAAACACATGATTCGCGTCAGTGAAAAAATATCTCTCTTACTCTTTCTTACACCCCCCACCCGAGCGTTCGGTGTGAAAGAGATTGTCGACTTTCGGCTTTCGTTCGTTCGTTTTCGGAAGAAACAAAGGCCGCGTGGTGGCAGGGCGGAGGGTCCGGGGTTGGTCCGGTGGCCAGGTCTAACGAGCTAGGACGCGAGTTTGCCGAATGTTATGAATGAATGATACATTTCTATGTAGGGGTGTTAAGTTTCATGCATAAACCGCGCGCATGTAGTATATCTTAATGAATAGTGGAAATGTCTAGAATAAAATTTGTAGGTGTGAATCAATTAAGTATTAAGTATTTGTTCATGTTTTTTTGCCACAATAAACTTATTTCATTCATTCATTCATTCATTCATTCAATCTAGACGTTTGACCAAATATTGATGATTATGTGGGTTTTTTTTTTAAGTAGTTTTAATTTTTCTTCCCATGTATGTATTAAGTACCAGCAGCATATAGTGCTGTTTTTTTTGGTAATTATACAAATTAGGTGTATATACACTTATACCAACGGCTACACGGACCAAGTTCGAACTATACGAACTCTACGAAATTTTACCAGTTATGTTCCCGGTCTCGTCGTAAAAGATGAAACCAATTATACATAGTATAGTATAAGGCTTCTATGCTTGTTTTTCTGTAAGTTAGCTTTTACGACACGCGTTTCGGAAGATAAAAGGTAGCCTAATTATTGTAAAAACCTCAAGTGCTTACTCATCTAGACTAATTTCTACTTACACCTCAGACAGATATCAGAATATCAGATCATATCAGAATAAGGAACCCTTACAAAACTTACACTAGTACCTTGAAGAAAAACAACCAGAATTTTTTTTTTCACAATAAATTAACTAGTACATAGTTCTGCAAACAGTAGACCTCGCGAGCACACAGTCTTATTAGCGGCAATTTATCGCAGTACTTCACAAGCTATTATCTCGGAAACCAGTTGACCAATTATGCTCATATTCAAAACTCCTCTTTAAAGTCAAACATGTATGTTCCAAATTTTGTTCAAATCGGTAGGTAACTAGCGCTGCAGTAAACTTCCCCCTTTTAGGAAAAGTGCTCCCCTTTCCGCTACTTTGCTCACTCGTTCAATAAAATATGAAATACCTGTTTGAAAATTAGTTTGTCAAGACGAACTGATGTTCGACGTATAAAAAAAGAAATGATGGCTAATGATATAAAAACAACATTGACTGACCGTTTGGCTGGTTTTGAAACATTTTCCATAGCATTAGACGAGAGCACCGATTTCTGACACAGCTCAGCTGGCTATATTTATTTGAGTGGTTGATAAGGAGTTCACTGTTACTGAGGAATTAGGAATTACTTGCTTTACAGCCGCTAAAAGGTACCAGTACAGGAGAGGATATTTTTATCGAAGTTCAAAAGGTATTCACAAGTTTTGGTTTGCCAAAGTCAAAATTAATTAGAGTATGCACTGATGGTGCACCTTATATGATCGGCTTACGTAAAGGTTTCATCGAAGTTTTGAATGAAAACTCAACAGAATTAAATGTGCAAAAAGATGATTTGATAGTCCTTCATTGCATTATCCACCAACAGAACTTGTGTTCTAAGTCCATTCGACTCCAGAATGTTATGAATGTGGTAGTAAAAACCATCAACTTTATTCGATCCGAGGGCTTAACCATCGTCAGCTCAAGGCATTTTTGGATGAAATGTCAGCTGAATATAACGACGTAACATATTATTGTGAAGTCCGATGGCTGAGCAGAGGAAAAATGTTGAAACGGTTTTACGCGCTTAGAAATGAGATAGCAGATTTTATGAAAATACAAGATACACCACTATCTGAATTAAGTGACCCAAAAAGGATATGCACTCAGCATTTCTGGTCGATCTTACAGGCTATTTGAATGATTTAAATTCGAAACTTCAAAAACAAGGACAGTTCGTAAAAGATTTCTGCAAAGCTTGTGGGAGTCACAGACGCTGTCGGATAACAGTTACTATTTCAACACTGCGTATGTAAATATTGCTTATGCTCAATATGCTGAAGAACTCAAGTTACTGTCGGAACTATTTTTGAACAGATTTAGCGACTTCAAAAACATAGAAGACTGTTTCAGTTTATTTACATTTGCATATATGCATGGAATAAGTCTGTGCCAAAGTTGTATATTTAAGGTATTAATATCGTTCTTCGATTATGACATGATTTGAAAATTAAGTGCTTCATATTCAATTCAACGAGGCATGATGTGTCCTTAGACATTTCTGTCGACGTCATATAGGAATCTAAGATTGTTAAAGTAAGCTCTGTCATATAAACATGATGATAATTTGAGATGGGTCAGTCTGTTAGATTCTGAACCTCTAATCTAAGAAGAATCTCTAATGAGTGATTCAAAAATATTATAATAAATGATGAATTAGATTTTAGAGCGAATACCTAAAACTCTAGATTCTCAAAACCGATTTCTGTTAGCTTTTTTACGTCACGCTTATGTTATTAATATGCATGTTTGTGAGTGAGTGATTAAGTATGTATGTTTTTCTTACACATTCACGCCGGGACGGATTTCGATCTATTTTGCAATGAAGCTAGCTTAAATACATAAATAACACACGCCTACTTTTTATTCAACGGGTATAATTTACTGAGGGATCGCTATACCCTTGCATACTCTGGTGTAGCGGACGTTCTTGAGCAACGGTGATCACTTAACACAAAGCCGCCTGTTCGTAAGTCCTTCTACTCGTATGAAACAAACCTTGATGTTGCAGCCAGTAGCTAATTTTTAAAGTTACGGACTCTCACATACTAAACGATCATGATAAATCAACCTGTATATTACTTTATACTGATAACCTAGTTGATAACCTAACACAACACAATACTGCTGCGAAGGACGTGGGGGATAAATAATTTCTTATGTGAACACTATTATGCTGAATTATAATGGTTTTCAGAAAGCAATCAAGATTAGTTAAACAGCAATGCCGTTGGGCATGCGAAGTGCACGCGTAGAGGCTTCTCTTGCAGGTTGTTTGGTCCACACACGGGGAACTGCAACAGAGTTTGGAGCCATTGTCTCAAAAAAAACATCCTCCCATTTGAAGCCAAAATATTTTAAGTCAAGAAGTCATATTGCAAACTGATTTACATTTATTGCATTAAATTTAAATCTTTAAATTATTCCGGGTACTCCCAGAACTACTGTGAATATCGCAGAGCAATAATCATTAATAATAATTAGTCTGCGTCTATACTGCCTTAATGTTTTTATTTAAACCGGTTGAAATCCACAATGCTTTCAGTTCAATACGAACGAGCTTATGTCTCGCCGCGCTTTTCAAATATTTGGGCGTTGAAAAACAGATGGCAAACATCAAATAAATTTTATCGCCCATTTTGTTTTGTTTTTAGGACTACTGAACTTGAATATTTTTAAACGCCAAGTCGTATGAGAGTCCGGAAGGCCGTAACCCGATGTTTCGCCTCCCATATTGCCTTGAACCGTCAATATCTGAAAGTTTGAGCGTGGAAACGGTGTAATTTCCTCCGCGGGTCCAAACGACCACCCGGTTATATCGCCACGGTACTCTATCGAAACAGTATTTAAGATCAATAGATTTCTTGGTAATGGTATAGTCAATTGTAGCTGATGTGATGATGATGCAAAACTACTGCTGGCATGGTCATATTGATAGTGTCCAACTGTTTGATAATAAACTACCTAACTAACTATTCAACATGACAGAATAAAAAGAATATCGATAGTAAACTGTAGTCAATACTAATGTCATTGTGAATCGATTGAAAATGTCACCTTTTTATTATTATTTTGATAGTTAAACAGACGTGGGTATAGTCGAGTATCTAGACCGGTTTCAGTACAAGCGCGGAAAAAGCCGAGTATACGAGTGCTCTATGAAGAGTCACGAAACCGGTTTTGTATTGTAAAGCTACAGATTATAAAGTCTTGTCTTTGTGTAAAGCTAAATTAACCTATAATAGGCACACAGAAATATGTTACATCGTCGACCGCATCATCGTATAACATCAGGTGAGATTGTGGGAAAGCGCAAGCCTTTTCAGAATATTTAAATCTAATAGGTATGATGTGAAGAAAAGTAATGTCTGTTTTCGTATTAAATGTTTTAATAATATAGTGATTCAGGCTTTCCGGAACCGGAACCCCATTATCAAAAACAATATAAGAAGAAGTATTTAGTGACACTTCCGCTGGAAACAACGCTTATGGCCGAGTTGTGGTGTGCACCACCCTGCCTCCTGCATAAACGGCCCACTGTCGGTCTAGCGCTCGACGAGTCAACATCTCCTGAGTATGCCTCGTGTAGGAGAAACACATGTCGCTTCGTTTTTTGGAAGATTGTGTTGTTTTGTTTGTTGTTAATTCTGTATACTTCCTATTTGCAGTTTATGCGGAAGGGAGGGTGGTACACACCGAGACTCGGCCATAAGCATTGTTTCCAGAGGAAGTGTCACTAAATATATCTTCTTATATCGTTTTTAAATGTTTTAATGTTATATTGCATATACCTCCCGTCAGTCGTCCCAAATGTCATACATTGCTTTATGTCCTTTATATGTTTAGAACGTTTGTAACCTTGCCGTTCCTCATTTTCTTTAGGTAGATATTTATGGTTGCATCAAGTGAGATTCTTATTCAAGTAGAAAAAGTCAAGTCACAGTCACCTAAAAACCTTATACGCCAAAACTAAAGACTTATCTAATAAAATGAAACTACACCAATGTTAGCTATCGCTGGCAATATTTCTTATCTTTGCGGATTTTGACCTATTCTGTTGAAACATCCGTCACTGTATTGTCCTACATTGAGTGATATAGCGTTGATAAAGACCGTCACCGCGCGCGCCAAAGGGTTGAAGTGGCGGTTATAGGGCAATTCAGCCCTAATTATGCCTAACAGGAGACATGAGTACATGATAATGGTTGTCGCGCACATGTGAATAAAACATGTGCGTATTAAGGCGGCGTAGGTGTTTGGTTAGGCGGTAAATGATGCATTGCCTGATGAGATGCTGAGATGAAATAAGAGAGAGAGAGAGTAGATAATACAAAAAGGTAATGACGCAGTATAACAAAATGATGCTATATTTATGGTAAATCACTATGATCAATATGATTGGAAATTCGAATACTTAGTGACTAGGTGACCCGCCAGCGGCTTCGCTCACTTGGTCTTGCTGTAGTAGTGGGAGGGCCTTTGAGATTTCGAGTTCCTGGGTTCAATGCCCGGGTTATTGGAGTTTTCTGACAAAGAAATTCTCAATAGCAGTCTGGAGACTGCAACAGTGGCCCGTAGATGACAATAGGCTCGCCTCAATTTACATAAGACTAAACAATATTCCCTCTAAAGAAACGAAACGTGGGTGTTTCGAACACCGCTGCCAACCTTTTCGAGGATGTAGTTGTGGAGATTTGTTTTGTTGTATTTAAAAACTATTCTTGCTTCGCTCGCTTGGTCTCTGTCAAATAGTGGAAGCGCTATTTTGGAATCTCGTGGTCCTGGGTTCGATCACCGAGTTGGATAGATATTTGCGGGATTTTCTGACAAAGAAATTCTCAATCCAGTCCGGAGTGTGGAACAGTGTCCCATAGATGACAATAGGCTCGCTCCCCTATTACATGGGACCAATATATACGTCGAAACGCAGGTGTTTAACATCGCTGCTTATCCCTTCGAAGATATTTAGGTACGACGATTGAGCTAACCCGTCAGCGGCTTCATTCGCATGGTCTTGGCGCCGCTTTGGGTTTTCGAGGTCCTGGGTTCAATACCCCGGTCGACCGTTATTAGGTGTTTTCTAACATAGAAATTCTCAACAGCAGTCTGGAGTCTGGAACAGTGCTCCGTAAATGGCAATACGCTCGCCTTCTATTACACGGGACTGAATTTTTTTTTATTCCTTTGGCGAAAGGTAGGTGTTTGAAACACCGCTGCCTACCCATTCAATGATGTAGGGCGTGGCGATTTGTTATGCTGGATTTGAAAATAACATGTATTTCATTATGTATAGTATAAAGTACTCTAAAGTACTCTACTTACATTCTTAATTATTAGTAGATTATGCACCGAGGGAGTAAAGCAGTGTCTTACGTCACGGGGACTCTTGAGTTAATCCCTGAGTGCAGCGAGGGCATTAAAATTTTATTCCCGAGAAAGCGAGGTAGTTATGTACAGTCCTGAATGAAGCGTGGGGTAAAACCGCCCAAGACGAAGCCGATAAGACAGACTTTAATTATATATTCCTCGAGGTGCACACTCTACTTTTCATACCTACTGCGTGCCAATAAAACTCGGAGCTTTAAAAAAGCAGTTATTTAGTAAAAAATAAAATAAATTAATAATTAATATTCAAATTGGACAAATTTGTCCCGTTATAGAAGGACAGTGTAATACTTTTGGAAGCAACATTTTATGGAAAGCAATGTTTTAGACTTTCGCGATTGTTAACTAAGTTATAATAATTAATACTCACAAGATGTAAGACCACGATTTAGTTGCTTTTGGAGCACCCGATATTTCGGTACAATTACACGCACCACGTTGAAAATAATAATATTTTATGAAAGTTGAATAACACCAAACACCGGATCGCGGCCACTTCAACTTTGACCTTAAATGCGATGAGAAGGGGCCGTGCGTAACTCATAGCATTGCGGTGCACAACACTCACAACCTACAGGCGTTCGTTTAGCAATGAGAGCATTGCTTTGCTATTGTTGGCTCTTATGTTAAAGCGTTCGTAAATCTCAATTTTGGTGGAAAAAGTAACTCTTTTTAGATTATGGAACGCTGAACAAAGAGAGCCATAAACGACAGACTTTGAGCGCGCCCTCAGAATGCAAAAGAGAGCCATCCGAGCCATCGTGCGGGTGTCACAGGAGACGTCAGTGCAGCCTTTGTTCCGGACTATGAGGATACTGACTGTTCCATGGTGTGGTTTCAGGCTGCTTTGTATGCTAGAGACCACCTGCAGGAATACTCCAAACTAGGAGATGGGTTCAGTTATGGGACGCGGAAAACACACCTGCTGCGTAAAAACTTCAAAACTGGTACATGTGATGGCACCAGCCGTCTACAACCGGCTGCCCCAGGACGTACGTGGGATCAACGTCCACTCGAGGGATGTATATAAGGTCAAATTAAAAAAGTGGCTTTTTGAGCAAGCATTGTATGAATATAACATGACGAATTTAAGAAAAGCCATGAAGTTTTTATTTTAAGTTTATATTTTTTGTAGATGACATAATATGAAATTGTATATTTATAATTACTTTAACTACTAGAATTCTCTAGTCTTATTTTTAATATGTGTATTTTAATTATAAATTCTATTTTATTTTGACATGTAACTTATTGTTATGAATAAAATACTATGACTATGACATTTTCACCCAAAGATTCCCAATTCGAACGCTCTTGTGAGCGTTTTAGCGTTATTTCCGCCAAATTAGTGCTATTCTAACGCACTACTTATAGTACAATCGCGCCTTTTTCCTTTTTCTAATGTATGCTGTCTCCATACCAATAGTTTTCCTACAAGTAACATTCCAAATCCAAATCACTTTACACCCAAGGGAGTTTCATACAAAATTACATCCCCATGCCTTGCTTTACATTGATATTGCGTGATATGTTTTTGGACATTTTCGAGCAGATGGTATGGAAAAATATTTAAAGACCTCTATCCCCTACCCTTAGTAGAACACTCACCGGTGTGCTGGATTTAATTTATTGTTATAGCGTAGATTTTAGCCGTGCCATAGAAGTTCATGCGCGCCTACCAGTTAATCGGGACCCTAGTTTTATATGAGGCCGTGTAGCATAGAGATCAAGCTGCCTTCTTTGATTTATGTAACGGATCAAGAAATAAAAAAAAATTGCCTATTTTTGTGAACCTTGCTAATTATATGATCGATTGTCATTCACCGTCAATGATGATATCATCCAAATAGGCGAAATGCTTTTCAGTTATTGGAGTGTAACTCAAAAACTACTGGACTTTATAACCCATTTGTGCACATATGTGCAAAGTTATCACAGAACGGAAATGAATTAAGTACAAACACAAAGTAGCTACTGTAAAACGTTGAGGAGTTTCCTTGACTGTTCTTCGTCTTGATGACAGTCACTACCCATCTAGGGGTAATGTCAACTTTACCCGATTTACAGCAATTACCTGGTATTGATGTAGGGGGTAAAGTCAACTTTACCCCTACATCAATACAAATTAATCAAGCCCAACACCAGGTAATTGCTGTAAATCGTTGCGGAGTCTTTCGACTCCATTACCAGATCGACTACAGACCTTCATTAAAAAGTAGTGCTTCAAGATACAAAATGAAAAAAAATTAACAAACGCTTTAATCGCCACTACGATGTTCTAATGTTCCCGCCGATGTTCGGCACTGGCCGTCATCAGATCCTGGTGTAATGGTTCGCCTTTTTAATAATTTTCTCTGGACACTCCTCGTCCAAGTCATTTTTGTAAATGCTCAACTATCATATACTTAATTATTTTATGCTCTAATAAACCTCTACCTATTAATATTTATTGATTTAATCTAATCTAATTTGGCCAGTGATCGCCTAGTCTATGGAGGACCTTAACGTTGTGAACCGTCGTAGTACCTAGTTCTTTTCAGGAAGACTTGAGACAAAGATACTGTTTATAGAACTATAGGCTCCTAATTAAATCTTAAGTAATAATAATAATTGAATAATATTTATTCTATTTGAATAATAAAACGTCTATTAAATTGTTGTAAATAAATAAGTAATCAACGAATAATCTTATTTTCATGGATTTCCTAATTAAGTCTAAACCTACTTTAGAGAATACGTAGTTTTGGTTAGGATAAAGCTCATCTAATTATCTAGTCATTTAGAGATATAGAAACCTTGTTATTATTTGACAATGAAGATAGTAAATATGAGTTGAGTTAGTTTCAAAACCATTCTCATTACTTTTCTACAAGTATTCTTAAAGATGAGGAGAACGAGTACGAATGGAACAAGTAAAATGTTTTTGGTAGATTACTAATAATAATGGTTGGTATTTTATTGTCCTTAAGTCGCTCACCTATTTCTGGTTTATTCTAAGAGTTGACTGTTACTGTTTACAGTAGGAGTTATGCTTCTTTAGATTCTCTATATAACATATAGATATAGTGAACTATTATTTTCGGTTCTAAATGTTAGTCATTGGCACTATATTGTTGTATTTTTTTGAATACTACATGATTAATTAAAACACTCACACTACTTTAACACCTTTAATTTGTATCCATTTTCACTGTTAAGAACACTCAAGTAGGCAAGGAACATTTAGCTTACATAATGTATGAAAAACACAACGCTTGCGCGTGTTAATTTTACCTCTGGCGCCATCTAGGCGCTGTGTGGTATAACTAATATAAATAGTTGGGAGCAAATATTACCTCTGGTGCCATCTAGGCACTATGGTGATGAAATAATATATATTTTAAATATAAACTAAACATTCCGCCGCCCAAGGACGACTACAGTCCTTAGCATATCTAATAGTAATAAAATCAAAACAAAACTAACTCTAATTTACTGAGTCAGGCTCATCCAGGGGCAGAGGGCACAACTTTGCGATTGGTCTCTTGAAAACATTATCCTTACATTGTAACGTAACAACTCTTGTTATACCATCTGTACCTGGGTGCTTCTGAATTATACGTCCCAAAAGTCATTTACCTGGCGGGAGCCTGTCATCTTTTACTAACACAATCGTCCCTATAGGAAGATCTGGTTGATTAATGTTCCATTTGTAACGCTGTTGCAGGGTCGTTAAATATTCGTTTTGCCAACGACGCCATAAACACTGCACCATACGTTGAATTATATGCCATCGATTCAACGGACTTAGTTTAACATCAATCAAAGATGGCTCCGGAACACCAATCAAAGGCTCTCCGATAAGGAAATGAGCAGGGGTCAAAGGAGGTTCATCTAGAGTTGAATTCATAAGTGTGAGTGGACGAGAGTTTACACAAGCCTCAACTTGATATAAGAGAGTAGTTAACTCTTCGTACGTGAGGAAAGTTTGGCCTATTACTCGTTTTATATGACCTTTAATGCTTTTCACTCCGGATTCCCAAATACCTCCGAAATGAGGAGCACTGGGGGGTATAAACATCCATTGCGTGTGATCATCAGCCAGAAGTTCAGAAATTTCAGTTACGGTCTGAGATTTTGAATTCCTGAATGCCAAATCAAGTTCTCGTGACGCGCCTACAAAGTTCGTTCCGTGATCACTCCAAATTTCCATGCAGTGACCACGTCGAGCAGTGAAACGTCGAAACGCGGCAATAAACGCAGCAGAAGTAAGATCAGTTACCAACTCTAAATGAATGGCCTTTGTTACAGTGCACACAAATAAACAAACATAAGTTTTACAGGTCCTTTTGCATCTACCAGGATACAATTTTATTGTAAAAGGCCCGCAAAAGTCTACTCCACTTGTGACGAACGGACGACTAGGCTTAACCCGAAATTTAGGTAAGTTTGCCATAAATGGCACTAGTGGGGTAGCCTTTTGTTTAAAACATGGTATACATTTTTTGATTACATATTTAACGAGATTTTTCACTCTTATAATCCAAAACCTTTGTCGGATGAAGTTTAAAGTAAGTTGGTGTCCTCCATGCAGAGATTTCACATGTGCGTTTAAAACGATCAGCTTAGACAGAGCACAATCACCACTTAAAACAATAGGATTTTTCATATCATTTGGAATCTCCGCATGAGCGAGCCGACCACCAACACGAACTATACCTTGGTCATCAATAAAGGGATGAAGCACGTATATTTTACTCGACCTTTGAATTTGCTTATCGGATGACAATCGGTAGATCTCATCTCGAAAAGTGATGGATTGTGACAATTTGATGCAACGATTTAGTGCATTATCAAGCTCACTAGTGGTCAAATAAGTCGGTTCAGTAGACAGTTCCTTAGTTATCTTAGCTTTAATTCGATTTATGTAACGATAACAATAAGCAGTCACTTTTATTAATTTTGACAATGTTGAAAATCGTTTTAGATGAGAAATGGCATCATCATTTTCAAGAACATTAACATTGGACAGTATTTTAGCTGGAGGTTTCATTTCCAAATCTGTTAAAGGAATATCGGCTGAAGAATGCTCACTCTCATATGCATTATGTAAGATTTGAGGACCATTCCACCATAGTTCGGACTGCTGGAGATCATCAGGGTAAACTCCCCGGGATGCCAAATCAGCAGGATTATTTGATGAACTGATATGTTGCCATTGATTACTATTAGTGAGAGTCAAAATTTCTGACGTGCGATTTGCAACAAAGGTAGTCCATGTATTTGGTGTTTTACGCAGCCACGCCAAAACGATGGTAGAATCTGTCCAAGCGTATACATCATCATCGGGTATATTCAAAATAGTTTGAACATGTCGGATCATTTTTGCCAAGAGAACTGCACCACAGAGTTCTAGACGTGGAAGAGAAATCTGTTTAACCGGTGCGACCTTTGACTTTGCAATAACAAGTTTTACTGCTATCTCACTATCAGCTCTTAGAACTCTGAGGTACACCGCTCCAGCATAAGCAGTACAAGAGGCATCACTAAACCCATGCAGTTCCCGTTTAGCGGTGTTATGTGAAACTCCAAGCCATCGTGGGAACTGAATGTGTTCAATATGTATGAAACGATCGAGGTAAGTACGCCATTCTTCTATAAGATCAGTGGGTAATTCTTCGTCCCAATCTAGGCCAGCTAACCAGAGCTTTTGCATAAATATTTTAAGTATAATAATTGCAGGTGTTAACCATCCTAGTGGGTCGAAAGATTTCGCAATAGTGGACAATACATTTCTTTTGGTAATTGTATCATTACAATGATTAAAATTTAAACTGAGTTCGAAATTATCAGTTTCAGAGTTCCATGTAATACCTAATGTTTTGATTGTGTCTTCAACTTTAATATTTACTGCACTTTGAGACTCTTTGTCAACATTGGGAATTTGTGACAACACCACTTTACTGTTTGAGGACCACTTGTGTAAAGGAAACCCACCGCGTGCCAAAAGATCCGTCAACCCCCTTTGTAACTTTACAGCGTCTGTCGATGTGGACGCACCCGTCATCAAATCATCCATATACACATCGCTTTTCAGGATTTCAGCTTCAGTGGGAAAATCATGCTTTTCATCTTCAGCTAGTTGATGAAGTGTGCGAATGGCTAAGAATGGAGCACAAGATGTTCCATACGTAACGGTAAGTAGTCTATATTCCTTTATAGGCTGGGAAGGAGACTCTCGCCATAAAATTCTCTGATAGTCCACGTCGTTTTTAGCTACTAAAATCTGTCTGTACATCTGGCGAATATCCGCGACTAGGCAATATTTATGCTGTCTCCATCGCATTATTAAATCTCTGACATCTTGTTGAAGCGGACAACCAATAAGAAGTTCATTATTTAACGATTTTCCTTTTTCAGGTGCAGCGCTTCCATCGAAGACTACACGTAGTTTGGTGCTTAGACTATTCGGCTTAAGAACAGCGTGGTGAGGTAAGTAGTAGACCTTCTGTGTTTCTATTTCTTTTTCAGGTACCATCATCATATGACCTTGTGATTCATACTGCTTCAGGAATTTGTGATATTCTTCCTTGAAATCAGGCTTGCGTGTAAACCGTTGCTCCATCTGTTGCAAGCGGCTGACGGCAAGTGGCTTAGCATCACCAAGGTTTGTGGGTGGATCATTTTTAAAAGGTAAGCGTACAACGTAACGACCGACGTCATTGCGAGTGTGAGTATTTTTGAAGTGTTCTTCACATTGTGTTTCTAACTCGGTCACCGGTCTTTTGTTGGGTAAATTCTCTTCTATCTCCCAGAAGCGTCTGAGTAACTGATCTGTCTCAACATTAGTTTGCATAACAACCATATTGTGTTCGTACGCAGCCGGATCAGTTTGTGAAACTCTGCCTGAGATTAACCAACCAAGGCAAGAGTTGAGTGCAATAAGAGAATTACTCTTGTATAAGCCTTCTAGTAGTATGTGTGCGTGCACGTCGGCACCAAGCAAAACGTCTATCGATCCTGGCTTGTGAAAGTTTGGATCCGCCAGATCCAACTGCATAGATGAAGGCCAGGTATCTTGTGAAAATTCGCGTGAAGGCAATAATGAAGTGAGTTTCTTTAAAACATATGCATTAACTTTAAATCTCGATGCATTATCTTTTGTGGAGTGGACTGTAAGTGTTACCATAGACCTTGTAGTTACCACCGATGTGTTAGAAATTCCAGAGATTTTGCCAATCACAGGAGTGCGGTTAAGCTGCAACAACTGCACCGCAGCTTCAGAGATGAAAGAACCCTGTGAACCCTGATCAACCAGCGCTCTTAATGCGTAAGTCCCACTGTTCTTTGAATTCACATTAATTATAGCCGTAGCTAAAATGACTAGATCATCTTTTGTTTCAGAATTCAGGTTAACGCTGATGTTACAAGAAGTCTTAGGTACAGTGTTATTTCCCTTTGGGGTTTCTTTCTCTTTATCTGTTCCAACCGCCGTGTCATTCTTAAAAAAAGCAAGGTGCAGTAAAGTATGATGACGACGTCCACACTTTTTGCACACTGTACTCTGTCTACAGTTAAATACCGAATGACCTTTGACAAGGCAGTTATAACATATGTTGTTTTTCTTAACAAAATCTTGACGTTCAGGAACAGAAAGTAAGGTAAAACTCTTACAGTGGCAAATATAATGACTCTGTGAGCAGTAAGTACAAGTGCTTTCGACTTCGGTCGAAAAACTTTTGACCGTTCTAACCTTAGATGATTGTTGAACGGTTTTTTGAGTATTTCTTTGTGGAGGTTGTGATAGATTAACCATTTCCATGGCTCGAAATCGTTTCTCAAGAAAACTATTTAAATCGTCGTAGGTAGGGATGGTTGTAGAATTTTCCAAAGATTGCTCCCAAAGTTTGTGAGATTCAATGTCTAACTTTGAGACTAGGATATGCACGACTATTGCATTCCAGGAATCAATTTGCAAGTTTATTAGTGAAGTGAGGCACTGGCTTGAGGTATCCAAAAGATCCTTTATACCCTTTGCAGATTCCGTTGTTAATGACTTTTGACTTAAGAAACGACTGAGGATGTTATTGACAATCATTCTCTTATTTTCATATCTTTCATTCAATTTTTTCCAGGCATCGTCATAGTTAGCTTCAGTTAGAGAGTAATTTTTTAGTAGTTGTTCAGCTTCACCAGATAAGCTTGACTTTAAATAATGGTGTTTTTCGATTTTAGTCAAACGATCATCATTATGAATTAACGAGCGAAATAAATCTCTAAAACTCATCCATTGATTATAATCGCCAGAAAATTGTGGTATTGAGATCGGTGGAAGCTTTGGTCTCATCTTAGGAAGCTCTGAATGTGTATCAGAAATAGCAGTATCAAATTTATCTTGTTTTAGCTCATATGACTTATCTTTAAGCCATGTCATTAACTCCAGATAATTTTCTTCGGTTTGATTAAAATTCGAGTCTAAGTCAAGGTTGTGTTCGGATTCTAAAGTTTTAGCATCTATCGATCCAACAAGAGCTTCATAATTCTTGTTATAACTTGCCCAATAATCATGTAAAGTCTCTATACGTGAATCCAAAAACCCTCTTGTTCGCTTATCCTTAGCACATTTTTTTGAATTTGCAAGTAATTTTTCAATCTTGGCTGAGTTCTGTATCACCTGTGTGATATGATGTTTTGTTTGTTTATCCGCCATAGTATAAAGTTAATAAAATATTGCGGGTAGACACCAAAGTTAACTATGTATTTTCAATGTCACTTATTCAATTAACAAAGTTCATAGTTACGTTCACCATAAAACGTGTAGTACTTTTTTAAGAAAAAAAACAAGTCCTAAATCACATCCAGAAGAAAGTTAAAACTGATCAAATTTTCTAACTGTTTTTCACATTATTTTTCTAAGTCTTTTTTACTCCTAAATTGTACTAAGTTAAAAACTGATCAAAATATTCTATGTCTTTTTTACTCGCAAATTTTCTAAGTCTTTTTGCACTTCAAATTTTACTAAGTGTTTTTACTCACGAATTCGGCTGTCTTTTTAACTCTGATTTTTTCTATGTCCGTTTTTACACTGTTCACTTCACTGCCTGCACTAAGTTAATATTTGCACTTTACTCACAGTTTATCCGGCTCGAAGGACCATATGATTAATTAAAACACTCACACTACTTTAACACCTTTAATTTGTATCCATTTTCACTGTTAAGAACACTCAAGTAGGCAAGGAACATTTAGCTTACATAATGTATGAAAAACACAACGCTTGCGCGTGTTAATTTTACCTCTGGCGCCATCTAGGCGCTGTGTGGTATAACTAATATAAATAGTTGGGAGCAAATATTACCTCTGGTGCCATCTAGGCACTATGGTGATGAAATAATATATATTTTAAATATAAACTAAACACTACATAAGATTATAAAGCTCTGATAATAGTCGAGTATTCTGTTGTAATTTCTTTCATTTAATTTATATAATAAGTATTCTCCTTAGTTATGTTTGGTTAAGACGATTGGTTATTTTGAACACTTTCATTTAATATAATTGTATTAGGCTGTTCACAATTTCACATGTATACAAAGTCTAATGCAATTTAGTGGAAGGAATCTTTTAGTGTTTCCGAGGACTTGCAACCACGGTTACTAGGGTTAAGGCCTTTACTGAATTCAAATGCTCCCCTTTGGCACACCAGATCCCTTCCTGACTCCTTGCGCTGGCGCACACTATACGAATTCAATGCTGAGATATTGCTTCCTAATAGATTTGTTAGGTATATATTTTACAAGTTTATTTCTGATATCGCCTCACAGTTTTACTTTAAAGGCATGTATTTTATATCCTGATTTATGATATTTCATACAGACTTTATGTTGAAAAATAATTTATTTCATGCTAGTTATCATAGCATAATAGTAATTCATATTTTGAAATAGTTTCTTTGTCTATTGTTGTTTTGATAGGTATTTATTTTTACCTTACTGGATAATTATAACAATCTGACAGATTTTGTCGTTGAGATATACAAATTTGAAGATATCTAGCATATTTAACTAGAATTGATAGAATCTACCAATGACAAATGGGAAAGTCTCTCTGCACTTTTAGCTTCAAGAAAATCCACGGAACGAATTTTATTCCAGCCGTTGGCAAACGTTATCAACAATTAGCCTCAATATTTTTAGAAGCGTACGTCGTACGTCTTTACGTCTTCTGACTCTGTTTTTTTTAATTTGTCTTCCATGTACAGACTTTTTGGCCTATACTCCTTTATTATAAGTATAGAAGTATAGAAGATATAGAAGATATATAGAAGATAACATGTACATATATCATTATATATAGTATAAAGTACTCTGGGAGTAGTATTGCAAAAATAAAAATACGTGTTACATTCTTGATATTATAATTATAATTACACCTCTACCTTATGTCCCCTTATTTTGGAATTTAACCTCTCAGCGGTCCACTTGCCTACAATAAATTGATGGCTTTATAAAATTTATTTTATTAATTCAAGGACCTGCATATGTATTTCCATGCGTTACCTATACTTACTTGAGAAATATTCGGGCCTTGATCGCAAATAGGCATTGTGGACTCACAAATGGATGACGGGCCATTTATACCTGTTTTGCCAGTCGCGGCAGAAATATAATATACCCTTAATAAGTACAAAGGCATGTTAAGTTAATTGGCACTTAGCCAAGAGCAAGTAATTTACTCTAAAGATATTAAGTTTCGCACCCAAGTTCCGCACAATGTTAGGTCAAGCGCTTTGAGAACCAATTTCATTTGACTATCCGTTTAGGGCTAACAATGACGAGGGTACAAAGGTAGTGCTGTTAGGTATGGTCAACCATTCATTTGTATTCTACATCCAAATTTTATTAGCGCATAAATATACACAAAAAATCAATATAGTACCAGCTATTTTTCAAGTTCCCAACTTCTAGATAATTAGATTCTTGAAAATAAAATATGAGCATTCAAAGAAATTACCAGTTTAATATCTTATGAAGAACATGTGCCATTCTGTATGTGTAATTATTTTACGAAAAATTAATAAAGCTTCCGCTTAGTACCTAGCTATTAATCTGTAAGGACGCAGAGAGAAATGAACGATTAGTGCGAGGCAAAAACGAGCGCACCGCCCTCAAGATCCTGAAGAATGCTTCCGGATGAAGCCGAACAAATGTCGTTCGTGATACCGAGAACACGTAAGTCTCACGTTGTTCCTGTTTTATTATTACAAGAGGGACGGTACGTGTTTATAAGAATTTCTAAAAAGTATCATCATTGGCTACAAGCAATCCCTTAAAGGTTCTATCCCGTCCATATATTATTATAGCCCCCATTACTCAGCAGGCCCACGTGTGCTTACCTTCCCTGGGGCACAATTACCGTCTGGGTCAAACGGTCAGGATGACTAGGTATTTTATAGAAAAAGGATAAGTGATAAGATAAAGGACTTTCTGGCAACCCTAATATTGAAATATTTGAGGGATGTTCATAATTTCATATAAAGATTTATTGTTTCAATCCACCTTCTATTCTAGTGCGGGGGTGCCAGTGTGTAAACGTTATTATTAATCGATACTTTAGCATCTAAACTATACAAAAAAGCTTAATATGTACTTTTTATTATTATTTTATGGTATTTGTCGCTGAGCGACCACATCACCTAATTATGCCATAATACATACTAACTTCCTAACTTCTAATGCTAGGTTAGCTCTATACAGTTTCACCGCCTGATCTGACATGGGACTCGCTAGAATACTGTTGCAGTATCCGACCTCTATCAACCTTGCTCGGTTGAAGCATGACCTTTTATAGATTTCATTCCGCACACACTCCGTCAAGATATGGTGCATATCCTCAACAACCCCACACTCAGTACAATTGGGAGATGGATCTTTCTTCATCAAAAATTAGAACTTTGACGTAATGTGTGTAGAGCGCTGCCTGAGGGCTGTGACTAACATTTTCCGGCTCATAATATTGTTATCAATAGAGGGTATATTTATTGTTATACCATGCTGATACATTACCCATATTGATACCATGGATATTTATTTATTTCTTGTTGGACATGTACTTAGGTACATACTTAGCTTTTTGTATAGTTTTGTACTTCATCCGCTAACGGTGGCCTGTACGTTATATTATCTTGAGTAACACTCACCAATGTAGTATACAATAGAACGGACTTTTGTACAAGATACCAACTCAAGCTAGGAAAAATTCAATTCATGTACCTTAAAAAAGGATGAGTTATATTTTTACTTTCAAAGATGAGATGATAAAATTTTAAAGAAAAGTTTTTCTCATCAGCAAGTTAGTAAACTGGGTTAATAATTACTAAGTCTCTAAAGTTAGCCAACTTAACTTGAAGTGGGTTCGTTTAATTTTGACATGAGTCTTTAATTTATATTGTTTGATCTCTTCGAAAAGGTTCTTACGTTGTGATAAAAGTCGATCCGTTTGATAACGTTGTCCGTTACAAAGTTAGTAGAGGTTTATTGAAATTTCTAGTTTAAAGGTTACCAAGCTAGGTAACTAATTAAGTTTGAAATGGTAAAAATATGAAGGATATTTTAGATGTGGTAATTCCTTGGGCTCAGTAGCCGAAGCTTGGGTCTCCGCGGTGATGCCAAGAGGAATCAATGGGCCTGCCAGTGACGGGAGATTGCTGTCGGGCCCGAGAACCGCTCCTATGGGCTTTCTTTCCCTTTCTCCAAGTCCTCATGGGAGCGATCACTGTAGGTTGCGATGGTCTATGGGCGCCACCGCAATTGAGGCGGGCTGGGCGGTGGCGTATGGGCAGCACCGCGGCTGAGAGAAGGAAGCCGCGGCGGGAAAAGAGTGCTGGTTTTACGGGGCACCCCTCTACCTTCCGCGGCCTTGACGGGTCCGCCACCGCATGAGAAGATCTTTTTACCAAACCCGCTTTCAAAGTTTCAGCTCTCTGGTTAAACAAACAAAATCCATTTGCATTTCAATAAACGATTCTAGATATTCCGAATATTCCAATATGCGTTTGCAATATCGATTACACGTATGGCAGCACATAATACAGAATAGTATGTGTATTCATCAGATTCAATCAGATGAGACGGTGGATATTATGGTCTAATTGCAATCGTAACAGATCATATGTATCTAGGCCCTATTGCACAAAACGCCTTGTGCTTTGGTTTGAATAAACTATAAGAAATGTATTAGGTAAAATTAGATGCAAATCCTGAAAAAACTTTTTGTGAAATATAATTTATTTCTTCACGGTGAAACGTCTAAACGTATTAGCTGATTTTCGGAATGAAAATAGCTCTTATACATGGTTAACATAATGTTACTTTTTGTCCCAATTCAATTGGTAGTTTCCAGGGATAGCAATACCTTAGTCTACGCAAACTGAAATAACCAATAAATAATACCGGAAATATAATTAATTACCAATAAATAAATACAGGAAAATGCCGGCACAAATAATGCTTAGTTTATGTGACTACTGACGGGTTTACAGTTTCAGAGCTGTATTAGGAAACTGTATATTTGATAAGCTTCACCTATTTCCTCCCTGCATGAGGGCTGAGATCACAGATCACAGAAACAAGGGAGATATGAAAAGGGGGCGGGGCCGGTGTCACAGCAATATGCCCAAAAACACATTGCTCGCGGCGGTTTGCAACTTTTGTATTATTTGACTGAACGCCGGTCACGATGTTGCATGTAAATAGTTCACAACGCTTGCTCTGTAGTGGTGGGCAGTGACATCGTTACATAACATCTCACCTTTTCAAGGAATTAACTACAAACAACTCAGTTCATAATTATAAGGATATACTCTCTCGTCTTTAACAAGCAATAACAATCATCATCATCATCATCTCAGCCGTAGGACTTCCACTGCTGAACATTGACCTCCCCCATAATTTTCTAAAAGGAATGGTTGGAAGCGGCCGGCATCCAACGTCGTCCTACTAACTTTTATCAGGTCGTCAGTCCAACTTGTCGGTGGACGACCTACGCTGTGCTTGCCGGTCCGTGGTCGCCACTCTAGAACCTTTCGGCCCCAGCAATAACAATACTTGAAGACAAATATGCTTGCATTAATCCTCCCTGCCACATATGCAATTATTTAAAATTGTAATAAAATAAATACATTGACAAAAAACGTAATTGAAATAATCCCGAGTATTTTACCCGTCTGTCTTGGTGGAGGCTCTATTGATTTTGGAACGCGCCAATAGTGTTTTTTAAATTATACATTTATTTACATAAAATTGTCGTACATAAATGCGTCTTTGATACTTTCCTAAATTTAATAAATAGGTTTGATTTGAAACAAATAAATTTGTTCGTATTTGGAAAATTATTCAAAATTAGATTCGAGTGATTTGAAGAATAACTTAATGAGAAAAAAAATGTATTGTCGTATCTTTGACAGGCCGGTTGGCGCAGTTGATAGCACCCCTGCCTTCTGAGCCGCTGGTCCCGGGTTCGATCCCCGGACAGGTCAAACATTTGTGTGCATGAACATGTCTGTTTGATCTGTGTCTGGGTGTGTATATGTATATAAGTATGTATATCAGTCATCAGGTTACCATAGTACAGGCTATGCCTAGTTTGGGGCCTTTGTGTGGATGTTGTGTGGATGTTGTCCCATCTTGGATAGTGTGAGATGTGTATATGTCCATACCTCCCGTGACACAGGGTGTCACAATCTTAGTGGGTATTAGAAAGGTTATTTGACGTTTTTTAATTTATACCATAGCAAATGACTTATATCCGACAGTTACATAGATCCAATCATTTATAAATTAAATTAGCTTTGCTGCTCTTGAAAATTCCGCCCAGTGCAACACCACATACCTATTTCATTAATTAGTTTTCCGCTCTTGACAGTGCATTCGTATCGCTCGTGTGGGGCGTGGTGTGTATATCCATCAAACAGTCGCATATTCAGGCGAACTCTTGATACTGCAAGTATTTACTACATAAAAAGTAGTAGTGGCAAATTGATGCTGCTATAAGTGTGACCAGAATTACCTACCTTATGCACAATTTAGAATAGGCAGCCTCTGTAACTTACTGAGAGGTTAAAACTATTATTGATTTATCTTTACAAATAAAAGCTCTTTCATCTCATTCAAAATCATCCATTTTGATCCCACTGCTGGAACTCGAGCCTTCCTCTCAGAGAGAGGAGTTAGGCCATAATCCACCACAGTGCGGATTGATGGATAGATTAGTGGCCACCCCATTTCGAAGTTTTAGACTTATTATGCGCCCACTTTGGGCAGAGAGAGAGCTCTGATCTGTGTCATGGCTTGGATAATGACTAGATAGTTTTTGGATTTTGGAAAATGTATAATTAAAATGTAATTACTTGAAGTTAAACTAGGCAATCACTGTAATTCACTATTGCGTGTTTAGTGTTAGAACGGTATATTATCTGGACAGCGGTTTGCATCTCCGTGAGATTTTGCGGAACACTCGTGAACTGCAGAATAGTTGCAGCCAATAGTTGCATTGGACCGAAGCTTGGATCGAAGATTGGAAAGCAGATATAGAGGGACTGCCGAGTTATTCTGTTTGTTTCCCCCTTATTCTTCCAGCCCCTTCTCTCCCTAACTAACAGAACAGACTTGCAGAGCTGATGCTGCTCCGTGCGACGCATCTGGGTCTTCAAGTACCATCCACTAAACCGAAGATGACCAGTCAGATAAGCGAAGATAATAGTTTAATATAATATATAATATATTATTCTATATAATGCATAACCAGGGATAGTAGAAATATTTATTGTTCTACTGTTTATGGTGGGATGAAAACAGTACCCAACACTGACTGTTCCTGATTTTGTGAAACTCTAAATCAGACATAACATTAACATTATGAGCCTATAATGCTCCCAGTGCTGGGACTCGATTCTTTCTCTCAGAGAGAGAAGTTGGGCCTATCAACAATTAATCCACGCGGGCATAGTACAAGCGCAAGCTCCGCTGCAAGCGTATCGCATTTTTTATTGAAATAAACCCATCATGGTTATTAAACGACGATGTGTACAACTTTGTGTTTGAAATATTGTCGTAAGTCGCTCTACAAAGTTATAGTAATGCATCCACCGCTTGACGAAATCGTGACCTACGACTCGACAGGACAGCCGTGCGATTCTCTAATGAATTGTCGATGCGCTCGTCGACAAACTCACCGTTATCAAATACTTTATGAGATATCGCCCTTATACACAAGGTTGTTTTTCCAACGTTTCTTGTCCCTTGTCATCTCGTCATTTGTTTCACGGATGTTGTCAAAGATGCAACGATGTTCGCTCTTAGAGAATCGCACGGCTGGACTTAAAACAGAAATGACGAAATGCCAAGAAACGTTGGAAAAACAAGCGTATGTACAAGGGCGATATCTTATAAAGTATTTGACATCGGTGAGCTCGTCGACGAATCATTAGAGAATCGCACGGCAAGACAAAAAGGACTTAATGACAGACTTATTTATGTGACTTGACTTTGACTACTTAAATAAAAACCTGCCAAGTGCGAGTTGGACTCGCAAACAAAGGGTTCCGTTCCATTATCTATAAACCTCCCATAGTACAAAAAATATTTTTTGTCGTTTTTTGTAGATAATGGTACGGAACCTTTCATGCGCGTCTCTGACTCGCACTTGGCCGGTTTTTAGTGAATGTTGTTATAGCGGCAACAGAAATACATCATGTGTGACAATTTCAACGGTCTAACTATCACGGTTTATAAGATACAGCCTTGAGACAGACGGACAGACAGACAGACAGACAAACGGACGGACAACAGAGTCTTAGTAATAGGGTCCTGTTTTACCATTTCTTTTTATGGGATAGGTTGGTAAACGAGCAAGCGGCTCAACTGATGGTAAGATTTGTTGCCGTTGAGGAAGGATGATAGGAAGGAAGAGATAGAAGGGGTGAGGGTGGAGGGGAAAGGGAAGGAGAGGAAGAACGGGGAAGAGGGGAATCGGGCCTCCGGAACCTCCCACAAACCGATGAAACGCAATAGCAAGCTATGTTACTTCACGTCGGTGTTATGTGAGAGTGAGGTACTTCCCCGGTCGTGCCGGCCAATTCGGCTGTAGAGTTGCAGCGTGGCAATACCACAAAAAAAAAAAACATCTATTAAGTTAAATACCATTTGGGTACGGAACCCACACATTAAAGTAACTATAGGTATACATTTACTTAAATAACTCTAGCAAAGGACAATTCACATTTTTTCGAGTCCACTTAAAGGATAAAGTACACTCATATGACGTATTTAGGTAAACAAAATAATGATACCAACAATTTCCTACTGAGGGAAATCCGCGCTCATGGAAATCCGAGGACAAAGCTAATCACGCCATGTGACGCCTCACAAACTTAATTAAACTATTCCCCCATGTGTCACAGATTAGCAATCAGTTACTAACGCGGATACTCTGTAAAGGCTGGTTTACACTGAGCTAACAGAACATTTTTTTATTTAAGTAACTTTCAGCCAGTTGCAGAAACGATCTTTAACTTTTAAAGACGTCATTAAATTTTAATCTAACATTCAATCATTGCACAAACGAAAGTTTTAAAGTTCCGTTAATTTTATCTAAAAAAACGTTAATTTATCCATTATCGTGTATTTTGAGTTGCACAAAACCTCATTAGTGCTTCAAGGAACTTTCAATTGACAGATCACGGATTAAAATGTAATTGGTCAACAATCATCCTTTATACTGACTTTAAAAAAATTAAAAATTGGGTCAGATTTTATTCACAAAAAAATTAAGGTTTGGACTATGTTCTTAATGAAAGACGATGGTCACACAGTCCTAAGGACTATAGGCACTATTATTTATTCTGTGCCGCGGCTACAGTGCCGGTTGTATACAAACAGCACGCAGTAACTACAACATTGTCTGGGAGAGGGAACCTCAAGCATCGTGAATGTTTGATGAACATTTGTTTCCACGACAAGTTAGCTGGAGATAATTAAATGAATGCACTTCCCAGAAATCACGATATAGATAATATTACCGTGTTATTTGTAGCATGTCATATCAGTAGTACTCGTACTAATAGTATAGTGTTCATGATGATTGTTAACATGGGCATTGAAGATCATTGACATTTTGAAATAAAGTTAGCGAAAGCTTGGCCTTCGACCTCGCCATGAAAGGCTTATATTGCCTCGTGGGCTCAAAACTCGACCGCGCTTCGCTTAGAAGCACGCTCGGCCTTCGGCCTCGCTTTGCTTAGGAGCACACTATACACGTATAAAATATAGTAGGAATGTAACATTAGCACCAATGGTAATAATATATATCTGATATTAATATACACGTTAAAACTACTGGCCAGGTCTCGATCAAACTTAAATGGTACCAATTAATTAATTAAATGGGACCACACGAGAATTACCAGCTGTCAAATAAAAACGCCGCCGCCGCACTACACCGACTAATAGATGATAAAAGTATGTCGATCAACTTACATAATATATTTCAGACTTCACTTCAGACAAACTTTATTTTTATTGTTGGGTATGACACTTTTCTAGTACATGGTAATAATATGATATTACAAGAGTACGTATTGTCATATCCTTTTTGTATTATCTCGCTATGTTATTGTTATTTTTCCATTGCTTTTTATATCCATGTTTACTTATGTTTTAAAAACGCGCCCATGTCGATGAATTTTAAATATATACATTCCATCCTAAGGTTGCCTGGAAGAGATTGCTTTTAGCAATAAGGCCGCCCATTGTGACACAACTTTTGTAATCATTACATTTACGTTTTCATATTGTTAAGTTTTTGTGAACAATAAAGTATTATCTATCTATCTATCTACTTTATTTGTTATTAAACTCTATAATCTTTTAGAAATTGAACACATGTAGCTTTTGAGTTATAGGGTCAATAATACATAATATAACATATAGATTTCGTAACAGGAATACGAATCGTTTGAGAACCTTCGAAGTCGGTTATAAAGCTATTGATTGTCATATTTTTAATCGACCTCGAGGGCCCAGAGTACAGATTTTGTTATTAAAAATAGTGGCGATTGAGATTCTTTATTCATCACAATTACACACTATATAATATTCATAATAATTATAATCAGCTCATTTTGTTCCCACTGTTGGGAGTCGAGCCTTACTTTCAGAGAGAGGAGTTGGGCCATAATTGACCACGCAGGCCCAGTGCGACTTGGTGGATAGGTTAGTGGCCAACCCATGTAGAAGTTTTCAGGCCGCCCGAAGGCCTTCGACATAGCCTAACGACTGTTGTGCTAAGACAAACAACCGGAACCGACGGCTTAACGTGCCCTCCGAAGCACGGAGCTATGGAGGATACAAATATTAATACCACAACAAATAAGCTTTACTTTTAGGTGTAGATGAAACTCTAGTACAACCACACAACAGTAGTTAAATGGAAGTCAGATTCGTTTTTTTAATAATTACTTACTAGAGTAAGTAATTATTATCTACCCAGCGAGCGGCCTCCTAAGGACTAGACCGGTATCCCGTATCCAGACGCCTTTCCTGTAAGTACCCACCTTATACCTTACCTAAGTTCCGCAACGAGTACAGTCATGCATGACAATATTTTCGATATAGTCAAGCATGACATCTACCTTGTATAGATAAAAACATCTATTTCACTTAAAAACACATCTTTGTCTAATTGTGCCTGGTAATATTTCTCGTTCACGTAATAAATCAGTACAAAAAAAGAATACAATTTTTATGAAGCTATAAATTAAGAAAAATGGTTATTTTCAGAAATGGCGTACTTACACAAAGGCACTTAAATATATTCTGTCTCAAACTGACTCCGGCTCTAAGTGAACTATAATTTTAGGTGTTTCAATCTATATATACGAGTACCATCACACCTGTACATCGCTAAAGGGATCAGTAGAGGCATATAAACATCAATGCTCCTCCAGTCATTAAATCTCAACACAGTAGATTTATTTTAAGAAAACTATTTTATAAAAAGATACGATCCTATAGTCATCCTATCCTTTATTTTTATTTCACAATTCTAGAATTCTAGAACATCTAGTTAGTCTAGTTTTACTAGTATAAATATTGTAGCCTTTTGCTTGAATGTAGCATGCATATGTTTACTCTACTCCTTTTATCAAACTAAACTTCAGTTTTTACTTTGCTATAAGTTTTTACGTTTCGTAGTTTAGAAATGCCAGATGGACATTTATTTCTCATTCTTTAAGGAACTTTTTTGCTAAGCGAATATGCCGCTCCGTTTGGCAATAATAGATACTAACAAAACCGTAATATATTAGCATTTTTGCTAGCATCTAAATGTTCGTTGGTCTTCCTGTACAGGTTTTCAGCCAATCTTGACGAAACTTGGTAGGCATGTTCTACTATTTAATATTTGATTTTGAGTACAGAGGAAAAAGGGGGTCTTAACAGAGGGAAATTTGCTGCGGCGTTATTTAATGACCGATTTTTATAAAACTTGGTACACGTAGTAGTAGTACATGAATTTAAAAGAGAAATTTCGTATAAGGGCATAATTGGTCAAGTGGTTTCCGAGAAATAGGTTGTAAAGTACTGCGAATAATTGCCGCTGATAAGACTATGTGCTCGCGAGGTCTACTGTTCGCAAAACTTCTAGTTTTTAATATACTTACTTAAATATCTCAATGAATACTCAAATAAATACAACAACACGTCATCATCATCATCATCTCAGCCGTAGGACGTCCACTGCTGAACATAGGTCTCCCCCATGATTTTCCAAAAGGACCGGTTGGAAGCGGCCTGCATCGAACGTCGTCCTGCGACCTTCCTCAGGTCGTCTGTCCACCGTGTCGGTGGACGACCTACGCTGCGCTTGCCGGTCCGTGGTCTCCACTCCAGAACCTTTCGACCCCATCGGCCATCTGTTCTGCGTGCTATGTGCCCTGCCCACTTCCACTTCAACTGGCTAATCTTCTGGGCTATGTCGGTGACTTTCGTTCTCCTACGGATCTCCTCATTTCTGATTCGATCACGTAGAGAAACCCCGAGCATAGCCCTCTCCATAGCTCGTTGTGCGACTTTGAGCTTTTCTATGAGGCCCATAGTAAGAGACCACGTTTCAGTGCCATAAGTCATCACTGGTAACACACATTGGTCGAAGACTCTTGTCTTGAGGCACTGAGGTATTTTTGACGAGAAGTCTTCGCGAAGTTTCCGGAACGCTGCCCAGCCGAGTTGGATTCGACGATTGACCTCTTTCTCGAAGTTGGACCTGCCTAGTTTGACTGTCTGTCCCAGGTAAATGTACTCGTCAACAAGTTCGAGAACTGAGTTCCCAACTGATATTGGGGTAGGTACAACATGGGCATTAGACATAATTTTCGTCTTGTCCATGTTCATCGAGCATTGTACTGAGGTCTTCCATGGATTCTGCCATGACTACAATATCGTCGGCAAATCGAAGGTGAGTGATGTATTCGCCGTTAACATTGATGCCAAGTCCTTGCCATTCCAGAAGCTTGAAGGCGTCTTCCAATGTAGCGGTGAACAGTTTCGGAGATATAACGTCTCCCTGTCTCACGCCTCTTTGCAATGGAATTGTCTTCGAACTCTGCTCCTGTACTCGGACTGACATGTAGGCGTTTTTGTACAAACACTTCAGCACTTCAATATACCGATAGTCAATACGGCACCGCTGGAGAGACTCAAGCACTGCCCACGTCTCGATCGAATCAAAGGCTTTCTCATAGTCCACAAACGCTAGACAAAGAGGCAAGATATACTCTTCGGTCTTCTGTATAACTTGCCGTAGCGTGTGGATGTGGTCTATGGTACTATAGCCTTTTCGTAAACCGGCTTGTTCCGGAGGCTGGAATTCATCAAACCTGCGACTGAGACGGTTCGTTATGACCCTCGAAAACAGCTTATAAACATGGCTCAAAAGCGAGATGGGTCTGTAATTATTAAGTAAAGTGTTGTCACCTTTCTTGAAGAACAGCACCACCACGCTTTTGTTCCATGCTTCTGGCGTTGAACCTTCGAGTAAGACGGTATTAAAGAGCTTCTGAAAGACTTTAAGTACCGGTGTTCCACCCGCTCTCAGAAGCTCAGATGTGATACCGTCGTCACCAGGCGCCTTGTTGTTCTTAAGCTGTTTCAAGGCCATTCTAATCTCGTACAGGCTGATGTCCGGGATATCTTCGGTATAATGTCGGGTCAGCTTGGCTCTTGGGTCTTTGACCGAGCTTACAGGTTTAGCGACCGAGGTGTATAACTGTCCGTAGAAACTCTCTACCTCTCCTAACACTTCCGCTTTGGTCGACGCTACACTGCCGTCTCCTCTCTTCAGCTTCGTCAACTGGCTTTGCCCAATAGACATGTCTCTTGCAAACACTTTGGAGCCTTTTTTCCGCTCTATCGTCTCTTTAATACGGTTTGTATTAAAGATCCGGATGTCGTGTCGCAAGGACTTCCATATTCGTCTATTGAGCAGCCTATATGCTTCAGCATCATTCGAAGACTGCAGTTTCAATGAGCGTCGTTCAGCCATGAGGTTGAGGGTATCGTTGGAGAGTTTCTGTGGTCTATCTGTACGGTGGGGTTTAAAGTACTTGGAACCCACTGTATGGACAGTTTCTACTAACCTGTTATTGATCTCGTCCACTGAAGCGATGTTCTCAAGGCAATCGAAGCGATTGGATAGCTCAAGTTGAAAGCTCTCGGGGTCTTGAATACGGGCACGAGTGGGTCGGAGCGTAGACTTCATCAGACGAGACCTCTCCAGTTTGACATTAATATTCACCGTGCCTCTTACCATTCGGTGATCACTACCGGTTTTAACCCTGTTGATCACGGAGACATCAGTGAATATTTGCCTTTTGGTGGTCATAATGAAGTCAATCTCATTTCTCGTGGAACCATCGGGACTCAGCCAGGTCCATTTCCTGTGAGGTGGCTTCTGAAAGAAAGAGTTCATCATAAAGAGTCCCTCTTTCTCCAGGAAGTCGGTCAACCTCTGTCCCCTACAGTTCCGTTGTCCATAGCCAAATTGCCCCACTTTCGACTCATCCTCGCTTCTCTTACCCAACTTCGCGTTGAAGTCCCCCATAACAACTAGAAAGTGCGTTTCAGAGGTATGTATGGCCCGACTAATGTCCTCATACATATCCTCCACCTCATCATCCGGGTGCGACTTCGTCGGTGCGTATACCTGAATGACCTTCAGCGAATATCGTTTGGATACTCTGAGTATTAGGTAACACGTAATATATCAAAACTAACCCAACCATTAATGTTGTTGAACTGGTTCAAGGAAATTAAAAACATAGACACGTACACGCTTTGTACACGTGAATATGAAAGTATTTCAATGAAACAAGTTAGAGTAAGGTATTTGTTCTATCCAGGCCATCTTGCTCCACTTTGAGGTAGGACTGCACTGCATTTACCCCCCTCTCTCCTGTAAAATTACTTTTTCCATAAGACAATAAAATTTCATATATCAAAATCCATGAAACCTTTGACTGTAGAGCATAATTTTATTAATACACGAGCGTGAGAATTAAGTTTTTCACTGAAACGCTAAATATACGTACAGTTTCTTTTTAGTTAAAATTATAGTTCTTATTATACTCTATCTATCTATATCTATCTATCATAAAGTTTACGCGAAAATGTCGAAGAGCCTGATACAAATCATAAATGTAATAAGTAATCTTTGACAACAGAATTAACACTTACCTTTGAATGTCTGAAAGGCGTTGAATTTCAACCCATGTAGGGGTGACCACTGCTCGAGAGATAGTTTACTGCAATTGACTTCGGAATCTCCGGAACGTTTTATACGTGTACACTTTACAGTAATTATACACTTTATATGTAGTTTTTTGTACAGAGCCTACTATCAGTGATTCTGTGACAAAACCTCGTACGTAGCTTCTAATTCGCGACAGACGGTACATTTTGTAAAAAGGTAGAACACTTTCGTGTCCGAGTGAGAGTAGGTAAATATTTAATATGGGTCCGGTCCGGTACCGTAGACACGTCCGAATGCCGCTGAAGACAGCCAGGGCCCGAGTTCAGATGTGAATAAACTAAAGTTACGGACGCTGGGTGAGGATAATACATTACGCACTGTCACACCACAGAGTAAAAATATATGTAGGTTGTGGCACGCATTATACTCTTATCTACTGCGAGCAGAAGTGAATAAAACGACAGTGTTCAATATCGAAGTCTGCAGAGACTTGGATGTTTTGGATGCTATCGCATTCCTGGTGTGAAGCAGTTGCAATATTTCCCTAATAAAGCGCTTTGTTCTGTGCTAGAATTTAATTTTTCTCTCTAAAATGGTACAGTTTTGTTTCGCCAAGAAGGTGTTCGGGCATCAAAAATCATATAAAACAATATAATTTTGTTAATGCACTCACTAAAGTAGGGAGTTGGTTCACTACAAATATTCTTCTCCTCAATGAGAAGAAAAATTTGTTAAGGTTTGAAGGACAAAAGTGAAATGCAAAGTTGAGCGAAGTCTCACCAAACTAGCGTCTCACTAAATTGGCTTTCATCTATCTGGATGTTGATACTCGCGTACAGGTCATATTTTTCAACTAATCTTGATGTTTGGTATTTAGTTTCTACACATCCGTAGATTTTTCGGTAATATCGGTATGTGATGTCGGTGTTTTGATATATGAAGTAAGTTTGTGCTCACAAGGTCTACTAGTAGTTCGGAAAACTATTAGTAGTACATCAGGTAATGTAGCTGACACAGCGGGGTCAGCTGTATCTGTACACCGCAAAGAGTACCTGCAAATATAACCACTATACGTATAAATTTGTTCTTATGGTGCGTAGTACTAATATATTTTGTTTTTGGTATATAACTAAGGTCATACAAAATGCAATGTGGCCGTCGTTTCAGATAGGTTTCACCAAAAGTCAAAAAAGTCAAAATCATTTATTCAATTTAGGCATCAAAGACGCACTTATGAACGTCAACTTTTCATTATAATGTACTTTAAAGACTCTACCGCCGCGTTCCAAAATATATAGAACCCACCGAGAAGAAGCGGCAAGAAACTCGGGGCCATTTTTTTTATATGGATGTTTACAATGTTTCTACTTAGGTACTACAAATATTACATTTCATGGGTGGCAGAGAGACAGCTTGTCAGAAGTGGAGTATTCCAAGCATCTTTATCTTCTATATAATGTCGAACTTTATGGTAAGCTTTTTTTATTAAAACGTTTTTTACAGTCAACTTGAATTTGCCCTCTGTGAGCTCAGTTATGTGGCTGGATTTTATTGTAAAAAACGCACACAATTTCCTAGGAATGACTTATTAGTCTTCGCAAGTCTAAAACTAGGTACAGCTATCCTATTTGTATTTCTGGTATTAAAAGTGTGGTGATCACTATTTAACTTATATTTATGTAAATTTTTACGAACATACATTATATTTTCAAATACATACAAGGAAGGCAACGTTAATATATTGATTTCTTTAAATAAATCTCTCATAGATACACGGGGACCCATTTTGTATATAGCTCTAATAGCACGTTTCTGAAGGATAAATATGGTCTCTATATTATTACTATTACACCTATATTATTACTCAAAATAGGCATCTAATAAGATAAAAAACTAATAGCGTACCCTCAGTTCTAGAACCTAATGGACTGATACGGTGCGATAGTGATACGTGCGGATTTCATAAGGAAGATATAAAATATAACCTAATAAAGTTTTTTATGTAAGAAGAGTAAACAAATTTACTATATATACTATTTCACTTTTCTTTATTTTTAAACTACCCAGGTGTAATTAAATACATGGCAAGTCGCTAGTAAGAAATAGGCTGTATGTGTGGCTAACATTCCCACAAGTACCCCTTGTACTCCAAGTAGCTTAGTAACGATAGTTCACTATGGTTACCTACATAACACAAGGACACTTCACCCACATAATATTATTCCACTCGGCTACGTGCGTAGAATTCTTGGTGTAATTACAATTTCGCTCTCTAAACCGGCGTTGCAATAAGCTTAATGGACGGTATACACCGAGAGTCCGCCTCTAGTGTCTGCCAGCCACCACATGCACTCTGTATTTAAATAGCGTATTGTTTAAAGGAAAGTAGCTACGATGAAGGAAACTTTACAAAATTATAACGGTAATGAAGGATAAGAAGGATAAAAAATATAATACAGGTGTACTACACCACGAAGCATTCGACCAGTGGAAAGCTTCACCGATTTTTCCATAGAAAGAACTCACCACTGCGAGCCGGAGGATGAAGAAGAAGACATAGCTCTGATTGGGCCGTACAACGTCAAACATTAATAACGTTGCTCCGATTGGCCCGCACAACAGCAAAGTACCGACATGCACGAACCACAGGTGCGATACGTTAGCAGTAAACCACATAATGTTTAGAAGTATGCATTTTTATGTGGATCATTGGTCTGTGGTTGACATTGTGGTGTGTTTTTTCTTCCGACTTCCAAAAAGGAGGAGGTATTTAATTCGACTGTGTATTTTTTTTTTATGTTTGTTACCTCATAACTTTCGATAGGGTGAACCGATTCTCAAAATTCTTGTTTTGTTTGAAAGCTGGTGCTTCAACAAATTTCATCCAGTATTTTTCATTCGGTCCAGTAGTTTTTGAGTTACAATCTAATAACTGAATTAAATGAAAGTCGGTATTCAATTTTTCAAATTGTACATGTTTTTTAATATGTGCTGTAGCATATTCCTTCTTGGTCTATTTCATGATTCTAGGTAAAAGGGAAGTATTTAATATGTGCAATCGCAAAATATACGACATAAACGGTAATATATTTTGATCACGTTGCGTAACAATGTTGATTTTTTCAAATCTGAAAGATACCGTAGACTTGAGTATTCAATATAAATTTCAACTTGATACCTTTACGCATTCCTGAGAAACAGGGTCTTGACAGACAGACATACAGACGGAGAGATTGACAACAAAATGATATTAATGGGTTCTTTCTGTCGAGGAAAAAAACCCTAAATATTTAAAAAAGTAAATTTAAAATGAAACAAATATCCGAAAAGCTACGGACATAGCCGGTGAGAGCTGTTTGTTTATTACAAAGCAGGGACACGGGCACATTTGTAACAATAATACCTCTTCGTGGTTAGTGAAAACTTTCAGAATCTCGGCGATATACCTGATAAAAGGTGTAATAGAGGTCGAGAGATCGAGAGAGATAAGACTTGAATGTTTCGAATTTACCCAAGTTTAGATTATTCGCGTTTTATGCTTCTTAACCCGTCCGCATCAGCGCAAAAAATAACAATAGATTTATGAATGAAACTTAACTCGAATGAGTCTTGCTGATTCGGACACATTAAGGTGGCATTAAATTAAATTGTCTACCAAAATGTAGGTACAATAGCTGCTATAATTATGATCTACGCTTATCATAAGACATTATTTCTTATTTATATTTAGTTCGGCTCTTAATCCAGGAACTAACTTGTTATAGTGCCGTAAAATCCTAGAATAACAAACGAACACAAAATGTATAAGAATATTACTATACAATACAATACAATACAATAACTCTTTATTGCTTACCACACAAACAAAAACAGTAGGTAAATTTACTAATTAATCTACTTACAAGTTAGGATCTTAGATCTATGCTGGTAATACAATTGACGGTCTTATCGCTAATGCAATCTCTTACAGACAACCTTTGAATGGACTGGACAAAAATAAAAGTTTAGACGGTGGTGTGCAACAAGATAATAGTTAAAACTAAACAGAATAAACAATGAGAGGGTAACTTAAATACCTACACAAATATCAATAATATAATAAATATAATATTATAAACTAATATATATTTAAAAATACATAAAGGAAATTCATATAAATTGAGATTATTTAGTCGTATGTGAATAATTTATTAATATATACGATATAATATATACACTACACATACATAAACATATTCCTAATATATCATAGGAAAAGTGAAGCAGTTTAGCAGGCAGAGGACAAATAATGATCTTGAACCATCTTTTTAAATATCCCTATCGATTTTGCTTGTCTTATAGGAAGAGGCAGATCATTCCATAGCCGCACGGCTAATATTAATGTGAAATACACATTTATATGATGTATTTTTACTAAGATATTTTCTATTTTACTTATAAAACACTTATAACATATTCCTAATATATCATAGGAAAAGTGAAGCAGTTTAGCAGGCAGAGGACAAATAATGATCTTGAACCATCTTTTTAAATGTCCCTATCGATTTTGCTTGTCTTATAGGAAGAGGCAGATCATTCCATAGCCGCACGGCTAATATTAATGTGAAATACACATTATATGATGTATTTTTACTAAGATATTTTCTATTTTACTTATAAAAGCAAATACGTCAGACCATCACCCGGATTACAAAATACCAGCTATTAATACCTATTCAACTACAGCACTACTCATATCACGTGATGATGACACTAGTAAGTGATTAGGTTTTATCAAAGCGAACCTTTCGTTTCAAATATAATTTGCTATTATATCTTTTTAGATAGACAAATGACTATTGTCTCCTATGTAACCCCTTTACATCCCAGCGTGCCATCATTGTTTTTTTAGGATCTTTTTATTCTGCTGCCTCAGCACGTTTTACAAACAGAAGGCGTAGCTCGAATAATTTGCGAAAAAGTATTCGTATCGTAAACGTGTCTAAACAATTGAAACACGCGCCACCCTTCCTCGTAGAAACTATTTGTTATCTGTGCCACTGTTCTACAAGATAACAGATACTTAGAATTAAATTCAACTATTGAAATTTATAGAGCGAAACATTCACATCCTCGGACGGGATTCGAACCCGTGTCTTCTGACTTTCCGTGTCAGACGCCATTGACCAACTAGGCCACCGAGGTTCTAGTCCGAGCATCGAATTTTAACTGTCTATCTGACTAACCGTCTTACGGGGACGGAGCGACATCTATTGAACAGTTTTGACAGTACTATCCAACCGAAAGAAGCATCTTTAGAAATACTTAAACTTTCGTATTGACATCGCAACCCTTGTGATTTTTATAGTATTACTTTTCAAAGCACTTACTCGGACCTGAACCTCGGTGGCCTAGTTGGTCAATGGCGTCTGACACGGAGACTCAGAACACGCGTGTTCGAATCCCGTCCGAGGATGTGAATGTTTCTCTCTATAAATTTCAATGTTTGAAATCGCTAAAGCAGGCGTTAGTGCTTTGAAAAGTAATACTATAAATTCAACTATTTACTTTAACCACGCGATTACGCTACTAATATGCAAGTTCTCGTGCTAAGCCCACAGTCGCGACACCTTCAAAAATAGGGAACCGAAAAGCATTCGTGAAAGTGACGCGATTATGTGGGCATACATTCACTTACTTATCTTAATAAAATTTACGAACAATATTCATTTGGTACAACTTGTTTGGCAAATTTTTAAAGCATAACTACTTTGATCATAATAATTGTTAAGCATACCTACTATTCTAAAGCTTTAATTTAATTACGCATCATGATACTCGTATTTACGCATAATTAAAGTTTTGGAAATATTGTGTCGGGTACCTATAAATTTCAAGAAGTTCAATACTTTGACAAGTCGCTTACTTCGAAAAAATATATTTCGACTAGACATTGCTTCGACAAGACATAATATTCGACAAATAATTTATCCCAAAAGTGCTGCGATATATCCTTATCGAGTAATAGCCTGAGGGTGACAAATCAACATCGAGCTATGCTGCGCTGTGCAATGTTTGGTCAACTTGCTCGTCTAATATTTTAATGAGGATACAAACAAACCATGCTGTGCTGCGCTGTGTGAGGCTACGCTCTGTTTAAAAACGCAGCAGTCTCGAGCGAGGCGCGCTACCCGCCGTGCTGAGCCGCGCTGTGCCGAACTGTGCTATGTTTTTTATGGAGCTCTGCCATGCTGCGCTGTGTCGAGCTATGCTAGGTTTGGAGCACGCTGCGTGCCCCTCCATCGCCTTCAGACGTCTCTCTCACTCTCGTACTCCCATCTCGCTCGCACTTACTTATGCGCGCACAAAGAAACAAGAACGAACGAGTTTCATTCGCCCATTCAACCAAGTCAGGTAACACGTGTTGTGTCGAAATTTGTTCATAGAGGGCAGTGGTCAGATAAAAAAATGAAGATTTTTATAGAAGACGTTCGGCAACACGAATGTTTGTGGAATCCAACATCCCCATATTATAAAGATTCAGAAAAAAGCGCGCCATTCTATTTCATTAACTCTGACGCTACGCCGGCTACGCTCGCTTGGCTCGCGCGTTGTATGGACACCATTCAACCTAGCTCCTCCTTGCTTTGCACGTCGTCGCACTTATCGTGACTTTGCTCTGACTAGATACATCATCATCATCATCAGCCTGTAGCAGTCCACTGCTGGACATAGGCCTCTCCAATTGCACGCCACTTAGGTCTATCTTGGGCTTCTCGCATCCAGTTTTTGCCAGCCGTCTTGCGCAGATCGTCACTCCACCGTGCCTCAGGACGTCCTACACTACGTTTGCCGAGACGCGGTCTCCACTCTAGAACTCGTACTGACTAGATACTCCGCTATCCGCTTATATAGCCATCTACGAAATGGGTCCCCGCGAATCCTTAAGACAAATGTTCAAAGAAATTAATATATTAACTCTTCCATCTTTGTATATCCTAGAAAATATAATGTACGTTCGTAAAAATATAAAGAAGTTTAGAATAAATAGTGATATGCATAATATTAATACTAGAAATAAGGATAGGATAGCTGTATCTAAATTTAGACTCACGAAAACTAAAAATAAGTCCTTCTTAGGCAATTGTGTACGTTTCTATAATAAAATCCCGAAAGACATTACTGAGCTCACTGAAGGGAAATTCAAGTTACGTGTCAAAAATATACTAATGAAAAAAGCCTATTATAAATTGAGTCACTACTTAGAAGACAAAGATGCCTGGAAGCTTTCCACTTCTGCCTAATAGCCAACTATTGAATAAATTTGTTATTTTAATACTACTCATATGTAACCTCAATGTACAAAGACTTGAAAAAATTATGGCCCACGAGTTTCTTGCTGCTTCTTCTCGGCGGTGGTTCTTTTCCGAAGACAGCGGTAGAATCATTTAAAAATTTTTGACGTTCATAAGAGTGTCTATGATGCCTAAACTGAATAAATAATTTTTGAATTTTTTGAATTTTGAATTTTGCTACGTTTTGTTGAAGTAATTCTTGTTGAATATTTGTTCTGTCGAAGCAGTGACTTGTCGAACTATGTTTTTTCTAAGTGAGCAACTGTCGAAGTATTGAAACTTCACGTCGAAATTCAGAGGTACACCGGATGATACCTAGTAATTAGACGAACAAATGATATGCCTTATAATTTTATGCAAATAAAAAAAGGGCAAAACTAATTTAGCCTAAACTATATTCATGCTTACTGAAATAGTATGCCAAAAAACACTTATGTCAAACTGTGATTAAGACAAAAAAAATCCGTCACTCGTTATTCCAAATCAGATAGGACAAAAAAAAAAGAAAAAAACTGGATCCCTTATTTAAACACGGGCTTATAGGTGTTGTGTAATTTAAGGCGCTGCCAGTTAAAAATTGCTATTTTATGATAAGTGTTTCATGGCGAATACAATTGTTTATAAAAAGGAAAACTTTTTAAAAGTGAAATTAAGTGGTATATTTGAATTTTTGTGTATGTCTTCTAGTATGTTGAAATTTGTTTTATGTCCGTCAATGTGTACTTAAAAGTCTTAGCAATGTCTTTTTATTTTTTGTATTTTTAAGTAAATCGCTGCTGAGTTAAACTGCTTCATAAACCCTCATTTTAATCGACGTCATGAAGTGACAGCTCCATAAGGCTCGGAAAGTCCTAAAATGAGACTGAACTTGTTTTTAAATATTTTTTTTATGGTTGGCCTGGTACACACCCTTTGTATGCATATAAAGTAATTTTTGAACTACATATTTTAAATATATTTTATAATACTAATATTATATAGGTGACTGTTTGTGAGTGTACGTTTGTTACTTCTTCAGCGTCGAACGGTTGGATTAATTTTGATGAAATTTGCTATGAAGGTAGATGAGGCACTGGATTAAGAAATAGGATAATTTTCATCATCCATCACAACACGAGCGAAACCGGGGGGCGCAGCTAGTATTAAAATAATATTAAGCGATATTGATTTCAGTAATGGTACAGTATATACATTCTAAAAGTTTAAATAGGAAACAATAAAATAAATTTTGTTACAAGATGCCACAAACAGTGCACCGCGTATTTGACTCCTGATCAGATGTAGCCATTATACTGGCCGCATATGCAGTGCCTTGAACCATGTTGAACTAAAAAGAAACCAGACCTGGAGTCACACCCCTTCTCCTTCAAGCGACGCCCTATCTTTTGGATAATTTTATCACAACTCGAATAACAACAATAATAATAATAATAGACCGCAGGGGCGGCTTTGTGGCGAGCCGTCGGTGGGTGGTGACACCGTGGATCCTGATTCTCCCTGGGGCTAAATGAGACCCCTGACCCCCGGCTTGCCTTAATTGGCCGTCTGGGGGTGGAGACGCAAGAGCTAGAAACAAAAAGCTCCAAAGGTGGAAGTGTTAAAGGGCATAACGCCGGTAGTAGCGCTCTAGTGAAACCGCAGCACACCTCTCAACCCTGCTTCAGCCATCCACACCAACGTTGCCCCTTTTGTCACCATTGATGGTGGCTCTTATGGGGGCCCGTTTAGTAGGTGGCAAGTCACCAACTGCCTAAATATTTTAAGATGAGACTGAAATTGGCAGGTGCCGTAGTCTCGTCCATAGCCCACTATCTCCCGTACTACTAATAAGTACATATCAATAGCCATGCCATTTTACCCATTTTTGTAATAGATATACCATGTGACCATCCATCCAAAATGTTTCTGTATTTATACTACATTGTATTTTTATACCAAACGGGCCACTAAGTGTTGGCTACAGCCCCACTTATGCCTATGTAAAGGACCGGGTGAAACCCGTGAAATTGTTTAAATAAAAATAATAATAAAATGTAGATATGTTTTAAAAACAATCGTAGTTCCAAAATACATTCTTCAAAGTTTGATTCTTTTATAACACTTAAAATGGGACAGTATCCAAACAAGATCTAAAATTCTAATGAAACTTATATGATGTAATTAAAGGGTTCTGGCTGCTGGGTTCAAAAAATCAGCAGCTCAGAAGGCAGGGTTTGTACCAACTGCATCAACCGGCCCGTCATTAATATTATCGGAATATATGTTCCAGAGCACCGACGATGATTGGCCCACCAATATGGAGGTGAAGAAGACGGACAAGCCCGGCAGCCTGTCGCCAGTGAAGCCGGTCTTGAAGCGAGACGGTGGCGACGAGGACCGGCGCTCCAGGTCTAGCAGCAGGTCGGAGAAGGAACTTAGGCTACCGCCAGAGAAGTCACCCAGCGATGACGGCTCGGTGAGGCGTGAGAGGAAACTCTCGAAGGCGAGTGACAGCTCTAAGGACACTTTTGATAGGTGAGTATTGTGAAATTTTATGACCCAAATATGTTACGAGTAATAACTTGCCGAGACATATACTGTTCATACACTGCTCAATATCCTGTCACTGACATCCCCTGTGTCGCGGGGTATGAAACACACACAATAATACAACACAATGTCTAAGACCCAAGAACATACATTTCTGCTCATCACACAAACATTATAATAATATAATAATAATAATAATAATAAAAAAATAAAAAACATAAACATAAACCCGCAGGAGCGGCCTTGTGGCGACCCTGATTCTCCCTGGGGCTAAACGAGACCCCTGACCCCCGTCTTGCCTTAATTGGCCGTCCGGGAGTGGAGACGCAAGAGCAAGTAACAAAAAGCTCCAAGGGTGGAAGTGTTAAAGGGCATAACGGTAGCAGCGCTCTAGTGAAACCGCAGCACACCTCTCGACACCTTTTAGCCATCCACACCAACGTTGCCCCTTTTGTCACCACTCATGGTGGCCTTTATGGGGGGCCCGTTTAGTGGATGGTAAGTCACCACCTGCCTAAATATTTTAACACGAGACTAAAATTGGCAGGTGCCGTAGTCTCTTCCATAGCCCACTATCTTCCTTATCACTAATAAGTTCATATCAATAGCCTGGCCATTTTACCCATATTTGTAATAGTTATAAGTACCATGTTACCCATCATCCAAAATTTTTTCTGTTTTTTATACTCCTTTGTATTTTTATACCAAACAGGCCTCTAAGTGTTGGCTACAGCCCCACTTATGCCTTTGTAAAGGACCGGATGAAATCCGAGATTTTGTTTTGAATTAAAGAAATAATAATAAAAATAAAATCGTTTATTTTGACCAGCTGGGGCCATAAGTTCTTAACAACAATCACAATTTATTACATTATGTACATATAAAAATAATCCAAATAATTAAATTTCATTCAAATTAGATAAAAATTAAATTAAATAACATACAAAATTAAATTTATTAGGTACCTATATATAATTAAATTAATAAGAATCGTGATAATTTATGTATTAGTTAGTAGATGAACCATGCAGCAATGATTCAATTACTGACAGTCAAATCTTTCAGCAAATACCTTCAGGATGCTATTAGAGCTGGCCCTAACCCTGCGCACCAGGGATGTGCACTGTTTCCGCATAGTCGCATAAAAGCAATCGACACGTGATTCGGCGAACATCCCCTGCGCTACAGAATCGGGGCAGCCCCAATAGCACCTGGAACGCATTATTGTATTGAACCCGCAGGGCGTTGTACTGTTTCTGAGTGTAGCTTATCCAGAGGCTACTCGTGTAAAACGAAGTACAAAATGCTCTAAAAAGAGTAATTTTGACCCCTATAGAACATCAAGCAAATCTACGAGCGATCATATTTGCTCTCACAGACAACGCCTTACGTTCTCTCTTCAGTATCATCTTTCAGGTCAGACCTCACCCAATGCCCAAGTTATTTAACCTGTTCTACCATTTTCAGCGGTGTCCCGTACAGTTTGGTAGATGGTATACTTTCTAGACATTTTCCTCTAACCCGAAAGACCATACACTCACTCTTTTTCGTGTTATAGACCAATCCGTGACCAAGTGCGTATTTCTCACAGATGGCCAGAAGTTTTGACAACCCATACACTGAAACGCTCAGCAGCACCATATCATCCGCGTAACTAATATTATTGAGACAAAGTCCGTCAATATGACAGCCGACATGTGTGCTGCTGAGCTCTTCTATCAGAGCGTTTACATATAAGTTAAAGAGCTTAGGTGAGGTTAACCCTCCCTGTCTCACCCCGCACTCCAGCCCATACGGGTCTGAATACGCACTCGACCATCGAATGACATTAACCTGGTTTTGGTACCAATATATAAAAATGCGTATTAGTTCTGTCGGCATTGAGATTTTATTTAGTTTTTGACATAAGATGTCATAAGAAACCAGGTGAAATGCCTTCGATAAGTCGAGAAAACAGGCGTAGACGGGAGTACTCCTCTCAGTGTAGTACCCTAGCCTGGGATCGAATCTTAGAAGGCACTACACACTGAGCCAACGCAGCCGTCCTGCAGCATACCTCTGCAGTAATTATTGTGCCAAGTCTTAAAAAGCTGTAATAAACTATACTGGCACATGTCCACCATACTCACAAGAAGTTTGTTTTAACTTAATTAGCGTTTGGGACATGCGTTTGGCTACCTTCACTGTGCTCAACTAGTGTGACGGTAATTTTAGATTCACATACTTACATGATCCATTTTTCATCACAAGTGACAATCCGACTCAATTCAATTCTCATGTGTGTATCTGTGTTCAGTAATTAATAATTTTACATTGTATGCAGCCCACTATAGAATTAAAAAATATATTAGTTTCCTGTTATTGCTCACACAGGCGCTAGTGTAGCTTTCTTTGTTCTTTTCATTCTTCGCCATTTTTGTGCTTTTATGTGAATTACTATTATTAGTTTGGATAAAGATCTATAAATTGCAGAAATCATTGCCTTTAATAATAGAAGCCGTGCCACCCTATATATATAATCTGCCAATTCATATTTTTTTATTGTTTTTGTGGAAACTCTTATAAGGAGCTCATATGGCTTCCGAATTGTGCCGTGCGAGCGTGGATCTTACGATAAACTTGTTACATCTGTAAATTGTTTTTATGAGCTATCTTACTCTGTCTCTAGTATGGATCTAGCATTCTACCCGTATTACTATGGTGGACTGTCTTTTACCGATAATTCTGTCCTGTCGACAATCTATGCTCGTAGTGCAAGATCGTTTTACCATCTACCTTAAAGGCTGCTGCTAACTGCGACCTGGTTTGAGATGGACCTGCTTCCACTATATGACTTTTAGAAAAGATTTTTTTTAATTTATCGTTATCGGCTCTCGGGTCTGGCCAACCATGGGGTCTGTTGTTGGGATCATAATGCCGAATACGAAAGCGTATAAACCAAATATGTACCGCTCGGTCACTTGAGATCTTTGTTATTGCGTGTTGCCTGTTCTGGTTGGTGTAACGACTTAACGGGTATTCGATAATAACACGTTATTAAGATTTTGTCATGGATAATAAAACAGAGAAATCAACTAAAAAGCGAAATGAAAGATCTTTGCACTCAATGCCGGTAATATCATAAGTAAGGACCTAATATTTACTCATTTTAGAAATTTGTAGATCCTCAACTTAATCTATGCAATACAACAGCTCATAACTCAATATGATATACATTATTTGTATTTCGATGTGACCTAACGAGCCAAATGATTGCCTCAAGTCACGAATTTAGCAAATCAGTTAATCACCGCAACCTAAACAGCGCTAATTGATTCTAATCCATCATTTTGAGTTATTATTATATAAGTTATTATCGTCATTATAGAGTAATTTATTATATATGGTGCCAAGTTATATTAGAAAACTAATCTGTGGTATTGGTATAAATCGGTAACCTGGTCATTGCCGTACAAAGATGCAATTAAAATATGTTTATTTAATATATGGTAGTCGATAAATAGAAGAAAAAAGTATAGTGCCTAGCTTACCTACCTATCTAGAATCCTAAAGTATATTTATATCATTATAATATTATATCATATTATCTATTTATGGGTAGAATATCTCCAAATCAATATACCCCAGAATCATACATCATACATATATAATGTGTAAATTTGAAAAGGTACTAAACAAAGATGGACAGGATCCAAAAATATATTTTTCTTAATATTATATATTATATAATATTGTATTGTATTTCTTTTTCCAGCTTGACTTGGATCATTTGTACAAAAGTTTCGGAATTTTTAAACACAACGCCGAAACAATCCTAACTGGCATATAAATCCATCGCGTCAACAAACAACATCGACGTTCCGTGAAACGAACGAATACTCAATTTATATCGGCACAGAATCGTATCCGTGTTAGATACCATTGTTTTAAAATGCAGCGCATACAAATATGCCAGCCATTCGTAGCGGATTGGTCATCAATCCATCAATGTCTGAGCGATATTTTATGTTTTTGAAAAAATATCTGTCGATGATGGATTTTGTGTTATGATCTCCCTCCCTGTTCTTGCTTCCAACGATGGGGTGGTTTCAAACACTAGGACATACTAACCAAAAACAAAACCCAAATCGTTTTCTTTGATGAGTGCATGGAGTCCTCTTTGGAAATGATTACTACGGTAGTGTTACAACCGCCACCGGCTTCTTAGAAGCCCAAGACGGTATGCGCCCCTTCCTATGTACGTCCTTTCTACTAGTCTATATATACTGCTGCTCACTTTGTTCAGGTCTCGTATATAAAAATCCTCAGAGGTATTGAAGAATGTACCCAATGATCGCAAATACTTGAATTATCGAATTGAAGTATTTATTTTTGTGTTTCCTTTTACTGTTTGCATGAAGCGTAAACATAATCAGCCAATTACGTTCATACTGCTAGGAGTCGGTTAATCTTGTCAGAGAGAGGAGTATGGGCCATAATCCATCACTCACGGGCCCAGTGCCGTTTTGTATCCACTCTTTTAATTTCTTGTTATTCTATTCACTCATTGTATGTTTTAGTCGCCAGCCCCATCGTAGTAACAATCCGTCTCTGTCATAGACTTTTGTCCAAAGACACACAACTATAGCTGGTGGCTTAACGTGCTGTCTAAAGCACAGAGGCGCTTAGTTGAAAATGCAATGGTATCTTGGATAGCGGTCACGCAGTCTTGACAGCAGTTTAAGCACCGCAAGGTTTATATCATAACTGATCAATAAGGTTAAGCAACTTCTTAATCACTTAATGACGACAGGGCAAGCTCCACTGCGTGCGAATTATAGCGGTGCTTGTATTTATTGGAGTTTGTTTGCATCATTATTGAACACAAACAAATTGTATTGTAAATAACCACTAATGTCATTGCTACTGGCCTAAAAGCTATAAGGCCAAATTTCTGAACAATCACCTGGCGAACTACTGAATACTGGCTACTGTGTGTGTGCGTGTGTGTGTGCAAAGTGTATATACAAATAATCCAACAGCTCTACGCAATTAGTAGCTTAAATTAATTAGTAAATCAATAAATACTTTGGCTAAAAAATAAAATCGAGACCGCACTTTACAACAGCCGTTTCCGGTTATCAGACTGTGCAGGTAGTAGTAATTGTATAATAAAGTAGTAAATATAATATATATATATTAGGTAGTATATTAATAAATAAAAAATAATAATAATAAATAATAAAAAATATTACGTATATTAATCTTAAAACTTTAATTATTTAGTATTATCCTAATTAATTTAAGTATAGTAGGTATTATAATGTTTGTATATGTAAAACTATTGAAACAGGGCGTGATCCAACCACTAAGTAATCCGGTCTAAACCTCCAAACGAGCCGGTGTATTCACCCGCACTATTCCCGCGTGAGATTCCATAAATTGTTAAGTTTTGATCCGGAGCTTCGGCCGAGACTCGGGACGAAGTTGCTTTTCAGAGCCCAAATCCCAAAACTAGCATAAAGAGTTAAATATGAATATAAATGTGAAGTTACTCCGTGTATTTGCGAAGGAAAATCTTCAGTATTTTTCTTTGTATATTTTTGGCCTTTCTTTATCTGGTAAGGCAATTATTTGCACAGGAATGTAAAAAATTGTTTTACTTTTAAAGAAAAGCACATCCACTAGCATAAAGTTAACCAATTAAACGATTTAAAGGGAACACTATTTTCAGATACATAATTCGAACTTTTTTCACCTTCTCCATTCTTTTATTATTTTAAGACCCAAAGCTGATATAAAGTATTATACTTAGAACAAAAGATGAATTTTTCATCAGTAAATCGGTTCACAATCAACCAATCAAAAGAGCTGAATCAATTTCGATACTATTTATATAAATTAGTTAAATATGTTATATGTGACTACCTCTAAAGTTTTTTTTGTTTGGTAGACCATACTTCAAAGGTAGTCTCATTAGAATGGAAATCGGTTTAAAAATGTTCATATTACGAGTATTATTGTAATTTATTAGATTATTAATGTTCGTGACCAATACTTCGTAATTACGAGTCATCCTATAATCAAATATTTATATAACTGGATAATTTATGAAATCGATTTTTTCTGTTTGATATATTTATACATCCAAATAGCTGAGCGGACCCGTCCGCCGTTTTGTTCTCAGGGCCTCGCGGGATAATGTTTTTATTTTTCGCGGAATTTTAACTATTTTCCCAAAATAAAAGCATTAAAGTTACTCAAATTTAGTTCAGCCGTTTCAGAGATTAACTAGAATGCACCAAGAGACAAACATTTTGAAAATAGTTTTTGTGTCATAAATGATGTAACTTACGTGCAATATATATTTAGTAAAAGTATATTATTTCTAACATTTCATTTTTACTAATCTCCTTAGTTACATGATCACATCGATAAAAAAATCACTCCAAGAATTAAAACTATTATTTCTCAAAGTATCTATCCCCAAATTCAAAAACATATTTTTTTCGCCCCTGCAGACAAGATTCAAAGACAACCTCGCTGGGTTCGCCCAAAGTCTCCCGCAAGTACTTCACGAACTGGAAGCAAGCATGTGACAAAACTAAGGACAAAACCAAAGAGCTGCTGAAGCGGTGGCGAACCCTCCCGGAGTCCGAGACTGCTGAGGGTGAGATGGAACCTCCTGAGAACAGCGAAGACGAGAAACAACACGGCTGGAGTGTGCATGTATGGAGTAAGTACCTACCAAATAGTTATAGAACCATTGTTTTCTACGTGAAATGTTTATTAAAATTCAAGCGAAAACAAGCGGTGATAAAAAACCTTTTTAAGACCCGGCTGCAAATGAGATGGGCTCATCTGGAATAAAAATGGTCGACATTACTTACGGTTATAGTATTTGTATGTTTGGAGTTACTATACTCCAAAAACTACCTAATATAGTCACGGGTAAGTTAAAGCCGTAAAAGATCTTAACAATTATTAAATTGCGAGGTGAAGGTGAAATGGATCACAATTTTTATTAAGTTTTACCGCTCTCATCACGCGCGTCGTCTCGGCGGCCGGTATTATACCGACCGCCGTCGCAAAAACGCCGAAAAAGCAATAAATATTCAAAACTTAGTAAAATTCCCTTCAAAAGTCTTCATAGACGGTGACAAATTCAGTAACACAAAGCTTATAACTTTTTGAGTGCCTGTTTCAACTTCATTTCAGTTCGATTATCACCTCGTTGGTTGCACATCCGGCGGTGATCCGGTTAAACTTAAAATGAATAAATTTTAAATTACTGAAATGTCCAGGGGGATTATAGTGAAATCGATGAAAACTTCATTTGAGATGTGCCTGTTTCACGTAAGTACTTGTCAGAGTTACAGAAATATAATGCTAGTTGACGTTATTTTGTTCGACTCACTTATAACTTTCTGGCTGACCCTTACGAGTCACCTTATATATACAGAGAGTATTGCGCAACCAAATAATGTACTACCTGTATTGTACCTACGCCCCGTATTGCACAGCTCATCATATCGAAGCCATTTACACGGATTCCGGGCTGTAGATTCCTGGCTGTGCTTAGTCACCCCGTACCGTTTTTGTTCAGGCTGGATTGTACGACCCGTATTGCACAACCAAATATTCCGCGGCATGTACACGGAATACGGACTGTACAATACGGGTTGTTCAATACTTGGCTGTGCATTCCAGTGGTCGTTCATTATTACCTTACTTACCAACCCCCTACCAACAGAACATGTCAGGACAGCATACGAGTATGAAAATGTATATGATGGTCAAAAGGCGAAAGTAAAGACAACGAACATAATCTTGTTCAGACAAGAGTGATCATCAGTAATCTATGGATGTTAAGTTAGTGCAATACGAAAGTAACAAGCAAGTACCTTCCGAAGTCAAAGTTGATAAAGTTTAAATGTGCAAACTTCAGTAATCATATCTCTACGTATCAAAAAAGACAAATTTGAAGTTTTGTTTATCAATTACTCGTACATACTAAACTCCGACCGAAAGTTCATTAATTAATTAAAGTGTGTCAGAGTAGTTTAAATCATCGTACCTTTATAAATTATGCAAGAACCATTTCATTTTGATAACGATTTCTAAGCAAAAGAGTTCAGAAAATGCGATGGACAGGAGCAATAAATTGGGCACAACGTCACAATAGCTAAACAGGATATTTGTTACAAAGAAATCATGTCAATTAATGTTACGGAAAACCATTTCCTGTGGGGTCAATTTTTCTTTAACGCTTGGCCGGAAGCTTTTACCGCGGCCAGTAAACTGCAGGGGAGACTCACAGTAAATAACACACAAAAACGTGGATTGTTTCACAAATAGACTGTTATATGAATTATAGTAAAGTATATTGTTGGCGAATATAAATCTACATTTTTCTTTTATAAGTGAACCAGTATGTTTGTACATTTGCCATTCCTCGAGTTACTTAGATAATAGTATATTGCATTACAAGTGGGGAAAGGCTGTCATTGCAAAGAATTCCGACAAATGTCTATCCGAGCCGAGGCGCAGCCGAAGGAGAGGGTTAACAGTCGGAACAAGTTGCAATGACGGTTCCGCACGTGTACTGAACGACTATTTTTAATACAGTTGCGAAAAAATAAAGCAATTTAATAAAATAAACTCGCAAAGAAAATTTCTGGAAATGGCGCCAACCGTAGAATATAAGCTGAGATTTTTTTTCTTTACCCATTCTGGTAGGCAAAGGGAACTTTGCCCATATAGCCAAGTCTTCAGTAGAATGTTTTTATTGATATGAAATGAAAATGAAATTTAATGAGATAAAATGAAATGAAACCTAACCTAACTCATTCAATCAAATCATTAAATCTGATATTGAAACAAATTAGTAGCTTCTTTTTAGAAATATACGTATTTGGATGAATCATAAAAACATCTATGATTTTTTTTAGTAAAAACTTCATGGTTGGTTTTTCTTTTTAATAGACATTATTTTGACAGTTGGGAAAGAGAACGCACGAGTTCGGGAAAGGTAAAAAAAAAACACTAGTATGTAATAGCCCACATCCCGAACGCTATACGTCCCTGCAATACGCCACTTTTTGAGCAACTGTATTAAAAATATGTTTATCTATAATATAAAAATGAATCGCTAAGCGCTAATCTCGAGAGCAGCTGAAACGATTTTGTTAATTCTTTTTTAGAATATTCCTTGAAGTACGAGGATGATTGAATCTAAAAAATCTGAAAAAGGTCTAAAAACAAAACTTTTCTATAATCCCATACAATCGATTCGTAATAATCTACGAGGAAATAATTTTTCTTTGTAGGTAATAATATTTTTTTTTTTATGGGACAACATCCACACAAAGGCCTTCAGGTCCCAAACTAGGCATAGCCTGTACTATGGTAACCTGATGACTGATATACATACTTATATACATATACACACCCAGACGCAGATCAAACAGACATGTTCATGCACACAAATGTTTGACCTGTCCGGGGATCGAACCCGGGACCAGCGCCTCAGAAGGCAGGGGTGCTACCAACTGCGCCAACCGGCCTGTCAAATCTTAAAAGTCAATTTGAATTTTAATACCATACCTTAAAGTTAGTGGAGAGGCAAAACAATTGAGTGACATTAGTATGGTGTTTTATTAGTATGTCAATATTTGGCAATATAGTAAAATGTCACTTGAAATTAAACGTCTCTTTGCTGTGCATCTATAATATTACCTAATCATAATACTTAATAATAATTAACTTAAGGTGTTTTATCATTTTTATTTATTGACATAATGTAATTAATTGTAAATAATTAAAAATGTCAATTACTTATTAACTTTCTTTTTCTAGCTGACCCGGCGCGTCCCTAATAGCAGAATAGGTATTAAAGAAATTAAGGAATCAGCTGTTATGCGGTTCGAAGTTCGCCGGGTCAGCTAGTATAAATATAGTTACATCAAGTAAGATTTTACACACGAGTTGAGAACACTTAACTCTTAATAATACATCACTATTACACGTAAAAAAAAAACTCTACCGGATGGGAGAAGCCACTGGCTCCTGAAACACAGTTTTTACTAGTTCGGCAGCCTATGGATTCACTAAATAATTGTACAACAAGTTATATCAATAAATTATTTTTTACTTTACTTTACTTTACGTCAAAACTAGAAGAAACACAAATCCAACAAATTAAACAGAATGAATGATCGCTATTGTTGAAAATTTTCCGCCTTCATTAATCTATATTTAACAACTAATTTCTTCATCTTACCTGGTAAGCGATTATAGGGCAAAAACCGAATGGTAAATCTAGAAGATTTTATCATCTAATGATATCCAGACTTCACTCATGACTCTCAAGAGATGAAAACATATTCAATACATTGGCAGCATCTACATCATCATCATCATCATCATCATCATCATCTCAGCCATAGGACGTCCACTGCTGAACATATGCCTCCCCCATAATTTTCCAAAAGGACCGGTTAGTAGCGGCCTGCATCCAACGTCGTCCTGCGACCTTTATCGGTCGTCTGTCCACCGTGTCGGTGCACGACCTACGCTGCGCTTGCCGGTCCGTGGTCTCCATTCCAGAACCTTTCGGCCCCATCGGCCACCTGTCTGCGTGCTATGTGCCCTGCCACTTTAACTGGCTAATCTTCTGGGCTATGTCGGTGACTTTCGTTCTTAAACGGATCTCCTCATTTTTGATTCGTTCACGTAGAGAAACCCCGAGCGTAGCCCTCTCCATAGCTCGTGAGACTTTGAGCTTACTTATGAGGCCCATAGTAAGAGACCACGTTTCAGTGCCATAAGTCATCACTAGCAACACACACCAATGTGTCGACGTTTATACAACGATTTTATAAAGCTAATTAACTATACATGTCTGTATCTGACTATGTATTATATAAATGACGTCTACATAACCCTTATATGGTATTAGTAGCTGATGCCCGCGGCTTCACCTGCGTGGATGTCGGTTATCACGAACAAAAGTAAAGTAGAGATTTTGATCTTGTTCCCACAACCCATTGGAACCTATTCCAGGGCTAAAAAAGCCTATTTCTTATTTCAGGCAGATCCGGCATCTATAACTGTACCAAATTTCAGCCAGACGCTTTATAGATGCCTATTTTTGAAATTGTTAAAATAAATATAGTTATCCATAAGAGATAGACATATGCCATCGCAGACTTTTCTGTAGACCTATATAAGATACACAATTCTACCATGCATCATTTTGTTATATTGCAAAAGGTTTAGCCAGCGTGTTCGTTAAAAGCTCTCAGACGGCGTATTGTTTTACGACACCGCCGATAAATATCATTATATTTTAGCCAATGTATACAAAAACTTCACAATTCATATACTAAAACTTTCCTCGAGAACTACTCTATCCATTGGTGAAAACAGCATGAAATAGTTTTTTGAGTTTATCGCGAACAGACAGACATACATACAGACAGACTCGGCGGAGGACTTTGTTTTATGATGTGTAGTGATGATATAATGACAAATATACACAGTGTTTGTGCTAGCTGGGTATCAATTTTAGCGCTACACCACGTTTGGCTAACTGTATGACCGTTCAGGTCATGGTCTATCAAGTCACCGTCAAGGGTTTTCCTAAGTAAAAATGTCTTGTTCTGCTTTATGTCTTACCTAAAGTTATTACATAAAAAAATATTTTACTTGCTTGTGGACTCATTTAGGTACAATACTACAATATGAATCAATCAATCAATCAATCAATCAAATCATTTATTCACAAGAATGTTGTACAGATACAGCAGATGTAACGCTTAAAATATATGTCCATATCATTCTACCATAACAATGGTGTGCAAAGTTTTAAGACTTATACTAAGTTTTCAAAATACAAATAGGTACAGTTTTAAAAGTTATCATCTACCAAAATACAAAATGTCAAAATTTTATAAATAATTATAATTATAATGCTCAAATAAGAAAAAAAAAATATTAAAATTTTCCATATAGATACTGTCAAGGAATTAATATAGTGTAGAAACTTTGAATGTCATAAACTCATTTAATGTGTAAAAACAGTTGTCAAGCAGCCATAAAGTAATCTTTTTTTTTTAAATATTTAATGTCATATCTTTAAATGAATTAGGCAATTTATTATAAACTTTAATCGCATTAATAAAAACATTCCTTTTACACATAACCAGCTTGCATCTCGGCTGGTAGAGTTTAAATTTATCTCTCACATTTATACTTGAGACAGTATGGTTCAAGACAAAATATTGTGGATGTTGCTTTACAAAAACACATAGTTATCTAATATACATACAAACCAGAGGTAAGATACGATATCTTTTAAATATTGGTTTGCAACTGTCTATACTGCAGACTCCACAGATCGCTCTCAGACACTTCTTTTGTATGATGAAGGCCTTTTCTATTTCAACGGAATTGCCCCAAACTAAGAGCCCGTATGAGAGCACCGAGGATACATATCCATGGTAGGCACTGAGAGCTGCTTCAGTGGATACCGTCAACCGTAACTTTTTTATTGCAAAGACGAACCTGTCCAGTTTATCACAGATGTAGTTTACGTGTGTTTTCCAATCACAATGTTCGTCAATCATTATTCCTAGAAAATTTACTGAGTTGACTTCATCTATTTTATTATTTTCGTGGAATATGTTTAGGTCTAAACGTGATTTCATGTAGCTTCGAAACTGCATCATTTTTGTTTAATTTACATTAATTTTAAGGTTATTATATTTTAGCCAGCTAATTATTTTATCAAGCGCAACATTTATATCACGTTCATATGAATTTAAATTTGTACATTTTACAATTAACGTTGTGTCGTCTGCAAATAATATAGTTTGGTGATGAGTGACATTTGGAAGATCATTAATGTACAAAAGAAATAGAAATGGTCCCAGCACACTTCCTTGCGGGACTCCAAATCGGTTTACTTTAAGTTGCGATCGACTGTTTATTTTATTCTTATCATGTAATTTTGCTATTTCTACGCATTGATTACGATTGGATAAATAACTTTTAACCCAATTATTAGCAGTCCCTCTTATTCCATATTTTTCAAGCTTATAAAGGAGTAACTCATGGTCTACAAAATCAAAAGCCTTAGACATGTCGAGAAAGATAGCTGTGATTGGTGTTCCTTCGTTTATACATTCTGTTAATTTTTTTACGAGGTTAAAACATGCAAGTGAAGTGCTACTATTTCTACGAAACCCAAACTGTTCGTCCTTCAATATTTCCTGACTTATTATAAAGTCGTAGAGCCGCTTTAACATTACTTTTTCGAGTATCTTTGACATAACTGGTATCAAAGTTACCGGACGATAGTTGTTCATGTCTGTAGTATCACCCTTCTTAAACAGAGGCTTGACTATAGATTTCTTTAGCATATCTGGAAAAGTGCCTTCCTCGAGTGACAAGTTTACTATGAAACTCAAAGGTTCACTTATGTATTTAGCGCAGTTCTTAAGCATTTTCGTATTTAATTCATCAATACCTACTGAGTTTGTGTTATTAAGATTAGTTATTATTTTGTGAATTTCTATTGGGTCAGTTGGTTTTAAAAATATTGAGTCATACATTTTAGTTGTCATGGTTTCATTAATGTTGTCTATTTTAAATTTAAAATTCTGATTGGCCAAATCTATATAAAAATTATTAAATATTTCACTAATGTCTACAGGTCTAATGATTAAATATTTCACTAATGTCTACAGGGTCAGTGTAAATTTTATTATGGTATGTTATGCTTTCGATCTCTTGCTTTATATTTATGTCACCAATTTTGTCGTTAATAATGTCCCATACTGCTTTAAATTTATTTTTATTATTTTCTATATATTGTTTACTCTGTATTTGTTGTGACCTATACATACATTTTTTGAGAGTTTTAGCATATTTTTTATACGTAGTTTTGCTTGTTTTTTTTATTACATCCAGTTTGCTGATATTTTAGATAAAGAAACCTTTTTTTACACAACATTTCCGTAATCCTTTTGTTAACCATGTTTGTTTAATTACTTTATTCGATTTCTTAACTTTAAATTCAGGAAAACATAGAAAGAAAAATAATGAATAGAGTCCATGAAATTCTTGAAAAGCGTCTTGTAGATTCGACTGATCATATACATTAGAAAAAGATAATGATGATATGTAATTACAGAATTTATAAATATGATGTTTATGAAAGTCTCGTAATCTCTCATGCCAATTAAATAATTTCGGTTTTTTATTTACTTTTATAATAAGAATTTGACCTGTTTCATGATCTGAGAGACCTAAGTTGTGAACTTCAGCTATTGTATTTTTTATATTAGAAGCGATCTAGTCGAGACATGATAATTTCCTCGTTGGTGACTTTATGTGCAATTCGATATAAAATTTTTTTTATAATACCTATAAGTTTCTTACATGCATTGCATGGTTTTAAAACGTTGAGATTCCAATCACCACATAATATTTTTTTTTTAAACCGGCTTAAAACTCTACTTAAAAGTGTTTCTAGATTATCTAGAAACAAATGTGGCTTACTTTTAGGTCTTCTATAAATACAGATCATAATAATATTTCTATGTAACAATTCTATTCCACAGCATTCGAATGCATCACAAACTAGATCACTTGCACAACTTATTACTTTATATTCCATGCAACTTTTTAAAAGTATACAAGACCCTCCTCTCTTTGTTTTACGCGAACAAGACGAGCCTAACTTATATCCTGGTAGTTCGGCGGTGTAATCAGAAGTTATTCATTGCTTTCTTACATCAGTATATACAAAATTGAAATACGTATTTATTGATATACAACACCATTACAGCAATGAAAATGTACACAGCTATGTTTGAAAAAATATTTTTGAAATTAAACATATATATTTATTTTTAAGACCTCCAGAGTAACACTTCTCATACCAGGATAATAAATAAAATTCAGCTTCCTTATCATATATGATATTTCCGTGGAAAATAATTTAATTGAATTGCTAATTCAATATTCGGTGTAGGTCAACATAATCCACAAATTAACAGACGCGGTCCAACCCCAATTTTAAAATAATTTACGATGCTTTACGTAAGGTTGAAAATCGCTTGTTAGATTGGACGATGTAATGCGAAAATGCGTTAATTTTGTACGTTTTCTTTATATTTTTAGATATATACTAACACTATTGAAAAAACTGCTGGTTATTACTTTAGAACTATACGTTGGGTAAGTATTACTTAAAAAAAAATATAGTGTTATCGCTGAAAATTCTGAGAGGTTGGCCGTGAAAGTTTATTTTTGTGGTCCTATTCAGGATTTTTTTCTGCTAAAACGGAATTATATTTATGAATTCTATTCGGTTATTACTCTTTTCCTATTCCTTTTCTAACCTTTGTATTTTTTTCATAATATACTTTCGATCTGTTTCGTTACACTACGTGTTTAAAGATTCTGCTTTTTCTTTAAGCAGGGTACGAGCGCACCTTAAATATCAGGCCCGTAACTTATTACATTTACAATTAACCGAGCTAGAGAATTGTGAAGAAACAGACGTACAAAGGGGCCGAAAAAAAATTAACAGCCATGGGTGGCCGTCTAAGCTTAATAGCTAAATAATTATACACTATTTTAAGAAAGAACCAACAAATATGCGTATATAATATGAACGTATCAAATGACTACAAAATAAAGTCAATTATGAAATACAAAACTTACGATTCTGCCAGTATGGAAAAAAGTCGCCAACAATAGGGCACCGTTTTCCATTTGGCTATACGGGACCCTAACAAGGTGTAAACACCATAACAAATGATGTAAATGTGATGGGTCCTTGAGAAAGAGTCCCTCTTATTTGCCCTTTTCCCTCTCACCCTTTGCAAATATATCCACGTTGCTCCACTAAAACATAAATTTCAGAATAAAAATACATTGCGATGTACGAAACATTTCTTTTGAAAAAAATATCTCAGGTATTCATATTCACGGCGTATCTCACGCAATATTTTTGCATATCAATACTTTGGTTCACTTCACTCTGTTTTCAGTGCAATGTCGACGAAAATATAAAATAACGTGCCTTGAGGAAAAGTCTACGAAAAATCTTGATGTAATTTTACGCTACTAAACTTTATTCGGCCTGTAACAATACGGGTATTTTTTTATGAACATCTCATTTCATAAAACAATGTTTTCTCTAATTTATTTTAGTACAGTACACGTAGCATAACGGAAAAGAATTAATTATAGTATTAATTTTCGTAAATACAAGTGTACTTGGAACTACGATACAAGGTTTTTTAGGTAAACCAATTTTAGGCACATAAAATGGTTATGCTATGCTATATGCAAGAAAAAAAACGCTTAAAAATTACTATCATTTGGTCTTATTTTGTACGTATGTTACGAAATAAACACAATCAATGTTAAAATAATATTTTTATTGATTTATTTTTAACTTAACTGATCAGACATCTTCTAGACAGCCATAACATGCATGGTACCAATGCCTAAGTTTAGACTAGCGAATACAAATAAACTTTTTTATGGAGCTGTGCGTATTTTTACATTGAAACCCAAAGGCATAGAGATCTCACGGAAGAAACATTAAAATTGGTTGTAAAAATGTTTTAATTATAGAAGCATGATCATGTGAGACATTTTCTTAAAGACATAAGTGCTTGGAGTACTCCAACTATGCCAGCATGTATTTAAAATTACAAAAAACAGTCAAGAGCGAGTTGAACTCGCGCACCGAGGATTCCGTACATTTTTTTGTTATTATTATAACTAGCCTCCACAGACTCCAGCCTCCGTGCCATTTTTTAGTTTATTTTTGGAAATTTATCAAATCTAAATATAATTAAAAAAGAGAATAATACATACCTAATTAGAGGACATAGGATTTTTATATTAAACTACTTAATTAAGGGCTATATTGTTTCTGAGTTTGCATCAGCATTCAGAGCAGACCGGTCTCCGCAGACAGCACCCGTTCACGAGTTAACGCATGTGGCAACCATCGCCTTCCTCAGTTATTCCGTACATTTAAATATCATATAAATTATTGCGCTAACTAAAGCCAAAATAAAGGTTATAGGTCCTGAATGGTCCCGAGTAATAACCGAACAGAATTCATAAATATTACTCGCTCTCGGCGGAAAAAAATCCTAAGTGGGTACATAAAAATAAACTTTCACGTCCAAACTCTCAGAATTTTCAGCGATAACACTATATTTTTTTTAGGTAATAACTACATAGCCAACATATAGTTCTAAATTAGTAAACAGCAGTTTTTTCAATTGTGTTAGTATATATCGAAAAATATAAAGAAAACGTACAAAATTAATGCTTTTCGCATTACATCGTCCAATCTAATAAGCTATTTTCAACCTTACGTAAAGTACCGTAAATTATTTTAAAAATGGGGTTGGACCGCGCCTTAAAACCAAAACACAGTATTGCGAACAATACTGCTTCACGGTAGATAATGGCATGGTGGCAGTACTGCCCCGGACAAACTCATTAACGAAGAGTTCTACTGTTCTCATACCTATACATAATAAGTAACACACATGCAACTCATTTACGGCCGGTCCCAATAATCTATCTATCGCCGGTTTACCTTACTAAAGTTAGATATTTGACACTATTTGTATGGAAGTTATGTCAAATTTCTATCGGTAGTAAGGAAAACCGTGGATAGATAGATTATTGGGATCCTCCATTAACCATACATTCTACGAGAGGTATTTCGTCTCTACACGAGGCATCCTCAGGAGATGTTGACTCGCCGAGCGCTGGAACGAGTGTTCTCTCATTCGATCGCTCGGCTAGCGGCGTTTGGTTGAGTTTGATTTTGTGAATTAAATAAATACAATAATATAAAATAATTTCTTAGCATTTTCTATTTTCCTGCGTGTGACTTAATATTTTCTTTTAATATTATATTAATTGAACCTTGCTGCGGTCACCACTTGGATGATCAATAGTGGTATTTTAACTAAGAGTTTCAATACTTCTGAGCCATCATTCTATTTTGCTTTCTAACAGGTCATATCGGACGCTGCGGGTGAAAACTCCGGTATGGCTGCTAACTTGCCTATCTGTCAAGCCACACTTGGCCTCGTGGCCTATATTCCACGACCTCCTTGTGATAATGCTGCATATCAAACTCATATCAAAACTTATGCTACTGCTTTATTAAGTAGCATTATTTAATTACTCATCACTGCTTATGCAGATATTTAATTAAGTATCCGCATAAGCACTGAAAAATTTGTCACCACATACATTTTTAGAAATAACTTGGAAATTCACTCGGTGGACCCTACTATATGTCTATATACTTATATCTATATTTATATCTTAATGGTAAAAATGTGTGCGTTCATACACGCCGTCAAATCATAGGCAGTAGATAACTTCAGCCTACAACTTCGTCCCATGATACAAGGTTTTCACACAGGTATGACTCGAATATATCAATGTGTTAACCACACACGTCGCAGATCTTGGAAAAGTAGATTGATTTCTGTGAAATCTATTGTATTGTTGGCCAAATGGCGAAACGCCAGTGAACGGGTTAAAGTGATATTCATATAATATGAACGTTACATCAATCTTACCCCTAGTTTGCACCAAAAAATATTCTACATGTAATATTTTGAAACTTGTTTGACATAATTAATCTCTTAACTTGTTTTGTTGAGTTTTGCGTTACCACTGCAGAAAACTGTAGAGGTTTTTTAAAAGGTTTCCGAATATGCTGTCAATGGTCGCACTTAATAACAACATGACACGTTTTTCTAAAGACTTGTCACGTTTAGCTTACGCACGTGGTCGTTTCTGAATCTCGCAGCATATGTAGATCATCAATCCAAATCAAATCTGTCAAAATTGTCCAGTTGTCATCATTTCGCTCCATCATACATAATATGAACTTAATACTTACTTAATTATTATTATACTTACTAACCTAATTGATATACTTAATTATTACTCGTATTTGAGGCGTGAAGTAATTGGCATGACATGTTAAACTATTTACAGATGCGCCGTTGGCCCCGTGTTCGATCCCCAGACCGAACCATTGTGTGCGTGAACATTGAACATGTCTGTTTGATATGTGTGTATATTAATTACTCGTATCATCGTCCATCATGAGGTTACTATTGTCACAGAATTATTAATAGTAGATCTTAGTACGGTACTACGAGGGGATATTGTCCCATATTATTATTTATTGCATATTTGACCAAGGTTTAGGCGTAAAAGTGACTTTATAACGAGCGCATGTAAGTTATATCAATAAACTCCTTTCGATGTTCCATCAACCTGCAAAAAGGTTATCAGTTGCCGAACCTTCATTTATTTACCCAGAGATGGGATTGCAAAATACGTTATAATGAAAATAAGAGTATTCGCTCGCATCGTACAAAACCATTATTCATCAAAGCAAATAACACCATAAGGAAAAATCAAAGTTATAAAGAAAAATTAAATACGGTGCGGAAAATTCGAGAACGCAATTAAGGTATTTCTCCTATAGGTAAACACCTGGTAGAAATTAACTGTTATCTTTTATCACACAATAGTATATCATGTGGGCATAGCTTTACTATTCAAATATGATCATAATCATGCGTTTGAATCGCGAACGAGATTTACTAATAGAGGTAGAAGTTGCTATCTAAAGATCCATTAATCACAGATGTTCTATACGGATAGACATGTAAATATCATTTATTTAATTAGTAATGTTATATCTCTTGTGAGTTTCAATTTTACATTGCTATCAAATATTAAGTGATAGAAGATCAATGACTTTATACGCTATCTAGACTATAAAATATCTATCACTTTATGCTGCTCAGTCATGAACCTCCAAATCTGGGCACGCCGCTTGTACATAGATATATGCACCTAAATATATTTTTCTATCATATCTCAGTAATACATTCGAATTAATACTTACGCACACCCCGTGCGAGATTAAATGAGCCAGCTATCTAACATAATCATAAAAATATCATAAAAACTGCACTTTGCAACTTCACGCGCTCTCCGAGGTCACGAGCGAGCTTATTAGACGTCCTAATTGTTACATATTTGTGTCACATTTTTTGTGTTTAACCACAGATGTCGCAATTCCTGGAAAAGTAATATGATTTCTGAGAAATCTTTTGTATTATTGGCTAAATATGGCGAATGGCGATTCTACGGTTTAAGGGGATTGCATAGCTTTTTTCTACCTGTTAACACTGTCCGATTTCAGTGATTTTGTTTTCATGCAATCAACACATTGTTTGCTATGTCCGTACGTTTTGATTTCTTCAGTTTTTAAGATTAAAAAAAATTAATTTATAGTACTTTGAAATACTAAATATTGCGTGAAAAAAGTCACTGAAACCGGACAGTGTTAACAGGTAGAAAAGAGTTCTTTTCTTTTAATATGGACACGTACTACCTATGTAATCCTCTTAATATGAGTAGCATATCTATACTCGTTTTAAATCGTTGTCTTCAACTAAACATTACAGTGATTACGCAATAGCGCAGACGTGCGAATGTCTAGTTACATATTTTGTGTTTACCAAGTTATTTAGCATATCGAGCCCCTCACGAGAACTCACGAACGCACGACTTATCGAATTTTATTGTCACAGTCGTCTCGTTTTATAATAAATGCCTACTTAGTAGGCATTGCGCTGACATGCTAACCTTATTTTTAAGGCAAATCACATCGGCAATGCGCGACTTTATGTGGGCCGATACAAATATCAAGTCTATTTCGGGTTTTGTACTTCTATATTAATTATATTGTGAAAAAGCATAATATTCTTGGGCACAGCATGTACAAAATAACAAAATCTCGGCCTACGTTATAAGATTGTAATGATGACAGTTTTGTCAAAGTTTGTGCCAGTTTATGATATCTTAGTCAAAAGCTCCCTATCATTTTGACAGCTCGATACACTAGACGCGTTCGGTGACCGTCAAGGCTGATGACATGTAACACAAATACCGTCAAGGGTGATGAAATGTAATGACAGTTTTTTCCATGGTGATTAATTTTATATTTGTATGTACGTAGGTACTGTATTTTATTATTAATGTTTACAGATTGATTTACTAAGTACTTAACACTCATCATATAACTATGTAAATAATTTATGACATTTTGATATAAAGATAGATATGGCTTTGGAGAAGATGATAAGCTACTCGAAGTATTCGAATTCATTAATAAAAGGTTGGTAAAAGACTGGCAGGTCGACTGCCCCTTCAACTTTCACTCCCTTCGGGCCTGGTAACACGTATATAACTACCTATACCTAGACCCTGGTAATTTACAAAAACTGGAGTGCTCACAGTGACAGTCTAATGTACCAACATTAGGTATCGAATAGGGAAATTTGAATAATAAATCTACTAAGACTCGTCGCCCTTAATCGATTTATAATTCGATACTCACTTAAGTAACAAAACTCCAAACTTGTATAGAATACATAATTGGATAAATTTACGGGAGTAGGCACGCTTTCAGACTTTATGTAATAAAAAATTGTACATGCAAGAATAGATATAAAAGAAAGCTCAAGACAATAAGTGCTGTTTAATGTCACGGCACACATTGTTCAAATATTTTTGACAAAACTTATATAAAAATAAATACTTACTTAGATGTTTAGAATTCTACGTGTACCTCCAAACATTATTATAAACTGAAGTAAAGAGGAGAATCTGACTTTTTCTCATCTTGACCTCAGTTTATATAGAAGTCACTGTGTACTTATATTAATAGAATTCATATCAAACTGCCACCATACCTACCTATTTCTACTGCGAAGCAGTAATGTTTGCAATACTGTGTTACACGTCTTAAATGTAAGCATGGTTTTTATCAAAAATTGTCTATCTAACATGGGTACAAATCCTTATCCATATATATAAATGAACCCCTATTTCGCCTGGTCACGCTATAAATTGAAAACGGATCGAGCAATCTCGCTAATTCTTTTTATGTTGTGTTAATTATTGTCAGGAGAAGGTTCCTATGAAAGAATAACCAAGAAAAGATGGGAGGTTATGGCGAGGCCGAGGCAAAGGCCGAGCCTACTACGCGAACGAAGTCGCAGGCAGTCGCTAGTAGCATATATATATTAGAGTCTACAATACAACCGAAGGTATTTGTAACTATGTTATCAGAAGTTATGTCATGTCTGTAAGAGGTTAGAATAATATGAAGCGGTGTGACGTCATTGATCGATCCCACCTATTTCGGTCGGCGGCTGAAGCCCGACCCTTTCGATCGTTTGCTTTGACTCACCTTCATTTGTAGCTTTCATTGTTTCTGTCTAACACCGTACGTAAACTGTTTCTGTATGCTTTGTTTCGTATTATTTAGTTTATTTGTTGCTCTGTCTTTTCATAAGAGTGTCTTTTGTCTTCTTATTAGTACCTATCTTTGTAATGTAATCTACGTATTATTAAGATAAGAAGATAAGGGTAATAACTCGCTCGTGCAGAACACTAAATTTAAATTATCTCCTAGTTCTTGTTTTGTTTATACTGAAATCCACAATCGTGTATATGACAGTTCAAAATACATGATTATTCTATTTAATTTTGAGTAGTCTTACCACGGTTGTATCAGCTCCGTGAGTCTTACATCTGCCGTGCAATTCTGGTAATGATTCGTCGACGAGCTCACCGATGTCAAAAATTTCGCCCTTGTGCATAAGGTTGTTTTTCCAACGTTCCTTGTCATCTCTTCATTTGTTTCACGGATGTTGTCAAAGATGCTGCTTGTTTGCTCTTAGACAATCGCACGGCTGTTTGGACTAGTTCACAGAGCACGAAGTTTCATGACGATTAATTACATATAAAAAAAAAGCTCTTGGACAATCATGTGGCTAATACCACAACATTGGTTTCAAACCTTTTGTACACTAGATATTTTCTACATTGAATAGTGTCACAATATTAAAAATTAAATGCCTTAATAGTTCCTCGCACATTTATTACCCTGCACGGCACGAAGGCAACTCACTAAATTACAACTGACAATACGCACATTTTACTACTACTACATTTTCTTGGTATCATCTACTATTAGCATAAACTGTACTTATCAGGTTGTTAGTTTTTTTTTCTCTTTGAGCGATAAAATAGTCCCTCTGCCGTCGGGATGCGAATAAGAGACAGAAGAAGCCCGATTTGCTAGGCAAGCCTCTTGTGCAAAGTGTCGTATTGTTTAGTACTATTCCTGTGCACGATATTTGGCCACGAATCAATCATCTTCATTGTACATAGGCCTCCCTCATAGAGCGTCACTTGGAACTACTTGCCTCCCGCATCTAGCCGGCACGCCGCGGTTTTGTCGAGTTCGTCGGTACCCTCTTCCCCATTGATAATCGATTCTTCGAGCGATGCGGCCTGCCTATTGCCACTTCAACTTGCTACTTGCTATGTCGGTAACCTTAGTTCTTCTACGGATCTTTTCATTTCGGATGATAGCACACGAAGCATTAGTGACTGAATGAAGAGTACTGTAACAAATACTACTCGTATTACGGCGGAATGGAACTTAATATATCAAAGTCTTGAAATGACGACAACTGTTCAATGCCGCGCAAAACTACAGTTGTAAGTTCTGGGCGGCATTGCAACTGTCATGGGCAAGCGTAGTGCTTATCATCTGGTGTAGGACTTGTCTGTCTCGTCACTTGTAGGAATACAAAAAGACATGTCGTTGAAATAAATGAAAAGAAGTCGCGTACTAATTTTGGAAAATGAACGATAAAGTTCTACATTGTTGTATTGTGCTGAACAAGTATTCAAATTACACAGGGTTGAGTATTACGTAACCACGGAAGGTAACCCGCAACTTTTTGAATTTTAATAATGTTCCCAACTTTGATTTCGCTTACGTTATGGCAATCATCGTTTTGTTTTGATATATAGGTGAATGTTTTTTTTCCTTTATAAAAGGATCTGATTTAAATAGGAATATTTTTAAAGAGAACTTAATTTTTGAAAAAGGTGTGTCAGTAGTCACAGATATAGTTTTAGGCTTTGATGTTTGTTTTAGGTATAATAAAATGCAATGCCAGTCCCGCGTCCCGCGCGGTAAATGTGAAAAGTATTTTAGCACACGTTTAATCGGACAATTTATTTGTGGCAATCCTCAAGCTAATTAGGAACCTATGTAAATATTTATAAAGGGTGTTTTGAGAAGTATACACTTTCAAAATGAAACAAACAAATTAAAATAAGTAACTGTTTTCATTTGAAAGGTTATTTTATGCCATTATAGTTTGAATATGAATTCATATGAGCGCCACGGCTAGGTCGAATGAATCGCAATCGTGGAGTCTAATTTTCGAACACTTTATCGAAGAACTTGAGTCATCAGCAATAATACAGCGATTTAGACTTTCAAATGTTCCAACATCAGCATAGACTAGTGACTTGACATACCCCCAAAGAAAGTGATCTAAAAATGTGTGATCACACAATTGTGGAGGTTAGTTCACAGGTCCATTACGCGAAATTATGCGTTCACCGAATGTTTCCCGCATAAAACTGACGGTGCCGCCCGCTGTGTAGTATGTTGCGCCATCTTGTTGAAACTAAAGCTATGTCTCATCAATGCCGTTCAACTGAGGTACGAATACGTCATCATCTTTTTGTTGGAGATCCAGTTACGCGCAAATTATGAGTGGTATCGTTTAAAAAAAAATGGGCTCATGTTTATATCTGCTCATAAACATGATAAAATGGCAAAACGTACTGCCAAGCAAAACATCGTTGCATCTTTAACAACATCCGTGAAACAAATGAAGAGATGACGAAAAACGTTGGAATATAACCTTATGTACCAGGGTTATATCTCATAAAGTATTCGAGATCGGTGAGCTCGTCGACAAGCGAATCCACGAATCATTAGAGAATCGCACGGCTGCTCATAAAGCATGATAAAATGGCAAAACGTACTGACTACAAATCAACTGTCAAGTTGACAGTCTGTAGAAAAAATACTACTAGTTTAAAAACCAAACCTCTAAACAAACACAGTTGAGTTGAGTGAGATTTTTAATCAAACAGTGGCAGACCAAATGCAACAATGGCAGATCTAATAAAAATAACTTTGACTTAACTCCGATTAAGTACTTAGGAAAGTAATCTAACTAAATGCAAATTTTGTAACCTAATTAACTTGACAAATGGCAAATGTACAACCATATAGGTCGTAATTACTCGTACAAAAAAAGAAAAAAGTGTTTTCGATATCGCTTTGTATGTATATAGAGGTGAATTAAAAATAGTGCATAATACTGACCTAGACACCAGTTAAAATAACCCTAATGATACAAATCTGGCCGTTCGTGTAATTATCCGGGAATGGCCGGCCCGCTAAGGCCTACATGCACTAAGGAGCGCACTTCTGGAATACGGCTCTAAGATCCCTAAAGACCACATCACTAAATAATATACAATTCGAAACCGACTTCCATTCCATTATTTCTGATGCCTACTCAAAATTTTAAGACCCGCAGGGTTATTATGTATCTCAGTTGCTAAATCTGATTGAAATCTTGAAAAATGGCGGCTATATGTCAGTTTTGGCAACTCCAGTTAGCAAAAATGTTAGTAAGTTGATGACTGGAGCTGACAAAAGTGACATAGAGCCGCCATTTTATTAAATTTTAATCAACATTTGTTAGCAACTGAGATACATAATAGCCCTACACATGTCCATGATAAATGATAATAAAATAAACTACTTGTTTGTGTCACAAAAAGTATATACACATTTTTCAAAATCAACCCGTTATTGGGAGCTCATAGCTCATAACTCATAATATGTACTCGTAGTATATGTAGCTCATAGTTAGAGAAGACAACGATCGGGAATATGTAAATAAATCAAATTTGTACACAAAAAAAAAACTACTTGTCAGATATTAATCAAACATATTTGGGAGCACACGAGAAGCGTCAGCTTCCAAATAATCTTAATAATGTTTTTGAAAGTCGGTTGAAGAACTCATTCGGTTGTAGTATTATCATACTAGGCAGTTAGTCAGTCAGGTTTTTATGGTAATGGGGCGTCGAGTGTTTACTCCTTGCCACTACAGAACCTCGAGGGACTACACCCCTCGGTATCTCTTACCCTGCGCAGGTTGCATGAGAGGACAACTCTGCGCAGGGGCTGTGATGCACATTCTGTGCTGTTTCTGTTGTAGTGCGCTACAACAGAAACGTACTCGACCCATTAGGCTAAAAATGTATACCATTCAGATTTGATCTATTAATGCACTGCACCATACTAAATAAAACATTAAAGCTTGAAACATTGAGATATTTTGTGTTTTTGCATATATATTACTTATTCGTGAAAGCAATAATACAAAAAAGGTTGACCCTATTTTGAACATAAAAAAAACAACCATTATCTTTCACATTGACAAATGAAAGCACGCTCCCCAAGCCTCCTTTCTCTGCTCATTCGCAGCAAAAACATATTCAGGGGCTCAGCTCAAACAGGCGTTTCTTATATCCGAGATAAGAAAAACAATTTGAAAGTAAATATTGAGAGGCGCGCGGCAGTTTCGTTGTGATTTCACAATATGTTTGTTTTAGGATAAATCCACGCACAAACCTATAGGTGGAAAGCAACATCACATACCTACTAAATACTCTAGCTAACGCCAAAACTATTTCTTAAAAACTACTTATTGATAAATATATGATTATTTATAGCGTGCGTTGTTAACAACCTACCTGTATACCTGTGTACTTCAACAACGCAAAATCATAAGGCGCATAATTAAATGAAATAAATACTTATTACTGCTTGATGGGACATATTTGAACCAAAAAGAAAAACTAGTTTACCATTGATTTCTCGAATATAATAAAAAATCTTGAAATACGTGTCTTTTTTTATTACTTTCCACCACATAATATATTGTTTTCGGAGAAAAACAAAAATCATGCGGTAAAGAGTTAAACTTTAATATGCATCATAATATGTCTGTTTCATTCTGTTTTGAAGAATATTGATCGAAGGGAATAAATGGTTAGAAATAAAAATTTGAGGCGGATTTAGAGGAATGTTATTGAAGACAACTTAAGAAAAATTTGGAACAAGGCGTGTCACCAGTTACAGTAGGCCTACCATAAGCCCCTTATAGCAGGACAGTTAAGTAAGTGTATTATTGAGCTGTCCTGCAAATTCGTAGTATGGCGGACTCTAGCAGGCCATCCAACTATTGCCCACGTGATCTATCTGGCCAGCAAAGGGCGGCTTGCAATTGACCTGCTGTAAGCGTACCATGGTGTGTTTTTTGACTTTAGATATCCATCAAAGTAACCTGCATATCTGTCACATAAAGCAGCTAAAGCAACTTTTTGTGACCTATTAAACGTAAAAACCGTGAATTTCTATCAATTTGCGAAAAAATAGTTTCTGTCACTATCGTAGAAGGTGGAATGTGGAATGTGGAACGCATACGAATAATTATTTGAGTTACTAGAAGAAGTATATAAAAAAAGTTATCTCATATTTTCACGCGCTCGAACTGTTTTATTTTACCCTACAGCTATGCCGCTATGGGTATTTAGAACTCCCATAGTACTTCTAAGTGAGCATAATTAACCTTTATTATAATTAATTCTTCATTATAATCTTTCTCTTTTGACATGAATGTTCTAAACAATTGCCATAAATAAATAAAAAAAAACTGAAGTTCATGGTACGATTTTTGGCAGGTCAGTTTGAGATCTTCGAGATATATTGAACTGCTCGGAACTTGACAAGTAATCTGAAAGTTTATGGTAGGCCTGCTGGTCGTCGTTAGTCGTATCTTTCTGCGTCACGCTTGTCCATAACAATTCTGTGCCATTCAGAATTTCAAACTACGAGTACAACAGTTCAATACCTGCATGATAATGTATATCAGGTGTTTCTCTTGCCTTGTAATTTAGCTGAAACATTGCCCTTTGACATAACACAGTGTTACGTCAATGTTTGCACACTACTGCTTCACGGTTGAATAACTGGCAAAAGTAATTCCCTAGGCGAACTCTGCAAAAGTCCTACCACTACGTTCCTCGATATGCTCGGATTCAATACGAAATCTGTGACGTAATATTCTGCTTTATCAACACATAAGCTAATTTTTTTTTATTTACGCAGATCAATTAAATCCCTACAACGTTTCAGCTAATGCTATGTGTATGCTATGTGTACCTTTTATTTATTTTTTTGTCCCGGGGAAATCCTTTATGGATACTACCCACCACGGGGAGGTAGGTGGTTATGTGGGAGTCCGTATACCCACCAAAACCCCGGGGTGTTCCATCAGTGCCGCTTTTGGCGGGAACGCGGGACAGATTTTGCACACGACCGCGAACCCTCCGCGGCTGTCCGTTGCCAGACCCTTCTCAACACATGGCGCGCTGTAACTGCCTCAGAGACCAAACCCGCCAACAATGGGCGCCAGACTTCCCGTGTCTGGACGCCCTATGCTATGTGTATCTATACCAGTCCATTTCAACCAACTTTTCTACCGGCCCCAAAAAAAAAGGAGGAGGAGGTACTCAATTCGACTGTTTTTTTATGTTTGTTACCTCATAACTTTCGACTGGGTGAACCGATTCTCAAAATTCTTTTTTTGATTTGAAAGCTGGTGCTTTCCGTGTGGTCCTTTTTAAATTTCATAAATTTGGTCTAGTAGTTTTGAGATACACTCCAATAACTGAATAGAATGGAAGTCGTTAATAAATTTTAAAATCGTACTTGTACGTTATTTTTTCAAAGACAATCAGTTACTTCTACAGACAAGGCTGTAGTTACCTCACCGTATTCTATCATCGATTATTTTCCTTCAGTTACCGGCTCCATGGGCCATTATTCCAGTGAGACGTTTCAGCTAAAGTTACATGTATTGAATTTAAAAACATAAATATCAGATAGCGCGCTTTTTTATCGCGCGATTTCAGTATTTCTTTTTATTGTGCTACTTTTTTCCTGTTTTTCTATATTATTGGGCGTGAAAAGCGTAATAGGGCTAATCATCCATTCAAATTAAAGATACCTAAAACATTTATATGATTTAGTGTTAGGTATATTGTTTTTGCAAACATCTTGTATGTATTTACCTTATCATGTTTTTCAGGACTGGAAAAGACCATGCGTATGAATAAACTTTTAGGTTATGCAATAAGTACGTAATTTCACTGGTTTTTTTTCTCTATTTAGCAAGTAAGCTTGGTAAGGGAATGTCTTTTTTCTATATTAATTGTATAACGTAATAATTCATTTAGAAAAAGGATACATTGTAGAATACAAGCGTAAGTTATTTTGTGGTATTACACCACAAACAAAAAAGTTATGACGGTTAAAAGGCACTATTCCGGGTGATGTAAAAAACTAAAAAATAAGGTATCTAAACTACCGTGACACTTCGGACGTATGATCTATCGGGGAGAACTAGCGCATAACCCCTCCAATCCCCCAAAAAATCCTGCCGTTCATCACCAAACATCCTGTATGTAAAACAACCTTAGAATTCAAAGCTTTCAACTGTGCAGTTGGAGCTAGTCGACGCTGAAGATAAGTCTAATATTTGCATAGATTCCGTTTGTAAACGGCAGCACAGCCTCGATTAATATTTCATGAATGAAGCACAAACGAATCGAACGTTCTAGAGAGCAGTAGACTCTGAAATGTTCATAGATATGTTATCTAAGGATATGGGCACTACAATATACATTAAAATGTAGACAGGACTGTATGTATTTTAAAACGGACATCTGATGTCTTTTTTAAAATACATATAATATAATACTTTTCATAACAAATATCTTATTATGAACTATATAATATAGCTATAAAACCTAACTAACTAACGTGGTTTTCACTCATTTTAATTAGAAATACGGGATTACTCACTTCATATTTATCGGATAGGTCTGACTATAGTTTCGACCACATCCGGTGGTCTTTTTCAAGGAGTGTTCGGGACGCCCGCGTCGATGACATCTCGCTTAGCACTCCGGGCGGCAGCTCGTAGCGCTCGTGATGTTAAAGGTTGATGCGGGGGGCGGGATACAATATGTTGCGTTGGCGCGTCTCGGTGTGAACCCTCTTGATCGTCGTCGCTGGTGAAGCGCCTGCTGGTATGTGAGGGGACGTCCTAGCAAAAAGAGCTCACTACATCTGCACCAGACACATCATTTACATCAGAATGAGCTCCATGAAGGCAAGACTTCCAAGCATGTGGTATGAACCATCCTCCGTCTCGATTGAAGTTTGATCGCTTACTAATTTCAATGGACTCTCGGATCTTGCGCGGCACGTAGAACTTTTCTCTCGCTAAGACCCGAGCTCTGTCGAAGCGGATGTAGTGGTTCGTGACGGAGAGCAGAGAATGTTCTACTATGGCGGAACTGTTAGTATCTATATTCTTCATGGAGCTATATAATTCTATAAACGATTATTTTTTGTCAAGACAATTTATCGGAACCATTTTGGACACAGCAATGCATCCAATTTTTATTTATGTAAGAACCTTCCACGAAGTATTAGAAACATTTAAAAAAATATGAACTAAATCGGTAAAGCCGTTTTCAAGTTATAGCGTGACCAGGAGAAATAGGGGTTCAGTTTTATATTTATCTACACGTATAACAATACATATATAAAAATGACTCTACACGGATCAGACGCCATTGTCCGAGTGCGCTAGGATTATGGGATGCCACAATCCGAGCTGCATCTGAGTATGTATCCATATAGTATATGGTATAGAACCAATAATCCAATTTTTTCCATTGTTTCCAATTCTTCCGAATTGGAACCAAATGTATTGGCAAAATATCTTAGCACCGTGTATGTTTCCAAATGTACCAACTTTATAGATCTATGGATATTTGCCGTACATTGAACGTAGAAAAGAATAAAATACGAATGCCGCCTGGGGCCGGGCTGTAATGTTGTCGGATTCAGTAATATTTACCTACATCTAAACTTCGTAACTGTTCATTGTCAGTGGCCAATAATGAATGTGTATACTTACCAAATTTAATCGTCTAGTTTTGAGTACCTATATACAGTTTACGGTTTTCATCTTTTACTTGTTGTTTGACTTTACTTCTTGCCAAAGTTGATGAATATTATAGGTTTGCCATATTAATTCCAATAAGTTTTATCCTGCGTTGCCGACCTTTAAGAAAGGATGATAGGAAGGAAGAGATAAAAGGGGTGAGGGTGGGGGGAGGGGAAGGAGAGGGAGAACGGGGAAGGGGGGAATCGGGTCTCCGGAACCCCACTAACCGACGAAACGCAATAGCAAGCTATGTTACTTCACGTCGGTGTTATGTGGGAGTGTGCTACTTCCCCGGTCGTGACGGCCCATTTGGCTCTGGGGTTACAGCGTGGCACTACCACCGAAGAATCGGGAAAATTTTAATGTATTTGTAGTAACCTAGATAATGTCGCAAAATATGACATAACTAACTATTTCACCAGTTGTTTCTAGCCGTGTGAACGTTACGTTTTTGTTAAATTGCTAACAAAAATTATGAGATGGGTCATTGACATTAAAATTACATTATTATGAAAGTTTGAGATCGCTAAGCAGGCGTCAATGCTTTAAAAAAGCAATACTATAAAAATTTAAATTACCTTTATCTGAGTAGAGATGATAGGTGGTTAGTAACACCTGCTTGGGATCCAATGCTCAAGGTAATGAAATTCTAAGGCCAGCACAATACTGCAAGATTTCTTGACACTGAGAATGGCTACTGCATGAATCAGGAACATTTTCATTCAATAGTGTTAGTATATATCGAAAAATATACAGAAAACGTACAAAATTAATGCATTTTCGCATGACATCGTCCAATCTAACAAGCGATTTTCAATCTTACGTAAAGCATCGTAAATTATTTTAAAATTGGGGTTGGACTGCGCCTCAAAATATGATAGGCGGTACATATAAACATTTTTTTAACTCTGTAACAGACAACAGTCATCCAGTCTACACGTTCTTAAACTTAGAGATTAAAATTATATGAAGTATACGGATTTCATCCGTTTAAAGTTGTTTAATTAAATGTTTAATAAACGTGAGAGCCTCATACAAAAATATTTGTGTTATTAAAGAAACTCAACTCTTCAAGCATTGGCCCACGTGGTTGTGCGCTGTCAGGGTCAAGTGGTCAATGACCTTAAGTTTCCAGTTCCAACAGGTAAATACTTACATAATTTTATATTCACCTTTACTAAAAACAAGATGTGAATAAATCAGATAGGTTTTATAGCATATTTACATAGTGGTCGGGTCAATGGTACAATGCGATCCGATAGAAAATATAACATTTCCGAAACCTCTCCACGTACAACTGAATGGAGGGAATCTGTAGTAGTAAATGGAGGGAAGTAGAATTATGCATTGCTTAATTTTTATTCAACACTAGCGACTGACCGCGACTTCGTTCGCGTAGTAGGCTCGGTCTTCGGCTTCGCCATGAGCTCCCATCTTCTCTTTTATAAGAACCTTCCCCTGACAGTAACTAACAAAAATAGAATAAGTGAGATTTTTCCATCCTTCTCAAGTTATATCGTGACCAGGAGATGTACGGGTTCATTTATATTACGGCCTGTATTCCAGAAAAGTGTTCTATATGAATTGAGGCTTGAGAACAGATCTAAGTAAAATACAACTAAGCGTCTATGTCGAATATTGGCCTATAACCCTTTACAAAATTATTGTCCAGGCACACAATTATTATCATAAGGCTATAATAATGTAAAGAAATATTATTATTATAGTCACCGCGTTATTCGTGTCGCGTCAATAGGGGTAGGAATGTGCAACGCGTCCTAACATGCTATCGAAAATCCACTACCTGCATTCGACCCTCATTAGCGATCGCTAGGTCAAATCAAAGGAGAAGTCGCTGCGAATAATAATACATTCAAGATAGATGTTGAAAGCCTCCTTCACAAAGCTATTGATAATGTTACACAGGAAGACTGGGTCAAGTGTGGGAGGCATGCCGAGGAACTTCAAAACACTGACTTACAGAAAGCCATTATAAGAGATCAAGCACCATTCATAATCAATCTACAGGACGATAGAGAGGACGAAGATTCCGATGAGGAAGAATACACGCTATTTATTTGACATTCATTACAAACGGCTCTTTTCAGGGCCACAATACTATCTTCTATGTTTCTATCTGATTTTATTCTTATCGATATGCGCCTAACCATCATACGCACATCACTATGTGGCTCCATAAGACCCACAAGTGCGAGCGAGATAGACATAGTGAAATGATTGATGGCCGCACGACTCAGTTGGTAACGCGGTGACTATAATAGATATGCTTTATTCACAAAAAATAATCGTCAAAAATATCCAAATTCAGACGTCTCTCAATTATTATTAGTTAGTTCGTGACCTCGCAACGTGCGTGACAACACTTCACTTTACTTTTCTTGTTAATATGGCTTGTACGACGTGCGTCTGACATCTCAGCATTACCTACGAGTATATCTATTTCAGGTCTCGAGCCTATCGTGGACACACTGTTTTGTACTTTCTTAGTTGTATTTCACTTCTGTGGCGAATTATAATTATTTATACTATATATAATATAATATAATTAATAAATATAATATGATATAATTAATAAATATAATAAATTATAATATACTTTAGAATTTCGATTTTATTGTAAAATAAACAATTTGAAGTTCAATTTCATTTCACTCTCGCGCATTTTTATCATTTATACTCATTAGTGAGATATAATAAGATGGTACCTTAACATACTTTGTTTTATAGTTGCAGCGAGTGCGAATGCCTATCTTCATGAGTAGGAACATGACATGTCTGCGGCTATCATGTCATTGGTAAATTATATGCTTGTTTTGCACGGAGTTAAGATAACGACTATAAAGTTTTGAGTAATTTTATTTGTTGAATAATAATATTTTATCGAGCACGAGAGCTCGTTATCTTATATATCCATTAGATTACCCAATAAGGTATATATATAATAGTCATACAAGATTATTAAATAGTAGTAGTCAGTAAGTACTTATTTTTAGGGTTCCGTACCTCATAAGTAAAAATGAATCCTCATAGAATCACCTTCTTGTCTGTTTTTTTTTTCAGGAAATTTATGTCATATACTCGGGACGGTGTCCTTCAGCGGTAAAAGAAAAGAGACTTGTAAGTCAACACAATCAAAAGATATGACCATTTATGTTCGCCGTGACGCATAGTTGCGCTTATTTTGCGATTTCAGAAGGGAATCAAAACCTATAGGGTACTTCCTGTTGACCTATAGTTATGAAATTTGGGAAGAAGCAAGTTCTTACAGCCCGTGTTAAGGAAAATATCTGAATACCGTAATTAGTTTGATAACAAAACAGCGAATTTATTATTACAAAATTATTATATGAGGTTGCTGCATTATTGCATCAAAGCAAGTGGTTCTAGGGATCGAACGATAAAATTACTCGTAAGTGTGTTCTTTTATTACATATCTCTCTATTTCTCTCTCTGTGGTCGTTTTCTCTTGACTGAGGAACGTGGTCATCGGTGGATGAGGATGGTGTACATCGAGATCGTATGATCTGCTTCCATCGGTGTCTATCCATTGCGTCTCTGGCAACCGAGTAAAACTCGATTGACGAAGGATCTTTCAATTAATCGCTCCATCTGGTTGGGTATAGCTCGCGGGCTCATTTGCCCTCCGTGTTCCTTACCACGTCAAGTCTTTAAAGGCTCTCGTCAATTCTTATGCTATGTGGCCAAAGTAGGTCACAGCATGCGCTGTTGGCAGGTTGTGGAGAGGCAAATCCGAACACGTACCTGTGAAAGGATTGATGCATTGGTGCGCTTGGCGGTACATGGTATCCGCAACAACTGCGTCCAACACCACATCTCGAATGCATCAATCCTTTGCCTTTCTCAGGCTTGAATCATCCATGTTTATGCGCCATACAAGAATATGGGGAATATAAGAGCGCGTATTAACCGGATCTTGGTGGAAATATTAATGCCCCTCTTCTTCTATATGAAATTAAGTCGTGTCATGGCGTTCATTTAATTAAAATTTTAATTAGATGTACCATACTTAAAAGTTTGTACGGAACCCTCGATGCGAGAGTCGAACTCGCATTTAACCGCTTTTTTAAACCTAAACCACCATCAAATCAGCTACTTCACCACTAAAGCAGCGGGTTCCAGGACATATTTTACTGTAAAGTTAACCATGGTCCAGCGATTGAACTTGGCCCTGGAAGCAGTCTCAAATTGAGGATTTGATGATGAAAAGTATCAAAGTGTGTTCCAGCGCCTTATCTATCTACATACCACATTTAATCGAATAAATGCAGCTGCTTTGGCGTGATTGAATAACAAACCTCCATCGATCCAAACTTTCACATATACAGGTTGCTTAGTAGAGGGTCCGACAAACCAAATGAGCGCGTTCCACTTGGAGAATACAAGTTGGGCAAAAAAATCCCCGACGCCCCAATTTTTTAAAACTTTATTTTGTGAATTTTTCCGTTTTCTCCGAAATTGTACCTATTTATTACCAAAACATTTGTAAAATCTGTTTTAGACCGGATGTTTTTAGTTGAATTTGGTCTCTAATACACCTTCAGGCCACACAAAGCAAAATTGGATACAAAACAGAGCTAACTTATAGACTAGAAGCTTTAGTATGTCGTTGTAATAAGTGATAAATAGAGAAGTTTTTAAATGCATATTACCTCCAGAATTGCTAGTGGCTTTTTTAGATCACTGTGAAAGTTGATAAAAGATAAGGTAAAATTTATTTAATTTTTTCACTCTATGAGCTCTAAATCAGTTAGTTAGCTCTGTTTTGTATCCAATTTTGCATTGCGTGGCCTGAAGGTGTGTTAGAGACCAAATTCAACTAAAAACATCCGGTCTAAAACAGATTTTACAAATGTTATGGTGGTTAATAGGTACAATTTCGGAGAAAAAAAAGAAAATACACAAGAAAAAAGTTAAAAAATATTGGGGTGTCGGGGTTTTTTTTTTGCCAACTTGTATTCTCCAAGTGTCTCCAAGTTGCCGTGGCGGTGCCGGCTTAGAATAGCACCCCCCCAACTCTACCCGTGGGTGCCGTAGAAGCCGGCTAAGGGATAACAAATCAGAAGGTGGGCAGCAGCACCTTCCCAGTCAAACACACACAAACTGCGCTCGCCAACCCGCCTGCCAAGCGTGGCGAGTATTGGCAAAAACCCCTCAATGGATTGGACAAAAAGAACCAGGCCCCCAGTCCCCGGCAGCCCCGCTATTCCTGGCTACGGTAGCGGCCACGGTAACGGTGGGGCAGGGGGTGCTAAGAATCCCCGGCAGACGCCCGGCTACCACCCCCAACGACGACGACTGGCCCTGGTAACACACAACATACGCACGATGAGGACAGACGAGAAGATATATGAGCTGGAAGAAGAAATGAGTAAGCTACGCTGGGACATTGTGGGGTTATCTGAAGTCCGTAGAGCGGGTGAGGACACGATAACCCTAAAATCAGGTAACCTACTCTACCACCGGGAGGGCGACCAACAGTCCCAAGGTGGTGTCGGGTTTCTCGTCCACAAGTCCCTTACTAACAACATAGTTAAGATCGATAGCGTTTCCAATAGGGTCGTATACCTAATACTCAGAGTATCCAAACGATATTCGCTGAAGGTCATTCAGGTATACGCACCGACGAAGTCGCACCCGGATGATGAGGTGGAGGATATGTATGAGGACATTAGTCGGGCCATACATACCTCTGAAACGCACTTTCTAGTTGTTATGGGGGACTTCAACGCGAAGTTGGGTAAGAGAAGCGAGGATGAGTCGAAAGTGGGGCAATTTGGCTATGGACAACGGAACCGTAGGGGACAGAGGTTGGCCGACTTCCTGGAGAAAGAGGGACTCTTTATGATGAACTCTTTCTTTCAGAAGCCACCTCACAGGAAATGGACCTGGCTGAGTCCCGATGGTTCCACGAGAAATGAGATTGACTTCATTATGACCACCAAAAGGCAAATATTCACTGATGTCTCCGTGATCAACAGGGTTAAAACCGGTAGTGATCACCGAATGGTAAGAGGCACAGTGAATATTAATGTCAAACTGGAGAGGTCTCGTCTGATGAAGTCTACGCTCCGACCTACTCGTGCCCATATTCAAGACCCCGAGAGCTTTCAACTTGAGCTATCCAATCGCTTCGATTGCCTTGAGAACATCGCTTCAGTGGACGAGATCAATAACAGGTTAGTAGAAACTGTCCATACAGTGGGTTCCAAGTACTTTAAACCCCACCGTACAGATAGGCCACAGAAACTCTCCAACGATACCCTCAACCTCATGGCTGAACGACGCTCATTAAAACTGCAGTCTTCGGATGATGCTGAAGCATATAGGCTGCTCAATAGACGAATATGGAAGTCCTTGCGACACGACATTCGGATCTTTAATACAAACCGTATTAAAGAGACGATAGAGCGGAAAAAAGGCTCCAAAGTGTTTGCAAGAGACATGTCTATTGGGCAAAGCCAGTTGACGAAGCTGAAGAGAGGAGACGGCAGTGTAGCGTCGACCAAAGCGGAAGTGTTAGGAGAGGTCGAGAGTTTCTACGGACAGTTATACACCTCGGTCGCTAAACCTGTTAGCAGCTCGGCCAAAGACCCAAGAGCCAAGCTGACCCGACATTATACCGAAGATATCCCGGACATCAGCCTGTACGAGATTAGAATGGCCTTGAAACAGCTTAAGAACAACAAGGCGCCTGGTGACGACGGTATCACATCTGAGCTTCTGAAAGCGGGTGGAACACCGGTACTTAAAGTCCTTCAGAAGCTCTTTAATACCGTCTTACTCGAAGGTTCAACGCCAGAAGCATGGAACAAAAGCGTGGTGGTGCTGTTCTTCAAGAAAGGTGACAACACTTTACTTAAAAATTACAGACCCATCTCGCTTTTGAGCCATGTTTATAAGCTGTTTTCGAAGGTCATAACGAACCGTCTCAGTCGCAGGTTTGATGAATTCCAGCCTCCGGAACAAGCCGGTTTCCGAAAAGGCTATAGTACCATAGACCACATCCACACGCTACGGCAAGTTATACAGAAGACCGAAGAGTATAACTTGCCTCTTTGTCTAGCGTTTGTGGACTATGAGAAAGCCTTTGATTCGATCGAGACGTGGGCAGTGCTTGAGTCTCTCCAGCGGTGCCGTATTGACTATCGGTATATTGAAGTGCTGAAGTGTTTGTACAAAAACGCCTACATGTCAGTCCGAGTACAGGAGCAGAGTTCGAAGGCAATTCCATTGCAAAGAGGCGTGAGACAGGGAGACGTTATATCTCCGAAACTGTTCACCGCTACATTGGAAGACGCCTTCAAGCTTCTGGAATGGCAAGGACTTGGCATCAATATTAACGGCGAATACATCACTCACCTTCGATTTGCCGACGATATTGTAGTCATGGCAGAATCCATGGAAGACCTCAGTACAATGCTCGAAGGCCTCCATCGAGTTTCCCAACGGGTAGGTCTTAAGATGAACATGGACAAGACGAAAATTATGTCTAATGCCCATGTTGTACCTACCCCAATATCAGTTGGGAACTCAGTTCTCGAAGTTGTTGACGAGTATATCTACCTGGGACAGACAGTCAAACTAGGCAGGTCCAACTTCGAGAAAGAGGTCAATCGTCGAATCCAACTCGGCTGGGCAGCGTTCCGGAAACTACGCGAAGTCTTCTCGTCCAAATTACCTCAGTGCCTCAAGACAAGAGTCTTCGACCAATGTGTGTTACCAGTGATGACTTATGGCACTGAAACGTGGTCTCTTACTATGGGCCTCATAGATAAGCTCAAAGTCGCACAACGAGCTATGGAGAGGGCTATGCTCGGGGTTTCTCTACGTGATCGAATCAGAAATGAGGAGATCCGTAGAAGAACGAAAGTCACCGACATAGCTCAGAAGATTAGCCAGTTGAAGTGGCAGTGGGCAGGGCACATAGCACGCAGAACAGATGGCCGATGGGGCCGAAAGGTTCTGGAGTGGAGACCACGTACCGGCAAGCGCAGCGTAGGTCGTCCACCGACACGGTGGACAGACGACCTGAGAAAGGTCGCAGGACGACGTTGGATGCAGGCCGCTTCCAACCGGTCCTTTTGGAAAATCATGGGGGAGGCCTATGTTCAGCAGTGGACGTCCTACGGCTGAGATGATGATGATGATTCTCCAAGTGGGCCCCCGAACACGCTCATTTGGTTTGTCGGACCCTCTACCAAACACCCTATATAACAATAGTAATATGAAGTTTTTAGCAATCTGAAAACTGTGCATAGCACCCATTATATGTTTATCGGGAGGAGCGCATAAATGTCAATTTGTCAATTAAAATTCGTGTGTGTCATCGTGAGGCTATCGGATGGATAACCTCTATATCATAATCAGAGCAATATATTGTTACAAATGAATCGTAAAATGTGTCCAAATAACACAAAGATTATCTGACTTGGCGCCAATAATATGCGGATTCGTCTGCAAGCTATTTGCTAACGTCTACGTCACTTCGCCAAACAGTTTTTATGAGTCAGGTAAATATGCTAATGAAATTGTCGTGGTCTCCGAGTCGAGCCCCTGTGTTGACATCTCACAGCGACGTCACTTGTTTTTCTCGACTTTGTGAAAAAAGTGTATAATGAAGTACAAACTGGCTGGTCCATAAATACCTGGGTGAGAGCGAATATAACACAATTCGCCGAGGGACGCGACACGACGCAAAATGCTCAGCATGGTGATTGATAATTGTGAGTAATTCAATATTACTATCGCTAGTGTGAACATGCAGTGTTTGGAGCTACGAATTGAATAGTAATAAATATTAATAAACATTTAATATTATGCTAGATGTTTTCGGGTCATATGAATAAATAATATTAATTGGTGAGTACAATACATAAGTAAGGTAATTCAATAGTGTGAAAGTGCAGCATTAAAGTGAAGGTAGCGTCGCAACGAAAATAGAACGGTAGATGGTTTCAGGTCATATTTAGAAGTAAATATTAATTACTTTTGCTTCTAACTTATCGTTAAGTGCAATACATATATATTCAACTTCGTATATAATATGAACATGTATGTGCCCGTAAGCTTTGGGTAAAGCATCTAACAGAAAGAAACGCAAAGGAATAATCGTATCAATTCAGTCAGAGGAAACAATTATGTAGAGTGGTGTATGTGCGTAATTTGTTAAGGTTTTCAATCCGCTAGGATTAACTTTTTTCTACGTTGTTAATCCATGAAAATTATAATTATTAAATAAATTGTAATATTTTAAAATCACTGCAATAATTATGTAAAAAACAATAAATATGAAACCATATAAAAAATTCGATAAATAACTTGAAATCGACCACCAAATAACTTTACAAAGCAACATTCGGAAAACATCGTCGAATTCCGAGATCACAGTTCTATTGAAACCCGATATTCTGACTTTGAAGTGGAGCCGTGAATAAAAATCTCTTTCAATCCCTCGCACCAATCAGGATATACGACCCGAAGTTAACTCTTCGATGAATGGGATACTCATGCCAAATGCTGGCTAGTGATGTTACAAAATGAGATTATTCGATAGATCAGTCGATACAAATAACACAGTTCGCGATTAGCATGTAAATTCTCTACTTGAAATAATTCTATAACTGTGCCTCGAAAAATCTATGGATACAAAGGTCGTGGGGTCCTTCAAACAAAAGTTCTTGTAATAAGCTTGAACCCACTGGTTAAACTCGTATTGATATGAAAATCTCCACAAATCACACTGGTGGTAAATGTTACGAGGAAATATTATAAGGACTTAAGTACAAACAATGTAACGTTAAGGCGCGGTCCAATCCTAATTTTAAAACAATTTACGATGGTTTACATAAGGTTGAGAATTGCTTATCAGATTGGACGATGTAATGCGAAGATTCAATTGACTACGTGCTAATACATTTTATAATTATTTTGTACAATCAAATGATTAAACTATAATGATATAGGAGTCCATAGTTCACTAATAAAATTCATTGGGAATTCGAATATGATACATACATTTAAATATATTTGCCCGTAATTGAATAAAAATGCTTTTCCCACGAAGCACGTAAGAAAAATTGCAAAATTTAGGGAATGTTGACGATTTTTTTCTATCGAGTCAAGTTTGCTCAATCGTGTATTGGCTCCCATACTTCATAAGAACGTATATTCAATTTACACTACGAATACTTTTACTACTAATTTTTTTCGAACTTCGGTTATTAGGTTTAAGCGTCTAAAAACTAAGTTTTCGCAAAGTCGAATCATGAAATTTGGTCGTAATCAACACTTATTTCGCCTTAACACAAAATAATGGACAAAGGTTTAAAAACCCCCAAAAATTTGGTAAACCATTTGTTGACTGACTGTATTTCCACGTTAAATATCTATGCTAATGTTTTTGTGCAAAATATGAGCCAGCACTCTGATCATCTGACGCTTTAACCCAACGCTTTGCCTTGGCAATAGAAATTTGTCCCTGAATATTTGGTATGCGCCTAGGAGACCCCACGGACCTAAAGTTTTTACCCCAAATTGCACAAATATGTAACCTCCATCGAGATTAGCATATTTGCGCAGTTTAAAGTTTTCGGCATTTGTCGCTGTCACACCAGCCTGAGCGTAAGTTTCTGGAAGATGCGACAGTGCCAGAGTATCGACACAAATAGCATACCACACAAGAGGCCGTCCCATCTTCCAAAGAACAAGTGCCATTCCATCAGTTAGGTAACTCATTTTAGCATTAGATTTAAATATAGAACCTACTCAGTGTTTACAGTTTTTTAAGTATCAAAACCAATTTTACCCACGTTATTAGTAGACAATATTGATCTAGGTTTCGGGCACGTCCGATACCCATCCTCAGAGAATGAACTCTGGAAGATCAAGTGGTCTCCGAGATTTCGATATTAAATAAACATGGATCAAAATCATGAGCATTTTCAAACAAAAAATAATAATAATTAGTATGGGAATATTATTTGTAAACTTATCATCTAGCAATATATAAAATACAAATGTATTTTTATTATCCTTATTGGAACAATATGATAATATTAATTATCTTAGTAATACGACATTTATTTTATTGTAATTAATTTATTTATAGACTGTACTCACGTAATACTTTTATCATTTTGGTACGTATACATTATAATAAATAAGCACTATTACACATAGGTGTAGCACGTAAGTGTGAAAAAGTATAAGCCATTGAACTTTATTGTATTATTATTATTTTTATTCAATTTTATTCACGAATTTGTTATCCGGTCCTTTACAAAGGCATAAGTGGGGCAGTAACCAACACTTAGAGGCCTGTTTGGTATAAAAATACAAAGGAGTATAAAAAACAGAAAAAATGTTGGATGAAGGGTAACATGGTACTTATAACTATGACAAATATGGGTAAAATGGCCAGGCTATTGAGATGAACTTATTAGTGATAAGGAAGATAGTGGGCTATGGAAGAGACTACGGCACCTGCCAATTTTAGTCTCATATTAAAATATTTAGGCAGGTGGTGACTTACCATCCACTAAACGGGCCCCCCATAAAGGCCACCATGAGTGGTGACAAAAGAGGCAACGTTGGTGTGGATGGCTAAAGAGTGTCGAGAGGTGTGCTGCGGTTTCACTAGAGCGCTACTACCGGCGTTATGCCCTTTAACACTTCCACCCTTGGAGCTTTTTGTTACTTGCTCTTGCGTCACCACCCCCGGACGGCCAATTAAGGAAAGCCGGGGGTCAGGGGTCTCATTTAGCCCCAGGGAGAATCAGGCTCCACGGTGTCGCCACTCACCGACGGCTCGCCACTCACCGACGGCTCGCCACAAAACCGCCCCTGCGGGTATTATTATTATTCACATTATTTATTTCTTTTTCTTAAAATTACATTTTTTACAATATTTCTATATAAAATAAAAACATTATAAAAAACCTAATCCTAGATTGCCATCGGCAGTGGAGCATGACCCAAACTACCGGTGGTTAGGGCTGCAGACTGAGGAACCTCCTGACAATACGTGCCGTGTCAAGGATTACTGCCTTCTGTATCTGGCTCTTGATCCAATTATTATTTATAAATTATTATTATTATTATTATATGTATCTCATACTATTCAATTATTATTATATTAAGGTAAGTGCTCATATTATACATCAGAATCATAATTATATACTTCTGTGTTTATTAATATTAAAGCAATATACGTATTCATATATGCGTACAATAAAGTCTATCATATAAAATCTAATATCAGAGATACATTGTGTGAATTTTAATGCTATTACAATACCTACAAATCTACAATAATATTATAAAGAGGAAAAATTTGTTTGAATTGAATAGGCTCCGAAATTACTGGACCGATTAGAGAAATTATTTCACCATTTGAATCCTTTTTTTGCGTGCGGAAAATGCTTTTTTAATACAATTGCTCAAAAAGTGGCGTATTGCAGGGACGTATAGCGTTCGGGATGTGGGCTATTACATACTCGTGCGTCCAACAAGTTCAAACATCTTATGGGAATAGTGAATTCACCAAACTGCCCGGAGTGTGACATTATAGAGGATGTACTCCATGTGCTGACGGAATGTGTCCGGAATGAAGCCCGCAGAAGAGATTTGATAACGTCGGTGTACAATAACAATAATGTAGGGCAATGTAACAGTATTTTGGCTTCTCCTTTGTCCAAAGAAGCCAAAATACTGCTAAATCTGTACAAATTTATTTTTAAATAAATGTAGTATAAGTTAATGGCCATATGGGAGTGGCATAGTCATGCTTGACTAAACTCCTTCAAAATAATAAAGATAAAAAAAAAAAAAAATACATACTCGTGCTTTTTTTACCTTTCCCGAACTCGTGCGTTCTCTTTCCCAACTGTCAAAATAATGTCTATTAAAAAGAAAAACCAACCATGAAGTTTTTACCAAAGAAAATCATAGTTTTTATGATTCATGCAAATACGTATATTATTATAGCTACTAATTTGTTTCAATGTCAGATTTAATGATTTGATTGAATGAGTTAAGTTAGGTTTCATTTCATTCCATCTCATTAAATTTCATTTTCATTTCATATCAATAAAAAAATTCTACTGAAGACTTGGCTGTATGGGCATAGTTCCCTTTGCCTACCAGAATGGCTGAAGAAAAAACAAACTCTGCTTATATTCTACGGTTGGCGCCATTTTCCAGAAATTTTCTTTGCGAGTTAATTTTATTAAATTGCTTCATTTTTTCGCAACTGTATTAAAAATAGTCGTTCAGTACACGTGCGGAACCGTCATTGCAACTTGTTCCGACTGTCAACCCTCGCCTTCGGCTGCGCCTCGGCTCGGGTAGACATTTGTCGGAACTCTTTGCAATGACAGCCTTTCCCCAATTGTAATGAAATATACTATTACGCATACACGCTCGCCGGGGATAGCGAGCGGGTTAATTAGGCTGATATCAACACCGATTACGTTGACCCTATGAACTGCATTGACCTTGATTGCATCACGTTTTCGTTGTTATTTTTTAACTAATCGACTTCAAAAAAAGGAGGAGGTTTCTCAATTTGACCGTAAATATATACGCAATACACAGACGCAATATTGTGATAATAGGTACTTTCGAACTATTATGGTACCGACTTCAACAAGTTAATTTACACTTTTTAACGTAACCGACTTCTACACAAAGTCGGTTCTAGTTTGTAATAAAAAAAATATGATGGTTATTTTAATGTAGATGTTTTTTTTTATTTCGAGATGTAACACAATAGAGTGTACATTAAGTAGCACACTTAAGTACTTACTTTATACAGATGTGTAAGGTTATCTTCATATAGACTCTTGCATAAATATAACTAATTCAGATGCAAAAATCTTATCATGGTTACACTTATGTTAGCAATGAGTATAATTCTAATTTGGAACATATCCGTGTCATTGATATCGATTCAATTCCGTAAGAGACTTCAATCGATATTCATTCACCGGGTAATGTATCACATCACTATGCCAAATTCATCCCAATGACATGGGTAGGTTCCAATTTAGAATTTTATTCCAAATACCTACCTATGCGTAGGCATACAAGGGCATGGGAGTCCGCACTGCGACGGAGATATTCGGACACTCTGTCCCTTAGTAGCTGAATAACTAACCCCACGACACAGATTAAAAATTAGTTACTATATTCCCACGCTCCAAATCTAGTTCGATAGCTAATTTATCGTTATTCGAAAACAGACTTGGAATTTAAATGAGGTAGGTTACTTGTACCTGAATTTTATTGCGACGCAACCTGAAGGCTGAACTTTTTGCCTGATCTATTCTTTGTTTTGGTTGACTTTGTATACAAATGGTCAGATGATTCTGATCATTTGTGTCCAGTTACAGTCACATTGAAGCCTATCTGTAATATATGTGTCCTGCCTTAGTAACCTTCTAGTGAGGTGGTGGATGCAATACTTTCAAAAGGAGATTGATGAGGAGAACAGTAACACCACGTTGCATGATTTTCAATCGTACTCCAAAAAGGAGAAGGTTCTCAATTCGTTTGTGTTTAACTTTTTACCTAGTGAACCGATTTTGATGATTCTATTTTTAATTGAAGCTGTGCTTCTCTAAATTTCATCAAATTCGGTCAAGCAGTTTTTGAGTTACACTCCATAACTGAATTTTTTACGGCTATCTTAATAATATCATCATTGACGGTGAATGACAATCGATCTCGTAAATAGCAAGGGTAATTAAAATTATAAAAAAAATGTTTTCTAAAAAAATTACCAATAAGTGGAACCAACTTCAACACCAAAAAGTGTAAATATTATAGTAATCATTTATATTCAAAATAATAAATGATTTAAGTAGTTTACTGTCTTGTCTCTGATTGTAACAGTTAAAATATATTCACAAGCATTGGTTGTTCTAAAGAGATTGCGTGTATCCAACCACTTGCGTAGTTGCCTATCTGAGATATTCACAGAAGTTCCACAATGTACGTTAGGCAAACTTTGGCAAAATTTTCAGCTGAAATACGCTACAATAACTGCCAAGGAATTTCTCATCATGCCTCATCCCTTTAATGATAGGGATATCAGTTAAACTTCAGGAGGGTATCTTTTGGAATTTATCTTACGGATGCCTTAAAATTTCTCACATAAACACGAGTTTTGAGCACCCTTTTATGTAAAATGTAAATTATCTTAAATATGTACGTAAATAATTTGAACGAACCTTAATGTTTATAGTCTTCCTTTTTTAAAGCACTAACGCCTGCTTAGCGATACCAAACATTGCAATTTTTAGAGAGAAAATTTACATCCTCGGACGGGATTCGAACCCGCGTCTTCCGACAATCCGTGTCAGACGCCATGACCATCTAGGCCACCGAGGCTATAGGTCCGAGCATCGAATTTTAACTCTCTATCTGTTTTGAACCATCTTACGGGAATGGAGCGACATCTATTGAACAAGTTTGACAGAAGCATCCACACGAAAGGATATGTTTTTTGAAATTCTTAAACTTGCGTATTAACGTCACAACCCTTTATAATTTTTATAGTATTCATTTTTTTTACCTTAATGTAACAGCTGTAAAAGCTATTGTATTGGTATTTTTATTCCTTCTTGATATTACTCCCACAAAGAGACACCCACAAATCAATGAAAGGAAAGGAAGCGTTGAATCTAATTTGACATTACTTCTGAAAATGCTTTTGTTTATTTCTTGTTTCGTCATACAAATTTGATTGAAATTATAGGACACCAGCTGACCCGCCACTCTTCACTCACTTTGTCTTCTTATAGTGGTCGGAGCTCCACTTTGAGATTTCAAAGTTCTTGGTTAAATTTCCGAGTCGGACCGTTATTGGATTTTTTTGATAAATAAATTCTCAATAGCAATCTGATGTTTCGAACAGTGCCTTGTAGATGGTAATATGCTTGTCTCCTATTACACGCGACCAAAAAAATATTATCCCTGTGGTGAAACGTAGTTTCAAATATCGCTACCTATCCTTCGAGGATGTAGGCGTGGCGATTGTTATATATAAGAGAACATGTTTTTCACTATGCATAGAATAAAGCATTCTACGTAGTTACGTGTTTTATATATTTTTATAAACATAACACATAATTAATGATTTATGAAGGATTTAATAATAATAATTTAATAATATGGGACAACATCAACACAAAGGTTTTCAGGTCCCAAACTAGGCAGAGCCTGTACTATGGTAACCTGATGACTGATACACATACTTATATACATGTTATATACATATAATACATATATCATACATAATATACATATATCAACTTAAGTTTTCATCTTTCCTCATTATACATAATATATTCTCGCATATTATTTTTAATAAGAAAAACGGGATTCACTCACGTGAAAAAGTCAGATCTTACCGACTATAGTTTAAACCACATCCGGTGGTCTTTTTCAAGGAGAGTGCAGAACGCTCGCGGTTGCGTCTCGCCTTGCACTGGCTTTTTCATTATAAAATATTCTCGCATCAGTATTTTTTTGCAATTACACAATATAATTAAAACGTTAATTAAATTATGTGGTGTAAAGAGTAAAATAATGTACATGAAATGTTTAAAGCCTTTAACTTATTTAAAATGATAAGGATTAGTACAGTATTTGTGTAAATAGCTTTCCAATTACTGCTTTATAATTGCGGAATTGAAGGAAGAATCAAAGCGTCGCAGCCTCTTTGGGAGCACTAATGACAGGGTCAGTGTGTGCCCTGTTTTATACAAGGTTTTTGGAAAAATGCACAACCTTAAAGGTAGACTTCTGTAAAGCATAACAAACACCTTTTGTTGTACCTTTTAATAATCAAAATTTGTTTTACTCCCATAAAAATAATATTCAATCGATTTAAATAGTCGTAACTCTTTTTGAAGTCGCGCGTCTTAGGCGAACAGCCTACAATAATTTATTTTGCTACGAAGCTGGCGTTAGGCGTTGCGTCGTGGACGTCGTATTGGTTTTCCTTTTAATAAGCTAAACAAATGACAGATAAATACTACAAAAACTGAATGTTTTAATTTTGAGAAATAATCTTTATATGTATCGGCGCGGATACAATAATTAGCCAATAATAATTAGTCTATAACAATTAGATTAGTTAAATTGATTATTTGAATTGATTTGTAAAACACAGATTCATACTTTTGAAATTGTTTACAGTAAATTATTCCAATTAAAATTAATAATTTAATTATTCTCAAAATGATTTAAGTTTAGTACGATGTACAATTAATTATATATCGCATGCCATCACTTTGTATTGTAATCTTAACGTTTAAAACGACCACGTGCAAGTACGCCGTAACCGTCTCTCCTGGCGACGGCTCAAACCGAGGTCCGTCTTCAACGCTCGCCGTGCGCCCTCTGCGCCCGCATCTGGCTGAGTGCCATCTGCGCTCGCCACCCGTCCGGTGACGCTGTAAATGCCGGTAGAGGCAAACAGCATTAAACCGTTCTAAAAAAAAAGACGGATGGGCATTATTGTTCGAGCCGCCGCACAGTACGGACCTCTCTGGGACGTCGTTACTCTACCGGTCGAATATACGAAACCTATCAGGGATTTGTGGAGTTTTATTTGGAACAGAATATAAGTGACGTCAGCAGTGCTGCTGTCACATTTTTTTAAAAACATCATGGAGGTCTCTTCTGACTTGAATGCTGAAATTCGAAGAGTAGTTCAGCGCAATTTAAGTTCGACTACTTCTCTGATACCACCTTATCATTTCGACATAACTGTGACCGTTTAAGAAATTAGGACCGTAATACAGAGGACCGCTCAGTAGTGAATCTAGGCTTGAATACAGAATACAGCGATTCTCTAATGATTCGTTGTAGCGATTGTCGACGAGCTCACCAATGTCAAATACTTAAGAGATATCGCCCTTGTACACAAGGTTGTTTTTCTAACGTTCTTTGTCATCTCGTCGTTGTTTCACGGATGTTATCAAAGATGCAACGATGTTTGCTCTTAGAAACGCACGGCTGAGTTATGTACTCATGTAGGTATAGCAGTACTGTCTCAAATCTCCACTCAAGTCGAGATTCATAACTGAGCGTCTATCTGTGAGCCTCGCATGAAAATTTGCGTATGTGTAATCGTATGTTCGACGTATACAGCACAAACTCTGTGTCACAGTTGTACTAGATAAATTATAGTTTATAATGTATACGTCAACGGTACGATTAGGTTACATTTACACTTTTCATGTTAGTCACTGCGCGACTCCCCCCCACTCTGAAAATGACTTTACGCAGGATTTTTTAGAGAGTATAGAGACGTAATACATAAAACTTTCTTGGTAATAGTCCAAGTAGTTTTAGTTGTAAACAAAACTGTTCAATCAACAATGGAAATACTTGGCATCATACACCGACTCTATTTTTAGGAATGGTTTTATTTCCAGTCCTTTTTGGACTGGAATTTTTACTGCATTTTTTACGCATGTAGCGAAGAGAGCGGAATAATTGTCAATATGTTTCCTAATATGCGGGTAAATTTGAAAGCGCTGCCGAGCGGAAATGTCACGCCAAGTAGAGTAGAATGGAATGTGTTTCATGGCTTCTCGTGAAATTTTCCAGCTGGTAGCCTTTCTAGCAGCTAGGGTTTACAGAATTCCGTATTCCCTTTTATTTTACTATCATTTATAGTAGTGAAGTTAAGTAAGTAAAGTTGTTTACGGCACGCACTATTATTATTATTTCACTAATTGTTTGGAAAAAATCTAACCATTTTTGCATTTTCGTTATATCAAGTGCCATTATTTTACTAAAAATAAGCTTAATTTATTGATTCAGGTTACTTTGCGGAAATCCATTATCAAAAAAACGATATGAAAAAATATTTAGTGACACTTCCGCGGAAAAAAAGCGGAAGCGGGTTTTCAGCGGAAGTGTCACTAAATATTTTTTCATATCGTTTTTTTTAAATAAGCTTTCTAATTCTTATACGTCCACGTAAAAGTAGAAGAAAGGCGGATGTAGAAGAAAAATGTGATTACATATTAGGAAAATAAGGTAATAAAGAAATAATCACTATTATATGCCTATTTCTATCCGCGTATAGTTGTTTAGAAAAGATCGCTCTGAGCGATAAGACCGCCCATTGCGACACTGTTTATTTTAAGCATTTAATTGTCATGATATATCTTTGAATACAATTGCTTGTATTTCTTTATTTGTATATTTGCACTACGATGTTACAAACAAGTGTTAATTTCTAATCTATCTGATAACTAAATATAAGTCTAGCTAGTGGCTTTTATTACCTATATTTTGATTAGTATGAAAAAAGGTGCCTCACTTTCTGTTACGTCCCTACATTTAAAAGTAGGCTAACACTTATTTAAGATAATATTATTTAAGAACCAAACGAGGCCATGGTATTTCGATTCCGAAAATAATCCCCGATGTAATTAAATATTTGTCAGTATAGTGGCATATGGCTGTTTCAAAAACAAATCTATCAGTCAGGCATAGATTGAATTATTAAGCCGATATTGAATTTAATATCTAATTTACACTCAAAGCTAATAGACCGATCATAATAATTTACTGGTTCCTTATCAGAAAATCACTTAAAGGTAGATCATGGGACAACGAACTTAGTAGCTAAACTTCTTCAAGTAAACATTTTATTGGAGATGTTCTTATAACGGAGAATTAAACTAGTTTACAATCTGCCACCTTATTTGAATATTCTAATAGGGCTTTAATTTATGCAAGAATGTTTACAGCATACTCAGTGAATTTTAAAAACTGGAATAAATATTTTATTTAAGAACAATAACAGTTGATAAATAGCTCATAACAATGTGTATGTAGAAGTACAATTTTAGCTGAGTAATAGAAGAACTAATTTACTTTATTTTGTGTACATGAATACAGAAGGTCACAAGTACTTCATGACTAACTGAACCTGACACAATCGAATCGGAGCTTGATTTGGCAATTACCAACTTCAGCCTGGCCACCCATGGGGTCTGAGGCTGATGGGGAGCATATTTGGTTTGATAACCAATAGTCGGCGTCCTGATATTTTTAGAATAACAGCTACGAGTAATAGTATTTTTGATGACTTTAGGGGTAAGAGAAGAAAACAATTCCTTTTTCACAGTGGGCTACGAAAAACAGTTGTGTAAATGGATTAAAGGCAGGTGGAGTCGCCAAAGTGGGAATGCTAGGGGCGAAGCCCTACGACAATTTATTGGACTGTACGAGTATAAAGAGTAAATGTGATTTCAAATCACTATGCACCAACCTTTTGCTGCTGCTTCCAGTCTGGTATGTCGGCACCAACAGGTCTTCAGATTGGTGATGGGTACGCAGAATCACATTGGGTGGCAAAGCTCCAATAGAATAGCGGGTTTCACAAGCGAGAAGCGGTTTATTTTTCGGCGTTTAGCGAGCGCGACGGCGGATTTAAATTTTTGGAACATAGGAAGCGCGTGTTAAATTTTCATATGTTCTTCCACTGACGTTTTGACAGTGTGTGTGTGAGGCGCCATCGACGAGCGGTCGGTGCATTTCCTCAGTGCATTATTGTATGAAATCACATGAAGTGTTAAGAAACGCCCGTAGATGGCGCAAACAGCAGGTAAAGAGTCATTTCGAGCCAGATCTAGAGATGTTTTGTCGTGTATGTGCCTTGTATAACTTTTAAATGAAAAACATATGACCAAACTGTACTTCTTAGTGTGTGCCTTAGCACCAAAAGATCACAACATTAACAGATTCAGGTTGTTGGATACCTTGTCATTTTTACCTTATATCTTTAACCTATTAGCAATCTATTAGCAAACTCTATCATACTCGTATCATTCGTAACATTTGGGCGTAAGGATGTAGTGGCATTAGCAATTGAATATTTTGACACTGCGACTATGTTACCTATTAACATCTTGACCTCTACACATTTATTACCCTTCCCAAAATGAATACACTAAACTAAAGCCTATGGCTATACTTGCCTCGTTTGTCGCAGCACGTTAGTTTGTCCAGTTCATCGAAGTGATGGCATTTTTGTCGCATTTGTTCGGTTACCCTCGTATTCATAAACATCATATAAACGTCTTCCAAAGTTAATGTGTTTTTAATCTCCTGTCATCTTTTTTATTGAACTTTAAACAGTTTTTACCCATAACTAGTTTATAAACGGGGTTAGTTTATTGTATACTGTATATAAAAATAGGTATACCGTATCAACCTCATATAAGTATTCAACAATAATAACTACTTATTTGCTCTAGTAAGGCCAAATCCAAATTGCACAAAGGTGCAGTGGTGGGATGCTGCCTGCCTACCTTCTGAGCCACTAGTCTCGGGTCGATCCCCGGGCAGGTAAAACAATTGTGTAGTCTGTTTGTCCCGTGTGTGGGTAATATGTACATAAAAAAGTAAGTATATCAGTCGCATGGTTACAATAGTGCAGGTTCTACACAATTTGGGACCTTAAACCTTATTTTGGTGTTATTCCATATTTTGAGTATATAATGTCGTCGATGATGAGGAAACGAAGAGTTTATTGGCGTTACTAGAGCATAATCTACTCTTTATACATTTTTATATTCTCTAGAAACGTTTATTTATACCACCAGCAACATGGGTGAACCGCTGCAGCGAAGACCTGGAATGCCTAGACCTGGAGGAAGAGCAGCCTTTAGCAACCCTGAGTACGGTGCAAAGCGACAAGATGACGCTTTTCTTCACAGAGCTGCTGGATCATGACCGAGACGACGTCATCTGCGATCAGGACTTTGACTCATTCTTCGAGGTATGAAGGTACAAATTCAGTAATTATAGAAAATATGTTAATTATTAGTTGTATTACATAGTTTTGCTACTCGGTGCGTCGTGAAAATGCCAGTTAATAGTAGAAGTGTTTCTTGTAAAAGAGGGAATTACTACGTTATAAAACTTTAAACTGATTGATTGATTGACTCTGTGAGCCACTAGTATCAATCAATAAGACCTCACGAGTATAGACATACTCCCGTGCACCTTAAAACAAATTTTAAAATGTTTTCTAAATACGACAAGAACTATTGCATTATTTTATTATTATAATTAATTTACGTTTTAAAGTTTCTAAACACTAAATTACCAAACAAGTCTATAAGTATAAATATGAACATGCTCACAAAATTTTACGACAATCGATTGAGAAATGCGACCTGTAGAGGTGAACAGCCGCGGACATCCGTACGTCTGGACATACGAAAGCATATTTGCCCAAGCTCTCGCATAGACGCTTTGCTCATGCTTTGCATCGCTCGGTCCATAATATGTACTCCTTATATGATCCGTGATCAGATAAATAACCTACTTTACTGACTATATCAGATCATTACATCACCAAAATATTTGTATTTATTTGCAGAGATTGGCTCACTTCGCCGACTGGTCGCCTAATTCCTCAGAGTTCCATATACTCCTGGAAGTGAAGAGAGAGTTCATTGAACACTTCATCAATCCTTTGCCGTCCAAGTGAGTTCAAATTGTTAACGAGGAAACTTAGATTTAGTACTTTGAAATACCGTTTACACATCATGACATTATATAATATGGAACACATCGACACAATGTCCAAGGTCCTAAACTGGATAGAACCTGCACTATGGCAAGGGGATGACAGATATATGTATACCCAGATATACATATCACCCAGACACGAATCATAGACCTGTTCTGATCATAGATATTTGACTTGTACGGGGATCGAACCCAAGACCAGTGGCTCAGAAGGCAGACAGGCAGCATGCTACCAACTGCACCTTTGTAAGAAACATAGATTTTGCCAAATATTGCGCTTACTAGTACTGATATATTTATAGGTAAAGATAAATAGAAGTAGGTATGTATTGGCCTTAAATTAAAATGAGTCCCTTCTGTTATTAAAACTAAAAGTTATTTAATATCATCGCCCTCAAGCCCTCAGATTTGGATACCTACATGCCGAAATCGGAACAGATTGTTCAGCGTCAATAAGTGGGACTACTTTTCTCATATAACACACTAATGCAGATCCCTATAATCTATCTATCCACAGTTTTGCTTACTACGCAGAGAAATTTGATATAACGCTCATACAAATAGTGTCAAGTACCCTACTAGAGATCCATCTCTAGTGGGGTAAACCGGCGATAGATAGATTAATGGCGGCGCTTCCTGGTTTTGGCGGTAAAGAATCTGCCGTGCGATTCTCTAAGAGCAAACATCGTTGCATCTTTCACAACATCCGCGAAGCAAATGAAGAGGTGACAAGAAACGTTGGAAAAACAACCTTATTTACAAGGGCGATATCTCATAAACTATTTGACATCGGTGAGCTCGTCGACGAGCGCAAACACGAATCATTAGAGAATCGCGCGGCTTTATGCGGTATTTTATACGTTACCGCATGCTTACTGCCAGCCGTGCGATTCTCTAAGAGCAAACATCGTTGCATCTTTGACAACATCCGTGAAACAAATGACGAAATGACAAGAAACGTTGGAAAAACAACAATACAATACAATGCCGATAACTCACAAAGTTTTTGACATCGGTGAGCTTGTCTCAAGCTCGTCGACGAATCATTACAGAATCGCACGGCAGATCTCTTCACTAGGCGGTATACTGTCAGTATGTTTTCTGTATAAAAGTATAATAGTAGAATAATAGTAATATAATATAATAATCTAACAATAGAATCTCGTAAACGAAAAACTCGTGAAAATTCCCTTCTTTCTTAACATTCTTCTTCCTAGTTCCCTTTTTTCTTAACATTCTTGAGGAACACAAAGGTTTCAAATATTTATGTGTTATTAATAATCACAAGTGCGGCCATAAAAGTATATTATGCAGTTAGTGAATAAAAGACGGATTTAAAGCGAGGGCCATAACGACTAGCTTGCCTAAGGAGCCCTGTGGCGCCCTCGTGATTGCTCCCGAGTGTTACGACCTGCGCCCGCGTCAAAAGTTTGCGCCGAGTTGGGAATAAATGGCTCTTGTGCCATACCTATAGCGAGTTAAGAGACGAAATTTTTGTCAGAGATAGTTGAATAACCAAGGAATCTGATACATAAACATTCATGTCAAATGTATTAGTAAAATGTTATGTTACACGAGGACAAACTTGACGTAGCCGAAAAAATCAGAATTGATGTGGAAAAAAATTGTAATTTAAAAATTTTACATTAATACCTATAGGTTTTTTGCGGTAATTAAATAGTAAAAACACATATCTATCTAATTACATTCAAATATTTGAATTCGTAGAAGAAATAATATCATAAAAAAAACTTGCAATATGACCACAAAAATTAAGTTTTATCAATAAATAATGCTTCCCAAGACAGGACTTTGATTTGATATTTATAAATATTTTGAATGTCTAGAACAGAAATATTATTTTTACCTAGTAACATATGCTTAGGTTATTAATAATTACATAAAAAATAAGAGCTACTTTGAAATTTCGGCCAATAATGATTTTTTTTTCAATTTGGGGGCCCATTTTCTAGACTTATACATGGTGATTTCCAAAAATTTTTTTTTGTATGAAATATAAATTTTCTTGTTGGTTTTTTTATTTTATTGGAATTCTTATTAGAAATCCTACAAACCAAACTAGGTTTCAAAGAATAATTATATATCAGAAATATTTAAAAAAAATTACAAATTTTGAATTTTTAGTACAAGCGAATTTAACTGTCACGTGACTTCGATTTTTTATCGATCCTGACATGATATGGCGTATTTATCATATTCTGAGTGGGTGTAATTACTTGACAACATTATTTCTGTGATATTTTACAATGTAAAAGTATAATCTATTCAAAATAAAGCAAATTATAACCAATCATAACAATGAGAAATTAGCTTACCGAGTGTTGTCGGTTCGTGACAAATTTATATCGTAAAATTTTGATGTTAGAACCTAAATCACATATTTACAGTATTCCTTACACATTCACGATCATATTCATGTTTAATTTGTATCAAAATCATGAGTTTAACCCGATTAATTCACTAAAAACTATAGCACAAAACATAACCTCGCCGCCAAAACACAGATGAAAATATAAACATTGATTATATTTTTTTTTTAAAGTTCACAGATAGAACATGTCCGTGTGTAGTGTTGCCATAGAAAGAAAATATATTACGCTAAAGAATTAAACTCTATGGTTAAACATTGGGATGACTTTAAAAAATATACAAAAGAAAAACGCGCATGACACTTACTTGCAACAATTGTTGCGCCGACACTTTGGACCTCAAAAATCCTTGCAGTTTTGTTGCGCGGGCAAACTAGTCGATAAATGAATCACAAGTGAAGGATTCTAACGTCAATCATCATCAATCAATCACGATCGTAGCGAGTGATTCATGGCCCTCAATATAAATCCGTACTTTATTCAAGAGTTGCATACTATACTTTATACCACGACTGTTCAGTCACCTAATCGCCAACACCAGGACACTAGACGTGTGGAGATTTACTGAAAGTTACTTGCTCTTATATATGTTATATATAGAATTGGGTAACTCGGCTACAAAGAACTTACTGAACTCTTTTGAACTGAAAAGTGCACCTAGAATTAAAGCCTGGCTAACTTATTAATTTATCCAGGCTTTTAATATAGCAATTTGTAAAGATTACAATCCACTTAGGCGTGAAACGGAATTGAAATACTTAGCTCTTAATATTTCTTTAGAAGTATCTGTAGATTCTGTAGGTTTTTACTGTTGTGCATTCTAAATTAATAGCGCAATATAAAAGAATCAGTTTTTTAAACATTTAAAAAGCTGATTATATATTAATATTTTATCTCTAAGCCGTTTAAATATCATACAATACAATCTAATATAATAAATTCGTTCGATACCAGGTTAAAATAATTTTGGTAAAAGAATGATTATTTACCCAAGTTTTAGAGATTAGTATACATTGCAATTTAACAACATTGAATGGATTTGATCGGTTTCATTTTATAGTATTTTTAGAACGCTGATCCGCCATAATGGAATTACCTAGGGTAAAAAATATATTCCGCATCAAAGGTCGTTGGTCATCATAGGGCCAGACACAATAGAAATTTTATTGTTATAATATAACGACTCTTGAAGGGATATGCGCGTTTTAAGTTACGCTACAACTTTGGTGTCCAATGATTATACTTATTTAGATTATAACACATGTTATATACCTATATATATATATATATATATATATATATATATACATATGCATTACCTGTAGTGTGAAGTGTAGGATAAACATTTGACCAAGGTGTTAGAAAATAGTCAATCCAAGGAGAGATACTAAGTCTCTCGTCTCCCAAAGTGCCCACATATATCTACGAGAATAAAGCCCAATGACTCTTCATAAAAAGTGCCAAAGCGATGATATTTGACTGATCGATATTTCTATAAAATACAAGTCACAGACCTTTGTCTGTGACTTGTATTTTATAGAAATATAATATACAAAAGTAGTATGAAGGCTTGATCAAAACGCCGTCAAAAGTGTGTGTTACAAATTGTAACTTACAATCATGCTTTGATTGTAAGTTACAATATAAGGCTATAAAATAATTTGCAAAATAAGCAAGCCCGCTACGCACATGACCACGTGGCAAGTAGTCATGAGTGATATTGTGTATAGTTTTCTATAAGACCAATAATTGAACTGATTACTTAGGGGTTGTTACAGTCTTTAGTTGGTTCAAGTAGTTTTCCTAGAGAGCCAGAATCCTATACATCTAGTGTGATAAAACTTTTTACCGCATTACCACTGACTTAAAAAAAAGATACCGTATGAGTAAAAAAAAACCGTTTTCAAATGTGAGTCGCGCATAGAGGGTTCTCCGTACTACCACACCTTACAAAATATTTGTGTGTATTTTTTGGTTCGCAATTTTTTTCCTTTCCTTGTATTGTGATTGTGACCTTACTTACTCTATAAGTTTGGATTATTGGCGTGTATTAAAATATGCGACACAAAGTGTTCTAATTTTTGATGGTGTTTACTTATAAACTTGATTCTTTACAGCTTTACTTACTATTTGATAATAATATCAACTTGACACTCCCACACATTCCTTAGTAAAAGGGCCTTGACAGATAAACAGACTGATAACGAAGTGATTTTATAAGGGATTCTTTTACCTCTTGAATTGCGACTTGATTTAACCTTAATAAATATAGATATAAATTACAGAACGTCTGTATAATTAGATAACATCTAGGTCGTAGATACGTCTGATGTTGGAGTCAGTAGAATAAATAAAAGATGTTTAGCCCTTGGCTTCTATTAATTGATGACTAAGCTGTAACCCGATATCAATGCGTAGGAGTGTAGTTTCTGGAACTGAGTGCAGCTAGCGAGTGATCTCGAGTCCAAAATCTGTACAAGCGCCCATACTGTATGTAGAATCACGATTCTCATGAAATGTCAGTTCTTTACGGGCATATTGCGTAGTAGAACGTTGCTCCTTTGTAATAAACAACAGGTCGGAAAGAAAATAATACTCCAGTCGTTGTTACTATTGACGTAATTGAAATATTACACCACTGAGAAGTTATGCGTAAAGAGAGAGGAAAAAAGGAAATAAGATTTTAAGTACAAAAAAACTGCTGCAGAAATGAACATGCAAATTGCTGGGATTGCAGTTTGTGTACTAAGCGAATTGCAGTTAGAATTAATATAGTTTAAGTATAATTTTATTAAGATCATCCATATGCTATTTTATGCACGTTTTTCGGGGATTCATTCAATATAATTATTTTTAAATATATAATATATAAATCATGAATATTTAAATCACATAGAAAATTACGCATTTATGTTGTACTTTCAGTTACAGCGATTTCATTCAATGTGTATAATTACTTATAGAAAGCAAAAGTTAATAAAGTGGAATATTCTTATTATTATATATGCTATGGGGGAGGCCTATATTTAGCAGTCAAGTGGACGTCCTACGGCTGAGATGATGCTGATGATGATGATTATATATGCTATTTAGTGACAGAAGACCGCCACAATGGTCGGTTCTTTTTGTACATATAATTACATGTTTTTAAAGACAACCTTTTCCATTCAGATGGGCCGAACTATCGTACTACAAGCGAGTGTGCGGGCCGGAAGCAAGCGGAATCAACATCCCTGGAAGGACTACGTTGGAAGGTTGGATAGCCAGATGGGCCCTGCATCTCAGCCAAATGAAGAGGTTCTCCGACCTACCTCTCTATCTGCAATATTTGTGCAAGATACTGTTCCACGTGATTGATAGAACAAGTGAGTAACGACAAACTCGACACGACAAAATCACACACAATTACAAAAATTAGCCAAACCCCGTCAAACTGTTGATTATGTATAAATATTTTCCAATAGGTATCTTAGTTGATTCTATACATTATCTTATTTCGTACGAGCCGTGCTTGCGTAAGGTTTACTTTTAAAGCTGTGCAGTTACAAACGACTGGGCAACCTCGGGCTTCGCTACAAGCGCTTCGCTACAAAAGCTGCTCGCTACAGGCGCTTTGCTACAAGCGCCTCGCTACGAAAGCTGCTCGCTACAGGCGCTTGCTACAAGCGTTTCGCTACGAAAGCTGCTCGATACAGGCGCTTGCTACAAGTGCTTCGCTACAAAAGCTGCTCGCTACAGGCGCTCCTACATGAGATTCGCTCCAAAAGTTGCTAGCTACAGGCACTTCCTACAAGCGCTTTGCTACAAAAGTTGCTCGCTACAGGCACTTCCTACAAGCACTTCGCTACAAACATTGCTCGCTACAGGCGCTTCCTACAAGCGCTTTGCTACAAAAGCTGCCCGCTACAGGCGCTTCCTACAAGCGCTTTGCTACAAAAACTGCCCGCTACAGGCGCTTCGTGGCAGCCAGCAGGGTCATGATTATACAGCAAAATATAACTAGAAGGCGCAGAGACGACAATGGTAGCAATTCGCTAATGCGTCAAACTAAATTAGCGATCGAAATCCGAAATTATCTAAACTATGGTAGTATTATTCTGTTAAGACTAAAATCTACATTCGTATAACATTAGGAATGACGATTGTAAATATATGAATATTTTATTAAGGGGTGGCAAACTTATTTATATAGGTAACTGTTACCTGACTCTTGACAACTTGAATTAAAATCTCACTTGATGCATCTATAATTCTAAATAACTTGAATGGAATAACGGCAAATGTACAAACTACGAGTCCACAGTCCACTACATTATAAAGAAAAAAACTAAAAAGATTTTATTTTAGTCGAAATAAATAGAGTGAGTTCTGTGGTCGTAAAAGATAATTAGACTGAACGTCTGTTCAGTCATAAATTTTGCAGTCGGAAACCCCAAAAGAGCGAACGCCAAAGGTTTCCTGAACAACATGCGGTAAACAAATCAGTATCTCACGCACGTACCCACATTCGTTAGATCCATGTTTATGATGGGATCTTGCGTGAAAAATTATTTCACAACTTCCGGTGCTCTACTTAACCTATCTACTCACTAATGTAGAAGGTACACATGAATTGACCGAACTAAAGCGTTTTAACTAAAGCTGATTTAACTGGCCAAATTGACTTTCATCTGTCCGTATATTTGCTAGGGTATTTGTTTGTTTTTCTGAACAGGTCGCATTTTTCAACCAATCTTGACGAAACTTGGTATGAATGTTCGACTATTTAATTGAGTTTTTTTGATAATAATATATAAAACTGAAGATTAGGTGCTAAAAAATCATTACTTAATAACCGCTTGAACTGCGCTACAGTAGTGTTATAGACATCAACATCGTGTGGCGAAGCTACTGCGTTGAAACTGCGGCTTGCTCTTAACAGATAGGTATTTTGCCTATAGTGAGTATTAAGTCGGGGAATGTACAGAGAACGCTATCTTCTGAAGGGGTCATATGGCACTTTCAGACTTATCCGCGCCACCTAATCGGGACAATCGACCGAACCGTTCGCTATCATTATTAAGTAAATAAGATCCGCCATGCGTCTCCTTAGTTCTAGAGGAAGCATGTAAAACTTACGACAACGTTTAGTGTTATCGGATATGACGTCTTTCAGAGTTTTAACTGTAGATAACGTAGATACCGTGACTGAATGCGCTCAATACGCGTTACATAAGTGTCGTTCATAGGATTCTAAATCTGTGAGGCGTATTCTAAATGGCTACGCACATACAGGCGCAATATAGATTTCTGCTGTGACTATAGCGAATAAGACTCCTGTTTCAAGTCCTTTAGTAGTATTTACTCGTAAGTTGGAGCTGTAAGGTAAGTGCTCGCCGATTCCCAAGTGGCATAATGTATAAGTTCAATTTGCCGGCGGGGAGCGGGGCTTGACAGGCAAGACTGACAGCCGCCGCACCGCTTAATGAAGTGCGTTTCTTCCACACGTGTTAGAAAAGCTCTACGATAGAAAATCAGGACATCACGAGACGTTGCAATTATACGATAGTTTACATTCTTAAGAGGTGAATGGCAACACCGATCCAGCAGTTTCACAGATCGAGTGGAGCAGTAGATTGAATGAGTTCGTCTGAGGAAGTATTACTACTACCACCATAAAAGCAGCAGTAATGTTCGCATGACTATATTCTGGTTTAAAGGGTTTGGGTACCGGTCAAACTACAGGCAACACTTAACTTCATGTCTAATGGTTACGGGCACAGTGGAGTTCGTCACTTGTATGACGAAATGCATCGGTTATAGGCAGAGGCTACCGCTTAACACCAGATTGGTCGCGTGCTAGTACCGTCTACTAATACCAAACAAAAAACTATTCAACCATTATCAGAAACATGCGTTTACTTGTATTTAGTGTGAAATATGATTACATTGCAGATGATGCTTACATCGAATCTGGGTACTTATCTCCCGCAGTGTATCCCCACTTTAACCCGGTGTGGGTTAAAGTGGACACAATACAATCGACGTAGTGGCGTTTACGATCATCCAATGCGACAGAACAGTCCTGGAATCGTTCATATTTAGCCCATTATGCTCCAACTACTCGAACTCGAGCTTTCCTCTCAGAGAGAGGAGTTGGGCCATAATCTACCGCGCGGCCGAAGTGCGGCTAATGGGGGATCCCAATAATCTATCTATCCACAGTTTTCCTTACTACCGATAGAAATTTGACATAACGTCCGTACAAATAGTGGCAAATATCTATCTCTAGTAAGGTAAACCGGCGATAGATAGGTTATTGGGACCGGCCGTAAGTGGATAGGCTACTGGCCAACCCATGTCAAAGTTTTCAGGCCGCCCGAAGGCCTTCGACATAGCCTGACGAATCTTGTCCTAAGATAACTAACCAGCAGGCCTAGACAAAATTCAAACAGGCGAGATTCCGTACACGCTACACACAAAAATGTGTCTACGAACTTAGCGTGACGTCACGTGACTTTTCCATAGGTAATGTCAACGTCATACATTTTGAAGTAGTCTTTTGGCTTAAGGTGCCCTCCGAAGCACGGAAGCTTTCAGTTGAATATGTTACTAGCGGTTACCCACCCAACTCCTAACCGCAACAAGCGTCGCTTAACTTGATGATTGGTTAAGATAGTCAAGCCAAGCTCCTCTGCGACTGCGCTTCTGAGTAGACACCTACTCTACTAAAATAGCTAAGTATTATCTAGAGCTCAAAACAGATACACGGTAAATATCACGTTACAAAATGATTACATAATCGAATTTTAAAATCACACGGGCATTAATATAACGCAGTCATTAATCTAAGTCCACACATTCCAAAAAATCTGTTCTATTTTATTGTTGGTGATATTCCAACTGTCTTTAGACTTGGCACTTGGCCGTGTGTTTTCGGCAAAAATCTAGTTGGTTGTAGTGCGGCGCGGCCTGCGCAATCTCACACATACAAAAATTATCCTTTCGGCTGTCACCAGGACTTGTTCGACTTTTATTAATAATTCTAATATTATTAATTTAAATACTTAGTGGTTAACTCGCGCGAGTAGTACCTACCGAGTACTACAGTTTAGGCTTCGCCCAAAAATATATAGGGAGGTAATGAGAATAATATAGTGATAAGGTTTAGGTGGATTAGGTAATGGTAAATAATAATAATTACTGTGAGAATTTGTGGTTAAGTACTACGGTTAAGAAATTTAAAGAAAATTAAAGGAAACTTTTAATAGCTTTTAACTATATACTGCTGAATGTTATGGAACACCTGTTATATAGCTGTAGTTTTCCTAATAGTGTAAAAAAAAATATATATATATTGTTACCCAATTAACCTAATTAAAAATTGTAACCACATTTGACACCTTTAATATCAACAACCATGCATATTATCATTCTCCTGTCTATAATCTATACTAAAATATTATAAAGAGGAAAGATTTATATGTTTGTAACGAATTGGCTCAAAAAGTACTGGACTGAATTCAAAAATTCTTTCGCGATTGGAAAGCTACATTCACCCTGAGTAACATAGGCTATATAAGATTCATCATCATCATCATCATCCATCACCGCGTGGGTGAAACCGCGGAGAGCAGCTAGTATTATATCATCATAATCATCATCTCAGCCGTAGGACGTTCACTGCTACCCCACTAGACCTCCCCCATAATTTTCCAAAAGGACCGGTTGGAAGCGGCCTGCATCCAACGTCGTCCTGCGACCTTTATCAGGTCGTCTGTCCACCGTGTCGGTGAACGACCTACGCTGCGCTTGCCGGTCCGTCGTCTCCATTCCAGAACCTTCCGGCCATCTGTTGCTGCGTGCTATGTGCCCTACCCACTGCCACTTTAACTGCCTAATCTTCTGGGCTATGTCTGTGACTTTGGTTCTTCTACGGATCTCCTCATTTCTGATTCGATCACGTAGAGAAACCCCGAGCATAGCCCTCTCCATAGCTCGTCGTGCGACTTTGAGCTTATCTATGAGGCCCATAGTAAGAGACCACGTTTCAGTGTCATATGTCATCACTGGTAACACACATTGGTCGAAGGCTCTTGTCTTGAGGCACTGAAGTATTTTTGACGAGAAGACTTTGCGAAATTTCCGGAACGCTGCGAAGCCGAGTTAGATTCGCCGATTGACCTCTTTCTCGAATTTGGATCTGCTTAGTTTGACTGTCTGTCCCAGGTAGATGTATTCGTCAACATCTTCGAGAACTGAGAAACTGATATTGGGGTAGGCCCAACATGGGCATTAGACATCATTTTTGTCTTTTCCATGTTCATCTTAAGGCCTACCCGTTGGGAAACTCGATGGAGGCCTTCGAGCATTGTACTGAGGTCTTCCATGGATTCTGCCATGAGTACATGCCAGCTATCCGACGATCGATCCATCCATATCCGACGATGCCAGCAATGTTATTCGTTCACCTAATCAACATAGCTTAGCTCTGTTTATAGAAGTAGGAATTTTTTTGAAAAGATGCTCGCTCGGCTCGCTCGGTGTAGACTGAAAGACGGAACGTTGACCTCGCTCTCGGAGCACGCTCGCTCGCTCGTCCGTCCAGTTTTCGGTGTGAACCAACTGTTTAGCTCGCCAAAGCCTCGTTTAGATTATATAGTTTCCTTCGTATCGCTACTATACATCAATGAGTAAAGAATCATTAACTTTAGCACTACTATCCAAATCTTCACCCATATTTAAGTAAACAAATCGAAAATAAAATTGTGGGAAATTTCAGATTTCGCTGTATAGAAAAAAAAACACTGTAAATTGGCAATAATCTTTTATACATAGCTACGTATTGTATTTTTCGGCACAATTGTGTGTGAATAGCTGCCCATTTCATACAGCACCAATAGTCATTTTGGTCGACATAGTTTAAAATATACACCCGCTGCTGTGCCGAATATTGAGGCCATTTTGTCATTTTATTCGTGTTTTAACTGTAGTATCTATAGTTGGATTTGGTATTAAAGCAAAAACACATTGGTGCATTGGCACACACACACACACATAACAATGCCGATTTATTTAATTGTTTGTAATCTAATTTTATAGAGCGCATTGGGAATGTTTTATTCCTTTAATGTATGTTACTTATGTGACAGAATAAGATAGATAGATAGATAGATTCTTTATTGTTACACCACTTAATATACAAAAATGACATAAAAGTAAAATAAGATAGGCAATCGCCTATTATCACGGACAAATAGTGCTTTTTTAACAACTAACTTATTTATATACTATATGATACTGCTATATATATACCTCAAGTACTTGTAAAAACTTTGAAATGATTTCATTGGAGTACCTACCTGATACCACACTATGTATCTACTACATCAGTTATGTCAAACATACGGCCCGCGGATCACATGTGGCCATCAGGCCATAAAATAATGCGGTCCGCGACTAAAGGCGCTGTCAGCTCAGCGCTTAATTTTCCTTTACTTGAAATCAAGCCAGCGCATCTCGTAAAAACGTAGAAAAACATAAAAAAATAATGTGCACTCTTAAATAAAAATTAATCCGTCAATGTATGTGTATTAAAAATTGCTATTTTATGATATGTGTTTCATAACAAATATTATAATAGTGAATAAAGAGAAAAACTGTTTTAAAGGTGAAATGAAGTGGTATGTTGAATTTTTTTAATGTACTCTAGTATGTCAAAATATGTTTTTAATTCCGTCAATGTGTACTTAGAAGTCTTATAAATGTCACATTTTTATTTGTAGTTTTAAATTAATCGCTGTTTTTTAGATAAACTGCTTTAAACCCCTCATTTTTATCGACATCGTGATATGACAGCACCTGAAGTCCAAATCTTAAATTTTTACTTTCTGGAAATCAATACCAAGAATATGACGCTCGATAATGAGGTTATTACGAACAATAGGAGTCAATTCTATTTATCCTTATCAAAATAATCGACTTAGCCTTTTTATTGTAAATAGATATATCGACGTTAGTTACCTAATCAAGGGCCAAACATATCAAATTAAATAAAATAGAATACATATTTAAATTTTAACGATACACTCGAAGTTGTAGACGAGTACGTCTACCTGGGACAGACTGTCCAATTAGGTAGGTCCAACTTCGACAAGGAGGTCGCACGAAGAATCCAGCTCGGATGGACAGCGTTCGGGAAGCTTCGATCCATCTTTTCGTCCCCAATACCTCAGAGCCTGAAAACCAAGGTTTTCAACCAGTGTGTGTTGCCAGTGATGACTTATGGCACTGAGACGTGGTCCCTTACTGTGGGCCTCATTAACAAGCTTGAAGTCGCTCAACGAGCAATGGAGAGGGCTATGCTTGGGGTTTCCCTGCGTGATAAGATCCGAAATGAGGAGATCCGTAGGAGAACTAAGGTCACCGACATAGCTCTCAAAATTAGCAAGTTGAAGTGGCAATGGGCAGGCCACATCGCTCGCAGAACTGATAACCGATGGGGAAGAAAGGTTCTCGAGTGGCGACCACGCACCGGAAGGCGTAGTGTAGGCCGGCCCCCCGCTAGGTGGACCGACGACCTCATAAAAACCGCGGGGAATCGCTGGATGCAGGAAGCGAGTAGCCGGTCCAAGTGGCGTTCTGTGGGGGAGGCCTATGTTCAGCAGTGGACGTCTTCCGGCTGATAATGATGATTTAAATTTTGTATGTGCTTATTTTCTTTAAGTACCGCTAACACACCCTACATTTGTTAAATGCCTCTTTAGAAAAGCCAGTTTGACACCACTGTACTACATGATACTATAACAAGCTGCATAATACTGAAGTGTCATAATAATAATCGTGTGAATTACCTTAGGTACTGAATTATATGCAAAATATTTAGCGCCATCTATTTTGGATTCCTATAACTTCTGAATTCATTGCATGAATAGAAAAACTCCTGAAATTTAACATCCCGAGTATGATAATGATAATGTATTGAATGTAAGTCAAAAGTCAAAGTCAAAATCATTTATTCAATTTAGGCATCAAAGACGCACTTATGAACGTCAACTTTTCATTATAATGTACTTTAAAGACTCTACCGCCGCGTTCCAAAATATATAGAACCCACCGAGAAGAAGCGGCAAGAAACTCGGGGCCATTCTTTTTATATGGATGTTTACAATGTTTCTACTTAGGTACTACAAATATTACATTTTATGGGTGGCAGAGAGACAGGTTGCCAGAAGTGGAGTATTCCTAGCATCTTTATCTTCTATATAATGTCGAACTTTATAGTAAGCTTTTTTTATTGAAACGTTTTTTACAGTCAACTTGAATTTGCTCCCTGTGAGCTCAGTTATGTGCTTTGGGATTTTATTGTAAAACCGCATACAATTTCCTAGGAATGACTTATTAGTCTTCGCAAGTCTAAAACTAGGTACAGCTATCCTATTTGTATTTCTGGTATTAAAAGTGTGGTGATCACTATTTAACTTATATTTATGTACATTTTTACGAACATACATTATATTTTCAAATACATATAAGGAAGGCAACGTTAATATATTGATTTCTTTAAATAAATCTCTCAAAGATTCACGGGGACCCATTTCGTATATAGCTCTAATAGCACGTTTCTAAAGGATAAATATGGTCTCTATATCAGCCGCTGAACCCCTGAACGCTGAACGCTGTAATTGTAATAGTACATATCTAACAGCTTCTTATAGGTTTCTCATAATTAAACCAAAGCGTACGATTCCGCATTCGCTCTCTTGATATATTTTTCATGTAAGTATACTTAACTAAATACTCTTGTTCACAGACTCCGGCGAAATAACAAAGCCAGCTTTAGCTGCGTTTTATAGATCAGTGATAGGGCTGCCAGCAGCGCGAGTTGAAGAAATTATCGACACTGCTTACGATCGGATGACCAGCGTAAGTATGGCTAATTTGATATTTCGACACACACCCTATACTTACATCAATACGTGACAGTTTATAACGAAATTGAACTCTAAATTACACAATATACAGAATGGGCCATTTATTTGGGTTAGTGTGGGCAAGTCTGAAAGTATACGAAATACAAAGATATTTTATTAGGAATCATGGCATTGATTTAAGTGACAAGAAAAAATGCTTCGAGATTTAAAAAATACTTTTTCTAAGTTCGAGGATTGCACCCAGTCGTATTTATATATTATTTAATTGAAATGTATTTATAAAGTTAAATAAATATTATTCATTAATTTATGCATTTATATTAACCACTAGTGTTAATACAACGCCTCATCTACCTCCATACAAAATTTCATCAAAATTGGTCCAACCGTTTGAGCGTGAAGAGTTCAAATATACAAACACACTCGCAAACGTTTGCCTTTTTAATATTAGTGAGATTTTTTTTTTTGTTTAAATTCATTCTAACTTTGTACGAAAGATTGTTTGATACATTTGTGAAAGATATTTGAACTAGATACGGTGAAACCATGTGTTCATTTTCTTTGCAATTAAAAAAATTGTCTTTTTTCTCCCTACTACATTATGACAGACTATTAAGCAGTTACCTATATCCACTGAAATAAAGTATATATAACTATAACATCTTGAAGTACAATAAAATTCTTCAACAAGTCACCCTTATATATATAATAACTTATAACACGATCTAAAGCTAACAGTATAATCAATAGAGATTGTAACTTAGATACTGTCTCGTAGTGAGGCAACGGGAGAATGTTACGCCGTACTTTACTTTATCGATAAATGCTCTCTACCGAGACAATATAATGATGCCTTTGGGCCACCGGCATTCTCTTTAATTATAGGTTATCGAATAACACTTTAAAACTTAATAAAATCTATATACATATATAAAATTTTAGTACTTTTGTATGTACTATGTTATAGCATAATAACAGTTAATTTTTACTAAATGCATGTGTAAGTGCGGTACTGATAACAAAAAAGGTTCAGTTTTTGTATGTTTGTGCGTTCCATCTCCGAAACGGCTGGACCTATTTGATGAGATTTTTACTAGCAGATAGTTGATATCACAATCACAAGGCTTTTATTTTAATAATAATTAGATACTCTCCGCGGTTTCACCTGCACGGTGATGGATGATGATGATTATGATGGATCTTATATAGCCTATGTTACTCAGGGTGAATGTAGCTTTCCAATAATGAAAGAGTTTTTGAAATCGGTGCAGTACTTTTTGAGCCAATTCGTTACAAACATACTTACATACAAATCTTTCCTCTTTATAATATTATTATATATTCTATTATAATTATTATTATTCTCTGTATTTCAATTACATCACGGGTTTAACCCGGCCCTTTACATAGGCATAAGTGGGACTGTAGCCAACACTTAGAGGCCTGTAAGGTATAAAAATACTCGTACAATGTAGTATAAAAACAGAAACTTTTGGATGGATGGTATATCTATTATAAAAATGGGTAAAATGGCCAGGCAATTGATATGATCTTATTAGTGATAAGAAGATACTATATATGGACGAGACTACGGCACCTGCCAATTTCAGTCTCATTATACATTTTTGGGCAGTGGTGACAAAAGGGGCAACGTTGATGTTGATAGGTGAAGGGTGTTGAGGTGTGCTTCGGTTTCACTAGAGCGCTACTACCGCCGTTATGCCCTTTAACACTTCCACCCTTGGAGCTTTTTGTTACTTGCTCTTGCGTCTCCACCCCCAGACGGCCAATTAAGGCAAGCCGAGGGTTAGGGGTCTCATTTATCCCTAGGGAGAATCAGGGTCCGCGGTGTGGCCCCTCACCGACGGCTCGCCATGAAGCCGCCCCTGCGGTATTATTATTATTATTATATGTGCCTGTCCAACTTATTTTGGTGGCTTCGTATACCGTAGACGAAGCAAGCAAATCTATTTTGTAACAACCTTTGGTTTCGAAGTTATTATAAAAGGTTTTTTTGAGTTGTATAGCGGTGCTGTCATATAAGCGGACGGTACTTATTCTTTGGTAACATTACGTGCTTAAAAAGACTGTCGTCTTTACGTTTAAGCTTTTAAAATACGCGGAGAGTTCGAGATTCAAGCGGTCGTCTTTATGAAACGTCTTGAACCATTAGTCGAGTAGGTTGCATGTGGTTTAATCGGAATCAGCAAGCCTCCAGTTCATACATAAATCTTTTGTTATAGCGTAAGCCTGATGCGGACAGATTAAGGTGTCACGGTGGAAAATGGATGACTTTGGTAGAGCTTAATTAAAATAATTATACTTACTTTACTTTGTAATAGATTGTTATTGAACAAATGTCTGAATTTTATTTCTATTAAATATTTGATTTTGAGAATCACTAAAGCCTGCTTAGCGAAGCCAAACCAAATTCTAGAAAGAAAAAGTGAAATCCACGGACAAGATTCGAACTCGTGTCTTCTATTCCGTTTGCTTACACTAATAAATAAAAAACAAAAATTAGATACGTAGAAAGTAGATACTCCTGTCTGCACCTAATAGCTTATTAAGATATTTTACCGTCTCGTTATTTCGTAATTCAAAAGCCATGGTAATCCAACGTTATTTCCTATTTTAATTAGGCTGCTGATTTCGTTTTTGTGAAACAACTTGAGATAAATATTTTTAATATATTTTATTGAACCGAAAATCTAAAGCAGAGTTGTTATGCAAAATATGTTTCCATAAAACCTCCTCCGTGTAAACCCCGGCATTTATAGAATATAATAGTATTATTTCTTATTATACTGCTCTTATTGATATATATGGTAGGTATAAGTACCTACCTACAAAATCCTATTTTAATGGTAGTTACTAAGGGAAATAAAACATTGCTTAAGACTTAAGTGTTTAGATAAACCGAACACAAACTTTTCCGTTTAGTGATTTATTACCTCTTACTTTAATTTTTTTACTATTTATTTTGCCTATACTCTTAAATATATACCATGAAATACTAATTAATAATAATTTATCCTCCACAGAACGGATACCTTATCCTGGACTATGGAACCTACGTGCACTGTTTCACCAACTGGCTGATGGGGAAGAACCCTAACGGACCGGGCCAATGGGTCCTGGTTCCCCCTAAAGACTCGCTGCCGCAACCCCCTTTTCCTGTCGACTACAGCGCACTTAACACGGAACCAGCTAAACTTGAGCCTTATGCACCCGACAAGAAGACTAACAGACACTCTGTTATTGTTTAACTATATACCGTTAAAATGTTATCAAAAACAATCCTAAATCAAAGTCTGAGTAAGCCTTGCACGAATATTTGCATATAACCCTGCACATAAATACCAGCCGTGCGTTTCTCTAACGATTCGTCGATGCGTTTGTCGACGATCTTACCGATGTCAAATACTTATGAGGTATCGCCCTTGTACATAAGGTGGTTTTTCCAACGTTTCTTGTCATCTCGTTATTTGTTTCATGGATGTTGTCAAAGATGCAACGATGTTTGCTCTTAGAGAATCGCACGGTTTTGTCAATGTTAACAATTGAATAAAGCCACTCGCAGCGGAGCTTACCTGTCGTATTTCTTATCAAAAAGTTTAAGAAACCCATACTGCTGTCTTAACTTGGACCGCAAAAATTTTTTTTTTTTTTGATTAACCGTGCGATTCTCTAAGAGCAAACATCTTTGACAACCGTGAAACAAATGACGAGATGACAAGAAACGTTGCAAAAACAACCTTGTGTACAAGAGCGATATCTCATAAAGTATTTGACATCGGTGAGCTCGTCGACAAATTATTACAAAATCGCACGACTGAGCGCATCCGCTTTCCGAAAAGACACTAAGTCGATGGTCGCCTGGTTACTGGTCTTAGGACAACAGTCGTTAGGCTGTGTCCAATACTGAGGGGTAACCTGAAAACTTCAAACTATAGATGTAGCCTCTAACCTGTAGCTACATTGTCGATGGAGTTTATTTTGTAACTTATTTGGAATTTCAAAAGTATTTCGGACATTCAAGATTTAATTGAAAGATTGAAACTGAAGATACCAAACTAAGTTACCAAGGTGATAAAAGCCTCAAGCAGATATCAGTATGCAAGAAGCAAATCTCGCAATACCCACTCTAAAAGCTATGAACTCAAAATTTTGCCGTGCCTTCCTAAATCCTTATTAAGGTCTAAAACGATCTATAGACCTTATATAATACTTATCAGACTTAAAAGGGCCACTATATGTGTAATGGATTCTGTAGATTCAACATCGTATTGGTGTCCATATTCCCTCATAAATTTGCTATAGATTCCATAAGTAAGTACTAAATTGTATTATAAACCATGTTGTTGATTATTTTAAGGTGTCAATTATTTAATTGTACAACTTTTTAACAACGTTAGGGCAATTGTTTTTGTACAATTTAGTCCTGAAATATCTTATTTATCTTCACTTGTATGTACTTAATTGTGACTAAAGGAAACGCTTTACTTACATGTAAGTTTCTGGCAATTTGACCAAACTCTTATCAATTTATACCCTTAGTGATAGTAAATTATTGTAAATAGTAGTATAGTGCACCACACGGTATGCGAAACTGCCTTAACCTAAGTGTGAATGCTAAGTTATAGTTAAGTTAAACTGAATAGTTAAGTATCCACATCTCACGGTATAGCCTTATTTTATAACTTTAACAGTAGTAAGTTAGATGATAAGCTCACTTTAATTCACTGAATACATTCTTCGAATTTTGTAAGATTTTTATTTTCTTAATTCTTCTACTGACCAAAATCGTGAAGTTTTTAACCGTTGATCCACTGATTAGAGAGCTCCCTACGGAGGGCAGACTCAGGTTTTCTGTAGGTTGATTTATACGAATAAAGTTAAAATATATACCTACTACTACCTGCGCTACGCAGTTTCACCTGCGTGGTGATAGATGATGATGATGATGAATCAAATATAGCGTATGTTACTCAGATATAAAGACGTGTGATATAAAGATAGATAGATATAAAGTGTAGCGTGTCTTGCCTTACTGATACCATTATTATGTTCTCTTTTGTAAGGCACACACTGGAGCTGAAAATAAGCGAACATTTGCTATATCAATTAAGAAATTGGCGATAAAAAATTAAAAAGACAAGCCCGCTGAGTTTCATGCCCGATCTTCTCAGTCGTGGTCGCGTTCAGATCCGGTTGTAGATTTAAGAAAAAATAAATATAAAATGACAATTTGTAAGTGCCTCCGTAGGCGTATACAGAAAAAATGATTTGATTTTGAGCTTTCTACTGGTGAAATATTTTATTGAACTGATTATATAGTTTTAACGTTTATCCGTTATAATCAAACTATACAATCTTTCCTCTTTATTATTAAAGTAGATAAGGATTAACAGCACGAATAATGTGGCCTAGTTTGTACCGGCATTAATATTGCATATTTTTACACGGAAAAGTAGTTATCGTGACATAACTGTAATAGTTAGACTTGTGGTAATGCATACTTTTTTGTAAACATTGAGGCCCTCTATGAAACTATTATTCTAGTACATCACTTTGCTCTATTATCAATAGTTTCCGCAGGATACGCAATATAAGGATTTATCGGCGTTACTATTCATCATTTCATCATCATTATCAGCCGGAAGACATCCACTGCTGAACATAGGCCTCCCCCATAGAACGCCACTTGGACCGGCTACTCGCTTCCTGCATTCAGCGATTCTCCGCGGTTTTTATGAGGTCGTCGGTCCACCTAGCGGGGGGCCGACCTACACTACGCCTTCCGGTGCGTGGTTGCCACTCGAGAAGCTTTCTTCCCCATCGGTTATCAGTTCTGCGAGCAATGTGGCCTGCCCATTGCCACTTCAACTTGCTAATTTTCGGTCGGTGACCTTAGTTCTCCTACGGATCTCCTCATTTCGGATCTTATCACGCAGGCAAACCCCAAGCATAGCCCTCTCCATTGCTCGTTGAGCGACTTCAAACTTGTTAATGAGGCCCACAGTGAGGGACCAAGTCTCAGTGCCATAAGTCATCACTGGCAACACACACTGGTTGAAAACCTTGGTTTTCAGGCTCTGAGGTATTGGGGACGAAATGATGGATCAAAGCTTCCCGAACGCTGCCCATCCGAGCTGGATGGCGTTTCTATTGCATACTTTAAAAAGAACAAGAAGTTATTGTAACATAACCGTAATAGTAAGACATATGGTATTGCGGACTTGATTGTAGATGTTTTCTATAACACTGCAGTACATCACTTTGTTCTATTGTTCATCGTTTCCGCTTTGTACGCGATATAAGGGTGTTTTTTCGTATTTTTTTTAAACCTTAGGTTTCATTATCATATGTATCGAAGATGTCATTCAGATTCCTATCTTTTTTGGAAATATTATGTCACACAGTAATGTAGCTCTCTAAAGGCAAAAGGTTTTTTTCTTAAATTCGTCCAGTAGTTTTAAAGTTTATTCTTTACATACAAATCTTTCCTCTTTATAACATTCGTAATCATAATCAGCTCACTTTGTTCCCACTGCAGGGACTCGAGCCTTCCTCTCAGAGAGAAGAGTTTGGCCGTAATCCACCACGCGGGCACAGTGCGGTTAGTGGCCAACCCATACCGGATTTTCAGGCTGCCCGATGGCCTTCGACATAGCCTAACGACTGTTGTTCTAAGACAAACAACCAGGACCGACGGCTTAATGTGCCCTCCGAAGCACGGAAGCGCTCAGTTGAATAATGCCAGTAGAGGTCACCCATCCAAGTCCTGATCGCAGCAAGCGTTGCTAAACTTGTTGATCGGTTAGGATCGCCAAGTCAAGCTCCGCTACGAGCGCTTTATAATATTAGTATAGATAAATACGCACGAGCAAGTACCAAACAGTTCTAAGGGTGGGAGTGTAAAAGGGCATAACGTCGGAAGTAGCACTTTGACACGTCATCACCTGCCTAAATATTTTAAGATGAGACTAAAATTGGCAGGTGCTCTCTATCATCCTAGATGTGAACTTCCAAGATATGCAAAGTCAGGAAACCTAGTAATTTTTTTAAACTTTCGCGATTTGAACACATGTTTTAAATGTTTATCGGGACTTATCACGTATTATTTAATATAGGTAAAAATATGTACCTTTCGCTCGACGTTTCGACCATGTTACAATGGCCGTGGTCACCTATTCTCGAAAACATCTACCAATAGCAAAATTTTCTACACTACCCTTTCCATAGTTAATTTTGACATAAAATGCCTCTTAATGTTGGTTTCGGCTTCACAAACGCGTATCAATTTAGGACTAGGCTAAATTTTAAATGTTAATATAATAGTGTTTAATTTTATCTACCGATTTCTTTAAAGGAAGAGGTACTCAATCGACTGTATTTTTCTACCGACTTCCAAAAATGAGGAGGTATTCAATTCGACTGTATTTTTTTATGTATGTTACCTCATAACTTTCGATATCGCGAGCCGATTCTCAAAATTCTTTGTTTATAAAATTACAAACAAACGAAAGTTTTTTTAAAAGCTGGTGTTTCCCGTGTGGCCCTATGTAAATTTTATGAAATTCGGTCCAGTAGTTTTTGAGTTAAACTCCAATAACTGATTTTTAACAAAATAATAGAATGGAAGTTGGTATTAAATTTATCTAATTGCACCACAAAAAAGGTAAACAAATATGTATGAAAATACAGGCTTCATTATGATGTGCTAATCTTACGACGCAGTATTAACGTGCTTATTATTATAATTTTTAAAACAACTGCAGATAAACAAACGTCCCTTTTAACCCTAAATTTAAGAACAACTACAAAGCCTTTCAAAATCGCTCTCTCGATGTTTATAAAAGCAATTAATTCGGAGTTCGTTTGTACAACATCAGACAATACGTCAGTCTCAAGCGCCCCGGGGAGCCTCGGATGCATGATTGATGAAGGGTTAAAATTAACAATGTTAACTCAAAGGAATATTTAGGAAACTTTGCTTCATTTCGATGCTTTATTAAATCAAATAATAGTAAACATAACTAAGTTGCTCATTGGATTGTATGGGAAAATTTTCAAAATTTTGTATAATTTAAGCGGGATTACATCATAGATTACGTAGATAAGTACCTATATATTCCAGCAGGGCTATTATGTATCTCAGTTGCTAACAAAAGTTGATTGAAATCTTGAAAAATGGCGGTTCTATGTCAGTTTTGACAACTCCAGTAAACAAAAATGTTAGTAAGTTGATGACTGGAGCTGACAAAAGTGACATAGAGCCGCCATTTTTTTCGATCTCAATCAATATTTGTTAGCAAGTGAGATACATAATAGCCCTACGGAATCTCTGATTTTATTAATATATACCTAATCTTCAATCTTGAAGTCATTAACATAATAAGGTATTGGCAGTGTTCTAGTTCCTAGTAAGCAATTTTTAGGACAAGCTATAAAAATTAAAAAAAAAAACGATATAAGGTTCACATTGGTCGTGTTCCGGATTGAAAGGGGTTTTGCGGTCGTTGCGAGCTATCACTATGTTATGTATAGAGATTCATTCGATTTAATTGCCAGCCGTGCGATTCTGTAATAATTCGTCGATGCACTCGTCGACGAGCTCACCGATGTCAAATACTTTATGAGATATCGCCCTTGTACACAAGGTTGTTTTTCCAACGCTTGTCATCTCGTCATTTGTTTCGCGGATGTTGTTACGTACGGCTGAAAGGTTGGGCAATAAATGCACGGGAACCAATGAAAACGGCAAACCGGGGCGCGACAGACGTGAGCATTGACGGCGATTACAGAAACTTACCCATCATCGTACGCCCTCGAGAGGGATTGAAACTAGGTCCCCTAGCTTTGAAGGCACCCTGCCATCGAAAGCGCACTAGGAACAAGGTAACAAGGTCGTCAAAGAACCTAATGCATGTCGTTTAAGCAACATTTACAAAACTCCCAATTGCCTATTGGCAACTCGGCAATATAAAAATATCCTCTAATTTGGCTTAGGTGTTCCCTAATGATTGTACTGCACTAATTACTCCTTTGTAGGATGACATTGATAACTACGAGTAGCTAACATTTGGCATCGCGCATTTGATCTATGAGATGAAAACTTTGATAACATTATCAAAGGTTTCAAAGTTATCAACCAAATTTGTAAAAAAATAGGAAAAATAATTCTTATATCGCGTACGCTGCAGAAACTATTGACAATAGAGGAATGTGATGTAGTACAGTTTTATAGAGGGCATCAATATTTACAAAAAAAAAACGAATATCATACGCCTTACTATTACAGTTACGTCGCAATAACTACCTACTTATTCATGTTAATAAATATACAATACAATATAAATATGCAATAGAACGGCAAAACGCCAAAAAAAATGGTACAAACTATATAGGCAACATTATTCGTGCCTTGGTTTTTATCCTTATCTACCTTAATAATAAATAGGAACGATTGAATTGTATGTTTGTTAAAAATAGATGGTCGCAGCGAGGATCTCAAAAAAAGCAAATTTATTTTAAATAAAAAGTAACAATCTATTCTAAATCTAAAGTGACTGCTTCGATCAAAGTTAGGTACAAAAGTGAGTCTTACAAACTATGAACACGCGCCACGAAAACGACACTCGATGCTGATGCGGCGTTGACCTCAATGCTAAACTGAGTCGGTGCAAAGTGCAACTATGCATTTCTCATAGTAGTGCCACACATAACATGTTTGTAATGGATAAACGCAAACACTAAGCCATTCAAAATTTTTGTCACCTGTAGAAAGCCACATTATAGTTGAGTAATACGCTATATTTGATTCATAACCATCGTCACCCACCACGCGGGGCAACCCGCGGAGCGCAGCTAGTATTTTATAATAATTGCTCGTATATTTTTAAAATTATCGCATGTTTTAGCTAACCCGCATTATTAATAGATATATTGTATATTCATTGGTCATATCTTTAAATAACATTTTTGTTCAACAGATATCCCGATGTGTTCCGAAACAGTGCATACGCGTGTTCATTATAAATATACCGTACTTATAGTACGGTTTAATAGAGCGTCGCAGTCAGTCCCGCCATTCAACGATATTCAATTTATTTTTACACAAACTCAGTAATTGAATCCCGCATTTAAAATTATATTTCCTCTTTCAGCGTCGATCACACCAATTCGATCTTTACGACTACGAACGGGAGTAAATATCATCAACTACCATGTTACGTGCCGCTGTAAAAAAGTTATAAAAAAATTTGGACGTATTTTTTAAGCTAGGCGATGATGACAACACGCTGCAAAACATAGATTATGCTTTAGTCTATTGACATTTCTAAACTAATTATGCATGTTATGTGGTTACGTTAAATCACAATACAAAAATAAATTGTAATAATAAAGAGGGCTACATAATTATAATACATTCTAGCACATTACAGTTTCGTTCGTTCAGTTACTTTACTTACTTGTTTTACACTTGACTACAGCTATGTTTGCACCTTAATACTTCTACTAATAATGTTGATATTAGCACTATGATGGTACGAAGACAAACGTTTGCGTAAACTTATACTACCTGGTGTTTCCTACTTTGTATGACATTCTCGTATATCTTTTCAAAGTTGGGATGAAAACAAGGTTAAACTATAGTCGCCCGGTACCCGCGGGGAGGGGGTAGGGGGGGGGGGGGGGGGGGGGGCGGAGGGGGGGAGGGGAGGGGGTGAAGCCCCCCCTGCATCCCCCCCCCCCGCCGGAGGCCTTTAGTTTTTGAGTAATAATTTTTTTAGTACTTAACCTCACTTTCGGCTATATCAGTATTTTTTACCTATTTTTTGTTTCACACCTAATCTATTAAGGCGGTTCGCTTCTGGCACTTCGCCGGCCGCTGCCGCGGCACGCTCGCTTCGCTCGCTCGGCTCGTGCGTTGTTTGTCATGTTCTAACCTAACCTAACCTATTTTTTGTTTCACACCTAACTTATTAAGGCGGTTCGCTTCTGGCACTTCGCCGGCCGCTGCCGCGGCACGCTCGCTTCGCTCGCTCGGCTCGTGCGTTGTTTGTCATTTTCTAACCTAACCTAACCTATTTTTTGTTTCACACCTAACTTATTAAGGCGGTTCGCTTCTGGCACTTCGCCGGCCGCTGCCGCGGCACGCTCGCTTCGCTTGCTCGGCTCGTGCGTTGTTTGTCATGTTCTAACCTAACCTAACCTATTTTTTGTTTCACACCTAACTTATTAAGGCGGTTCGCTTCTGGCACTTCGCCGGCCGCTGCCGCGGCACGCTCGCTTAGCTCGCTCGGCTCGTGCGTTGTTTGTCATGTTCTAACCTAACCTAACCTATTTTTTGTTTCACACCTAATCTATCAAGGCGGTTCACTTAACATTGTATTATATAACAACAATAACATATCCAGTCCGTCTCAGAGTTATGTTGATAGATGAGAAAAACTTAATGTTAAAGGGCTAGGAGAGACACAATTAAACAAACATTTTAATACATTACTTGTTTATTTCATAAACATGTTTAATTGCTTTCATTAAATGTACAAAAGAGTCTCTTTTATATTTATACACGTCTCTTCGCCACAAATATTCAACAATTATATCACTAAAGTTTTCTGGGTTGTTATAATTTTGTTTTTTGAAAAACCTCTTCACTGCTCGCCACTGGGATTCTATTCTTTGGGTGTGGATTCCATCTTTACCCACAAATGGGTTCTCTGGGTCTGAATGATTCACTTTTTTGTGTATGTATCCATATTCAGACAGACAATCGTATGCCCGCCAACAATCGGTGTGGATTGTTGTTCCAGGTAAAACATGCTTTTGAATTAAAGGTATGAGAGTATCAGCATCTCTTTTATTGTCCGGGCATACTTCCAATCTTAAGTCTTCAGACCCATCTTCTATTAATCCCAGCACCCAGTGGCCTTCAATGTGACGTCCTTTGTTATATTTCCTTTTTCCAAATTTACTTTCGTCTATTTGCACTATTTTCCCACAGCCTCCAATTTTACCGCTGTAAAGATTTTGTTTTTCCAAATAAAATATCACAACTACTTCTCTGCAGTAATTAAACCAATCGGCTATAGTATTTGGGCTTAAACATTGCTTCCTTTCTTTTTTATAAGGGTCTTCGTGAATTGTTTGGTCGTAGGTCCATCCTTGTGAGTATGCATATATAAGATAGTAAACATGCATTATGTCAATAGCAATATTTTCGAAAAATGTGCCAATTCTGCGAGAGATCTTGGCACCGCTGCCCGATTTAGATTTGCATGATCTTTTTGAGCACACAAATGTACCAAAACTTGTGCATCCGCATGAGTATGACACTTTCATGGATGTCCTGTGGGTTCGACACCGTTTCTCAGTTGGTATGAGACCTTGGTCTTCACTATATTTGATGCATTGGTCTTTAGTGCCCAATTTTCGCACAACGTCAGTTAAATTCCAATGATCAATCACTTCAGTGACGCAAAGTTTTCGTTTGGTTATAAGCTCGTTGTCGTCGTCGTCATTACTCGAAGAAGGTCCGGCGACAGGTTCAACGGGCAGATCAGGAGCCGAAGAAGGTCCGGCTACAGGCTCGACGGGCAGATCAGGAGCCGAAGAAGGTCCGGCAACAGGTTCGACGGGCAGATCAGGAGCCGAAACCGCGTCCGCTTCGGGTATTGTACTGTAATACTCCATTACAGCCAAGTGCAGTCCAGTTTTCAAGCCAAGTTCAAGTCGTAGAGCAATCCAAACAAATCCGGTAAGCAAGCCAAGTTTCAAGTCGTCGCGCAATCGAAGGAAGTCCAGGGAAAAAGCCAAAGTCGTAATAAAAATCGAAAAACAAGAGAGCACACATTCACGAAACTACGAGAGAAACGGAATGAATGGATGACAGTCCATCTGTCAGTAAGACAAAATGGCGCCTTTTTTTTTTCTTACGTTTAACGATAACGATACGTTTCGTTTAACTCAGTTTGACAACTTAATTTGACAACTTAATATTGTACCATTTTCTCAACATTGCGTTCCATTTCACTTTTTTTTATCAAATTTTAATTTAATCATAATTAATTTAAACTACGTTTCCGGCAAAAAAAAATTGCTGGAAGGGCTTCAGGTGGACCCCAATGATACCCCTAAACTCGCACCTTCATCAAAATCAGGTACCGGACGGCTATAGCCAACCCGAAAACAATTTTGCGATTACACTTTGCAGTCGCGGTGTTCGCTCAGGTGTGTTCCGAACTTTCTGCTGAATACGAAGGTACGAGTATTATACAGAGGTATAGATGATTTAGCTTATTTCAATTTCTTACATTATTATATTAGGTCGGATATTGAGCTGGAGTTTTCGACGGGTTCGTTAAGTTTTGATTTATAATATTAAGCTGTTACTTTAAGAAAGCATTATTACGGAGAATTAATTTGCATTAAATTACCTACTTGTTAATTTTTTTTAAACAATGAAAAGTGGTGTCTTACTCTGGGTCTCATAAGTGAGTTCAAAATCCCATAACGCCACACATCCCATAATATATCACGCCACATAGCAGACCTGATGACTAATGGGGCCGAAAAGTTCTGGAACGGAGACCATGGACCAGCAAGCGTAGCGTTGATTGGCCACTAACAAGTTGGACAGTATACCTGATAAAGGTCACAGGACGAGATAGGATGCAGGCTGCTTCAATGCATTCCTTTAGGAATTTATGGCGGAGGTTAACGTTAAGCAACGTTGAAGCTGTACTATACATATGCCTGCATAGCCTGCGTAGTTTCGGGATGAAAGGGCACTGTAGAAAGTAAATAGTACATTATGATACAAGTGTGGGGCCGTTGCCGTAGACATTGCGATACAGCCTTGCGATTCTCGAAACAAACGACGAGATGACAAGAAACGTTGGAAAAACAACCTTATTCACAAGGGCGATAACTCATAAAGTATTTGACATCCGTGAGCTCGTCGACGAGCGAATCACGAATCATTAGAGAATCGCTCGGCAGGATTCGAACCGAGTGTGTTACACAGGGCCATGAGCGTGTGAGATTAGTCAAGATAGAGGGCGTTGATCACTACTACATTAAAAGGTTTCATAGCATAACACACATGGTAACAAGCAGATGTGTCATATTGTATCCTATAAAAGAGATCGATGATTATAATATGAATTTAACTACCTGTCTATAATAAACACATCACGTGTTTTTAAACATAACCAATATTTACAATTCTAACACGCGCGTATCATACGACGTTTTTCATCACACAGGCGAGGAAATAGCACACTTTTATTATTATCGTAATTCATGAAACAATTGTTAAAAGTACAGTTTACAAAATGCTACCGGACGCTTTTTCCTGGCATTTAGTTTGCGTTATATTATTAATTTTGTTGTTTTCAATATCTCGTTGAAATATATACAAATTTATAACTAATATTTGTAAAAATGGCGCGCAACATTTTTTTCCCGCGTCGGGATTATGAAACACGCGCTGTTGAAAGCTAGGACGCGCACGACATTGACATTCAGCCGATATTAAAAAATAAAATAAAGCGAATATTTTCATATATTTTATTAATTAATATTTATATTTCATTAATTTATTGTGAACTAGTGACTACCCGCGACTTCATTCGCGTAGTAGGCTCAGCCTTCGGCCTCGGTATAACCTTCCATTTTTTCTTGATTTTTCTTTCTTTAGAACCTTCTCCTGGTAATAAATAACACAACAAAAAAATAATTTGCAAAATCGGTAAAGCCGTCCTAAGTTACCAGGTAGCGTGACCAGGAAAAATAAGAGTTCATTTTTATATAATATATAGATAGATTATAAACAAATTGATAATATTAAATAAGTTATACACAATTAATTTGTTTATTGAAAATGTGTACTATTTTTAGCTATGCTGATAAAAACTCTTTGTAGTAAAAATATCTCCATCTGAATTGGTAATACGTAACTTTAAACGACTTTATTTAGATTGAATAAAGTCGTTTAAAGTAAAGTATTACCCGGGTAAATTAAGATTGCTTTTACATGCATATAACTTGCAATGAGTTAGATACAAATTTAATTTATTCGGGATAATTCTATAACGTACTTGATAAAAATGGTAAAATAACATGCACATGTGTCTAGAAACGAGCCTAGAAACTAATTAAGAGCCTCTTTACGAGCATGTGTGATGAAAGATATATTCAGGTAGTATTCTTATTAATATTTTCTTCTTACCTCTGACATTAAAGTGTTCAAAACGTCTGTATTTATATAATAAATATATACACAATATGATCAGTTTAAACTTGTTATATTTCAAAAGCTAAAACGTTTTTTGCTATAATTTTTCCAGAGCCATAGCTACTCATAAACAACAACACAAAGTCGAGGAGAGTCTCTTTCAAGGCCTTTTCAAAGAGACGCTGACGTGTCGGTCGGTTCTACTTAGCGACTGCGGCGAAAAACTAGAGTTTTCGTTCCATTTTATCACGTCAATTTCACCTCCATCCACTCGAGTTATTCCAACGGTAATGTAATTTTCCACCTCAGTTTTTTTATGGAAGTGAATACGTAAGTTCTTTATTATGTGTTCTTTAAGTCTTACATTACAGTAAGTAAAAAAATCATTGACCTGTAATCAAGTTATCTACTGTAACACAAAATATTTAGATTTTTCAAATCGATCGCTAACCTTTTTGATGTGTGTTCGCATGAATTGTTTAAGAACCCTACAAGTTCTCGTGTAGAAAAACTTACGTTATAAACAAATAAATAAATAAATATATTCCACAACTACCTCACAACGTTATGATTTAATGTTTCAACCAAAAACTAGAGCAGGCAGCGATTTGAATCCTGCATCTCAATAATGAATGAGGTGGTTGCCAAAGTCATTAGTAAAACATAATGGGCGCGTCAGGTCGCCTGCATTGTTAATGGGTCGCAGGTGCAATTAGTAGTAGCAGGCCCTGTCCTCACAGCGATTTTTCACCTTGCTTTTTTTTCCTTACAATTCTGTAACATCATTGAATATGTGCATGAATGTATTGATTATTGTTACACCTCTGGGATAGATCCGCTAAGTAAAAGAAAGAAAGAAAACATATTTATTCAAGACACACACATCACATTACATATTCTACACACAATAAGTAACACAATACACTAATTAAACACATTACACATGTAGAAAACGACGCTGTAACAGTAGATATATAGAGATACTGTGACGCGGTGCTGTGTGTGTCATGAACATGGGTCCCGACTCAGCATACGACTAAGGACAGAATCCTTAATCACTGATTTTCAGTTGTTACCCATTGTCATGACCTCACGAACCCCAGGTCACAAAATACAGTTCGTCTTACTACCGCGCCATATTCGGCGCCACCTTACTCTGAGACGCAATGCCGTATTGCTACTACAAGATTGTATTTAGTGTCAGCTCATTCACATCTAGAGAGTATATGGTCGCAGAAAAACATTACAAAGTTTACGGAAAAAAAATAATACGTGGCCATTCGAAATAGATATAATAAAATAATAATATAATGTAATCTAGTGCGTGTCGCTTCTCCGCTCCACTGACATACATAAATCATAATATCCTATTTCGTTTGTGCTTTATAATCCATGTATCTGATCTGATTTACCTATGTAAGTGCCGCGATGCGTAAGCATCTGTTTAGACTGTGGTGCCGTGGCACGTTCTGCCACGTCGATGACAGGAATTGAACAATTGAACATGACTAAAATTAGCTTACAACATATCTATGACTATAACATGACTATGAAATCGCTATGTGAAGAGATATTATACATTTAGGCTACACTGAGAAAAATCTAAAGCTGAAAGCGTCGTAACAACGGTCGATTTAGTTGGCATGACGGCAAAAAACCGACCAAACGTAATACGAACAAAATTGCCTTCTATGCAGAAAGCGATAAACGCCTTAGTTTACGGCGTTTTCAGCAAGTAGAATACGGTTAATATTACTTGATATACTATTTGTTTCGACGTATTATCGAACAGATTAGCCGTAATGAAAAATCAGTAAACATGGTAAGTCAGGTTTTTTTTTTATAAATAAAACTACACTCCACAGACTCCAGGGTCCGTGCCTTTTTTTAACTTTAAGATTTTTGACAACTTACGATAAATTTATAACATACAACAAAATACATACATGAGGAATATATCATTATTTTTTTATAGTAATATTCTTGCTTTTGTTATTGGACTTTTTTTAATTAACTCATACATATTACATAATAAACTTAAAGTTATTGATACATTTTATTCTGAGTTGGTGCAAGCATTCACAGCAGACCAGTGCCCGCAAACAGCACCCGTTCACGAGTTGACGCATGTGCCAGCCATCGCCTTCCTCAACCATTTCTGAGGGAAGATGGCGACCCGCCACACACGCCACCGCTTGCCACCACCGAATGCCCGCACCATCTCTTTGTCAGATATAATTTCTTAACGCTAGCTTACATACAATTCGAAAAATTACATATATTACAACAAATGGATTAGTTAACCAGAAATAGGGGAACAAAAGGGGTAAGTCAGGTTAAAAACGAAGAGCTGACGATGATTTAAAACATTGTATGGCGATTTTAGCCGTACGTAAGTTAAAATGAAACTTTCTTACAGCAATATTTACGGCATATAAGGTTATATTTGACTTTCGTCAGGCGTTTTATACCCTTGTTTACTGTTTAATACGCCGTGCGTTAATATTAAAGCTGTTCTATAGTATAGAGGTGCTATTTATCGTTAGTAACTGTGTACCATACCTATACCCTACCCTGTTGAATAGGGCTTATTCCAAAGTATTGTAGACCAGCACCTTCTACCGTAGCGGTTCACCTTCAGGATTTCAATGACACCACTCCCATTCGAAACAAATACTGTCTTGTATTTCTTGTTTCCGCACCTTATTCAAAATTTGAATTTGGCGCTAAGTCCACTCTTTCTCGGATACAAACACTTGCGTGTGTTAGAGACGAACAGCGCCATCTAGCGTGGTCTATAGCAGTGACATATTGGCTAGACGACACGCTGAGAATGGATATTATAATAATGTTTTACACTTTATTTAAATACTTACTGGGAAAAGCAAGTAATCACCGAATATTAATGAGTGGTGCATTGCTCTCATGTACAATAATAATAAAGACGCTTGAAGCAATATTAGTTTTAGCGATTTCACGTTGGTCTTACATTGAGGTGTTTAGCATCTTAATAGTAGCACTTTATACCTTTTCATAAGGCGAATATTGCCTTGCATATTAAGCGTCGTAAACGTAAGGTGATTTTAACAGTACAGACTGCTTATTTAACCGGAGTATTCGGATATTCTATTCGGAAAGTGCCTTACGGTAAGTTACATTCAACAGTTTGTTTCGGTTAAATCTAATAAACCGTCTGTACGTTTTCGCTTAAGAAAGCAAAAATAAACGTAAGCCTTACAAACTCATCTCACGTAATTACAATTCAGCCGTGTACGAACGAATTCACCTTAGCTCAGAATTCGACTTTTCTCAGTGTACGTTCTGGAAAGCGCCGAAATCACTCGCGGCGCTCGATACGTCATCGATGACGTCACCGAAAACGCTCACGCCGCGACCACAACGCTCGCGGTTCGAAGGTGGGTCTACGTAATCATTGCGAGCTGTCACTGTCAAACAAAGGCAACGGCAAACCGGGGCGCGAGCAGCGAGAGCAGTTGTGAGCGTTGACGGTGCTTCCCGGAACGTACCCATAGTGTACCTACACCGGGTAATTATGAACCTACACTGGGTCTCTATGAACTGCCATTTGGAATTAAACAATACGTCAATACCAACATCATATTTACACTTTCATTTTGAAGTTAACCTTCAACAACTAGAGAATTAGTTAATTTGATTGTTAATAAAAGTAGCATTAGAAGTGTGCACCAATTGAGTACCTTATGGATGCTCTCGATAGACTGCAACGTCGCGCTGTCCGTATTATTGGAGACACTGACGTCACTCAACACCTAGAACCCCTACAAATGCGTAGAACTATAGCTTCTCTGAGCGTTTTTACATCTAATAAAAAATCTTTATTTTCCAAATTGAACCGACATCAACACTGAATAGTGTGAAATAACTTGTTGAAGTCGGTACCATGCGCAAAATATTGTGATTATAGGTTCTTTTGAACTATCATTATATATATAAATAAATATATATAAAATTATAACTTAATAATGAATACCAAATTAATCTATGCTTAGGTAAAAAGAAGAGTTATGCTCATAGTTTGATCTGACATTCCAGAATGTACATACTTCGGAAGAATAATTCTTCCGAGGTACATACACTATTGACGAACAATATTATTTAATAAGTACTATTCAATAGAGTTTTAATTGTTTCAAAAGTCACGTCGGAATACGGGAATTGAGGGAACTATTTGTTAAGACGTCATCAAAATGCTTAGGTTTTACATGGATCTCAAAACATTTTCCGGTAGAAGAACAGTAACTGGGCGAGACTTGGTTTTTTTGACAAGTTTTGTTATTTGATCTCATTTCTTTTTGTAGATAACGCAATTGTTTTATCCTTTCCAGTACCTTCTACATCTTGAATACCAACAACGGATTTTCTTAAAGCCCACTCTGTGTTTTATGAGGTTTTTTTATTTCTATAGGTAGTCTACATTTTTTTCTTTTTAGGCACTCACTGCCGCACTCAATGTTTTTTAAATGAATAAATTACTTAACCATTATTTTTCTATAGAATTAGATTTATATAAAGATTACATATTTTTTTATATGCTGACTGATACAATTAACGTAAGATAAATAAAACGTGGTTTGTGTTGTGTGTATACCTGCGATATCGCAGTAAGACCCAAAGGTTGCCTGGAAGAAAGTGGCCGCCTTTCTGTGACGAACGGGAAGCACGGAAGCCGCGGCGCGAGCAAGCCACCTCCGCCAGCCACGGTTATGATTGTTAGTGTCCTTTCTTTCATGGCAATGGCCAATTATCTACATAATATTTCGCGGGACATTCTTGCTTTTTCATTCTGTTGTCCATATTTCAAGTTACTATTGATATAATATATAATTATAAAATATTTAATTAATCTAGGTACCTATTTACATACGCTTATTATTCCATTATATTATAAGTAATAAGTACATATTATTATTATACAGGTACTGATTCATTCACTGCAAATGTAATTTTGTAATGCTCTATATTTATATGGGATAGTTGATGCATCTACAAAACTGAACTGAAATTGCAAAATATTTTAGTTTTTCCTTAATTTATACACTAAACACTCATTGTGTTCTAAATTTGAAGCTTCTATGTCTGCTAGAAGTGCCTTAGAGTTTTGATGATCGGTCAGTCAGTCAGTGAGTGACAAAATTAAGAAACTTTGACTAATTAAAATTCTTAAAGTACTGGTTCAAATAGAATGAAATTTGAAATAAACCGTGTTTATACAATGCCTAGGTTGGTTACTAAAATTCAGGCTTCTAGTTATATTTACAACAAAATTATGGGGGTTGAAAATGGCCTGGGGGGCTATTCTCTTAGCTATTGAACCGCGATATAGCAACTCAATTGCACGAAAATTAACGTTTTTTTACCGGTTTTGGTATTCTGCTCGCTATTTAGGTTCTATCGCGGTCCAGCGGCTTGCGATCGATAATTTTTGACATTAATGGTATTCTGTAAACTATTGAGTTGCGATTGCATTGCTACCAATCTCTGCTACAGTATAAAGATGCAACAGTATGTAAACTAAGCCTACTTACTTGATTAAATAATTATCTATGTCCCATTGAAGCCATAGTTGTCACTTTAAATGTTTTAAGGTATTGTTTTTTTAATAAAACATTCGTTGTTCTGCTGTAGACATTAAATCTAGTTAATTCTAGTTACCAAATAAAATGAATGACACCTTCGAAAACCATAAAAACGACAACCAGTACGATATAGTTCATAATAATATTATATATCTCTTGCACCCGCCATCTAAGATTTGTATGTTGTGTTATGTTTTACGATTTTTTTATGATTTATGATCGATCATACAAGAACACTATTACAATTTTAAAACACATAGCAGTCAGTCAAGTGTGACATTTCATATTTTAGATTATATAAAAAAGGTTAAGATGTAGAAATAGTTTGTAACACTTACTACCGCTTAGGGGTGTCGTCGATGCGCATGTTTATGTCAGTGGGCCGTTTCGAACGATTGAAGGTAGTTTCCGTACTGTTCTCTATATATATCTACTGTGCCTCTGTGTTGCTACAGTGGTACACATCTGTCTCAGAGTAAGTATCAAATAGAGTTGTCATTATCGTATACCGGTAAGAGACAGAAATGCTACGAACCCAACCAATAAGGTAGTTGACACAGTCAAAAATCAATTGCAATTTATTTATTTATTTTGTTTATTTTTATTTATTTATTCAGTAAACTACAGTATGTAACATTACAGTTTGCACCAAAGCGTTACACACAGTCAAGTACAATAGATATATTAGCAATTGTTTACACAATTTGTCAGAAAATAACAATATAATAATCTAACTACACAAGGTATGTATATATCATAATATTAGGTATAACAAAATTATATTGTAATATCATCCTTCATAGCAACGTAATTTTATCTTAATAGTAGCTAACTACTCAATTAATAACTACGCAAACAACTCAATTAATTTAAAAAATAATATGCATTAGATTAACTTTATTTTGAATAAATAAAATGTGTACAAAAGTTTCTAAAAGTCAGGTGACTAAAACGGAAGTAGCTGCGGAAATGATGTCATAAGGGCAAAAACAAACGTGTAATATGATAGTGTCGTACCTTATCAACAGATTGAGAATCATGCAAGTGAAGCAAGCATCTAATATTATTGCTTTAAAACTAAATACATACTAGGTCAAAGGACAAACTGTCGATCCATAAACACGGTTACAACTGCAACCGCAAATAATAAGTTTGTTATAATTTTTTTTATATTGATTAAATATACCAACGTTTAAAACAATATTTAATAGTCAATTTGTTAATCTTATTATCACTGTTACACATTTATGGAATTAAGATTTATTATTTTTATGAATGAAAAAGGATCTTGGCAGACATACAGATGAACAGACGGGCAACAAAGTGATCCGATAAGGGTTGATTTGCCCTACAAGGAACAAATTATGCGGCTAAAATGTAGTTTTATTTATAAATATAATTTTTTTTCAAGAAGTTGTTAGAGTCTGCTCTAAGAATGAAGTCAGTTATTTAACTGCTGTTTTGTATGAGTCACGTGGATGCATTACTAAAACTTGCTAACACGATTGACGAAAAAAAGCAAAAATAATGTTTTATGAATTTATACACTTCACATACCACATGACACTCAACTGCACCATTGTGAACATCAACTTATAATAATCCACCACTATTACACGTCAAAACTTAAAAATCAACACAAAAGAACCTAAATTATAATAGTCATTGTTGGCTTTTTCTCGCCATCTGCATGTTCAAACAAGCAAAACGAATTATAATCACAACACTGTTTGTTTTTGCCTTACTGACGTCATACGACGTATTGGCCGCCATTGAATAATGTTTAGGATGCGGTCCAACCCCAATTTTAAAATAATTTACGATGCTTTACATAAGGTTGAAAATCGCTTGTTAGATTGGACGATGTAATGCGAAAATGCGTTAATTTTGTACGTTTTCTTTATATTTTTCGATATATACTAACACAATTGAAAAAACTGCTGGTTATTACTTTAGTACTATACGTTGGCTAAGTATTACCTAAAAAAAATATAGTGTTATCGCTAAAAATTCTGAGAGTTTGGACGTGAAAGTTTATTTTTGTGGACCTATTCAAGATTTTTTGCTGCTGAAAGTGAGTTATATTTATGAATTCTATTCAGTTATTACTCTTTTTCTATTCTTTTTCCTACTTATGTATTTTTTTCATAATATACTATCGCTCTGTTTCGTTACACTAGGTGTTTGAAAATTCTGCTTTTTCATTAATCAGGGTACGAGCGCGCCTTAAGCACCAATTTTTAAAATTGAAATATAAACATCGTTTTTTAGTTTAGAGTTTAAGTGTGTATTTCGGTGTCCTGATTTATTTAACGTACAATAAAAAGAAAGGTCAACAACCCTTTTTCTGAACTATTCATGATGCCTAACAACACGTTACCTGGATTTATTTTACTTACCTACATAATTTGGGTGTTTAATGCTACAAAATTCGATTATTTTCTTGGGCTAATTTACGTATTATTTCGTATTTACTTTACATTGTTGCAGTCATGCAAGTTTTGATATCATCATCATCATCATCATCTCAGCCGTAGGATGTCCACTGCTGAACATACGTCTCCCCCATAATTTTCCAAAAGGACCGGTTGTAAAAAAATTGTAGAAGAACGAAAGTCACCGACATAGCCCAGAAGATTAGCCAGTTAAAGTGGCAGTGGGCAGGGCACCTAGCACGCAGAAAAGATTTGATATAAAGAAAAAGTGGGTAGGAAGGACGTGCGTTATAAAAGATCTCTGAGTTTTAATTTTAGTTTGTTATTGAAATATTATAAATAAGAACTATAATTTTATAGTTACGTGACAATAAGTGACTAGGTACTTATTGGGTGGGAGTATTTTCATTTCGATAAAAGCATAAATAAGAGTGTATTTTCAATACGAAGTAATTGTGTTGTTGCGGGTGACTCAAGACCAGTGTTCAGTGTCAGCAGTGTACTTGTTATGTGCATGGTGTCTTTGCTTTAGAAGGGCAACACGAACCAGAATAACAAGAAGCTACCTAATAATATAATTGTCCAAAAAACATTTAATCTAAATTGTATTACTGGAAAAAAATTAAGTTAACTACTTATACAAAGCGCCATCTAGCTATTTATTTTGCAACTACACGTATACCAAGTTATCGGTTGATCACTATGTCGAAGTGCGGGACCTGCGGGAAATTCATATCATCAACAGGTGGCATTACCTGCTTTGGTTGCAATAATGTGTATCACAAACGTTGCGTATCTAAGGGCTCGTCCCCTCTAACTGTTCACTAAAGAAACTGGGTGATATTAGTCCTACCACATCACCGTGTTATAGGGATTCTGCTGAGATCTGCGAAGAACCTAGTAGTGATAATTGTAGCAAACAATCCCAAATAACTGACTCCACATTACTTAAGTTTATTGACGAGATGAAGAGTTTTGAAAGCAACGTCAAGAGTTTGAAATCAGAATTGTCTGAATTTCGTGGGGAGATTCAAGAACTTCGGTCTGACTTGAATGAATTTTATTCAGAGTTTCTAAATTGTAAAAATCATGTTACTGTTCTATCTCAACGAACGGCAGATGTGGAAAGGCGACTAGATTTGTTGGAAACCTCAGAAAATAAGCAAGGCATCCAGAAACTGGAAGCAAATATTGAGAAGCTTATGCGTGAGGCAAATTAAAGGGAACAGCAAATCTTTCTTACGGATATTGAGCTGGTGGGGATCCCGGAGACTAACGGTGAGGACCTGCGCAACCTCATACATGTGGCTGCGACAAAGTTAGATGTTCCTTTGGACAGCAGAGACATAGTAAACATTAATAGGTCTGGTCATTTACCCGAAGCCACAGTACAACAGGCCGCGCACGTCTGCGCGGCCTGTTGTAGTGTGTTGCGCCAGGCGTGATCTCAAAGATAAACTTCTGGTCGCAGCTCGTGCCAATGCTCTTACTACTGTTGATATTGGACTGCCTGATGCCACACCGAAACGAATATATTTCAATGAACGTCTAACCAAACAAAACAAAAAGCTATTCCATACTGTAAGGGAAGAGAAGAAGAGATTAAATTGGAAATATCTCTGGACGAAGAACGGAAGGATATTAATTAGGCAAAAAGAAGGACATAAGGTGTTTCGTATTAAATGTGAACAAGATATCGCTAACATTTTATTGTAAGGTTGTGTTGGTTTAATAATTATAAATATACCTAAGTACCATCCGCTATATACTGCTTTATTACTAAGCTCTGGTAAAACGAAGACTTAGTTTTACTTTTATAGAAAAAAACCTACATAATTACGTCGCTTATGTAATCTCACTGATATTATGTAATATCCTTATGTAATATAATTATATTTATCATATATGTCCATACTACATGTTGTCACTGGTTGTGTGACACAAATGTTATTTATTAAGTTTATGATACTGAGCCCTTGTACCCTCGTAACTCCATATTACTTCATTTCAAACTTGCATGTTTTTAATAATATCATTTTTAAATGTATTTTGGCCTTATTAATATAATACTAATTATTTATTTTTGATAAAGTTGTACGGGGATATTGTAGATAGATTCTACTTAATAATTGCTAAGCAACATTGTTTCGTTTAAATGTCTACTTTACCTCAACCGGCTATTAACCTGTTTATAATCATGGTTTTATAATTACCTACCTCCTTAAATTTAGGTCCTGTGTCCGTGGAATGTTCACAGTAGGTTAGGTATCTATATTAAATGATATGATCGAAAACATTATGATATTCTCGTTATTACTAATAAACTAGGAACAGCCTGTACCTACCTACCTATTGTGAACATGATGATTTATTTATTTATTATTTTTTATGTTATATCGTGTATATAATATTTAAATGTTCTAACTACTTACCCCAAAAATAATGTATTTTTTATGTGAGCAAAGGAGTGTGTTGAAAACCAGCGCTACGTAGTAGGCATTTATACTTACCTACTCGTAGCTTTATGCTGAACATACTCCTTTTGTGCACAATCTAACTTTTAGACACTGTATTTAAAAATAAACATTGTGTTAAGCTTTGACAATATTCAATTACGTGTATCTCATGTTCCTACATATTGAAATTTGTGCACAATAAACATTTTTCTTTCTTTCTTTCTTTCATATAATCTATATTTATCTATATTTATCTATATTTATTAACAAGGTAAAAATAAGGTCAAAATTGTGGACTTACGAATAAAAGGTTATATTTTCGTTTTTAACTAATCTTGTATTCGATAACAAAACAAGACCGTTTTTTTTACCGACCGTTGTATTATAAACTCAGATTTCACTAGAATTACAAAATTCTCTTACAAATGTTTGGCACACTTGCTAAGTGTATTATTACTACCGTGACTCTCGCTACGCTCGTGATTCAATAATCACGAATTACTCCCTGCGGTCGTGATTCAGTCGTTAGAATTCTTCACGCCTCTGGTCCTCGATGAAGCGTTACACTGTGATTCGAAGACCAGCGCCTTCTCCCATTTTTGATTCCACTTAACTAACATTATGTCAAAATAGAAAAATAAAAGAAAAAGAGAAATGAAACTATCAACGTTTGTGCTTGTCAATACATACTAAGTACATATGCTTTACTTATATGTGTGTGTGTGTGTGTATATTCCAATAGGCTCAACCATGCAAGTATATAAGTTTTTAGTTTATTATTGGAGTACTCTTTATGTTACATTCACGATCTAAGATTAAGCTTATTGTACAATTGAGGAGCTGCATAGTCAAAATGTAGCGAATTTGCTGCGAGTAGGTACTTGTCACTGGACAACGGTCAATGCGTTTGTTTGATGTGGGTAAACGTGGCACTATATTTATGTGATACCTTCTCAGAGTCTGGTATATGAAAAGTTTCCTTACAGATAGTACATAAGTTTCCTGATTCTTGCTGATAGTGATATTATATGAGATTTCCAATTTAAATTTGCATCTACTGTAACACCTAGATACTGTAACACAAGTAGGTATGGACATACCTACACATTGACACGACACAAGTAGAAACATAGATCAGCTTAGCAGCCAAATAAATGCTCCGGCGAGGGATCGAACCTAGGACCAAAGTAGTATCACTACCAACTAGACTAACGGGGCCGTTCGGTCTAAGGTTGCTTGATACTAGTGTGTTTGTTTTATAATATTTACATGTATCTTAATATAAGAAAAAATAAATAAATCTTTGACAGATTTTTTTAAATAAATCAATGTATTAACTTTGCTTCCTTATATGTATTTGCAAATACAATGTATGTGCGAAACAATGTAAATAAATTTAAATTATATAGTGATCACCACCCTTTTAATACCCTAGTATTAAAAGGGTGGTGATCACTATATAATTTATTATAATATATTATAATAAGAATAGGATAGCTGTAGTCTAAAACTAGACTTGCGAAGAATAATAAGTCGTTATAATAAGAAGAAATTCTGTATGATTTTACAAAAGTTCCCCAAAACACAACTGAGCTCACAGAGGGAAAATTCAAGTTGACTGTAAAAACATTTTAATAAAAAAAAATATTATAAATAAATACATATAAAAGACAATGATGCCTTGAATACTCCACTTTTGCCAAGTTGTCATCACCCACCCATAAAATGTAATATTGGTACCTAAGTAGAAACATTGTAAAAATCTGTATGAAAAGAATGGCCCGAGTTTTTTGCCGCTTCCTCTCGGTAGGCTATATATATTTTGGAACACGGCGGTAGAGTCTTTACAGTACATTATAATGAATAATTGACGTTATGCCTAAAAATAAATGATTTTGACTTTAACTTTGAAATAAACAAATACTTATAATAGGTTAAAACACACAACGATAGAAATAGTTTTATTGAATACCAGTGACACTTTTAATCCAGTCTCTGTTAGCAACGACATCGACATAGACCGTCATGCAAGGCTTATTAATATACACATCCACGCAACTTTTCGATATCACCCCAACCAACTTCTTTTCGTACACCAGAGATCCACCAGAATCGCCACTACCAGCCCTTACCACATCTTTAGAACATAAAAGAGTTGTACTACGCATAGGGCATTTACTCATTGTCACACGTCCTTGTTCCGATCCTGATACATAAGGCCTAATTTCACCGAATCCAGAAATGATCGCTGATTTCCCAATCTTAATTGATCGCGTTGCCAGCTTTATAGGTTGCACACGCTTTGTAAATCGTATTGGTTTTTCTGTTAACACCAGTCCTATGTCCTTATCATTACAATGCTCAGATCCGTCCATAAAAACACAACTTGGATCTTTCGTAGAATATTTTACTCCGGTGGCAACTTCGTACCACTGTCCATTTTCTTTGCGCATTACAGTTACAGAACGCGTATTATTTTTAAGGCAATGTGCAGCTGTTAAAATCCAACGGTCACTTATAATGGATCCACTGCATAAGATCGATGCCATAGTCGGCGAATAGGAAACATAGGTGGTCCGGTAAATATGAAGTTGTACCAAGTGCTTGTTTTTCTCAGAGTTAAGCTCTTGGCCACCGAAGACAAGTGGTATTAACTCCTGGTCATAATTTAGTTCCAATCCGTAGCTTGGCACGAAATATAAAAGAAACAAAGTATGCTTTACTAGGTTTATCATGTTTTTGTTTTGACTAGGAATCCTGCGTTGCTATCGCTTTATATATCGCTTAGGGAAATTTGAAGAATTTCTTCAATGTTTTGCACGGATGTTAAAATGTGTGATAAAATGTTATCATTACTCGTGTATTCATGATAATTACGAAATATTTAAATGCTTTTTATATACAAGTCGTACGTCATAAAACATTGTTTTGTTACATAACTATTGGTTCTCTTTGCGTGTTGTATCTTCATAGCAATTAAAATATTGCTTTTAATCCATATTTCCAGTTATTATAGGTAATTAAATACGTACGAGTCTTACAAATATTTAGGGCAGCAGAACTCTTTGTGAATGAGTTCGTCTGGGGCTGCCACCATACCCTATTTCTACCGCGAAGCAGAAATGCATTATCTGCTATCTACGTTCTGGTTCCAGGGTATTGTTGCCGGTGAAATTACTGGCACATGATACTTAAGAACTTTATACCTCAGGGTTACGGGTGCAGTTCGTCACGAAATCACTGTTCTAGACAGAGGTTACCACTCAACACATGGTAGGCCTCGTGCTTGTACTGACTCCTAATAACATAAAAAAGTTAAGGCCATATCTACTTTGGAATCCGACATATTTAATCAAATGTATAACAACAAGAATATGGCAATGATAGGGTTGAGATATAAAATATCATCTATCACCCTCCGCTTATTCACCTTCTCTAACCGGCTCGACGAGAATAATATTAAACTTTATTCGGAGGCTTCTGCAAGAAGTTTACTTATACACAAAAATTTTACCAAGAACTTATGTATATTGGTTTATCTTTCTTGGAATCCTTTCTATACCGTGATATTTAAAACAAAAGATTTATGAATGAAACTGATGTATATTTACGTCTCTGGGACGCAAAGGGGAAAATCGTTTAGATGGTACCTATTTTAAAATGTAAAGTTAAAAAGTAAAAATATAAATCTAAGGGCACTCAATCAGAATCGATTCAAAAATATCAAAAGGAAGTCAATCATGCTGTCGACCGGATCCGGTGAAGAAGAGGGTCCCTAATCTTGACGCATACATACAGTTAATTTAATACAGATTAATATTAACAAACGATACACGGAAGCAGAGGCCGCTCTACCAAACTTAACTTGAATGCGGCGAGGAATGAGTCCGGCCCCTCGCCATGGCCGGTCTATTCGACAGCAACGGACTCCCCGAAGAAACTCTCAAGTTTCTATCATCATATACTAGATTGTTAGGAAAACTTCACTTGCGCGATGCAGACCTGACTCTCTGATTGGTTAGCTTAGAGCAATTTAAGTTCGTGTTGTTACAGTCAATGCACCTGAGCAAAAAACGCACGAGGCCGTCTCTGTTCCGGAGCGGCGAGCAATGACTTGACGGTTATATACTAACTGTGGACCAAGATTGATATTAGTTCCATTGCCGACCATTAATAATATTGTCTTTACGTTTTTATTTCTATGATTACCAAACCAAGTGAAAGACAAAACAAATAACATGTAAGGTACCTATAATGACGTAATTTGTTTAGTGATAGAGGATAACTATATCAACAAAAAATTTAGCAACAATCCCCGACGTCCGCGTAAAAGTCTTATATCGTAGAATCAAACTGTATTATTTTTTCATTGTGTAGGTATATTTATTAGGCATATCTGTCGCTTCGCAACCATGCCGGCCCCGTAATAGCTATATTTTTTTTTATCACATTGGGTTTTAATTATACCATACACATTTCATACATAACGGTTCAGCTAAGTCAGAATGCAGTGCAAATGAATCTTTAGTTATAAACGTGAATAAAGGGGGGGGAACTCTCCTCAGATAACCGGACACTATGGGGAGCATCCGGGTTATATGAAGCTTTCCACTAAAACCACCTCGGTGGTGATTTTATTATATAGGTCATTGTCTTACTGGGCCCAGAATTTCTTGAGGAACGCACCGGGACCATCCTGACTTTTTACCCCTCGGCTCGTCTTAAAAAGCAGTTTACATCTCTTTTTCTAAAGTCACGAGAATTCCAAGGTGATAATTGCCACGCCATCACGGCGCTCATTGGTGAGATAGTTGGGGATACCCCCAATTATCGCTGAGCTTGGGGAAGTTCGAGCTTCTTCTTCGAAGTTCTTTATTGTTTACGACTGGAAGGAGTTACCGTAGTCTTATTATATAAAAAACTTACAGGGTCGGTGTAGTGCATGCACCTTCCTCAACCAGACCTTGACACATTAAATATAATGTCTGCATGTTTTTTACATTTATACACCAAAACTACACCGCATTAGCTGACATTTTAATTCCGGTTGACGGCATTGAATACCGCATTATGATCCTTTTATCCCGTGAAAATGAACTGGATCATTATATATTATTATATATTCGTATTATACTATATCATCATCGTTCATCACGCAAGATCTTATGAGGCCCGGTTAACATCAATCCGGGCCTACTGATAGGGCAAGACAGTGAATGATACTGCGACCGCATATTGTTGTTCTATTGTACCGCCAAGGTGGCCTTGGCGGAGGACTTCTCACACGGGGGTTTTAGTGGGTCTGCGCTCCACACACCCCCTTCCTTCACCTCGTAGCGGATGGGCAGTGCCATAGCATTTCGCCCCCTAAAAAAATCTGAAACCACGAGACGCCAATAGTTTACAATAAGTTACTGTTATTATAGGTATGTATAAATATGATTAAACTTTTACGACACAATAAAACCAGCAGACTTATTGCGTAAAGTGGGCTCTCTTGGGAAATTACATGACGTTACAAACTTTTTATAACATACCATTGTGTGCTTCAAGCTCTAAAATGCTCAGTTAAAATTGATAACCAGAAGGCTTACAACGTAATACTTATTATGAAGCAGTAAATTTAATTTAATACTTAAATAGTCGCCAATTGTATGTACCTACCTAGTCGAGGGGCAGCAATCATTTACATACACACTGTAGAGTTGATATTTAGAACGATATAAATATCAACGGTCTTACTTATAAACACTGCTTAAATATAAATATTATCATTTAGCACTGCGCACAATAATTTTGACGTTTGATGGTCAAACTGAAAACAGGCACGCCTTCACATTCCCTGTACTAGGATTATCTGTATCGGGGGAGGTATCTTCATACATCACACATTCAAGACATGGCACATATATTTGGCCTGGTCAGGGATCTCACCCGGTACCTCGCGCTTTAAAGCCAATGTCGCTACCAACTCAGCTAACAGAGCCTATACTATTGCTTGTGCCTTAATAATGTATGTACTTACCAAAATAAAAATATTTTTGGTAACAAAACTCTTTGCAATTTTAGAAAGAAACTTCCACATGTTCAGACGGGATTCGAACCCGCGTCCTCCGACAATTCGTCTCAAATGCCGTGACCACTAGGCCACTGACCATCCATCCGTCTTCAAACGGCAAAGTTTTGGTCTCGCTAAGCAGGCGTTAAATGTTAAGTGTTAAAACATGGCCATCTTCTTCGGGAGAGAAGTATGGGTCAGTAGAGGTCAGTCCGAGTGTCGAAGTTTTAAAATTTCGACATGCCTTTTCTTTCTTTCTTTGTCGTTCCTCACTAATAGGGATCGTGAAGAATTGTCTTTTTTTGCTTCTATCCTGCGTCCGCTCAATATAACAATGTAAAGTTTCTCTTGTTGCCTGTACAATATTGTTGCACCATTGTGTTGGGATTCGGCCCCTGAAGCGCATCTCCTGCATCTGTCCCAGGATCAACTGCTTTTCCAATTCATGCATAATGTGATCGCATTATATCTCAAAAGAAGCTTTGTTGGCGTTCTCGGCGTAGAGAGGTAGGTTAGTCGTGTCTTGATGTGGAGCTCTTTTAAATTTTATTGATTTTTTTGTCGTCGAGGCGGACATGACAAAGACAAAAAACGACGATCGCGGGAAAAATCCAAGCATGGCTGTAAAAATTCCCTGAGTTGTGTTTGCTTGAGCGAAGAAGGAAAAATGCTACTTGTATTATTTTCCGGATCAAATCCTAATTCAACTGGGTTAAACTGCGATGGCTTGACATGCCTGTCGACGAAAGATAGTACTCGTATGTATTTATGTTGGATAAATACATACGAGTACTATCCCAAAAATATTTCAAGTTCAATATTCAATGAGCAAGCATCGGATTAAAAAAAATAAGGATCTCCAATGACTATGCAATTGTACCGATTTACAATTATAACGTAGTCATGGTTTGTCGTGAAGAAATTAGCGCCGAAAACTTTAAAATAAAGACTGAAATTCAATTCAAGAGTAAACCATTTATATAAAAAAATATTAAGGTTAAATAGTAGAAGGTGTTTTCCACCGGTGTGGTGGCAAGGTCGCAAGTGTAATTTTGTTATTAAATACAAAAGTTCCATATTTTATTTCCAGATTAGATGTACCCACGCGAACTGTATAATTTGCCTTCCTCCAAGAACATAACCTTCGCAAAGGATTACGAAGGAAATTGAAGCAGGAATTACGCTTCGTACTCGTGCTGTATCGTTAGATCTTTTAAGATCAATTAAACATTTTTAATTGTATTTGTAATACATTTATGCCTACATGGTAAGAACGTATTATATAGTCTACAATCTTAAAGGATAATTACATCCTGTTTCATCGAAAAGCATATGCATATGCATTAAAAGTTTACAACAGATTTATATTGTCCATGCGGTTTGTACTCGATACCGCTTATGTAAATCTATAACATCCTTCACATATTACGCATCCATTCTTAAGGGCTTATTACACTACGCGGTATTAAGACCGTCTTACTAAAACTGTTCTATAGACTTATCAAACATGCTCGCTATTACACCGCACTGAATACCGCATGCTAACTTTTTCTAGTATATATTCTGGTCTATGGCTGACTCATTTGCGAGGCGTACGTAGCCGGTGACGGTTGTCGCAGTGTCATGGGAAAACTTACGAAGCCTTAACCAATTCTTTATTGTAATTGGTGCGCATGCTTATCAATTTATTTTTTATTGTTTTGACTGTAGCCTTTTCATCGAAGTTTTTATAAATTTCTAACAACACGGGAAATCCTTCTGCACGAAGTGATTGGTTAAAATAATCTTTGTGACTTTTCTGCCATAAATATGGCATGACACACATCAATAACATTAAAAATCACTTCCTTTTCTTTTGAACAGGCCATTGTGCACGCCTCAGCAAACAACATACGACTTCACTCTGCAGCTACGGCGCGCTCACTGAACGGTCTAAGCGTGCTATGTCTTATTACACCTCGCGATATTTAGCAAGGAAGCAAGCAAGCACGGCTGAACCCGAATGGTCGGTCTAGTTAGACAGACTAACTTGCTTACTTTAATTACACTACGCTAAATCTTAGTAAGACTGTCTTAATACCGTGTAGTGTAATAAGCCCCTTATTTTATAACACTCACAGTGAATCAAGTGATCAAATCTCGAAAATAATTAGGGGAAATGTTGAAGTACTTAAATTAATCTTTAGGTGAACTTGAAATTGTCTTCAGGTCAATACATTTTCTATTTCGTCAAAGAAGTAACAGTAACTGTACAGTCATAGAAAAGATATTATGAAAATCCCTGAAATTCCTGAAATGTAATTTAAGTAATTTTGTACCGATTTGGCAATTTTTTTTTAAAAGTGCTTTCTTAATCAAACAGAGAGGAGACGCATTTGCTTAGTCAATTATATAATTGTGAATATAAATACTCACTAGGGCTACTTAGATACTATTTGGGCAAATTAACTTTAGGGTACTTTTGTTTGTAACTTTTTGACAGTTTATTAGACAATAATTTTAGATACATAGTTCGGTGGTACCTTAGGTCCTGAAATAGGACATAGGTAGGGTATATTTTCAGCATCGAAATATTTCATCTAAAATGTGGAACCGCATGGCGAGTGTGATATCTTTGTTTTTTTTGATAAGTGGTAACTTATATACTTAGACAAACTTATTATAAAACCACGTACGTAAAGGTTGTGGACCACCAGATAAATATATTTGCATAGCACGCATAGCAAGGTTTACTTTCCTTGTAAAATAGTGTTAAAGTGAAAGGCTCAACAGTTTATACTTTATTAATCAATAAATCATCAAGATCATAAACATTAAAAAAACATTATTTATGGGATACCACCTACTTATATTTGTTTTGAATTTCCGATTCATAACAGTTTGGTTACCAGTAAAGACATTTTGACAAAACTGGTACATGTTCTCATTGCAGTTTCCAGAGCTTATGTACCTAGGTGATGCACCGCCTGATCTGAACTCACAGCAAGCAGTTTCCGACGAGATATCACAAGACTATAGGCGTTTCTCACATTTATGAGTGAATCAAAACGATTGTACCTGTGTGAATCGAGCACTTTCAAACCCGTCACATACTAAAAGTAATAAATTATATAGGAATTTAAATTATTTCATGATTATAATGATAACTATATTTTCCCTACGAATCATCAAGTGAGCACACACGTTACGTATAATGATAACCTGGATCGCAAAGACATCAGGTCAATATTTTAGCAATCCTTTTAAAATTAATAATTAATAAATATTTAATTTATACAATTATATTAACCATGATTATTAACGGGATATTTACCGTGGTAAGGTTGTGGAATGAGCTCCCGATATTTCGGCGCAGTTACATGCACCATGTTCACGGGAAGACTGAAGACCGGTCGGTATAACCAAGCCAAGGAAGAAACTGATGAAACCGAAGGTGGAACGACAGCCGACCTTTTTGCCATATGTTAAAGGAGTCACAGACAAAATAGGTCGAATTCTTGACAAATATGCTATCAAGACCATATTTACTCCTCATCAGAAGATTGCGCAATGTCTGCGTTCCCCTAAGGACAAGATTCCTTTTCAGCATCCCGGGGTGTACAAAATTAACTGCAGCTGCGGAAGTTCGTACATAGGACAGACGAAGCGAACTGTTTCATGCCGCATCAAGGAACACATAAAGGCAGTAAAAAACAATGAAAGACACAAATCTGCCATAGCTGAGCATCTGCTGGACGCGGGTCCTAACCACTGGATTGAATTCCATAACCCTAAAATCTTGTCCACCGAACGCCATTACATACCAAGGCTAGTAAAGGAAACTATTGAGATCTCGAAATGCCAGAATTTCAATCGAGGTGATGGGTTTCAACTCGCCAGTGCGTGGAATCCAGTATTAGGTTGTTTTAAAAATAAAAGTCCGCGTTCAAAATGTGTTCAAAATACTATACGCAGTGATACAGTGAGTGTGTTTTGTCGGGACTTAGGATCGAGTTCGAGTTCCAGTGATAACCGTAGCAAAAGACTAAGAAAGAGGGTAGATCGTTATGTCTGCACCTAACTTTTAAACTTTTTGACCAACCACCCGCATTCTTCAGTCTTCCCGTGAACATGGTGCATGTAACTGCGCCGAAATATCGGGAGCTCATTCCACAACCTTACCACGGTAAATATCCCGTTAATAATCATATAACTTTAGAGAACAACCGTGATAGTTTAAAACAGTGTTTTATATTAACCATTTTCAGTTAATATTGAAAAATGCTACGGTATCAGATATGCAATTTTTACATAGTTTAGTATTCTGCATAAAACTGGTCATTTAAAAACATACATAAAAAAGTTTAATTTCACCAATAATTTATGAAATAAACTTTAATTAAGTTTTTAATTTAAAAGGCTGGCATATTATTTTAAAAAAGATATTCGCTGTTTTATAATCGAGTTAATAGTGTATAAAGTTTGGTCATTTGGTCGTAGACATAGTATACTTATATATAGTAGTATTTGACTCGTAGGGAAAACACATCAAAATATATTTATATTGCTATATACAAGTGTTATAGTTGTTTGTGTGACGGGTTACAAACGAGCTATAGGCACAATATGTGAGCACTACAGATTTCTAATTACACTCAGTGCTTGAATAGAGTTTATAGTACGAGTATTTTTAAGCCTTATAAAAGCACTAGCTGTGCTCAGCGATTTCACCCGCGCAGTGATGGATGATGATGATGAATCAAATATAGCGTAAGTTACTCAGGCATAATATAGCTTTCTGGTGAAAGATTTTTTTGAACCGGTTACGTAGTTTTTGCCTTTATCCATTACAAACAAACTATCAAATCTTTCCTCCTAATTATTGGAGTAGATAAGGATTAACACACAGGTACGAATAATGTGGCCTAGTTTGTACCGGCATTAATATTGCATATTAAACACGGAAAAGTAGTTATTGTGACATAACTGTAATAGTCAGACATATCGTGTCGCATACTTTTTTGTAGACATTGGTTTCCTCTATAAAACTATAGTACTTTATTACACTTTCCTCTATTATCAATAGTTTCCGCAGTGTACGCGATATAAGGGCTTTTCGACATTACAATTGCATATTTTAAAACGAAAAGTAGTTTTTGTGACATAAACTTAATAGTAAGACATAAAGTGTCGCAAATTTTATTGTAGATATTGATGTTTTCTATAAAACTTCAATACATCACTTAGCTCTATTGTCAACAGTTTCCGCAGGATACGCAATATAAGGATTTATCGGCGTACGTGATATAAGACACATTATCGAAGTATTCATACGGATCCCTAACTTTTTTGAAAATATTATATAGCTTCTGTTATTTAGTGATAATGTAGCTTTCTCACGGCAAGGTATTTTTTGAAATCGGTCCAGTAGATTTTAAGTTGGTTCGTCTTATACAAAAATACAAATCTTTCCTCTTTACGATTATAAGTGTAGATTTGGAGTCGTTAAAAATTAAAACATTTATGAAATCAGTATATTTAACCAACCAGAAATTTAACGATTTAAATAAAGTAAGGATGTCACACCTTCGTAACGGGCATATAAATTATTTAACCGCTTACCGCAGTTACCGCTCAAGTTTTACCATTTCTGATTTGAATATATTCAGTGTTCGTGGGCGTCAAGGATTTAAATAATATACGTTAATGCCGCCAAAATAAGGCTTTTCAATCTTTAATGTTTTTTTTAGAATATTATTTTACTTATAATGTTTGACATAAGGTCTCCACGAGGAAAATATTATACATGGTAGAATATTTATTACATTTTCTCGTTAAACATAGGATATTGAAATCGCTCGTCAATCGCCTATCACCTATTGTATTGCGCCTATATGCCAGATTCTATATCTCCAAGTAATATAACAGATCCGGCTTAAAACTAAATTTTAAAAGTAAAATACAACCAACAGGATGGGATCTGAACCATGAACCTTTTGCTTCTGAAGCGTAATAAGCCGTTTAGCCTTGTTATCGGCGAAATAAGTTTATCGTTGCCATAAATCATTTCAGATTTCCCAACGTTGTTATTCTGCACAAAAAACCTCGTTTTTAACATTTAAAACACGTTCTTGTATAGGTTCAGTTAAAAATAGAAACTACCATGACATAGTTTTATTTTGTGTTGCTTATGTTTTCTTCCTTCTTTTCTTTTGACGCTATATCACACGATAGCATTTGGAAAACTCTATCAAACCAGAAAGCAGAAAAAGGAAACATAAACTTAATTAAAAGTCTTTATGAGAACAGTAAAAGTATGAGTGAATTGAAGAGAGAAAGCAATGTTTTCAGGTTAAAATGGGTGTGAGGCAATGGGACCCCGAAATTATTCATAGCTCTACTAAAGCGTATAATCAACAAATTGAACTGAAAAAAGACATGGAATTAGCATCAAAGGAACGTACTTGAGTCACCTATCTTTAGTTGATGATCTGGTCCTCTTCTTAGAGATAGCTATAAAAATACAGACTATGATAGATGCGCTGGATAACTCTAGCAAGCTAAAGGCTTATAAATTAACCTATCGAAAACAATGTTAATAGCTAACAGCACTAAGCGTACAATACCAGTTGAGAAGGAGCCCCACAAATATACAAAGCAGTATATATACTTGGGAAAACAAATAATCTATGCAAGAAATGGCAACTACCTGGAAGTAAAGGGAGGACATAACTAATGTTAATCAAATACTGAAACCTAAAATAAATCTTTAAAAGTAGCGTGCCCGTAAATATTAAAACTAAAGTCTTAAACTCTTGCTTGATACCTTCTTTGACATATGCTTGCCAAACGTGGAAATTTAATGACAAGATAAAAAAACAATATAGTTACATGACAGCGATGAATAGAACGCAGTATCTTAAATATAAATAAAATGCTAAAATACAGCAAACAATAATAAGAAATATTAGTAAAGCAATAAATAGGTTCGCAAAAGCGCTAGAAATTAAATGGAAAAGGGGTGATCACGTAGTTCGTCTTCAAGATCAAAGGGTGGACAAAATGCGTGACAATATGGAAAGGTCCGTCGGGCAACCGCAAGGAAGGGAGACCGCACGCTAGATGGGAAATAGAGATTAAAAAAGTAATGTACAATATTTATTTTTTACTTATTTCTTTTTTACTTTCGTGACAAAAATTCATCCTTATATTATCTTAGACAAATATAATTTAAAAACATAAAATAAAATAAATATGATCATACATGCAGCCCTAGCTCTCACAGTAGGATTCCCTATGTTTGTGAGAGCTTGTCTACTCCTTTAAGGTTATCTTTATTAAAACATTTCAATCTTACTTATGAAGGGCAAATGATGTGTTTTTATAAACTTTTATAGGACCACCACCAAAAAAATACGGTATTACCGGATACGGTAACTAGCCGGTACCAACTAGATACAGACAGCACAATCGAAGGAAGACTAGACAATTTTGGAGGCGGCCTTTAACGTAGGTTAGGTAGGTTTATGCAGAAAACTCAAGTTACTGTTCTAACAAGTAAAATTAAATCATTTGAATTTTACTAGTACATGTTACTTAATAAATTTATATTCTGCTTGAAATAAAGTATTGTTATTTTTTTGTTTATTTTATGTATTCTTCAATGATTGCCTTTTTTAAATGGAAAATGCTAACTATTGAGTATACGTTTGATTCTTCTTAACGCTGAAACATCTCAACGGATTTGAAAGAGCTTGGGCTAACCCACAGGTTTTATAGCGATTTAATGGGTAGTTGCTGAGTGATCGCATTATTCCACGCAAAAGAAGTCACGGGAAGAAAAATAAAGATATTCTTTCAACTTCTTCTCTGACGTTCACCATCGTTCATTTATTTTATAACTAGCTGTCCGCGGCTTCGCACGCATGGCCTTGTTGAATATGAAATTTCTAAAATAAAAGTAGCCTAATCTACTGATCAGCTATCTGCCACTGAATGTCACGTAAAACTCAGTTCTTTCTTTTTGTAAAATATAGAAGCGCCGTGGAGTAGGCACCACTTTGGAAGCTCGAGGTCCTGATATAGATCCGTTCAGCCGTTTACAAGTACACGTGTAACAAACAAACAAACTCATATTCGCATTTATAATGCTAGCTAGAATTAGTATTGTACCGAGTTTTGAGTGAATCAAACCAAGGAATACAATTTTCCATAGAAACTTTTCTAATTAATAATTTGTTTATATTAACCTGTTTAATTATTACTCGTAATTATGTAAAATCAACCCTTATGGGAATAAGGGTTGATTTTACATAACTAAATTAAAATATATTTGGAATTAGGATTATAACATTGTGTTTTCTAATACTTCCAGTATTTCTCCTGCTACTGTATCTGCGACCTCCCAACCATTTTTATACTATACTAGCTGCGCCCTGCATTTTCACCTGGATGGATGATGATGAATCAAAATAATATATAAGGTTATTATTAATTAGTGCACAATATCGAATGGGGTGGTTTGGAATCGATAACTGGTCATTATAATGAAGGAATAAAAAAACATGTTTTTTTAATAATATGAACCCATATTCATTGCTCCGCAGCTATACCATTGCGCGACTGAACGTACGCCGCTACATCATAGCATAGACAACAGTGATTACGCGAGAGATATGTAACCACTTAGAATAGGTACAACGACGTAAGAACCTACCTACTCGCGACCGTTTACGCAGCTGATGTCTATGCTTAAACGACGGCTGGCCCGGGCGGGTCATCGTCCGCAGGTTGTACCCTACCACAGATTACAGAATAAGAACAGATACTTCACTCAGTAGAAAATTTCCAATACCTATTACGATAATAGCCTACTCCCTCGCGTCAACAACCACTGTATGCTAAAATGCGCCTAAATGCTCAAGCGTACAGCAGTGATTGCTTCGCACCGCGCGATTCCACAGTAATCGCAGGGCTGCCTCTTCGATAAAATTAAATTAACATAACTTTTTATCTATGTTATTGAGAACTGTGAATATGTTCTGACTTTTATGTGGCAGTTAAAAATTTTATCATTTATAAAATATTTAACCAACTTAAAAAAAAGGAGGTAATCAGACATACAGGCCAAACTGAGATGTTTGACTTGTATGGTTTGTAGGTATGTATGTTTGTGCGCGATAATCTCGCGTTTGGCTAAACCGATATCGATGCGGTTTTCAGAAAAGGATTTGTTACATTTAGGAGAACGTTTTAAAATAAGTATAATACTTCTTAGTTTGATGATGATCTTCGGAGATGTTCACTAGAAATGAAAAAAAAAGCCTTAAAAAAAGAGAACCGACTTCAAATAAAGCACTAAGCCGTAAGAAATAATTTGTTTTTTTTTATGTTAGTGCTAACAGCTGGTAATTACGAATCGAAAAAGCACCGACATCAAAGAAGAAATTATTTCTTACGGTTTAGTGTTTTGAAGTCGGTTCTCTTTTTTAAAGTTTGTTTTGTTTTATATATTGGTGCTGACTGTGGAAGAAAACTAGATAAAACATAATTATAGACATCAGTGTGTAGGTAAAATAAAAAAATATTTTAAGTTACACGTGTTTTATTTTTATATAATTTTTTATAAATTTCTTACCTTTTCTAAATTCTCGATTATTAAATTTTAGTGTAGAAAAAATCCTGAATCTAATAAAAAGTTTTATGAGATATTGTTTTGGAAAACAAGGGCAGGGAGAATTAAAATGTATGTCATTTAAAATTTCATAAAGAGTACTACCCGGTCTTTGTTTCATATTTTTTTCAAAATTTTTAATGAACATAGTCTCAAGTTCTTTTACATAATTATGAAAAGCATCTGTTGGCACTTTTAACTTTCCGTAAAAAGACGATGTTTTGTTGAATGCTTTAAAATGGATAAACAATCTATTCATAGATTCATTTAAATCGGGAATGTTCTGTAATTCAGCAACAAAGTCAGGTATGCTTTTTGCTACATTTAAAAAGTAAATAACCCGATATATATGTTAAGGCGTTTTCTGTTGGCAATTCGAAGCGGTAATCATTTTCACCACTTAAATTTACAAGCGAAGGTATATTGTGGCGCGAGCTATCTGCATGTCTCTGTGGTCTCAAAAATCCATCGTTTTTCTGCAGCAACTCGCAGATATCTTCTTCACAGTTAGTAGACCGTGAGTTCTTCAGCATGTTACACAGGAATAATTTTGAGAATGCCCTCATGAATTGTATGGGTGTAGGGTCTCGACAGTTACCACCCTGTTGACGGACGGTGCCAAAGAATTTTTCTAGGCAATCTTGATTAAGGCGTCTTGTAAACAAAAAAATAATCCCTTCTTTCTTTAACTCCTTGCATAGCATGATTATGGATTGAATTGTAATTTGTACGTTTTTAAATGTCCTGATTTTTTTTGTGTTATCAACGCCTTTCATTGAATGAATAGCCTTCAAATTCTTGAACATTTTCATGGCGTCTTCTAATACATCGAGCTGGTATTTTTGCAATGAGAATGCCCTTTGAAATTTATTGGTAGATTTGACAGTACTTGAATTTAAAACATCGAACAAATTATTAATTTTTAGCACGAATTCGGCGGTCGCTTTTGCTTGTTCAGGTATAGTTTTATCAAACATAAGCACATTTAATGCGGCATATACGGAGCTACTAAAAATCTGAGCGGCGTATTTAACTCGCATTTTTTGAAAATTGTTTGGTTTTACGTGAGCTTCCGTGATTTTAGGAATCAATTTTAAATTTTTTTCCTGTTGTGTAGAATAAAGTGTATCTATATGTTCCCAAGAAACTTTTTTTTCATCATATACAAAATTATTTGTCAGTAAGTTATTCCTGATACATTTAATTAAATGAGGGACATCGAATATGTAGTAAATTTTTTTACCATTAAATAAAAAGTAGGGTTTCTCAGCTGTGACTTTTTTCACTTGTTTAGCATAGTTATCGAAGTTTGATCCCTGATCAGATACAATTGCTTTAACTTCTATTCCTATGTTTGAAAGTTTCAAAATAACTGCATCCAACCATAGTTCCAATTTTTCATAATGTTTTGGAGATCCTAAGAAAGAATAAGCAATAGGTTGTTTCCAGTTCACAATAATGCCTCTGAGCATTATTACACAGGCATGAGAAGCTATTTCCGACGTCACTTCACCATTAATATTATGAAGACCAATAATTTCGTCTCTTCTGGTGTCGTAATGTAAATGTCGCTTGAGAACCATTTCATCTAAGGCCAGAGTGCAGTACTTAGCTTTTAATGGCATAGATTTTAATTTAGATGATAAGAACTCTAAAGTACGATCATCGAATTTAGGTGGAATAACCATTTTAAATCTTTCAAGGGTACTTTCACTAGGAAGCCCTAAAAATGTCTTCATACTCCGATACGTCTGCGGACTAGAAAAATGAAAGTTTAAGGCAAACAACTTAAATTCGGGGTCATACCTGTTGCCTTTGCGCTTATTTTTTAAATTGCTCTGCCACTGAATGAGCTTACAAAATCTTTTTGTGACCTCATCTTCGGTTTGGAAAGTAAACCGTTCAAAAGATTGTGACTCCTTTGATTGAACTTCTTCCTTTATTTTGTCCAAATCATTCTGTAGTTTTCTTCTTTTTAGTTCCGATACTTTCAATTCTTTACTGAGTCTTCTTTTCCTCGGTGTATTAGATGAAAGTGCAGTTGACGTCTGAGTTTGTTCAGTTTGAACATTATGAGACGTCTGTACCGACTCCGATTTTTTATCAGCGCCTTTGATGGTAATATTTGATAGTATATTAATATTAGAATATCTGGTTTGTGTCGATATTTCCTTACATTTTGGTTCAGTACTAGCACTTGAAGTAGTTGGAAGAGATGGCAGCAGTTTTGTAGGCAAAGCGTCAGGTCGTAACTGTGGTATATGAATAATCACCGACTTTTCAAAATGAAGACAACACACATAATGACTTTTTGGCTTGGTGTCTGGCCTTGCTAAATCGGGCCTGCCAATCAATTCAGCCCATGTTTTACGCCTGAAAAAAATAAGAATAATAAAATAGGATAGGTCTAAAAAAGGAGATCGGTACCTAGATCAACCTCAAAAATGTATTATCTATAACATGGATGGGTGCTTAGCTAACAACAGAAATGTCGACTTTTAAATTTTTACTCTTCCTAATGATCCCAAAAGGTACCTTCATAATTATAACGTTTTCAACACTTTTAAAGTGGCTCTTATTTTTACTATTATTTTATTAACGAGTGTAACACTCTCACACAAAATACATAAACACTGCAGTTTTCGAAAGTTTTCACGCGAAAAGTCGATGGCCTTCAAAATAAAAAAATATATCTAGTTCCTAGTTGTACATATCTAGGTGTATTGTACTACTACCAATTATCACGAATCAAATTTATTAAGATTAATAAATTTGATTCGTTTTCTCGCAACAAGTAACCTTACAACAGACGCGGCTTGTTCAAAGGTTTTCATCGGGCGTAAGAAAAAGAACTCTCGCTACACAGACTTAAAGCGCATTTTGATTCGCTACGAGCGCGTCAATGACTTGTAGGCACATTTTTTGAAGGTCACGTCCGTGCTTTGCAATGTTTTATGAACATTATTGCAGTTGTTAGTTTAGCAGTTTATATTCGAATATTTTCTTTCGAAGAGTGCATCTTCTGTACCTTGTACTATTAATTATTCTGTGGTATAACGTTTCTATGTAACAAAATTATGTAAATCTGTGTCTGAAAGGCAAGCTAATGCTTAGTATATACCTATTAAACTGTCAAATTCTAAGTGGATACCGGTGTCCGCACACCTACTGTCTTTTAATTATGTCTCTAATGACGATATGTGAATGGAAAAAAATGTAAACGACAAAAACTAGTAATAATTTATCACTTACCTTTTTTCATTGACAGGTAAATGGAAAAATGATAGGTGTTTATCCCTTCTTTTGCTTGATTTACACCCATCTACAGCACATAAGGCACCACACGGCATCGTAATACGCGTACGAACGAACAGCACTATTAAAATTGAACGGCGTGCGCGCGCTTTGCTTGCGAAAACCGCACTGAATTATACTCGCCGGCGGACCGAGACCGCTCGGCTGGGCGGTAGGCACTTATAGCGCGCAAGTACATGGAGTGACGGAGGCCTGACCCTACGAAGAAATATGTACCTATTCTTAAGCGCGGGTAGGTATGTCTCGCGTATTTACTGTTATCTATTCTGCGATGTAGCGGTGCGTCGGGTCGTGCGTTCAGTTGCATTATGGTTCTTAGACGTGGAGCGGCGAATACGGATTTATAATGATAAAAACAATATCATTTTTTAATTTTACTTTCATTTCTTTGACCAGTTATCGATTCCAAACCTCCCACTTCATTATTGTGCATTAATTAACAAATACCTTATATAGCAGTTACTGAAGAATAGCGTAGCATTCTAATGGTGAAAGAATTTTTGAAATCAGTCTAGACTATTTTGAGTGTATTTGTTACAAACCTACATATATATAAATCTTTAATTTTCACTCGTTTAATATTAAGAATGCATTTAAATAGAGATATATGTTCAACTATAATTATAGTTGTCATTCTTGCAAGAGGTCATGGGAATATTACAAAAGTTTTGTTCATGAGGACATTGTTGTTAGTGTGTTTGTTAATAAACAGACAAAGCAAGGTTAGATCTTATCTGTTAATTTTAATTTACATAAACAGAGTTATGGTAATTTTATGTACGTATTGTAGAAACACCAAAATAAATCTTTAGCAAGAGATTTGTGCATATATCTGCCACATAATACAATTTAACAACATAACCAACAATTTATTTAATTTTAACACGACTGTGACGAAGCCCAAAAAGAGGGTTCTATAGAGACCTAATATGTTACATACTCGTATTATGTATGTCCGTTCCTATGTCCGCTCGTAACTACTCGACAGCTGAACCGATTCTGATAAATGATGTGTCATTACATTCGTCTTGATGGCGCAAATGTTACTTAAATTTATTTTTACTTACTTTAAGGTAATTATTATTATTTTTTTACCCCATAATGAGCCGACTGCGGTGAATCCCAACGGGTGGGCGGATTGTATGCGCTTTAAGTGCGGGCTAATTAATTTCGTAATTATTAAAAATTTACTTTGTTTTCTTAAATAAGTATTCTTCGAAGTTTAACAATATGGAACTTATTTTATGTACTTTTTAAGTTATCCTAAAATTGCCAATATGTAATATTTTTAACTATAACATGCACAATATAACGCTTTTGAAACTTAATTCCGGACAAGTTCCGGCATACAAGTTTACATCTTTAATTGGCATCTCTGAAACACCAAACTGCATAATGGTGTAGTGGAATGTGAGCAACATATTTTGGTAAAATTGCGTTAACAAAGGTTTTCTCTATGTCTCCAGTACGTAAATTTGTAATGACATTTCTCCACGCCATTCCATTTCTGATTTCTGATGAGTCCAGGAGTCTATTAAAATTATACTTCTTTCATTACGTGAGCTTTCGAGTAGTAGAGTGGTGAGAATGGTGCATTTGTTGACTTTGTTAAAATGTATCGCTGGCAGACTGTCCTGACTGACTGACTGACTGACTGATTTAACAACGCAAAACCTTATATGTTGTAAAAATCCTGGAAAATTTGCTTTGATGAATTCAATTTATTGTATATATATGTAGTTGATTTTCGAATCCAATCAACTACGGTTCGAAAATTTAACACTATAATGATGTGTATGCAATTTTTTAACTATCGGTGTTAAGTAGTACCTTGCCTGATGTTTAGCATCACGCTTGCAGTTCAGTGCTATTCTAAAATAACAAGAGTTCAAAACCCCAACAAGCAATGTACTACGCTTGTCAGCCTGAGTTAGATGTTAAATCTCTTGCCCTGTTATTTCGCTGGAATCAATGCCCTACAATGAAACACAGTAATGTTTGCACACAACTGCTTCTCGGTGGAAAAAATGTCAAAGGTATTCCACAGACGGACTCTGCAAAACTACACTACTAAATATTATAATTAAGCGAAAGGAAGAGTGGAATCATAAAGAAAGCTGACATTTCAAATAAAAAATGCAATCCACAAGTTTTAATAGCTCCGGTTTACATAATTTGTACAGATGCAAAACAACTGAATACAAATATTAATTACATAAGCTTAAGAACCAAACAGTATAGAAAAATCATTGTCCATAACGCACGACCCAATTTTTATGCACATAATTACGCTTGTGGTTACGTAGGGGCAATAATCACGCAATATTGTACATTCAAGGTAAAACGTTCTGGAATTGAAACTTCCAAATTATTGATTACTAAATGTAGGCATCGAAGAGGCTATTATGAGCGTCAAATATTATTGACAATAGACAATATTTTATAGGTTTCGCTTATCACTGGTCAGCTTATTTATGCGTCAGTATCTCTAATTTGTCAATATCCATAATACACGGTTTTGCAACGCTGGCAGTTTCTTTAATTCGTCAGTCTCGCTATTTGATCAATTTCTTCACATATAAAATACAAATATCGAACCGGTCCCAACTCAGTAGATGCTGGTCTAAAACCAGCGCTTTTCTGCTTGGGTTCAACTTCAGTTGGAACCGGCACGGCAAGGATGTGACGCAGGAATTAAACTCACGGTTATTAGTTAAAGTGCTTCAAAAAGTCTACTGCCGCGTTCCAAAATCACTACCTGCGCCACAACCGCAAAGAAGTGGCTTGCGAGAGAAATTTCAACATGCTTTACAAATGGCTTTGTACAATGCATTATTTTTATTTCAAACTTATATGGTTTAGTTTTAACTTTTGATATGCGAGTATATATTATGTATAGCCGGCAGAAATGATATCTTACTAAATTGGAGTAAACCAAGCTTTCCACCAATCTACACCAATATTATAGAAAGTTAATAATTGTATTTTTGTATGTACCGAATAAACTTAAAATCTATTGTACCGATTTCAAAAACTCTGTTGCCGTTAGAAAGCTACATTATCACTGAGTAACAAACTCTAATATAATATTTACAAAAAGTTAGGGAATGAAAACTAAGATAATATAACCCAAGGTGTGAAAAACAATACCAAAAAACATCCTTATATCGCGTACGCTGAGGAAACTATGGACAACAGAGCAAAGTGATGTAGTTCAGATTTATAGAGAACATCAATATCTACAATAAACTCCGCAATACCATATCTTACTATTACAGTTATGTAAACAATCAATTTCACAATAACTATGTCTACTACAAAAATGTCACAAAGATCCTTGCCCATAGGTGACAATAGTTAATATATTAATAAGAAAATAATCCAACCCCAAAAAAGATACCTGTGGTAGTACCATTCTTATAAAAGCCCCGGAAGATGTTACCATTAATTCCAGCCTTGTCGATGAGATAAAGAGAAGCTCTACAAATACCATAAAGGAAACGTTTCTGACTCAAAGTACACAATCACATACTTTAGGGAGATCATGAAAAATTCCGATGGCAATATGTAAGCTCTCCCAAGCCTCGGGCACACACTTAACTACACCAGCATCCATATATGATCTGCCTTTCATGAAGACGAACTTTCGATTTGTGTAGTATTTTATGTTATATAATATTATTATATAATATAATATAATTATTATAATTCTTGTATAAGTTCTCTGTTATATTTATTAAAATATTTACGACAAAAGTTTATGGGGCTTTTTTTTTAAAGCTAGAATGGCTAACCGTAGTCTATAATTTGATTAGTTTGCACTTAAAGATTGGAGTATTTATACTACATTATATAGAATAGTAAAATATTTCTCTATCTACACATAGATTAAAAACACTGACCAAACAAGGAGTGATGAATATTTTATACAAAAGTTTTGGAAAAATATTGTAGATAACAATACATATTTCAAATAAACAAAACCCAGCACTAAGTGCTTAACTTTATTTAACCGCTAATTTTGTAAAAAGGTTTGATATAACCCTAAATACTAACAATAAACTAAAATTGGGCATGCAATCCGAACGAAAACAAAACACTCGAAAAGGAAAGGTGCCTAAAAATTATTTTTCGTTGTGCTGTAGGAACTCTCTACAGTATAACAAAAAAGGCACTTTTTGGTACTTTTGGTATAACTCATGCCATACAATCTCAATAAGATTTGTCAACGTAATTTTGTAAGAACCAAAGATGAAAAGCCGATTTTAGTTTTTTAAGTATTTGTTTATTTTTTAGTTTGTTTACGATAGATTTTTCACCTTCCTTGAAATTAACTTCTTTGTGACTGATTAATAAAATAAAAAGCAAAACACTATTGTTATTGTCTGTACGTACCATAGAACCGGTGCTATTATACGTTTTCACGCGTATGTGCTTCTAGAAAATGACCGTTATTATCAAGTTGTGAAGTCATCTCAGTTAACAGAATTGTGTTTTAAGGCAGCAACATCAGATTATAATACAGGTAACTATAAGTATATAAACTCGTTAGTAGAATAACTCTTTTGTATTAAGTAGATCACATTTTTAGTAGATGCCAACTGATTTTAGGTACACTTTTGTTATAAGTTTCCTAAATGTTTAGATATTTTCTCAATCAACAGGTTTGTTCAATAGCAATTTGAATATAAAAAGTTAATTGTCTAATCACGTTCCCTATATTTAATCTTTTTTTTAATTTGGGTGGTCGAGTTTAATCATGAACAAATTCCAAGGATTATAAAGAGCGTACCCATTTAATAATTAGAGCTGTGTTGCAGACAAATAACCGTGACATGGTATATTACCGTGACCGTGATAAAAAATGAAAATGTAGTTTTTCTGTGCATACAAAAATGAAGTAAGTTGAAAAAACTTAAGAACTGTAATAAACAGAAATATTTAAAAATAAGCTGATTAATAACTATTCTCCATTCCTAGGTATCAAACAAGATACAACGTACCAACAAAAAACATTAGAAACCAACATAACTTTAACAACTAGGCTTTATAGGTAATTCAAAGGATCCTTCCTCACCATACCGATCCCGAACTACTCGTTCCGGCCTAGCATTGCATCCATATACTGTTCAAAACTTCTTACTACGTACTAAAACGTTTGGCAATTCCTACCTCTGTCGTGAAAGTAAATTGTGGAATGCTCTGCCGGCGTACATATTTCCAACCAGCTATGACCCCGTGTCTGGGGCGTGAAAAGCATCTCTCAAGCCATCATAGGAGTGGCGATTAGTGCAGCTTACGGCTGCACTAATGGTCATCGTTTCTAGATTCCATCTTCGCTTTCCATCAGGCGAGAAGGAGTCACTGTGATGAACCATTATAAAAAAAGACCTGCATATTAGGTAATGGAGCCAAAGTTATCTGTAATATGTATAATATATATAAAAGTAATTGGCTACGATAACTGTTGAGCAACCCAATAACCCAACTCACATTGTTACCACACTGTCATTACAGAGTATTGCTATAACTTAGATAGTAATTGTTTGGTATGACAACAAGGTTCCATAATATACCGCATTTTGTGAGCAAGACACAAAAAATTATTGCATTATTTCGTCTAGAAAAATTATCCTAGATTCTTTTTAGGTTCTATGCCTCCATATTAAATTTAGAGTTCGACTGGCCCGCGAGCTGAAGGAAGATGATGATGAAATTTATCTTTTTTAAAGTATCTTTAAGTTTTAATACAGAGACTCGTCAACGTCCATACCAAATTGTATCAAAATTGGCCCAGCCGGTTGAGCGTGAAGAAGTAACAAACATGTTTGTTTGTTACTTCACGCTCAACACTTACTCACAAACTTTTGGGATAATAATATTAATACGAGTGGAATTAAGAAAATCGGGGCCATTATTTTTATTTACTTATTAACTTACCCACTTACTTACTAACCTACTTACTTACTTATTAACTTACTTATTTACATACTTACTTACTTACTTACTTGCGTACTTATTTACTAAACTAACACATTTTAAGGTAAGTACACTATTTTATTTTTAACTCCCACAGATACAGGCGACATTTTAATAGTATTAGCATATTCTTAGCATCGTTTCCTGCTCCATAACGACTTATATTTAACCGACTTCAAAAAAGGAGGTTATAAGTTCGAGTGTATGTTTTTTTTGTGTGTATGTTGGCCGATTTCTCCCACAATGTGGACGGATTTCCAAAATTATTTTTGTGTTTGGTAGAGTAGACTTCCGAGGTGATCCCATTTAAATTTCATCAATTTCGGTTAAGCAGTATTTGAGTTACACTCCAAAAACTGAATTTTATAAATTTTGAAAAAAAGCGTTAGGACTATCTACGAGTAGTACTATTACTATTATATCATCATGACGGTGAATGATAATTTATTTCGTTAGTAGCAAGGGTATAAATAATGAAATTAAATAAATAAATGGTGAACAATTTTTTTACCAAAAAATGGAACCGAGAGTCATCGTCGAACGAAAAGTTGGTAACGTGCGCACAATATTTTGATAATAAAAGGTACCTACTTTTGAACTATCATAGTGGCGACTTCACAAGTTATTTTACTCTTTTTGGTATTAAAGTCGGATCCATTTTTTGTTTTTTTTTTTATTATATGCCGTTTTCAATCAAGGAAAGGTTATTTATAGCCTACATTATTTTTATTCCTTTCAGGGTTTTTAAAGTGCTCGTTTGATAACTAATAAATATCAAACAGATATGTTTGTTCTTAGATAATCGCACGCCTGGTACGAGTACATAGCTACGTCCGCAATGGGGTCCGATAGCGTTACAAACCTTACATTATTAAGCACTCACATTTGCAAGGTAAACCACGGCGTACCAGCCGTGCCAATATCTAAGAGCAAACATCGTTACATCTTTGACAACATTCGTGAAACAAATGACGACATAACAAGAAACGTTGGAAAAGCAACCTTATTTACAAGGGCGATATCTCATAAAGTATTATATTTGACATCGGCTCGTCGACGAATTATTACAGAATCGCACGGCTGTAAACTTTCTCAATATATTACAGAGAGCTATGCAGAGTGTTTACTGACAAATTATAAAATTGTTTAGCAATGTTGCCATCAAAATGAAAAATACTTTCAAGAATCATATATATGACGTGTAAGTCAAGTGTAACGTCATTTTGTATTGTTTGTACAGTGAATCATACTTATTTATTTATTAGTTATTCCATAATAACTTCTACAACTTAAAAAAGGCATACCTTTATACATCGTAGTACAAATAGCTATTATACAAGGCACTATAGACGGTAACTTAAAGTTTGAGACACACTTATGGGGGATCCCAATAATCTATCTATCCACAGTTTCCCTTACTACCGATAGCAATTTGACATAACGTCCATACAAATAGTGTCAAATATCTAACTCTAGTAAAGTAATCCGTTGATAGGTAGATTATTGGCACCAGCCGTAACACAGATTGTAAGCGAATCGTTCTTTTAGTCTTACGGCCGATCCCAATAATCTATCTATCCACAGTTTTCCTTACTACGGATATAAATTTGACATAGCCGCTCGAGCCCGAAAGGTGCTCGGTGACATGCTCGTTCGGCTCGAACATGTTGATTTTTTTGCCGATGGACTAGGTACGTTAGTTAAAAATTCTTATATATATTTGGACATTTATTTTAAACTTTAATTTAATTGACATAATTTTATTAATATGTTGTATTTGTTCTTTGACTTTGATTTATATTATTTTATTGTTGTTATTCTTATTGTGTATTGTTTATTATGATGACATCACTAATTCTGACTTCTGCTATATAATTTTATTTTACCTTCTAAGTAACTTACCTACTTGATGTTTTATAAAAATGTAGGTACCTACTTACATAAGTTATGATGATGTATGATATGTAGTGTTTTGGAATAATTCTGTTAGCCACATCGATTAAATAAATAAATAAATAACGCTCTTACAAATAGTGTCAAATAACTATCTCTAGTAAGGTAAAACGACGATAATAGATTATTAGCACCGGCCGTAATACAGATTGCAAGCGAATCGTTCTTTTAGTCTTACGGCCGATCCCAATAATCTATCTATCCACAGTTTTCCTTACTACGGATATAAATTTGGGATAACGCTCATACAAATAGTGTCAAATAACTATCTCTAGTAAGGTAAACCGACGATAGATAGATTATTGGGATCGGCCGTTAAACAAAATTAACTTTATCTCTACTATATTTTAATATAAAAATGGGTGTGGAGTAAAGAAATAAGTCGCGCAAAGCTGCACGCTTCCGCTGTCGTCCAGCGAGTGGTTTAAGCATAGATCTCGCGCATTAGAAAGTGGAAATAAGCACCACAAGCAAGAGTAGCGAGACAGAAAGCTAAAGAAAGCTACATACAACACAAAATGATACCACAGTATACAAAATAACAAAGCAGAATCACAAGTAAACTCTATGCACATAATTTTGCAAATACTTCAAACGAGTAAACGGTACAATATTCACATCTAACAACCACAACACTACATATTATTATGAAAAACATCAAAGTTGAAATAAATGGACGTTTTTTGTCCAATAAGTTCAACCAGTAAACCTAGTTGAACTTATAGTTGAACTTAGTGGAACAGACCATTATAAAAAAGTCTTCCGCCGCGTCTGTCTGTTTGCGATAAATTATAAAAGTACTCGTAAAAAAGTATCGATGTTCGTGCTGTTTTCACCAATGTTTCTCGAGGAAGGTTTGAGTATATTATTTTTCTAGTTTTTGTATTTATTGGCTATATCTAGCTAATGATATTTGTTGGAGTTGTCGGAAAGAAATAAGCCGTTTGGAAGCTTTTAACGAAACCACTGCCTAAGCCCTTTGAGATATAACAAAATGATGTATGGTGGAATTGTGTATCTTATATAGGACTACAGCCGTGCGATTCTCTAAGAGTAAACGTCGTTGCAACTTTGACAACTACCGTGAAACAAATGAAGAGATGACAAGAAATGTTAGAAAAGCAACCTTGTGTACAAGGGCGATATCTCAAAGTATTTGACATCGGTGAGCTCGTCGATGAGCTCGTCGAGGAATCATTACAGAATAACTTACTTTATTCATTTGAATACTTAAAAAATAGACAATTAATGGTTTTTGTTACTCTTTTATGCAAAAACTAGAATGGAATGAATAGATTTTAATGAAATATGTATGTAGATGATAGATAGATGTGGCGTTGGAGTAACATATAGGATACTTTTTCATCATCATTATACATCGCCACGTGGGTGAAACGTGTATGATAAAAGTCTGTATGAATCAAGATAAGATTAACTACAATAGCAGCTTTTTTATCTATATGTTACTATTTCCAGACTTTTTTCCTAATGGAAGAAATAGAAGAAGATGTCTATCTTCGTCTACTTCTTCGTGCGTATGGATATAAGTGTGCTATGTAGCTGGTTTAGTGTTTTATCTAGTTAATGTACGACAATTTTGACTGCCTTTGTACAGAGCTACTACTTATATTTTGACATGAGCAAAGATAATGATGCTGGGGATACATATCTATGTCACTTAATAAAGAAGTGGTTTTAGGTACTTTAGTACCTAATTTTTGTTCTATGGTATTAGTGTATAGAACACTATAGATCTAATTAGAAACTCACTTTAGTAAATACATTTTTATGGAGAATTCGCCATTGCTCTTAAAATTATCCGTTTATATTTCTTTGTCTATAAAATATTTGGAGAGGATGTAGTACATCTTTTAATATCTTTTATGTAATCTCATTCGGTAAAATTCTTATTATGAAATGAAATACAGACTTTTACTGGCATATTTTTTTTACATACCTACTTCTTTAAGAAAATTAAATAATTAAATTAAAGCATTATTCTCCTAACAAAACAATGCTTTAATCATTAAAGTACAATGTGTCCCGACCAAGGAGGTTTCAATTCAATTTAAGTACACATTACAGACTTTTTCCACTGATATTGACAAAATTGTGATTACGCCGCACAAGCCATATAAACAAGAAGAAGAAGAAGACTTTTTTCCATTTTGGCGCTATTTCGTACATACGAATTTGAGTAATATTTTGTGGGATAAAACTTTAGTTGCAAAAATGTCATGAGATTAAATAAAGTAGTGTATGCAACTGCATATAATTAGGTATGAAAACATGAGTGTAGTCTAAGATTAACACTCATGTTTTGATTCTATCTATTATATGACAGTTGCATAAACTACTATTTTAAAGTACATGTAATAGGAAGATCATTTAAAGGGAAAACCAAAACACAGCTGTGTTACATTAATTGGAATAAAGATATGGCATTGCAATAACAATAATTATTATACAATTAAGAAGTATACAATATTTTACAGTCTGTAAATCCATTACCAGTGACCATGACAATTAGCTACGTTTTACTTCTACCACCTTCCACCAACCTGCCATAGCTAAAAATCCAATTTAACACCAAATTAACGGATAAAATTAGTTAAGTAATTTAACTCAATGTATCTAACTGTGCATTGAGTCGAAAGTTGCACCATTACTATACCAGTATAACGTTTACAACTCTTTCGAGACCGAATCTGCACGAATTCGCCATTCACGGCCAAGACACCAAGTCGCTAAGAGACATTTCTTAAATCAGTGCAGTGAGAAATTGCAACAAATCGAGTGAAAAATGTGTACAAGAATATATTTTATCCTTTTTGTGTTATGCTGCGTGTTTGTAGCCACCGAACAAGGTTAGTTTAGTTTAAGTTACAATCACTTGAATGAAATCGAAAGTTTTGTGCTTTAAGGTCAGCGTGGATTCAGGTTTTCGTTTTACCATCTCAGCTCGTAGACTTATTCTGAATGTTTATATGGTACAAATATATTGACCACCGAAATAAGTAAACTACAAATCAAGCCAAATAACTGTAATATTGCACCCTAAACAACCTTTTTACGGAATATCAGTCAAAGCAAACACATGTATAGGTCCGACGATGACTGATCAGCTGAGGACGAGTCTTAGGTTACTACAACACACGATCCGAGTGCGGACAATCAAATTGGTGTTAAAATTATTAAATATAATTTACTATGATTATGATCCATTAGTGTTTATTTGATATTGTATTTTGCTATATTTGGCGATAAGTAAGTTAAGAAGCCGTTTCTATGTGTGCCTTGATAAAATTCATAGCAAAGAACATTCCTGACACTGCATCCTACGGTACCATTGGCGTGCTAGATAAAATGAGTTTTATTAGTGAAGTGAAAACTTCTTTGGGGGCGTTGAGAACTTATTGGCTGAAGAATAATCAAGGAACTCGCGTCATCGTCACACCGTCACCGAACGCTTTGTCTACATTGTCTATATTCATGTCCATACAAAATACTGACGCATTTAAAAAACTGTGTTCGATCGTGATTATGGGTTGATATTGTTGCCATATTAACGAACTACATGCCATGTAAACTACATTATCTATGATATCATAGATAATGTAGTTTTGAAGTGAACGCTTCTTTAGGCGTGATAATTAGTTTCCGTGACTACTTGCATGTATTTTTTTTTAATTGTGCCACCTACAAGTGGGTCTTCGTAAGAGTCACTAGATTCACTGTCGTAGGTAGGTACTTTTTTTTTAATAAGGTAGCTACTGTAACATCGGAACACTAAGAAAAAGTTTTTGGCGTTATTGATTTGCTATGGCAACAATATCAACACATAGTCACGATTGAACCATAAAACAGTTTTTAAATTAGCCAGTATTTTGTATGGCAGTGAATAGGTAGGTATTTAACCCTTGCTTGCTTTGAATAATCTTAAAGTAGGTAATGCAGTAGAGGAAGGATGGGGTGGGGTACACTCTAACTATCTATCTATCTATATCGGTATGTACAATTTGAAAAATTTGAATAACGACTTCTATTCTATTCAGTAATTGGAGTGTAACACAAAAATACTAAACCGAATTTGATGAAATGTAAATGGGACTACACGGGAAGCACTAGCTTTCAAAATTAAAGTTTTTAGCGAAATCAAAGCTTTGGAAGTCGTTAGAAAAGATACGATGACGAAGTCACAGACTCGTCTAATGTTGATCACATTACTAATATAAAAAAAAAATTGTAAAATGTTACTGTGTGTCAAATAAACACGTAAAATTTTGAAGCTTAAAGCCGCGTATTCACTAGGGGACATTTGTCGCGCGACTCTGTTCCTCGACACGAAATATACGTGTCCCGTGCGATGTCGCCCGACGTCGCTTGCGACATCTACGGGTCGCGGGACTTGTCGCAAGTCGAAGTTCTGCGAGCGTCGACACGCGCGACCTCCGTGTCGCTCGACAAGTTTTGAATAGTGAGGACGTGTGTCGCTTTATGTTCCGAAGTTAATGTTCAGAAATGGCAGTAGTGTGGTCCGATGCACGTATTGACCCTCATCGAAATTTTTAATTATTGTGGGATACTAATCGTGATTATGAAAAATATGATGCATGGGAATCTGTCGCGACTACCTACTACTATTTATCTATCGATTTGAATAAGACATAAGGTTCATTTTTCAAATACGATATCAAACACGGACCCCTTATATTTAGTTTCGTCATGTTCGTCCGTCCGGCCGTCCTATGTAATATGTAATACTAGCTGCGCTCATAACAATATAGCGTATGTTACTCATGCACAATATAGCCTTCTGCTAGTGAAAGAAATTTTTTAATTGGTTTAGTAGTTTTTAAACATATTTTTAGACGTATTGAATATGTCTAAATCTGAAAACTGAGCACATCCGAGAAATAGGGGTGTTTCTTGCATAATTCGATGATTTGAAGTTAACCATAAATAGAGTTTTATTTGACCGTCGCGTGCGCGACATTGGAACGTAAATAAGTATTATTACCATGGGACGAATAATGTGGTCTAGTTTGTACCGGCGTTACTATTGCATATTTTACATGAAAATGTAGTTAGTTATTCTAACATAACTTTTAATAGTAAGACATATGGTTTCGCAGACTTTTTGTAGATTGCTCTATTGTCAATAGTTACGAGCAGCTCAGTTCAGATAAGTCAGGTGAATTTTACAGGTTTATAATTGCTGTCAAATAAAAAAATTGTGGAGCTGTGATAAAATGTGCTATAGTCTTCTGAATACTTATATAAGCCGCACTGAACATCACTACTTCCTCGAACGACATATTGTTCACCATTGGCTAGTGTGTACAAGACAAATGTCAAGCGACATTGTCCCACGAAGTCGCCACGTGAATGTTGGGCATAACGACATGTTCCCTAGTGAATACGCGGCTTTATTGTGGGATACTATACTCATCGTGACTATGAAAAATGTGATGCATGGGAATCTATCGCGACTACCTACACCTACTACTATTTTCCTATCGATTTGAATACGACGTAAGGTTCATTTTTAGGGTTCCGTTGTCAAAATTGCAAACACGGACCCCTTATATTTAGTTTCGTCATGTCCGGACGTCCTATATAATATGTAATACTAGCTGCGCTCATAACAATATAGCGTATGTTACTCATGCACAATACAGCCTTCTACTAGTGAAATATTTTTTTTATTGGTTTAGTAGTTTTTGGCGGTTATCCATTACAAACAAACAATCAAATCTTTCCTCTTTATTATATAAGTATTAATACCATGGTACGAATAAAGTGGTCTAGTTTGTACCGGCGGCGTTACTATTGCATATTTTACATGAAAATGTAGTTAGTTATTCTAACATAACTTTTAATAGTAAGAGATATGGTTTCGCAGACTTTTTGTAGATATTGATGTCTTGTACTATTAAGACATATAATATCGCAGTTTATTTGTTTATTTTGTAGATATTAATGTTCTCTTTAAAACTGTACTAATTCGCTCTATTGTCAATTGTTTCGGCAGCGTACCTACGCGATATCACGATGTTTTTTGGTATTATTTTACACACCATGGGTTACATATAACTTCTCTTTTGTTTACGAGCAGCTCAGTTCAGATAAGTCGGGCGAATTATACAGGTTTTTAATTGCTGTCAAATTAAAATTTGTGGAGCTGTGATAAAATGTGCTTGCTTTTGAAGTTTGCTTTTACTCTTTTCTTTTTCCCATGGACAAGTTCTGACCAAAGTTCTGTGGCGATTTTCAAATGTAATATTATTTTATTTTTATTATGAATTTATTTTTTTACGCAACGGTAGAGCAAGATGTCAAAAAATAGAGAATTCGCATTGATCCATTGCTAATAGTTTCATTATTTGACATGAATGTACGTGTAGAACTTCCGCAACTTTATTAAAATGGTACGGCTGCAAGTACTTAGCTCCATTACGTTCAATGTTATCGTATTTAATATTACTGTTCCTACTCTGGCGACTGTTCTCAAAACTGGCCACCTCTACATTTTACAATCAATTTAGAAAGTCACCGAACCTCTTCAAAACTATTTTAATATTTAGGTTTTCATTTCCCTTTTAAATCCTGCGTTCAAAGTAACACAAATGAAATTGGTATATGCTTTCTAAAGGAATAAAGTTCACTATTTCCCCTCTACCATTGGGAAGCGAATCATAATTGGTGAGGATAGCCGATTTAAATAGGCATGCCAACTCCCTCTCAATATTGTCTTACGTTTAGGACGCTGAAATGAAATTACTGGATGATCGTGCATTGTCACGAAGAAGAAGCCTCATGCAGTGCAGTACCTCATAAAAACTTTAACTTCATGTTTCGAGGCTGTAGCACAAGCAATTTGCGAAAAAGTATTCATAACGCAAGCGTCAACTCTTCACGCTTCGGGCGCAAACTATGAGTTATTTGTGTTACAGTTGCCCTAAATAAATATATGTGACAGTAATAAATAAAAATTATAAACAGTAAAATAAAAAATAACAGTTTGTACTTACTGTAACTTGATTGAAACTTTAATGTTATTTGACGGTGAACACTAGCGCGAACGCAGCCGGGTGCGTACGTACTCCATGAAGAAGTGGCCTGAACGGTCACGAAACCGGTCGAGATATTCGACTATATCTACCGCGTAAGTTAAACCGTCAAATAACATTAAATAGTTTGTACTGTTTCACGTGAACGACACGTTAAGTTACATTTACGCAGTTATCCGTCCTAGCCCAATGTTTGACACTGCAATACATGCATTTAATTCTTCATCAATTTTATTTCCCCAGCAAAGTTCCAAACAGGACACCTTCAGAACATGATTTGCATAATTTATATCCATTGTTTTCAAGGTTTCATCCATTGCTTTTTCCGTATGTAAACCAACTCGTAATTCCGAAATAACAAGGCAACAAGGCCCAAAGAGGCGAGGACGTAATGGCGTACTTACGGCACCCTTTTGTCACTGGAGAATTGGGGAGCACCCTCGACATTAAACAGAAAATACGTGAAAACAGAAAACACTGTTTACAGTTGTTTGTGTGTTTGTACCAATTATTTGTATACCTTTGAAGGTGTTTTACGTAATAAAAATAAATATTTTTACCAAAAGGCATATTGCAAGGTTCACAAACGGTATACGATTTTAAGATAGGTATTTGTTGTTAGAGTCCTGGCTTTATAATGACACTGTTTCATGCTCACAATTGAAAGTGTTAGGAGACGACTACAAGAAAGTGAAGAAACATGCGCCGAATTAACAGCATGCTAATAATTCACGTCGATGTAGCGTGACTAATTCGCATCTATTATAGTAATCGTAAAGGGACTACCAACGAAGAACTAGATGTACTGTACAACTAGATCGACAGTGTTACCGAGTAGGATTGGCATCAGACGACCAGCTACATAAAACCAAAACATGAAGCTTTAGCGGCAAGATCTAATTGTTCCACGATCACAAATCGAACCATGTTTTGTCTATAGTTACTATTTCAATGTTATTTTGACAGTTTAACTTACGCCGTAGGTATAGTCGAATATCTCGAACAGCTCAGAGCGCAGAAGGTACACCTGTACAGTTGATCGTGCTCCGATATACTTGCCTTTTGTTGGAGGCGTTACTGATAAAATTGGTAACTATTTACAACGCAAGTACAATATACGGAGATTTTACAGCTGACCTGGTCAATTGCGCCAATAAGTTTCAATATAGTTACTATGTTACTAGCTAGGCACTATATTGAAGGTTTTCTCCTTGTGATTTTAAATTTCTCATTCATTTGGGTTTCCCTGTAAGATTGTTTCGCGGATCCTCGCATTCTTCGGACACGTTTCGAGGCGGGGCAGCCAGTCTATAGAGCAGCATGTCGTTCAGGGCAAAGTAGAAGGCAGTAGACCGCGCGGGAGGTCACCCATGCGATGAACTCATCAGATCAAATCTGCGTTGGGAGGTCCCTTGCATGAGAGCACCAGGATGACTGCGAATAGAGGGGGATGGCATGACATCGTGAGGCGCATTACATCTGCCTCCACCACAACTACATGACGACCACTACCGCTCTGTCAAGAGCGAAACGACTGAGAAGAAGATAAGATTGTTTAACCCCAATCCCCCTAACTTGAAGCAGAGCCACGGACGGGGTGAAGCTGGTTAGACATATTTAGCACGAGTCTACTGTAGTCAAGCAGTTTGCTCGCGATGGTAGTAGCGTCATAATAATATATTGACTACTAGCGGACCCGACCGCGAGTTCGCTCAACGCGAAACACCAGCTTTCAAACAAAAAAGAATTTTGAGAATCGGTTCACCCTATCGAAAGTTATGAGGTAACAAACATAAAAAAAAATTTAAAAAAAATACAGTCGAATTGAGCACCTCCTCCTTTTCCGAAGTCGGTAGAAAATAAAAGTAGCTTGAGTTACTCCCTATACGTAATAGCAGCTATTTGCAAGCAAAAGTCTCCTCGATTCGGCACAGTATTAGCTCGAATATTAGGTAGTATTAAGTGGAACACTAGCCGGAACAAACAGACAGACATGCAGACAAATGTTTAAAAAAAGGTTTTTGTTTGTTCCAATCACCGTATAAAGGATCTCCCGTGTCGTGGAGATATAGTCGTATATATATACAATATAATAACTTTATTAATGACTTTTTGTAAGTTACAAAAATTTATATTTTCTACGGCTACGACTACAAATTTATTATATCCTTAAAGCATTTTTCGGGCAGCTTAGAGCATTTTTTGCATCATTAGCTATGAGCTATCTCATTCTTTTAGTACTCGTAAAGTATTTAATTCTAATAATTCATTTATTATAGTGCCTTATGATTACACTACTTGGATGCAGAACAGCTGGTACTGGGGTTATACCTATCAAGACGCACTTTTGTTGAAGAACTTTGCCATCTGACAAATTTGTCATTATAACTATTATATTCTCGACCATCAGAAAGTGAACGCAAATAAGTTGAAAATCAGACTTTAAGTATTCATTAAAAGTTATGACTATCGATCCTCATTACTTTCCACTTGGTAAGCCATAAACCTTCCAAATTGCCCCATAATCACTACAAAGTATTTTGCGATATGAAGTAATCTCCAAATACATTAGTGTAGACTACACACGGCTGTTGGTACAAATTACTATGGCATTCGACTAAACAGTTCCTTTTTTTTATTTTTTTATTGTGACATTGTTGTATTTCGATTGTGAGATACTTTCAGGTTGGCGGGAAAGAGCTGAACAATGGCTATGGTTGATTTTGTCTAATTTTCCTAAATTCGTGTTTCTTCGAGTTTTAACGTGTAAGAGAGGTGGATTATTAACCGTTAAGTGTTCGTTATTACGAACACTTAACGGTTAATAATCCACATGTTGTGTTTTCCTTGTCAAAAACCAAACAAAGTTTAGTAATGCTTGCACCAGATTACTAGGCCGTAACTTAGACACGAAAGTGACTTAACAGACTTATTTATGTTAATGTGACTTGACTCTGACTTCTAGAATAAAATATAATAAAATACTTAACTTGAGAAATAGCAAATGTACAAACGTACGAGTCCACTTTAAAAGGAAAAAATATAATTTCATCTGACGAGAATTCTATGATTGGCGGGAAAAAGTTGAAAAAAAATATTGCATTTTGTTGATTCTACTTTAGTGTTCAGGTCGTGTGTTTCGTTGTGTGTGTTTAATGTGTAAGAATGGTGTGTTTGTGAAGATGCACGAGTGAACCGTGGCCTTGCCGATTGCTCCAGAAAGTTAACCAATTAGTGTTTGGTTTGAGGTTAGACCAAGAAGTCAATTGTTTACTTACGAGTAAAACTCGGTCATCCAGGTACTATTAGTTGAATAGAGTCAGTTTTGTATTAAAAACAATACAAATTGACCATTTTGAACCGCTCAGAAATTAAACAGTAATTATCTCCACGTAGTGTTAGGATGCATGCATGTTGGATGGATGTTTTCTTAGCTGCAAACTAGCATTCGGTGCAACAATATGTCATTATATGCTCAGTGCAAGATACTACTATTATAGTAACTAATGAATTCGGCATAATAATATTTTGACTCATATTCATTTCAACTGATATTGCTTCAAACAAATGCATGATACCTACCTGCAGAATAGTAAGGTTTTTTTTTAAATTGTCTTGGCATTTGCTAGCGTCTACCTACTTTAACAACGCCATCTATTGTCAAGTAGCTCAAGTTGTTGCTGTGTCGGTTTTTCACTGCCTAAAAACACAAAAAGAGATGTTTTCTAAAAATGAAACCTAGCTCAGAAAAATTATTTATCGCCGCCGAAACCCCCTGCATACTAACCTTCATAAAAATATTTGGAGCCGTTTCCGAAATTCAGATTATACTTATATACAACAATTGCTCTAGATATTATGTTGTTTGTAGAATGGAAAATATAAATGAAAAAAAAAATGTAAATCCCTGGTACAAATTCATGTGGTTATGTTTATATTAAGGATTCAAAAAAATATATTTATAATATTATTACAACCTGCTAGGTTTGTGAACGTTGTTAAAAGTGACTTTTTATCTTTATTCCCATAGTCACTGTATTCTGATCAACTGTGCGATTCTTTAATGATTCGTCGACGAGCTCACCGATGTCAAATACTCTATTAGATGTCGCCCTTGTGCACAAGATTGTTTTTCCAACGTTTCTTGTCATCTCGTCATTTGTTTCACGGATGTTGTCATAGATGCAACGATGTTTGCTCTTAGAGAATCTGCAGGCCTAGACAAAATTCAAACAGGCGTGTTTCCGCACACGCTACAGACAAAAATGTGTCTACGAATTTAGCGTGACGTCACGTGACTTTTCCCACAGGTAATGTCGACGCCATACATTTTGGAGTTGTCGTTTGGCGTTAACGATAACAGAAACATCTCCAATCTAGGCCTGCAGCTATGTTATAGATAACCATGCCCTCTCAGTCTATTATTATCTGAAAAACTTATATCTGCTTGTATTGAAATACCAGGTAAATTTCAAAAGAGAAATTTCAATCAGCGAAAAATAAGAATTCCAAACCTAAAAGACAGCCGGCTAAGTAAAGTCAAAGTAAGTGCACATCCTAACCCTATGAGTCGTCCCGGAGACGTAAATATTCATACATTTCATACATAATTTTCAATTCCTCAGTTTCATACATAATTATTTTGTTTTATATATTTGAGCATTATGCTCGTAGCTCAGACAAAATAAAAAAGTCAAGACAGAATGTTGTGAACAGAGAAGTGAGGCCGGGTAAAACTACGCCTCGGCATGTCCATACATATTTACATACAAACCCTACAACAAAACTACGCCTTGGCTCGTCAGTTAAACTATCGCGGCGCGTGGAAGCAACACGTAAAGTTTTAATTATCATTTAATTCAAATTTATTAATTATTGATTAATTTCTAACTTTAATTAATTAATAACTTTAATTTAATTTGAATTACCATGACAGTACCGAGTCAAGCACATGTAGTTTAGAAAACTGGCCTCACTTCTCTGTTCACAACATTCTGTCGGGACTTTTTATTTTGTCTGAGGCTGGTAGGTCAGGTCGCTAGTCTTATCTTCTGGAATATTCATGCAGAACTCGATTTATGCAGAATTCTCTGTTTCAGTTCTGTACTATTAATATTATTAATTAGTTAAAATTCTTCTAACTTTTGTTATGATTTGCAGTTCTGCCTTACTCGTACTCGTAATCGTACGAAAAGACAAGTAGATATGGTAATCTCTAATATCTTAAAACTTTATAGTTCCAGTAGTTTTTATTCGAGCATCTATTTTTACAAATTTTTCAATTATTTTAATTTTATTAACTTCTTTATAATTACTAAATAAAAATACTGAAACACAATTGTTTAAAACATTATTCGAAACTTTTCGCAAATTATTTGTGCTACGGTCTCAGTAGGTATACCACGAGTTTACAACATTGACACTAATCGACGCTCGATAGCGACAGCCGCAAAAAAAAAGAACAGTGCCACCTCGCGGTCAATTTTAGTACTAAAATTGACAGCGAGTACGCCAGTCACAAGCTCAGGTCAGCCAATCAGGTAGGCGAGATCGAGTATCGACTATAGATGACAGTTATGTTGCCAACCCATGGTAGAGATACTGGTGTTAAATGGTAACCTCTGCTTAGAACCAGTGCAGTTCATCACGTGACGAACTGCACTGCAACCGTAACCCGTTTTTAAGTCTCATGGAACGGTCGCGTAAATGCACTTTTTATTCTTTTGGGTTAAAAATCAATAGTCAAGTTTTTAATTGTAAATTATGCACCGAGGGAGTAAAGCAGTCGTCGCGAATGCAGGGTGCATTTGACCCTGCGCGTATCGGAGACTCTATATAGACTTAATCATTAACACCGTCTATTGTTTCCAAATTTATACAATCGGACTCTTATTTTTCTGTGTATTCTTCTGTTATTCTGTGTCCAAATTACTTTAATCCATTGGGAGTTTCATACAATATAACCTCCTTGGGGATGTAGGCCTTGCTTTACGTCGAGATTGCGTTATGTGTAATTGAACATTGTCGTGCAAGTGGTATGAAAAACATATTTTTAACCTTGCAAACCATGCTCATAGAAAATAACGCGTTTAAACTGCAATTTGATTTACATTAGACTACCTCGATGACAGATTTCGGTGTCATCGCTCGGATTGCGTCCACGTACAATCGATTGCGTGACCCATCACATAATGTCACTTTCGAGTCTTTACCTTGGAATATTCTACAGCCCCTGTTTGCAAGAATATACTAATAGTGGTACGTAATCTTGAATCCATGATTTTCGGCCTTTTAAATTTATGTAAAACTAGCTACTGCCAGCGACTTCGTTCGCGTAGTAGGCTCGGCTTTCGGCCTTGCCTTAAATTCCCATTTTTTTATCCTTATTTTTCTTTCATAAGAACCTTCTCCTGACAATAATTAACACAAAAAAAGAATTCGTGAAATAGTTCCATCCGTTTACGTGTGATGCGATGATCAAGGGCAAAAGAGATTTATTTTAGGGTCTTGTACACTAAAAGGGTACAACGGGACCATATTACTAAGACTTCGCTGTCCGTCCGTCTGTCTGTCTGTCCGTTTGTCACCAGCTGTATCTCATAGACGGTGATAGTTATACTATTGAAATTTTCTGAAAAGGTGTATTTCTATTGCCTCTGTAACAACTAGGTAATACTAAAAATAGATGTTTTCTCAGGGAATCAGTAATGTTTACAATACTGTGTTTTGGTTTCCAAGTATAGTTGTCGGCGAAATTACAGAAACATGAGTCTTAACAACAATGTCTCAGGGCTACGGGCGCAGTTCAGTTCGTCACTTGTGAGGAAATGCATCTTTTCTAGGCATAGGTTACCATTTAATATCAGGTGAGCCTCGTACTTGTACCCTTTCTTTACCCAAAAAAGCATTGGTTGATATTATATAGGTACGAAAAACATACTCTATATATAATGAGTACAATTTGAAAAACTTCATACCGACTTCCATTCTATTCAGTTATTGGAGTGTATCTCAAAATCTACTCTACCAAATTTGATGAAACTTAAATGACCACACGAGCCTGTAAGACCTTACATTTTTTAATCTTTATTATGCCGCTCTGATAAGAATATCAGCTTAACCTATTATTATAAACATTATTTTGTACAAACCATGCCTAATCATAGAAAGTAAGCTGAATTAAGACAGTTATTTTGTGTTTAACTTTTCAACAAACATGGCTTTTGTTCTTTTCTTTTTGTTATTATTTTTTATACAGATACGTATCTTATGTTTGAAGCTACACATAAAATATAACAATTAAATAACATAAACCAATACAATTTGAAAAATGTAATACTGACTTCCATTCAACTCAGTTATTGGAGTGTATCTCAAAAACTACTAAACTGAATTTGATGAAATTTTAATGGGACCATACGGAAAGCATTAGCTTTCAAACAAAGAATTTTAATAATCGGTTTACCCAATCGAAAGTTATGAGGTACAAACATAAAATAAAAAAAACATACAGACGAATTGAGTACCTCCTCCTTTTTTTCGAAGTCGGTAGAAAAAGAATTTTGAGAATCGGTTCATCTAGTCAAAAATTATGAGGTAACAACATAAAAAAATATACAGTCAAATTGAGTACCTCCTCTTTTTTTGGAAATCGGTAGAAAACACCAACCTGGTTAAATTTGGTGTTACGATCTGGAATATTCCGTAATAAGACAAGTTGTTTTATAAGACAAGTAGTTATTTTATTTTAATATTTGTTAAAGTTGTCCTTGCCAGTTCGCTACAAACAGTCGATGTTGATGGAATGTATGACCTAACTATGATAATTTATTAATTACGACCATTACGAAATACTAACCCGGTCTAGTAGGAGGCAGTTGGACGCGGTCAGTTATACGTGGATACCTCAATAAGTCCGTACTCTTCTACAATATTATCAAACAAAATATTTATTTACGTTTGCAAAAATAAATCAATAATAAAAAGTTACAAAAAAGATTCAAATTATAAAAAGGTTTATTATATAAATAAAAAAAGTTTATAAGAAATCGATTCAAATTATAAAAAGGTTTATTATCACCTTGGTCAATCAATAAAAAAAAGCAGATATAAAATGGAGTTAGTTAAAGTGTGCTACGTCTGGACTGTGCTTTCATTTTTACTGTGCCAATTCCTAGAGGAAGGATCTAGCCAACAGACTTCTTTTGAGCTACCAGTGCAGCTGGTGGGCTTCCCATTCATCATCTTAGCTGTCAGATTGACTAACTTTGTCAAAAAGTTGTCGTATGCTTTAAGCCCATGTAAGTATTTTTAAATACCCTTTTTATTTTTAAACGTTTTAATGTATTACCTATATACGTTATTAATGGTAAGAAAATACTTAAATAGTTTGTACACATTTCACCACATATAATAAAACTGTAAAGATCGAATTTCTGTACAATGAAAAAAATGCTAAAAACCGAGTCATGGGGATGTAAGGAGAAGGAGTGAAATCGAATTATTTTATATATTTTTTTCAAATTTTTGTTTCTTCGTTTGTCTGTATGTTTGTACGGGCTAATCTCCGAAACGACTGAACCGATTGGAATGAAACTTTGTATGGTGGTAGCTTATACGCCTGGTCAACATATGGGATACTTTTGATCCTGGTAAATTAAAGAGTTCCCGTGGGATAGGTAAAAAACTGTAATTACCCGTAACCCGCGAAGCCACGCGAACGAAGCCGCTGGCGGGTCAGCTAGTCTAATCCTTTGCGTCCCAGAGACGTACATATACGTCAGTTTCATTCATTGATATTTTGTTTTATTTATCATGGTATAGGAAGGATCAATATAACAAAAGGCAACACTCACGTAAATGTTTTAAAATACGTGAAAATATATGAAATTTAAAACTTTATTCTTCCATATTCTGTGTCAAAGTCAACATAACAATGAAATTTCTATTGTGTCTGGAGGTTTGACACTTAATGGATTATATAGGTATGATTATTATTTAGTACAAATATTTCAAACTCAAGCGTAATATAACATTACATTATGCAACATTATGCTATGGTATATTCTACAAGATTGGTTTTACGTATAACTAGTCTAGGTACGACTTTTGAACTATTGTTTATATGGCAAATGTATATACGTGAAACTCAATAAATTTTAAAACTTTATGCTCTTATTATGTGATCATCATTTAACACAAATATTATATTTCAAACTCAAGCGTAATATATTACATTACGCAACATTATGCCGTGGTATATTCAACAAGATTGGTTTCACGTACGATGAGTCTTTCACTTTGAACCATTTTCTTTTACGGCAAAGGTAATACGTGAAACTCTATGAATTTTAAAACTTTATCCTCTTATTATGTGCTCATCATTTAACACAAATATTATATTTCAAACTCAAGCGTAATATATTATGCAACATTATGCCGTGGTATATTCAACAAGATTGGTTTCACGTATAATGAGTCTTTTACTTTTGAACCATTTTCTTTTACGGCTAAGGTATAATACGTGAAACTCTATGAAATTTAAAACTTTATCCTCCTGTCGTTTCGTATGTCATCATCATACACAAATATTATATTTCAAACTTATCCGTAATATTACATTGTGCTGTAGTATAAGAAGATTGGTTTACGTATAATGAGTAGTAACTTTAGAACCGTATTCTTTAAACGCCCCGGTTTTATAAATAGTGCATTGTTAAATGTATTTAAACCATTGCTATCACATTTATCACAATTATAGATTTTACCTTGAATTATCGTCCTAACTCAAGTTTCACTGCATGTGGACTTTTTCAAGGAGGTTTCGCCTTGCACTAAGTGTGTAATCCCGATTAAAAAACAACTAAGAAATAGAACCGACTTCAACAATACCTAAAAAGTGTTAATATGTACGAGCTTGTTGAAGTCGGTACCATGATAGTTCAAAAGTACCTATTATCACAATATTGTGTATATGGTACCGACAAGTTATTTCACACTTTTTAGTGTTAAAGCCGGTTTCATTTTTAAGTGTTTTTTTTTAATTTTTAGTTTGTAGTTATATAGTTATGAGATCGATTGTCATTCGTCATCAATAATGATATCATCAAGTTAGACGAAAAACCTTTTAGTTATTAGAATGTAACTGAAAACTGATGGAATTACGATTTATGGACGAATTTGATGATATTTAAATGGAACCATCTCAGAAGAATACTTTAGCAGACGAAAAATAATTTTCAAAAACTCGAACTACTGTGTAAAAAGTTGTGCGTGATCATGCTAAAAAAATTTAAATGCATCGACTTGAAAACCTCCTTCTTTTTTTGGAAGTCGGTTGAAAGGGATATTCTGTTCTATAGCGTTTTGTTTCAACTTTTACCAAATTACAAAGAACACCTTAAAAATACAATTTTTTATTTTAACTCCTCAATAACCCATGAGATTAAAATTTGATTTAATATCTATATACTTGGATCAAGCACCATACAATAGATTGCATGCACATTATTTCAAGGTCCAAAATTCAAATTTATACATTTACTCCAAGCAACCCAACGAATTGTGCAAATATCCAAGTGCGATTGACCCACAATTCAATATTGCTGCAACCAGTGGTGAAGGTGTTGCGTTTCTTGTCACGCAGCACAACTTTTTGCAGTGTGATCTTAACCACTCTACGGGCTAGTTGAGATCGAGTGTGTATAGACTTTATAGCCTCATGTGAATGCGCGGGAAAACCGACACGAAATAAAAAAAAACTAGGAACGTGAAAATTAAAAAGGAAACATTCTAATTTTAATTTGAATAATGACACGGAAATGTTCTGTTTATCCTCATTGTGCTGAATTTTAATCCAACATCGTGTTTACACGAAAACAATAGAATTTGAAAAGTTACGTAATATTACGAGTACGAGTATTTGACTGTCGCTTTCCGCGGGTTCATCTTAATTTGTACATGAACGCTCTAAGACAATGAAGTGTCACACGTTATTGTTTTTTCCTTTATTTTTAGTGTTCTTATTCAGTTTTTTTAATAATGTCCAAGGGCAAGAGGTGCCTTTCGAATTGCCAGTGCAGTTAGTGGGGTTCCCTTTCATAATAGGGAGCGTAAAATTGACGAACTTCTTGAAGAAACTGTCGTATTCGTTAAGCCCAGGTGCGTATACTACAATATGATTCAAAACTTTATCATTCTTTATTATATATATATATATATAGTGAGCGTGTTTTATGTTGAAGCATTTAAGACACTTCGGTTATTTTTGGAAATCACGGGTCTATGCCATGTGAGTTTTAATGTTATGGGTTGATCATTTCAATTTTAAAGTATCCTGTAAAAAATTCGGGCAATGCGACATTGTATTTAGGGTAGGCTTTCTGCATCGTCACATATGTATTTTCAGAGATATTTATCATTACAGAGATTGTAACAGGTGTTTAGAGATTACACCTGTACTGACATACCAACGGCACAGTGTACACCTTGTTCAGTTTCCATTAATATTATTTAGCACAAATATTTTATTTTATACAGTGCAATTTTTACTGTGGCAACAATTTTGGTTTTACGTTTAATGACTAGGGTAAGATTATATTAGGGTAACATTTTTAGGGGCCGAAAGGATAAGGGGCCTTACCATGAGCTCTTAAAGCAGGACTGCTAGACAACTGCCCGGTTTATTCGTACCATGACAACTTTAAAGCAGGCCTGCCCAGGCCTACTATTCAAGAACCGCAGAAAAACCGTTCACGTGTTTTTTTGTATGGACTCTCGGTAACATATTGCTCTAAATCCACTTAAATTATTAGCTTACATATGTCTAGGCGTCTGCAATGTTGGTTATAGTAAATTGTTAGAATGGCAGAGACAATATTAACCGTTCACCTTTGAAACAACAATAATAAAACTGTTCACCTAAATGAGCGTCATGGTATGATTTCATTCAAAATTGTTTATGTCAGGTTTAAAAACTGCCCGGAACTTGCATGGTTTTTACGAAGCTGATAGTAAGGCCCCTGGAGTGGAGACCACGGACCGGCAAGCGCAGCGTAGGTCTTCCACCGACACGGTAGACAGACAACCTGATAAATGGAGCAGGACGACGTGGATGCCTCTTCCAAACGGTTTTTTTTGGAAAATTATGGGGGAGGCGGCGTCCCGAGGCCTGTTTTCAGCAGTGGATGAGATGATGATCATAAACATTATATTGAAAATGTTTATTTCTATGCAAATATGTGTGTGTTGAGCAGAAATTCTCGGGTCTTGCATGTCGTATTGTGTGTGTTCATGCCTCACGCGACACAGGGAATCCTAGTGCAGAGGTATGTAAGGGGTATTAATAAATTTATGAAAACCTTGTTAAATTTATATCCGTATACGGATTTAAACCTTTGCTATCACATTTATCATGAGTATAGATTATAGAAGCGAAGCTTTCGCAGCAGATTTTGACTTAACGATCCTAACCGATCAACAAGTTAAGCAACGCTTGCTGCGATCAGAATTTGGATGGATTACCGCTAGTGGCATTATTCAACTGAGCGCTTCCGTGCTTCGGAGGGCACGTTAAACCATCGGTCCCGGTTGTTTGTCTTAGGACAACAGTCGTTAGGCCATGTCGAAGGCCTTCAAGCGACACTTTCCACTTTGAAATGGATTGGCTACTAACCTATCCACCAAGCCGCACTGGGCCTGCGTGGTGGATTATGGCCCAACTCCTCTCTCTGAGAGGAAGGCTCGAGTCCCAACGTGGAACGTGGGAATGTAATGGACTGATTATGTATAGATTTTAGTTTGATTTATTATTATCTAACAAAAGGGATCGGCAACTAGGAAGCTACAATTATGACAGCACAAGGCGTGGCTGAGAGTTGCTTAATTTTCTTTAGGTAATAGTTACTTACCTATAAATACTCTACAAGTCTACACTAAGCCAGACTCTATGTAACTAACTCATGAACTTTTTGTATGAGAAACTAGCGACTGTTCACGGCTTCGTCCGCATTAAATAAGGTGGTCTCTCCAAAATTACTTATTACTTTGATTCAAGATAAAAATAGTTTCTATGTGTTACTTACTTACCATTATGTCGTATACTGTTTTATCCGGTAGGGACAGTTGGGACGTTTCGTTCTTTATATAGTAGGTACTATATATAGGTATTTTAGTGGTAAATACTTTATTGTCATTTATGGTTTATGGTTTGAGATATCTTTATTTCTCATAAGAAAATATTTCACTAACATGAGAATAGCTTAAGGCGCGGTCGTATCCTAATAATAGTAAAATGCAGAAACTTTAAACATCTAGTGTAACGAAATAGATAGATAATAATCTATGAAAAAAAATACTTAGGTTAGAAAAGAAAAAGGCAAAGAGTAATAACCGAACAGAATTCTTCAATATTACTCGTTCTCTGCAGAAAAAACATCCTAAATAGGTCCATAAAAATAAACTTTCACGTCCAAACTATCTGAATTTTCAGCGATAACACTATATTATTTTTTAGGTAATACATAGCCAACATATAGTACTAAAGTAGTAACCAGCAGCTTTTTCAATTGTAATAGTATATATTGAAAAATATAAAGAAAACGTACAAAATTAATGCATTAATTTCGCATTGCATCGTCGAATCTAACAAGCGATTTTCAACCTTACGTAAAGCATCGTAAATTATTTTAAAATTGGGGTTGGACCGCGTCTTAAACATTATATTATTATTGTGGTCGTACGATACAAAACATTTTGTATTTCAGGGTAGTTTGACAAGATTCAATTGTTACGTGTTGTTTAGTTCGATACTGGTTTTGCACACAGAGGTTGGTCAACTAACATTACATAGATCCAGCGTATCTGGAAGTGGCTCAAGCGTACTAAATATGTTTTTTGTAACAAAGAGTTTATTATTATGCAGAAACTGGACAATTATATAAATTATGTTAAGTTTATTTATTTATAATTTATTTATTTTGTTATATTATTGTGTTATGTGTGTATTATGTTTAAATAGAACAGTATAATGGAGATGATAAAAAAAATATTATATTGTATTAAAGTATTCATTTAAAATTTGAAAATATCCTATTATTATATATATATATATATTTGGATATACCCTTATATAGTAAAACTTGTGTCAGAGTCACGATGCAGTTTAGCATTCAATGTTGATATCGCTACTGGATTTTAGTGATAATTTACTTGCTAAGTATTTTAAATAGTAACGGATATTGGATACTCGATAATCAGCAACGCAAAGGGTAAACAAACAAAGATTATATAGAAAAAGATAAGTAGCAAATATGTAGATTTTGTTACATATTATTATTATTTATTATTTTTACTAGCTGCGCCTAGCGGTTTTACCCGCATAGTGATGGGTGATGATGACATAAATAATCCTTTGTCCTTCCCCGGGGTGAAATCTATCCAATCTCCACACCAAATTTCATTGAGAGAGTTTAGGCGTGAAACAAACAAACAAACAAATTCACTTTCACTTTAATAATATTAGTTAGGATTAAGATGTTTTTCTACCGACTTCCAAAAAGGAGAAGGTAGTCAATTCGACTGTTTTTTTAAATGTTATTTACCTCATAACTTTCGACTGGGTACACCGATTCTCAAAATTATTTTTGTATTAAAGCCGATGCTTTCCGCATGGTCTTATTTAAATTTCATCGATCGAGTAGTTTTTGAGTTACACTCCAATAACTGAATAGAATGGAAGTCGGTATTAAATTTTTCAAATCGTACTTATTAATGTTATTTAATTGTTATATTTTATGTATTAGCTTCAAACAGAATATACGTATCTGTATAAAAATTAAACAAAAAGAAAAGAATAAAAGCCATGTTTGTTGAAAAGTTAAACACAAAATAACTGTCTTAATTTAGCTTACTTTCTATGACTAGGCATGGTTTTTACAAAATAATGTTTATAATAATAGGTTAAGCTGATTTTCCTAGCAGAGCGGCATAATAAGTAAAAAAATGTAAGGTCCTAATCGCGTGCTATAAGTACTACGTAGGTTATCAATGTAAACTATACGAGGCACAGAAATGACAAGTACTCGTACAACATCATCTTAGTTTACGCATCAAATTATCTGACACAAGGATTTATAATTTCATACCGCTTCTGTTTTTTATACGTCATCATTATCAGCCGGAAGACGTCCACTGCAACACATTTGCCTCCCCTATAAAACGCCACTTGGACCGGTTACTAGCTTCCTGCATCCAGCGATTCCCCGCGGTTTTGACGAAGTCGTCGGTCCACCTAGCGGGGGCCGGCCTACATTCGTCTTCGTTTTTATACGTAGTGAAGAGAAACTGCTGTTTAATCTGTGGAGATATCGGCAGAATGATGGAAGGTTATTTTCTGGGCGTGATATAGGATTTTTCGCACGTTCGTTATCTTGGCAGATTTATGAAACGTTCCTGTTGCGGGTGGATGTTTTTTTATGAGTGTGTCGTCGAGTCTTTTCAGTTGATGACTGGAGCAGACAAAAGTGACATAGAGCCGCCATTTTTTTCGGTTTCAATGAAAATTTGTTACCAATCGAGATACATAATAACCCTACAGATCATACATAAATCATGTTACTCGAATGTTTTAATAGTAAAAAGATTTTAGTAAAATGTCTATACTTAACTCCAAATAGAAGACAAATATGCTTGGAATACTCCACTTCTGGCAAGTTGACATCTGCCACCTATAAAATGTAATAATAGTAGTAGTACCTAAGTAGCAACATTGTAAAAATCTATATGAAAAGAATGGCCCCGAGTCATTGCCGCTTTTCTCGGTAGGCTCTACATATTTTGGAACGCAGCGGTAAAGTCTTTAAAGTACATTAGTGAATAACTCACGTTCATAAGTGCGTCTTTGATGCCTAAATTGAGTTCATGATTGTTTATTTTATTTTATTATCTTCGGGGAGCTTACAGCTATAAGTGCAATGATACATGGTAATTAACAATGTACAGAAATTTACAAGCCTTTTTGACTTTGACTCCATTTTAGAAATTCTAAGGCTCAATATTATAAACTAGCTATAACATAAAACAAATACTACACAATAGAACGGAAACTTCCGCTCCGGACGGCCTCGAGGTCATTATATACAAGAATATTAGCCTACACGTTAAACGGGATACTCAGTCGGGCTGTCATGGCCGGCTGTGTATTATTTATTCTTCTTATAAGGTAGAGTTTTGCTCGGCTGTTTGACAGAATTATGTTAAGTGCGCTGCAGTTATAGCACAGATTACGTTATAGTTAGATCAATATTTTTTTGGTAGTTTCGAGAGTTTTGAGTCGGAGCTGGACACGCATTATTATAAAATCGTATATATAATAACTATAATTTTTGTTTAGTAAATAGTTGCAGCGTTTGTCAACAGACTATTAAATAAACTTATTTTAATAAGCAACTACTAAACAAGATACTAAACTAGATATGATGAAGTGATTTTGTGATCCGCACGTGGAATGATTCTGTTTGTCTCATGTCCGTTTTAAAAAACGCTGCAAATGTGGGTAGATGAATTTGATTTGTACTTGCACAAAATATTATAACCAATAATAATTTTAATGGCCTGAATGTATAAGTAAAAAGTTAAAAAGCGTTGATATAAACTAAACTTGGTACTATTACATATTCTCTTCCCATAGTCACCACTTTCTTAGTGATAGTGATAAAGATGTCAACACGATAAAGTCACGGTAAATTCGCACAGTATCACACCGAATAAGTAATCATGCACTGGCCACTGAGGTGGTACCAACCAACCGCCTCTTCCACTTACCAACTTTAAAAGCAGGTTTCAAAGCCTCTTGTGATTCCCAACCTAACGGTGAGGAAATATTCTTCAACGCATTCCCCTCACGGAGTAATATGCAGCTTTGATATATGTATGTAGAGTTTTTCACACGTTCGCTGTTCGGTCCACTCTTGGCAGATTTATGGAAGCTATGCAGTTGCGGCGAGATAAATGTGAGTTTGAGCACTTTCAGAATAATAAGGCCCGAGCTGAATGAGAAATAAATTGGACCGTGGGCATAGAATTTTCGATATTTTTGTGGATACTTGACATAGTTTGAAAAACAACGGGTTTTGTATGAACACTCTATCTATCAGATAGAACTTGTTTGGATGTTGTGCAATGACAACTGAAAAAATATAAATACAAAGTTCGTTAAATCTATTCATGATTGACACTATATAAAACAACCACCGATGAAAAATTCACTTATTTTCTATGATCCATAATGCAATGCCCGAGTTGATCCTTCTAAACGCAATCAAATATATTCACTATATTCCTTACCAAAACTTGTTGGGATGAGTGGTAGACTAGATTATTAAGTGATAATTTGCAAATCATAATAAAATTATTATGAGCATGTTGCTTGATGTGCAAATGAAAAAATAAACAATTCTAATGCTTTTCATCTGGTGATACTATTAATTAACTAACTAATTATTAAATTTAAAGCTTTTTGATTAATAATTATTGTCGGAACGAGTACCCCATCTCATTAGACTAGGCGAGGAAACTTCGTACTACTTTTTTTTTTTTTTTTTTTATTAATAAAACTACGCTCCACAGACTCCAGGGTCCGTGCCTTTTTTTAACTTACAGATTTTTGACAACTTACTTATAAATTTATAACATACAACAAAATACATACATGAGGAACATATCATTTTTTTTTTTTTTTTTTTTCATATAACATAATACACTTAAAGTTATTGATACATTTTATTCTGAGTTACTACTTAAATACGTACTACTTAAATAATCCTAGTCTATAAAACATTGTAGTACATGATTGCCGGCACACATATCCATAAAACAGGTTTAAAAACTTTTTCTAGTCTATAGCATCAGTTACGAAACTCTTTACAGTTTCGGAGAGATAAATAAATCTTTTCAACGCTTTCAGTCTAATAATAACGTACATAATTTTTCAGGATAATTCAAAGAAATTGCCAAATAATAAAAACTTAATAGTCGAAGGTTCTCTTGACGGAATACTATTAAACGACAGTTTGCTGCAACCCGCGTCTTACACAATGTGAACGAGTGAGCAGAGGTCAAATGTCACTGTCAAACGTAAAGTCTTGTGAGGTGTAGGTATTATATTTTCATATTAGGTACTCTAATTTGATTCCATTACTATACTCATCCTTCAGGGATTTAGAAAAATAAAGGCGAACCATTCTATTTTCTTATCCAGTAAAAACTAGGAATTGGTCATAATATACTAAAACCTGACACTGACAGAATAACATCTTGCACCTTTAGACAACCAAAGAAGAAGAAGAAGCGCTGCTTAGCTCTGCCTTGTTATACGTACTATTTTGTCTTTGGTATGAATTTAACCCAGCCAGATAGACTCAAAGCAATTTTTCTTGTTTATAGAAAGTACTTAGGACTTAGTATAATACATACTGACTTACCAGTACAGTTCTGTCAATTCTCCATATGTACCTTTGTATTTAATTGCATTCGAAGCGGCTCCTAGTCTCATCTCACAGTATTGGCATTAATTAGAACTTGCCAAATATAACAACGTATTATTATGTGCTAATATTTACTTATCATAAATGAATCTTCACGAACTGTTTGCGTGTAGTTAAACATACCAGTTACATTGTGTACATTTGTAATTAATGTCAGAGATTGACTTGTTTAGGAGTCTATGTAACCAATTTGGTAGACTAACATAGGCGCATTCCTGAATTACGAGATATGCCTAGGCACGAAACTGTTCTTGTAAGTGTAGTAGTGTGAAACTATGTTATGTTAGATAACTGAACTTGCCTATGCGGTTAAATTATGTTTTGATAACATCATAATAACTAAAGCATTTTTAAAATTCTTTATTTATATATACAACAGTTATTTTAAACATAACTAATCTATAATGCTAGCAGCATTGCCACGCTGGATGGCTATGCATATTTTTTGCCCAAAGTTTAGCGCCAACATTTTTATCGCCTGTATTCTCAACCAACCTTTCGGCCAGATACATTACGCTACTGAAGCATAATATTATGTCATTTACTTTATTTAAATTTTTTGGGAAACCTACTAATGGCATTTGAACTCTGGACACCTGCAGGGCTATTATGCATCTCAGTTGCTAACAAATTTTGATTGAAATCTTAAATAATGGCCGCTCTATGTCTGTTTTGACAACTTGGGTAAGCAAAAATGTTAGTAAGTTGATCACTGAAGCTGACAAAAGTGACATAGAGCGGCCATTTTTTCAGATTTCAATCCACATTTGTTAGCAACTGAGATACATAATAGCCCAGCTGAAGTCATTTTTACAGCTATGCCAACGAAGTTGTAGTGTCTTTTTTAGAAGATGTGATATGGCATTAGGTAAGGTGTAGATTAGTTGCATTTATTGTTGGGATTTCATCTATTTTAACTATTAAAGTTTCGTATTTAAAAATTATTATTGTTGTGTCTATACTTTCCATGTTTAGGAAAGTATAGAGTTAACTAAAATCTTCTGATAGAGTTCACGGGTTTAGAACCGTGCCCAGGCACGAAGAAAATGGGAGTCGTTTATTTAATAGCCATTTTGGCTAAGACAAACCGGCTACTCCTCAGATAGCTATTAGCTAATGATTACAAATGACTTCGAGAAATAATGGTTACCGATACATAGCTCTTTTAAAACGAACTTAGCCTCATTTGGCTGGAATTGGTTGTTATTTGCCAAGTTTAATTATATTTAAAGTGGATCTTGTGTGTTCTTGTTATTTATTATCATTAGTATCTTTTGCATAATTTATACCAGCATAATCTCTTACTTACGGCAACATTTACTAAATAGTAATATGAAAATTGATATATAAAAGTTGAGTGATAACTCAACTTCGCAACTTCAGAGGGAACAATTGAGGTTACACTCGTAGTCCCACTTATTTGACCCTCGGGGGCTACATCGGACGGTATTCCTCCTGCATCTTCTGACATTCCGTGCCAGCCGCTATGACCGCTGGGCCACCGAGGCGATCCGTCCACCGAATATCCAATTTAACTCTCTAATTGATTTTAACAGTGGTCGTTTTGGGGACTTCTACTGCCTGTTAAAACCTAGCAAATAGATAGTTGTATATGTGGGAATATCATGGTTCATGTTGTAACATAACATCCTTTAGATTCATCAAACAGTTATATGAGATGTAAACACGTCCAGGTTCTTCCTATTATTTGTGTCATATTTAATGCATTGTAAGAGAGGTGCGATCCTATTAATATTTAACCTCACCTACTATTAGTCCCACTTCTAAAGAAGCATGACCCAACGTTCACAGAAAAATATTGTCAAAAGTAACTTACTGAATATATAATTTACTGTTTCTAGTAATGCTCACCACCTGGATAACTGAAAATAAAATACTGATTATTATTATGACACAATGACAAAATATCTTCTTTTCTATTTCCAGCGACCTATCGCTCCCGCAACCGCCGCCAGCTCTCATACAGCGAGCCAGCCGAGCCGTTTGATGCCATAGAAGTTGAGAAGTACATCGTCGGAGAATTCGGAGCCAAGGCTTGCGTCTTCGAAAGGGTTTGCGCACATTACGCAACCAGAGCAAGAGCGCAGCCTAGACCACAACTGGATTGGCCTGATGTGTTCAGGTACGGTAAATTATATCTGATATTTTTCTAAGATCACGTCTTTGTATCTATCAGAGAACTAAGAAATTGATTTAATGGTATATTTTCAAATCATCAAAGTGATGATGCTGTTGAAGTTGAGGAGTAAACAGGTATAGGCAGCAGCATAGTTGGCCTTGAAGCCAACACTTAAGTAAAATACAAGTTTGGTATACATTTGCAAGACCGCAGAACCTACACTATGAATAAACTTAGTTTCAAACTTGAGTTTTCGAGGAGTATAGTGTAATCATGTTTAGCTTGGTAATCATATAATAGGTACATTATTATATTTATTCAACATTTCGATATACGATGGTGAACGATGATATAGATGTTCTAGAAGATGCTCTATTCACTCTTCTCTTGAAGATGTCCATAAAGTTCAAGCTGCATCAAATTTTTGTTACCATACGTAAGCTACAGCTGCCTTCCAATTAATATTAGCCTTGACACCGAGACCTAGTTTACTAATGCATCGACTAATTCATCAACTTTCATAATCCAAATAGGAGTCATAAATTCAAGGGTATCAAAACAGACACAGGTCAATTTTGGACACGGTGTCGCGTGTCCGATGCTGCAAGTCGGTCGTCGAGGTAACGATGAGATGGCTGCGTCATTTTGTGACATGAATATTTTTCGTGTTCATCCTTACGTCCATACTCATATTGTAAAAAAGCGTGTAACTCTGTCCTCTGTCTCTGTTTGTTTCTTACCTTATCACGGATGAACTAATCCTTATAAAATTTGGGAAGGAGATATGTTATATCCCGTGAAAAGACATAGGTTAGTTTTTTATCATCATCCCACAACCCAATAAAACCAATAAGCCTGTTGCAAATAAACATGTCATAGCGGCATCAGTTTCAAGGGCGTTGACCAATATACAGGTCAGTAACTTAGTATTGGATGGCATGTCGCATGCCAAAGCGGTAAGTAGGACATCGATGTAATGCCTGCACGCAATCGTATGGGTCATCGTGGACTTGTCCGACCACTGGTAACTTCGGCTTTAGTATATTGTGTTACGTGGTGGTTAAGTCATCGAGTGACGTTGTGAATGCTTGTAGCGGGTTTCCCTGTTAAGTGCTGGTTGTTCGCATAGATAGATAGATAGATACCTGTTAGAATTCCTTTTGAGCGAGACAGAAACGAAATTTTTTCTATACGATATTAGAAGACGGTAAAAGCATATAAATGACGAACTACACTGCGCCCGAAAACCTGGAACATTATGCTGTTAAGTCTCATGTGCTTTCCACCATGACCTATACCCTTCCAACCAGAACGCAGTATTGCTACTTCTATATACTGCTTATACAATGGCATACTTAATACGCTTCGCGGAAGAAATAGAAAATATGTTAAATAAGGTTAAATGCCAAAAAACACATATCACATAAAATCACAAAATGCTGACAGATCCAGGTGGAGCTTCAAGCGCCATCTTTAAAAAGAGTTTAGGCTGACATCTCGGAACCTATTCACTTTAGGGCAAAAATTATATTGACCATTATTGTAGAGAATACAATTTTGCATCTTTTATTGCCCGTAAACTTTTTTGTAAAATTTAACGTTTATGATTTTTGGCCAGTTAGTAAAGAGTAGGTAGTTATAAAAAGTAAACTGTCATGGACACAGGCGCATGACTATACACTATAGCCCGTTTCGTCACCTAATTGCACTGAAACCCAAAGCTCTAAAATGAAGTTTTGTGTGGCATTAGTAACGATTCACTTGTTCAAAAAACTAAACTAAACTACCGAACTAAAAATATATTATGGTGGTCCTTATTATGTTAACACTAAAATCATTTAATATTTAGAATGACACTTCTAAAAATAGGATTTTTCTATTCAATTTTGGGTTGTTTTAGTCAGTTTAGCGAGCACCAAGCGCAAGTTATGTGCCGACTAAACTGTCTAAAATATGCCCACAATTGAAAAGAAATATCTAATTTTAGCTGTCATTAAGGAAGTATTATACTAATTTGGATTTTAGCCTAAACAAAATAAGTACTGCCATAATTTAGAGATTTGTATTATGCTGTCTGCGCATGTTGTAGAGACATTGTAGGTAATTCGCGGTTGCAGAACACTTAAGTAAAATTCTCTCAACTACGGTAGTTCAAATTCTCTTTACACTAAAATCTACAACCGTTACAACACTTAGAATGACAATTCTAAAAATATAACTATTATTTTCATATGTGGGTAGTTTTAGATCAGTTTAGAATAGTTTAGAGGACACAAAGTTACATGACGGCTAAATTTGCAAAAATCGCAAATTTAAGAACGGCCAATCGCAAGCGTTAAACAAGTTTGGACGTTAGCTTGAATAGAATTAGAATTGCCATAGTTCACTAAAAATTGATTTTACTTCGTTAGTTCTGAACAAGCGAATCCTACCTAGCAATTAAGTCTCATTCATCTAGTCAATTCACAAACTATCAAATAATATTTTTAATATTACATTTCAAAAAGAGTTTTTGATAAATTAATTCCCCTAGGGGAATTAGCGCAGCTAAATAAGGCACCGTCAGATGGATTTTTCAGCTAACTGCCATAAACGTTGAAAATGTGACATTATAAAGTTATATAACCGTGTGTGGTGAACTATCATCCGCTCACGATGTCCGAGGCTAACCGCCATTATGCAAGCTCACAAAACACTTTCACTGTTGTTATTCTTCAATCAAAAACACACCTTAATGCAGAGAAATATGGTCTCATTATTAACATTAATTCTATATACAGTTTCTTCTAAGATTACCGTAAGATAAAAATATTACCTATCTATTTTGAGATGTATGTCTTAAGAAATAAAGACTAATCTTTGTTACCCAGGCACTTTTGAAAACCAATTTGTAATGTTAGTGGGTTTACAATGATTATTGTGGAGATGTGGTTCCGTATATATACACCACTATTATTTTATTATTGTAAGAACATTACTTACATTACAGATGAGTCGGAAGTGGTTTTTCCTGTCATTACTTGTTATATCATACTACTTATGATAGCAAGTTAATATAACATTAAATGATCAAATGGTACTTTTATTGACCACGATTATGGTAAATATAAAATTGTTTAATTTTCCATATTGACAAGACTAGGGTAAAATGTCGGGTGGCCCCGGTTTTTGTCTTAGACCAACCCGTGATAGACAACGCGCCGTGTATCCACTGGTCATTTGGCGCAGTTGTTAATAACCCTTTCCTGAACTGAGGTCCCGTGTTCGATACTGAAACATTAGCGTGCATGAACATACCTATCAGGCCTGTGTCTGGGTGTGAATTCTACTGATATTATAAACGCGAAAGTTTGTGAGTATGGATGTATGGATGTGTGGATCTTTGTTACTCTTTCACGCTCAAACGGCTGGGGAAATTTTGATGAAATTTGGTATGGAGGTAGATTAGGCGCTGAATTAACATATAGACTACTTTTCATCATCATTATCATCCATAACCACGCGGGGAAAAAAGCGTAATATGCTTGCCCACAGCATAGACGAAATGATAAGATATCCGCCTACGACAAGATCGTAATGATGACAGTTCTGTCAAAGTTTGTGTCAGTTTCTGATAGCTTAGTAAAATCCTCACAGAGATTTCTTTATGAACCATAATAATAGAAACCTCAAATTTGTATGTAAGTTTATTTGTAACGAATGGGCTCACAAAGTACTGGACCGATTTCTAAAGTTCTTTCACCATTGGAAAGCTACATTCACCCTGAGTAACATATGCTATATAAGATTCATCATCATCATCATCATCCATCACGGCGCGGGTGAAACCGCGGAGAGGAGCTAGTATACCCATAAAACTGAACACAACTTTTGTTTAGCTGGCATATTATGTATCGCAGTTGCAATCGAATGGTGATTGAAATCTTCAAAAATGACCGCTTCATGTCAGCTCCAGTCAGCAATTTACTAACATTTTTGCTTACTGGAGTTGTCAAAAGTGGCTTAAAGCCGCCCTTTTTTAGATTTCAATCTACATTTGTATGTGTTGTTACGTAATTGACCTGCTGGTCTTCGGGATTTCGGATTTCTCTGTTACTTGGATTACACATAAGTTTATTTTTATTTGCAGGCAATACAAACGGTCTGCGGATCAGGCCAAAGAGTTCTACCTTCTCAGCGTTTTCATGGGAGACATAGTGGGGTCGCCGCTGCTCTGTCACCAGCTCGGCAAGCGAAGAGGATGTGATGATCAGTTCCTGGGGAACTAATAAATAGTATATACTAATGCTCTATTTATAAGACTCGTTATTTGAAGTGATTCCTAAACGAATTTCGCTTAGGTACTTTTCAAACTATGTATAAAATGTAACGGTTAAGTAATTATAAAGATAAAGGGGCGTTCCGATAAATCCACTACCTTTTACTACAATCTCGTAAATGACTACAACGATTTTAATGAAATTTAGTATGCAGAAGGTTTTGGGGGTCGTAAACAGATCTAGCTAGGTTTCATTTATAAAAAACGTTGTTATCCGCGTGTATCCAGGCAATGAAAAACTGCAACAATATAATTATGGCAACTAAGGCAATAAGCTTAAACAACAACTTAACTATTTTACCGACACATCAACACTAAAAGCTACTTGACAATAGATGGCGTTATTGTACAATTTATCTAATACAATTTCCAAAAACACTCGATTTTCAAGGAAAACACAAGGATAAACAAGGATTAAATAGTAGTTACTTTGGTATGTAAGATACGTAATACGTATGTATCGTTATTACATGTGAAAAAGTCGTGATTCTAGGCCACGAAACTATCGCTAATATACGTACAACGAGCAAAGATTAATGTCAATTATTTGTATTTAAATATAACTTCATAACGACATTGTAAATTGGACAGTTATAAAATGCAATATTTTAAAACAAATCCGGCCATCATCTCTCTCCTAGTTGTTTAATGGGTTGGTATAAAATATGATTATTTTTCCCATTTTGTTAAAGGGTTTAGTTTATGTTTTGTATAATATCACCTATTGGCATGATACAAAATAATAATAATAATATAATATGGGACAACATTCACACAGAGGTCTTCAGGTCCCAAACTAGGCAGAGCCTGTACTATGGTAACCTGATGACTGATATACATACTTAAATACATATACACACCCAGACACAGGTCAAACAGACATATTCATGCACACAAATGTTTGATCTGTCCGGGGATCGAACCTATACCAGCGGCTCAGAAGGCAGAGGTGCTACCAACTGCGCCAACCGGCCTGTCTATCTAATATATCTAACGGCCGGTCCCAATAATCTATCTATCGCCGGTTTACCTTACTAGAGATAGATATTTGACACTTTTTGTATGAACGTTATGTCAAATTTCTATCGGTAGTAAGGAAAACCGTGGATAGATAGATTATTGGGATCCTCCATAAGCCTACTGGCTTCTTGAAAGTTCTGGCGCTCTACCACCGGACGGTAGGTAAATGTACAAATGACCACATAAAGTTCTAAAACCATTTAAAATGTATCCATTGATTATAATTGAATTCAAGCTAATGAATATTATGAATTTAAAAAAGCAGTTGGTGGCACTTTAATTGAAATGCATTGGTTTAATCAGCCTTAGCACGTATGCTGGAAACTATTATCTACCCAATGTCTACCCAAGATACAAAGGCCGTAGCACAAACAATTTGCGAACGTAACGTATTCGTAATGAAAACGTCAACGCGTCAACAACTGTGAGTTATACCCACGGCACGTAACTCTAGCGCTGAGCGAAATGTGGAGGGGATAGCTGCGCATGGGTACAGTCGCGCACATGTGACAGAGAGAGACAAGAGTCTCTCGTCTTCGATGTGACAGAGAGAGACAAGAGTCCTTCGTCCCTCTAGCCCCCCTGTGATACCCAATTTTTGACTTCTGCACAATAACGGTCAGCGCTAGAGTTACGTGCCGCGGGCTGTATCCGTGGTCCAGTTGCCTTAGATAAATATGACAGTTTGTATTGTTTCACGTGAACGATACATAACGTTACACTTACGCTGTTATTCGTGCTAGGCCCACTGAACTATTCGAAACGACAGAATTGAAATTATCGTCTTAATTTGTTTTATTTTAATTATGATCGCAAAAACCTAAAACATACAAAAGTTTAAGAGGCTATTACTAAACTTGATATGGTAAAGTTATGTTTTTATATTGTATTAAGATATCTTTGTAAGTTAGGATTAGTTATAAATGGTGTTGCGATTTTTACTTTATTATTTAGGTTATAAATTTAGATGTTATTTATTTAAGAAAAACGATACAAACCACATCAAAACAAAGTGATTTAAATGCTAAGTTACCAAACTATTTTTTATTAGATTATAGTAATTAATAATTAAAAAATACGTTAAAATATACTAGCTTTTACCCTGCGACTTCTTTTAGATTTTTTCCTCTTGACAGGTTATTTGTTTTTTCTTTAGATTACTACTACTATTAGCTTTACAGCTCCGGGGCAAAAATGACTATCGGATAGGACAATTTTTCAGGGCATATCAAAGTAGCATATGTTCAGGGGCCTTACTATGAGCTTTTAAAGCAGGACTTCTAGAAAACTGCCCGGCTTATTCGTACCATGACAACGTTTAGGCCTGTCCAGGCCTACTATTTAAGAACCGCAGAAAAACCGTTCACCTGATTTTTTTGTATGGACTCTCGTTAACATGACGCTCTAAATCCTCTCAGTTTATCAGCTTACAAACGTAGACGTCTGCAATGTTGGTTAAAGTAAATTGTTAGAATATCAGAGAAAACATTATCCGTTCACCTTTGCGAAAACAATGTTCAAACAGTTCACTTAAATGAGCGTCATGGTATGATTTCATTCAAAACTGTTTATGCCAGGTTTAAGAACTGCACGGCACTTGCATGGTTTTTAAGAAGCTGATAGTAAGGCCCCAGGTTCATTATCTGGCCGGTTGGAGCAGTTATGGTATGGTTAGCAACACTGGGTTTGAGCCGCTGACCCCGGATTCGATTCTCGGACAGGTCAAACTTTTGTGTGTGTGAACATGTCTGTTTGACCTGTGTCTGCGTGTTTACATGTGTTGTTGTTTTTGTATATTGTACAGGCTCCGCACAGACCAGAAGATCTTCTGTGGATGTTGGTCTCATAATCTTGTTATTATCTAATGTTGAAATTTGTAAGATTTGCAAAATCAGTTCAGTTGTTTTTAAGAGAATAATAACACACATCCAGTAGAATTTTGCATTTATATCGTTGTAATGCGAAAGTATATATGTATGGATGGTTTGTTCATCTTTCATGCCCAAAACTTTTAAACATACTTTGATAAAAATTTTTGCATAGGCCACTTGACTTGAAATTGCACATCTCATTAATATTATAAATGTGAAAGTTTAGATGGATAGATGGATAGATTATAATTGTTACTCTTTCACGCAAAAACTACTCAATGGATTTTAATGAAATTAGGTACTTAGATAGATGAGACGTTGAAATAACATATAGGATACTTTTTCATCATCATCATAATCATCCATCACCACGCGGGTGAAACTGCGTGGCGCAGCTAGTAGGCTGTATTTTTATTCTGAAAAGTGTTTCTGCGGTGCGAGTATGGTTTGATAGAATAAAATTATCTAATATTATCTTTAAAACCAGCCCGCGATCTAGCTATGGTGGGCTGGTTTTACCGATGGTCCCAGATCCATGCTAGAGACAAAGTAAAATAGCTGATATAAGTAGTTTATCGATTCGATAAGTTTATCATGAAATCCATTCTCGCATTGCTGATATGAGAGTTATATACCGCCTGGGTGAAGCTAGGGTCAAATAAACACTTATTTACTTTTATATAGTAATCAATTTCACATTTGTTCAAGTTATGATCATATTTTGTTTAACCTTCGTGAATTCTTCCATTTAGTTGCCACAAGACTAAAATGCGAATGCATATTCATATTGTTTTGTTACAATTTTTCACAACGAAATTAGGTTTAACTATAGTTATGTAAGTTTTGTATTTAGTTTAATTAGAGCTAGTCATATTTGAATATTAAAAATAAATAATTTGTTGTAGACGTCGCTCGTTTGATTTAAATATGAATATTCTAATTGACCCACAATGTTTGCGTTTCTTGGTATTAGTATCTATGTTTTCTTGGAATTATTAATAATATTATGTTATTGGGTCTATTGTGTTTTTATGTTATTGGGTATATTGCCCATAACGAGTCTACGGCTTAAACATTTAATTATTAATAAGGCAGAACGAGGAAGTAGGTATAATGTACCTACTTATAACATAATTACACATTATACTAGCAGAGCTTAATACTAGAAACTAATATGAAAGGTTTTGTTATATGCTGTCGCCAAAGGCTTGGGCTGCGGTATATAAACCCTCTAATAAATCTACAATACACTATTAAGATTCGTCGGGTAGGTATAGACGAACTTGCCCGGATAAATTGCAACAAGTACTTAAGCTTGTCAAACTGTTCAATAGACATCGCTTTGTCCTCATACGACGGTTACAATCAAGAAGAGATTTAAATTTGATGTTCGGATGGGTCGCCTCGGGGGCACAGAGGTCATGGCGTCTGACACGGACTGTCTGAAGACGCGGGTTCGAATCCCGTCCGTGGATGCGAGTTTTTCTCTCTTAAATTGTAATATTTGGTCTCGCTAATCAGGCTAGTTAGTGCTTTATAATAAAATTATGAAGGGCATCATTGCGACATCAATACGAGAGCAAAGTATTAAAAAAAATCTTCTTTCGTTTGGATATTTTTTTTATAGTTTTAAATCATATAGAGACTTTAAAAAAATCAATGCCCCGGACTTACCGTTCGTCCGCCTAGGTGGCCACTAGGCCATGACGTTCCCGCCATGATGATGACGATGACACGGATCGTCGTTGGCACGGGAAAATTCACATCCTCCGAATATTTACGTTACAATATTAATTGTAACGTAAAATACATGTTGCATCCATCCAAACAAACATACTTTCGCATATACTTTAATAATAATAATATGGAACAACATCCACTCAAGGACTTCCTAAACTAAGTAGAGCCTGTACCTATTATGGTAATCTGATGACTATATGCACTGGTCAACAAGATATGTTTAGCTCACAAAATGTTTGACCTGAATGATCGAACCTGGGACCAGCGGCCCAAAAGCAGGTGCTACCAACTGCGCCAACGGGCCAGTCATGTACGAGGTAGGTACTGTGTGTTATAGAGTTATACATAATAACGTACTTTCTCGTAATGATCCCCGCCGTCTCAAGCCAAATTAATCATCGATGTCACAAGATTCAATCAATATTTCTCAATAAAATAAGATAGACTTTATGGCTACAAAGCTGTTCACATACGAAAAACTACGAACTACGGAATCAGTAATTGCTATGTCATTGTATCGAACTCTCATGTCCCATCGCGTGTCGCGCGTACACCATGTGTAACGTTTAAAAAAGTGCTAAGCCTTGTCGCGCATACACAAATTGTATAGGTACACATTTTTAGACCTTGAGTTTGTAACTAATTTTATCAGATCCAATACACTCCACCGGTATAAACTTGCTTAAGTTGGTCAAACTATTCAAGAGTAGTATTTTTTATTTGAACTTTTATGTGTAGTTTGGAAATAAACCGAAAAACGCTAGACACGGGACGGGATATTTAGATAAAATAATATTGTACAATGAAAACAAAAAACCGAGTTACATTGTATGAATGACGATATCTACTAAAAATTTTAAGAACCGATTTTATGTTGATGATCAATTACAAATTTACGAATGAGAACCGCATGAGAAGCAACAGCTTTCAAATAATAAAATATTCATCAAATTCGATTCACTTATAAAAAAGTTCTGAGGTACCTAACACATTAAATAAAATACTGTCCAGTTGACAACCTCCTTTTGGGAAGTCGTTTGATAAGATTATTTTTGGAGAGAAGGAAAGTTGAACGGATTAAATCCTCGGAGAAGTTAAATAAATACTTCATCATATATAACGCAAGAACCCAAGAGCTTTAGCCGGGATCAAAAGATATCCAAAATGTTCATCACTAATATAAATTTACTAAATTTGCTCAAAATTCTTGCAGTATTGGAGAGTACACGGACAAAAGGGGTTTGACCTATCCTACAAAGAAATATTTTCTTCGTAGGATTTGACAGACTTACAATAATCGTCATTTTTTACTTCTGCAGTGCAAGTAAGTAGGTATAGGTACTTCGTCGATTGATAAATTCGTTATAGTTATAACACCGATAAAAGGGTTTTTAGGTAAGTACTAATATTGGCAAATAGGAAATTTGTATTAATAAAACCAATTCTGTCGACGTCGAATTGTCGAATTTATCAATCGAAAGAGTAGGTACCGTACTTGCACTGCTGTGTCGGTTTAAAAACTGTAATTAAATATAATATAAATATTACGCGTCTCGTTCTCAGTAAGTATACTTAAATCTACCTACGTTTTAAAACTAGTATGTAAGTCAATTTAATTCACTTTGTTTATTATACTTAATTATACAAAAAGTAACAGTAATGAGCGCCATCTATTGTAAAAGGTGTCAACCAATAGCTTCTACGTCTACCTTTCAACGGGCGAAAGTATTCGGAACAAATAAAATTCAAGAGGTATTTCGTACACTGCCTACAAAGTATCACAATGTAGCGCTTGCTAGGTTCGCCCACAACTTAGTTACGCAAAAATCTCATAGATGGAGCGAATAATAATATGACATGTACATAGTGAAAATATATTTCAAATACTATAATGTTTTTATTGTTTTTCTATAAAGTATTTTTTAAAATTATTAGCAGAAGAGCCTCTTTGTATCTACCTGAAGAAATGAAATTAGCAAGTGGCCTGCATGACATAGGCATAGGTCACGCCGTATTTGGTTTAACTAGTGGCGTAGTGTAATTAATAGTTATGTAAACCATCTCTTAAATTGTTTTATTGGCTTTTCCGTTTTAATGATTTTTATACTATCAACCAATTGTTAATAACTGTACTGTATTTTGTGTACCTATGTTATTGTGTATGTGTTAATTTTTTAATTGTAGTTAAGAAGTTGAGTCTTAATTGTGATTGCCGGTGACTATAGTTCTTATATATAGTTCGTTCGTAGACGGAACGTCTACGGATCTCCTCATTTCTGATTCGATCAAGTAGAAAATTCCCGAGCATAGCCCATTCCATAACTCGTTATGCGACTTTCAGCTTGCTTATTAGGCCCATCAGTGTGATATGTCATCACTTGTAACACACATTGGTCAAAGACTTTTGCCTTGAGCCCTACTGCAGACTAATTCTACTATTTCCCAACCTTCATCAATCTGTTCTGCTGCAGCTGCTAGTTCGATAATTACACAATAAGCTATTATACCTATTACTTCTAGAGACAAGTTGGAACGTAACGTCATTTTAAACGCTACTAAATAGATACCACACACACACACACACACACATATATATATATATATACAGGGTTACTGGTTAAGTCGACCTAGATCCATTAAGAGGTTATAGTTCCCATCATTTTTGACTAATTTGACTATGAAACACCTCAGCCTAAACCTAACCGTTTTTGAGATATTGGACTTAGAAGGTTTATTGAAAAAATATGCCAATTTCTTAAGAATTGGCATTTTTTTGTCTTCTATGGCCTTATTTTTTTTCTAATTCCGATTTTTGAGTACTAGAGAAGTTCGTTTATTATTCTAAATGCAAAAAGTCCAAATATCTGAACCATAGGAGTCATAGTAGAGGACTGAAAGTGTAAAAAAGAAATAAATTTATAAAAACATTTTTTTTCTTTTAGCAACATTTTTAAAAAAATGTATGGCAGTTGTGCTGCAGATATGCTAAATAATATCTTTGTTCTATTAGCTATCCAACAAGGTATAACAAGCTAGGGGTCTTATCACAATTCTTAGAAAAAACTTTAATAAAAAGCTCACAGGTAGAGATAAAAAATGATAAAATGAAAAAATGGGACTTAAGATCAAACTTATCACCTGGGTCAGAAAATGAAATAAAACAATCCAAATAGTTATAAAACAACATTTATTGTTATTTTTACAAGTCCTGTTCCACATGACCGCCTCTGTTTCGCACACACACTCTCATTATGTGTCTCAGTCCACTTTTTACTACAGCAGTAAGTAGTTAAATCTCTTCTTATTTCGTTTGCTGCCGCAGTTATTTTCCGTCTCAACTCCCCAACAGATGCAATCGAATGATTGTCTTTGTAGACTAAAGTCTTCATGTGGCCCCACACATAAAAATCCATGGGGGTCAGATCAGACTACGAATGCAGTAGTAGCAATTTAGTTAGTGGAGTCGGCCCCATGATACCCTACTATGGTTGCGATTCACTTGTACAAAAAAACTAAACTAAACTACCGAACTATTATGGTAGACCTTATTATGTTAAGAATAAAATCCAAAATCATTTAACACTTAGAATGACACTTCTAAAAATAGGATAATTCTATTCATTTTGTGTTATTTTAGGTTAGTTTAGCGAGCACCAAGTTATGTAGATTCTAGAAGCATTCTCCTAATGGTAAACTATTTGAGCCAGAGGAGTCATAAGTGTTTTTATTCAGCCTTATAATATGTGGTTTTAACTTTAACCAGTGATTTCAAACATTAACTTTTACAAATGCACTACGATTTATTATATGTTTAATTATTAATTTATAATCAATCAAATATGTAGAAATGTCATTCCGGAAAACCACAGAAGAAATTAATTGTAGTTCGTAGGTAATTAGAAAGAAGCAAACATACGATGCAACGGATGTCATATAGACCTCTGATTACTGCGGTAATTAATGAACTACATTCAAACAGGTGATTAAAAGAGTTGTGATTAAAACCGAGACGGACAAGCGGAATTTCAAAACGGGGCTTTATGGGCTAAAAGCATGAATCAGGAGGCCGATTCTGCTATTTCACATTACAAAGATGCAACAGTATGGAAACTAAGGCTAGTTAAGACGCGGTCAAACCCCAATTTTAAAATAATTTACGATGCTTTACGTAAGGTTGAAAATCGCTTGTTAGATTGGACGATGTAATGCGAAAATGCGTTAATTTTGTACGTTTTCTTTATATCTTTCGATATATATTAACACAATTGAAAAAACTGCTGGTTACTACTTACTGGTGTTATCGCTGAAAATTCTGAGTGTTTGGACGTGAAAGTTTATTTTTATGCACCTATTTAGGATTTTTTTCTGCAGAGAGTGAGTAATATTTAGGAATTCTGTTCGGTTATTACTCTTTGCCTGTTCCTTTTCAAACCAAATTTTTTTTTCATACATTATTATCGAACTGTTTTGTTACACTCGATGTTTAAAGATTCTGCTTTTTACTATTATCAGGGTACGACCGCGCCTTATCAACTTATACGTGAACACTAAGTCTTGACGTGGCCTCACTACTATACTACACTACACGATGCACATGTTTGTGTGCGTGAGCCGTTTCGAACGTTTGTAGGTAGTTTTCGTACTGTTTCTTTATGTTTACACTGTGACATCGTTCAACAATCTATCCCGCTGCAACTGAAGTACGACTCGTTCGAATCCTGTTGTCATTCGATAATTACCCAAAAAGCCATTCAACTATTTCTATAGACAAAATTCGTTCAAATCGAACGTAATGTGTTTAACAAACATGCAAACCTCCCATCAGGTTTTTTTCCCCATTAGCCGTGCGATTCTGTAATAATTCGTGGATGCGCTCGTCGACGAGCTCACCGAGGTCAAATACTTTATGAGATATCTCCCTTGTACACAAGGTTGTTTTTCCAACGTTTCTTGTCTTCTCCTCATTTGTTTCACGGATGTTGTCAAAGATGCAACGATGTTTGCTCTTTGAGAATCGCACGGCAGGAACATAATGTCATCATCAAACACTAGATACAGCCGTGCGATTCTGTAATGATTCGTCGACGAGCTCACCGATGTCAAATACTTTATGAGATATCGCTCTTGTACATAAGGTTGTTGTCCCAACGTTTCATGTCATCTCTTCATTTGTTTCACGGATGTTGTCAAAGATGCAACGATGTTTGCTCTTAGAGAATCGCACGGCTGTACATTTCGTATACGTTATTCTCATTGTCATATACAAATATTAGTTAGCGTCGCGTTTATGTTTTATCGAGTACACATAATTAGTTTTGATAGATCGCTTGGAGAAAACCTAACTGCAGCTGGACTGTTCAAGTCCGTAGTTGAGTTTCGATTGCAAGTTGGGTATTGGAATCGGTCCCTAGGTGCTTTTCAAGATTTCTTATCTATATTTAAACAATCGTATGCATTATCAATCTGTATAGTTTATATACTTACACTATGTATTCATACTGACTTGTAACAACTATAATAGACTAGTGACTTTGAAATACTAAATATAAATCAGATTTTTTTTCATTCTAACGAACTACACTCATTAACCCTAGAAAGATAACCATATTCTATCTTACATAAAAGATAACCATGCGCTTCGGAGGCGCCACGGTATTCAAATGCTTATATTTAAATTATTTAGCAAGATTTGTGTGATTTGATTTTACAATTTAAATGGTATTATAGGTGACACATTTTTATAAACGAAAAATATTGTACTTTATATTTGTTTATTATTAATAATTGAAACCAAATGAGTAGATCTCTAAAAAACTAACAAAAATCACGAATATCGCTTAACTATCATAAAATATTGTATTTTACTATTAATATGTATAGTATAGGTCAAATATAAGTATAAAGTCTAGGCACAGATTACTTAATAGCAAAAATTTTTTTTAGACAGTCATACATACGAGTACTTTGATCTTGAAGATAACCATACGCCTCAGGAGCGCATCAACTCGTTCAACTCGTCATAACTCCAAAACAATAATACTTACCGCACAAAAACAGCTGACCCTCGACAAGGTTGACCGACGACTGATTTGGCTGAGAAGCGCAGATATACACAGGTTTCGTATTAAAAGATAAAGTACTATTTAATTCGTACGGGCGCCTCTGAAGCGTAGGTTATCTTTCTAGGGTTAACGTATCTTATAGTTGTCTGGAAGAGATCGCTCTGAACGATAATACACTGTGACACTGTTGATTTTAAGTATTTAATTGTAGTATGAATTTTTTTTGGTATACAATTGTTTCCTAACTCTTTATTTGTAATGTATGTGTAATGTAATGTTTCAAATAAAGAGTTAATCTTTATCTATATATCTATGTTTTTTAAATCTTTGTATTTAGAACAGAACAACCATATAATCACCTCTAAATCCGCCTAAATGTTCCAGTTGCAACCAGTTTATATCATAAATATTCATCAGATAAATATGCATAATTCATTTTATGCATTAATCAATTCAGAATGGCGTAGTTTTGGGACAAATTTCATTAGACTATCATAATAATAAATAATGCACCTACTTATGACGTTTCAGATGGGTTGCTGAGCGTAATAAGCTCTTCCGTTTGCGCGATTATAAGCGTTATTTTGATGTTGATTGCTTCGATATTGGCATCAACCTGCGCTAGGTCATCTTTAAACTGGCATACACATAGTTATGTAATTGCATAATTTGTCTACACTATATAATATTATAAAGAGGAAAGATTTGTTTGTATTGAATAGGCTCCGAAACTACTGGACCGATTAGAAAAAAATTTTCACCATTAGAATCCTACATATTCCCTGATGAACATAGGCTATATACCTAGTATTTAAAAAAAGTTAGGGATCCGTATGAAAACTTCGATAATGTAACCCAAGGTGTGGAAAAAATACCAAAAAAAAGTCTTTATATCAGATATGCGCGGAAACTATTGACCATATAATATTAGTCTATGCTATTGACAATAAAGCAAAGTGACGTACAGTTCGCATCAAAGCTGCATCATGCCTGAGTAACATAGTTATTACGCTATGATTCGATTCATCCTCGTCATCATCCATCACCACGCGGATGAAACCGCGGAGCGCAGCTAGTAGCTACTATACAGGTAGAAGTCAAATGGATACTTATACCGGTTCGATCTAGATTTCTAGATAGCAAACATTGCAATAACACTCAGAAGTTAACATTTTGTTCTGATTGAGACAAATCAATTCATGTTGTGCGCAAACTTGAGAAGAAATACTAAATTATATTAAAATAAATGGCCATCAAGTTTCTCACTAGGATTTTAACAGACTTGTACACAAACAAGGAAACATCTCATCGCAGGACACGATTAGTGCGGTGCGGCATAGACCATATATCCACTTGACTGCTCATACGGCTTCCTCTCAGCTGCCAAGACTATGACAATAAAAAGCTAACGTATTGAACCAACACGTCAGTACCAGTTTGACTTCGTGTGGAGAACAAGCGGATGAAAAAAATTTAAAACAAATCAAATTATGCCTTATTGTTCAGTAAAGTGGTACGGAAAAAACAGGCAGGCATCGAGGTATGCAAAGGATGGAATTATATTTCACAAATAATTTTAGTTTATTTATTATTGGAAGAAAACAAAATACACAAATGTAGTAATTAAACAGAGACTCAAAAATAAAAAAAATATGGGAACGCGTTGATGTCTTTTGCCATCCCGTACTGTTCTTTGCAGTTGTAGATAACGCCGTCTCTTTTACTCACAGGCACGTAAATTAGTGCCGTACTCTCATTAACGGGCAACTTATCGATTGAATATATCGACTCTGAGGAAAATAATTCTTCTATACAATACATTTATTACTTTAATTTATTTTAGTGCATAAAAATACAAATAAATATTCGGTGTTTTATTTATATTTAGATGTACTTTCACTTTATCTTCAATTATGTAGTAACATTTATATATCTTATCTAATAATAATGTTAATATACACGCGGAAAAAACCCGAGTGTAATATGAAACATAAATAATAATGATCTTAAAATAAAGTAGTATTGACATGTACTTAATATTTTTTTAATAAAACCACTATGTTTTATTTAAAAAACAAAACAAAACAAAAGGCACAAACACCTACTCTGTTTGTGTTACTAATTGGATAATTCTACTATTTCTTCTCTGCCCAGCTGGCATCGTTTTTATATGACTTAGACATCACACATAGTTTTTTTTACAGTAACATAGAACCGGCTTCTAAAAGTAAAAAGTGTGAGTCGGTCAAAAATATATATAATTAGTAGGTGTCGTCCATACATTGACAAATTTTACGGTCGTACAAATCCATTATTGTATGGAATGAGATGTTGTATCCTTGTATCCTAATGACTGTATAACATACAGTGCCGAAAAAGTATATAAATATGACGGCGTCGGCCGCCTATTGTGACGGAGCATGCATCATTATTTAATCACATTATGTGTAAAGGCTTTGGATACTTTGTACAATTAAAACTATTTTAAAATTATAACGATGTTGTTTTACTATGGTGAAAAATATATAATTATTTTATAGTGGTAAGTAATTAAGTACTTACATACTGAATAATCAATAAGCATACGATACACAGACAGTGATAACTATTTTAAAACGCAAAATAAACATGCTCAGATCGATGTGTTCTGTTTCACCGTGAAACATAGAAAGAAATATTTAGATAATTTCATTAATTGAAGTTTTGTTTACATAACCTTATTTGCTTAATACTTACATACTTATTTATATTTCGTTGTACATTTAAGGTAAACGATAACTTGTAATGAACTTTATCGACAATTAAGGTGATTACATAATGCTGTACCACAACACCATTTAGGTACTATGAGTAGGGCTACATTTTGAGCCGGCCAATCAAAATCCTTTTTTGTACGTAGCCCCCCGACCCGCAGTAGTGACTTGTGTTCTCAGAAGAAATTGAGCTACACGCAGTCAAGTGCATGTATGGTCTGTGGTACTAGCCTTTTAAAGTTATTGCCAAGCAGCAGTGACGAAGAAACTGACGGATACAGCTTGCCCGCACCGGTGACGTCACAACGGGCGCGGAGGGCGGAGTCGCGCTTGGTGCCCTCCGCCGCCGCCACCGCGGTTGCCAGTAGGTACTAGCGCGAATGCAGCCAAGTGCGCAAGTACTCCATGAAGAAGTGGCCTGGACGGTCACGAAACCGGTTGAGATATTCATACACACGATCGTACTACACATTTGTGCAGGTAATAACCGTCCAGCAGGTTTATGTTTACGGTAAAGAAAAAAACACCTAGTCATCATCATTATATAAGGTTTCAAACACTTCTGCATGAGTTAACATTATAAACGGGATGTTGACCGTGTAATCGTTTTTGTTTGAGTTCGCGATATTTCGGCACTGTTAAGAGCGCTGCGGCCATAAAACGTAACAAAAAGAGGGTAGATCGTTTTGTTTGTTTAGTGTCGCTCACTCGCATATCCTTAATTTTACTCGTGATCATGTCGCTTGCAACTGTGCCGAAATATCGGGAACTCAATCAAAAAGGATTCATCATCATCTCAGCCGTAGGACGTAGGATTTACCGAAAGCAATAGACCACCCAATGACTCTATTCGCAGATGATAGTACGGTGACAATTAATTGTGAAATTAAAATAACATATGAATCTGAAATAAATATGTTTAAATCAATAATCGATGGCAAAACGAACGTAATGCATTTTCGACAGCGTTCGGTTCAACCAAGTATAATGGTACAATACAACGGCAGCATTGTGCAGGAAGTTGAATCAACTAGATTTCTTGGCCTAACCATTGATAGAAAACTCAACTGGAAAGCACAAATAGAGGTTGTGGTTAAAATAATTAAGTCTTCAGCATATGTTTTATATAAATTGTTATTTATAATTAACAGAGACGCACTATCAACAGCTATATATACTACGGGATGGTAGTATCAGTTTTAGGGTATGGTATTATTTTCTGGGGGAACTCTACTGATAAAAATATTGTTTTCAAAGCCCAGAAAAGATGTATTAGAGCAATAAATTATCTATTTTGAAATTGAATTTGCACGCCTAACAGGTAAGGACATGTGATCTATTAATTAAGCCTTTATAAGATCTTGTATGCTTCTCTGTATGTTTTATACCTACCGTGTTCCTAGCACATAAATAATTTTGACTTTGACTTTGACGTCCACTGCTGAACATATGCCTCCCCCATAATTTTCCAAAAGGACCGGTTGGAAGCAGCCTGCATCCAACCTGCGACCTTTATCAGGCCGTCTGTCCACCGTATCGGTGGAAGACCTATGCTGCGCTTGCCGGTCCGTGGTCTCCATTCCAGAACCTTCCAGCCCCTATCGGACATCTGTTCTACGTGCTATGTGCCCTGCCTACTGCCACTTTAAGTGGCTAATCTTCTGGGCTATGTCGATGACTTTCGTTCTTCTACGGATCTCCTCATTTTCTAATTCGATCACGTACGGATGATTTGAACATTCATATAACTACAGGCTTGGGTAAGCACAGCTCCAACTTCAAGGCGGAATGTGTGGGGATGATCCAAGCGGCAACAGCAGCACTAAAAAGAAAGGTTGCAAAGGACAGCGCTGCAGTATTAAGAGCCCTACAACGGTACGATCACTCATCAGGGCTAATCAAACAGTGTCACAATCTACTGGAGCAAGTAAATAAAACCCGGACACAGCAGGTCCAGTGGCAACGATGCGGCAGACAAGTTAGCAAGGAGAGGTTCCAACTTATGTCCAAACGGACCGGAACCAATGATCCCGCTACCATTCAGCTAAATCCGAGCATGGATACGCGACACAACCAAAAGGAAACATCAAGCCTACTGCGCAAGTATCACAGATTGCAGACAGTCTAAAGAGGCCTTCCCGAAGTTCAACTAGAAGTACTCTAGAAAACTCCGCAATCTTAAACGTGACAAACTACGACGTATGGTCGGTCTTGTCACGGGACACTGCTCACTAAACAAACATCTGTTTATGTTAGGTACTACAGACAGCCCCCTGTGCCGAGGGTGCTTGGAGGCAGACGAAACGGCCGCGCACTTCATCCTGGAGTGCAGCAGCGTGGCGTCACAACGGTCAGAGTACCTCGGAACACCGAGGACCGTCCAGGAGGCCTGCACCGGCATCAGCGAGCTGCTGGCCTTCTTCAACGACATCGGGTGGCTGGACTAACGCGCACCACCCGACATCACGCACAAAGTGCCGCATCAAGACGGCATGGGTGCGGAAAATAGCCCGCCGACCAAGTACCAAGTACCAAGTACCAAGTAGCATAAACTGATATAATTTTTTAAATTGAACTTAATCTCGAATTCATTATTAAAAGGTTTATATTCAACATAATATAATCTAACCTTGTGATGTCGTATTCTCGGAGAAAATTATTGACTTGTTGAGCTCGATGGGCGGGCGTATTATCATCGACCAGTACAAATTGATGCCCATGGTGCACTCGGAATGGTCGGAACATTCCATCAATAGCAACTGCTCTATACATGTCTGCTGTCATGAAGAGTAACAGATTTAGATTTTTCAAAGTGATCGCAAACTTTTTTGATGTGAGTACATACAAATTATACGTGCGAATTGAAAAACTAGAGTAGACCGTCGGTAGATTGAACAAAAGTGACATCGTCCCTTTAAAATCAATGTGGTCTTGAATATTATCAAATTTTAAAAGGTATTTAAAGTTTCAGGCTTGGAAAACCTGCTCCTAACTCGATTAATCGATCATTACATATTTTTATCAATAAATCAAGAATTAACTTTAGAAATGGGATATTTACCATGTATAGTATTTATTGTGAGCTCTCGATATTTCGGCACAGTTGCATGAGCATTGTTCACGACTAAACTGAAGTATGCACGTACTTCAGTTTGCAATCTGCGGGTAGGTGTTGTTATGAGCAGAAAAAAAACAGTCTACCTTCCGTCTTCTCTCCTTCCTTTCACGTTTTTCATTTGAGTTAGTTCTTGCATTAGTGACCATTTCAGTTTCAAAACTTATATCAATAAATCACTTTAAAATATATGCATGATAGTTATGCGAACGGTAATAGTTTTCATCTATGCGAGTACATATCAATAGGGCAAAAAATAGCAGCTCTATGTCACTTTTGTCAGCTCCAGTAATCAACGTACTAACATTTTGCTTACTGGAGTTGTTGTTACCGTTTTCTTTTATCGTTCACGCCAAACAACAACTCCAAAATTTATGGCGGTGACATTACCTGTGGAAAAGTCACGTGACGTCGCACTAAGTTCGTAGACACTTTTGTCTGTAGCGTGTGCGTAAACACGCCTGTTTGAATTTTGTCTAGACCTGCTGGTGTCATACAAAAACTTAGCAAAAACACAGACAAACAATTTATTTAATGATTATTTTCATATAACTTTGAAATTTATAGAGACAAAAATTCAAATCCTCGGACGGGATTCGACCCCGCGTCTTCTGACTCTCCGTGTCAGACGCCATTGACCAACTAGGCCACCGAGAATCTGGTCCGAGCATCGAATTTTAACTCTCTATTTGACTAACCGTCTTGCGGGGACGGAACGACATCTATTGGACAGTTAACAGTACCATCCAACCGAAAGAAGCATTATTTAGAAATACTTGAACATTCGCATTGACATCGCAACCCTTGTGATTTTTATAGTATTACTTTTCAAAGCACTTACGCGACTTTAGCGATCTCAAACTTTGAAATTTATAGAGAGAAAAAAAGGTCTCGGTGGCCTAGTTGGTCAATGGCGTCTGACACGGAGAGTCAGAAGACGCGGGTTCGAATTCCGTCCGAGGATGTGAATTTTTCTCTCTATAAATTTCAATGTTTGAGATCGCTAAAGCAGGCGTTAGTGCTTTGAAAAGTAATACTATAAAAATTCATATAACTTATTTAAATTATTAGGAAGGTCTTCACATATTATTATTACAACGACGCATAAATAAATGTCTGTGTCTGTACATAAATTATAGATATAAATATGTGCATAATATGAAAATGCAAATAAGGAAAGAATTAGTGCATTCTTGATTATGAATTCTGCCTAATGCAGTTTTGTCATAAATGTTGTAAGGATAAAGTTAAGGTGATCTTCTCACTTAAATATTAAATGAATTATGTATTTTAAAATATCAAATATATATTTTAAGTCTAGTTTCCTATGTAGATATACGATATTTTAGTAGATTAATAAATTATTTGCTAATTAGCCAATGCCCTTCTTAGAGTATCCTTCTAGTCTTCTCAGCTGACCTTTCATCTCAAAGATAATTGAAAATGCAAATGATATACAATCATTTGCTTAAATTACTAGTATTACTGATCCATATCGTGTCCAATCGCAAATGATTGCAATTTTTTTAATGTACACATTAATATCAACTCAAATCAATTCAACTAGGATATTCTAAATTATCGCATTGAAGTATAATGCCAATTACACACAGGAAAAACACTAATTAGGTTTCTTTACAAGACTTTATATTAATAAAAATCCTGCGCCTTCCGGTTGTCTGTATAACGTAGGTGACTATAAAGGATCAATAAGGTACGATTCAAATTTACCGTATTTTGAACCTAATGATAAAAAAATCTCAGAATATCCCGTCGCGTGTCGCTCGTGCACCATGTGTACATACAAAAAGTGCTATGCCATGTTGCGCGTACACCTAATGTATACACATTTTTATACTTCTGGTTTGTAAATAATTTTATCAGATCAAATGCACTCCATCGGTATAAACTTGCTTTTAGTTGGTCAAACTATACAAGTGTAGTATTTTTTATCTGAACTTTTATGCTTAGAGCGGCAAGACAGCGAAAGAAGTAGACACGAGACGGGCAACATGAAAAAACATTATCTACAAACTATTATTTGTGTTGCAAAACTGTGGCACAGATAATCATCATAGTTTGTACGGGGAAGCGCAGCACCTTTTCCAATTGTTTACGTTTACGATACGAATACTTTATTGTTTTTTGTTTGTGCACCGGTTTCTCTGTCGTGGATTATTACGAAAAATTGTAAGGCAAGGAAAACTCTAAAACAACATTCTTTCGTAGCAGTGCACCAGTTGTACCTACAGGTGCACTAATACGAACACATAAACCGATAATAGGTATATCCACCACTATCATAACTCGAATCTAGGAAAATGAAACTAAATTTAAGATTTTCATTGTTGGGTCATTTTTACGCCATCCCGTATATCACAGCTGTACGTATACCTTAGAGTATTTATTATTACATGACGTATCCATACACTCGCACTCATTTTATTATCAGAGTGAAATAATTAAAATTACAACAGTTAATACCATTAAAACTCACTAGATGGGGCTATATCTCTATATTCCTAACACTTACACAAATATACAATAGATGGCGCTGTATGTTCTTATCACACGCAAGCGTTTGTTAACAAAACTAGTATACGCGCTTGGCGCGTAATTCAATTCCGAAAAGGTACCCGACTCGGATTCATTTTCACATCTTATTTTTAATTTTGTCTGTAAATGCGCAGGCGAAGAATAATAAACATAATTTTAATTTCAACACACTTGTTTTGTTCATAAAGTCACGGTAATATCTCCGTGCTTTTCACAAGTGAGTTGTAGTTTATTTTAAAGTTGCTTTGTTTATAAAAGTTTCCATATAAAAAAATATCATGTTCAATAGTACACACACACAAATAAATTAATGTACCTACATATTCATTGCTTATTTCATGAAACTTATAGTTATGTAACGTTACGGAAAGTTTACTACTACCCGAAAACTCCAAAGAAAAATAATCCATTAGCGTACCAATATTTCATACAATGACAAAACAACAAGAATACGCAGTCCTTTTCAGAAAATATGTTCATGACGTTCTTAGAATTATCATAAGTACAAACCCAGCTCTTTGTGGTGTATATACTCAATGTTAAAAAGTCAGTCCGAACAAAGAATGGAGTGTACTAATAATGAAAACATAAGTACTCTATAATATGTAAGCTTATCCAAAGAGACTATCCGATGGATTCTAAAGCAAGATATCAAAGGTGTTATCGTCTGACGATATTGAAAAATTTATAAAAGATGCTCCAGATAACCAATATCTGGCTACTAAGGTTATTATTAATTAAAAATACGGGATTACTCACGTAATATTTATCGGATAGGTCCGACTATAGTTTCGACCACATTCGGTGGCCTTTTTCAAGGAGTGTTCGGGACGCCCGCGTCGATGACGTCTCGCTTAGCAACTATAGTCGGACCTATCCGATAAATATTACGTGAGTAATCCCGTATTTTTAATTAATAATGATTGAAAACTACTAAGGTTAGTTGAAGTGATTTTTTTGTATAATTTTATTCACAAGTGTGTTGAAAAACGTCGTATGATACACGTGTGTATTGATGATTATCTATTTACTATTACTTACCGTCCTCAGCTCTCTTAAGACCCTCACCGCCTCAATGGCGCCTAAGCGGTAATCACCAACATTACACACTTGTACCATAATGTACATTTGTGTCAAAATTAATCAACACTATTTCTCTACAAACTAATAGGTACTCGTATCATAGGCTAACATAGTATACCTACTTGGAGGAAACTAATACCAACAAACCACAGACCATTATAACCACTTGACTGCGTGTAGTTCAATTTCTTCTAAGAACACAAGTCACCACTGCGGGTCGGGGGGGTACGTACAAAAAAGAATTTTGATTGGCCGGCTCAAAATGTAGCTCTACTCATAGTACCTAAATAGTGTTGTGGTACAGCATTATGTTTATTACCTTAGTTGTCGATAAAGTTCACTACAAATTATCGTTTACCTTAACTGAACAAAGATCTGAAATATGTATGCAAGTATTAAGCAAATAAAGTTATGTAAAAAAAAACTTCTATTAATGAAATTATCTTAATAATTCATTCGATGTTTCACGGAGAAACCGAACACATTGATCTGAGTATGTATATTTTGCGTTTTAAAAATAGTTATCACTGTCTGTTTATCGTATTCTTACTGTAAGTAATTATAATTATATATTTTTAATTAAATAAATAATTATATATTTTTACCACAGTAAAACAACATTGTTATAATTTTAAAATAGTTTTAATTGTACAAAGTATCCAAAGCCTTTACACAAAAGCCTTCCCCCCCCCCCCCTCCCCTCCACCCCCCCCTAAATTCAGGCGACTCGATTCAAGACCTTACCCAAAATATGAACTAGCTGATCTACACACATAGTTATCTTACTCGCTTCATTTAAATGAACAGCTCAATGACATTGGTATATCGTTCAAACAGTGGAGTGACACCCACGAGCAGGCCTTAAGCCGCATAACAGAGCTAGAATTTGATTTGAATAAGGCTCATCAATAAATCCTAGTGTTAATATCTTATAAATTCAATGAACGGACCGCTGACACTGTGAATCTATACAATGAAGGTAGTGGAATTGAGTCTAGTGACCTCTAGTGGCCTAGATGGTTACCATAGACCTAACAAGTGATCACTCTTTATGAAGTAATTCGAATTTTATTAGTCATAAAAATTAAGAAATATCTGAAAGTTAAAAAAAATATACACAAATGCCAGAAAACACTTTAAAAATGGAATTATTTTTTCAAAAATGTAGAATCAAAGAAAAGTTATTCTTAGAAGAAAAGCTGCAAAGCTGCGTTGATGAATTGGAAATTACTCGTACTAAGCGTTTGTATGATGATGACATTCTGAAGCTTCGCTCTGACCTGCTTGAGAAAAAAAAAAGCATTATTTTAATGTATCATAATAATATGACATATTCACAGTGACAAAATTATATTTTTTTATTATTATTTGTAATAATTTTATTACTAATTTTAAGTTGACTCAGGATAGGATATATCTACCTAAGAGATATAGGATTTTAATTGCTACTTTAGTAGCATATAATATTAACGCAGTTATAGGAAATATAACGAAGTGTTCAAATGACATAACAGTACTTAGTACAAGTACTAATAATATAAACTGTTTAAAATTTTAAGTAAGACAAAAGAGAAACAATCTGATATGACATTGTATTATCAAAACATTAATCGTTTCTCTGGCTAAATATTTGATATTGAACTTCATTTATATAAACATCCTTTTGATGTGTTGTGCTTTACCGAAACATGGCTAAATAGATATGATGCTATTTAATATAAGTAATTTTCAGGTGGCTAGCATGTTCAACCGCACATCCGCTGTAGGAAGAAGCTGTATTATATTAATTAGAAATAATATCAAGTTCAAAGAACAAGAAACAAAATTGTAAAACCAATTAATAAGTTTTATGGGTCCTAGTTTGGCCCGCGTATTAAATCTTTGTATGGATAGAGGTCTAAGTAAAATAGTGATCACCACACTTTTAATACTAGGAATACAAATAGTTTTAGACTTGCGAAGACTATTACGTCATTCCTAGGAAGTTATGCGCGTTTTTACTAATAAAATCCCAAAACACATAACTAAGCTCACAGAGGGAAAATTCAAGTAGACTGTAAAAAACGTTTTAATAAAAAAAGCATATTATAAAGTCCGACATTATATAGAAGACAAAGATGCTTGGAATACTTAACTTCTGGCAAGCTGTCATTCTGCCACCATTAAAATGTAATATTAGTAGTACCTAAGTAGAAACGACTGGCCCCGAGTTTCTTGGCGCTTCTTCTCGGTAGGCTCTATATATTTTGGAACGCGGCGGTAGAGTCTTTAAAGTACATTATAATGAAAAATTTACGTTCATAAGTGCGTTTAAATTTAATAAACTATTTCGACTTTGGCTTTGATTGCTTAAATTTTTTATATTGTTTGACCTTGAAGCCTCGCGAAAAATCGTACGCTTTTATCGTAAACAATATTCGCCATAAGATTATCGCATCATATAGTTTGCAGACAGGCAAGAACTAAATTCTCGCCTACGATTATGTCATTAGTAGGTACCTATTGCTTGCTCATTTCATGCAACTTCGTAATAAATAGATAATTTCAACTTGTACGTGTTTAATAAATAAAAATTTTCACTCAAATATAACTTTTGTTTTCTATGTAATAAAGAAAACTTGAAATTCCTCATTTTGTACGTGGCTAAAACGTTATCCGCAAAAAGCCCAAAAAGTGAAGCCTTATTCTTTTAGTCGATCGCCATTATCAGATACGCGCGTATAGGAAAACTGATTAATTTTTCCGCTATTACCTATATTAAATGATTTTTTAGTATTATTTTCTTCACAAGTGTGTTGGAAAACGTATGATACACGTGTGTATTGATGATTATCGTCCTCGGCTCTCTTAAGGCGCTGTCAGCTCAGCGCTTGGCTACGTTCATTTTCCTTTACCTGAAATCAAGCAAGAGCATCTCGTAAGAACGTCTAAAATAATCATTAAAAAATAATGTGCACTCTTAAAAAAAACCGTCAATGTATGTGTATTAAAAATTGCTATTAATTATATGTGTTTCATGACAAACACAATAGTGAATAAAGAGAAAAACTGCTTTGAAGGTATAATTTTGTGTTACGTTTGAATTTTTTTGTTAATGTTATTTAGAATGTTAAAATATGTTTTTGATTCCGTCAATGTGTACTTAGAAGGCTAAGTAATGTCATATTTTATTTGTAGTTTAAATTAAATCATGAGATAAACTGCTTTAAAAACCCTTGACAAAATCGACACCATGATATAACAGCACCTCAAGACCCTCACATAACGGCTCTGGAGGCCAATTCTGTTATTTCACAACGTTCAACAATCTATACCGCTGCAACTGCAGTTGAACTTCGGTTGTCGTTCGATACTTTGGCAAAAAGCCATTCTACTACTTCTATAGACAAATTGGATTGCAACGTCACATAAACATAACATGAACGCTACTTCTTAATAAATATATAATCAACACTACTATATACGAATATGAGTTAACAACGCGTTCATGATCTATCGAGTTAGCAGAACATAAAGTTTTGATCGATCGCTGGCGTCAATAGAAACGTAACTGCATCTGGACTGTTTTTCGATAGCAGAATAAGAAAACGCATAAAAGTCGCCGTTTAGCTACGGTTCGATTGCAAATTAATTAGCGGAATCGGCCCCCTGGTCTCAATGGTGCGTCAGCGGTTATCACCAACATTACAAACTTGTAACATAATGTACCAATATTTAATTGATATAATCCATTCAGCATGAGTGAATATTACTCCTGCTGAATGCATCATAGCTACATATGTAATTTCGGCCTTACTTTAAAACCCACAACAATTTTATTATTAAGTTATATTAAGTTATAAAAAAGGTTATGTACAGTACTTTGAAATACTGAAAAAATCAAATCGTACGGGCATAGTAAACAATTTGATGATACCATGAAAAAAAAAATCAGTGAAATTGGACAATGGTAAGAAGTAGAAAAGAGTTTTTTCTTTTAGTACGGAAAGTACTAGTACTATGCAATCCTCTTAAATTATGTTTAAATTTAAGTAATGTCACTAACACACATGTTGCTTATAAGTGTGGTCGTTTATTCCTAAATTACTAAACTTATGTGCCACTTCAATGCTTAAATCGATTATGAAAATGGAACCACATAACCATTACGTAACGAAATTAGGTATTTTGTTATTCAACACATATGCCTCATTAATGTATTATTCCGAACTGTATTTGTTTCATAATTTTCTTGGATGTATAGATCTAGTTTGTGATGTTGAAATTTTTGAGATTTACAAATTATGCGTTTATAATTTTGGGTTTTGGCTTGATGCGGTTACGCGTTTAGGAGATTTGACACAGATTTCTTAATTTTTTTTGGAGAGAGAGAGTGTATAGGCTTGTTACAGTGTGCCTAGATTTTTGTAATTAAAAAAACGCACGAGGACGACAATGACTATTTTGGTGATTGTCCCTATTAACATAATTAACGCGAAAGTTTGCGTGTATGGATGTTTGTTACTAATTAACGCAAAAACTACTAAATGGATTTTACTGAAACTTGGTATGTAGATAGATGAAACGCTGGAATATTATATAGGATACTTTTTAATCATCATCATTATCCATCACGTGTGTAAATAAACACAAATCAATATTTTCGAACATATCAGGACATTTTATACGAAAACCTCATAAGTTTATAGCACGACCGTAATCCAGTTTGAAATATTTGACTAAATTTTTTTTTATAATTTCAATATGCGTAGTTTCCTGCCGGAGGCATTGATGAACCCCAAAAATATAATGTATTATTGCTACACTAATAAGACGATGTTAACAGACATTATAATATGTTTGTCATTATGATTATATGTAGTAATAATTATTAGGTCCCACTTATGAAATATTACGCTCATAAAAAGTGTTTCTTTCCCCGAAAAAAACACCTCTTTCCTTTTGATTGGAGACCGTGAAAAAAAAAACAGAAATAAAAATATTCTCATATGCATTTAGACATTATGATACCTTTAAACAAACTGTGTTAAAGAGAGAGGGACCTGACGAACTTATCAAGAACAACATTGATTTTTTGACACGAGCACATAGATCGCTTGATGGAAAACTTTTTTTCGTGCGGCACTAGTGTGACCTAAATCTCTAAGATTAAGTCGCACTCATATAGGCACTAGTGCCTATGAGTGCGCATTCCACCAAAATAATGTGCGTGAATACTTTAATTATTCTCTTCTTCATTTCTTTTTTCGTCATACAAGTTCTCGAAATCTATAAGTGGACTGTAGTTTAGACATATAGATTTCGAGAACTTATATGACGAAAAAAGAGACTCACCGATGGGGATAATAAGCCTGCCTAGGGATGTAAGTCGAAAGCGACTAGAGTAACCTTTCACCTATATGTAATTACGTTACCCGTAGCAGCGACGATCGTGCAGTGTAGTAGTCCGCTGTCAAAGGGATGCCACTGAACTTGGATAGATTCGGCGCCTCACTAAAGTACTAATGAAATTTTACTCCTGCACGAAAAATTACATGAAATCTCTAAGATTTAGGTCACTGAACGTTCTGCCATCTTGTCAACCCAAGAATAATTCTTTGATTTCCTTTAAAGTTAAAGTCCTAATTCAAATTCCCGCTTCGCTCAGAAATTTAACATGCTTTCGATCTCCTTACACCTTTTACCAACTGTGCTTTTTTACACTACAGTTTCGAAGAAACAATCCAGGGGCCCTACTCCCACCTCTTAAAGCAGTCATGTTTCAACCTTACCATTAAATCTGGTACCACCACGTCACTATAGCAAGCTTAAAATAATATTGGATCACGATAGACGTTTTGATGACGTATTATGAAATATTTCACGCAATTCGCATACTTTTTTAATGACTTTAGACACAAGTTTCATTGTTCCAATGTAAATTTTTTAAAATTCGTACTCCCATATCTTAAAGTAGTCTTATTGCGACGTTTCCATTAAATTTGGTTGACCGTTTTGTGTCGGTGGGAGTAGGATAGTAAGTATTATTACTCTAAGCTTATTACAAAACGCTCCTGATTTATGATAGTTTCGTAAAAGGTGGGAGTAGCCCCCCAGTTTTACCTACCAAGATGAACTCTTTACCTATTAATATGTTTAAAATTACTATTAAAACTAAATTCTGTCAAAAAGGTTATTATAAAATTTCAGATTACTTAGAGGACAAAACAGCTTGGGACTGATCACTCCAGGATCTACCTACTCGTGTATTACCTTGTCAAAGTATAGCGTGTCTTGCCCAAAGATACCATTACTATGGTCTCTTTTGTAAGGCAACACACTGGAGCTGAAAATAAACGAACATTTGTAACATACATTAAGAAATTGGCGATAAAAAAAATTAAAAGACAAGCCCGCTGAGTTTCTTGTCGGATCTTCTCAGTCGTGGTCGCGTTCCGATATGGTTGTCGATTTAAGAAATAATAAATGTAATATGACAATTTGTAAGTGCCTCGTAGGCCTATAAAGAATAAACGATTTTATTTCATTTTTTGTATAAGTATTCTGCCACTTAAAGTACCTATGTCACTTGATAGCCACTATCCGAGGACAACGTAAAGGGAAAGGTACATCTACCTAGTCTCCCCACAAATTGCATACAAAGACAAGTACTCTCTCACGGACCCCGCGTGGGTAATTAGGCCATAAAACTAAAGAATCAAATCTCTTTAGATTAATTAGATTATTATAAAGGTGATCTTAATAAGTAGTTCACAATTAACCCTAGAAAGATAACCTACGCTTCAGAGGCGCCCGCACGAATTAAATAGTACTATATCTTTTAATACGAAACCCGCGTATATCTGTGCTTCTCAGCCAACTCAGTCATCGGTCAACCGCGTCGAGGGCCAGCTGTTTTTGTGCGGTAAGTATTATTGTTTTGGAGTTATGACGAGTTGAACGAGTTGATGCGCTCCTGAGGCGTATGGTTATCTTCAAGATCGAAGTACTCGTATGTATGACTGTCTAAAAAAAATTTTTGCTATTAATATTAGCTTACCTAGACTTTATACTTATATTTGACCTATACTATACATATTAATAGTAAAATACAATATTTTATGATAGTTAAGCGATATTCGTGATTTTTGTTAGTTTTTTAGAGGTCTACTCATTTGGTTTTAATTATTAATAATAAACAAATATAAAGTACAATATTTTTCGTTTATAAAAATGTGTCACCTATAATACCATTTAAATTGTAAAATCAAATCACACAAATTTTGCTAAATAATTTAAATATAAGCATTTGAATACCGTGGCGCCTCCTGCCTCTTTTATGTAAGATAGAATATGGTTATCTTTCTAGGGTTAAATATATATAAAAAGGGAGGTCGCTACTTAAATAATAAACTGCATCGTGAGAAAATATAAAAGATATCATTTTAATTTACCGTTCGAAACAAAAGGTAATGATTCAAATAACCTTGTTTCAAAGGTGATAGGCGTCCGAATAAAAAATAACGACTTAGATCTAAACTAGGTTAGTCCGTTTTGGTAATTGCCTCTGCAAACAATAAGTTTTATTCAAAACTAGCGACTGCCCGCAACTTATTCACGAAGTAGGTTCGGCTTTTAGCCTCGCCATAACCTCTCGTCTTTTCTTAGTTTTTCTTTCAAAGAACCTTCTCCTGACAATAATAAACACAACAATAAAAGAAATAGCGAGATTGTTCCATATCTCAAGTGACTTTGCTGCCTATGAAAACATTATTGGCCACTACAACGTCAAATTAAGGAATCACCATTTTTTTTCCAAACGTGCCTACAATATGCGTCTTGCCTACGTGCTACATAAGTCATAGTTAGCTATTGCATTTTTTTTAAATAGTTTAATTAAAGATCAGGAGATTTCTGTTTTAATGCCCAAGTTTGAGAACCCCTGGTGTAGAATACATACCTACTTTATGCAGTTTTCAAAATAGTATTAGATTTAATACTTTTATTTGAAAATTAGTAAGTTAGTGCTAGTTTTGTACCGAGAGTCCTTCACTGACTAGAAAATATAAGTTGAAAATAAAAGAGAAACTTATTGAAATGAACTTGTTTGTATCTACTGAGTTGTAATAAAACAAGAGATCAGGGGCCTTATTCGCAATGATCATCAAACTTGTAACGCGGCGCGTACGATATCTTCATGGAATGGTGGTAAAATTGTATTGAGATCACGACACGATCTTTCCCCAGTAATATCGTAGCGCACCGCGTTACGTGTTTGAATCGTTATAGTGACTAAGGCCCCTTGTATTACTAAATAATAACAATATCAATACCTCGAGAAGGACTTAATTCTATCACGGTTTTAAATGACTAGTTGAAGATCGAGTATTTACTCGTACCAACTTTAAACTTACTATGCTACACAATTTTTACTCGTTTAAATTATTATCGTTTCATTTTTATAAGTGTATATTTATAGTATGTTAATACTATTAATATACACCAATTGACAGCAGAAGTGTGACGTCAATTTGTGACGTTAATAGTATGTTAATACTATTAATATACACGAAATCGTATATATCGTATCGTATCGTAATCGTATTTGTTCCAAGATTACGCTCGAACAAGCATAACAGCTGAATAATTTTATATACTTAGCATAGATACTTAGACATGTTTTCAATTAACATAACACCCATAATACTAGGTTATGCACCAAGAGGATGTAGCAATGTATTACGTCATGGGCGTCATTTTGAATCCCGATCACAGCGAAAGGCACTAAAATCAGTAGAACGTCTTCCCTACTAGCGTACATTTAAAACATGCCAACACCGATCGTTCTGCCGGCACTCACGTAATGATCGCCGGCAATTGTACTCAAATTTTTCAGTTAGAAAGAACGGGATGCAATAGTAACTACGCTAACTTTAATAAAGTAACGTAAACATAGAAGCGCTCGCAGCGAAGCTTGACTTCAATCTTAACCGATATGGCGGTCAGGAGTTGGATGGGTAACCGCTAGTGGTATTATTCAACTGAGCGCTTCGAAAGCGTTATGCCGTCGGTTACAGTTGTTTGTCTTAGGACAACAGTCGCAAGGCTATGTCAAAAGAAACCTTCGAAATGGGTTTGCCACTAGCCTATACACCAAGTCGCACTGGGCCACGTGGGGGATTATAGCCCAACTCCTATCTCTGAGAGGAAGGGCGCATGGAGTCCAAACAGTTGGAACATAATGGGTTGATTATGATTACTTTATTTTCTAGAAGTCTCGTGAATAACCTGTGCCTAAATATAAGATTATATGCCCACAAACGTCGAAACCCCGAGCATAGCCCTCTCCATAGCTCGTCGTGCGACTTTGAGCTTATCTATGAGGCCCATAGTAAGAGACCACGTTTCAGTGCCATAAGTCATCACTGGTAACACACATTGGTCGAAGACTCTTGTCTTGAGGCACTGAGATAATTTGGACGAGAAGACTTCGCGAAGTTTCCGGAACGCTGCCCAGCCGAGTTGGATTCGGCTCTACGTGATCGAATCAGAAATGAGGAGATCCGTAGAAGAACGACATAGCTCAGAAGATTAGCCAGTTGAAGTGGCAGTGGGCAGGGCACATAGCACGCAGAACAGATGGCTGATGGGGCCGAAAGGTTCTGGAGTGGAGACCACGGACCGGCAAGCGCAGCGTAGGTCGTCCACCGACACGGTGGACAGACGACCTCAGGAAGGTCGCAGGACGACGTGGGATGCAGGCCGCTTCCAACCGGTCCTTTTGGAAAATCATGGGGGAGGCGTATGTTCAGCAGTGGACGTCCTACGGCTGAGATGATGATGATGGTGATGAAACGTCGAAACTTGTTTAAATTCGTCATGTTTGTCACACGATTGTTTATATAGGTAAGTACTTAATTTTTGGTTAATATCAATTTTGTTCTTACCAAACCGAACCTAATATAAAAAATCAATAAGTTTCACCAAACTACAATAAGACATAGACGATTAGACAGAGATTATTTCATCTAGGTCAACTACTTTATAAGGAGCCAAATATCAGACCTTACATAAAAGAGCTCAATGATTGACTTAATTTAAATGATATATACTGCCCTCATATTTGTAGAAATGCCAAATGTATTGCACAACTAGTCATCTGCCTTATACAACGGTCTTATACGATTATTACGATCTGTAACCGTCATGCCAAAATGAAAGATTCACTTATCGTTATGTAGAATAGTTATACCTATTTAGGATAATGAACATCAAACGAGGTGTTTGCCTTTCTCGGACCAAGGCTGTGGACGAGTTCTCGTGAAACTTGGTCAGATTTTGGAACGCATTTTGAAGTTAAAGAGAGTACGATAATGATCTTTATAAACTAAAAAAAATGCCGTCACGGCTTTGTATGCCGAAAGTGGCATCAGGAATGTAGTAAGTACCACATTTCTTCAGTAAATACTCTTGGTTTCATGTTTTTGAAATCAATTTGAATAGTACCTAACAGTCCAATTTTTAAACCGAAAAGTCTACGATATATATACAAAAGAAATTTCTATATAATAATAAGACTGGGTACTTACTACGCTCTAGTTATTATTATTTTCTACCGACTTCCAAAAAAAGGAGGAGGTATTAAATTCGACAGTTTTTTTTTTATGTTTCTTACCTCATAACTTTCGACTGGGTAAACCGATTCTCAAAATTGTTTGAATGCTGGTGCTTCCCGTGTGGTCTCATTTAAATTTCATCAAATTCGGTCCAGTAGTTTTTGAGTTACACTCCAAAAACTGATTATTACCAAAGTAATAGAATGGAAGTCGGTATTAAATTTTTCAAATTGCCCTTGTAGATAACTAGCTGACCCGCCAGCGGCTTCGCTCGCTTAGTTTTGGTGTAGTGGTGGAAGCTACGTTTTGAAATAGAAGGATCCTGGATTCAGTCATTGGACAGTTATTGGGATTTTCTGATCAACAAATTTTCAATAGCAGTCTGGAGTCTGGAGCAGTACCCCGTAGATGTCAATAAGCTCACCCCCTATTGACAGCAGAAGTGTGACGTCAATAAATGGCTGTATTTGACATTTTGGGTAAAAACAAACTTCTGTGACAAGGGATTTATAGTTTTTTTATATTTAGCACGTTGCAAAGTGTCTCCGATTGTTACATAGATTAAAATATATACTAAGAAAAATAGATTTTAGCCTGAGCACAATTGTAGACCAATTTAATGAAACTTCTGTGTTTAGGTAACTTCTGTGTTAAACCTACTGGTTTCTCTTCTCGAGACATGGTTGCACCCGGATCACAATGGTGAAGCTAAGAGAAACCAATGGGCCTGCCAGTGATAGCCAATAGCTGGCGGGCCCGAGGTTGGACCGCTCCTATGGGCTTTGCCCTCCAAGTCCACATGGGGGGTTACTGTAGGTTGCGGTGGTGCACTGCGGCTGAGGCGGGCTGCGGCGTCGTATGGGCGGCACCGCGGCTGAGAGCTAGAGGTCGCGGCAGAAGAGGAGTGCCGGTATTACGGTGAGACGCTCTCCCTGCCTTTCGCGGCCTTGACGGGGCCGCCACCGTTAGATGGCGGACGCGGTGGGGTCGCTGGGGAAGAGGACTGTCGGAATTGAAAAGCGCCGCTGTCCCTATCCTCTGCGGCGGAAGTAGCAGGCGGTGGGGCTACTCACCTGACCCATCGTAGGGGAACTTAGGGCGCCCAGACTCGGGGAATCTGGCATCCATTTGCGGGTTTGGTCCCCCGAGGCAGTTGCGGCACGCCAAGTGTTCTGGCGTGCTGCAAGAGAGAAGGGTCCGGCAACGGACAACCGCGGTGGGTTCGCGGTCGTGTGCGAAATCTGCCCCGCATTCCTGCCAAAAGCGGCAGTGACGGAACACCGCAGAGGTTTGGTGGATATGCTGCCCTTCTGGCAGATACTCCCACATAACCACCGTGCTCCCCCCCGGACCCAGTGGTATCCATAAAGGATTACTCTGCGTAAAAAAAAAATGGTTGCACCTGGAGGTAAAAAAAATACGGCATTTTATTTTTCATATCAAAATAAGCGCGTAATAATGAAAAATTCTAAAATCATATACGTTTTTGTCTTTGTTTTTACCCAAACTGTCATTTTATGGCGTTACAGCTTCTCTCAGTAGAGAGTATATATCATAATATTCGTTGCATCATTCCGGTCAGCGTGCTCGAGCGGGACGGACGTGCGCTCAAGAGCTCTAAGAATATTCCGATCGGCCTAAAAGTGCTTGCGCTTTTAGTGCCGGTTACCTGTATCGTTTCGATTGAAGAGGATTCAATGTTGGACTTCGCTAATAGTGGATTTTCTGTGTGCAGATTCGACGTCAAGCCACCGCTTCGTGTACCGTTCGGCGCACGGAGGCGTTCGGCTCGGCATGGCTCGGCATGGCTCGCGTCGCGAAAGAAGCGCGCTCTTGTAAGAGCGCTTCGACACGTCAATAACGTACATAGTCAAATCAAAACCGCTCTTCTCAGAGCGATCTCTATTTTCGATTTTTAAATTTTTAAATTTTAATTTTTTCTTGTCGAGTCAAACAAACCCACGCTTCACGTGGTCTTCTGGACGATCCTTGCGGTGTTAACGCAATCCAGTTGGGCGTGGACCCGGTGCTTCAAGCCTTTCCCTCCTGAGCGTGGGAGGGAACGGCTAAAACCGGACGGGCCTGCCTTCACCGGCCTTGGGGTCTCCCCTCGCCGACGGCAGGCATCTCCTTCCCACCCTACCCTATCCTACTTTCCTATTCTCTGGGCAAGTGTTTGGTTGGAAGTCGGGTTTTACTCGGTCTTCTCTCCTCACCCCCGGAGCAGCTAGGGCCTCGCGTTAAGGCACACATCCCTCTGCACAAAAAGACTGGCAGAGGGCACACAGTAGGGACACCTAGGCACTCACTCTCCCGCCTGCACCCGGCGGGAGTGTCACTCATCCCTCACTCGCATCTTGAGTATTCCCCTCGAGATGTCTCTACTCTCTCCCTCCCCCGCTCTGAGCCTCCCGCAAGGCGTTTCGCCTCAGGCGTTCGCCTCGTGGGTCTCAAATTGCTACCCGGACATGCTCTCCGAGTATCTCCAGTCCAATAGGGATTTTAAGGAGAGACCCCGCTTCACGGACTCTCAAATTCCCTCCTCCGGCTTCCTCCCTCCGAGGGGGCCCTTCGTTTCTTCGGCGTTCAAGCCCTTAGAAAGCCCTCTTTCTCCCGACCCTGCGCCCTATGCGCCCCGCGCTCCCCGCGCACCTCTACCACCCCGCGATCGTTCTCCAGTCCTTCGGACTACCCCAAGCGACCATAGGGCATAAACCAGAATTCTCAAAAACGAGAGTATAAGTTTTCATAAATATGCTCTCGAAGAAGAGAAAGTCCTACGCGTCGTCATACGCGGCGTACCAAAAGAGGTCCAGACCGACAGTGTCCTCGCCGACTTGAAGGCGCAAGGATACCCCGTCCGCGAATGCCACCGCATGTACAGTGGTAAGGACCGCAAACCCTACGACCTACTCTTGGTCATCCTCAATCGCACGCCAGAGGGCAAAGCGATTTTCAATGTTAAAACGGTAGTGAACCTCTCGGGGATCACCGTTCAACCCCCATACCGGAACAGTACGCCTGGCCAGTGTCATAACTGCCAACTGTACGGTCATGCCGCCCGATTCTGCTTCACCCGCCCGAGGTGCGTCAAGTGCCTAGGGGATCACGGGACAGCCCAGTGTTCTTCCACTAGGGACTCAGAAGACCCGCCTAGTTGTGTCCTCTGCGGCACAATTACCGCGGTTGCCCTAAGGCACCCCGCGTATCCGTATCCAGAGGGCCGGCTAGGAGGCCTAATCCCCTCCTCGCCCGGCCACTACTCGCTCTCAAGGGAACGGCCCTAAGCCTAACCCTACACCCGCACCGCAGGCAACACCTGTTGTACCCACGCCCGTGCCCGCGCCCGTGCGCAACGCTTGGTCCAAGCCCTTGAGCATGGGCTCCTAAGCCCAAACCTCCGCTCTCTAGGCCTCCCATGGCTGGGCTCATGGACGCCCCAGGTCGATCTGACCTGGCGGCCGACATAGCCCTTGTCATGGACTACGCGATGGTCATAGAGGTGGAAGAAGTACGTGCATTCGCGCACAAACTTCGTACTGCCACAAACGACCATGACCGCTTGCGAGCCACGCTCACACACGCGGATTTAATCAGCGCAGTGAGGAGCTACGCCCTCCCCAGCGTTTCTTAGGTATCATCCAATATGGATAGTACACCGAAACGTATTAAGCCCCACTCAGTCACCGTAGCGACTTTCAACGCTGACGGCCTCTCTAGTCAAAAGGACGAAGTTCATGAATTTTGTAAGACCCATCAGGTCGATATCCTATGCGTGCAGGAGACCTTTCTGAAACCAGGTACAGCGAACCCTAGGTTTGCAAACTACCGTTTGGTTCGTAATGATAGAGTAGCCACCCCAAAACGTGGTACTCTCATCTATTACAAAAGAGCTCTGCACTGTATCCCAATTGTTACTCCACCACTTAGAATACTAGAAGCCTCTGTTTGCTTTCTAGCGATGTCAGGTCATCAACCTGTCATCATAGCCTCATGTTACCTCCCCTCCGGTAAAGAACTATTACAGACAGACTTGGAAGCCCTCTTCTCTCTAGGAAGCTCCGTCCTTCTGATCGGTGACTTCGACAGTAAACATGTCATATGGAACTGTACTAGTAACAATAGTAATGGTAAAATCCTTGAAGGTTTGGTCAGCCACTTAAACTTTGATATTCTCTCCCCTCTGGAGCCCACAAGATATCCCTATGTTGACAACCAACGACCAGACATACTTGACATAGCACTTCTTAAGAACGTTACCCTCCGGTTGCGCTCTATAGAAGTGTTACACAAACTGACTTCAGACCACCGCCCTGTATTGTTGAAATTAGGCCCTGACCCGACGGACATCACCCCTATCACTAGAACGGTAGTGAACTGGAAGCAACTGGGGGAATCCCTCCAAGCTATCAGTTCACCCGCTCTCGATAGAATCCCCGATGACACACAGACAGTAGAAGACGTATCAATTGCGATCGAGGCTCTCAGTGACCACCTCCGCACCGCAGTAGGTGAATCCTCAAAGCAGGTCCAAGTGGCGGACGGTCGCTGCTTCGAACTGCCCGAGGGTGCGAGGAGGTTACTGACAGCTAAGAACGCCGCCACTAGGGCTTATGACTCGATGCCAACCCCAGAGAAAAAAGCTACCATGCGCTATTTACAGCGTGCTGTAAGGAAACGCATGAGTGAGCTGCGTGATCAAAGGTGGGACGACAAACTGTCAGAGATTGAGCCAACTCACCAGGCATACTGGCAGTTGGTTCGAGCTCTGTAATCTGACGGACAACAGACAATGCCTCCACTCATTAGGCCACCTCCCCTCTCCATAGCGTTCCTTGACGAAGACAAAGCCGAGTGTTTAGCTGATAGCCTTGAGGCTCAGTGTACTCTAAATGTAGATCACATCGACCAGAAACACCTCGATTCGGTGGAATCTGAAGTCGAACGTAAAAGCTCTATGTCCATCTCTGACCTCCCACTCCTCCCACCGGTAAAATCATCCGACGTAATGTCTCTGATCAAGAGCCTCAAGACCCGTAAATCCCCTGGTGCTGATGGTATCAGCAACAAGGTGATTAAACACTTCTCAGTCCCACTAGTCCATCTCTTAGCATCTTCAAAGCGGCTATGAGCAACTGCTGCTTCCCAGACACTTGGAAGCATGCCATTGTCATTGGTATTCACAAACCAGGCAAACCGGCAGCCGAGCCCTCCAGCTACCGTCCCATAAGTCTCCTCAGCTCTCTGGGGAAGATTTACGAGCGGCTCATTGTGAACCGACTCTGGTCCCACGTTAGGTCCAATAACCTCCTTCCCGATGAGCAATTTGGTTTTAGAGCCAAAAACTCTTGCGTCCAACAAGTGCACCGCGTAACGGAGCACATCCTAGGCAGTTTCAATAAGAAACCAAAGCCCCAAGGGACCATAGCTGTCTTCCTCGACGTAGCGAAAGCGTTCAACAAAGTCTGGCACAACGGCATGATATTCAAGCTGTACCAACTGGGTGTGCCAGACCGTCTTGTACTCATCTTACAAGACTTTCTCAGGGATCGAACGTTTAGCTATCGCACCGAGGGAACGCTCTCCTCCCTGCATCCCATTCATGCAGGTGTCCCTCAGGGCTCTGTACTCTCACCCATTCTCTTCGCGCTGTACACCAGCGACATCCCACGATCTGAACCTAATGTTCAGATCGCTCAGTTTGCGGATGATACTGCAATCTACTCTACTGGCTGGTTCAAGGTCAGGCAGAGATGCGCCATCCAACGAGCCATCACCGTAATCTGTGCATGGTTTCGTAAATGGCGGATTGCAGTAAATCCTAGCAAAAGTGCAGCAGTGTACTTCACTGAGACCCGGCGGAATCTCATGCCGTCACCCATAGTCCTATTCAGCGAACCCATCCCTTGGGCTAAATCTGCCAAATACCTGGGCGTCACCCTTGATCGCCAACTCACTTTCGCGAAACACATCCAGATTGTTCGCAATAGGGCGGCCTTCATTATGGGTCGTCTTAATCCACTCATAGGCAAAAACAGTAAAATGTCTCTTAGAAATAAGACGACTCTTTACAAACTTTGCATCCGCCCAGTCATGACTTACGCATCTGTAGCGTTCGCCCATGCTCAGAAACACGATTTCCACAAACTTCAAGTGATTCAGAATCGCTTTATGCACAGGGCAGTGGGCGCTCCGTGGTACTTGCGGAACGCCGAACTGCACTGCGATTTCACCCTCCCCTCTATTACGCAGTATATGAAAGACTGCTCCCGCCGCCACTTCGACAAAGCTCCCCACCACTCGAATCCCCTCGTGGTCGAAGCGGCGAACTACTCCACTGACATAACCGATCCTCACTTCCATCCCCCCCGTCGCCGTCCAAGGCATATTTTGGGTGACCCGGACGACCCCATCGCAGCCGTTACTTCGGCAGCTTTAGCGTCGTCCCAAGGGAACCCCGGTAATGGTTGTAGACCCGACCAGGGCTGTGATCCCGATCGCATTGTAGGCTCCGGCCGAGATCTTTTTCGCAGCCCCAGTCGCAGTCGAGGTAATCCACACACACACGATTGTAGTCCCAGCCACGGTGCGGGTGGGAGTATACACCGCGTCCCGGGTCGCGATGTATCCTCCGGCCCAGACAATGGCTGTGGACGAGGTAGCACTGGTTTTCTATGTAGTCCCAGCCACGGTACGGGCAGGAGTCTACACCGCGGCCCCGGCCTCGATGTAGACTCCGGCCCAGGTAACGGCTGTGGGCGAGGTACTCAAGTTTCTTTTTGTAGCCCCACCCAAAGTACAGTCATGAGTGCACAACGCGACGATCCTGGTCGCGGTGTGGACCCATGTCGCGGAAATGGGGGGAGGCGAGGTATTTCCGTTTGTAGCCCAAGTCAAGGTAGTGATTCCGATCACGGTGTAGGCTCCGGCCGAGGTAATGACTGTGGGCGAGGTACACAAGGTTATGATTTAGTGGTAAACACAGTCAAACACCGAGCTCGCCGGCGAGCTCGAGGCAAAAATTATGTCTTAGTTAGATTCTCTCCAAATAGTCGTAGAGTTAAAATTCATAGGGTCCACTTTCAACGGTACACTTATGTACCGGGGCGATTCTATCCTACTCCCCTCTCTCCTGGCGACGGCCCAAGCCGAGGTCCGTACCTTAGTGGTGCCCTTGAGCAAGTCGCCTACTCCTCTCCTTGCGGCGAAGCGTCTTCAACGCTCGCCTTAGGCGGTGCGCCCTCTGCGCCCGCATCTGGCTGAGTGCCATCTGCGCTCGCCAACCGGTCCGGTGACGCTGTAAATGCCGGTAGAGGCAAACAGCATTAGTCCGTTCTAAAAAAAAAAAAATATTCTTTGCATGGGACCAAAATTGTTTCCGACGAAACGCAGGTGCAGCAATGCGATTCTTTAATGATTCGTCGATGCGCTGTCGACGAGCTCACCGATGTCAAATACTTTGAGATATCGCCCTTGTACATAAGGTAGTTTTTCAACAGTTCTTGTCATCTCGTCATCACGTCATTTGTTTCACGGATGTTGTCAAAGATGCAACGATGTTTGCTCTTAGAGAATCGCACGGCAGTAAGCAGCAGTGTTTTGAACACACTGCTGCTTACCCCTTCGAGGACTTCGTCTTAGGTGTGATGATATGTTATTTTATATTTAAAAGTAATATGAATTGTATTATTTTCGTTAAAACTTATTTTTACCATGTTTTGAGTGAATAGCACTAGAAAAATGTTTTTCCTTACCTATAACAATTGCTGAACTTTACTACACGCCTTATGTGGGATTATTTCAAAAATTAAAAAAGATGTGTTACATTATTTATTACGGTTTTGAGCCGTACCATAGAAGTTCATGCGCGCCGACCAGTCAATCGAGACTCCGGTTTTATATGAGACCATGTAGTATAGAGAGATGAAGCTGCCATCTTGGATTTATAGACAGATCAAGATAAAAAAATATTATATATTCTACCCATATACCAAATTTCATCGAAATATGTGCGGTAGTTTTTAAGTTATGCGTGACAATACAGACAGATTTTTTTTTTCAAAAACGACATGTTATTGTTTAGTAGGTAGGTCATTTTATGTCTTCCTACCCACTTTTTTATTTTTCTTCCAACTACAGAGTTTTTGGCCTCTACTCTTTTATTATACGAGTAAGTATAGATATAGATAAGATTTTTTAATATTAATAAAAGACAGTACAAGCAAGGAACCCGCCTGGTGGTAAGTGGTAACCTCTGCCTAGAACAGATGCATTTCGTCATAAGTGACGTACTGCACTGCGCCCGTAACTCTGAGTCATGAATCAGTAAAGTCTCAACTTACTCTTTCACGCAATAACTACTGAATGGATTTTAGCGAAATTTGGTATTCGTTTTTAGAAAGTTAGACAGATGAGGCGCTGGAATAATAGTCCAGTACTTTTGAGCCAATTCGTTACAAACATACATACAAATCTCTCCTCTTTATAATATTAGTATACAATACAAAATACAATACAAAAATTCTTTATTGCACTTAGTATACTCTTAAATTAGGAAAGTACAATGGGCGGTCTTATCGCTTATAGCGATTTCTTCCAGACAACCTTTGTATGGACATTAGTATAGATTAGTTAGTATTATTACGAGTATAGATATAGATAAATCTAGCTCATCAATGGATTATGAAAAATTTCAACCAAATTAGCTTAGTAATTATGGTTTGAAATAGTTACATACATCCATCCATCTAAGCAGACATCCTTTCGAATTTGTATTAAAGTGGTTGCATTGGCGATATTGCAACATTCTGGCTTTAGCACACACACTAAACAAGTATTTTAAATTATAATAATATATAAATTAAAATACTTGTATCTAGGCTCATCAGCTCATCAGGTTGTAATCAGTAATTGGTAAAATAGTATGGTACATAATTAACATTGGTCTTTTGCGAGCATCGAAACACCGATTACTTTTAATTTAGTACAACATATGATCTAATAAAATGTGTATTGCGCGTCATAAATGATGCGATGCTATGTACCTACATGTTACTGCCAGATATGTATGTATAAAGACATGTAGAACAATATTCAATCATAGTTTTTATTCATCATTTTATCCGGAAGAGGTCCACTGCTGATTGGAGGCCTCCTACATATTCTAAACCAGGCGGTTGGCCTGCATCTTGTCCGTGGATGGACGACCTATGCTGCGCCGGTCCGTGATCTCCACTTGAACACCATCCGGCCCCATCGGCTATTTGTTCTGCGTGCTTTATGGCCTGCCCAATGCCACTTCAACTGGCTTATTTACTGGGCTGTGTCGGCGGTTTCATTCGTCTACGAACCTCCTCATTTCTGATTCGATCACGTATAGAGAAACTCCGAGAACAGCTCCCTCTATAGCTCTTTGTGCGACTTCGCGCTTAAATATTTAAGGCTCATAGTATTTATTATTAAGACGCGGTCTAACCCCAATTTTATAATAATTTACGATGATTTACGTATGGTTGGAAATCGCATGTTATATTGGACGATTTAATGCGAAAGTGCATTAATTTTGTACGTTTTCTTTATATATTTCGATATATACTAACACAACTGAAAAAACTGCTGGTTTCTAATTTAGTACTATATGTTGGCTATGTATTACCTAATAAAAAATATAGTGTTATCGCTGAAAATTCTGAGAGTTAGGACGTGAAACATTATTTTTATGGACCTATTCAGGATTTTTTTTCTGCAGAGAGCGAGTAATATTTAGGAATTCTGTTCGGTTATTACTCTTTGCCTGTTCCTTTTCTAACCTAAGTAATTTTTTCATACATTATTATTGACCTGTTTAGTTACAATAGATGTTTAAAGATTCTGCTTTTTACTATTATCAGAGTACGAGCGCGCCTTAATGATATTTAGTTTATAATAAATCTTAAAACAAGTAGTAAGTAAGTATTTTAATGTGGTAGGACTATTCCGTGTCCGCCTTAGTAACAACTACCACAGTGCCCAGATATTTTGACTCTATGATATAGTGTGAAAACATAATAGAACGTATAACTTGAGAAAATATAATCACTTGTGTGTGTTTCATACGATTGTTCTAATTATGCTGACTCTTGTACACGACTACCGCAATATTGGTGTGTGGTATCCCCTATCCTTAGATAATTGAGAGCCACAGGGCTCTCGAGCTTACTCTTTGATCTGTGATCGACTGTACTAATCGGTGTAACAAAGTATATATAAATTATAATAAAATAGTATTCCACACTTATTCTGGTTTTATTTAGAAATACTACATTGGCGACGAGTAAAAAACACACGCGTGAAGAAATTAATTCCTACAAACGAAACAAAATATTTAGTGGAAATTAACACAAAATTTTGTGACAGTAATCGTGCGGTGTGGTCCGCCATGTTATAATAATACATTTACATGGCATGGCATGGCGTCGACAAGCGCAGAGCTAGAAGAACAACTAGAGTGTGAAGCAGAAAATTACATCAGACAAGGGAAGCGTACGTACATATACAAATGCAATAAGAATGTTTTACAGAAAATATTAAACGAAGAAAAGATCGCTTCCTCCCCGAATGCTAAATTGGAAAGAAAAATTGTAAGCGAATTTTGCAAAAGTAAGGAATTAAAAGGGAAGTGCATAATAATAATGCACTTCCCTTTTAATTCCTTAATTAAAATTCCTTACTTTTACTTCCTTTAGTCTGCAATAAAGTACTATTATTATTAGTATTATTATTATTATAATGGCAAACAACTACGAGATTAAACAGTTTGACGGGGAAAACTGGCCCGTATTCGAGCCACAGACAATCTAAAGATAGGGGATACCACATGGTGTTTTACAATTCCGGGCAATACTTACACATTTTTCCTAATAATAATAGCTTCTGTGTATAAGCCTGCCCAGAGATGCACATTCTCCTTTATAGTTGATTTATATGTTTGTAATCTATTTATATTAGTGCTCAATTACGTATACCTACGTGATTTTATTTGATTCTGATTTTTGCAATGAAAGCTACGTGTAATGTTTTATTTCAGGTAGTTTTTTTGTTGAGGTGCCGCATCTACGACACGCTGGCACCTACTTTCGGCAAAAAATTGGATTGCCATCCAACGTGGCACTGCTGCCAGCATTAAGACCAATTTTTCCATCACCATGGGGCTGATAGGTTTATTTTTATTGTTACTGTTATTCATATGTTTATATTATAAAATGCTATTTAGCGGTTGTATGTAAACAATAGTCAAGGCTAAAAAAAATTGAAATTAAAGCAGCAATGACGCTTTATAGGTACTGAATTTTGGGAGAGGCACTAAGATACTAAGTCCGAGTACTAAGTACGTCTAGACTAAGTCCGTCTAGAGTCGAAACCGAGTAGAACCGTAGAAGTAGTAAAATTATTTATATAGTTATTTTTATCTAGTTCTACCACCTATTACCAACATTATACTAATAAAAATGTAATTTCCAACAAATAGTTTTACAATGAGTTGAATTCTAAAGATATGTCAGCATTGTATACCGTTCATTGTAGATGTTCACATGAACATTATGAAGCATGTACAAATTATATTATTACCGTTATTATGTTATTAAGTATTGCTTACTTTATAACCTATATGTGTAATGTCATAATGATGATATAATTTGCAGACGATTCAAGCACACTGGTAGATCAAACTGGCTTTATAACTATATAATAGACAACTAACATCTAATCTACCATTTAAAAGCGTTAAAAGCGTCTGAATTATAATAGTTTTAAAAAACTCAATTAAATATGTTTTTTTTATATTTCAATGTCTAGTAATCGCAAAACTTAGGAAACATCCGGAAAATAAAATTTGTAGTTATTTGTTTCTTTTTATTATTTTACTCTTCTATACCTTTAATTTGATTCGTACTAAAAATACTACTGAATCAAAATAGTTTTGAATTATTCGAACTAAAATTGTTTTTATTTTATTTTTATTTTAATGTATAGTAATCGCAAAACTTACCAAATAACCAGAAAAAAATATTTGTAGTTGTTTTTTTCTTCTATATAATTGAATTCGGACTAATAAATAAATAAATATATATATTTGCCATTCCTCAAGTTATTTGCTCAAGTGAGATTTTCATTTACTTAGTCATAATCAATCACAATTTATATCAAGTTACAGTTACTTAAATAAGTATGTCCTTAAGTCACTGTCCTGTCTAAGTCACGTTCTAATAAAGGGGCAGATGCATATCCAAAACTATCTAAATCGATTGACGAGAAATTGGTTATCTTTGCCCATAAGGCATTATGATATATTTCATACGGTACAGAGCATCTTACTTAAGATAAAGTCAGTCTACCTTGTGAGTAGACGACTGCGCTTGCCGGTTCATGGTCTCCACTCCAGAACTTTCCGGCTCTCTGTAACACACACTGGTTAAAGACTTTTGTATTGGGGCACTGAGGTATTTTGGACGAGAAGACTTTACGAAGTTTTTGGAACGCTGCCCAGCCGAGTTGGAATCGACGATTGACCTCTTTTCGAAGTTGCAGCTGCCTAGTTGGACTGTTTGTCCTAGGTATATGTATTTGTCAACAACTTCGATAACTGACTTACTAAATGATACTGGAGTAGGCACAACATTGATATTGGGCATATTTTTTGTCTTGCCCATGTTCTTCTTAAGACCTACCCGTTGGGAAACTCGATTGAGGCCATCGTGCTGAGGCCTTCAATCGATTCTGCCATGACTACAAAATCGAAGGTGAGCGATGTACTCGCCGTTAATATTGATGCCGAGTCCTTGCAGGAGCTTGAAGGCATCTTCCAATGCAGGGATGAACAGTTTCGTAGATATAACGTCTTCCTGTTTTATGCCTCTTTGCAATGGAATTGCTTTCAAACTCTGCTCCTGTGCTCGGACTGACATGTTGGCGTTATTTTACAAGCACTTCAACACTACGATATTCCGATACTCAATACGGCTTCACTGCAGGGTTGCAATGTTGATACATATAAAATATATTTGTGAATTTTTATGGTATTACTTTTTTAAAGTAAAGCCTGTTTAGTGATACCAAACATTGCTATTTTAGAGAGAAAAATTCACATCCTAGGACGGGATTCGAACACGCGCCGCATCTTCCGAAAATCCGTGTCGTACACCATGACTAACTAATCCATCGAGGCTCAAGGTCCGATCATCGAAATTTAACCCTCTTTCTGATTTTAACCGTCGTATGGGTTTGAAGCGACATCTATTGAATAGCTTTGACAGCATTATCCCACTATCATGGCGTCTGACACGGATTGTCGGATAGTGCGGCGCGGGATTTATGACTGCGTTTTAAACTTATGTTTTATAAACTTTATGTTTATATACGAGTATATTAGTATAAAATCTTTGCTCTATGAATATTTGTTAAGCGGTTTTAAAGTTTTTTGACAACTAATGTTAAAATTTCATCTTACATCATAATAATATAGTTTAGATAACATACTTCACAAAAAAAACGCATGGGATGACGCATTTCTATGAACTTGCTGCGCCCGCGACAGGGATAATTATTTTAACGCATACTTAGTGACTGACATTTTTAAAACAACTATGTAGTCAATATGTAATGTCACGTTACCTTATATAATCTTTGTCAATTTTCTTGACCGTAAGACTAATTTACAATGCACCTCATAACTTTCCAACTGCTTCGCGGACCAAAAGAATTTAACACATTGTTGACCTACTTCTTACTTCTTAAATATAGCGCATATCCACAGTCTAAATCGGCTCAGAATATACAAAGATTAAACAACGCAACTCTATGCAAGTCAACAAACCCTTTGCTTTCCTGTGTTCCTTCTAGCCCCACTACAAGATCCGTAGAAAGTGAATGTTTCAGCCACCACCACAGCTACCCGATGCGCACGCGCATACGCCAAACACACGCGGCTCGGAGTTGGCCCGGTTTGAACGCCAATTCCATTTTGAAATCTTACGAATTTTAAATTTCGAACCCCTAATCATTCTACTATTTTGTGCCAGTGTTGACAACGGCTGTAAACATGAAAACGAGGTGTTTTATTTTTATGGGTGAGTATTTTAAATTTAATTCTATATTTTCCTATTTGTGTTTCGCATTTTCATAATGTATGTACCTACATTGTTATACACATACATTTCTTAAATTTCTCATACTTTTTAATGAAACAATCGCAAAAAAGAACATCGACACATATTTGCTTATACAATGCCGTGATAATGATATTCATAAGATCGCAGAGTGGTCGCTTTTACTCGAATACATTATAAACTTCTACTATATTTCCACTAACGAACTTCTTTGGTGGAACTTCCGTAAAATATTACCGGCAGTCTAAATTACCGGTATCACTTTCCCTAATGCCGACAGTTACTCAGTAATTACCTAAAAATAGGGAAAACTGTACCAGTTTCCTATACTTTCTTTATCACGTCAATTCTTTATGCGTACATCATTTGCGGTGTCAACAAATTACTGGTGCTCAAGGTTCCGTAGGATGCACATCGAGTTTGTTTGAAAAGGTTCAAACTATTCATCATAGAGTGTACATAGACTATAGAGCGCGCCTTAGTAAGTATGAACCGAAAGCACAAGTATGAACAGCACAGTCACATCTCAACAATACGAGTAATATTGAGATGTGATGGTGAAATGTGCGGCGTCAGGGTGTAAAAACAATACCTGAAAGAATTAAAAAGGAATTGTAATTTATTTTCATCGCTAATAAGTATAATCAGCTAATAAAGCGCTACACAATAGAAATGTTTGTATATAACATCTGCTTACGATCGTCACACTCTATAGTTTATGTATTCTCTACGCTATTCATCGTCTCGCTAAATACTTGAGAGATAATTATTTTAAATATGGCAACTACATCGTAAACGAACGTGACGGCTTATTAACTGCTGGTCTCTGTGTAAAAGCTGACCGATTTCTTGGTCTACGGGATACCTAACTACAGAAATAAATTGAATTCTTAGGGGTGACAACGTAGAAAATTATTTTGTGCTTACAATAAGGGTAGGAACTGCCATAATAACAAGTTTGTAGCTTCAGTGGATTTAGCTCTACGATAATGCAAAAGTCAATCATTTAAGACAAATAATTTTATTATATTCTATAGGTATCTATCTATTGTATCGCCGATTCACCGTAAGTATTACTGATAAAAATGTGACTCTATTCATATTGGGACATAATGCAAATTCCTATGTATAGTCAGTTTCACTGTCCATAAATACGATATGGAAACTCGTAAATTGCGGAGTGCATTATCCCGTGTGAAGATAGTACATAGAGTAAATATATCAGAAAAGAAGAATTTAGAAACATCGCATTACGGAAAAATTATTGAAAGTGAAAAACATATTATGTGACCAAAGTAACTATGAGTGCGTTAATTTCCTAAAACAGTTAATAAAGAATTAGGTCTGTAGTAACGTGTTTGTTAGTTACTACAATAGGTAACCTGGAGTACTTCATAATGTGATTAAGGCTGAGCGCAAACTTGAGTCACGATCGTTTTAAGACAGACTAGGTATTGCTTTACAAAAAGTATGAAGAGCGCACACTTCGAACAAAACGTCTCATAGACAAAATTGTCTCACAGTCATAACAGTTTCGTTTTAGAAGTGCGACGTAAAAAACAATTTGATTTTAGTTTTAAGACAGACTTGTCTATGTGAGTAAAGTCTGTCTTAAAACGGTCGTGACTTCATTGTGCGCTCAGCCTAATAGGTTTCATAGAGTATATTAGGTTTCACGTACCATTAACAAAAAACTTGACAGTTCCAATGAATTTAGCGACTTATTTTGATCCTATTTTCCTTTGACAAAATAAGCATTATTCGATGTTGACGTTCTTTAAACGTTATGATTCTATTTTATTTCAATAATTCTTAATTTCTTATTGGCAATTTTTTTATGTAATTTTATTGTATTTGGTGTTTGACAACAACTTAAACTGTGTATTTATTTTTGTAATCTATATTATGTCTTATCTATGTGATTTCTAATATGTACCTAAGTTTTTTTTCTCTGTATAAGGTGAGATAAATGTTATTGATTTTGCCGTTTTTATCTCAATAGTAAAGAAACAAAATATAAAATTAAATAAATTAAGTTCTTCAACCTAAGACCTTAACATTTGAACGATTTTCCTCAAATAAAATCGCTGTCATGGATGATCGTTGGTTTGTGATTTTTTATCTTTGTTTTGGATTCTTAACCATTGAAATTAAAAATATGTAATTATATTGTATCCTTGAATCGCGTATATTTTCTACCGACTTCCAAACAGTAGGAGGTACTCAATTCCACTGTTTTTTATGTTGTAACCTCATAACTTTCGATTGGGTGAACCGATTCTTAAAATTCTTTGTTTGAAAGCTGGTGCTTCCCGTATGGTCCCATTTAAATTTTATCAAATTTAGCCAGTACTTTTTGAGTTACACTCCAATAACTGAATAGAATGGAAGTCAGTATTGCATTTTACAAACTGTACTTGTATATTATTTTATTACGACGTTTCGTACACTTTTCAGTGAACATGGTATACTGCCATACTGTTATGTAAACGTGTGATGATATGTATGTATATCTACCTATACTATGATCCGGTATCGAGATGACCATACATACTTGGATAATATACGAGGTATACCGCAGAGGTCTGCTGCTTCGTTTGCGTGGAGCAGGTTTAATGAGATCCCTCGGGATTTTCGATGTAATGTTTTAATGCACCTTAAGGGGATTGCATATTTAGTACTTGTTCATACTAAAAGAAAAAACTGTTTTCTACCCTTTAACATTGTCCGCTATCAGTAATTTTTTTCATGCAATCAACACTTTGTTTCCTATGCCCGTACGTTTTGATGTTTTCCGTTTTTTTTAAGCTTTAAAAAAGTTAATTTATATTATTGGCCGAATATGGCGAATCGCCATTCAACGGGTTAAGGGGATTGCATATTTAGTACTTGTCCATACTAAAAGTAAAAACTCTTTTCTACCCTTTAACATTGTCCGCTTTTAGTTTTTTTTTTCATGCAATCAACACTTTGTTTGCTATGCCCGTACGTTTTGATTTTTTCAGTTCTTTTAAGTTTTATAAAAATAAATATATATTACTTTGAAATACTAAAACAAACAAAACGTACGGGCATAGCAAACAATGTGTTGATTGCATTAAAAAATTCACTGAAATCGGACAACGTTAAGAGGTAGAAAAGAGTTTTTTCTTTTAGTATGGACAAGTACTAGCTATGCAATCCTCTTAACCACAACTTTCCATAGATCTACTTGCTTCTTAGCGTTACCTGTAGGGTTATGCAGTGTTGTATAGCTTACTATACTACATCTGGTAGGAATAACTTTTGTTCCATATTTTCAGATAAAAAAAGAATTAACTGGCTGAATGTTAACCACCCAAATATAAATACTTCTCCCAAGTTTAGCTTCGTCGTCTTTTCATTATTGGTTAGGTAGACGTCGTTAGTGGTGGAACCCAATTGCTCAAGCACACCCACAAATGGATGATCCTCTTTGTTAAACGGAAAGTTTATTTAAACGATTATGAAACGGCCTTGCGTGTTGTAACCAAATTATACGCTAGCACTTGTCGATTTTATTTTAAATGTCTATACTTTTCTACAGAGTTCCAAAAAGGAGGAGGTACTACATTCGACTGTATTTTTTTATGATTGTTACCTCATAACTTTCGACTGGGTAAACCGATTCCCAAAACTTCTTTTTTTTGTTTGAAAGTTAGTGCTTTGCGTGTGATGTAAATTTTATCAAATTCGGTTCAGTAGTTTTTGAGTTACACTCAATAACTGTTTTTACCAAAGTAATAGAATGGGAGACGGTATTAAATTTTTCAAATTGCATTTGTATTTACTATGAATAATAAAAATAGAAGTAAATAAAAAATATAAATATATATTACTTCACTTTATGTCAAATTGTAAATACATATATATTATACAAGACAATGGATAAAGTATTAGCCTAATCCATACATGCAAAGATAAATATATAAGTACCTAAAGAAAATAGAAACGGAAAATTCTATGCAGGTACAGTGATTCAATATACCTATATTAAATAAAATCATTTTATAAAGTTTTTTTTGTATATTATTACTGCTGATTCAGTGATAATATTGTGATCAGTTTGTTTTTCTATGCAGGCATATTCAGCTGTTAATTATTTACCTAATGTGGGTTCGTATAGCGCCAAAGTATAGTTATACAGTTTACTTGCCTTTTTATTTATATAAGTGTTAAGAAGTGCCGTAAACAAATCGATTCATAACCCAGTATAACACATAATCGTTTATAAAAAATTAAGCTGGGCTAAATTAAACATTTCGCAACACATATCCATACTTTATTTAAAAAGAATGCAGTTGATGAAAATGATAATGAAAATTCATTATCATTTTCATCATCATTATTATTCTTCGTCATCATTATTATCCATCACCACGCGGGTGAAACCGCGAGGCGCAGCTAGTGTGTTATATTCTCTAATAGTGCTAGTTCATAAGAACCGAGATAAATATATTACAAAAATACCATATATTTCTAAAAATCGTAAGCGCCGCTTTATACCAAATTCTAATGACAATGGGTTTATTAAATAAATATCATATCAACAATACGCCCAGTTTTATATGCTCATATTTCTTAACAGATAAATGCTTTATTTTTACTGCTTTGTTTTGGTACATTCTTAAATATTCCAGTTTATTCTTTACGTAGGTATTATGTCGAAACTTTGGAAAGCCAAAATAAGGCCAAATTAATTTTAGTTAGGTATAGCAAGGTCAGACTTAAACACCAAATCTCTTGTAAATAAACGCAATTAATTAAAGATAAATTAAAGTCTTTAAAATGTAGTTTATTTTTTATTCCAGTTACAGTTAAATAAAGTCTAGATGTATATCTAGAAGGATGGAATTTTGTAATGCCATCTGAAGGGAATACTCTTAATACTGTAGATTTTTAGTCAAAAAAAACATTATTTTAATTATGAAAAGAAAGAAAACTGCATTCAAATATTTTCGAAAATTCGCTTACCATACCCGGGAATCAATCCGACTAAAATCTGTAAAAAATACACCCTCTACTTTTGTTACATCGATCCTTAGAGTAAATTATAAGGATGCAATCTCTTTAACAAACTTTATCTAATTTTATAGGTTTTATCGAACTGACCTGCAGTTCGATTCCCGGGCGTGGCAAGCGAATTTTCGAAAATCTTTAAATGCAGTTTTCTTTTTTTTTTAAGAATAATACTTTATTGTTACACACAAAAGATTACATTATCAAAACTTGAATATAAGATATACAAAGATAGTGTCACAATGGGCGACCTTATCACTAAAAGCAATTCCTTCCTGGCAACCTTAGGATGGATTGTATAAAAAAGATAGATAGAGATAGGCGCGTTGCGTATCTTGATAATAGTAAAAAGCAGAATGTTTAAACATCTAGTGTAACGAAACAGATCGATAATATTGCATAAAAAAATTACTTAGGTTAGAAATGGAACAGTCAAAGAGTAATAATCGAACAGAATTCATAAATATTACTCGCTCACTGCAGAAAAAAATCCTGAATAAGTCCATAAAAATAAACTTTCACGTCCAAACTCTCAGAATTTTCAGCGATAACACTATATTTTTTTCTAGGTAATACATAGCCAACATACAGTACTAAATTAGTAACCAGCACTTTTTTCAACCGTGTTAGTATATATCGAAATATATTAAGAAAACGTACGAAATTAATGCATTTTCGCATTACATCGTCTAATTTAACAAGCGATTTTCAACCTTACGTAAAGCATCGTAAATTATTTTGAAATTGGGGTTGGACCGCGCCTTAAAACATTTGCAAATACAAAATAAAAAAAGGTAAATTAATAGCATTAAAAGAGAAAACAAAAGAGATATGACAGTATGTGTTATTGAATTATTATATCATTACCATGATTGTACTCAATAAGTGTCAAACGCAATAAGTTGTAATAATCAGTAAGTATAAATACGAAATTAATAAAATGTATACGTAAGCTTCAAATCACTTAGGCTACGTTCCGGGAAGCGCCATCAACGCTCACAACTGTCGCGCCCCGGTTCAGCGTTCCGCTTAGAATGAATGCATGCAATGTTCAACCCAAGCGGAACGGTTACGCGGTCACGAAAAGCGCGGCAACTTTTCTTTTAAAAATCGTTAGAATCTTATACATTTGATGCTTGACAGTGACAGCTCGTAAACGACCGCGAAAACCCACCTACGATCTGCGAGCGTTGTGAGCGTTTTCGGTGACGTCATCGATGACGTATCGAGTTCGCTCACGATGACCGTGGGCTTTTAAGGGAATGGGTGTGCGAACGCCGCGAGTGATTTCAGCGCTTATCGGAACGTAGCCTTAGATGACAATGCAAATGTGCAGCATTAAATGTGTGGATATAATTGTTTTACTTGATCCTTAAATATGTTCGAGTTCCAGTAGTGGGAACAAAATGGGCTGATTATGATTATGAAGGTATGTCTTACCATTACATGTTAGCTATCTCCATGTCAATTGTCATACCATTGAGGCATGTCAGTCTTTTCCTTTCAAATGGATAACAAAAAACTTTAAAACTAAAAAACAAAGTAAGAAAAAAATCTTATATAGGTATTTCGGCAGTGTGTGTTAATGAGAGTAATTTGTGTTTGATGTTTCAGGACTTTTGAGCGAATCTAATTACAGTATAATGCAAAAATATTTGTTTCTCAACAAAATAATTACATCGAGATAACATCGCATTCCTAATAGCTTTAGATAAACTGTCCATTGTGAAATTGTAGCCATTTCCAGAGAGAATCTTGCAATCGTTCGACATTTTATCGTGTATCATTGTAATACGCGCAATTTAAGTAATGAACTACTAATAGAGGTTTAATATTAGCCGTATCACGTTTATTTCAAAGCTTGTCTTTAATGAATATATTTAGGTATATTTATATGATGAATATTAAGATTAAACATTAGATTTATAATATATATCCACTATAGACAACGACCTTAAACAAATTAAAGCACCCAAAACATTTATGGAAACATGAATTCAGTATATAAAAATAAAAAAAAAAACAAAGAACTGTATACACAAAAACATCGTACAATTACAGTTATATCTATAATATAAAAATTAACCGTTATTTTTCCTATGGTTACGTTATAACTTGAGAACGGCTTTAATGATTTCGCTGATACTTTTTTGTTGTGTTGATTATTTTCAGGAGAAGGTTCTTATGAAAAAAAAAGATAGGAGGTTATTCTGAAGGCCGAGCCTACTACACGAACGAAGTCGCGGGCAGTCGCTAGTAGTTAAAAAAATATAGTTACAATTTGGAAAAGATCCGTATATTTAATACCCATTTGCTTATGCTCGGTAAGATTTTAACAAACTATATTTTTCTTGCAATAGATCTCGTATTTTATCGATTAACGAACAGTTAGGGCCATAACGATAACTATAAATAGTCTATAAATTAGTTCAACCAATTCGATTGGGTTGTGAAGTTGATGGCGTAACTGACCTCTCCAATAGTTGTTGCATTAACCGTATAGTCGTGCTGTACCGGATCCTATACAACGATGTATAGTGTCTTTAACAATGACTTTTCAACGAACACGTTTTGATTCAAAAGATGTTTCTAGAATACTAACTACAAACTTCTAAGAAATATTTAAGAGGGCCAAATCACACAGGCTTAAGGTAAAGCTTATTAATTACTGAATCATGTCGTGCTCCGCGGGACGTGATTTATTTGGTCGTAAAACTCTTTTTCAACAGCCTCTGGAAAAAGATATACGCAGAATATACTCTATATTCTGCGTATATCTATATCGTCCCGTGGAAGACGGGACAGCCACTGGTTTGGGATGCTACATGTGTGGACACACTGGCGCCGTCTCATCTCCCTGGGACGATTGATCGGGCTGGCGCTGCCGCGTCTAAAGCTGAAGACCTCAAACGTCATAAATATGTGTATTTAGACAGAATGTACATGTTTATGCCGTTTGGGGTCGAAACTTTAGGCCCATGGGGGCCGTCCGCTCTCAACTTGTTTAGGGATCTGGCGAAACGTTTGTTTGAGGCGTCGGGTGACCGAAATGCTGGCGCCTATTTTAGGCAAAAACTTATCATTGCCATCCAGCGTGGCAATGACGCCAGCGTTTTGGCCACTTTTCCCCCCACCATGGGGCTTATAGATTAGATAGTTATTATTATTATTATTTTATTTAATTTTTAATTACTAACAATGTAATTTTTATGGAGAATTAATTAAATTAAAGTTATTCCGATACACAAATATTCTCTATATTCTGCGTATAAGCAAACTTCAGTTTCATATGCATATTCTTTATTTGCATTTCACAATGTAACTTAGATAGTAAACTTAGATGCTAGTATCAATTACGCATCCTGTTTGCAATTGGGCACAACACATCTAGTATAGAGGATTATTTTTTACAGGTTATTTTTTAACATCAAGTAAGAAGACATATCACAAAGAATCCTTTATGTAATCCTTAATATTATAGGTACTTCTTTTAATTAATAAAGGTTTAAGGTTGTTTAAGAATTACTGTGTATTTTGTTTGAAGAAAACTGTTGCATTTGAAATAACTAAGCGAAGAGCTATGAGACTTAATGACTATGATTTGCGGCCATGAGTACTTAAAGTACAGTGCGGCACAGAACTGTAATTTTAAAAGCTTATTATTGAAACCGCAAATTTTAGGAGTAATGTTTAAATTCAGACGAACACAACTTTTGGTAAAATTGATGCCCCATTCAAATTTAACTGCGAGTGAATCAATACTGAATGTAAAATAGTTATTTGTATTCTTCTGTATGTTTATGATAATAATAATGTGAACTATAATAATAATAATTCTACTAATAATCACAATTCTAATCTAGGGTCCATACCTTAGAATTTTCCCTGTACTATGTGCAGTCGTATAGATGTCAATAAATCTCATAACATTACATACAATTTAATAAAAGTTAAAGACTTCTATTGAACAGTAACTACACATTAACAACGAGCTATGGAGAGGGCTATACTCGAAGTTTCTCTACGTGATCGAATCAGAAATGACGAGATCCGTAGAAGAACTAAAGTCACCGACAAGTCCCAGAAGATTAGCCAGTTAAAGTGGCAGTGGGCAGGGCACATAGCACGCAGAACAGATGACCGATGGGGCCGGAAGGTTTTGGAATGGAGAACAGGAAAAATAAATCTTCTGAAATGAGAGATGACAATCTTCTGACAATCAAAAGGTTCTAGAGTGGAGACCACGGACCGGCAAGCACAGCGTAGGTCGTCCACGACACGGTGGACAGACGACCTGATAAAGGTCGCAAGACGACGTTCGATGCAGACCGCTTCCAACCGGTCCTTTTGGAAAATTATGGGTGAGGCATATGTTCAGCAGTGGACGTCATACAGCTGAGATGATGATGAAATACACATTAATAACCTAGAGATATTTTTTTTCTCATTAACAAAAAGTATTAAAGGAACCCAGCATTAGAGATATCTATAACACGCGTCACCGGTGATTTTTTTACATGTTGATAATAACATGCTTCGTTCGTGTAACTTCTTCTTCGGTAAAACATTTGTACTCCATTTTTAAGCAATCGAGGGCATTTTAGAAATTTAGCAGATCCTACGAAGAAATAATATAAGGAAGAGTAACTGACTTAAAAAAAGACTCAATAAAAGTCGTGCTAAATCAATAACATCGTTTACGCCGCTATGACTCAGCTGTCATAGTAGACGTTGCAGCACGCGCGTGGACCAATCCCTGCTTTCCTTCGGAAATTTAAACCAATCATAGAACATGTCTATTTGTAACCTCGGAAAAGATTCGTATTTGGAATCTTACGTCGTTTTGGTTTGAAGGACCACTTTTTGTGTGGAATTTGTTCTGAGTTATGCTTTAATTGACATTGACATTATTTCTTCATAGGGTACACCTTTGGTACGACGATAACAATAGGATATCATGGTATCATGGAGCTGGTCCAATGATGGAGCCGGAAGGTAGTCACACGAACTTCTCAACTGAAGAACATGACTCCTCATATTTCATATATATTTAATTTATAATTACGTTATTTCTAATAGCTCACGTATTTGCTTAAATATTTTCTTCCACAAATTACTTATTTCGTGAATTTTTGTCTTTAAAATTAATTATATAAAAAATTAAGTCCATTTGTATCCAAACAAACCAGTGAGTCATAGTGCAGTAGCTACTTTCAAAGCTTACTTTCAAGGCTGTAAATGAACGGGTACAATAATAATACGAATTTGATTTCATTAATATAATACATTCACTCTTAAACTTGTACTGTCATCTTTACAAATGAGGTTGTTAATTAGGCCAATTTCACTGAGCACAAACAAATTTCGTTAATGATTTAATGTTAGCCAGCATTTCGTAATTTATTTAATACCAAATCGGTTCGTGATAAAACACAATGATATTAAAAATTACAGATGTATATTATATTGTAAAAAATTATACATGTGATTACAAAAAAACACTAACACGTCCTAAATGATAAGTATTTCAGTAAGTCTTTCAATTAGTTCGCTCATTCGCTCGTAGCCGTAATGTGCATGCCTTTTAACGGGTAAATATTAGCAGTGCATATATTTTTATATTGTTTGCCCCAGAGAAGAAATCTAGTATAACAAAAGTATAGTATAGTATATATACTGTATACTACTAGAATAATATATACTATAGTTTCGCTCGCGACTTCGTTACCGTATAGTACGGATATCGAGATCCCTCTGAAACTACCCGTTTCACATTAGGATATGAATTAGACTATGTGTCCATTTACAAACCATCTCCATTCCAAATTCCATCCAAATCCTTTCAGTCGATTTTGCGTGATTGAGTAACAAACATCCATAAAAACGTTTAAATTAAAATATAAATATATTGTGAAAAACATATTCCTTATTATTCGTAGAAACTAAGCAATAGCTAGAAAATAAAACTAGGACGATACTAAGCTTAAAATAATTATAATGGGAATTGAAAGGATTAAAATGCACATTTCATGACGTTGCATCTACCTAATTTAACTTGGTATTTTTGTCATAACGACAAGCAATCAAATTGCTTACAAATATAATAACAATATATTCACTTAATTTACGATTGAAAACTAGTAAAAATTTGTCAGCTTGTCAGGTTATAAAATGTATCTTGTTTATTCTACAGTAAATTATAAATTTATCGTTATGCCTCTTTTGTCAAATAATAAACTGTTCAATTCATGTAGTCAGTATCAATAGTCTTGTTATATATTTCTGCGTCAATCATTCTCACATCCAATTCTTCATTCATTCATTCTCTCTCGTTTAACATTCTACCGATTCCCTATTTTCTACTCAATCTGAAATTGAAATAGAATCAATTGATTCCGAGTGAGTGGAAGAATGTACCATTGATCAAGTGGTCGTGATTGGAGTGTATACTGCGCTTATTATCTACCTTGGACTTTGGATTTGGTTCGTGACATTCTGTGCAGTAAAGGAGAATACAGACAATGCAGTAGCTTTGTGTTAAATCAGCAAGCAGTTTGAATTTGTAGTATTCGTTGATTAACATCGAATGATAAAGTATAAGTAAAATAACTTCAATTAACTGAAATAAATGATTTATGTATACTTATATATTGAAGCGATCGCAGAGGAGCTTGACTTGGCAAAACCAATCCACAAGTTATGCAGCACTTGCTGCGGGCAGAAGTTGGATGGTAGACCGCTAATGCCGTTCAACCAAGCGCTTCCGTGCTTTGGAGGGCACGTTAAGCCGTCGGTCCCGGTTTTCCTTTGGACAACAGTCGATAGGTTATGTTGAATGCTTTCAGGGGGACCAGGAAACTTAAACTTGGGTTGGTCACACTACGCTCACTACGATGTACTGGCAACGCATCTGCGTGGTAGATTATAGCCTAACTCCTTTCTTTGAGAGGGAGGTTCGAGTCTCAGCTGTGAGAACACAATGGGCTTATTATTTAATTATTTATTTCTTGAGGCGTCCAGGTTTTATTCATAAATCTTTTGTCGGTGACGTAAACACGTACTCCAAGGGTTTAGTGACCAGACGGTCAAGTCCAGCTCATGATGCTTGAAGTGCAATTCAAAACATTAAACTAATATTTTGCAAGGATGTTTACTATACATTGCTGAGTTGTCAGAGACGCGATGGATAGGCACCGACGGTGGCAGATTATACGATTTCGGTGTACGCCATCCACATCCACCGATGATCACGATCATCAGTCATAAGGAAACGGCCACAGAGAGTTTCACTCGTCGCTCCGAGGCATTCGGTTTATGGATGTAGTTCGCTCAGTTATTTTACCAGACAAATCCAAATAATAACTCTTAACACAATCGTCCTGGCACACACATATTTTGATTAAGAATTTCTGTTACTGCACTAACTGCTTTATTTTTTCTATATGAAAAAAAGTTTTAACCATATACTAGAAAACGTTTAAAACTTCATTAGTGTTTCACCAGCTTCACACGGGTAACAAGGAGTATCTACAGCTGAACGTTGGTCTGACGGAGGGGTGTTTCTTTCGGACTGCTGCATAAATCTTAAAGAAAGAACATTTAGAACTTTTTTACAATTAGAGAGATGCATTAGTGTAACCAGTACTCATGATACAAAAGCAATCAGTCCGAATGTTTGAATCGCTGTACTATGCTTAATCGATATTTTTAAAATCATTTTTAAGTAATATCTTCCTAAAGTGCACTCACTTGATCGTTTCTCATACGCCAATCTATCTACTGGTGGCTATCACATAAAAATATCTACATCTTTTGAGAGTAGCGAGTATACCTAGATAGACAAGCGGGAGTGGAATTATTTTACATTTTATAGAGATATTTGCACTTCTTAATAGCGCTTTATCAGTTAAACAACCGTGAATCAGTGGTGTGCAAAAATTACTGTGTTTCGTTGAAGGACAATGTTATCAACGAAATAATAGGGAGATTAAGAATTAGGAATTAAAGAGAAGCCTCCTAGAGACTCTCAGGGCGACGATCTCAGTGAATTGCAATGCAGGGTTTTGAAATCTTGTAGTTTAAAATTCTGAATGACACTGAACTATTATCGGCAAGTGTGACACTTAACATCAGATGAGTGACTTGCTCGTCTCGTCACCGAATTACATAAAGAAGAACTCACCAGATATTTGAGGATCAAATCATTCCAGAATATCCAAATAACAAAGACACAAACAAAGTTAGTAAACTCACAAACTTTTCCTTTTAATTACAATAACTGTAGGTGGATCATCATCATCATCATCTCAGTCGTAGGACGTCTACTGCTGAACATAGGCCATAATTTTCCAAAAGGAACGGTTGGAAGCGGCCTGCATCCATCGTCGTACTGAGACGACCTTTATCAGGTCGTCTCTCTGCCGTGTCGGTGGACGACCTACGCTGCGCTTGCCGCTCCGCGGTCTCCACTCCAGAACCTTCCGGCCCCATCGGCCATCTGTTCTGCGTGCTATGTGCCCTGCCCATTGCCACTTCAACTGGCTAATCTTCTGGGCTGTGTCGGTGACTTTCATTCTTCTACGGATCTCCTCATTTCTGATTCGATCACGTAGAGAAACCCCGAGCATAGCCCTCTCCAAAGCTCGTTGTGCGACTTTGAGCTTACTTATGAGGCCCATAGTAAGAGACCACGTTTCAGTGCCATAAGTCATCACTAGTAATACACATTGGTCGAAGACTCTTGTCTTGAGGTATTTTTGACGAGAAGACTTCGCGAAGTTTCCGAAACGCTGCCCAGCCGAGTTGGATTCGACGATTGACCTATTTCTCGAAGTTGACCTGCCTAGTTTGACTGTCTGTCCCAGGTAGATGTACTCGTCAACAACTTCGACAACGAGAATCGAAAGTTGAATATACCTACTTACATATAATTTATTTGAAACAAAATAAATTAAAAGTAACCCCTAAATAAAATAAAAAAAAAAGAAACATGTTTCAAAGCATTATAATGCAGCTTTAGGTCTGTCTAAAACTGACTGCTTTACCGTGACAGATAATTGGCAGATATTGTACAGTTTTCGTAATTCTGCTCTGAGTTAAACAGATTCGCCTTGCTCTGATTTATCAGCAGAATAAAACAAGGCTTTAGCATAATTTTCGGGTTTAAATGTTGCACGAGATTGTTCTAAATAACTTTCGATACAACCAATTTCGGAACTAATGAAACCTGCTTCCAATACTCGATTGTATACAATGGTGTAAAGATAAAACGCTTTAACCGCGAAGTTGGTAATCATTTGCGACAGCACATAACATAAGGTTGTTTGTGTTGGCATATGCTTGCTAAATATCAAGGAGTTTCTCACGTGTGAACAATTGAACCCTTCTGCAAATAGATCTTTAACCTAGTGAGCTCCCGACTATCATCAAATTTGCAAACCAGAGTAGCAAAAACCCCGCAAAAACAAGTGACTGTCGCTTTTTTGTTAATATTACCTATCTGGTATCATTCAAATGATAATTTGTTATGTAAAAAAAATTCCAGGTCCTTTACAGCATCAAAAAAACAAAACATTAGCTGAAATCTATTGTATATTTGAATAGATAACATTTTTAATTGGATCCTTATTTGATTTGGCCTTGGCATACCTGTATGCCAAGGCGGCTTTACGGAATGTTTTTTGGCATTCAGGTATGCCAAGGCAGCTTGACGGGTTAATTCTGTGTAGAAAAACATTATTATAAAAATCCATCTTTTAATATTCGCATTGTATAACACAATAATATATATTTTTTTTGGCACATCATCCACACAAGGCCTTCAGGTCCAACACTAGGCAGAGCCTGTACTTTGGTAGCCTGATGACTGATATACATAATTATATACATATACAAACCCAGACACAGGTCAGAACAGACATGTTTCTGCACATAAAAGTTTAACCAGTCCGGGGATCGAACTCGGGACTAGCGATTCAGAAGGCAGTTGCGCCAACCGGCCAGTCCATATTGTATACATTTAAAATTGTATTAATGCTTAGATTAACGTTGTTTGAACATTACTTCAATGTAACGTTATCGTATTGTTTACGTACTCAATACAAACTATCAGTTATCTGTGCCACTATTGTACTAGATAAATTACAGTTTGATTAAAGACGTCGGTACCATGCGCCCAATATTGTGATAATAGGTACTTTTGAACTATCATGGTACCGACTTCAACAAGATATTTCATACTTTTAGTCGGTTCTCTTTTCAGGTTTTTGTTTGTGTAGCCCTGCACTGTGGTCCTTAGTTTTAATTTCTTACGCTTAGTAACTTCACTTGCTACACTGCCCTTAATGCTCTTGACGGAAGTGCTTTTTACTAAAGATTTGCGCTAGTCAACCCGAATCATTGGATTTAGAGTCTTTTTTGCTCAGTAATTTCACTTACTACCCTTCACATCCCTTTACATCCTTAATGCCCATGCACTAATGTTACGCGATAGAATCTCAGGTATTACGGTGGTACCGTCCATAACGACCTCTATCGAATTAAGATCATAAAACTTAATATAAAAAAAAAAATGAACGAAGGCACTGATATTTTACATTGTTTCTGGAAATGGTATTTTTCTTATTATATACAAAATGCGTTTATTTATAGGGTACTTGCTGCGTCCCGCAGTTATCTGGAAGGTACCCAATGTGTTTATTAAGAGTATCATCTATCCACTATTCCGTGATAGAGTAAAAAACATCGTTATATCCAAATTTTCACATTTATTTCTTTATTATATTTATTTATAGACACGTACGAGTACATTAATGCTTTCTATTTTAGTTCTTATGGTAGGATAAGTAAGTACACGCAAGGGCGTTTGCCAGTGAGTGCGATACATTCCAATTATATAGTCAATTATTACTTACATTGTTGCAATTTAAATATAATATACATTTTTATTAATCATACATAATAGTCAGCATTAATTAAAACTTACTCTTCCAATAGTAATTAATATTAAAATATAAATTAAATATAATATTAACATGAATAATATTAATATAATATTAATATAAATAATATTAATATAATATTATTATAAATAATATTACTATAATATTAATAATACGTCATGTCACAAAGAAAAGTACTATGGTAAAATACATTCGTAACATATTACAGTAAGATTGCGTAATTTTCTTATTATTGTTTTGTGTATAACATTTTCCTTCTTCAAATAACTGTCCTATAAGGCAAACAAGTAAGTAAATCTAATTTCACATTTGGAAGTTTCGACACAAACGCGTTGCGCCATGTTTCCCATAGCTATATTTTGTGAGTTTTCGATTGCGTCAATAATTGTATACTTCAGTACGGAACAGTGTGTAATTTTGTACTTTTTATAAACATACACGTTACTTAGAATTTGCGGGACAATAGAGATAACTTTTTGCCATAGTCTATAGATAGTCAATTGCAAAGTGTTTTTCTCTGCTTCGTGTAAATTTTCTAATGTGTCGTTTGTCACAATGATGTCATTATTATCATCATTATGTACTTATGTAGTAAATCGATGATTCTCGGGTTATTACTTATCTCTATACCTATTATGTACAGTCAGGTGTTTGGCCTTAATGATATGTTATGTTTGAAAGAATAACACTTTGTAGAATGTATGTGAAGAATTACTTGTAAGTATTTTTTCAAAGTGTTTTAGAAATGAGAATAATGTAAACATCACAACATACGAGCGGCCTTACTTATAAACGTTGCTTAAGACGCGGTACCAACCCCAATTTTAAAATAATTTACCATGCTTTACGTAAGGTTGAATAGCTTGTTAGATTGGACGATGTAATACGAAAATGCGTTAATTTTGTTCCTTTTCTTTATATTTTTCGATATATACTAACACAATTGAAAAAAACTGCTGGTTATTACTTTAGTACTATACATTAGCTAAGTATTACCCAAAAAAGTTATAGTGTTATCGCTGAAAATTCTGAGAGTTTGGACGTAAAAGTTTATTTTTGATTTTTATTCATTTATTGAGGATTTTTTTCTGCTGAAAGAGAGTTATATTTATGAATTCTATCTAGGTTATTATTCTTTTCCTATTCCTTTTCTAACCTTTGTATTTTTTTCATAATATACTATCGATCTGTTTCGGTACACTAAGTGTTTAAAAATTCTGCTTTTTCTTTAATCAGGGTACGAGCGCGCCTTAAATTTAAGTAACGTCACTTAGTACGGCGCAGACAATTTTTCCTATGCGCAGTACTAAATAACGTCATTTAAAGTTAAGCAGCGTTTATAAGTAAGGCGGTCACATAAAATACGGAACTATTATTTTGTAATTTTAGAGACAAAAATTACACATCCTCTACGGGATTCGAACTCTCCTCCTAACGATCCATGTCAAACGCCATGACCGCTAGGCCACCGCAGCACCCATCCGAACATCAAATGTATCTCATTACATGCCATTATACGGGAACTACTCGTATATTAGTTTATTCTTTGAGGATATATGAACAGAACCGACCTAAAGACTGCGTAAAATATGTGTATGCATATGTAAAATTCCATAAATAAGTATTTTATATATATGTTTTTTTCTGGTCTATTAATCTATTACATGCTTTAAAAAATATTTCTTTAGATAGCAATGAAATCGTTGTAAAATGGTGCATCAATGGAAGGAATATAAGCACTTCAATAGCTTCTAATAGCTTAGTGGGTAAAACGACGTTACGTAATTCTAAATCGTAAGTTCATATATAATTACTTATGTTACACTAGCGACTACCCGCGACTTCGTTCGCGTAGTAGGGTTATAGGTTAGGTCGTCATAACCTCCCATCTTTTCTTATTTTTTTAATGTAAGAATCTTCTACGAAGTATTATAAAAAAAAGATCATTTAACCAAGTTAAATTTAATCAAGTTAACTGCTATATATACACTTATTCGATGAAATACTCAAGTACTCCGTAGGTGACTAATTTATAACTCGACATAAATCTCGCTTTTAACGGTAACTTGATTTTAAGCTTAAAGGTGCGAGTTGCTAGCCGGCTACATGAAGCCGCGGCAAACGACGTGTCGCAGCGACACTACTGGTTTCTATGTATTTCTATGAAATACCATTCGTAGTTAGCGACACGAGGCTAGCGTCGCGTCGTCGAGCGGCACACGACACTGTCGCCTAACTTCAGATCAGTAGTGCCACTCGCGGGTACAAATCTGCCTAGGAAAACAACTGAAAAGCTTTTAAACTAAACCTTCCGCATCGATTTTCAAATGCATCTGCAGTCGGGTTCGAAATCATGACTGCAGCGACCTGAAGCGACGACGTGTCGGGGCGACATGAAGCGACGACACGTTGTCTACTGCTGCTAAGTGTAGCCGGCTACCAACTTGCAAAGATCTTCATTTGCAAAATAATTCGTCATTAAGAGCGTTCCATTTCAAATTCTCCATTTCCATAAGAAAAGCAAAGTTGTTCAAAACGAAGTTTGTTTATGCGTCACTTGAGACGAACATTTGATTCCATTCCCTGCGGCTTTCGTATACACAAACAAAGTGTTCGGTTACTGAGCTGAATGAAATTCGGTAGGTATTCTGTTTGGCCTTTGATTTGGTTTCGTTCTTTGATAATAGATAGATAGTGAGATAGTGGTCAAGTGCTACCCAGTTCGGTATAAAAAAAAAAAAAAAAAAAAAGATAGATAGATAATACTTTATTGTTCACAAAAACATAACAATATGAAAACTTAAAAGTAATAATTACAAAAAATTTGTCACAAAGGGCGGCCTTATTGCTAAAAGCAATCTCTTCCAGGCAACCTTAGGATGGAATGTATATTTAAAATTCATCGACATGGGCGCGTTTTTAAAACATAAGTAAACATGGATATAAAAAGCAATGGAAAAATAACAATAACATAGCGAGATAATACAAAAAGGATATAACAATACGTACTCTTGTAATATCATATTATTACCTATATGTCCTAGCAAAGTGTCCATACCCAACAATAAAAATATGTAACCAATAGGTATAAATACCAATATAATAACATAAATACATATATAAATACATAAACCTAAAGCAATTAAGGGACATTAAAAAAGTGCAGTGCAGTATTATATGTTTAGATATTATTTTTTTTAATTTGATCCTTAAAAATGTTTATAGATGTTGCACGATAATGTTAATATTTAAAAGGAAAAATTACTTAAGCCAGCATCTAGATTATACCTTGTATAAAATAATATCTACCTAATCCTACTAATATTTGGTACACCAAAGTGTGGCAAACCACATTTTATCAAGCATAACATTTTGACCCTACACTCCATCTACATTCTAGAAATTTGTAAGAAGACAATATCTTCTTTTTCCAACATTAGAAGGCACAAACAAACGTAACTCTAGACATAAAAATAGGTTGACGCTTCCAGACTCTAAGCTAAGGATGCACAGTACGAGCACCTACGTAATGTGTATAAAAATTTTCAACCAGTTACCACAGTATCTAAAAGACATTGAGAAGGAATCCGCATTCTTTAACAACCTAAAGTTATATCTTACTAAAAAATGCTACTATTCACTACAAGATTTTTTCAACGACAAACATATAAACAAATCATTCGGTATCTTGTAAAGAAATCTAAATAAAGAAACATATAGGTATGTATGTAATTATATTATAATATTATTCTGAAGCGCCCAACAGGGTCCATGTTGAATTATTATAATAAATATATATAAGAATCTGTATTTAACATGTGGAAACAGAGTTAAAATATATGAATATTATAAAAATGTGAAAGTTTAGATGGATGGATGGATGGTTGTTTGTTGCTCTTTCAAGCTCAATCGGCTAGGCCAATTTTGATAATATTTGGTATGGAGGTAGATGAGGCGCTGGATTTACCCATAGAATACTTCTCATCATCATCATCAACATCATCCGTCACCAATAGGGTGAAACCGCAGGTGAAATTTGGTGAGTTAGATGAGGCTCTGGATTAACACCTATGATACTTTTCATCATCATGATAATCCATCACTGCGCGGGTGAAACAGCGGAGCGCAACTAGTTAAACTAAAAAGTAGAAAATGCTCTTGTTACTAGTATGTCTGTATTCTCTTCGGTCCTCATCTATACTTTTCCTGAAGGGACACCAAAACATAATCTGTGACACATCTGTGTATATATTTTTTGTATTACTTACTTGATTTTATTCAAAAAGTGCTGAAACAATCTTAATGAAATGTATATTTTGGAGACCATCTCTGAAGTATGAAACCAAAATGTGGTACCAAACAAAAATAATCAACAAAATCAATTTATAACGTATTACTTTTTAAAGCACTAACGCCTGCTTAAGCGATCTCAAATATTAATATTTATAGAGAGAACAATTCACATCCTCGGACGGGATTCGAACCCGCGTCTTCTGACTGTCCGTGTCAGACGCCATTGACCATTGAAATTTGATGCTCGGACCAGAACCTCGGTGGCTTAGTTGGTCAATGGCGTCTGACACGGAAAGTCAGAAGACGCGGGTTCGAATCCCGTTCGAGGATGTGAATTATTCTCTCTATAAATTTCAGTATCAGTTTTATACTTGGCTAAGCAGCATCACAAATATACAAAAACAACTTACCCGCCGAATTGAGATTGTTTTTATGTCAGTGAAAAACATATTCTGTGATCAGTTGTGTTTTGTTACGCAAAAATGGAGGCTCACCTCCCGATTCCCCCTTCCCCATCTACCCTAACCCCTTCTATCTTTTCTTTCCTATCATCCTTCCTCAAAGGTCGGCAACGCATCCTTGAGACCTCTGGTATTGCGGATGTCCGTGGGCGACGGTATCAGGTATTATATCTTATACCATCAGGTGAGCCGCTTGCTCGTATGCCAACCAATCCCATAAAAAAAAACATAGCCCTGCGGGTCATCAAATTAGTAACATTTCTGCTTACTGGAGTTGCTAAAACTGACATAGAGCCGCCATTTTTCAAGATTTCTATCAACATATAATTATTACTGAGATACGTAATTGTCCTGCTAGTCCTGGGGCCTTATTCCGCGTTACATGTTTGATGGTCACAGCGAGTAAGACCCCTGGGTGTTTGTATGAATATATTTTAACATAATTTCTACATATAATTGATATCGTGATAATATATACCTTTATCAGAATGTTGCGAAAAAATCACACAAGTTAGCTGTTAGTTGAAACGTTTTTAAAATGATAGAGGCGGAACGCCGCTCGTATTTACAATATTGATTTCTATATCTATTAAATATACTTTTAAAATGTAATCTATATCTACACTAATATTGTAAAGAGGAAAGATTTGTATGTAAGTATGTTTGTAACGAATTGGCTCAAAAAGTACAGGACCGATTTCAAAAACTCTTTCACCATTAGAAAGCTACATTCATCCTGACTAATATAGGATATATAAGATTCATCAACATCATCATCATCCATCACCGCGCGAGTGAAACCGCGGAGAGGCTTAGTTTAGTTTTTATTTAAGTTTTAATTGAAATAACAAAAAACGTGTATAACATTAACATTTATTACTTTTTACATAACTATGATTATTTCCTACCGACTTCCAAAAGGGAGGAGCTACTAAATTCGACTGGTTTTTTTATTGTTGTTACCTCATAACTTTCGACTGGGTGAACCGATTTCCAAAATTCTTTTTTTGTTTGAAAGCTAGTGCTTTCCGTGTAAATTTTATCAAATTCGGTCTAATAGTTTTTGAGTTACACTCTAATAACTGATTTACATCAAAGTAATAGAATGGAAGTCGGTATTAAATTTTTCCAATTGCATTGTGTGTGTGTGTTGCTTTATAAGGACATCAGAATGTATTGTTTATGTTGCAAAAATGATTTTAAGGGTTTTATTATGTATAAAGGAGTATGTACTATTTGTAATCAATAGATTATACTAAGAAATGTAAGAATTACTAAGTCTAGCCATTTTAGGTTTTATGCTGAGTAAATAAATTATATTTTATCTTCTATTACTGATTTTGGTTAAGAATCTAACTCGATTAAAACTACTTAAATGTTACTTACACCACATTATATTAGTCTTGCCAAAACTATACATAATTATGAACAGTCTAACAAATAGGCTCTAAAGTACAATACAATCAGCCAAAAGTAAGCCAACATAAACCTTGTGACACATACAAGAAACAGTAGATACAAAGATAGCAAGGCGTTCTATTGTAAACCTCAAGACCGTGTGAAGGACCACCCTGAGAACGGGAAATTATCTCTTGATCGATATCTCTTAATTGTCTTACTAATTCTTCCACTGTACTGTATTGTTTCTACGATTGCGAATAAAATTCACAAAATACTATATCCGAGAATGAGCAAAAACCTTCGCTAAGAACTTACTATTCATTCTTGAATCAAAACATACCGGAAATTAAATAGTTGTCTTTTGAAAAACAATTCTATAAATTTCCTAAAAAACTTCTTTATCTAACTTAAGCAATTAATATGATTATAGCTTTAAGGATATTCAAATAAGATTCCTATGAGTTGAATGATAGTTATTGATATTGATTGAGGTAGTTATATCAAAACTTTCGAGGTTCACAACCTTTTATGCGGATATCAACGAACTCTGAATATTTATAGACCGACGATGTTTCTTTACATTTTCAAACTCAGCGTCAGCTGTTTGAGGGTGTATGCGTAATTTAGAGTACCTATATACTTACTGTATTGTCAACTGCATGGTTTTCTCAGAAAAAGAGCTTCGGATGTTTAGCCATCCGGAATTATGGCCGAGTAAAACTCTTTTTTTGGCACCAAGATAATTTGAATTTATTACTACATTACGTTACGTCAGCTATTTGAGGATATTCCCAAAATATAGATTACCTATAAAGTTACTATATCGCCAACTGCAAAACAACGGTTTTACCAGAAAAAGGGCTTCGAATGTTCAGACATCCGGATTTTTTCCGAGTAAAACCCATTTTTGGCACCAAAATGATTTCTGTTTATTGCTATTTTCGTTTGTCTTTGAATGTATTTTTATTTTTTATTTATTTTTACATTTGAGGAAGACCAACAGCAATATAATTTTTTAAACATAAGGAATAACAACAGAAAGCCAATTACAGGTCCTCACGGTTAACATCTAAATAAAAATCATAAGTTATGAACACTACAATACAATCTCAATATTTGGTAATGGAATGTACTCAAACAACTTAGTCAAAGAATTCTCTGCTCAACAGCCGCCTCGCCGATGCCAAACTAGTGCAGAATAAGTCTAAGCCAACTCGCTTATCTAAATTGTTATAGCTTTTACTCACTCGACACAAGTATGAATTTTGTCTGTAGTTACTTTTTACAATTGGAACATATAGAAGAGGATTGAAACGCTTAATTACTGTAGGAGTTTGAAATTGTATCATGCTTAATAGCTCGGGAGAATCAATTAAATTAGAAGTAATTTTAAATAGGAAAGCAATATCAGCTATTTCTCTCCTTTTAGAGAGAGGAAGTATGTGAAATTTTTTACAAAGACTAAGATAATCATTGGATTGAAACGGAATTTTTAACCGAAAACATAAATACTTAATAAATCTCATCTGGATGCCCTCAACTCGCTTGATATATATTTCATATCGTGGGTTCCATACCTGTGAAGCATATTCAAGTATACTGCGTACAAAGGTACAATAGAGAATTTTAAAGGTTTTTATTCTATTAAAGGAAGCACAAGTACGCAGAACAAACCCTAATGCTTTTGATGCCTTCTTCACTATGTGGTCCATATGTTCGTCAAATAATAGTTTTGAGTCGTGAATAACTCCAAGATCAAGCACGGTGGTGTTCTTTGACAGTACTTTATTTTTTAATTTATAGACTGATGGAATTATATTTAGCTTGCGAGTAAATGTAACCACTGAGCATTTCGCAGGATTGAGGTCGAGCTTATTCGCTAAACAATAGTTGTCAAGCTGGATTAAGTCCGCTTGAAGCCTCTCGACATCATCGACTGTTTCAATAGCCCTAAATACCTTCATATCGTCGGCAAAACAAAGTAAGCGGGAACTTTGAAGGCAGGTGGAAATATCGTTAAGAAATATCGTAAATAATAAAGGTCCTAGTAACGATCCCTGCGGAACCCCACTTGGAATGGTAACCCAGCTAGAAATATAATTACTGACCACTACAGCTTGAGTTCTTCGTTCTATATAGGATGAGAGCCAACGATATAGATCACCAGCGATGCCAATAAGTCGAAGCTTAGACAGAAGTATCCTATGGTCTATGCGGTCGAAAGCTTTGCTATAGTCGGTATATACCACATCTACTTGGCTGCGATTACTCATAGCTTCAGTCAGATATTCATTCAATAGAATCAAATTAGAAACAGTGGAGCGGCCTTTTAGAAACCCATGTTGAGATGGATGAAATGAGTTTTTTAATGCGCTGTATACCTGGCTATAGATGACCCTTTCGAAAACTTTCGCTATAACGCATAGCTTGGAAATAGGTCTATAATTTGTTACATCAGTTTTAGACCCTTTTTTATGAACTGGTGTAATATAGGCGGACTTCCAGATCTGAGGAAATGTACATTGAGAAATAGATTTTTGAAAGAGTAATGTAATGGGTAGAGCAATGGTTTTCCCGCAATTAATTAGAAATAAGGAGCTGATATGGTCAGGGCCGGCTGACTTAGCGGGATCAAGTTTCAATAATAATTTAGAAACATAATCTGTTTCTATATGGATCTGCGATATAATGGCTGAGTTAGATGTGCCAGTAAGCAAATCATTACCAGGTGTTAAGTCGCCCCCGGTCTGGGTACGAAATGTGGAGTGGAAGTAGTCTCCGAATGAATTACAAATATCTTCACCAGTAGTAGCGATTCTTCCTAGAAAATTCACTGAGCTGGGAATGCTATTAGATTTAGTTCGTGATTTTACATATGACCAAAAATGCCTAGGATCTTTTTCGATAGAATTTTCAATATTTAAAATGTACTTGTCATAACATTGTTTTTCAAGCAATTTACATCTATCGCGTAATAAAAAATAGCATAATTGGTCAGGTTTATTATGATATAGGTACCTATTTTAAATTTTCTTAGATATTTAAATTTTTCTTTTAGGGATTTTATTAATGCGGATGAGTACCATTTTGGGTACACTTCTTGTCTGACAAGTTTAGTCGGAATGTAATTCTTAATTAATTTCTCAACATGAGAATAAAATAATGTAACCGCCATTTCCATACTCAGTAAAGAAAACTCACTAGCCCAGTCGATTTTTAATAATTCAGAATTTATTGCATCATAGTCACCTTTATTAAATAAGTGCTTAACGCGAGCCAACGGTTTTAACAACGGCAGATATACAAACTGTACTGTTATCAGTAGCGGCTTGTGATAAGGATCAATTTTAGATAGGGCATTATCACTCTCAGAGACAATCACATCATCATTACAAAGAACGAGATCAAGTATCCTCCCTTGGTGGTTGACAACCCAGTTATATTGACACAAATCAAGCAGATATAGGTCATTTATAAGGTCCCTATGGTCATCCGTACATACATTTGAGGGTAACATTGCTAGAGAGTCGCTACTTCGCATCCACATTATTGAGCTAGAATTAAAATCGCCAATCAATAAGTACTTATCATCCGGATTCATTAAAATTATTTGATTGAGTTTAGATAAAAAGTTATGTAATATTTAATCTTCCTTTAGCGTCAGCTATTTGACGATATACACAAAATATATAGAAGCTGTAAACTTACTTTATTGCAAACTGCGTGGTCTTGTCAGAAAAAGTTCTTTGATTGTTCAGACATTCGGAATTTTTGCCGAGTTAAACCCATTTTTGCGACAAAATGATTTAAGTTTATTACTCTTTTTGTTTTACGTTGAAAGTAATTTTTAAATAAATATATTATTTGTGTCAATTATTATTCTTTCTTTCTATAAAGATGGCCGCTGGCAACCAACGAAATAGCAACAGTTGATTCCAATTACAGTGGTACTTTCATATAATTCTAGACTAGTTCTAAATAATATCTGACATCAATAAGAAGGTTTCACCTCGACACACAAGTAATATGACATTTGTGTCTGTTAAGAATTAATTTCCATACAAATGCGTCTATAAAAACGTGTCAATGGAAGAACATCGCGTCGTGACTTTGAACCGAGAAACATGCAACGCAGTATCGAATAGCTCGAGATTTGCTTTAGATAAGTAGGTGGATGTGTTGTGAAATATAAACCATTATACCATTTCGCAATTTGGATAGTAATTAAATATATTTGATAAGTTATATAAGATGTATAAGACGGTCATGACGCCATGACTAAATTAAAATTTATTCGGTTTTTTCGCATAAAATTTGTAAGCAACTTGATTACTCTATAGTTTTGTTATATATTTGATTTTGGTAAAATTTAAAATCTTTGGCTCGTCCGTATAGCTTATCCATAAAACTACGTATATGTAAATAAGTATCCATTTATAGTTACGTTCAGAGACACAAAATTAATCACTGAAACCAAAAAGTACTTCTTATTTTGAAACTGATGAAGATAATCATTAAATTAGTCAGTTTGGACTTTCGTGGGTTCCCTATATATACATCTTGCATGAATTCAGTGCTTACATGTTCTTTAAACAGCCAATTTAAAATCATGTTTCTTTTTGGTAGACCCTACGTATGTAATACACAGTCAAAAAGGTCTATATGGCTCTTGGCTCTATGAAAGTCTAAAAGTCTGGATATTATATAATATATATATATATATATATCTAGTTGTGCATTTCATTCTCACTGAATTAAAAAAGTTTTCCTTAACATAGATAGTAATTTGAAAAAACGTCCATACAAATGATGTAAAATATCTCTAGTAGGGTGAACCGACAGATAGGTTATTGGCACCGGCTGTTGGTGTTTCATAATAGTCCAAAGTTACAGAATCGATGCCCTAATGTGATACATTGCAGCATACCTATCACATCTTAAAAATGCAAAAAAAACACATTATGAATACATTAAAGATTAGATTACGTCAGTGAAAATGAATTCTTTTGGGTGACATAATTTCTAATACATTTGGATTACTCGATATTGAATATTTATCAACCGGTATTGGGACACATGTAGAGAAGATTCATTTACACAAGAAAGTTAAGGTATTGCTGCCACATTCTAATATGAACGTTGAAAAAGGGCCTTAAGATTAAATTTGAATCAAATTAAAAAGTAAATATACTCGTACATACTAAACACGGTGATTTGTCAATATCATACAGTGTGTCTAGGAACTAGCGAAATTGTATATAGGTAACTTGGCCTTCAGGAATTATATTGAATTTATTCTTTTTCTACCGCCTTCCACAAAAAGGATGAGGTACACAATTCGAGTGTTTTTGTTTGAACCCATTCACAAAATGCTTTTTTGTTTGAAAGCGGGTGCTTCCCGTGTGGTATCATTCTAATTTCAGCAAATTCAGTTTAGTAGTTTTTGAGTTACACTCCAATAACTGAATAGAAAGGAACTCGGTATCAAATTTTTCAAATTGTACTTGTTATTTGGACTCGTTCGTTTGTACACATTGTACATTTGTCATTTCTCTAGTAATTTCTATACTTAGTCATATTTGCATCATGTAATATTTTATTCAAGTAACAGTCAGATAAATAAGTATGGCATTAAGTCACTGACACGTTCTAGTAATGCGGTGAATACATTACTGAAACATTCGGCGATTGACGGGGAAAACACAAACGCAACTGTAGAAGACCAGCTCAACGGCCTGCAGATCACTACGCGCAGTGCAAGATTAGGTTGTGGTCTGCAGGGATCTGGATCAAATCTAAATTTTACACGTATGTCCTCGATTACAAGGAGCTATATCAAAGTCAAAGTCAAAATCATTTATTCAATTTAGGCATCAAAGACGCACTTATGAACGTAAATTTTTCATTATAATGTACTTTAAAGACTTTACCGCCGCGTTCCAAAATATATAGAGCCTACCGAGAAGAAGCGGCAAGAAACTCAGAGTCATTCCTTTAATACAGATGTTCTTAATGTTTCTACTTAGGTAGGTACTACAAATGTTACATTTTATGAGTGGCAGAGTGACAGCTTGCCAGAAGTGGAGTATTCCAAGCATCTTTGTCTTCTATATAATGTCGAACTGTATCGCCAATTTCTTAAATGATATAACAAATGTTCGTTTATTTTTAGTTGCAGTGTGTTGCCTTACAAAAGAGAACATAATAATGGTATCAATAGGGCAAGACACGCTACACTTTGCACCAGCTACACTACCAACCAAGGCAGTTCTTGTCTATTCCCTTACAATAGCTTACAGAAATACCCATCAAAAATAGGTCAGTCAAATATTGGTATATTTGACTCACATCAGTTCGTGCTGCAGAGCACGCTGTGAGTGTCAGTGGCTCTGTGAAGGGAGAGAAAAAGGGGGAGGAATCCGGGAGTAGGAATACCACCAGTCTCACCAGGTCGAAGTTTCCCCCACAAGCATCCCGTGTTCCGATTTTCGTCCGGTATACCTGTATTTCACTTTAGTTCAATTACTGATTCACAATTACCAAAGGTGATCCAATTATCAAAAAATATTATTAACACACATTAACTAGCGAAGCTACATGTTTACTTTTCAACAAAAATAAACTAAACTTTTTCGTACCGAGGCAATGACAGATCAAAAGTGAGGTGAGAAATGCCCTATCATGAATTAGGGCACGTGATACCAGTCCAAAAAAATACCGTTTTGGGACCAACCACCAACCTTTCATGACTTTGTACACACATGTCAAACCGTCACGGACACGGTTAATAATTACATGCACAGCACCTCTATTGTGTGTCAAACTTCGAACAAACACAAATGGAAAATAAAGCAAAATGAAATAGTAGCATTTGTTGAATTTTCTATCCCACCAATTGAATTGTTCTTTTGGGAGCACCGCCAACAAAACTAATTATTTCCAGGAAGTGCCAGAAACAATTGCCTCAATATCCTTATTGGATAGCTGGAGCATTTTTTATCATTATTTTACGAGATTATTGTATTAATGTGTCCCACATGCATAAAACGTAATAATGTAAAAACCATAATAAAGGAATAATCCGGTGTCGCCCGGTTAGACCTACACGTGGAAAAGTCATTTCGAGGCAAATAAGCAGTTCGTTGAAAACATTTATTTTTTATTTTCAACCCTAAACTTTAACTAAGGTACTTTTAAAAAAATGGATGGAATTGTCCATCTACTAAATACATCTAACATTCCCTCATATCTGTGCCACTACGAAAGATTAGATATTAAGCATTCTTTCCCATGTGAGAGAGTTGAAAATAATGTAAGTTTCATTAACGAATACTTAGATTAAATCTCAAGTCTAAGCAAACATAACTTAGAAACCACGCAGGGAGATGTTCAAAATATATCTCTATTTCAAACTGAGCCGTATATCTCAGTGGAAATTGCTTTACATCGTATACGTTTTCCAAAGGTCAAGTGTATTAGCATTTCTGCATCGGTGAAATTCTAAAGCAGTGTTTTCACTGTAATTTAAATATGAATTACTAATTGTCAATCAGCTGTTCTTACGGGACTTGTTAAGTAGTAAAGAAGCTCTTACAGCAAATGTCGTAATTAAGAGTATTTCACAAACACTTTTTCGAAACTTAAAAGCTTTGTAAAACTCAAGCTTCCTAGAAATAAAATAAATAAATGATGCTGGACAATCCACACAGCATCTAGCCCCAAAGTAAGCTACTCAAAGCTTGTGTTAGGAGGAACTAGATACTGATATATTTAATACATTATATACATAGTTTTTTTTTTTTTATTATACATAGAAGACACCCGGACCAACGGAACAAATTTCTGCAGATCGTACACAAAGTTCGAAGGCAGGAATCGAACCCGCAACCTCTTGCTTCGCAGACGGACTCTCGCCCGCTGCGCCACTGAGGTCGTCATATAACAAACATATTATTATTTACAAATCAATGAATACGCAAGACTCAGAATAGTATGAGGGCCCATAAGAATTAACATCTATAAATACATATCCACAGCCATGTGTGAAAGAAATGTTACCATAATAGCATTGGTATTGTTGTGCTTTGACGGTTGTTGTACAAGTTGATCAAAAACAAACATTTTTAAAGCGGAGAGACTCTGATCCTTCCATGCAGATAACTTCTGCGTATGAAGAGACATGCGAGTCAGTGGACGTAACGCGATTATAAATAGTGCTCGACGGCATCGCCACTTACCGCAGGCTTATAATTTGAAGGAGTAACTTAATATTAACTCCTGAACGCATCCTGGGGCCTCTATTCTCTTAGCTTTGTCGAAAATTGTAGTTTTTGACAGTTTTGCATAGTCTGCTAGCTATTTAGATTCGAACGCGATCGAAATCGACGCAATTTAGTTGCGATAAAGCTGTTCAATAGCTAAGAGAATATGGACCCTGGATGCTTGCTGTATCTTATTTAATTCATAATATCTAATTCGATATATTTACAAAAATACTTTTCCCGACGTTTAAGATCTAAACTAATGTTGTAATTTTTTATTTCGCGATGTGAACACATATTTTATATTATACTAGCTGCGCCCCGCGGTTTCACCCGCGTGGTGATGGATGATGATGATGATGATGATGAAAAGTATCCTATGTGTTAATCCAGCGCCTCATCTACCCCCATACCAAATTTCATCAACATTAGCCCCCCCGTTTGTGCGTGAAAGAGTAACAAACATCCATACATCCATACATACAAACTTTCACGTTTATAATATTAATAGGATTATCGGGGATAAATCGCGTTTTAAAGAGAGAAACTCGTGACCACGATCTATGTGAATTAATCGAAACATCGAGATAAATAAATACTATTTACTGCGATCAAGCCCCGTTAATATAACATAAATTTATGTTGTTAATTAATGTATTTATGTTAACCAACACACACTATACTAGGACAGATTTTTAGTCGCATTATAGCGTCGTGTAAAGGCAGCCTTACTCTAGACAACCATAGGGTATCACAGGTCAGCTATACCATGAACTAATAGGCATAAATAAGCAACTATCGCAGGCAAGCAACACGATAGTTGCCAAACGGGTTAGGAATAATTGCACGACCGGAAAATAAGGCAAAGCTTAACGAAATCGGTAATGGTTGTAATTTTGTTATTCTGTAAAATGGGCTTACGCCTCATTCCAAGTTTTATCTCTCTCTTGAGTGGCACTTAAAAAGCGTTAGAAAAAATTAAGTCTACTATATCAACAGTTACTATTTTATTGAAATGCTTTAATGTGATCTGAATGTATATGTATTTAGGACAAGTTCTATGAAGATTAATTAGTATGTCCATATGTTACATTGTCTCCGACCGATAATTTCAAAAAACGCAAAAGATTTTCGTATTGGTGTACATTTTGGAAAAAACGAGTGAAGCTGCTGAACGAATAAACATAAAGGTCTGGAAGTCGGTCGTTAATCAAAGTTAATCTATTGCAGTTTCAAAGATTATCTAATCAGTAGAATTTTGAAATATATATATGACTAAACCAGGACGCTGTTCACTTTGATTTAAATGGCAAAAGAGTTTCAATATGAACCAGAGCGTTAACAATTATTATGACGAATAATGTTTGTTTTAGGCTCCGCTTCAGTCGAGGTGTATGCGTTTGTTAAAAATGTTTATACGATGTAGCTAGGTATCAATAAAGTCATCAGCGCCACAGTGTATACGCCACAATGTATATGTTTGTCAGCGCTATCCATTTGTGAGTTGGTTTATCGGTGGTTAGTAGATATTTTCTTCTCGGATGAGTCTCTTTTTATTTAGAACGTGGCGGTTGTTTTTTATGAGTGCATAATAAACTTAGATTAATGTTCACAATAGCGTGACTAAATGAAGTTGTTGTTAATTTAAATTGTACTAGCTCTGTTTTTAAAATTCAAAACATAGTTCGGTACTAACAGTGCCAGATATACTGCCACCAAGTGGTAGTGTGCATCCACCACAGTGTTAGAGTATAAAAGAGGATGTAGCAACTAAAACTACTGAATGAATTAAATTTATAAAGCAATTGATGTTAAGGCGCGTCCCAAAGCAAATGCTATACAGACCTATATTAAGAAGCTTTCATCGCGTTATTTCAAGGACATTAAATAAAATGAAACATACTCGTATCATGACAAATTCCAGCATTTTGTCTAGATATTACACGTTTAAAATATTATCTAAAATTCGGTTCTAAAATGCGACTGGAATTTAAGTAAAAAAACTTTTTTGAAATGGATTAACTGATGTATGACACGTTTAAAAAATAGCTATTTTATATGTTTTACCAACTATTCAAAAATCGATGAGAATTTTCGGCACAGGGCCGTGCACAGAACCCACGCGGGTGTCGGCAGTATCCTCTTGAACCCCGTTCGAGAGTTAACTGTCGACTACCGCAAGAACCAGATTCTTAAGATCGTTGCTCGGGGATGCGCCTTAATATTATTTGTCCAATGGGATCAACACACTGCAGTCACTGACGCTGAGACTGTCATATACTGCCGTGCGATTCTCAAATAATTCGCGGATGCACTGGACGAGCTCACCGATGTCAAATACTGTATGAGATATCGTCCTTGTTAATAAGGTTCTTTTTCCAACGTTTTTGTCATCTCGTCATTTATTTCACGGATGTTGTCAAAGATGCAATGATGTTTGCTCTGGAGAATCGCACACTTCATGTGTAGTCATTATATAAAATGTGTCTTTATTTGCGTTGTACTAGGTATATGAAGTTTGATAAAGCTACATAAAAAATTGTACTATGTATAAGGCGGTAAATTTTTATAGGCAGAATAGAAAACGTTTTCTATGAAAATATAGGGTGCGAACACGCTACTAAAATATCAGAACAAAATTTGTCTCGTTACTTTTAAAGCATACCAGGTACTAGTTGGTAAGTCTCTTATGCAAGAGGCCGTCTTGTTTGGTACCACCGCAGTGCCAGATATTGTGCCGTCAACCTGAAAATTACAGTGATAGGTTGTGAAGGGCACTGTCGCAAGTGAAATTGCTGGGTGTATGAGTTAAAGAGTTCCAATCACAGAGCATTACTGGTTTCAGGTACCAGCTATTGTTTCAACCGTGCGATTCTCTAATGATTCATCGTTGCATTCGTCGACAAGCTCATGGATGTCAAATACTTTATGAGACATCGCCCTTGTATATAAGGTTGATTTTCCAACGTTTCTTGTCACTTCATCATTTGTTTCACGGATGTTGTCAAAGATGCAACGATGTTTGCTTTTAGAGAATCGCATGGCATGTCGTGGTATGGAAGGTAAGGTAGAGCTTAACAAATTATTTAGTTTAAAAAATCACTGTAACAGTGAAATTACTAAACGAATGAGACTCTTTAAACTAATTTCTCAGGGTGATAAGCGCAGTGCTATGGCAAGTAAAATTTCAATATAAAGCACTGGATGGCACTGCAGCTGTCACGTACAATCTTAATGTACACCATCAGGTCACAATTTTCCCGTCTCTTCATTTGATGGTATAAAACTTCAATGCAATTAATTCTACCAAATACTGTAACCAATCTCCATAGCATCTATATTTACCTACTCTACCTAAACTCTACGTAAATCCAAACCGGTTCGTCAGAGCATAATAATATCCCGTTCATTAAATATCAGGATACTAGCGGTGCGGCGCGACGGAAGACGGCGTCTTTATTAAACGCTGTGCTGGAATTATGCAGGATGTAGAGATTGTAGAGTTATTTATGCAACACTGTAGAACTAAATTGTGCTTGTAAGCAGACAGCTCTATAACTTTGTGCTCTTGCGAGATTTAGGTACTGACAAGCCTGTATATAACAAATTTGACTAGATAATCTTAGTCATACCCCATCGCACTACCAAGCTGTAATAATGGTAGGACAGAGGGGCATTTTTATTCCCAGTAAAACCTAAATTTGATTCCCATTCAATCGAAAAGATCTTTAACAGCTGTGAAAGCGTTAAATTTGCAGAGTATATACGTGGAATCATGCATAATGTCTTATAAACTAGATTTTATTTTAGTTTTAGATTAACTTAAACTCGTTTTAGTTAATTTAACTTTTGAAGCACTTTTTTAAATCTTTAATATATAACTTTGCTTTTGTTCTGAAATAGTTTTAAGATACAAGATGATGTAAAGATTAAATCAATGATTATGAATGGCACTAAAAGATCCAAGATTAAAATTACAGGACATATTTTTTGAATATCTCTTTCATTTGAACATCTCTTTAAAACCATCATATCTACTAATGCAAAAGCATTTGGGTATTCTTTTTATGCTGTAACGACTGAAGGAATTCGAATACTTTTTTTATAGTCACATATACAGGTGGAGGTGTTCCCATTTAAATTTCATCAAACTCGGTCGAGCAGTTTTTGAGTTTCACTCCAAAACTGAACGTTGCTACGCTTATCTCATAATGAAAGTACAATATGTAGTATACATTAATTTATGCTTTGAATTACATATCAAGTAGGTACTATAGTTTATATTTTGTGATACATATTTTGATATATCTCCACTAACCTTTTTTATAATGTGAATTACTCGTTGAATGCAATTTATTTACTATTTATGTGTTAATCAAATTATATTTTACCTAATGGAACATTGGCGTTAGGAGTTTACATACATTTGCCATATTTATTAGTTAAGTTCTAAGTTTGGCATGCGTATTTTGATGGTTATGATATTTGGCACAACTCACTGGGCACTGACAATATTCAGCATTTTACAATCGTTTTAATAAATATAGAACTATATTGTTGGTTCTTGCTCCTGATATGTTATTTGTAATGTTTTTTATACCTTTGGTTTTGTACACACTCTGTGTGCTTCTTTATAATTTGTTGTATTTTCTACTCATTGTTACACTGGCGTTCGTGAAGTCGGTCATGAGTTCCGACTGAAAACCAGCGCTAAGGTTTTCAACCCTAGCATATGCTGAGGCGGGTCTCATTCCCGACATCACACAACATTACAAAAAGTGTTTTGTTTTAAGGTTTAGTTAATAACTTTGTTATCTTTGCCATGTAATGTATTGTTATGTTGTGTGATGATCTGGAATAAATCTATATTCTATTCTATTCTATTCTATCTTGACGATATCATCATTTACAGTTAATTACAATAAATTCCGTAAGTAGCAAGAGTCACTAAAAATTATGAAAAAAATCTTTTTTACCAAAAAATGGAACCGTTTTTTGGAATTTTTTTTCACTACCTTTGTCCTGTGGCCCTAGCACGAATAAGTGCGGAAGTGTAACGTAACGTGTCGATCACGTAAAACAGTATAAACTGTTATGTATCTAGCACACTGTTACACAGATAACTCATAGTTTGTACGGCGAAGCGGGACACGTTGACGTTTGCGATACGAACACTTTTTCGCAAATTGTTTGTGCTACGGCCTCTGGATACATGTATCGTTAGGATTTTTAATAGAGCTGGGTCTGCGGCGCGCAGCCAGTTAATAAAACATAATAATTAATTATAACTAAAAAGTTTTATTTAACAGGTATCTATTATTTTTTGTGTTTTAGAACACTTAAGCATTAAAAGCAATGGGTTATCTGTGAAATGCCACATCATAACTCTTATGCAGCTTGTGGCACAATGTGCTCTTATGTGGCACAATTTTAACGCACAAGTCGCCATTTTGTTTTATTTACCGAGCTGTATTCTCTGTCATCAGAATGAGAGCTCTGACAGCACAGGTGTCGTGTGAAGCCATTTCCGGCCTCACTTGACGGCTTACAATTGCGCGCGAACTCGGTTTCTGTAGGTAATAATTCTATGACGTAGGGATTATTTCAGTCTTCAAATTAGATGTTTTAATTTTATAAAAACTGTGATAAAATGTAATGAACGTTGCATAAATATTAAAGATATGACGAATACTTTTGTTTTACTTGAAAAGTTTATCACTGTTTAAAATTTTATTCAGACTGAACACTAAAATTAAAAGACCAAAGTTTTATACCTTTTATACTATTAAAGTAATTGACGCTTCATATATTCTTATGGCTCGCAATTATTTTATTACGCCTGTTAAAGATATTCATAATGTACTCTAACTAGATTCTTCTTAACTTGTTGGTTTGAAAGCATATCTTAAGCTGGAACAGACATATATCTGCCAATGTGCTATGGATGTATGAAAGTAAACCTTCAGTACGGTAGATACGTCTGTCAACTTTTAATGATATATATACTTTATACAGTAGAAATAAGTATCCGAAGGAAAACATGTAAGTTTTATTTATGTCCTGATATAACTAAGAATAGATATAACTTATATTAATTTATTAAGTTTATTTACAAGATATTAAAAATAAAAATAAATACTATAAGCCCCATGGTAGGAGAAAAGTGCCCAAAACGCTGGCAGCATTGCCACGCTGGATGGCAATGCTATGTTTTTGCCCTAAGTATGTGCCAGCATTTCGGTCACCCGTCGTCTCAACCACACGTTTCGCCAAATCCCTTAACAAAATGTGAGCGGACGGCCCCCACGGGCCTAAAGTTTCGACCCCAATCGGCACAAACATGTACATTCTGTCTGGATACACATATTTATGACGTTTGAGGTCTTCCGCTTTAGTCGCGGCAGCGCCAGCCCGATCAATCGTCTCAGGGAGATGAGACGGGGCCAGTGTGTCCATACATGCAGCATCCCAAACCAGGGACTGTCCCATCTTCCATGGGACGATAGTCATCCCATCTGGTATCTTGTCGTCATCCCGCATCAGTCCGGTTGGTTCTAAAAAAATGATTACCTATCATGATTTTAAGTAACAAGATAAAGTTCAATGGTATTTGACATTTCACATTATTATAAAGGCGAAAGTGTGGTGTTTGTACGAGTATGTTTACTTTTTTGTGATGTGTTTTATGATTAGAATTCGGATTTAATTAATTGAGAAAATTGTTAATCTGTGTTACCTTAAATATCCTGCATATTATTATAGTCTTAAAGCTTGATCCATCATATTGAACATGCAATAATTTTAAGTACTAGCTGCGTTCCACGGCTTCACCCACATGGTTATGATGAGTATCCCCGGTATAAAATCTATCTCCTCGCCAAATTTCATTACGATCCGTTTAGCAGTTTGAGCGTGAAAGCGTAACATACAAACAAACGAACTCACATTCGCATTTATAATATTAGGATATATAACTATAATGTAATAAGAACTTATATTCTAATACGAAACAAGCAATAAGCAAAGCGAGTGCAAAGTTTGTTTCACCTAAATCTTAAATGCCGCGCTCATACATTTGCTGTGCGCGCATTTTATACGATGGCTCACGCGCATCTCCCCATTCTGTTGCATGTTGCCATGTAATAAATAGATTAATTTTATGTTATTATTGTTATATATTGTTATTTAATCTCAATTAATAAGCATATTAATAAGTCTTATCATTATGGACATCATGGCTCTAAGCTCTCCTTTTTGTATCAAGCATCTCGTCTCAAAGTCACCTTACTCCTAGCCGTCGGCGTAATATTAGTATTGTTCCATCAATTTCCATATTGCCACAAAACTGTAACTTTTACTATATTTTTTTTATTTGCCAACTTCTTGCGTTTAGTAAATAACTAATAACAGGAAACCGGTAATTTTAATAAGTTTTGCATCCACTTGGTTTCGAAATACATTTGCATAAAATATACAGATATCGATCTGAGACTACTAAAGTAAAATAAACAAAAATAATAATCTAATGATAAAATGCCGGAAGCCACCGCTATTAGAATACAAATAAGTAAAGTAATATGTATATATAATTTAATATGTATGTATGTTTACAGTCTCTTTATTTTAGAGTTGACTTACTATTCACTTCTTTACTTCTTTTATTTATTTATCTTAAATAGTTTACATATTAAGTGTATATCCACTCTTTATTCTAAAGACGAGAGCAGGTTACGATGGTAAAATACATAATATGCATTTACTTAGTCCATCCGAGCGTAAACAATTTTTCAGGAATATTTTTCGTACGCTCTTCAGATTTTTAACTGTATCTATGCAATAACAAATTTTAATATAGGCTGTTCTCCTCTACAGCCGTGGGATTCTCTAAGAGACAACATCCGTGAAACAAATGACGAGATGAGAAGATACCTTGGAAAAGCAACCTTGTGTACAAGGGCGATATCTCATAAAGTATTTGACATCGGTGAGCTCGTCGACGAGCGCAACGACGAATCATTAGAGAATCGCACAGCTGGTGGCATTCCTCAACCGATTCTCGTGAACTTTTGTGTGTAGGTTCGATAATCTTAAAGAATTTTGTCAATATAATATTTAGAAATATTTGAGAATAAATTTCTGATGTTTCATAAATTTTTAGTATCCTTAATTTTAAAATTAGCGAGGGTAATTTACGGCTCGTGGCATTGATGTTGACAATTTTGATATGGATGGATTATTAGCATCCGGAAATTCCTACTTTCAATCTTGCCGTTTTTAGTACCTAGGCATTTTAAGTTTTTCACAGGAAATTTTGGTATCGATTTTGTTATGAGGTGCGCGCTGAATATGAAGTTTTAGATATACAAAGATATTAGCTTAGGTCTGCATCGCACGGAGCCACTATAGGGTTATTTGAAACCTTACGTTTTAAACCTCCGTAAGATCTTTCGAACTTTTTATACGTACGGCTACTGATATCTGCTTGTTAATATAATATTACAAAGCATGGCTCGATATTACATTATTGTGTATCACTATTGTTACGACTTTAATCTGTATAATATCAGATATAAGTTGAAATGTCGATCGTGATTACTTAGACCTTGATTTGGTCGAGTAATGGTTTAAAACAATTTTTAAAGTAATAAATACGGCTCGGTGACGTGACCTTGTATGTTTTTATGACCAAGGGATTGTGCATAGTAAGTGCACGGTAAAGTTATAGATATTATTACCGTGGTAAGTGTGTTAAAAGTGGAATGTTAGGCTTACCGTGCGAACGTGCCGTTTTATGCATAACAACTTTACAAAACACATTAAGAAAATAGGATTGAAAATGAACTGTTCTTTATGATTTTACTTTAGTTTGAAACTAGATGGCGCCATAGGCAAAATTAACACGCGCAAGCGTTTCATTCGCAAACAATGAGGTACTAATCACACTTTGTTTCAAGTAAGGCCTTTGGTGAAAACAGATATATTTTTATGCCTAACTTAATACTAATACTATAATACACTAATACTGAGGAAGTATATTCATGCGAATCGGACAAAGAGAGAATCGAATTAAGATTGTTTATAATCAAAACCGATTAGGATAAGATAAAATTTATTTAAAAAAAAATGATCGAATTGCTATTTTTATTTATAATTTTTGATTTTATATAAAACAAACATAAGAATATTGTTCTACGTAAGTGTGTTTAACTTAATATTTATTAAGAGGCTTTTTCCAATATGGTATGCCAGCACCATAGTACAAAAACTAGTTCGAACAGTAAGTGTTTTACAAAATATGGCTTATATTATATTAGGTAAAAGTTTATAAGCTAACATGGTCACTAATGCAAGAATTAACTTTAGAAATGGATATTTACCATACCATATATGGTACCATACCATTTATTTTGAGCTTTCGATATAAATAAAGTAAAAAGTTAAAATACTCAAAATAAATACATTACATGGTACATATCCCGTTTCTAAAGTTAACTCTTGTAATAAAAGTATTATGTGACCTTTATTTTCATGCTTTGTACTAAAATACAGACAGACAGTTAATACAAAGTGATATTTTTGTGTGAATGAGAATAAACAGCTATGAGTCTGTATCTGAGTGATTAGCTCTGTGTGCCGTGTAAAACCTGCAGCATATACCGTAATAGTCGTTAAATTTGTCTATTCGCTAAGATCGATAAAAAATCGTATCGCCCCTACCCTAGCATGTATCGACAACTTATACGATCGTCAAATTGTCGATTATTACGAACTGTTTGCATTGCACATGCGTCCTTCTATCATTTAAAGATTTCTACGAGCATTTCGCTCTCCTACGATCAAAACAAGGCCGAAGTGTATTTTTTATTGAATACTAGCTGCGCCCCGCGGTTACACCCGCATGGTGATGGATGATGACGATGTTGATGAAAATTATCATAAGTGTTCATTCAGCGCTCCATCATAATTTCAACAAAATTGGGCCAGCCGTTTAAGCGTAAGAGAATAACAAACATCCATTCATCCATAAATACAAACTTTCGCGTTTATAATATTAGTAAGATCAAACGCAAGTAAACATCCCCATTCCCGTTGCCTGTCGATAAGGTATATCGAGGTCATTTTCAGAGCTGGCAAAATAATCGTTGTAATAGATTAAATAGACGATCTCAAACGTAATTTAACAGTTCCATGCAGGGTTACCGTCATAATCGTAAAAGCTTATCGAATTTGTCTACCGATTGCTTAATTTTGTTACTTACTTGCAATGATCGACACAAGATCGATATAGCCAGCTTTTAAAAGTATGACGAATTCAAGACTCAAATGTATCGATCGGTAAGTTCGGTACTTGCACTGCTGGAAAAGTAATTATCTGAGTAGTAACGTAACAGCCATAGGCGAGACGCTTATCACCAGGCAAATATAACCTAACAGAAGTAAACTAAGAAACAAATACTGTAAGGAGCAAACTCTTTCAATTTATAGCAGAATTAATCAGGAAAGTCCATTTGTTTCCGGCGCCAATGTTCCTTAATAAATTAGCTACGCCCTTTGACGAACAATTTCGCTGCGGCCTTTTACGTAGAAAAAAGTTCTTTGACTTTCGCTTAGCTGCTAGTAAGTGGGTATAAGAGATCAAACGTACTTCTTGAAATAAAGATCAATACTTAATATTCTAGTTGCTTCATTCGTAGATTATTTATAAAGTGACGAGACCTCTGTGTTGTCATAGTATTGGAGATCATTCACACAAAGACTTCAGGTCCCAAACTAGACAGAGGCTGTACCTACCTCGGTAACCTGCAGACACTTGTCAAACAGACTATGTTTAAGCACACAAATACCTATTGGTTATGTCTTGAGAGATTTGATTGAGCCTGGAACCAGCGGCTCAGAAGGCAGGGTTGATATCAATCGGGCCAGTCAAATGTTGGATTGTTCCTTATCCGGTGTTCGATCCCATTTACCCTGTAATTTCACTTGTTACAGTTGCCTTAACACAGTAGGGCTTTCACACTACAGCTTCTAGTTTTGAATAAGAATGTCTAGCACTACCGCGGTATCTACCTAGACTGACACTTACAGAAGAATTTTACCAAGTACATCGCAATACTACGACTACTAAGTAGTACTACCGTACCACTCACAGACCACAAGAGATATGAAAATTGGGCGGGGCCGTTGTCGCAAAAACAAAACACATTGCTCGCGGCGGTTTGCAACTTTTGTATTATGTGACTGCGAAGCGCTCGTAGCTGCGGTCAGAACTTGGCACACTTAAATGCCACTTGCCAGTTGAATATATTCAACTGAGCGCTTCCGTGCTTCGGAGGGCACGTTAAGCTGTCGGTCCCGGTTGTTTGTCTCAGGACAACAGTCGTTAGGCAATGTCTAAGGCCTTCGGGCGGCCTGAAATCTTTGATATGGGTTGGCCCGCGTGGTGGATTATGGCCCAACTCCTGTCTCTGAGAGGAAGTCTCGAGTCCCAACACTGGGAACAAAATGGGCTAATTATGATGATGTGTTATTTGACTGAACACCCCGGTCACGATATAGTATGTAAACAGGTCACAATGCTTGCTCAGTACTTACCAATATTATAACGTTAAGTTTTAATACCGCAGTGGATAATCAACTTATTGAAGCTAACAATACGTTGAATCGCGGAATACGGCCAATGCTTGCGACACTTTTGTACTCAGCGCACGGATTGGTATCTCTCTAGACCTTTCTGGAACCACCGTACCATACTTACAGCCTTTGACTTTTACAATTTTACCGTAGAACGAAACGATAGAAACGGTTTTAATCAAGTACCTGTCTGACAAAACGGATCTCTCAATTATAAACATTATTAGGTCTGTGAAATTCGGATGAAAGGAAAATGATCCAATTTTATGAAACCGAGGTACTCGTATTTTACGAGTTAAGCCAAATTAACACTTTAAAACGTTCAGCTATTTTCACTTGATAGGCAAGTTAGGTTAGTGTTTGACCACTATCTCATTTAATGGTCCGTGTTGATGAAATAGAAGATCTTATCACACTAGACCTATTATAGCGAACGGCTCTCAAGAATAGCTGCCGGAGCACGACAGATTTTCAAACTTTAAGGCTAACTAGCAAGGTGGACACCGATGTTACATTCACCAAAAGGTCAAGCCCAAGGCAGGGTGGACCCCATGACCGTCTCATCATCAGCTGACTCTTGGTACCCTGGTCTATCATCGCACGATAACAACCTTTTTTGACTTTGTTTAAATTTGACGTTTCAAAAAAAAATAACAAGAATAATTTTAGATCATGATAAAGTTGCGTAGAAGTATTTTCTACCGACTTCCAAAAAAGGAGGAGGTACTCAATGCGACTGTGTGTTTGTATTTTTTATTATTATGTTTGTTACCTCATAACTTTCGACTGGGTGAACCGATTCTCAAAATTATTTTTATGCTTTAAAGCTGGTGCTTCCCGTGCATTTCATAAAATCATCGGTCCAGTAGTTTTTGAGTTACACTCCAGTAACTGAATAGAATGGATGTCAGTATTAAATTTTTCAAATTGTATTTTTATGGTGTCTGAAATCTTTAGTAATAGTTAACGTGTAGGTGCATAAGTGCTTAACCTGGTCTCATTTCACTAAAATGACTTCTCACGTTAATTTAATAACAAATATTTACTGACTAAGGAATGAGAGTTTTAATAAAATTGGATTTGTATACAAAAAAACAAAAGCTTTCGTGTAATTAAACTTCGCTCCGTACATTGGATATTTTAATTTAGAAGCTGGAATACCGTAATAACTTTTACCTTCCTGCAATTAATATCAACGAATTATACAACACGAATAATTATCGTGTTCCGCTACAGTTAATGTTGTTATTCCACCTATTAATTATATCTTGTAAACTATTAGCGTTGCGTCTAAACTAGAAACAATCATTCTTTTAAAGAAAGCTAACTTTTTCAACCGACTACGGCGAAGCCCTAATAAAGAGATATGTGTTTGACATACATACAGTATGTCCGTTCCAATGTCCGCTTGTAGCTACTCAACGGCACAATCGATTTTAATAAATAATACGTCATTAGATTCGTCCTGTTTTTTTGTAGGATAGGTTGGCAAACGAGCAAGCGGCTCACATGATGGTAAGTGATACGGTCGCCCACGGATATCTGCAATACCAGAAGTCTTGAGGATGCGTTGCTGACCTTTGAGGAAGGAGGAGATAGAAGGGGTGAGGGTGTAGGGGGGGGGAAGGAGAGGGTAACGGGAAGGTGAAAGGAGAGGGAGAACGGGAGGGGGGAATTGTGCGTCCGGAACCTCCCACAAACCGACTAAGACAGTTTTAAGACAGACTTGTCTATGTGAGGAAAGTCTGTTTTAAAACAGTCATGACTCCAATGTGCGCTCAGCCTAAATCATCACATAATTTCAGTCAGAAGATTGTCATTCCTGAACATAGTATCTACTTTCATATTCCATAACATGGAGCTTATTATGGTTTTCACGTATTTACGTGTACATTTTTATTGTAATTCGTTTGCATACTTTTCCTATGTGAAAAACACGGTTTCTTCGTCATGACGCGGGATTATGAAGTTGCGTGTTCATGTGCAATGCAATGCTCACATATCACATATAAAACGTGCAAGCCACGGCTAATATATTCAACATGCGAAGTGTAGCCAACGCAAAAAAATGAACGCAGCAATTCGAACTTCAAAGATAATCTCTCTGGATCACTATAGAATAGATCAATATTTTTCTAAGAATTAAGCGCGTCTCTATTCCGTAGGTATTTCGGTTTGACTCCAGCTAATATTGATTCCGACGTTGATTAATATCCGTTTACACGTCACGTCTACGCGAGCAGATAATCAAGGTTCATCAATAGCTTAATTAATATTGTTTTGTGGTTTCAGCAATTTGCATATTGCGTGTTTATTTTCAAACCGAACTTGATGTACGTGTAAAAGGGAAATTTAATAAGAATAATATTTATTTAGGTAAATTAACTAACTGCGCCCCGTGGTTTCCACGTGGTGATGGATGATGATGATGATGATGAAAAGTACTAAACAACCTATTCTCAGATCTATTGAACATACACACAAAGTTTTATAAGAATCGGTCAAGCTGTTTCGGGGGAGTTTAGTTACATACTGTGACCACGAAAATTTTATATGTTAGAATAATTTGAATTCTTTTGTTTTGGCTGATTTTTACAATTTTGATATGTTACATGTAGGTATTTATACGATGTTTAGAAAACTTTGTTATATTTTTTTTAATGTGATAAGTTGACGAACGAGCAAGTGGCTCACCTGATGGTAAGTGATACCGTCGCCCACGGACATCCGCAATAGCAAAGGTCTCGAGGATGCGTTGCCGACCTTTTATGAAAGATGATAGGAAGCAAGAGATAGAAGGGGTGAGGATTGACAGGGAGGGGGAAGGGCGGGGGGTAGGAGGAGAGGGGAATCAGGCACCCGGAAAGTCCCACAAACCAACTGAAACGCAATAGTAAGCTATGTTACTTCACCTCGGTGTTATGTGGGAGTGTAGTACTTCCCCGGTCGTGCCGGCCCATTCGGCTGTGGGATTACAGCGTGACACCACAAAAGTCATGTCATGTTTTTCAAACAAATGTCATCAAAAGTAATGTTTTCGATGTGATCTGAGAATGCAGTAGTACCAAACAAGACAACTTAATGACCTGAGAAAATCAGTATCACAGAAATTCTTGACCATGTGGTCCATCATGTGGACCATCTTTATATATAAAAATGAACCCCTATTTCTCCTGGTCAGGCTATAACCTGAGAACGGAACGGATGGAACAATCTCGCTAATTATTTTTGTTGTTAAGAGAAAGTTCTTATGAAAGAGAAACCAAGAAAACACGGGAGGTTATGGCAAGGGCGCAGGCCGAGCCTACTACGCGAACGAAGTCGCGAGTAGTCGTTAGTGTATTATAAAAAAAAAACAGACTAATCGGTAAGAATATGCCCATCGACGCCATATGTACCTTTTTTTGCTACAAGAGATACTGCTCCTGGTACTAGGTACCTATCTGCTTAGTAAAGTCTACAATTAAACAGAAAACTTCAAAGCCTATTAGGAAGTGGACAGGAATAGTTATGTAAGTACATTACGGTTTTAACCACTTTGTCGCTTACACAAGTTTCACTCTTCTTTGAGTGGTTAAAGAGATATCAAATTACCTAACAGCGACATGGTTCTAAAGTAAACAGCTTTAGTTAGGTCTAAGGAAACGTACTGTTACTCAATATACTCGTACCGATATAATTACGTTGTTTCCGTAAAAATAACGACTGTAATCCATCACTGTATCTATTTAATTGTTGGATAGTAATCTTAATTTATTTTCGTTTTTTAAAGCAAAAAGCAAATTACTATATAATTATATTGTTGCATTATTTTACATTCTGTTTGTACATAATATTTTAAAGTATGTAATGAAGAGAACTGCCGTGTGATTCTCTAAGAGCAAACATCGTTGCATCTTTGACAACATCCGTGAAATAAATGACGAGATGACAAGAAACATTGGAAAAACAATCTTATGTACAAGGGCGATATCTCATAAAGTATTTGACATCAGTGAGCTCGTCGACGAGCACATCGATGAATCATTGGAGAATCGCACGGCTGTTTTTTCTACCGACTTCCAAACAAGGAGGAGGTACTTAATTCGACATTTTTTTTTATTTTAATTTGTTACCTCATAACTTTCGGCTGGGTGAACCGATTCTCAAAATTATTTTTTGTTTGAAAGCTGGTGCTTCCCGTGTAGTCTTTTTTAAATTTCATCAAATTTGGTTTAGTAGTTTTTGCGCTACACTACTTATAACTGAATATAATAAAAGTCGGTATATAATTTGTCAAGCCGTACTTGTTATATCATAGGATGTAGTGTTTGATCACTATCTTACTTGATGGTAATTGATGATGCGGTCGAAGGTAGCAACAAAACAAACACAAAATCGCGACTGGAACTACTTTCAATACGAAACACACCATTATGTGCTTCTTGAAACAATTTTGATCTGGGGGCACTAGCATTTCAGGTGGGCCAAAGAGTCTTCATGCTATAAATATCATGCTATAAAAGGCCATCATGCTGTAAATTACATCACCCAAAGGTTAAGGTCGAGGTAGGTATCGACCCGAGGTCGAGTGATCTGCTAAGCGGTTGATCTTCATTGCCTGATATCACCGTCCTCAAGACGATTAATATGCCCTAAAAGATCGAAATTATAAAATTTATCCGTAACCTTAATAGGTCTTTATAAATCAAGCATCACGTTACCTAGCATACGTACATCTGTTTTTGACATATGTCTTTATACATGTAAAGCAAACTTCTTTTAAATTAACTTTATACACTTACGGCCGGTCCCAATATTCTATCTATCGCCGGTTAACCTTACTAGAGATAGATATATGACACTATTTGTATGGACGTTATGTCAAATTTCTATCGGTAGTAAGGAAAACTGTGGATAGATAGATTATTGGGATCCCCCATTAGACGTTTTGGAAGCGAGCATTTGATTAACCACTCGAAGTGGGTGGTTTACTAAATGAAATAATAATCAGAACTTTTGTTCAGACGAAAACATAGAATTGTTTGTTTAGTTCAGAGAATTTCATTTAGTTCAGTTTCAATTAGTTCAGTTTAGTTAATCAATCAGATGAATAAAGAATCAAGTATCAGCCAACTGTGAGTAAATAAATTCACACTGCTGGGACTCGTGCCATCCGATCAGAGAGAATATTGAGAGAATATAGTTAATCAATCAGATGAATAAAGAATCAAGTATCAGCCAACTGTGAGTAAATAAATTCACACTGCTGGGACTCGTGCCATCCGATCAGAGAGAATAAGAGTATGTCCATCATCCAGCTTTTGGACCCAGTGCGGCTCGGCGAATAGAGATAGTGGCTTGTGACAAGTATAGTATAGGAGCTTTTAGAAACAGCCCAAAGACCAAAACGGGGCGAATTGAGACTCAAACCCAATGTCTTAGGGAAACGATCGCAGTGGTCAGTTTAAAGTTCTTTGTGGAATGCAAATATAATGACGTGATGCTTAGCTTAGTGTGACGGCAAGCTGCTTGTAGCAGGTTGCAGCAGGTTGTAACCTGCCATCTGTACCTGACCACACACGCAGAAGCTTGCATACAATTGGGACCTAACTACTGCGTCCCAGTAAGTAGTCAACATTCCGAGTTATGAGTAACCAAAGTTGTTCTAATACTCAAGCAGGCTCATCCCTGAACAACTGGGCCAATGACTGAAATTACCTCTAGGACGTAGACTAGGCAAACAAGGGGCCTAAGTGGGGCCGGGACTGTGAGAGGGCCCATTTAGGGTAATGTGTAATACACAGATGAAGAAGGTGGTGTGAGGATTGCAGAGCGCATTGATCCCAACGAACTCCAAGAATAGGGTTGTTCCAAAAGCACTGCCTTACCAGAATTATCACTCTAAAGCTTACGCAGTTTAAACTAACTATGTATTTCTATTTTATTTATGTACCTACATATTCAATACTAGCTGCGCTCCGCGGTTTCACCCGCGTGGTGATGGATGATGATGATTATGAATCAAAATATACGAGTATATAAGTAGCCTATGTTCATTAGGGATAATGTAGAATTCTGATGGTGAAAGAAGACTTTTAATCGGTCCAGTAGCCAACCGCGTGTCGCGCGTACACCATATGTTCGTTTAAAAAAGTGCTAAACCATGTTGCGCGTACACAACGTGTATACACATTTTTAGACTTCAAGTTTGTAACTAAATTTATCAAATCCAATACACTCCACCAGTATAAACTTGCTTTTAGTTGGTCAAACTATTCAAGGGTGGTATTTTTAGTTGAACTTTTATGCGTAGTTCGAAATTAAACTGAAAAAAACTAGACACTGGACGGGGTAGTTAAGGCTATTCAATTCAATCAAGCACATATTTCCTGTTTATAATTTTAGTATAGAAGTACATTATTAATCTATGCAACCTTAAAAAAAATATACACCGTGGACGAGATTCAAAACCGTATCTTTCGACAATCCGTGGCAAACGGCATGATCGCTAAGCAGGCGAATGCTTTAAAAACATTTAATAATAAAATGTTATTAATCTTGCTCTGTGGCTTTTAAGGACGAGCCAACACAATTTTGCCAGTATACACTATAAACACCTTACATATATATGCTGCTCAATCAAATATATATACTAAATACATAATACAGTACACACGAATACGACCTCCCGTTCAGAGCAGGGTTTAGATGATCACATGTGCGTAAACTAAGCATAATACGGCTATTCAGATCTCAAACTAACTCCATTGAGCCGTCTCCCGAAATAATTGACGTAGTCCTGGAGAGCCTATTTACAATACACGAGGGAAACGCGTTAGATTTCTGATTACAGACCACAGTCCAAGTTCTGAAGGAGTAAATATAAGGCGGAAGTCGCATTCATTCTTGGCACGGTGAATCATTTCGTTGAATCTTTATTTACTGACTTTAAAAAAGGCTTTATGTTTAACTGTATGTTCAACTTTAAGTATTTAGTTTAGTTTAGCAGATTTACAGATTCTTTCGTCACTTGTATATGGAATTTGAAAATTATTTTTTGTTTATGGATAGCTCCAAGTTGATCCCATTTAAATAACATCTAAATCTGTTGTAAACTCCTGAAAGGATTTCTCAATAATATGAAAACAGCGTCGTACTCTGTTGTTTGTGATTTCTTCTTCGTATGATGATATCAATTTAATGTATTCCGGATACAGCAGACAGCTGTAAATATCTGGATCGTCTTATCTGGATTCTGAAAACCCTGCTCACGTTGTGCGAAACAGTATTATTAATTTCTCTTTCGTTATTTAACGTGTATTCAAACAGTTATATATGTCGGCGCATAGCTTTAACCGATGTTACTATTTAGTCAAGCGCCACCTAGTTTAGTTTTGGTGGACTAGAGATGCAAAGTGGCGCCATCTCTGGTATAACTCTGGAAGCGTGCGTTGTTCACTGATTGGTCGGTCGGCCGGTCGTTGAGAGCCAATTACCGTTGAGTACTTAGTCATCGTCCGACAGAGGCGTTATGGGGGAGCGCGCGGACACGCTCGGAGGCTCGGAGGAGCTCACTTGGCGTTTGGTCGTGGCAGCGTTCGCTACTAAGTGGAATAGCTTGTCCCTCAGTTAATTCAAGTTGATCTCTAAATACTATATGCTGTAATAATAAATCTCAGTACGACGTACTAAAAGCAGACTTGTACATGATGATAACTTATTCTCCTCGCCTGCTAAATCCACACCCAGCCACGAAATTGGAGCATGCCATTCTATAAAGATCCTGATATGGGCCAAATGTGCCTTTATAGAGTAGTATCGTATTATCTGTTAAACAATGAAAAATGAAAAAAATGAAAAAAATATTTATTAATGCAAAATACTAAATCTAATATACAAAGTGCAAACTTAAAAATATCGTACAACACAATATAATATGATAAGTATTTTTCAAGATGGTTTTATAAACTAAATAGAACTATCCTTTGGTTTCCTCACTAGGCAAGCCTGTATCGAGGAAACCGGATTTCTTAAAACATTGTTCTGTATTGATCCTCATCAGACATCATATCGATATTAATACTAAAGTTAAAGTTAAGCTTTAAAATAAAGTTAGCTAACGAACATATGTATTTTTTTTATTCTAAAGTAATATATATCCAAAATTATCCAAAATATTTCAATAATATTCACAAAATTTAAAATGTAAATAAAAAATTTAAAAACTAGTTATCCTAAAAAATTTGATATGACGGTAAACACTACCTAATTTAACATGTTCAGTACACCTTCCGTGTCATTATAATTTAAAGTACTCAGCCACTTACAAATTACATGTTTTGATTGATTAACTGTTTTATTTCTAATGTCACAGATTTTGATTACTTTGTTATACACAAATATTCTCACAAAATCGCCAAAACGATGTGCAAACTTAGTGTTAACAACAGGTGTGGTCAGCTTGTAAACTCTACGATTTGCTATAATCTCGTAGTCACGAGAAGAAATCACTAATCTGTGGACTGAAAGAGAGGTTTTCAGTATGAATAGCTGACGTACAGTAAGCACTCCAGACTCATTATAGAGGCTAGAAGTAGGGAACTTAAAAGGTTTACGAAGCATAACCTTCAAAACTGATCGTTGGGCTCTCTCAGCAAGAATAATGTGAGTTTTGGCCGCACTACCCCAACAAGTTATGCAGTACACTATTAATGACTGACAAAGCGCGTAGTAAACTAAACTAAGCGTTTCAATGCAAGCCACATACCGAAGATTTCGCATTACATTTATAACTTTTCTTATTCGAAACAGAAAAATTAATTATTTTTACAAGGCGTTAGTTTTGTTTTATTGAACATTTGTATCTGTTGTTTTCACTTAACAACTGGATAAAGTCTACATTTTGTCATGCCTACATACTTTTTCTTTGGGACGACATAGAACAGTTTAATTATTATGTCAAGAACTTCGTTTCACAGCAAATTAGCATTCTTGTATCGGATTCTGTAACTTGCCCATATAACCCTCCTAAGTTTAAAGCTGTATACAGTACGTATATAGCTCTGAGCTGTGTTTAAGTTCTATATAATGGGAATATACATATAAGTTAAACTCGATAACCGTAACAATTTAAAATATAATGTAAATTATTTGTATACCACAATATTTCTGTCATGACTAAAGAAGATATATAAGATATAATATGTTTTACAGTTATCAAGGATAGACATCTTCTATTAGTTTTAGACGTTACCAAAATATGATCGTTTCATATATTTAGAGATTTTTCATTATCAGCTAAAAGATGTCCACTGCTGAACATAGGTCTCCCCCACAGAGCGCATCTTGGGATAGCTACTTGCCTCCTGCGTCCAGCAGTTCCCCTCAGTTTTAACAAGATCTTCGGTCCACCTAGCAGAGAGCTGATATACCTAAACTGTATTACCAAAATAACTTGTACCTACTATTGTGTTTTGCAATCTGCCATTCAGCCTGTTTATTATTTATGTAAAGTTCAAAGTTGGGATGGGTCTGTCATTGCTTATTAATACCAAGAGCGAAGTCTTGTCACTCGAGATCTATACCTGACAGTCTGGCGTATATACATAGGTATAAATGGGATGGAAAGGCATGGTGTAGGTACATGTAATTGACGATCGGTATTTATTTAAGGTTATAACTTAAATAAGGGTGTAAAATATGATTGAAAAGTTGCCTCATTCTACTCTTGGGTTTATTTATTGGCGGTATCAAATTTGACAGATAATGTAATTGCCATTTTTATTGCGTATTAATCCAAAAAAATGTACAATAACGTTTCTTCTGTTTAAAACCAGCGTTACCAATGTGTCACGATTTGCAAAAAAATAACTGCTACGGCTTGGTAGTGCGTACACACCATTATACTATTATATTCGATCACATTTCAAACAAAAACTACTGGATGGGCGGTCGGAAGATCTCACGTTTATATTTAGGTACTGTGTGTAACTGAAGCCTTTATTTTCATCTGGTTCATGAGTCACTCCCTTTATAAATACGAGTACTTTTACAAGAGAGTTCCAGCACATTAATAGCGCCTGATGAGTGGCTTATGTATTATTAGCTGACCCGCCAGCGGCTTCACTCGCCTGGCCTCACGGGTTACAGTTTTTTAAGTATCCCACGGGAACTCTTTAATTTACCGAGATCAAAAGTATACTATATATTGACCAGGGATATAAGCTACCACCATACAAATTTTCGTTTAAATCGGTCCAGCCGTTTCGGAGATTAGCCCGTACACACAGACAGACAAACAGTCAAACAAAACATTGGAAAAAAATCTAAATTTGTTCAATTTTAGTCCATTTTACTACATGACTCGGTTTTTAGCAATTTTTTTTGGTTGTACAGAAATTCGACCTCTACAGTTTTATTATACGAGCATTATTTGTGCTCAACGGCTTCCGTCTCAACATCTCTATTTCAGGTGTGCATTCGCGTCATCTCCCGTCAAGATAATTTCACTGTCGATCGGTTATGTTTTAATGTGATTACAAATATGTGTATTCAGATCACAAGAGACATTCTTTCTTTATCACTATCTAGTTAACCCGCCAGCGGCTTCGCTCGCTTAGTCTTGGTGTAGTGGCTAAAGAGTTATTCTTTAAATTTCAACTTAACTCTTGTTATTAAAAAAGATCAATCAATCAAGTGTTTATTGCGAATATAGGTTAAGTTGTTACATACAAAGAAATGGTAAAAACATTGATAAATATATATGTAAAACAAATATTCGAGTGGTGGCACTAAAGTAGAATTGGGCGCGATTCCGACCGGATATTTAAGGAATTAAGCACAAGAAGACATTAATTTAATTATACCATAATTACTTTTAACGCTGTCTAAAATGTATGCGACCAAAATTAAAAATAGAACCAACATTCTTTAATTTTTTTTTCTCACGTTACATTTTCTTCCATTACGGAACAATATCACATAAAGTATGAGCACAATGACGAAATTGGGCCTAATTTTGTTTAACCGTTAGGTATGCGCAAAGCTTTTGACTGTTCTAAACTTGTCACCATTTCTATAAAGAGAATGGCTAGTAAGTATTAGGTCAAAGGTTAATGGTTCGTCTCACGTTCCCGATCCAAGGGATGTGTCTCAATGTAGGCTGACAGTGATTTATTAGTCAACTACCTCTTAACACTTCAGCAACCATGTCTCAATAACATCTTCTAAAGCACCCTTTGGGAAATGTATGGGAACTTTGGAAGGTTATAATTACAGAGTACTTATCTGTCCGTAGTATATAGTTGATTGTGTGACTACACAGGACTTGTACTTGCTTGTATGTTACAAAACTGTAGATTAATTTGTTTAATGTAATTTGTGTATGGTATTAATGGAGAGTGAAGATTTTAACGGATTGATGAATGAGTAGAGGCATTAAACCTGAATTAAGTCTTGCAATAACTGTTCTGCTAGTCTTTCAAATATTTTATGCTTAGCATTATCAGCCATTGCTAGGCTATGATACCTCCTCTTAGGGGTAAGAGGATACAAGTTCAATTGCGCGGGTCCAGTGTCGTTAAGTGGTTAATATTCAACTCCAATGTAGAAGTTTTTAGACTACTCAAATGCTTCCGACATGGCTAAATCGACTGTTTTCTTAAGGCTGGGATCAAAAGTCTGACGTGCCCTCTGAAGGTTTTACGACATTCATTAGAGTTGTATATCGAGTATACTAGTGAAAGTATCAGTTTGAATATTCAATATGGCCCTTGAATTGATGGAAGGTCAACTTTACACTACTTCATGACCATTTATCACACTGCACTTAGCTTATTAATGTAAAAAAAAAAATATGTATAGCTGCATTTGGAATTAGCAACATTTTATTATTTTCAAAACTTTTTATTTTTCTATTGAGAGCAATCAACATCTCCAAATCTGCTTAAATTTTCCCGCTGTAACCATTTTTCTCTATCATAGCGATATGAAATTGAAAATCTACAGGTAAACTTATTTAAACTGACATGGTTTGATTTTTTCATTGTAACTTTTGAACTTCATCGTTTCTCCTCTGTGATTTTAAAGATTCAGTGCCGAAATTTTGGTAACTGATATTGAGCCAATACAATCATGGTATAACAATCCAGGGTATGATGTTAGACACCACGAAAGTTGGAAACTAATGGATAATCTAATTGGAATGCGGCTACAGCTTCCAATGTTAATCACATGGCTCACTGATTGTAGATACGAGAAAAAACATTTTATCCAACAATTATCTCTGCCTCAAAGCCATAATCGCAGCATGCTCAAACAAATGTCTAAAGTGAATGATTTATACATCCTTGTTAGAAGAAGATTCTAGGAGAAAGCTCACACTGGCCAGTTACAAGCTTTAACTCGATTATATGCAGAAAATGGCTACCATTTTACTAATATAGGTATACTTTGTAGAAATATGATGAGTCATAGATGATACGATTAGATGAAAGTGGAACTATAATATTAACAACCTTGTTTGTAGTTCAGTTCAGATAGACCAATAAACCACTTGACTCTGTTGTAAGCTCCGTGGTAAAATATTATTGCAATTTTAAGAAGCATAGGAACTAGTTCTCGGTTTAGCTATCTAGGACTGTTCTATATCATCCCTAAGGAAACCCCTTAAGGAGGTAGTCTTAAGGACAGTACAGTCCAGAGAGTGTTACGTAATTTTATTATTATAATAGTAGATATGCATTACCTTTCTAATTGCACAGCGGGTCGAGCACGAAAAGCTGTTTAAGTGTGACGTGATCGCATCTTTAACATATTTAGTACAAACTGTCATTATCTAGTGCAATAGTGGCACAGATAACTCATAGTTTGTGAATACGTAAACGATACGATAACGTTAACTTAACCAGATTTTCCTGATCAGCCCACTGATAGTAAATTGTCAATTTAAAGTCGTTGTATTAAATTTACAAAGTCCTTGTGTCTTCCGAATGGCAGTGCAAACTGGGAACCTTTGGAGGCAGATGGAACTAACTTTAATGTATGTGTTAAAAGTTGGCTAATTATGATTTCTTAGGTTTTCACGATTCTTAGCTAATTATCTTCAGCTTTCGTCCGAATATACAATATTAGCAACATTATTAATAGACCTATTACATATGAAACAGCAGTTAATTTGGAAAAGTATGCATGTTCAATTTGAATAATGACAAGAACAAGTATAATTTGAAAAAGTTTAATACCTACTTCCATTCTATTCAGTTATTTGAGTGTAACTCAAAAACTACTGATCGAAATTGATGAAATTTAAATAGGGGCCACACGGGAAGCACCAGCTTTCAAACAAAAAAATCATTTTGAGTATCCTTTCACCCACTCGAAAGTTATGAGGTAACAAACATAAAAAAAGAAAAAAATATACAGTCGAATTGAGTATTCCTTTTTGGAAGCCGGTGGAAAACTATGTTGGTTTGCGAGTATCGTAATAATATACATAGGTATATCTGTTTCATATTATTTGAATATTCAAAGCTGGTAGTATAACTGGTAAGTGTCTTGCAGTGTATAAATACTATTACTAGTACTATTCTTGTTATACGGCAAGCTCATTTGAAAATAAAAACACGTCACAGTCAATGTGACATGGTTAACTGAGTGATTGAAGCGAACGAAGTATCTGCAACAACTCGACAAATTTGCTTCCATTCGTCCGGATGTTGGTGATCACGAACATTTCGAGTTTTTCAATTAATCTTACCAAAATATGGTATACAGTTTCTATAAGTCTGTATATTATTTTCGTGAATGGCGTTTTTTAATTGAAGGGGTACGTTCCCTAAAAAGACAAAATTTAGCTGCAGCGCCATCTATCGGTTGATTATGATAATATTCTATGATTTTTAAAATTTTTGCTCATTAGCTCTAATTTTCGCTGAACTCGTATTTTAGTCTAGTTAGTTATTATACAGTGCTAAAGGTAGAGGGAGAACTACTTACGACGTGAAAATAATTTAATTAGAAGAAAAATCTATCTATAGATTGGTTGCCTGTTCGGGCTTGAAAAATATTTAATAGGATGAATGTGGATCGATTATAATTATTAAAAATTTACGAACGCCATGACTGCTGTTATTCTTGATTCCTTGATTGAATCCTTCATTAGGTACCCATTAAAGTTGTTACGAAAAGGTGACTATGTATCTCAGGAACGTCTCCGAGCTATTGATAATTTACAAAATGGTACAGTTAAATGTATACCCATTCAGATGATACACATGTCATAACAAGTTTCGGTAGAATACCCAAATATATGATACAAAGCCATGATTCGTACTTATCCCTAAAGATAACAAGGACAAGAAACCCTAGGGTCCCACAGGGTATCAAACTTGTATATATCTAAATCAGATCCAATGATCCGCACACAAAAGCTATAGAGATAGTAATCTTTAGAGATTCCATCACAATTCCTTTATTAAAAAAAACATCGAAATATAACGGCATTGTAATAAATTTATATTTTAATGTTAATAAAAATACCAAATGGTATTTTTATGTTACGACTGAATACTGCAAAATAAATATTGTACAAGATTTAAAATAGATGCTGACTTTTTATAGATGTATTTACAGTTTTTTATCATCCAAATAAACATATCGACTAAAAAAGAAGCAATTTTTTTCCCTTTGTATCTTTGGTCTCGTAGATAGAAGTATATTTGTTACATAGGTAATTATTTATAGTTAATGCAAGTTAGAATTCCATTTCAAGGAGTCCAATTTCAAAGAGTCCAGTCACAGTCACATAATAAATCTTTCAATAAGTCACGTTTCTGTCTAAGCCCGTTCTCGTTTGCGGTGGATGGATTACTAAAACTTTCTTAGGTGATTGACGAGTAAAGCACATAACAAAGTATCATGATTTTGTTCACTTCGGTCACTCATGCTCCAATACGTCAATACAAGAAACGCAAATCTAGGCGAATAAACAAAATCCACAACACTATTGGGTTTTTCCCGCCACCTTGTCTTGTTTTTCCCGCCACCTGATTCGGCGTTATATCTCTCGTGGATATTTACTCTACGATCAAAGCGCAAGGTATTGACCTCAAACTGCTGTCTATTTACAAAGGAGGTTATGTCCGTGAGAACTAACGTTAACTGAATTTGGTATTTTAGATGAAGTGTTAACCGCTGTCATAACTGCCAAAGTTAACCATTTGCCTTTATTAAATAGTTTATTGTTTTGCCCGTGAGAATTACGTATAGCACTTTTCATCCATATGAGTCAGGGAGAAATAAGTACTACCAGCGAATAAATAACGCAAAAATCGAACTACCTTACTTAATTTGATTTCGATAAAAGAAATTGAAGAATCATCGAAAGATGTCGATATTTTAGAAATCGATGGCTTTGACGTACCCTCCAAAGCATGGAAGTTTTGAAAACACTGAGAGTAGTTACATTTTTAACCTCGTAAGGGGACGAGGTTAAACAATATTTCCCTTCACTATCGAGATGAACCGTAAGAGGCGAGGAAACTTGACTTACCAAATGGTACGTCTCTCGTGCAACAGGCCATCTTAGTTGACCATCAGAGCGCAGTACCTGATATTGTACCGCGAAGCCACAGTGCGCAAGCAATTTGGGCGCAAGCAAGTGTTTGGGTGTGAAGGGCACTGTAGGAAGTGAAATTACTAGGCGACAGAGATTCAGAAACGAATGTCTCTGGATGATGACCACAGTGCAGTACAATGAAAAAGTAAGCTTTAAGCTGAGGGTTGCACTGCAACATTTACGGACAAGCCTAAAGCTTCAGGCGCTTGTAGATTAAAAAACATTGTGTAAATTAATTACTTGAAAAGTACTTACCTAATTGAGTAGTGACCGCGGTGAGGTTTGCATATCTATCACGAGAAAGCAAACTTTAACTAATTTGTAGTTATATAATCAAAATATTTTTCTAAATGGGGGGATCTCCTAGCCATAACAACATTGAGTAACTGCAAAGATTCCAGAGAAAACATTAAGGAATATGCTAAACATATCACCGCATAAGCAACAAGTACATGTACATAGACATTGAAATTTATAGAGAGAAAAATTCACATCCTCGGACGAGATTCGAACCCGCGTCTTCTGACCGTCCGTGTCAGACGCCTTTGACCAACTAGGCCACCGAGGTTCGGGTCCGAGCATCGAATTTTAACTCTCTATCTGACTAACCGTCAAACGGGGACGGAACGACATCTATTGAACAGCTTTGACCGTACTATTCAACCGAAAGAAACATTATTTAGAAATACTTAAACTTTCGTATTGACATCGCAACCCTTTTTATATTTATAGTATTACTTTTTTAATACACTAACGCCTGCTTTAGCGATCTCAAACATTGAAATTTATAGAGAGAAAAATTCACGTCCTCGGACAGGTCTCAAACCCGCGTCTTCTGACTACAACATGTACTGACATGTACATAGACATGAAACTGAACACAGTAAAAACAAAAAAAAATATGATTAGTAATATTATTTGTAATATTAACTAATAAGTGGAGTTATGGAAAACGCAAGCTCTTTTACGAGCGTTTTAAATAATATTTTGGTTATATAATAAGTACAAGTTGGTTAAGGTTTGCTTTCTGTTTCAAATTCTTGAAAACCGGTTTAATCTAACAAGGAACTGAATTGATAGAACAATACAACAGAAATGTTACACGTGACAATAAAATGTCCTCACGTGACAATAAAAGGTCAATTACTTGAAGAATAATATGAATAATTCTACAGTTCCCGGTCCCTTATCTTTCCATTATATCTGGTAGTAATATCTGGTATAATAACCTGGTAGTTTACGGCAATATGCAATATATAAGGTGGATTTCCAGGCATATTAGCACGTAGTTAACACTGAGCGAGATGGTACATAATCTTATTAAATAGCCAAGTACCAAATAAATAAATTAATACATGACGTGTGTCATAAAAATAGTTCTCTGTTCATCAGCAAGGTCCAATCTCTCATATCAGTTCTCTGATATCTCTCTATCTCAGTTGCTAACAAAATTAAATGTTGATTAAAATCTTGAAAAATGGCGGCTCTTTGTCACTTCTGTCAGCTCTAGTTTAGGGTTGTTTCACACGTACCACAACCACACCACGTCGCAGCGACATAATGTGGTCAAGCTGTGGTTACGTGTGAATAGTGCCGCAGCGGCTTTTTGCAGTTGCGTTGTGGTACCGACAAAATGTCGATGTGGTTGCGTTGTCGCTGTTGTTGCGACGTGGTAACCACACGTGGTCATGTGCAGTTATACTCCAGCTTTAGTAGAGGTAACACGGCTTGACTGAACGTAGTCATGGAGGAAAGATTGTTGTTGCTATCCTTGTTATGGCTTTTATTGATAAGAAGAAGACGACGAAATCAGCGTATTCGTCGAAATAGAATTTATTGGGTACATCCTTTATTGGAAAACAAAAGTCAAAGCCAATTCCGAACTGATTATCCTAAACTTCGAAGGTTCAAGATGAAATTTTATAAAAAATTTAGAATGAGCAAGAATACATTTGACTTCTTGTTAAACGAACTGAATAGTGAGTTGCAAAAAAAAGACACGGCCATGAGAAAAAGCATACCATCTGTTGAACGTCTGGCAATGACATTGAGGTGAGTAATTGTTTTTATAGTTAAATATTTTTATGTGCTTAGAAAATATAATTAGTTCCATCTTCTACCGGGACAGACTCACCGGGATGATGAAATTAATTTATAAAATATAAAATACAGATGCAAATTAAGAGGCCGTACCTACCTGGTTTTGCTCGCGGCACTAGCGCCACTTTCATTAAAAACAATGTATCTTTTTATTTAAGACATAAATAAAAATATCTTATTATTTTTATGAAAGTGGCACTAGTGTTGCGAGCAAAACATGGTTTTGCTCGCAACACTAGTGCCACTTTCATTAAAAACAATGTATCTTTTTATTTAAGACATAAATAAAAATATCTTATTATTTTTATGAAAGTGGCACTAGTGTTGCGAGCAAAACCATGTACGGCCTCTTAATTCGTTAACAATAAAAGTAAGATTATGATTGTGGGCACGTTTCATATAGTTTCCTATTATTACAACAGTATGCATGTACAGTTAGCGTCATATCGACCTACCATTATCTGTAAAATTTCTGCAACTGAATTTCAACCCAATTTTAAACTTATAGAGATCAACATCAGCTGTGGTTTTTTCACTTTCGTAGGTCAATATGTCGCTGACTGTACGTTACGCAAACGCCACGTATCCGGTCTGCTCAGGCCTTTATTATTACCTAACTGTGGTAGAGGGGGTAGAAAGCGAAAACATAGAGCATACTTAATATATTTTTATTTATTTTGTCATTCAAAAATCAACAGAGGTAGGTAATTAATCTCCGAAAATATCCGTTATAATCGGATCATTGTAGTTTGAAGCCTGAGAAGAAACGCTGAGTGGAGATGCTGGCACTGAAACATCTCTTGGTGTGGATGTAGTACGCAAATTGCGAAGCTGTGGAACGCCTGTTTCCATATCCGGCCGATACCCAGACGTTGATGGTCGCTCGTACGGTTGGTAAGCTGGTGTCGTATACCCCTGTCTATATTCACTGTAATTATCATTACGTGTAGGTTTGTGATATTTTTGAATTACATTCAATATTTCTATCTGAGCATTCAGTTTCCAATCATCGCGAATGGTTTTAAATCTATCGTATAAAGATAGCAAAAAATGCATATCACTGTCACAGGACTTGTCAGGTTCCTGTGTACGAGTATTCGCAGTTACTTGATCGCTCAAATGACTTGTTATTTTTTTTATTAACCCATATTCTGCATCGTCTTTTTTTCTCTGGATATATTTTGGTCTCTTCCAAACTTCAGAGTCACTCGTTTCAGTAGTATTATCGTCTTCATTATCGATTTGTTCAATGTCATCGTTTTTGTTTTGTACTGGTAGAGACGATGTTGTATTTCGATTTTCAGACAATGGCTTTAAAAATAATAATTGACTAAAGTAGTAGTATCTCTTCGTATTACCTGCTGAACCGCTTTTTTGTGAATTTTGTTTTTTAAGGTCTCTGTTGAAAGAGTCTCTTAAGCTTTTCCATTTTCTTTGTAAGTTGGCAGCTGAAAAAATAATAGTTAAATTAAAATTTGTAGAAAAGATACCTACATGACCTAAATGTATGAAACAGCAGATTTTTCCATCCAGTGTTATTTATTTCAACCTTTTGTAACTAACACCCTGTATCACCCTATAACACCATTTCATTATTATTTGTGTTTAATTTTTTTTTTGTTACAGGTATTTGGCAACGGGATGTTCGTTTGAAGATCTCGCCGATTTTTTTAAATGTGGTACTTCAACTGCTAGCAAAATTGTCCACGACGTGTGCCGTCTGATTTGGGATAAATACCAGCCTATTCATTTACCACCATGTAATAAAACAATGTGGCTTGATATTGCGAACAAATTTAAAAAGAAAGCAAATTTTCCAAACTGCTTAGGGGCTGTAGATGGGAAACATATTAGAATTATTCATCCACCACGCAGTGGTTCATTATTCTTTAATTATAAACATTTCTTTTCTATTGTTTTAATGGCCGTATGTGACGCCGATTATTTATTCGTGTATGTTGATATAGGAGCCTACGGTAAAACTTCTGATTCAACTATTTGGAGGGACTGCAGTTTATATGATGCAATGGAAAGAAATAATTTAGATCTACCTGGACCGCAAGCAATTACCCCTGTCGGTAGGCCCTTGCCTATGGTATTCATTGGTGATGAAGCCTTTGGATTACACAAACATTTGCTGCGACCATACAGCGGCAAGCAATTAACAATGAAAAAACGTATTTTTAACTATAGATTATCACGAGCACGAAGATATGTAGAATGTTCCTTTGGAATTTTGACAAACAAATGGCGAATATTGCATAGGCCAATTAACGTGTCAGTTGAATTTGCAACAGACATAGTGAAAGCATGTGTCGTATTACATAATATAGTACGCAAGCGAGATGGCTATAAATTCGATGACACTTTATCGATAACTTCAAATTTGTTACAAATGCATTCCTTTGATCAAAATCATGACGGCATTCGAGCAGATTCGGTTAGAAATGAATTTGCCGACTATTTTGTGAGCCCTGAAGGTGAATTATCGTGGCAGTACAATAAAGCGTGAATGGTGTTGTTAGGTATTATACTCGGTTTAATAAATAAATAGTACTTAATTAATAAACTTACCACACTTGTTTTTTTCTTTTGTTTCCTTACTATCAAAATCTTCATAAAACTTCATGCAAAGGTTTTCCCATGCTTTGTTTTTTAAAATGCGATTGGAGTACTCCTCTGTCCTTTGATCCCAAAGGCATGGCGAATTGCGAATCTCCTCAATAAACATATCCGTGTCAAAAGTTTCGGAGTCGGACATTTTAATTTTTCGCACAACCACGCGGCAACTCAGTACAACGCAGAATGAAAGAGGGGAGCGCAGGCGCCAGCTAGGCGCGTGCTGTTGATGACGTCATGTCGTGGCGATGTGGCCGCGGTGCCGCCGCCGCGTGGCGGCGTTGCCGTCGCGATGTGTTTGCGATGTGTTTGTATTACACAGGTGGTCGATAACAACGTCAAAATGTGGTACGTGTAAATTGTAATATTCATTTTCAATACAAAATATACGCCCGACCACATGGCGTCGTTGTGGTGTGGTTGTGGCTGTGGTGTGGTTGTGGTACGTGTGAAACAACCCTTACTATTTTTTTTTGCTTACTGGGAGTCGTCAAAACTGACATCATCTAGAAAATTCTGTATTCTATGGGCCACGCTACCCACGAAGCAATACTCTATCTGAAAGTGCAACTCTATTGGTTATTCTAATGTTTCTACATAATTCACAAGATGTAAATGTGGGTAGGCAGAAAAAATATTATCCTTCAGTGAACCCGCACGATTTCCGAGACCAAAGTTTTGTCACAGATTAACTACGTAGTTGGGATTCTGTCACTAGACGATAAAATATGTCCGAGTCATCGAAAGTTGTTTACTTTTTGTTTGTGGTGAATTGTAGTCAGTTGCAGTGTTGATATAAAAACATAACATGTAGTAATGGGCGTCTGCATGTGTGAGTAGATAATATCTCTTGACATAACCTAGATTTAAGTAGTAGCAGAGTGACTGTAAAAAGAGATTTTACTGCTTACACGGGAAATCATGTTACATTATGTATTGCGAACATAATATCGCATGTCATTTCATATTTACCTGACTTGTAGTGAAGAAAGTTATATTTCAGAACATAAACACATTTTACAACTCGACCAATCCATAACTACAACAACCCATGTTTAAAAGAATAACTTTTAAAGATGGGGTATGTTGTAAAATGTGTTAAATATCTTACAACATAAATGTATGTAAGATTATTAAGTTGGTCCTTTAACCCAGACTTCTCGATAGATTTTCATATAATTAGGTATCGTTAAATTTGTATTAGCCATACAAGTGGCGTAGGATTGATATGAGGTTTGTCAAAAATTCAATGTGGCAGCCGCCGTAAACCCCATATCCGAATAAACCGAAAATTTATTAAAAATATGAAACAAACCATTCCAAGAACTCTTATAAGTATTGGCTCAAAGTCAAACGCCTTTTTTAGGTCAAGAAAAATGTGTATGCACACAAGTGCACACGTTTCTTATATGCTATAATACGGACACAAATCCGTAATCATGTTTCAATTCATGAACAACAGAAACTTACTTCGATCTTCTTATCTTCTGAATGAGAACAAGAACATGAATTTGGGCAATTGGAATATGGGTGTTTGTACACTACTGCTGTCCCCTTCAGATAAGTAACGGCATGATGGTATGCATGTAACTACAAAATAAATATTTCCGTCTGTAAGGCGCTATTGTGACGACAGATATCTAACAATTTCCAATATAGTTTGAATTCGAAAAAAAAAAATGAGTTAATGTTATGTATAAATAAATATTACCAATAAATTGTATAAAAAACAAATCATAATATTATAATATTTCAAGACTTTTATAAATTTGTTTACGATTTACTCATGAATATTGAAAAATAAACGATTATTAAATGATTATTTTACAAAGTCAGTATTTATAACAAATACTAGAAAATACTATTTATCTTCATTTTATCCATTGACTTGAACAAATAGCTTACACACAAGAACAAAACATTAGCAAGACAACACAAAAACAAAAACAAAAACACACTCATAAATAAGAGGTTAAAAACCTCAGATTAACAAAAGAGAGTGAATTTCTTGACCTTCAAAACTGACACAGTGCTCCGGATCCCGTAGATCAAGTCGCGTGAGCTCGCTCGTGATAATTGCCATTGTACCATTAGGAAGTTTACTTTTACTGTACGCGTTCCACCACGCACGCGATCACTTTCAAAGGCAACTTTCAGCGGACGAGCTGCGGCTATAGATAATTGTAGACAGTAGTTTAACTTACGTGATACTTGACGAAGGTATCATATATACGAGTAATGATAGCGTGGGCTTCTCAAAAAAAAACAAGTGACGAGCTGGCAGATGTTGAGTTGAACTATTATTGAAAAATGCCAAACTGTGAATAGAGTTATATAAATGTAGCGAAGTAGAGTGCCAATAGGCGGTGTATTGAAAAATAAAATGGAACAGAATATCACGTAACAAATGTCGAAATGTGGGTTATCCACTCGGGCGAGCCCATTGACAGCTACGAGGCATAGCCCTATGATAGAACCAGCCGTGCGTTTCTCTAATGATTCGTCGAGTGATCATCAACGAGCTCACCGATGTCAAAATACTTAAGAAATATCGCCCTCTTACAAAAGGTTGTGTTTTCAACGTTCCTTGTCATCTCCTCGTTGTTTCACGGATTTGGTCAAAGATGCAACGATGTTTGCATTTAGAGAATTGCACGAACTCTACAAACTGATATTGTTTTATCCGATTTGGGAATCGAATCAGGGACTTACGAATCCATAGTAATACTTACGCCATTGGACCATCGAATCATAACTCTCAGTAAGTTTTAAACTATCATCAACATAATTACCATGTATATTATATTAGTAATTTATATAATAGTGTATAAGTAATTTAAGTAATTTAGTATATAGTAATTTGATAATTCATAACAAAATTAACTGTTTGGTATGCACTACCGCAAAACACAGTCTTCGCCACCAATTTGTTTGAAAGTTAAACATCTTTTTTGTGATAATAGGTTGTCTGGAAGAGATCGCTCTGAGCGATAATACCGCCTATTGTTACTCCTAGTTTTTAGAATCGTTTTTCCAATAGTAAGTGATTAATGCGGTGTCTCAATAAAGTGTTATCTATCTACTTATCTATATGATACCAAAATTCATACAATATTTTACTAATAATATAAATTATTATATACAATATGATATTAATAAGTTATAAGTGGGCTCCTAATAAAATTAGTAGTACTTATGGGATAGGATAGTTACATTAAGATGACTTAGATTTGAGATTTTATGTAACCGAAAAAAATATCAACATTTGTAGCAAAGAGCTTTACTGCATATTTATGAATTTACTGTGATACCAATCCACACACAACAATACTGTTGTTTCAACGGAACAGTGGCAATGGAATCTACGATGGACAAAATGGAAAGTACGCGTGTTGCTAAATAGATTCGATACAACATAACTATGACTGGGCATGATAAATATAATGTTAACCCATTCAAAATTCATATTTAACCTACACAGTTCTAATTACAAATTTATTGCGAAACCTTTTTCGGATTATATAATCGAGTCGATCTAAAAATCGAGTTTGTTGATTCCGGAACCACCAGTAATTGAATGTTTCGAGAATGTCATTTGTTATTTTTTCACAGAAAATTTGCTTAGGCGCTTGAGGAAAGTGCAAATGTGATTCACAACATTCAACGAGTATGCACGTGTGTATCGAGATTTTCGTATTAATCTGTTGGGATCAGCAACCCTCATTCGAGGCAAGTTTCATTCATAAATCTATTGTTATTTTTTGCGCTGATGCGGACGGGTTAATTTATATATCATCCTACATTATAATATATCTGAATTATTAGCGTTATAGTTGCTAATAGAACCAAATTCAGTTTTATTAATGTGTTTTTTATATCTTAGTTTTTGTTAAGAATTGTAGATCAGTATAATAAAAAAATCTAAGAAAATTAACATAACTAGATGAGAGTCAAATAAAGTATATTCAGAACATCAAGGACATCGTGTGGTTAAAGAAAGTAAGAAACAAATTCTGAACGATTCTTCACATTTTAGTGCAGTGCATAGAAATAATATGTTAAGAATACCATAAGACGTTAATAACTGTCAGGCCTGTTGGTCTAGTGGTTAGTGACCCTGACTGCTATGCCGGAGGTCATGGGTTCGATTCCCACCCAGGACAAATGTTTGTGTAATGAGCACGATCATTTGTTCTGTGTCTGGGTGTAATTTATCTATAATATGTATGTATTTAGAAATATATAAGTATGTTTATCAGTTGTCTAGTACCCATAACACAAGCTCTGCTTAGCTTGGGACTAGATGGCGTTGTGTGATAGTAAAAAAAAAAAAAAACTTCTATAAATTTGATTAAGCTATGAAAATATTGACACGATATTAATTACAAATTCATTATATTTTATGAGAAGCTAGTTTTTTTTAATTTAAGATGTTTAATAAAATTCCTATCTCGGTATTACAATGCTATAAAATTATTAAATACCTATCACTAATACTTACTTCTTCAAATTATCTGATATACAAAATTGAAATCTAAAATCTTCTAAGTATTAAAGTAAAATATTCTATAATCTTCTTCTTTTTTAAAGTTCATTATTTATACCGATATGAAAAAGCTACGAGCGTTGTATTATTTTTCATCAACATTTTAGTATTCAACAGAAGTTTAACATTATGTGGATATCTGTGGGAACTAGGCCGTGTCAATGTGCTTATGGTACGGTCAGAAAAAAGTGCAATAATTATTGTTAGTAGCTTTATGTATTTTGTTGTTACTGTCTTTCGCAACAGTACTATGCAGAGCCAAATAATGGTATCTCGTGTTACCTAATTAATTTCCCATGTTTAGTTAGTTTATTTTCTTTTCACACAAAATAAAAAAAAAAAACAATACAAATTTGACTTTAGCATCGAGGGTACCGTACAAACAATCAAAATATAAGTTGGATGGAAGGACATACTTAACTTTGTAGATGAATCATATACGTCACTGTCAAGTCTCCAACTGCAAATGTGAGTCAAAAAGAGAAAGAATGAAGAAATGTACCTACAGCGTAATCTTCATAGATTCTTTGGTAATGAGCGCGAGTGGAATTGCAAGCGCAAAGCTAAGTTTTATTTTAAAAACCGTATCGTCAACATGATTTGCCCTTTCAGATTATAGTTTTTCTCTTATATATATATATATATATATATATATAAAATGAAAGTGTAATAGCGAAGCTAACTTAATATAAAATATTTTTAATGTTATTTGACGGTTTCACTTACGCGGTAGGTATAGTCGAATATCTCGACCGGTTTCGTGACCGTCCGGGCCACTTCCTCATGAAGAACGTGCGCACCCGGCTGCGTTCGCGCTAGTACTCGAAGTTAAACCGTCAAATAACATTAAAAATGTGTAATACTTACGAAAGTTTCAATCAAATAATATAAAATATCTTTGTAGTTTTATGCCAACCGTACAGTAGTGAGAGCCTTTGGCCTTCGTACCAAGAGGACACTGGTCCAGGTCTCAAATAGGTATAATATTTACCTTCAAGCGGTGCATGTTCTTTGAAATAACCTGAGCTGTATTTTAATACCAAGTATTAAGGTATGCAATAGGTTTAGATAATTTAGGAAATTTCCACAGACTTGGGTTTGTACCGGGTTTCTATATACTATATTAAATGTTAATGAAAATGCATCGTTTGAATTATCTGCTTATGCGTAGTTATAGGTAGAATAAAGATCACACTATCAGTGCAAATGAAATAAGTAGTTTCGAAAATAAACCACGTTTATTTTCAATTATTTTATCCCCACGTTTTGAACACTTAGAAATGAAAAATGAGTTTAATTTCAATGTATATGAATCACGAAAACCTAAGAATAAAATTTTCAATATACTCGTAGATTGTTCGGGATCAGGTTTTCTCGTTAGATGCTTGCCTAAGTAAAGCAATAAAAAAAGATAGTTACTTCGTAGTATATACAACATGATCTGAAGATATTCACAGTATTATTGTTTACTTGTGATATTTTAAGAAGGCAGAGTATTTTTAATGTTATCAACGTGATGGGCAAGTCGCTTGCCCAATACAGTTGCAGTGGTACCCAGAGCATAGAACTGTAAATTTGCGTTGCAATGCACTATGCTCGTTACCCTGAGACACTGCTTATTGAGTCTCTTTCATCATCATAATCATCATCTCAGCCGTAGGACGTCCACTGCTGAACATAAGACTCCCCATAGGTTTCCAAAAGGACCTACTTTTATCAGGTCGTCAGTCCACCTTGTTGGTGGGCGACCTATACGTTGCGCTTGCCGGTCCGTGGTCTTTAATCCAGAACCTTCCGGGCCCATCGGCCATCTGTTATGCTATATGGTCTATCCACTGCAGTCTTTTTCACCCGGTAATTTCATTAGCTATAGTTGATTTTACACCAAAACGGAATAATGCTTGCAAACTAACAGTTCTCAGCGGTATATCTACCACAGCAGTGGTACCACCCACGACTGCATCCTGCATAAGGTGCTTACTACCTAGTAAGTCATGGTTTTCCCTATTATGACTCTTATCCCGAAGGCCGAGGGAATAAAATTACAATTATGGCAGTGATTACTATGAGTGTGAGTGCAAAAATTATCTAATAGTTAAAAAACGTTCTAACATTTTAAGCGTATAAAAACTTAAAGGTCATCCAGCTTGACTCTCCGCTGTCTTATCTTGAGAAAAGTTGATGTTTTAATTATTTCTAATTGGTATTAATTTCGTATATTAATACATTTAAACATCACGCATTGCGTCACGTGGGTCAACCTTCGGTCGTTCCCCCGTCTTTAAGGAAACGATTTAAGTTCTAGGCCTTTACATCATAAATTAGTGAGCTGATTGTATAATTTTATTGCCTTTTAATTTATTCTTATGAGCTCAGGTCAAATCTTGCAAGATTTGGATTGGAACAGTTTTCTGTCGTTACCTAACGTTCCTCGTTAATCTCGTTATGCAGAATTTCATTGTGATTTTAGTGGCATAGCAGACAGTCAAGATCTGGGCATAGTAAGTTTATTCTAGTTAAGAGAAGATTTGCTGAGAATAATCAGAATACCGGAAATAAACTGGACAAAGTTGACTTTGTCAAATTTTTCCTAAAGTAGTAGTATAGCAAGTAAAGACCTATTATTTCAATTAATGATGAAATAATCAAGTGTTTTAGTCCAGACTAAATTCGATTGTCTTAACTACTATTCATATAATGTTCCTTTAGAGAGCCGACGCACAGAATTTCCTAACCGCAGCTTCAAGTGACTAAACCACAAGCGAACTTTCCCCTTCATTACTATTTATAAAGTTTATTTAAACAATTTCATTTATTTACTCACTAAACACTCACTCACAAAGCGTTGAACCAGAATAAAATACTGATTTTATTCTAGGTGTGAATTATCACAAATCGAAGTTTCAAGCTATTTCAGGGGCAACAAACAAACATATATACATACTTTCGTATTTATAATCACTCACTAGCTACTATTACTAGCATCACTCGCTTCGCCCCTTAGGGGTGCAGTTTCCGGAAATTCTTCCTTAGTAGATACATACAACATCAAAAGGCATCTATAATAGAAAAATATTTTTTTAAAATTAGCTACAGTTGTGAACCAATCAAAAGACTGCATACAACTATAAAAAAACATCGTCTGTGTAACTGTGCCTCTATTTACTAACTCCACAGAAAATAATAGTCTTTGACTGTGTTTTATTGTGTATTTAATTGATCTTATTCAATCAAATTTATTGTCGGCGTCTGCTTGTAAAATGCTGCAGCGGTTATTAAATATATTTACGACTGTAACACATAAAGACAAGTATGTTGTGGATTAAATTTTTATTACCAAAATATGGATTATAAAAGTATAATTTGAAGCATTCGTTCACATATTGGAACATACTTTTATATCACATATCGATCTTTACACACACTTTTATTAATTTTTTTTAAATATTAAGACAGTTTTGAAAATGCTATGTGTACATTTTATTGCAGGCTATTATCGCCTGACAAGAGCATTCTTGTTGCTTAATTGAACAAATTATTTTATAATTGAAGATTTGATGGATGATGATGATGAATAAGTCTCCTAAATGTTATTCCAACGACCCATCTATCTACATATTCTACATACTTCCATTATTACTTATAAAGAATTTCATTAATATCCATTCAGTAGTTTTAGAGTAAAAGAGTAGCAAACAACCATACATACAAACTTTCGCGTTTATAATGTTTTTAGGATTTTACTTCATATACTTGATGTTGGAAAAGGATTGAAAAAAATATGCTTTATCCAAACAAATGTTGTGACGTTTTTGTTTCTTTTGTTACAGCGATCGCTTTATGCGTCTGCGCCACAGAAGTCCCTGAGAAAAACACTGATGTCGCGCACAACACGGAAAAACGACAAGCGCAAGAAGGCACCTACTCACAAGTCCAGTATAGAACTGCAAGAAAACAAGTAAGTCTTTTTTTACCGCGCAAGCGAAGCAAAAAGCATCAAACATATATTTATTTCCTCCTCACAGAAGCATCTCTTCTTTGTCTAGCCAAATTGACTTCCATCTGTCCATAATGTTAGTTAGGCTGTATGTTGGCCCGGCTGTACAGGTCGCATTTTTCAACCAATGCAATGTTGACGACACTTGGTATGCATGTTCTAATTTCAATACATAAAAAATACATACAGTAGAATATAGAACGTCGTCCTTTTTTAAAGTAGGTTAGTGAATAAATCTCGAGGAAACACAACTTAAAAATTATTCAAAACTGAAGACCATCATCGTTTCATTGACAATAGAAAATCAATATTGCCAGTTTTTGATTTAGTTTCAACATACACTATCTAAATTGGTTATATGGCAACAAAGTATAATAATTTATGAGCTGTAGAACTCTCTGTGAATGAGTCCGTCCGAGGAAGTACTGCCACCAATACCTATGTACCATGAAGCAATAATATTCACATTACTGTGTTCAGGTTTGACGGTTGCTGGTGAAATTACATGCACATGAGATTTAACAACTTAATATCTCGGGGTTGCAGGCGCAGTACAGCCATGCTATTCTCTAAGAGCAAACATCGTTGCATCTTAGACCACATCCGTGAAACAAATGACGAGATGACAAGAATCATTGGAAAAACAACCTTATTTACAAGGGCGATATCTCATAAAGTATTTGACATCGATGAACTCGTCGAGGAGCTCGTCGACGAATCATTACAGAATCGCACGGCTGTTCGTCACTTGTGATGAAATGCATCTGTATAGGCAGAAGTAAACGGTAAGGACCAGGGGGACAACTCTGCTATTTCACAACGTTTAACAATCTATCCCGCTGCAACTGCAGTGCGACTGCGGTTGCCGTTCGATCATTACACAAAAAGCCATTCTATTTCAGTAGATAAATTTGAACGTAACGTCACGTAAACGTATCGTAAACGCTACTATATAATAGTTAAATATTAAACACTAATACGCGCTAGCGTCGTATCGTTCACGATCTATCGAGTTACCATAATATAAAATGTTACTTGATCGCTGGCGTCAATAGAAACGCAAATGCAGCTGCACTGTTTTCAATAGCAGTTGGAACAAATTTAGTAAGGGTGGGAGGTAATGGGCCTCCAGGGGCCTTAGAACAACACATAAGTAACGCGGCGAGTTACGATAACTTCATGGAATTATGGTAAATTTGTATGGACTTCACAATCATTACCCAGAAATATCGTACCACACCGCGTTACGTGTTTGAATGGTCATAGCAAATAAGGTCCCAAGTAGGCCTCGTGCTTGCTCAATAACCTAATAGCGTTAAAAAAACCGTTGAAATTTATAGCGAGAAAAATTCACACCCTCAGACGGGATTCGAACCCGCGTCTTCTGACTCTCCGTGTCAGACGCCATTGACCAACTAGGCCACCGAGGTTCGGGTCCGAGCATCGAATTTTAACTCTCTATCTGACTTTAACCGTCTTACGGGGACGGAGCGAAATCTATTGAACATAGCTTTGACAGAACTATCCAACCGAAAGAAGCATTATTTAGAAATACTTAAACCTTCTTATTGACATCGCAACCCTTGTGATTTTTATAGTATTACTTTTTAAAGCACTTACGCCTGCTTTAGCGGTCTCAACCATTGAAATTTATAGACAGAAAAATTCACATATCGGACGGTATTCGAACCCGCGTCTTCTGACTCTCCGTGTCAGACGCCATTGACCAACTATGTCACCGAGGTTCGGGTCTGCGCATAGAATTTAAAAAAAACTAATGTTAAAAAACTGTAACTTGGTTAAATGACAATATCACGAGTGTTCTATGAAAAGCCGGCCGGCTACTTTCCGCCTACCTACTGGCCTACTTCGAAACGGAAATTACTAAACATAAATTTTCTTTTTCTTTTTAACTTTGCACGTGACATAATGGTTATGGTGTCAACCTTTTTTCTTCCTTTTCAGGCCGCAAATTGAACACGATAACTTTCAATTTCTTATTTATTACCATTGTGTCTTTTTTTATCAGAATAGATAGATTATGCGAAACCTTAAAACGATTTCAATTTTAATAGGAGAATTAGTGGTAGGCATCAAGCCATTATCTACCGACTTCCAAAATAAGGAGGAAGTACTCAATTTGACTGTATGTTTTTTTTATGTTTGTTACCTTGTTACTTTCGACTGGGTGAACCGATTCTCAAAATTCTTTTTTTGTTTGAAAGATGGTGCTTCCCGTGTGATCTCATTTAAATTTCATCTAATTCTGTCTAGTAGTTTTGAGATACACTTCAATAACGGAATGGAATTGGAAGAATGGACGTTGATATTATTTTTTTTAAATTGTATTATTGAATGTCGTGTACATTTGTTACCTTCTCCTTAAAATATGTTTTACTCTGTTTAACGAGTTTAATAGTGTATTTAAAAATGTATGCAAGAGTGTAGGCATAATAATATAAGAATTAGCTTGAGAAACGGAATATTTACTATGTATTTTTTTCTCGTATTTACCCCAAATTAAATACAATACATGGTAAATATCCCGTTTCTACAGTTAATTCTTGCATTTATATTCCACAACTATCACACAACGCCAATTAGTCCCAAGCTAAGCAGAGCTTGTGTTATGGGTACTAGACAACTGATAGACATACTTATATATTTCTAAATACATTACATTACAAATATTCGTGTAATAACAAATGATCGTGCTCATTACACAAACATTTGTCCTGGGTGGGAATCGAACCCACGACCTCCGGCATAGCAGTCAGGGTCACTAACCACTAGACCAACGGGCCTGTCTAAAATGTGATGCCAGTTTAAAAAAGGCATAATTATAGCTGCGCCTCGTTTTATAATTATACGAGTACATATTTATGATATAGGTACCTAAACATGATTGGTACTTGTCTGCTGATATTTTATTTGATAACTAGTTGACCTGCAGTGGCTTCGCTTGCTTTGTGTAGAGGCGAGAGAGTTATTCTTTAAACCATCAACCCTTAACATTTCAATAACTTTTTATTTATGAACTGATTAACATGAAAAAAACAGTACATGTTAAATGAAGCTTACCACGATATATTAGTGGAAAGTAAATCTCAGTGGGATAAGCCTTTTCTGACAAACAGGCAAACATACAAAAGTTTTAACAACCTTTTTTTTCCGTTTGTAAAAGTGCAATATTTTTTCTCATACCTATCCCGTCCATGTACAGACATCGACCCGTTACATATTTATTATATGTATATATATATCGATACAAATTAATTTTAATATTCGTTGCGGAATGTAAATTACAATATAATACCGAAAATGAAAAACAAGAAAAAATACCTTGAAGATAGTTCCCATAATTTCCAATTTGTGGTTTTGGCTCCAGAACGAATCCCCGCGGGAGGTTTCCGGGATGGGGAAAAATATGTTCGATTTGGCCTAACTTCTTTTTCTACAAACAAAATGTTATATCGTTACAGCTTATAAGGTTTCTAGATCTTTAAACCTAGTTATGTATTGAGGTATATGTAAAATAAGTATAGCTAATACTTATAAAAAAATACAGTTATCGTTTTTTTATGAAGTACGTCACGAATCGTGACGAAATGCATCTGTTATAGGCCGAAGTTACCACTCAACACCAGGGAGGTCTCTAACTGTACATGTACTGTCTCCTAATGACATAAAAACAGTTTATTGTTATCTTAATAAGTACAATTTGAAAAAAAATAATACCGACTTCCATTCTATTCAGTTATCGGAGTGTATCTCAAAAACTACTGGACCGAATTTGAAATGAAATTTAAATAGGACCACATGGCAAGCAGCAAAAACCAGGAAGAATTTTGAGAATCGGTTTACTTAATCGAAAGTTATGAGGTGATAACATACAAAAAAAAACCACCGAATTGAGTACCTCCTCCTTTTTTTGGAAGTCGGTAGATAATTAGCAAAGTTCTGTTCAATCACTTTGCCACTCTGTCACTTTACTGCAGTAGCGCTGCCATTAATACTAAACTCGTTTCTTACCTTGCTACATGATACTTACTGTCTCAGGTTTTTATGGTATCAAGTGTTGGGGCCGACAAATGATTCGTCTGACATTAATTACCACGTATTCTCACGACAGTTACAGAAACACCCAGAACTTTAAGGATGACTTTTGCATGGCACTCCGCTTGTACTCGTCATTGCGCCCATCCCCTGGCAATGCAGTGATTCTCACCAAGCCGGTCGGATAATAGTGTCATACTGACTAATAAACCGGCGATACTCTAGATCAGTGGTTCTTAACCGGTGTTCCGCTGACCCCTGGTGGTCCTTGAATCACCCGAAGTGGTCCGCAAAACAATCCAAATCAAAAGATACATTCAGAAAAAGGCAATTTTTTCACAGAGGTTCGAGAAATAGAAACGTATATATTATCATCAATATATCCATGCGAACATTGTTCTTGGCGCTTTTGATAATTAAATACAGCACCGAAATCGGTTGGACGCCAGTGCAGACATGAGCTTGGCTTTAAGTATCACTGAACCAAGAATTCAGTAGTTATTAAAGAGTATTGCAAGCATAACTAGTAAAACTTCTAAAAAATAGCAGTAAGTACACCACTTACACTAATGATACAACAAAACTAACTTAATACTCATTACAAAATGTCAAAATACAAAACAAATGTCAATTAAAATATCAATGTCAGAAATAATATAATAATTATACCATCGCTTCGCAGAGCGTCAAACATTCAGCTAGAATGTCGTTCAAGGCATCATTAAAGACGTCACGCTCTCGATTGTTGTCTACAAGATCATTGAGCGCGTTAAGGGATCGCGGTATCGGGGACGCGGCGTGAGCGACTGTCCTACAGCTTGGAACCGCAAACAGTTAAGTTAACACTAAAAGGTTAAGAAACACTGCTCCAGATACTATTGAATCGTTTGCTATTGTGTACCATCGACAGAAATGAACTTTAATTAACATTTTGATGTTAACTACAGACTAATATTTCCTATTTTATAACTTTGAGTAATAAAACATCTGTCTCTAAATAAAGTGCTAACCCTTTCACTATACCCTAGATATCGCCACGAACTAACTGGTCTCTAGGTTAATAAGTATAAGTACATAAATTCGTGCACATTTAGTCTGGGAGACATGGATTGTTTATGTTTACGCATGAATTATTATGTAAACATGAATAATAGAAAACTAATTAAAAATAAAACTTGGATTAGTCGAATATCTTCTATTAAAATTAGGGAGAAGACGCCAAAAATTAACTAACAAAATACAAATTACAGGCGTGCAGGTACTTGAACCCTTAGAGTACCTTTAGTATGTAACTTTTTAAGCTACTGATAATTTTGAAACTTGCTTTTAACTAACTTAGCAGATGACAGATTTGAAGAGGAGTTTTAATTACGTTAGCCAATATGGTCACATTAAAGAATCAAAATTTGTTTCAATATAACTAAACTGTAGCTAACCTTTTTTTTCATACTCTAACAAATGAATTATCATATTATGGCCCTGAGTGGCCTAAATGTTTATTTGATACGCAACACTTATTATACCAAGTTTGGGGTGAAAATAGGAGGCTTTGTTTGACGTTTTGTTCGTACATTAGAGTATATTCAATGAATTAGCCAAGAATAATCTTGTAATCGCGATAAAATGCAATTGCGATATATTTATCAGATCCAATACACTCTATCGGTAAAAACTTGCTTTTAATTGGTCAAACTATTCAAGAGTAGTATTTTTTATTTGAACTTTTATGCGTAGGTCGGAAATAAACCGAAAAACAATAGACACTGGACGGGTTAATTAACCAAATATTATTGATTTAATACTTGCAGTTTACTTACTGAAATTAACTTTGTAGCAGTAATGATCTCAGTTGGTATCTCTCTGATTACCCAAGAATTCAAAATAGAAGGACATAAAAGCGGAGTGGCTAATATAAATTGACCATCATGCAGATGCGAGGACTTTAAAAGAGAAAAGTAGCTCTCCTTGAATTGAAAAGGATCAACATTCACAGTTGACGAAATTTGGCGATTATTGAAGCAATTGAACGGTTTTTATGCAATTTATTATTCTGTAATGTGCATACGAGTATGCGTGGTTTGTAAATTGTACACATAAAGATGTCCCTTAACAATTCTCATGTTTCGGTTCATTTAATCTGATCTGTTAACAGTATCTAAGCATGTATAAAAAATAAATATTGCTAGAGTAACCTAAGTAAAACTAACCGCATTATTGACCAAAAATTATTAAAACACATTGCACTTTTATTTGAAACAAAACAGTGTATATTATTGAAAATTAAAATACATTCTTTTATTTTTGAATCGAGTAATATAAAAAGTACAAACCCTAGTAGTAGCTATAAGCGAAATGCTCATAAAAGTAGGTAGTAATAATAAGTAATAATAATAATAGGTAAATATGTGTCAAACTCACAAGAATTTCAATACAAAAACAATAATACTCGTATAGTAAGTATACTGTACTAACGAACACCACCATTTTAATGAATTTTTCATTCATCATTATCTCAGCCGTAGGACGTTCATTGCTGAACTCTATGCCAAAGGTTTCCAAAGGAACCGGTTAGAAGCGGCCAACTTAGCATTTTCTTTGGTCTTAATATGTTTATATTATCCATTATTTCCACTAATGCATTGAAATTTGTTAATTTAGTAACATATGACACACCTAAAATAGCTCAAACTTTTAAATAGTCGGGCTGAATCGTTAACTCTAAACTTTGAGTACACGACTGCGCAGGTAAACTCTGAATTTTAATCGTTTACGGTTAAGCTGATAATCACAAACTTTCCTGTGCTAGCAAGCACAGGAAAGTTAAGAGAAGTTAAGAAAATTGCTCGTTGCTTTGCAAAGTGATGACCAATTTTCTTAGATATTCCCGTTTCTGGCTATATAACAAGTTTCTTGTTCCTTTTATGGAGGATCCCAATAATCTATCTATCCACGGTTTTCCTTACTACCGATAGAAATTTGACATAACTTCCATACAAATAGTGTCAAATATCTAACTCTAGTAAGGTAAACCGGCGATAGATAGATTTTTGGGACCAGCCGTTCGTGGATTCGCACGTCTGTATACATTTCGTATTTAATGTATGCCATTTCGTAAGTTATTTAGGTAACTATTTACAGTTTAATCAAGTGAGTTTTTAACTAACAAATAGTCAGAGTCACTGTCCCATAAATTAGTAAGTCATTATTTATTTTAGTCACTATCCTGTCTAAGACACGTTATAGTAAAGCGGTGGATGCATGACTAAAACTTACCAACTCCATTGACGAGGAAAACACAAAAACAAAGGTTTTGTATACTTTGCCTGCACTCTTTCAGTTTATCGAAATCTTATCGGCTAATCAACCACGATTATTAAACGTCTACAACTAACTAGAAAAACACAAATCTAGGGAAATAAAAAAAAAATAACGAATTTTTTTCCTGCTATGCGATACAAAGGCAATTATTACATTTCATCAAGAAGTAGATAGTGAACTTTGAGTTACAATATATGCTTTATAATTCAATTCTTGTTAAAACTAAAATGGTCTTTATGTACACGTTTTCAATAAGAAAAACGAGAACCATTTGCGTAAACAACCACCAGCACGTGACAGCTTGCGGAACAAAACCGCGATCCGTGCATTCTCTTTGAAAAAACCTTCTGATATGGTTTAGACCAGGGGTGCCTAATTGGCTTTTGCCATTTAAAAAATGTGAGGTGTGTTAGCAGGCCAGACTCAAAATAACTAAGCATATTGAATTGAATTAAGTAATAATTTTTATTTAATTAATATGTGTGGTCCTTACATTAGGGGCCGTCCATTAATCACTTGAGGCTCGAAAAGGGGGTTAGGGGGTTTCGGCGAAAATTACGAAATATCACAAGGGGGAGGGGGGTGTAGTAAGATATCACGTGTAGGTATTTATTTTTTCGTACGTGATACAATAAATATCTTCATGTATAGTACAATATATATTTCCGCATGATTACATCATTCCTTTAATATTATTTGTAAGTACGCGAGTCAAAAACAACCTGCAACCTTTCTGTCTAGACTTTTTATCATGGTCCTTAATTTTCTAAATTTGATTATACTTTATATCTGTATTTAAAGATAATATTCTAAATAAATTTACATTCTTTGTGGGTACCTACTAAAAACTAACGTGATTTTTTGGGTTAGTATTAAACCTCACCACGTATTACCAAGGGGGAGAAGGGGTCAAAAAATGCTAAAAAAAATCATGTGTTCAATGGACGGCCCCTTAGGTAACTTACATCGATATATCTATTTATATTAACTGATTATTAGGTACCGAAGTCGATTATTTTGATAATGATCCAGAGATTTGACTTCTCTCAAAATTATTAATCTCATTATTGGGCGTCATATTCAGGGTAGTGATATTCAGAAAGTAATAATCTTAAGATTTGGACTTCGGTCGCGGGCCGCATAATTAAGGTCTGAGATCCGCGGCCCGCGGGCCGATTGTTCGACATGACTGATTAAGACGATAGTTGGTAGGTAGTATTATAGTTATAAACATAAGCATTTCCCATATTTCCTTTTAACAATGTACAATTATTCTTTGTCCTTCTGTTACGAAACAGAGGAATAAATTGCGTTGTTTTCAATAAAGATTGAGTTGAAGGGTCGGAGAGTGACATAGAATACTTTATACCCCAAACAAACACATACCAAGTCCCCGGGGGGCCAGTGCTACATAATTAATAATTTCGAAAAACAGACGGATGGATAAGCAAGTGTAATAAAGATTGAGCTAACTCGAATGAAATAAAGTAATAAAACTTACATAAGTATCAAATTAAATTTATATAATATTTTTATGAAATGACTGAAAAAGAATTAAAAAAATATCTCACAATATTGATATAAACAACTACAATTTGAAAAGTTTAATACCGACTTCGTTAAATATTTTTAGGTATACCCGAGATGGTCCCATTTCATCAAATTCGTTGAAACGGTTTTTGAGTTACAACCCATTAATTGAAAAATGTTTCGCCTATCTTGATGATGGCCTTGTTGACGGTGAATATCGATCCCGTAAGTAGCAAGGGTCACTAAAAACGGTGAAAAAGCCTACAAACTCACATGTTTATTTAAAAAAAAATACACCACACCTAAAAGTAATTGTACGTGCCCAATAATTTATTTTAATGCCTACACTATGTGCGCAAAACAGATTTTTATCAGTTTTCATTTACCGCAAAAAAACATATAGTACGTAATAAAATAGTAACAAAAATGAATATGTCCCGTTCAAGAATGAACCCGAAATTTAAAATTTTATAATGTTTACTTATCGAAGAGAAACTAAATGTCAATCTAAAGCAAAGTAACTGACCCCTCATCAAAAAGTGGACATCTCAGGGACATTCAGTAGACATCTTATAAATTTGGTAAATGTCTTGTAAATTATTCTTGTAAATAGAGTTTCGTTTATACCTATAAACGAATAACATTTATAGGTAAACTTTTAAGTGAAATTTTATCAATGCATTTATGAGTATTAACCCTTGAGGACCATTGACGTAAATTTACGTGCGTTTCTTTCATAAAACTTTTTTTTTAATTATCACGGTATATAAAGGGTTAATACTCTATCTTGTCATTTCTCTAGTTAACTGTGAATATCAATGTACGACTTAAATTATTCGCAGAGACTATGAAGGCTCGTATTACATGAAATATAAATACATTAGGTATAGTACAAGTACAATTTGAAAAATTTAATACCGACATCCATTCAATTCAGTTATTGGAGCGTATCTGAAAAGCTAATGGACCGAATTTCATGAAATTTAAATGGGACTACACGGGAAGCACCAGCTGTCTAACAAAAAATAATTTAGAGAATCGGTTCACACAAAACATTAAAAAAAATGCAGTCAAATTGAGTACCTCCTCCTTTTTTTGGAAGTCGGTAGAAAATCGAAATAATATGCTTTTGATAAATTTCATTGGCATAAGCGTCTATTATATAATTTTATTATTAATTATTTTTTCACAATGAATACACCTATTTACACTACAAATGTCTAATATCTAGAATCTGAAATTGGTAAAATGGGAACAGTATAATTAATTCTGTGGGAATATATTGTTGTACTATAAACTGCGCCCCACGTCTTCAGGTATCAGGTGCGATTTTCCCACAGCAATATATTTCCGAGAACAACGCCCATAACATTCTTTGGAAGTACAAATAATTTCTGCAATTTTTACATTTTGTTAAACACTAATTATAATGACAATACGTAATAACCACAGAGATCTAGAGAAACGCCAATCCGTGCGCTGGGTACAAAACCGGGTGTCGCAAGCAGCGGTCGTATTCCGCGATTCAACGTATTCTATTAGCTTGTATAAGTTGCCACTTCAGTATTAAAACTTCATATTTGAATATTTGTGAGTACAGATCACGCATTTTAAACTGTTAACATGCAATATCGCGACCGGCGTTCGGTCATAATATAAAGGTTGCAACCGCCGCCGCAAGCAATGTGTTCTGTTTTTGGGCATATTGCTGCGACAGCGGTCCCGCCCTTTTTCATATATCACTTGTTCCTGTGATCAGTGCCTATAACCCATGAGCTGTGTAGGTACTTGTATGTACACAATTATCTTCTTAATATGATAGACGTAAAGTTGATTTAATTTTGGACAAGTGAGGTAAATATTGTACAAACGGCACGAAAATTAGCCTATGAATGCAGCCTATCACATTGAAGTGCCTCCCAGACCTTAGAACTGAAGATTGAGCTCATAACTACAATACGAAAGTTGTCTGGAAGAGATTGCTTTGGGCAATAAGACCGCCTATTCTTACACTTTTCCAAGCTGTATAACATAATTGATTGTTTAATTATAAGATGTTTAATAAAGGTATATATACATTTATATATATATATATGATCGATATATATATATATATATATATGATCGATATATAGATATATATATATATATATATATATATATATCGATCTATATGGCAAAATATCTAGCACTAGTAGTACCAACCAAGGCGGTCTTTTTCACAAAAGTAGGGTTTCTAACCTTTTCCCCTTAGCACTCTGAAGGCAGAAAATTATGTAATTCTGCCCCGTCGCGTAGTAAAATAATTTCATTATATATGAAGGTATGGTTTTCGTGATCCTTAGGTAATCTGTTAAACCTGGCTAAAAGTAATAAAACTCTGTACCTCAGCATATGCTATAGTAGTAATACTTGCCAGATTTCATCGATATACATATTTCTACTCCAAATTTCATCGATATCCGGTAGGACATTTCAGCGTAAATAAATATCAAACATAAGTAACAGTAAATAATCAATCAATCAACAGTAAACAACGCAATACTGTGTACTGGTTTAAATGAAATGAATGCCGCCAAAATTAGAGGCACATGAACTTTACAATGAGAATGTGATGAAATGCACCTGTTTTAGGCAGAGATTAAGGGTTACGGGTGCAGTTGCATCGCTTATAGGCAGAGGTTACCACTTACCATCAGGCCTCGTGCTTGTACCGTCTCTTAATAGCATAAAAATAGACTTACTCGCAACCTCACTCAATCACTCAAAATTGCATTTTTAATATTCTTGTAAAGTTCTAATTTTGAGCAGTACTAATGAGTTGCCACAGCATATTAACGAGTTACCATTGCCTCAGCTCTCTAATACCTATTTAATAGTCCTTACGCCATTTGACCATAATGGCGGTATCGTTGCATGGCTCTTGTAGGTGCAACACCTAATAGTGGGTCCACTCGGAATTCTGTTGTTTTGTAACACCGGCAAATGCAGAAACACTTCCTTGTTTTTTATTGCAATCGTGTGACGAGACTGGCAAGTCGTGCACCTAATGGTAAGGGCTAAGTTTGCCCATGAGAGTCTCGTCACCCTGAGACATCGGGTTTTGAGTCTCTTTTGCCCAGTAATTTCACTTGCCATTGTGCTCCCTGCTTACTATTGATTCGCGACGGATCATACGCTGCGGTGGTACCAAATATGATGGCAGCTTGCACAAGTGACCTACTTAGTAAGTCGGGTTTCCTTGTCTCTTCGTTACTTATATACTTAATATCCGTCTCCTCGCAATAGCCATTTGTTGTCTTTTCTACCGACTTCCAAAAAAAGGAGGTACTTATTTCGAGTGTATTTTTTTATGTTTGTTACCTCATTACTTTCGACTGGGTGTACCGATTTTCAAAATTCTTGTTTAAAAGCTGGTGCTTCCCGTGTATTCTCATTCAAATTTCATCAAATTCGGTCCAGGAGATAATGAGTTACACTCACAGACCATATAACCACTCTGTGGTTACACTCCAATAACTGAATAGAATGGAAGTCGTCGGTATTACATTTTTGAAATTGTACTTGTGTTGTTATTGAGTTGTTGCTTGTCAATGTAGATCAACTATGTGTTAATTTTTCACGGTTTTTCTTTACAATATACGAGCTGCGCCCCGCGCATGCGTGTTGGATGCTATCGCCTAAAGTACCTTCAATGTTTAATATTTCCTCCTTCTATTCACCTTAAAGGTACCGGAACAACCAATACATAGAATATTCCATCTTAAATCAGACACAAGCCACGTGACAAATACTCTTCATAGTCCAAGAGCTAGCATTCATTTTTAATGATTTAACTCAATAAGGGCTAACCTACGTTATCAAATAATTCAAAACTAGTTACACATTATTCATTTCTCTCAGATATATTAACTATGACTACAATACGAGTATATCCATATTATTGACGTTTTTACGCTGGCCTTTCATAAGTGTATAAATGCAACAGGCGCAGACCAGTAAGTTAAATAACCCGCCATTATGCAATGACTATGCAAACTTTTGGTACAGTTTGCAAAGGTTTTTTTAAAAAAACATAATTCGGTTTTATTCGGTAAAAACGTTTTTTGAAGGACACAGAAGCTCCCATCACCCTAATTACTCACTAGCACTCTTACGCCACTTACAGTGCAGTAGTAGACACAGTAGTACGTAAGTGCTACTAGATAGTTACTAGATTACTTAACCATTTGACGCAAGTCTACAAAAGTAACTATATTTTATTTCTAGTAGCTAGTTCCTATATTTTGTTTGAAGTCCATTTCTACTTATATACTAAAACCGTTGAACTAAAATTGCCCTGAGTGTATAGGCTTTTCTTACCAGTGTCCGTGCGTGGTACACTCGCACCATTAGAACCGTTCAACCTCGTAACGGACGTAATATCCAAACCGTGGACAAGATGCTTGTTGTAATATTTAGTTCAACATGAAGCAACTGATTTTAAAATAAACCTTTGCACTTCAATCAGAGTTGACTAAATTAACGCAATATATCATGCCCCATGCTCTTATCTTCTCCCAAAGTCTGCCAAAATCTTTCCTTTCAATGTGATTTTTACGTACTCACGTAGGCAGAAAGACTTTCATATTGCATTCCAATATTACGTGCGTCAATAATTCCGTACCTTTATACAAGAAAAAGGTATCACACCGATATTGTGTCTTTCCAGGAATATTTGCCTTAGTTGAGGTATTACGTAGAAACGCATAATTATCTTTGTACGTACCTATAGACTGAATTACATTAAAAAAAATATAATAAACGGAACTGACTAACACTAAAAAGAGTGAAATAACTTGTTGAAGTACCATGATAGGTCAAAAGTATTTATTATTACAATATTGTATTGTATGCAATAAAAAAAAATGATTTAACCCTTTTTATCATCGACCCTTGCTAATTACGGGATTGATTGTCATTCACCGTCAATGATGATACCATCATATCATCATAATTTGCATATTATGATGATTTGATGATATAAACATTATCAATTCAGGTCAAGCGGTGTTGGTGTTACAATCCAATAATTGAAAAGTGTTTCGCCTATCATGATAGGCTATATTTATGATATCGTCATTGACAATGATCCCGTAAGTAGAAAGAGAGAAACATTAAAAAAAAACATGGAACCGACTTCAACAATGAGTACCGCGATAGTTCAAAAGTACCTAATATCACAATATTGGGCCTATTATTAAATTACAAAACCTAAGCAATATGTCCGTAGTGTAACCAATGAGTAAATTAATTATTAACTAATTATTAATTTAATTATTAATTTAATTATTAATTAATTATTAATTAATTATTAATAAATTTATTAATTAATTTATAATTTAATTATTAATTAATTATTAATTTAATTATTAATTAATTATTAATTTAATTATTAAATGATTATTAATTTAATTATTAATTTAATTATTAATTCAGTTTACAATTTACACATAATGTATAAGTTTTGTGACCATCACTAGCAACCTTTATCCTTGTTTGGCTGATGCTAGTTGTACCGAATTCAGTTTGAAGTTGGTTCCAATTTTTGATAACAATAATTTTAGTTGGATACATTGTTTTTTAAAACCAAACACAGCTAAAAGCTGAAAGTGTTTCAAATCGACATGATTAATATAATGCAGTAAAATTTAAAAAAATAACCAGACCTTGCCGGTGACTAAGCCAACGTGAATAGTCCATCCCACAGGCTTTATCGGGGTATAAAGTACCCCATACCCCTTCTAGGTTAGAGGTTATGTTATCCCTCATTCCCACGCTATCTTCAGGAAAATTTTGAATTTTTACATGTTGGAAGCTCTTTTTCTCTACGATCATCAGAGAACTTAATGTTAAGTACCCCAATACACCGCACCACTTTTTTTGGTTCCTCCTTTTGTGTTGAAGCTGTTCGTCTATGGAACACTTTACCCTACGAAATTAGATGCGCGCCATCTCTGGACATCTCCAAACAACGTGTCAAAGCATTTTACTTCGCGAAATAACTAACTGCAAACCTTCTTACTATCTTTGTTATAATAATTAAATGGTATGTATGTATAGTATGTATAGTTATGTATATATTTTGTAGTATATATGTATAATATAATTATATAAGTATAGTTTGTATATATTATAAGTTTTATCTAGCTATATTCTTGAGTTTTGCTATATGTAGTGTTTAAGGGTGCAAACATAAAGATACAGGTTTTTCGGTCCCGATATGTCGGTACGGGTCGGTACTCATAGGTACCGATTAAACTACATATAGAAACCGGTAAATCAGTTCTTAGTGACCATAATGTCTTCGAGTTCTTCGGAAGATGATGTTTTTCTCTTCGAAAGTGTTCATTATAAATGTAAGAAAAGGACCTGTGGGATACCTCCACTTTTTTCTTATATTATTTTCTGTAACAAAACACACCATTTAGGTTTGTATAAAAATCAAGAGTCAAAGCTAGCAGTATATACTCGGGCCCATCACACAAACTGTTATGCTGAGTGGGAATCGAACCCACGATACGGTAAACAAAGTGATGGAGACACCTTTAGAGGTTCAGACTTGTATTGGTTTTTTAATGAGAGACAAATTGATATTCCAGAACCCGACTATTTACTAGGTACTTAAGTATCTGCTCCTTATGTATTTTTAGCTGACGAGGCCTATCCATTACAAACATATTTATTAAAACCCTTTGGAGGCCGTGAATTAACAGAGAAGCAACATAATATCAATGAGCGATTATCTCGAGCAAAAAAAAAACAGTGGAATGTGCATTTGGCAGAATGTATTCAAAATGGCGTTTACTATCTTGTAAGTAGGTAAGTATATTGAAACAGATATTGAATTAGCTGACAAAATCGTGATAACCATGTATGTTTTGTATAATATTATTATTGACAAAGAGGGTTTTGATAGGCACTTAACTCCTGTTCAATTAGTAAGACAAGAATGGCACAATCAAAATCTGGGTCCACCTTCGAATTTAGCAACAAACGTCAGAAACATTTTTGTAAAGTATTTCACGCATAACCGATTGTTGTACACTAATGAATTAAATATAATGGAATAAAAAAATGTATTCTAGTTGCTTACCATCATGTTTCATTTCTAAGCTAATTTCCTTCCAATATTTATCATTTCTGTTGCTGTGCAATTTATGTCTTTTGTTCCACATAGGTGGTTTAGCAAATATCAATGTTATTAAAAATTTCGCAATGCACATCCATTTTCACGACGACAGAAGATGACACACTACACCGGCAAATGCTTAAACTCGTACGGATCAGTACAGGTAGTCGGTACCGACAAGCGTAAACCTGTTCCTTTATAACTGACCGCATATGATAACATGGGAATATTATACCTGCACCGATCAGTACCGACCCGTACAGACTCGCATGCACCGGAAACCTGTTTCTTTATGTAAGCACCCTTATACACTAGTTATATACACCACCGCCTTTATAAGTTTATGCCTATTTCTTTCCGTATATGGTTGTCTGAAAGAGATCGCTCTGAGTGATAAGACCGCCTATTGTGACAATTTTAATTTTAAGTATTTAATTGTGAAATATTTTTAATTGTATTTTTATTTTATTCTTATTTCTTTATTTGTAACATATATTTGTATTGTTGTGTTTCAATAAAGAGTTAATCTATCTATTATCTATCTATCTATCTATGTTTATGGCAAGTTTCATAGACATCGGTTCGTAAGTTTAAACATGGAAGGACAAGCACACGAGAAACTGACAAACGCACTTTCTCATTTATAATAAAGTTGCGATACGGAGTTGCTATTGGGATCATAAGTACCTACATTATGTTGCTCTCAAGACAAATCGTTTATAGTAACTTAATCATTTATCATTTACGATCGGTTTCAATAACCTATCTATCGTCTGTTCACCCTACTACAGATAGATATTTGACAGAACGTCCAAATAGTGTCAAATATCTACTTCTAGTAGGGTAAAATAACGATACTGGTTATTAAACCGATCGTTAGTGCCTTTAGTATCTAGATTGACATTGCGTCTACTTTATTGTAGCAATAAGTGCTACTCTTCTCCACGAGGCTTACCCCATATCTCGACATATTCCAATCAATTAGTCCGCACAATTAGCTACATTACCCTCGTAATCTATACCAACGCAATCGATCATCCACATTCTTGAGCACCAATCCCGGACGTGTACCAAGTACCAAGGGAGAGCTAATTGATCGTCACCAGTGCGTGTAGCACCGCCTATAAGTTTCCAAAATGTACGATAGATCCGATAGATACGCATCGTCTATTGTCAACTCGACAATTTGTGGTAGGTACATATATAGTAGATGAGTAGGTAAATGTTATGAAATTTCTTGTTCTGGTATTGTTATGGTGGCGAATTGTGAAGTACATATACAAGAAGTCAATTACATAAACTTTGCAATTTAAGAGAGAAAAGTTAGGTCCTCGGATGGACTCCTAACTCCTCCTAAACGGCTGGACAGATTCAGATGAAATTTTGTGTGTATGTTTAGTAGGTGAAGCTGCTGTCGGTATGTCACTGATCTTTTTTATGCAAGCAAAACCGCTAGCGGGCTGGCTAGTAGAATATATCGTCTGACTAACCACATCAGATGCTCATGATGCTCCTCATCACCCCACGAACACAGGAGCACCAGTTCGACGACCGAATTTATGTCCTTAGTTACTATAACCGTCGTAGGAACACAGAGCGCCATCGATCGAATTGCTCCTAAAGCTTTATTCGACCGAAAGAAGCGTTCTAATATAATCTTCTTTTTTGCACGTACTGTAAAGGACTGAGTTAAATATTGTTACATTCATCGTCAGAATGTGAATAGTTATATGCAAAGATATAAAACATTATACGCTGTTCTTGTGTCAATATCTATCCAACACATTTATGTCTTATCACTACCTTAAATGTTTAAAACTTACACATGGTTTTTGCATTAATTTTATGGGAATTTTGACGTCCATTGTATTTAAAATTAGTATATTATTCTATCTACCAATAGATTCCGTTAAGAATGCGCACGTTTTTTGGTTAGTAAACAGCGCCATTTGATTAGATACTTTGTAATGTAGGTAGATGCCTAGATAGGTTTTTTTTGCATATATTCATTGTTCTTAACAAACAAGGCACATACACATGTCTCAATACTGTTGTTAATAAATACTGGAAAAATAACACGCACTATTCATTTTTTCCAGGAACAAGTAGCCCCCGTAGAAGAATCTCAAGACGATGACAAAGGGCTCAGGTACGTATTTACTAATTCAGAGTTAGATCTATAGCATACATTTTAACTCTATGTTATGGATCTAACTGAACTTTACTAATTATAAGCGTGCAGCGGGAACAAAATCTTCCAACAATCTCTTTCGAAATTAACCAAATTATTAATCAATACTTTCCTTCAAAATTCTTCTGCTAAAGGACGTGTGGCAAATAGCCAAAATTGTTAGCTGCTTACTGAATTGCTAACCAATTCTCAAATCGGTTCTTATTGAATAAGGTTCTGGAAACAATTGGCTCTAAAATTTCACTGAACGGAATGGAACGGGATTGGAAGGTTTTCCAAATATCTAACCTGTTTATTTTCAGTTTTATTATTTAATACGGTTTATTATCTGGTAGCATGAGGAATTTTATGGTGTACGGACTAAAAAGAAGAAAATGATAATGATGATGATCTAAGTACAAATATGACCTATAGGAATCGGACAGCGCTTCAACCGACTTCTGAAGATGAAAGTTCGAAAGTTGAAAGGCCACCGAGAGAACAACCTCCTAATCAACCATCTAGTACAGAGCAGGCACCAACAACTTCGGCAAACGGTCTCATGTCTGATACAACTTCTAGTCAGAAACAAGTCAATGTGGAAGTGGTGGGTGATCAAACCCAACCACAAAATACCGAGGAAGTTTCAATAGAGCACCGCAGTCTCAGCTTAGAAGATCGGCGACAGTCTCACATTCCACCCCCGAGAGACGGGAAATCATACACTCCTGAAGAGTTCACTTCATTAGTTGTTGCTGGATTTGCTGTAACACCAATCCCTGACTTTGGCGGGTTAGGTGTACCAAATTCCGGAATAATTAGTCCAGTAACCGCAACGCGACCTCCATCACCATATGCTTCAACTCCACTGTTTTACAACCAGAACCTTCCTGTTAGCAGTACATTGGCTCCTCCAGTTGTTCCTTTGAAAGACGAAAGATTAAGACTTGACCAGGCGAGATTGCTGGAACATTACAGACAGAGTTTGGAGACTTTACCACTTCCTAAAAACGGGAAATTCTACTTGCCAGAAGAGTACAACGGTTTGCTAGCAGCTGGATATCCAGTCACGGCAGTTCCTGTAAATCCAGCTAACTACGTCGTGCAACAGTCCAGGTCAATAATTGGAATCAATATCTTCTAAATTACAATAATTAACTTTAATATAATCAAGTTTACTTAATGTATTTCAAATCAAATCTGACAAATTAAGTGGACAAATCAAATATACTACTTATGGTTAAAATATAATAAAGAGATTCACACTGATCAGATTTGATTTGATGACTATATTCGTTAAGGTAATTTGACACATCAGTTACCATACTAATATACAAATATGTGATTTTCAGTCGGTCTGATGCTGAACAGTACCGTCCAGGTCAAGTATTTTCCCTAAATGCACAAGAACTTTTGGAGCTGCAGTCCGAAAGAAAAGCACCAGTCTCCAATGGGCAGTTGCTGCAGCAGTTGTACGTCAACCCTCAACAAGAGCACAAGCAAAACCTGCAACAGATCTACTACTTGGAACCGCAGCAACAAACTGGACGTCAGGTGATAAAAACCTTCTACATTTGTATTACATATATATGGCTAGCATCCAATCTTTATATCCTATCCAATATCTTTTTCTGCTTGGACATGGTCATTTGACGCGGATTGGAAGCTTGTCAGCGGGTATAATTTCACTCTCTTAAATGGCAGGGTTTGATTTGCTAAAAAAGGTTTTACGGCTTTAAAAATAATATAATACACACTTCTTTTAGTAATTATTTCCGTAACCTACAGCTTTACAAAATTGTTTTTAAAATTTAAGTGGTAACTTTTAAGAAAAAAGTTTAAGGAAGATTTAGAGAGGAGTATTTGCAAAAGTAAATATCTCCCATGACTGAGTAGTACCTAAAATCAATATATTTAGACAAAATAATACCAACTTATGAAGTAATTAATGTCTCTGTATTAATGTCATAGCCAAGATGGGCAAGTCAATGAAATTAAGTAATTTGCAGTGGCAGCCGAAACATTAATGCTTAAAAGTCTGCGCTGCACTGCATTATTAATAAGGCCCATTAGCTAAGTAAATTTACTTGTTACCTTTCAAATATAAACATAGTAATGATGATGGGCATACTGCTTCTTTAAGGTTAAAATATCTGGCAATGTCCTGCGCAAACTCCAAATTCTTGTAGAAGGGTCTACCAACTTATAATAACACCTATTTAGAACCGATATTGGATGCATTCCATGTATATGGGATGCCCTTAAGTTTTCTGACCCTCTGCGGAAGGGGGTAACTCGGTCTAAACTCAAGTGGGAGGAGCCTTGCGCAAGGGTATTGGATGTTTCTGTCAATGATATTCTTAAGCGTACCCACTATGAAAGTTTTGAAAAGTCTTAGTGCTATTCTGCATTTGTTTTATTGTCACATTATTCAATCAAACGCCTTTATTACATTGAGGATATAATCCTCCATTAATCTATTATAAGAATTTTTCTGTCTGTCATTTCAGGTGCCCCCATCCCACGCAGTAATCTCTCGTCCTCACTACAATTTCAATGGCGGAGAAGCCTCTGTTGGAGCCGCCCTTTCCGTGAGTGACACTGGTGCAAGTTCTACTGATTCCTTTGATCAAGAACTCTTGGCTTTACTGGGACAGCCTCAAGTGCGACCAGAGTCACATGGTCAGTCGTACTCTCCCGCATCCCAACAGTCTACAACAGTCAGAAGTGTAGCTCCACAGTATCAACAAGTAAGCACGAATAAAGCTTCATAGATTTTCTTTTGTTATACCAGTAAGTGACATGATACGCCTGCCTGTGACAGTTGCAGTGCGACGCAGGTATTAAAGACTCTGCAAAGTTCAGCATGGAAGTTAATTTTATCCGAATAATTTCATTTTCAACAATAACACATTAGTGATTTAGCATTACAGTTGCAAGGTAAAATATTTGAATATCATTATCTCTAGACATAGCTGTTCTGCAGTTCCATTCGCCTAGTAATTTGACTTTCCATAGTGTTCTTCAACCTTCACACAGCTTTAAGATATTTATTTAAGTAAACATACAAACTTTCCTTTCTTGTATTAATCTATACTAATATTAAAAAGAGGAATTATATTTTGGAGCTCTTAACCTATCAACAAACTAAGCAATGCTTGCTGCGGTCAGGAGTTGGATAGGTGACAGCTAGTAGCATTATTCAACTGAGGGCCTCCGTGTTTTGAAGGGCACGTTATGCCATCGGTCCCAGTTGTTTGTCTTAGGACAACAGTCATTAGACTATGTCAAAGTCTTCGGGCGGCCTGAAAATTTTGACATGGGTTGACCTCTCGCATATCAACCAAGCAGCACTGGCTCGCGAGGAAGATTATGGCCCAACTCCTCTTTATAAGAGGAAGGATCGAGTCCCAGCAGTGGGAACGCAATGGGCTGATTATGTTATGATTGTATGTGATGTAAAACCTACATTGCATTTAAGTGAAACAGCATCGCATCGCATTTATAACACTAGATAAGGATATCATAGCTGAGCCTAGTTTTAGACAAGTGAAGAAGTTTGTTCATAGAACTGTGTGTGTGTTTTTACAATAAAATCCTAAAAGATGTAACCCACTCTCAGATTGACTCTGATAAAGACATACATAACCGGATCACGGAAAGAAAATTCGAGTCGAAAATGTTTTAATGAAAATACAATAGTATATGGTAAGATATTAGAGTAGGTACTCAACTCATACCGTTAAGCCATGAATTATCTGTACTCGTATATTGCAATAAATGTTGATAGCCTACGCATACCGCTGACAGGGCGCGATCGAGCTACATAGTTGTAATTAACATTAAATTAGCCAATATGAATAGGTTTGGTACAGTAAATTTATTTAATATTATTTTAATATTATAAAAATGTATTTATATTGAAGCCATACATCAGCTGTTCTCTTACTAACATCACATTTCACCTTAAATTTAAAATTTGGTACATACATACTTTAGGATTATCTGACTTTAAAGAGGAATTTCGAATTTGATCATAATTGGTCAACTGATTTCCGACATAGTTTGTTGTGAAGTACTGCGAAAAAATTCCGCTAATAAGACTATGTACTCGAAGCGTGACATTAATTTGTCCTTATGATTGTTAGGTGTTTCGTTAGTCTTTCTGTACAGGTCGCCTTTCACAAACCATTCTAGACAAAACTTTGTATGTATGTTTTAGTAATCAATATCGTTTTTGTCGTCTGCAATTTTTAAGTGGAGTGGTGCTTTTCCTATAAAGAGAGGAAGTTTGCTGCGGTGCTATTTACCGACCGATGTTTTTAAGTTTTGGTTCGCACATTTGGTACCTGACTCTTAAGAGGAATTTTGAATATGAGCATAATTGGTCAAGTGGTCGCCTAGATAATAGGTTGTGCAGTAATGCGAAAAACTGTCGCTTAAAAGTATATGCTTGCGAGGTCTACTGTTCGCAGAACTACTCATATATTAATAAAATAAAGTGATGATTTTAAAAAAATGTTGTCATTTTCTGTTGTTTTCAGATCGACAGATACATCTCCAAACCAAGCAAGAAGGCCAGTAAGCTGCGTTCAAAAGTCCACGTGTCATTCCCTCAACCAACGGAAACTCCTCAACAATATTTGATCGAAACTACTAATGTACAACAGCAGCACCAGCCGCAGCCACAATACCATCCTACACCTTCACCACAAAGGCTGGCGCAGGCTCTTCGCTATGTTCCAATCTCACAACAAGATCAACCCGAGTACGCGTATGAACGCCCTGAAGCGCAAGGTTTGAAAATCGTTCCAGCCCCAAAACTTCAACAGTTTAGACCTCAACCTAACTACAGAGTAGCTTCTCAATTCCAACCGGAAGAAGGTTCTCCTAAACAGTATAGAATTGTCGAATTGCCGCAGCAGTTGCGGCCGCAGGCGATCAGGCAGGAACTGAGACTGCCGTCTTCTGGTATCGAAAGACCCGTTGCTTACTTAAAGCGTTACCCTGAGCAAGATAAGCAGCGATCAGTAAAAATCTACGACCCCGTCGCGGAAAACATTCCTCAACAATCCGCTCAATTATATGGCGAGCAGTTCATCCTCCGTCCTATTTACAGAACAAACGATCAACAGCGACCAAGATACGAAATATCGGCTAAATCTGAACGCGCTGAATCAACGAAGCAGCCACATTCAGCTATTTACGTTAGTAAAAACTTACCGGCACCTAGAAAACAGAGGCCGCAACCATCGCTGAGAGAACAAGCTGAAATCGAGGAAGTAAACATTGAACAACACGGTCGCAACTTAGACGAGCAGAGATCGCATCTGCCTCCTCCTAAGAACAATAAGGCTTACACTCCTGAGGAGTTTGCTGCTTTAGTGGCTGCCGGATACTCGGTTACGCCTGTTCCTGTTAGCGCAGCAAACCTAGATGCAGAGCAGTCGAGGATATCTGAAGAAACAGTGACCGCCCAGCCGAAACGTAGACTAACCCAAAGGAGACGTAATCAATACCTGCCCGTTAGAGACGACGCGCCTTGAAAATTTTGCCTGTATTTGTAAATATTAATATAAGTATTAGCTGTAGTTATATTAACTAAAATAGTGATATTTAAGCTCTTGTTTTATTTCATGATTCCCTTGTGTACTGTTGAAAATACCACCCGGTTATTAAACTGCAGAATTATATATTGCAGCTTAAACTGATTGGAACGAGAGCTTAATAATAATACTCTGGCGTGAATTTTGCAATCAAGCGGAAGCCGGCCCCAATACGTAGGTAGCTGTATTTCGCTGCATAGAATTAAATTTTAGAGCAATTTGCTCGGTTTACATATAAAATTATTAAAACTGCATAATAAATATGATTACAGGATATAAGTTAAATGTAATGTTATTGTAGGTAAACATCTCAAGCAACACATAAGTGTCTGGATACTCTGTGGGTGAACTAATTTCCCCACTACGTCAGGATGCGAATTGTAAGAGGCGAGGAAAACCTTATCAGGTGATAAGTCTTTAGGTTGTGTGTCATGTATTTGGCTACAAACCGATAGTTAGCATGCAGATGTTGATACAGGTCATGTGGTTCCACGAACTAACATGACAATGGAGAAATACAAGCAGTCTCAAACTGGGGAGATTCCAATATGAAGTTCAATGCCACTAAGGCATAAGCTTATCTCTTTCACGCAAAAAGGAGTCAACTTCATATAACATGGATTTCTTTCCATAGATCATCGAACGGATAACATTATCTCCAGGATAACATTAGCTTGAATTTTCTTCTCAACTTTGATTCTGAAGTCTATGACTCAGTAAGCATCAAGGAACCCTTGCAAAAGTGAGACTTTACATCGGACCAACCGCTCAGTCATCAAATTAGACTTTTTATTGAATACATTTCTGGGAAAGTTCTCTAGATTTCTTCTTCTTCACAGCCGATTCGCTATTGGCAGAGCGGTCGTCGCCGTCATGTAGTAGTGGTATTAGGGCAGATATTATACACGGCGTCCCGCCATCTCTCTCTGTTGGCTGCCATCCTGGTACACTCACTTTTGGTGCTCTAGACTTACACATCATGAATCTTCCATCCTCATTCCAATTACGAAAGAGAATACTGCTAGAAATTGCTAATTCCACTATTGCTCATGAAGAGCTGTTGTACTTTTACATACCGAATACGTACAGTTAACGAGTGTAACTCATTTCTGTAGTCTGGGTTTCCCTATAGAATCAATCTGGGTGCCTTCAAGTCACGGGTGAATAGAGGGTAGAGAAATGAAGGTTGCGGGCTGAAACCTATGTGAATCACTAGTTTGTATTCAAAATGATATATGATAAATGATAAAGTAATTTTGTTTAATGATAAAACTGCAATGACTGAGGTTTAGGTAAAATAGCTCACTTTTACGTGAGACGTGACATAAAATATCAAGGGGCATATATTTTGAGAAGCAACGTTAAGGTTTGACGTAACAGATTCTAATTTCACGCTTCGTTTCACGAATTTGCCAGCGATGCCGTCAAAATGTGTCGTCATTATTTTTTGGAATAACATCTTAAAACAATTTTGTGGATTGTATGAAAATATGCTTCAAGAATTGTGAAAAGGGTTGTGTTTTGAGAAAGTAAATATTATTGCAAGTTGTAGATAAGAATGGTAGGTTGGGTAAAGCATGTATATGAGGATTTGAAAAATAAATGGCTAACCTTTGAGAGATAATAATTATACATCCTTGGAAGGGATTGGAACCTGCGTCTTATTACAAATTTAAGAGTTAGCTAAACTCTTCTTTCGGTTGGTTAAAGTTTGTCAAACTGTTCAGTTGATGTCACTCTGTCCCCATTCTAAGTTTAAAATAAATAGAGAGTTAAATCAGAAGCTCGTACTGATCGCTTCGATGGCCTTGCGATCATGGCGTCTGACACGGATTTCTGGAAAACGAGGTTTGAAAATTTTCTCTTTAAAATTACACTCTTTGGTCTTGCAAAGGAGGCGTTAGGGCTTTAAGGTGAAAAAAAAAGTAAGTAAAGTTGATTATGTTAGAGCTTCTTTATTGCATGGTTATAACTGCCTGGCGTATTGTGACATGGTGAACTGTAAATGAACTCGATTGACAATCGAGTCACTTCGTTGGGTCTTCGTCTCGCTCGAATGTGCGGTTCAAGCGGGGAATGGGGGTCAGGGCTATGCCCTCTGCCCCTGGCTCGTCTCCGTCCACTACGGTGGGCGGGTCTTCTAGGTTGGTATGTATTACCACGGCCTCACTGTACTGCCACCCCAGTGACCAAAAGGTAACTGAGCGATCAAGGCCGCGCCGGGTGGAACCCCCGCCTACACGGGTGAAGCCCAGCGGACCGATCGGCTACACAGTCGCTGGCCACTGGGGGCAGCACTGATACAGCCATGGCATCCATACTTTCTTCTACTGTTTCGTCCGGGTTATCTTTGGGAAGCAAGTCCCTAGGGTACGGCTTCTGTCTTCTGCCCTCTTGATCGGGCGGTCGGGTGTGGTGGGGGGCTATGCCCCTGATGTGTGGCAGTCTTGATTCGTCGGCTTTGGCGAACATTTTGATCACCAGTCGCTCGACGAATTTCTGTAGTGTCTCTTGCTGTAGGTCTCTCGCTATAGTTGCGTTCCTGACGTAGCGTGGGGCGTTAACTATAGCGCGCAGCGTCTGATTTTCCTGACTCTGTAGCTTCGTTCGTAGTTGGGTAGCTATCTGTGCGTACCACGCCGGGGCGGCGTAGGTGAGTATTGGCCGGATATACGTTTTGTATACCATCAGTCTCACCCGGAGTGGCAGCTTCGATCGTAGTATGGGTGTCAGGCGTGCGCGGGCGCCTTTCGCTTTTCCCACTACGGTATTAACGTGCTTCTTGAACGTCAGGTTTCGGTCTATTTCTACGCCAAGGTATTTTACTACCCGGGCCCATGGAATCTCCTTGTTGAGCAGTTGCAGCTGTGTCGGCAGGTTTGATCTTCCCGTTACGAGGGCTTGAGTTTTGGAGACATTGACCGTCATCCGCCACTTCTTCAGCCACTCAGGTAGGGCGTCCAGGTTATCTTGCACTCTTTTAACGGCGGCTTCTGTTCGGATCGAGGAGGCGTAGTATGCGGCGTCGTCTGCATACAGGGCAAGCTTGGTGCTGCCTATCAGCGGGATGTCATTAGTATGCCAAGCGTACAGGCTGGGCGAGAGGCAGCTTCCTTGCGGTACCCCGGCACGTACCGGCTTCTCCGTTGATAAGGCCTCCTCGACTCGAACTGTGACTCGTCGGTCCGTTAGGAAAGATCTTATCAGTTTGATCATGGGCTTCGGCATCGGGCTCTTCGACAACTTGTACAGCAGGCCCTCATGCCATACGCGGTCGAAGGCCTTCTCCATGTCAAGTAACACAGCCACAACATACTCCTTCTTGTTATGGCTGGTGGCCATTTCATTGATGACCCGCGTCAGTTGTAATGTGGTGGAATGCTCTGCCCTAAACCCGTACTGCTCCTCTCGAGGTACAATGTGCGGTGTTAGGTGTGGTAATAGCAACCTTTCGAAGGCTTTCGACAAGGTGCTAAGCAGCGTGATGGGTCTGTAACTGTCCGGTCTCTTCGGGTCCTTTCCGGGTTTAGGGAGCATTATGACGACGCCAGTCTTCCAGGTCCGTGGGAAATGGCCACAGCGCATAACACCATTGTAAATCCTGGTCAGCGCAGCCAGGGCTCTTGGCGGGAGGTGCTTTAAGGTTTCATTCGAAATCCTGTCGAGCCCTGGGGCTTTCTTGTTCGGTAGGCGCCTTATCAGTCTCTGCACCCGTCCAGGTGAGAAGATGATGGGCGCCTCCTCTTCTTCAGTCACGTCCGGCGGTGTAGACAGGTAGAGTTCTACCTGTCTACAGATGGTGTCAGTATGGGTGTCATCACTGGTCGGGTTGGGTTGAAATTGCGCCTCCAAGTGGTCTGCAAAGATCTCAGCTCGGTCTGTGGCGACAAATTTCAGAAGGCTGTCCCGCCCGACCAGTGGTCTAGTCGGCTCCGGGGTGCGCGATAGTTGGTGGCAAAGTCGGTGTACTGATGGAAATTCCGTTTCCACCGAGTCTAGGTGCGCTTCCCAACTATGCGTGGCGTAGTCTTGTAAGGCGGTCTTAACGCGCTCCACCAGCGCGTTCAGTTCGCTCTTTAACCGTGGGCAGCGAGTTTGTTGCCACAGCTTCCTCTTCTCCCTTTTTTCGCTAATAATGTTCCTGATCCACGCCGGGAGGGGTTGCGCCCTCTCTACCGACGCGGCGGTGTGCGATGCTGCCTCGAGGGAGGATTGGATAGCTGTGGTTAACTCTTCCGTGGCCGTTTCAAGGTCTTCCGGTGTGCGTATCGGCCTCGTCTTCGTACGCTCCTGCGCTTCTCTCTGGAAAGCTTCCCAGCAGATCTTCCTCTTCCTGGCGGGAATGGCAACTCTGCTTGGGAGCTCCGTCAGCGTCAGGAGTACCGGGCGGTGGTCTGAAGGCAGGTCTGGTAACACCGTCTGGCTAGGTGGTGTCCTCAGTCCCTTGTATACCGTGACGTCTAGTATATCACCATTGTCGTGGTAGTGATAATGAGTGGGCTCGTCTGGCCCTATGACATCATAGCAATGGTCCACCGAATCTTGAAGTAAAACTCTCCCATCGCGGTTTGTTTTGTTCGAGTTCCAGTGGGTGTGCTTGCAGTTGAGGTCTCCAGCAATGATGGTAGGTTCAGTGGTGTGTAGGAGTTTCCTAATTTCTTCGGGCTTGAGTAGGGTGAGCGGCGGTTTATAAACCGCAAACAAACGCCGCGTTTCTCCGGCGATGTTAACAAGCACACCCAAGGCTTGAATGGACTCGAACTTTTCTGGTGGGATGAGCTGGTGGATGACCAGTACTGCAAGGCCTCGAAAGGCGCGCCCAGTGTCTGACACCTCGTCTTTTCGGTATACAAGGTAGTTCGGTATCTTGAACGGTTGTCCTTGCTTCAGATGCGTCTCGCTGACCAGTAGTACGTCAATGTTGTGCTCGCGGAGGAAGATGGTCAGCAGTTGTTTCTTCCCCGCGAGCGATTGGGCATTCCAATGAACGATCCTAAGTCCGTGATCCATTATTGGTGTTCAATATTCGCATAAGGCCCTGTAAAGTGGCCGTTTCGGGGTCGGTGCCTTTTTGCACCGCCTCCAGGATCTCTTTAAGCACCCCGATGGTCTGACCCAAGGAGTCACGGCGGGGAGCATCTTGCTGTTGTTGTTGTTGTGGTTGCTGTTGCTTCGTTTGTTGAAGCTTTTGCGCCTTCTTTCTGGGCTTTTTCTGGCCTGTCTTTGGCCCGGTTCCCTTTGGCAGGTTTGCCGGCGCCATTAGGGTTGCTTCTGCGGTTTCTTCAATGGTTGCCGTTGCAACTAGGGCGGTACCCCGACGGTTTGTCTGGGTAGTAGCCACAGTTCCCGCCTTCTTGTTGCGTGACTCCTTTCTGAAAATCGGGCATGCTTTAAAGTTGGCAGGGTGCGTCCCCTGGCAGTTTGCGCATGTTGCCGGTTCTTCCCGGGGGCGCGGGCACTCTTTCGCCGAGTGCTCTTCACCACAGCGCACACAAGCCTGGACTCGGTGGCAGTTGTGCGAACTGTGGCGGAATTTCTGGCAGCGGTGGCACTGTGCGGGGCCTTTCTTGCCGCGCCATGCCTCTATGACTACGCCGGGCATCAATAGCAACTCGGTTACGTCATAGATAGCCGGGATCGTCTGCGCGTTCTTCCTCAGCTGCACGTAGAAGATACTGCCAGGGCGCCCCTGCCTGGCTTGGATGTTCTTGACGTACTCTGGTTCGAACCCTTTCTCTTCGAGAGCCTCCTTGATCTCCTCGGGATCAGTGTCTGCTGGTAGGCCTCGGAGGGCCACTTTCAAACTGCGTTCCGCAGGCAGCGAGTAACTGAACCAGCTGATATTTTCCTCTCTTTCAAGCTGGGTCAGGTATGCTTGTATTGCTCGGTACTCAATTTCATCGGCCGGCATAAATCGTATGCCTTGTCCGTACGGTCGTCCGTTAGGTGGTCTCCCCAATTTGGAAGCTATCTCCTTGAAGTGGAACGTCCAGTTCTCGATACGTTCCACTATCAGAGGAGGATAGCGAGACCCTTTCTCTTTCCCACCTGCGGGGGGCGGGGCGGGCTGCGTATCCATCACCTCTCTCTGTTTTTGTCCCGCTCTCGCAGTCGTTTGCGTTTGTTGCGGGGGTGCTGTGCGGGGGGTAGTCTTGGTGGTACCCTGTTTTTCTGTTTGCGCTACGCGCGCGAACGAGGGCTTCTCGATGTTTGCTACACTGTCGGTAGCTTTCCGTTTCTGCCTTTGAGGCAGCGGGACAGCACTAGTACTCGCCGTGGACAATTTGCCGGCCGACGTGGATGGGTATATAGTGTCTGTTTGTGCAGGTGGGCGCATTGCCTTCTGGGCGGGCGGGCGCGACACCGTTTGGGCGGGCGGGCGCTCAGTCGCTTGTGCAGTCGGGCGAGTTGCAGGCTGACTTGCTTGTACTGCCTTTGGTTTGTTGACCTTCTGTCCCTTTCTTTCACTGGTAGGGACGGGATCGCTCTGTCCCTTTCTTTCGCTAGTACTTGTACTCGCAGAGTGCGATCGTACAGTACGGGGTTTCTTAATGTCGTCATCCATCTTCAGAGGGCTGGTGAGCTTGCGCCTCCTTGCATTGAATGCAAGCGGCTTAGTCGGCGGCAGGGTGATTAATGATCGCGACGCGAGTTCAAGTACTCTGCGGTCTTCGGCGGACATTTCGCGTCCTTCCAGTTCGGCTTCTTCAATTCGCACGTATATACCCATCCAGTTGAGCATACCTTCCGATAGGGCCTCGGCTTCAATAAGCCGGGCGAGCGTGATGATATCACGTTCGTGACGCCCTTTCGGCGATAGTGCGCTGGTGGGCACGGGTTCCGTGCGCTTAAGGCTCGTATCCGCAACGGGAAGGTTACTTTCCTCGTTGTCGGACGAGTCGGAGTCACTATCGCTACTGTGGTTAGCAGTAGCAACGGTTACGCGGCTCTCAGAAGGGCCTTTTTGCTTCGGAGGGGTGGTTAGATCCTCTGTCAGCGGTGGGTGGCCCTTAAAAGGGCCTTTTTTCGGGTCGCCGCAGTCCATGACGGCGGCTATGAGAGTGTACGTTGCGCGAGTACTGGAGCGAGTATTATGCAAGCATAGTACTCACTCCGGCGTTCGTGGGGCACAGTATCCCCTCGTAGCCGTGGCCACGGGTGCGATCGGTAAGTAATTTCCTCAAGAAATTGTTAGCGATGCGCAGCTTTTAGTGTCGTTGGTTACTCCGAGCACTAAACGTACGGGCGATTTATGCGCACCGACGCAAATCTATCTATCTATATATCTATACTGTTATAAAGAGTAAAGATGTTTGTAACATATTGGCTCAAAAGGTACTGGACCGATTTCAAAAATTCTTTCACCATTGGAAAGCTACATTCACCCTGAGTTACATAGGCTATATAAGATTCATGAGTATCGTCATCAACCATCACCGCGTGGGTGAAACCGCGGAGAGCAGCTAGTATCAAATAAAGCGTTGCGCGTAGGTGTAATAATAATACACCAGCGCTTCAACCATAAATGTTAAATTAGGCATAATATATTGTGTAGCGATTAAACTGTAAAAAAACCTTTGCGTTTGATATAATAATATGCATTATATATGTTTTGTATTGGTTTGGTAAACATTGTAATTGAAACAAATTGTTTAGTATTAGAAAACTTTGAGGGATTGGAGGAGGTTTAGTGATAATTTGAATGAATACGTGTTACTAATTAAATTTCTTAACTTTGTAATAAAGTGCAATGGGTAACAGCCGTGCGATTCTCTAAGAGCAAACATCGTAGCATTTTTGACAACATCCGTGAAGCAAATGACGAGATGACAAGAAACGTTAGAAAAACAACCTTATGTACAAGGGCGATATCTCATAAAGTATTTGACATCGGTGAACTCGTCGACGAGCGCATCAACGAATCATAAAGGCCTCTTCAGACCTGAGCGTTATTCGCTATCGCTGCGGGTAGTGAAAAATACCACGCGGAACTCGATGGGTAAATAGTATGAAGTTCCATAACTGCAGCGAAACTTGTGCCGCCTAGTGAAGCGGTACCGCTTTGGTGTGAACAGTGAAATTAACGCATACCCTTTCGGATTTCTCTATCGCTCGCGGTAGCGAATAACGCCCAGGTTTGAATAGGCCTTTAGAGAATCGCACGGCAGGTTACAAGGTAACTATTTAGTTTGATGCTCTCATTTGTAACTCACTTAGCAGCAACCGCAATATTGCGGATTCCTGCCAGTGCTTGAATGAATATGCATATATTAAGCGCTATATTCAATAAAATAATAATAATGAAATAAAAACGAAAAGCCTAGCCTGTTTGATGGTTACCTCACTACAAATAAATATTAGACACAAACGCAACGCACAATTTATCTATCGATAAGCTCTAAGTCTTGGGTTTCACTGCAACTATCAATGATGAAATCGTGGTGCTAAACCAGGAGTAGCAAGACTCTTCACTTAATAGTATTCCTTAGTTAATCCTTCCTATACCGTGATAATTGAGACAATTTATGAATGAAACTGACGTACATGTACGTCTCTGGGACGCAAAGAGTTAAAGAAACGCAGATTCTTCCATCAACTGTCAAACCTCGAGACACATAAGAAGTTTGTAAGAGGTTAAAGATATCTAAATAAAAACTTTTTCCATATCTATAATGTTACTCGCTGATCCGGCCGCGGCTTCACTCGCTTGTTCTACGTGAGACAATAAATTATTGAACTTGAAAAACCTGTTGAGAAACGCCATACTAGCTCATGTTCTGTGAACAATTTACCTGGCTACCTACACAGTTCTAAAAATAACGTATTAAAAACCCTTTAAAGGTAGGGCAGATAGACATACAGATTGACGTACCGAACATCATATTATAACAGGTTCTTATGGTCTCGTACGGAACCGTACATTAAGAAAAACAAATAGTTACTGGGCTATACTAAAAAACCAATGCCTCGGGGAGGCGTACACAGTTCAATTCCACGCAAAACTTTGAATGGCACTACGACGGTCATGGTCAAGGGTAGAGCTTACCATTAGGTGCACGAATAGCTCGTCTCCGTATTTGAGCGCAAAAAAAGTGTGTCTTAGTAATATTTAAAATAAGGACTATTTTTATGGCAACCAAAACTTAACTGCAAAATCTATCAGCAGTAAAAAGTATACGAATTTTCTTTCTTATTTAATTGAAAATGGGTTCCTTTCAAGATCAAAAATGTAAGCGTTCGCCCAGAAACCTAATCAAACTGGCAGAAATGTACACGATAAACTTGAAAAGAAAAATTGTTTTTGGTTATTTTGATATTTTCTCTACAAAAGAGGATAATACGAGTAGCTTGTTGAAGTGGATGAAGGCCTAGGCAAGCATAGTTTTATATGTTTTATTAAATTGTAAAGCAAATTAGGTACTTGACATAATCTCTTACGTATACGATGCAATTATAGGGAATAACGTGAAATATTGTTTTGCTAATGGAGTGAATATTTATTACGTACCAATTAATAAAGTATACTTTTCAAACTGTAATAGTCACAAACATAAGACTTTTTAAATGTATTGAGAGAAAAATTCACATCAGACGGGATTTGAATCCGCGTCTTCTGACTTTGACTTGAAAAATTTCAATGTTTGAGATCGCTAAAGCAGGCGTTAGTGCTTAAAAAAGTAATACTATAAAAATTACAAGGGTTGCGATGTCGATACGAAAGTTTAAGTATTCGGTTGGATAATGCTGTCAAAGCTGTTCAATAGATGTCGCTCCGTCCCCGTAAGACGCTTACTCAGATAGAGTGTTAAAATTTTATGCTCGGACCCTCTTAACTCTTAACTACCTCAGTGGCCTAGTTGGTCCATGGCGTCTGACATGGATAGTCAGAAGACGCGGATTCGAATCCTGTCCGAGGATGTGAATTTTTCTCTCCATAAATTTCAATGTTTGAGATCGCTAAAGCAGGCGTTAGTGTTTTAAAAAGTAATACTATAAACATTAGAATTGTTTATAATTTGCCGTGGCGGTGCCGGCTTAGAATAGCACCCCCCCAACTCTACCCGTGGGTGCCGTAGAAAGCGGCTAAGGGATAACAAATTAGAAGGTGGGCAGCAGCACCTTCCCAGTCAAACACACACAAACTGCGCTCGCCAACCCGCCTGCCAAGCGTGGCGAATATTGGCAAAAACCCCTTATGGATTGGACAAAAAGAACCAGGCCCCCAGTCCCCGGCAGCCCCGCTATTCCTGGCTACGGTAGCGGCCACGGTAACGGTGGGGCAGGGGATGCTAAGAATCCCCGGCAGACGCCCGGCTACCACCCCCAACGACGACGACTGGCCCTGGTAACACACAACATACGCACGATGAGGACAGACGAGAAGATATATGAGCTGGAAGAAGAAATGAGTAAGCTACACTGGGACATTGTGGGGTTATCTGAAGTCCGTAGAGCGGGTGAGGACACGATAACCCTAAAATCAGGTAACCTACTCTACCACCGGGAGGGCGACCAACAGTCCCAAGGTGGTGTCGGGTTTCTCGTCCACAAGTCCCTTACTAACAACATAGTTAAGATCGATAGCGTTTCCAATAGGGTCGTATACCTAATACTCAGAGTATCCAAACGATATTCGCTGAAGGTCATTCAGGTATACGCACCGACGAAGTCGCACCCGGATGATGAGGTGGAGGATATGTATGAGGACATTAGTCGGGCCATACATACCTCTGAACGCACTTTCTAGTTGTTATGGGGGACTTCAACGCGAAGTTGGGTAAGAGAAGCGAGGATGAGTCGATAGTGGGGCAATTTGGCTATGGACAACGGAACCGTAGGGGACAGAGGTTGGCCGACTTCCTGGAGAAAGAGGGACTCTTTATGATGAACTCTTTCTTTCAGAAGCCACCTCACAGGAAATGGACCTGGCTGAGTCCCGATGGTTCCACGAGAAATGAGATTGACTTCATTATGACCACCAAAAGGCAAATATTCACTGATGTCTCCGTGATCAACAGGGTTAAAACCGGTAGTGATCACCGAATGGTAAGAGGCACGGTGAATATTAATGTCAAACTGGAGAGGTCTCGTCTGATGAAGTCTACGCTCCGACCCACTCGTGCCCGTATTCAAGACCCCGAGAGCTTTCAACTTGAGCTATCCAATCGCTTCGATTGCCTTGAGAACATCGCTTCAGTGGACGAGATCAATAACAGGTTAGTAGAAACTGTCCATACAGTGGGTTCCAAGTACTTTAAACCCCACTGTACAGAAAGGCCACAGAAACTCTCCAACGATACCCTCAACCTCATGGCTGAACGACGCTCATTGAAACTGCAGTCTTCGAATGATGCTGAAGCATATAGGCTGCTCAATAGACGAATATGGAAGTCCTTGCGACACGACATCCGGATCTTTAATACAAACCGTATTAAAGAGACGATAGAGCGGAAAAAAGGCTCCAAAGTGTTTGCAAGAGACATGTCTATTGGGCAAAGCCAGTTGACGAAGCTGAAGAGAGGAGACGGCAGTGTAGCGTCGACCAAAGCGGAAGTGTTAGGAGAGGTCGAGAGTTTTTACGGACAGTTATACACCTCGGTCGCTAAACCTGTTAGCAGCTCAGTCAAAGACCCAAGAGCCAAGCTGACCCGACATTATACCGAAGATATCCCGGACATCAGCCTGTACGAGATTAGAATGGCCTTGAAACAGCTTAAGAACAACAAGGCGCCTGGTGACGACGGTATCACATCTGAGCTTCTGAGAGCGGGTGGAACACCGGTACTTAAAGTCCTTCAGAAGCTCTTTAATACCGTCTTACTCGAAGGTTCAACGCCAGAAGCATGGAACAAAGGCGTGGTGGTGCTGTTCTTCAAGAAAGGTGACAACACTTTACTTAAAAATTACAGACCCATCTCGCTTTTGAGCCATGTTTATAAGCTGTTTTCGAAGGTCATAACGAACCGTCTCAGTCGCAGGTTTGATGAATTCCAGCCTCCGGAACAAGCCGGTTTTCGAAAAGGCTATAGTACCATAGACCACATCCACACTCTACGGCAAGTTATACAGAAGACCGAAGAGTATAACTTGCCTCTTTGTCTAGCGTTTGTGGACTATGAGAAAGCCTTTGATTCGATCGAGACGTGGGCAGTGCTTGAGTCTCTCCAGCGGTGCCGTATTGACTATCGGTATATTGAAGTGCTGAAGTGTTTGTACAAAAACGCCTACATGTCAGTCCGAGTACAGGAGCAGAGTTCGAAGGCAATTCCATTGCAAAGAGGCGTGAGACAGGGAGACGTTATATCTCCGAAACTGTTCACCGCTACATTGGAAGACGCCTTCAAGCTTCTGGAATGGCAAGGACTTGGCATCAATATTAACGGCGAATACATCACTCACCTTCGATTTGCCGACGATATTGTAGTCATGGCAGAATCCATGGAAGACCTCAGTACAATGCTCGAAGGCCTCCATCGAGTTTCCCAACGGGTAGGTCTAATGCCCATGTTGTACCTACCCCAAACTCAGTTCTCGAAGTTGTTGACGAGTACATATACCTGGGACAGACAGTCAAACTAGGCAGGTCCAACTTCGAGAAAGAGGTCAATCGTCGAATCCAACTCGGCTGGGCAGCGTTCCGGAAACTTCGCGAAGTCTTCTCGTCAAAAATACCTCAGTGCCTCAAGACAAGAGTCTTCGACCAATGTGTGTTACCAGTGATGACTTATGGCACTGAAACGTGGTCTCTTACTATGGGCCTCATAGAAAAGCTCAAAGTCGCACAACGAGCTATGGAGAGGGCTATGCTCGGGGTTTCTGTACGTGATCGAATCAGAAATGAGGAGATCCGTAGAAGAACGAAAGTCACCGACATAGCCCAGAAGATTAGCCAGTTGAAGTGGCAGTGGGCAGGGCACATAGCACGCAGAACAGATGGCCGATGGGGCCGAAAGGTTCTGGAGTGGAGACCACGGACCGGCAAGCGCAGCGTAGGTCGTCCACCGACACGGTGGACAGACGACCTGAGGAAGGTCGCAGGACGACGTTGGATGCAGGCCGCTTCCAACCGGTCCTTTTGGAAAATCATGGGGGAGGCCTTTGTTCAGCAGTGGACGTCCTACGGTTGAGATGATGATAATTGACCGAACGAGCGAAGCGAGAGAAGCGTCTCTGCTTTAACTGGCCAAATTGACTTTCATCTGTTCGTATGTTTGTTAGGTTGTATGTTGGTGTTCCTGTACAGGTCACATTTTTTAAACAATCTTGAGGAAGCTTGGTATGTACGTTCTACTATTAAATTGAGTTTTTTTGTCATCAGCGATTTTCAATTGGGGGTTTACTTCTCCTAAAAAGGGGGAAGTTTGCTGCGACGCTATTTACCGACCGATTTTGATAAAATTTTATACGCTTATTTCGCACCTGACTTAAGAAAAATTATGAATATGAACATAATTAGTCCAGTGATTGCCGAGATAGTATGTTGTAACTTATTGCGAAAATTTCCGCTGATAAGGCTATGCTCGCGAGGTCTACTGTATACGCAGAACTACTATTAATACAACACTCCCACCTCTTAAAGTAGTCATGTTTCAACCTTACCATAAAATTTGGTACCACCACGTCTATATAGCAAGATTAAAATAATAATATATTACGGTAGATGTTTTGATGACGTAGTATGAAATATATCACTCAATTCGCGTACTTTGACGTGACTTTTGACACTAGGTTTCATTGTTCCAGTGTTACATTTTTGAAGATCCGTACTCCCATCTCTTAAAGTAGTCATATCGCAACCCTTACCATTAAATTTTATTGACCGTTTTGTGTCGGTGGGAGTACGATAATAAGTATGATTATTCTAAGCTTATTACAAAACGCTCCTGAATTATGATAGTTTCGTAAAAGGTGGGAGTAGGCCCCCAGGACCAACGTGAGACTTGCGCATTGTGTATATCACGATAGACAATTGTTTCGGCTTTGTTCGAAGCCTTCTTTAGGATCGGTGCGGTGCGATCGTCGTCGCGTCCCGCCATGGACTATCACAACACTTATACAATTACTAATTATTAATTCTTACGTTCATTGTTACAAAAATTTAAATGAAGTTTTAAGAACATAACATTAGAAATCTTTACATTATTTACACATTTTAGATCTAATTTTGTAAAGAATAACCAAGCTGCAGTGGCTTTGGATTAGCTACATTCCCGAAGAACCGATGACCGCTGGAGTAGACGATTTCATGAGTGAAGACCACGTTTAGGGAAACGTAGTGTAGGGCGCCGTGCGGCCAGGTGGAGAGACGACATGCGGAAGGCGGCTGGCCGTAACTAGATGCAGATAGCTGAAGACCACGTTCTGTGGCGTAATTTAGGAGAAGCCTATGCCAAAGAGTGGACAGTTGTGGGCTGATGATAATGATGATGATGTATATTTCGGTCAGTCAGATCATGGCCTTGCACAGTGCCAAAATAACGGAAACTCAAACCTAATTCGCTAACTATCCCAGAAATTATGTTAACTAATAATCTATTATCCTAGAAAAGTGTCTGTGGGAAGCTTGTATAATCTAAAAAGATATTGCTCTATAGGAAAAATCTTCATCATTTCCATTTTCTTCGGTTCCAAACGAAAACATCCGGAAGATACCAGTCCCTCGCAATCATTGGGAATCGCAGCGTGAAAGACAATTCGGAAATTGGAATAGGTCCTCAGAGAACGGTAACGATCATACCGTAGGTCAAGCGTTGCAATATCGGATGACCTATATACGAGGATTTTGTTGTGGATCATCGAAATATTGTGCCATCATGGAAATCTTACTAATACCACAGATTAAATAAGTTACTACCTAATACTATAAACGCGAACATTTGGATGGAGGTTATCAACTCAATCACGTCAGTAATGAAACTATTATTATTTCTTAGTACTTGCAAAATTAACATTCTTTTATTATGACTAGCCAAAGTGTATCGGAGCAGAGATATTCAACTTTTATATGCAAAGGTTCAGGGGCCTTACTATGAGCTCTTAAAGCAGGACTTCTAGACAACTGCCCGGTTTATTCGTACCTTGACAACGTTAAAGCAGGCCTGCCCAGGCCTACTATTCAAAAACCGCAGAAAAACCGTTCACCTGTTTTTTTTTGTATGGACTCTCGTTAACATTACGCTCTATATCCACTCAGTTTATCAGCTTACAAACATCTAGGCGTCTGCAATGTTGGTTATAGTTAATTGTTAGAATGCCAGAGACAATATTATCCGTTCACCTTTGAGAAAGCAATATTCAAACAATTCACCTAAATGAGCGTCATGGTATGATTTCATTCAAAACTGTTTATGCCAGGTTTAAGAACTGCACGGAACTTGCATGGTTTTTACGAAGCTGATAGTAAGGCCCCAGACCTACCATTAATTGGATAAAATAGCATTTTTAAGCACAATAATAATAAGGTTTTGGTAATAGAATATGAACTTGCTTTTACGCCACCTCACTGGTGGTTGCTGCGGGAAGATGCCGGCCTGGTTTGTACTACCGGCATCAGTGCCAGACACATACCTTAAATTATTGGTCTGTGGTGCAAGATATTCTGCCGCGCGGTAATGGTGCGCAAGCATTACATTGTGAAGAAGGGCGACGTAGTAAGTTAATTTTTAGGGCCAACGTGACTCAAACATCAATGTTTCGGGCACTTCGGTATGATGAGCTCATAGTAAGTACAGTTCAACGCAGAATAAAGTAAGCTCTGGGTGGCAATGCATCTGGCATGAGCAAGCGTAGTGGCGTATAGGTTGACAACTTGCCTATTAAGGCATAAAAACGGAGCACTCGGTTTCAATTTTATAGCAGAGATACGCACTTTAGAATGTTGTGCATACGTATTATGTCACATCATTTATATGATAACTAGGCGACTTGCATAGAACTTATCCCCGCCAGTACAATGATATGATGTAGAAAACGAGTCCCACGTTGAACCTTATGAGTAGACGATACCTAGTTATTATATATTTATACTAATATTATAAAGAGGAAAGATTTGTATGTAAGTATGATTGTAACGAATTGGCTCAAAAAGTCCTAGACCGATTTTAAAAATTCTTTCACCATTAGAAAGCTACATTCAACCTGAGTAACATAGGCTATATAAGATTCATCATCATTTTCCATCACCGTGCGGGTGAAACCGTTGAGAGCAGCTAGTTAGTAATAAACGCGAAAATGTGTTTGTTTGTTTGTTAAGCTTTCACTGAATTAAAATTGAATATCTGTAATCGTAGATGTGTGGTATTTGTGTCCTTGAGAACCAGTCCCCGTTGCCTTCTAGCTGCTGTGATGTATGTGTACCAGCTTCGACCACGTCATCACTGGCCATCGAGTGAAATAGTAGCTAAACATTTATCTATCTAGTAAAAAAACAAAGCTATGCTCAGACTTGGTGCTTATGCACGACTACTTTTGGGGGCACTTACTTGATATATATCTATAACTATACTTGGTATAAACCATTCCACATCAAAGGATTCAACTTCATATTTTCGATGGGTTACACTTTCAAAAGTCTGAGTGTTTGAACTTCGTCTACTCTTAACTTACACAAGCAAAATAAACAGCATACCCTCACGGGACAGACTTAGGCAGATGGTAGGCTTACATAGGTTAGGTTGAAGCAAGTCCACTTTTACAACACAATTTAGGCATCTTCAAGCCTATTTAGTGTAGTTCAACACAGGATAGAAGTCGCTTACTACTACAATAATCATACTACTAATTGTTCCTGTCTGTCCCTCGCCCTTCAGTGGCTGTAGGATAGGTAGTCATTAATGTCTACATAATGCAATTCCATCAGACTGTAGTGGACCGGGACATTGATTCCATTACGCCACCCGCCGCTCCCATTAATTACTTCTAATAAATATAAGTAACGTAATTTCCTATCTGAAATGGAAAATTTATTGAATTTGTTTTAAAATCATGTCGCGTATTTTTTGCTATTAAGAAACTGTAGGCGTATTGGTATTTTAAACTTCAAAAGCATGCTGCTACTCCAGAGCACATTTAAAAAAATAATTATATAGGTCTTTTATTAAATACAGAAAGGTCATTATTAAGGCAAAATGGCAGAGAAATTGTATGGTTGTATTTTATACTCAGCATGTGAGCCTTCAAATACTTTATATACTTACTTGTTTTTGTTTTATTTTCTAACAAAATAATGTTTTTCCAAAAAGCCTGTATACAAAACTATTTGAATATTTTTCGGCATTATCCACTTTTTCAATCAATAACTTCTTTAATCGTGAAATCGGTGAACATATCCAAATAAAGTGTTTTGTGAACATTACCCATAAAAAAATAATGTCTATTAACCGCTTTCTATGCATTTTCTCAATTAACTGCTTAATTGCTTCGAAAGGACTTTTCCACATGTAGGCCTAAAATTTATATTTTAAATTTAAAGGACTACTTAGTTATAAATATTTGGCGGAAGGAATTGTAAAATTTGAACTACATTTCGTCACAAAGTTTTAAACTTGAACGTCAATGTTCGCGGCTGTCGCGCTCCGGCTGGCGTTCCCTTTGGGACCAATGCTTATTTATAATGTCCAAACGGAATGGAACACTTAATGCGGTCTCGAAAAGCGCGCGAAAGTTTCTGTCAATAAAATCTCGTTCATCAATCATAAAAGTCTATATCCACAAGCGTTGTGGTCGTGACGTGAGCGTTATCAGTGACGTCATTCATGGCCGAGCTCACTCACGATGATTGTGTGCTTGAAAGGGAATTGCGTGATCGAAATCTGATTTTATAAAAGGAAGCGACCAGTGTGTGACAACTTTGGGCATTCGCCTTCCTACGAATCTGTGTGCTAGGCTGAGTGTGGTCACGCGTTCAAGCGTAAATATGTAACATAATACATACAACATAACGAACACAAAAATGACCGCGTGAACGAGTGAACGCGTCACCACTCTGATAACAACCTGAAACTTGCTGGGAACAAAGCTTGGAATAATATATTTACGACAACACGTACAACCCTACAACCATATTCATATTCAAATTACTACTGTTATCTTGTTAAATAAAAAACCGAGACAAAACAGATTCCATGTCGATAAAAAACGACTTATCCTTCCTAACTGCACATTAACCAGGAAATGTTGGAAACATCGTCTGGAGTGTTTTATACTACGTCCATAAAATGCCGCTATCTGAAACCTCTGGGTTGTTGATGTAACAAAAACAGTAAGGACGACTGGGGCATATAATAAATATAACCTCGTAGAACAGAGCTAATATACGACAATATAAAATAAATCAGTAGGATAAATACTATGTTATTAGGATCTAAGTACTCATCAGAATATAGTTCTAAGGTTTCAAGTAATGTATTGTTTTCACACACACAAATGCACACATTTACTTACAGAAAGTTAGTCTTGTATACTATTGCTAAAAATGCAGCGATCAAATACCGATGATTTGTCGATGGAAAACCATTAAGGCTAACTGGGACAACTAAATAGATTAAAATATACATACATACATACATAAAATCACGCCTCTTTCCCGTAGGGGTAGGCAGAGACCACGGATTTCCACTTACTACGATCCTGACATATCTCTTTCGCTTCATCTATACTCATCAATCCTTTCATACATAAGCGTCGGTTTAGAGTACTTTTGACCTGGCCTTTTTTCAGAACGTCTTCAATCTGATTTCGGAACGTTCGCCTAGGTCTTCCCCTTCCAACACTTCCGTTTACTTGTCCCATGTATACCTGTTTAGTCATTCTCATTTCATTCATTCTCTCCACATGTCCAAACCAATAGATATATATCTAGCAATTATAAGACAGTAGAAAGGCATCAGTATAATGAATTATATTGTATAAACTTTTAATAACGGTGGAATATATATATATTACTATAACCCAAAAAGAGCAAAAGAACAAAGTATTAATCTTAATAGAGACCATAAGATAGATGTCAAAAGTTTGTCTTTGATTGTTCATACTTTTAAGTTGAGAGGGCGCGAGTTTTACGCCTGTTATATACATACGAGTATATATATATATATATATCATCATCATCTCAGCCGTAGGACGTCCACTGCTGAACATATGCCTCCCCCATAATTTTCCAAAAGGACCGGTTGGAAGCGGCCTGCATCCAACGTCGTCCTGCGACCTTCCTCAGGTCGTCTGTCCACCGTGTCGGTGGACGACCTACGCTGCGCTTGCCGGTCCGTGGTCTCCACTCCAGAACCTTTCGGCCCCATCGGCCATCTGTTCTGCGTGCTATGTGCCCTGCCCACTGCCACTTCAACTGGCTAATCTTCTGGGCTATGTCGGTGACTTTCGTTCTTCTACGGATCTCCTCATTTCTGATTCGATCACGTAGAGAAACCCCGAGCATAGCCCTCTCCATAGCTCGTTGTGCGACTTTGAGCTTTTCTATGAGGCCCATAGTAAGAGACCACGTTTCAGTGCCATAAGTCATCACTGGTAACACACATTGGTCGAAGACTCTTGTCTTGAGGCACTGAGATATTTTTGACGAGAAGACTTCGCGAAGTTTCCGGAACGCTGCCCAGCCGAGTTGGATTCGGCGATTGACCTCTTTCTCGAAGTTGGACCTGCCTAGTTTGACTGTCTGTCCCAGGTAGATGTACTCGTCAACAACTTCGAGAACTGAGTTCCCAACTGATATTGGGGTACAACATGGGCATTAGACATAATTTTCGTCTTGTCCATGTTCATCTTAAGACCTACCCGTTGGGAAACTCGATGGAGGCCTTCGAGCATTCTACTGAGGTCTTCCATGGATTCTGCCATGACTACAATATCGTCGGCAATCGAAGGTGAGTGATGTATTCGCCGTTAATATTGATGCCAAGTCCTTGCCATTCCAGAAGCTTGAAGGCGTCTTCCAATGTAGCGGTGAACAGTTTCGGAGATATAACGTCTCCCTGTCTCACGCCTCTTTGCAATGGATGCTCAAAAGCGAGATGGGTCTGTAATTTTTAAGTAAAGTGTTGTCACCTTTCTTGAAGAACAGCACCACCACGCTTTTGTTCCATGCTTCTGGCGTTGAACCTTCGAGTAAGACGGTATTAAAGAGCTTCTGAAGGACTTTAAGTACCGGTGTTCCACCCGCTCTCAAAAGCTCAGATGTGATACCGTCGTCACCAGGCGCCTTGTTGTTCTTAAGCTGTTACAAGGCCATTCTAATCTCGTACAGGCTGATGTCCGGGATATCTTCGGTATAATGTCGGGTCAGCTTGGCTCTTGGGTCTTTGACCGAGCTGCTAACAGGTTTAGCGACCGAGGTGTATAACTGTCCGTAGAAACTCTCGACCTCTCCTAACACTTCTGCTTTGGTCCTTTTTTCCGCTCTATCGTCTCTTTAATACGGTTTGTATTAAAGATCCGGATGTCGTGTCGCAAGGACTTCCATATTCGTCTATTGAGCAGCCTATATGCTTCAGCATCATTCGAAGACTGCAGTTTCAATGAGCGTCGTTCAGCCATGAGGTTGAGGGTATCGTTGGAGAGTTTCTGTGGCCTATCTGTACGGTGGGGTTTAAAGTACTTGGAACCCACTGTATGGACAGTTTCTACTAACCTGTTATTGATCTCGTCCACTGAAGCGATGTTCTCAAAGCAATCGAAGCGATTGGATAGCTCAAGTTGAAAGCTCTCGGGGTCTTGAATACGGGCACGAGTGGGTCGGAGCGTAGACTTCATCAGACGAGACCTCTCCAGTTTGACATTAATATTCACCGTGCCTCTTACCATTCGGTGATCACTACCGGTTTTAACCCTGTTGATCACGGAGACATCAGTGAATATTTGCCTTTTGGTGGTCATAATGAAGTCAATCTCATTTCTCGTGGAACCATCGGGACTCAGCCAGGTCCATTTCCTGTGAGGTGGCTTCTGAAAGAAAGAGTTCATCATAAAGAGTCCCTCTTTCTCCAGGGAGTCGGCCAACCTCTGTCCCCTACGGTTCCGTTGTCCATAGCCAAATTGCCCCACTTTCGACTCATCCTCGCTTCTCTTACCCAACTTCGCGTTGAAGTCCCCCATAACAACTAGAAAGTGCGTTTCAGAGGTATGTATGGCCCGACTAATGTCCTCATACATATCCTCCACCTCATCATCCGGGTGCGACTTCGTCGGTGCGTATACCTAAATGACCTTCAGCGAATATCGTTTGGATACTCTGAGTATTAGGTATACGACCCTATTGGAAACGCTATCGATCTTAACTATGTTGTTAGTAAGTGACTTGTGGACGAGAAACCCGACACCACCTTGGGACTGTTGGTCGCCCTCCCGGTGGTAGAGTAGGTTACCTGATTTTAGGGTTATCGTGTCCTCACCCGCTCTACGGACTTCAGATAACCCCACAATGTCCCAGTGTAGCTTACTCATTTCTTCTTCCAGCTCATATATCTTCTCGTCTGTCCTCATCGTGCGTATGTTGTGTGTTACCAGGGCCAGTCGTCGTCGTTGGGGGTGGTAGCCGGGCGTCTGCCGGGGATTCTTAGCACCCCCTGCCCCACCGTTACCGTGGCCGCTACCGTAGCCAGGAATAGCGGGGCTGCCGGGGACTGGGGGCCTGGTTCTTTTTGTCCAATCCATAAGGGGGGTTTTTGCCAATACTCGCCACGTTTGGCAGGCGGGTTGGCGAGCGCAGTTTGTGTGTGTTTGACTGGGAAGGTGCTGCTGCCCACCTTCTGATTTGTTATCCCTTAGCCGCTTTTTACGGCACCCACGGGTAGAGTTGGGGGGGTACTATTCTAAGCCGGCACCGCCACGGCATTATTATATATGTATATATATATATATATATATATATATATATATATATATATATATATATATATATATATAATCATTCACATAGTAATGATTGCACAATATCGTTTGAACTCTGGGCTACATATCTCAATTTTGACACTCACAAATCTTGAACTAAAGAGCTATGGGTCACTTTGGAACTGTCATTTCATGTAGTTAATTTTAATATCACATGTTTTTCACTGGATTTTTTTATAAACCCCTGCAACTATTATAACCTACTGTTTTATTTTGAAGCTTCGGGTGTAACGTCTAACGTGGATCAAAAAGTTGCCAGTCTATGAATTTTACCTCGACGTTAAGCTTTCGGTGACAGTAATATTGTGGAAACCCCCACAGCATGCTGGTAGGGCACTTTATATTGCTTACCTGGTTAGCTGCAACCACCTTCAAGACATTTGTCGTTATTATTGCGTTACACTCCTTGTGTGACCACTGAACATTAACTTAACAAGTGGTCAAAAACTTAACTGCCGAACTGAACTATAATTGCCGAACCTCGGGAGATAAAATCTTTATTGCAGTTCAGATTATTCTGCCTACGTTTCGCCATATATGTTTTTGGTCATGTGATCATATAATAGGGGGCGAGGCTATTGCCATCTACGAGGCACTGTTATTGAGAATATCTTTCTTTCTTATAAAGAAACCCAATAACAGTCCAACCCGTGGATCCAACTCATGACCTCGAGGTTCCGAAACGGCACTTCCACCACTACACCAACACCAAGCGAGCGAAGCCGCTGGCGGGTCAGCTAGTAGTAGATAATGTTGTATAGATAAGTGTAGATGTGTATGTAAAAGTCACCATACTGGTATTATACGGGAGCTATGTCTTGACCCGAACAATCTGCGCGGTCACTAATGTTTAATGGCGTAGCTATATATCCATATCCTGACCTTTTTAACCCTTTTTACACTTTTCCTGATAGATCGGCACTTGGGACTCTGGTGCCATTTTATCTGGGACGAAAGTTATATCCATTCGATGGCAAGGTGTAGGGAATAATGGCTGGGTACGTAAAGACAGGTTGACAGGAAAGGTTGAAAATTATACGTATAAATATGCTTAAATTCCTTCTTAATACCTTTATATGATACATAAACTCGCTATAGATAGTCACTAAATAATTTCACCCACTGTCTGGTCGACCTTTCTCTGGGTATGTAGGTATATATTGTGTGGTTACCTTAGTACAGGCTCTGCCTAGATGAGACCTGAAGACCTTGGGTAAAGTTGTAAAAAACAAAGTTTCTCATACTAGATGATACTTAAAACGTAGCTCTAAATTAGTAATTAATTAATATAAAGTAATTAACCCTTTAAGTAGCTTAAAAATAAAAATATTTTGGCGCCAAATCGAACAGCAAAGCGCGCAAAAATTCACTATTTAAAAAATTTATAAATTAGTAAATGGCAGTTTTCATAAGAAACAAGTAGCCACCAAAAAACCACTCTTTAACATAATTCAAGTTTGACATCTAATTTTTAGAGTTTGGATTAATAGAATTAAATTTACTAGTGACCTATCATTTGTCCATAAACTGCTGACCACTTTTAAACTTTATAGGATTCCATACTATTTCTTTATTTATGACCAATGATCATTATAGAATTATGTCGTATGACAGAATCCTATAATGATCGATCCAATTGTATAGAAATGTATATCAAACGAGTCTGCATTGGACCTTCTTGGTTTCGCGTTCGCGTATGTGTATGGTATTAAAGTTCCCTACGTATTATACTCGTAGATGTTGCACATCGTAGTGGACGTTTGATTTTTTTATTTTTTTGAGCAGATAGCAGAACTGCAGCATATTTGGGATACTATTGTTTTTGAGAATAAATTTAACGAGAAATGTGATGGCTCAATAAAAAATACATTTAGTTATTGGAAAAATATTAAACATTAATAATAATAACCATCAAATTGAACAACAACCAGAAACATTATCAAATGCCTGTCAACAGTAATAATTCTCCAAAAACCATATTTGACTTAAGATGCAGGTGATTTGGAATATAGTATTTCCAAATTATAATCACATTTTTCTTTGATAACTGGAAACACTTTCTCTTAGAAACTAATAGATTTCTTATATTTGTAACGGTTTTATAGTTTTTAGGTCTCTAGGTATGATTAGGTACCTCTTTAATCTTCTTCTACTATCAATCTTTTTAAATAAAATAGCCTAAAGTAATGCTCACTGTCGGAATTCCAAATTGAGAACATACCATCCTAACATAAAATTCCATGTCACATTTATAATTTTAGCCATATTCACAAAATCAAGTTACATCAAAAACTAACAAGGTCACAGTTTAAATAATTACAATGAAGATTTAACATAAAACACTAAATGATGATCACCGACTGTATTCGTACCGAAAAAGTTTTCAAAGCAGGCGTCTTGTTTCCTTCATGCTGGTAGCTGGAATGTGAAGATGGCGTCCTGTTTTTAATACGCGATGGCTGAGTGTGTCTTATGACGTTGTGTTTACGGTAAAAAAATACAGAAGGCGATTATATTAATTCATATATCAAAGTATTCCAAGTTATCTGCAGTATCCCAAATATGCTGCAGTTTCTCTACTTGTAGGATTTTTTAAACTTTCGCGATGCGAACACATATTTATAATAATAACGGGGCTTAACCGCGTTAAATAGTAGTTTATGCAACTGTTGTATAATAGAGGGTATTAAAACATGAGTGTAGTTTTTTGAAACGAACCGCAGGCGAGTTTCAAAATAAGATTATACGAGTGTTTTAATACCTAACTATAATTGCAAAAATTTTAAAAATGTCATGAGATTAAATAAAGTAGTGTATGCAACTGCATATATACACAGTTGCATACACTACTAAACTTTTATCCAACAAAATATTACTCAAATTCGTATGTACGAAATAGCGACAAAATGGAAAAAGTCTTCTTCTTCTTCTTGTTTGTATGGCTTGTGCGGCGTAACCACAATTTTGCCAATATCAGTGGAAAAGTCTGTTATTGGTCACGGGTCTCGTCTTGCTCAAATGTGCGGTTTGAGCGGGGAAAGGGGGTCAGGGCTATGCCCTCTGCCCCTGGCACGTCTCCGTCCACAACGGTGGGCGGGTCTCTTGGTTGGTATGTACTATGTACTACCACGGCCTCACTGTACTGCCACCCCAGTGACCAAAAGGTAACTGAGCGATCAAGGCCGCGCCGGGTGGAACCCCCGCTTACACGGGTGAAGCCCAGCGGACCGATCGGCTACACAGTCGCTGGCCACTGGGGGCAGCACTGATACAGCCGTGGCATCCATACTCTCTTCTCTTGTCTCGTCCTGGTTTTCTCTGGGAAGTAGGTCCCTGGGATACGGTTTCACTGTTGTTCTGCCCTCTTGATCGGGCGGTCGGGTATGGTGGGGGGCTATGCCCCTGATGTGTGGCAGTCTTGACTCGTCGGCTTTGGCGAACATTTTGATCGCCAGTCGCTCGACGAATTTTTGTAGCGTCTCTTGCTTCAAGTCTCTCGCTATTGTTGCGTTCCTGACGTAGCGTGGGGCGTCAACGATAGCGCGCAGCGTTAGGTTTTCCTGGCTCTGCAGTTTCGTGCGTAGGTAGGTAGCTATCTGGGCGTACCACGCCGGGGCGGCGTAGGTGAGTATTGGCCGGATATACGTTTTGTATATCATCAGTTTCACCCGGAGTGGCAGCTTCGAACGTAGTACAGGCATCAGGCGTGCGCGGGCACCTTTCGCTCTTCCTACTACGGCGTTGACGTGTTTCGCGAACGTCAGGTTTCGGTCGATTTCCACCCCGAGGTATTTTACAACCCGGGCCCATGGAATCTCTTCGTTGAGCAGTTGCAGCTGTGTTGGCAGGTTCGATCTTCCCGTTACGAGGGCTTGAGTTTTGGAGACATTGACTTTCATCCGCCACTTCTTCAGCCACTCAGGTAGGGCGTCCAGGTTCTCTTGTACTCGTTTGACGGCGGCTTCTGTTCGGATCGAGGAGGCGTAGTATGCGGCGTCGTCTGCATACAGGGCAAGCTTGGTGCTGCCTATCAGCGGGATATCATTGGTATGCCAAGCATACAGGCTGGGCGAGAGGCAGCTTCCTTGCGGTACCCCGGCACGTACCGGCTTCTCCGTTGATAAGGCCTCCTCGACTCGAACTGTGACTCGTCGGCCCGTTAGGAAAGATCTTATCAGTTTGATCATGGGCTTCGGCATCGGACTTTTCGACAACTTGTACAGCAGGCCCTCATGCCATACGCGGTCGAAGGCCTTCTCCATGTCAAGTAACACAGCCACAACATACTCCTTCTTGTTATGGCTGGTGGCCATTTCATTGATGACCCGCGTCAGTTGTAATGTGGTAGAATGCTCTGCCTTAAACCCGTACTGCTCCTCTCGAGGTACAATGTGCGGTGTTAAGTGCGGTAATAGCAACCTTTCGAAGGCTTTCGACAAGGTGCTAAGCAGCGTGATAGGTCGGTAACTGTCCGGTCTCTTCGGGTCATTTCCGGGTTTAGGGAGCATTATAACGACGCCAGTCTTCCAGGTCCGTGGGAAATGGCCACAGCGCATAACACCATTGTAAATCCTGGTCAGCGCGGCCAGGGCTCTTGGCGGGAGGTGCTTCAAGACTTCGTTAGAGATCCTGTCGAGCCCTGGGGCTTTCTTGTTCGGTAGGCGCCTTATCAGCCTCTGCACCCGTCCAGGTGAGAAGATGATGGGCGCCTCCTCTTCTTCAGTCACGTCCGGGGGTGTAGACAAGTAGAGTTCTACCTGTCTACAGATGGTGTCGATATGGGTGTCATCACTGGTCGGGTTGGGCTGAAATTACGCCTCCAAGTGGTCCGCGAAGATCTCAGCTCGGTCTGTGGCGACAAATTTTAGAAGGCCGTCCAGCCCGACCAGTGGTCTAGTCGGCTCCGGGGTGCGCGATAGTTGGTGGCAAAGTCGGTGTACTGATGGAAATTCCGTTTCCACCGAGTCTAAGTGTGCTTCCCAACTATGCGTGGCGTAGTCCTGTAAGGCGGTCTTAACGCGCTCCACCAGCGCGTTCAGTTTGCTTTTTAGACGTGGGCAGCGAGTTTGTTGCCACAGCTTCCTCTTCTCCCTTTTTTCGCTTATAATGTTCCTGATCCACGCCGGGAGGGGTTGCGCCCTCTCTACCAGCGCGGTGGTGTGCGATGCTGCCTCGAGGGAGGATTGGATAGCTGCGGTCAACTCTTCGGTGGCCGTTTCTAAGTCCTCCGGTGTGTGTATCGGCCTCGTCTTTGTACGCTCCTGCGCTTCTCTCTGGAAGGCTTCCCAGCAGATCTTCCTCTTCCTGGCGGGAATGGCAACTCTGCTTGGGAGCTCCGTCAGCGTCAGGAGTACCGGGCGGTGGTCTGATGGCAGGTCCGGTAACACTGTCTGGCTAGGCGGTGCCCTCAGTCCCTTGTATACCGTGACATCTAGTACATCACCATCGTCTTGATAGTGGTAATGAGTGGGCTCGTCTGGCCCTATGACGTCATAGCAATGGTCCACCGAATCTTGAAGCAAAATTCTCCCATCGCGGTTTGTTTTGGTCGAGTTCCAGTGGGTGTGCTTGCAGTTGAGGTCTCCAGCAATGATGGTGGGTTCAGTGGCGTGTAAAAGTTTCCTTATTTCTTCGGGTTTGAGTGGGGTGAGCGGCGGTTTATAAACCGCGAACAAACGTCGCGCCTCTCCGGCGATGTTGACAAGCACACCCAAGGCTTGAATGGACTCGAACTCTTCTGGTGGGATGAGTTGGTGGATGATTCTTCGGTGGACCAATACTGCAAGGCCTCGAAAGGCGCGCCCAGTCTCTGTCACCTCGTCTTTCCGGTATACAAGGTAATTCGGCATCTTAAACCTTTGTCCCTGCCTCAAAAGCGTCTCGCTGACCAGTAGTACGTCAATATTATGCTCGCGGAGGAAGATGGCCAGCAGTTGTTTCTTCCCCGCGAGCGAGTGGGCATTCCAATGAACGATCCTAAGTCCGTGATCCATTATTGGTGTTCAAAATTCTCATAAGGCCCTGTAGAGTGGCCGTTTCGGGGTCGGTGCCTTTTTGCACCGCCTCCAGGATCTCTTTAAGCACGCCGATGGTCTGACTCAAGAAGTCACGGCGGGGAGCATCTTGCTGTTGTTGTTGTTGTTATTGCTGTTGCTTCGGTTGTTGAAGCTTTTGCGCCTTCTTTCTGGGCTTTTTCTGGCCTGTCTTTGGCCCGGTTCCCTTTGGCAGGTTTGCCGGCGCCATTAGGGTCGCTTCTGCGGTTTCTTCTATGGTTGCTGTTGCAACTAGGGCGGTACCCCGACGGTATGTCTGGGTAGTGGCCACAGTTCCCGCCTTCTTGTTGCGTGACTCCTTTTTGAAGATCGGGCATGCTTTAAAGTTGGCAGGGTGCATCCCCTGGCAGTTTGCGCATGTTGCCGGTTCTTCCCGGGGGCGCGGGCACTCTTTCGCCGAGTGCTCTTCACCACAGCGCACACAAGCCTGGACTCGGTGGCAGTTGTGCGAACTGTGGCGGAATTTCTGGCAGCGGTGGCACTGTGCGGGGCCTTTCTTGCCGCGCCATGCCTCTATGACTACGCCGGGCATCAATAGCAACTCGGTTACGTCATAGATAGCCGGGATCGTCTGCGCGTTCTTTCTCAGCTGCACGTAAAAGATACTGCCAGGGCGCCCTTGCCTGGCTTGGATGTTCTTGACGTACTCTGGCTCGAACCCTTTCTCTTCGAGAGCCTCCTTGATCTCCTCGGGATCAGTGTCTGCTGGTAGGCCTCGGAGGGCCACTTTCAAACTGCGTTCCGCAGGCAGCGAGTAACTGAACCAGCTGATGTTTTCCTCTCTTTCAAGCTGGGTCAGATACGCTTGTATTGCTCGGTACTCAATTTCGTCGGCCGGCATAAATCGTATGCCTTGTCCGTATGGTCGTCCGTTAGGTGGTCTCCCCAATTTGGAAGCTAACTCCTTGAAGTGGAACGTCCAGTTCTCGATATGTTCCACTATCAGAGGAGGATAGCGAGACCCTTTCTCTTTCCCACCTGCGGGGGGCGGGGCGGGCTGCGTATCCATCACCTCTCTCTGCTTCTGTCCCGCTCTCGCAGTCGATTGCGTTGGTTGCGGGGGTGCTGTGCGGGGGGTAGCCTTAGTGCCACCCTGTTTTTCTGTTTGCGCTACGCGCGCGAATGAGGGCTTCTCAGTGGTTGCTACACTGTCGGTAGCTTTTCGCTTCTGCCTTTGAGGCAGCGGGACAGCACTAGTACTCGCCGTGGACATTTTGCCGGCCGACGTGGATGGGTATACAAGTGTCTGTTTGTGCGGGTGGGCGCATTGCCTTCTGGGCGGGCGGGCGCGACACCGCCCCCCATAAAGGCCACCATGAGTGGTGACAAAAGGGGCAACGTTGGTTTGGATGGCTAAAGGGTGTCGAGAGGTGTGCTGCGGTTTCACTAGAGCGCTACTACCGGTGTTATGCCCTTTAACACTTCCACCCTTGGAGCTTTTTGTTACTCGCTCTTGCGTCTCCACACCCGGAGGGCCAATTATTATTATTATTATTACCGATGTCAAACACTTTATGAGATATCGCCCTTGTACACACGGTTGTTTCTCCAACGTTTCTTATCTTCTCTTCATTTTTTTCACGGATGTTGTCAAAGATGCAACGATGTTTGCTCTGGCCATTTGATTTTTCTTTGACATCAGTCTGTTCACAATATAGAAAAATAAAAACAACGCGTTATTTGCGCATATGAGTTCTACCATGGCATCAACGATGCAGACTGTATCCTATACACTTAAATATATAGTAGGAAGGTATCCGTCACTGCCGCAATCAGAAACAGACAAGACTAGAGAATAATGACGTCAGTACGGTAATAAGTACTACAATATAAAATACCAGTTTCGCCCCGCGGTTACGCCCGCGTAATGATGGTTGATAATGATGAAAGTATCCTATGTGTTAATCCAGCGCCTCATCTAACTCCACTCCAAATTTGATTAAAATGGATCGGAGCTAACGTTTGAGCGTGAAGAAGTACTTAACAAACATACAAACACACTCACAAACTTTCGCCTTTATAATATACTAGCTGCTCTCCACGGTTTCACCCGCGCGGTGATGGATGATGATGATGATGATATATCTTATATCGCCTATGTTACTCAGGGTGCTATGGAGAGGGCTATGCTCGGCGTTTCTCTACGTGATCGAATCAGAAATGAGGAGATCCGTAGAAGAACGAAAGTCACCGACATAGCTCAGAAGATTAGCCAGTTGAAGTGGCAGTGGGCAGGGCACATATCACGCAGAACAGATGGCCGATGGGGCCGAAAGGTTCTGGAGTGGAGACCACGCACCGGCAAGCGCAGCGTAGGTCGTTTGATGCAGACCGCTTCCAACCGGTCCTTTTGAAAAATCATGGGGTAGGCCTATGTTCAGCAGTGGACGTCCTACGGCTGAGATGATGAGATGATGATGACTCAGGGTGAATGTAGCTTTCCAATGGTGAAAGAATTTTTGAAATCGTTACAGTACTTATTGAGTCAATTCATTACAAACATACATACAAATCTTTCCTATTTATAATATTAGTATAGAATTGTGACAAGTAATATAATGGTTGGCAACATCTTGTTTTGTAATACATCGTCAGAAGCAGAAGATTGATAGGTGACTTAGTATCAGTCGATGATCGGACTGATAAGACTTTGTCGTCACATTAGATGATGATAAAATATCGTACTAAAAAGCCTTTTTGTCTGGTTTGAACACAATTTGGTAAACTAGGCAGCCAATAAAAATGTTATTTTCATGTTTCAATAGTACTATATATAATATAAGTATTTATTAAGTTCCTGCTGTGATTTTCTGAAAATCCAAACAGCAGAAGCTCTTGATCAGGCTTGCCCCCATAGATGCTTGTATTTTAGTTACTAAGTAATCACTTATATACTTAAGTAGGTAAATATGCATTATCTATAATCGGTTAATAATGGTTCTAGGATGTGTACCTACATTTACGAAATTTATTAGTGTATAAATAAGCAATACTTACAAATATTAAAGTTTAAACCGATTAAAAAGCTTATTTATTTATTATATTCATCTCTGTGGTAAGACGTTCACTGCTGAATATATGCTTCCCCTTAAATTTTCAACACGACCGGTAGGAAGCCGCCTGCATCCAGCATCATCCTGCTACCTTTATCAAGTTGTCAGTCCACCTCGTCAGTCGATGGACGACCTACGCTGCGCTTGCCGGTCCGTGGTCTCCACTCCAGAACCTTTCGGCCCCTAAGGGCCGTCTGTTCTGCGTACTATGTGGCCTGCCCACTGCCATTTTATCTGGCTTATCTTCTGGGCTATGCTGGGGACTTTAGCTCGTCTACGGATCTCCTCATTTCTGATTCGATCACGTAGAGAAACCTCGAGGATATACCTCTCCACAGCTCGTTGTGTGGTGTGTTATTTTATAAAAATAATAAACTATACAGGGTGTAATAAAAAGTTGTAGTTATACTAAAATCACGCATGCACAAGCTTGCATAAAATTGGGACCTAACTACTGCGTCTCAGGAAGTAGTGAAAATTCCAAGATATGAGTAACCAAAGTTTTTCTAATTATTCTTAAGTAGGCCAAAGACAGCAATGACCTCCAGAACATCATCATCATCATCATCATCAGCCTGTAGCAGTCCACTGCTGGACATAGGCCTCTCCAATTGCACGCCACTTAGGTCTATCTTGGGCTTCTCGTATCCAGTTTTTGCCAGCCGTCTTGCGCAGATCGTCACTCCACCGTGCCTCAGGACGTCCTACACTACGTTTGCCGAGACGCGGTCTCCACTCTAGAACTCGTTTACCCCAACGGTTGTCGGTTCTACGGCTAATATGGCCAGCCCACTGCCACTTCAGCTTGCTGATCCGGTGGGCTATGTCGATGACCTTGGTTCTCTGACGGATCACTTCATTTCTGATGCGATCCCTCAGAGAAACACCGAGCATAGCCCTTTCCATAGCCTCCACCTCCACCTCCAGAACGCAGACTAGGAAACAAAGGGCCTAAGCAGGGCCTGGGCTGGGATGGAGTTGAATGAATAGGTAGCGTAGGGATTGCAGAGCGCATTAACCCCAACGAACTCCAAGAATAGGCAAGTCTAATAGGGCTGTCCTAAAAAGTCGGAATATATTTTTTTAACGTTATCACTACATATAATAAAATTATACTGTAGAGGTCAAATTTCTGTACAAAGAAAAAAAATGCTAACTAGATTTTTTCAGTTTTTTTGTTTGTCTGTTTGTCTGTTCGTCTGTATGTTTGTACGGGCTAATCTCCGAAACGGCTGGACTGCTTTAAAAGTTGTATGATGAAATTTGAATGATGAAGTCGAAAGTTTGTATGATGGTAGCTTATATCCCTGGTCAACATTTAGGATACATTTGATCCCGGTAAATTAAAAGAGTTCCCGTGGGATAGTTAAAAAACTGTACCTCGCGAGGCCATGCGAGTGAAGCCGCTGGCGGGTCAGCTAGTATGAAAATAAGCCTTTTATTTTCATACTTTTCATTGTGGATTCACACTCTCACTAGAAAATAATATTAGTTTTAAGATGTGATACTTACAATATCCTTAGAAAAGCAAACATTTTCTTTGTTAAAATATCCGGCCGACGCAGCTAATGCGTTTAATCGGTAACAAGTCGGTTCGGTCGAGAGCAATAAATGTCGGAAACCTTTTAACCACGATTTTCATTAAGGTCTTTAGAGAAAGAGAACTAATAATGGCTTTAGCATATAAACTGGCTACGGCTAAAAGGCTCATAAGAATAATTGTACGAAGTAGGTACAGCTAACTGCAAGGGAAGACTCCACCAATATGTCAACGTCAATACGCGCAGTTCTGGTGAGGTCTGAAGGGTCGAACAAAAGCTTTTAGAATTTTCCGTTTGTTATCAGGATGCGAATCGTAAGAGACAAGGAAACGCGAATTATCAGAGGCCGTAGCACAAACGATTCGCGTAAAAGTATTCCTATCGTAAGCGTCAATGCGTCAGGCCTCGGCGTAGTTATCTGTGCCACAGTTGCCCTAGATAATTGACAGTTTGTACTGTTTCTCGTAAACGAAACGTTACGTTACACTTACACAGTTATTCGAGCTAGGCTTACTGATATTCCAGTAGTATGCAAGTGCTTCTGTTTAATTATGATGGATAATGTAACATGAACAATTATTAGGCGATATGGATAGAAAACCAACAACCGTTGCGAGAACCAGTACGCAAAAATATATCTTAAGTCATCTTATATAAATCTGTGCATCTATGTTTTAGATATATCTTGTTAAGATATACTGATTTATTGAACGTACTCGAATCATTGTGAACACACTCTTAAAGCGCTACTAGGCGGATATTACTGGGTACTAAAGTAACGGCTGACGTAAGTCTGCGTAATGTTATTGTGGTGAATTAAAGCAAAACTAATAATTATGGAGATCATACTCAGCTCCTGGCCCCTGTGAAATACACAATGCAGTATATCTAATACGATATCTCTATGTATAATTCTTCTGTGAGTGTAATTGTCACTTAACTCCTTCTAAACGGAAGGATAAATTTGTATGAAATTTCGTGTGTATATTTCAATGGGTTCCTGGATGGTTTAAAACACACTTTTACTCGGTAGGTGGAGTTGCTGTCGGTATTTAACAAATCTTCTTGATTCGAGCGAAGCCGCTGGTGGGCTGGCTAGTGATTTATATATATTCCAACCTATCTATAGACTACCATTTCCAAAAACTTAATAACCATAGACTATTTTTCTAATAACAGGTTGTCTTGTCTGGGAGCTGTTTGATCAACAAGATCAAATTAAATTTATCTAAGATAAATCAGTCAATCCAAAAAGAACATAAAATTACTCGTACATATCAAAATCATGTACCTACTAACTTTCTTTACTAAAACAAGATTAGTACATAGTTTATAACGACAATAGGAGAAGACACGAACAAAGTCGGTAACGAGATTTTTAGTTGTTAATAATATATATTAAATTACTTTTAATACGGAAAAAACACACTCTAAATAATGAATAATCCTGAATAATGAAAGTGAAGTAGGTTTTCAAGAACGTATTTATTCCGTATTTATTAGATCCGACTATAGTTTCGACCACATTCGGTAGTCTTTTTCAAGGACTGTTCGGGACGCCCGCGTCGATGTCGTCTCGCTTAGCACACTATATTAGCATATTTATTCCTCGTACGTACGACTGAAATACGAGTAGACTAGGTAAAAACATTTATAAAGTAAAATGACTTAGGTACTACGTAAATATAATATACTGTGTTTTGATGTAAGATACATTTTCCCTAATAACTATTTTAAACTCTATGCCTTAATTTCACGTAGAAAGACTTTTGTAAACCTACCTTGAAAGAAAATTCCATACAATTATAAACCACCGACTCGGGTAACTTAGATATTAGATTCAGGCAGCGATTCAAATTTGCTATAAAAAATAAGCACCAAATAACATATTTAGATGGATAACAGTAAATATTAAGGACTTTTCCGTGTAGGCAAGTCGTAGAGTTTTATTTATATTTGAACCATCATTATGTATCGTGCGTTTCACAGGTCAGTCAAAAACCCTAATACGTGTCTTTCCGCCTTACCTGTTTGAAGTAACTGTGAAATATCCAGGTTTATAAATAATTATTTTACAACTACGTTTCCTACTTACACTTCTACTAAACATATTCTAAATGTACTATGTAATATTGAGTACTACTACATAAAAACTTTTTTATCTGGCGTTGATGAAGTTAAAACGGAACTGGATATAAAGATAACCAAATCCAGCAAATAAATCCGTAAAAATGCACAACTTAGTTGCGCCCAGGGCTTTAACCGCGTGTTGATGGGTGATCTTGACGATGATGAAAATTATTCAAATGTCTTTATTTGACTGTACTAACTACAAGTGTTTCACTGTAAGTGTGTTATTTTATTATGTAATCTAGTTTATAGTTGTAACTTTAGTACATGGGCTTTTAGTAAGCAGTATTTTGAAAGTTGGTAATAAAACATATTATTCAATAAATTCATTTATTTATATAATCTTCTCCTCCTTGATTCGTAATTCTCATGAATGAGGGTTGTGACCGCTCCTCCATCCATAACATGACACACAACAAGAAAAATCAATGGCAACAACAAGAACATCGTATCAAGAGTGGCGCGGATCTGGTCAGTCCATTCAGTGGTAGTGCCACACTGTAACCTCACAGCCGAATGAGCCGGTACGACCGGGGAAGTACCACACTTCCACATAACACCGACGTCTGTGCCGACGTGAAGTAACATAGCTTGCCATTGCGTTTCGTCGGTTAGTCGGAGGTTCCGGAGGCCCGATTCCCCATTCCCCATTCTCCTTCTCCTTCCCCTCCTTCTACAATCAGACAATTTTATTCCAGTTTAGAAGACGAGATACACGATGAGGAGGCAGAGTAAGGGCTAAAAAAGGTAAAGTTTGCGTATCTTGCCTAATTTTTTTTATCTACACCTACTGCAAAGTTATATTTCGACCCAATAATTATTTCAAAAACTTCGAGATCGTCTGATGATAGATAGGACTAGAGAAATATTCTTGGCATTTCTTCTTCGGGCAGCGCGACTAAGAAGAACACGCCAAGAATGCCCGTGTCGGGTGTTGGCCAAAAGTTCATGGTCGTGGTGACGGTAAATGGTGGATACTCGTTTGTTTCTACTTCAACGCCTGCCAATCTCCTCGAAATACCTCTCTATTTCTGATGGCTTTGAGAGCTTATTGTATTATTGTGGAGTTCGTGGGCTATTTTTAATAAAATCAGGTAGCGTGCTGGTAAACGACCTCGGGATCTCTTTCCTTCCGCTGGCGTTAAGAATTACGAGGGAAGCTATAAGACTGAGGGTCAATGTCAGGACTTTATTGGTTGTATACTCAATAATCCTACTTCTGAAACGTTTATACTTTCGTAACGATAAATTTCATCGTCCAATTTTCACATTGCTGCGGCCAGAAACAATGCAGTTACCTTTCTCATTGTAGCTAGATAACAATAGCATACATAAGTTTTAATTTGAAATGCGCAAACTTCGCCTTCTATTTGAAGCAACTTCTGAGTTGTGAAATTTATGGAGTCAAGAAGTATAATGGTTTCGAAACAACACGTTGATGTTTAGAACTCTATATTTCAATTGAAGCTAAACAAACCGTTAACGTTATTCACGACCGTTTGTATTACGTTACTTTTGACTTCTAGGCGAAATGTTTTGGACCTTAACTTACGGGCGGAGAGTTTGATGAGTTTGAAACCAAAATTTTACTTAGCTGGTGAAGAATTTCATCTCAATATTGCAGTTTAACTTGTTATATTTACTTTTAGTAAAAATAAATCCCTATTTCGCTTGGTCACACCATAACGTGAGAACGACGCTTGTATTTTTGATTGTAATGTTGATATGATTTTTTTTTTGTTTTTTTCTGTGATACATGGATGGTGAATATCAATAACATTATCCATTCATATCTGTTCTAGAAGTTTGTACAAGAAAATCATGACACGAAGGTTTCTACGAGGACTAGGACGTCTACATTTTTCAATTCTAACCTGTTCGTTTTATCAATATTAATTTTAACAATAATGTTACGAATGATAGATTTATGTTGTTGGTACGTATACCATGTTTTGTTTAGTAGGGAACAGTTTTATAGAAATAGTAGTACCTACCTACTTGCGCGAGATCATTCGTATGTAATAAGCTTATCGTGATCCCTTGGGATCTAGGTATACCTGAATCGGAGTCAAATTAAATAGTTTATACAAAAACTATCTCCACTAAATATTTAATGCAAATCAGTTCACCCTTTTTTGCCTGATTGCGTCATAAACAGCCATACATCCAAACAATTATATCTTTTATATTAATAAAATAAATTATATTAATCAGACTACGTCTAACCTGATAAATTAGTTCGGTACCTAGTGATGTAACGAATATTCGAATTCGCGAATATTAGCATATTTCCTGGCATTTTTACTCGCATTCGCATTCATAAATTTTACGCGAATGTTTTGCGAATATGAACGTCGGTAAAGTAAATTAGATACAACACAATAATACTTTATAGACACACTACCAGAGATTAGATGTCAATAACAAAAAAGTCATACAAACAAGGAAATATTATTTTCTAATAATTCTAGTCTAAAAGATTCACAACATTTTTTCAAATTATTTAATAAATAATTAATTTAATTCAGTTTCCAGTACAATTTCACTTTTTCAACCACAAAATAAATATACCTCGGACAAAACATATAGAAACCTTTTCTAATAGTTCATTATCAAGATTTTCAACGGCGCATGTACAAATCAAAGACAGAAATTTACTTTATGGAAGGACGAAGGACGACGAAGAGCGGCGTTGTAGGCGACAGCTGCCCCTACATGGTGATGCAGAAGTGCCGCATATTTTTATATCACCTTTAGATGTACCTTATAGATCTACAGATTACTCGCTACGGGTTACGGCTACTCAGACATATACCAAAAATTCAAAAAGTGATGCCAATGTGTCGTCGGAAAACCTAGTAAAGTGCGACCAATGCTCTCAGCCACGCTTTTTTAAAGGCAACCGTTTGGCTCCAAATTTAACCAAAGAAATGCCTATACAAAACAATAACTGCATTAGGTTTTGTGAATATTTAGGCAATTTAAAAACGAATTTGCCAGTTTTAAAAAGAATTTCTCGTGGTGCACGTATTAGCGTCGGTAAATGTCTGATTTATGATATCAGAAATGTTATTTCATGTTACTCTCCTCAGGCCTGGGAGCACCCTTTGACTTTCCCGTATAGAATTCTTCATGTTTCGAAAAATCCATCTGATCAAAATTCTATTACTAGTAAAATAAAACAAAATTGTCTCTGAACAAATCAAAGCGCTGCCCTGTTTACTGCTTCACTTCGTCAAATTTGGCTCGACCCATATATTTTTCTGCGTCCTACCGTCTCGTAGAAGACAAGCTAAGTGAAGGAGACATCAGAGGTTTGGCTAGACTTTTATTTTCCAACGATACATTGGCACCAAACTCTCCGGAAACTTTGTTGGCTTTAATAGAAAAACATCCACCTTCCGCAGCTCAAGCACTTCCTTTAACTGCTAACGTTACTGGGGAGGATATTCTTGTCGCCACTGTCGACGACCTAATGTATGCGTTAGCATCCTTCCCAAGTGGCTCAGAGGGGGGCCTCGACTCTTTTACGCCACAACACCTAAAAGACCAGTGCAAGCTGCGGTGAGATTGGGGACTCTCTGTTTAAAGAGCTCACTTCACTAGTAAATGTGATGTTAACAGGTAAAGTGAATGACGCAATAACAAATGTTTTATACGGAGCTAATTTATGCGCTCTTCTTAAAAAAGATGGAAGCATAAGGCCCATAGCTGTTGGAACAGTGTACCGTCGCCTTACTGCTAAAATTTGTGTTAAACACATCAAACAATCTCTCTGCAAGGAATTTCAACCCTTGCAGTTGGGATTTGGTTCACAGGGTAGCTGTGAGGCGGCGTTACATGCCCTAAGAACATTTTTAACAAATGAAGGATGTGAAGTGTTGCTGAAGGTTGATGTTAAGAATGCCTTCAATTCTCTTGATAGAAACACTCTTTTGACACAAGTTAAAAAAAAACCCTTTTATATAAAATTTCATTTGGCAATGTTATGGTAAACCTTCAAAATGAATATACAAAAACAATTTGTTATCTTCAGAAGTAGGATGCTAACAAGGTAATGCGCTTGGACCAGCTATTTTTAGCCTAGCAATACACCATATCATCAAAAAATTAGAATCGAAATTTAATGTCTGGTACATGGATCATGGGTCCGTAGGAGGAGATTTAGACACTGTTCTTAAAAACATACAAAATTTAATTTCAGAATTTAGTTCAATAGGTCTTTCTCTCAACTTTTCATAATGCGAACTTTTCATTCCAAATTCTACAACACTACTATGAAATAAGATAGCAAACATTTTTGAACGAATTGCTCCCAATATCAAAAAATTTAATAATCGATCACTTCGCCTCTTAGGGTCTCCAATCCTAGACGAGTCAATTGAAGATTTTGTTGATGACAAAATTCAAAACTTTAACTCAGTTTCGGACCGCCTACAAAAAATAAATTGTCACATGGCTCAAAAGTTAGTAAAGGCAATTTTATCGCCTTTCATTCAAATTAGTTATAATATGACTGAGGCTTTAGGAAACTGGAAAATAGCTTGTCCAAGTCAGTCCCTGCACAAAGCTCCTGCTTCTCAAAGGCAGTGGGACGGGCCGCTCTGTGAGTTAGAACTTAAAAACCTGATCAATTCAACTTGTTCCACTTCCACAGAGTGTGCTCGCCTGTTAGCTGTTACTCGATGGGAGTCGGGGCTTTGGCTACATGCTTTGCCGTCTAAAAATGTTGGAAATCTTTTGGACAACAATACTTTCCGAATAGCCGTATCCCTACGAGTAGGTGCCCCTTGGTTGGACACAACGGTGAAGGACCCAGGTCCTTCACCGTTGTGTCTGCGGTGAAATGGTGGATCGGTTCGGCCACCACGCACTCTCATGCGTAAAGAGCGCGGGGCGCATACCGCAGCACGCCAGCTTGAATGATATCATCCGTCGGGCATTTGTCAGTGCTGGAGTCCAGTCAGTTTTGGAACCAAACGGTTGATGCGGGATGACGGCAAGAGACCAGGGGCCTTACTATACCTACAGTACCATATTAAATACGGCCCAGGAGAAGGTGAATATCCAGGAGCTGGGAATCGACCAGCTCCGCTTTCGTCAGACGGCAACGGGAGCCAGGATGCTGGAGATACCTGGCCCTCAAAACAGTGAGAAAGCGGATAAACTTGCGGAGAAGCTCCGTGCCGTTCTATCCGAGGTTGTTAACGTCACTAGGCCGGTGAAATCTACCGACTTAAAGATTACGGGCCTGGATGATGCAGCCACGAAAGAGAAGGTGGCAGCAGCAGTTGCCGATGCAGGCAAGTGCGAAGTGCGTTTCGTTAAGGCTGGGGAGATACGCCCCGGCTTTGGCGGCGCCGGTTCCACTATTGTCTCCTGCCCAGTTCCGGCAGCCAAAGTGCTGCTCGAAAGGGGCAGGCTTTTGATAGGGTGGAGCTCGGTACGTGTAGTGGCATTGGGGGATCGCCCCATGCGCTGCTTTAGATGTATGTGTCTAGGGCATACGCGCCCCAAGTGTCCCGCGTCAACCGACAGAGGGGACTTATGCTTTAAATGTGGAGACGCCGGTCATCGAGTGGCAAACTGCAAGAAGTCCGACCCGCGCTGCGCGGTATGCGCGGATGCGGGAAGGCCATCTGGCCACATAATGGGAGGACGAAACTGCGTCCCCCCGAAGACGAAGGGAACGGCCTCAAGGACCCAGGCCATCCCTGCGACAGTAAGTCAATTAGCTCGTGAGGCTGAACAGCATCCGGAGTGCGAGGAGGTTTTAATGTCAGACTAATGGATCAGGTCGGGCATCATAATCTCCTCCAGACTAATCTTAACCATTGCGCCAGGGCGCAAGATCTGTTTATGCAGTCACTGGCACAGTGGTCAATAGACGTGGCAGTTGCCACGGAGCCGTACTATGTTCCCCCTCATCACAATTTGGCTGGGGACTTGGACGGCTCTGTGGCCATTGTGGGACCAATGAGTGGCGGCCCTCTCTCAGTTGAAGAGAGGGGTTCGGGGTACGTGGTGGCTAAGTGGGGAGATTATTCTGTCGTAGGCGCATACTTCTCCCCCAACAGACCCGCTGCGGAGCTAGAGGTATTTATGGATATCTTGGCCGCAGTGGCGAGGAGGCAGGCACCACGTCAGGTCCTCTTACTAGGGGACTTGAACGCCAAGGCCCGGGCATGGGGCAACCCGTCCACTGACTCCCGAGGGGAGATTGTCGAGGAATGGGCGGTTGCCACAGGACTTACCCTGCTAAACAGAGGGTCGGCCCACACGTGCGTACGACATAATGGGGGGTCCGTGGTGGACGTATCTTTCGCCACCCCAGCGGTCGCAGCACTTGTCAGGGCCTGGAGAGTTTTGTCGGAGGTGGAGACTCTCTCGGACCATAAATATATTAGGTTCGAGATCTCCACCTCACACAATCAGGGAGGAGCGCAACGCGGGATTCGAGCGAATTTTCCGCGCTGGGCCATTGGTCGCCTTGACGTCAAATTGGCGGAAGAGGCGGCTATTGTTCAGTCGTGGCTGGCCACCCCTTCGCAGCCGGAAGTGGAAGCCGCGGCAAGCCACTTCCGCAAAGCGGTAACGGCCGTATGCGACACGGCCATGCCGAGGTCCCTGCGCCGCGCCAATTGCCGAGAGGTGTATTGGTGGTGCGCAGAAATTGCAGATCTTCGAGCTGTCTGCTCGGAGTCGCGGCGGCCCTACACTCGCTGCAGGAGAAGGCGCAAAGGCCGCACTGATGCCCAGCTGTCAGCTGAGGAGCTGGCAGCTGAGAACCGGTTGCTCGACGTATACCGCGACGCCAAGCGGAAGCTGCAACTGGCCATCAGTCAAGCCAAATCGCGGGCTTGGGGTGAGGTGCTCGTGGGCCTCGAGAGGGATCCATGGGGGCGTCCGTATAAAGCCGCCCGGAATAAGTTCCGCGGCAGGACGCCCCCAGTAGCAGGAGCCTTAGAGCCAGAACTCCTAAACAGGGTCTTGGAGGGGCTCTTTCCTGCTAGCAACCCTAACTACATCCCTCCGACGATGGCAGCGTCCTCCTTTGATGTATTGGACCCAGCCCCCATTCCACCTGTGACTGAAGTGGAGATGGAAATCGCGGTCGGTCGCCTTAAAGGCAGGCGGACCACACCGGGTCCAGATGGTATTCCAGGGCGGGTCCTTAGGATCGCCTTGGGAGAATTGAGCGGCCAGCTTCGGGAACTGTTCGACAAGTGCCTCACGTCAGGACAGTTTCCGAAACTTTGGAAGGACGGTCGACTGTGCCTCTTGCGGAAGGAGGGCCGAGCCGTTGACTCACCCTCCGGGTACAGGCCTATCGTACTGCTGGATGACACGGGCAAGCTCCTAGAGAGAGTGGTAGCGTCACGTGTCATCCGGCACCTGGAGGGTACAGGTCCTGGGCTGTCAGAGGCCCAGTTCGGGTTCAGAGCGGGGCGGTCAACAATTGACGCCCTGCTCTGGCTGAAAGGATGGACGCAAGATGCGGTCAGTGCGGGGGAAAAGGCGTTGGCTGTCTCGCTAGATATAGCCAATGCGTTCAACAGCCTACCGCATGGAGCAATACATGAGGCGCTCCGCTATCATGGAGTGCCCTTGTATCTGCGGAGGCTGTTGGCCGACTACCTCCAGAACCGCGAGGTCCTGGTGGAAGGGCGCGACGGTTTGCGGCGCCGTCATGTCTCCTGCGGGGTTCCACAGGGGTCAGTGCTGGGACCACTCCTGTGGAACGTAGGCTACGACTGGGTGCTGCGTGGTACGCTACCTGCAAGCATGAGGGTCGCGTGCTACGCCGACGATACTCTACTCGTAGTCAGGGGGAGGGACCTAAGAGAGGCGGTGCGGTTGGCCACGGTGGGCACAACCCTCGTAATTGATCGCATTCGCACCCTGGGGCTGGAGGTTGCCCTCTCCAAAACCGAGGCCCTGTTGTTCCACGGGCCTCGAGGAGGACCCCCTCCGGGAACGCGGGTTATTTTGGATGGGGTCCTGGTCCCGGTTGGAGCCCAGATGAAATATCTGGGCCTCAACCTGGACGGACGGTGGGCTTTTAGGAGCCATTTTTCACAACTGGCCCCAAGAGTTGTAGGTGCTGCAGCTGCTTTGGGTAGGCTGCTGCCCAATGTGGGTGGCCCGAATGCCAACTGCCGTCGGCTATACTCCGGAGTGATCCGGAGTATGGCTCTTTACGGAGCACCAGTCTGGGTGGACGCCCTCAGTCGCGACAACAAGACTCTACTGCGACGTCCGCAACGGGTCATCGCGACGAGGGCGATACGCGGGTACCGGACGGTGTCCTGGACGGCGGCGTGCGTGCTGGCCAGTGATCCCCCCTGGGAGCTCCAAGCGGAGATCCTCGCTGAAGTATATCACTTCGTGGCGGCGAGGAGATCCCGTGGAGACGCTCCAGTGTGGGAGGAGGTTACACGTATGCGGTTGCAGGCGCGGGCTGCCTTGTTGCGGCGGTGGACGGAGGACCTGGCTCCACCAGTCCCTGGGCAGTGGACGGTGGAGGCCATCCGCCCAGTCCTCCAGAGATGGGTGAGGCGGCGATTCGGTTCGCTGACCTTCCGATTGGTGCAGGTGCTTTCCGGACATGGATGTTTCGGAAAGTACGTGCACCAAATCGCGAGACGGGAGGCGACCCCAGCCTGCCCGAGTGTGGGGCGCCGGAGGATACGGCGCAACACACGCTGGAAGTGTGTGCTGCATGGGGCCCGCAGCGGCACACGCTTTCGGCGGAAATAGGCGGAGATCTCTCCCTGCCGAGCGTGGTGATCTCCATGCTCAGCAGCGAGAGAGCGTGGCAGGCGGTGGCCACCTTCTGCGAAGCGGTGATGACGCAGAAGGAGGCCGCGGAGCGGATCAGGGAGAACGATGTTCGAGCTGACCCGCTCCGGCGCAGACGACCGGGGGAACGGAGGAGACGGTTTGCTCGTCTCCTCCCTCCTCCGTAGTGGGGCCACTGGCGAATAGTCGGGGGACTCTTCGCCGGTTTGCACGGCCCTACACGTCTAGGTGGTGACCTTGGTGAGCAAGGTCATCCCTTCACAGGCGCTGAGGCCCGGTTAAGATCAATCCGGGCCTACCGCTGGGGCGAGATGGTGACTGCCAGCGCGACCCTGTCTCGTTCCACCTTGGCGGTGGACTGCTCACGGGGGGGTTTTAGTGGGTCTGAGCCCCACACGCCCCCTTCCGTCACCCCCGTGGCGGAAGGGAAGTGCACAGCATTTCCCCCCCAAAAAAAAAAAAAAAAAAGGGGCCTTACTATGAGCTCTTAAAGCAGGACTTCTAGACAACTGCCCGGTTTATTCGTACCATGACAACGTTAAAGCAAGCCTGCCCAGGCCTACTATTCAAGAACCGCAGAAAAACCGTTCACCTGTTTTTTTTGTATGGACTCTCGTTAACATTACGCTCTATATCCACTCAGTTTATCAGCTTACAAACATCTAGGCGTCTGCAATGTTGGTTATAGTTAATTGTTAGAATGCCAGAGACAATATTATCCGTTCACCTTTGAGAAAGCAATATTCAAACAATTCACCTAAATGAGCGTCATGGTATGATTTCATTCAAAACTGTTTATGTCAGGTTTAAGAACTGCACGGAACTTGCATGGTTTTTACGAAGCTGATAGAAAGGCCCCAGATGGGATGACTATCGTCCCGTGGAAAATGGGACAGCCCCTGGTTTGGGATGCTACATGTGTGGACACACTGGCGCCGTCTCATCTCCCTGGGACGATTGATCGGGCTGGCGCTGCCGCGTTTAAAGCGGAAGACCTCAAACGTCATAAATATGTGTATTTAGACAGAATGTACATGTTTGTGCCGTTTGGTGTCAAAACTTTAGGCCCAAGGCGGCCGGCTGCTCTCAACTTGTTAAGGGATCTGGCGAAACGTTTGGTTGAGGCGTCGGGTGACCGAAATGCTGCGCCTGTTTTGGGCAAAAACTTAGCATTGCCATCTAGCGTGGCAATGCCATCAGCGTTTAGGCCACTTTTCCCCCCACCATGGGGCTTATAGATTAGATAGTTATTTTTTATTTAATTTTTAATACCTATTAACAATGTTTTTTTGTACTATTCAACATGTGTAAATAAAATCATCATCATCATCATCTCAGCCGTAGGACATCCACTGCTAAACATAGGCCTCTCCCATGATTTTCCAAAAGGACCGGTTGGAAGCGGCCTGCATCCAACGTCGTCCTGCGACCTTCATCAGGTCGTCTGTCCACCGTGTCGGTGGACCACCTACGCTGCGCTTGCCAGTCCGTGGTCTCCACTCCAGAACCTTTCGGCCCCATCGGCCATCTGTTCTGCGTGCTATGTGCCCTGCCCACTGCCACTTCAACTGGCTAATCTTCTGGGCTATGTCGGTGACTTTCGTTCTTCTACGGATCTCCTCATTTCTGATTCGATCACGTAGAGAAACCCCGAGCATAGCCCTCTTCATAGCTCGTTGTGCGACTTTGAGCTTTTCTATGAGGCCGATAGTAAGAAACACGTTTCAGTGCCATAAGTCATCACTGGTAACACACATTGGTCGAAGACTCTTGTCTTGAGGGACTGAGGTATTTTTGACGAGAAGACTTCGCGAAGTTTCCGGAACGCTGCCCAGCCGAGTTGGATTCGACGATTGACCTCTTTCTCGAAGTTGGACCTGCCTAGTTTGACTGTCTGTCCCAGGTAGATGTACTCGTCAACAACTTCGAGAACTGAGTTCCCAACTGATATTGGGGTAGGTACAACATGGGCATTAGACATAATTTTCGTCTTATCCATGTTCATCTTAAGACCTACCCGTTGGGAAACTCGATGGAGGCCTTCGAGCATTGTACTGAGGTCTTCCATGGACTCTGCCATGACTACAATATCGTAAATAAAATATATAATTGTAATCTGATATAAGTTACGTGCCTATCATTTTCGGCTGCTAATAGACACAATTTTATGGTATAGATTAACAATACAGCCTGTGTGAGCCATTCTTTAATATAGTGATATTTGATTCGGAATGTGTTTGTGCTTATCATTGTATAGTGCCTAAAGGTTTCCATCACAACATTACATTACTACAAGCAAATACTGTTTTTTAAAAGAGTCATCATCATCATCATCATCCCAGCCGTAGGACGTCCACTGCTGAACATAGTCCTCCCCCATGATTTTCCAAAAGGACCGGTTGGAAGCGGCCTGCATCCAACGTCGTCCTGCGACCTTTATCAGGTCGTCTGTCCACCGTGTCGGTGGACGACCTACGCTGCGCTTGCCGGTACGTGGTCTCCACTCCGGAACCTTTCGGCCCCATCGGCCATCTGTTCTGCGTGCTATGTGCCCTGCCCACTGCCACTTCAACTGGCTAATCTTCTGAGCTATGTCGGTGACTTTCGCTCTTCTACGGATCTCCTCATTTTTGATTCGATCACGTAGAGAAACCCCGAGCATAGCCCTCTCCATAGCTCGTTGTGCGACTTTGAGCTTTTCTATGAGGCCCATAGTAAGAGAACACGTTTCAGTGCCATAAGTCATCACTGGTAACACACATTGGTCGAAGACTCTTGTCTTGAGGCACTGAGGTATTTTTGACGAGAAGACTTCGCGAAGTTTCCGGAACGCTGCCCAGCCGAGTTGGATTCGACGATTGACCTCTTTCTCGAAGTTGGACCTGCCTAGTTTGACTGTCTGTCCCAGGTAGATGTACTCGTCAACAACTTCGAGAACTGAGTTCCCAACTGATATTGGGGTAGGTACAACATGGGCATTAGACATAATTTTCCTCTTGTCCATGTTCATCTTAAGACCTACCCGTTGGGAAACTCGATGGAGGCCTTCGAGCATTGTACTGAGGTCTTCCATGGATTCTGCCATGACTACAATATCGTCGGCAAATCGAAGGTGAGTGATGTATTCGCCGTTAATATTGATGCCAAGTCCTTGCCATTCCAGAAGCTTGAAGGCGTCTTCCAATGTAGCGGTGAACAGTTTCGGAGATATAACGTCTCCCTGTCTCACGCCTCTTTGCAATGGAATTGCCTTCGAACTCTGCTCCTGTACTCGGACTGACATGTAGGCGTTTTTGTACAAACACTTCAGCACTTCAATATACCGAAAGTCAATACGGCACCGCTGGAGAGACTCAAGCACTGCTCACGTCTCGATCGAATCAAAGGCTTTCTCATAGTCCACAAACGCTAGACAAAAAGGCAAGTTATACTCTTCGGTCTTCTGTATAACTTGCCGTAGCGTGTGGATGTGGTCTATGGTACTATAGCTTTTTCGGAAACCGGCTTGTTCCGGAGGCTGTAATTCATCAAACCTGCGACTGAGACGGTTCGTTATGACCTTCGAAAACAGCTTATAAACATGGCTCAAAAGCGAGATGGGTCTGTAATTTTTAAGTAAAGTGTTGTTACCTTTCTTGAAGAACAGCACCACTACGCTTTTGTTCCATGCTTCTGGCGTTGAACCTTCGAGTAAGACGGTATTAAAGAGCTTCTGAAGGACTTTAAGTACCGGTGTTCCACCCGCTTTCAGAAGCTCAGATGTGATACCGTCGTCACCAGGCGCCTTGTTGTTCTTAAGCTGTTTCAAGGCCATTCTAATCTCGTACAGGTTGATGTCCGAGATATCTTCGGTATAATGTCGGGTTAGCTTGGCTCTTGGGTCTTTGACCGAGCTGCTAACAGGTTTAGCGACCGAGGTGTATAACTGTTCGTAGAAACTCTCGACCTCTCCTAACACTTCCGCTTTAGTCGACGCTACACTGCCGTCTCCTCTCTTCAGCTTCGTCAACTGGCTTTGCCCAATAGACATGTCTCTTGCTAACACTTTTGGAGCCTTTTTTCCGCTCTATCGTCTCTTTAATACGGTTTGTATTAAAGATCCGGATGTCGTGTCGCAAGGACTTCCATATTCGACTATTGAGCAGCCTATATGCTTCAGCATCATTCGAAGACTGCAGTTTCAATGAGCGTCGTTCAGCCATGAGGTTGAGGGTATCGTTGGAGAGTTTCTGTGGCCTATCTGTACGGTGGGGTTTAAAGTACTTGGAACCCACTGTATGGACAGTTTCTACTAACCTGTTATTGATCTCGTCCACTGAAGCGATGTTCTCAAGGCAATCGAAGCGATTGGATAGCTCAAGTTGAAAGCTCTCGGGGTCTTGAATACGGGCACGAGTGGGTCGGAGCGTAGACTTCATCAGACGAGACCTCTCCAGTTTGACATTAATATTCACCGTGCCTCTTACCATTCGGTAATCACTACCGGTTTTAACCCTGTTGATCACGGAGACATCAGTGAATATTTGCCTTTTAGTGGTCATAATGAAGTCAATCTCATTTCTCGTGGAACCATCGGGACTCAGCCAGGTCCATTTCCTTTGAGGTGGCTTCTGATAGAAAGAGTTCATCATAAAGAGTTCCTCTTTCTCCAGGAAGTTGGCCAATCTCTGTCCCCTACGGTTCCGTTGTCCATATCCAAATTGCCCCACTTTCAACTCATCCTCGCTTCTCTTACCCAACTTCGAGTTGAAGTCCCCCATAACAATTAGAAAGTGCGTTTCAGAGGTATGTATGGCCCGACTAATGTCCTCATACATATCCTCCACCTCATCATCGGGGTGCGACTTCGTCGGTGCGTATACCTGAATGACCTTCAGCGAATATCGTTTGGATACTCTGAGTATTAGGTATACGACCCTATTGGAAACGCTATCTATCTTAACTATGTTGTTAGTAAGGGACTTGTGGACGAGAAACCCGACACCACCTTGGGACTGTTGGTCGCCCTCCCGGTGGTAGAGTAGGTTACCTGATTTTAGGGTTATCGTGTCCTCACCTGCTCTACGGACTTCAGATAACCCCACAATGTCCCAGTGTAGCTTACTCATTTCTTCTTCCAGCTCATATATCTTCTCGTCTGTCCTCATCGTGCGTATGTTGTGTGTTACCAGGGCCGGTTGTCGTCGTTGGGGGTGGTAGCCGGGCGTCTGCCGGGGATTCTTAGCACCCCCTGCCGCACCGTTACCGTGGCCGCTACCGTAGCCAGGAATAGCGGGGCTGCCGGGGACTGGGGGCCTGGTTCTTTTTGTCCAATCCATGAAGGGGGTTTTGCCAATACTCGCCACGCTTAGCAGGCGGGTTGGCGAGCGCAGTTTGTGTGTGTTTGACTGGGAAGGTGCTGCTGCCCACCTTCTGATTTGTTACCCCTAACCGTCTTCTACGGCACCCACGGGTAGAGTTGGGGGGTGCTATTCTAAGCCGGCACCGCCACGGCTAAGAGTACTTTAAAAGAGTATTACCACAGAATAATAAGTACAAGTAGTATTACTCCTGAACTTGTCAACGTCATTAAGTTAATAAAATTCAAATGAAGTGAACTTGCAGCACTTCTCTCGGATCAAACGAAAACATATCATGAAATGGAATACTCAAATAAAATGTTTGCGTTATAATACATACCGATGACCGAGCTTTGCTCGTTTTTTTAGAATTCTGACCTGTTTGAGTTTGATGACGATTTTCTTCAAGGTATTCTTGAGGAGAGTCGTGGCTTCGTGGACTTAGATTAGACAACGTCATCTATTGTCAAGTAGCTTTAGCGTAACTGTGTTAGTAAAACAGTTTGTTGCACCAGTTTTTCTTTGCCTGAACACAAGGATAAAACGACGTTTTCTAAAAGTGGAACCTAGCTAGAACGATTTATCGCCCCCGAAACCTCCGTATACCCAATTTCATGAAAATGGTTGGAGTCGTTTTCGAAATTCAGATTATATATACCAATATACAAGAATTTCTCGTTTAAAAGTATATTTTTTAGGAAATGTTTTAGGTTTGAGGACTTACTTACTTACCTTTACATTGGAATGCGCGACCTTTGCCTTTAGATATAATATTAGATAGATAGGTACCTACACGCGTCATGTTGAATAGTCCCTTGCTTGAAAAGTAAGTAATTTTTTAATACTACCCTACGTTACTCGGTAGGTAAACATTGGTCTCATGAAAAGAGACACGTTTTGTTAATACGAACAAGTTAAAGTAGGTATGTGTTCAAAGGCGGCAATGTTCGTTAAGATAATTTGTTGTATAAATTTTTGCTTCTTATAAGCGAATTCTATTCGAAACCAAAACTAAAAATTTACGTACGATGTATAAAATAGAACATGATCCAAATACTTAAGAAGAAAACGTTGAATCAAGAATAAATAAATGCTTGTAAATAAACTAAAAACTTTAAATGAAATACGAGACCGCACATAATTGAATTATTACTTTCAGATTGACGAAGCTTCAAAGTTTCCATTTTAACGAGAAAACTTAAACGTTCCTGTGGTACAAAAGATTTTACTACTGAAATTCATGACTTTTGAGAGTACTGTATACAATGATATACAAATAAAATATCTCTAAGGATTTATGAAAACGTTGTATTACATTCATAAATGCTTTAGCTCTAATTAGTAAAACAACGTGTTATAACTAAATAAATAAATATAATGCTGGACAATCCACACAGTACCATCTAGCACCAAAGTAAGCTACTCAAAGCTTGTGTTATGGGTACTAGATAACTGATATATTTAATACATAGATAGTTTTTTATTATACATAGAAAACACCCAGTCCAACGGAACAAATTTCTGCAGATCATACACAAATTTGTTCTAAGGCGGGAATCGAACCTCTTGCGTCGCAGGCGGACTCTTGCCGCTGCGCCACTGAGCTCGACAAACCAATCGTCCGTATTTATTGAAATTTTGACAACATTATTCGCTGACCTTATTCGCTAAGACCATTCATGCACGTAACGCGGTGCGTTATGGTATTTTCAAGGATTATTCGTAAAATTGTATTGACTTTACGATCATACCTTGAAAATATCGTTGCGAATAAGGCCCCAGGTACAGATGCAACCTAAGTAAGTTAACTATAAGTAAGTATTTCTTCTTTTTACCTAACAGCGACGAAATACAAAAGGAGGGATATTAGTGTGACCTGCCGTGCGATTCACTAAATATTCGTCATTGTGATCGTGGAAGAGCTCAACGATGTCAAATACTTAGGAGATATTGCCCTTGTTCACAAGGCTTTTGTTCCAACGTTCCTTGTGATCTCCCGTGCGATTCTCTAAAGATTCGTCAAATACTTTATGAGATATTGACCTTGAACATATGGTTGATTTTCCAACGTTCCTTGTCATCTCGTCATTTGTTTCACGGATTTTGTCAAAGATGCAAAGATGTTTGCTCTTAGAGAATCGCACGGCTATATACATGTGTCATAATGTTCGCTCGTAACTGTGGTTCGTAACTACTCAACGGCTCAACCGATTTTGATAAATGATAAGTTATTAGATATGTCGTCATAACTGTGAGTCTATTGTCATTAGGTACAAAATTACCCAACTACAGCAAAGCCGCAAAAGAAGGGCAGATTTTATGCGTTTTAATGTATAGGATAATTATTTCCGTAGTCAGGTCATTAAAATTTTGATTGTTTTATTCTTTAAGTAAACTTGAAAGTAAATAATTTGTCTCTTTAATTTTTGCAAACTTTTTGGAAGAGAGTGTGTAATAAAAAATTCTGAAATTTGTATGGAACATTATTCGATACACTCAAAACTGCGGACTATACGGGCAATATTCCAGACTCCGAAATGCAATTTTTTTTGTACCCCAACCCTAACAACTGTCCAAACCGGGGATCGAACCCATGACCTCAGGATTCCAGAGATTCCACCACTGACAACACAACAACGGCAAAAAGGCAGAACTATTTTTGATGGGACTTTCACTGGTAGAAAGCTGGATGTTAGAAGGAGTACTTTAGGCTACTTTTATTTTACAGGCACAGCATTCCATGTGGCCATGCGAGCAAAGCCGTGGACGGGTTAATGAGGTAATAAATAAACAGACAAACAGCAGAAACTTATCTCTCTATTGCTTATTTCAACAGCTGTAGTTGATTATTGTGAAAATGTGTGAACGCGGGTGAAATTGCAGGGCGCTGCTAGTTAAACTATAAAACGATGCTGGACTGCGCACTGCCTAAAATGTAGTCAATATAAACCCGATACACGTAAGGTTACTAACCTTGTATTTATACGCCGAGGATTTGAAGTCAGGTCTAAAATATATTATAGCTAATTAACTTCTTAGTACGTCTCTCAATGCACTTAAGTTCCAGCTTCCAAATGGCACTTGTTCAGCTCAATATCAGCTACGTTATGCTCGAATGAAATTACGTATTTCGTTATCATAAATGTATACCTACCTTAACACATTGTAGGTACCTTTATATAGAAGGCAATCTTAATAATAAAGTAGTCATAGGCAAGCATGTGGCGCTCTGACCGCTGAATAATGCGTATTGTTTTAACTCGTGAAGCTTCGTGTCGGTGTTAAAGTGCTGTTTTCTCAATCGCCCTTAATAACAAAAGATTAGGATAGAGGCATTAGTTCAACCTTCGGAATCTGGACATAATACGCGTGTGCGCTACATTCAGGAAGATTCGCAAGACTGAGGATTGGTGAACTAATCGCATATGGATTAGGTGAAAGCTGCGTGAGATGCGGAGGCATACCTGACTATTTGTTTGTTATCTCTTACATCTCGCAGGCCTATAGAAATTTATTGCAATTGACCTACGGTAGTAGTTAATAAGTCAACTATTTAAAAATAGTTTAGGTGCTTACTAGTACTTGTACTTACGTACCGCAGTACAATCGCAAAATCATTTGCTGTACTTTTGTGGCTGCCGCAACCTAACAATACTTACATAGATAATAGTATAACAAAAATAGCTAACCACAATACTAGTAAATAATAATAAATAGACTAATATAGTTAGTAAATAAACTTAAATGAACTCATCTGCTGGCATCGTAACCATGTATGTAACTTTATCTGCAGTGTGGTTAGTTCAATTCTCTGAGTACTTGTTCATAGAGAAACACTAGCCTGTCTGTAATAAAGTCTCTGTACTCAAAGGAACTTTCGGCGTTTCGTTAGTAGCAGTAAAAATGGAAGAAAACTTATGGAGGAAAATATAGAGAGAGGATAACTTGCTTTATGGCAAAATAACTTTGTTCAAGTCACATAGCTTTGCTGTGTATAACTCTATGTATAAGCTAGGTTTTCAATTTAGTATAATGGTAATGAGTAACTTCTATATACTTTTTTACACTGATTTGTTCATTATCTCACTCAGTTATGATGCAGTCGTAATGGTACCACACTAGACCTAGAATAGGCACTGGCTCTGAAGGACAGGAGCTAGAATGCACTGTAAGGTGCTTAGTGACAGATTTTCAAACTTTAGGGTGTTAGCTAGCCAGGCGGTACTAGAAGTACCACAATGCTGTGAATTTCATCACGATACCACCTTCACTGAAAGCCTTCGATCAAGTAAGTACACTACTTGATCGAAGCTGAAAGCTCAAGCCCGAGGTGGGAACTGATCCCGTGGCCGTCTAATTGACGCCGAACCCTTGTTATCTCTGGACTGTCATTGCTTCAAACAATACCCGTAAGTAAAGCACAATCATTATCAAAACAAAGGAGTGCCGTGTGAAAACTGATAATATAATTGAATACCTGTGGTGCCATTTACGTTACGCAGTTACGTTACGGGGACTGTATAACAGAAAGAAAACTTCGAGGCGGTATCATATTTTTTGCGAAATCCTTACGTCTTCGCCATAAACAAATTTATGCTACAAGAAATTAATCATACAGTTTAATTTAAAGTATCTTGTTGGAGATTGCAATCTTCTATATTAAGTCAAAGAGAGAGTAGAAAAGTACTCAAAGAGCAATGTTTAATGCATTAGACAGAACTATGGTCTCTGGTTGACATTGCGATAGGCTGTCAAAGGTTTATAAACGACGTAAAGATTCTAGTTTGTTTCGTGCAATAAATGATACATTTTTGAAACTACACAATAAATAAATAACCTTATTTGCGCTTACTTAGTTGTCTCGTTTATTTAGATAATGCATATAAATGAAAAAATGAGTTAATGAAAGAAAGAAATAAAACATGTTTTATACATACTTTACCTTCAAACATTAAGAGGATTGCATAGCTAGTACTTTCCATACTAAAAGAGAAAACTCTTTTATACCACTTAACATTGTCCGATTTCAGTGTTTTTTTTTTATAGAATCATCACATTTTTTACTATGCCCAACATACAATTTCTGGAGCATATGTGCGTTGTATGTATTTTTTGTGTGTGTTAACCGATTTCTCCCCCATTTGTGGACCGATTCTCAAAGTAATTATTTGTTAGAGTATACTTCCGAGATGGTCCCATTTAAATTTCACCAAATTCTGTCGTGCAGTTATTGAGTTCCTATAACTGAAAAGTATTTCTTCTTTTTGTTGATAATTTGATGATATCATCATTGACGTGAGTGACAATCGATCCCATAAGTAGCAGGATCACTAAAAATAGTGAATTTTTTGTTTTACAAAAAATGTAACCGACTTCCAAAAAGTGTGAATAACTTGTCGAAATGATTTATCGAAGTCGGTACCATTCCCATAGTGTTGTGATATTAAGTACCTACTACTGAACCATATTGGTACCGACTTCAATAAATCATTTCAGACTTTTTTGTGTTGAAATTGGTTCCATTTTTAGGTATTTTTTAATCAATGTAGGATTTGGTATTACATAATTTATTTTTAGATATAAATACTCGTAGCTACCTCTTTATGTCTATTGCTAAGATTGATATTCGAAAATGAAATTAGGATTTTAACGCGATTCAGATAAAAATAATTTCAACTTATTTGAAACTTTCGTAATAAGTAATTTAATTTATTTTAACGCTTGATCGAGGCACCAAACCGTGGCGCGTAAATTTGTTTTGGTAATATCGTTGTAATACAAAATAAAATGAAAACACGAAAGTGAGTTTTAACGTCACTGAAACCGGGTAAGTGAAACCGTTATAGGATTTTGAATAAGTAATCTTTTCGGTCTATTTCTTTAGTTAATTTTGTCCCAAACCGTACTGTTGACCTTACCAAGGCGGTTTATGTAAGATTTCTATTCCTCATACAATTCACGTGTTCATATCACGGTGTAAATGCTTTTAGATAGTATGAAGCCTGATTGGAATAAAAAAGCTGACATTAAACTCAAATGTTTACGATTCTTCTTTACCTAGCATCTCATAATTTTTTTTTGTCCTTACTGTTGTTCACTTTATAACGGAAGGTTAGGACTCCACAAATTTGTAATGAGAATTGTTAAGGGTCTCCAGATATTCGGTCGAACGCGCTTTGGGGTAGATTTTCCCGGATTTACAAACAGGATTTAGGTCCCGACGGCTTAAGGAAGTTAGGAGACGATGCTGCTAAATGAGAACGTCAAAAATTAATTGTTGAGTTTGTTTAAATTACATGGGAGTGAATTACATTATTGTTCTGAAGATTTTTATATCACCCTTAATGTTAAAAAGGCAAGTTTGAATTTTTAAATGAAAATTCATATAACTTGCCTTTTCTATGTGATTTTGACCGGTATGTATGTTATACTGTTCCCTGGTTACTTCTAAACTGCTACTATCCTGTAAACATGACTACGAATATTTATTAAATACATTAAAATATATTTCGTGTAAGTTGTTTATTAATATACTTAGATAGAGATTAATATTTCGTATTTACATTACAAGTTTCTTGGCATAAGCCGGCATAAGCCGATGGCAGATTAAAAGGAACAAAAAAAAAAACATTACAAGTTTAGGACAGAACATTTTCTTGTTATATATTTTAAAGAGTGTGATTTTTCACCAGTCGGTTTTATTTTTTATTCTTTATTTTCATAGAGCGCATTTTAAAAGTTTAGGTTGTTCTGAAGTGTATGATATTTTTCTTCGAAGCTGTACTTATTTCACATCGTTATCGTTTGCTACAGTTTCAATTCGCATAACAAGTAACGTTACTTACTTAAACTTTGATGTACCAAACTCAATGCGGTGCTGCACGGAATCTTAAAACATAACATTATATGTGACGACGGAAAAGTGTGTATATATAAATGTATTTATTTAAGAAACATAGTTCATTCTTTTGTTGAGGAATGAGAGAAAACCACGTTAGTTTCTATATACTTTTTTTTCCTTTTAGGGCTCCGTATCCAAAGGGTAAAACGGGGCCCAAATACTAAGACTCCGCTGTCCGTCTGTCGCCAGGTCTGTACCAAATGAACCGTGATAGTTGAAATTTTTCTGATATATTTCTGTTGCTGCTATAACAATAAATACTAAAAACAGAATTAAATAAATATTTAACGGGGCTACCTTACAACAAGACATGATTTTTTCCCAATCTTATTCTCAGTCTTAATAACGATAATTCGTAAAAACTTGAAATATTTACTATAGATAATGGTACGGAACCCTTCGTGCGCGAGTCTGATTCGCACAAGTCCGGTATATAACTCATTACCACGACATATTAACCTTGCTTTCCGAGTCAAGTCAAAATCACATTTAGCACTGTCATTGCCATTTCAAATCAACGAAAGCGTGACAACGTAGAGCCATGTGACGTCATGGATTACGTCACCAAGGACGCCATTTTGCGAAACAAGCTGAAATCACCGTGAGCAGTCCGTCAAAAATGACACTATGTTGATATGTGCGCGTTGCGAGGGAAAATAGTGATAATATCGCCAAAAACAGTGTTGACGCGACTCGGTAAGTATGGTAAGTCAGTAAAGCACCTGTAATCTGTCGGCCATACCAGAGCACAGTAATGCGAATATTGCTGCTTAGCTATATCAATCCGTATATCGTGTCAGTACTTCCTGGGACTTGTACACAAAGACTTCTGCTACCTTTAATCCTACTACCTTCTACTAGTAATCATACAAGTAGGTACTTTGAATTGTTAAAGGTCCCTCCGAATTCAAATCGAGTAAAATCGAATAACAACTACGGTTACAATAGCTGTCATAAATTGTCGGTATAGAGCCATTAAGTCAACAACGAACTAGTTTTCCAATAGAGACAACCAACTAAACCTATAGCATCGATAAAAGCTTTGTAGGCATAGACCGTCAAAGCTTTTGAATGAAATTGTTGGTATCAGTCGTATATAATATGAGGATATGACCAAGAGAACATTTACGTTTGTAAAATAAAGACAGCATTTTCCAGTTGCTACTTTTGAAAGCCAGCTACGATTCTGTATAGCATACTTCATTGCTGTTTTCGACCGCGTCATAACTGACGAATACAATACAACTCTTTTCTGGCATTGAAGTAAATAACAAAACAACTTAAACAACAGACAGTCAATAAACGAGCGATTCTGGATTGAACTTCACGACCCCAAAATCCTCTCTACGGAGCGTCACTATTACTCGAGAATGGTACGTGAAGCGGTTGAGATTAAAAAACACCGTAACTTCAACCGGGAGGATGGTTTCAAACTGGCGGCAACATGGAATCCAGTGATTAAAAAGTGTTCCCGTCGCGATTTATTCTCAGAAAAATCTGTCGATATCGTTAGTGTTGTGTGTCGGGACAATGACTTTTTATAACAACTGTTGGGGGTATATTAAAAAGTATCTCCATACTTCAAGACAGTGACACCCGCCTCTTCAGTCCGCTCGTGACCACGATCAATGCAACTTGATCGAAACGTCGAGGTAAATAAATACTATTACTAACGCGATTAAGCCCCGTTAATATAATATAACTATATCACGTATACGTCTCGATCATGCAGTCCTTATCCATGTATACATTGTATTTATGATACCGCTCGTTTATTGACTGTCTGTTGTTTAAGTTGTTTTGTTATTTACTTCAATGCCAGAAAAGAGTTGTATTGTATTCGTCAGTTATGACGCGGTCGAAAACAGCAATGAAGTATGCTATACAGAATCGTAGCTGGCTTTCAAAAGTAGCAACTGGAAAATGCTGTCTTTATTTTACAAACGTAAATGTTCTCTTGGTCATATCCTCATATTATATACGACTGATACCAACAATTTCATTCAAAAGCTTTGACGGTCTATGCCTACAAAGCTTTTATCGATGCTATAGGTTTAGTTGGTTGTCTCTATTGGAAAACTAGTTCGTTGTTGACTTAATGGCTCTATACCGACAATTTATGACAGCTATTGTAACCGTAGTTGTTATTCGATTTTACTCGATTTGAATTCGGAGGGACCTTTAACAATTCAAAGTACCTACTTGTATGATTACTAGTAGAAGGTAGTAGGATTAAAGGTAGCAGAAGTCTTTGTGTACAAGTCCCAGGAAGTACTGACACGATATACGGATTGATATAGCTAAGCAGCAATATTCGCATTACTGTGCTCTGGTATGGCCGACAGATTACAGGTGCTTTACTGACTTACCATACTTACCGAGTCGCGTCAACACTGTTTTTGGCGATATTATCACTATTTTCCCTCGCAACGCGCACATATCAACATAGTGTCATTTTTGACGGACTGCTCACGGTGATTTCAGCTTGTTTCGCAAAATGGCGTCCTTGGTGACGTAATCCATGACGTCACATGGCTCTACGTTGTCACGCTTTCGTTGATTTGAAATGGCAATGACAGTGCTAAATGTGATTTTGACTTGACTCGGAAAGCAAGGTTAATATGTCGTGGTAATGAGTTATATACCGGACTTGTGCGAATCAGACTCGCGCACGAAGGGTTCCGTACCATTATCTATAGTAAATATTTCAAGTTTTTACGAGTTATCGTTATTAAGACTGAGAATAAGATTGGGAAAAAATCATGTCTTGTTGTAAGGTAGCCCCGTTAAATATTTATTTAATTCTGTTTTTAGTATTTATTGTTATAGCAGCAACAGAAATATATCAGAAAAATTTCAACTATCACGGTTCATTTGGTACAGACCTGGCGACAGACGGACAGCGGAGTCTTAGTATTTGGGCCCCGTTTTACCCTTTGGATACGGAGCCCTAAAAGGAAAAAAAAGTATATAGAAACTAACGTGGTTTTCTCTCATTCCTCAACAAAAGAATGAACTATGTTTCTTAAATAAATACATTTATATATACACACTTTTCCGTCGTCACATATAATGTTATGTTTTAAGATTCCGTGCAGCACCGCATTGAGTTTGGTACATCAAAGTTTAAGTAAGTAACGTTACTTGTTATGCGAATTGAAACTGTAGCAAACGATAACGATGTGAAATAAGTACAGCTTCGAAGAAAAATATCATACACTTCAGAACAACCTAAACTTTTAAAATGCGCTCTATGAAAATAAAGAATAAAAAATAAAACCGACTGGTGAAAAATCACACTCTTTAAAATATATAACAAGAAAATGTTCTGTCCTAAACTTGTAATGTTTTTTTTTTTGTTCCTTTTAATCTGCCATCGGCTTATGCCGGCTTATGCCAAGAAACTTGTAATGTAAATACGAAATATTAATCTCTATCTAAGTATATTAATAAACAACTTACACGAAATATATTTTAATGTATTTAATAAATATTCGTAGTCATGTTTACAGGATAGTAGCAGTTTAGAAGTAACCAGGGAACAGTATAACATACATACCGGTCAAAATCACATAGAAAAGGCAAGTTATATGAATTTTCATTTAAAAATTCAAACTTGCCTTTTTAACATTAAGGGTGATATAAAAATCTTCAGAACAATAATGTAATTCACTCCCATGTAATTTAAACAAACTCAACAATTAATTTTTGACGTTCTCATTTAGCAGCATCGTCTCCTAACTTCCTTAAGCCGTCGGGACCTAAATCCTGTTTGTAAATCCGGGAAAATCTACCCCAAAGCGCGTTCGACCGAATATCTGGAGACCCTTAACAATTCTCATTACAAATTTGTGGAGTCCTAACCTTCCGTTATAAAGTGAACAACAGTAAGGACAAAAAAAAATTATGAGATGCTAGGTAAAGAAGAATCGTAAACATTTGAGTTTAATGTCAGCTTTTTTATTCCAATCAGGCTTCATACTATCTAAAAGCATTTACACCGTGATATGAACACGTGAATTGTATGAGGAATAGAAATCTTACATAAACCGCCTTGGTAAGGTCAACAGTACGGTTTGGGACAAAATTAACTAAAGAAATAGACCGAAAAGATTACTTATTCAAAATCCTATAACGGTTTCACTTACCCGGTTTCAGTGACGTTAAAACTCACTTTCGTGTTTTCATTTTATTTTGTATTACAACGATATTACCAAAACAAATTTACGCGCCACGGTTTGGTGCCTCGATCAAGCGTTAAAATAAATTAAATTACTTATTACGAAAGTTTCAAATAAGTTGAAATTATTTTTATCTGAATCGCGTTAAAATCCTAATTTCATTTTCGAATATCAATCTTAGCAATAGACATAAAGAGGTAGCTACGAGTATTTATATCTAAAAATAAATTATGTAATACCAAATCCTACATTGATTAAAAAATACCTAAAAATGGAACCAATTTCAACACAAAAAAGTCTGAAATGATTTATTGAAGTCGGTACCAATATGGTTCAGTAGTAGGTACTTAATATCACAACACTATGGGAATGGTACCGACTTCGATAAATCATTTCGACAAGTTATTCACACTTTTTGGAAGTCGGTTACATTTTTTGTAAAACAAAAAATTCACTATTTTTAGTGATCCTGCTACTTATGGGATCGATTGTCACTCACGTCAATGATGATATCATCAAATTATCAACAAAAAGAAGAAATACTTTTCAGTTATAGGAACTCAATAACTGCACGACAGAATTTGGTGAAATTTAAATGGGACCATCTCGGAAGTATACTCTAACAAATAATTACTTTGAGAATCGGTCCACAAATGGGGGAGAAATCGGTTAACACACACAAAAAATACATACAACGCACATATGCTCCAGAAATTGTATGTTGGGCATAGTAAAAAATGTGATGATTCTATAAAAAAAAAACACTGAAAACGGACAATGTTAAGTGGTATAAAAGAGTTTTCTCTTTTAGTATGGAAAGTACTAGCTATGCAATCCTCTTAATGTTTGAAGGTAAAGTATGTATAAAACATGTTTTATTTCTTTCTTTCGTTAACTCATTTTTTCATTTATATGCATTATCTAAATAAACGAGACAACTAAGTAAGCGCAAATAAGGTTATTTATTTATTGTGTAGTTTCAAAAATGTATCATTTATTGCACGAAACAAACTAGAATCTTTACGTCGTTTATAAACCTTTGACAGCCTATCGCAATGTCAACCAGAGACCATAGTTCTGTCTAATGCATTAAACATTGCTCTTTGAGTACTTTTCTACTCTCTCTTTGACTTAATATAGAAGATTGCAATCTCCAACAAGATACTTTAAATTAAACTGTATGATTAATTTCTTGTAGCATAAATTTGTTTATGGCGAAGACGTAAGGATTTCGCAAAAAATATGATACCGCCTCGAAGTTTTCTTTCTGTTATACAGTCCCCGTAACCACGAAACGACAGAATAAATCCGACGAGATGGATCTTTTTATTTACTTTGGTAGGTATTTTGCACACGTTGCTGTAATTAAATTGTTTAATTTGTCATAAAGCTGCGGTTTAATTTCAGTTATGACAGAACTCATTATTAGGGAAACCATTTGCCTGCGGCTGATTAAACAAGTATTTTTATAACTTTCATCGTTGGCTTAGGATTAGGGTGGAAAATTGGAATTACTATTTATACAGCGGCCTAATTTCTGCCGCGGCTTCATCTGCGAGCAGAAACTTTAGCGTTGAACCGGAAAACATTGTTATTTCTGTGTGTAAGCAGTATATCTGCATTCCGAATTTCAACCGTTTTAGCGTGAAGGAGTAACTCACAAACTTTGTTTTTTTATATTATTACTGTGATAGCATAATTCAAGCTTAGTTTCTGATTCACGGATTTGTTAATTTTGGACTACCGCGCGGTAGACACGTGGGCTATTATCCTATTACCATGGTCAGTTATGAAGGAATATACCTAATTCACATTTTTTTTACATTATTACTGTGATGTAATAGTTAAAGCTTAGTTTCTGTTTCTGATTCGCGGATTTTTTTCTTTCTGACTACCGCGCGGGGACACGCGGGTATTACGGTGTTACTACTCGTATGTTCAGTGATGAGAAAATATAAGATGGTGATCCCATTATAGACTTAAGAAAGCAATGGCTCTTCGTGGATTCTCCTGAAACAAACCGTTAGACGCTTACCGACAAATTTCCAACTAGAGAGTGGTAGCTAGTAAGAAAAGCACTAGAAAGTGAGTCACCTCTGTGCTGTGGATTTTCACAGGATGATACTTTACCAAAAGCTCAATCGCGAGTTAGGATTCAAACACGTGACCGCCATATTAGCGTCTTGTCGTCACATTAACACGACATGCCCGTCTCATCTATAAAATTAATTATTGTTATTTTGAACGATATTATAAATTTAAAATATTTACTTAACGTACGTACGATTTTAATTAAATGATTTTTAAAAAACCTAGTGAAACATAACTTTGCAATAAAACTTATATCAGTTATGTCTCTAAAATTTTCAAAGATCATCTGCCAAAAATCGGATATTAAATATCTTCATCTGGTTGCCATACTCCGAACGAAATGATTGTTTCTATAACAGATTATTGAATACCATAAACACAAAAGAGATATGACGTCTAGAAACTCTTCGTGTTAGATACTGCAGTAATAAATCTGGATCGACTCCACATCACCTGTTTTGCCGGTCCCACGATCCAGATTCCATCTCCTTACGCTACAGTGTAAATGTCAACTGTGACGTCATCGTATAACCTACTTGTGGAACCTCGTAACCTATTGATGGAAGTATATTGCCTGTCTGGTACAGTGCAACTTTACTGGGGCAACTTGATCGGGGATTGCGTTTTCAGGTGCATTTATTTATAAAAAAAATCTTTCTCTTTAGAATTTCAGCTGTATAAAAAAAATAGAAATAGACATTTACGGATATAATTACTAGCCTAAACCGCTGGACTAACAAACTTGAAAATTTTGCTACCAACTGCGCCAACCGGCCAGCCAAAAATCTTACGCCTAAGGGAGTGAATTGACTGTGAAGTCGCTGTAGGGTCAGCTTGTCATAAATACAAAGCTGCATCACCGTCTATTTTGTAATTTTATTGATGTTTATAAGTTATAGGTACTTACGAAATTTCTTAGAAAATAAACGTGTGATAGCCACAAGGCTATTGTATGTTATAATGTACCTCAGTTGCAATTAAGTGTTGATTGAAATCTAAAAAAATTGCAGCTTTATGTCACCTTTGTCAGCTATAGTCATGAACTTACTAACTAATTAAAATTAAATGATTAACTAATTAAAATTAAGTTGTAATAAAATGTTTGCTTACTAGAGCTGACAAAATTGACATAGAGCTGCAATTTTTCAAGGTTTCAATCAACATTTGATTGATGAGATACGTAATTGCCTTGCCTTGGTCTCGGTAGTCGCCATATTTGGCCAAAAATACAATTTTTTTTTTAGAAAACTTACTGCGATTCCAGGAGTCGCGACTTTTGTGGTTAAGGCGCGCTCGTACCCTGATTAAAGAAAAAACAGAATTTTTAAACACCTGGTGTAACGAAACAGATCGATAGTATATTATGAAAAAAATACAAAGGTTAGAAAAGGAATAGAAAAAGAGTTATAACCGAATAGAATTCATAAATATAACTCTCTTTCAACAGAAAAAATCCTGAATAGGTCCACAAAAAAAAACTTTCACGTCCGAACTCTCAGAATTTTCAGCGCTAACACTATATTTTTTTTAGGTAATACATAGCCAACGTATAGTACTTAAGTAATAACCAGCAGTTTTTTCAAATATGTTAGTATATATCGAAATAATAAAGAAAACGTACAAAATTAACGCATTTTCGCATTACATCGTCCAATCTAACAAGCGATTTTCAACCTTACGTAAAGCATCGTAAATTATTTTAAAATTGGGGTTGGACCGCGTCTTAAGTAATGTTTTTACAAAGAGTAATATAAATATGTTACGGCACGGGTTTCTCTCTGATTTCAGAGAGTTGTTTATAAATTGCATTTGTTGTAACATTAGGTAATTTTATTAATTAATAAGTATCTACAGTCCAATATATGTCCCAGAAACACCTTGTCACATTAATATTTTTTGCTTATATATTTATAGCGTGCAAGTACTGCTTTTTTACATTCCAATACTAATAATATATAATCAAAAAGTATGTGTTCGGTACATCTAGAAATCCCTGGTGAGTAATACAAACATTTAAGTATTCGATATAGCATTATGTTAAGCTTTATGGTTTCGATGAGACAGAAAACAATCTTTATCTAATTAAAACTTATCCAACATAGATACTCTAATGTATATATAAGGTATGACATAGGATAATCATAACCTCAACATCTTTGTATCATCTGTTTTTTACAAGTTTGTAAAAAGTTTTCACGTCTTTTCACTGCAAAAAAATGTGCTATCATCATCATCATCATCTCAGCCGTAAGACGTCCACTGCTGAACATAGGTCTCCCCCATGATTTTCCAAAAGGACCGGTTGGAAGCGGCCTGCATCCAACGTCGTCCTGCAACCTTCATCAGGTCGTCTGTCCACCGTGTCGGTGGACGACCTACGCTGCGCTTGCCGGTCCGTGGTCTCTACTCCACTCTACTAACCTTTCGGCCCCATCGGCCATCTGATCTGCGTGCTATGTGCCCTGCCCACTGCCACTTCAACTGGCTAATCTTCTTAGCTATGTCGTCAACTTTCGTTCTTCTACGGATCTCCTCATTTCTGATTCGATCACGTAGAGAATCCCCGAGCATAGCCCTCTCCATAGCTCGTTGTCCGACTTTGAGCTTATCTATGAGGCCCATAGTAAGTGACCACGTTTCAGTGCCATAAGTCATCACTGGTAACACACATTGGTCGAAGACTCTTGTCTTGAGGCACTGAGGTATTTTTGACGAGAAGACTTCGCAAAGTTTCCGGAACGCTGCCCAGCCGAGTTGGATTCGACGATTGACCTCTTTACCGGAGTTGGACCTGCCTAGTTTGACTGTCTGTCCCAGGTAGATGTACTCGTCGATAACTTATACGATACTTAATAAACTCATAATTTACTAAAATTAGCGTAACTTCTAGATCTCTTTATGTTAAAATCTCGTATGACATTGAAAATTTGTATCGTGTCTTTTTTAAAGAGTTTACATGCAATCTACAAACAAACGAGCAAAGGTTCGTGGCTTGCCTCAACTTAATTAAACCCCTATCTTTAAAGTAGAGCCTTGAGCTCAAAGGGTCAACCCATCAGAACTTTCATTAACTCGAATTGACTCTAACAAAGCACGATAGGTAGTATTTTTGTTTTGTAAATGTACCTACTATGATAGAGAACAGCGAGTTTTCAAGCATCTATAACTATATCATAACAATTCTAGAACAATGATGCTCCTGCGAGTGGTTATCATTCTTGTATTTATTATTATGTACACTATCGCAGGGACCATAATTATAATGATACATTTGCCTTAACCTCAATACTAGTTCAAAGTGAGCACCTCTGATGCCGCTCTATCTTTCCGTAAATTCTTTGTGACTAAACTAATGAACTATATAATTTAGATTGAACTTTCTAAATTACCTGAAAGTGCTCTCAGCAAACCTTGGTTTGTCGTTCTGAATGGATTATTAAAATGTTTAAGCGACTCTTGCTGCAGTCACGACTTGGTGGGTCACAACTAGTACCAACAAACAGAACGCAAAGGAATTATTATGGGCTATTATTTTTCTTTTATATACATTAGTACCTTAGCAAAATCTTTATGTATTGGCTAATCTATCGACAGTACCGTCGTTTCGTTCGCCGTCCACACTCGTATATGTCACAGCTGCCGTGCGATTCTCTAATGATTCGTCGACGAGCTCACCGATGTCAAATACTTTATGAGATATCGCTCTTGTACGAGTACACAAGGTTTTTCCAACGTTTCTTTTCATCTCGTCATTTGTTTCACGGATATTGTCAAAGATGCAACGATGTTTGCTCTTAAAGAATCGCACGGCTGCCATGCGATTCTTTAAGAGCAAACTTAACTTTAATCAGAATGGCAATTCTGATTCGATGTTCCAACGAATGCCTTGATTCGGCATTCAGAAATCTAGACGGATTCTATCAAAGCTTGAACTTAGCGCTCTGAACCGAGGTGCATGGAGTTATTTCCGCTGCGTCAAGCCGCATAACTGAACGTTCATTCGATCGAACAAATTATGGTTTTTATACATTGCTACGTATTAAATATTGTGGTTTACTGTAAACACACAGTAGAATATTGTTTTTACTTCACCTCATAGTCACTCTCAAAATTAACTTGAATTTATTGAAATAATAGGCCATTTTGTTATCGCCGCATAAATAACCTTTCACATTTCATACTGGTGAACATAAAAAAACACATTCTAAAATGAAACGATGACTTTTAAGACTGTGGTTGTGAAGTAGGTTAGAAGAGAATGTAGGTTATAAAATTCTTTATTACAAGATTTTATTACAATGCAGTAAAATATTGATATTGTGACAAGTACCTTGGTATCGTCAACTTAAAAAATGTAACACTCTTTACTTCAGATTTTTAAATCACGAACGCCTGCTAAACAAAAAACAAACCTCTTCAAAATAGTTACTAACAAATTTATATCTCGGACAGGATTCAAACAAGTTTAGCCTAACCACTTAGTAACTGGAATTTTTAAATGAGTAAAGTATACATTCAGGAACAATACATAGGCAATACAAAATATATTCCGATTTAAGGGGTAATTGACTTTGTTTAACTACTAGTGGTGACTATAACTGGTTACGCAATAAGCTTTACGTGCATATGTCAGTGCGTTAGAACTTTTAGTGAATCAGTTTATCCGGGGAAGTAATGTCACCATACCTACCTATATTTCTACCGCGAAGCAGTTATATCCGCGATACTATGTTCTGGTTTGAATGTTATGGGTGCCATGAGACTTGAAAACTTAATGTTTCAGGGTTACGGCGCTGTGTATCTGTTCTAGGTAGAGGTTACCACTTAAATGAATAAGTCATTCTTTTATGGGACAATGTATACGATTCTATAATAAAGTTCCCAATGTTATCCGAGATTTGCCTGTTAAAAAGTTTAAAATTACTATTAAAACTAAACTCTGTCAAAAAGGTTATAACAAAATTTCAGATTACTTGTAGGATAAAACAGCTTGGGACTGATCACTCCAGGATCTATCTATTCGTGTACTAAGATGTCAAAGTGTAGCCCTACTGATACCATTATTATGTTCTCTTTTGTAAGGCAACACACTGGAGCTAATGTTTGTAGTACCTAAGTAAAAACATTGTAAAAACATCTATATAAAAAGAATGGCCCCGAGTTTCTTGCCGCTTCTTCTCGGTAGGCTCTATATATTTTGGAACGCAGCGGTAGTCTTTAAAGTACATTATAATGAAAAATTGACGTTCATGAGTGCGTCTTTGATGCTTAAATTGAATCAATGATTTTGACTTTGACTTTGACTTTGACTAAAACCAGGTAGGACTCGTGTTTGTACAGTCTCTTTATAAAATAAAAAAGTAATATATAGAAAATGGAATGGGATATATTTATATGCAACGAAATTAGTAACGTTCGGAACAAAGTAACGTAAACATAAAACAATCCTAACGCAGCAAGCGATGTTCTTTCATTGAAACCGTATTTTACCATCACATCTCTCTTTTTTAGAAAGAATTATCAATACACAATAGGTAACAGACACGTGCTGGCTTTTTGTGGTATTCTACCTACTTATACTACACTGAAGTAAACGCAATTCACACAAGTGTAAATCAAATTTCATAACCAAGGTCTTTCATAATCGGAGTCCTTCCTATCCAAGGTCGAATGGTAATCATTTTTTATTGTGGAATACCACTCGCGTAGCGTGTTGGAATCCTTATTAGCTGTTGGGCGGCACTTAACGACCACTTCCGTTATATTGCTTTAGCGTTGCTTCTACGGCGTAGTGGCTACGATATTGCTACGACATTGCGCTGGTATGTGACACGGACATTTCGTCCGAGGTTAGGTTTGTATTACCTAGGCTCATTTATTGTTATATTTGTTCATTGTTATACGAGGAGTTATTAAATTTCTAGTGTACTATGGACACATGCAAATGTATGAATAGGACTAGACATGACAAGTGTCAAAACAAACGCCAGTCACATTTTTTTCATAGATAGGCTTGTGTTATCATTCACAGCTTACGTGAACCATGAGCCGAAAATGGATTGCGTGTCCTTAGAAGATATTTTGTAATGAATATGTTTCTTCTAAATTGAACCCAAACACTGTACTGTGTACTGTGTGTGTGTAAACACACAGTACACTTTCATCGGAATTTCAAGCTAGATTCCCTATTTTCTGCATTAATATCATAAGTTTTATAATACAAATAGATGAGGTGGGCAATTATCTTGTCTAATTTCAAGCTCCACGTCTCTCCATCAGGGTCGCTAAACCTGGAATCATTTAAAATCACCCGGCTGTTTACCAGCCACGGAGTTGTAGTCACCTCATAACATAGTTTTTTAGTCAGTTCATATTAATTTAGCTTCTGATCGTGCATTTGTTTGTAAGTAAAAAATAAATGTACGACAGGTACTTAAAATAAAAACGAAATAAACATAAGCACAATGATGCTTGCAAACTTCTTTTTGGAAGCAGAATTCATCTTGAATGGTGATGGTACTCTTACCAAGAAAGACTGAGTAGAAAAATGCTAAGTACTACCTATCTTACCTAACTGGCACAATCCAGTTTAAGCTGGTCTATGCCCTTTTCGTACATAGGCGATTCAGCCTTCATTCTATAACAATTGGTTAAGAACAACTGCCGCTCGAGACTTTAAAATTCTCATTCCTATAGGAGCTGCCGTATATTATAACGTTTTATGATATAAAGTAATTAAATATAAAATATTTTTTTACTAGTCTAGCACATTTTCAAAGTACTCTATAAAGGAAAAATAGTGATGAAAAGAACATTGAATTCAATCAGTGTTCCACATCACGGATCCAATCTGATTTATCTCCGTACGGCCTCGACTTGACAAATTAAATCCGGCTGTGTTAATTTGACACTCGTTTGTTTTTGGTACATTTTTGTTTCTACTTGGAGGCAAAAAGTCGTAGTGGAATATAGCATGGATTCCACGTGAGCAGGACAATGCCTATTCACGGGTTGACAGAATGTAGTATGCTTATATTATTATTACTGACAAGTTAATGAACCATTCTAATGGTTGAACATAATTTAAAATGTTACCCATTTAATCCGTTTAAAATTTTTTTTCAGTCATCCATAAATCACTTACTTAATCAATTACCTATATTAATAGTTCTACACTGTGTAATTTTAAGTTCGTAATTTTACACAGTATGACCAAAACAGAATACGCAATAAATAATATATAAGTATAAATAATATTAATAAATAATACAATTTATTTTCGTGTATCATAAATCATAATCAGCCTATTTTGTTCCAACTCCTGGGACTCGAGCCTTTCTTTCAGAGAGGAGTTGGGCAATAATCCACCACGCGGGCCCAGTGCGGATTGATGGATAGGCTAGTGGCCAACCCATGTCGAAGTTTCCAGGCCGCCCGAAGGCCCTCAACATAGCCTAACTGTTGTCCTAAGACAAACAACCGGGACCGACGGCTTAACGTGCCCTCCGAAGCACGGAAACGCTCAGTTGAATAATGCCACTAGCGGTCCAAGTCCTGACCGCAGCAAGTGTTGCTTAACTTGTTGATCGGTTAAGGTCGCCAAGTCGAAATCCGCTACGAGCGCTTCCTACATTATATACGAGCGCATTTCGTATATAATTAATATTGATTGAAAGTGTAGTACGTAACGTAACAAAAATAAATCTCGTTCTAAAATAACCACTTGACTAATTATTAATAATAATAATAATAATATAACACCACACTAACAATTTGAATGATAATTTTAATAAAAAAAATAAAAAATAGATTTGGCTGACAAATTAAATCTTATAGAACTTGAACTGCGTTGACAGTTATTTTGGTCTTCTTCATTTAAAAAAAATGTAAACAAGACACCTGCTTTGAGAAAAAAAAGTCATACTCTTTTTTTAATAGTTTAATTGCTTAAGGCCTAATAGCATAATATTTATATGAAATACAATACTTAACGTAAATTATCTGAAAAAAAAACGATGCCAATACGTCATTTAATAACTACTTGAGAAATTACATTATTTTATTGGTTAGGTTCCTCTGTGCTGAAATGGTCAACGCGCCTGACACTGCATCTGAAGACGTGGGTTAGACTCCCGTCCAAAGTAACCATTTTTCTTTCATAGTTATTATTTTTTATAATAATATTATAACGCGAATGTTTGGATGGATGAAGGTTTATTATTCAATCACGCCAACCACGGCTAAATGGATATGGATGAAATTTGGTACATGTAGGATACTTTTCATAATCATCATCACGCGGGTGAAACCACGGGGCGCAGCTAGTAAATTTGTAATAGATTGAATGTCATATTTATAACTCAAACACTCAAAAACAGCTGACCAGATTTGAATGAAATTCGCTGTGTAGATATGAGGCATCATCCTGCACCAAGCAGCTGAAATCGCGGGGCGCAATCATCCATTGATTACTATCTGAGTAAGTCGATACGACACCAATTCAATTGTTTAAAGTACTTGCCGATCCCTATTCGTTAGTAGCTATGCCTCTGTAAGGTTGTACTTCACTTTCAAGATCTTCTACAGTGCTTTTCAAACTTATAAACATTAGTACTCGTACAATGCTTTCTGGAAGAATACCCGAATATCCATCGCCTAGTCATCATCATCTCAGCCGTAGGACGTCCACTGCTGAACATATGCCTCCCCCATGATTTTCCAAAAGGACCGGTTGGAAGCGGCCTGCATCCAACGTCGTCCTGCGACCTTCCTCAGTTCGTCTGTCCACCGTGTCGGTGGACGACCTACGCTGCGCTTGCCGGTACGTGGTCTCCACTCCAGAACCTTTCGGCCCCATCGGCCATCTGTTCTGCGTGCTATGTGCCCTGCCCACTGCCACTTCAACTGGCTAATCTTCTGAGCTATGTCGGTGACTTTCGTTCTTCTACGGATCTCCTCATTTCTGATTCGATCATCGCCCAGTACTCGTAATATATTGTCTATCAAAGCAATTTAAGGTGAAAATAATTAGGCAATAACTCTCTCTGATCGCTCGTCCAGCCACCAGCTCCGTCGTAACCTTCCGGTAATTATTTCGAATGGTTTTATTACCGAGCCATATTTTAGCCTCAGTCATAATTATGTTAATGGCGATCATTAAATATACGTGGAAAGTCGGCCCTTTTTATTTGGGAAATGAATTCGCTTACCGAACTTACCAGCTTTTTTTTATTTTGCCAACACGCTTCAGATATTATAGCTTTTCATTCCACAAATGTATTCGAGTAATATTGATTTCACATATATTTTTTATCTTGTTCAACAATAGTCAAATGTTTTCATATTATACACGCAAAACACTATTTGCGCTTTATTAGGGAATGGCAACGAGCGAAAAAATATCAGGCGTTTCATATAGGTATATACAACTTACAAAACAGGGGATCATCGCAACTCTAAATATTTTCTTGGTCTATCTATTTTCGGTATGTAAAATAGATGAGGCGCTAGAATAAACACAAGGCTACGTTCCGGGAAGGACCGAAATCACTCGCGGCGCTCGATACGTCATCACTGACGTCACCGAAAACGCTCACGCCGCGCTCACAACGCTCGCGGATCTTAGGTGGGTCTACGTGATCATTGCGAGCTGTCACTATCAACCAAAGGGAACGGCAAACCGGGGCGCGAGCAGCGAGAGCAGTTGTGAGCGTTGACGGCGCTTCCCGGAACGCACCCATAGCGTACTTTTTATCATCACCACGGGGCCCAGCTAGCCTATATATATATATATGATAACTCCTATTTGTCCGGTGGGCCTAGCACCAATAACTGCGTAAGTGTAATGTAACGTGACATTCACATGAAAATACAAACTCTAATTTATCTAGGGCAACTGTAACACAGATAACTCATAGTTTCTACGCCGAAGCGTGACGCGTTGACACTTACGATACAAATACTTTTTTCATTTTGTTTGTGCAACGGCCTCAGCCGTGCGATTCTCTAAGAGTTTGCTCTTAGAGAATCGCACGGCTGGTCACGCTATAGCTTGAGAACGGCTTTACCGATTTCATCTATCTTTTATAATTAATATTTAGTATAAGGCTTTACATTAAAAAAATAAGAAAAGTAGTTTATAGCGCGGCCGAAGGCCGAGCCTACCACGCGAAAGCAGTCACGGGCAGTCGCTAGTTGTATATAATTCAACCAGGTTATATCTTTATATTTCTGCAGAGAATTGTATCAAATCTTAGGCATTTAATTTTTAGCCACTGCACCTTATTGCCGTTTTCATCCTTGTTTGTGTTTTTTATGAACATCTCGTTTATTGCTTTTACATCAAGCATATCTTTATAAAATAATTCATGAACATTGTATGGTGGTGCAGAATTCTTGTGTCGCTTGGATCTTGCTCGCAACATTATGGATTTCCAATCGATCATGGAGTATATTGATTCATGTCTCTGTTCTTTTTCTATAGCACTATGCATGGAGTCTACCTCCATATGGGTATGCCCACTTTCCAAATATTTTTGTTCAAATACCTCTAAGGTATTATCTGATCGCTGAATCAAATGAAGGAGAAATGCTGCTATAAATTGATTGCGGTTCTGACCAGCACACGTATCACTATACATTGTGATTTCTTTGACAGTATCAGGAATTTGTGAGATCCACCAATTAATAGCTGTTGCTATCTCAACACTACCACGTTTCCCATTAGTTTCATTCCATAAAATGCAATAGGCATCGTTTGGAGGTTTCGCTGTATAGATTGTATAATTCTGCACGTTTAGTTTTCTAGTATAGTATAACACACCAATCCCACTGACCGGAATTTGTAAAGTAGATTGCATATCCGCTGTAACTACTAAATAGGTGGGGTCGCTGGTAGATCGCACTTTGTCTGCTTGTTTGGCTGCCTGACATTCATTCTTTCTCGCAATATGGGTATCGTATTCTTCTTTTAAGTCTTCCATTCGACCGGAGCCATCATATCGTGAACATGTTAGACACAAATCTTTTTTCGGCTTGAAAAAAGACAAATTGAACTGGGTGCCAAAAACACGTTTATAAACGAAGAGAGAACATGGTATTTTTCCTTCAGATTGAAGTTTTTCTTTGTATAGTTCATACATTTTTTGGATGGATAATTTGCAGTCTAAGTACTGCCTTTTGGATTTCTTTCGGCAATAATGGGACTCGAGTCGCGGAAAGCTATTAATATGATCAATTATTTGCTGTTCCGAATCTGGATTTGTTTTATTTATAGGCGTTTGACATCCACGTTTATCTTGACCTTTATAGGTCCCAACGTCGTCCTTGTTTTTCAACGCCTCATTAACAGGTCCATTGGAAATGCAGAGTGTTTTTAAAAAAAAATCCTTACAGACACGATGTTGTACACCGGCTTTCTCAAAGTGGTACCCGTAATTAACTGTTCTGTGTTTGTCATCGGGGATGCCAACTTTTATTCTCTTAATGGGTATTGTTGTTATTTTGGACAGCAAATATTGTTTCTGTGACGAAAAGTTACCAATTTTCCAATACGACTTACAAATTTTATTGCGGTCTGATTCATCAAATATGCTTGTGCATTTATATCGACATTTGATTTGGCATTTTACGGGCTTCGGGTGCTTAGCTTGCATTAGTCTTCCTTTTTTATCTTCATAAGGCAAACAATTGTACATGTTCTTTTTAGAAATATTCTTCTTCCATTGACTCGGGTCACTTTTTTTCCAGCGTTTTGGTTTAGGTTCCACGTCCTGGTTAATTTGAGATGCAATAGAGTGGGCACTCCCTGAAGTAGATTGTTTAATAACTGTTGAGTTTCCAATATCAGTACTATCATTTGATGAAGTTGATATTCGTAATGAATGATTTTTCATGTAGGGTTCCTCATCGCTATTTGGGATCCATGAATTACTTGAGTCGTCGGCGAATGGATCTGGCCGTGGAGAAGAACTTAACGGTTCAATACCACTTATGTTTGAGGATGGGTAATCTGAATTCTGAGAACTGCATGAAGGAAAATTTTGTAAATTTTCTTCTACTATATCTTCTAGAGTCAATAAATCGTTCGGATCATTCGTTTGTAGAGGGGCTGACTTTGGTGGCTCTATGCTTGGCAGATCCTTTTGAAGTTGAATACTTTGTGGGGCGGATTCACAAAATTTGTTATCATCAAAAAAACAATCCACGCTATCATTTTGACGTATCTGTAAAATAAGAGAACGCGATCTCAAAATAACGACAAGTTTTAAAAATTATTAAGGAAGTGCCCAAACCATGAGAGGGAAAACAAACGCCAGTCACATTTTTTTCATAGATAGGCTTGTGTTATCATTCACAGCTTACGTGAACCATGAGCCGAAAATGGAGTGCGTGTCCTTAGAAGATATTTTGTAATGAATATGTTTCTTCTAAATTGAACCCAAACACTGTACTGTGTACTGTGTGTATGTACACACACATTACACAGTACAGTGTTTGGGTGTTGTGTTGTGTTGTATGTCTACACACACAGTACACTTTCCTCGGAATTTCAAGCTAGATTCCCTATTTTCTGCATTAATATCATAAGTTTTAGATAACAAATAGATGAGGTGGGCAATTATCTTGCCTAATTTCAAGCTCCACGTCTCTCCATCAGGGTCGCTAAACCTGGAATCATTTAAAATCACCCGGTTGTTTACCAGCCACGGAGTTGTAGTCACCTCGTGACAGTTTTTTAGTCAGTTCATATTAATTTAGCTTCTAATCGTGCATTTGTTAGTAAGTAAAAAATATATGATTTATAAGTACTTAAAATAAAAACGAAATAAACATAAGCACAATGATGCTTGCAAACTGCTTTTTGGTAGCAGAACTCATCCTGAATGGTGATGGTACCCTAACCAAGAAAGACTGAGTAGAAAAATGCTAAGTACTACCTATCTTACCTAACTGGCATCATCCAGTTTAAACTGGTCTATGCCCTTTTCGTACATAGGCGATTCAGCCTTCATTCTATAACAATTGGTTAAGAACAACTGCCGCTCGAGACTTTAAAATTCTCATTCCTAGAGGAGCTGCCGTATATTATAACGTTTTATGATATAAAGTAATAATATTTTTTTTACTAGTCTAGCACGTTTTCGAAGTACTCTATTAAGGAAAAATAGTGATGAAAAGAACATTGAATTCAATCAGTGTTCCACATCACGGGTCCAATCTGATTTATCTCCGTACGGCCTCGACTTGACAAATTAAATCCGGCTGTGTTAATTTGACACTCGTTTGTTTTTGGTATATTTTTGTTTCTACTTGGAGGCAAAAAGTCGCAGTGGAATATAGCATGGATTCCACGTGAGCAGGACAATGCCTATTCACGGGTTGACAGAATGCTTTTATTATTATTACTGACAAGTTAATGAACCATTCTAATGGTTGAACATAATTTAAAATGTTACTCATTTAATCCGTTTACAATTTTTTTTCAGTTATCCATAAATCACTTACTTAATCAATTACCTATATTAATATTTTTACACTGTGTAATGTTAAGTTCGTAATTTTACACAGTATGACCAAAACAGAATACGCAATAAATAATATATAAGTATAAATAATAATAATAAACAATACAATTTATTTTCGTGTATCATAAATCATAATCAGCCTATGTTGTTCCGACTCCTGGGACTCGAGCCTTTCTTTCAGAGAGGAGTTGGGCAATAATCCACCACGCAGGCCCAGTGCGGATTGATGGATAGGCTAGTGGCAAACCCATGTCGAAGTTTCCAGGCCGCCCGAAGGCCCTCAACATAGCCTAACTGTTGACCTAAGACAAACAACCGGGACCGACGGCTTAACGTGCCCTCCGAGGCACGGAAGCGCTCAGTTGAATAATGCCACTAGCGGTCCAAGTCCTGACCGCAGCAAGTGTTGCTTAACTTGTTGATCGGTTAAGGTCGCCAAGTCGAAATCCGCTACGAGCGCTTCCTACATTATATACGAGCGCATTTCATATATAATTAATATTGATTGAAAGTGTAGTACGTAACGTAAATAGCCGAACTCATACCAGCTTTATATGCCATAAATAAATCTCGTTCTAAAATAACCACTTGACTAATTATTATTAATAATAATAATAATAATATAACACCACACTAACAATTTGAATGATAATTTAAATAAAAAATAGATTTGGCTGATAAATTAAATCTTATGATCTATCTTGACCTGCGTTGACAGTTATTTTGGTCTTCTTCATTTAAAACAATTGTAAACAAAACACCTGCTTTGAGAAAAAAGTCATACTCTTTTTTTAATAGTTTAATTGCTTAAGGACTAATAGCATAATATTTATATGAAATACAATACATACCGTAAAATATCTGAAAAAAAAACGATGCCAATACGTCATTTAATAACTATACTAGAGAAATTACATTATTTTATTGGTTAGGTTCCTCTGTGCTGAAATGGTCAACGCGCCTGACACTGCATCTGAAGACGTGGGTTAGACTCCCGTCCAAAGTAACCATTGTTCTTTCATAGTTATTATTTTTTATAATAATATTATAACGCGAATGTTTGGATGGATGAAGGTTTATTATTCAATCACGCCAGAACGGCTAAATGGATATGGATGAAATTTGGTACATGTAGGATACTTTGCATAATCATCATTACGCGGGTGAACCCACGGGGCGCAGCTAGTAAATTTGTAATAGCTTGAATGTCATATTTATAACTCAAACACTCAAAAACAGCTGATCAGATTTGAATGAAATTTGCTGTGTAGATATGAGGCATGATCCTGCACCAAGCAGCTGAAATCGCGGGGCGCAATCATCCATTGATTACTATCTGAGTAAGTCGATCCGACACCAATTCAATTGTTTAAAGTTTTTGCCGATCCCTATTCGTTAGTAGCTATGCCTCTGTAAGGTTGTACTTCACTTTCTAGATCTTCTACAGTGCTTTTCAAACTTATAAACATTAGTACTCGTACAATGCTTTCTAGAAGAATACCCGAATCTCCTATTCATCATCATCATCACCTCAGCCGTAGGACGTCCACTGCTGAACATAGGCCTCCCCCATGATTTTCCAAAAGGACCGGTTGGAAGCGGCCTGCATCCAACGTCGTCCTGCGACCTTCCTCAGGTCGTATGTCCACCGTGTCGGTGGACGACCTACGCTGCGCTTGCCGGTACGTGGTCTCCACTCCAGAACCTTTCGGCCCCATCGGCCATCTGTTCTGCGTGCTATGTGCCCTGCCCACTGCCACTTCAACTGGCTAATCTTCTGAGCTATGTCGGTGACTTTCGTTCTTCTACGGATCTCCTCATTTCTGATTCGATCATCGCCTAGTACTCGTAATATATTGTCTATCAAAGCAATTTAAGGTGAAAATAATTAGGCAATAACTCTCTCTGATCGCTCGTCCAGCCACCAGCTCCGTCGTAACCTTCCGGTAATTATTTCGAATGGTTTTATTACCGAGCCATATTTTAGCCTCAGTCATAATTATGTTAATGGCGATCATTAAATATACGTGGAAAGTCGGCCCTTTTTATTTGGGAAATGAATTCGCTTACCGAACTTACCAGCTTTTTTTTAATTTTGCCAACACGCTTCAGATATTATAGCTTTTCATTCCACAAATGTATTCGAGTAATATTGATTTCACATATATTTTTTATCTTGTTCAACAATAGTCAAATGTTTTCATATTATACACGCAAAACACTATTTGCGCTTTATTAGGGAATGGTAACGAGCGAAAAAATTTAAGGCGTTTCATATAGGTATATACAACTTACAAAACAGGGGAGCATCGCAAATCTAAATATTTTCTCTGTCTATCTATTTTCGGTATGTAAATAGATGAGGCGCTAGAATAAACACAAGTCTACGTTCCGGGAAGGACCGAAATCACTCGCGGCGCTCGATACGTCATCACTGACGTCACCGAAAACGCTCACGCCGCGCTCACAACGGTCGCGGATCTTAGGTGGGTCTACGTGATCATTGCGAGCTGTCACTATCAACCAAAGGGAACGGCAAACCGGGGCGCCTGCAGCGAGAGCAGTTATGAGCGTTGACGGCGCTTCCCGGAACGCACCCATAGTGTACTTTTTATCATCACCACGGGGCCCAGCTAGCCTATATATATATGATAACTCCTATTTGTCCGGTGGGCCTAGCACCAATAACTGCGTAAGTGTAATGTAACGTGACATTCACATGAAAATTCAAACTCTAATTTATCTAGGGCAACTGTAACACAGATAACTCATAGTTTGTACGCCAAAGCGTGACGCGTTGACACTTACGATACAAATACTTTTTTCATTTTCTTTGTGCTACGGCCTCACCCGTGCGATTCTCTAAGAGCAAACATCGTTGCATCTTTGACAACATCCGTGAAACAAATGACGACATGACAAGAACCGTTTGAAAAACAACCATATGTACAAAGGCTATATCTCAATAAGTATTTGACATCGGTGAGCTCGTCGACGAGCAAATAGACGAATCATTAGAGAATCGCATGGCTGGTCACGCTATAGCTTGAGAACAGCTTTACCGATTTCATTTAACTTTTATAATTAATACTTAGTATAAGGCTTTACATTAAAAAAATAAGAAAAGTAGTTTATAGCGCGGCCGAAGGCCGAGCCTACCACGCGAAAGCAGTCGCGGGCAGTCGCTAGTTGTATATATAATTCAACCAGGTTAGATCTTTTTATTTCTGCAGAGAATTGTAGGAACCCTGTAAGAAATGAGAGCTAAGCAACGGATCAGCACTATATATGTGCTGATACTATCCGTAGGGATAGCACACGGAGAGTATTAACATAATACAAGCTTAATAATGACGTCAGTACCTATATCTAACAGCAATGAGCTAACAAACACAGTATAATAGTTAGTTATCTAACTATATTCTACGGCATATACATATATGTTTTCTATCACTATGAACTTTCCTCGTCTTCGCGTTTGCATTTCGTCTTTCTCAATGTACTTGGGTTAGATATAAAGTAGTTCCTTCCACCGCCGGGATGCTAGCATTAGTCATTAGTTTTTATAGTTTAAAAAAAACATTGGTGTTGTAAACCAAAACTATGAATTTTTCATTAAAAACTCCAAAGGAAAAGAAACTTCTTTATCTCGTAATAGGCAATTATACCTGACTTACTAGGTGGTGTGCCTTTGTTGTTAGAAGCCGTCTTGGTAGATACCACCGCATTGCCAGATTTTCTACCGCGAAGCATTAGTGCTCAAGCATTATTGTGTTAGGGTAGCCAGCGAAACTACTGGGTGAAATAGATTTTAAAACCAGTGTCTCATGGTGACAAACTACAGTTCTAAGCTTTGGGTACCACTGCAACTGTCATTGGCAAACGTATATGCTAACAATCAGGCGCATAGCTTGCCTGTCTCTTCACTATTTTGTTTTATTTTTTGTAGTTTTAGGAGAAGTACAAGCACAAAGCCCACCTGTAGGCAAAGCAAGAATAACTGCGTTAGTGTAACGTTACGTCCCGTTCACGTGAAAAAGTACAAACTGCAATGTATCTATGGCAACGGTGTTAGATAATTCAAAGTTTGTATTGTTTTTTTTTAAATTTTCTTCCACACTGCAGACTCTTTGGTCCGTACCTTTTAGTTATTTTTTTTATTTTACATTTTCATGAAGATTCGTTCTCCAAACATCACAATAAACATTCTTAAGCTGTGGTGGAAATTGCTTAAAAACTAAAGTGAGGCCATTTTTTTTTTATAAATACATAAATCTTATTGCTAGTGATATTTCTTGCCGTATCCTTTTTAACATAGCCTTCACGATCACGTCATTTCGGTCTTTTATCGCCATTTTGACATTATACTATATGATTCGATATTCGGATGCTTTAATCGCCCGCCTGACGAATTCGCCAATCGCGTCCGAGCTGTCGTCTGCAAAGTACTTGCATCTGCCTGAGTGTTGTGACACTGCCACCATTGCATGAGAGACGCTGTCTCGGAGTTTCGTGACTTGCTCCTTCGTCTGGATCGATAATTCATAGTTAGTACGCCGAAGCGTGAAGCTATAAGATGATATGAACACTTTTTCGCAAATTGTGGTCTGGTGTGAAGTGGAAACCGCTACCTCAAACAAAAGACCTCGTCATTAGTGACGACCTGCACTGCGCCCGTTACTCATTAAGTCAAATACATTAAGTTGTTGAGGCCTATGTGCTCAATTCACCGGCAACCTTTAAACTAAAAAAAATAAATTTTTAAACAGTGTATAACACGGTATTACGAACCTTACTGCGGTAGAAGCAGATATGGTGGCAGCGCTTCCCCAGATGTACTGATTCACAAAGAGTTCTGCTGCTCTAAAATAAACATAATTTAAAAAAGAAAATAGTTTCAGTTTCTGCAAAAACGTTGCAAACATACTAAAAAGGTACAGTGAGGCGCGGCAACAGACGAGCGTTGTTGACACACTTTAGTCGTTCTAACTCGTTTTCCTTACGGCTTTGACTTGCACAGGATTATTTGAATTTTTCATTTCCTCTCAATGTTTCTCAGGGTCTTTTATGTTACTAACGACTACTACGACTAAACCAAGTCCTGGTGACCTCGATGCTATATAATAACTATTATTTAACCTGTGCCATGAATATAAAAAATACTAGTACACTTTAACAATACTGGACTTTGATATACAACGAGTAGGAACCAGCAGGTCTATTTTGTATCTCAGTTGATAACAAATGTTGAATCAAATTTTGAAAAATAGCGACTCTATTTCAGTTTTGACAACTCCAGTAAGCAAAAATGTTAGTAAGTTGGTGACTGGAGCTGACAAAAGTGACATAGAGCCGCCGTTTTTTACGATTGCAATCAACATTTGTTAGCAACTGAGATACACAATAGCCCTGCTCAGATCAAGTAATAATTATACGGCCTATTTATACCTACCACTGATTTAAACTTTACCAAAATGAATGCTTTATTTTCTACTAACTATACATATTATTATGCGACCTTACAAAAAACACTACATAACTTTAAATGACGTTATTTAGTACTGCACAATGGAAAATGTTCTGCGCCACACTACATGACGTTAATTAAATGTAAGCAACGTTAAGGCGCGCTCGTACCCTGAATAAAGAAAAAGCAGAATTTTTAAACACCCAGTGTAACGAAACAGATCGATAGTATATTATGAATAAAATATAAAGGTTAGAAAAGGAATAGGAAAAGAGTAATAACCGAATAGAATTCATAAATATAACTCTCTTTCAGCAGAAAAAAAACCTGAATAGGTCCACAAAAATAAACTTTGACGTCCAAAGTCTCAGAATTTTCAAGGATAACATTATAATTTTTTTAGGTTATACTTAGCCAACGTATAGTACTAAAGTAATAACCAGCAGTTTTTTCAATTGTGTTAGTATGTATCGAAAAATATAAAGAAAACGTACAAAATTAACGCATTTTCGCATTACATCGTCCAATCTAACAAGCGATTTTCAACCTTACGTAAAGCATCGTAAATTATTTTAAAATTGGGGTTGGACCGCGTCTTAAGGCAAGTTTTAAAGTGACGCTTACCGTCAGCGCGGTTGGTAAGCGCGGCCGAATTACTGCCGTCAGTGTCTGGGCCATTTCCGTGCGTGTCAAAGTCAAAGTCAAAGTCAAAATCAAAATCAAAGTCAAAATCAAAGTCAAAGTTAAAGTCAAAATTATTTATTCAATTTAGGCATCAATGACGCACTTATGAACGTCAACTTATCATTATAATGTACGTTAAAGACTACTGCCGCGTTCCAAAATATATAGAGCCTACCGAGAAGAAGCGGCAAGAAACTTGGGGCCATTATTTTTTTATAGTTGTTTACAACGTTTCTTCTTAGGTACTACAAATATTACATTTTATGGCTGGCAGAGTGACAGCTTGCCAGAAGTGGAGTATTCCAAATATATTTGTCTTCTATATAATGTCGGACCTTATAATAAGCTTTTTTTACTAAAACGTTTTTTACAGTCAACTTGAATTTGCCCTCTGTGAGCTCAGTTTTGGTACGAGTATGTAACGATACTGGAGACGCAAAGCTCGTGGCCCACGATGCTTACCAACCGTGCTGGTGAAAGCATAAAACCACACTTATAAGTAAGGACGCTCGTTCATATGTTTATGTTTCAGGCTTTAATAGTTATTTCGTTGACCGGTCTAGTCGTGCTTCCAGGAAATGTATTGTTTGGTGGACCGTGCAGCCTACGTAACAATGTATTTCCTGGAATCACTGGTAAAGGCAAAAGATGCTAAAGCAATAAAATCGGCAGTGGCAGATTCCCACACCTTGAGAAGATCCAGCTGTGAAAACTATTGCACAGTTTCCGCAAAGGATCGTGGGTTGTTTCAAATTTAATTAAAATCCTTTCTTGGAAGTAGAGCCCCGAGCCCAAGGGGTGTTAACCCATCAGAAAATTCATCAACGAGAATCATAATAGCAAGTTCCTGCTTCATATTTACAACTGATTAACTAAACTAAACTAAATAACAATAGATGCTTGAAAACTAGTCCTATATTGTTATTTCGTTGCAATTCGAAGGCGAAAGCCATAAGTGTTAATTATTAGTTACTGATATATGCACGTGACTTTGTCCGTACGGTTCTCACGATGTCTTAGGGAATATTATTCTTTCATGAAAAAGTGCCTTATGTATTATAAACCATCTCCACTCCAGATTTCAGTCAAATCCATTCAGCCAATTTTTCGTATTTGAGTAGCGAGCCTCCAAGCTTACAAACTCTCACATTTATAATATTTGTAGGATATAAATAATCACTCCATTACATTCCGACTGCTGGGACTCGAGCTTTCTTCTCAGAGAGGTGTTGGACTATAATCCACCACGCGGGCCCAGTACGGCTTGGTGGCTTAGTAGGATTACCAACATGTACTCTCTCGAAGATAAAACTGATAATATACAAAAAAAAGATTACTGATTGACTGAATGACATGACGTTCAAAGTTTCTACATTAAAATAATGTTCCTTGGCTTGCTTACATACTTTATTAACTTTAATTTGAGCATTATAAGTATTTAAGAATGTTGACATAGGGATGGAAAGATTATATTTAAAGCGTTACATCTATATATGTACAACATTCTTGTAAATAAATAATTTTAATTGGCAATAACCCATTTTTCTAGGATCAGGTGAACTGCTAGAAATGAAAAACCCTGATCCACCTATCCGTTACTACTTTGTAACAAAGTAATAAACTAGGCAATAGCGAGTTAACTTTCTAAATTAACCGACAGCAAGCTCGTAAAAGTGCATAACATTTTAATCAAATTGGTACATACCTTGCAAGCAAAGTCTTGAACTCTCCCTCAGTCTCGAATAGAAAGAAGAAGTGTGTTCCAAATATGTCACACGTTATATTGTTATAATTCTGAACCATACAAGAGATTTTGTAATCAAACAGGAAAATCTTGCTCTTATTTCTCAAAAGGCACTGACGTAAAATTTTACCTACTTCTGGCAGTGAAACAATACAAAAATAATGGCAGGCCACTCCCAAATCCATCAAGAAATTGAAGACGGGAAAATTGTTATAACGCAACTAAAGTCTGGGCAAACCTAAACGACGATCGTCAATGTGAAGTGGAAAACGTTGCGAACACATAATGACGAGATGGTTTATTAAATATTAAAACCAACTTTACTCTCGTAATTAGCCGACGTTATCGACCTAGGTTTCGGGCATGTCCGATAAATATGTGTGAAACTCACGAGAATTTTCAAACTAAAATAGCTAGACGAGATAGTTCATATAGCAACTGTTGCGTAACTAATAATTACATGCAGTTTCAACTACAAACTTATCTAAATTTTTTGAAGAATGGGCTTATCCGGATTCCCTCTACCGCCACAAAATTTACAGTAACTGACCGTAATTCGCGGGTAGAGAGTGCTCAGCCCTAAGTCGGTTGCTAGCACAGAAAGCATATCGCGAGTTCTTTAAAGGAGCATTTCACTGCAAGGAGAGGAGTTTCCTACTACGTAGTTAAACGGATCTATCATGCGAAAAATAGTTTACCTTCAGAGTCGCAATTGCTGAAGTGGGTGTGTCCAGTCCAAATCCTTAGTCGACATAGGTAGGTATCATTTTTCATAGTCCAATATTTTGGCGTGGCGATAAATCAACCGACCAAATGTTGGTTTTGCTTGAACACTTGTCTTTCTATTTTAGCCTTGTTTGGACGTGGGCGGGGTAAAATATTGTATCTGTATTTTTATGGTACTATGGCAATTGCGCAATGTGAAATGTATATCTACATAAATTTGCTTACAGATTTTTGTTTACTTTTTGAATGAAGTATTTTATTTTATCCGTGTAAGTGACCATCGTCATCTTCAGTCTACACTATTTTCCGTTGGGTTATCTGATGATGACTGATACTGATTAGTATGTTCTCTTTTATAAGGCAACACATTGGGGCTAAAAATAAACATGTCATAAATATTAAGAAATTGGCGATAAAAAATATTAAATAGACAAGCCCGCTGAGTATCTTGCCGGATTTTCACAGTCGTGGGTCGCGTTCTGATCAGGTTGTAGATTTAAGTAAAAATAAATGTAAAATGACAATTTGTAAGTGCCCTCGTAGGCCTATACAGAATAAATGATTTGATTTCATTTGATTCGATTTCATTTGATTTACTGGTCAAACATATAACTCTCGTTTTTGCTTCGCTGTAATCCGGTAGTAACTCAACAAGCAACATTGAATCAAATAATATTTGATTCATGATTGGCTGATATAACATAATAATATGTTATATATGTACTCAAGAATCATGTAGCTTACTTGGCGAAAGATTTTTGTAATCTGTTAAGTATTTTTTGAGTTTATCTATTACGAACAAACAACCAAAAATTTCCTATTTATGATTAGTGTGTATGTGGATAATATCAATTGACAAAATGGGCAAGTCGTTGTATATGAATTACCAAAGTCTGTCAATGATAGACAATAATAGTCAGATCTTAAAACTAAAGTGCCACTGCACTACGGTTTTGCAGTGCGACACTGGTTTTGGAGTCTCATTTCCCCAGCAATTTCACGTGTTGACTTGTTACCGTGGCCCTCAATTGCTTTTCTTTGATGGTGAGCCATCTGGCTGAAACAGTTGCAGTGCTCTTGATGCTTAACTGCTGGTGCCTCAAGCAAGCAAGCTTCTGAGTCGCAATGTATTGAAAGGTATCGCAGTTTTTAAACTAAAAAGCAAATGTCGAAAACAACCTATCACCCAGAAATTGAACTTGCTATAGTAGGTACCTTCCAAATTTGTGTTTTATGTTTACTACACTTGGAAATAGAATATCGGGCGCTGCGTCGATGACTGTTAAGTAGGACTCATGCACAATAGGCCTGTCTTCTTATAAAACAAAGCTTCTAAGAGCAATTGAGAACCGCTTCTTCAGTCAGCATTCAACTTAACCCGAAAATCAACCAGAACAATAAACACACAGATATGCTAAGCTTCAGAACTACTTACAGACTGTGGTACCTACTAAAATAAGACGATCTAGCACAAGAGGCCTCTCAACTGAACATTTATTTCCACTTTGCCACTTTAGCTGGATAATTATAGTAAGTAAATTATAATAGTAAGTAATACGGAAAACTTATATTTATATAAAATTAGTTAATAAACATTTATGCATTTATATTTAATGCATGCTATGTGCTTCCTTCAAAAGGTAACACATTTAGTTAAGTTAGAAAAATAAGAGTTCATTGTGTTTGTAATAATGTAGTTATCAATGTGAAGCCTTAATAACTAGATAAATTATTTGTTACTAATCACAACGTTAACGTTAACTTACGATATACGTCTTGTATTTTTCTATAGAATTACTACTTAATTTCGAATCTTGTCTTTTAAACAAACTTTTAACTTCAATCCATGCGCCGTGGTTTGTGTCAGTATTTATAATATTCTCTGTCGAGAAGACACGGAGCTGCCAAATGATACCCAGTACATATTCATTATTTCACATTAATCTTGTCACTAGTATTTGCCTTCGACTTTTTCCGCGTGAATAAATGACACTATTAAGATCAAGTAACTACCGACTCGGGACTAAAACTAAAATTTAAAGTGAATTTTTAATTAAATTTCATTTAAATGTTTCACCGTTTCACCGTAAAGAAGTATTAAACATAATATTCACACTGGCTCACGAGATCATTCACTCACCAACTTTGGTATTATTAATAATGTTTATAATAATGGGTGTACTGTTTGTAAGAAACTAGTATTATGCCTGGCATTAATCTACATATGTTAGTTATCAATACATACAGGCGAATAAATTAAAATGCAGTTATCTTAATTATTTATTCATATTTATTCATTTACTGAATTAACTGAGACAATTGTCAACAGATTATGAGACGAATAAAATTAATAATGAACAGTAGCATAAATGCAATAAATAATTTAAATTAATAACAATATAATATCACAAGAAAACTTTGGTTAAACCTTAGACTTAAATACTACTTTATTCAAACCTGTGTTTATAGGTCGATGTTTACAGATAAGTATATGAATATTCACAATCAAAATCAAGTATATGCTTCAAGGATACGACATTGATAATAAAATGAGATCATTAAAATCACTAAAATAGAGTATGTTATAATATTAAATATATTCTTTGAAATACATTTCATACTTACGTGGTCAATCTAAACAATGATACAAATACCACGACTGATGTATTCTAATAGTTTTGTTGAATAAGATATTCTCTTTTCTCATATCTTTAGAGTTGCTATTTACAATATCAGAAATATGCATGTTTTCAATACGTAATATTATGTTTAAAATATACCGTTATGTTATAAAGTAAATACCTATCATATATAGTATATACCGTCTTTGATAATGAGAATCTTATTATTATTATTTTATCAGTTATCGATTCAATATTACCAAACCACCTCGTTCAATATTATGCACTAATTATCAAAGAGCGTACATACAAACTTAAGTCTTTGGTATGTATGTGTGCGCGGCTGCGCCCACCACTACAGATGTACACTACAGACATGCATTTATAAACCAGTGCAAAGCGAACCAGCGATCGTTTCACTCGTCTTAGCAGTCCCGTATTCACATGTAACAGCGGCGACGAGCTACCCGCAAAAAATAACAAAAGAGTGCGAATTGTCGAATATTTGTGCTCAATTCGTCTTGTATTTTGTCTTGTATACATATTATAGAATCAATAGACACTAAATTATACTTACTATAAAATAGTAACTGTGCCTAATCTGTGCATAGATTAAAAAAATCCAGATAATTTTTTCCAATATGGAGGCAAAAAACATTTTTATTGTTCAACATAAAAAAGTCAATACAGAATGTTGTGAACAGAGAAGTGAAGCCGGTTTTCTAAACTACATGTGTGTGTATCGGTACTGCCATGATAATTCAAATTAAATTAAAAGGATTAAAAAGTATTAATAACTATTAAATTAAGTTAAGTGATAATTAAAACTTCACGTATTGCTTCCACACACCGCGATAGTTCAACTGACGAGTCAAGGCGTAGTTTTGTTGTACGTGTTGTATATAATTACGAGAACGTGTACGTACGTGTGTGTACACGTCGAAGCGTAGTTTTTTCCGGCCTCACAACTCTGTTCACAACATTCTGTCCTGACTTTTTTATTTTGATTGAGTGTTCAACCTTTGCATGTCTGTCTCGTTAAACAGGCATCACGTCACACAAAATCATATTGTAATGTACCTAATTATATTGGAAAATAATTTATCCCGAAAACTTAAAAAGTTCATTAGACATAAAATTAAATATATAAAAGTATAGATAAATAAATATCTTCAATATAATTTTGCTAATGTTAACCTAATAAATTTTTAATGATATAAATTATATAGTAGGTATATGTTTACTGTGGTATACTTTTATTAGATTAATTTTAGTTAAATAGTATAACATTATTATAATGTTCCTTTAAAACAAACTAAAAGTTTAATAATTCTACTTCGTTAATATTAAGTAAAAATACAATCACCCTTTTCATAATGTATTTTTGGAACCCTCATATGTTTGTCCATCAAAACCGTAAAAGATAACACAAGAGGTACAGATCGTATTTAGTTACCTCCTATGAGTGCTTCAGTTTGCAATGTTGTTTTTTAATATCGATGTACTTCATGTGTGCTGATTTATATGCTTATGGCGTAGGAATAATTAATAGTTTATAAACGAGCACAGATTTTAAAAATTATATTCATTAATTATTATCATTAAAGTGCACAGTGTACCAAAACATGAAGATTTTACACAAATTTTCTCAACTCATTCATACAAATATTTAAATTACTTATGCCAAAATGTTATTCAAAACAACTGTGTCGTTTGCCCATGTTAACATAAGAACAAGATGATTTTACAGAAAAGGTTTAAATATATTATATTTGTGTAATTTTCTATAAAAAAGCTTATGTTATTCAGGAGATAATGAAAAATACGGTTTAGACAGTTTTTCCTCAACTAGATTACACAAGGATATTAGATTTTCGTACGCTTCTGTGTTATACTACATAATATTTATTTTGCTACTCGTGCAAATTCTATATTCTATATTAAAGCTCTCGAGAGTAAGTGATAAGACAGCAGCATCTCCGGACTGAAATGGCCGTAGGTACCAAGTTTAAAAGGTTGACACGGTGGGTCGAATCTTGAACCCTAAAAGATCTGCTAATGAGCAGGAAAAAAGTAATGAAAACGGTCGGAGGTTTTTACTTTACCGTACCTATATACTACTACTATACCGTAACGTTGGGTTAACGCTTTTAGATTCCTTCTAGATTCTAGATTTTAAATTCATTATCATCATTAACATTAAAAACAGATCTCTTTTTAATTTGGAAATCGGCAAAACTATTTTCGAACATTTTGTATGCTTTAAAAAGGAGTTTAGTACTAAAGAGGTCAAAGCATAAGCACACTCATACTCATGAATTTAGATTTAGAAGTAATTAATACCAGACACACTTAATGAAATTTCATAAATTGACTAAAATTGATTAATCGTGACTGGCATTACTTCTGAATCTAAATTCATAAGTATGAATGTGCTTACGCTTTGACCTCTTTTTAAAACACATAATATGTTTTTAGATGTTTTTTTGCCGATGGCCGAATTAAAAGTGATCTGTTTTAATTAAACATATATGATAATGATGATAATGAATTTATATTTCAGGTCTTAGATAGTGAGGTATTTTGACTTTGAAGACTTAATAAAATGTTATTTTTCTACATGGCTCTTTTGTTATCTTTCATTATATAAAGCCTTTACTAAAAGATACCTAACTGTAAACTCTAAAATTTTATATTCTAAAACATTAATAGGGTATAAGGTTAGAAAGATACGGAAGTATAAAAGGTCAGTAAAAACACTACAGGACCTAATTGTAAGTACATTACATTTTATATTACATTCAATTCTCACTACATCTTTCTTGTGATCGCATTAACGATATTAACTTATTCTAAAAACGTATGTTTGTAGTAAATTCATCCTACTTCTTACCTAAGAATTCGGAGGGTACTTGGTCACCCACTACAATATAACTAACTAATCATATACATAAAATCTAATTTTATTAAACACATCCATTATCAATAATGACTAGAGAGTAGGTACAATAAAAGGGGAATGTGCTTTGCACAATACACCGAATAAAACATTGGTTATATTAATTTCTGTAACAAATGAAAGTTAGACCGAGCGCAGAACTTGCCTTTTAACTGTTCAGTCTTCGTGTTTCATAGATTTTGCTTTAGCTTTCAGATCACCAGTAACAACAACGCTGTTAAATCTGTTAACAACATCTCGAACTTTCCCCTTACTTATAACCAGTTCTTTATCATATGTGGGAGTAATTAGGCCTTTCTCGTTTCCATTGCAGAGAGGTTTAGCTACTTTGTCAGATGTACAAATAAATTCTTTAGCAGATATGGAGTTAAAGTGAGCGCTTTGTGATTTTCTAAACTCCCTTACCGCATTGTCGATGTTGTTGATCAGATCTTTAGCAACAAAGGTTGCTATCTCATGTTTGATTCGGTCTTTTTCGTTTAGAATTTCTGATGGTGTACTTCTTTCTCTTGGTTCATTGTTATGATCAGGACTGTGGCTATGTGTGAGAGAATGAGATGCAGGACTGTCAGGGCCTTGAAAAGTGATGCTCGGATTGACGACGTTGTTTTGCACGTAGTTGGTTTGGTCGTATGATTGAATTTCCTGGTTTTTGGGCTTCTTTTCACCTATTAGCCAGTATGTTACCATTTTTCCTTTTCCCTGTGAAACAAAATGTAATGTTGTTTTGACTATTTAGAAAACAATTGAAAGATTTGATTGAATGTTTTTATAATTGATCACATATTTTTTAATTATCATAAAGCCAGTACCGATATTTTAAAAATCAAGTCTTGCTCATACATACCTTCATAGTAATTTCGCCTCTGCATTCCAGCTCAAAAGTATCATACAAGTCCAGAACCTCCTTAGTCTTTGGGCTGACGTGGATCTTCAGAGCTTCCCCGTGAGATTCCATTCTCGAAGCAGTGTTGACTGTATCACCGAACAAGCAGTACCGGGGCATCTTCAAGCCAACCACACCAGCTACACATGGACCTATAACAAATTATAAGTATACGTTTATGGACTTGAGCCTTGATTGTATGGGCTGAACAAGAAGCCGAATCAATGGGTACCAAACAACTATAGTATTAGGTGTTCATTCAAGGCGTAGAACGCAAGCACAACCGGGACTATTGAGTTTGAAACGCATCTCAACAAATCAAATGATTATACAAACCCAGTCCAATAATTTGATTTGTTAAGATAATATACTTCAATAGTATTCTTGGGTATGGAAATATATTTCTTCTATACAGAGATACTAGTTCAGTAGTATTTTTATTCCGACTAAGAATATCAATGATGTGTGAATATCTCCAGGAAAATTTGCATGACGCTGTAACTGTCGCGGCAGGTGTGGTATTTGCCATCAGGTAAATGAAGTGCTTAGTGACACAATAGTGTGTTCTGTGTGAAAATCTAACCAAGATCACGCGCAGGGGGTTTTTGAACTAAAAGTGCAGAAATGCTCGTCGCAGAGGATTCGTTAAGGGGATTCCTGGAATTAACATTTTAAACAAATTCATTATAATTTGTCCCATCACTTTTTGCGTTTTGTTAGGAGGAATTATTATAATGTTAATGCTTAAACTTTTTCGGTGTTATCGTTTCTTCAGTTGTTAATCAAAGCAATATTAAACGGATATAATTATACTTTATAATTCACACTAACATAAATCGAAAATTTTGTGAGTGCCTGAGTATATCTCTGTAAGAAATTCACGCAGAAACGGCTCAACAGATTTCGATGAAATTTGGAATGGGGATGATTTATATCAAATATTAAAAAATATACTCCATTTAATCTAGCTTTGACTGGTAATGCGTGAGAGATCGCAATAACCTTAGTCCACGTGCAATAAAGTGTCTCTGTGTGTGTGTCAGTTCACTCTCCCTTACGAAACAAAACTATCATTACGTTTTATCACCCTTAACGGTATTTGTGTTACATTTTATCACCCTTGACCGTCGCCGAGCCTGTCTCGTCTAACGAGCATTCAAATTGACTTGGCTTTTGACTAAGCTATCAGAAACTGACGCAAACTTTGACAGAACTGATATCATTACGATCTTGACGTAGGCGGAGATCTTATTATTTTGTCTAAATGCTGTGCCCAAGCATATTACGCTTTTTCACCCGCGTGGTGATGGATGATGATGATGATCAAAAGTATCATATGTTTTAATCCAGTGCCTCATCTACCTCCATACCGAATTTCATTAAAATTGACCCCACCGTTTGAGCGTGAAAGAGTAACAAAGATCTCTTTCACGCTCAAACGGTTTCATATTCACAAACTTTCGCGTTTATTGTATTAGTAGGATGTAATAGAGAACCATCCGAAATAACATTAAATAGAACGGATTTAGGTATTCTAACTCAAATTATTCCTTCGCTTTGGCCTGTTAGTTTACCAAGGTAAACTTTGATTAAATAATGCCCAAAATCAAATGAAGAGAAATGCTAATTAAATGAAATACAGCAAATGTCAGGGGATTAAATTTGTTAACCGAGTTAAGTCCGGAAGCGGGCAACTTCGCCCTCAAGCTCCTTGCGCTTTCACCAAAGTAAATTAACCTCAGGAGAAAGAGTTTGGGATTGGCTCTGGTTTTTAAAAGGATTCCAACTTAAAGTACTTTTTAAAAAGAATTTATTTTAATTGAATTGAGGTTTAGGACCGTGGTTCAGTAAAAAGTACCTAAAACAATATTCGTCATTTGATTTCGTTTACTTTGCTCTCAACATAGAGTATAAGTCTCTGAAACAGAGACATCGTCGATATTTGTACTAACTTGATGAGATTAATCTAATATATGATGTTGACAGCGTTATACCTGTATGCTTGTCTTTTCTGCTCTTAGTTCAGTTCGATATGTTCTTCTGCATGACTGTTTTAAGGAGTTCTTACAGAGCTGACACTTTGTCGTATTTTCTATTGAATAACAGAAGTTATAGTTGTTTATTGTACCTGTATGCATACCAATCCTCAGCAATAATCGCTCTCCAGGTCTATGAGGTACGGTCCTCCCTCTGACTGTGTTGAGGAGAGCTAAAGACATCCTGGCTATTTCTGCAGCATGACGGTTGCCATTCCGCATCGGTAGACCTGATACCACCATGTACGCATCACCTATTGTCTCCACCTGTTTAAAATACCAATTATAATGTTAGTATGTCTAGCACTTATTACTTTTTCTTCCACCGATGGTTGTGCTAAAGTGGAGTCAACAGTACAGTGATTTGTGTTCAAAATATATACTCGTATATCCCTATCACTACATAGTATACAGGGTGTTTGGTAGAGGGACCGACAAACCAAATGAGCGTGTTCGGGGGCCCACATGGAGAATACAAGTAGGCCAAAAAGAAATCCCCGACACCCCAATTTTTTTTTACTTTTTTGTTAATTTTCTAGTTTTCTCCAATATTGTACCTATTTACCACCATAACATTTGTAAAGTATGTTTTAGACCGGATGTTTTTAGTTTTTACAAATTTTACAAATGTTATGGTGGTAAATAGGTACAATTTCGGAGAAAAAGGGAATAATTAGAAAAAAAAAGTTAAACATATAAGGGTGTCGGGGATTTTTTTGGCCAACTTGTATTCTCCAAGTGGTCCCCCGAACACGCTCATTTGGTTTGTCGGTCCCTCTACCAAACACCCTATATAACAAAGTCGCTTCCCGCTGTCTGTCTGTCTCTTTGATGCTTAGATCTTTAAAACTACGCATCTGATTTTGATGCGGTTTTTTAATAGATAGAGAAATGAAGATGAAGGTTTATATGTATAATACATGCATAATGCAGTAGAGAAACACTGATAATTAGAGAGGTTTGTAATATGATGTCGAACGAATATCTTAGGAGTAATCGCATAAAAATTACAGTCGCGAGAATAAATTATTATAACACGTACGAGTAACTACCAGTACTTAATACTATACATAATGAAATAAATGAATTTATTTGTCAGAAATACCCAATAACGGTACGAGCCGGGTATTGATTCCACGTCCTCGAAATCACAAAGCAGCGCTCCTACCACTATACCAAGACCATGCGTGTGAAGCCTCTGGTGGGTAGGCTAGTCAAAATATTTAATGTCAATAATCCGTAAAATATCGGTCGTTATTCGAAATAAATCGCCATGCTAGTGTGAAAATTAAATATTTGTACTCGTATCGAGTTTAAGTCCTATCGGGCTAATCTGCCGTGCAATTCTCTAATGATTTGTCTATATGCTTGTCGACGAGCTCACCAATGTCAAATACTTTATGAGATATCGCGCTTGTACACAAGGTTTCTTTTCCAACGTTTCTTGTCATCTCGTCATTTGTTTCACGGATGTTGTCAAAGATGCAACGATATTTGCTTGAAGAGCAAATCTAATATTCGCCGTATAATAATATATTATAGTATAATATATTAAAGTATAATAATATATAATTACTAATAGAGCCGATACTCACAAAAAACCCACCAAAGGGTTTTTTAGTATCGGCCATTTTTGGTAACTGTCAATTTTACTAATTCCGCTATTTTTGTAGTATCTGATAAAATTTATTTCCAAAAAATTTGTAAGATTATCAAATTTAGACAAATTATATATAATATTATATTTAGACTAGACGGCCCGATGTAGCGAATTAGTTAATATATTGATTTTGCTTTTAGTTTGATTTCATGTAACTAAAAACAAAGGACTAAAGGGTTATTCGTCCACTTGAATAATTATAGATTTTTATCGACTACGATTTATAAAAGATGGTCAAAACATAATGCACGATATTATTTGTAAATAAAACAAATGTGTTCAGCGAATGCTCAAATTTTTTTTAAAGATAGATGATGTATGTGTGAGACAAAATATTGTCCAAATGCTCGCCACGGCTTCGGTGGCAAACTTCTATCCGACGGTCCATATTTTCAATGACGCGTAGGAATAATTGAAGTACAATGTCGTTAATGTGGCGAATTATCTCACATATTCAATTCTTTTTGGTTTATTGACGTACACTTTTTCTTTTAAATATTCTCAAAGAAAGATGTCTAACGGTGTCAAATCACATGATCATGGCGGGCAACTTGGCATTGCCACGAAGATATTCCATCAAAAGTCACACGGCCAGACACAATATAAATTTCATTGTTATAATGACATCGACACATGAGGAGTTAAAGGGTGCGGAGAAAGTAAATCATAAATTAACCATTCTTTTGACGGGTCACTATTGGTTATCAATAAAATAGTTTACAATAGAAATGTATATTCCGTTTTTTATTACATGTCTGTTTAATATTATTTATCCGAATAATTTAAAATAAGTGTTTAAATAACCTGACACCTAAAATAATTAGGCCACACATTAACCCTTCCTATACCGCGATAATTAAAACAAAAGATTTATGAATGAAATTGACGTATATTTACGTCTCTGGGATGCAAAAGCTTAAAGCGTATAAAATCCACCCTTCTTTTGGGCTTCGCCGCAGCCGGGTAATTGTTCTCAGTACCCATTGACACTCGTGTCATCAAGACGAATCTAATGACGTATTATTTATAAAAAGGGGGTTCAGTTGTTGAAAGTTACGAGTGGACATATGACGGAGATACATACATACATATATACATGCAGGTCGAACACATAATCCTCCTTTTGAGCTTCGTCACAGTCGGATAACTAGTCAATATTATATTCGCAATGTTTGTTCATGCTTCTTCGCAGGGCACGTGAAGCTGTCGGTCCCGGTTGTTTGACTTAGGACAACAGTCGTTACGCTATGTCGATGGCCTGAAATCTTCGACATTGGTAGGCCACTAGCTCATACACCAAGCCGCACTGGGCCGCGTGGTGGATTATCCCCCAACCTCTCTCTCTGAGAGGCTCGAGTCCTAGCAGTGGGAACATAATGGGCTGATCATAATATGTATGTAATGTTTGTTAATGTACGTTTTAAAACAGCTCCAAAACTTCTGACGTATTTCCTATCTCCAAAAAGAAATCTAAGACCAAGCTTGTTTGTCCATTATGAATACAAAATGATTAAAACAAAAGAAATACAATTAATAAAAAACAGTCAAAATACTGAAACACGCGTAATTCGAGTATGACGACTTAAATTACGCGTAAAGTTTAAATGTTTACGAAATAAACTTGATTAAACTTTTGGTATAAAGACACAAACAATAAAAGTTTGAATTTCCTTGATTCAGTTTCATTTCAAGGCTGAAGAGCGATTAGAATTGAACTGGAAACTGAATGGTCGTAAAAGTGTCTTCATAAAATAAGCAAAGTGAGGGTGGCAAGTCGTAAGACTTAGGTACGTAGTACTATTATTTATTTTGTGACTTTTTAACTTTTTTGTGAAGTATTTTTAACACACTTGATATTTCAAAAAAAAATTGATGACTATTATACTCATACGAAGACAAGCCTGAATAGCGAAGCGACCTCTTTTGTCATTGGGCTGAATGCATGATGTCTATTGCCAGTATGATGGTTAGATGTACGCGAATTTTTTGAAAGAGTAGTGTTTTTGAATTTACTTACCGCCCTAGGGCTTTTCTTGCTACATTATTACCCTAGAGCGCTAATTGGTCACCTACAAGCCCCAATTTGGGGGTACTAAGGACCTACTTACCGAATATGAGAGACGTAATAGTAGATTAGTAGCCAAGAGCTGTAAGGCATCAATTGCAGCCCGAGATATTTAGGCGGCCTCGCTGCGCTCGTGCGCCTATAGTTCGAGGGTGCAATTGATGCTTACACCCGAGCTAACTACTCTGCTTTACATCTCGATTGTGAGGTAAGTAGAAAAAAACCGGCATTACAAAAATAAAATTTATGACTATTATACTCATACGAAGACAAGGCTGAATAGCGAAGCGACCTCTTTTGTCATTGGGCTGAATGCTTGATGTCTATTGCCAGTATGATGGTTAGATGTACGTAAACTTTTTGAAAGAGTGATGTGTTTTTTAAATTACTTACCGCCCTAGGGTTTTTCTAGCTACATTATTACCCTAGAGCGCTAATTGGTCACCTACAAGCCTCATTTAGGGGTAATAAGGACCTACTTACCGAGTATGAGAGATGTAAACCGCCCTAGGGCTTTTCTAGCTACATTATTACCCTAGATCGCTAATTAGTCACCTACAAGCCCATTTGGGGGTAATAAGGACTTACTTACAGAAAATACTGACTTATTTACTGAACTTAGACTATAAAGAGACAGAAAATCTTACTAAACTTTTACTTTAGGGCCTTAAGCATTTCTTTTAATAATTATTTTTTGTTATTTGTTCGCTCTCTCTTTCTCATATTCATATACACTAACATATTCATACACACACACACACACACACACACACACACACACACACACTTACTCACACACACACTCACACCGACTCGCGCGCGTTTGATTTGATTATTGTATATTAGATAAATGTTTGTTGTCAAAGCTTACGTAAACTAACTGTTCTTATACCTACTTAATGCTTCAGTGACTTTTAGAAACGGAGGGCGTTGTTGCCTGTAATACAATTTTATTACTACAACAGGCACCAACTATCTCACCAATTGGAAACAGAGCATATTTATATATAAGTCCAATGTTTTGTAAGTACCTACTGTCTAAGAAATAAGTCAAATAAAAAAAAATATTATTATTATTATTCCTTTTATTCAAAATAAATCACGGATTTCATCCGGTCCTTTACAAAGGCATAAGTGGGGCTGTAGCAAACACTTAGAGGCCTGTTTGGTATAAAAAATACAAAGTAGTATAAAAAACCAGAAACTTTTGGATGGATGGTGACATGATAAATCTATTATATAAATGGGTAAAATGACAAGGCTATTGAAATGATTTTATTAGTGCTAAAAAGATAGTGGGCTATGGAAGAGACTACGGCACCTGCCAAATTCAGTCCCATTTTAAAATTTTTGGGCAGGTGGTGACTTGCCACCCACTAAACGGGCCCCCCATAAAGGCTATAAATTGTTATTATTATTATTATTATTATTACTTACCGAATATGATAGATGTAAATGGATTTGAATGAAAATTGATAAGAAGATAGATGAGGCGCTGGATTAAGATATAGAACGTTTTCGCCCTTTTTAGTGACCGTTGTTACTTACGACATCGATTGTCATTCACCGTCAATAAGAATATTATCCAGATAGGCGAAACACTTTTCAGTTATTGGAGTGTAACTCAAAAACCGCTTGACCGAATTACGATAGAAGAAATCTACCAAACCAAAAAAAAGAATTACCTATCATAATCAGACTACTCTGTACAATTTATGCGTCGAATTGAGAACGTCCTGTCTGTTAAAAAAAAACAACAGTGCGCGTCGGGCTTTCGCTAAAACTAAATACACAAACAAATAATACTGGTCGGTACATGTGTACTGGTACACATATGTGTGGTGGTGTTTGAGTCCAACTCGAACTTCACCGGCAGATTATGTATCTCAGTTGCTTATAAATGTTGATTGAAATCGGTTGATCTATGTCGCTTTTGTCAGCTTCAGTTATCAACTTACTAATATTTTTGCTTACTAGAGTTGTCAAAACTGACATAGAGCGGCCATTTTTCAAGATTTCAATCAACATTTATTAGAAACTGAGATACATAATAGCCCTGCAGATTTATTTTCTGACATTTGTCAGAAATCTATACCTCTACACACGATCATTAATCGAAATTGTGCCCTTATATTTTCTATAGGTTACGGGCTAATAATAAATGAATGAACGGCCTTTGAAAAGGGTAGACGTAGATAATAGTAAGAACATGCTCCCTAATTAGGCTGTCAAAGACCTACTGAAATTGGAATATATGCACGTATACATCTATAATATATATTGTATCTTAATTAGGTATGTATTTATATACAATATATACTGTGTGTATTTAGCATGATTTTTGATGTCAAAACGTGAAAATAACACAGGCTGAGACAGCCTTTTTGCTCTAAGATGACTTTTTTATTTAAAAACTGGATGTATATCGCCACTTCATTTGTGTGCAATTTACCAAAACATCTTTGTTTGAGAGTCCTGTCAAAATTGGTCAAACCTTTCCGGAGATTAAGGAGGAACGAACTCAAATTTAAAAGTTTGTTTTTTGTTACAAATAATGTACATATCTCCAATATAATTCAATTTATCTATTTGCATATTTCGTGGCCTCTTTTCTCTATGTATATCTATACGTAAAGAAAAAAGCGACCACGTTTCTGTGGTATATTATAATGTCATAGCTGGTAACGCACATTGGTCAAAGACTTGTCTTGAGACACTGGAATAGCAATTGGCATTCAACTTGCGTAACACACCGTTTCTACCGTTAGGTGCTTAGTTACAGGTTTTCAACCTTGAGGGTGGTAGCTAGCCAGGCGGACACCAGAAATCGCCTTCCTACCATGCTGTGCATTTTATCACGATAAACACTCTTTACACAGCTTTCTAGGGTTAACAAAACTGAATGAATATTTTTTATGCGTCAGTGAGATGTCGATGATCAGTAAGATGATAGACGTTTCGTTTGAGATGTCGACAAGGACATCTCAATTGAAGCGTCTATATAATAATCTGACGTGCTCGAGTATATCAAGGTCACGATTTTTTTGCATTTTCAAAGTTTGCTTCAAAATTGACAGTTTTATGAATAAGAGCTTCTGGACGGTTCACTTAACATCCGTTTTCAATGTCTGATACGCCCAATTATATTTTACCTATTATATAACCTTTTGTACGGTCGACAAGCCCCCATTTTTTATCTATCAGAAACACGTGGGGCGCATATACTTTAATGTCTTAAGCACTCCAGTATTTCTTTGTGACTTTTTTCCTTCAAATTTTTGAAAACCTTTTAACATACATTACATCATAGTTGCAAAGACTAGAGGCAAAACTGGTGCTGCAGTGGTACCAGTCAACCAAAACTGACTCTTGCAAAAGAATGTTGTTTGGCAGTAGGCTCAAACAGTTCTATGAGATGGGACAATAGAACCACGTAAATAGATTTTCTCGTAATATTAATTAATTCAAACTTAACAGAATTTTGGTACTTGAAAGATCTTCCATTCTTGGAAACCAACGCTAATTAGGGATCGTATTGAACATTGATTTAATATTGTGAGATATTTACATACCCTCTAATTTCTCAACAGCCACTCGCAAATAATTACTAGATACCTTATGTTCCTATAATCAATAGTCATAATAAGCATGATACGATGATATCCGATATATTACATATGATAGCGATTGTATTGAGAATAGGCTGCCAATTCTATGGCTATTAGATCGATTCTTGTCTCCGTCTTTCGGGCATGAGCTATCGGTAAAGGTAGCATCGTGATAAAACCCACAGCATGGCGGTAACTCACTCTCTGGTGTCCGCCAGTCCCGTTTGATAGCAAACACCGTCAAGGTTAAAAATATGTCTCCTTACGGTGTGTTCTGGCAGCTGTCCTTGAGAGCCAGTCACCTAACTAGATCTAGTATCTGACCGATGATCTTTGACCGCATCATCGATTTTTTATAGTATTACTTTTTTAAAGCACTAAAGAAGCACTAACGCCTGCTTTAAGATTCCAAACATTGCTATTTTAGAGAGATTTTTGTCTCTAAAATTGATATGGTTGGTCTCGCAAAGCAGGCGTTAGTGCTTTAAAAAAGTACTCGTAATACTATGAAATTAAGAAGGGTTGTGACATCAATACGAAAGTTAACTATTTGCCAAAATTTTTCTTTCGGTTGGATAATGCTGTCAAAGCTGGTCAATAGATGTCGCTCCGTCCCCGTAAGACGGTTAAAATCAGATAGAGGGTTAAAATTCGATGCTCGGACCTCGAGCCTCGGTGGCCTAATTGGTCAAGGTGTCTGACAGGGATTGTCAGAAGACGCGGGTTCGAATCCGAAGATGTGAATTTTCTCTCTAAAATTGCAAATCATCATCATTGACCATCATGTGAGACAGTAGTAAAACTAGTCTATCAAAAACCAAAAAAACAATTCATAAGTTTATTACATAATTTTCCGTTGCGCAACCACACAACAACTTGGTCCTGACCCCTACAGTCTATACCTCCTCAGCAGTTGTTAACTAGGATAACATTAGATTTTCGATTGTATCTGGTTCCTGATACAGGTGAAGGCATACTTAACTTTTTGAAATCGATAAGTAATTATTATATCTTAACACTTTTTTTCTTACAATGAAAGGAGCTGCTTTCGTGCATATCGGCACTTACGCGTAGGTATATTTTGAGTATGGCATAGCGGGGCTGGTGTAAAGGAATTAAAATTAAAATACTGACTTCCATTCTATTCAGTTACTGGTGTCTATCTCAAAAACTACTAAACCTAGTTTGATGTGAAAATGGATAAATGGGACTACACGGACATCACCAGCTTTGAAACGAAAAAAGAAGGTTCACCCAGTCGAAAGTTATGAGGTAACAAACATCAAAAACACAGTCAAATTGAGTACCTCCTCCTTTTTTTGGAAGTCGGTAGAAAATTTGTTTAAATTGTGTCAAGAGTCTGGATTATCGCACACTGCCATGAATACATACTTACACATAATTCATGGCTGCCAGATTCTAAGAAACTTTTAGTATATCGATTATATTAATCTTGACGAAAACGTAGTTATATTAGCTAGAAAAAGTACACCCCTTCAATAATCTAGACATAAGAATTTTGTTTTCTCTTTTTCCGGGATAAAACTAAGTATTGATATTATGCTCTTCCAAATACGGGGTGTATTTACTAAACAACAGATACTAATATTTTTAAGTTACTGACACTGAAAAAACTTCGATACTATTCTGATCGGTTCTCAGACGATATACATTTGCTACTCGTGGAAAATCTTTTATTTTTTTATGGGATAGCTTGGCAAACGAGCAGGTGGCTCACCTGATGGTAAGTAATACAGAGACATCCGCAATACCAGAGATCTCTCGGACGCGTTGCCGACCTTGGAAAAAGGAACAGAAGGGGTGAGGATGGAGGGGAGAGGGAGGAGGAAAGGAGGGGATTGAGCCTCTGGAATCTCCCACAGACTGACTAAAACGCAATAGCAAGCTATACTTCACGTCGGTGTTATGTGGGAGTGTGGTACTTCCCCGGTCATACCGGCCCTTTCGGCTGTAACCCATAGAGTTACAGAGTGGCACTACCACCAACAAAACTATCTTAATATATTATCTTATATCTATATTATAACTATATTATCAAATGATTGCCTTATAAACATCAAAGTTCTCGAGTATGGAGTCGAAGCAGGTGTACAGATCGTTCAACAGGTCTACCACTTCCAGCGGAGTAGACTCAGCCGAGAGTTGCGTGAAGCCGATGATGTCACTGAAGTAGATTGTCACTTGGTCGTACGTCTCTGCCATAACGGGCTGGCCCATTATAAGCTGGGAGGCAACGGATCTGTAAAGAAAACTTGATGAAAATTTTACTAAAACAGAATTATTTTATTCTAGACGGTCTTCGCTTGCGCGGGTACGGACGTGAAGCCGTCGATTGCATGGGTTGCTATACAGATATATAAAATTGAAGTGTGTTTTATTAATTCAAAATTAATAGCGTTTTACTTAATGCATGTGAAAGTATATATAGTACTTATATAGATGAATACATTTTTGGCTGTTGGTATGTCTGCATGTTAGTTCCGGCTAATCTCTGTAACGGCTGGACCGATTTTAACGGGACTTTCACTGGAAGATAGCTGATGTTATAAGGAGTAACAAAAGCTACTTATATTTTATCATAATCAGCCATCACCAGGCGGGTGAAGCTACGGGGCGCAGTTAGTCTAAAATAGAAGTACCAAATTATAAATTTAGATATTTGACTTGTGAATGTGAAATACCTGTCATAATCGGTCTAGCCGTTTCGGAGAATAGCCGGAACAAACAGACAGACAGACCATTTTTTTTTATCTTATACTTATTACATTCACGATTAATTAGTATTTAGTAAAAAACTGCATATTATTACAGACCCTTAAAACTTATTTATTTGTATAGAGTGTATAAAGGCTGGTGTTTGACCATTTTATCTGACGTGATAAGGTATTCTATAGTTAAAGACAGCTTAGAAAATACGTTGCATTGTGCCAGTAATAACTATTAGTAATAGAATAGGGGAAATACGCACTATCAGTATTCAATAAATATAATATATGACGGAGAAAGAACCTCCGGAGTGTTTTTAAAAAGTGTGACGTCAGCATTGCTGACGTCACAATTGTTGTTTTCATGATGATCACTCATTTTTGGGTCCTCGAAGTAAAACTTCACAAGTACTTTTATAAGCTTCGTATATTCAACGAGCAGCGTAACAACGTCACAAAGAGGTCCGTACTGTACGGCGACTCGAGAGCGACTGAGACGAGCACCTACAGTGCGGCCGTATTTATAGGACTCGGCGCACGTGCACGAGTTTACAAGTTTGTTGGTAAAGTATTGAAATTACAATCATAACATTAATTTTACATCGTAATCAACTCAAAAATAATCAACTGATGATTTATAAACTATTTTTAGGGCAATCAAATGATTAAACTTAATTATTCTCGACGAACTGTTGTAATTGCGCCGATACGGCCATACTGACAGGCGGTGCGCGCTCTGCACCAGCCTCGTTGGTTCTCGTAGATTGTTATGGATTCTCGTAGATTATTTGGATTCTCGTAGACCTGAAAGAAATGAAATAACTTTCTTTGAGTAGTGCGTCTGTAAGCGACCTGCGTTGCTATGTCTTTTTGGGGATATCAATGCTTATAGGGTTAGTAGGTTCTCGTAGAGTTCTCGGAGGGTCTCGGAGGGTCTCGTAGAATTCTCGAAGGGTCTCGTAGAATTCTCGAAGGGTCTCGTAGAATTCTCGAAGGGTCTCGTAGAGTTCTCGGAGAGTTATTTGAAATATTTGGATTTAGTTACTTATCTTTTATTCTGATGGGTCGTCTTGGTTCGAGTCGTGGTTTGGCTGTACTTGCAGCCCTTCTCGTGAGGTCGACGGAATGGGCTCATTTGATTCTGCAGTGGGATCTCGTTGAATAGGTGATTCGTTTCCCGCCGATACGGTCAACTGATCCCCAGGTTGCGGAGCGCGGCGCAGGCAGCTGATCATGGGCAATCTTGCGAGGTCGTCCTCTACCGACAACTTTCCTTACCAGATATCGGTCATTATCCAGTATTCTACAAACTTCATATGGTTCGCTGTATTTAAGGTCAAGCGAGGTTTGGTTTCGAGGATTATTTTTCACCAATATGTAGTCTCCTCTTTGAAAATGATGGATTTTGGCCTTGTGTAGGTTGAAGCGTTGTCTGTCTTGTTCGCTACAACGAATCATTTTCTGTTGCACCTGTTGAGTGAGCGCTTTAATATCAACGGTTTCGTTGTCAATATCCACCAGGTTGAGAAGCTCAGGAGGTACACAGTGCTTTCGTTGTGTAATAAGTGTCAGTGGAGCAACACCGGTGACTCAGTGGGTTGTACAGTTCATTGCCAGCTGAAGTTCCTCGAGTACAGTGTGCCACTGCTCTGCTTCGTAATTTTTAATCATTACCAAAGCATTTTTGAGGGTTGCAACGACTCTTTCAACTTAGCCATTCGCTCGGCTGACTCCTGGAGCGATAGCATGGATATTTATTCCGATGGCGTCACAGTAGTCCTTGAACTCGCCAAGGAACTCTCTTCCTCCATCCACTATTATTTGAACCGGCGCACCAAATAGATGCACAGTGCGTTCTAGAGCGGCCAATGTGCTGTGTGGGTTTTTGTTGGTACTGAAGTACAGTAAAACGTACTTTGAGAAAGCGTCAATGGTGACTATGACGTATTGTTGATCATCTGGAGTGCCCAGCTTCCCTGTTATGTCCATATGAATAACTTGGAAGGCGGCCGTTGGTTTTCATGCTCATAAAGGCAACAGCATGTTGTCGTTTTACACGTTGACTAATTATTGTTGGCTAATTTTTGTATCCGCCTCGATACGGCCATACTGACAGGCGGTGCGCGCTCTGCACCAGCCTTGTTGACTCGTTAACTCTCGCAGACTGCTGTTAATTATGGCTGGCCTGCAAAGAATGAGATATTCTCTGAGTAGTGAGTCTGTAAACAACTTACGTTGCTTTATCTTGTTTGTTACATTAACACAACTGTTATGTAACCTTAGGAGTCTTTGATTAGTAAACAGTACACAAAGACATCGTGCACTGCCTTATTGATTTAGAATCTGTGGTGTATACGTGTCTACCCATAGTTCCACAAGGCGTCCCCACGGTATCTCAGGGTTCACTTGTGGATGCATCAAGGATCCGTGGCTAGCTCAAGGGTAACACATGGTTAGCTCAGAGGTATCACTCTCCAGAAATTTTTGTAGATTACTACAGTACACTAAGACATCTTAAGTGCACTGCCTTATTAATTTAGAATCTGTGGTGTATACGTGTCTACCCATAGTTCCACAAGGCGTCCCCACGGTATCTCATGGTTCAAGGATCCGTGGTTAGCTCAAGGGTAACACATGGTTAGCTCAGAGGTATCACTCTCCAGACATTTTTGTAGATTACAACAGTACACTAAGACATCGTAAGTGCACTGCCTTATTAATTTAGAATCTGTGGTGTATACGTGTCTACCCATAGTTCCACAAGGCGTCCCCACGGTATCTCAGGGTTCACTTGTGGATGCATCAAGGATCCGTGGTTAGCTCAAGGGTAACACATGGTTTAGCTCAGAGGTATCACTCTCCAGACATTTTATTCTTGTAGATTCTAGTTGAAAATATCGTGAAACATAATGAATTTTATACTCGCCGGTTTTAATCCGTTGATGCGTGTTCGTCGTTGTGAGTTATCCGGACTGACTGGCCAGCTTGAGATGTGGATGACACTGAATCAGGGGCGATTGCAGCGTTGTTTTGCAGTGTATCGAGATCATCTCCCGCAGCGATTGGTGTGGACGTCATGTCTGTGGTAATTCCCGTTGTGATGGGCTGCATGGTATTAAAGTTGTTTGCTGGTACTCCTGAAGTGTTCAATGAGGCAGGGCCTATCAGCCTGGTACTGCCCTGCGCTGTTCCAGTCGTGACAGGTTGAACCGAAGTCGATGAGGATGTGGTTGGGACCAGAGCTTGTTCTGATCCCACTTCTGATGACGGAGAAAGAACCTCCGGAGTGTTTTTAAAAAGTGTGACGTCAGCATTGCTGACGTCACAATTGTTGTTTTCATGATGATCACTCATTTTTGGGTCCTCGAAGTAAAACTTCACAAGTACTTTTATAAGCTTCGTATATTCAACGAGCAGCGTAACAACGTCACAAAGAGGTCCGTACTGTACGGCGACTCGAGAGCGACTGAGACGAGCACCTTTTTTTTTTTTTTTTTTTTTTTTTTTTTTTTTTTTTTTTTTTTTTTTTTTTTTTTAGAACGGACTAATGCTGTTTGCCTCTACCGGCATTTACAGCGTCACCGGACGGTTACAGCGTCACCGGACGGTAAAGACGGTAAAGACGAGCACCTACAGTGCGGCCGTATTTATAGGACTCGGCGCACGTGCACGAGTTTACAAGTTTGTTGGTAAAGTATTGAAATTACAATCACAACATTAATTTTACATCGTAATCAACTCAAAAATAATCAACTGATGATTTATAAACTATTTTTAGGGCAATCAAATGATTAAACTTAATTATTCTCGACGAACTGTTGTAATTGCGCCGATATATATAATGGTAGTAATTTCTTATAGCTATTCTATAAGCTTCTTCAGAACACCAAACTAAACAAGCGAAAAAAATCTATTTTCAGTTAGTTGTGGTAGTACTTATTCTGCTCACGCGTCTAAATTCGTATAATGCTTGCACATGACAATTCTTAAAATTGTCGTTTTTGTTTAATTGTGACATAACAGTAGTAACACCAGTACACCAACAGTAGTCACCGATATAGCTCAGAAGATTAGCCAGTTGAAGTGGCAGTGGGCAGGGCACATAGCACGCAGAACAGATGGCCGATGGGGCCGAAAGGTTCTGGAGTTGAGACCACGTACCGGCAAGCGCAGCGTAGGTCGTCCACCGACACGGTGGACAGACGACCTGAGGAAGGTCGCAGGACGACGTTGGATGCAGGCCGCTTCCAACCGGTCCTTTTGGAAAATCATGGGGGAGGCCTATGTTCAGCAGTGGACGTCCTACGGCTGAGATGATGATGATGATGAACAGTAGTAACACATAACATAGTATTAATGTAATCCCTTATTTATGGATATCACAGTTAGTTCGATTTAATTGACACCAGATCTGGCAATATTATGCGTAACTATATGGTTCTAAAATCCTCCTTTACGTAATTTTATAAGCTCTCAGCAAACTCTGATACTTTGTAGAAGATTTTACTGAAATAAATAGGAACCTACTCAAAGTGACAAATATGTCATCTGTTTGAAGTTTTTTGGCAATTCATTCTCAAGACATATAGGTATATTTCATATAGTATAAAATCTTATTATTCTGTAACTTAGGTACTGAATGACAATATAGTTTAGGTTATAAAAGCAAATTAATTAGTCAATCCTAATGTCTCGTATTTCCATTTCGCACAACCCAAGAATACATCATGACATCGGCAACAGCCGCAGGATTTCAATACCAAATTAGATGTATTTTGCGTTATGTCAGTCAAAAAGACCACAGCGTTTGAGCCAACCAGAAATTGAAATGTCCATTTAAATTACTGTTATCTATGATTTTTTCTCTTTATATTCATAGTGAAACATTGAACGCTGAAAAAACACGTATAGTTTGCGGTTTGCATTACCCATTTATTTACAGTTAATAGGTAAGTGCATAGTGTACACTGATTTACGACTAAAAACGTAATGCATTTGCAAAATTTCTTCTGCCTTTAATACGTTTCTGTTTCCTGCACGTTTCGTATGTGTTATATATAACTCGTAGGTAAATTAATTATTTTTGTACTTATTATTCGTATTATGCTGAGGATCATGACGTGATCATCGATGGATGTGGATGGTGTACACCGAGAGTGTATGATCTGCTTCCATCGGTGACTATCCATCGCGTCTCTGACAACTGAGGATAACTAGCAAATAGTATATTTCATTACAAGTGGGGAAAGGCTGTCATTGCAAAGAGTTCCGACAAATGCCTACCCGAGCCGAGGCGCAGCCGAAGGCGAGGGTTGACAGTCGGAACAAGTTGCAATGACGGTTCCGCACGTGTACTGAACGACTATTTTTAATACAGTTGCGAAAAAATGAAGCAATTTAATAAAATAAACTCACCTAAAATGGCGCCAACCGTAGAATATAAGCAGAATTTTTTTATCTTAACTATGCCCATACAGCCAAGTCTTCAGTAGAATTTTATTATTGATATGAAATGAAAATGAAATTTAATGAGATGAAATGAAATGAATTCAATCAATCGAATCATTAAATCTGATATTGAAACAAATTAGTAGCTTCTTTTTATTACGTATTTGCATGAATCATAAAAACTTCAATGAATTTTTTTTAGTAAAAACTTCATGGTTTTTCTTTTTAATAGACATTATTTTGACAGTTGGGAAAGAGAACGCACGAGTTCGGGAAAGGTAAAAAAAATCACGAGTAAGTAATAGCCCACATCCCGAACGCTATACGTCCCTGCAATACGCCACCTTTTGAACAACTGTATTAAAAAGAATATTTACTACACAATAAATGTATTTCACTGCAATTGATTATTTGTAAATTCTGAAGAGAAATAAATGATTTAAACCGTACACATACAAATTGTTTATAAATTGCGTTAATGACGTCCTGCGCATGCTTACTCATAATGTTATCTCTTTAAGCATTATAATCTTATTGAATTACTCTTACTTGAATTGTACAGACCATACTAATCATATACTACGCCCATGCACAATGAAATTAGTAAAGATATTTAATTTAAAAAAAATCGTTTTTTTTTTACATCCACACAAAGGTCTTTAGGTTCCAAATTAGGCAGAGCCTGTACTATGGTAACCTGATGACTGATATTACATACATAAGTATGTAGTATTACTATACTAGTATTGATTAAATATTATGATATTAAATACCTAAATACATATACGCACCCAGACACAGATCAAACAGACATGTTTATGCACACAAATGTTTGACATGTCCGGGGTTCGAACCCGGGACCAGCGGCTCAGAAGGCAGGGCTGCTACTAACTGCGCCAACCGGCCTGATATGTGAATTCCTTTTGGGTTAAGGCACATGAATACGCTTTGCGGTCTCTTTGTGTCGAATATACGACATACCCTACTAGATTTACATCAGTAAACCTACTCAAAATATTTCCCTTTTCGTAATAAGGGTTGTAAATACATGTCGGGACTGGCGACCGGCGTTTTTGTAAGCCCATTCAAAGCTATTCACAAGACGGTTCTTTAGCTTCGCTAGTGGTAAAATGCTATAGGACTAGAGCTTTTGAATATAATGTGCTTGAAGGGATTAGATTTTCAACCGACTGTCAATAAAAAGGGGGAGGTTCTCAAGTCGGCGCGTATATTTTTTTAATGTATGATCGCGCAAAAGTTTTTAATAATTATTTTTTGTTTCGTAGAGTACATCTCCGTGGTAGTCCTATTTGCGTTACAAATACAAATGTTTTTGTGTTTGGAAAGACAAAAACAAAAAAACCTTTTGTTATTTTACCATCATGGTATTTACTTTCATATGCATTTAATAAGAAGTTTTGAACATTACCAACAGACACTTTTCTACCGACCTCCAAAAAAAGGAGGAGGTACTCAATTCGACTGTTTTTTATGTTTGTTACCTCATAACTTTCGATTGGGTGAACCGATTTTCAAAATTCTTTGTTTGTTTGAAAGCTGGTGCTTTCCGTATAGTCCTATTTCATCAAATTCGGTCTAGTTGTTTTTGAGATACACTCCAATAACTTAATAGAATTGAAGTCGGTATAAAATTTTTCAAATTGTACTTGTATGTTGTTTAATTGTTTGGAATATTGGCCTGACTGGTTCATTAACGCAGAACTTAAGCCTCGGCGGCCACAAAACTTAACTTCACTAATGTAACTTATTTCAAAGTTTCTAAATTTCCAAATAATAAATCACTGCAATAGTCTTACTGTAACGTAACTTTGTTATAATTTTATTTGCTGAGTGGGTTTGTTGAGCTGAACTGAAAAGGAGGTTCTCCATGTATGTCTCTTTTTTATGTTACCAAGCATAAGTTTTTACTGGATCATCCGTTTCTCTCTGGCTCTCTATTACTCTTTCGTTGGATTATTTCTAATTTCAATTTGGTCTCATTTTATTATTTGAAAACTTATTGAGTTAGGCTTGACAGTAAAATAAGTTTTTTTCGTAGATACGTAATACGTAGATGATATTATTGATTCAAGTGCGGAAATAGATATAATAAGATTTCCATACATCATCAGTAGTCATAACTTGTTTCCAACAAATACATAATAAATACATACTTTCATTTGTATTACGAATATTACAGTAAAAGTTAGGTCTTACTTGGGCAGCAGCTGGTAAAGCAGTTCTTCGCATTTCCGCTTCTCCTCTAAGTAGTCTGAAGTCCGTTCTTCTACCAACGCTTCAAGATTGTTGGCATACTGTTCTACTTGGGTGAGAAGCATGTCCAGTCGAGTTGAGGTTTCGCAGTCCCTGATAAAAAAAACATTTCTTATAGTTCCTCGCAAATACCTTTTGAAATATCACCAGCACCGCAATGCAGATGCTAAATATCGTTGGTTGAAATCTTATTTAGCTATGCTTGATAGAACAGGGTTCTTAAGAACTGAACAAGTTTGGAGAGAAATTAATAATTCTCAGTTTTTTACTGATTTTGTGTGACGTTTTATAACGTTTTATAATGATAAGACGCGGTCCAACCCCAATTTTAAAATAGTTTACGATGCTTTACGTAAGATTGAAAATCGCTTGTTAGATTGGACGATGTAATGCGAAAATGCGTTAGTTTTGTACGTTTTCTTTATATTTTTCGATATATACTAACACAACTGAAAAAAACTGCTGGTTATTACTTTAGTACTAATACGTTGGCTATGTATTACCTAAAAAAAATATAGTGTTATCCCAAAAAATTCTGAGAGTTTTGACGTGAAAGTTTATTTTTGTGGACCTATTCAGGATTTTTTCTGCTGAAAGAGAGTTATATTTATGAATTCTATTCGGTTATTACTCTTTTCCTATTCCTTTTCTAGCCTTAGTATTTTTTTCATAATATATTATCGAACTGTTTCGTTACACTAGGTGTTTAATAAGTCTGCTTTTTACTATTATCAGGATACGAGCTTAAGGTGCCGTCCTATCATGGTGTCGATAAAAATGAGAGTTTTTAAAGCAGTTTATCTCATGAGCAGCGATTTAATTAAAACTATATAAAAATAATGTGACATTTTTAAGACTTGTAAGTACACATTGACGGAATTTAAAACATATTTTATCATAATAAGGAACATTAAAAAAAAAACAAACATATTACTTAATTTCACCTTTAAAACACCTTTTTTCTCTTTATTCGCTATTGTATTTGTCATAAAACACATATCATAAAATAGCTATTTTTAATACTCATATATGAGTATTAACGAACGAAACTCACTTGTTGATTCTGTGTATGTTTTCTTTCAGTGCTGAAAAGTCGGGTCGGTCGTCATCAGGCAAAGTCCAAGGGGGTTCCCCTGTCAAGGATTGTCGTGGAGACACCGAAAGAGGGGACGTGCCGCGGTTCCGCATTTCTGCGCTACCTGTATAGATGAAGAAAGAAGAAGAATGAATTAAGTACAAGCAGTACTATATATTATTTATTAGATATAAACTCCGGGTGTCATATCCAAATCACACATTACACTTATAAAAAAGGCGAAAGTTCGTGATTGTGTTTTGTTACTTCTTCACGCTCAAATGGCTTGACTAAATTGGATAAAATTTGGTATAGGTGACGCGCTAAATTAAAGCATAGAATACTTTTCATCATCATCATAACCCATCAGCACGTGTAACCGCGGGGCGCAGCTAGTAATATTATAGATGTGAAAGTTTGTGTGCGTGTGAATGTTTGTTACCACGCATCGCCGTATTAACTAAACTGATTTTAATTAAATTTGGAATAATTACGCTTAAAACCGGCTAGGACTCGCGTAATATTTACCGGAAATATTCTCCGACCAGTTTCGAACTTATTTGAAGCGTTGACACTGAAAGTGACGTTGACGTAAGTGACAGTTCGACGGAAAAAAATCTTACAGACACAGCGCGACCGTCGCAGCGCCAGTTACGTGCTGTGGCCCGCGCTCGCCGCTGTGCACAAGAGTGACTCCCAGAAGAAGAACTTCAAATAAGTTCGAAACTGGTCGGAGAATATTTCCGGTAAATATTACGCGAGTCCTAGACGGTTTTAAGCGTAATTATGAACATAACTCGCGATAGTTTTCTATCTTAAATTTGGAATATAGATTGTAACATACAGGCAAATATTATTATTAAAAATTGATCCTTAGGGGCGTCCAACAGGGCGGTAAAGTTTGTACGGAATATTCATTGGTACGATTCACTCAAAACTCGTTACAAATAAACTTTAAAATAAATATTGAAACACGTATTTTTTATTTCTTAAAAATTTGTATGGGCTTTTTTTAATACCGGTTTGATTCTCTCAAAACACGGTTTAAGTAACTTTGAAATGATATATGTATTTTTTGTATTTTTTTAAGCTTCTGTTCATCTCCTAACATTCTAGATGATGTGCAATAATATAATTAAATTTGTATAAAAAGTATTACTAATTCGTTTCACTCAAAACTTAGTGAAAATTAACTAAGTGTAAATAATGAATTAAATTGTTCCAAACAAAATATACCATATCGTCACGCCTTTATATCCTCGAAGAGCCTACCTCTCCGAGGTGATGTTTTTAAACACCCACTTTTGCCAGATTTGTTTTTGGTCTCATGTAATAAAGGGCGACTCTATTGCTATCTACGGGGCACTGTTCCAGACTCCAAACTGCTATTGAGATTTTCCTTGGCGGAAAACCCCAACAACTGTCTGACCAGGGGAAGCACCATCCACTTTTGCTTTTTGCATATTTTCCAAATCATCTGAACTGATTTTGACGAGAATTTCACTGGCTGATTATTTGCATTGGTTATGAAGGTACTTCCGGCTATACCTTTATTTTTAACGGCGCCATTTCCTGCGATGCCACGCAAACTAAGCCACGGACGGGTCAGCTATATATACAAAATGTGTTATGGAGGAGGGCGTTGCTACCTGCGACACAGTCTTTGTACTATAGCGGTTAGCATCGTTCAATGTATTTTGTTTCTTATGTTTTTCTGTTCCACAAATAAAGATTATTATTATTATTATTCCTTTTATTCAAAATAAATCACGGATTTCATCCGGTCCTTTACAAAGGCATACGTGGGGCTGTAGCCAACACTTAGAGGCCTGTTTGGTATAAAAAATACAAAGTAGTATAAAAAAAACCAGAAACTTTTGGATGGATGTTGACATGATAAATCTATTATATAAATGGGTAAAATGACAAGGCTATTGAAATGATTTTATTAGTGATAAAAAGATAGTGGGCTATGGAAGAGACTACGGCACCTGCCAAATTCAGTCTCATTTTAAAATTTTTGGGCAGATGGTGACTTGCCACCCACTAAACGGGCCCCCCATAAAGGCCACCATGAATGGTGACAGAAAGGGCAACGTTGGTGTGGCTGGCTAAAGGATGTCGAGAGGTGTAGTGCGGTTTCACTGAAGCGCTACTACCGGCGTTATGCCCTTTAACACTTCCACCCTTGGAGCTTTTTGTTACTTGCTCTTGCGTCTCCACCCCCAGACGGCCAATTAAGGCAAGCCGGGGGTCAGGGGTCTTATTTAGCCCCAGGGAGAATCAGAGTCCACGGTGTCGCTCAGAGCTTATTATTATTATTATTTGTTCAAAAAGTTTCACGGATTTCATCCGGTCCTTTACAAAGGCATAAGTGGGGATGTAGCCAACACTAAGAGGCCCGTTTGGTATAAAAATGCAGAGTATCAAAAACAGAAAGAATGTTGGATGAAGGGTAACATGGTACTTATAACTATTACAAAAATGGGTAAAATGGCCAGGCTATTGAGATGAACTTATTAGTGATAAGGAAGATAGTGGGCTATGGAAGAGACTACGGCACCTGCCAATTTTAGTCTCATGTTAAAATATTTAGGCAGGTGGTGACTTGCCATCCACTAAACGGGCCCCCCATAAAGGCCACCACGAGTGGTAACAAAAGGGGCAACGTTGGTGTGGATGGCTAAAGGGTGTCGAGAGGTGTGCTGCGGTTTCACTAGAGCGCTACTACCGGCGTTATGCCCTTTAACACTTCCACTCTTGGAGCTTTTTGTTACTTGCTCTTGCGTCTCCACCCCCGGACGGCCAATTAAGGCAAGCCGGGGGTCAGGGGTCTAATTTAGCCCCAGGGAGAATCAGGGTCCACGGTGTCGCCACTCACCGACGGCTCGCCACAAGGCCGCCCCTGCGGGTTTATTATTTATTTATTATTATTATTATTATTATTAAAATCGAAACGAAAACGATACCTTATACTACTAGTGGCTGTAGCAGTAGTGATTGATATTATTGCCCAAAGGAGACGATCTTGGTCCAACAATTACTTACTTGTACTAAGTCTGAATAGCTTCAACTATTTTCCTATTACATTTTCTTAACATTTTAATAAATCTCATTACAGGTGACCATTGGAGCGCGTTCGGCACACCTCAGAGTTTAGTTGTTTTCTAACTCACCCTTATGTACCGAACGACCACGGTCATTTCCTAACTCCAAACAGACTTTGACAAATTCGACACTGATAGGTCACTTGAGTCTTACATCATTTCCATTCCATAAAAGAAGAAAAAGAATATTATAGAAGATCTTTCTGGTTCACTGCCGCCTATAATGTTGTCATTTGTCAACGTCAAAGTTAATTCAGATGCGGGTGCCACCGTTTGCCGATCGATTTTGATGGTTAGAAAGTTGCATTACGTCCCCAATTCTTCAGAGCCTGAAAACCAAGGTTTTCAAAGAGTGTGTGTGATGACATATGGCACTGAGACTTGGTCCCTTACTTGGTCTTGTGGGCCTCATTATCAAACTTAAAGTCGCTCAACGAGCAATGAAAAGGGCTATGCTTGGGGTTTCCCTGCATAATAAGATCCGAATTGAGGAAATCCGTAAGAGAACTAAGGTCACCGACGTAGCTCTCAAAATTAGCAAGTTGAAGTGGCAATGGGCAGGCCACATCGCTTGCAGAACTGATAACCGATGGGAAAGAATGGTTCTCGAGTGGCGACCACGCACCAGAAGACGATGTGCAGTCCGGCCCCCCGATCTATGGGGGAGGCTTATGTTCAGCAGTGTGCGTCTTCCCGCTGTAATGATGATAAAGTTTCAACCTTAAGAGGTTCCGAACAGTCGAGTTGGGAACATCCGAGTGCTTTACCCTGAGTTTCTGAACGGCGTTATTACAAAAAGTTGCACTCCGAGTGCGCTCACACCGAGGTTCCAAACACGCGCTTGTATTAGTTAACAATAGTAGTGCTAACAGTAGGTAGTTCAGTTGAACTACCTACTGTTAGCACTCCATAACACCAACTTTACCTGAATAAACCTAACGGGATTTTATATCCTGTACACAAAAAATATTTATGAAACTGTATCGGTAAAAGTCTAAAACACTTATACCCAGCCATCCTTTATTGATAGCACTATTTAGAGCACCTGTAGTTCCGATAAATTGCTCACGTATCCTGAACCATGATTCACTGCAACTACCTCATGAATCACTTTGCTACTTTATGAAACATTCATGGAATAGATACGCCAAAGGGCCGAAGAGAGATTTAGATCATGAAATTCAAATGGGAGTGATGTTTGAATAATTTGAAAATACTTCTTTGGAATTTCAACTTTAGGCTTTATTTCGTTGAATAAAAATGATAGGTTACTTGTATATAATATTTTGATTTTACATTGAATTTATTAAAATCATGAAAAATATTCCACAGATTGTTTCCGGGGTAATAAGTATCTTAAGTGATATTTCAGGTAATACATTTCAACCGGGTCATTTCTGTACGATTAGGCGTAAAACTGTATTAACTATTCGTTGTTGTTTATATGGCGTAATATCCCGTTAGGACACAATATTTCTATACATATATATATCAGAAATATTTCTATATATATCACTGTTAGCCAACGAGGGGCTGGTGCCCTTAGTATATTAAAGTCTATGTTTTCCTCTATGTTCTCAGCGTTCAGTGGTGAATGCCACTAGCGGTCATTCTTTTAAGTGGTGACTGCACTAGTTCTATTACTTTCTGTGTTGCTTTGTTGATTTTCCGTAAGATTCTCTAAGGAATGATTCATCGTTGCGATCGTCGACGAGCTCACTGATGTCAAATAAATATTGCCATCGATGTTTCACAGATGTTGTCAAAGATGCTACGACGTTTGTTGTTAGAGAATCGCACTGTTGATGGGAACGACAAGTCAACCGCTGCAAGCAAAAAGATACCCGTATAATGAATGTCATAACCACTGCTTCTAGGTCTATAGTTACCAGTAGAATAGTATTTAATTATAGGACTTCTAGCTTCTATCATCAATACAAATTCTATCATCCTGACACGGTCATTATTAAGATCTTGGCGTAGGCGGAGATATTGCCTATGCTGTACCCAAGAATATTAGGCTGTTTCACCCGCGTGGTGATGGATGATAATGATGATGAAAAGTAGCCTATGTGCTATTTCAGACTCTAATCTATATCTATGCCCAACCGTTTAGCCGTTCTGCCGTTATTGAGTAATAAACATCCATTAAAATCATCCATCCAAATCCAAACCATCTATGCAAACTTTCACATAATTTGAATATATCCCACTAATAATAATATAAGTATATATCCCATATATAATATATAATATTAGTGTGTTAATAGTGTATGTCAAGCTAGACATACACTATTAACCTGTTGAATTGCTCAGAAATCAACCTACTTTTCCTAGAACTGCAACGTGTGTAGTTAACTATAAACTAGAGATAATATTATATATAACTAGAGACACTATTAGGTGGTATCTAGCTTTACCACGTATAACCAGTTTTGTACCTTATTTCAAATGTCTAATAGACTAACCGTCAATCAACTAATATAAACTAACCCTAGGATTATCTCTCAGATCTTCTGCTTTATCCAACGTATAAATCGAAATAGATGGATTAGGCGATACCCCGATCCTTTACATCAGGCCGTTTCCAAAACGTTATTTGATAAGGAAACTAATTATACTCATGGGTGTGTGGGTGGTGTCAAATAATAGCTGGAAGTCAGAGATGAGATTGACTTTCCTTTTATTGAAAAAGTTCTTTATAAGTATATAAGGAACGTAATATGTCTTAGAGTTGAGAGAGATTAGAACAGTATATCATGAGATATCGTCGATATCTGCAAGAAACATGACTGCTGCACCAAGCACTTCTTATAAATATAGCTAATCATATACAGGATAGGATATAGATAGATAATAATATATCTTACTACTTCTTGCAGTAACATTAGACTACCTACTATATTCACTCGAATATAACCTTCCTAAGGTTTCAATAGAAACCAAATTCATATATTTTTTTTAACCAGCAATGAATTACGTAGATTAGATGTTTTACTACGATTATATTACTTAATTCTTCCTATACCGTGATAATTAAAACAAAAGATGTATTAATGAAACTGACGTATATTTACGTTACTGGGACGCAAAGAGTTAAACTGTGAGCGGTGCACGCAATTTTTTAAATGGTGGAAAATTGCGGGGGTTCCCATCGATTTGACGCCAATTTTTTTTTTATTACGCAATCTAATAGTTAAATATTAACTTGATGATTTAGGAATCCAAAGACATATCATTACATTTTTTACTCTAAATTTGTTTGAGGGTAGATGATACAAACTCTTCGTATATTTTTTATCGTATAAATAAATATTGTCATTCTCGTTCACGACAATAATTAGAAATTATTGTTAGTAGAAGAAGTTTTTTAAAGTTTTATGGTAAAGAATCGACACTGATTTTAATATAGTATTTTTGACAAAAAGATTTGAGAAAGAGAGAGACGTTTTGATACAGTGTAGTAGGACTGGATCGAAGCCATAAGTTTATACCGAAGTATAGGTATGTGCGTTGCCAAGGCATAAGTGATATGTTTTTAGTCCTTTCACTATTTAAATTTGTATGCGTTCAAGTGCATAATATAGAGACGGATAATCTCGGATTACTATAGGCATACTTAGCTAGTAATATATATTATACGAGTGTATGTTATAGGTAACATTTTTAAGGTTTCCCATAGCTGCGCCTTGTGAAATCACCCATTTTCGGGATAATAAATGCATACATAACTTGTAAAATATTTCAGAACTCCAAAAAACTAAATAAAAGACTACTTCACAAAATACTAACTGCGCTCTGCTGCGGGTTATCACCCACGTGGTGATGGATAATGTGATGATGCGATGACTCAAAGATAGCGTATGTTACTCAGGCATAATGTAGCTTTCTACTGGTGAAAGATTGTTTTAATCGGTAAATTATTTTTTGTTTATCCATTAAAACAAACAAACAATCAAATCTTTCATCTTTGTTGTTAGCGTAGGCAAGCCATGATACCAAGGTACGAATAATGTGGCCTAGATTGTACCGTTACTATTGCTTATTTAAACATGAAAAAGTATTTATTGGGAAGTATCGCGGTATTATAAAAAACGCGGACATTTTTGTAGATATTGAAGTCATCTATATAACAGTCATAAATCACTTTGCTCTATTGTCAATAGTTTCCGCAGCATATGCAATATAATTATTTTTTATGGTATTTTTGCACACCTTGGGTATTATTATCGAAGTTTTCGTACGGATCCCTAACATTTTTGAAAATGTTACTGTTCGCGCTAAAGCGCGACGTCACTTCAGGAATGCCCCCCGCCCGCGCGTCTCGCCGCCGCTGTCCTGCAGCTGTCAAACTACGAGCAGGCTGAAGGGCAGCGGAAACAGTCTCCATTTTAACGGCGCCGCGAGCGACCGCTTATCAGCCCCGCGTTTACGCGTCAGCCCAAAAGTCACCATTTTAGAGTCGAAGCTAGCGGACGTATACCGCTCCGCCTTCGCGCCGCGGCCGCAACAATTCCTCCGCGCTTAAGCATCAGCACAAACCTTCGCGTTACAAATCAGCCCGAGTCACCGCGACTAACTTTGCCGCGAGTGACCGCTAATCAGCCCGTGTTTACGCGTAAACCAGTGCACAAACAATAAAAGAATACAAGGACTTTATACCTACAAGTGAACAACAACCATTCAGCACGCAGTCCGACCCGGACGCTATATACAGAGGACAACTCAAGATCATCAGCTCCCATCAGATCCAGAGTCACCCCGACGTCCGTAAGTACCTACATATCTTACCTAAACATAAACCCACCTATTCCCTCCTAATAATAATTTCCCTAACGACCGTATGGTTGCAGACAGACAACCTGCTCAACCAGTTACATAGCCTAAGTTTATGAGGATTCTAATGGTGAAATAATTTTCATATCGGTCCAGTAGTTTCGGAACCTATTCAATTCAAACAAACAAACAAATCTTTCCTCTTTATAATATAAGAAGAGATGTACATAAGAAGAAATAAAACCTTTTAATATTTTTTTGGTAATTGTATTACCAACCATAAATAAAAAAGACGATTGGTAACCATTTGTTTTACTTTTGTTTCTGTTCTATCATACTTTACATATAGCATGTCGTGTGCAATTCTGATGCAACTAAAAACATACCACTTGCCCCTGCAGCGTATCAGAGGTCTCACAATGCTTGAAGTCGGGCGCAGTGAGCGTTATACAGCGAGGTGTTGGTGTGTCACTATCAAACGTTCAAAGCGCTGAAGCTATTTTAGAGACTAAATCCAATATTCGCAGACCAAGAACAGGCCGAATAAGGTGCTCGACAGCGCGATAGAATCTATATATGGTGTCAACATGTTGGTAAATCAATTTCAAACGGCTCTTGAATTCAAATCTTGCCTTTTACGTGCTGGAGAGAACAATCCAAGCACGTGTACAACAAAGCCGCGTGTTGCTAAAGCAAATTTGAAGTCCTTTAGCCCACGTAAATGGTCTAAAACTCGAAAGGCAGCATCAAAATTCAGTGCTGACCTACGCTTAATTACCTCATTTTTATACCCCGTTTTCTTCGCGACCCAGTGCATATTGTATAGTGGTACCGAAGGGATTATGAAATCCTCATTGCGCAGGTCTGACTTGCAGTTGGCTGGTTTTTTTTGTACTGTCAATAAATTAGTTTATCTTATGTTTTTCGCTTACGTCTAAATTTATCCTCAAGTATAGCAGCACAGTAGTCGCACGCCAGCGTACAATGTGGCCGTCGCATCTCGAGCAAGGGACTGACGGCCCGCCGGGGACTGGGCGAATCCGCGCCCCCTGGTGGTACCAGGGACATTTTTCTGTAACAAAACATTGCTTTATTATAAAAGGTTTTTCAATAAGGACGGGTACTAGATGTCGAAATGAAATAAAACAAGCTGTGTGTAAAGTATTATTAAAATTACTTTTTTATTTGTAAGGCCCATATATGTGCCATTAAGTGTGAAATATGACATCGTTTCAAATGCCCGCCTCGGCTTCTTACGATGGCACGGATACGAGTGGTCCAATTTTCAATGACTCTTCCGTATAGATCTAGCTGAGTATGCGCGATGGCTTGTGTTACGTTCATATTTGATGCATCGGTCCTATTGGGGTTAATTTGCATAGACCTGCGACTTCAAGAAACTTCAAAAGAAAAAGTCTAGCGGGGTCAAATTGCATGACCTTGGAGGCCAATCAGCATCACTTCTGCGACAGATAACCTTACCCTTAAATTATTAAATACACTCGAGAGCAATGAATCCAGGTCACTTAAAGAATGTTAAAAATCTCGGAAACTAAAAATGATAGGTTAATGCAATAAATTGTATTTAATAGACAATGTAATTCATTGCTCTCGAGTGTATTTCATTTAGAATGTCAATCGAAGCGTCAGTCGACAGCACGTAGAGCCTTCTGCTGGAACAACATGCCATCTAGGTCAATTTATGGTTCAATTTGGGCCAATCGAAATTGGTCATCATCGTTTTGTAGCGCTCGCCATTGACGGTGACCGCTTCACTAACGTCGTTTTCAAAAAATTACGGACCAATGACGCCGCACACCCGGCGCAAATTCACACCAAGCGGTAACTTATGAGGTTGCATTATCACCTGGTGAACCTCGCGTGGGTTAGGTGTCGCCTCATACACCGAAATTATCCTTATCATTACAACCGTTCATCTATACTAATATTATAAAGAGGAAAGATTTGTCAGCAAGTATGTTTGTAACAAATTGGCTCAAAAAGTACTGGAACGATTTTAAAAATTCTTTCACCATTGAAAGCTACATTTACCCTGAATAACATATGCTATAAAATATTCATCATCATCATCAACATCCATCACCGCGTGGGTGAAACCGCGAAGAGCAACTAGTCCAATATATACGTTTTAATACTGAAATCATAGTCGCGGTTTCATTGCTGCGTAACTAAAAACAAACCGGTTACAACATGTAAATGTAATGTAGCTAACTTCTTTTATATATATATGTTAATCTGTTATGTTAGACAATTTACTTATCGAAACAATAATACATACTTAAAATGTAAAACATACTACGCAAATAATTAGCCCGCACAATAAAGAGCATAAACGCTGCCATTTTGATTTTTCAACCCACTTCCATAAGTATGAGATTCTCAAGTCGAGGTATAACGTACGTATAACATTTTATAGAGAAGTTTGATTTTGATATTTTTTTTATTTTTATAAAGTATACGTCCGAGGTGGTCAAATTTGATCATACGAGTTACAATCCAATAACTGAAAAGTGATGTTTTCGCCAAAGGTTTATATTCTATAAGCCGATCATTCATAATTAGGCAGTAAGCACTGGTCCCATCGGGAATGATTTCAGAGCTCTCGATCTTGATGATATCCATATTGACGGTGAAAAACAACCGATCCCATGGGATCGATTGTTAGTTTTGGGTTCACCAAAAAGAGTGAAAATCTTTTTTTATCAAAAAATGGATACGACTTCAACATTAAAAAGTGTGAAATAACTTGTTGAAGTCAGTACCATAATAGTTCAAAGTACATATTGTGCGCATTGTACCGTCTACGATATATATATTTTTAAGCATTTTAAACCATATTACCTTACTTATCTTATAACCGTATTTTATTCTTATATTTAGTTAAATTAAATCGCAAAATTAATGGAGTTTGTTCACATAACCCAAAGACAAATCTAGAATGAGAGGAGCATGGGTATATTTATATTTGATTATTCAAAAAATACATTACCGTGAAACAACGCTAGTAGGGAAGACGTTCTTCTTGTAGATATTTACTTACTTTGCCTCTACCCAGTAGGCCTACCATGAATATTTGCGTAAGAGTGACGTTATAGTACCGTTCACGTAAAACAACTTTTTCACTAATAACTAGTTACTGCGACAGAGCATGGCGCATATTTCAATAGTTTCTGTTTATAATAAGACTAGCTGACCCGCCAGCGGCTTCGCTGGCGTGGCGTCGCTGGATACGGTAATTACAGATTTCAATGGGTCAGATTTCAATTAGGGGTTGATTTTCATAAAATCCCGTCTTGGTGAACACCTACGTCCTAAAAAGAACCCCTATGAATTTTTTTTTACTTTTAGCACTCGCAGTAACGAAATTTCATACGAACTATCAACTCCAAAAAAACCCCTTAGGGGTTGAATTTCATAAAATCCCGTCTTAGTAAGCACCTACGTCCTAAAGAGAACCCGCACGCAAAATTTGAAACTCCTAGCACGTGTAGTTTCTGAGATTTTGTGATGAGTGAGTGACCTTTCGCTTTTATATATATAGATATGTACCATATTTCAAATTATTCGCGATACGGTTTCTGTGAAGTGTTGCGTAACAATAAAATGTGATCGTCCCGATACATATTTCTTCATAGCTTTCACATTGACTGGCCGGTTGGAGCAGTGGTAGGGTGTGTATATGTGTATCAGTCATCGAGGTACAGGCTCTGCCTAGTTTGGGACCTGAGTGCCTTGCGTAGATGTTGTCCTATATTACTATTCTCCTTACGATGGTACCAACTATGGACATTAATAGTAATGTGAACAGACTATTACAAAAAGAGCAGGCGTCTTCGTACTTACCTAATAAGTCGGGTGTGCTTACCAGGGGCCTTACTCACAGTGACCATTGAAGCAAATAACATTGTGAGTTACGATATCTACTAGGAATGATCGTGAAACCAATAAAATTTTACCATCACTCCTTGATTATATCGTAACGCGCCACGGTACATGCTACAATGGTCATAGCGAATTATGCAATCTACTACGATTCACATCCCAAAGCCGGAAGGAACGTTCTCGACCTCCGTCGAAAGGTGCGTTTCTAGCAACGGGTATTTAAACATTGAAATTTATAGAGAGGAAAATTCACATCCTCGGACATACTTAAACGTTACCAAGATTTTAATAAAAAGTTTTTACACTTCTATTTTGATATCAATGGCTGTATTTGGTATGTGAATTTAAAAAAGTTTCTGTAATATAGAATGAAGGAAAGGTTGCAATTAGTTTATATATTATATCGGTCTGATGTTTTTGCACAAAGTGTAAGCTTTCAGGCATTGTATATATTTATCCTTTTAAAGTTAGAGTGGGTCTAGTGTTTGGGGCGGCCTATCCATTACCCATGTTTGTCTTAAAAGTTTGTTCATTGGACTTTTATACATGTTGGGATTTAAATTGGTATCACACTATACTTACTCGTAGAATAGCGACTGGCTCTCAAGGACAGCTGTCTGAAAATAGCATGAAGCTTATCGGCAGGTTTTTCAGTAATGAGTGTGGTAGTTAGCCAGATTGGTACCAGCAGAAAATGTGTTGTAAATGATTTCAAAAGTTACGTATCAGCCGTGCGATTCTCTAATGATTCGTCGTTGCGATCGTCGACGAGCTCACCGATGTCAAATAGTTAAGAGATATCACCTTTGTACACAAGGTTCTTTTCCAACTTTCCTTGTCATCATGTCATTGTTTTACGTTTGTAATCAAAGATGATACGACGTCTGCTCTTAGAGAATGTTGGATGTTAAGTATAAAACCCATAAATTCTATCTGTTATTAGTCAAAATAAAAATACGCCTACATTTTATTTTGTGGAATTCGACGTTAAAACGATTACGCGCTTAAGCGCTGGATAAATACACCCAGGGGGGTGATTTGTGAATCTTATTACCGTAACTTTGCCTGGGATATATTAGAAGGTATTTGTAGACGTAAAATGTTAAGGTGAAGCTAAATCCTTTATTTGAAGTAACTATAGTCTAGGGGTAGTTTTATTTTAGCTAAGTCCTACACTGACGTTTTGTGTATTGTGCATTTCCCCAGACTCTACCCGAGCCATCCCAACTCCTTAATGTAACGGAGTACTGCTCTAGATCGCTGGTACAAATTGTCGAGTTGTAATAGATGTTGTACCAAGTCGCTACTATTTGGTTGCGTTTGGTCCTCATGCAATATTATATTTCTCCTAATTTCTTCCGTAGCCTTGCATCGCAGTAGCACATGCTCAACAGTCTCGTCTTCTAGCATACAGCCTTTACACAGGGGGCTGTCTGTAGCTCCAACAACCTTACCACAATAATGCTTACACTACGCTTTCAGGTATAATATATGACACCGTGGTCACACACGACAAGACAGGCGCTAACAGAAGAGTCTTTACACCTAGTTTCACGCCACACTACGTGTACTTGGCTTTTCTAGCCCTCTCGATATTCTTATTCTTATAATTATCGGACTACACTTAGCTGGCTGGCACATTCATGATTTTTTATAAGTGGATTCATACATTTAAACAATGGCCATTCCTGATGGCAGTTATGTTAACCCTTATTTATATAGGTATGACCAATTGAAATAAAAATCTTACATGTTACAACTATAAATATTGACATAAATAATTTGGGGATTGGCAAATGAAACACCATACGAGGCTACATTAAAAGTAAATATAGTAAGTACTTACCTACGTAATACCCTATGTTTTCTAAAGCCCACTTCGTCTACGTCTGAGCTCAGAGCTAGATCCTAAATAAATAAACTTGTTAAATATAGAGATTTATTTTCTTTGTTCTTTAGGCTTTCTAAGGATACGACTGAATGAGATCTATGGCTTCGGTTTTATGTGAGAAATTTACGACTACACAAGAAGATTTTATAAAGAAAATAAATGCTTGTATGAAATTGTGAATATTTAATTCCTTAAAAATTACGTAAACAGCGGACAATTCTATTTAAGTTCAATCCCATTAACTATTTATCATTTATATTTGAAAGTTACCCTAACTATTATTATTTATCCTTATTATTAATAATATTTGTTATTATTATATAGTTACAAATATAATTAAACGCAGCTATTACTACTTGGGATGGTCGGATTCCCATTGATACAGCCACTACGATTCCAAATGTCTCTAAACAGGAACAATTACAATTACTACATACTTGTTGCGCCCCGGGGTTTCACACGCGAGGGGATGGATGATGATGATGATGATAGTGAAAAGTATCCTATGTGTTAGTAAAGCACCTCATCTACCTCCATACCAAATTTCATAAAAATCGAACAAGCCTTTTTAAGTGTGAACGAGTAAAAAAAGCTATAGGTACATCCATAGATCATTCACTCACACACAAACTTTTGGGATCCTACTAATATTATAAATGTGAAAGTTTAGATTGATTAATGGATGGATGGATGCATTGATGTTTGTTGCTCTTTCACGCTCGATCGGCTAGGCCAATTTTGATGAAAGTTGGTATGGAGGCAGATGAAGCTTTGGATTGACACACAAGAAACTTTTTTTATCATCATCATCATCCAACACCACGCGGGTGAAACCGCGGATTGCAGCTAGTATAATATAAGTAGGATGTTTTCTATACAATTGAAAAAATAAAGATATTAAAGTTATATTAAGTACATGATCATAATTGTTCTGCTGTAATTGTAATTCAAACATTACTATCAGATATATAATCTTGCAAAAGTTTGTTTGGCAAATTAAAACAAAAAAACAAAAGATATTTACTGCTGGAAGATTCCATAAAAATGTTTAATCAATAAAGAAACGAAATATACCCAGCGACTTAGAACCTCCTTCTTTATGGAAATGAAACAAATGAAAAAAACTAAATTAAAAGGATGAGGTTCCACATAAGGTTTACATATAAGTGTAAAAGACACAAGGTAAACGCATTAGGCTCACCATTTAATAAAGATGTTACAGATGTCCACCGCACCGCAATTCAAAATAAGAATGTAACCTGTCTCCCTTTCCCAACCACGCGTTCAATTTGCGGTTTAATTAAAATTACGTAGTCTCTGAATGCAAACACTGTTTCATGCCGTATTAAAGCGAGATTATATTTTGAACTGAACATGTCCCAAAAGCGCACTGTGGGGAGTTTGTTGAAAAATATCAACAAAAACTGTTGTATTATAAAGTATCTGGATGACCAAGCTTAGCTAGGTTTTTGAGAAACCAGACCTGTTTATGACTTAGCGTTACTTAACAACTCAATCTATTGTCAAGTAGATTTAGTGTTGCTGTATCAGTAAAAGTAGATTAGTAGCCAAGGGTTGAAAGGCATCAATTGCAACCCGAGATATTTAGGCGCACGACCGCAGCGAGGGCGCCTATAGTTCGAGGGTGCAATTGATGCTTACACCCGAGCTAACTACTCTGCTACTAGCGAAGCGACCTCTTTTGTCATTGGGCTGAATGCATGATATCTATTGCCAGTATGATGGAAGATGTACGCAAACTTTTTGAAAGAGTGAAGTGTTTTTTTAATTACTTACCGCCCTAAGGTTTTTCTAGCTACATCATTACCCTAGAGCGCTAATTGGTCATCTACAAGCCCCATTTGGGGGTAATAAGGACCTACTTACCGAATATGAGAGATGTAAAATAGTTTGTTGTAGCAGTTATTCATTGCCCGAAAACAAAAATAAATTGACGTTTTCTGAAAATTTAAGCTAGCTAGATCGATTTATCGCCTCCGAAACCCCCTGCATACCTATTATAATTTAATGAAATTCGTAGGAGCCGATTCTGAGATTCGGGTTATATATATATATATATATATATATACATCAATTACTCGTTAAAAGGTATTAGATTAGGTGCGACTGCCCGCCACTTCGTTCGCAAAGTAGACTCGGCATTCGGCTTTGCCATAACCATATCTTTTCTTGGTTTTTCTTTCATAAGAACCCTATCCTTACAATAATTATCACTAATTATCACCGGCTAGTTCAGTAAGTATTTTACGGTAACCCAAAAAAGTAATTATTTCCTAAAAGAAGGTATAATTATATGAGCGGCCTTGTCGAAGACGTATATCAGGAAAAAAACCTTTATACAAAATAACTGTCTGTGGTTACCCTGTTATCTGTGGGGACATGGTCTGTTGTCGGCATGTGACGACCGCACTGGATTTGTTCTCGTAGATACCCAAGATAATATAACCACTATGTGTTTGTGCACGTAATTGGCAGGATGTGGCGTAATTGTTTCGGTCCCGTTTGGCAATGATGTAATCTGAAATATTTATTTAATTCCTTTACTGCCGTGCGATTCTCTAATAATTCGTCGTTGCGTTCGTCGACGAGCTCACCAATGTCAAATAGGTGCTTTATGAGATGTCGCCCTTGTATACATTAGTTTGTTTTTACTACGTTTCTTGTCATCACGTCATTTGTTTCACGAATGTTGTCAAAGATGCAACGATGTTTGCTTCTGTTGAATCTTCAATGTTAAATTTTTCAGGACTTGAAATAAGCACCTAGCATTATTAATTTTTTTTAAGAACTCTAAAGTACAAAAACGATGTTTTAATTTTAACTTTTAAAATTGGCGCTAAAACATTATTCTATGGGGTCACATACGTCGTATATGACGTCACTAGAGCAAAAACAAATAATGTTGTGATTATATATAAGTTTTGCTTGTTTGGGGTTGCTTGCTTGAACACGGAGATGGTGGGAAAAACTAACAATGGCTATTATAACTTATTTTAATTTGTAAATTAAATTTAAATTAAAAATTTTAATTTATCTTTTGTGTTTATTCTCAAGCGACTAGTGACATGACGTGAAGACACTTGACGTGTTATAGTGGTGGATTATTAACTGTTGATATTCATAATAGTGTACGAGTGACAGAAAAGTGTATAAATTCATAAAACATTATTTATGTTGTTTTTTTTTCGTCAATCGTGTTAGCAAGTTTTACTAATGCATCCACGTGACTTTACGAAATTAATTAAATAACTGACTTATTTCTTAGAGCAGACTTTAACTACCTACTTGAAAAAAAAACTGTATACTCGTAATTCTGCACTTGCCTTACAAAAAATAACTAACATTTTAGCCGCATAATTTGGATTTAGCATTGTTCTATGTAGTCTTCCACCTCAAAAGGAAAAATGAACCCTTAGTAGGTCACTTTGTTGTCCGTCTGTTCGCCTGTCTGTCAAGTCTAGACCCTTTTTCATTCATAAAAAAGAAAACATCTGAAATCCATAAATGTCTAACAACAATGATACCAAGAAAAACGAATTAACTATTGAATATTGTTATAAACTTAGGTATTTAATTAATATAAAAAATGTATAACAAACTTATTATTTGCGGTTGCGGCATTAACCGTGTTTATGGATCGACACTGTCCTTTGACCTAGGTCAATATATATGTATTTAATATCTAAAGCAATAATATTAGATGTTTTCTTCACTTGCTTGATTCTCAAATCTGTTGGTAAGGCACGACATTATCATGTTTTTGCCCTTAAGACATAATTTCCGCCGCTACTTCTGTTTGAGTTCACGTGACTTCTAGAAATTTTTGTACACATTTTGTTTATTCAAATAAAGTAAATCCAATAAATAATTTGTTGAATTCTTTGAGTTATTTACTCCAACTACTATTATGTTAAGACTACATTGTTATTTGTTTTTGACTGAACTACCCTATCGCACGGCAGTTGTTCATTTTTCTAACGACGTAGAATCACACTTCTAATATTATAAAGGCGAAAGTTTAAGTGTTTGTTACTTCTTCACCCTCAAACGGCTGGTCAATGAGGTGCCGGATTAAAACAGTATACTTTTCATCATAATTATCATTTATTACTACGCGGATGTAACCGTGGGGCGCATCCAGTTTTTGTATAAGTGAAAGTCTCGTTAATGGTTGGTAGTGTCGTGCCTTCGAAGTGAGAGGTCCTAGGTTTGATCCATAGCCTGGGCTAATATTTTTGTTTGATGAGCTGAAATGTGTGTGTGCAGGCCTCCCGCGACCAAAGGAAGTCTTAGTGCGGGTGGGTGTTTGTGTTTTCAACGTTTCTTTATCGTTTTGTAATGCAGTGCGTTTTCTATTAGCTTATTTTTGTAAAGATATTTGTAGTTCTAAACTTTGCACCCTATATCATGAATTGCATTATTATTTAAGTGATAATATCTATGTAAACGAAATGGCTAATCACCATTTCAATTGACAACTTATCACCCCAAACATACGTGGTGTCGATATCTTTTAGTACTTTTTCTGCTTCCTTATAGGTGTGGCCTCGCTAGTAATTACCGTTTCAAAAATTAAACACTGGAAAACTAAAGACACCAGTATGAGGATGGTAGCTATGCTTTTCGAAAATCCTAACGATACAGTTTATTTTCTTAAACTACTTATATACGCAAGTATATATACACAGATATACAATAACGTTATACTGTAGCCGTTCCACGTAGTACGGCTATTTCAAATATTAATAGCGCATGATCCACGACTAAAACTGTTTTATAGCACAAACACGATACAACTTTAAAGTTTAAGAACCGCTTCAAGTTCTATTGTCTGGCTTTCACTTTATTTTATTTATTTATTTATTATACATCACAAAGAAATACACATCAGTTTGAATGATACCGTCTTGAAATCTATGTAAGATTTGTCTAGACAGTAGTGTTCTCTATAGTCATTACACAAAACAAAACGAGTAACATTGCGTCGCGCGCTCACTTCACAGCTTGAGTAATGCGTATAACAACTTATAATAACATTCCACTCGTCTTAGAACTTAAAGAATTATCTTCACGTATTGTTATCCTGCTCACAAAGTATTAGATTCCGCTCTGTTGCCGAGCGTACCATCCCCTCCCATGTTTACCAGCGTTCAGCAGTGTCACTCGTGTTCGTCGTGCATTCGCAACAGATACAGGACGCACCTGCTTTTACAATCGTACGAGTGTTTTGTTTGACATTAGAAATAATATTTTTTTAACACGTGATTAATATTTTTATTTGTTATTTAATTTTTTAATTCAGATGGAAGTTTGTTTAAGAGTTTAGGAATGATATATTGAGTAGTACGTTTGCCATAAAAGTTTTTGAAAATGGGTATTTGTAGGATATTGTTTGTAATGCTTCTGGTAACTATTCTATGTGTTTTAGGTATCTGAAGTTTACACCTAAAGTATTGTTCTAAAATATAATACAAATTCAACCTTTTTATAAATGGGTAATATACCACAATACTTAAAAAGTTCCTCAGAAGCGTCTTTATATTTGTCCTTAATTTTTGCAGGTACTATTAGTTTTAAGAGTCTATATTGTAATTTATAGATTTCATCGAGATAGGTTTATGTGTGTACGTCCATAACTACTTAAACCGTAAGAAATAATATTTTCGACTAAGGCTTAGTATATTGTTAGTAAAATGTCAAACGGCACTCTGTTTTTTAAGACATAAGTACAATTTGGCCAAGACCGCTCGCAATCTATTACAAGTCCTATCAATGTGTTTTGCCCAGTTGAACCTATGATCAATGACAAGACCCAAGTACGTAAATTCCGTTACCTGTTCTATAATTTCGCAGGTAGCAGTACATGGGACAAAACAGTTATGTAAGCAGTCATGACTGTGGGCTACAATCTTTACCCCTTCTTTACAAGGATTGGGATTATGGCTCGAATGCACATGCATGACTTTTGTCTTTGCGGCGTTGAGGACAATGTATTTGTATATTGAGTTATTGATTGATATGGATAGAGACCTCATAAGCAATTTTCGAATATCCGACACGGTTATAACGCAGCAAAGACAGCCGTGCGATTCTGTAATGATTCGTCGTTGCGCTCGTCGACGAGCTCACGAATGTCAAATACTTTATTAGAGAATCGCACGGCTGATCGCAATACAAACCTGCCATGCGATTCTGTAATGATTCTAAAGCTCATCGATGTCAAATAAATTATGAGATATCGCCCTTGTAAATAAGGTTGTTTTTTCAACGTTTCTTGTCATCTCGTCAATTTTTTTCACGGATGTTGTCAAAGATGCAACGATGTCTGCTCTTAAAGAATCATTTCACGGCAGATTTGAAAGGTACCTAGGCCTTTTGTACTAGTTACTGTGTTGGTGGGTATCACCGCAGTGTATACATATTCTGACGGGAAGTAATAGTTCGCAAGTTAAAGTGTTCGGGTGTGAAATCTACTGTTGCAAGTGAAATGATTGGCTGAAAGAGACTAAAAAGTGATTGGAGTGACGAGCACAGAACAGTTCCAAATAAAACAGTTCGAAGCTTTGGGTGTCACTGCAACTAACATGGATAAGACAAGTGCTTACAATCGTTTCTGTAGTGCAAACTTTGATTTTAACAATGAAATACTAGGAAACCCACTTGACACTTGGTAAATAACGATCAATTAAAAGTAATGGTGAAGGGCGAACCTTATCGAATAACAAAGGTATATTAACATCATAGTACGAAAGCAACGATATTAGTTTGTGAACAATAATGGCTCATTCATTTTGTAATAAAATGGAATCGTAATTAAAAAATGGGTGCGTTATGGTACACTCACTGTAGCTTGTGAATTGTATCAAAAACTATAGATGTCCATTGTGAGGAAATTCGATAAATTTGTGAAACTTTCATAGAAATAACCCTGACTCATCAATGGATCTTCGCCATTATAACTCCATAATAACGCAAGACCTCAAACAGCTTCTTATCTCAATTTAAAACTATATATACGTCACACTATGTACTCGCTAGATCTAGCCCCAATCGATTACCATTCTGCCGCAAATTGGACAATTTCCTGGAAATAAAACTTCTCAGGAAACGGTACGAAGTGCCTTTATAGAGTTTGTGGAGTCCAGATCCCCAGAGTTCTATCGCAAAGGCACAAATGATGTTCCCTCGAGATAGTAGATAATGAGGGTAACTACTTCGAGTAAATAAATATATTTCATATGAAAATATATTTGTATTTTTCAATAATCTCTAATATTATTAATGCACATGTTTGTGATTGAGTGAGTTTATGTTTGGCTCATTTATCTACACGTTGATACGGCCAAAGGATTTAATTGTAAATTGGAATAAAGGTAGTTTATACCCTTGATTACATAGACTACCTTTTCTTAGACTGCTTTAATTGAATAAAACTTCCTATGGGATAAAAAATATCCGCGAAGGAAGGGCCAGGGGATGCAGTTAGTAGTATGTAACACTATTTACTGTTTGATAACAAGTACAATTTGAAAAATTTAAACAGATTTCCATTTTATGCCACATATATATGGGACCACACGGGAAGCACCCAGCTTACAAAAATATAATTTTGAGATACGGTTCACCCAGTCGAAAGTTCTGAGGTAACAAACATTAAAAAAATACAGTCGAATTGAGTACCTCCTCCGTGAAGCGGCCTGGTTGCGGAAACCAGCCAACCCACCAAGTACCAAGTAAGAGTATCTCCTCCTTTTTTGGAAGTCGGTAAAAAATTGTGAAGAATGGATTAACAATCTCTTCTTGGTAATATTTTAGTATTTCGCTAAGAAAAGCAAAAACTTTCTACGCGTACAAAGTCAAGGAACAATAACAACAACAACGAACAATGAGGAGATGTTTAATCATATTATTTTAACTTATACTTAATAACCATACACATAATAACTTCATAAATCCAGACAACTTCTACACCCATCGTATAAATCGCAATGCCAATTAACTTCATAACATCTGCGTACCGAACTCTCGTGTTCATGAGAGATTCCATGGCTGGGATAAACCGATATCCAAGCAAGGCCTTGTTCCAATTTCTCTCTACAGTAACAGAAACTATCTGTTGTATAAACAAATACCATTCCCCGGCCGATAGGTATGGAAACCTCTCGATTAATGATGTTATCTGGTGCCGTTTTTGAAATAGTGAGTTTTTAGTTTGATTAACATTCTCTATTCACTTAAACATCGACGTAGATCGTAGGGTAGACGATAATAGTTTTGTGTATTGTATAATAATATTGTTACGCTTACGTTATTTTCTTGTACATTAAAATGTATTTACTCAATTCCAGCATTCGAGTTTTCTACTCAATTCCAGCATTCAAATAATAGTTTAAATATTGTACCTACTTTAAAAGACTCGACCTCTATATTTGAAAATCAATAGAGCCACTACCGAGGAGAGGTGAAAATAACTCAGAAAATTCTTTTTAAATTACTCTTACAGTGTATTGGTATAAATGAAATACCTGGCAGAAATGGAGTACTCCAAGAATCTTGGACTTCTTTTTTTACATTGTTTTTTTTTATTTGGAAACTGTTGGTTGTTACAAAATTTTTATTAAAACATATTGACTAATACATCAGTATGAGTTTTTAACAGCCATCTTGAATTTTTTCAGCAGTGGACGTCTTCCGGCTGATAATGATAATACAGATGGATGGATATATACAGCTGACTGTATAATGTACATAAAAATTACGGAATCTTACTTCTTACTAATCCATACTTCCACCGTAACATGATCTTTATGAACTGTATCTCTATGCATGTGTGTTACCTTTTCATGCCGAAATGGCTGAACGGTTCGTAATGACATTTGGCAAGGAGATAAACTATATCCCAAAAAAACAAACACAATACTTTCATCATCATCATCACCATGCGTGTAAAAACGCGGAGCGCAGCTAGTCCTATATAAAAACTTTAACATTGTCATAAAAGCAAAAGGGAGTTTGTTTGTTACGCTTTCACGCCTAAGTGGCTGAACAGATCGTTATGCAATTTGGCATGGTTATAGATAATATCCATGGATAGGGTACTTTCATCATCATAGTCATCATCCATCAGCACGCGGGTAAACCCGAAGGGTGCAGTTATTGCTATTAAAAATGCAAACGTTTGGATAGATGGAGGTTAGTTCTCAATTACGCCAGAATGGCTGAATAGATTTGGATGAATTTCGGTATAAAGATAGAAGTAACGCTAGAATAGTACAGGATACTTTTCATCATTATCATCATCATCATCATCCATCACCGCTCAGTTGAAATCACTAGTATTAAATAATTAAATATAATGTTCAGATTGTGAAATTAACTCAGTTTCATTCTATGTGTATATACCTTTACACAACTATATGACTGATCGGCTATATGTATAGTACGGCTGGTACCGGGTTCGTACCCCGCACCGGTCTAACTACTGTGTACATGAACATATCTGATTGACCTGTACCATGCATATGTATACAAATGTGCATATATCAATCATCAGGTTACCATAGTACAGGCTCTCTAATCTAGTTTGGAACTTGGAAATAACTTGTGTAGATGTTGTCCCCGTTTAGTGGTATTTTATATAATATAAAAATAGTCCGTACAAAATGCTCGAAGTGTGTATATTCCAATGCATTCATTTTAGACAATTTGGATAGAAACCGGTTCACTTATAAGGCTTTTGATGTCTGGTCCCGCATTTAATTAATCCAATATATAGATCAATCACCAATTCGATTTCAAAATCCATCTCCGATCTGAATGGAGGTATTAAAGTGGGGGATTGAGCAAAACAGGATTACCAATACAATGATCGGTAGAATGTGGTTGTATGGTATTGCTACCATTTAGATTCTAGATACGATACAAAATTTAGAGAGTAAGAGCGCAGGTCACATCAACAGCCAAGCTAAGTTACTTAGCTCATGTAGCTCTTATACAACAAACTATGCGAGCTTAAACGCCTGGCTTTACACAAACCTGTAGACGTGACGTGCTGCCATTCGGATTTTACGTTAGTTCGTCCACATAGTTCTGTAAGGTATTTCAGATTAGCTCTAAACTTCGCTGTATTAAAGTCAATGTTCTTGCTTCAAACGGGACTGCAAAATTAAGATTTCCTTTTAAACTAGGTAATTATTTGAATTAACCCTGTGATTCGGAAGATTTAAAGAGTATTCTTTATATTATCAGGTAACCTTTTTTAACACGAATCCAACTAACCACGTAATTATCTGACATGAATAAACCAAATGCTACTCGTATTTACAAAAATTCATGGTGTGTTTTTACTGCTAAATTTATGCTTGGTTTAGATAACAGGTACTCGTATACTTGGTTATCTAAACCAACAGGCTTTAGATTAAATATTTCTTAATTTAATAGTTGCTATAACAATCATATTATAATACAAAAAATACAATCATGATATAAACACCTCAAAAACGGAATAAAAACTTATTCTAAAAATCCCATGGTGGAGGAAAAAGTAGCCAGAATGCTACTGCTATGCGTTAGATAGCAATGCTTATTTTTTCCCAAAGACTCGACCAACCACTCCAACGTGACTGCTCCCGGGCTAATTGCTGTTTGTCTCTACCGGAATTTACAGCGTCACCGGATGGGTGGCAAACGCGGTTGGCACTCAGGCAGATGCGGGCGCAGAAGGCGCACGGCCTAAGGCGAGCGCTGAAGACGCTTCGCTGCGAGGAGAGGAGTAGGCTACTGGCTCAAGGGCACCACTTAGGTTTGGACCTCGGCTTAGGCCGTAGCCAGGAGAGAGGGGAGTCGGTGCGGTGTTGAAATTTGCAAGTAAATTTTAACTGTATGACTATTTGGAGAGAATCTAATCAAGATGTAATTTTTACCTCGCCGGCGGTGTCTGACTGGGTTTACCGGGGAAACGTGGCCATAACCTGAAATACCTGACCCACAGCCATTTCCTCAGCTGGAGCCTACACCAAGATCGGAATAGAGATTCTGTAGCCCCAGCCAAGGTAGTGCCCTGGGCTGGGGCTACATACGGAATAACCTCGCCCTCCCCCAATTCCGCGACTTCAGTTTACACCGCGACCAGGAGATCCGCGGTATACACTCCTGCCTTTACTTTGGGTGGGGTTACAACATGAACCAGTCATACCTCGCCCACAGCTATTACCTGGGCCGGAGTGTACACCGCAGCCTGCACCGTGGCTGGGGCTACAATCGTACTGTGTTACAATCACAACTAGGGCTACGATGGCGATCTCGGCCGGAGCCTACAGTGCGATCGGGATCACAGCCCTGTGGCCCGAGCACGAGCATTTGCTATAGTGTAACGTTATCGTATCGTGGTTGGGTCTAAAAACGTTTGGCTAGATTTGTACATTAAATAATTTGTAAGCAGACAGCTCCCACACGCTAAGAGTCTTAACCCCAAATGGCACAAATATGAACATCTCCATATTTATGACGTATGAGCCTTCCGATTCAGTAATTTTATAAATAATGTAATTAAAACATTTTAAATTTATTAAATAAATCATCATTTATTTTTGAGCATCGTTATACCTAAAATATTAATATTGGTGTTAAGAATGTAATAGAAACCTATATAACTCGAAACTGACACTGAAATGTGGCCTCATAAGTAAGGTCAAAGTCGCACAACGAGCTATGGAGAGGACTACGCTCGGGGTTTCTCTACGTGATCGAATCAGAAATGAGGAGATCCGTAGAAGAACGAAAGTCACCGACATAGCCCAGAAGATTAGCTAGTTAAAATGGCAGTGGGCAAGGCACATAGCACGCAGAACAGATGGCCGATGGGGCTGGAAAGTTCTGGAATGGAGACCACGGACCGGCAAGCGCAGCGTAGGTCGTCCACCGACACGGTGGACAGACGACCTGATAAAGGTCGCAGGACGACGTTGGATGCATGCCGCTTCCAACCGGTACTTTTGGAAAATTATGGGGGAGGCTGATGTTCAGCAGTGGACGTCCTACGGCTGAGATGATGATGATGACCTCGAAACTGTTTATGCATGTGTTTTTTTAATCGATAGTCATCTCGGATACAAAATTCTTGCTCTACTCCATTCACATTTACTTAATGTTATATTTTATGCTCCAACTCGCAGAGTACTCGTGTTCCTACTGTCTCATTGTTAAGTATATCATGGGTTTGTATGTCACACTGTGGTTAAAAAGCCCTCAAACTTCTAACTTTTTTAATTGGTCTCTGAACAAAACCAAAAATAACGAGCTACTTCAAAAAACGCCGTCAGTTATAAGCCTGTTGTATGACATTGAAGTAACTCTTCTTAATGTGGTTTCTGTTTTATTGGTCATGAAATGGCCGTGCTATAAATAAAAATACTCTAAGTTAAGCAACGACGAATCAGGAAGTCTAACTACCTTTTAATGCTATGTCCGAGTAATGCCTGAGAAAGGGAAGATTATTTTAATAATCTCGTAGGGTCTCGTCCTACTTTAATTTAGGTACATTTGTAGAACTTTACTGCGTGTAAAATCCATTTTTGTTTTAATTTTATAAGAATTAGGTAATTGTTTACGTTAAGGGTACGATGGAGCTGATATTCCACATTGGTAAAAGCCTCTAAATAAATACAATTCAATTTTTTTTTCTTATTAGATTCTTAAAAGATTCGAAATGGAAAAGCAAGATGAACGAAAACACTTCCTAATAGGTATTTTTCTCTTCATCAAATTAAATAACCTCTTATCATAAATAAATCCTCACCAGAAAGGATCTCCAATAAAACAGTAGAAGAGTTCTTTCTAATGCCTATTGACGACGAAAAGAATGTTTTATTCATGCGAACACAATACCCACAAAGAACTCAAATTAATTACCTACCGGGAAAATCCCAGCGATGTAATATCGTAGGCACTTACTATTAAAATGTTCTGGTAGATTTTTACTTCGAGACGTTAATGATTTATTTTAAGGTTATTAAAGGTTTCTCAATTCGACCGTATATATATATATATATTTATGTGTGTTCGCGAATAGCTTCGTCGTTTATGAATCGACTTTGATGGTTTTTTTTTATTTGATAGAGTATCCTTCCGTGGTGGTCCCGTATTAATTTCATTGAATTCGGTCAAGCACTTTTTGAGTTACACTCCAAAAACTGAAAAGTGTTGATTTATCTTGATGATATCATCATTGACGGTGTATCCCGTAAGTTTCAGTCACTAAAAAGAATAAAAAAAAATTCAATCAAAATATATAACCGACTTCAACACTGAAAAGTGTAAAATACGAGTAACTTGTCGAAGTCGGTACCATGCACGCAACATTGTGATAATGGGTACTTTCGAACTATCATGGTACAATGGACAAAATAACAAGATCTGCCGTGCGATTCTCCAAGAGCAAACATCGTTGCATCTTTGACAAAATCCGTAAAACAAATGAAGAGATGACAAAAAATGTTGGAAAAACAACCTTGTGTACAAGGGTGATATCTCATAAAGTATTTAAAATCGGTGAGCTCGTCGACGAACGCAACGATGAATCACTAGAGAATCGCACGGCTGGCCTACGTTAAGAACGTTATGATGACAGTTCTGTCAAAGTTTGTGTCAGTTTCTGAAAGCTTAGTCAAAAGCACGCTATCCTTTTGACAGCTCGGTACACTAGGCGTGCTCAGCGACTGTCAAGGGTGATGAAATGTAACACAAATACCGTCAAAGGTGATGAAATGCAATGACAGGTTTTTGCATGGTGATTAATTTTATATCTGTATGTACGTAGGTACTGTATTTTATTATTAGTGTTTACTGATTGATTTACTAAGTACTTACATTTATTCATATAACCATGTACATATTTTATTACATTTTGATATAAAGATAGATATGGCCTTGGAGCAGATGATAAGCTACTCGAAGTACTAATTCTGCGCAGACGATGTCGCGGGCACCAGCTAGTTAAATCATACTTTATGACCCGGACCCGGACTAAATGTTGGTGTTATTGCATCTTATTAAAACAAGAAACGAGAGTGAGATATGCATGTATCAAACCGAGCGGGCGAAGCGTCTCTGCTTTAACTGGCCAATTGTCTTTCATCTGTCCGCATATTAGTTAGGTTGTTGGTTTGTCTTCCTGTACTGGGGCCCTACTCCCAACTTTTAAAGTAGTAATATTTCAACCTTACCATTAAATTTGGTACCACCACGTCAATATAGCAAGCTTAAAATACTCGTAATAATGGATTACGATAGACGTTTTGATTCCGCTAGGTATTATATTCATCATCTATGTTTTTGATGACGTATTATCAAATAGTTCACTCAATTCGACGTGACATGACTAAGAGAGGCCCTCAACTAAAATTAATAATAAACAAAAACGAAATAATCACGTAATAAAAAAAAACTGTGTTTTAAAGACATTTTTGTAATGTAAATTATGAGAAATAAACAGGTTTTATTTTTATTATTAATGTTTTTCAACCATTTTATGTCGCTGGGAGTATGATAGTAACTATGATTATTCTAAGCTTATTTATACGCTCCTGATTTATGATAGTTTCGTAAAAGGTGGGAGTAGGCCCCCAGGTCGCACTTTTCAAACAATCTTGACGAAACTTAGTATGATTTTCTACTATTTGATATATATTTATGTCATCCGCGATTTCAATTGAGACCGGGGTTCTAAAAAGGAGGGAAGTTTGCTGCGGCGCTATTTATTGGTCGATAACGATAAAATTTGGTACATACATTAGATACCTGACTTTTAAGAGAAATTTTCAATGAGCATAATTATTCAAGTGGTTGCCGAGATATAGATTCAAGTTTAAAAACTGGACGATTTTGGTAATATTTGGCAAGAACATTTTTAGTTCCAACAACATAAACAATTTTAGCAAAATCAACAAGGTCTTGTCAAAATAAATAATTGTATTTTTTCTGAATTTCGATGATAAGACTGTGCTCGCAAGGCATACTGTTCACAGAACTACAAGTTAAAAAGGAATAGCATTATCTCTGTATTCAACTATGTAAAGTTATGACTTTTGTCAGCTATGGGGCTGACAAAGTTCATAACTTTACATAGGTTCAACTTTACGTACACCGAGTACAGATATGTACAAATACACTTTGAATAAACTTCTGTACATCCCGCATTACCTACATGTGTTCATGAACGATTATGATGATGAATAGTTCGATTATGTGACTTCTAAACTCAAGTTTGAGATGTTTCTTTAACTAAAATTGATCATAGTTATCATCAAACGTGCACTGCAGAGTGAAAACCAATAACATTAGCAACGTAGAAGCTGTATGGTGGCATGAACTTCTCAGAAAAAGTTTACATTAGCGGCTGCAAAGTAGCTACTTAATATTTTTCTTCTTTGTTCGTTATAGCACATCGCTTAATCAGAACAAATGAGGTCTTCAAACTAACTTTCTTAAAGAAGGAAGGTTTTCAGATGTTCTTTTTTTGCGTATGCTATGCGTCTTCTTAGCCAACTGGTTTTTTATACAAATACAGATCATTTATTTACAAGAATGTAGTTACATAGTGATGTCCAACAAATAAAAGTCCTGTCACATTCTACCATAACAATGGTGCGTAAATATAAAATTACAATTACTTAGTTCATATTAAATATAAAATTATTGTAGATGAAATGTATGAAATTAAAATAAGTTTATCATTTAATGAATGTCAAAAAATATTAAATTGTTTATAAACTAAAAATGTCAAAATAAACCTGAATAAAATTTAAAATATGTCAGTAAAATGTTTTAACATTAATCAAATATATGATGTATTTTCTTTATAAGTCACAAATTATTTTTTTGGTTAGGTATGTCAAAACTTTTAGTTTGTCCTTTTAAATTTCATCAACACCAGATCGATAGTTTTTGAATTAAGTTCATGACAAAGTTCATAACTTTACATAGGTTGAACTTTAAGTAGTCCAGAGCATATTTATTTATGTGATTTTTGTATAATACTAGAAATTCAAATTTAAATGCTAAAGTATAAAAAAGGTCCGTAAACTGGAAATGTTACGTAGTCACATAAACCGCAAACCCTTAAGGGTTAAGAGACGTTAACGTCTCTCATAGGAATTTTCATCTAAACATAAGCATGTATAGCAGTCACAGGTTTCTTTGAGAGCATTCGACCATTTTCTCGAGATGTCGATTCCATGCTCCCGGTTGGAATCTATCGTCGGGTTTATTCTATTTGTGAGTATAATACGTTCACTGTGGTTAAAACATAAAATTTATCTCAGTTACGCCCTTCCACTCTACTTATGTGTAAGTACGGTATAGTAAGTATTACTATATCATGCTAGAGTATGTATAATACTTACCTACTCCTTATTTATCGACAAAAGCAAATAAATATGAAGTAATTGGTTGGTAGTGGCTTTGTTGGACTCGGACCTACTTGATCCTTGATTATTGCCCCTTGAACTCACTTGACTCGTTTAGAGATACTTTTTTATTCATTTATAGGCTATTTTTCTAGGGTTAGTGCTTTACGATTAGCCTTTATGTCAGTAGAACCATTGACTACGCACGTGATGGACAGTGATGATGCGTTTCAATGTCAAATCACACTTGACAGCTGCCAAAACATTCAGTTAAGTGCTTCTTGGCACAACTAACTAAAGGTATTATGTGTGTATGTACAAAACTCTTCTATTTTGGTATACAAAACCACAACTAGCACTGATAAAACTGCAACTGAGTTCAAGAAGCACCTCAAAACATTAAAGTTGCATTTACCAGCTAGGAAACAGTAATAGCATTAACAACTTTACTTGAGGTCTGAGTTTGAAGTGCAGAGGGTAATGTAGTTAGACAGGCGCAAGTTAGATAGCACTGAAGTTGGAAGGTTTGCCTTCCGCAAAATGGATGTGTAATTTTATTTAGAATTTGCTAGCATTAGTTCTACATATTCGTTTTAAAGTTAAGTATTGAAACAACACGAAATAATTACCAACTGCTGCGTTATGCAAATACATGTATATTATTGAGCATAATTCAAAAACTTTTGATCTTGTTGATCAAATTTTATTTATTTATTTATCTCGGTAATTCAACAGCGTTTACAATTAACATGTACACTAAATATAAAAACTTAAAATATGGCCAAAACAGAATTACTCAAATTAAAAACAATTTACAGAAAAGTAATAATAATACGACAAAATATATATAAAGGACAAAGATACAGGCACAGGTCCTATTACAATTACAGTGAGAACAGCAAGAATAGCAGGTATGTTTGTTTTTTTATGTTTTTTTTTATTTTAAAAGAGACAAAGTAGAAGTTTTAGTAAATCCGTCAAAAAAACACCACAATTTGCTAAAAGCCGCATAGCGTTACACCAGAAAAGAACACCTGAAGTTCCTTCTTCTTTAAGAAATTCGGTTGAAAGATAAGCGTCTGATTTGTTCTAAGCGACGTGGTAGAACGAATAAAGAAGAACAAGATATTTGCTTTTACTTTGCAGTAATTTAGTTGCTAATGTTATTTGCTTTTACTTTGCAGTACACGTTTGATGACGACTATGACCTATTTTAGTTAAAAAAACATCTCAAACTTGAGTTGAGTAATCACATAATCGAACTTTCGTTCTTGAACACATATAGTTAATGCGGGATGTACAGACGTTGTGAAAATAACTTTATTCAAAGCGTATTTATACTTATCTGTACTCATTGAGTCTGTTTCAACTATACTCAATAGCTTGCAATGCTCTGCGAGCCCAATGTAACAATGCTTTTAGGGTGCATTACGCGCTTCTGTAGTCTCTCAGTTATGTTTCCTGAGGCGCACATACGTGTGACGCTATTTGGTGTGAAAAGATCAAGCGTCATTGCTAAGCACACTCTTCTTTAAGCAGTAACAACATCGTTAAGTCTGTAGTGCGATTCTCTAATGATTCATCGATGCGCTCGTCGACGAGCTCACCGATGTCAAACATTTTATGAGATATCGCCCTTGTACACAAGGTTGCTTTTCCAACGTGTCTTGTCATCTCGTCATTTGTTTCACGGATGTTGTCAAAGATGCAACGATGTTTGCTCTTAGAGAATCACACGCTACGATGTGCTTGATGCGTGTTGACTTAATTGAAATAACAATATTAAACGTGGTCTACGTGTTCTCTGTCTGTCACCTGTAAATATATTACGCTACCCATGTTATTATAAGTGTGAGGTTCGTACACTGCACACTGACCTTTAATATAAAAACCGAATTGAACAAAACTAATATATAATACGTATTTATTGCCTTTATTACGTAAAATGCCTTCACGGAAACACTAGCACGCTAAGCAGTCAGCGCGCAGTAACTGCCCGACTTCCGATTATACTTCTCTTTTTCACATACAAAATCGCTGATATGAAACATTAATACTCGTACTTACAATGTGCCTATATATCTGTAGCGGAAAAAATAATGTTCCTCTGGCGTGTAATTTGGCTTGAATGAATACATTTTATCATTATTATTATGCAACCTGGACTGCGTGAACACACTGCATCCCAAAAGATGATTTTATAAAATATATGTAGTTGAGTATATAGCATATTTATTTTTTCTGTAATCTAAACTTTTATTTATCTGAAATGACTGGTCTAGCACAGGAGGATGCTTTATTGTCGATCATATTCCAACTTGCATTTGAACATGTCGTCATAGAAATCAGCATTCGGAAAGGTATGGAATGCAAAATACAGACATCATATAGTGATTGGGTATGCCGACGACTTTGCTTTGTTATGAGAAAAGAAAATCTTCATTGGAAATGACATTAATCATCTCCAAGAACAGACTCATATTGATCACAAAATAAACCTTAATTAATTGAGTCATACCTGCATTATCGCATATATCGCTACGAAAGTACCAGACGGAAACAAATGAAAACTAGTAGTACAATTAAATCTAAATATGTGTTTACAGAGCGATAGTAAAATTATTTTTTTCAGTTTCACTGTAACGGACACTAACATCAAAGTGAATTAAATTGAAAATTGCACACAAAACGCCCCCGTTGCAGTGCAGCCCTTCGTAAAGCTTTAACGTCCAAACATAACTAGCATGCAGTAAAAGCAGCAGTACACTAAAATCTAAATAAAACCGTAATCAAGCCGATTAGGACTGAAGCGAATTATATGAAGTCACTAAGAAAAGAAGAGTCTTAACTCATCGTTACTGAGAAAATCAGGAAAATAAAACTGGGACCAGATAGACAATAAGGCAGCAGGTAGAAGAAATGATGATGAGTTTGCCAAAATATAGGGGGAGGCTCTGTTTGCGGAGCCTCATATCAGTGGCGAGACAGACAAAGACAAGGCAAGAGCATATCATACGGATGGGAAAGTCATGAATGAGAAAATCACGAACAGTGAAGACATCATACTTGGAATAAGCAACATAATAGCGCCCTGTTGGACGCCCAAGGTACCGCTGAAATAACGGAAAAGGAACCTAAGACGAGTTGAAATAGGATTTATAATCACTCAATCTATCTGATTGAAAAAATCTCACAATGCAGTGATGTCTTTAGTTGTCAAAGGAAAAGATCCACTTCAGGATTACCTTACTTCAGTAGTAGGTATTAAGTAAGTAAGATAAATTTTGCAGCAAAGAGCAGAGTGAACATGAGTATTGTTTTGGGGTAATGAGTGACAAATATATAATTTTTATATTTATAACATAACTGTGACTTTATTGGAACTATGCACGTCAACATTTGTTTTTATATGAACTGAAAATCATATAAGTGGTAACAAGAGGTATTATTACCATAACTCGTTAAAGATTAATGTCCCATCCATTGACGAGCGGTTAACGACGCGTGAAACCTCTAGTTAACGGCTGATTACGGCCGTTAAAGTCAACCGTGGGCATTACTTCAACTTCCATTTACTTGATTAACGTATATGGATAGACGAGTGCCTAAGGGTGTAGGCGTTCAGGAAAAAATGCAAGTGGGATTCAGAACTGGCGACACGTTGGCGCAGTAGTACGAGTAATCTCTGTGGAGAATGGATACCATAATAAACTCTTATTTTAATTTGGTATTAGGACCTGACCTGAAAATAAAATAAAGTTACGTAAAGATAGCTCTACCGACGCTAAAATTACTATTTGCCAGGAACGTTTTGCCGTTGTGTATGCTATTCTGTTATGTGATCCTCTATTTTATTCCAGGTAATCATTAATTAAATTTCAGCCAAAGTTTAGTGGGCCTAGCCTGGAAATTTGCAGAAGTATACGCATATATTAAAGCTGATTATAGCATGTAATGTACAATAATCCTTTTTAAGATCCTATGTATTACCCAATGATCTTATATTAAAAAGAGGTAGATATTGTACTCGTATATAAATACGGCAACAATTAATGTGGCTGTACTCATGACATGCTGAACGATATAGACTTGCTAACATATTTGCTTACTGGACTGTCAATACTAAAACATAGAGCCGCCATTTTTCAAGATTTCAATCAACATTTGTTAGCAACTGAGATTCAGATGCATCCATTCATACAAACAATAATATATTCGCATTTATAGTCTGTATTTGTATTTAGTTTAGTACGTACGACCGGTTTAAGTGACACTGCACGCAACAAAATTACATTATTTGTATAAGAAACTCCTATTATCCTACTATCTAAACATGAAACTGTGTGTGTATGTGGATATGTAATCACACAGGAGATTATACATTTGCATTATGAAATGATTTGACACTTGATAAATTGGTGATCTATGATAAAACAGATTGGAAAAAAGATTTGATGATGAAGAGGAAGTTAGGATGACAGAGATTTCGCAATTTTTTTTTTATATACGATTACCTTCGTCTCAATCTCAATTATATTTCTGATTAGTATTCAAAAAAATGCCGTATCTTAATTTCAAATTCTTGATCCTTGAAAATACTCTTGTATTTTGGAAAATCCAAAATACTAATTTGGTCCAAGAACCCCGATAATTGTTTGTTATAGTTAGTAACAAAATACAATACTTTATCTACCACGCACTACATTAAAACACTCAATTACACTAATTTCTCCCTAAAGTTACCTACTAGTTTAACAATAACTGTCACATTCGTACAAAATAGTGAATTCAAACAAAAATAATAATTAATTAAAATTTTAATTAGTGGTGTATTTTCATGATATATTTTAGGTAACCAAATGCATCTTACAATATAATTTATTGTTTTTAAATTTATAAATCGTTCAAATCTTCACCAGTAATAATAAAGAGCAAAGATTGATTGTTTGTTTGTTTGCAATGGATAAACTTAAACCGAATTCGAAAATTCTTCACCAATAGAATGCTACATTATTCCTGAGTGACATAGATTCTATTTGATTCATCATGGTCATCATCCATCACCACGCGGCTAAAATTCGGAGCGCGGCTGGTACTAAATATAATAATTCCTGACTACAAAGAGAAGTTGCCGGGAATAGTATCACCACCGAAGCAGGCATTCTAGTTGAAAAATCTGAGGAGTGTGGTTCGTCTGTCCACATCTATTTCAAATAGTTACAACTTACGAGTACCACTCCCATTGTAGGTAGGAAATCATTATGGCGATTCTGTCCTAGGAAGCCGATGTAGACAGGTATATACAGTACAAAATTAAAATGGCAATACATAGAAATATATAATTATTTAGAACGTTTTGTGTTGTCATGTGCATTAAGCCGTCAATGACTGTGTAAGCCAATACACTAAAACTGCTTCGTTTCGAACGAGTTAACTAAAAGTATTAAATACAAAAGTATTATGTGACTTTAAAATAATTTATACATTAATAATAAGGAATCTTTCTTACAGCCGTCGCGATCTTAAATCAATAGAACAGCTACCGAGACGAAATGCAATAAACTTGCTCGACACCCTTTTCAAACTTTTATATTCAATGTGTAGGTACGTGGAATAAGAAAAACTAATGTTATACCTCACAAAAAACAATAATCGTAACCTTTGAGGTAAACAATAAGCTTTGGAATCGGAACCTTTTCATATTACAGATAAAGCCACAGACAACAGAATTTAACTTCACATATATTTCCCAATTACGTTAGTAAAAGCCCAAGGGGCTAAATTTCGTAAATTTATTACACAATTTTCAGTACAGCGGAAGACGAGTGTTCAAATAAAAGCCCACTTTGGAAAATGTAATTTGACAAGTAGGTACATCTGGATTTAACGAGTATCTCAGCAACGGTGGGGTAATTGCGAGTATATTAATCAATTAGAGCAGGAGCTGACGAGAATTGGCCCATACAATTTATAACGTTATTTATTGTGTTTACGACGGCGTTTACGATATTCCGGTGCGGTATTATGGTATTACGCACAATATGTAAATCAGCGGCGTTAATGTATATCACCACATATCCGTTCGTATACAGTCCATGGACGCTGTAAGTACGTCGTACAACCTAAGTACTTATTAGTTCCATGCTATATTAATGAGGACAAAGCTTTACAAGCTATCCGGTAAATGGCGCTCTGCCGTGCGATTCTCTAATGATTCATCAACGAGCTTGTCGACTAGCTCACCGATGTCAAATACTTTATGAGATATCGACCTTGCACATAAGGTTGTTTTTCCTATGGTTCTTGTCATCTCTTCATTTGTTTCACGGATGTTGTCAAAGATGCAACGATGTTTGCTCTTAGAAAATTGCACGGCTGTTCACGACATGTAGTCTCGTAGACTGTTACTTGGACGAGTGCCTCGGTGGCTTAGCGGTCATGGAGTCTGACTGGTTGTCAGATGACGCGGATTTACATCTCTTCCGAGGATATGTACGTCTTTTCTATATAATTGTAAAATGTGGTTTCGTTAATTTAACAATACTGTATCTGTGTACTCTCGGGTCATTTTTCGTGGTTCCTTTTACTTTACTAAATGAAATAAAATCTCAACATTGGATTTTTTTCCTAATATCATTAAAAAAATGGTTGTCTGTAAAGTTGGTTTTCGGATAATTTTACATGATAACGTCATAAGACAAGCCGAACGCTTAGGCCGATCGTGCCTCGCTATCGCTTGTTCCGCGCTGAGAGGCACGATCAGCCGAAGCCAAAGTGTAACGTGTCGACGTAACGAGACCATGGCCATGCTTTACGTGGGTGCAGCCGGCGTTCGTCTATTTATAAGACACGTCAAAAACATGAAGTCTATTAATAATGAGTAATTGAGCGGATGTACCTTAGTATTTTATTTTATTGAATATCTCTTTATAGCATTTATAAATCTGACTACTTCTCGCTGTGCAGACGTATCGCCAATAATCGTAGGAATACATTTCATTATCGGTCGTTGGGCTAAGTTATTAAACGTTATCAATCCGGGCCTATATACTGCTGGGGCAAGATGGTGAATGCTACCGCAGCCCCATATCACCGCACCTTGGCGGAAGACTCAAGAGGGAGGGGGGTCTTATTCAGTGGGTCAGAGCCCCACATGCCTCTTTCCGTCATCCTCATCTCCATGGACGAAGGGAAGTGCACAAAAAACTTATTGAACGCTCCTCTTCAATTCCACTCGAATAAAGGCCGTAGCATGAATACTTTCACTTACTCCAGTGCCTTTTAGTCTGAACACAGTGGTCTTTTGACAAATCGAATATCTGACACTGCGGATGGTACCTTACCTATCAAGACAGAACCTTGCAGAGTAGTTATACCACCATGAATGTCGTCTGATTCGTACCACGTGTAACGATTTGCATACCAGGGTATCTACGGACGTGTTCATGCTCCTATTATGATGACGTAATGATGTCTTATGTTTCTGATGGGCCTTACTATTTCAAAAAGGAACACCATCCGAGCATTGAATTTATCTCTAGATATTCAAGATATATGTTATAACAAAGTAACTAAAAAAAAGATTTATTTACAAGGTATTAAAAAAAAATCTATAAGCCCCATGGTGGGGGGGAAAGGTGGCCAAAATGCTGGCGGCATTGCCACGCTGGATGGCAATGTAAAAAAAATACTAAATAGTGTTCATTGAATATACATTATTTTTACATATACATTCTTAATCCTACTAAAGAAAGCTTAAGCTTTTGAAGATAAAAGCAAGGCAAGCTTATAAAAGCTCGCAGGCCTAATCCCTTCTTCTCCGTATCAGGGTCTAATCCCACCAAGGGATTAGGCCACAGAACTCGAAAATAAAAAGTTACCGATATAAATCTATATCTTTAATTATACAGACAAAAAAAAATTGTGTCTGTTTGTAATTACAAATTAACAGCTTTTCACTAAATGCATATGAAAGTATGTCTACCTGTTCATCCCGACTAATCTTTGAAACGGCTGGACCGATTTTAACGGGACTTTCATTGGCAGATAGCTGATATTTTTTTTAAATTAATTATTCTTCCACACTACAGACTCTTTGGTCCGTACCTTTTTTAGATTTGTTTTTTTTTAATATTACATTTTCATGGAGATTCGTTCTCCAAACATCACAATAAACATTCTAAAGCTATGGTGGAAATTGCTTAAAAACTAAAGTGAGTCCATTTTTTTTTGTAAATACGTAATCTATTGCTAGTGAACAATATTTCCTAATTTTATACTTATTTGTACGCTATTGGCCAGAAGTACTGGCCTCAGGTTCACGCCTTTGCCGTATCCTTTTTAACATAGCCTTCACGATCTTTTAATTTCGGTCTTTTATCGCCATTTTGAGATTATACTCTATGATTCGATATTCGGATACTTTAATCGCCCGCCTGACGAAATCACCAATCGTGTCCGAGCCGTCGTCGGCAAAATACGTGCAGCTGCCTGAGTGTCGTGATAGCTGATATTTTAAGGACTTAGGCTACTTTCATTTCATCATCAATATCATCAAATTTTCTAACAAAAATACAATTCTAAGTTAATCTTTAGTTCAGTTTAGTTTAGTTTGCTAGCCCGCCCGCTTGCTTGGTCTATGGGATATGAAGCCATCGAAATAAATTCACCTTCTTCTGAGGGAGGAATTTTCCAAAGATCCTTCCTTAGTGGAGGCTTACGACATAAAAGGCATGAACTGGCAAAATTTCAAGTTTGTAACTTGGCGGTATAGGCTCTGCGTGTGTCCGGTACAAACCGACTGACTGCGTTAATAATTATAACGCAGTCGGTCGGTTTTTCAGTGAAGATAAGTAATTACATACAAGCATCAAAAATGTTTGCGATCACATAGAATTATCGAAATCTTTTTTGTTACGGTAGAATATATTATGGTTTCTTCGTCTTTTTCATCATCATCATCATCATCATCTCAGCCGTAGGACGTCCACTGCTGAACATAGGCCTCCCCCATGATTTTCCAAAAGGACCGGTTGGAAGCGGCCTGCATCCAACGTCGTCCTGCGACCTTCATCAGATCGTCTGTCCACCGTGTCGGTGGACGACCTACGCTGCGCTTGCCGGTCCGTGGTCTCCAGTCCAGAACCTTTCGGCCCCATCGGCCATCTGTTCTGCGTGCTATGTGCCCTGCCCACTGTCGTCTTTTTAGTTGCTATTAATTGAATTATTGTCAGACCATTCCGAGTAAACCATGGGCACCAATTGGTACTGGTCGATGATAATGCGCCCGCCCATCGAGCTCAACGAGTCAATGCTGCTCTCTGGGAATACGATATCACATGGTTAGACTGGCCTGACGGCTCGCTTGACTCAAACCCAATAGAGCTAGCTTGGGATACTCTTAAGCGAGCTCTTTGGATCCGTCAGCCACGTCCCCAGACAGGCCCAGAGCTTAGGGAAGCCGCTATTCAAGAATGGGACAGGTTACCCCAAGAAATGCTGGATAACTGGATTCTCGGCATGCTGAGGAGGATCACCGCATGTGTTCGAGTCAGGGGAGGAGCTATATTATATAGAATATAAACCTTTTATTAGCAAATTGTTGATTAAGTTCAATTTCAAAATCAGCTTATGTGAGTATGTATATAAAACGGCAGTTGCCATCCCATGTTACACAGAAATTTAATTTCTTATGCACTTGATACAATTTTGAGCTGAATTATTGTTGAGTATGAAATACATATGTAAGTTTTTGTATTAATATAATATAACAATCAAACAGATATTTAATAGAATAAAACATATCAAAAAACCACTGAGTTCGTCTCGGTATAGACTTGTTCGATACGTCAAGCTAATTACAATAAATAAATAATAATTTGAAAAACGTAACTCAGGAGACACTTATGCACGTAATACAGTTTTCAATTAAATACTGTCGTCGCTTTTCAGAGCTAAGAACTCTGGCTAAACTAACGGGCTAAGTTCATGGAATTTCTTCTTTATTTCTTTACTTGCATTATTTATATTATTCTTTATTTTAAGAATTTGTTATGTAACTAGCTGGTGCCCGCGACTTCGTCTGCGCAGGATTAGTACTTCGTGTAGCTTATTATATTAGCTTATAGTAGCCATGACTATCTTTATACCAAAATGTCATAAAATATTTACATGGTCAAATGCAATTGCTATAATAGTATTCGTAAATTTAAATACTTCTAAATCAATCAGTAAATCACATTTATAATATTAGTGGGATGGGATTAAAAATGTCAGTCACTATATGTCATGTCTTGATTAAACTGTTTTGAATTTAAGAAATGCTGTAAGTATTCTACTTAAAGAGTCATCTTAGTTTTACTTACATAATGATGATATTACTTCACAGTATACTACAAACCATAATAAAGACCTCGACCAAAGTATAGTAACGTAAAAACGTACTAAAAATAACTTTTTAACCCGACTACTGCGAAGTAAAAGGAAGGGTTTTATATTTGAATGGTATGTACGAGTATGTTTATTTGTTCCATCATAACTTCTTAACTATGTATCATAACTTGATACCGTTTTGTACAATAATGAATAATACTGCTAGTCAATACGACCCTGGTGAGTTGTAAGCATACCAGGCGTTGCAAGAGGCTACGCTTGGAGTTGCTAAGTGCTGATTGCATCCAACTCTCTGCTTACTCAACTAATGGGTTCCTTTAACTTTAACCGTATAATGGTGCCTGCTGGCTGAGCTATGCTGAAAGTGTGCTAAGGCACCTTAAGTACTGGTATAAACATCGCTTTAGTTCATTTTTATGCTAATAAATGATGAGTCTTATAAGTTTAACTCCAAGCATCATGTTCACCGAGACAGTCGCAGTGCGACCCGATTTTCAAAATTCCTACTAGGTTCTTCGTGAATTTGCGATCATTACTCCAAAACGTTCTTTATGTTATCCAATGACTTCCAAATAGGAGGAGGCACTCAACTCAACTGTATTTTTTTTTGTTTGTATCTCATAACTTTCGACTGGATGAACTGATTCTCAAAATTCTTTTTTGTTAGAAATCTGGTGCTTTCCGTGTGGGCGGGCCCATTGAAATTTCATCAAATTCGATACTGTAGTTTTTAAGTTACACTCCAATAACTGATTTTTACCAAAGTAATAGAATGGAAGTCTGTATAAAATTTTTCAATTTGTACTTGTTCAGCTCTTTAATTTCTACCTAATATTTTCACTTGCTACTTTGCCCTTGACTTGGTAGTACTTGAAAAGTATAGCTTTGACCATCATTATCATCAACTCAGTCGTAGGACGTTCACTGCTGAATGTCTTCTATCTAATGAGGTCTTCCACTTAGAAGCTTTAGAACTTATATTAATATTATTTATGATATTGGAGATTTAGGTATAAAACTTCTGGTATTTTTTGATTTTAGTTAATCAGTCCTGGCCTAAATTATCTATGCAATTTTACCATTTTGATGGCAGTTTATTTATTCCTTTATTGTAGAAGTCTCCCGGACTGAAGGTGATGAAGTCAGCTAAAGGTTTGTACTGCCTCATCTTGAGCGTTAAATTTATCCCACAAAAAAACCTAGAAATCTGTTGGAGCAAGATCACGTGAATACGGTGGGCTACGGAGAGCTTCCAGCTGTAACTCTTGCTGCTTTGCGATGGTCTGTCGTGAAGTGTGAGCTCGCGTGTTGTCGTGGAGAAGCAATGGGGAAGAGTAATTGATCAGTCTTAGATTTTCAAATGCGAGCTTCTCTATATAATTGTTTGCAATAGACAACTGCCGTCACTGTTGTTAGATTTAGGGATGTACAAATCCGGCACAGACTATAACCATCATCTTCCTGTGAGTAATATTATTTAGCGCATAGATTAAATGCTGTACCCGGGTCCACTGATTGAGTCGAACACTTGAGGTTGTCGTACAGGATCCACTTATTGTCGCAGGTAAGAATTACATTTAGAATTTCTTCGTTTCTATGTCGATTCAGTACAGCTATGCGTATTTCGACCCGTAAGTCTCACTGTTATGCTTATTTTATCTTTCCGATTTGACGTGCTTCAATGTTGTTTTGACACTAACTCGAAGGTTCGCAGTATGCTCAGCCGTAGAATGAGTTGGATCCACTTCCATTATCGCCTTCAATTCGTCGTTGTCGACAATGGTTACCAGGCGATCGTGAGGCTCGTTCTTCATCACAACATTTCCAGATTTAAAACGATTGAATCAATAATGAACCGTGTTTATGCAAGCAATGTTAGACCCGTCTACACGTCGTCAATGTTTTGTGTTGTTTGCGCAATGGTATTTCCACGTAAAAACTCATATACGATAATTGTACGAATTTTCAGTTTATACATGGCGTCAACACAATTTTCAAAAAACAAAACACTAACAAAAAAGTTACTGCGTTTTAAATCAAAATAACACGGCTTTCGAATAAAATTTATTTGAATTTCAAATTGCGTGCCAATCCACAGATAATTAAATCTGAAAATTCTGGTTATAGAAGCTCCAATTACATAAGTAAGACCTATTATTAGCTAATAATACTAGGCTTCAGAACAAAATAAAAGCTATAATTTTACAAGCAGCAATATAAAAAAAAACACAAATTGTGATTTGTACAATGATTTGTTTGTTTATGTGTGCAATTAAACGGACGATGTCGAGACGGGCATATCATGCAACTGATAGTTAGCTTAGAACTGTAGTTTTGCATTACACCACACAGGCTTTTCAGCCCGAGACATTGCTTTTTAGGTCTCTTTCACCGGTACGATCTGCGTCGCAATTTCACTGTTGTCAACCCGTTCTAAAATACCTAGATCGACTTATCGGTTTAATTCGCACTGTTCTAGGCAGAAGTTGCCAATTAACATCAGGTGGGCCTCGTGCTTGTACCGTTTCCCAATAAATTAAATAAATAAAAAGTGACATGTGTAGCCTCAGTAAGGATACTCTCCCTCAACTCCCAAACTACTTAGAATCAGCCGGTCATTGCTCTTAAATGGTCTGGAACCTTGCCAGTATCCCGCGGGGAACGTACGGCTCACATCCGAAGGGACAACCAGCCAAAACCTATCAACTCATGCGGAGGGGTCAAATGAGTTCGATAGGTTTTGGCTGGCTCGTAATGAGACACAACACGCTGTCAATGCAATGGACAGTGTAGGTACTTCAACAGCAGGCTGAATACATCAGGAAGTAAGGTTATGTGTGTAAGTACGTCTGGGAGTCCACAACCGTGCGATTCTGACGGCACTTTCTGCCTCACACTACTACTATGTGGAAGCAGCTGCCACTTGAGGTGTTACCGAACAGATACGCCTTGGGAGCCTTCAAGAAAAGAGCTTAAGCCTTCCTCAAAGGCCGGCAACGCATCCTCGAGACCTCTGGTATTGTGGATATCCGTGGGCGACGGTGATCACTTACCATCAGGTGAGCCACTTGCTCGTTTACCAACTTATACCATAAAAAAAGGTAAAGGGTGAAGGTCTTGAAGACCACCTCGTTGTTAATTATTCAATTAGGTTATTATGTACTAATAACCTAAGCGTTTTGCGTTCACTACGTAGCAAAGCGACACTTACATTGTGAACTAGACGCTTCTTCCGTGCTTTGAAAGGCATGTTAAGCTATCATCAGTCCCAGTTTTTCTTTTAGAACATGTCGGAGGCTTTCCGAGCGAATTAAGCGACCAGGGATTCTACTCCACCTCTTAAAGTAATTATATTTAAACCTTACCATTAAATTTAGTACCACCACGTCAATATAGCAAGCTTAAAATAATAATAGATTACAATAGACGTTTTGATGATGTATTATCAATTAGTGCACTCAATTCCCGTACTTTGCAACTGCGTTCGTGTTCTATTCGGGTTGAGCATTGTAGGTATTGATCCTGAAACGCACCATTAGGATCGATTTCAGCTAAAAAAATACGCCGTTAATAGTATTGAAGTGATATATTCGACCGTTTTGTCGGTGGGAGTACGATATAAAGTATAATTATTCTAAGCTTATTAAAAAATGCTCCTGATTTATGATAAATTCGTAAAAGGTGGGAGTAGGCCCCCAGGGAGTTCTTAGAAAAGAATAGCTGTATAGTCCCTGCTCTTCCAAAGAATTAAAAATATGAATGTCTATAGTTACATGCATGCACGCTGTCCACTCGACACTAGTCGAGACAAGTTTAAAGTATTTTGTTTTCATCTCTTCTTCTCTTATTTCTTCTTTCACGTGTGAGGCTAATCATTTTTCATCAATACAAAAGTATGAACAATTAAATTCAAATTAAACAATGGTTAACAAATACCAGAGATTTACTACCCTTTTATTTATGCATGCATAAGCATAGCTAAGCGTCAAAAATTAAACAGTAAAATGATGATGAATGATTATGTATGATTTTTTTCCTGCAACGAATTGTAACAAGCAAGGCAAAACGCTTTTTTACATTGCAGGCATGTCTGTTTTTTGCCTTAAGGCAAATTCTTGCTGTTCCTCTTTGACTAAGACTTTGTACCAACCAGTACAATTTTGTTGCATATTTTATATTCTATAATGGCGTTAATATTTTAATTTTATACTTATACACTATGCAAAGATCTCACAATTTAGCTCATATAAAGGAGGGTAAATAGAAACAATACACCATTTCGGTCATTATGTATACCTGTTAAATCATACGTCCACAAGACGTGTTAGCACGTAAGGGGAGATTCCTGCCGTGCGATTCTCTATCGATTCGTCGATGTGCTCGTCGACGAGCTCACCGATGTCAAATACTATATTAGATATCGCCCTTGTACACTAGGTTGCTTTTTCAACATTTCTTGTCATCTCGTCATTTGTTTCACGGATATTGTCAAATGCAACAATGTTTGCTCTTAGAGAGTCGCAAGGCTGCATACGTCAGATACACACGGAACGAGTTAAGACCTAAGCCACATGTCACTGTAAATCAAGCTGCCTATGGTTTAACACTTCGGATATATGGTGTGTCTATTTATTACGTCGATCTATAACCATGTCATGGGGTCAGTGGAGACCTGCTGAGCTCAGAATGTTGGACTGGGTTCCTGAGCATTTGTGTGTTAAGAGTGAAATATGATGTTGCTTCCTTTGCTTAACATTTCAGTGTGAATATAAGTAATAAGTTAATAAGTTATTCATTCATAGTGCCTGCAGAGCATCAGACTATTTTGTGAACGTAAGATATTTAAATTTCACGCGCTATATTGTAATATTCTGTCAGGCTTATCACATTGCAAGTAGATGAGCTACATTATAATTAGTACTTACGGGATGTACACCACGAGTAGGCAGGTTATGGAGTTCCCGATATTTCGGCGCAGTTACATGCACCATGTTCACCGGTAGACTGAATATGCGGGTGGATGTGAAAAAGTTCGAAGTTATTAAGAGCAGACAAGTCCAACACCGTGGTGTACATCGCGTTAGTACTAATTATAATGAGTTAACAACCGCGAAAGTCTAAAACAGTGTGTTAGATGAGTTAGTAAGTTACGTTGAGTATGAGCGAAATTAAGTTGTTTTTCCAATTAAGTTACGTCCTGATGGCACTTTCTACTCAATAAATTGTATATTCTTTAAAAGAAAAACGGATCTAACGCGATGTTTGTGATAAGGGAGGAAAATCTTTTATTTATGTGGCCATTTTCAAGTGAGATTCATTCATTTATTCATTCTCGAGTGTTTTGGAGGAGCTTCTTTATGGATGATTTTCAAAATGAATAATACTATCATTTTAAATTTCTCCCAGAATATTAACCACACACGTTGCAGTTCCTGGAAAATTATGTGGATTTCTGCGAAATCTATTGTGTTATTGGCCAAATATGGCCAATCGTGAGTCAACGGGTTAATATTGTTAGCTTACGGGCGATATGGCGGGAAAAAGCCCAACAATGGCTATGTAGTTGTTATGACATTTGACTCCGTGAATAAAAATAATCTATGCATTTGACACAATAATCTTAAATAATAAAGAGGTAGATATGATACTTGCCTATAAATACGGCAACAACAAATCTGACTGTACAGCTACATTTGTTGTTGAATATATGCTATCCGTCATAGAATGACGTCTAAGAACCTCACCAAAATACGTTCTCGTATGCGTGAAAGTTGGGATAACATTGACTTCGCGTCAGTTCTAACATAACGAATCTACTTCTTCTTAATATAAGATCATTGATTTGACACCTTAAAACGAACACTGTAGCGATAGCGCAATTGAGTACAAATCAATATTAACCGACTGTTCGTAACGTGTGCGCCATTTACATTGTTTGCACATGTTGCACAACAGCCTATCTCTACACGAAGCTCTGGGAGCTCCATCGTTATTTACGGACATTAGGTGACGCGAACTTACTCTCTCCGTTGAAACATAGACGCATACTCACATAACTTGAAAAGACCCATCGTCTAGGTTAAGGGTATTAGCCATCGCGAACTTACCCTCGTAGAAACATGCCGTAGAGTACAGAAGTTGTGTTTCAAATAAGTTAAACATAATAACTCTCGTCAATAAAATTTAGTTGATTATTTTGTACTTAGTTACTAGTAAGCATTTAATCTACCGACTTCCAGATAGGAGGAGGTACTCAAGTCGACTGTATTTTTTTATGTTTGTTGCCTCATAACTTTGGACTGGGTGAACCGATTCTCAAATTCTTTATTTTTGCTGAAAGCTGGTGCTTTCCGTGTGGTCCCTTTTAAGTTTCATCAAATTCGGTTTAGTATTTTTTTTATTAACACTCCAATAACTGAATAGAATGGAAGTCAGTATTAAAATTTTACAAATTGTACTTGTATTTTTTCATAAATGAAGTTCCTGTAATGAAACCAAAGTAACTTCAATTAGCGTATGAGATACAGGTCATTTCGTGAGTTTCCACGTTTCTCATTTCGACAAACTTGATGTACGGAGAATTGCCTCCTAACCCTTCACTTCTTTATTAGTTAGCTAGTCTCCCAACCCTAGCAGCTTTGAGATTGTACAATATTAAAAACAAAAAGAACCGTCACTTAACTTCAACATTAAGTCGAAAGCCCACTTGTTCTCGATCGTCTGTCTAGCATTTCAAAGGTTTAATTGCTTTCCCATTTTATTTCTGACAGACGATTGATTGAAGCCTTGGAAAGGTTATTTATTGGAATTGAGTTAAAACTACCAAGGCATTTTAACAACTACATAAATACATATTATCCCTTCACTCTCTATATACATTTATGATAGGCCAATCATTTTTATAGAGAGAATTTACTGCAAAAAGTATACGGCTTAGTTGCTTTGCAGTTAATGGAAAAGTAGTAAAATGAAAATAATTTTCCACCACACTTTTCATATGAGACTACGGTACTATATTTATATGTCTCTTTATCATACGCCGTTCGTCTGGCTGTTTGTTTGCGTGTCCTTAGGAAACATCGACACGGACAGGTTGGCGTGCCCTCCGAAGCACAAAAATTGCAAATGCTTTAGGCAGTCACCAATCAAGTAAGTGACCACAGTAAGATGTCTACCCCTCAGCTGTCGTTAACCAGTATAACAATATATGTTCTATTGTAGCTGGTTCCTGATACAGCGGCAGGCTTAACAGTCTCAAACACTATCCGTCTAAGTAGGTTCTGATATGACCGCTTCGCGTTGTTTATCTACACGTTGACTGTATTATTATAGATATCATTCAGATTCTACAATAATATTATTCCTTGGTTCTACTCCCTACATTTGCAGATATTATGCCTCGAGGCAGAGCACTGACATTGCTTCGAAGCACCACTAAAACAACTAACCAACTGTGTTGGACAGGCACTTGGCAGAATATCCGGCCATTCGAATCACTTATAAGTTTATAATGCTGCTGTGCGATTCTGCCGTACGATTCTCTAATGATTCGTCTAAGAGCTCACCAATATCAAATACTTTATGAGATATCGCCCTTGTACATAAGGTTGCTTCTCCAACGTTTCTTGTCATCTCTTCATTTGTTACACGGATGTTGTCACTTGTCAAAGATGCGACGAAGTTTGCACTTAGAGAATCGCACGGCATTCGTCGACGCGATGATGTGATGAGCTCGCCGATGTCAAATACTTCGCCCTTGTACATAAGGTCACTTTTCCTACGTTTATTGTCATTTCTTCATTTGTTTCACGGATGTTGTCAAAGATGCAACGATGTTTGTTCTTAGAGAATCGCACGGCTGATTAAATATTAACTGACAACGCTTTATGACGTCATCATGTATCCTTAAAACATTTTCCGTTCGAAGCTTACAGCCTTGCGATTCTCTAAGAGCAAACATCGTTGCATCTTTGACAACATCCGCTAAAACAAATGACGAAATGACAAGAAACGTTGGAAAAACAACCTTATGTACAAGGTAGCTATCTTATAAAGTATTTGACATCGGTGAGATAGTCGCCGAGCTCGTCGACGAATTATTAGAGAATCGCATGGCATTTAATTAAAACAGAACAAAAACAAATGAAGTCTGAGCTCCATTTAATCAAATGGTGAGTAAGAAACAAACTAGTCCCGTTATTCCAATACTAAATTATGGTTTTGGAAGCATTATGTATTCCAATGGCGTGATCTTTATTTTTGTAAGAAAGTATTGGAGCGACCTTTGTAACATTATTTATTTTCCCTTGTCACGCTACGAGCCTGTCGTTATTCGAAACTTATGACCATTCTCACGGCCGCTGGTTGTAACATAATACAGTAATGTACGAGTAATATTTAATTAGCAAAGGTCTTAGAGGTGAAAGAGATATCTAAAACGGAAAGATTATTATGTAATAACGTGTTAGTTGAGACTGTAGATCTTTGTAACTGACTACAAAAAAGGAGAAGGTTCTTAATTCGACTGTATTTTTTATGTTTGTTACATCAGAACTTTAGACTGGGTGAACCGATTTTGATGATTCTTTTTAATATGAAGGCTGGTGATTCCATGCAGGTTTAGTCTTATTAAGTTTCATTTCAATTTCAATTCATCATTTTATTTCAATTACATTAAGTTTTTGAGTTACACTGCAATAACTAAAAAGTGTTTAGTTTATTGGTGATTTGATGATATCATCATTGACAATTTATCGATTCCGTAATATTAGCAAGGGTCTTAAATGGATAAAAAAATTGTACCCAAAAAGATAACCGACTTCAACACTAAAAAGTGTGAAATAACTTGTCAAAGTGAATATTGTGATAATAGGTACTTTTCATGGTACCGACTTCAACAAGTTAGTTCACACTTTTTAGTGTTGAAGTCGGTTCCGTTTATTGATAAAAAAAAACAAATTTATAATTTATAATTTTCTAGCAAATTTCATGTATGAGTTTCAATATTTTCAGTATAAATGAGTGTACTGAGTGTGTGTCACTCAGAAAGAAAAACAGGTAGTCATTGCAAAATAATACATTTCTAGTAACTATAGTACATCCTATGAACTATAGATTTCAGATTTTGAAGACTAAATTTCGTCTACCAGCAGCGTTTGAACCCACGACGTATATCTTGTTGGTTTTGGCAAAAAATGTATATATCTATCAAACTCACGAGATTTTAATACAAAAATTACGCTATTGCAGCTACCTACTGTTGAAATATGTTTTTCCCTTGTGATATCTTAGAGAGATATTTCACATCTTAAGGATATATCTTAAGATATAGTGAAAAATGTTACCGTCATTAACTATAAGCATCCACTATAGTTTACTGGGAAAAAGACAAACAACGAATTTTTGAAGTCGTTAAAATCCCCCTGCCATAGCCAACATTTTTCCTTCCAACATTTAAACGGAAGTTGTCTCTTCTCATGCAAGTAAAATTATACAGATAGCTTGTAGATTCCGATCGTCAAAACACGGTCGGTCCAGAAACGCTATACCTAATAAAAATGTCATTAGCACATTTATGGAGAGGGTCAATGGATTCAAAGTAAGAGACCTCTTCACGTCAGAGCCGTCCAAATTTATTTGTTTGAAGAACAAAGAAATATTTCATGTTATTCATATGCCTGACCCTTGAAGGGTACTCACGATTTTTAGGTCCATCTGTTTTTTATTGGCTTGGAGGTTTAGTTTACTACACAGACAAGTCTCTGTCAAACAAAAGAAACATCCTGCTAAATATTAATTAATTCTCGCAAATCTGCTCTCTATTAGGACCGTCAAAATTGTCAATCATGAAAATAAATAAATAAATCTTCCCTGTTTTTATTACAGCCAAATATTTTGATCGTGCAAACAACTCTTAATAAGGTAAACAAAATATATACAAGAGTATGTTCCGAAATGAAAGTCAAGAAAATGTATAGCAAATAATAAGAAAACGTAATAAAGTTTCAGATGTTGATTTACATAAATGCGAAGGGGAATAAATATCAATTTTATACATTTTTGCAGACATTATATTGTAACTGGTATTTATTTCAAAACAGTGAAGTGTCAATACTCATAAGCATTTTCATCAGAAGTTACTTTAGTATGTGATTTTAGTAAAAAAAACATGCAGGATACTGGGGTCTTTTAGTCAGTCTTTGGGGACCATAGATAATACTATATTTTTGGGTACTGTTGATAGAATTGAAAACTATTCGAATAATTTTTAAGACACAATGAACAATACTAAGTAGGTAGTCATGGCAACCATTAAACCATTATCGCGCCTAAAGAAGTTTTTACTACGTAACTACTTTATCTTTGACAGAGCTTTCGTGACGGTGACGATGACGCGAGTTCCATGTTTTTTTTTTTCATTTTTTTTTATTTATTTGTTCTGCCAACAGTAATTACATGTTTACTAGTTCAAAATCTTATGGTAGGAAAACTTAAGTTACATGTAACATCTCTTACAGGCAAACACAGCTTGCACCATATTTAAACTAACGCGTTAAATAGCAAGGTGGAAATGGAGTTATAATAAAAAAAATAAGAATGGCAAAAATGAAAAATTACAAGAAGCAATATCAAATCAATACCACGTAAATCATGATTTGACGGGTATTGTGAGTTATCAAAATAAAAGTCTATGTCAAATGAATTTGCTAATTTGACTAACCATAGGTGAATTACTACCGAGAATAGACTTCCGAAAATACTTTGATTTTTTGACGAGGATATCTAGCTGGGATTTTGTATTTAACTTTTTCAACCAGTGGGGGACAGTCAATGCGATTTATAAGTAGCTTATGCTAAAATTGTATATCTAGGAGGTCTCTTCTCTTGTCAAGGCTAGTGACCTTAAAGTGTTTCAATCTATTCTGGTAGGACACTGATCTACGTGCAAGGTGGGTGCTCTTTGAAAGGTGCCACATGAATCTTTTTTGCACTCTTTCGATTCTTAAGCTATGGGTAGAGAAGTGAGGACGCCAGAGAATTATATATTTTGTTCACCCAAAAAGTGACATGCCTAACAAAAGTTTTTACTTCAAAATAAGTGCATCCTTCGATCTGCCCGCGTTATATGACATAAATGACTATCTCACACTTTTCTAGGATAAAAAGTAACGTGATTCTAAGCTATCATCCTATGTCCATTGCCTCAGCCAGAGATGAGTATGAGTGGGCCCGGCATCCCCCTGTTAACGCGAATCCAGAAAAACACGATCTAAAGTGATTAAATAGAAGTTTATTTTGATCACATCGACATTTAAATTGCAATCTCATGTTCAGCCGACGCAGTTTTTTTTTCATTTCAGACTCCACGCCCTATCAAAATAGTTAAAAAGAAACTTATATTATTAAATAACTCTGATTATGTACTTTAAATAGCTATTTCCATGTAAGTAAATTGTAAAATTATAATTTATATAGATACATAATATTATAAGTTACCGATCTCATTGACTGCACATAAGCCCTTCAGGCTTCCGCAGTCTTTAATGTTAAGTACAATTTATGTTTTTATGTAACAATTTTGGACAAAACCTAAAAAAATAATAATTAAGAAGTAGGTGGAGATGAATAATCGTATAAAACTAATTTTGTATCAGGCTGACCTGTATTGAACCCCATAAAAAACCCTGGTTACGCCAATACTTATGTGAAACTTTCAACTGAATCGGTTTAATACTAGTCGTTCTGAACCTCCCCCTCCCCCGTCACTCAAAATCACCGAAGACAAAAAATAATATTAAATAGTAAAACATGTCAACATATCATGATCAAGATTGGTTGAAAAATATGACCTGTACAGGAAGACCAACGAACAACCTAACAAATACACGGAGACATGAAAGTCAATTTGGCCAGTTAAAGCAGAAACGCTTTGCTCGCTCGGTCAATTAGTTTCAGCTGCAAAGAGTCCTCATCCAAAAAGTATTTTTTTCTCATTTATTATTAGTGTGCGAGTGATAACAGAAAATTTGTGAGAAATAGTGATAAAAACCATATAAATAATATCATCAATGCGAAAGTTTGTATGTGAGTACTGGGATGTGTGTGTCCATGCCTCCCGCGACACAGGGAATTCGAATGCGATTTAATGTGAGTGAAGGTTATTATTATTTTTTACTTCTTCCGCGTTAGAACAGTTAGACATATTTGGATAAAATGTAGAATATAGATAGCTTATTGCTTAATTATAAATAAACACATTGGGTACTTTTGATTCCGATTTAACGGGCAGCATTATTTCCCTTACTATATCGTGTGTGTGAGTATTTTCGTTTTTATATCTCGACTAACTATTTAATTTTTAAGTTTCTTTAACACTTGTTCGCAATAAAATCAAAAATTGGTTGTAGATGCATTGGTTGTAAATATATAATACCTATTTAGCCAACGGAATATTAATATTAAACCAAATCTAGGAGAAGGGAGAGATCAAAAATCTAATTACCGAAGTGAAATTAGTCAGTTTACTGAAAAACTGTTTATCGCAAAACCCACCAACATCCTTTTACAATTTGATACGCATTTCACACCACATTTCTATAAAGGACAAGAATGAAATAATAAAAAGTTTAATTTCTAAACGTATCATATAACGCACATCAAAACTACTATGGAATAAGATAGCACATAATAAAAACGTACAAAAAATTAAAACACATCGGTTGTGTTTTAATTTTTTGTTGTTAACTTAAGTTAATTATCAGTCAAATTAAAGTTTCTTCTAAAAATAAACGTATATAGTTATGAAACCAGAAGTGAAGATAAGTATTACCTGCAACCAAGATCGTTGACCTAATTTTTTAGTCCGGCCAGGGAGGCTTAGTTGTATAACATATATTCGCGTGCACAAAGACATTTACTAAACGCATAACCGAGTTGTAAAGTATCTTTAACTTAAAGCTAAATGCCAAAAGCGATAAATTAAAATCAGTCTAATATATTTTAGAGTGACTTACGTTTTATTAGTAGCAACTCCAAAAACACACTCTCACATTAACTTCAAGGCCCTGTTTTTGTTCTAAAACCGCGTGGGTAACTCGTAGCGGCGTTGCAAAGCGCAGTAACGCCGTTATGCTACGAGCGTAGCTGGCTACGATCGGAACGCGACTGACTGTAGTCTACGGAGCTACGACGAATTTTAGCGTGATCGATGGGATTTCTCGCCTGAGGCATGGGTCGCTTTCTCACTACGATTTATTTGCGGCTCAAATTGATAATAGTAGACCTCTGCCGTATTTACACGAAATATTTATTTAGAGCAATATTGTGAAAGCTTTATGTATGGGCATGTTTGCATAAGACAAATAGTATGAATGTTTCATTCAATGTATTATAGTTTTAATAAACTTTTTTTTAATAATTCGTTATTACGTCAAACATTCAAAAAGAAATGATATATATTATTAAAATTAAAATACTTCGTACACAATAAATTGCGTTTAATTTTGTTTAATTGAATCTCGACGTATCGAACCTTTTTCTATAAACATAGTCACGGGTAGACTGGATGACAGTTGTCAGTTATAAAGTTATAGAAATAGTTTTATGTACTGCCTATTATATTTAATCAAAACATTCCCGATGCACGCAGTAGTCTATCTCTGTCTTTGGAGTTTTTTTTCGATTGATCACTAGCTGCAGGTATTTGCCAACCTTCATCTTCATTTAAGTTAGGGTATATAATTTACATGGCCTCTCTAAATATTCTCGGCACATAGCGGCTCTTTCTAGCTAGAATTTGTAGGTTATCGAACCGGATGTAGTGGTTGGGCTTATCCAGAACATGCTCAGAATACTGTAGACTTGGTCGCACGTCTGTTCATGTCTATACATGCTTTAATGCAGACACCAATGCTTCTTATTGTTTGCCAAATATATGAAAAAATACACTTACAATCAGAATTGTAAACGCCTGCATCTTGTAAGGAGATTGGCTAATCTTCTTATTCAGCTTAAAGTATTTATTGAATATTTATTGAAGTAAGATATTACCAATTTTGTCAGTGACACCCTTGATTTATGGTAAGATAGCAGGTTGCTGTGATGGGTTTGGAGCAGCTTCTGTGACTCAATCTTGAGAGTTTGTGGTTATTGCTTCGTAGGACATGTTTTATACGCTGTAGCTTCTAGATGGTCACCGATGTCACATCCTGTCAGAAAGAAAGATATGTCAATGGTAGCCAACTGACATGGATGGTAATGGGAGCTACCATTGAGATATTTATCTGTATGAGTGCGTTTCCTATACACTGTATATAACTAAGATAATTATCCCGACCGTGGTTGATTTTGATGTTTAAAAATACTAAAGAGTTATTTAGCTCTGGTTCCATTAGAAATAGAATGCTATTATATATAGAAATGAGGTGGTGTTAAATTGCAGTAACTTTGTTTTTGGGGAGGTAATATACATAAGTTTTACTTTAGCTTTGTACTCAAAGTTATTTTTTGTACACAAAGAAAATATACTGTTTTTCTTCGGAAAAAACTAATAAACTATGACTGAACCAAAACAAATCCGATAAAGCTTTTTAAAGATTTACCTTCAAAGTAGCCTCATGCTATCCAAGCCCTATATTTTCACGTAAAAAGACCTCTCACCAGGTGAGTATTTTATTCTCGTCACACGTCATTTACATACATGAATATTCAAACCCCTAAATCGTTGAAAGGGATGTGAACAATGATATCACGAGGTTTATTTTTATTTTTTAGGATTTCATAGTACAAATGATTCCGTAGTAATACAAGGAATCTTTATGAGCTCGTTTCATGTATCCGTCTGTCCGTCCTAATTTTTTACAGCATAGTTACTTTTCCAGTTACGTTAATGTATGAAAGTTTGTCACCAAAATTGTTTTAATATTAAACGCAATAACTATGTTACCCACGGGTGAACTCACACATGAAATTGATATGAAAAATGTTTATTGTTGCGTTGCTGCCGCTTGTGTAAAGTATTATTGAACAGGTCTATCGAAATGAGTGCATGGTTTATACAATACTTTTATCAGGTGTACCGTTTTTTAATTATTTATTGAGGTATACAAATAGTACACATATAAAATATTTACAGATGATTTTTTGCTAAGACATAATCACACTTCAAAATTCTTATATGTGCACTAATTACAAACATATTCAGCTATCTCAAAAACAGTACTTAGGCAGTATGAGTAAACCATTATATTAAAAACATAATTACATTTAATTTGTCAAGTTAGTTCTGCGAATGCTTGATATATATGAAGATGAGATGAAGATATGCTGAATATGTGTTATAGAATATATTTAACCGCGAAAATGGCTTACTATAATATAAATATAGAACTAATTTAATGATTCAGGCGTTACTTTGCGGAAATCCATTATTAAAAATGAATAACGGTAATATTTCTTCTAATATCGTTTTTTTTTGACAAAACTAATTATATTTTAACTACTTCTTCTAAAGGTCTTCCAAGACCTCTGTAATAACTATCTTGCAAAGTTATTTTTAACATAGTGGTATTATAATCTTTCAGGTAATAGTGAAAAGAGTGCATAATGATTATGGTTCCTTAGTTCAGAGAGCAGTTATTTTAAAAATATCATTACAACAATGCTACTTTCGTAACATTTATATTTGTCTCCACTATAAAGAAATTGGGTAATTTTGGCATAACACACTTCAAAAGTTTGTCAATAATCAATGTTTTTCTTAAAATCGCCCGTAGTGGCTCCTTTATTGTTTTCATTCGTAATTAGACTGTGAAACCCTTTTTATTAAAAACATGTCAACAAGCTGTTCTTGGCAAGTTATGAAATATAGTTTTAGCACCTTTATGTGTCACCATACTAGATTATTTGCTGGGTAATAAAGTCAAATAACGTGAAAATAAACCAACCGGGAGTAACGTATTCCGAAAACTCCAGGGGAATTTCTCATTCGAGTTGTCGATAAAGTTTAGTTTTGTCACCCCAATGATACTCGCCTATAATTAGTTGTAGGTACGTTGTTTTGAAACCGTTTACACAAAAATAAATTAAGAATAAATTATGTTTCAATAGATTGAATAAAAATAAAGCATATGAATACAATAAAAGCTCTCTAAGTGAGGGTACGCAGTTGAATAATACCTTTGCTCTCGGGATGCGAATAGTAAGGGGCCAGGAAACCCGATCTACTAGCTAGTAGGCGTCTTGTGCGAGGTCGTTCTGGTTCGTACCACTGCATTACCAGATGTTTTGCCACAAAGTAGAATGCGGAAGCATTACTGTGTCAGGATATGAAAGGCACTGTAGCGTGTAAAAATACTGGGCGAGAGACACTCAAAAATCAATTTATCAGGATGACAGTGCAATACCAGGCAAAACTGTAGTTGTAAGGTTTGGGTCGCACTGGATCTGTCATGGGCAAGAGCAGTGTTTTACATCGGCTGCACAAAGCGCCCACTTGTCAATTAATTTAATAAAATAACAAACGGCAGTATATTTAATAACGTTAATTTTTAAAATGTATGGCATCCGACAGCACGATGGGTTAAAGCTCTGTTTATGTCTTCTTTTCAGTAAAGCGATAATGGTAAAGTTTCCTTGTATGATATATATATATATATATATATATATATATATATATATATATTACAGGAAGAAACATTTGGTATGAATAGCGGTAATAATAATCTCCGATAATAATCTGGCTGGTAGCCATTTTTCCACAAAATAAATATGATTTTGTTGTTCTCAAAAGAGTAGTTTTCCACCAAGATGGGCCCAGAGTTTAAAATAGATCTTGTGATAATCGTTGTCTCAGTGGGCTACTCCGCAGAGGGTAGCTTGCAATAAGCATTCACTTTGAAAAATGTCTCTCTTTTAATTCCGACGTCAAATGCAAGTCAACAACCTCCCTGATAAACCATCTACAATCTTTCAAAGTCAAGGCACTTGGATGTGATTGTGCTTAAGAAAAATTGCTTATCTCAAACTGGCGAGGTAAACGGGCCATTTTTACCGTTTGGAAATCCTGATTCTTGTTAAGATTTTATGACCTTTTTCCTGCTTAAAATTAGTGATGTACTTATATAAAAAATACAATGGATTGTTTTATTTTTAAATCTTAGAAGTATTTTTTCACTGTGTCATCACAAGTCCATATAAAACTCAAGCTGCTAGTATCACATTCAAAATGTGCGCATTGTCGTTAAAGGGTGTGACATATTGTCTAGATTTAATATACACTCGTTAAATGTCACAGGTGGTAATAGTTCTCATGAAAATCTAGATTCTGCCTCAGTACACAGTGCAAGCAATACTGTGATTGGGATAACTGGCCGGTTGGCGTAGTTGGTAGCAACCATGATCTCAGAGTCCCAGGTTCGATCCCCGGACAGTTTAAACATTTGTATGCATGAACATGTGTTTGACCTGTGACTGGGTGTGTATCGGCTGTATATGAAGTGTGAAAACACGTAATGTCTCCGGTTAGTTAATGAGCTCCGGTTGCCAAGCGCAGGTGTTTTATATGTGATAGTGCTGATGGGTGTGCGGTGACTCAATCGCTCGCCCGTTGCGCATGCTCCGTCACAAAGGTGGCCGACGCCGTCATATGTATGTATGTACTTACATAATGTATATCAATCATCAGGTTACCATAGTACTAGCTGTGCCAGGTTGGGGACCTGAAGACATTGTTTGAATGTTGTCCCGTGCCAAAAGTAGCACAGTTGTAAGTGAAATTACTGACCGTACGAGTATAAGAACTAGTGGCCCGGTATATCAGGCGTACTGCAGTACCACACAAGACGATTAATATATTCACAAAACGATTAAGGAGTTGAGTGAAACATTTATGAATTATTTTTGAATAAAGGTGCTTTTATCGAGCCAAGAGTTCGAACCATAGTTTTAACTTAAACCCATGATCCATATCCTGCCAATCTATGCTAAAGGTTTCGGTAACTTTTGGCACCGGTCTTCGAACCGAACAAAACTTAATTGATTTTGGCGGATAAAATAGAATAAGCATGGCAATATTATAATAATTTCTAGGTCACTTCTATTTACTTGTCTGAGGTTAAGATGACCAGGAAGATTTGAAATCGAGTGGGAGTATGACTAAGTTCTACCCAAACACCTAATGGTAGCGATTCACTTGTTCAAAAAACAAACTTAACTAACGAACTTATATTTGTTTAATGTAGTCCTTATTCGAAATACACTAAATTCCCTACTTATCTAAAACTTAGAATGCCATTTCTAAAAATAAGAGTCTTCTATTCAACTTTGGGTGTTTTAAGTTAGTTAAATAAGGCCCCATCAGTACGTTGCGTTGCGTACGTTACGTTTTACAAATATATTTCGTGATATGCCCTATTAATTCGTTGCGCGACTATTAAACAATTTTTGCAAGCGACGTTTGAGTACTCTCTTTGAGATTTTTTCTGTCTCTTATTTTTCCTTTATTCTGAATACTAATATGTCTTCCAAACAACAATGTCGAGGCATATAAACGTGTCAACGTACCCAAAACGTATGACACATTTTCGTAGCAGTCGTACCTGTTTACATGGTCATTACTTATGTTTCTCGTAAGGAAAGCAGTTCTACTGATTACAATCCTCTTGGCAAATAGCCAAACTGTTCCCGAAAGACTCTTAGTAACCGAAGAAAAAAATACTAGACCCTTTTGGAAGGTAAAAAATGGTTTTATTTTCTGAAAAGGACAGGAAACTGCGTAAGTTTTTCCGTTATCTCTACACCACGTAAATTATCATCAGAATGATATTGATCAAAGAAGCAGACTAAAGAAACTGATAGACACCGCATGAAAATGGATTCATATTTTCCTGAATGTCTTTTGGTGTATTTGTTAATATTGTGCTAACAACGCTTTATTTTATTTTTGGAAAATGGCATCTTTGTGTCCAAGATATTAATAATAATGTTATTAATGAACATATTAAATCCTTTGCGACCCTTTTCATACATAATATTTAATTACGGTCAGTAACAACCGGTTGCAGCAAGTTTTGAGTGGATCTGCACAGCGCTTGTCTTTCTAAGATGTAAGTTATGACCTCGCGTGATCTAGTGGTTGTGAGAGAGAAAGAGAGTGATGATAGAGATAAATAAAGTAAGAGAGAGACAGAGAGCAAGTTGGTTCTGAAAACCGGAACAAATTTTGAATTTGGGATGACATTGCACGAGGGCTTAGTTACGTATCAGATATGTCCGTAGTAACCGTACATGTTTGTATGTCACTTGCAGACTAAATGTAACTTCTAGTGATTCTTCCTTACAAAAACCTACATCTAAATAACGTATAGTGTACACGTACTACAATCTTTATGCTTGTATTGTATACATAAGATCTTCCCGAAGCACGATGATAAGTCACTACTACTGCATTATCAAAAAATTGCATAAATTTCATGTCTACAAGTTCTTCCTCTGTGGTTTTTTCGATAGAAGAAAATATTTTCACCGCGCGTAGCTTGGTCGTGTCGGAAAATATACCTAAACTAGTTTTTATAGAGCCGTGTGTGAGAAAAATAATCATCTAAGTTAGTGAAAATATATCTTGCTTTATTGAACTTTTTATCTTGATTAAGGAAATCTATTAAATAAAAATGAACCCCTATTTCTCCTGGTCACGCTTTAACTTAAGAACAGATAGAACAATCTCACCGATTCTTTTTTTGTTGTGTTAATTATAATCAGGAGGTTCTTATGAAAGAAAAACCAAGAAAAGATGCGAGGTCATGGCGAGGCCAAAGACCGAGCCTACTACGCGAAAGAAGTCGCGGGCAGTCGCTAGTCATATTATATTTTCTATTACCCTATTCTCCTGGTCACGCTTTAACTTGAGAACGGATGGATCAATCTCGCTAATTCTTTTTTGTAGTGTTTATTATTGTCAGAAGAAGGTTCTTATGATAGAAAAACCAAGAATAGGTTAGGTTGGGAGGTTATGGCGTGGTCGAAGTCCGAGCTTACTTCCTAAAACGAAGTCGCGGGCAGTCGCTAGTAATATATAATTTTCAATCAATAGTTAAAAAACTAAGCTCAATTAACAAAAAAACTTTTATTTGTTTGGTATGAACTAAGCATTCAAATACTAAACTACGCTTTTATTTGCTTGGTCTGTCTGTCGTCTTATTTGGATCTCTGTGTGTTCGCACATCACGCAAATAACGAATTTTGATACCGATTATTTTGTATTTGTATTTTACTGCAGACCTACGTTTGTTTGTTGTTTGATTAGATAATTCAATTAGACAAAAATTCTTATTACTACGCGAGGATGATGAATGTTCGTACTTCTTCTAGGATTTTCTCTTTGACGATGTATTTGACATTTGACTACGTGCTAAAGGTCTAGATTCAGGGGTAAGACATCAGCCGTGCGATCCTCTAAGAGCAAACATGTTTCCTCTTAGAGGATCGCACGGCTGAATCTCTAGAGAAACGGCCAGAAGCGGCACGTTTTGACGTTATAGTAACGTGTTGGGGTGACACTTCTAGACTTGTGATATTGATGGTCTACTGGTTATCAGGAATAAGTCAACGGGAAGTAAGTCGTGGAAACGGTCAGAGGCCTTGAGATTTGACTTTGAATTATTTGTTAATGAACATTTTAGGGTGACACTTTGAGATTTAAACTATTTGAATGTCTGACGATTAGCCAAAAAGCATCAAATGCGTTTCTGTGATAGAAAAAAACCAAAGATGTATAGTTTTGACTTAACGTTTAAAAAGGTTTTTAAGGACCTTTTTGAACTCAATCACTTGATGAGGATCTGCTGGTGAGTACAAGCAAGTGTATCTGAGTGGAAGGAACAACTTATATAAACCTGGTGGACCTTATATATATACGTATTAGCTTGTTACTTTTTTCTATATTTAACGCTTGAATCTGTTGAAGCTTTAAAATAGCATGCCTATAAGTTAATCCATAAGTTTTTTAATTGATTTATATATCAGTCCATAGCTGCCGACGCGTTTGGCTTTTAAATTAAAACAGTTTTTTCATCATCAATGTTCGATCATATTTTACTAATTCAGTTATGTGTCCACTTACCCATCATGCAACCGATGCTGCGGATGGGTTAGTTAAAAAACTAACAGATTGTGCCTACTGTCCACCTTCTATATACATACTAAGTCCATTATGTTCCCACTTCTGGGTTTCGAGTCTTCCTCTCAGGAGTTGGGCCATAATCCGCCACGTGGGCTCAGTGCGGTTTGATGGATAGGCTAGTGTCCAACTCTGTTTTCCTAAGACAAACCACCCAGAGCGACGGCTTAACGTGCCCAGGGAAGCACGGTAGCGCTCACTTGAATAATGCCAATAGCCTCCCATCCAAATCCTGACCGTAGCCAGCGTTGCTAGACTTGTTGATCGCTTCCCTTCTATACAGCCGCTAACGAGTAGTGTACAGAATGTTTTATGTCACCCGAAAGCCTCCAACATAGCCTAGATTTTGATCCTAAAAAGAATAACTGGAAGTTTTAAAGAACATTGTTGAATTTGCCACAAGTGATCTCCCATCCCGACCTGACCGCAGATAGGCTTGATTAACCTTCTAGATCATTATAAAACGACAAAGTACTGTGATTCACAGAGGTACACATAGTACAAATGGTACAGTTCTATCAGGTACCTCTATTTCTATACTACCAATGGATCCGTCACAGGTATTCCAAAAACCCTTCACCTTGTGACTCGTAATACAAAGAAGATTATCAAGCTATATAGTAAGTCGTCTTTTTACTGTTTATTTTCTTTCACTCAGCAATCATAGTTTTTGATGCAAGCTGTTCAAGTATCACTTTGAACATAATTTATTGAATTTTAAAGTTACTTAAGATATTCTACAAGTCGTTTAACCGAAGAACTTTGTAATAAATATGGTATCAATCTACTAATTGATTTAATGCTCAAAGAAATAGACATGTTTTTTATTTCCTTTTAACGTAACTAGCAACATTACGAAATAAAGAGCGATCGTATAAATTCCTATTTACTGTTACAGCCCCGCTAATAGGGCTCTAATGGCCCCTTAGCGGCATTGACTTTCCCCCTTATGTATTGATATAGTTACAGTATATATAATAAAATAACTGCTTTAGTATCTTACTAACAAAAGTAGTATATAACCTTGTCATTTAAGTCTATTTATGAGATGTGAAATTCGAAATTGCTCGACAAAGCAAAGCAATAAGTCTAATGCATCACTATACGTCTTCAGACTTATTACCTTAGTAAATATTGACATAAAACTTAACAAAAATATATGATTACTTTGGCACATGATATTGAAAAGTTATATCTTACTAGCTGCTCTCCGTGGTTTCACCCGCGCAATGATTGATGATGATGATGATGACTTAAATATAGCGTATGTTACTCAGGCGTCATATAGCTGGGGAAAGATTTTTTTAACTGGTTATGTAGTTTTTGTGTTTATCCGTTGCAAACAAACTATCAAATCTTTCCTTTTAATTATTATAGTAAATAAGGACTAACAGCAACGAATAATGTGGCCTAATAGTTTGTACCGGCGTTAATATTGCATGTTTTAATACGGAAAGTAGTTATTGCGACATAACCGTATTAGTAAAACATATTTTATAATATAACAAGTAACATATTGCATACTTTTTGTAGAGATTGATATCTTCTATAAAACTATTGTACATCAATTTGCTCTATTATTAATTGTTTCCGCAGCGTGCGCGATATAAGGGTGTTTTTTGATATTTTTTTCACACGTTGTGTTACTTTATCGATGTTTTCAAACGGATCCCTAATTTTTTTGTAAAGATTTTATAGCCTATGCTATTCACTAATAATGTAGCTTTCTAAAGGCAAAAACTTTTTGAAATCCATCCAGTAACTTTAAGATTATTCGTTACATACAAAAGTACAACTCTTTCCTTTTTATAATACTAGTGTAGGTATATGCAAATGTTAAGCCTTTCTTTGTCACGTAATACGTTTTAATGTTAACAATTATGGTGCTTCTATATAAAGTTAATCTATCTATCTACTTTATGAGATAATAATTGCTACACCTATACATTATTTAGCACCGTTTATGAAGCCAACATACGTGAGAAGTGTAACAAAACGTTAACGTCTCGAACAGCACCTGCTGATGATTTATATCTCAGAAATGGATAGAATATTTCTATATGATTTTGTCTTATGAGGATGCTCCAGCTTTTATTCTTAGTGCTATTTATTTATTATATTTATATCTTAATGGCTTTATATTTTTTAACCAACTTCAAAAAAAGGAGAGATATAAGTATATGTTTTTTATATTTTCTTCGTGGATAACTCCGACGTTTATGACCCATTTTGATGATTCTTTTTTTTTGTTGATAGAGTTTACTTCCGTACGTATAAATTTCAACAAATTCTGTCAAGCAGTTTTTTTAGTTATACTTCAATATTTAAAAAGTGTTTCGCCTATCTTGATGATATCACCATCGACGAAGTATCCCGTAAGTAGCGAGGTCATTAAAAAGGGTAAAATATTTTTTACAAAAAATAGAACCGACTTCTACACTAAAAAGTGTCAAATAACTTGTCGAAGTCGGTAACATGCACGCAATATTGTGATAATAGGATACTTTCGAACTATTATGGTACCGACTTCAACAAGTTATTTCACACTTTTTGTGTAGAAGTCGGTTCTATTTTTTGATATTTTTTTAAACTTGCTTTTTACGAGACTGGAGGTAGTTCACCTGATGGTATCTCGCCTGCCCTTGATGTTTTCAGTGGGACCCAGACTAAAGTTTCTAAGTTATGTGCGGGATTGTACTGCTTTCATCACCATGAGATAGGTACATGTAGTTCCATTAAGCTAATAATTTTCGTTGTCAAGGTGTTTTCCATCCCGTGCTTACTACCAAGACGAACACTTGCGTAACAGTCCGCATAGTGAAATTGCCTAGGTTAATGTATTAAAGTATTGTTTATAACCTTAAACGATGCAATCCTGCCAATCTTGATGAAGGTTACATGTTTTTTTGTGCCATTTGGTATAGAAACATTGTGTTGTATGTTTACTATCGAACGTAGATATAAACATACATCACCTGTTTTGTTTTATCTTAATAATCTGTTAGCTTTCAGAGCCAATTCTTCTCATTACTCTAGTTTGTCACCCACCCACAACTGCCTCGGACGCCCACACTGGAGTTATGCTACAATAGTTCTGATATACGTTGTCATAAATATAGTCACAATTATTTTAGAAACATATATATCAACATGTTAGATAGACATGTTATTGTACGAAAATAAAACACTAAAACAGTCAACGACCCTGCGAAGTAAGTCGAAAATTTAGCAACTCTCGTATTCAATCATAATCTCTTCTCTATTCTGCCAAAGTTTAGAGATAACAATAATTCCTTAAAGACTAAGGAATTATCTGTATAACTTCATGTTCAGTTATGTTTTTTTTTTTTTTTTTTTTTTTATACTTTACCTACTCCACAGACTCCAGGGTCCGTGCCTTTTTTCAACTTTTGGGATTTTAAAAACTTCCGATATTTTTTTTACATTCAACAAATATACATACATGGGGAACATATTAAACTAACTAACTATTAACTATATTATATACATTTTTTTTTAACTAATACAAATAACTAAATTGTATTATTACTATTAAGATTATTCTGAGTTGGTGTAAGCATTCACAGCAGACCAGTGTCCGCAAACAGCACCCGTTCACGAGTTGACGCATGTGCCAGCCATCGCCTTCCTCAACCATTTCTGAGGGAAGATGGCGACCCGCCACACACGCCACCGCTTGCCAACACATTTCCGTGAGCATGTCTGCTCTGAATGCCCAAACCATCTCTTTGTCAGTTACAGTTTTTATGAGAACTTAACGCCAGGTTCATGTTATTGTGAGCCCACATTGCCCACATTGCGCTGAAGCAGGGCTTCCATCACCACGCTGTTTCGATCCCTGATTGCCATCTTCAGGTTGTAGCTATAGATGGTTTGTTCGCTCGTAACCATCGCTTGCCTCACAAACCGTCCGATGGCATCATCCTCGTCGTCGGCGTAATAGACAAAGGTCCTCGTGTGCCGGGAAACCGTGACGACTGCGTACGGGACGCTCTCGTGCAGCTTCATGTTCAGTTATGTTAGTATGTTTTCGTAAATACGTTTTAAATTAACTAGCTGCGCCCCGCGGTTTCACCCGTGTGGTGATGGATAATGATGATAAAAGATATATTATGTCCATCCGCGAGATTGACAAATCGAAAAACACAAAAATCCAAAAAAAAATCCAGCCTTTTTTGAGTTATAAATGGTGTAACTAACACGATTTTGTTTTATATAATACATAGATGTGACAAAGTTTTAATACATAGCTTAATAGGCTGCCATGTTTGGGACATGCACAAAAAGCGATGAGAAACTACGTTTAAGAAGCACACCAGTATTGTAGCAGCAAAAGTTTTTGAGTGAATGTTACTCTAAGCGTTTAAAAGGCACAACGGGTAAGAATGAATTTTGAAATTTGTAAGTATAGATTCCAATGACTCATCATAACCTTCCAAGCAAAGTCCCGGGCAGTAGTTATTAAAAATATTAAATTAAACGGAACTCACTTTATTGTGAACTAAACTAAACGCGTCTGAAGTATCATGTGATAAAATAAACGTTCATTGCATTATTTAATTCTGCCGTACGATTCTGTAATGATTTGTCGATGCGCTCGTCGACGAGCTCACCAATGTCAAATACTTTAGATATCGTTCTTGTACACAAGGTTGTTTTCCAACGTTTCTTGTCATCACGTTATTTGTTTCACGGATATTGTCAAAGATGCAACGATTTTTGCTCTTAGAGAATCGCACGGCTGATCGTGATTCGTTTCTACCAGATTTTTTTAAGTTCCAATGACGTATAAAAATTAAAATAAAATGTACAGGAAAGTGTAGACATTTTCTTCAAAGTAATAGATTGAACAACATTAATCTTCAGAAGGCGATCTTTCCCAAAGTTATAACATTTCTGGAACTATGACCCAAACACGCTCCGAAAGTTCTAGTTCAAGATCGAAGTTCGCAACTTAGATCTTTGTCGAGTAAGTTTGCGTATCCCAAAACTTTAAGTTATTGTGACACCTCGAAAGGGCCATGCTTAATATCAAAATAATCCGATTTCTGAACTTGTGTAGTGTTTACACTGTGAATTTATTATAATACTTACGTGAGAAGGCACATTAATTAAAATCAATCACTTCCCATTTTAATTCATTATTTATTTTTCTACAGACTTCCAAAAAAAGGAGGAGGTACTCTATTTGATAATCCGATTTCTGAATAACTTGTGTAGTGTTTACACTGTGCATTTATTATAATACTTACGTGAGAAGGCACATTAATTAAAATCAATCACATTTTATTTTAATTCATTATTTATTTTTCTACAGACATCCAAAAAAAGGAGGAGGTACTCAAATCGACTATATTTTTATTCTACCGACTTCCAAAAAGGAGAAGGTACTCAATACGACTGTTTTTTTTTAATGTTTGTTACCTCATAACTTTCTGGGTTAACCGATTCTCAAAATTCTTTTTTTTTGTTTTTGCCGTTTGGTTTCATTTAAATTTCATCAAATTTGATCTAGTAGTTTTTGAGTAACACTCCAATAACTGAATCGAATGGAAATCGGTACTAAATTTTTCAAATTGTACTTGTTTTTTTATGTTTGTTACCTCATAACTTTTGATAGTGTGAACCGATTCTCAAAGTTCTTTTTTTGTTTGAAAGCTGGTGCTTCCCGTGTGGTCACATTCAAATGGTACTTCTTAAAAAAATGTGCTTGTATGGCATCTCAATAAAGTATTACTAAAATATCTGTATTTATATGTATGACATTGTAGTCCTGCACCGTCCCCATACGACGGTTAAAATCAACTAGAGAGTTCAACTCGACCCTTGGAAAGATCAAAGGTCTCATCTCCTCCAAAGATGAGTAGTTTTTCTCTTTAAAATTGCAAACAGCTTAATAGTAGATTAGTAGCCAAGGGCTGTAAGGCATCATAGTTCGAGGGTGCAATTAATGCTTACACCCGATCTAACTACTCTGCTTTACATCTCGATTGTGAGGTAAGTAAAAAAAAACCGATGACTATTATACTCATACGAAGAAAAGGCTTAATAACGAAGCGACCTCTTTTGTTATTGGGCTGAATGAATGATGTCTATTGCCAGTATGATGGTTAGATGTACGCGAACTTTTTAAAAGGGCGAAGTGTTTTTTTTAATTACTTACCGCTCTAGGGCATTTCTAGCTACATTATTATCCTAGAGCGCTAATTGGTCACTTACAAGCCCCATTTGGGGGTAATAAGGACCTACTTACCGAATATGAGAGATATAAACCGCCCTAGGGCTTTTCTAGCTACATTATTACCCTAGAGCGCTAATTGGTCACCCACAAGCCCCATTTGGGGGTAATAAGGACCTACTTACCGAATATGAGAGATGTAAAATAATATTAATGCTACTTATAATATAACCCAGAAACCTACTCTTATAAAAGTTCTCTTTCATCAAGGGTTTTCTGGAAAAAAGCTATCCTAATCGTTTTCCTTACCACCCCCGGCTGGTTAACCGTAGCAGAGGTCGTAGCACAAACAGTGCGTAAAAGTATTTGTATCGTACACATCACGCTTCGGCGTACAAATTATGAGTTATCTGTGTTACAGTTTCCCTAGATAAATGAATGTTTGTACTGTTTCACGTGAACGATACGTTACGTTACACTTACGCAGTTATTCGTGCTAGGCCCATAGAAACATCCCTTTACATCAGAGGGTCTAGCACGAAATTTTTATAAGTGTAACGTAATCATACTATGAGTTGTCTGTATCACAGTTTTACTACGACGAGAAACCGCCTCCGAGACGTCATCAAGGCTAGGAGAGGCTACACAACATATTGATTCAATAAACTTATTTACCTTTACATGTTTTTTTTATTTACCATCCATAATTTTACCTCACATTCGTTACATTTTCATTCAACCTTAAATTTAAAAAGTACTTAGTATTGGTACTAAAAATACCATTTTGATGCTAAAGGTTTGGGCTTTCAGGAAATATACCTACATTATTAATAGGTATATACTTTATTCGAGCCATTTTGGAAATAAGGTACATTGTAAATGAAGGCTCGAGTCGAGCACTCGAGTGTAGATAAATTATACTTCATCGTATCTTGAAATATTCACTGTACATGTCAAGATACGATTATTTTTCAAATTTGTATGCTAGGCCCACAAACTGCCAATTAACTGGTGAAATCTGGATTTTTATACACATCTGCAATTAATGCCCCGATCTTGCCGGTTAGATTTTAGTCTCATGTAATAAATAGCTTTTTGCTATTTATTACTTTTATTATTACGCTTATGATTTTTCCAGCATTCTCTATAGTATCTGTGGTCGTGTGGTAGTTGAATTTACATCTGTGGACACGGGAATGTTTAAAAGTCCGTGGTGTGTAAACACGGGTCTGGTACCATACGGAATAAGTTATACTATATAATTAAATGAAACCATATATATTAAAGGCATACTCATATATGGGCAGAAACAAGTAACAATATTGCGGGTGATAGTGGCCGGTTCTTGGATTTTCACTGACCCAGATTTCACGTTACTATTTTAGTGAAATTTCTTACATGGTTCGGTGGAGTCTGACGTATGACAGCATCAATTACATTACGTTTAGTCCTAGCAAATAATAAACATTCTATCGTAATAAGTGTTATAAAGTTTTAAACTTATCACGGTAATTTTTACATGAGTTAACATAAAAATGGAATATTATCATGAGTTTACTCGTGGTCGTGGCGTTTGACAGTGCTGAAATATCGGGAACTCAAATAAAAATGAATACTAGTTGTGTAATTGTGTTCATTATTCAGGTATATATAATATATTTATACAATACAGAGCTTTATGTGAACACGTACCCTAATCAAAACTTTGGTTTACTTAATATCTTACCCGATGAAATATTTGTATAGTCCGAATAACAATATAATTGTAACCAAAGCCTTTGTAACTGAACTTGCCATGATTTGTGTTTCATAAGTCACTAGGGCTTTTGACAGATTAGATTATAAATGAGAAATTACGTTTTCTGTATGTATAATAACTGGTTTGTTAGACAAACAATTTATATTGTTGCTATAATAGCAACAATGCTATTTGTTTGTCTAACAAACCTATTGTTTATTTAAATTAACAAAAATACTATTATTTATATTTGTGTTATAAAATATTTTAGTAATTATTGCAATATATTTAGTCTACAATTGTATTAAATTTACGTAAATATAACGCATAATTATTCTCTTATGTGGCTTAAGCCGAATGAGCAAGACAAGCTCTCGTTTGTCGCATTTCCCTCTCTCTCTTCTGTCGTAGCCCGCATCAAATATAAATAAATAATTAAAATAGCGCTTTTACTTGGACATGCTAAAAGTTCAGGCACCTTGTTTAAAAATTATGTGGACATTATTATCACATAAATATTAAATTAAATTGATTTTCGTCAATTACAAAACAAATCGTTTAAAATTAGCGAACGCATCTTGTTTGGATGAATATGAAACGCAACGCTTACGGCTGGAAAGTTTTGATTTGGATAGGGAGATTGTAAATTTATTTTACCAAGTTTTTATTTTTATTTTAGCTTTATATTTTTACTGCCTGCATTTTAAATACATAACAATATATTATGTTATATATATGCAGAGAAATATATGAAAGAAATATTTGAAATTTGTGTGTAAACGAACATATTCTTCAAACGTAGAGAAAGTTTTAAATCATCATCATCTTAGCCGTAGGACGTCTACTGCTGAACAAAGCCTCCCCATAATTTTCCAAAAGGGCCGGTAGGAAGCGGCCTGCATCCAACGTCGTCTGCATCAACCTTTATTAGGTCGTCTGCCCACCTTGTCAGTGGACGAGCTACGCTACGCTTGCCGGTGGTCTCCACTCCAGAACCTTCCGGCCCCATTGACCATCTCTTCTGCACGCTATGTGCCCTGCCCTCTGCCACTTTAACTGGCTAATCTTATGGGCTATGTTGGTGACTTCCGTTCTTCTACGAATCTCCTCATTTCTAATTCGATAACGTAGAGAAACCCCGAGCATAGCCCTCGTGCTCGAACACATAAGGCCCACAGTGCAAAATCACGTTTCAGTGCCATAAGCTATATTTGACTCTTTTGTTTTAAGGCACTGAGATATTTTTGACGAGAAGACCTCACGGAGTTAACATACTTAACTTTGAAAAGACTTTTAAGAAAGGTCGTAACATTTTAAGTGTTAATGCTTTTTATCGGGTGATATAAAGTATCTACTCTGGATTCATTACCTATTACACATTTAAATTATACGTAAAATTGTCCATAACCTATTTTTATAGTGTATTTCACCGTCAAAATTCAAACAATTCTCGGAATTTTCTTCGTATACACTGAAAATGTTTCAGTAACTCAGACGGCGAAAGATCTCCGACGGAGACCCAAGAGACAAGTTCGTCCATTAAAATTACTTTGAAACTCCCAATACTTAAAATATATGTATCCGTAATAGTATTTACAATTGTGATGCTAAACTTTTTGTCTTCTCGAACGGAATAAAACGCAAATTGAAAGTTAATGCGGCCATATAGTGTTTTTTTACGAACAGTGCAATATTGACTGGCCAGAGGCGCAGTTGCTGGCAACCTTGCAATCTGAGCCGCTGGTCTCGGGTTCGATCCCGGACAGGTCAAACATTTGTGTACATGAACATGCCTGTTTGTCATGATGCGATAACAAACGACGAAGCGAATTCACTATCTTTGGCCAGCTAGGCTCGGCCCTCGTTATTCGGCATCGGTAGCACCAAGCTGCACGAACTACGCTCCGTAGTCGCCCAAACGATAAGCATCTGACATGATCGAGGTATGTGATCCCTAACTTGAGTGTTTTGCTGATTTACAATAATAGTTTAATATATTTGTTTGACCTGTATCCGAGTGTGTATATGTATTTATGCATGTGCATATCTCATCAGGTTTCCATAGTACAGGCTCTGCCTGGTTTGGGACTTAAAGACCTTGCGTGGATGTTTTCTAATATGTATTATATTTAAGCCAATAGTATTTGAAACGCGATATATCTAAAGCACGCTTTGGAACATCTCCCCTCGTGTCCCCGAGACATAAGTTTTTGTAGTCTTACTGTCTATTATGACTTTTTGTTATAGGAGTAATTCCAGATGTAGGCGTTAATACCTAAATGCAATCGAGATAAATTATTCTTAAATAGTAAGTAAATAAAGTTTTTATTTAGTAGAAATCTTTTTTAAGGTTTTAAATGCTGTAGTTATACTCTTACGCTACGGGATGACGGAAGGAGTTGTATTGGGCTCGAAACCACTAAAGACCTCCGTAAGTAGAATCTCGCTCCATCGAGACCCGGATCCATCGTTTTCGGGCCTCAGCCACAAGAAGAAGGGGTGATCTTGCCCACTTGACCTCCATCTGCGCATTCGCCGTTTCATACGTGGCCACCTGGCACGAGGTCTTGCTGTCTTGTATAGTAGGTCGCTGTCTTGTAAGGTAGGTAGTAAAGTCTAAAATAGGTCATCGTAAATAATCGCATTTCTGAAACCTCTTCTTTACCCGAATGGCTAATTATGTATTTGGTTTCCATTTTTAAATAGTCTTTTGCAGTCAATTGAAGAGGAAAAAAACAAAATGATTGACAGCCAGCCGCCTGTTTACTAATCACAGTAACAGCTTAAGATCTTCGTTATTTCATACAAATAAAGCAAATGATTTAAAGGTATATTCACCTTAATGAAATACCCTAATTAATTTAAATAGAGCCACAACTTAAAGTAGGCTTCGCACATTCATGAAGCTGAATTCAAAGCCAACTTTCAAATAATATAGTTCATGCGGGCCGTAGGTTGAACAACTCTGGTACAAACTGGAAAAGAAAAACTTTAGGAGGATCATATATCATTTGATAACGTTAAAAGGTTTGAAGATATTATTTTCCAATTTTTATTTTCAGACATAAAAGTAAATTATAGATTGATTTACGATGTTAACTTGTAAATGTATGAGTAAAAGGCTTGTTCTTAGTGTATAAGTTAATAGTAGTTTAATGGACTTGAAATAAATAATATGGTGGAAGGATTTGAAATTAAATATAAAATAAGTTCCTGATATAACATCAGCAAACCCATTTAGTTTTAGGATTCCGTGTGAAACTATGGAAACCAGTACCAAATGTACGGCGACTATTTGTCTACATTTTCATATTAGTCAGTCATTTGAACCATTTTATAAATTATATTAAATTATATTTAAAAAAAAATAGTTAAAAAGATTAAGCTTTGAATATTATATATATTTGAGTGATCTACGATCTTTTGCATCTGTAAAAAATCAAACATTTAAGTGAAAGCGTTCAAAAGATATGGCCATCCATGTCACATATTTTGCGATTTCACAAGAGAATCAAAACCTATAGGGGGTCCCCCTTTATATTATATTTGTTTTATAGGGTTTTGAATCATGAAACTTGGCAAGAAGCAATGTCTTAAAGCACATGTAAAGGAAATTTAAAAAAACCGCAAATATGTAGTCTATAAATAGTAATTACAAAAAAAGCTGAAAAAAACTAACGTATTATTTGCGGTTGGTGTAATCACCGTGTCAATGCTTCAAATCCCATGGACTGCCTTTCGAACCAATGTATCCATCCTGCGAGAACTGAAAATTAAGACCAGACTTTCTACTACCTGTCTTCGTAGAATACTGGAATTCTGGGGTCATATAGCCAGGGAAGAGGGTCACAACCTAGAAAAACTAATAGTTACGGGCAACGTCGAAGGAAAATGATCAAGAGGGCGCAGCCCTTTAAGGTGGTCCGATCAGATCCGATCTGCTCTGGACACAAATCTTCATAAGGCGCTTCACGACGCAAACAATAGAAACTGATAGCGAAGTTTAGCCAGAGATAAAATTATTCAGAAGGGGAATTACGACCCTCAGTAATGAGGAGAACGACGCGACGACGACGAATCACCGTGTCTAGGGAGCTTACGGTTAAGGTTACGAAGTTAAGTTTCTCTAGGAAATCTCTAGTCTTCGTTGAGCAAACTCTTGAACTCGTATACTATGAACCTTACCGAGTGCGAGTCCGGCTCGCACTTGGCCGGTTTTTATTACAAAATATGTGTTATAGTTTGAAGGATAGTCCAATAAATAAGAAAGTAAATAAATTAAGGTAAAGTTGTGTGGTAGTACGGACCCCTCTATCTGTGCGTTGGTCGAACTTGCACTTAGCTAGTTACTTAGTTGTATTTACGCGGACGATGGTGATATATCATGATATAGAGGTCGGTACCTCTCTATCGTACTAGGTCCGTTTTGTATATGGCACCGACGACAGTTATAGTATACAATAACTTAATTACCTGAACTTAACTTATTTTAAGTTAAAACTTAAAATAAATTAGAGCTAACTATTAGTAACTTAACTTCAATGCTATTGTCAAAAATAACGAAAATGAAAATAAAAAAATCCTAATTATATTCAACGTGTATTTTATTACTAAGATTCACACAACTGAGCAAAATAAAACATTGAAGAAATCAATTTACATGATTTTATAAAATGAAATGTGTGAAACTAAGTGAGCAATAATCCGACTATAAAACATCTTATCAATATATATTTTATACTAGCGACTGCCCGCGACTTCTTTCGCGTAGTGGCCTCGGCTTTCGACCTCGCCATAACCTCCCATCTTTTTTTATTTATTTTCTAATGTAAGAACCAAACAAACATTTAAAAAAAAGATGAATGAAATTAATCGGTCAAGCCGTTCTCAAGTTATAGCGAGACCAGTAGAAATAGGGGTTCATTTTTATATATAGACTAGTGACTGCCCGCGACTTTGTTCACAAAGTAGGCTCGGCCTTCGGCCTCGCCATAACCTCCAATCTTTTCTTAGTTTTTCTTTCATAAAAACCTTCTACACATAATAATAAACAAAACAAAAAATAATAATTAGGGAGATTGTTCCATTTGTTTCAAGATAATCAAATATTAAGTTCAAGTGTTTGTTCGTTATTTGCAGGGAACTGACAAATTACAGTACATATATCATATTGGTTTTTTGCGAAGTTCTGACAAAACAATTTGTCATAACACCTTAGTTGCGGCGTGAAAGGTATGTTTATGATGTTTTGTACCAAACATATTTGTAGGGACTAACCTCCCATGTTGTTATTTAGCTTTTTCACCGCTACTTGCTGATAAGGTACCGTGGTGTTTTTTTTCATGCAATCGACACATTGTTTGCTATGCCCGTACGTTTTGTTTATTTCAGTATTTCAAAGTAATATAATTGTATTAAGCTATTGCATAGCTTCTATCGCGGGCCTTGGGCATGGAGACCGAATCCAGAAATTCCGTAACGAAAATAACCTAACACCCCCCACTCCGACTCCATCTATCGATGAATATTGATGAACTTTTAATGACTTTTTGAAATATCACGCTTGTCTCTTTAGTTCAGCAACTCGCCTCTAGATGGCATTGGTTAAATAATTAAAATTGCATAAGTTGATTTGGCATCTATCGATGAATAGCAGATTTTTTAATGACTTTTTGAAATATCACGCTTGTCTCTTTAGGTCAGCAACTCGCCTCTAGATGGCATTGGTTAAATAATTATAATTGCATAAGTTGATAAAAACAGCTATGCAATAGCTTTACCTCGGCAGTTTCCGAGTGCCACACGTCTTTTTTTTTACTTAATTGAAAAAAACTGAAAACATCAAAATGTACGGGCATAGCAAACAATGTGTTGATTGCATGAAAAAAAAACACGGAAATCGGACAATGTTAACAGGTACAAAAGAGTTTTTTCCTTTAGTGTGGACAAGTACTAGCTATGCAATCCTCTTAATAACATTATGATAGGCACGCGGCCGAGGAAAGGGAAAGACAGCATAGAATGTAAAGCAACCACCTACTATGCAACAAACCTGAAACATACTAATTTTACTTAGTATTATTTTTGTTTAAACATTTTTTTTCAGCACATTTCCAATAGATGTCGCTCCGTCCCCGCAAGACGGTTAGTCAAAATAGAGAGTTAAAATTCGATGCTCGGACCAGATTCTCGGTGGCCTAGTTGGTCAATGGCGTCTAACACGGAGAGTCAGAACACGCGGGTTCAAATCCCGTCCGAGGATGTGAATTTTTCTCTCTATAAATTTCAATGTTTATTTTTTAATTGAATATTTAACCATCTTCAAAAAGGACTGTATTTTTTATGTAATATGCACCGATTTCTTCCCCGTTTGTGCACAGATTCTCAAAATTATTTTATTTGAATGAGTATACCTACTTCCGACCTAGTCTCATTTAATATTCGTCAAATTCGGCCAAGCGGTTTTTGAATTACACTCCAAAAACTGAAAAGTGTTTCGCTTGATGATATCCTTATGGATGAATGACAATCGATCCCATAAGTAGCAAAGATCACTAAAAAGGTTAAAACATTTTATTACCAAAAACTGGATCAACTTCGACACTAAAAAGTGTGACATAACTTGTCGAAGTCGGTACCATGCGCACAATATTGTGATAATATGTATCTTTGAACTATCATGGTACCTACTTCAACAAGTTATATCACACTTTTTAGTGCGGAAGTAGGTTCCATTTTACTGGATTCTTTTTGGCAAATTACTTAGCCAAATACTGATTTCTAGTAAATACTAGCAAGCAGTGTCACGAGTCCGACAAACACCAGATTCCCATTCAGCCCCGTCCCCGTCTCCATCCCATTACTGCACGTCCCGTCTAGACGAAAGCATCCACAACTGTGCAGCAATAGTAATAATGTCTTTTCACTTACTTGAATATAAGCATGTGCAACACTAAACGTTCCAGTCGAGAGTATCGTTTAGCTGCTTAGCTATTACGTTTAACATGTGTATGTTATTCGATCTCCTTCATTTTTTCAACCGAGGTTTTGAACAATGAAAAAAGTGCCGAATGATTTTGCATTTTCTATATATATTCAAATTCAAATCACTTACGTCATACAAGGCAAGTCATTCATATATCAATAGTAATTTCATATATCTAGGCTTCGTTTTGTTTATACATTTAATTTATTTAGTATGTTAATTATTTTATTATATTACTTACGTTACGTTGAGAACACTTTCATTAACAACTCAACTTTCATTCACTAGTCCCCTCTCGTCACCCATGCCACATAATTTGTATACATCTATACATAACTGAATCCCTTAACATTCATCCGATTCCAACTTTGTTCATACCATTTTAAGATGTAATTATGTCATACATGTAAAGTTGCATAAAATTTTTTATATATAGACAAAATAGAATATAACCTTGTAGATTATTCTATTATATACGGTTAAATTCTAGAATATTCTATACGGTACAACTTGCCAACATGAAAATACAATGCGGTAGGTATTGTAGGCATGTCTATGAATATCTAACAAAACCTTCTCTGCAAATTTCATCCGAGCTCCGACTTTGTGGTATCAAATATGTAGAGAATACCGAGTGTACTGCTTGAACATATATATGAGATTTGTAGGGCATATATGTTTATAGCAGCTTCCACTATGCAAGTTAAGGTTCATCAAACGGTGGTAAAATGCCTGAGTACATATATAGTACATGAACATACAACAAGAGAAGACTCTTCAAGTTTAATAATCTGACTACAGGAATGCTAAAGCACATAAAACCTCCTTTTGGGTTTCGCCGAAGTTGAGTAATCATCACTAGTTACCTAGTGACAATTGCACCATCAAGACGAATCTAATGGCTATCACGTTTTATCAAATTCGGTTGAGCCGTTGCGTAGTTACAAACAGACATACACACATAAAAATTGCGATAACTTTGAAAAATATAAATCGTTTTTGTTACGGTACCTAGTACTACCTACTACTACAGTACCTACCTTATATTATGATTTCTTCGTCTTTTTAGTTACTATTGATAGATTTGTCAGACCATTCCGAGTAAACCATTGGTACCAATTTGTACTAGTCGATGATAATGTGCCCGCACATCGACCTCAACGAGTCAATGCTGGTCTCCGAGAATACGACATCACAAGGTTAGACTAGCCTGTCGGCTCGCCTGACTTAAACCCAATAGAGCACGCGTGTGTGATGCTCTTAAGCGAGCTGTTTGGAACCGTCAGCTACGTCCCCAGACAGTGCCAGAGCTCAGGGAAGACTGCTATTCAAGGATGGGACAGGTTAACCCAAGAAATGCTGGATAACTTGATTCTCAGCATGCCTAGGAGGATCACCGCATGTGTTCGAGCCAGGGGAGGAGTTATATTGAATTGAACATAAACATTTTATTAATGAGTTAGGCCTACTGTCCACACAGTCGTCTTTTGTAGGATGCATGTAACCTACAAATGAAGTCGGCGTATTTTGCATATTTGTTATTTCCACGCTGCTACATGCAATACTCAGGCACGCTACAAAACGTCTCAGTTTTCTTTCAACTAGCATCGAGAAAGCACGTCTTTTGTTGTGAAAATGTCGAGTGATGATGAAGTGATTATAGCATATAATTTTATTAGAAGACGACGAAACTGGCGAAGAAAGTACTGGATTCATCCATACATCGAAAGAAATATAAATTGTAGATTATTTGTTGCTGCCAGAGAGTTATCAGAAGATGATTCTGTATTTCAATCATTTTACCGAATGACTAAACATACGTACCAAAATTTAGTCTCTACTATTGGACCACTGATACAAAGACAAAATACTGCAATGCGAGCATGTGTCAGTCCAGAAGAAAGGATACTTATAACTTTGAGGTAAGTCATAATTTAAATATACAATCGTACCTATTTGCTTGTTGTGGACAGGGCCCTGTTTCATATAAATAAAGTCTACTAGCTGTTGCCCGCAGCTCCGCGTGCATATCTTCTGGGATAAAAAATAATCTACGACCTATTCTCGAACCGAACAAATATTATCAGTCATTTTTATATTTAAAAGATGAAAATTGGTAATAAATATTTTATATGAAATGGGACCCAGGACTGAGGGTATAGTAGAGGGTACTGCTGATCTATAGTATAAAAAAGTGTTATAGAAGAAAAAATTTAATATCAGAAAAAAACCGTATTAAGTACCAATTACAAGTTTGCAAAGTCATCCAGTTGTGATAAATCAGTAGAATTTACATTTACAGAATAATTGATTGGAGATATTGGAGGACACGATGAATTTGCATTAGAATCTACAGAAGATATTGGAGAATAATTATTGTCCCTGTATTGTTGTGACTGCAGAATTGGATAGTGTGTATTCTGATAGTGTTGTGGCACTTGTGGCGGATGTGATTGGTCTGACTGAATTTCTTCAAGCAATAAAAGCATCTTAATTCTAAATTTTCGCATTTGCTCTTCAGATAAATTTTCTATATCAGGCAACAAACTTAATAAAAACATTTTTCTAGGACTATCAGTTTTTGTTTCTTTTTTTTTAATCCAGTCCACAAAGGCTTTATCAGCCTCGTTGGTAACTTTTCTTATTTTTGGCTTCTTAAATGAGTTTGATTCATCGGTTCCAGAAGATGGCGTTTCCAATGTATCTGTAGGTCTTTGAGTACACGGGACTTTATCAGTTGTAAAACTTAATTCATCGGTGTTCTCCTCTGGTGGTTCAGGTATATTTCCCGGTTCATTAGTGTGAACAATTGCTTTCACAAAAGGAAGAAGAAACTGTAGTTCATCGTGTAGATAGTATAACTTCTTTTGCTTTGTAGATGAACCACTAGGAGTTGGTTTCAGACTGCGCACAAATCCATTCCTTATATTCCTCCACTTAGTTTGACAATCAGCCTCTGAAAAGAAATATGCATAATATAAGTAATTTAATACGTCTTTTTTTTCAGATACCTAACAACTGGGTGTAGTTTCCGGGCACTAAAATTTTATTTTGCTCGAGGAGAATGCACTATATCACGAGTTGTAGCAGAGACAACAGAGGTTATATGGAGCGCACTCAGAGACACCTACATGCCTGTGCCATCTACAGATCAATGGAAGGCTATTGCAACCAGATACTACGAACTTTGGAACCTACCAAATTGTCTGGGATCTATTGATGGAAAGCATATACGGATTCAAAAGTATCCTAACACAGGATCTGCAAATTATAACTATAAAGGATACCATTCTATTATTTTGTTGGGATGTTGCGATGCAGACGGTAATTTTACGGCTATAGAATGTGGATTTGCTGGAAGAAATAGTGACGGTGGTGTATTTCAGGCATCGGCTTTGGGAAGGTGGTTAGAAAGAGGTGGTTTAAATATTCCAAATTCAGGTTCACGTTTACCAAACGATGACAATACTGGAAATATATTTCCATATTACTTTGTTGGAGACAACGCATTTCCTTTGAAGAAGTATTTAATGAGACCATACTCAGTGAGAAACTTGGACAACGTAAAAAGAATATTTAATTATAGATTGAGTCGTGGACGAAAAACGATTGAATGTGTTTTCGGAATGATGTCACAGAAATTTCAAGTTTGTCACCCCATTGTATGTCGCAAATATGCCACTATAATTTCTATAATAAAATGCATATGTATTTTACATAACTACATACGTAAACAAGAAGGAATACAGTACACAATCTGTGCATCCAGTGAATCGGCAGCACAAAGACAAAGGCCAAATTTAATACCAAATATGACTTTTGTTAACACACCAAATGGTTTACGCAACTATTTATCAAATTATTTTTTGAAACCTGATTGTGCACTCCGTTGGCAGTGGAATTACTGTGTGATTGAATAAATAAAAAACTTATTACTTACCAGAAGTGTTTGTTTTTTGTGCCACTTCACTCCAAGCTCTGTCTGTAAAATCTTTTCTTGAGTATTCCGTCAGTTTATTGTTGTATAAGCACGGATACTGTTCAATAATTTTCACAAAATTCACCGCCGCGGCCGCCATTTTGTGACACAAAAAGCAACCGTCGGTTTGACGAGTCAGTCGAGTAGTGACATGTTGCCGCATGCACCGCAAGACGAACGCATGACGAGCGGCTGACGCGACGTTGCCGCTTCGTGGACACAGATTTCATTGTTTCTACGCAAGCTGCAAGCATTCGTCTTGCAATCGTCAATTGACAAAAGCGTGCGTATGACGTGCGGTTACGTGGACAATACGCCAATATATATGATTAAGATGAATTTATAAAAATATATCAGCTTATGCTAGTTATCACAAATTGTTTTTGATGTGTGTAGGTAATTTATACATAGATACATACATGGAGTTCAAACACATAACTATCTATTGGGCGTCGCCGAAGTCGGGTAAAATGATCAAAGTACCGTAATACTATTTACCAACGTCCTTTTCTTTCAATATCCGCAGACATCGCCCAAGACTACCGTTTATGAGAAAACTTGAGAACGCCCACTTCATACCAACTTTTGTATCGCCACTTTACGCTACGACGATACTTCGCGAAACAGTAACTGTTCTCAAAGTTTTTGAATTTCTCTAGATATAGCAAATACATTGAACTTCGCGTGCAATATTTTTCACTTTATACACTTTTTTATCTTTAATTTTAACTAAACATTCGGAATATAAACATGTTTGTTTTGATTGTTGTAATTGGACTCGATTAAAAGCGAATGTTAAATACTATTACAAAATATTTCGTAAATGCTACAATATACACTGTTATTTTATTAGTAGATTATGCAGGGAGGCAGCAAAGCAGTGTCTTACGTCACGGGCGGTATATTGAACCCTGAGTGTAACGGGTACTCCAGAGTTAGTACTGAGCGCAGCGAGGGGATTACAATTGAATTCCCGAGCAAAGCAAGTGAGTTTTGTAGAGTCCTGAGTGAAGCGAGGGGTTAAAGCCGCCCAAGACGAAGACAGGCTGTATCCTAGAGGTGCATACTCTACCTGTCATACCTACTGTGAGACAATAAAAACTCAGAGCTAAAGCCCCGTTATGGAGGGACAGAGTAATATTTTTGGAAGGAACATTTTATGGAAAACACTGTTATAGATTTTCAAAGTGTTTATCTAAGTTATAATTAGTACTCACGAGATGTAGACCACGTTTTATTTGTTTTTGGAGCTCCCGATATTTTGGTAAGTTACATGCACCACATTCAAAATTATAATTTTATTTTTATTTTATTGGTTAACAAAATGTTTTATGGAAGTTGTTAAAATAACACCAAACACCAGATCGCAGAACGTTACTTGAAGTATGACCTTGAATCCGCAGAGAGGGCCGTGCGTAACCCATAGCAACGCGGCGCACAACATCACACTCCCTATAGTAAAATCACGTCTTTTTTCTGTATGCTGTTTCTGTACTTATAGTTTTCCTACAACTAACATTCCAAATCATCTCGCATAAGTGTCAAGACACTTATGCGAGTTTCATACAACATTACAACACCGGGAATGTAATGCCTTACTTTACGTCGATATAGCGTGATATGTAATTGGACATTTTCAAGCAGGTGGTAAGAAAACTTATTTTCCATCGGTTGATGAACCCTGTCGACTTAAATAACCATTAGAATTGTATCGCGCACCAGGTGTGCGAAGTAGACAATAGAAAAACAAAATACTTACTCACAGTTTACCATACAAATTGCTGCTAGGCATAATGGAACTGTTTAAGCATATGTTTCAGAATCTGGACAGTGCTTTAAGTACACGATGAAAACGTGTATGTAGAAAGAAGATAGTTTTCAATCATTTCTAAAGTAATTACTATGTATCGTAGCAACCAATATACCTATGACATATATAACTATGACATCAAAATACAAAACTTTTGAATGTACATGTCTAGTCATTACATTCCTAAAGGTGTTAGCAGCGGTGTGTAAACACCCAAATTTCGCCATCGCTCTAGGGATAGTAAGGGTCGGCTGACGATCTGGCCATCGCCAGTTATAAATGCTATTATAATCATTAAACATCTACACAAGCCTTTAGGTCTCAAACTAGGCAGAGCCTACTATGGTAACCTGATGACTGATATACATACTCACATGCACAAATACACAACCAGACACATGTCAAACAGACATGTTGATGCTCTCAAAAGTTTGACCTGTCCGATGATTAAACCAAGAACCAGCGGAGAAGGCAGGGTTGCTATTAATTGCGCCTACTAACTAATTCGTCGCGTAATTAACCACATAGCCCAATTATCTTATTTTACGCTGATGAAGGCGGGGGCAGAAACACAAAACAAGTGTTTGAATGACATGCATTCTAAACTATTATTAGGAGTACAATGCCCCATGTCTTGACGAAAAGACAGAACTCGAAAGGTTCTGTTTTGTTTCTAAATAGCTTTGTGAGTGTGCACTTTAAGTGAATTACGAAGTATCATCTGGTTTTCTACTGGATAAACGAAATATGTACTAGCTTACGTCTGCCGCATATGAGTTTATTAAGCTTTGCCCGCGGCCTCACCCGCGCGGAAAATAACTATAACACAAAGATTTATTCATACGCGAGAGCTCAAATATTTTTTTTTAAATAAAGTAGCTTTACTCCATATAAACTATCTACCAGTATACATTCGGTCTAAATCGATTCAATGGTTTCGGAGGTAAACTGGACAGCCAGATAGTTTTTTTTTAATTTAATGATGTGGCTTTATGGTGCATGGTAAATATTTATTCAGTTGAAGGTAAGCATAAGCAAAGACATAGGTACTCGCGAGGTCTACCGTCTACCGCTCCCAGAGCTACTAGTTTACTTGCAATGTGCAGTCGAGCAGTTTTAGTGAAATACTACCAAACGATAATTAAAAACAAATTTAACACTGCAAATTTCCAGAATTGTTTAGTAAAAGATTGAAAGGTGTGACGAGGAGATGATGAAGGCCCTGGGCCGGGTGGAGAAAGCGGACTTAAATTAAAATTAGTTATAAAAACACAAATTCAAATTCAAATTCGTCGTCGTCTTCTTCCCTAACACAAAATATGGTTGAGGAGCGCAACGGCTCTTGTCAAGCTTGTGAACGGGCGCTGCTTGCGGGAGCCAGTCTGCTCTCTGTATATACTATATTTAGAAATAAATTTAAAAATATGACTGTTCCCCGCAGGCCTTGAAAATATACTGTATGTGCCCTTTAGGCTCTTAGAACATATCGTATGTGTGCCCCACAGGCCGAAAAACTGTGCGCATCAGGCTAATAAATAATAATTGTCTATATATATATGTTTCAAAGTGCCCTTCCCTTTACCAATGTCTAGTGCCTAAGACTAGTTAAATTAAAAAAAACAAAAAATACAAAAAAAACTGTCCTTCTGTATTGTGTATTTGGTAATTATAAAAAAAATATGTTAAAGAAGTAAAAATAGTTTAAACCTTAGTAGTATAAACAATGTCACGGACAATTTGTCGTCTGTGAAAAAGGCATAGTAATAAAATTGTGTGTTTTTAATGATTTATATTAATATCAATTCATTAATTAATGTTATTTTGGATATAATGTTTTTAATAAATAAAAACGTATAATGTACTACAGCAAGTATTAATGTAAGTGTATTGAATGTATTTAACTAAAGTAACAAGCTGATTTCAGTTAGAAAAAAATCAATGCTAATAGCATTATTACAGAAAATTAGTTCCTCCATGAATAATAAGATAATTGTTTACGTTGTAATGGGACTATGAAAATTAAAATAAATGTTATGATAACAATGGAGCGTGGGCGGATATTGGAGCACGTGCGTACATATCTGTGTACCTAAACAATATTACACAGTGTAACAAACCAGTAATATAAAAATAATAAATTACACAGTACATAAGAGAACTTGTATTGGTGCGTGTTTTGAACTACACACTACACAAAAACCTATGAGTATATGCGAAACAAATTTTTGATCACTTCTATTCGAAAAGGGCTAGTTTGTTCGTGTTGTCGTAAACAGTGAACAAAATAGCTTTGTAATCCCTCGGGACTAAAAAAGATTTTAATTTGGAATGTGGATATTGTAAGTTAATGTTCCAGTCACCAAAAAATCTATCGATAACATTGTATGAAAGCAAGTTGGTAACAAGCAGCCGTGCGATTATCTAACGATTCATCGATGCGCTCGTCGACGAGCTCATACCGATGTCAAATACTTTATGAGATACCGCCGTTGTACATAAGGTAATTTATACAACGTTTCTGCTTACTCGTCATTTGTTTCACGGATGTTGTCAAAGATGCAACGATGTTTGGTCTTAGAGAATCGCACGGCAGTAAAGAATCCGTGCGCCGTATGAAAACAGTTTGTGAAGAAGTAAAAATGCACGCATAATACAGACCGCTTTCGTTCGTATAGTAATTGCTTACTATTAATAAGTTAGTAATTCGAATTCTTGTTATATGTAGCTTTATAAAAAGTAGTATGTCCTTCATCAAGTTCTCAGAATAAAATAAAATTGTTACGATGCATTTCTTTGACATTAGTTTCCAATTATTTCTATTTTATGTCTCATTGTTCCTAATTGTATGTAAATAAATAAACGTGCTATTCATATTAAATAATATTTTTTATTCTAAGTGCGAATTAGGGTCTCCATTCTCACAACATGACAATATATTTACATTACAGATTTAAGGTAATTTGTGCAGTTCGTAATTAGAGCAAAAAATCAAAAGATTTCGCTCCAATGGCTATTTTCTTCCTTACCCACAACCTTAGATTAATCAGACAATATCTAAAGCTAAAGAAATGCTCGCATTCTATCGAACATAATATATCGCCCCTTTTTGTTCATATAAAAAAAATGTTATTTATTATGAAACGGCAATAGCATCGAAAATCAAATTCACGAATATTTTACTTATTAATAATTTAAGGCTTTAATATTGTATTGGATTATTTTATAATATCGCTATCGTAGTGAAAAATGTAACACACCCAACAGAACCCATTTACCTCTTTTTATGAGAAAGGGCAAACGAGCAGGCAGCTCACCTGGGGGTAAGCGATCACAACACCAGAAGTCTCCAGGATACGTTAACTGCTATAACCCCTCACCAGTCGATTGTCAATATAACAATGAAATTTCTATTGTGTCTGGGTCTTTCGATTGATGAAGTATTAAAAAGGGAATATGCTCTTATTGGAAGGTTCTTATGTCAAATCGGCTCGGGGATACTTCCGATGGCAGCCGGTACCATAAAGTGGCAGTGTAAGGCATAAAATGCTGAAAGAAATGCACAGTAGTGGACTGCCAGTTTTATTCCACAAATACCCATTTACAATCCCCATCAATGGGGGTTTGTGAACTTTTCTTCCACTAAGCCCCAAATGGTCTGATATATCTTGTAATGGGGTTTTGTGGACAAAATAGTTCACTATTCCCCATCGGTTTAAAATAAAATCTTAATCAGCTGATAAATAAAATAATAAATAAATTACAAGCAATATCCGTATTGGTTATTTTTCAAAATAAATTTTATATCAAAATCAAAATTCATTCATTGCTCGAATACAGTTAAGGTATATAGGTCTTATATTAAAACAACGCGTAGCTCTGTATTCATACCATAATGGCGTGCAAATTACAATAACTAATAATAATAACAATTAATTTTATTAGTCCATTACTCTATGATTACAATAATTGATTTATAAAGATAATAACTCAAACACACTTATTTTTACTAGAGAGACTAGAGAGGGCTATGCTTGGGGTTTCCCTGCGTGATAAGATCCGAATTGAGGAGATCCGTAGGAGAACTAAGGTTACCGACATAGATCTCAAAATTAGCAAGTTGAAGTGGCAATGGGCAGGCCACATCGCTCGCAGAGCTGATAACTGATGGGGGAAATAGGTTCTCGAGTGTCGACCACGCACCCGAAGACTATGTGTAGGTCGGCCCCCCGTTAGGTGGACCGATGACCTCGTCAGAATCGCAGGGAATCGCTGGATGCAGGAAGGTAGTAACCGGTCCAAGTGACGTTCTATGGGGAAGGCATATGTTCAGTAGTAGACGTCTTCCGGCTGATAATGATGAATAGCTCAAGTGTAAATATATAAGATTGTATAACTATTCATTATTATAAATAGTATTTGTAAAAATAACTACTATACAAATTTATATTATCTCGTACATAAAATGTAAACATACAAAATAAAAATTAATAATAATTAACAATTGTTTGCTTGTTCAATATTTCAAGTAATTTAAATCACTTGCTTAACTGTGCCTGACTATGTAACTTATACTATGTAACTAAAATAGAATATTCTAGCACGGGTATACCAATTAGGGTACAAGTTGTCCAAATACAAATATATAAATGAATAATCAAATACTTACTTTACTACTACTTACTAGATACTTACTTTAACTTCTCTGACTGTAAAATAAGTGTGTTTGAGTTGTTGTCTTTATAGAAAATAAAACATTAAGAATGTTGCTTGTAATTGGTTTATTATTTTATTTATCCACTGATTGGGATTTTATTTTAAATTGATGGGGAATAGTGAAGTATTTTGTCCACAAATCCCCATTACAAGATATTTCAGACCATAATGGGGATTAGTGCAAGAAAAGTTCATAAATCCCCATTGATGGGGATAGTCAATGGGGATTTGTGGAATAACCGACTGCCAGACGTTGATACGAAACGGGTGGAATATCATGCTCTGTCAGAAAGTTCGGTGATAAAACTCAACTGCGGCATGAAACCGAAAAATTCTTCGGAACACAATCAGAATTCGGTTTTAATTTACTCCCTCGCTGAAGCTTGGAAATAAAACTACCTCGTGTATAAAGTTAGGTCATTTTAGCCCCTACTATAATAATCTTCTATCCATACTTCCATATCATTTTATTTTATATTACAATTTTTTTTATTAATATATTTCCGACTTCTACACTAAAAAGTGTGAACTAACTTGTTGAATCGGTACCATGATAGTTTGAAAGTACTTATTACCACAATATTGCGTGCATTCGACTTCGACAAGTTATTTCACACTTTTTAGTGTAGAAGTCGGTTCTATTTTTTTATAAAAAATACATTCTCCCTTTTTAGTGAGCTTCCTTTTTACTGGGTACACCGTCAATGATGATATCATCAAGATAAATCAACACTTGGAGTGTAACTTAAAAACTGCTTGACCGAATTTGATGAAATTTTAATGGGACCACTACGGTACACACCCAGTATAGGTAGAACAGTAGAACACGAAGTATAATCTAGCAAACAAAAAAATAATCATCAAAATCGGTTCATAAACGACAAAGTTATCCGAGTACACACATTAAAATAATTTACGGTCGAAATGAGAAACATCCTTAATTTATTGATTCAGGCGTTACTTTGCGGAAATCCATTATCAAAAAACGATATTAAAAAATATTTAGTGACACTTCCGCTGAAAAAAACAAGGAACAGGACCGACCTGTCGGTCTAGCGCTCGACGAGTCAACATCTCCTGAGGATGCCTCGTGTAGAGGCGAAACACGTGTCGAACGTTTTTGGTTTATTTGGGTTTTCTTGTGTGTTTTTTATTTTAATGAATAGGCCAAAATCATTGTTTTTCTCAGCGGAAGTGTCACTAAATATTTTTTAATATATTTTTTTTATTAGAAACATCCTTCTTTTTTGAAGTCAGTTAAAAACGTTTGTTACTCTATCACTTTGTCTCTCTGTCTGTTTGGTGCCTTATTACGCCTAAACGGCCGATCGGATCGTAATTGTTTTGACTTGACAAGTTTCTTTTTACAGGTGAAAGAGACCGTAGACTATATAAATATTGTAGTAGTAAGAATTGTTGTTGTAGATAAAGCCTATATGTATTTGATATAACATTATAATTTAATACTTCTACGGGTACCTGAGAAAGGGAATTTACAGACTGACGGACACCAAAGTTATTCTATAGTAGTTCTTTTTTCGTTTTGAGGTACGGAATCCTAATTACATTTGTAATTAAGCATACAATATAACAAAGTATGCAAGATAATTTTCATAACAGGGTTAAGTATAAATATACTTTAAACATTTAGCAAGATTGTTTCAAAGTAGACACTGCTCATTTGAAAGAGCTTCGCTACTGGTTTTATTTACTGTGGTATTTGTTTTCTACACAAGACGCGATATTGTGTTACCAAATAATAGACGGCTTCAGATTTTCTTATCTCGACATTTCCATTGTTCGGAAAACCTACGTATGTTACGCCCAAGGGCTTATCATAAGGTGTCAATCACTTGTTGATAGAAAATGAAATATAATAATGCCAATCAAAAGTAAATTCAAAATGTATATGTTTTTCTACTTAGGTATAACTGCATATATCGGGTGCCCTGAAACTCAACGATAAACTGGTACTGGGCGAGTGGCCAAGATATACCAGTAATAAAAAAACAAGTTACTTAACCAAGCGATTATAGACATATTTCAAAAATGTTGACATTTTTTACAGTAATTTACAACAGTGCTTTTAATCGCAACCAAAATCACAAACATTGTTAATTAGGTAAAATAAATTAATTTTGACGAGTTATGGTTTACAAAATTATTGTATGCTAACTTTAACACTCCATGTTGGAAAAAAAATATTTTCTTTCGTGATTTTTTTATAATCGGAATACCTGAGCCTCTTGTCCGGTACCAGATTATCGTTGAGTTTTGGGACAACCTGTATAAGTAGAAATGCACACATATATTATAAATGCGAAAGTAATTTTATCTGACTCTCTGTTACTCTTTCAAAACTAAACGGCTGTATCAATATTTACGAAAATTGGTATATTCTTAATACCTTAAGAATATACCAATTAGGGCATAAAGTACTACTTGTGAACATTATCTTAATTTTTCTACGCGTGGGTGACATCGCAAGACACTTAAAAATGCAATAGTAACAATTTCTTAGAGATAGGTACTTACGTTGTGGTTATGTTCTCTCTAAGGGCGTTTCAAGTTGCAGACCATCTTATATCTTAATATAAGATTTACGGTGTGCACTGTAAAACTGTTCTGCGCCGTACAAAATGAGGTTATTTAAGTTTATGTAGCGTTTATAAGTAGGGTCGGTAACATTTGAATGTGTTACATTTTGTTGATTACTATACGTACTTTACTTTTTGATCAGTATTTCAAAGTAAATTTAGAATTTAGAACTTAAAGAGACTGGAAAAATCAAAACGTACAGACATAGTAAACAATTTGAAGATTACATGAAAAAACAATCATTGAGATCGGACCATGCTAAGAGGTAGAATAGAGTTATTTCTTTCAGCATGGACAGGTACTAGCTTGCAATCCTTTAAATAAAATGAAATAATCATTCTTACGCAGTACAGATAAGATAAGATAATCATTTATTTGCAGAAAACATGAGTTTTATACATGGTTTGTATAAAGACTACTGTTGTATAAGATATACAGGAAAGGTCTTTAAAACTTCATTATGTAATTTTATTGCAAACTACTTCATCTTTTTACCATTTATATTGTATACAGACCTATGTACTTATAGAATTATATAAAAGTATTTATACTAATTCTGTTTTACAAGCGCTAGTTAGTGGGAGGTAAGTGCCATCGATTATCATACGTAGATTTAAGGAGTTGGGCCACATTCCTTTATTATTTGTTTTAGCAACTGCGACCATAGATTAAAGGATTGATACTGTAAAATACCATTTTCAATTCTTTCCTAGATATCTCCCATCATGCTTTATACTAAAACTGAACGAAAATACGACCAATTCCCTTTGATAACAACATCCATCCTCATCAGCTCTTCAATAAAAAAGAGAACGATGTAGCACTGCTACGCGAGCTCTACGCTGTCATGGATATATATTGACCATGGTAATAAAGCACGGATATACAATTATTTTGATAAATACAGTATATCGGTTATTCTTCACGTGATTGTAAATTTCAACACATCTGATATAAATGCCGTTTACAATATTGCGTTCTATATATATCACTTTCGAGCTTTACAGTATCACGTATGGTCGGAATTTTCATGAATTTCAATCAGCAGCAGCAACTGTTGCGTGCCTTTGATTAATTTCATTTCACGTTTTAGGTGACCTATTACCCGACTTTGGTACTAATTGTAATAAATTTATTGTGTGCAGTCTCCAGCTGTTCCATGACATTTAATTTATTCTTTTTAAGTACTATGATTTTAAAACAATTACCTACATATAAGTTTTTTAAACTATCATGGTCACAAACATAAGAGGTATTCAAATTATCAACGGGGTAATTACCATGTACATTTTCTAAGAGTTTCCGATATTTCGGCACTGTTGCAAACGCCATGATCACGGATATGATGAAATATCGGAAACTCTTAGAAAATGTACATGGTAATTATCCCGTTGATAATTTGAATACCTCTTATAATTACCTACATAATAACCATATATATATATTTCCATAATAACGACAATAACAATTATAATTTTGCATAATTTTCTTTACATAATTGTTTATTCATTTTTAATTAAATGTATCCGACATTCATAACCTTTTTTGTGTTTCTAATTATATGACAAGATTTACTGGAAGTGCAAAAAATTTACCAGGAACTTAATATATGTGTTTAATCGTGGGTCATACGTTAGCTTAGTTGTATGTCTTCAGTTTAATTACTATAACTTTTTATTGTTATTGATGTGACGCTTGATTACAAAATCACAATTTAATTGCAATGCAACAAAATATATTTCTCTTCCGTTCATATTTTAAGCATGCGATCTCATCGTGATCAAACTGTAGCGAGCTACGTGAGCTGCGTGGCTACGAACACATTATGATGAATTTGATACTCGTAATAGTAGCTACGATTACTTAAGTAACGGAACGTAGAGCCCCGTTACGCTTGCAACGGGTACTTTTTATCTTGAAACGCGTCTGGAAAATTTCAGAGAACATTAAAATTTTGTTTTTCTTTTCCTTGTTTATACAGCTAGCCTTGGAAATAAAATACGGAATGTTTTATCTTATATTCTCAGTAACTGTGTTAAGTTGAATGCGCTGAGGGCAGCAATACCCTACGAATAATGCTAAATGCAAGCCAGAGTATTCAACATTTTGAAATGTATTAGTTGGGTTTTCAAAATATAATTTTGTGACAAGACATGAACCTTGTTTTCCTGATTTTATTCACGTCATCTCAAATACATTAATTACATTATGAGTCAAATTTGCCCACCAACTTCACTTACTTGCCTTTCACACCAATAATTCAGTAATGCTTGAGCACTCATGTGGTGGACGAACCAAGACCGCCTCTTGGACAAGAGTCCTACCACTTAGTCAAGATTATGAGGTCGAAGATGTTTGCTTTTTCCTGCTTCCATTGTCTTTTCTATAACTCTAAATATTGACTTACGTATCTCTGTTATTTTTTATGAATCTACATATTATACATTATTAGTCACTACATATTACAAAGCTCGCTCCGCGGTTTCACCCTCGTGGTGATGAATGATGATGATGATGAATTAAAACTTATAGCCCATGTTCATCAAGGATAACTTAATATTCTAATGGTGATAGATTGTGATATGAGAAGATTTTTCAAGTCGGTCCAGAAGGTTCTCGTAGTTTCGGAGCCTATTCGATTGAAACAAACAAATCTTTCCTCTTTATAATATTACTGTAGATAAGTTCTTCATTTTTTATACCTTTATTTTTTTTTCTTTGTATTATATGACAACTAAGGACTTTCTTGTACTCAGAACGTAGTTTACTCGGCCCAACGCAATAGATAAATAAACTGAACTTGTGAAGCTAATCTTCTATTTATCTTTATTGTATTGACCTTGAAAACTACCAGCCTGAATTGGCCAATTCCATGACATCATCAATGTTATGTCCAAAATGCCTGAATGTGTGAACACAGCCATTTTGCGAAGGTCAAGAGCAGTTTATTAAATGTCTGCTCGTCAGTCTAGGCATGTGATAAAGTAGCTCCATTTCTTTGCGAGAGTACTTTGAGTGAGCGAAAAGAAAATAAGACAAAAGCGGCAAATGTGTTGCTGGAATTTCTCAGCTTTTATGTAAACTCACGTTATTTTTTTCTTGTTGACATCTCATAAAAGCTAGTTTATTGAGAGTGCTTGCTTTTGTTTGAAGTAATTTAGATGTGCTCATACTGTTTTTTAGGTACCTAGATGTTTGTAGTAAAATATCGTAACAATTATTTATTTTATATATTTATTATTTACGCTAATCTTAGACATCGTTCTGGACACTACTTTATAGAGAACACGGAGATATAGTCATCAATAAAACAAGAAATAAAAATATTTGACAGTCTTTATTGTTATTTTAAGTAGTTGGGAAAATAACAATGTACAGCGTCTTAATAATAAATCATCTAATAGAACTCAGCATTCAAACAGGCAGCTTTGTCGTAAATATCTTAACAGTAAACATATTTTATCTAAAATCAAATCGGTGAGTTAACAGGGAAAGCCTCTTAGAGATACTATATAAAATTCATGATGCAATGAGAAGTATCTTGTCGTATTTAAGTGAATAATATGGAAATATTACAAAGAATAAATAATCGAAAATATAATGTAAAAGCTTCTATCAGTAACTTAGGCAAAATTAGTTCTTCTCTCATCCTCTACTCTAAAACACTAAAGGGTCCGTAAACAGCTAATTCTAAAACGATTATGATAACCGACTGAGCTTCTTCAAAATGCTTCAATCTTTTCTGTAGGGCTGTGCGTACCTATTTGGCAGTTTATAGTGATATTCACCTTGCAAAATGTACATCGATTAGCTGTCAAAAGTCAATTTACTAGTCACCATTGGTCGTTATGGTACGTAATACCAATGCTGTAGCAATCTTGGTAGACATCAAAGCTATGTGGCCACCGAACCTAAATAAGGGTGCTGTTAGACAGGGAGTGGTCACGCGTTCACGCGGTCAGCTTTGCGTTCGTTATGTTGTATAACATTACATAGATATAACCAATCAGGAGGCGTTCTGACCTCAACGGTCAACTTTGGATAGACTGTGGGTAACGAAATACAACACAACGAACGCAAAAATGACTGCGTGAACGCGAGAATGCGTTGACCGCTCTCTGTCTGATCATACCAGTCACTTCAAATGTCAAAGTTAGCATATAGCCCTGCCACCGTGGCTACGAACCGATAGTAACCAGATTTGTAAACATGGAAAACCATCGTAAAATATTAAAAACTAAATGCTTTTCATAAACCTCCACACATTAACTTGACGTTGGAAAATTCAATTTATATTACAAAATCAAGGCACGGAGAACATGCTTGGCGACGTATGATGGATGTCTCTAATATTATAGTTAGTGATTAATCATGTTGTAATCAGATTAGTATCACGACACCAGGGCGAGTTGCGTAAGCGAGAGTACCTATCAAGATGAGGAAACTTTTCTCGTTATGCTTTCGGCAATGAAATGTTGTGGATATTCGTTCATTCTGACCTCTAATGGCAACTGAATCTTACTTTATTAATGTGATGGAACGATATCAGTACGGTTATACAGTATATTTATTTATTGTACTACGTGCCTTAGAAAGCGGTTTTGCTTACCCACCCTTTTGTACCTACCAGTAGGTACAGTTTTAGGGTTTGTATTTTTTGTGCACCAAACTTTTATCGGAAAGTAACAAGCGTGATAATGTATATGTTTTTTTTATATGACATCTACACAAGGTCTTCAGTTCCCAAACTAGACAGAACCAGTACTATGGTAACTGATATAGGTACACATACACCCAGACACAAGTCAAACAGACATGTTCACGCGCACAAATGTTCGAACTGTCCGGGGATCGAACTAAGGACCAGCGGCTTCGAAGGCAACATAATAATTATGATAAACCAGGATCTAACTTTGTTCCCGTTGAGCGAAACTCTATTTGCGAAAATACACACGTAAAACGAATTAAGCCTTATAAATAGCGAGTCTGCAGATTTCCGTTAAAGTTTTCAGTGGTTTCTCCAATAATTACCCAAGAATTTTCACGAAATTAAAGCCTACGTATCCAAGTTTATATGAAAGGATACATTCAGCTTACGAATTCTAGTCAACGTCTTCATTAAGCCCAAAACATAATGTCTACATAGGCCATTACAATTAAGCACCAGCCGTTTACTAATCGGTTTATTTTTCTCTCGCGTCTCAAACGCTTGTTTATATCCTCGCTAAGCGACCATTGGCTGTAATTAGTATTTAGTATTGAGAGAAAACTTCTCTATCGTAAATGTTTACTTAATTTGTTTTCAGGCAAAAATTCTAATGGCTTTCATCGAGAGAGGAAAAGAGAGATCATTTGAAAAAGTTAATTAGTGTTCCTAGAAATATTTGAATCGTGTATTTAATTTGTATGTAAACGGTGTCGTTTCGTATCGAATCAATTTAAAATAATAAGCGGAAACTATATTGTTCATTGAAATGTTAGAAAGAATTTAGCAATAAAGTATAAATTAACCGTAAGCTTGATATATCGTACTAACTGTCTTGTTTATTGATTGAAAATATCAATTTAGTACTTAAAGCATAACATATTCTCATAAATAGTTTATATATGAAATTGTCATAGACAAGCAAGAAGCATAATGATGGATAAATCTACGAATAATAATAAACTTATTATTATTCGTAGGATAAAATACAACTTTTACAATTGGAATGAAATCTAGGAATGTTTTATTTTAATCAAAACTATTACATAAAAAGTATTGAAAATTGCAAATTAATATTCATTAAATATTCGTGGATATAAAAAAGGTAATTGGTTAAGAAGAGTAATTAGATTTTTTTAATAATTTCTTGATCTAAAAGTAAATATAAAGATGTAGATGATGGTGGTTGCTTTTAATTAGTAATTTTATCGCGCAATATAATCTTGAATTAAAAAAATATGAAAAATTCTAATTCACATGCTACACCTTAAATAATATTTGATATAATTATGTACATTCTGTAAATAGAAAACAAAGTTCCATTGACTGCAACAATAATATATGCGATATAAAACATTCATATAATAAACTATAAAGACTATTAAACTGAACTTTAGAATGTCAAATTTAAAAAATATACAAAATAACTCATTAAAATAAGCTCGTATCATTCACACCTTACAGCAAAATTGACTCAACATGAGTCATTAAATCATGTTGAAGTTTATTTCAACTCATTATCTATATTATCAATTTTAAATACAAACTAAACACAGTAAATAAATGAAAACATATCACGTCACCGAGACCCCAAAACAAAACACTGTAATGTAATTTAAGCTAGTTCACATGACACAAACTTTGTCTGTACAAACATCTGCGTTGAAGTCGATATGAGCAACATCGTCAAAGTCCACGAAACAACCAAGTACTTTGTTCTATAGACAAAAAAAAAACAAGTGAAAACCAGGCAGCCGGAAAGATTTCAGTGGGCCTAGCACAATGTTTAACATAATCGCATCGTTAACGTATACATTACAAACTATAATTTGTCTAGCACAACTGTGGCACAGATAACTCATAGTTTGGACCGAATACGTCAACGATACAATTACGTCACACTTACATAAATTTTTGTGCTACACATTAATAGAGACTATGTACTATATTAAATTGATCATAACAGCTTTAAAGCTAAGATAGCCCTGGAAAATAAAAACCGAAGAGAATCCAGCGTTTACCATCGCCAAGACCACGAAAAATCTGCCAAGAGTAAAAAACAATTTTACATTAATTTTTATTTTTAATTTTTACCGTCGGAGAGTGGTCACCGTCGCCTATAGACGATTGCAACACCAAAGGCATGTCCAAAGCGCTGCCGTTTGTATGTACCTACTTATTTGTATCGGTCTGTATTATACAGTTCATGTCTCTGAGTCCCTGGGCACTCCATAAAAAGAAATCGATTTGAAATAGTAACATGTTACGTGATGGTAGGTCACAATGACACTAAGATGTAGTTACCAAATCGCGTAGGTAGGTACCTAAGCAAAGACACAATCGACCAATGCTGAGTGCATTGATTGATATTATACTATAGTACCTCGTTAACTCTGGGGATCGTCAAGAGTATGAAAGTATAGTAAAAGTAGAATGGCCATTTTGTTATGTACAGAATGGCCGTTCTACTATATTCATTGTGTTTGAGCGCAAAACTTCACGCCTAAAGTCCAACACGTTCCTTTAGACCCAACATACAAGTTTCGGCAAATATGTTGTACAAACAAAGAATTATATCGCGTAGTGGGGCTATTTAAACATCACAGTAAATAACTTTTTAGCTGAAGTAATTTTAAACGTTATTTGAATACCCATTAGATTAGATCTATTCAATTAAATAGGCTTCGACATACCGCGACATTTCTAACCATCTCGGGGTCTGCCTGAAAACATCAACGAAATATGATTTCAACGCAACTTGAATTACGGTATATTTTGAAATGATTATTTCAGGTTAGCTCTAGCCATAAGTCACATGATAGTACATCACTCAAGTAGTTAGATAAAAAATCCAACTCACACACTATTGTTATTATCTATAGATAAAACATATACAGGCCTTTTTTTAAAAATAAATCCTCTTGTTGTTAGTAACAACTAATACTAACATGTAAAATATTATTTTATAGAGTGTAAATACTTCATTTATATTCAAGGCACGGTTGTTTGTACATCGTTATTATTAATTATTTATAAAAATATTCTTACCTATTCTTAAATTTAATATTTACAATAAATTGGCTACTTATTTACATGGCACATTTTGTCAATTTTTCTTACATCATAATGTTTACTTAACTGTGTATAAAAAAAAATTCAAATTAAAACATTTTATACTATCTTACATATAACATAGCTTAAATATTTCCTTTTTTAATTATTCATAATGGCACTTCATTGTTTTTATAATCTACATTATCATTACAATAAAATTAACCACATAATAGAGTCACACTTTTTATACCAGTTCAACATTTTCGCGTTTAAAAATATTTAAGCTTTTCTTTCATACACTAATACTAGAGATCCTCATATTTTTCTTCCATTTCAGTAAGTTTTATCGAACGAAACATAATACAACGTAAATTGACACATTAAATGTTTAAAGAAATTTTTTGCCTTAAATGAGTATCAAACTCATTTAAGGCACAACATTTCTTACAGTCGTCTCTACAGTTTCTATATCTTATATATTGATGGTAGAGCCTACTACAGATAGAAATAGACATAGTTCTATACAAACAGTATCAAATATCTGCGAGTAGGATAAACCGTCGATATATATGATATGGAAAACGACATTAATCATCACAATATCTCTTATCTCTCATCACTTACGCATTTTGTTCTAAACTCTAAGATTAGCTATGACGTAAGAGCTATTGTCAGCATTTGAACCATGGTTATCTATTACTAAACAAGTCTTAATAGAACCCTTGAATACGTCAGAATCGCTTCAATTACTTTTGAGATTATTTTCTGGTTTTCTTTTCTTTCTAATTCTTAAACTCTAGGATTAGCTGTGAAGTAACATCTAATGTCATCATTCAAACCTTTGCTTTCTAAACGATCTGCCGTGCGATTTTCTAACGATTCGTCGATGCGCTCGTCGACGAGCTCACCTATCTCAAATACTTTATGAGATATCGCCCTTGTACATAAGGTTGGTTTTCCAACGTTTCTTGTCATCTCTTCATTTGTTTCACGGATGTTGTCAAATATGCAACGATGTTTGATCTTAGAGAATCGCACAGCAGGAATGTTGTCTTTACTATTTCGAGATTATTTTTTATTTTTTATCTGATTGTTTTCAATTACAAACCCATAACGTAAGAGAAACATTACAATTATCTACATAAGAGCTACGGTTGTGATCCCAGCTCTTTTTTTCAATTTCAAAATGGTTCTATAGTTTGATAATAATATAAACCTTATATAGAAGAATATGTTTTATTATTTTTTACGTTCAAATCGTTTAAAATGTTTCTCTTATGTATTTATTGTTGCAACTTGGTTTTAAAGACAGCTGCCAGAACAAAGTTTTAGAAGACTGCTTAGCAACAAATTTTTAACCTTGGAGATCATTAGCTAGAAACGCAAGCACTAAAAAGTGCCATAACAACATGCTAAAAATAATCCTTGCAGCTACTATTTTAGGATTAGCTACGCTGTTGTAGCCTATCGCTAGGATTCAAATATTTCCTTTCCTATATTATTAAATCAGTTATCTCAATAGAATCTGTCCTCTTCAATATCAATATTGCTTTTGTTATTGGGCTGATTGGAATGCCTTCGCAGTGTTCCGACTGAGTCATATTCATTAGCTATAGCTTTAGGGTACAGTTTAGGAGTGGCCATGGCATTGTTGTGGTTGTTAGGATTGGAGATGTTGTTACTCTTTGATAGGATGATGCCGCTCGAACTGCCAATCCCACTGAATGATGGCTGACGCTTCGCTTTTCGAGGCTGTGGACAACAAAGAAGTTTTACTGCAACTAATTTAATTTATTATATTTATCATAGCAATGCACATCGCTTGTCGCCTTGAGAAAACACGAAATTTTATATGTATGGATACTTGTTACTCTTTCACGCAAAAACTACTGGAAGAAAGCAATAAATTTGATATGTAGAAAGATGAGGATAACATATAGGATACATATTCATCATCATCCATCACCACGCGGGTGTAACCGCGGGGCGCAGCTAGTAATATGTTAAATCTCTTGCCCTGTAATTTCACTTGCAAAAACATTGCTATATATAAATTGTTATAATAAGGTTATTGCACCTTCCCGGTGCAATAACCTTATCACGCGTACGAAGTCAACAATGGTTACTAGGTAGGTATTGTAAGTGTGAAGGTATATATCTACGTGTAAGTAAGTTTGTTAGTTTCCTCTTTACACCGAAGGTTTGAACGGATTTGGAAGAAATACGGAAATACCTATAGCTTATACGCAGAATTACCAATATAACTGCTTTTTATCTATCATAATCCTTTGACAAAATATGATCACAATGTTCCGTAAATGTATTTGCTACTCTGGTAGAACCTTGAGTGCGTATACCAACTAGACTTACAGACTAAGTATATATTTTAGATTCGTACGTTGCAAACACTTTTTAAAAGATCGGTTTATAGACTTTTTTTATTAAATAGGCTTATGAATATAAACGATCGTTGAGATATTTTTTAAGTAACAATATATTTTATATATCAGCCTAAAACTAATTTAAAGTGATTTCTAAATACATTACTTGTGCGAGCCACGTTTTGTTATAAATCCGGTGACAACACAAATGCCGGTAAAGTAGATAGAGGCAAACAGCAAGAAGGCGCACGAAAAAAGCCCGAAACATTCAAATACGAGCGTCGTAAGCGTCGGATCGTGCGGACATTCACTACTAGTCGTAAATAAATAAAAGTACAAAGCTATTTACGAGAGCATTTCTTAATACATACACCCATACCATGGACGATCTTGATGACGTCACAACTTCTGAAAGTGATCCCGGAGCCAATTCTTCGTCATATATTAGCGCAGTTATTTAATAAATATTTATTAAATTAAGATACTAACCACTTCTTTCAAAGGCACAGTGACATAGCTATTCTGTTTTGCCGTGATGTAGTGAGGACTGGATGGCACGCGGTTGGATTTCTTCCACGGCATACGAGAGCCTCGTCTTTGGCAGAAGATCACTACAGCTAGGCAGATGAGACAACCTGGGAACGAGACGTAATAAAATGTTCAAGAAATGTACGTAAAATGATGGTCGAGATATGTAAACGACTACATCGTCACTGACTAATTACTGACTGGCCGGCTCGCGCAATCGTTACATTTCTGCCTACTGAGCAGCTGGTCCCGGCTTCGATCCCCGGACATATCAAAAATGAAAGCATGAACATGTCTGTTTGAGCTGTGACTGGGTGTGTACATGTATATAAGTATATAAGTAACATGTATATAAGAATTATATATATATATATATAGATAAATATTAAAATAAAATTAAGTAAATCATTTATATGTCGATTGAAAATTATTAATAAAATATAAATTTCATTTGTATATAACATTAATTCCGGCACCTTATCAACCCCATTGTAATCTACGGCTTTTTAGCTATATGCCTATTTGGGAAAAAAGATGTTATGCTACAAATTATTCTGGAAATAGTTTCACTATGGTAACCTTATGACTGATATACCTGCCTAGTTAGGAACCTGAAGATCTAATATAGAAGAAAAATATATGTAACCCACTGTAAAGTATTTTTGACCTGTTTGTCATTTACCATCTTTTTGTTGATTTTTATTTTTTGCTAATTACTATGCAACCCTACATCAAAGTAGTAAGTCCCCCACATCTAAGATTGGATGGAAGAAGGACATCGTCAATATTTTGCAATATAGGTATATTGCAAAATATTGACGATGTCCTTCTTTCATGCAGAACCGAAACATCGATTCAACGTTTACTAGCTGGTAGGTGTATTGTGCAAAGCAGTCTTGATTAGTACCACCGTAGTTCCAGATGTTCTCCCTCGAAGCAATAGCGCACAAGCTGATTGAGGGTGTGAAAGGCTCGGTAGCCAGTAAAGTTTCTGGACGAAAGATTGTTAAAAACAAAATTCTCGGCAGGGCACTGCTAAGCTGTAAGGTCTAAGTGACACTGCAACTGGATTGGGAAACCGTAGTGCTTAACATCAGATGCATGACTTGCCCGTTTCATCTCATAATGGTATAAATAAATTATTTTTAGCATAGACTCAGACATGTAGTTCTCGGACGACCTCAGTTGAAACAAATCCGGTAAAGTTGTGGTTAAGATTCAAATAAGTTTCTTTGCAATTATAACCAGACAGTTACAACATCCTTTGTCAGGGTTCAAACCCACGTCTTCCAACAATCGATCTCAGATGCCATAACCGCTCGGCCACCGTGGTAATCTACTCGTATCCAAGCATCGCATATAACTCTAGTTAATTTAACTGTTGTATGTGACACAGAAGCAGATTCACAATTATCCAATTAGTGTAAATATCGATCACTGGCCTACAAAGTAACAAAAGTATGGGCGACAGTTAAAACCCAAATAGAGCGTTGTTGGATATTTTAAGACATTAAAAGAACCAACATTAAAACATAATAAAACGAAGCATTTGATATATAGCACCTGATGCAAAGCCTGTAGACGAAAACATTTTATAATGTCTTTTGGTATTTAAACTACGGGAAAACTTTGCTACTAAAAAGTCAAAACATGATAGTAGCGATTAAAGATTTGGGTTTGGATTTTGATTTGGACCTTTCGGTCTAACTTTTAATGATGAGAAATAAACACCAATATAAGCAATTTATAAGGTAATGTATTTTGTTACGATCAATTTGGCTAAAATATTAATATAATAAAATATTTTATTTTATTTTAGCTTTATTTAATTCCACAATAAATTGGATAGAATACATTATTTAGATTTTTTATTAATTTGATATTTAATAATTGTAATTAATATTTATAAGTAACCATACTAAATCTACTACTTATGCAATTTAATCTCATTCTAATGTAGGTAAAAGCCTCAGGGTAAAAGCCTCCTCCAAAGAATTCCATTTTCCCCAATCTTTAGCAGTGGTCATCCAGTCTCTTCCTGCTTTGGATACAATCTCGTCCTGCCACCGGGCAACCTCTACTTCTTACACATGCGGTCCTTTCAATTTTGTGGTGTTAATTGTCCATCGATGGTCACCGTATCTCCCAACATAGCCAGCCCATCTCCATTTGAGACTTTGAGAGAAGTGTAGAGTATCCTTTACCTTGGTTATTTTCCGAATTTTTATGTTTCTTACTCTATCTCTCAGCATTATATTTAAACAGCACCTTTCCATTGCCCTCTAAGTTTTCTGTATTTTGTGTCTTGCCTTGTAATCATAAATCCTTTATAATAAGATTTATGAAAATATTAATATATACTTATATAAATATTTATATTTTGTTCAAAAAACGTTCAAAGTTAATATATAAGCTTACCCATAACAAAAGCTCCGACGATGCAGCCAATAATGGTGCCAATAGAAAGCGACTCGTGGTTCGCCATCGTCACAAATGATGCCATCTCTACATTCTGGCTGTACGCCGGCATTGCATATAGTTCTACAATAGAAAAACAAAAATATTAATTCTCTTAAAAATTCGAAGTTTTTTTACACTTGATAAGGTCTAATACTATTATCTAACTTGACAGTCAGTGATAATGCCGTCGAAGGTGGTACAGTCACCAATATGTATAAATTTTACTAATGTCTGTAACATGAAGAGAGGATCTTTTCAATAAAAAAATATGAGTCCCAGAATACTATGTTCGTAAAGATATGAAATTTTAACCAATTTGAAATTAGTAGGACTGACTGTACACTCAGAGAAAGGTCCCCTACCTAGGACATGTTCTACGGCATGATCGGTATTCTCTCCTGCAGACCATCATGATGGGAAATGTACCCGGGAAGCGTAAATCGGGTAGACGAAAGATGTCTTGGCTCCGTAATATCAGGGAGTGGACGGGGATTAAGACCGTGTAGCAATTGTTCAGATTGGCGATTAACAAAGAAAAATTTAAGAAGCTGACTGCCAACTTTCAGTAATGAAGAGGCATTTAAAGAAGAAAGAAGAAGACTGTACACTAGACCTAGAATTGTGACTGGTTCTCAAGGATAGCTAATCTGCTGGAACAATCTGATAAGTGCTTAGCGACAGATTTTCAAACTTGCGGGTGGTAGCTAGCTAGGAGGACATCAGAAGAGCATGCCCTACCACAATGCTGTGGATTTTATAACGACTTTACTTTTACCTAAAGCTCAAGCCCGAGGTGGGGATCGATCTCGTGGCCGTCTAATCAATGAACGACCCTTGTTAACACTGTGTTATTATCGCTTCAAAAATGTATCTTAACACATTAAGGATTCACGTCAGAACATTCGTACGGCTATGATGACGTCACATGGTATTATATGACAGCGATGTAGATGTCTTGATGTGATTAGAGTGAATAACCGAAACTATGAATATACTCAAACAAATAACCATAAAAAATACCAAAAACTAACTAATTATTAAACAAGTTTATTATATATATATATATATATATATATATATATATATATATATATTTACCTACGGTTGAGATGATGGTGATGTAATTTTCAGTGAACAGCCTATTTTAACCACGGAATTTTATCCACATTTATTATAAATGAAAGTAACTGTATGTCCATCTGAAATTTTGTAAGGATATAGATTCTATCCCGGCGATATACTTAGGATATACTTTACATCATCATGCGGGTAAAACCGCGGGGCGCAGCTTGTTTGCTATATTATCCTGAAAAGTTCTCAATAGTTTTTGAACGTTTCAGGCGAATAAGAGGCCATTCTAGCAGCATTGTGCTTAGTCAAACTAAATTTACGAATAGATAGAGATGAATCTTATGTTATTCGCGACATCATTCAAAGCTAAGTATTAGCTTACCATTATCTACATCATCGCTGTCACTCCTGCACCTGGCTGCCTGCAACTGCGCTCCAAGACACGCACCGGATTCACAGCTGCGCTGTCTCACTCGCTCTCCATTCTCACATGGACCCCATTCGCCCCATTCGCCCCAACCTGCTTCAGAATCTGTGAAAAATATTGAGTGTGAGTATTTTTTAGGAAACAAGTATTATTGGTATATTTATGATTTCATGAGCTTGGGAAGCTAAATGCATTAAAATAAAATCGGGTGGTGGAGTTTACGTAACACCCCAACCTTAGAATATTGTTTGAATTCGGGTTTGATAGTTTGGTGTCTAATTACTCAGCGTCATATGTCCTGAACGCAATTTAAATTCATAAAACCTCTAGTAGGAGGGAGGCTGATGCACACTGCATCTCTTTCATAAGTATTTTCCGGCGCAAGTGACGCAAAATATTTTTTTTTGTAATGATTTTATCTTTATTGTTTTAAAATATACATGAATGTGCTTAATATACAATCTTGTCTACCAACTTCCAAAAAAAGAGGAGGTACTCAATTCGACTGTTTTTTTTTATGTTTGTTACCTCATAACTTTCGACTGTGTGAACGGATTCTCATAATTCTTTTTTTGTTAGAAATCTGGTGCTTCCCGTGTGGTCCCATTTAATCAAATTCGGTCCAGCTGTTTTTAAGATACACTCCAATAACTGAACAGAGTGGAAGTCGGTATTACATTTTTGTAATTGTATTTGTTTCTATTTAGGTATGTACTTATAATTGCAATTATAAAGCTAGTACATACCGCTTGATCAGCTTCTTCTACATTATATCCATTATGTCCTACTATGAATACTATACGTCCTTATTTATTGTTCATACCTGCACAGTTAGTGACGCAAGCCCGCCGTTCAAGCGCCGCTGCTGCATCCGTGCACCCTTCAGGAGAGAGACACTTCCTGGTCCGTAACCGATGTCCAGTAGAACTAATAGAATTGGTCCCGCTTGAACAACTGCCACTGCATTCACTCCATTCAGTCCAGCAAGACCATTCACCTGTGAGAAGTTTTTGATATATAAGACTTGACATGCATGATAACGTGTAAGGCGAATTTAGTTAATAAAGACAGTCTAGATACAACACCCATTAAAATTTAAAGGTATGTCTCGTGCAGTTACTGCTATCTATTCTGTGATGCAGCGACACCGTCGTGCGTTCAGTCGCACTACGGTTCTTTCGCGAAGCGGTGAAAAGTGGTTCATAATAATTAAAAATATGTTTTGTTCCTTTACTTTTACGGCCAGTTATCGATTCCAAACCACCGCGTTCAATATAGTGCACTAATTAAAAAAGGTCTTAGATAAACAAATTATGATACACATTTTTATATGCGAATGTATCATTTTTTTTTACGCGACTGTATCGCATATAAAATCAGTACCTACATAATCTATATACTTTTTTTATGCAATTATATGATAAGATGGGCAAGTTGTACGCTTTATGGTAAGCAGTACTCTTACCCATGACATTTGCAGTATTCATAGTTTTGCATAGCATTGCACTGTGCTCATCAACCTAAGATATGAGTTATTCGCCTAGTAATTTAATTTGCTACAGCGCTATTCAGACTCTTACACAGAAGTTCTTGCGCACTACTGCATCGCGATATAATACCTGGCGATGTGGTGGTTCTAACCAAGATAGCCTCCTTACACATGAGACCTTTATTGCTGGTAGTGTTAATGAGTCAGCACGACTAGGGAAGTACTACACTCCCACATAACACCGACGTGAAGTAATATAGCTTGCTAATGCGTTTCCGTCGGTTTGTTGGATAGGTTCCGGAGGCCCGATCCTACCCCCCTTCCCGCTTCCCTCTCCACCCTTACCCCTTCTATTCCTTCCCTTCCTCAAAGGTCTGGTAGGTATTGCGGATGTCCGTGGGCAACGGGATCACTTATCATCAGGTGAGCCGCCTGCTAGTTAGCCAACATATTCCAGAATTCCAGAAAAAAACATACATTTCGGATTTCCTAGTTTTTTGCCGTTTGTTACATCCCGGTACGGCAGCGCGAACATTCTTCGATTCCGTTCCTTCGGAGTGTAGTGTAGCTTACAAAGAACAAACAAACAGTTCGTAGTGCAGTTGAGAAACCCCCGTTTTGTTAACCATTTAGCAGAACGATTTTATTGTCTTCTTACTAGCTGCGCCTCGCGGTTTCACCCGTGTTGTGATGGATGTTGATGATGATAATGAAATGTACTTTACGACCTTTTCTCAGACCTACTGAATATACAAACAAAAACGAATATTAAAAATATAATATAATAAAATTCTCGTGTCACTGTTTTTGTAACAAAACTCCTCCGAAACGGATTGATGGATTCTTTTGAAATTTTGTGTGTATTTAGTAAGTATAGTAGGTCATAAACAACTTTTCATTATTATCACGATCATCATCCATAGCCACGCGGGTGAAACCGCGGGCCAAGATAGTTTTATATCTATATATTTAATTTTATATTCAATTTCTTACCATCACAAGTATGAGTGTTGCAGGCTCGTAACATATCAGCGGTCCCAGAACAGGGCGGCCGTCGGCATTTTCTGGTTCTCGCCTGCTGTCCACCGCCACAGGCAGCAGAACAAGCACTCCAGGGTCCCCACTCCTCCCACCCGGTTTCCTCTTCAGGGGGTGTATTGCTGCAGGTTCCTCGGGAGGTGCAGTATCGTTCTTCTTCACGAGCTATAGACAACTGTAAAAATACGAATACATACAGTAATATGACCTATGTTTACGTTTATTTATATATTTCGGTGGACGGTTATATAAGAAATCATAATTTATACACTTAACGTTACTATTTTAATGATTTTAAACTTACTAATATATATAGAATATTTAATTATTATATTAATTTTTAATGACAATTTACACGTCTGCCACGTGATAGAACACATTGTGTTCTGTTTTAATTATAAGATACTAGCGATTGCCCGCGACTTCGTACGGGTAGTAAGCTCGGCCTTCGGCCTCGCCGCAACCTCCCATCTTTTCTTGGTGTTTCTTTCATAAGAAAAAACCTTCTCCGGAGAATAATTAACACATAATAAAAAAAAATCCTGAGATTGTTCCACCCGTTCTCAAGTTATATTAATTAATTCATTCAAAACTATTTTCTATACCACCATGTACATATCGGATGTTCCTCTATATTTTACAATATATCTCATATATAAAAAAATACTGTTCAATAGTCTCGCAAAAACTAGAGATCAGCTTGGGCGATTTTAATAATTCTTTTTTTGTTTTTTTTTTTTTGCTGTGATACACACATTACTTATATTTTGATTGAGCGGACAGATGATTATAGATTTTCTTAGCCGGCGGCGCCTGTTCCTTTTTTCTTTTTACCTGGGAGTCGCTAAAACGATATAACAGAAAGGTGATTTAAGGTGGCATGCTAAAACATTGACCAAATTATCACATAACATAATATAACATTGAAAGTTTTTAATTTCATGTCTTTGAAGAACTTCATTAACTAAATTACTAACACGAAATTAAAAACTTTCAATGAACATAGTCACGGCAAACCGTAGTTTTTCACTGAAAAGGAGTCAAAGCGATGGGATAAATAGTATAAAATTATACAAGACCCGTAGCACTATTATGTATCTTAGTTGGTAACAAATGTTGATCAAAATCGAAAAACATGGCGGCTCTATGTCACTTTAGTCAGTTCCAGTCATCAACTTACTAACATTTTTGCTTACTGGAGTTGCCAAAAGTGACATAGAGCCGCATTTGTTAGCTACTGAGATACATAATAGCCCTGGTGGTTATACGTTTTAAATAAAAAAAAATTTAAATTTCAATAGGTTATTAAGAATCGCGAAATACTAAAAAAATCATTGTAAGAGGACATGCTGTGAAACGTAAGACGTATTACGAGTGTACCAAGAAGTTTGGTCTATTTGACTGCTTATTGAAATATAGAATTCGATAAATACCTTTATTTGTTCCGGTGACGGTGCCTTGCATTGGAATTTGAACCTCTTTTCCATGTAGCTACCATCTGATGCGTTTCCTGGAAGAAAACAAAATATGTAGTTTATACGATACGAATAAAATTATTGTACCTTGGATACTTATACGAGTTATTTAGTAAGCAAACTCTAACTTTTAAAATGATAAGCTATACACCCCACCATCTCTCGTTCTGACCCGTTGTTCAGAGTACGTTAGTTAGTTAGATGGTTATTCCAGCAGCGTCTGGTTCTTCAAAGACATGCTATCTATTCTAAAAATATAAAAATGAATCCCTATTTCTCTTGGTCACGCTATAAACCTGATAATAACTTTACCGTTTAATTCAATTTGGCAAGGAGATAAACTATATTCCAGGGAAGGACATAGGGTAATTTTCATCGTTATCATCATCCATCACCACGCGGGTGGAAGCGTAGGGCCCAGCTAGTGAAGTAATAAAAATAGAGGATATCGTTTGCCAGATGAAGAGCGGCACGCTTGCTCAAGGTAGTTGCAATGTCAACAAGAACATTGCCTGTCAAGCTATGCATCATTCTAAACAATTAGCCAAAGCAGCAATGGTCGAACTGCGTAAATACAATAACTTTTACACGCAATTTTTGGATGTGTTGACTTGTTGGACAATGAAATGTATCAGAACTTGTCTTTAAAAACTAGTATTGCACGTTTGGCAACTTGAGGTGCCCAAGGAGTCCAAGCCACCACCCTCCTTCGCACGGCAGCATGTCACTGACTTACTTTTGACCAATAGATTTTACGGAATTTAAACAGTTGCATCATCTTTCATTACAAGTACATATAAGTGCGGTCCAGAAAAAGTACGGGCTTAAACACTTACCAGGTATCTGTACCCAAGGAGTCCAAGCCGTCGCTTTCCGAACTTCACACGGTCTCATGTCACAAACTTGCTTCTCCACCTTGGATCCATCGCAGTCTAAACCTCCATGCTTGGGGACAGGATTGGAGCAGGTGCGTCGTTTTTCTCGCCAACCTGCTGCCACTCCGCACCCGGCGCCACCAGCGCTTGTGCATTGGGTCCATGGACTCCACGCAGACCAACCGCCGTCCACTGGTGCTAATTCTGGGTCTGATGGAAAAACATTTGGCTAAAGAATATAATAATAAAACATACGTTGTATTAACTGAAAAACGCATTTAAACAGGTTCTTGTGTTGGTTGTGATGGTTGATGTGTAAATGGTTAAAAAATAAATCTACAAAAACATTAATCGGTTGTGCATGGGGGATATTTTAAGTATCATATAATTATTTTGACCATGTAGCATTTTCTTGGACATCTTCTTTGAATGTACAAAGAAGATGTCCAAGAAAATGCTACATGCTAATTAATTTACTAGAAGTTATCCCAAAATGACTCTAAAAATGCATTCTCTGAATCAAAAGTTTATTAGACATTGGATTATCGGTTACGATTTACGGCCTTTCTGCTGCCAGACACTACCTCCGATGCGCAGTTGTGGCTAAGTACAAGTCCTTCCTTGAGGCTTAACCTTGACGGCATAGTGCCGTTCAGCATTCTAATTACCTAGAGCTTGTGATTGTCCAGGATTATTTTCAAAGATAACGTACGTCTCTCCGAAATTACCTGGGCAAGGTGGATGGTTGGCGCAGTATACATCATCAACGTCGTTTCCAACGCAGACCCTGCCTCCAAAACGCGGTTCAGGCGAAGTGCAAGTCCTCCTTCGAGATTTGACCGCGATTCCGCATGAGGCCGAGCATTCTGACCAGCCAGACCAGCTCGACCAGCCGCCGTGTACTGTGCAGTTGGTCACTGAAATGCTTACTCCTGGAAATCGAATTATCAAATCAGTTGGACTGGCAGCTATAGCAGGTAAAGGAGAAAGCAAAATAAAATAGGGGATTACAATTGTACAGGAATATGTCTGTTGATGAAGTGCTCGCAGTAGAGCTTGACTTGGTGATCTTAATTGATCAACAAGTTAAGCAACGCTTGCTGCGGTCAGGAGTTGGATGAGTGAACCCTAGTGGCATTATTTGATAAGCTATAAAAGAATGTAAAACAGTATCACGTTACCAGATTACACGTTCTGTCTAGATTGGGACCTGAAGCTTTCGTGCGGATGTTATCCCAGAGAGTTTCTTTATGACGGCTTCTAGCCAATTGAAATTATATACATAGGCACTATACATAGGTGTATATACATTGGCATGGCACTTAGCACGCAGGACCGACAAGCGCAGAGTGGGTCGTCCACCGACAAGGTAGACAGGCGTCCTGATAAAGGTCGCAGAACGACGTTGGATGCAGGCCGCTTCCAACCGGTTCTTTTGGAAAATTATTGGGATGCCTATGTTCAACAGTGGACGTCCTACGGCTGAGATGATGATGATCACATAGGCACTAGATAGGGAAGTACAGCGTGCAGATCACTTTAATTGTCATAGTTATATGGTACGATTAAGAACTCGGAAAATAAACTTTCTATATATTTAACTAAATTTGATTGAATACGGTAGGTTCACGTAAATAAGACGAGACAAGAACCGATCATCGCGAGTTCACAATTACTCTCTTACTTAAAAGAGGCCTGACTTTGGTTTTAGCTACAGTTGAAATTATCAGAGGGTTGTAGATAAATAAACGTAATACAACCACAGTGTAATAATAAGACGTATTTTCTATATAATGCAAGGCAGCACCATTGCCTCCTCAAACTGCTAAAGGTTCTTTCGAGCATTAAGTTGTGCACATTTGTTTTCCAGCACTACCTAGTCTTGCTAACTTTCAAAATATTAAAATGAAATCTTTACCTTTACAAGCCTGTCCTCCATTGGCCGGTCTAGGGTTGTCACAACTTCGTTTCCTGCACATGCACATGTCAGGTTTGTCTCCGTATATCGAATGTGAAGTACCGTCTTGCATACACGGCTCCCATTCTGACCACGACGACCAACCGCCGTCCACTATGAAAAACCACATTGATATTATAAATACAAAATTTTATGACCGAGCAAGTAAGTCAGTGAGTGAGTGTATTATATATAGTGTAAAGATTTGTTGTTTTTCTAAATTATCTACCGACTTCCAAAAAAAGGAGGAGGTACTCAATTCGACTGTATTTTTTTTTGTACTGTATGTTTGTTACCTCATAACTTTCGATTGGGTGGACCGATTCATAAATATTTTTTTGTTAGAAAGCTGGTGCTTCCCGTGTGGTCCCATTTATATATATGTGGTACAATTTCATCAAATTCGTTCCAGTATTTTTTGAGTTACACTTCATATAACTGATTTTTATCAAAGTAATAGAATGGAAGTCGGTATTAAATTTTTCTAATTGCACTTGTTAAGAAAAGGTTCGAGCACGAGGCCCTAGGACAGATGCAATTCGTCCCTTGTGGGGACAAGTGACAAATTGCACTGCGCCCGTAACACTGAGACATTAAGTTCGTAAGTCTCGTGTACCTGTAATTTCGTCGGCAACCATATTATCTTCAAACCAAAAAGCAGTATTGCGAACATTACTGCTTCACGGTAGAAATAGTTGTTTGTTATGCAAAGGTATAGTGGCAGTTCTCCCCCGGACGAATTCATTTACAAAGAGTTCTACTGCTCTTAAACTTGTTTGTTACTTCTTCTTGCTGTTTCTTTTTCTCAAGAGGTTTAGATTAAATTTAGAATAAAAATTGTACGCTGTAAGCTGGATTATCTAGCAACCGGCTAGTGTACATTTGATATGGTTATGTATTAACGAAAAAAGAAACTTAAGTTGAAAGTTTTTGGACCCTTTTTGATTAGTACTTAGAGCTTGCTACATATAATCTACTTCTAGTTTCGGGGAAATCGCATGTACATTCAATGTTGAATGAAAACTGTACTTACGCAGGGTTATCAAGCAATTGTCTAGATTTGATATAGTTATGTATTTACAATAGATAGTATATTTTTAGAAAAAGTAAGTTGTACGTTTTTGGAACATTTTGTCTTAGTAAAACTTTGCAGGTACATAGACTTCTACTTCTAATTTCGGGGGAAATATATTAGGGTCGGCAGTAGTCCAAACACTGACATTCTTGGAAGTTAATTATGTGGAAATATTTCGAGAGAGCGAGACAAGTGCAGTGCTGCGTCGCGTAAAAATTATGGTTAGGCGCGATCGTACCCTGATTAAAGAAAAAGCAGAATTTTTAAACACCTAGTGTAACGAAACAGATCGATAGTATATTATGAAAAAAATACAAAGGTTAGAAAAGGAATAGGAAAAGAGTAATAACCGAATAGACTTCATAAATATAACTCTCTTTCAGCAGAAAAAATCCTGAATAGGGCCACATAAATAAACTTTCACGTCCAAACTCTCAGAATTTTCAGCGATAACACTATATTTTTTTAGGTAATACTTAGCCAACTATTAGTACTAAAGTTATAACCAGCAGCTTTTTTCAATTGTGTTAGTATATATCGAAAAATATAAAGAAAACGTACAAAATTAACGCATTTTCGCATTACATCGTCCAATCTAACAAGCGATTGTCAACCTTACGTAAAGCATCGTAAATTATTTTAAAATTGGGGTTGGACCGCGTCTTAAGTTTACAAATCTGGATCGTACTGTCGTTATGTCTCTGTCATTGCCAGGTGTGACGTTTACTACTAAGCAAACATCTATTATAAACACACTAGCTGCGCTCCGCGGTTTCACCCGCGCGGTGATGGATGATGATGATGATGAATCAAATATAGCCAATGTTACTCAGGTATAATATAGCTTTCTACTGGCTAAAGATTTTTTTGAACCGGATATGTAGATTTTGCTTTTTTTATTAAATCATTTCTCTTTATTATTAGAGTAGATAAGGATACCAAGTTACGAATAATGTGGTCTAGTTTGTACTAGCGTTAATATTTCATATGTTATAACGGAAAAGCAGTTATTGACATAACTGTAATAGTTAGACATATGGTATAGCATACATTTTTGTAGATATTGATGTCCTCTACAACATTGCAGTAGTGCACTTTATTCTATTGTCAATAGTTTCCGCAGCGTACGCGATGTAAGGATGTTTTTGGTACTTTTGAATACCTTGGGTTACATTATCGAAGTTTTCATACAGATCCCTAACTTTTTGAAAATATTATATAGCTTATGTTACTCAGTAAGAATGTAGCTTTTTAAGCACAAAAGATTTTTGAAATTGGTCCAGTTTGTTTTTATGTTTATTCGTTATAAACATCGAAAGAAAAATAAAAAAAAAACAAAGACATTAATCCATCAAAGGTCATTAGTCATCATGCGGCCAGACACAATAGAAATTTCATTGTTATAATATAACGACTCTTGAAGGGTTAAAAACACATTAGGTAGAAATATATATTATTAAAAGTATATTTCAAACTTACCAGGCGTATCTTGCGGCGGACAGACTTCAGTAGACTGTACGAAGGAGGGGTCCCGCACTCTGTTTCCCGCACGCACGCATACTTCCCGCGCGTCGTCCCACCCGCAGTGCGGGTCTCCCGCAGCGACGCACCCCGCGCGTGATTGGAAGCGGGAACAACGCTCAGCGCCAATGCGGAGCACTCCGCTCGAACTGCCTATGTATACTGACATCTGTGGATAATTAACATGATGTTGAAGTAAGTTTGGTTGGAGTAAAATATTCACTCCGCTTTCAGAATGTGAATCGTAGAAGTAGAATCGTAATCGAAAGAAGATATCGAAATAATCGTAGAGGTAAAGAATCCCAACATAGTAGGGGATACGCCTCTTATGCAAGCAGTTGGTTGTTGCAGAGCCAGATATTCTACGGTCAAGTAATAGCGCGCAAGCACCTTAAGAGTGTAATTGCTAATTTATTGATTCTGGCGTTACTTTGCGGAAATCCATTATCAAAAAAAACGATATTAAAAAATATTTAGTGACACTTCCGCTGAAAAGAAAACAATGATTTTGGCCTATTTGGGGGCGTGCACCACCCTCCTTCCCGCATAAAATGCTAATAGGAAGAATACAGAATAAAAAACACAAGAAACCACAATAAACCAAAACCGATTCGACACGTGTTTCGCCTCTACACGAGGCATCCTCAGGAGATGTTGACTCGTCGAGCGCTAGACCGACAGTGAGTCACACGAGTGACGAGTGAGTGAGTGTAGACCAAAATCATTGTTTTCTTTTCAGCGGAAGTGTCACTAAATATTTATTAATATCGTTTTATTAGTGTAATTGCCGATTTGATGACTGGAATTGATGAGGATAATATTTTATACGCAGTCCATAACCTTGCCATTTGAAGTTCCCAAGTCTTATCGGTTTGGAAATATCCAAACCGATAAGACTTGGGAACTTTCAAGAAGAGAGCTTATTCCTTCCTCAAAGGCCGGCAACGCATTCTCGAGAGCTCTGGTATTGCGGATGTGGTGGGCGACGGTGATCACTTACCATCAGGTGATCAGCTTGTTTAATTGCCAACCTATCTCACAAATTAATAAAAGTTTTAGACTAGTGAAGACAAAATAAATTCTTTGTATTATTTGACATTATGGTAATGTGGACTTCTTTGTAGATATTGACGTCTTCTATTAAACTGTAGTGCATCACTTTGCTCTATTGTCAAGAGCAAGAGATTGTAAAAAGACTAATATTATAATAGTCAATAGTTTCCGCAGCGTACGCGTAATATGGTATTCGTTGTAAAATATTATTTTGATATGTAGTTACATATAGTTTACCGCCGGGTGGAGCTAATGTGCCAATAATACACTTTCGGTTATTTTATTTAAACTTCATATTCCGATTCACAACCGAAAATGATTATTATATCCCTCATGGCTCTTAGCTTAATATTGCTGTTGTTCCACCAGCGGTATCGATCTCTCTTAGGGGGATAATTACATATCCCTCATGGCTCTTAGCTTAATATGAATATGAATTGTCTGTACTCATAACCTACTAGCTGTTGTTCCACCAGCGGTATCGATCGCTCTTAGGGGATAATTATATCTCTCATGGCTCTTAGCTTAATATGAATATAAATTCTCTGTAACTATAACCTACTAGCTGTTGTTCCACCAGCGGTACCGATCGCTCTTTGGGGGATAATTAGATCCCTCATGGCTCTTAGCTTAATTTGAATATACTCGTAAATTGTCTGTACCTATAACATACTAGCTGTTGTTCCACCAGCGGTATTTATTGCTCTTAGGGGACTATCTCTTAAAATTTCCAAAAAATATTTCTTAGTGAATGCTGAACGCATAAAAGGCATCAACCGCCAAAATTGTAAGTTTCTGGCCCCAACGCTTAGGCTATGCGTTCATGCACCAGTCTGTGAGTCACTCATAATGTATATATATATTTGTATAGATTTATAAAGGCATTTAGTAGAAATACTTACAGTTTCTTTAACAAAGCGCATATTTAATACATCGAATCCTCCTTTTTCATCCCACAGCCTCCATTTCTCCACCAAACAAGCGCCATTAAGCTTCGGTAGAACCGATATCTTAAGCACATTCCCATCAGCTGTGGACACATAGAGGACGTATTGCTTTTCAATGTTCTTGGCACTTGTGACGTCAACGGTGACGTGGGTGAAGCGGTCTGACGTCACACGGTACGTGGGTGCACGAGATATAGGCTGGATGGCTTCGTACATTAGATGATACCGATTGTACTCCATTGCTTCGTGGACTCTGAAAGAAATGTCATATTTTGAGTATTTATAATTTTATTTGTATAGCTCAGTTCAAGTACTATTTTAATAATCAACAACTGTTCTAAACAGAGTAACACATTTTTTTTGTTACTTCAAAAATTTGTCATGAACTGGTAAAATGAGAGATTTTTGAACTTGACTGATAGCAGAATCACAATGATTAGACTGTCTGAGATTAGACTTTTAAATATTAAACAAGATAGAACAAATCAACTGCATTCTTAATTTGTTAACCTTTTAATATGTTCAATAGAAAAAACAAAATGAATCGAGTATTTTGTAATACCGGCCCGAGCAGCCATTTTTTTTAAATGACGCAATATTAGAAGCGATCTCGCACCGGGAGATGCGACAGGAAAGAGGATACATGTTGACAAAGTAATTAATGAAAAATAAATAATTCGGAAAAAAGTTCGCCGATACACATTACCCACAGAAATATGGCCAAATAGAAAAAAAAATGGTACACCGCTGAGAACATTCCCATCGATGGAACGAATCGATTCCATTCAGTTTATATGGAAGATATTTTCACACAAAAATGTGTGTAAGCCCAACAATCATTCAAATACATTAATAAGCTCAGTTTTTTATAAAATGTAAGAGATTTTTTTTAATATAATATAACAAATATTGTTAATAGCACATGCTGATTAAATAACCAAACAAGTTCGCTACCACATCGCCTTAATCAGAAATTCTTAAAGCCCAGTAGTGGACGTATTATAAACTAGTTGCTCTCCGCGGTTTCACCCGCCCGATGATGGATAATGATGATGATAATGAATCTTATGTAGCCTATCTTACTCAGGATGAATGTAGCTTTCCAATGGTGAAAGAATTTCTGAAATCGGTCTAGTACTTTTTGAGCCAATTCGTAACAAACATACTTATATACAAATCTTTCCTCTTTATAATATTAGTATAGATAAATTTGAATATTTATTTAATTTACATGTACATCATTACTTTTAATATAATTGCAGGCCACTATAAATTAAACATTATTTAACATTAATAAAAATTAACATCAACGTCATAAAAACACATTTGATTTTAAAGTTATATGATTATTAACGGGATATTTACCGTGGTAAGGTTGTGGAATGAGCTCCCGATATTTCGGCGCAGTTACCTTAAGTCTTCCCGTGAACATGGTGCATGTAACTGCGCCGAAATATCGGGAGCTCATTCCACAACCTTACCACGGTAAATATCCCGTTAATAATCATATAACTTTAGAGAACAACCGTGATAGTTAGAACATTTGATTTTGTCAAAGTCCCTCACGATCAATGCCCTCTCGCCCGTAGATAATAGTAGTTTATGCAACTGTCATATAATAGAGGGTATTGAAACATGAGTATAGTTTTTTTTATTAGAATCGAGCCGCAGGCGAGTTTCAAAATAAGATTACACGAGTGTTTTAATACCTAATTATATGCAGTTGCATACACTACTTTATTTAATCTCATGACATTTTTGCTACTAAAGTTTAATCCAACAAAATATTACTCAAATTCGTATGTACAAAATAGCGCCAAAATGGAAAAAGTCTTCTGCTTCTTCTTGTTTGTATGGCTTGTGCGGCGTAACCACAATTTTGCCAATATCAGTGGAAAAAGTCTGTTAATGGTCTATTGTGATAATGTGTACTTAAATTGAATTAAAACCTCCTTGGTCGGGACACATTGAACTACTTTAATAATTAAAAAATTGTTTTAAAGCATTGTTTTGTTAGGAGAATAATGCTTTAATTTATTTTTTTAATTTTCTTAAAGAAGTATGTAAATAAAATATGCCAATAGAAGTCTGTATTTCATTTCATAATTAGAATATTACCGAATGAGATTTTATAAATTATATAAAATAATACCTGGATTCAACCTGTCCACAACGAAATCTGGTCCTAGCCAACCGGCTGGGATTCCTAGACTCCCAGGTCGCGGTGGGCGAGTCCTGCACTTTAAAAGGACCTTCAAATGCTGCGTGGATATCGGACATGTTGTAGATACAAACTGCGCTGCCGGGTAGGCTGTTTCTGTTGAGCAAATTAAATAGGTATAATACACACAATATATTAATGATTTATGCAACTGATGTACAATAGGGGTATCAAAACACGAATGTGGGTTTGTTGTGATAATAGTATCGAATGAGTGTTTAAATACCTAATTACGTACAGTTGCACAGAAGACTTTATTTACGCCAGTGATATGAATCCTCTATACAAGTTCTGAAACCATGAGGTATTGTGCAGTATTGTAAGAATTCTATGTAAAATAATTGCTGAGTATTTAATACGAACAAACTATAAATATAATTATTTCGTGTAACATTTTTTTACATAATTACGCTTTAAAAGCGGCTAGGACTCGCGTAATATTTACCGGAAATATTCAGTTACGTGCTGTGGCCCGCGCTCGCCGCTGTGCACAAGAGTGACTCCCAGAATAAGAACTTCAAATAAGTTCGAAACTGGTCGGAGAATATTTCCGGTAAATATTACGCGAGTCCTAGCCGGTTTTAAAGCGTAATTATGAACATAACTCGCGATAGTTTTCTATCTCATTTTTTTAAAATTTTACGTTACAATTATTAAAATGCATTTGAATATTTGTACCTTGTTGAAAACTGGCCGATTTTTACTTACTCGGAATATTTATATTCACAACTTCAATATTTGCAAGAAGGGAATTGTTCGAAAAAGCGAAGGTAATGAAAATGCATAATGAAATGTTGTAAAACATAACACTTGTTTGGATGATATGGTTGTTAGGACACTAGTTGTATTAATGTTGGCAATAACTGTTCCAGAAACTTTTATAGAGGATTTACAGCATAGGTATAGATATCAGTTATATTTACATATAAATAATTAAAACCGAGCATTTTTCTTGTTCTTTTCCTTTCAAAATCCTCAGTTTGAATAATACAATGTTCAGTTCATGAGTGAAACCTATATTTTCTTATATTATTTTTGTATTGTTTTTTATGAACATTTTAATGTTGCTTTATGTATCAACTGCGTAGTTATATGAAGTTGCGACTACACTGTTTAGACTGTCGGACTTTTACATAAAAATTTTAAGTAATTTCTATCTGTAACCCAAAAGCACATTTACGCAACTAGATTTAAAACCAATTTGTGACGAACTGATCTCCATGACACAGGGAATCCTAGTGTGGAGACGAGGGTTTATAAAAAAATAACTGAAAATGGTATATTATGTAAATTTACTAGTTTTAAGAATGTAATCATTATTGGGGTTGAAATAAATAAATAACAAAATAAAATAATATGATACATAAACAAAAAGAAATGGTAAAGTTTTACATAACTAGACAAAACTATTACTCACATGGGTGTAGTAAAGGTCGCAACAAGAATCTTCTCCTGTGGTAAAAACTCCACGCTTTGAACTTCATCATAGTAGAACGGGACAAGCCCGGGGACCGAACACGTGATTCGGGCTGTGAGGAATGTACTCAAGTTATCTTTAATCGTCAGATGGCCTGGGTCGTTTTTACACACGCGCGATATGCGAGAGTACACCATCTAAAACAAAGCAAATGTATAATAAAATTATTTATATAAAACACCAAACATACCAAACTAATATAAAATAACCAAGTCTAATAAATCGCTACCAATGTTCCCAAAATGCTTAAAATTCAACGTTAATAAATAAAATAAATAAAAAAGCTTTTATTTCCCATTTCCTTAAATAACATTGTAAATGTAAATGTCGATTTTCATTTGCTAGTGAGTAGATACATAATTATATCTTCTTTTAATTTAGGTTAGTACGTTTTTGGGATATAGGCCCCTCCACGAGTGAAGACCTCCTCCAAATTCAACGTTACGTTACAAAAATGCTGGCCTGTACTTGCTCAAAGATTAAGTGTTGTCATACAACGGTGGATTGCAGCTGTCAGCATTTTCCTAAAAAAATTGATACAAGATCATATTGAGTATGGCCTCGCGATTTAGTGATATATTTTTTGGTTTTAATACTCGTTTTCCAACAGCATTGATATATTGATCTTAACCTAGGGGTAAGCAAATATTTTATATATATTTGCACTGTGGTTAAACACGTAATTATAAAAAATATGAAAACGACTTCCACCAGTGACATATTGAAAACTTATGGCGATATGTACACTTGAGAATATAGGTACTAATCATCAAATGCTTTGTTTCTGTTATTGAACATAGACCAAAAACTATGCATCTGACGGCGATGAATTTAAATACTATGTATCTATATGACACTACCTTGAATCTTTATTCTTGTCGGATACATAAAATAATAGTCATAACTGAATGCACCAGTAAAAATATTAAACAAAAATGCGCTTCGGATTGAGAGCCTGTTTCTGCTATCAAAGCTGTTTTTTTGATTACTGACAATAACGAAACCTGTTATATTTTTACAAACCTGACCCGACATTCATCGCCCCTGTACACGGGAAAACTTTCAGTTTCGAATTTTTTGTTTTTTCGGGTAATATTTCTTATTTTTCTAAATTCCCAACAGTTCTCCAATTATGTGTTTACCAACGCACTTCATTTAATTTATTTATATATATATATTATATATCTAAATTATATAAATTGTATATATTATAAACAAAAGTGCTGTCAATTTCTAAACTATTCATTCAATTTAAGCGCCTATTGGTGTCGATTTTGTAAGCATTCTCTTAACTAAAAATCTCTAAATTATGGCAGTACTTTATCTTATTCTTATTCTGTTCAGGTTGAAATCCAAATAAGTATAACACTTTCAAATGACAGCACTAAAATTAGATATTTCTCTGCAATTGTGGGCGTATTTTAGACAGTTTAGTCATCACGTAACTTGGTGCTCGCTAAACTAACCTAAAATAACCCAAAATTCAATAAAATAATCCTATTTTTAAAAGTGTCATTCTAAGTGTTAAATGATTTTGGATATTATTGTTAACAGAATAAGGACCACCATAATACGTTTTTTGTTCGGTAGTTTAGTTAGTTTTTTTGAGCAAGTGAATCGCTACCATTGGCGCTCCAAAAATTTTATAATTCTAAAGAAAACATTGATTCGCATTATGAATTTGAACTTGAATTTAAAGAACTTACATTTCCACAATTTATATGTTCCACAGCGATCTCTCTGTATACAAAATATACAAAATAGTCATCCTCGAAACTGCCCACAAATTGAGGTTCGTTCAGAAGTTTCAAGTCGTACTGCGCAGTGCGAAGTGTGCCCATATCTCGGACTGAAGCACCGCGATGCCTGAGGAAATAAAACAAGAACTAATTATTTTTCGTTGGTTCGGACACGAGAAGTTCACGCATTTATAATATCTGTGATATATATATATATCCCGGCAGCGCAGTTTGTATCTACAACATGGCCGACATCCACGCAGAATATGTGCCTGTCTCGTCACTAACTTTTAGTATTTATTGATGTAGATTTTTGCTGTCTATTTTAACAGAATGCTCTGTTACTGCTATACAGCGGTGTTAAAAATGTGTGTTGTGGTCTTATTAGAATAAATTTCTCTGCCTTTGGTGGCTCGAAATTTTCGGGATATTGCAGTTACCTAATTCAGAATTATTTAGTTTTTGAGATCGTTCAGCTGCAACAGACGCGAGCGGACTGTAAGTAGCGGCGGCTAACCTTGACGCTTGGTCGGGGTTCGGACACGGGAAGTACACGCATAAATTTGCGTTATCTATTGTATGTACATGTACAATATCTGTGAATGTGTCCGTCTCGTCAAATACTCTTCTACTGACTTCCAAAAAGAAGGAGGTACTCAATTCGACTGTTTTTTAAAAAATGTTTTTTACCTCATAACTTTCGATAGGATGAACCTATGAACCCTGCCAAAGCTGATACTTCCCATGTGGTCCCATTTATTCATCAAATTCGGTCCAGTAGTTTTTCAGTTACACTTCAATAACTGAATAGAATGGAATTCAGTATAAAATTTTACAAATTGTAGGTACTTGTTATGCTGTATATTTATAACAGAGTATAAAAGTGTTAAAAATGTGTGCTGTGGTCTTATTTGAAAAAATTGGTTTAGGTGGTCGTTGTGACAAGGTTCTTTAGGCATCACCATGATCTGGTAGTACCATTTCCAACCCTTACCTGGCTATGGCAAAGTCGGAGCTGCTAAAGTCTGTAGGAGTTCCAACATAGTATTCCCCGCTGTCAGTTATCAACGCGGTCACATTTGAGTGGGGGTTGTGAGGACAATGCGCCACTCCACTCATATATTCTGATACTGTATTCAGGGACTCGATCTGGAATAATTCAGTTTGGACGTTATTTCATGATTTTAGAATTTTAGGTTTGTTATGTATTTATCCTATTCTAAAATGGAACATAGGTGAACGAAGTCCAAATCCGACCACTGTTGGACATAGGGCTCACCCATATTTTTTCGAAATGACGTGTTAACGCCTGCGGCATTTCATACAATAACGCATATTCTTCTTTACTTAAGGAAAAGTAATTACTTAAGCAACGATTTTAATTCAATAGATTAAAATTTGCCCGAAGTTAGAACTATCAAAGACTAGATTTCTCAGCCGAATAATAGTCACCATTTCCTTTGATTAAACAATGAGAACACGTACAATTCGTTCTTATTGCAAAAGTTGTATAAAAACTACGAAAAAATAATATCAGGAAGAGTAAGAGCCTTAAAAAAATGACCCAAGTAAAGTCGTGTTAAATCAATAACATAGTTAACACCGCTATGACTCAGCTGTCATAGCGTTGCAGCACGCGCGTGGTCCAATCCCTGCTTTCCTTCTGAAATTTAAACCAATCACCGAACATGTCTATTTGTAACCTCGGAAGTAATTCGTATTTGGAATCACACGTCGTTTTGGTTTGAAGGACCACTTTTTGTGTGGAATTTGTTCTGAGTTATATTATTTCTGACATTATTTCTTCGTAGTATAAAAATGACATTTGCATTTTGTCTGAACTGTGATGGATCTATTATGCTGTAAAAATTAAAATCCCATGACAACAACCTAATACAAGTGTAAGTCCTAAGATACATCCAATTTTAATAGGGTCATGTCAAGCATTTACAAATAAATAATGTAAATAACGTTCATTGCTCGACTATAGAATAAAGTTTTATGTTGAAGTATAATAGTGTGAGTCTTGAAGTGATTAATTTATTGAGAAATTACTTAGCAACAATTAATTACTTGTTTATAAATACGAGTGTTGAGTCATCTAGTCTTTTCACTGTCTTTTAAAAATAAAACAAAACACCTATTTTAGACTTTCTCAAAACAGACATGTTAATGCACGGGAATGTTTGACCTGACCGAAGATCGCAACCTGGACCAACGGCTCAGAAGGTAGGGTTGCTACCAATTGCAACTTCGGGCCAGTTGCGACAGTTCTCTTCTGACCCCTAGTTTTTTTCGAGCCATTCGGCTGCATTCAGCCGATGCAGGTAATAGAGTGACAGCTAGAAGCCAAACTAACCTCTCTCCAACTGCAAGCGGGACTGAATGAGTGCGTTCCACACGCAAACAGCTTGTGTCCATGCGACAGCAGCACTTTGATGTAGTTGTGACAGTCCTCTTCAGTCTGGCCCTTGTCTTGGCAGAGCTTCGTCTTACTGGCAGACGCAGGCCAGTCTGCACGCTCGAGTAGGTGTAGATCTCGGAGAGACAGGCGGTAAAGGGCATCTCTGTAATAAGAAATAATGAAATTAGTATTCCCATTGGCACAAAAGATTGCCGAAGATTATAGGTTCAACAAAGTGCGAAGCGATTAGATAATTCATGATAATAACTTAGTATCAAAACAGACTTTCTCTTCTATCAGCTTATCATGCATAGAACATGCCCTAAACCTAGGTCGATAACGTTGACTAATGACGTGAGAACAGTCAGTTTTGACATTGGATTTTTTTTTTTTGATTTGATTGATTTCACTCACGAAAATTTTCAAACAAAACTATTGCTACTATTGCTATTTACATATGTATTAAATGTTGGCATGGTTTAAAAAGCCATGTTCTTCCCTACTTCTGATGGCTTTAGTATAGACATTTAGGATATATTAAGACGAACACATTATGTCTAGGTAAGTATAACAGAAATTATTTTCTTGACGTACAGAACATGTTACTCTTGCCTAGGTTTGATATATAAATGAGATTATTAGAATATTACCGTACATATCACGATTTATGAATTAGCTTATGATAATGTTTTAAAAGCGGACTAAGGCTTTCGTCGGCTTTTAAAAAAAATTAATTACAGTCAAGACCAATCCCTATTACATAAAATAGTTGTGGATGTTTATAAACCTTTGACCTATTTGGAGATGTAAAATCGTGGTGAAATTGAACGTCATCATATATTCAAAAAACTTAGCTATTACCCACTACTTAGTCTATAAATCTATACAAATCAATTTAAACTTGGGTCTATAAAATGTTATATAACCTGTCACATAATATTGATTTAAATTCTAAAATCGTTGTAACGAGGACAAGGACGGTCACTTTCAAATTGTAAGTTATCTTGAATTTTATATGGACAAGTAGTTTATCATCGTCCGTCCATACCACAGTACCTAAAGACGAAAGTTTTTAATCAGTGTGTCCTACCCGTAATGACCTATAGAGCTGTAACTTGAGACACTCACTGTGGGACTAGTCCACAAATTTAAGGTCGCTCAGCGAGCTATGGAGAGAGCTTTGCTCAGGGTTTCTCTGAAGGATAAGATTCTTAATGAAGTTATCCGACAGAGAACCAATTAGTTGACATAGCTCAAAGAATAAGCAAGCGAAAGTGGCAATGGGCTGGCCACATTTAGTACGAGTAATACTGCAGTAGGCGAGTTCTTGAGTGGAGACCACGTTTAGGCGAACGGAGTATAGGATGACCTGCGGCTAGGTGGAGATACGACCTGCGGAAGGCGGCTGGCAGTAACTGGATGCAGAGAGCTGAAGACTTTAGGAGAGGCCTATATCCAGCAGCGGACGAATGTGTGCTGATGATGATGATGAAGTAATTTATCAAATCACCTGTGTAAACTTGCATCGATAGACGGATCTAAGTGGCTGCTATCATTAAATTACAATATCTGCGATAGCAAATATTAAATATCAAACTCATAACAATGATAATATATTATTTATATATTTTAATACATAACTATGTTAATACATAATATCAGGCATGCTTGATCAATTATTACAGCAATTCATTAGGCAATGCCTATTTAAACATGCAAGTACAAACAAAATAATCTTAAAGTAGTGATTTGTGATTTTCAGATTTGATGGCATACGTGCAAAATGTAATGAAATCTTATGCATATCCGTGTAACAAATCCTCAGAATTCATAGAAAAAACATAGAATCTTACAATGTTGTTCCGTAGAGTAGAGTGGGATAGCCAAATTTCAAAGTAATGGTAATAATCAAATACTTATATCCTAATACCTTAAAGTAAAATATAAGGCATGTAATTTCAATCACAATTAATAAGTCACAGAATTCGCCCTATTTACATATTTTATTCTAAGTATAAGTATAATTTATTGCTGCGGCACATTGACAATACATTTAAAAAAGTTAGCTACCTACTGATATACAGGGGTACTGGTAATCAATAACAACCTTCTAATATTCTGTACATCAAAACAAACATCTTTATTGTTCTAGGACTTTTAAAAATTCGTATATTTTTTCTTCCATACATACATAGTCTAAACATTTTTAACACTATTTAAAAAGCGCGCGCCATGCCGACAAGCCCGGCCGGCGGCAGGCGGACTACACGTAGATGAATGAAGTGGATGCGATGTAGAGTTATGAAGTGTAAGAGAGAATAACATAAACTTCAAATTTTTTTTGGGAAATTTGTTTAGTTTTGGGAGAATAAATTGTAGAATAAAAGTTGTTTGTTTTGATGTACAGAATATGCCCTTAACAGGATGCTAATTGATTACCAGTAACCTGGTATATGGTATCATTATTAATACAAGCTTTTAAAATGTTATGCACCTTAATAAATGCAAACTTTTTCGTTGTATTCAGAGACGTACTATTAAGGTGTTGCTGATTTTTATTATTGATGAGTTTTCGAGAATTTTTCATTGCGTATCTTTTACACTGTAAGCATTGAAACTTAAGCATGCCAAAAGCGCATAAGTTGCAATAAATTTGATAACATGATGTCCTCGAACAGCACGGTATGAGAGAGTGAAATTGTATATGGCAATCACAATCGTGCCCACTGAATCAAGTATCACATTGCAGCACTTGTAATTGATAGCCGTGCCTACATACCGATATGTTGCGGAAATGACCTATTCTATAAATAACAAATGTTTTAATTAATTACACAAACGAACAAAATGTAAATTTTACTGGTAAGTAATTATAATTTAGTCAGTTATGACTTCGACCAAAATTGTGTTTAGGTCGAAGAGTTAACAACTAAAAACTTAATTACCTACGCTTAGTTTGTATATCTCGTGCGTATGTACCTTATACTGGAAAAACTCATTAGGTGCGCAAAATATTTATACGTAGCTAATATAAATCGATGTTAGTAGCAATTTATTCACCTGATGGTAAGCACCATGACTGCCTATGTCAGTTACACTAAGACCCCTTTTTTTGTTGTCCTCATACGATGGTTTAAATCAAATAGAGAGCTCAAGTTTGATGTTCCGATGGTATGCCACGGTGGCCTAGTGGTATCATGGTGTCGGATTTTCGAAGACGCGGTTTCAAAGTCCAATATTCCGTGTTTTTTTCACTCTAAAATTGCAGAGTTGCACTAAGAACCAAATTTAAGACTTATATCATAAGAAAAGTATTAAGCGAAATTGCACTGCGTAGGTCACCTCGAGAAATAGCTGTATAATACCATTAGCCCAGTAATTGCACTTGCTACCTACAGTGCCCTTCACCCTTAACACGGAAGAAATCTCACACCACTACTAGGCAGGCTCTCTGGTACCGTTGTGGTACGCACTATGATGGGCACTTATAGATTTTACGATCTAAGATGTCATCTGATTGGTGAGTGTAGAGATTTGCTGAAGAATACCCTTATACCCTTTTCAGCCGTGAATCAGTAAAGTTCGCAATACTGTTTGAAGCTATGATTGCCGGCGAAACACAGGCACATGAGACTTAATGGCTCAGGTTTACGGGCGCAGTGCAGTTCATCACTTGTGAGGAAATGCATCTGTTCTAGGCAGAGGTTACCACTTAACCAAAGGTGGGCCTCGTGCTTGTAGCGAAGTGTGCACCGTCTCCTAAAAAACTAAAAATAAGAATATAATTAACGATACGACTTCCAAAGAAGGGCAAATTAAAAGGAATAGCCGTCTTTTAAAACGGAAAAATGAGAGGTGTGTAACTGATAAGAAATGTATGCGATCGTAATCATCACATAAGGTCCCAAAAAATATGTACATGCAACATTAAGTCCACCATTACAGTGCAGAAACGATATTAAATGATTTATACTTCGTGCCAATGCAGAAAGTATTACATTACCATTAATTCACCCCGAGGTAAATGGAAAGCTCTATAAGAGTCGATTGAAGGCTGAATAAGGCGTGTGGTATATTACTTTACATAACATTTTATTGAGGATCTTCTCTCCCCAAATGGAGCGGTAGTTGGCCCGTTTTGGAGAAATTGTGTAAGATGTTATGTTCGAAGGGGATTTTGTATTGTTGTTTTGTTTGCCGCCTTCATTTGAGAAAGGTTTTAGGTACATCTAATAGTTAATCAGGACTATTATGTATCTCAGTTGCTTCAAATGTTGATTGAAATCTTGAAAAATGGCGGCTCTATGTCAGTTTTGACAACTCCAGTAAGTAAAAATGTTACGTCAGTTGATGGCTGGAGCTGACAAAAGTGACATAGAGCCGCCATTTTGTTTTATTTCAATCAACATTGTTAGCATCTGATATACATAATTGCCCTGCTGGTCAGCATACTATTATTAAGTAGAATACAAGCTCGTAATCGTGAATGACAGTGGCTTAGACACAAGGCGTGGTATGGTACACAATATATGTTTTATTGACACCAACTTAAAAAATTGGCAAGTTGAACTCGCCGTCTCGAGGGTTCCAAAGAAACACGTAGGTAATGAATTTAAGTATATAAGTTCAATAGTACGAAGACTTCCGACAAACTTAACTTAGCCGTTCACTCCTAAGATACGGTTATCCCAACGTAGGTGTGGATGGCTAAAGGGTGTCGAGAGGTGTGCTGCGGTTTCACTAGAGCGCTACTACCGGCGTTATGCGTTATTAATTATATTATTATTATTAGAGGGTTTTGATTCCCTTATGAAATCCCAAAATATGCGATAGAAACGGCTACAGTTGAAGGATACCGTAGACTCGAGTATTTGATATAAATTTCAACTTGATACCTCTACGTGTTCCTGAGAAAAAGGGTCTTGTCAGACAGGCGTAAGGACGGACAACAAAGTAAATCTATAGAGGTTCCTTTTTTTCTTTTTAAGTACGGAACCCTAAAAAAAATCAAAACGAAAACGATCTTCAAAATAGGTACAAATTTGATCGACCGATTGGTGATTTCGTAGATCCCTGCTTTCTGACCCGCTGGCCCGGGTTCGATCCCCGGACAGGTCAAATATTTAGGAAATATTTAGTATTTAGGTATGTTTGACCTGTATCTGGGTGTGCATAGATTTCCAGATAGAACTTCCGGATATAATTAAAAATACGTTTTAGGACTAAATATTAAAACATAAGTATCCTTAAAAGAAATCTTACATAAATTAACTTCTTAATAGATATAATTAACTACTTTAATTAACGGAAACATGTTTGTTTTTATAGATTCCTTATTTGTTTATAATTTTATTATATACTGCAAAAGCTACTATCGAATAGACATTATTCAACACAGACTAATTAGAAACTCCTTCTTTCAGAAATGTGTAATTCTTCTAATGTTCTTTGTAATAAACAAAAAAAAAGACGTGATTTTAGTTATGAACTAAAATCACAATAAAATCAAAATAATAAATTACGGCTGATACCGAGTCCATCCATGACTTTAAAAAATATTCTGTGGGTCGAGCACGAATATCTGCTTAAGTATAACGTTATCGTATCGTTTACGTATTCAGTATAAACTATGAGTTATCTGTGCCACTATTATACTAGATAAATAGGAGTTTGTACTAAATACGTTAACGATGCGATTATGTTACACATAAACAGATTTCTGTGCTCGGCCCACTGGCTGGATAGTAGGCTAGGCTAGCTAGCATAATGGGTTGACAAAGTCGGCCAATTACAAGAGTAAATCCTGCTTAGATATATATTTTAATATCAAGAATTTTCATACAAAAGTGTTATCACACTATATTACACTAATCCAACTAATATTTTAAACGCGAAAATTTGTATAAATAGATGTTCGCTACTCTTTCACGCAAAAACAACTTAGTGAATGTAAGGCGCTGGAATAGCACATAGGATACTTTTTCATCATCATCATCATCATCCTCACCACGCGGGTGTAAATGCGGGGCGCAGTTGGTTCCTATATAAAACTTTGGATGTATGGACGTTTGTTACTCAATCACGCAAAACCGGCTGAATGAACTTTAATGAGATTTGTAGTTCAGGTGACTTATGCACAGGTACTGGACTATTACTAGAGACTAGAATATTTTTCTCCCGGTTCAACGGGCAGTTTCCGAAGTGTCCAAGGTCGCGAGCAAACGTTCTAAGCATTTTTTACCTAAGACTAAATAAAACACTAGTAAAAACTACCACAAATCCACAAATAACAATTCCTTACAAATATTTCCATCAATAGTTGCAACAAGTAACGCTTTCTTCAATATATCGTTACGAGAAACACTTGAGCAAACAATATGTAATAGCTAAGCCAAATGTTGGCCACAGTAATGGTATAGCAGAGTGTGTTGACATAATGTGGCAAACATCGTAGTTTCCACTCTTTGATCTACACCGCTAGTTTACATTGGCGATCCAGATACATACATATTAACTGTAAATGGATGTGTTAACGTGCAGTGTCATTATTACTATCACTTACCTAAGTAAGTGCACAGTTCAGGTACTTAGATAATAATAAGAACTAAGTAATTATACTATTACGAGTTACCGATACTGCCGCACTGTTCTGTTGCGAAATTTACGAGCGGACGATGCTTTGTCTGTTCGTCTCGTCTCTCTCTCTCTCTCTAGCTCTCTCTATCTTCTTCTGTAATCTTTCATTGCGCGACGTGGCACCCCTACTATTATTCGCAGTTATTTTCCTGCTTGCCTTGTTACACTCTCTATTTTCTTCCATGCTCGTTTATTGCGCGTGGCACCCTACTATTATTCGCAGTTATTTTTCTCTGCTTGTCTCGTCACACTCTCTATCCTCTTCCGTATTCGTTTATTGCGCGTGGCACCCCTACTATTATTCCCACTATAATTTTCCCTGCTCGTCTCGTCTCTCTTTCTCCTCTCTTTCGTACTCGTCTATTGCGCGTGGCACTCCTACTATTATTGGCACTGTTATTTTTTCCTGCTTGTCTCGGCTTTCTTTATATCCTCTTCTGATTGCTTATTGCGCATGGCATCCCTACTAATATTCCCACTATAATTTCCCTGCTCGTCTCGTCTTTTTTTCTATCCTCTTCCGTACTCGTTTATTGCGCGTGGCACCCCTACTATTATTCCTAATATAATGTTCCCTGCTCATCTCGTCTTTCTTTCTATCTTCTTCCGTACTCGTTTATTGCGCGTGGCACCCCTACTATTATTCCCACTATAATGTTCCCTGCTCATCTCGTCTTTCTTTCTATCTTCTTCCGTACTAGCTTATTGCGCGTGGCACCACTACTATTATTGGCACTGTTATTTTTCCCTGCTTGTCTCGGCTTTCTTTATATCCTCTTCTGATTGCTTATTGCGCATGGCATCCCTACTAATATTCCCACTATAATTTTCCCTGCTCGTCTCGTCTTTCTTTCTATCCTCTTCCGTACTCGTTTATTGCGTGGCACGCTTACTTATTATTCGCACTATAATTTTTCCTTATCAGCTAAATCTATACGCGCAATTGCAAAGTTCTTCAGTGATGATGGCGTTTGCGACAGTGCCGACATAGCGAAAACTCAAAACAAATAATGAGAATATTTTTAAATTCCGTGACCATGATATTTAGTTTAAAACTCATACTAACAAAATAAGGCAAGTAAAGTAGGTTAGATAGTAACAAGACGAAATCGACGCCATACTTTTTAGATTTAGTAGTTGATTAAATTATTTTCATCAAGCGTCACGCTTGCCCATAACTGTTCAGTGCCATTCTAAATTCGAAACTACAACCGTTCAAAACTCTGCGTGACAATACACTGCGCTCGTCACCCTGACATTATAAGATGTTAAATCTTTTGCCCTGGAATTTCGCCGAAAACATCGCTCTTCATCGAAACTCAGTAATGCTTGCACACTACTGCTACACGGTTCTATAACTGGCAATGGTGATGAAAGGTTCCCCAGGAGGACTATGCAGACGTAAAAGGATTTTTTAGACCTGTATCTGTGATATTAATAAATAATTTTTATATTATTACTTTTTTAAAGTTTTTTTTAACGCCTGGTGAGCTATCTCAAATATTGAAATTTATAGAGAGAATAATTCACATCCTCGGACGGGATAAGAAACTGCATCTTCTGACTATCCGTGTCAGATGCCATGACCTTCTAGGCTACCGAGGCTCGAGGTCCGAGCATCAAATTTTAACTCTCTATCTAATTTAACCGTTTCACGGGGACGGAGCGACATCTATTGAACAGCTTTGACAGCACTTTCAACCGAAAGAAGCATTTTTAGAATTACTTAAACTTTCGTATTGACGTCGCAACCCTTTATAATTTTTATAGTATTACTTTTTTAAAGCACAAACGCCTGCTTCGCGATCTCAAACATTGAAATTTATAGATAGACAAATTTAAATAATTAATAAATAACTATGAATAACTATGAAATTTCTACCACTACGAAGAAGTCCTACTACTAAGAAAATTATGTATGATACTCCTATGACGCGATTTATATATTTTTTTGATATATCTACGTATGTGCATCATTGCCACCTATATTGACAGAGATTATATTATTGCGAAAGTTCGTTTTACGGATTGTTGTTTATGTCCTTCTTTAACGCCTAAGTACTGAACTGATTTTAATTAAACTTGCTACACAGATTGTCTTATCATCTCCTGATGTATCAGTTTCATATTAATCCACCTGGTGTATTTGTTTTACTAACGTAGTGCACGATCCATGTGGGTCATTCGTTTTATCGAAACAAAACACAATCTTTTCATCGAAAGTTCGTTTTACGGATTGTTGTTTGTTTAAGGACTTATTTCACGACTAAGTACTGGATCTATTTTAATTAGACTTGCTACAGAGATTGTTTTATCAACGTCTCATTTATCAGGTTCTGATTAATCCACATGGTTTATTTGTTTTACTGATGTAGTGCTCGATTCATGTGGGTCATTCATTCTATAGAGGCAAAACACAATCTATTCATGGTTGCATATATGCGTGTATAGGTAGGTACCTATGTATGTGCATCGTACAAAGTTCGATTGTCTGTCAGTGGGGAATCGTTCACATCCGGAAGCGATGTGAACTTTGAGGTCAGTCAGGTTTCCATATAGAGAACTAGTTGAATCAGACTCTGTGATATCTGTACGTGTCGGTAGTACACTTTATTCTAGTTTGTTAACCTAATTTGGAATTGCTTTGAAACAATAAATAATCATCAATAAGAGGTCTAGACTCGATTACATTGTATCAAATTAACAAAAAAACTTATATTATTTTACAAAAATCATGAATATTTAGTTTTGTACAAATGTATTATCATTATAAATTACATTATTTATTTATCTAATTTACTAAACATGGGTCAGATTATAGAAAACTTACAATAAACAATCCTAAGACGTTTGTAAAAAGGTTTTTTCTACCGTCTTCCAAAAAAGAAGAGGTACTCAATTGGACTGTTTTTTATGTTTGTTACTTCATAACTTTCGATAGGGTGAACCTATTCTCAAAATTATTTTTTGTTTGAAGGCTTATTTTATTTATTAAAATGAGGCATATAAAGCGCTGCTATAAACTTTGTTACTAATTAATCTAACTTTATGGCAAATGTACAAACGAACGAGTCTCCTTATAAAGGTAAACAAAAAAATTCTAGACTTTACGGTGTTTCTAAATAAATCTAACTACTATATTTTATATCATAAAGCAGAAAGCAACCACGATGGAACGCATTACAGAAGGTGCGGCGTATATTTAGGAAAATAATTAAGTTAAAAGCGAACTCAACTAATAATAAATGAATCATCAAACAAAATATCATAGATCATATATTATTATTATCCTTTCATTTATTCCAAATTTTATCGAAGCATTATGTAGGTAGGTAGTTAGGTACGAACCAATCACATTAAATCAAAAAATACTTAAAAAATATTTTTTGATATCGTCAATTAACAAGAAATAAATATTTTAATCGAATAATTACACATCATTTTGTACTTCTGCTCGTGATAAAATAAAACTAGATATAAGTTTTGATGAACAAAAGTAATTCACAGCAGCCCGTGCAATATCTAGTCATTATCATTTATGTCACATATTAGCTAATATTACACAGGAAAATACTAAATAATCTTAATCTAATAAAAATCTAAGTAAACTTTATCATAATAACTGCAACACTACATTTTGGTATCCCTGAAGGAGACCTAGATATTGTTAACACAGGACATCCTAGCGCAATATCTATAATAGAACTAAAAAAGCGTCAAACAAATAAATTTTGTTATAAAAACAAACGTGAAATAAATGTAGTGTTTATGTAAATTTGTACCTGATATGTCTGCGCATATTACTATTGTACGAATTATAAATTAATTAATAAATGCTATACACAGTAACTGCCAATTCTCAGATAAAATATATTTAAACAGGTGGCCCCTTCAAATGTTGGCTTATCTGCATCGACTGCATTCCGCAAACTCCTTTTTGTCGGTGTTTCGCTCAATTCAAAAAAGCATCCTGTTAATTAAAACGACTGCATTACAGTATTAAGAACCTGTCCCGTTGCAGTGATAAACATTATCTTATATCATAAGTTGACAGCAGGTGAATGACTCAAGTTGTTTGTACAAGTTATTAGGCCGACTGTACACAACTCTTATCAGCTTCAACGTTGTTATGATAACGCTAAATTACTTTTTACGTGCAATGATTTATACTGCTCTTAATTTGTCTGCCCGGAGTTATAGTTAAGAGGATTGCATAGCTAGTATTTTCCATGCTAAAAGAAATAACTCTCTTCCATCTCTTAACATTGTCCGATTTCAGGGATTTTTATTCGTGTAATCATCACATTGTTTACTATACCTGTACGTATTGTTTTTTTCAGTATTTCACGGTAGCTTACTTTTTAGAACTTAAAAAAACTAAAAAAAAATCAATACGTACAGGCATAGTAAACAATGTGTTGATTACATGAAAAAATAAATCACTAAAATCGGGCAATGTTAAGAGGTGGAAAAGAGTTATTTCTTTTAGTATGGACAAGTACTAGCTATGCAATCCTCTTAAGTCATCGTTATATTAAATTTATATGACGTAATTATTATTATATAGTGGCACGTCTTATCGAGCTAATATTTGTGCAGTCAATAGAGCAAGTAGATTTCTTTATTATAAATGTAAACTAATAAGTAAGTGATGTAAGAAGTGAAATCTAGAAAATGATATTTTGCATTGCGTGTTATATTTATCTACCATGTACCTGAGTTCTTCATTTTTTTCAAATAATTTTGTTTTCCAAATTATTTAAACAAACAATTGCTTTTTAATGCCATCAAGTCACGATTTAGCAAGTCGTTTCTGATGGTAACCATTACTTAACAGTTGCAACCCAGAGTGTTTAGTTTAGATAATTAGTGTTTCATTTAATCCGTAATCTCTTTACAATTAATTAATTTATTTTATTTTAATCTTCCCAAATGTTGCCAATATAAAAATATGATTTAAAAGTTACACGAACTATAGTAATCATGAACAAAGTTAATTTACCATATAATTTGTCTTGCAAATAAAGATAATTATTGCAAGTGCAGTCTACAGATCAGACGGCAATTTTCTGCAATACGCCAACCAGAAAGCAGTCACTAGCCAATTAAAATTGCAAAGCGAATTCGTCGCCAATGCAAACTAAGGCACAGATAACCAGTAGAGGTTGTACAAAAAGAGAACCGTTGTGGCGTTACGATGAACTAATATTCACATTTGTATATGGCAGCCCAATCCAGCTTATATCTGTCCGTCACGCAACTGTCAAGGGTGAACTTCGAATCGGTAAAACGTTTTTTTTTCTACTTTTATTTAGGGATTTTTATTCGTCCAACGACTTTGTCAGTCCCATATGTTCTACACTTAGCAACTTTATTCTTCTTTAGTGATCCTATATACGGATCCATATAGAAACCTAGCTGCTTGCGCAGCTAGAATACTTTGGAATATACCAACGTCACATCGGTTAAGTCCGAAGTGGGTAGATAGGTCCTCCCTCATAGACACACGTCTGCAGGCACATTCTGTCGTAAAGTCATATAATGTCATCTATGATTCCACAAAGTTTACCATCAAGACTATTTCATTAAATGTTTAAAGATATTAAAAGGAACGTGTCCAGAACGCAACCTATGAGCGACTACTATTAATTTACGACACAACGTAATGTTGGCAAACCTCAGTATACGAGGAGGTTCGCTTTGCACAGTTTGGTGGTATGCCTTTTTTTAAAGAAATATAAAACTTCAAAACAGTATATTTTATTCAGCTTTTTTTACCAGCATTAAAATAGTAACATGGTACACGCGCGACCTCTATTCGTAGGTCGGTTCTCTTTCTGTACAGACTCTGGCTACTACATCTAAGGTACAAAAGGTATAAATATGCTCACCTTGCGCCCACGATCACTTGGTCCCTTGCCACATCGAATAGGAGTTGCGAAAATGACTTAGTATCGTTATCTTCAAATATATCGGTGTTAGACGCCAGGAGATCTGCGGATTTGAATATTCGATTAGCTTGAACCTGTCGAACGTTGCAGGTCGTTGGTGGACAGTGGCGCCTTTCAAGGATTTCTCAATATAGACAAATTATGAACGGCTTGTAAATTGTAATTCTAGAAGCTTTATGATATCATAGTGCGTGAGAATGCGAACATGAAAGGCATAGAGTTGATTATGTAATGATACGGCTGACGGCCCTGCCTAGCCGAATTAGCTCAAAAAGGGGCAAAACCAAAAACAGAGAACTTTAGTGCGGGGTGTGAGTGTGTATACATTTTTTTATAGCGTCTATCTAAATTCGTCTCTGTAATCTTCCGGTGAACTGTTCATAAGGCGAATGCCCCAGATTGATTGGTTTCTGTTTTGTACCATCAGCACATAGTCTGTGCTCAGGCACAGGAAACTTACTATCAGTCAGACTCAGAGAGAGGAAAGACTAAATCCATGCTGGATTTAATGTTAAGTACAATTTGTTTTTTTGTAATTATTTTAGACAGTAAAAAAAAAAAAAAATTTTATTTCCTTCTGCATCATGAGCATCATTTCGTTTTAGATATACCATCGCAAAACAGATTTTCTATATAAACGGTCTAGGAGTACCTACGTCTGGAAATGCAAGCATAACTGTGGATAAGTGAAATTACTGCGGGAATTAAACTAATTGTGCACAGACGTGGATTATATTGGTCTGTGTAGTTGTATGTGTCACTGAAGTCAGAGTGAATAGCGCTTTGCAATTTCTCAATGTTTGATGGTGCTTATGACACGAGCAAAGCAGATGCCTCACTTACTGTTAGGTCCTAATAAACTATCATTTGGAAATACGCCTAGTTAAAAAGCGCACTCAACTTTTCGTGGATTGATGCTGTTTTTTGATCAATATGCAAAGTGTAATAAACATTTCATGGATCGATTTTGTTTTGATCCATGCATAATTTACTCAACTTTTCGTGGATCGATGCTCTCTTTTGATCCAAGAAAAATACATGCAATTATTCATTAATCAATACTGTTTTTGATACATGCAAAATTTACTAAATTATTCATGGATCAATGCTGTCTTTTGATCCATGCAAAGCTCCTATATAGGGTTCTATAAATTTAAATTATGAGTAATACATAGTTTAAACTCATACAATTAAATATACACTATGGACAATGCATAAGTAGCAAATTAAAAACCAAACAGCGTCGTTCTCGAAACTTAACAGAAAAACATTAACGCTAAACAATTACATTAAAATTCTATGCACGCGTTTGGACTAAAACTTGCTTCTATTTAAATATATCTAAACTACTATGTAAACATCGTCGAGTTCAATTAGGCACCTACTTACCAACTTACACTAAATAGTAACCTAAGATAACATGTAATCATAAATTTGTTATGTAGGTACAGAATTTTTAACTGTATATCAATGTCAATAGAGCTACATTCGAATAAACGTACAATTCGTATTTTACCTAGATGTAATGAGGTTTCTGTCAATTAAGAAATTTCCTCTTGCTAGATTTGTTCTCACACATAGAATACACAAATTATTGTCAAGATCGGCAAAAATCACTTAGGTAATGCAAATACGAATAGTCAGTTTAATGGAGGTTTCACGGCAAATATTTGTTCCGTTTACGACTGTTAATTAAACTTTAGAAGCTGCTCTGGCCTTCGGTCTAGAGAAGGAAGTCGTTCATTATGTTTGATGGATCGCTCATATAGGTACATTCACTAAACAAGTAGGTACGCAGACAATATACTAATTGAAATATTAGCTCAAGAATATGGAAATATTCATGAGGATACAAATTTTTAATAAAATCTTTTTGATCAATATTTGAAACTTGAGTGCCATTCCATTAAATCCGATGTTCAAGATAGATTATTATGAAATAAAATACTGGATCTTGATTAAATCAAAATGGGACCACAAATGAGAAGCACTAGTTTTCAAATTAAAATAAATCTACAAAATCGGTTCATATACCAACAACTTATGAGGAGACAACCTTTTTTTTAAATGGCCGATCGAACTTCCTCTTTTTTTGAGTCTATTGATTATGCTATTATTGGTCTTATATAAATGAACCCTTTTTGGCATTTACCGTTCTCCCTTATTACGGACTTCTTTTTGCCTGCTCCGTGTTCCAGCTAAACAAAACAATAACGGCGGAGCTTTCTTCAGGCTCAGAACGTAATTAGTCTCTACACAAAGGACACAATGATGAGCTGGCACAAAGAGACATATGGTTATCAAACAATTAGCTGTAAATAACAGCAAGACAATGACAGTACAGATTTTTTTTGCTCTTCCAAGAACCGAGTGTGGTACATACACACAACATAGTACAACATAGTAAAATTGTGTAGACACTTTACTAAGACTGCGAAGTTGTTTTGTTGTAGAAATGGTGTGTCATTTTTAAACTACGAGTATAAGGATAACTTGACTTTAATTATCTAATTTTCTACCGACTTACAAAAAGGAGGAGGTACTCAATTCGACTATTTTTTTAAATGTTTGTTACCTCGTAACTTTAGACTGGGTGAACCAATTCCGAAAATTATTTTTTAAACTGGTGCTTCCCGTGTGGTCCCGTCCATTTAAATTTCATCAAATTCGATTCAGTAGTTTTTGAGTTACACTCCCATAACTGAATAGAAAAAAAGAAAGGTCGCAGGACGACGTTGGATGCAGGCCGCTTCCAACCGGTCCTTTTGGAAAATCATGGGGGAGGCCTATGTTCAGCAGTGGACGTCCTACGGCTGAGATGATGATGATGATGATGAACTGAATAGAATGGAAGTAGATTTCAAATTTTTCAAATTGTACTAGTTAAAGAATATTTTGCTATGTTTACTATTAAGTAAACCTGGATTCACTTCCATAATAAAGCCATTACACCATTGCTTTGCGACAGAATGTCTATCACAGCGGTGGTACCGACCAAGACGATCTCACGCTTGGAAAAAAGACAAATCAGTTGATGTTTATCCTACCTTGTCTATTTATTATCCTAAAATCATCTTCTGGCAGTTCTCCTTTGCTGAGAGCACCGAGCAGTATTATTGCGACCACTTTGTGAATCGTTGACCACATCTTTGCTAGTTCAACTTCTGATGACTCTGGAAATAAAGAAATACTTTATATTAGTACATATACATCTTACAAACCTGAGGAACAACGCGTTCAGTGCGCAATGATAAAAAAATAATATACTTTTTTTTTACAGTCTACTCCTGGTGCATACGCACTGCTGCTAAAGAGATCCAGGGGAAAATAAAAACCAAAATCAGCTGTAGTATATTTGCAGTCGTAGCCGTCACCAATAATAATTTCTGTCATTCTATTTGCAATGAAGTTTAGTACTTTTTCAGAAATTACGACTTGTGTTTATTTTTAATGGTACTTTGTATGTATTACTATTGTAACAAATAATTATAAGTTTCTAAGTTTTGCTTAATGTTTTCTTGACAAAATTCTTGTATTTTTGTGTTATTTTTTTGGTACTAAGGTGTTTCAATAAAGAGTTCATCTATCTGTCTATTTATCTATCTACTATGGATCTATCTCTGCACCAGCTGGCTACAATTCTGAACTACTTTAATAAACTATAAGCTTGCGCTTTACCACAATCTCAGTAACGGTGAGTGACGATGCGGTCTTAAATGGCAGTGCACTAGAACCAGATGGCAAGTGGCTTTCAAAGACAGCTCCCGGAACACACCGTTAGGTGATTGGTGACTACTTCTTCTGGGGTTTAAGTTAGCCCCCTTTTAGCAATCCCCCCAAAAATTACAACAAAATTATACGAACTCGTTCTCCAGGCGCTCACATTCCACTACCTGCATTTTAACCAAAACTAAGCAATTCGGGATTTTAATTAAGTTCGTGCGGCCGTGCTGTGATTTATACGTAACATGGGTAATATGCTCATGTTGCAAGCTCACGTATTTATAGGCTCATAACTTGCTGCGGCATCTCTATATTTATGTGTTGGCGACGAAACTTCATACTTGTTAACTAGCCGGATGAGTATTAGAATGGGTTGGCGAGATGTCCAAGCAGTGACTACAGTTAGCTGTACTTGCCCGAGTAATTTCCTTTATGAACGTTTCATAATCGTACCAAGTACCATACATCTCTGGTTCAAATTTGAAAAAGGATTGTACCTAGGTGCTAAAGATGAAAATAAAACAAATCTTCTTCTATCAACAAGGTACTGATTCTCTTGCAACTTCAGCAAAGTTAAAGGAGATAGATTTGTTCAGAGAAAAAGTATCTGGGTTTAATACTAAGTAAATACCTACCTTGTAATATATTAATGGATCATGCATTTTATTCGCTGCCCATTGAAACCTTTTTTTAAAATTTATATTATTTACGTATTAAATCTCATCTTAGAATGAGCTAAATTTAATATAAATAAAAAAAATATTGTGAGAGAAAAGTCAAGGGTGGAAAAATGAATAGCGAAGATTCTGGTCGTTAGGCTGATGAAGGATCTCTGCTCTGTGATTTTGGTCGTGGGACTGAGAGTTACCATAACTGATACAAATAAGACGAGAATTTGAAAAGAGTTTGCCCACGAATTGGGTATTATACGCCATTGAAGCCAGGCTCAAATGGATATACCTTCGCGACCAAGCACGCAATAAATGCAAAAAACAGGATTGGAAATGGGACCTTCTGACAAATTTCCAGCTCCACACCAACCAGTTCACTTATCACGAAGACAACGGCAACATACAAGACTACGAAGCAGACAGAGAATCAAACTATATAACATACAACCACCAGTCTAAATACCAGAATCAATAAGCAGTATCTGAAGTAACCCTAAAGATGAATAGTACCGTAAACACTATGAGCATTTTATAATATAAAACGGTACTTTCTATAGTTTGAATCCGCATAAAGACAATACAACAACTACACATGGATCCAATTATCATGGAATATGTAATCGAACGTATCTGTTGGTTTTTGTCAATCTGTAAAATTAGTTTTGTGTACTTACTAGTTACTAGTTTCTGCCCACAACTTCGTTCGCAAGGAGGGTATTTGCGATGCTTCTAGAACTGCCCGTTACGCAGGGTTAAAAAATAGTTTATGAGTTAATTTTGGGTAAGTTGCTAGTATGTAGCTAGTTCCATCCCAAATTTCATCCAAATTGGGTAAGCCGTTTCAGCTTGAGATGTAACAAACACATATGCTCACTAACTTACTTGCTTACAATCGTTCGAATTTGTAATATTAGCGTGCTGTGATGTAATTTGATTGTGAGAAATATTCATCCAGCTTAGTTGAAAATTGCTTCGCAAAGTCAAAGTCATTTCAATTTAGACATCAAAGACGCACTTATGAACGTCAATTTTTCATTATAATGTACTTTAAAGATTACCGCCGCGTTCCAAAATATATAGAGCCTACCGAGAAGAAGCGGCAAGAAACTCGGGGCCATTCTTTTTGTATAGGTACATGTTTTTACAATGTTTTTACTTGAACTGAACTAACTTAAAAAGTAACTAGTCCAAGGTACTTAGATGGATTTACCGGTAAGCCTCGTGGCTACTGAACTGGTTGGCGTTAACCACACATTATCAGGTTTACCGTCAATCTCTGTCCATTTGTCTATCTGTCTGTCAAATCCCTATCTAACTCTGGTCGTCGAGCTTAACATTCTACTTAACGGTTGTCAGCAGCACGATGACAACACAATCGCCGTTTTATTCTTTACATTAGTGGTTATTAACTTGTTAATGCTCACTCGATTGATTAATAATGATGTTGCTTCAGTGCTTATTTAAATGGATGAATTGACAGCTGTTAAGTACTGCAATAAGGCATTCGGATTTATTGAAATGTTTATAAAATCCCGTCTTAAATCCCAAGTTGTTTTGATTAATTTAAATGGTGCTAAAATGTTATTTTCATATGTCATCTGGTTTGATCAAATGAAGTCATCATTATGAATTGTATACAAGTATTTGTCTTGAAAATCACGGAAGATATTAAATATTTCTTTTTTTTACCGGTTTCAAAAAGGAGAAGGTTATTATGTTTGTATGCATGTATTTTTTTATTGTTTACGTTAGCTGGTTTCTCCCCCATTTACCCATATATTATTCTCCCCAGTGGACCGATGCTCGATTTTTTGTTTAGTTCATTAAACTTCCGAACAGTCCCATTTCAATTTCATCAAATTCGGTCAAGTAGTTATTGAGTTACACTGCAATAACTAAAAAGTGTTACTTCTATCTTGATATCATCATTGACGGTCAATGACAATCGATCCCGTAAGTAGCAAGGGTACTAAAAATGGTGTCAAAACAATTTTACCAGAAAATTTAATCGACTTTAACACCAAAAAGTGCGAAATAACTAATAACTTGAACTATCATGGTACCGACATCGACAAGTTATTTCGCACTTTTTGGTGATGAAGTCGGTTCAATTTTTTGTACCTAATTACTTTTTTGTAGTGAGTGTTTCGGTGGATCGCATATGATCGAAGCACCTTTCTCTATGCCCTTTCTAAAACTTCTGACTTATCGGCTCAAAAAAAGCTATTCAGAAAGCTACGATAGGAGCGTGCTAACCGTATAATTTCAGCTTATATCATTTTATGCTTCTAACAATGCACGTGCAAGTTTTGAGCAGATGAAATTTTAACTTTATTTAGACATTGGAGTGAAAAAACATCGAGAAAATAACCATAACAAATCTTATGCTAGGTATTGAATGTGTTTTTCTTAATGTTTTATAAGTTTATTAGTTTTTCAAGTCACGACACAGGTAATACTAATTTGCCTGATTGTAAGTATTACTACTAACAGTCGTTGCGACTCCTAATTTTAAAGCTTACAATGCGTTAATTACACCAAGACTGATCATGAGTCTCGCTCGCACAGTAATTTTACATGCTACAGTTTTCAAACCTAAACTCTATGTTACTTGAACACGACTGCTAAGACGCAGAACATTTGGTGATAACTTATCTCTTAGACTCTTGCCACAGCTTTGTGCAAGATGCCTAACGATTTCATTAGTCGTTTTAGTTATTTCACAGGCAGATTCCAAATGACTTATTAACACACGAAAACCAAGTTGCGTTTCCAAACTTGGCAACAAAATATAAATCTATACCGTTTCTTAATAAAACGTCTAGGTGCATATTTTCACCGCAATTTTCTTTATGTATGACTTATTTTAAACAAATCAAATGTGGCTCGTTGGTAAACGCATAACTTGAGAGCAGCTGGACCGATATGGAAGTTATGTTCGTTTCTAAATGCTTATAATAACTGCCCAGAAAGCGGAACATTTGCCAAGCATTAATAGTGTTTTTTTGTGACAGGATAACGTATGTCCGGTCAGCTAGGTGATTATAAAATATATACGTCTGATTCGGTTCTGTAATGCAAGCCAGCTCCTACTTAGTGTTGATGTAATCCATAACTACTCTCACCAGTAAATAAAATCCGAAGTACTGACTCCGAGGCTACTTAAACTGGTACAGTTATTCATCAAACCAGACACCTGTAGATTTAGACTTAAAGCATGACCAATCAATTAATCATAGAGGCATCCGTAGCGGTCAGTTCAACTCAAAAACCAATGCGATCGTCTGATGTTTTATTACTTCTAATTCGGCTTTAATTGGTTTTTAGACAGAATACGATACAGTAATTGCAGAAATCATGGACCATTTTGATAGAATGGTCAATGAAGGAAGTAGCCATTTACAAATTGAACCCGAAGGCTACGGATTTTTCAAAGTTTGTTGAACTTTAAACACTTAGCTGTTGAGAAGAGTGAAGAGCTCACGGGACACATTTTCATAAATAGTATGATTTATTATTATTAACAGTTTTCTAACTTCTAATTTGGTTTTATTACAGTTCAGACAGTTAGAGGACGATAAAATAATGACAGAAAATTATGGACAGATAACTATTCAAATAGTCAATAAAGGAAGTCGTTTATTAAAAATTTATCCCGATGGTTAAGATTTTATGCGTTTATCAGACTTTAAATACCTACGTAACTAAATGGTTGTTGCGAAGAGGAAAGAGCTCAGGGAATCTAACTTTTGTTAAATATATATCATAAATATTATAATGATTTATTACTTAAAGATAAGGTTAAAGTAATGTCAACATACATGGCTGAATAGTCAATCAATTAATGACGATAGATATTTTACCCTTTAAAGCTAACTTCTAGTTTCATTTACATTGAATTAATGAACAAATACATGGCTGAATAGTCAATCAATTGATGATGATAGACATTTTAGCCTTTTAAAGCTAACTTTTAGGTTTTAAATCATAATCAGCCCATTTTGCTCCCACAGCTGGAACTCGAGCCTTCTTCTCAGACAGACGAGTTTCAGGTTTATTTAACTTGAATTATACTCAGTTAAATGGTGGTTCAGAAGAGTGTTAAGCAAAGATGAGCAAGTTACATTGTTAATTGTTATATATTCTAAGTTTAATTACCCATAATTGGTGTTTAAATAGTTATAAGACAGAAAACTGTGATGTAACGGAAGTATTTTTTTTATAGAATGTTCGACGAGGGAAGGCCGTTTTGGTAATGAATCTGAAGGATACGGATTGTTAATAACATGAGCTTAGTTAAAAGTTTTTATATATTTAACGAGACAGTATTCAAGTGAGCGTTCTAACTATTGTTTCAATCACATCAGTGGGTCTAGAATGAAATGCATGTTTTGTGTACTTATGTGTTCCATAATAGTATCACAGCAAAAAAATCGTAATGTTTACATAGACTGTAATCGTATCGTTATCGTATACCAATTGAATTAAGTACAAACTATTATTTATCAAGTACAATTGTATCACAGATAACTAATAGTTAGTACGACGAAGCTCGGCGTGTTTTTTAATTGTTTACGTTTATAATACCTTACAAACAATTTGCGATAAAGTATTCGTATCGTAAACGTCAACTTCATCACGTTTCAGCTTACAAACTATGAGTTATCTGTGTCACAGTTGCCCTAGATAAATGACAGTTTGTACTGATTTACGTGAACGATACGTTACGTTACACTCACGCAGTTTTAGTGCTAGGCTCACTGGTGGTCTTTGTAGTTGATTGTACGCAAGAGAGACGCGTCCCTCTTCACACCGACGCATATAAACATGAGCGATTATCCTTTATTTTATTCAAGCCTTGTTAGTTTTCATGATAAGACATAATAGTCATCTAAGTGGATGTTGAGAAGAATGAAAAGATTACAAGACGTAAGTTATTATGAAAAACTAGCTGTGTACGACGGATTCACATTAAGCTATATAAGTACAATTTGAAAAATGTAACGCCGACTTCCATTCTATTCAGTTATTGGAGTGTATCTCAAATGCTACTTAACCGAATTTGATAAAATTTAAATGAAGAATTTTGAGAATCGGTACACCCAGTCGAAAGTTATGAGGTAACAAACATAAAAAACACATTAAAAATACAGTCGAATTGAGTACCTCCTCCTTTTTTTGGAAGTCGGTAGAAAATTAATTAAAGTTGATTTTCAGTTCATTGAAATGAATTGTGCTTAACATATTATATACAAATACGAGTATGTATAACAAATATATGTACACTTCATCACCTACCCAGAAACTTTCTAATATAATATTTTTATGTGTGTAGGAGATATATATAATTAGTGTTATTTATAATGACTTATTGCTATAATTATCAGTGACTATGTAGGTATCTCCAATAACTCATAACATACTGTTCATTAATTATATGCACGTTAAGAGTTAAGACGGTTCCTAAGTTTTGTTACTTCTGTATTGACATTAATATTAGATTTGGCATAGTGTGGGAGTGAGTTAGTAAGTATTTGTTTGTCACTTTTACGCCGATACAGCGTAAACACATTTACGCTGTATACACTAACTTAAAACTTCACTATTCTATATTATTGCTACTTATATTGCTGACTTGCCAGTGGCTTCACTCGCTTCACCCCCTTTGGGGCGATATATGCTAAATTACTTCTTGAGTGTATGCTGACAACACGGCAAAGGAAATCACAAAATAAAAGGCACCAATATACAAAATTTTTAGTTTGTAGCGGATTAAGCGGCTCAGTTTTCCATTGCCTGACGTCGGTTTGAGGGTTGATATTTTTTTCACAGAAAGGTCACGTTATTATATGAACACACGCCAAGTTTCAATACCAGAAAACGCGTAGTTTTTGAGAAAAAAATTATTGAAAATCAATTATTTTTGCAATATTTACGTGAATCCATACCACAGATTATGTAGAATTCTCGCAATTGAACGTTTCGTTTTAACTACAGTTAAGTTGTGGTACATTCGGAAGCTGCGGAGGTGATGGTCTTACCTTGTTTTTTACAATTATTATTAATTTTGGGTTGAATTATGAATTGACTGGCACAAGATTGATATTAAATGTTGTGGGGATGGGTAAGGGTTTGGTCTCTGATGGTAACAATAACCCTCTTATGCATATTTTACAAGAAAGCAATATACAGAAATCTAACGACATTATAAATAAGAACACCACACGAAAAAAAATTAGGTTAGGTTGAAACTGCGACAACCAACGCGCGAGCCGAGCGAGCGAAGCGAGCGTGCCGCGGCAGCGGCCGGCGAAGCGCTAAAAAGTCAGTTACACATCCAACAAAACAATAAATTAGATCAGCGAAGTGTTAAATAACGTGAGGTCATGATTTTACAAAAATAAGCATAACTCAAAAACTATGCATTACCTTGTAATAAAAATGGTGAAAAAGGGAGGGGAGGACCCTATCCTTCCCCCCTTCAACCCCCTATTTCATGCCAATCTATTAAAAAATATTATCTTAATTTTAATCCATAAAATTAGGAAAATTAAAAAAAAAGTAAAAAAGGGGGGGTTCCCGTGCTTATTATTAGAAGAGGGGGGAGGGAAACCCCTCCCCCCCGCCCCCTCCCCCCTCCCCCCTTAATTCGGCGGCAGTCAATGGAAAGTCGTACCTAAACAAGAGATAAACTAGAGATATACTAGAGATATACTAAAGATATACTAGAGATAAGCTAGAGATAAACTTGAAATAAACTAGAGATTAAATAGAGATAATGTAGAGATATACAAGAGATAAACTAAAGATAAACTAGAGATTAAATAGAGATAAACTAGAGATATACTAGAGATAAGCTAGAGATAAACTTGAGATAAAATAAAGATAAACTAATGTTAAACTAGAGATACACTAGAGATAAACTAAAGATAAACTAGAGATTAAATAGAGATAAACTAGAGATAAACTAAAGATAAACTAGAGATTAAATAGAGATATACTAGAGATATACTAGAGATAAGCTAGAGATAAACTTGAGATAAACTAAAGATAAACTAATGTTAAACTAGAGATACACAAGAGATAAACTAAAGATAAACTAGAGATTAAATAGAGATAAACTAGAGATATACTAGAGATAAACTTGAGATAAACTAAAGATAAACTAATGTTAAACTAGATATACACTAGAGATAAACTAAGGATAAACTAGAGATTAAATAGAGATAAACTAGAGATATACTAGAGATATACTAGAGATAAGCTAGAGATAAACTTGAGATAAACTAAAGATAAACTATTGTTAAACTAGAGATACACTAGAGATAAACTAGAGATTAAATAGAGATATACTAGAGATATACTAGAGATAAACTTGAGATAAACTAAAGATAAACTAATGTTAAACTAGAGATACACTAGAGATAAACTAAAGATAAACTAGAGATTAAATAGAGATAAACTAGAGATATACTAGAGATATACTAGAGATAAACTTGAGATAAACTTGAGATAAACTAAAGATAAACTAATGTTAAACTAGAGATACACTAGAGATAAACTAAAAATAAACTAGAGATTAAATAGAGATAAACTAGAGATATACTAGAGATTAAATAGAGATAAACTAGAGATATACTAGAGATAAGCTAGAGATAAAGTTGAGATAAACTAAAGATAAACTAATGTTAAACTAGAGATTAAATAGAGATAAACTAGAGATATACTAGAGATAAGCTAGAGATAAACTTGATATAAACTAAAGATAAACTAATGTTAAACTAGAGATACACTAGAGATAAACTAAAGATTAACTAGAGATCAACTGGAGATAAACTAGAGATGAACTGGAGATAAACTAGATAGAAACTAGAGATTAGCTAAAGATAAACTAGAGATCTTCCATAACCAACATACCAATACAGCAATAGCGTACGAGAGCTATTCTGGAGTAACTGCGGGTTATTCTCCATGCAGGCGGACTTGTGTGGCGTAACTAGTATAATATAAAAATATTGAAATGACGAAAGTATCCGAGAGTGTTCGTTGCTAGTATCGTCGATTTATCAACACTTAAGTAATCAGAACGATTAGGAAAGTGGGGATCATCCTACACTCACTGGTATGAGTGGGAGAAGTGATGGGTGTCTTGCACAACACCAACGCCTACAGGAACAATGATTTTAGTCATATTTTGTAAATATGTGATATAAGAAAAGAAAGTCGTATTAATGACAATAATATTAAGAAAAAAACTATGTCCCAAAAAAAGAACCGACTTCTACGTTAAAAAGTGTGAAACTTGTTGAAGTCGGTACCATGATAGTATGAAAAGTACATATCACAGTATTGTGCACATGACTTATTTTTTCTACTGACTTCAAAAAAGGAGGAGGTACTCAATTCGACTGTATTTTTTATGTTTGTTACCTCCTAACTTTCGACTGGGTGAAGCGATTCCCAATTTTTTTTGTTTGAAAGCTGGTGCTTCCCGTGTGGTCTCATGTAAATTTTATCAAATTCGATTCGGTAGTTTTTGAGTTACACTAACTGATTTTTACCAAAGTAATGGAATGGAAGTCGAAAATTTTTCAAATTGCACTTGTGTAAATTATTATAACATATTTACGATTTTCAGATTGATACATATGTATCCATGTACGAAGCACTGAAACAGCGTAGTGGTCGTGAAGATTGGCTGCCAACATGTACCTATTATGTAAGTACCTACTATAGTTGTAAGTAAGTTAGTATAAATACGTACCTAACAATATTACATACCGACTTCGTACCCACGACCGTCAAATCAGAGGCCGTAGCACAAACAATCGCCTCGGCGTACAAACTATGAGTTATCTGTGTCACAGAGGTCCTAGATAAATGACAGTTTGTACTGTTTCACGTGAACGTACGATGAACGTACGAACGTACTAGTTAACCCATACACGTGCACCACTTTAACCTACCAATTTGCAAATGTCATTAATTAAGTGATGACTCGACACTATTAGATCACCGTTTAGTTTCGCAGCGTGCAATCACAGGGGCCAGTGTCTAATTGATTTAGGAGTTTACAACTAAAGTACCTAGTTGAGTGAATATTGTTAACGACGATAGACAATTAGATAGGTATCTTAGTTGTTAAGCTCGTGCGTGACTTTAGAAAGCTTTGGTGCGTGCATTTGAGTGTGTAATAAAAGCTATGTTACGTATATAAATATCTATATATACGAAAGCGTCTTCTACTGATGTGGTACTATTTTATTTATGGGATAGGTTGGCAATCGAGCAAGCGGCTCACCTGATGGTAATGATACCGTCGCCCAAGGACATCCGCAATACCAGAGGTCTCGAGGAAGCGTTGCCGACCTTTGAGGAAAGAAGATAGAAGGGATGAGGGTGGAGGGGAGGGGGAAGGAGAAGGAGAGGGAGAACAGGGCAGGGGAATTGGGCCTCCAGAACCTCTTTTTATTTGGTTATCGTTGAGTTTCGGGACACCTGTATATAATCTGAATCTCGGACACGGTTCCAAAGATTTTCATAAAAATTATTACGCCTGGGGTTTTGCGGGCGATAAATCGATCTAGCTAGGTTTCGTTCTTAGAAAACGTCGTTTTATCCGTGTTTTCAGGCAATGAAAAACTATTAAAACAAACTGTTTTACCGACACAGCTACAGTAAAGCTACATGACAAAAGAGGGCGTTGTTATGCAATACTAAGTCAAAAACAGGTCAGGTTTCCCAAAAGAACCCGAGCATAACTCAGTCATCCAGGTATCTATTTCCTATAATAAGGGCTGGATCTAGGCTGAAATTATAATATTATCAAAATACACGAATACTTTTTTTTATTCCTGCTTGCAGGTGGAATACATTGACACAAAATTATTCATAACATCTGAAAATGTAAATGTGTATTCTGATCTGACAAATAAATGATTTGATTTGATTCTTATCCGACTTCAAAAAAGGAGTTGGTTATATGTTCGTGTGTATGTATTTTTAATGTGTATGTTACCCGATTTTTCTCCTATTTGTGGACCGATTAATTGAAAATTAGTTTTAAGTTTCGTAGAGTATCCATTCGGTCAAGCATTTTTTCAGGTATACTCCAAAAACTGAAAAGTGTTGATTTATCTTAATAATATAATCATTGACAATCGACCCCGTAAGTAGGGGTCACTAAAACTGGTGAAAAAAAATTATTTACCAAAAAGTGGAACCAACGTCAACACCAAAAAGTGTGAAATAACTTCTTGAAGTCGGTACCATGCGCACAATATTGTGATAATAGGTACTACTACCTACTTTTGAACTATTATAGTACCGATTTCAACAAGTTAATTCACACTTTTTGGTGTTGAAGTCAGTTCCATTTTTTGGTGAAAAATTATATTGATGTTTTTATCTATAACTGACCCGCTATAACTGCTTCGTTTGCTTGGTCTATGTATACTTAGTCGTAAAATGTTCAAAATCATTTTTTGTAGATGATTACAACATACTAGCTGCTCTCCGCGTTTTCACCCGCGCGGTGATGGTTGATGATGATGATGATGAATCTCATATAGCCTATGTTGGTACCCTGTTAACTCAGGGTGAATGTAGCTTTCTAATGGTGAAATAATTTTTGAAATCGGTCCAGTACTTTTTATATTCGTTACAAACATTACACTTACATACAAATCTTTCCTCTTTATAATATTATAGTATAGATATAGATAGAAGTATAGATTATAAGGCAGCAGTCTAGGCTCTATGTTGATGTATCAGTGGCCCGTTGTACCAATAGTTTAAATCTAGAATAAATGAAATTTAAACTAAATTTAAGAGTAAGTCTATGCTAACGTCTTGTACTGCATGAGCTCGCTGTTTATCTTTGATTTCACAGATGTCAAAACTAAACTGGTAAGTTGAATTGAGGAACCAACAATCCGTATAAACCGACTGAGCATAGATTTTCTTTGCAAAGATTGCGCTAAGCAGGCGCGTTAGTGCTATAAAAATAATGTAATATAAATATTCCACGAGAAATATTAGAGAATAGACCACGGACCGACAAGCGCAGCGTAGGTCGTCCACCGACAAGGTGGACTGACGACCTGATAAAGGTCACAGGAGTACGTTGGATGCAGGCCGCTTCCAACCGGTGCTTTTGAAAATATTTGGGGGAGGCATATGTTCAGCAGTGGACATCCTACGGCTGAGATGATGATGATGATGAATATTAATATCGAATAAGTTAAATGAAATTAATAAAAATATAATTAAGAATTATAGTAAACGTGTTCTTTTTTATGTATATAGGTACCCCCAGTAAAATTTTGTCTTCAGCAGAATATAACGCTAATACCTACGATTGTAAGTTTAAAATATATATATACGCCGTAGATATGATTAAGTTTGAATTATTATAACAACATTCAAACTGCCGACCTCCTTGTAGATAAAACATCGTTTATATAACTCAAACGTCCGTTGTATCTCAAGTAGGTTCAATGGCTCCGACCTAAATATCGGGTGCTCATTAATATCATATCGGAATAGGTACGTTTTTATTTGTAAGCTTCCGTATTTCGGCAGCAAGTGTGCGGCGAACCTTGAGCAAATAATGATGATGATAAATAGATAAGATGGTCTAATTTTCGTTTAATGCGTATAATTCTACCTACTGCTTATGATCTTTATGTCTGTCTAGATTGACTGATTATTCAACGCGGATACTAAAATGCTGGGCCTTTAACTTGATGTTTATCTTTTTATTTATTATCATTGTGAGAAAGATGAAAAACTTTTTTCAACCGACTTCCAAACGGAGGAGATTTTCAAGTCAACGCGTATTTTTTTATGTGTGACCACATTACTTTTTACAGAGTGGTCCGATTTTGATAGTTCGTATTAATTCAAGTTTTTTTGGTAGAGTGTACTTCAGAGGTGTTGCCATTTAAATTTCATCAAGCTCGGTCAAACGCTTTCGAGTTACACTCCAATAACTGAAAAGTGTTACGCCTTATGATATCCTTAATCCTTATTGATGGTGAATAACAATTGATCCCGCAAGAGTCACTAAAAAGGCAAAACTTTTTTGTTACCAAAATGGAACAGACATCAACACTGAAATCAAGTGTGAAATAACTTGTTTATGTCGGTACCAAGCGCACAATATTGTGTAAAGGTACTTTTGAACTACCATGGTACCAACTTTAACAAGTTATTCCAAACTTTTAAAAGGGTTGCATAGCTAGTTCTTTCCATACTAAAAGAAAAACTCTTTTCTACCTCTTAACATTGTCCGATTTCAGTGATTTTCCATGTAATCATCACATTGTTTACTATGCCCGTACGTTTTGATTTTTTCAGTTTTATTAAGTTCTAAAAAAGGAAATTTGTAGTACCTTGAAAAAAAATCACCGAAATCGGACAATGTAGAAATAGTTTTTCTTTTAGTATGGAAAGTACTAGCTATGCAATCCTCTTAAGTGTTGAAGACAGTTCCATTGAAAAAATAACTATATGCAACAGTTACAAAATAGAAACAATGGGCCAATTACAGGTCCTCTAGGATAAAAAATCGCCGATACAGTTGGTAGTTTCTCTGCCTTCGAAGAGACAGGTCTCAGGTTCGATCCCCATCCTGTGCAAATACATATTTGTGTGATAAGCAGAATAGTTTGTTCTCAAGTTTTCGCTGTTATTATGTGTTATTATGTGTATACTTGCCTCCTGCGACACGGAAAATCCTAGTGCGGGGGGTATAAGTGTGTATACGTCATGGGCACTCGTGGTGCTTACCTATGTAAGGTATAAGTATACGATAACAAAAACATTACGAAATAAGAGCATATCCAGAAATATTGTCTTGAACTTTAATCAAAACTAATCAAAGTTCGTTGCCTCCTGCATACTTTGACGTACCTAGTTAAAAAAGGACCGAAGTTCGAATAGGGCATTGCTTTACTAGGGTTCTCTACATTTTTCTATCGTCTATACATACCTGGTTTTGGATAAACGCATTGCATTAAATAAGGGGTTAGGATTAGACATTTTGCGACGCTGATCCTTCAACTATGTATGGTGCTGAGCTTTAAACCTGCGAGGTAACGGTGCGAGATTGAAGTTCGACAATGCAAAAATCACATTTTTAGTCTTTAATTATATTGTTTCAGAGCATGACATCAAAACAACCCGTGAATGAAAAATATATTGTTTTGTAAACAGCTAACAAACCTCATTTTAAATAGGCTTTACTAGTTTAAACAATGTGGCCAGCAGAGACGCTAACAACTTAGAAAAGCTCATTGTTGTGGGTCACGTGGAAGGAAAAGGGAAGCGTGGAAGATCTTCCACCAGGTGGACTGACGTTTTCAAAGAGATAATAAAGGCAAATGTACCATATGCTATGAGACAAGCCGAGTGCCGCAATTCTTGGAGAAACATAGTCCAGATGGCCGTTCATGGTGGTAACGACCCTCAGTCATGAGGAATCGATCAAGAAGAAGTTTAAACAATAGAGTTAGTTTAAACTGCATATTACACTTATAGTTTTTTTATTTGCATTTCTGAACTCATCAAGCGGGGTCAGACAAAAAAACAAGTCCTTTATATGATATTCCATTCGGGGTGATTATTTTATAGAAAATCGTCCCAATTTCGTCAACTTATATAAATTAGAAATTAAATTAATTAATTACATAACTAACAGAATAGTTACTATGTATATTGTGTTGAGTTTAAATAATGTGAAAATTTCTAAACTTTTCAACCATGATTGATTAAAAAAAATGCAGGATACGTTATTATGTAGGTAACCTATTCATTCTACCAGCTTAATACATACTATTAATTATTCTGTAAGGCCGGAGACACACAGCCGCTTAAACAGCTGTGACAGAAGTAAGGCCCCAGATACACGAGCAGCAGTCCTTGCTTACTACTTCAAGTGAGCAAGGACTGCTTTAAGCTGCGACTGCAAGGTGAACTAGTCTTCTGCGTACACACATACACGAAACCGCTCGAGTAGTTGCAAATGCTTCGGGCATTTCGCGGTCAAGCAGTCGCCAGGCATACACGGACTACTCGACCTGTCGACTGCTCTCGCGCAGTTACCTCCCTCCGTGCTCTTCATTCCACGCCGTCTTCCTGCCCTTGATTTCAAATTGACTTGTTGAGCAGTTAATACCAACTGCTCGAGCAGTTATCAGTGGCAGCTTCAAGCTGTAAGAGTGATCCGTGTATGTTGATCACTGGCTAACTGCTCGAGCAGTTCGTGTATATCGGCTCTAAGGCTCTGTTTTGCCTTTTGGATACGGAATCCTTAAAACAGCATAGTTAAGTTAATGTATAATTTATCTTTCCTATCTTTCACTCGACTTAGGTGCAGCATGTTTACTCAAGAAGTAAATAATTTGTTGACCGTAGATAATAAAAAGATAAGCAGTTAAGTACCTACCTTAAACATCGACCTATATTGATACGATAAGTGTGAGATATAATAGTAACTAGTAATGTAGTAGTACAATTTTTAGCTGATAAGCTATCAGAAGCGTATCAAATATAAAACTCTATATAAATTGAATGTACGAGTAATCTATGAAAGTTTTACAAATAAACCAAGCATATACAGGTTGTCGCGTAATGAATGGATCATCCGGCAGGTACTCGCAGGGGTACCAAGATAATTTGATGCGGCCCCGTTATAGAGGATAGGAAGTAAAAGAGATTGTACAAGCGCAATAATAGATTACATAGTATTAATACAAATAATACATAGTTATACAATTAATTGTCCATCAAAGATGACTTGAGGAAGGCGAAACCAATCAATCAGAGAGATAATTCTAGAACTACCAACGACGAAAATTTGTGTTTTATCTGGATTAACTTTGATACCGTAGGAATTACTCCAATTATAAATCCGTTGAAGATCAAAGTAAATATTTTCAATCGCGCTGCTGGCAAGTCTATTAGAGGAACCTAGGCGTAGATTTGTAAATCATCTGCATAAAGGTGGTAGAAAGAGAGTCTATTGAAATTAAATTGATAAAAATAGAGAAAAGAAGGGGTGATAGTACGCCGCCTTGAGGAACACCTGCAGTCGTATTACACCACGATGAGAATGACTCATCAATTCGTACACGCTGTCTTCGTCCATACAAATAGCTACGAAACCAAGCAAGGATCGTTAGAGATATGTTAAGAGAGGTCATTATACTTAAAAGTATATCAAAATCTACATTGTTGAACGCATTGCTGAAATCAACTAAAGCTAGAAAGGATACTTGCCCGTCAGCCATACCTTCCCATATGTCATCTGTGACCTTTACTAAGGCTGCGACAGTGCTGTGGCCAGGGCGGTAGCCAGATTGGAATAGATTCAAAAGGTTGTTACTGATAAGGAAGGAAGTGAGTTGTTAATGTACAAGACCTTCGAAGATTTTTGAAAGGAAAGGTAGAATAGAAATGTGACATACAGACGGCTTATTATAGTTGAAGCTCCCTGTTGTCCCGTATGGAACCATGAAAAATGAACCTTAACTTGGTTTGGCGGTATTAGAGAGTTTTGGTGTTTAAATACACATGATACCTAAAAAACTTTTACCGCAATGAAAAAACTAAAAATTTTTTGTCAATAACGTATTAAATGAAAAGTTTTTCCTAGTTGAAACTTGAAAATGATGATTTTATTTACTTGTACGGTAAGGGAGGTTAGTTTGTAAACGAAATGAGCTACTGAAATCAACCTAAAAGATACATATAAAGTTTTTTTAGGTACACATTGGCGTGTATTGTTATGGTAAAATGTTGTAAAATCACAAATTTAACCACGACAAATATTTCGTTGCGTAATGGTTCCTTTCTAATTGTAGGTATACGCTACCGCCACACATCATCTGCACGTTTTGTATGAAATTAAATTGTCTCGGTGGAATAGTTCCGCATAACTTTTAAAATGACTAGTCACACTAATATTGTAAAGGCGAAAGTTTGTAAGTGTGTGTTGTTTGTAAGTTCTTCACGCTCAAACAGCTGGATCAATTTTGATGAAATTTCGTATAGAGGCAGATGAGTCGCTGTATTAACACATAAAACATATTTCATCATCATCATCCATCACCACGCGGGGGTGGCCGCGGGGTGTTTATTAATTTAACAGAATCCACAGCTAAAGTGATGTAGCTGTATAGTTGATTCCTAATTCATAGCCCAGAGAAGGCTAATGTGTTAATATGATTAAATAACACTGGCAATGAATATGTACCACTATGTCTGGCCTAGCACGAACATTTCGTAAGTCTAACGTAATCATATCGTTTTCAAATACAGTACAAACTATTATTTATCTAGTATTGTTGCCTAATAGTTGCCTATTAAAATTACTATTAAAAGTAAACTCTCAAAGTCAAAAATGTTATCTTAAATTTTTGGATGACTTGGACGATAAAACTAGAGGAGGATAAGTAGGGCAAGACACGCTACACTTAGACATCGTAATACACGAGTAGGTAAATCCTGGAGTGATCAGTCCCAAGCTGTTAGATTTGGACAAGCTGCCCCCTAACCCATTTTATCCTCCAAGTAATCCGGAATTTTGTGATGACCTTTTTTACTATGGGAGTTTACTTTTAATAGTAATTTTAATAGGCAACTATTAGGCAGCAATAATAGATAAAAAATGGTTTGACGTCTACGATAAGATTACGTTATACTTACGCAAATTTTTGTGGCCCACTGAAACAGCTGGACTTGCACTAAGATATTTTCTGTTGCGCTACTATTATCTTTACAGGTGGATTATTTACACGTTCTCCACTTAGTTATATTACGGTTAATCATCGATATCTAGATTAGAAGCTTTGTCCTCGAGCGTACTTGTGATAACAAATCCAGAGCTACGTGCCCAATGCCACGTCGGTCGCGTAATAAACTCAGAAACATAATAATAACTAGCCATAGTAATGCAAATGACGTAAAATAGAACCGGCGTGGAATATACCTAAGCTAAATGTGTCAAATGCATGGTGCTTCAGAAGGCTTCAAGTTTGCGTGGTAAAAATGCTTTTCATCAGTCGAGCAATGAATCTGACGGGATTTCGCAATAAGTAAGGTCATTCCAGAAAAAAATGGTTTATATTTTACAGCACTCAGTTCATCCAATCATCATTGACTAGCGCGGCCTGTTGTAAAGCAAACATAGATATGGCTCAGAAGTATTGAAAAGCATAGTTGAAATACCACTATCGGTCATCCAAATGGTGACCGCAGCAAGATTTAATTAATACTAGCGACTCCCCGCGACATCGTTCGCGTAGCAGGCTCGGCCTTAGGCTTCGCCATGACCTCCCATCTTTGCTTTTTCTACCGACTTCCAAAAAGGAGGAGGTACTCAATTCGACTGTATTTTTTTTTAACTCATAACTTTCGATAGGGTGAACCGATTCACAAAATTCACAAAAAAACATACATTCAGTTCTGCAGAAGAAGCTAACAGAACATAGTTCCTCGCCATCTGCCAGGTAGAATTAAAACCTCATTCTGATTCATCTCACTTCAGCGCCAGAGCTACTCAAAATAGCTTGAGGATGATCCCGATATGGTTTTGAGTGTTGAGACAGACCACCTCTGATTCCCAGACTTACAATTAATGTTTTAGCACAGTACATAATCTCTTCTCTTACATTTTCAGCTTCAGCAAGAAGTTTAAATCTTCGAATGTGTATTTGACTTTATTTTCTTAGTTCAGTTTGCACACAGTTTTGAGTTGATGATGAATAGGCCTAACATGTATCCACACAACCCTCAAAGTTAGGGTCTTGTTATGATATACAATTCAACAGTCTTGTAACTATTTATGAAATATTTTATATCGGAATTTCTTTATTTTAACTCATGTTGATTCTATATTGCGATTTGTGTCTCGAGGTTTCTTACTTTTTAATTGTGAGTTTCCAAGTTGATTCCAATTTGCGACAGTAACTTCACAGTATTTGTTATGAGGTAGTAATGTGGAGAACAATGCGTTCTCTGAGAGTAGACTGTAAGTAGTAAATATTTAATATTCTGTGGTAGGTAAATGCGGGACTACCGTTTCGTGGAACTTTGTCACAGATGAACTGCTAGTTTATAACTGTTGATTCGTTGAACCCATAATATATCAAGGACCTTTGTTTATTGTAGGACCTTTGTGTATTGTAAACTGAGGCTAGCAACTCCGAATGCAATCAGTACTACCGACGGTAGTGTCGGTAACATAGAATATAGACTTCCCATGTCGATATCGGTCAATGTTCTACAATTTTATATGGTTTAAAGCCATGAAATCAGACCTAGCCTTAAACACTAGAGCGCTGTTAGACGCTAGCAAGAACGTACTATTTACAACTCTTTCTTTTAAATACTTGTTGAGGTCACCAACACCAGTTTTACCATTAAAATAAAGCCACACTTGGAGTGTGCCTGCTTGAAGGACGCTTGTTAACGTAATGGGACAACCAGCGTAAGCGGTTTATGACCTTTATTTATGACTTCCACATTGCAAAGAACAATACTCTTTTGAAAGCTGGACCTTTATTTACAATCTCCTATGAACTTGTAATGAAAAACATATTTTTATAAAAAGAACTCATGTTCTTTTTATAAAAATATGTTATATAAACGTCGATTTTGTTTTTTTTTTTATACTTCAAGGGTCTAGACGCGCTAGTATGCCTGTGGGCCTAGCACACGTAGTATCTTATAGTCTGTGCCTGACACGAATTACTGCGTTTGTGTAACGTAACGTATTGTTCATGTGAAATAGTGCAATAAGTATATCTAGCGGATTCTAGCGCAACCGGGACACAGATAGCTCATATTTTGTACACCATAGATAGAGTGACGCGTTGATGCACAGACCAATGTGGATATATTGGTCTGTGCGTTGACGCTTACGATCGAATACTTTTTTAGCGAATTGTTTGTGCTACGGTCTCTGGTGGCAAGCACTACTGCCTATGCCAGTCTGTTACCCAGAGCTTTGGATTGAAGTTTTGTGTCGCACTGCACTGCGCTCCGCACTAATTTCTTTCGCCTAGTAATATCACATGCTATTTAGTAAAATTGCACGATGCTTTCATAACGGGCACTTTGTATAGAGTCTTTTATTTACAGAATAAAGGTGCACGTAATATGGGTACAAGGTTTTTAAGCAAACTTAAGAAGTTCAAATTAAAACTAATCTAGAAGCACGATGGTGAGGGAAAAGTGTACCAAATGCTGGCAGCATTGCCTTTTTTGTTTATTTTACTCGTAATAGTAGATTAGTAGTCAAGGGCTGTAAGGCATCAATTTCAGCACGAGATATTTATAGTTCGAGGGTGAAATTGATGCTTACATTCGAGCTAACTACTCTGCTTTACATCTCCATTGTGAGGTAAGTAGAAAAAAACCGGCATTACATAAATAAAATTGATGACTATTATACTCATACGAAGACAAGGCTGAATAGCGAAGCGACCTCTTTTGTCATTGGGCTGAATGCATGATGTCTATTGCCAGTACAATGGTTAGATGTACGCGAACTTTTTGAAAAAGAGAAGTGTTTTTTTAATACTTACCGCCCTGGGGCTTTTCTAGCTACATTAATAAATAAATAAATAAATATTCCACAACTATCACACAACGCCGTCTAGTCCCAAGCTAAGCAGAGCTTGTGTTATGGGTACTAGACAACTGATAAACATACTTATATATTTCTAAATACATACATATTATAGATAAATTACACCCAGACACAGAACAAATGATCGTGCTCATTACACAAACATTTGTCCTGGGTGGGAATCGAACCCACGACCTCCGGCATAGCAGTCAGGGTCACTAACCACTAGAGTAACACCCTGGAGCGCTAATTGGTCACCTACAAGCCCCATTTGGGGGTAATAAGGGCCTACTTACCGAATATGAGAGATGTAAAAACATTTTATTTGATGCTCAGTCATAGAATAATTGCTGGTAATAATTTATTGTTATACACTTTTGTTTTCTATTCTTATCAACTTTTTATTTGTATTATAGCTGCTAAAAAAAACCATACGTGTTTTGGCCACTAACAGTGACCACTCTGGTCCCACATGGCTATAGTCCAATACTTCTTCCTATCTGAGTTCAGTTATCATTGTTGACACACGACACGTGTTTCAACAATGGAATCACAATGGACTAAAATATACCTACCTATAGTAATAAGTAGACTTTTTTACTGACTTGATAAGAAATAAACTACATCTCAGCACCTACATACCATTTTTAGGTCACGCAAAGCTCACGCGCAAATTACAAACACAGGCAATGTTCCGTTGATAAACAGTGGCGGTGATAAGGCGTGCGTTAATGAGGGGTCAAGGTACCGTACTACGGAATAACTCTACCACTTGCCAAAGCGATTGTAATCTAACATCTACTAATACTTATTCTGTGTATTGAAGTGAAAACTTCTTTAGTCGCGTGGAGAAGTTTTTGGGTGAACAAAATCATGGAACAAGCGTCATCTTCATCGGCTTTTTGGTGAAGAAAAATCAAGGAACACGTAACGCTGCGTCATAAATAATGTAGTTTTGAAGTGAAAATTTATTTAGGCGCGATAATGGTTTCCATGATTTCATATTGTCTTAAAAATAATTCGCGTACGTAACGCTTTTTAGGTAAAGAAAAATCAAAGAAACACGTTATCGTTACCGTCACCGAACGGTTTGTCATAGATAATGTAGTTTTGAAGTGAAAATTTATTTAGACGCGATAATGGTTTCCATGATTTCATATTGTTGTTGATTGTGTCTTAAAAATAATTCGCGTACATAACGCTTTTTAGGTGAAGAAAAATCAAAGAAACACGTCATCGTTACCGTCACCGAACGGTTTGTCATAGATAATTTAGTTTTGAAGTGAAAATTTATTTAGACGCGATAATGGTTTCCATGATTTCATATTGTTGTTGATTGTGTCTTAAAAATAATTAGCGAACGTAACGCTTTTTGGGTGAAGAAAAATCAAGAAAATCGCGTCATCGTTACCGTCACCAAACGGTTTGTCATAGATAATGTAGTTTTGAAGTGAAAATTTATTTAGACGCGATAATAGTTTCCATGATTTTATATTGTTGTTGATTGTGTCTTAAAAATAATTCGCGTACGTAACGCTTTTTAGGTGAAGAAAAATCAAAGAAACACGTCATCGTTACCGTCACCGAACGCTTTGTCATAGATAATTTAGTTTTGAAGTGAAAATTTATTTAGACGCGATAATGGTTTCCATGATTTCATATTGTTGTTGATTGTGTCTTAAAAATAATTAGCGAACGTAACGCTTTTTGAGTGAAGAAAAATCAAGAAAATCGCGTCATCGTTACCGTCACCGAACGGTTTGTCATAGATAATTTAGTTTTGAAGTGAAAATTTATTTAGACGCGATAATGGTTTCCATGATTTCATATTGTTGTTGATTGTGTCTTAAAAATAATTAGCGAACGTAACGCTTTTTGGGTGAAGTAAAATCAAGAAAATCGCGTCATCGTTACCGTCACCAAACGGTTTGTCATAGATAATGTAGTTTTGAAGTGAAAATTTATTTAGACGCGATAATAGTTTCCATGATTTTATATTGTTGTTGATTGTGTCTTAAAAATAATTCGCGTACGTAACGCTTTTTAGGTGAAGAAAAATCAAAGAAACACGTCATCGTTACCGTCACCGAACGCTTTGTCATAGATAATGTAGTTTTGAAGTGAAAATTTATTTAGACGCGATAATAGTTTCCATGATTTTATATTGTTGTTGATTGTGTCTTAAAAATAATTCGCGTACGTAACGCTTTTTAGGTGAAGAAAAATCAAAGAAACACGTCATCGTTACCGTCACCGAACGCTTTGTCATAGATAATGTAGTTTTGAAGTGAAAATTTATTTAGACGCGATAATGGTTTCCATGACTACCTACTGTTGTTGATTGTGTGTTAAAAATAATTCTAATAGTTATCCCCACAAACTATAAGATACTACGTTTTATCCCTTCTATCGCTATGTTCTATCGGCAGTCTCCAAAGACTGCCCACCATGTTTTTTTTTTATTCTGTGTTAATGGGCTAGTAGGAACTACGAGTAGAAAAAAATCCGAACGACTAGGATATTTTATTATTATTCAAGATTGTATACTCCATCGGCCTTGATAATAAGTGCAAGTTGAAAAATTGAATACCGACCTCCATTCAATTACTTTTGGTAAAAATCAGTTATTAGAGTGTAACTCAAAAACTACTGGACCGAATTTAATAAAATTTAAATGGGACCACACGGGAAGCACCAGCTTTAAAACAAAAAAAATGAGAATCGGTTCACCTATCGAAAGTTATGAGGTAACACACATAAAAAATACAGTCGAATTGAGTACCTCCTCCTTTTTTGGAAGTTGGTAGATAAAGGGGACTTACCATAATTTAAACTCGAGGCTATCTTTTAGTCCACGTTCAACCACACACATCGCAATTCTTGAAATCGGTGTATGATTTGTAAGAAAACTATTGTATTATTGGCCAAAAAAGAAGTTTACTGCGGCGCTATTTACTGACCAATTTTGAAACACACATTGGGTACCTGACTTTAAAGAAGAATTTCGATCGAATATGAGTATAGTTGATCAAGTAGTTTCCGAGATAATAGGTTGAGAAGTAGGTACAGCAAAAAATTGGCGCTGATAAAACTATGCGCTTGCGAGGTGTACTGTTTACAGAACTACAGTATTATATTATTTAGGAATCAATAGGTTCCATAGACCAGGAAACAAAGAACACGAGGAACCGCTAGTGTAGGTATTACTCAACAAACATGTTTAAATTTCCCAATTTAGATAATATTTTGCAATCTGCTCGTACTAAGTACGTCGGTAGCTACCTACCTCAGTTTTTCCTCTTTGTGGTCAAGTCGCGGAAATAGCACTAGTCTTTGATAACGGTTGTTTTTCATACACGTACACGATTTTACCGCATTTGATTTTGTTTGACCTTCAATATTGGCACATGTGATAAGATAATTTTGCACACAGAATGCTTGCCTACTTACATTATATATCCTACTTACTTACATACAAAGGTACTTACTATTTATGGCCCGTGACATGATTTACTGTTTACGGCTTTGAAAATTATTTTACCACAAAACGTTATAATTAATATTAATAAATAAATGAAACAGGCTCCAATAGCAAAAAGTGTGAAAAAACTTGTTGAAGTCGGACCATGATGGTTATATAGTTATATTGTGTGCATGGTACCGACTTCGACAAGTTATTTCACACTTTTTGGTTTCGTTTTTTGGTAAACCCTTTTTTCACCACATTAGTGACCCTTGCTACTTACGGGATCGATTGTCATTTACCGTCAATGATGATATCATCAAGATAGGCGTAACACTTTTCAGTTTTTGGAGTGTAACTCAAAAACTGCTTGACCGAATTTGATGAAAATTATATGGGACCACCTGGTAAGTACACTTTACCAAGAATTTTGACAACTGCTCCATAAATGGGCGAAAAATTGGCTAGCATAAATAAAAAAATACATGCAATTAAACGTTTAACATTCTCCATTTTTGAAGTCGGTTAAAAAAGAAGAAGGTTCTATGTTAGTTTTATTTTTTAAGTATGTATCTTCACAGATTTCTCCGTCAATAAGGATTTTGACATTTATTTCTTGGTTGAATAAGGCTCTAAGTTGGTAGCGGTTCACTTGTTCAATAAACTAAACTAGAGATACTATAATTTAATTATGGTAGTCCATATTCTGTTAACACTTAAGGCGCGGTCCAACCCCAATTTTAAAATAATTTACGATGCTTTACGTAAGGTTGAAAATAGCTTGTTAGATTGGACGATGTAATGCGAAAATGAGTTAATTTTGTACGTTTTCTTAATATTTTTCGATATATACTAACAGAATCGAAAAAACTGCTGGTTATAACTTTAGTACTATACGTTGGCTATGTATTACCTAAAAAAAAATATTATGTTATCGCTGAAAATTCTGAGAGTTTGGACATGAAAGTTTATTTTTGTGGACCTATTCAGGATTTTTTTCTGCAGAAAGTGAGTTATGTTTATAAATTCTATTCGGTTTTAACTCTTTTCCTATTCCTTTTCTAACCTTAATATTTTTTCATAATATATTATAGATCTGTTTCGTTACTAGGTGTTTAAAAATTCTGCTTTTTACTATTATCAGGATACGAGCGCGTCTTAAATCCAAATGCATGTAACACTAAAAAATAGGAGTATTCTTTTAAATTTTGGGTATTCTCGCGTTAGTTTAGCGAGCACACGTTACGTGACGACTAATCTGTCTATAATATACCCACAATTGAAGCGAAATTTCTAATTTGTGTAAGTGCTGCCGTTCGGAGGTGTTACGCTTATTTGGATTTTAACCTAAACATAATAAGAGTATAGTATGCCATAAATAAGAGAGTTTTAGTCTAAACTACCTAAGTAGACTCTAAAGTTTACATGATGCTTACAGAATCGACACCCCTATTTAATTTACTTACAATCATTTGAAAGCGTCTGAATTATGCTTAATAATACAAAAAGATGGTTGGATATGAGGATGAAATCATAGAATCAGCCTTAGAAACAGCACGTCAAGCAGATTCTTGTTTCTTATGTCACTCGACTACACGAATGATACACAACCAACCATAACTACAACCTACTTTCTTGTATTATAAAACGTTTACTAAATATCGTTTCCCGAATTTTAAGCAAATTTCATGCAGGAAATTCTCTCAAACCATGGTTTAAACGCTAGACTATTTTTAGTTTGATAATAAGGCTTCGGTTAAATTGCTAGGAAAGACAGTGGCAACCTTGAGAAACTCATTGTGCCGGAAAAGTAGACGGGAAAAGGCCTCGTGGTCGCAGCCCAATACGTTGGTCCGACCAGATCCGCACCGCGCTGGACTCTACTCTACGTTTCACAACGCCCTCCACGCCGCCAGAAACAGAAACAGATGGAGAACAATCATAAGACAGAAGGTGATTCCGAAGGGAGGTCACGACCCTCATCACTGAGGAATACGACGCAAGGAGGAGGAATAAAGCTAAGGATACGTTTAAAATCCCTATACGTGGCAATGTAATGCGCTCGTCTGTCTGAGTTATAAGATGTTTTAATGTCTAATTTTGCTGGAAACATTACCTTTCAACGAAAAACAGTAATGCACACTTATACTGCTGCACGGTTCATTAACCAAAATAATCACATTAATTATAAAAATTCTCATCATGAAAGCAATTCGTCACTGAACTAAAAAGCTGCTTAGACAGGTACCGTGGGTATATCCTTAATAATAAATTGGTCGTGCGTTAAACAAGCTTTCTGAATTTACAGCTGGTTAGTCACAACTTTCACATACAGATAGACAAGTAGATATCTATGTGATTTGCTAGCAATCATTGCTGTATCAATCATGATAATGTGTATTCTGTACCTTATTCTGTGGCGTGTGAATTTTTTTTGCTTCTCAATCACGCCAGAACGAATTTATATAGATGAGATTTGATATGTAGATAGATGAGGTGCTTAAATAATGGGGTACTATTCACTATCATCCATCACTACGCGGGTGAAACCTCGGCGCTAGTAATATCATCGTGCAGAATAAAAAACATGCAGAAACAATAAATGTTATCCTTTACGTTAAGGCTTTTATATAAAAATATATTAAGGAGCCAGTACATAAATCTGTTGTTTGTTACCTTTCATGACTAAACAGCTGTACGAATTATAATAATAATACTTTTATTGTGCAATAATATTAGTATGTTACCAAACTCAGTGGAACATTGCCTCCCATACTAGGTATGAACCTGTATCATAAGAGGCAGTGTCTTCCCATATTATTGTCTAAGATATATAAATATTTTTTGCGTTCTATATAAACAAAACAAAAAATAAGTATTTTGATGTATTTTTATTTTAGTGTTAAGAAGTAGGTACAGTAGGTATTATACAGGTTGTTTGGTAGAGGGACCGACATACCAAATGAGCGTGTTCGGGGGCCGATTTGGAGAATACAAGTTGGCCAAAAAAAAACTGCAGTATGCAGCTTGTTATATACATATATATATATATATATATATATAATATACGAATAATATTTTAAATAGTGACAACTATTTAAAACTATACCCATATCATACTAATATAATAAACGCGAAAGTTTGTATACATGGATGTATGGATGTGTGTTACTCGTTTACGCTTACCGCGGTGCGCAGCTTGTTTAAGACATATATTATCAAGTGACTTACGAGACGGTCACCTGCCGTGGGATTCTCTTATGATTCGTCGACGAGCTCACCGATGTCAGATACTTCACGAGATATCGCCCTTGTACATAAGGTTGCTTTTCCAACGTCTATTGTCATCTCGTCATTTGTTTCACGGATGTTGTCAAATAAGCAACGATGCTTGCTCTTAGAGAATCGCACGGCTGTTTAGTCGTGTGCGTAATGGTAAGCACCCTCGCCAATAAAAGCACTTGCCGTTCCAACCAGAGCTTTTGTGTAGCACTGGCGTAGCGAGTAAAAAACAAACATATAGGAGGTCTTTTTTTTGCAAGGTGAGTGAACAAGAACATACAGTCTACCTACTCCAAAATTATAATAAGTTGAGTGATAAATGCAAATATATTATATCAAATCATTGGGAAATATGAATAATTTGATAATAATAAATAATTGTTTGACTTAATTAAGGATGTACACTTTAATTATTCCATAAACGAATATGTATTTTAAGCGGTACCCGGTTAAATAATCTGTTTACTTGCCTATAACATGCAGTAAGGTATAATTTAACTTTGTAGGGTTAATTATATTATGCACTAGGCTATAATTTTATTATGCACGTGTGTGTAGCTCGGGTATGACCCTAAAATAGCTCGGTTTATGGACGGACAGACAGAAAAGTAAAGAAAAAAAGAACAACAGACCTTAAAGTGATGTAACAAGGCTCACTAAACAAGCAGGTCTCTTGACTATTTTGATATAGTGAAGTGATATCCGAGCGGCCAATGAGGGTTGCATGGTCATGTTTGACCAAAGCCTCTATAAACTAATAAAGACTAAAAGTGGAGATGGAATGTTAAGTGGATTACATAGCTAATACTTGTCCATACTAAAAGAAATAACTCTTTTCTACCTCTCAACATTGTCCGATTTCAGTGAAAGTTTTTTTCATGTAATAAACACATTGTATACTATGCCCATACGTTTTGATTTTTACAGTATTTTTTAAGTTCTAGAAGAGTAAATATATAGGTAGTACTTTGATTATTTGATTATCCCTTCACAGGACGCGAAAAGCACTACAAAAATGTTTGATAAATAAATTGATTTAGAAGGTACAACCAACATCAAACAAGTTAACTATTTAGGTACATACGGTAATTCGAGTGCATTCAGCCGATTCAAGTGGCAGTGTCTGAGGTTTCGGATTATGTTTCAGGCCCGAGTCACGTATGCCATTGCAATTGCAGAGCATAAGCTAAAAGTGGAAGTACAGTCGCGAACATAAGTCCAAAAGCAGGAATTACTTTAGGAATTACAAAAACATAACATGTCAATAATGTTGCATTACTACCTGAATTGAATCGCTTGTATATAGGACTTTGTCTCTTAAATCAGAGAAAACAACTTATTTTTTAACTAGCTGACCTGCTAAAGGCTTCGTCCATATCACCTTCTTCAGTGTGAAATTTCCAGAAATCTTTCCTTAGTAGATGCTGTCAACATAAATGGCTAAATATAATTATGTCCTACTAATATTATAAACGCGAAAGTTTGTGAGTAGGATGTGTGGATCTTTGTTACTTATTAACGCACAAACGGCGGAGGCAATTTTGATGTAATTTGGTATGGAGGTAGATGAAGCGCTGGTTTAACACATAGGATACTTTCATCATCATCATCATGCGGGTGAAAAAGCGTTATATGCTTGGGCACAGCATAGACAAAATAATAAGATCTCCGCCTAGGTCAAGATCGTAATGATGACAGTTCTGTCAGTTTCTGATAGCTTAGTCAAAAGCCAAGTCAATTTGACAGCTCGATCGATACACTAGATGTGGTCTGTGGCGTCCGTGAAGGTTGATGAAATGTAATGACAGTTTTTTTTCCATAGTGATTAATTATTTATTTGTATGTACGTAAGTCCTGCATTTTATTATTAATGTTTGTTAATTGATATACTAAGTATTTCATTTACTCATATAATACTATTATAGCAATTGCGTTTGACCATGTACATATTTTATGACTTTTTGGTATATAGGTAGATATTGCCTTGGAGAAGAAATAAGCTGCTAATCCTGTGCAGACGTAGTCACAGGCACCAGCTAGTGTAAAATATGTATGTAATAGATATATTTAAAGATAAAACTAACCTGTTCGTGGTATGATTCGCGTGGCCTTATACTACGGTCCAAAAAATGCAACGCAGTGGATTAATGTGTAAACGATACTGCGACAGAGAACACACTCCTCTAGGTACATGCTATTGCACTTTTGTAGATGAATGTACTTATACATACTTACGATAATTAATACGTAGGATATGTAATTATTTGTGGTTTTGCTATGACGTAATAGAACTGCTTCGCTGCTTAGACATTATGCATGCAAAGAAGTTTATCCAGTGCAATAGGTCGATGATCTAAAGTCAAGAGAGAGACCAGTGAAAGATTGAGAAGTAGGTGGGTGGGTACAGTAAATTAATTGCGCTTAAAAACTAAGGTTGTAAGTGTAATAATATATATATATATATAGGATACCTTTTCTCCTTAGTTTTTAAGCGCAATTACTAAAAAAAAATTACTGTACCCACCCACCTACTTCTCAATCTTTCACTGGTCTCTCATATATATAACAATGGCAGACCGGTTGGCGCAGTCGAAAGACCTCTGCCTTCTGAGCCGCAGATCCCGAGTTCGATTCCCGGACAGTTTAAACATTTGTGTCCATATCTGTTTGATCTGTGGCCTGTTGTTTATATGTTAATATTAGTCATCAGATTACCTGGTTTTTGTTGTTGTTATTCTTAAGAGTTTATACTAAATACCAACTTAGCTATTTAAAAATAAGTTGTCAGATTTTTTCACCACTATATCTAGTTTTTTTAGCCAAGTTCATGTTCCTAGGTCAACAGGTAATAAAGGTACCTGCACTACTATAACTATGTACTTATCAGTAGTAGTTATAGTTTACTAGCGACTGCCCGAGACTTTGTTCGCGTAGTAGGCTCGGCCTTCGGCCTCGCCGTGACCTGCCGTATTTTCTTGGGTTTTCTTTCATAAGAACCTTATCCTAACAATAATTAACATAACAAAAAATAATTCGAGATTGTTCCATCCGTTCTCAAGTTATAGCGTGACCAAGAAAAATAGGGGTTCATTTTTATATTATAGACTAGTGACTGCCAGCCACTTCGCGTAGTAGGCTCGGCCTTCGGCCTTGCTATAACCTGCCACCTTTCCTTTTTTTATGTAAGAACCTTCGACGAAATATTAGAAAACATAAAAAAAAGATTAATAAAATCATCAGAATCAGTAAACCCGTTCTCAAGTTATAGCGTGACCAAGAGAAAAGGGTTTAATTTTTACACCTATCTATATAGGTACCTACCTAGATAGATATAATAAAAATTGAAAGTGTAAAAATACGCGAAATATCTAAATGGGCGATGGATAAAAAAGAAATATTCGATTGATTCTATTTCGATTGAGTTGACTTAGAAAATTGATTTTTACAGCTTTAAGAACCTCAGACAAGGTCTAAGGTATACCTACTGAACCCTGTAAAAATCAAAAATAAGTATGAAGTATTTGGTACTTAGTAATCTTATCCTGATAGTTTAAAAAAAAATGCTTTTGACCTTATATGGACAGATGGACGGACAACGAGTGATACTATATATTATGGGTAGGGTACTTTTTCTTCTTAAGGTACAAGCACCTTATGAAAGGGTAGACTAGGTACCTACCTATACCTACCTACATTCTACTCGGTGTGAATTGCGCCAGGAACCACTTTTAAATAGGAACACCTCTTTGTTCATTACCAAATTAATATCATTATAATCAACTAACAATCACACGGGACATATTATTTAATAATATTTAATATTAAGTTAATTGTAAAGGTAATAGTTATCCTGAAAACTACTCACGCAGGTAGGAAGCGTCTATCTACTTATGTTGCCATATATACTTACAATGTATTTACCTTAATGTGGGTCATACAACCAAAGCCACTTGAAATAATAACACCTGTCACATTATTATTTTATCTACCGCTGTTTTGAAATATCTCAATTACCATAATGCCATAATAATGAAATGGCATCCACAAATATAATAAGTAGGTAGTAAATTACCAACCAACTTACCAACTAGTTGTAACGACAGGTTTGGTAATAGTTAATGGTTGATATTTCACAAAATTGTGTGGGTTAACAACGCATTTGCTCAGTGCATTTGGCTTAAGGCAAAGTAGCTATTTCGTAAACTAATCAGCATAACCTCACAGTTTATTATATGACCTTTTGGAATTACGCACACGAAGCAGTCTACCCACTACTCGCCATCTAACTTGTGATAAAAATAAAAGACGAAAAATAAAAGATGCCTTACAAAAAAAAAAACAAAAAAGGCGCGGAGCGAATGCGATACAAAAAAGTCTGTAATTGCAAGTTACGAAACACGAAACTTTTTACTTACCATAAACGTTATGTAGGTGAAGCCGCAACAGAATTCACGTTCAGACAAACAAGGGCCATTCTGATACAGGATTACCAGTTCAGAGCTTTGTTTAATTCATCACTAAATCCAAACAAGGCAAGTAACTTGTCCCGGTACACTGTTTGTTATTATTTGTTGACACAGAACGAGGTTATTGCAGTGCTAACATCTGGACTTCACTTCAGAGAGATTTCACTAGCTATTATAAACTGGCTTGTTTAATGTTTTACATTTTATCACTGGTGTATTCACAGAGTCGAATGTTTGGGACGAAGTTTGAAACACTTGCAGGTATACGAGCAGACGAAGAGGCAAGTGGCTGTGTACGAAAGGAAAAAAAAACAAAAGTTCTCCACGCGCGCACACAACCTTCGCGAGCGAGGCAACGTAACAGTGTGAGTGAATGGGCCCAAGTCGACACAACAATCTACGGTGCACGCACGCACTCCCAGCGTTGAGATAAGATTGCCAGGCATCCACTGGAAATAGATCTTATCATAATTACTTAATCACCAGCAAAAATGTACTTGATTGAGAAACTGATACTGATTACACTTATCATTACCTTTTACTGTAATCTGAAAGTATATATATATATATAATATCTGAAAGTAGAATTACTTAAGTACTTTTACTAAATATCATAAAACCAAAAACCTCCATAGGCTTTTCTTGACAATTAACCAATAAGCGAGTGTGTTTATCAGTGTTACAACTTATGTTTTTTCATGATTTAATACGATTAGTAGCGTATTAAATGTATTTAGTAATACCAGTCAGATTCTAAATTAATTGGAGAAGTTTACGGTACCTACCTAAGTACCAAGACCTAAGACTCCAACAGATTCTTAAATAATAATTATCAAACTACGAGTATTTTAGATATTCTTGTTTTTAAAAATTAAGCCAAACTAAATAACGAGGGTTAATTTTTTTCCTTAATATGATTTTTCAAGCACCAACGCCAGTTTAGTGGATTCAAACTGTGCAATTTTAAAGAGAAAAACACACTTCCTCGGATGGGATTCAAACCAGTGTCTTCCGACAATCCATGTCAGACGACATGACTGCTAGGCCACCGAGGCAAACCGTCCGAGTATCGAATTTTTACTTTACTTAATTTTAACCCTCGCTGTGTGTTTTTCTCTCTAAAATTTCATAAAAGGTTTACAAATTTGCTGAAAAATTCATGGAAAGAAAACGTTTGATATCCATTTTCGGTACGATTCCACATAAAAAATATTAGCATATTTTAATAAATGTAATAACACCTCTATGTTTTAACAAAAACACAGCAACGCGAGGTAAAACTTTGATACTGGCAGCACAAAGCTTCGATGTTGTCGTTCCCCGCCAAGAAGTTAACCGTGTACGTACACGGTATCTCACAAACACATTCAAACTCCAGCATGTGATTGGATAAGAAGTTGTCGAGCGCTACCTCCGCCCGCGCACCAACGTCCTTGCGGCCAGCGACCGAGCCTTGCTCGAAGCTTTGGTTACAATAAAGTTAACTACGGACCCGGGAACTGTTACCTAAACTGTGCTTGTGGTTAACTTGCCTGAGTTTCATTACAGTAACAAACATTACTGGCACCGTGTTTACTTCTGGCAAGAGATGAGCTTAGATAATGTCAATTACGTACAACCATATAATCTATATGTACGTACTTACAATCTATCTTCGAATGTCAAGTAATTCTGTACAAATAAGTCATCATACATTTTTCAAGATGCGTTGCCGTGTCTGGCTGGGTTAGTAATAAAATTTAAAAAAGTCAGTCATATCATATCTTTAATCTAGTCAGTGATAAGAATGGCATGTCGCTCACCTGATGGTAAGCGTGACCCCAGTTATTTTACTTGATACAGTGCTCCTCAAAGTGCTTTCGCGCTCAGAATGTTCTTTAAGCTTACACAGTGGACCTGTTCTCTAAGATGTAAGCTTAGCCAACAGGTCACACTATCCAGGAATAGAGTTTTGAATAAGTATAGTTTTCTACCGACTTCCAAGGAGGAGGTACTCAATTCGACTGTATGTTTTTTTTATGTTTGTTACCTCATAACTTTCGACTGGGAAAACCGATTCTCAAAAGAGTCTAACAAAGGTAAGTATTAAGTAGGTACATGTTTAAGTTTTCGACAGAATCTTCCTCGTTCCTTAAACTAAATATGAAACTCAGAACCTTTCTCTCTATTTCTCCGTTTTTTGAAGGAGGTTCTGTATATTTTAACCTTCGTCAATCATCATTCTCGACAGCCGTATCTTACCACCGCTAAAGATATGCCTATCCTAGCCATAGATAGCAACGCACCCGATGTTTAGTTTCGCATTAAATTGATGGCTGCTACTTTTCAACTTGTTGTCACTTCACGTGGCTAGAGGGGGTGTTGCGCTAATTTTAGCAATAAAATCATATTATTAAATCTTTGTTGGCAAATAAAATTAGATAGATAGATAACACTTTATTGAGATACCACATTTATGACTTAAAATAAGATAAAACAATGTTAAAACCTAGGTGTAACAATGGGCGGTCTTATCGCTCAGAGCGAACCCTTCTAGACAGCCCATAGCTAAACCAATTTATAATCTCGTTTTGTTTCGTTATAAATAACTGTTTTGCAAAGGGCAGTGTCTTCCCAATAATGCGCGTGCAGTTAAATAATAATAAAAACAATATTAGCAACACCTACGCGGTTTTTACTCTTAAAAGTAAGTCTCTTAAGTCGGTTGAAGAACTTTTAATTAATTTCACGTCCTATAAGTGTGATTTTGGGTTAACGCATGCGGGGCCTGAAGCTTCGGGAAATACCTCTTGCCTAGGTTTTACAGCCTTTTTATTTTACGCTTCGTTCCGTTCTTTGGTCTTCTTACCAGATCCGCTCGCCCTGGAGATATCGCTGTTCTAGAACAGACCACATTTTTATGAAGAATTTTTCTCGTAGTCCACAAAACATACCTAGGGGCTTATTTATTTAAACTAATTAATTATACTATAGTCTATAATTAATAAGTTTAAATAAAAAAGCCACTATGGTTTCGAAACTTTATCGTACATGTATAGTACACTTGGATTTCGTAGCTTGATATTAAACCTTTTCTTGAACTATTATTTTTGTGTCTTGACTATGCTATTCGCTTTCATATTAATTGATAAGCTAGCAGCGTTGTATAGACAACGGGTCACATAATTATTGTTTATTATTACAATGCTGCACAATTTTACTTTTACCATCTTCCACGCTCTTAGCTCCTATACACAAAGACCCTGTCTATTCGGTCAGTTTCCAGTTGTAAAACATGGAAAACTTAATAAGAACAATAAGACAATAAGGATACTTAAAATCACGGTATTTGTAAGGGTTTTTTTTATTTAAAAAATCCACAGCCCTATATAATCCAATTGCTTCAATTGAATTTTCTTTGGCGTCAAAACAGACCTCATACATTGAAATTTATAGAAAGAAAAATTCATATCCTCGGACGGGATTCGAACCCGCGTCTTCTGACTCTCCGTGTCAGACGTCATTGACCAACTAGGCCACTGAGGTTCGGGTCCAAGCATCGAATTTTAACTCCCTAAGTCTTTCTAAGTTCTCTTTAAAACCGTCTTACGGGGACGGTTAAAGTCAGTTCAGTTTTTTATATATATGGCTTTTGCGGGGTTGTGCAATTTCGCCAATGTCGAGAAGAGAATTTTTCGGTTGGATAGTACTGTCAAATCTGTTTCGAATCCCATCCGAGGATGTGAATTTATCCCTCTATAAATTTCAATGTTTGAGATCGCTAAAGCAGGCGTTAGTGTTTTAAAAAAGTAATACTATAAAAACAGACCTCATGGCCCTAAATAATAACTGGCCACATTACAGCCTCATACGGCACATAAAAACATTCCAAATTATTATGATGATAATTATGTCACGAGCTGACACTTCAACAAGCAAATTGTTACAGTGGGTGGTATGTGTAGGGCTGCCTAACGCTTTTTTATACTACGTACCATAACATAATTATTACGGTAAGTCAAACACTATCATTCCCATGCATGTACAGAATTGTTTATCACGCGTTATAAATGCGAAAGTTTGTGGAGATTAAGTTTGTGGATGTCTGTTACTTCTTTACCATGAAACGGATCAACGGAGTTGGGTGTTTTTTAGAGAAACGGGAATCTCTCACGTAAACAAGTCAGATCAGTTTCAACCACATCCGGTGGTCTTTATCAAGGAGAATGCAGTGAGCCTAGCATGAATAACTGCGCAAGTGTAACGTAACGTGTCATTCACGTGAAACAGTACAAACTGCCATGTATCTAGGGCAATCGCGACACAGATTACTCATAGTTTGTACGCGTGGCGCGTTGACGCTTACGATACAAATACTTTTTCGCAAATTGTTTGTGCTACGCTACGGCCTCAAAACGCTCGCGGTTGCGTCGCGCCTCGCACTGAGGCAAAAATGTGATTATATGATAAGGCAACGCATAAAAATGTGTATAAACCACGTCAGTTTTTATAGTAGGATTTGAGTGAAGTTAGTAGTTAACAATAGTACTAGTTAATTCTACGGGCAGCTCGCGGAGGATCTACTAGTGCTATTCATTCCAACTGAAATTTCTCCTCTCGCTGTTTCAGAACATCTTTGTTGTTGTAAAACGTATGAGTGCCAACCCTACACACTAAGAAAATCATATATACAATATAAAAACATTATAACCTACGCAACAAATACCTGCAAATATGTAAATTATCGTAACTTCGGCCTCGAAGCTCACTTTATTTGATACTTAGGTACATTAACGTTTTATATTATATCTTCGAAAGGACATGCATAAGCCTGGTTTTGACTGTAGCAAGTAAAAGTAAAATTACTGGACGAAACAGTTTAAGTTCTGGGTGACACTATAGTTGTCATAGGTAAGCGTATAACTTACCAGGCGCACAACTTACCCGTATCGTTACCACTTTACTAGAACGTGACTTGGACAGGGCTTAGACCTAATAGTAGCCTTATTTTTGTGATTGTGACTTGATTGATATCACCACAATAATATACATATTATATTCTACTAGCTGCTCTCCGCGGTTTCACCCGCGCGGTGATGGATGATGATAATGAATCTTATATAGCCTATGTTACTCACGGTGAATGTAGCTTTCCAATGGTGAAAGAATTTTTGAAATCGGTCCAGTACTTTTTGAGCCAATTCGTTACAAACATACATACACATCTTTCCTCTTTATAATAATATAGTGTATTATTTATAGTATGATTACAATAATTATTATATCAGCTACCTATTAGATACGGTTTGCACTATCTAGTCTGACATACAGACAGACAAACAGACGAACATAGCCTTAGTTGTATGGTATGCTGTAGTATCTTGCAGAACTATAAATAAGTTTAAAATTAACATTTTTATTAAAAATAAAGACGATAATGATGTAGATAATGTACTAAAAGTTAAACAATAGTTCGGTAGGTCCTAGGTACTCGTAACAGTAAAGTTTTGTTTTACCTACTATATTTTGAAATTAAGTAAAGGTTTGAATTTTTATACTAACCCCTTTATTTATAAACGTCAAAATAAGGTTCTTCACAGTTCATACCTTCGTTCAGGTACATAGCCTTCATTCTTTTAGTTTTTTTGCAATATGACACTACTAAAATAATTTATCTTTACATAAAAAATTATATGGCTACTTCCGATCTGACACAAAATCAATCTGACATGGAATTATTTATCTATTATCGACAGATAAGTTATCAAGGCTCTTGAGCTATAATTTGCTTAAGTATCTATCAACCATGTGCAAACATGTATTTTCCAGTATCTGTTAAATTTACATAATGCTTATAAGTATATTTTACCGAACCGAGTGAAAACTTTGGTTGGTATTGCAACTGACAGTGAAAACAACGTTTCCACCTCATTAATAATAGGTATAAACGCTAGTTTTATTAGTATTACGTAGTATTTGGCTATCAGATCCGGCTCGAAGGATCAAATTTAGTTTCGAAGTAAAAAAATAGTTATTGTTTTTATTAAATAATTCATTTCAATCACTGAAAGTAAATACTACTAGTCTTTTTATGTTTTTCAAATGTGTTCGCATGTCACTTTGGTAATATGTATATTTATTTTATTTGAATACCAACTAAACATTATGGAGTAAGAAGCACCTGGTCCCGTGATTAGGCTCTTAAAAGACTGTATTATAAGTTTGACAGGCCTATTTTGCCAATGTATCAAATAAATACACATACCGTATATAGATATTATTCTTCTTAGGTAAAATAGAGCTTGTTTTATTTATTACCCAATGATGATGAAAGTCGTCCTATAATCGTATAACTCATAATCAGCTTAATACACGTGGGATTTATACTATAGAAGTATATGTTTCTGATACAACGCAACTATAATAGGATCCAACAAACACTTTTTTTACGTATAAGCGTATAACAGAGTAGTTTTATTAAGAACGGAAATCCGGACGGCTTATCAAGCAGCTTTACGTTAGCTTTGACGGATATTTGCCAGTCAATACGTAACAGCAACTAATAAGTAGTTGTAGGTACTGTTACATAGGTTGCAACCAATGATGTGATAAACGGAGGTAGATACGCCTTACTGCACTCGGCTTGGCGATATCAACACAAGCGAATTGTCTTGATTAAACTTAGTTCCAGCCTGTCTGGCACTGGCGCAGCGCGTATTTAGGAAAAAATGTCTTGTGTGTTCAGCAACTGCAGAACATATACTGGGATGAGTGTAAAAAAACAAGAATTATGTATCTTTTCATTTGTAAGTATTTTTTTTCTATGTTATCTATCGAAATGGAATATCAATAATTGTATATTAATTTAAATTAACTTCTGCGACGTTGCCGCTTCGCCAACCACGCGACAAGTAGCGAGCGAGAGAGAGAACGAGGCTGTCATTGTCGGTCGAATGGTCGGCCACAGGCGAACTTTGTTAATATATTGATCCCTTTCAGACACCTAGGATTCATATATCTTCGTGTTCTCTTAATATTGTCAGTGGAGTTACTGTCGCTATGTGAGTTGTGTACTATAGCTATAGGTAGATATAGCATAATATTTAAAACGTCTCTATAGTTCATCTCATTGGTAATAACAGTCTTCTTCTTCTTCTTCTTCTTATGTGGCTTTTTAACGTGGAAAGACGTTACTCTGCCAGTGTCATGTTTTGGCGGATATTTTGCCCTTGTACTCCCCCAACCCTGAAGGAGATTACAACAGTCAAAATAACACTGCTTTTCAGAGGGTGACAAAAATCAAAATGTCCAATTCGGTATGTAAAGTTTTTTTTTGGTATTTTTTTTATATTTTTATTTCGTAGATTAGGTCATTATAAGAAACTAATTTCAATATTTTTGTTTTATATTCAGTAGTTATTTTATAATATTTTTTTGAAATTTTGAATCCTATGACGTCACTTTTTTGCACAAATATGTAGTTGCGTTGAGGAGCCAAGAAAAGCACGCGAGTAAAAAAAAAGAAACTAGAATTTACTTTGACACTTGACAGTGACACCTACTAATTCGTAAGTCTCTATTCAATCAAAACAAAAGTGCAAAAAAGTGACGTCATTTAGAGGTCAATGAAAGTCGAATTATTTCATCGTTTTTTGTTAAAATAAATGGCATCTTATCGTTTTAAAAGGTCAGAGTAGAAAAATAAGGGTTTGTAACATAAAATCTCGAAATGGTTTCGGAATTGGCATAGGTTAATTTTTTTTAGCATACCGAATTATGTCAGAAAAAGGGACTTGTAGCAGTATCACGTATGAGATGCCAGAATGAATAAAAATGACGTATACCTACTCCGTCGATTTCAAAATCTGATGACGCTGATGTTGTTAGTTTAATGTGGAATCTATTCGTACCCATTTAGGTCTAATACATTGATTGCTGCAGTGTTTTGATCCCAGAACGATAAGAACTAGTATTTAATAGATTTTTGCACCACGCAATAAATTTTATCAGTCTGTAGGTGAGGATGGCAAGTCAGGAAAATTTGGTTTAGTTTCAGTCGAACTTATCCGAGGCGAACTTATCCCTTTTTATATATCTCTTCGGCATTGCATAATACGAGTACGAACACAGAGGGCAAACGGGTATCGGTTGTTAGGTGAAAAATTTATTACCATTCTTTTTTTCTAATTGGAATTATAGGTAAATCTTTCACATAGGTAATAATTATTTATTTCCTCAATATACACTGTCACTGTCACAGTGTAGTCAACACTGATACTAAGAAAAATACCTAGATCTTTTGTCCATTGTCCGGACCGCTGTTGATATCAATAACAAAGTAATCAATAACAATAATAATTATTATAATAATGTATTTACACTCATCATTCGTCGGCGTTTTGTATGTTTGCATAAACAAAACAGTCATTATTATAATTAAGTAATACACAGTGCAATTTACGCCCTGTCAAGGCTGCGATAAAGGTCAGTTTAAACATGTTCATTTTAATGTAATAATTATTTTTTATTGATATTGTTTATGATAGGTGGTTTGAAAATATTATAAAGGACTTTATTACTGGTTGCAGCTGCGTTTTCTATCGCGCGATGACAACTTATGATTTATAATGAGTAGGTATATTAGATACGTATTCCAGAAGAACTCTCTGTTGTCAGTCTAAACTTGAGTACAGATTTAGGTATTTTATTATGACAGAATAAACTATTTATATTGGGCAAAGAATAAACTTAAGTCGATATTCTCGATGATCATCTTTCTAGAATACTTACCTCCAGTTTCTGGAACGTTGGCCGCTGATTGGTCACATATCGCGTCATTGAATACCATTGGCCAATGAGCGTTTAGTATTTAGTTGGTCAACTAAACAAGAGTTTGACAAATGTTCCAGAAACTGGGGGCTAGTATCTGTTCTAGGATTATAATTTATTAATAATGTATAAAATTTTATAGATATCTTTAAGTCATTTGTGAATAAAGAGACACCTACTTTCAAGTTTATAAAATATGTAGGTCAGATTTATATTTAAATCCTATTATCGAAGCAAAGCAGAAGATTAGTAAAATAAATAGTTTTCATACAAGGGAGTATTTTCTCTTAATATTGCCTCAAGTTTCTTTATCCAAATCAAGCCGTAGAAATGAAAAGAAGAGTATTAGAGCAGTTATTAGTAGGAAAATTCTAGTTTTCGTATCAAATGTTTTCATCAAATCAAATTGGGCTCTTTATATTCCCTTTTTACAAAACGCAGATCAAGTTTTTATATATTTGTGTATAGAAAACATAAATCAACAACCAAACTGCAAACTGTAACCGTTACAAAATAAGCATCCTACTATTCTACTCGCAGCCATCGTCACTTGTTTCTAAAAAAACAAGTGAAATAAAGCAGGTTCGTTTTACGTTATCTCTTATCTCAGATCCGTAGTCCATGGTACACACAGATCATGGGTACACATTCGGAGAGCAAGGTCTTAACCACATCTTCTGATAAGCTTAGTGTTGATATGAATAGTTTTTTCCCCGGACATTCATTTAAATCTGCAGGTTCTTACTCCGAAAATTTTATTGTTTATTAAGAACTATATTAATGACAACATGAAAGAAGTAAAGTGTAAAAAATATACAATCTCTTGCTGCATCCCAAATGGTACCTTTGATACCATAAACTGACTAATATATTTTTGTATTGATATTTTCGTGAGTTTGAAATAGTACGTTGAAATAGAAAGATTTACATAGTTGAAAAGTATGGATTTTGACATTTATTTCATCATCATTATCTCAGCCGTAGGACGTCCACTCCTGAACCTACACCACCTAAGCCTCCCACAGAAATTTCCAAAAGGACTGGTTGGAAGCGGGCTGCATCCAACGTCTTGCTGCCTTTGTCAAGTCGTCAGTCTACCTTGTCGGTGGACGACCTATGCTGCGCTTGCTGCCGGTCCGTGGTCTCCACTCCAGAACATTCCGACCCCATCGACCATCTGTTCTGCGTGCTATGTGCCCTACCCACTGCCACTTTGACTGGCTAATCTTCTGGGTTATGTAGGTGACTTTCGTTGTTCTACGGATCTCCTTATTTCTGATTCGATCACGTAGAAAAACCACGAGCCCTTTCCATAGCACGCTGTGCGACTTTGAACTTGCTTATGAGGCCCATATTAAGAGACCACGTTTCAGTGCCGTAAATGTCATCACTGGTAACACATATAATCACCATATCCATTACTATTGCACTGTTTTTATTTATAGTCTGTTGTAGTCCCACATTTCTGAAAGATTTCATGGACACATTACAATAGTGATACAAGATATAGAAGTAATCTGACTCCGATTTGTTACGCTTTGTCTCTCGTGCTGTCCTTGATCGTGGTTTAGATTCGTCGCGCGTTTGGTTTGGTTTCGAACATTTACATATTCTTTTTGTTTTGGTAGCGTATAGTTACATCATACGTACACGCCGTATTGCCTTACGGAGCTAGTTCGTTGAGTCGTAACGCAAAAAAATATCTTGATATATGATTTTTAAAGTTCAAATTTCGACTATACCTTTAAATTGGGATGCAACTAATATTAAAAAGATAGCAGCATCAGTAGTAAGATGCTGCATGATATAACATGAGCTAATGGGACAAAAGAGCATGCGATTCTTTTCGAATTTATTCGAAATTTGTAACCGTTTTGACAGATTAGAACTACCTACAATAGAAACTTCAACTTCTTTAAATGATCACTTCCGCCTGAATCACTTTTTTAAATAGTCACTTCTACAAACGTATAATATTAACATATCGCCCGTACCTATGTATATTCATCAAAAAGTGGTCAATTCGGAAAGTTATCAATTCAAGATTCAAGATGTCGTCAATTCAAGAAGTGGTCAGTTGAAGAAGTGTTACTTTCAATAGTTTGGCAAATAAATAAGTGGTAGTTTCTAATTGTTGTCATTTCTAATTGTGGTCCTAATCTGTCAAAATATTTGACTGACAATTCGACATAAGTTTTTCTTATAACCCTCACACAAATGTTTTCAAATTGTATCTCGATTAATAAAACTGCATTCAAGATTTGATTTTCTTCTTTAAAAGTTATATTAACAGAGTTTATATTATATAATTTGTATAGAATCTTTTACATTATAGTATAGATGCCAATGAAATGTTTTATACTAACTTACAACTGCTTCTAACAATTCCTACGTCTTGAAACATGTGCATAGAACATTATTTGAATAAGCAAAGCTTTTTCGAGTTTTAGGAATTTTTGTAGAAGGTATACTTTTTTGTAAATACCCTGAAACCAGAGGTACAAAAAAGCTAAGAATATTTTATAATTTTGATGGTATGCAGCATCTTTGAAGACAGCTGCAGTATTTAATGATGATCTCCATGATATAATGCAAAATGCGAATATGTATCTTTATCAGTATTTTTATGCAGCAAGAACTCGTCAGTCGTGACCGAGTGAAGTTGGCACCAACTTTAAATCAAAACATAGCAATGCTTGTTAAGAGAACGTGAAACTACGGTGTGACAGAACAACTATTAAGATATTATTAAAACTTACGTTCATTATAATTTAATTAAACGCACTGCAATCAAGATCTTGAAGGTTTCCTTTTATTCACACCGCGTAAGTCTCACATTCATCCAGTTATTACAAAAACAATTATGATATTTCAAAATCGGTATGCCCACTTCTGATATGCCCACATCTAGCCCTCCGATGCAATAGAAGATGATCAACATGACGTAAAACCTACTGGGAGACAAGACTTATGCACATCATCGACTTCCACTGTTCCCCAGTAGCTTTGGCGTTACTGGAGACAACGCATATAGCAATAGATTACTCTATCTTGTCACTGACGTCGCCCCAAATAATACTAGCCGAAAAGTGCCTCTGTTCCAGATCGCTCGATCCAAAAATTGTACCATAACGGAACTCTGAGTTCGCGTGGGCAGCCCTCTGTGTACAACATTCAACATTATTGTAAAGGGCCTGCTTGTTCGTCTCCTCTTTATCTCATCTGTACCTATTATATCATGGAGAATCGGATACCCATTTGTTTATACATATCTATGAGTACAATCTTTATAGAAACTTTGAATAAAAAGTAACTTCCAGATCACTATTTATGGCAATACTCTTTAGTAACTACATTGTTATTTGGTTCGAGAAGGTAGTTTACTTTCGTATTGGGTGCGTTGTGTGTTTAAATTTAAAGAAAATAAATCAAAACCTGTCGGATATAATTTTGTTTACTAAAATTCTAGTCGTATCTGATTTATTATTATTATTGATTACTGATACGTCGTAAGAATACACTATAAAATAAGCGTAAAAATGACTTATATTTTAAATATCAGAGAGTAACGTTTGATATGGATGTATGGATAGAAAGAAGCATGCTAAATGCAAAAAAAAAACAAAATACAACTGTAAAGACAAACAACAATAATGGAAGCTGTTGCATAAATAATTTGGAAACAGAAATGGAGGTGGGCTGGTACACTTTACGCGGATCTGATAAGTGGAGCAGACCTATTTATAAATTGGTTTTCCAGAGATCGAAAAGAAAACGAGGAAGACTATTCAGAAGGTGGGAAGATGATATTAAGATTGCGGCGGGACCGCTATAGTCCTGGATAGCACGAAGCCGAGAAGACTGGAAAAAGTTGGAAGCTTTTGTCCAAATGGGGCAAACGGATAGTGAAAAATTGTTTTGTCAGAATTTATGAATTAGGTACCTAGTTAATCTAAATAAAGAGCTATTAGTAGACCGTTTGATTTATATAAAATACTAGTTACGCCCCACGGTTACACTCGCGTGGTGATGGAAGATGATAATGATGAAAAGTATCCTGTGTTTATCCAGCGCCTGATCTATCTCCACATTAAATTTCACTAATAGTTGGTCCAGCCGTTGAGCGTGAAGAAGTAACAAACGTACAAATACACTCATAAACTTTTGCCTTTATAGTGTTAGTGTGATATATATGTATATTGTTTATAAGTATATACATATACTGACTCATAAAATTAAACACAAAATATGATTTCTCTAGATCCAAATGTCGCGGCAGATACGAGTACTTAAAATTAAAAATAACATGTATATAATAGCGGGGGCGTGCGATTCCGATCGCATTTATTATTATATCTATATTTAGGATACCTATTTATATACCATATAAGGTTGTGTTATTTCAAGACCTAAGTGCCTATGTATGACACAAATATTACAAATGCGAAAGTTTGTGAGTGAACGATAAAAAGATAAAAAATGCCATTTTAAATTACATCCAAATCCGTCAAACCATGTCAGTATTAAGAACTAGCTGCTCTCCGCGGTTTCACCCGCGCGGTGATAGATGATGATGATGATGAATTTTATATACTCAGGGTGAATGTAGCTTTCCAATGGTGAAAGAATTTTTGTAATCGGTCCAGTACTTTTTGAGCCAATTCGTTACAAACATACATACAAATCTTTCCTCTTTATAATATTATAGTATAGATTAAATTTATAATTAACATCCTCACTCAATGATCACGATTTATATATCTTTTATCGCCATCAAGGCATGGTGATAATCTAATTCTTCGCAGGCGATGTCGTGGTAATAGTATTATATTATTATGAGCAGAACATAGCACGTTCAGTCTATATTGTATCTCTACATTGTTTATGTAATTGTTGAACAACAAGCGAAATGGAAAATATAAAAATATTGAAAGATGTTCTAGGTAAAATAGTTAATTGTGCAACAAGAGAGCAGTTGTTTTTTGCTGCAAGTGCTGATTTTGAATCCTGAGTGTGGCGAGGGATTCAAAGGCAAAAAACTTCTCTCGTGTAACACTTTTCACTTCAGCAGCGAGAACACTCTAGGAAATAATAATAATAATAAATAGAAGGATTGGAATAGATTGAAATAACTATTTATTGTGAATCAAGATAATTAACATTGTAGGTAGAGAGAGGTACCAATTCCAAAATGTAAAACCAGTCAAATTACTGCAATTCTGCAAAATACATTACGTTTTTGAAACTAGAATCAAATATTTACAGGCTAAATAACAGTTTTATTTGCAGTAAATACTTAGTTTCGTTTAAATACAACAAAAGCGAAAGAGACTAGATTCCACGACACAGGTTCGCCTAGTGTGGGATCTAGGGTTGTATTTTAATAATAATAATAATAATATGGGACAACATCCACACAAAGGTCTTCAGGTCCCAAACTAGGCATAGCCTGTACTATGGTAACCTGATGACTGATATACATACTTATATACATATTTATATCGATACCTATAATATTTAATTTACTATTACTGGTGCCTCTTTTATAAGTATAATTGTTAGTTGTTTTGTTAAATAAATAAATAAACCATAAGTTAAAAATTCAAATAATTACATATTTTTTGCTAAATTTCTTTAGTTAGTACGAAATTCCGAACGTGCTTGTGTTTGAGGTGGAATTCAAAATCGGAACTTCAAAAGGGCTAGTCTTTGTCTCTCTCTCTCTCTCTCTCTAATGGCGCGAAAAAGATAGAGTGTGAATGTTTCGAATTGTATGATTAACCCAAGGCTGAATAGGATATTTGCGGATATCTGAAAAAAAAATTAAAAGTTACTTTGACTCACTCAGTGAGAACAATGGCATTTTCTCTCTGATTTCAGGCAGCAAAACTCACATGTATGAGCTACTGAAGTGAAAAATATATAGCAAAGGCCGCACCATCTGCTACAATTTATCTGACATTGTATAATAATATCTTTTCACAAACACTCTGGTCAGTTGATCCAGATACGGACCAAAGCATATAGCCTCAAACAAAAGCCTCTGTTCCATACAATGCGACCCTATCGCAACCATGCCATTTTTTTGTCACAACAGCACCTTTTGTGCAAGTTTTTATCGCAAGGACCAGTGTGGTCTACCGATAAACAATATCTACTGCATGCACAGATAATGTATGACTATTGCAGTGTTTACTTTATAAGTTTATATGCGTTAGAAACTTTAGTTTATGACTAAGGACATCGCAATATGACTAAACAGTAGATATGACTACGAGTAGATCGCTTTAAGACTAAGTTTCGTTATGCCTACATCGCGTTAGGGCTACATTTAGGGTTGCCGACTCTCCCGGAATTCCGGGAATCTCCCGAAAAAAAAACGTTTATTTATTTTAAGTATCCCGGCTCCAGGAACATAGCTGAAACCTTCTGGATTTAAATATTTTTAATGAACATGCACAAAAATGGCTTATTTGGAAAGTGGCACGATTTTGAATACTAAGTAAACAAGAAAATGAACATTTCGGCAATGAATTCAAATCAAATCAAATCATTTATTCTGTATAGATCTACGGGGGCACTTACAAATGGACAAAGAAATCGCCTGGGATTAATTAAAATATCTTAGTACTTCTCTAAACGTGGCTACCAATTAAAACAAATTGTACGAAGATTAATTAACTGCGAGAAGTTCGTGAAGATGTAGCCAGCAAAACATAGAGGGTAGAAATGAGTTGTGCAGATGAAGCTGGCAAAAAAATAAAAACTTGGATTTGCTTTGTCGATCTCTGTCGCAAACTCCGCTGCTGAGCGTGTTTTCAGTATAGGACATGAACTTTGACCAAAATTTCTAAATCGGTTTAATGACGAAAGTGCACGTTAAACCCGTAATACAGGTGTGCATGAATTTGAAACACACTTGTAAAGCGTTTTATAATTTTAAAGTCACCAAGTAAAAAGCATTGCAACGTCTTCAAGACATTAAAAATACAACTTAGAATAAAGAAATAAAATAGAACTTATTGGTTTGTTTATCACCTCTCAGATTTCTTATGTTGTTCTGAGTTGGCAACCCTAGTTACATTGCTAATGGACTAGATCGCCAAAAGAGGAGGTCGTGTTTCAGGAGTCAGTGGCTTTTCTTATTCAAGAGCTATTTATTGATTTATTTATTATCTAAAACTTAGACTATCATTACAGTGAGATACTAATGCGATAGTTTAGATTTTATATTAAATTTTATTTTATTTTAAATTTTATGTCATACATGAGTTAATTACAACTATTTTGTTATTTATGTGGGCATGCAGGTGAACCGCAGTAATTATATAAATAAGCCACTTGGTAACACGAAAGTACTTCCTTGGATATTTGCTTTGACCCACATAAAACTGTTCAGTTGGCGATGCTACTCACATTAGTTCTGAAGAAAATCTAGAGACACAATATGATAGAGCAAACTATAAACATCAGCTTTACAAAATAGTAGTAGTACAATGAGAAAAGTTTTACAACTTTTAGTGTTACCAAACAGTGTGAACTTTTTATAAGTTAATAATTTTATAAGTTATAAACTTTTATATGAAGAGAGATCGAATAGGAAACTGTTAAAAAAGCATCTTAATTTATTCGTTTATTAGGTTCTCCAACAGTTGATACACAAAAAATACATTTTCAACACACTTGCTCATAACGCGGCTCTAATTTCACCGCAATTAGGCACATAATGACACCGGAAACATACAATGTGTCCCAAAATTCAACGATAAGCCAACACCGGAGGATAGACCTGCCCTGGACTAATCGGGGAAAAAAAGGAAAAAATATATCCCAATTGTATTTTAAGTTATAATAAACAATTTAATTCTTTAGAAATTGAGACCGTTTATGATATTTTTCACTACCATGACCACAATTTTTATTTTATATTTGTTTCTTTTTTTTATAGGCTACTTGAATAGCACTGCTATCTACCACAATTCTTAAAAAACCCAGAATAACTCTTGTTTTATCACGAAAATTAATGAAACTTATTTTATTCCCTAAATTTTTTGAAGACTTTTACTTTTAACCAACTTTAACTTATCGTGGTGTAAAAAAAAAGTATGAAGACTAGTATGGCAAGTTTTTTAAAAATTGACGCAATTGACCAACATTCCAAAATGATATAATACTCTAGGAAAACAAGTTTAAAAAAAATATGGGCCTATTATTTCTAAACAGGGGCCAAATTCCTAAAATAGTAATTGTCAGTAATCACTTTTACTACATTTCCATAATGGGTTCTTCTTGCAATTTCTAGGAATTTGAATGGGGCATACATACCTTATATATATAGCGTTTATTATTTTATTGTATACCGTTACAACTAAGTTGTCGTTTGTTTTGTAAAGTACGTACAGTGTTCCTGTAAAAAAAATAATTATATAATATTTTTACTTATTTTTTTACGTTTTAAGTCACTATAATTTTTTAAACAAACGAATAGGTAATTTCCCGCATCTCAAGTTTGCTTATTTTGGTTTTATATAATCACTAGAGTCACGTGACTTCTCTTCTGTTGCATAAATTGTTGAAATAAAATAACTGGCATAGTGATCCATATCAGGGGCCACAGTCATATTTGATAATATTTATTCGCCGTATTCTACATGCAAATAAAGGTACTACCTGATTTACTCTTCTGTACTTGACTCTAGAGTTGGTAGTTTTTTTTACGTGACAAGTTATTGACCACTAGCACTCTATGATGAGTTTCTTTGTTACTTCTAATAGGAGATACGATCCTGCGAAAATCTAAATGTGTCTGGTTTCTACCTCGGTCCGACTTCCTATAAGAAGCGACTCAAAAATAACACAGGGCCATGCGATTGGTCAATCTATGTATATCTAGGTGACATAAAAAATACTGGCACCAGTATTAGGCTCCAAGAAGAAATTCATTCGTTTGTATACTAAAGGAAGACGTATTAAATAGATATACTATGCGCTGTGCTTCGAGAACTCTATGCTTTCATTTTCTACATTCAGCCAACTTTCACTTTTCATGTTTCTCTAAGCCCTGGAACCAAGATGGGCTTTATAAGTTTGATGTCGATATTTGTCTGTATGTGCAGGTTAATCAGGTGTACTCATAATTATATGTGTATGTGATTTGGTTACGGCACACGCACGAGGCCCACCTAGTGTGAAGCAGTAACCTCTTCCTGTATTCAGTCGCAAGTGCCTGAGATCTGTGACAATCACAGCTCTGAAATGCCTCTCCACATGTGGCATATAATGTAGCAAATATTTTGATATTTGAATGAGTGTTTTTGCATACGAAATGTTTTTAAGTCATGTTTAAATTAAATCCATTATTTAGCCAGCTTCAAGATCGTCGGAATTAAAAATCTACGCAGAGGAATATTTTGGATCTCCAATGTTTAGTTTCTTTATCAGAATATTCCCTCCGTCATCAGGATGCGGATCGTAAGGCGGAGTCGAGGAAACCCAACTGTCCTGGTGGTGGAGGTAAATTTAAAAGGTCATTGTGCAAGAGGCCGCCTGGGCTGGTACCACCGCAGTGCTAGATATTTTACCGCAAAGCAATAGTAAGCGTATCGTAGCGGTAAGCGTTATTGTGTCAGGGTGTGCAGGGTGCTGTAGCAAGTGAAATTAGCGTGCGAAAGATACTCAAAAACCAATACCTCTGGGTGAGCACAATACAGTGCTACGCAAAATTACCATTCAAAGCTCTGCAACTGTCATGGGCAAGCATAATGCAAAATCTTGAAGTTATGATGATGATCCATTTAGAACTACATCAAAGAGAAAACAGAGAAAAAAAGCGCAGAACTAAAACAAAGATAAAATCTACATGTCGAGCAAAAAGTGATATAAAAGAGAAGAGTATCTGCTTGTAGTCTATAGATTCAGCATATTCGTCTGGGATTCCCACCCAAAGTGTAGGCGTGGCTAAAACTGCCCGGAGGTCTGCCTAGTGTAATTATTGTTATTAGTGTCAGATATTCTGGCCCAAGGTTGCACCATGCACAAGCATATATAACACATATAGGGTCTGAATGGCACTGTAGCTTTTGGTATGATACCTACTCTGTCCTGTATGTCTTGAAAAAGTAGTCTTCTGAGATCGCCCAATCGTCTCTGCAATAGCGCATAAATGCTTTCGTATATCCGCATGTAAGATTGTTCTTGTCTACAGGTCGCATTTCTCAACCGATTCCCGCGAAATTTTATGAGCAGGATTCAAAATGGCGATCATAGTTAAGTAGTGCAAAAAAATGTAACAAAAAGTTACGAGTTCAACACCAAAAAGTGCAAAATAACTGTTGAAATCGATCGAAATCGAATCAAATCGAATCGAAAGTACCTGTTATAACAATATTGTGCGCATGGTACCGACTTTAACTCTATTCTCTCTATTTTTTGATAAAAAAATCGCAATTTTTAGTGACTTGTATGCTAATTACGGGATCGATTGTCATTCATCGTCAATGATGATGTCATCAAAATAGGCGTAAGACTTTTCCGTTATTGTAGTGTAAAGGTAGGTTCATATTGTTGTGTCGGGGTGTGTCGTGTCGTGGCGCGCCAGAACGCTATCGGTTACGTTTATTTCTTGTGGCTAGATTCACATTGGTGGGTTGTGTTGGGTTCTGGCGCGTTATGGCGCGGTAAAATCACTCGACGTTCGGTCGCGCCAGAGAGGTGGTGGGGGATCTGTCGCGCCAGAAAGGTGGTGGGGGTTCTGTCGCGCCACAACACACCACACCAATGTGAATCTGTCAGTACGACGCGTACCCGCGAGGGATACAGTTCGTTCCGTAAAACTAAAAGTTGCATTTTTCGGTTCATTCTACGTGGTTCTACTAAAAAAAATCTATGGGTCGGCGAAACTGCATGTTAATTGTTTTATAGTATTTTCTATTAAAGTACGTACAATGTACAGCTCAAACTGTACGAGTATATTATGTATATTAATAAATCTGAAATATCGATGGAATCTTTCGGCATAACTTTGTAATTCTTGAACGAGACAGTGAAATACGCCTCTGTTCTCTCTTAAGCGATTTATAGGATTAATAAGAGTCGCCAATAGCAGAAATTGAATATCTTCATCAAAATCATTGTCAGTACCTATCAGATGATTGCATTTTAAAAGATGTTTTTACACCACAACTCTCACACAATGAATGATATGAAAATGCGCCATATTGCGCCCCAACACAACACATTAGTGTGAACGCTCCGCGACACGACACACCCCAACACACCAATTTGAACCTAGCTTTACTCAAAAACTACTTGACTGAATTTAATTAAATTTAAATGGGACCTCGGAAGTATACTCTACCAAACAAAAATAGAATTTTGAGAATCGGCCCACAAATGGAGGTGAAATCGGCGAACATACTCAAAAACATACAATCGAACATAAATCCTTTGAAGTTGGTTAAAAAGACGTAGGTTAGTCTTTTATGTAATAGTATTTTTTTTGTTATAAATTAAACTTGCTAACAGACAAACTAGCAATGCAGCGACTATAAATCTATAGGTACATTTTGCTTACATTTCATTTTATCTTACTTTTTGTTTATCAATTATTTATTTACTTGACTTTGGTTCGTGGTGGGCTGACCACACAATGCCTGCTATTTACCTTGCTTGACCAATTTCGTATCATTATAGCAGAAAAAATAATTGTTTATTTTAGTAGAGTCGATTCAAGGTTGAGCACTTTATGCATACATGAACACGCAGTTACAATTGTATGATTCTCAGATACCTTCAGCCTTCATCATTATTTTGTTTTACACTAGCTGCACTCCATGGTTTTACCCGCGTGGTGATGGACAATGTTGATGACTTAAAATATGTTACTCAGGCATGGATAATGTAGGATTCTAAAGATGAAATTTTTTTTTTTATTATTTTTATGTGAATAAAATCGGTTTAGTAGTTTTTGAGTTTATTCGTCACAAACATACAAAAATATAAATATTTTATTTTTATAATATCAGTATAGAATAGATACCTACCTAGAATTAAGCACGAGGTATTTTAAATTATTGTAATGTGATTTGAACATACAACAGTTACCAAAGTAGATCACGAAAATGATTGCAAAAAATATTCTATTAAAAAGAACCCTACTTAAAAACCTAAACCTATTTAGGACCTAGAGACTACGGGACTCATTACCATTGTAAAATTATGGTGACCTACCTAATGTATAAGACTATCTGAAGGGTTGTGAACCATTAAAGGCGGCCGCTTAAAATGTTCCCAAAGTATACGTCAAAATTAAATTTGCGTATCATCATCATCATGTCAGCCATAGAACGTCCACTGCTGAACATATGCCTCCCCCATTGAACATAGGCCTCCCCCATCTGAACATATGCCTCCCCCATCTGAACATAAGCCTCCCTCATCTGAACATATGCCTCCCCCATGTGCAAATGTGCGTATATCCCACTAATATTATAAATGTGAGAGTATGGATGGATGGATGGATGTATGGATATATGGAAGTTTGTTACTCAATAACGGCAGAACGGCTAAACGGATCTTGTAATATATATTTTGAAACTATTGTAGCCCATGGATAACAATGATCAGCCATCAATTAGACGGCTACGGAATTCGATCCCCATGATAGTGAATATCGTGATGAAATATAAAGCATGGTGATAATGATAGGGTAATTCTGGTGTCCGCCCGACTAGCTCTATCCTCAAGTTTGTGAATCTGTCGCTAAAGCGCTAAACGCCTTAAAGTGCGTTCCAGCAGCTGTCCTTAAGGCGCCGTCAGCTCAGCGTTTGGCTACTTTCAATTTCCTTTACTTGAAATCAAGCAAGCGCATCCCGTAAAACGTACAAAATCGATAACAAATTATGTGCACTCTTAAATAAAAACAATCTGTCAATGTATATATGTAATTAAAAATTGCTATTTCATGATATGTGTTTCATGACAAATACAATAGTGAATAAGGAGAAACACTGTTTGGTGAAATGAAGAGGTATGTTTGAATTTTTTTAATGTACTATGGTATGTTAAAATATGTTTTTAATCTGTCAATATGTACTTAGAAGTTTTAGAAATGTGATATTTTTTTTGTAGTTTTAATTAAATCGCTTTTAATGAGATAAGCTGCTTTAAAAACCCTCATTTTTATCGACATCATGATATGACAGCACCTTAAGAGCCAGTCTCAATTATAGCAGGCCAGTTGGCACAGTTGGTAGATCACTGTCTTCTCAGTCGCTGGTCCTGGGTTTGATCCCCGGACAAGCAGAACATTTGCGTGCATGTCTGTTTGACCTGTATCTGGGTGTGTATATAAGCATGTTTATCAGGTTACCACAGTAGGCAAAGCCTCTATCTAGTTTTAACCTGAAGGTCTTGTGTGGATGTTGTCCAGTAAATAAGGTACTTATTTAAAATTAAAATCATACCTGTCGATTGGAGAAAAGTCGTAACGTATACACATTATCAAGCAGTTTTTTAACTAACCCTAACCTCAACGATTAACGAATGATTCGTAAAAAAATTAATTATTATAATTGCCTAATTTATAATTAATACTTAGGTTGACCATGTAACTGCAAGCTTAAAAAAAGTCGAAAGGCTTGAGCGCCAATACTTATTTCACACTTTTTAGTGTTGAAGTCGGTTCCATTTTTTGGGCGCGGTCCAACCCCAATTTTAAAATAATTTACGATGTTTTACGTAAGGTTGAAAATCGCTTATTAGATTGGACGATGTAATATGAAAAAGTTTAAGTCTAGTGTGATCCCACCTTCGACCGCATAATCATTGATCCTCAAGGGAGGTAGGGGTCAAACACTAGCCTACCATGAGTAATCTGCTATGAGACAAACTGAATGCCGCAATTCCTGGAGAAACATAGTCCAGAAGGCCATTCATGGTGGTCACGGCCCTCAGTCATGAGGAATCGATCAAGAAGAGAAGAGACCAAGTGTAAATAAAAGTCATAAAAATTTCAAGGGGGTTTGCATACCCCCTTGCATAAAGGTCCTTAACATCAAACTTTGTGGTAGATACGTGATTATGAAGTCAAGCTGCACAGCTGTACCTGTACAGTTCACGAAAACTTTTTATTAAACTTTATTAGGTTGTTGATAATATCTGGGTTGTAGTAATAACCACACCACACCTAACACAAAATATGTTTTGTTGGCGATCACCAATAAAAGTGAACGTGTGATATTTGTTAGGTTTCGTTATAGGGCCTTAACATTATTAGTGCTGAATCTTCAGACACTCACAGTGTTCAGCACGTATTTGGCTGATATATCTCGATTATTATATTTTTTTTAAATAAAACGGGATTAAACGACGGCCGCACTGCAATCAAAATTCTGAAGAAAGTTTCCGGACGGAACCTAAAAAAATTTTGATCAGGGTTAGTTTTATTGGAAACATAATAAACTGTGAACCAAACGCAAAGCCTCTATTTGTACGTACAGCCGTGCGATTCTGTAATGATTCGTAGACGAGCTCACCGATGTAAAATTTTTTTTTGAGATATCGCCCTTGTACTCAGGGTTGCTTTTCCAACGTTTCTTGTCATGTCGTCATTTGTTTCACGAATGTAGTCACAGATGCATCGATGTTTGTGCTTAGAGAATCGCACGTCAGGTACTGACTGACTACTTTCACTTTTGGCGATCTTATCAAAATTGCAAACAGTTGTACCATCAGAGTTGCCAAGCAGTTCTATAATAGCCAATTGTACCAAATGTAGCTTAATGCTACCAGTCAAATTCTAACCTCAAACTATCTAAGGCTAGTTTGAGGTAAGAATGTGTCTGGTAGCATGAAGTGATGAAGACAAATCCTCAAAGCAGAAATTGAACCCTGTTCAATGTTATCTTCGTAGTAGGTAGGTACTTACGGCTTACCGGCTTGCTAAAAGTCGTAAACATCTTGATGCACACACAGTGATCTCATCTCGGATGATATCGTGATCTGACACAGGTGGCCGGATTTGCAAGGTACACATAAATGCCTGCGTCATATTTTAAAACCCACTGATAGCAACTTCGAAGAAGACATATTCTCTTATCATTTATCTGAAATTTTAATTAAGATACTGGTATGTAGTTATAAGCTATACTTTTATATTATGAAAATGTCTGATCCGACGATCCCTTCGATCAACGAATTGAAACCTCTAGTAGATTTTAATTATCGCGGTGGCCTAGCGCTCATGGCTTCTGTCACAGATTTTCGGAAGACGAAGTTTCATATCCTGTCTTTTTTTTCAGGGAAAAAGTTTAGGTAATTTTTTTAATGTGGTCTAAATCTAAAGGTCATTTTCCGTAAAGCTGAAAAAAATAAAGAAAGAAAAATTAAAGTTATTATTTCTATAAAAATATTAAAAGAAATTAAAAAGAAATCCACAATTTTTTTTCATTTATCTATTCAGTACCTCAAAAAAATGTAAGCATCAAAAATGTTGATGCAGGTATTTTTTTACTATTTAACCTATAAGTATATGCACTGCCATACTTATACACATATATATATACTTATGAATACACCGTGTAACAAAAAGTTGTAGTAATACTAAAACTTTGCCTAATATTGCGACCTATCTACCTTGTCTCCCAGGAAGTAGTAAAATTCTAAGTTATGAGTAACCAAAGATTTTTTTTAATACTCAAGCATCCCTGGAAAACAAGGGCAAAGACAGCAATGACCTCCAGAATGTAGATTAGGTAAGTAAGGGGCCTAAGCGGGTGGGTGCCGCGCGGGGAGAGGGCGCACGCAGGGTATGGGACGAGAATGAGTAGGTGAAGTGGGGGTTGCAGAGCACATTGACCCCAACGAACTCCAAGAATCAGCATGTCTAATACAGGGCCGTCGAAAAAAAATCGTATATTTTTAAACATTGTAAGAAAAAAAATTTTGCCATATAATAATTTTGATACTTTGCCCTGTGATTCCTGACTAGGACTTATATGCACACCTTTTAATATTACTACACTTTTTTGTTACACGCTGTATATATTTACTTTAAATTGTGTACGTATGGTCTTATGTATTTCAAAGCTGTATTAGTAAGAATCGCATCTGTGGATTTTGAAGATAACTTCCCGAGAGGTCACAAAGAAGCAAGATGTACAATTCAAGTTTCCAAAGCATCACATGCATTAAAACTCTCTAGAATCATTAGAAAAGCAAATTAAATTGAAAACGCCAGCGGCGAAATGCAATGAGAAGCGTCAAATCACAACTGCAGCCATGAAACTGTACAGAATGGAGGTAGTGGTGTATCTAACTACTTGGCTGCATACTCTATGTATAGGAGAATGTTCCCCCTTTTTTAATCTTTCTTTAAACATGGGACAACAATCACAAATTCACAATTCTTTAAACATCGTTATGGATCAATTATGAGCCGGTTGGAACGCTATATATACTGGTAAATAAAAATATTTCGCTTGGGGGCGTTATGCGCACGACCAGATTATTAAAAAAAATTACTAAAATATGTAACCGACTATTTTTAGTGTTGACACCACAAATTGTGAAATAACTTGCTGGAGTCGGTATCATGATAGTTCAAAAGTGCCTATTATCACAATATTGTGCGCGGTTGAAGTCGGTTCCATTTTTTTGGTGAAAATTGTTTTTCACCATTTCTAGAGGCACTTGCTACTTCTACTGGATCTTCTACTCGATCTTGTGATCGATTTCATTCGCCGTCAATGATGATGTTATCAAATTATCAAAATAGGCGAAACACTTTTCAGTTATTTAAAAACTACTGAACCGAATTTGATGAAATTTACATGGCACCACCTCGGAAGTATACTCTATTAACATAAAAAATCGGTTCATAAACAACGAACTAATCCGCGAACACACATAAAACCTATGCGGTCGAATTGAGAAACCTCCTTCTTTTTTTATGAAACCGGTTAAAAAACAGCATCCATACAAGGTCTTCAGATCCCAAACTAGGCAGAGCATGTTCTATGGTAACCTAATACAATCTGGGAATCTTCAAATACAGAGTAATGAGGTACCTTTTAAGCAAGCTGTAACACGGTCGACCGCGTCATCACTTTCCATCAGGTGAGACTGTGGTCAAATGCTTGTTTATCAAATGTAAATGTAAAAAACCATCTCGTGAAGAGACTTTCCTAAAATCCTCATTTTACATATACAGTTTTAAGTTTAATTGTACTAAAAGATTTGCGCGTTTGAAACAAACAACATTTATGAATAAGATGAGCATTGCTATGCTCCAAACTGGGGTCTACGTACTCGATTCCTAACGTGAGTGTTTTGTTAGTAAGAAACTCTTTAATATTTATTATATATTTGAATCATAAACACCAATTTGTAGGAACGTGGACGTAATATTACTTACTAGGCTAACTGAAGAAATAACTAGTTTACGAAGTGAAACTATCCCTAACAAAAGATTATTCTCAAAGTCACCTATACAGCCATACTTTCTACGACCCGGACTCAAAAACTGGCCACCTCTTATACTAGGTATCAACTGGTATTCATAATAGGGTATTGAAAGCGGACAACAACTGGTACCTAAGGTACCAACTAAAGGCTGGGCACTGTCGCTATTTATATACCCAGTCTTAGCGATTCCTATACATTTTCTACGGAAATTGAGTGTGGTTTTATGAGATCTTTCAATGTACAGTCAACTAATAAAGTGACGGTGAGAAAACACACTACACGTGTTCATTGATTTTGTTTAAATTTCCTAGATTTGTGTTTCTTCGAGTTATAATAATACATAATATAATATGGGACATCACCCACACAAAGGTCTTCAGGTCCCAAATTAGGCAGAGCATGTACTATGGTAACCTGATGACTGATATACATACTTAAATACATATACACACCCAGACACAGATCAAACAGACATGCACACAAATGTTTGACCTGTCCGGGGATCGAACCGGGGACCAGCGGCTCAGAAGGCAGGGGTGCTACCAACTGCGCCAACCGGCCTGTCAGGCCTATGAGTTATAATGATTATATTATTCTTTAAGTTTTAACGTGTAATAGTGGTAGATTATTTATCCGTTAAGTGTTCGCATTAGTGCACGAGTGTTAGACTAAGTGTTCAAAATTTCTATGGTGATTGGACTACAAAAAAAACACATTTCTTAATTTTGTTAATTTTATCCACCACTCATGTGTCGCATCGTCAGTATCGTCACAAACACAATCTCCAACCGTCTACTTTTAAAAATCTAGGAAAAACATCACTTTGAAAATGATACAAAACCAATGATACTACGAAGTCCACATTAGATTTTTCGAACCAAAGTCATCAAAAAAAGATATTAAAATCTTATAGACTTTAAAGAGTTGTTCTATACTATGTAATACTTATAATAACTAGTAGTTCTGCGAACAGTAGACCTCGCGAGCATAGTCTTAACAGCGTCAATTTTTCGTAGTATTTCACCATCTTCTATCTCGGCAAATCTATTCAAAATTTCTCTTTACAGTCAGGTACCTAATGTGTGTACTATATTTTATCAAAATGGGTCTGTAAATAGCGCCACAGAAAACTTCCTCCCTTATTACGAGTAGAAAAAGTACTCCCCTCCCCATACTCAAAATCACCGACGACAAAACATTCTATTAAAGAGTACCTAGAATATACAAACCAAGTTTCGTCAAGAGTGATTGAAAAATGCGACCTGTTACTTGTACTTATTATTCTGTGCCTGTACAAAACGACATAGAACATAATAAACATATAGACATAGATGTAAGTCAATTTGGCCAGTTAAAGCAGAGACGCTTCGCATTCGGTCAATTACTGTGTACGGTGATGATATGATTAAAACCCCATTCGCCCAGTTGGTAGTGACGCTGAAGCGAGGGGTCCCAATTTCGATCCCTGTGTTCGTTGTGTATAATGTGTGTCCGTGACTAGCAGACACGAGAACCTCAGTGCGCTTTGAGTCTTTTAGTAGTGATTACATTAAATAATATTCAAGCCGAGCAATCTTTGGGGACTGACGATAAAAATGAAAACTATTCGGCACAGAATTCGCCCTATTAACATAGGTCCTATGCTTTTCGAATTATTTTTAACAATCAACAACAGTAGGTAGACATGGAAACCATTATCATGCCTAAAGAAGTTCTAAATTACATTATCTATGACAAAGCGTTACGTGGCGATGACGCGAGTTCCATGATTTTGTTCACCTATAAAGTGATCAAGGCGCCTAAAGAAATTACCGATTCAAAAATCTTAAAAAAATATTGTAATTACAAAATGCTATGTCCAATTAAATAATTACTTACATTATGTACCTATGTGCAGACTGGAGATGCGTGAGGATTATTGTACTTAAGTCTATGCCTCGTCGTGACTAGGTCCACACGCGGCTTGCCTTGACATGAATAAATAACACTATTCAATAAATAATTACCAGTTATTTGATTATTATGTGAAGATTGTTAAATGTTTGTTTACAATTTAATGTACAATCACAAATTGCCTACCTAGCTCTAAAAGGGTTAGGTTCTATGACCTCGCAATTCCAGGGCAGATTGACTTCTAGATCCAAGAGTCACCGATCCTTCTTCCCGCCACCGGCCAATCTCCTTCGTTTGTTTTCTGCTCTACCCACGCGACATTGGCGAAATTGCGACAATCTCGCAAAAGCCATTTAAAAAGAAACGAAAGAAAGAAAAGCTTTTCAAATTACTATAGTATTTCCCTCAGTAGGTACTCGTATGTATTCTTCCATTATATAGGTTTAAAGAACTTTATTTCTCATAAGAACTAGTGTTCACTTACAATGAGATTCTCTTAAATATAATTTATAAATGAGTCCTCTGGCTTGGTAGGCATTACTTATTTAACGAGCTATTTATATATTGCTTCAGTTTATTTCGATATGCATTAATATTTTCACATTCTTTCACTTCATTTGGTAACTGATTGTATAGCTTTGCTCCTTCAAATAATAATGTTGTTCTCCCATAGTTAGTACGCGGTGTTATCAATCTTAATTTATTTTTATTCCTTAAATTGTGGGTATTTATGTGTTGTGTGAACTGAATGTTTGAGTGAATTGATTGAGTTATGATATTTTTTATGAGAATGCAAGTGTTATATGTGTATGTTTGTTTGATATTATAAAGTTTAGCACTTTCATATAATAATGTTGTTGGTGTAAGATAGTGATAATGGAATAGGACTTTAATTATTTTATTTTGTATTCTTTGTAAGGGATCCAAGTTAGTTTTTGAAGCTGTTCCCCAGATTTCGACTAGATATTCCAGGTGTGATTTAACTAAAGAGTTGTATATCGTGGTGCGTATTTTGTACGGAATACAATTAGTGACTTTTCTTAGTGCTCCTACGACTGATGTCAGCTTCGATCGGACATGTCCTATATGAGCTCGCCAATTGAGCTTGTCGTCTATCCATAAGCCAAGATATTTTTCTTTTTGTGATCGCTGTATTATTGTATTATTAATTTTCAGTGGAGTAAAATTAGGGATAGTTTTATTTTTTGCAGCAAAAATCATAAAAGATGTTTTATAATTTTCAAGAACTAGTGTTTAGATGTGGTGGTTAGAAAAGGGCAGCCAGTATTGTATAAATTACGTGCATTCTGTGAACGGGAATAAATAATTGTTTTGGGCTATAATAATCACAGCACACTGTTATGCAGAACTTTATATTTTTACGGCCTTACTAATAAACTTCGCTATACCCGGAATAGTTATTCGTATCTATCTGTCAATTTTTCGCTCACAGTAATAGTCACGCGTGAGAGCAAGACAAATAAAGTTACGCCTAGTATAAAGTTTACGCAACCTTTATTAGTAAAGGTGTAAAACTCTAAGTGCAACTTTGGTTCTTATTATATTAAGAGGAAGGCATTACCCCTCTCACCACATATAAAATTGTGGAATGCTTTGCCGGCGTACGTATTTCCTTGCAGCTATGATCCTGGGTCTTTCAAGCGGGGCGTGAGTGAAAAAGCATCTGTCAGGTCTTCATAGGGGTGGCGATGGTCATTGCTTCTTGATTCCATCTTGGCTTTTCATCAGGCGAGAGGGAGTCACTTTGATGAATCACCATATAATTTATAATCCAGCCAGACCAATATGTGCTCACTGTTTCGGGGTCCTTAGCGCGAATCAGTCACACATTTGACCGGTTTTGATACTTGTTATTTAACTTTTATCCTTGCGCTTTAAGGCCCTGCAACAGCAAACTTTTAGGTATTTGAGCGGGTGAAGCTTTGGCCGTGATAGGAACAAGCGTGCGTCTGTAAACACGATAACTAGTTCGTTTCATTTGTTTAAAAATAAAAGAAAGCCACAAGGGTAAAATAAATATAGATATTTCTTGAATGTAATAAATTATCTTTTTTCTGATTACTAAAAATATAGTTGTCACTCAAAATATTGAGAAATCCGAAACGAGAGATGTTTTTCCGTCGTTTTATTTGCCAATTTTTCTTCAAGGTGCCAGATAAATACTGTGCAATATTATTAATATAAATCGTTTTTTTTACTTTTAACTATGCACTGTATTTGTTTGTATCAATAACTGTGCGAAAGAAACATAGCGTTTTACGGATATTAGGCTTTGGGCAGCGCCTTAACACACCATTTTTGACGTGTGTGTTTGTCGTATGTTACTATCGCTCTTACGACAGATATATAACAAAAATCATAATTAATAGGTAAGAAATAGTAAGTACGGACTAATTAGTACGTTAAAACGCATAAAATCTACCATTTTAAGAATTGTATTTACTCAGCAACACTCAGGCCATCAAGATGAATCCATTAAGGTATCAGTTATCAAAATCGGTTGAGCTGTTGAGTAGTTACAAGCTGACATAGGAACAGACATACATACATGCGATTCTCAAATAATTCGTCGATGCGCTCGTCGACGAGCTCACAGATGTCAAACACTTTATGAGATATCGCCCTTGAACATATGGTTGTTTTTCCAACGTTTCTTGTCATCTCTTTGTTTCACGGATGTTGTCAAAGATGCAACGATGTTTGCTCTGCTTACAGAATCGCATGGCTGGTTAAACACTCCACCTTCTTTTAAAGCTTCGCCGTAGTCGGATAAAAAATTTCTTGTGCACTTTAAAAATGCAGCCAATGAATATAGAAGAGACAAACAGACGTACGTTTTAGGATATATAATAGAGCCCCATAGTCTCATACGGAACCTTAAAAAGGTATAACCTAAATATCTAGATACCTAGATTTGATATAGAAAATCTAAACGCTTTCTAGGAAACATGTTTGAAAGTCACAATGAACGCAATCTTTGCATATCCAAGTGCACCTATCTATAAACGATTATTAAATATGATATTTAATATGGAACTGGCGGGACGACTCGCTCGATATGGTAACTTTGCTGCTTTCTACCACTGAACACCAGCGTAATCTGATCCGCGGAGAATATACGTGCTACAAAATTCGAAGGTTTTCATTCTAAGGTTAGCTACGCTAGCGCCGTATTGGCAGGTCAATGTAGTCTGGTGTATGATTTAGTTTCACTTCGCTTCTGTAAGCCCGAGGCTAACTTTTATTGGTCGTAGGTGTTCTGGCGACGTCCCGTTAGTATTGTGATGTGTTATGCGCTAACATGTTTATTGGTGATAAGTCATTTATTGCTTCCAATTGGTTTGTTCGGAAATCTTAGAGGCGGATAAGCGTTTGATGATCTTCCCGATGTGATTATTACCACAATGTGATATTTGTAATAGGCCGTTCGCTAATATAGAATAATCTGCACCTCTCGGCATCCGTCTTGCACGAAAATAACTTTCCCCACATCTGTGGGCCGAGCACGGAAATCTGCTTAAGTGTAACGTTATCGTATCGTTTAAGTATTCAGTACAAATTATGACTTATCTGTGCCACTATTGTACTAGATAAATTACAGTTTGTACTAAATACGTTAGTGATGCGATTTCGTTACATTTAAACAGATTTTCGTGCTCGAGTGGAGTATTATTTTGCCGGATAATTAGCCTTGCTTTACATTGTAAGGTTTAATATAGGCAGCCAGATTAAACATAACAATGTATGTAGCTAGTAGAGCTGTGTTTAGAAATGAGGAAAACTCAATCGCTGTAACAATGTATGAGATGAGAAGTATGTATTTAATATTGATAAAGTCTAAGACTGAAGATGATACTCGTAAGAATCATGAGAAAAAATCAATCCAGCGTTAAAAGTGACAAACATCTATCCATCTACACATGCATAAACAGACATATTACCTACCTAGTATGTCACATTTTTAGCAAAGCCAATATAACTTACAAGTATCATTATCACAGACCTTTGAATTAGTTTTATAAAAGTTCCCTAACCAAGCTTTTCGCAAAGCGAGTGTGTTTTCTTATTATTATTTAAAGTAACTATAAAAGGCATGAATTGTGTTAACTTACAGGTTATTGGTAATACTACTTGAGTACGTCCTTAATTATTATAAATCCTGACTTATCTCAGCTTAAACTTACTACATAAGTACAAACGTATACCCACCGGCCACTGGGTCAAGGTAATCGTCCTTTATTTTGGATCAATGCCTTTTGAACTACTTTTGATCAGTTATGGTTACCTATTATTATTTATACATCAACCAGTGTGTTGCCAGTGCTGACTTATGGCACTGAGACGTGGACTATGGGCCTCATTAACAAGCTTAAAGTCGCTCAACGATCAATGGAGAGGGCTATTCTTGGGGTTTCCCTGCGTGATAAGATCCGAAATGAAGAGATCCGTAGGTTCACCGACGGTGCTCTCAAAATTAGCTAGTTGAAGTGGCAATGGGCAGGCCATATCGCTCGCAGAACCAATACCCTATGAGGAAGAAAGGTTCTCAAGTGGCGACCACGCACCGGAAGACGTAATGTAGGCCGGCCCCCGCTAGGTGCATCGATTACCTCGTCAAAACCGCGAGAATCACTGGATGCAGGAGGCAAGTAGCCGTTCCAAGTGGCGTCTTGTGAGGAAGGCCTATCTTCAGTGGACGACTTTCGGCTGATAATGAAGATGATGATGATGATTTATACATGTTTTTATTTATTTGTGATTTAAATAGGCATCATGTTTTTGTTTTCTCCGTGAACAGTTTGTGAAAAGGTGTTTATGGGCATGAAATAATAAAATTTTATGACATCCGTCCTCTAAAAATTAATATTCGTTGTAGCTGCGTAAAATTTTCATATCGTCATGGACTAATTGTGTGATCAAATTTAAATATGCGCGTATATAATAATCTTTATATATTAAATTATTAGTAAGAACTTCGTGTAGCTTATCACATTCTCCAAGACTACAACTATCTTTAGACCAAAATGACATTAAATATTTACATGGTCAAACGCAATTGCTATAATAGTATTAGTAAATTTAAATACTTAGTAAATCAATCAGTAAACACTAATAATAAAATACAGTATACGTAGGTACTGTATTTTATTATTAGTGTATAAAAATATTAAATTAATCACAATGGAAAAACTGACATTACATTTCATCACCCTTGACGGTCATAGAGCACGTTTAGTTTATCGAGCTGATATAACTATTATCACTGTCAAATTTTGTCATATAGATAATCCATGCTACAGTCCTAGATAGTACTTAAACAAAATCTCTCTACATGTATTCCCAAATCTAACACTAAAAAATATACGCAGCAATATAGCTCTCCTGAGGTCTACTCAAGCATTCTCAGAATACAAAACAAAGATTATAAATTATAAATAAAACCGCGTATAGAGAATTATATTCTTAGTTCCCAAAGAACCAGATTTGTCACGACATAAATTTGAAGATTATGCAAGCGACGGCGGCGCAGGCGCCGGTTCCATATTTGGTTTTTAATGTGTAGTAATATGGCCTCTGCATACTAGCAACAGTATTTTGGAGAATCAATATGTTTAATATAATTATAACGCTACGTTTGAAGAGTTTGTACGTTTAAGAGAAAATAATCTGGACTATAAGTACGTGTTAGTAATTTTTACCCGACTACGGCAAAGCAAAAAGGATTATGATTTTGCCGGCATGTGTATATGGTTATGTATGTATGTTCAGCTGTTCACTTATTACTTCTAAACTACTTATCGTAATTTAACAAATTAGGTGTTCGTTGTAACTCTTGATTGTCTGCTATTTATAATCTATGTGACGTCACGATAAATTGAATATGACGCCATTTAGAGGACATAATTTCATTGTGTGAAAATCCAAATTAATGAGTCCGTGTGCAGTATCAAATAAAAGGGCATGGTTCTGTCTTTCATTTGATATTGCCATATATGATATGATCATGCCCTTTTATTTGATACTGCAATGGTTATATTTTTTATATATTCTAACATATAAAAAATATAACCATTGCTCTTGCGTTTGCTTGCATGTAAACTAATAATTATAACTAATTCCTATATTGGGTATAATTCGTAAACTCACGCCTTGAGATGTGAGCCGACCATATTTTCTCTCCAAACCTATTCAAAGTACATTTAAAAAATAAAGCGTCCCTGCAAACACCTAAACAACTATAACCCGACTACTGAAAAATCACAGTCTAAAAAGTATGAACTAAGAAAATATTCTCATCTGAAATAGGTATGTACAAACTGTTAAATATTTCGATATTAGGTAATTATAAAACATGAAAAAAATTTCAATGAAGTTCCAAGTATCATATTCTAGTAAGTTGTAGTATTTGAGCATGATTTTTGTCTGTCGATTTCTTTAATCACAAAATCGCATATAAAGAAAATGTGGCAAATGGAATCACACTAAAACATGGTACGTGACGCACAAAGTGGCGTAATACCATTAGTTGCGAGTGTGCGATTGACATTAGTAGGTATCGTTACAAGTTGACAGTATGACAACTGTCGGACGATTTCACCTATTTGGCACCCAACTGACAAGATTTAATTTAAAACCGGTTCGGACAAAAGAATGTTATATTTTTATGTTCGGAAGCCAACCGTAGGTAAATCAAATATTATGGATATGGATAAGCCATCTGTCGACCGATATAGTCATGTATATATGCCAATATATTTCATCTGTAGTTTTTTAATGGTTCCATACATGGTGGTTTTAGTCCATACAAGGTCTTCAGATTCTAAACTAGGTAGAGCCTGTACGATGGTAACCTGACTACTGATATAAATAATGCACACCCAAACACAGGTCAAACAGACATGTTCCTGCACACAAATGTTAGACCTGTCCGGGCACAGACCATATAACCACTTGACTGCTCATACGGCTTCCCCTCAGTTGCCAAGACTATGACAATAAAAAGCTAACCAATCGAACCAACACGTCAGGCTTTCTCTCCGACTCCCCTCTCTCCTGGCGACGGCCCAAGCCGAGGTCCGTACCTTAGTGGTGCCCTTGAGCAAGTCGCCTACTCCTCTCCTTGCGGCGAAGCGTCTTCAACGCTCGCCTTAGGCGGTGCGCCCTCTGCGCCTGCATCTGGCTGAGTGCCATCTGCGCTCGCCAACCGTCCGGTGACGCTGTAAATGCCGGTAGAGACAAACAGCATTAGTCCGTTTCATAAAAAAAAACCAACACGTCAGTACCAGTTTGGCTGAGCGTGGAGAACAAGCGGATGAAAAAAATTTAAAACAAATTCAATTATGCCTTATTCAGTAAAGTGGTACTGAAAAAACAGGTAGACATCCAGGTATGCAAAGGATGGAATTAAATTTCACAGATAATTTTAGTTTATTAATTATTGTAAGACAACAAAATACACAAATGAAGTAATTAAACAGTGACTAAAAAATAAAAAAAATATGGGAACGCGTTGATGTCTTTTGCTATCCCGTACTGTTCTTTGCAGTTGTATAACGCCGTCTCTTTTATTCACTGGCACGTGTAAATTAGTGCGGTACTCCAATATTAACAGGTAATTTATCGATTGTATATATCGACTGTGAGGAAAATAATTCTTCTATACAATATATTCATTATATTAAGAGTGCATAAAAATACAAATAAATATTCGGTGTTTTATTTATACCTTCACGTCATCATCAATTTTGGAGTAACATTTATATATCTATATAGTATTAATTTTATAAGCACTAACGCCTGCTTTAGCGATCGCAAACATTGAAATTTTAACAACAACAATTACAAGGGCTGCGATGTCAATACGAAAGTTTAAGTATTTCTAAATAATGCTTCTTTCGGTTGGATGGTACTGTTAAACTGTCCAATGGATGTCGCTCCGTCCCTGCAAGACGGTTAGTCAAATAGAGAGTTAAAATTCTATGCTCGGACCAGAACCTCGGTGGCCTAGTTAGAAACCTAGTCGAAAAAAACCCGAGTGTAATATGAAACATAATAATAATGGTCTTAAAATGAAGTACTATGGATATACACCTAATATATTTTTAAATAAAGTCACTATACCTAGCACCTACTCTGTTTGTGCCTCTTTAAGTGACTATTTAGTTTGAATAATTGGATAATTCTACTACTTCTTCTCTGCCCAGCTGGCATCTTTTTATATGATTTAGATATACACAGTTATTTTAAACAATAACATGGAATCGGCTTCTAAAAGTAAAAAGTGCGAGTCGGTCAAAAATATATATAATTTGTAGGGCTCGTCCTTACATTGACAAATTTTACGGTAGTACAAATCCAGTATTGTATAAAATGAGGTGTTGGATCCTTGTTTCCTAATGACTGTATAATATACAGTGCCGAAAAAGTATATAAATGTAATCTAATTGTTTGTTTAAAATCATTACTTAATCACATTTTGTGTAAAGGCTTTGGATACTTTGTACAATTAAAACTATTTTAAAATTATGACGATGTTGTTTTACTGTGGTGAAAAATATATAATTATTTGATGGTGGTATTAAGTAAGTACTTACATACTGAATAATCAGTAAGAATACGATAAACAGACAGTGATAACTATTTTTAAAACGCAAAATATACATACTCAGATCAATGTGTTCTGCTTCACCGTGAAACATCGAATCAATTATTAAGATAATTTCATTAATAGAAGTGTTTTTTTTTACATAACCTTATTTGCTTAATACTTACATACATATTTCAGATCTTTGTACAGTTAAGGTAAACGATAATTTATAGTGAACTTTATTGACAACTAAGGTGATTACATAATGCTGTACCACAACACTATTTAGGTACTATGAGTAGAGCTACATTTTGAGCCGGCCAATCAAAATCCTTTTTTGTACGTAGCCCCCCGACCCGCAGTGGTGACTTGTGTTCTTAGAAGAAATTGAACTACACGCAGTCAAGTGGTTATATGGTCTGTGTGTCCGGGGATCGAACCCGGGACCAGTGGCTCAGAAAGCAAGTTTTCTATCACCTGCGTCCACCGGTCAGTCTATTAATTATATCGTAAACATTAATAAGTAGGTATATACATGTTTTTAATTTTATTCATTTTGGGGCATTCACCACTCCAGTAGGCACCAGCTAGTGTCATATAATATAGAATTTTAACGAAAAGCAAGCAGTTCAACTTTTACAGTAGGTATATTATAATTGTACGGGATTGAGAATGTTATATACATATAATTGGACTGTACTACCACAGGTGGCAGCCCTGGGTCTGGAAGACAAGTTGGTGATCGTAGTACACTAATAGCAGCATATCCAAGCTACATCTGTAACTATAAAGTGTCATGATTTTTGAAATATATTCGTATAGAATTTTGAAAAAGTAAATATATTTAAAACCTCATCCAAGTCTGCCTTTTTCATGTAATTGGGTTAGGGTACCAGCACGAGGCCCACCGGGTGTTATGCGGTAACCGCTGCCTCTAACATATGCATTCACCCACAAGTAACGAACTGCACTGCGCCTGTAACTCTGAGGCATTAAGTTGTTAAGTCTCATGTCTTCAAACCGGCATACAGTAATGCGAACACATACGAGGCATGTGTAAACTAATTTCAAATACATGTTTTATTTGTACCTCTATCATCATCATTATCAGCCGGAAGACGTCTACTGCTGAACATACGCCTCCCCCATAGAACGCCACTTAGACCGGTCACTAGCTTCCTGCATCCAGCGATTCCCCGCGGTTTTGACGAGGTCGTCGGTCCACCCAGCGGGGGGCCGGCCTACACATCGTCTTCCGGTGCGTGGTCGCCACTCGAGATCCTTTCTTCCCTATAGGTAACCAGTTCTGCGAGCGGAGTGGCCTGCCCATTCAACTTGCTAATTTTGAGAGCTATGTCGGTGACCTTAGTTCTCCTATGGATCTCCTCATTTCGGATCTTATCATGCAGGGAAACCCCAAGCATAGCCCTCTCCATTGCTCGTTGAGCGACTTTAAGCTTGTTAATGAAGTCCACAGTAAGGGACCACGTCTAAGTGCACTGGTTGAAAACAACTGGCAACACACACTGGTTGAAAACTTCATTCATCAACTCTGATTGATTCAACATGAAAATGAGCTGGATTCTTCGTGCGACCTCCTTGTTTCCTAATTGGACAGTCTGTCCCAGGTAGACGTACTTGTCTACAACTTCGAGTATATCGTTTCCAAAAATTACCGGTAAAGGTGGAACATGGATGTTGGACATGATTTGATACTGACATGATTATATATTATGGTTAAACAATTTATTTTGTATTTCTTCTGTTACGTTAATTCAAAGTGACTTCCATCGAGAATTGTATCAGAATTAGCTAAAACTGGATGGTTACTAAATTCAAGTGCTTTTTTATTACAACGTATTTTCTTATATAACAGAAAGGACCCACCCTGGTTACAGTATTTTGAAACATATATTTATTCCGTTGATCCAGAGTTTCTTGCCGCTTCTTCTCGGTAGGCTCTTCATATTTTGGAACGATACAGTAGAGTCTTTAAAGTAATATTACGTAGTAGTTATAATAAAAAATTTACGTTATAAAGTGCGTCTTTGATGCCTAAATTGAATAAATGATTTTGACGTTTGACTTTTTGTCATTGAATTGGTCAATTCAAGCTTTATGTAGCTAATTTTAAATAATTTATTTTAAGAGTTATTTTTAAACTAAACAAATCGTATTCACAATATATGGTGGTCTGTCAACAGACTAGCCGTGATCAGAAAACAAAAAACTTAATTTTTATCTTTATAAATGTGCCTAAATAAACGTTTAAAATTCAACAGTAGATTAAAGATTATTATCATCACACAATGGAACTATCGTAAATGTGTCTTTTTTATGCTATTGAAATCTGCCCTGTCTGAATTTATATCCTTAATTTTCCTATAATATATCTTATTCGTTCAAAATTTATTCTACGAACGTAAACGGAAGCACGTATGGAATACACATTGGCCAAAAGTGTTTGGCCGTTTAAAAAAAAGATGTCAATGCGAAATCATCCTAATGGTTTTAAACTATTTGCACAATTAAACTATTTCAAACATTAGATCTAGATTAATGATCAAATTTTAAAATGAATCAATGTACCTACTTAAACTTATTTCAAAATTTACAGGCACACGAGACTTAACTATGTACTTAATGCCGCAAGGTTGCGGGTGCAGTGTAGTTCATCTGTTTAAGGCAGCGGTTACCACTTAACACCAAACGGGCCTCGTGTTTGTACCGTCTCCTAACAAAATAACATAAAAACGTTTTCCATACGTGCTCTAACTTTTGGGAGATAGATAATTTAAATTTCTTCATAAGCTTTTTGGCTTTGCAGTCTGTTTAAACATCAAAAAATAACAATTAAATTTTGATTTTGAGTTTAATATCGGCTATAAGTTTATCACGACATTCTTCTTCCTCTTAGTATCAAGTAGTAACTTTACCGACATTTTAGTTGCTGTTGCTTTAATAGAAGAACAGAGAAATGTAAATTTGCAACTTCAATTTTGTTTCAATTTCACATACCTACTCCTAAACATTAATATACTTACACCTAACTCTATTTGTGGCCTAGGTGTCTCAATTGCTTAATTACAAGTAAACTTTCCCATGCATACCAATTACTTTTTTTATTACGAATATTACAGGCGATTAAATGGATTAGTCTAGCTAGTTTACAAAGTAATTTTAATAAGAATAACATAATGATCATATACGTTTAAAAAAAAATTAAGCGTCAACGGACCTAATCTAATTTTATTTGACCTTAAAATTATTTTTGTTAAGTACATGATTTTAAAGCACTTACGTTTTGTCTGTCACGGATTGTTTTGAAAAAGCGGGTTTGAATCCCGTCCGAAGATATGTAATTTCTCTCTCTAAAATTGCAGTTTGTTATCGCTAAGCAGCCGTTAGTGCTTTAAAAATTATATAATGCATATTTATATGTAATATATACTTTTATGTAGTTAATTATGACGGGTTGCGGCATCAATACGAAAGTCAGTGTTGATATATACGAATGTTGTGTTGTGTCATTTTTCTCCCTGAAATTGCAAAGTTTGCTCCCGCTAAGCAGATGTTAGTGCTTTAAAATCATGTAATAAACGTAATATATACATATGTACTTAATTATGAAAGGTTGCGGCAGCAATACGAAAGTTAAGTGTTGCTATATACAAAAGTCGTGATGTGTATTTTTTCTGTTTAAAATTGCAAAATAATGATAGTTCTGTTAATCTTAGCTGAGGCCCATTCTGGTCAGTTTACTATTTAAGATCAATATTACAAGGCAACACTGAAGTTTCGTCCAAAAGGAACATTAAAACTGGTCCTGGCATCCTTAGTTGTATGATATTGTCTTTTCTCACGAGTTCCACCCACGCTTTCGGTTATGCAGCGCCATAACGTTTCTACTAATAAAGGGTTAACAAACACATCCTTTCTCGGTCATATTAATAATGAATTGTTGATATAATGGTTGCTACCTTACAATTTATTAAACTGTGCATGACTTGTGTACAAACGCGTTACAAGATATCATACGATATTTTTATGTTATATATTATGAAAGCAATAGTAATCAATCATCATAATATAGTGGTAATGAAGTAAATAGTATTTACGAGATGTATGCACTAAGTCATGTTTGAGTTTGTATTACATTTACTATACAGCGTGTAACAAATAGGTGTAGTGATACTAACATCACACACGCAGAAGCTTGTATAGAGTTGTAGCCTTATTAATGCGTCCCAGGAAGTAGTAAACATTCCAAGTTATGAGTAATCAAAGTTTGTCTAGCCAGTTAAAGTGGCAGTGGGCAGGGCACATAGCACGCAGAACAGATGGCCGATGGGGCCGGATGGTTCTGGAATGGAGACCACGGACTGGCAAGCGCAGCGTAGGTCATCCAGCGACACGTTGGACAGTCGAACTGATAAAGGTCACAGGACTACGTTGATGGCAGGCCGCTTCCTACCTGTCCTTTTGGAAAATTCTGGGGGAGGCATATGTTCAGCAGTGGACGTCCTACGGCTGAGATGATGATGATGATGATGATGATAAAAGTTTGTCTAAAACTCAATCAGGTTTATCTTGTCCTAGTTCATTTTTATCCGTCCATCAGATGAATGTATAGGTGGCGTGGGGATCGCAGAGCGCATTGACCCCAATGAACGTCAAGAATAGGCATGTCTAAAAGGGCTGTAAAAAAATTCGTATGTTTTAACATTGTACGAAAATAACTATAAACCATTAAAATTTTGATATTTTGCCTCCTGACTGACCTGTGAATCCTGTCTTGTCACATCTGCTCAGTAGTTATTACTAAACCTTTTTGTTGCACGCTGTATATACCTACAACCTAGGAAGGCAGATACTAAGAAGTAAATAGCAAATTATATATATTATTACACGCATTTTAAGAGTGAGGTTTGATAGGATCTCTAGGCTTTGTCACGCCTTATTATTATCGTATTCATATCAAAAATGCAAACAATTGATGTTGTCAAACTAGGCAGGTCCAACTGCGAGAAAGAGATCAGTCGGCGAATCCAACTTGGCTTGGCAGCGTTCCGGAAACTTCGCGAATCCTCTCGTCAAAAATACCTCAGTGCATCAAGACAAGAGTCTTCGACCAATGTGTATTACCAGTGATGACTTATGGCACTGAAACGTAGTATCTTACTATGGGCCTCATAAATATGCTCAAATTCGCACAACTAGCTATGGAGAGGGCTATGCTCGGGGTTTGTCTACGTTACTCAGGTTACTCTACTACAAAAGTCACCGACATAGCCCAGAAGATTAACCAGTTAAAGTGGCAGTGAGAAGGGCACATAGCACGCAGAACAGATGGCCAATGAGGCTGGAAGATTCCGGAGTGGAGTCTGCGGACAGGCAAGAGCAGCATAGATCGTCCACCGACACGGTGAACAGACGATCTAATGAAGGTATTAGGACGACGTTGTATGCAGGCCGCTTCCAACCGGTTCTTTTGGTAAATTATGGGGGGGGGGGGGTATGTTCAGCAGTGGACGTCCTACGGCTAAGATGATGATGATGATGATGATTGATGTTGTAACTACTGTTATCGAAGCCGAAATTGATAGACACAGATTTGATTTTAAGTTAAAATTCTATCATCATAAAAAGGTACTTTTTTCTTTTTTCGTATAGCTGTGATGCATCTTGCGTATTGTGCCAATTTCAGTGTAATAAAAAAGATACTTGGTTGATTGTTATAATACGTTTGGTGTTTGTTGTCTTGTTTCCCTTCACAATCTCTGCGCGTAGAATAGTGGAATAGCAGCAAGAATTAATTATTAAGTACTATTTTATGAATACATCATACAAGCAGCAAACCACTGAAAGCATGAAGAGTAGACTCTTCGTTCATCATTTGTTTTGAGTTTTTATATGTCAGAACTACGCCACAGAATTGAATATACTTAGTATATGTACTATACATAAAGAATAAAATATCTTACTTGAAAAATACTTATTGACCGAGAAAGTGCAAAGCACGAGGGAAGTGTATCTGCAATAGCTTGCAGCCAAGGAAGGGGTATGTTTAAAGATATATACTAGTGGCTCTATGAGACCAGGGCGAATATTTTTTTTTAGCTCAATTAAGAAAAAAGTTTGGTCTTTTGATAGCTTAAACTGAATACATATTCACCGCGCAAATTTCCAACGCCATCTAGTTTAATTTTAAGATACTGAAACCTATGAACGACAGGGCTATTATATATCTCAGTTGCTAACAAAATATGTGGATTGAAATCTTGAAAAATGGCGTCTCTATGTCACTTTTGTCAGCTCCACTCATCAACTTACTAACGTTTCTGCTTACTGGAGTTGTCAAAACTGACATAGAGCCGCCATTTTTTAAGATATCAATGAACAATTGTAAGCAACTGAGATATATAATATCCCTGCTGGTATTTTTATTTTGAAAAATTTCCAAAACTCTAATTGACAAAAGTTCTATATCATTATCGAACCTTCTCACAAAATGTTCCTGAGAATCGCTTGAGAAATGCGACCTGTAGAGGACAACAGCCGGACATCCAGGCATACGAAAGCATTTTGCCGTCCTCTACAGGCTTGCATTTCTCAACCGATTGTCGTCAAATTTTCTCCATTCAGTTAATGACATTTATGATACATTTTTTCATTTTAAGTAGTAGAGTAAGTAGATTTATAGTATTAGTACCTAAGTATACATTTGTTTTATCGTGCGCGGTAAATATTTATAAAGTTTAAGCCAAGCAAAGACACACACACCTGATCTACAGCTCACAGAGTCACTAGTAAACATAATAAAATGTATTATAAATGACGGTTTATTTATTTATATTATACTGTAGACCCTATAGAACAAATACGAGTAAAAAAGTAAGCACTAGTCTTGGTAACAATTACTGAACGAAAAAGTCAACTGACTTTACCAGCACCAATGCCACAGAATATAATAATAGTACAATGTACACTGAAGGGAGAGAATGATCTATTTCTGTTCGAGAGTATGTTTAAGCCCGATGCACAGCGGAGGGCTTAGAGGAAACTCGAGAACAGAATAGAACTTTACCCCGATACTACACTTACGAGGAAAATAAAATAGTTACCTTCATTAGTAAATAATTGTTGTCTGGAGCATTTTGTAAGAAATCAAAGACATTTTTTTTCTGGTGGCTTCATTATTAAAAAATCGTCACTTTTACTGTCAGATGACATTTTGGTAAATTATTTAGAATAATTAAAAGCATACTGTTAAATTATCAATGTAGTAAAAATACAAAATTTAACAATACATATTAAATGGCCGCCATGCTTTTTTTCGTACAGCAGAAAAAGGTTGCTAGCCTCCTTTCATAGAAAATCGAGTACAATAAAAATAATTCCGACCTCTTTTTTCAAATTATTGGATATAAAATCATTTTGATATTTGACGTTTGTATTCATTTTTTTTGTTCTTCTATGGCTATGATGCGACTAGCGTATTGTGCCAGGTTTGTATTTTTTATATGATAACTGCTTAAAAAAATAAAAGAACGCTACCAGGGCAATGTATTTTCATACAACATTTCTACCCTTCTACGGAGAGCAGAAATTAAATTCCATATAACTTTTCCCGCCGCACATTTATAAGGGAGAAATCACGAACTTTGTAACCCGTTAATGAACGAGTATTAAGACACTTTCTGAGTGGGTGTGGTATAAAAGTACTTGCTTCAGCACCGCAGAACACCTCAGTATCTGCTTTTGCATCGATAACTTAAAGCGCTTGATCGTTTCTACCAAATCGAAGTTGGGTTACATAAGTTTTTAAGTTATTAATAAGTAGCCTCACTCCATTATTCTTAAATTAAACAATAAAAATTTTACTTACGAATATCTACCTACTACGCGCAATTTTACTGTAACTGCCCAATAAAACCCAATAAAGTCACAAATCAGAAACATATAGTAAAGCGAAAACCAACTGGTTTTACGATCCACAGATCGAATATCAGTTACAATGTCAGGTACTCGCAGATAATTTAGTAGTTACCATGTGTACAGCGCAATTTGCTCCACATCTTTGTTTAATTAAACGCTCGTAAATAACGTTATAATTAAGCCAATCTCGTCAAAATGTAACCGAACCGCCGATTTGTTAATTGTAAAACCATGCAGTAGGTACCTACTTTCCAAACTTGATTTTTTTATGTGAAATTGTCTGTGAGGTGATTCACTTGCGTCTCCATTGGTGGCAGTTTTAGAGTTTCAAATTTTTTTTTAATTTTCTGTGATATATATCTTATATTTTTGTAATTTTAGTTTTCATACATATGTGGGAACCTTTCTAAATAGAAAGAATAATGACATAAATAGTAAGAACTATTATACTGACTTGTGTATTACCATATCAAAGTAAAGCGTGTCTTGCCCTACTGATGCCATTATTATGGTCTCTTTTGTAAGGCAACAAACTGGAGCTAAAAATAAACGAACATTTGTTATATCGATACAAAAAAAATTAAAAAAGCAAGCCCGCTGAGTTTCTTGCCGGATCTTCCTAGTCGTGGTCGCGTTCCGATCCGGTTGTCGATTTAAGAAATAATAAATGTAAGTGCCCCCGTAGGCCTATACGGAATAAACGATTTTATTTTCATATTCATTTTCAATCGTCGAATCCAACTCGGCTGGGCAGCGTTCCGGAAACTTCGCGAAGTCTTCTCGTCAAAAATACCTCAGTGCCTCAAGACAAGAGTCTTCGACCAATGTGTGTTACCAGTGATGACTTATGGCACTGAAACGTGGTCTCTTACTATGGGTCTCATAGAAAAGCTCAAAGTCGCACAACGAGCTATGGAGAGGGCTATGCTCGGGGTTTCTCTACGTGATCGAATCAGAAATGAGGAGATCCGTAGAAGAACGAAAGTCACCGACATAGCCCAGAAGATTAGCCAGTTGAAGTGGCAGTGGGCAGGGCACATAGCACGCAGAACAGATGGCCGATGGGGCCGAAAGGTTCTGGAGTGGAGACCACGGACCGGCAAGCGCAGCGTAGGTCGTCCACCGACACGGTGGACAGACGACCTACGTTCAGCAGTACTTATGTTCAGCAGTGGACGTCCTACGGCTGAGATGATGATGATGATGATGATTCATTTTTACTATTTTTTTAGATTTCGAGAAGAGCAGTTGAAGTCTTTGTGAACGAAATTGTCCAGGGAAGTATTTCCACCATACCTATATTTCTACCATGATGCAGTAATGCTCGTATTACTGTGTTCCCGTTTGATGGGTATGGTTGCCGGTGAAATTACAGGCACATGAGATTTAACAACTTATTATCAAGGGATTACGGGCACAGTGCAGTTCGGCACCTATGACGTAATGCATATGTTCTAGGCTGAGGTTACCGCTGACACCAGCTGGGCCTCGTACTTCTTCTGTATTCTAATGACATAAAAAAAGGCTATTTAAAAAAAAATGTAATTTAATGGAAAATTACCCAAACGTATTTCGCATTTGAGTAATTTTTTATTTAACTGAATTACTTATTATAAAATAAAAAACACTAACTTTTATACACGTCCTGACATATTATTATGTAACATTTTTTAATAAAATAATTCTCTAAGTCAAAGTCTCTTTCAGTATGCTGGCTCTATCATTTTCAGAATGCTATTACTTAGCCAATAGTAATAAATCGGAACAATAAGAAATTAGTTCTTTCAACCTTATTACTCTTACTCTAACGGTGATTTAAGCATGAAACCTGTGGTAGTAGCCCAAAAATAAAAATAAAACAAACAATGAAAACCCTTCAAATGGAGGTGATGCCAGTGCTAACACACCTAAAATTGCAAGAGAAAACTTTTTATTGTAATTAAATAACACATACATATAGTGTGATGGTACAGAACTCGTGGAGTGTCTCTCCGACTCCCACTTAGCCTATTTCATTTACATTAACTATATCTACACGAAACTGCCATAATTTATAACAAGTAAACAAATTAAACCGTGATTCAATTCAATATGCCGGATATGTTTACTGATAGAAATTACTGTAATTACCATCTAGTTGAGCGCTTTCTCATAAATTATATCGTAGGTAAGTGTACACAGGTAGGTATATATTGTATAGGTTGTGTATGTAGATTGCCAATATTCTTACAGCCTTTCTACTTTGCGCCGTTTCCTGTAGCCAACCTGCATGTCATGTCTACGGGAAGTTATGCAGTTTCCTTGTTATACAATTCTAGCCGCTCTCCACGGTTTCACCTGCGCGGTGATGGATGATGATGATGAATCTTATATAGATACTCAGGGTGAATGTAGTTTTCCCAATGGTGAAAGAATTTTTGAAATCGGTCCAGTACTTTTTGAGTCAATTCGTTACAAACATACATGCAAATCTTTCCACTTTATAATATTAGTATAGATATATCTACTGTAGCATTTGCTTACGGGTTCGATACCTATGTTCAGTTCACAACATTTACATATTTAAATACAAAGAAATTTAATCTAAGTACAAAGTTATTAATATAAAATAAATCTACCTTATTAAACAGGTCAGGTATCTCAAAATCCAGGTCGAATCCAAAATCATAAAAGTTCCTCCGGGTAATTTTAATTAATCCTTGCAGATTTTCATCATTCACCATTCTGGTTCTTCTTCGATAAGATAAGTGTATTCGTTTTGAAATTCATCAATCCACTACTATATTAATAGTAGACACTTTTAACCCAAGATGTGTAGTAGGTAAGCTTCGTGTGCCTCTCTACTAACCGTTTTTTACTATACTTATATCCAGTTCACAAGCTTTTTAGATTCAAACCCATTGACTCGCGATTAGCCATATTTGGCCAATAATACAATAGATTTCGCAGAAATCAACCATATTAATCAATACTTTTCCAGGAACTGCAACGTGTGTGGTTAAATATATAGATTTACATAATTCTAGATCTTCTAGGTGACAGGTTACTTTAAATCCTACTTGTCAGTATTAACACCAGTACAAAAGTACTTAGACCGCGCGGTCCTTTTTTTATTTTTTATTTTATTTACTTACTTTGCCAGTACCATCAGCCGTTCGGTTATCTAAGAGTAAACATCGTTGCATCTTTGACAACATTCGTGAAACAAATGAAGAAATGACAAGAAACATTGGAAAAGCAACCCTATATACAAGGGCGATATCCTACGAAGAAATAATATCAGGAAGAGTAACTACTATAGTAGCAGTAATACTAGCCTTAAAAAATTACCCAATAAAAGTCGTGCTAAATCAATATCATCGTTCATGATACTATGCTATGACTCAGCTGTCATAGTTGCAGCACGCGCGTGGACCAATCCATGCTTTCCTTCTGAAATTTAAACCAATCACGGAACATGTCTATTTGTAATCTAGGAAGTAACTCGTATTTGGAATCATACGTCGTTTTGGTTTGAATGACAACTTTTTGTGTGAATTTGTTCTGAGTTATGCTTCCTGACATTATTTCTTCGTAGGCTACGAAGAAATAATATTCAGGAACTGTAACTGCGTTAAAAAAATGACCCAACAAAAGTCGTGTTCAAGTAGGAGGGGCTTAAAAGTCGTGTTCAGTACGTCATCAGTCGGACATTTTTCTTGCAAGCGAGCACATTTCAAATCTCCGCGTCTATTTTCATTTTTATCATTGTGAACTACAGTTGTGGATCCTCATGCCAGCATTCGTTGTGAAGTGGTGCAGAAACAATACACGATTAAAATGTCCAGGGATCACTTTTACTAGTAAATAATAGCAAAATTATAATTATTCAAAGATGTTCAAATACGTTAACAAATCGAGATGGTCAATACTATGCAAAATAAAGTCAGTCAATTTTTATTTAATTTAGGATGTATTTTTTTCTTCAGGACTAAATATTGAAATGTATGTAATGTGCAATGGTTTTGCTTGTTATGTTTTATTCTCGCTTGCTTGCCGATTCAATGCGGCAAAAGAAGTGCCTAGCTGCACTTAAGCTAGAAAAACAAGAGTATGACTGCCTGTGAAAACCAGCATAGTTATACTACCTACGTTAATTTTGACTGAAAACAATAAATTTATAGATAATAAAAAATTATGGACCATGTTACACAAAACCTACCTACCAGTTGGTACAGTAAGTACCTACTTTTTTTTTTATTATGTTATATAAAATATCATATTTATCTTTTATGCTGATGATTTGTCCCAAAGAAACATCAACATCTTTAAGAACCTTTATTCTGCGCAGCGCTGCGCGAGTTTAGGTATTTTACATTAGCGAGTTACTTACTAGCGCGCCCTGCGGCAGTGGCCTTACCGCTTGAGCAAAATAGTGCGCATTAATATTTGGATCTTTTTTTATCTACTTTGGTTTTTATGTCACAAATAGACGTAGGTCAAAAAGGTGAAATCACGCAGGACACATTTTATTTTTAATATCGACATTAATTAACATAATATGATAATTATTAATCAAGTACATGTTATCTACAAGAGCATAGACTAGAAAAAAGTAAGATTTAACTCATGTAACTACCAAAAAGAGATGAGAATAGCAAATAAAACAACCATCAGGTAGTTTCTGATTACCAGTTTCTGGATCCAGCATCAGGTCCTGGTCACCAGCTAGAAAAAAGGGATCGCGAAGACGATTTATACGATCCCAAACACGGTGTGTCTACTATTAACCATCACATAGTTCCTGCTACCAGTTTCCAGCTCCAGCATGGATTCCTGGATACCAAGTATAAGCATAAGAAATTTGGTTAATAGTAAAATACTAGCCTCTCAAGGGTCGATGTCATTATAACAATGATATTTCTATTGTGTCTGACCTTTGATGCACTAGATGTCATATAAAATTATTTGTTAGAATCCCACTCAGAAATGTTACCTCAATAAGTATCAGGAAGTTTTGAGCGCACTAATATTTAGTTGTGTAAGTGCGGGCGTCAGAGCGATACGTCCTCTGACCTCTCTCTAAGAGGCTTCAGCCGCGTCTGACGATTCGTGACTGGTGCGACCGAGTTTATGATTGATTTTAAAAACGTGTGTGTGTAGAAATTGCTCGGCAATAACAAACTAATAAACAATTTCTAAATGTAGTCTATGGAACTTGAACTTGTTAATCAAATAATGTTCTAGTGCATCAGGTAAGAATAATTGACATAATATACTATATCAATCATTATTATGTGACCCTTCAAACACTCAGCAAAAACGCGCTTCCAAAGCGTTTACGCTCTAAAGAGATACTACAGACAATGAACAATAAACGATTGCCTACAGTTGGTATGTAATATAGGTAACTATATAGCATTAAAAAAACAGTTCATTGATTGGTCAAATTAAAGCACGTTTAATTTTTCAAGCTAATGAAAATTCACCATCTGCAAATTTGAAAGTGGTTTAGCTGAGCTGCTAATTAATTTGTCAGTAATATCAACACAGTGCTTTTCTAAAGTAAAATACTAGCCTCTCAAGGGTCGATGTCATTATAACAATGATATTTCTATTGTGTCTGACCTTTGATGCACTAGATGTCATATAAAATTATTTGTTAGAATCCCACTCAGAAATGTTACCTCAATAAGTATCAGGAAGTTTTGAGCGCACTAATATTTAGTTGTGTAAGTGCGGGCGTCAGAGCGATACGTCCTCTGACCTCTCTCTAAGAGGCTTCAGCCGCGTCTGACGATTCGTGACTGGTGCGACCGAGTTTATGATTGATTTTAAAAATGTATGTGTGTAGAAACTGCTCGGCAATAACAAACTAATAAACAATTTCTAAATGTAGTCTATGGAACTTGAACTTGTTAATCAAATAATGTTCTAGTGCATCATGTAAGAATAATTGACATAATATACTATATCAATCATTATTATGTGACCCTTCAAACACTCAGCAAAAACGCGCTTCCAAAGCGTTTACGCTCTAAAGAGATACTACAGACAATGAACAATAAACGATTGCCTACAGTTGGTATGTAATATAGGTAACTATATAGCATTAAAAAAACAGTTCATTGTTTGGTCAAATTAAAGCACGTTTAATTTTTCAAGCTAATGAAAATTCACCATCTGCAAATTTGAAAGTGGTTTAGCTGAGTTGCTAATTAATTTGTCAGTAATATCAACACAGTGCTTTTCTAAAGTAATTCTATAAATTGATTGAATTTTCTAAATTGATAATGAAGGTATTCTGTGACCACTGAAAAACATACAGCTGGCAAATAACGACTTATTTTTTTTGGTAAAATGTATAAGCCTAAAATGTTTCATAATCTTTCTTTACTACATTGCGAAGAATCTCTTCTAATGTCTTCTAGACAAAAACTTAATAAATTTATCATATTTCGCGAGACATACGAGATTTACGATTGATTTATTATTAAGTCCACTTGTTGCATAATATCGTCCACGCCGCTATGACTCTGCTGTCATTGTAGACGTTGGAGCACGCGTGTAAACCAATCCCTGCTATCCTTCTGAATTAAACCAATCACCGGACATGTCTATTTGTAACCTCGGAAGTAATTTGTATTTGGAATCATACGTTGTTTTTATTTGAAGGGCTACTTTTTGTGTGGAATTTGTTCTGAATTATGCTTCCTGACAATTATTTCTTCGTAGTTCGTAGGCGATATCTCATAAAGTATTTGACATCGGTGAGCTCGTCGACGAGCGCCTCGATGAATCATTATAGAATCGCACTTGAGCTGAACAAGTCACAAGTTATTTCCTTTGTATGCCTGCCTACTTACCTTTTTTATTATACCGCTATTGAATCACGGTAATATTTAGATAATAACACAGTGGTAAATCCGCAATATTTCATGATTTAATTAATCTTTATAGATTACACACTACTCTATTTCTACAAGACTAGATTTAATGAAGTGGTGTCATTTCCTTGTAAGCCTTCTTCCTTATCTCTGCCCTGTTTTTAATGTTCTTTTAGCTAGGATAATTTAAGCGTTATTCTAATCTAAGTATACTAATATTATAATGAGGAAAGATTTTTATGAATGTTTGTAACGAAATGGCTCAAAATGTACTGGACCGATTTCAAAAATTATTTCACCATTGAAAAGCTACATTCACTTTGAGTAACATAGGCTATATAATATTCATCATCATCATCATCATCCATCACCGCGCGGGTGAAACCGCGGAGAGCGTTAGTATTTGTTAATATTTTAACACCATTTACCATTAGTCATTTATGTTACTATTAAACACTTTTATTTTATTACTTACTAGTATTAATATGAGTCTCAGAGAGGGAGAATGTTCTAGTAATTGGTTTTTAACTTAATTAAACCAGACTTTTATTTTGAACCATAAACATCTTTCAATATTGATTTTACTACAATTTACAAAAAATAGTTATTCAGACTTTGCTTCAAATGTCCTGATACATGAGAAGCGCACGGCAGTACACACACGCGCACAGTGCGCACACAAAGGTATGCATGGAAGTCATGAAGAGACTAGTAATGGAACTAGATGATAACTATAATTATCCCCGCCCCTTAGATTCCAGCAGGAACAATTTTGTTTAAACTGTTGTAGGCTTGATAAAATGATATTTCATTTAAACAGATACAAGTTTTCTACCAACTTCCAAAAAAAGGAGGAGGTACTCAGCTCGACTGTATTTTTTTAATGTTTGTTACCTCATAACTTTCGACTGGGTTTCCAATTCTCAAAATTCTTGTTCTGTTTAAAAGCTGGTGTTTCCCGTGTGGCTCCATTTAAATGTCATCAAATTCGGTCCAGTAGTTTTGAGATACACTCCAATAACTGAACGGAAGTCGGTATTACATTTTTCAAATTATACTTGTATTTTTATTATTTTGATAACATGTTATTTTTACTGACATTGTGATTCCTATTGACATTGTATGTTACATTGAACTGTTATGTACCGCACTTGTAAATGTTTACATGTATATAAAATTCAATTGACTATGACTAATTCGTTGATTATGTCTTACATACTTTTTAACCATTGACTATTTTACTGAACAATAATTATAATTAAATATTTTTTTTATATGGATAATGTGTTACGATTTAGACAGTTACAATTACTAATATTAATGAATGCACCTTAAGCACCTCTCAGCCAGTGCTACGCCCTAACTTATATATATTTAGCTATGAGTCCTATAACACCTATCTGTAATAAATAATATATATATATTATAAATGAAATAAATAAATAACTTCTTAACGTATTAATACCAATATTAAATAAACAAAAGTTTCTAATTAAAACTCTCAGCTTTAGCTGAGTTTTAAGAGAAAGTACTTTGAGAGAGTTCCTATCTTGTAAGAAATTTTTATTTAACTAATACTACAGAAACTTATAGTTTCAAAATGAAAAGATCTTGTATTTAATATCCATAGTTGTCACACATTATATATCTACAAGTACATCGATAAATCCATCTTACATCTAATTTAAAACGGAATAACTCTGCTTCCCAGAACTCGGCACGGCCCCTCACCTACCTTAGCCATAAATGCCGTAATGGCAGCTCTCCTACTCACTAATGGACCACGTCCGTCGTACGGCAAATAGCTATAAAGACTTATCCTTCTTACTTGTCCAGTTCTTTGGCCAGCAATTCCTAAAACTAATTTAAGAACTAGAAATTTATTCCGTGGCCCGCACTGCTGAAGAAAGATTAACCGTTCTTTCAGTTCTATAACGGCTTGATGCTTTTCAACTCGTCAGCCTGCATCAGCCCCAATCGGTCTTTGTAGAACATTTTTTTTACCAAATACCAGGAACCGACTTCAACACTTATTTATTTTTATAAGTGTGAAATAACTTGTTACAGACGGTATCATGATAGTTTAATCATGGTACCGACTTCATTCCAGGTTCCATACATCCTTCAGTTCTATTTATTGGTAAAAAAACTTTTAGACTTTTTTGGAGACCCTTGCTACTTACGAGATCGATGCATTCAGAGTCATTCACCGTCAATGATTATATTATCAAAACAGGCGAAACAATTTTCAGTAACTGGAGTGCAACTAAAGAACAGCTGGACCGGATTGGATGAAATTTACAAGGGACCGCCTCGGAAGAATACTCTACCAAACAAAAAAAGAATCATCTTAAACGTTTTACAAACATCAAAAAAGGAGGAGATTTCTCAGTCGGGCAATGAATGATTCTTGGAACCTAAATCAGAAATTAGAATACTTATCAGAAGTCAACAAATACTTAAGTTAATCTATTGATACTGGAAAATAATACATTCGTTCCATAATGTAGCAAAGAAATACGGAAATCTTAAGAGGTACCGCGGAAGTCTATAAAATAAGCACAATCCAACAAACGTCATAACACCATTGCACGTTAAAACATGTTTCCAAAAGGTATACTCGTTCCATTGCAAATCAACAATTCCACCTTACACAACCAAACGACCACAAAAACCATGATCCGACCCGTTGCTCGAACCCGGAACCAAATCTGCATCGCATCAAAACATATCAACAATTCAACTCCAACGTTCTTGATAAATTGCAATGTTTTCAACCTTCAAGTCTTGCAGATGACATTCCTTTCATAGCTTGTTAAGCTAATTGCCTGTCAGGACTTAATCATTCCATTCAAGTTACAAAAGGATGCCCAAAACCAAAACCAGTGTTTGGAGCAAGACATCAATGGACCAATACAATAGTTTGACCGCAAGCGAACTCGCGGAACTTACTGGTATATCGCATACCGTGTCTGGAACAACTCTCCATATAGGGAAGACGTCCTGGATTGCCTAACAGTATCTACGGTACAAAAACAGCCCTCTAATTGCCGATCAAACGGGAACTACATGACATTGATGTACGCTTAGGATGGCAAATAAGACAGCTACTAATTGGATGATTATAAAATATAATTTTACAGATGGGAACAAGAAGATTTTCACCGATGTATAACGAAACGCGTTCATAACAAAGTAAACCCTCTGTTTCATAACTAATAGTTTCATGTCGAATGCCTAAGCAAGGTCACGTAATAAAATGTATTAGTATGTCTTATACGAATAACTCATAGCTGTTATCTATACTAATATTATAAAGATGTAAGATTTATATGTAAGTATGTTTGTAACGTATTCGTTCAAAAAGTGCTGGACCAATTTCAAAAATTTTTATACCATTGGAAAGCTACACTCACCCTGAGTAACATATGCTATATAAGATTCATCATCAACACCATTATCCATCACCGTAAGGGTGAAACCGCGGAAAGCAGCTAGTAACTAATAAGATTAGATAAGATTTGATTTGGTTTGCTGCGGTCATTAGTTGGATGGGTGATCAGTCGTGACTTTATCAACGGGTTTAAGTTTAGTGATCTTTGAAAAACACTCAAAACTCATTACACCAAGTAATGGATGAAAGGAGAAATTCGGGCGCGTTCTAATAAGTCCTGGTAAAAAGCCATTCCGCCCGCATCGGGCCCTAGTGGTGCATTATGGCTCATGCTCGACTTTCTGAGAGAGAGGATCAAGAGACCTTAGTTGTCATCTTAGGGATTTATTCTATTTTTCACCCGACTGCGAATGGAAGGTTACGTGTTTGATGCATGTACCAAATGAAATATAATTTCGTTTACAAAAAATATTCAACTATTGTTTTGTTTTCTTGTTTATCTATTATTTAGCTAAGGGTATTAAATAAGCAGTTATTCATAGAGATATCTTTTAAATATCAATTGGCGTAATAATAACAAAACCGGTATGTTCTTACATAATAAAGTAAAACACAGGAAACCAAAGCTGTGTGATTATCTTGTTTGGAACCAATTAATCCCACACCACAGAAGAAATATTCATATAACATACCCACACTACCAATTATATGTCCACGCATGGAAAGGAAGATGTAGTTATTTTAAGTAATAATAATGTAGCAGTTCACACATCAACAAATCATCGTGTGAACACGTTGTGAAACGTATAACTACATATAAACGGTCAATGAAAAGACAATCATCGAATTGAGAGCGAAGAATATATGCCAAGGGGAAATAATTTAAGGTGTTGAGACTAAAGTGTGATGAAAAGATATGATGCTTTGTACCTAATGGTACATAGGTGGTATTGGTAAGTAGGTCTTATAACGACAAAGCTATCTAAGGTTTGTGAGAGATCTCGGATGGAGGAGGATAATAACTGGCTGAACATACAAATTATGTTTTTAAAATATGAATACATGTTGGAATGCTGTTGGCTTACCTTACCACATATTTGTTTAAATCCTAAAATTAAACAGACGTGAGAAAATGTAGGTACCAAAATGGGTTTTATTATTTATGTAGTACATACTATACTACAGCCAGAGTAAAATGTTTTTTAAATTGTATGAAAGCAATGAAACTTCATGTTAATGTTTTTTTTTTATTTATTTATTTATCTAAAAACTTACATCTATCATTAAAGGTAATAAACCCAATGCAATAGAGTAGCTATATTATCTATCATACCTATTAAATAGTTAGTTTCTATAATGTTTATAATAATGTTAATTTATAGTATTAAGTAATTTGTTAGAAATACACACATTAAATCACGTTATATGTCAATAACATATGATATTGACATATAACAGAAGTTATCCCTGTTTGTATGTGGTGAACAGGCATATTGTTTATAGAATACTAGTATCTTCCTGCGACTCCGTCCTTGTATAATAAGGTAATTGTGATATGAACTTACCCGTTGGATTCGGATCAAAAGTAATTAATTGTTAATACTGAGTACAACTTTCGTTCCATATGTTATCAAAATTCGCTCAGTTGATTCACCATGACGATGTTATCATCTGAAGAAAACATCCTCGCTCACTCACAATCTTTTACATTTATTACATTAGTGTGACCAGTTGTAACTGCGTATACGTTACATTTATAAAACACAAACACTGTCCAGCAGGACTATTATGTTTCTCAGTTGCTAACAAATGTTGATTGAAATCTTGAAAAATGGCGACCCTATGTCAGTTTTGGCAACTCCAGTAAGCAAAAATGTTAGTAATTTGATCACTGAAGCTGACAAAAGTGACATAGAGCGGCCATTTTTTCGGATTTCAATCCACATTTGTTAGCAACTGAGATACATAATAGCCCAGCAGACCAGAGGCCGTAGCACAAACAATTTGCGAGAAAGTATTCGTATCGTAAATGTCAACGCGTCACGCTTCCGCGTACAAACTATGAGTTATCTTTGTCACAGTTGTCTCAGATAAATGACAGTTTGTACTGTTTCACGTGAACGACACGTTACGTTACACTTACGCAGTTATTCGTGATAGGCCCACAGCACAATTTTTATTACAGGTATAGGTAATGAACCTAACAGTCTCCCGAACTATTGTAACTGTCCTTGAGTGCACACGAAGTGTAGTGCACGAAAATTTGCGTAAGTGTAACGTTGACGTATACAGTACAAACTATCATTGATCTAGTACAACTGGCACAGAAGTTACACCGCAAACTCTTATGCAAGTCCACTGAAACCAAAACTTTCAAAATATGCATTTAAGAATTTAATTCATTCCAATGCCATTTCCGAAAATAGAAAGAACCTAGAAAGGCAACGTGACGAACATGAATATGAGTAACTCAGAACCAAAAATACATGAACATATACTACTATATAACTTTGACTTGTGATTACTTTTCAAAGCACTAACGCCTGCTTTAGCGATCTCAAACATTGAAATTTATAGAGAGACAAAAATCACAAGGGTTGCGATGTCAATGCGAAAGTTCAAGTATTTCTAAATAATGCTTCTTTCGGTTGGATGGTACTGTTAACTGTCCAATAGATGTCGCTCTGTCCCCGCAAGACGGTTAGTCAAATAGAGAGTTAAAATTCGATGCTCGGACCAGATTCTCGGTGGCCTAGTTGGTCAATGGCGTCTGACACGGAGACTCAGAAGACGCGGGTTCGAATCCCGTCTGAGGATGTGAATTTTTCTCTCTATAAATTTCAATGTTTTACTTATGAACTATCAACAAGTCGTTGTCGTTGTAGGTTTCACATAGAGTAAATTAGAAAGAGAGAAGAAAAGGTCGCCTGGTTTGATCCGGAATATAAAAAAATTACACCATTTTCCTAAAAATATCTTTTTATACCGGATATCAAGTTGTCAATTCTATGAGTAGTAGTATCTTTGTTTCATTAATTACGTAGGTCTACTATATGAAGATCGCCGACGTTGCAGATGCACCGATAATTATTGAACACATTTAATTCGCCGACGCAGCAATGACGTCAATCGGACACTGCGTGTTAAATCTATTTGTAAGAATAAGCATTCCATATTCCTACTTCGAAGCGGAATGGTTATTCATTAGGAAATAATTGTAAATTAGTTTTCTTCTTTTTAATTAATTAAATATATTAATTCATTTCGGTTTTTTTTCGATCTTCTAACTGCCGTTAACGTAATTGGCGCAGTCGGTAGGATATCCACGGGAACACGTCAGGACTCCATCTCACATCGATAACCAGGACGATAAAACTCCCGGGTGGCTGTCAAGCACCGTTTTGGATATCTGAACTTACGGACCAGCGGCAGGACAGAGGAGAATCTAGCAATCGATTCATAGAGGAAAACCAGAGATGAAATATATGTAAGTACACTTGAATTATTCTCGTGTGTTGCTCCTTTTGAATCTTAAACCTTCAAGATTTACCATCCCAGAGCCTCTAGTTCGCGGGAACCTGAATCACGCCAGGCCCGCCAGCGAACAGTAGATAGTAATAGAGATATAGTTGTAGATAATTTAGAAATAGATAACTCAATTTTAAACATGTCTCACGACCCGGACACAATCTTCAAGGCCCTCCGCCTTGTCCCGGATTTTGATGGCAACCCTAACGTGCTCACACGTTTCGTCAAAATCTGTGACTCATTAGCGACTAAGTACCTAAGTGACGCGGCCGGAAGTGAATTTTCCAACTTATGTTTGTTGAACGGAATTTTAAATAAAATAACTGGAACCGCTGCATGTACTATAAATTCTAACGGCATACCAGAGAGTTGGCTAGGTATCCGAACTGCGTTAATAAATAACTTTTCGGATCAGCGTGACGAAACGGCACTGTACAATGACCTTTCTTTAGCTGCACAGGGCACAAAATCACCACAAGAATTTTATGACTATTGCCAAACTCTGTTCAGTACACTTATGACATATGTAAGCTTACACGAGCCTATACACACTACTATAGAGGCGAAGCGTGAATTATACAAAAAGGTTACAATGCAGGCTTATGTTCGCGGTCTTAAAGAACCTTTAGGTTCTCGTATTAGATGCATGCGCCCTGCGACAATCGAGAAGGCGCTTGAATATGTCCAAGAAGAGCTTAACATCATGTACTTACAATCGCGAAACGAAGGCTCTAGAAATTCACAGACCCCTAAGGTCTCATCCGCGCTTCCCGCTATACCTTATATGCCACCGCGACCTCAGAACTTCCAGGCGCCGATGCCTGCCTGGCCCGCACCTGTAGGCATGCGCCCCATGCGGCCCCCGCCTCAACCTTTTAAATTTGCTGAGCCAAACGCATATCGTATGCCAACTAATACGCAACGAATGTTCGCTGCACCGCCGCCTAACTATAACCCACGTAGTAACGTTTTTCGGTTACCACCCCGAAATGTTCCGCCCCAAACTCAAGGCCCTCAGCCTATGAGCGGAATTCAGCGCTTCACTCCTAAACCGCTGCCCCCTACTAAAATGCTTACCGGACATGATTGGAATAAGCATGGTAACCCACCTCCGTCTAATTATTTTAAATCGCGCGAAATGCATATGAATGAATGCGCGGCTCATAATGACTCGTATTACAATTACTACGAACCGGAGTACAATTACGACACTGATTATAACTATAGTGATTTTGCCACCGGTTTCGCTTGTGACTCGACTTATCATGACATGACTTTTAACAACCAAGTATCTGACGATTATCAACCACAGGCAGGAACTAGTCATGATGAAGAGGATTTTCAGGTGGTTTCGAATTCACCAAAACCAACGTAGAATTAAACCTTCAAACGCAGAGGCAATTGCCTTATATTCAAATTGCAGACCCCCCATTAAAACTACTTTTAGACACTGTGGCTAACCAATCTTTTATTAGCCCCGAGGCCGTAAAAAAATATTTTTCAGAATATCCTCTCAATTTTGATCCATTCGAAGTAACCAACATACACGCGACAAGTAAAAATAATTACTCTATTACTTTACCGTGTTTTGCAGAGTTCAGTGAACCTGATAGTATTAAACTTTTTATATACAGGTTTCATGATTATTTCGACGGGCTCATAGGTTTAGATTTGCTTAGTAACTGGGAGGCCCGAATCGATTTGAGAGAAGGTCAACTTTTAACACGGACCGCTGTGAACCCTATTCGGATGTACAACTCATGTAATGTGAACTTGTACGAAGATATTATACCAGCGGGGACTTCTAAAGTAATTCGCATCCCCGTAGATTCTAGTGACGGTGATGTTTTCATTACGGAGCAAGTCCTTTGTAATTGCATAGTTCATGAATGTGTTACCACTGTCACTAATAATCGCGGCTATTTAGAAGTCGAGAACCCGACACCGAACGATATAATATTCTCGCTCGATCGGCCAGCTCACGCGGAATTATTTAATACCGAGTGCACGCGTACGCAGCTACCGTCGACCCGCACACGAGATGTTACTTCACGGTTACGTACTGACCACTTGAACGAAGAAGAAAAGGCTAATTTGATAGCTCTTTGCTCGAAATATTCGGATGTTTTTTATATTGAAGGTGAAAATCTAACATTCACGAACCAAATAAAACATCACATCCGAACAACCGATGAAATACTGGTTCACACAAAGAGTTATCGGTACCCTTTTGTACATCGACAAGAGGTTAGCGACCAGATCAATAAAATGTTAGCTCAAGGCATTATTCGACCCTCCGAGTCCGCGTGGAGCTCACCAATATGGATAGTTCCGAAAAAGACGGACGCCTCGGGCAAACAAAAATGGCGCTTAGTAGTTGACTTTAGGAAGCTCAATGAAAAGACCATTGATGACAAGTATCCTATCCCTAACATAGCAGATGTTTTGGACAAATTGGGGAAGTGTCAGTACTTTAGTACCCTGGACCTGGCCAGTGGCTTCTACCAGGTTGAAATGGATCCCACCGATATTCAGAAGACCGCTTTCAATGTGGAACATGGTCATTTTGAGTTCCTCCGAATGCCAATGGGATTGAAGAACTCACCTTCCACATTTCAAAGAGTTATGGATAATATCCTCAGAGGTCTCCAGAACCAGATCTGCTTGGTATATCTGGATGACATAATAGTATTCAGTACCTCACTGCAGGAGCACATAACGAATCTTGAGAAAGTGTTCCAAAGACTCAGGGAATCCAACTTCAAGATACAAATGGACAAGTCCGAGTTCTTGAAGCTGGAAACAGCCTACTTGGGTCACATTATTAGCAGCGAGGGTGTGAAACATAACCCTGACAAAATAGAGGCAATACAGAAGTATCCGATGCCTAAAACTCCTAAAGAAATTAAACAGTTTTTAGGTCTCTTAGGTTACTATCGAAAATTCATACCAGATTTTTCACGTATCACTAAACCCTTGACACAGTTCTTGAAAAAGGGTAAGAAAATTGCCTTTGACCCTGACTATGTCAAAAGTTTTGAACAATGTAAGACGTTACTGACAAATGACCCGATACTCAAATACCCTGACTTCAACAAAGATTTTATTCTAACGACTGACGCTTCAAACGTAGCTATAGGTGCCATTTTATCACAAGGACCCATAGGAGCCGATAAACCTATCTCTTATGCATCTCGTACACTCAATGATAGCGAACTTAACTACAGTACCATTGAGAAGGAGCTATTGGCTATAGTTTGGGCCACGAAATACTTCAGACCATACTTATTCGGACGGAAGTTTAAAATCTTGACTGACCATAAACCATTACAGTGGATGATGAATTTGAAAGAGCCAAATTCACGTCTCACAAGATGGCGACTTCGACTTAGTGAATATGACTTCACCGTTATATACAAAAAAGGCAAAAATAACACTAACGCTGATGCCTTGTCTCGTATAGAGATCAATACTAAAGAGTCTAGGACATTGTTCGAAGATATCGAAGATCTTTTTATTTATTTTACTCTATATTAGGCATTCCATCTGAATCCATACAGGGTAACCCATCCAACTCGCTACCTGCTCATCAAGCGAACTCCTCGACAGAAACAGTGCACACCAGCAACGAAAATCCTATACTAGAGATCCCTATTACAGACGAACCTTTTAACAAATTTAACCGACAGATACATTTCAGCCTTGTTAGTGACGTGAAATAACGGCCCATAATAACTAAACCGTTTGACACGCACACACGTATAAGTATTCAATTATCAGAATCGAACCTAGAGAGTGACGTAGTAAATGCAGTTAAAGAGTACGTCAATCCGAAAGTCAAAACTGCTATCTTAATTAATCCTCCTTTGGCTATGTATTCAATAATTCCAATCTTGCAAGATAAGTTCAGAAGTTCATCAATGAATCTTGTCTTAGCAAAAGTAGAGTTAGAAAATGTTAAGGAGTACCTTCGGCAACAAGAGATAATCCGCCATTATCACGATGGTAAAACAAACCATCGCGGAATCACTGAGTGCCATTTAGCTTTGTCTCGCAAATACTATTGGCCAAAAATGAAAGACCAAATATCGAAATATATAAGTGAGTGTACCATATGCGGACAAGCAAAATACGACCGAAACCCAGTCAGACCTCAATTTAATATTGTGCCACCATCCACTAAGCCCTTTGAAATTGTTCACATGGACTTATTCACCGTACAGAGTGAGAAATATGTGACTTTTATAGATGTCTTCACCGAATACGGCCAAGCATATCATTTGCGTGACGGAACAGCTATTAGCATATTGCAAGCACTTTTACAGTACTGTACCCATCATGGTGTTCCCATAACTATTATTACTGATAACGGAACTGAGTTCACCAATCAGCTGTTCATGGAATTTACACGACTCCATAAGGTCAATCATCATAAAATATTAGCTCACTCACCTAACGACAACGGTAATATTGAACGCTTTCATTCCACACTCTTAGAACATCTTAGAATTCTAAAATTACAGCACAAAGACGAGCCTATAGTAAATCTCATGCCATACGCTATTATTACCTACAACAGTTCCATACATAGCTTTACAAGATGCCGACCGTTTGACTTATTGACCGGACATTTTGACCCTAGAGACTGCAATGACATTGACATAACACAGCAACTGTTACAACAGTATACCCAAGTTCTGCTTATGTCAATCCTTCCAATGACGCGACCTCAGCAGATAAAACTTGAGAGCCTTGACGATGGACCAGGACTTCTGCCGTACAAACTCGGACTTATGAGACTTACAAATCATCATCATACGTTTCTACAGTACGTTCAACTAGATGACATTGAAAATAACATTAACTCACTACAGACTCAGTTACTAAACTGTCAAAAGCAAATGACTAACGACACTTACTCATTGTACGAAATTCAAATAGATTATCTTACTAGCAAGCTTGGCAATGTCTTAAAACAATTACAATCATTAGAGCCCAATAGAGTCAAAAGAGGTCTTGTAGACGGATTAGGTTCAATCATAAAAAGCCTAACCGGAAACCTAGATCACGCCGATGCGTTAAGATATAATGACGCAATTAAAACTTTAGAAACCAATCAGGATAAAATAGTAAATGAGTTCAACGCACATATCAGTATGAGTAAGGAGTGGATGTCCAAACATAATGACGTAATAGCACAGATAGTAAGTAACGAATATAAAATCAACTCTACTTTAGAATTGATACTGAAGAGTGACGCATACAGAGAAAACAACCTAATTAAGTATGCTAAGTTCGCTCAACTCTTAGAAGTTATAAGCGAAAACGTAGAGGACTTAACTCAGGAGTTAATTAGGATAGAAAATAGCTTAGTTTTTATACGAGCTTCTAGTACTCACCATTCGACTATAGATATAGAGACACTAGAGTCAATGGTTGCGAAACTTAAATTAATTTATGGCAGAGAGCACATTTTAGATTTAGAACTTAGGGAATATTACGATATCATTAAACCTGGATCGTATTATATTAATAAGCAGATAGTTTTTATTTTTAAGTTTCCAATTTTTTCTACGGATAGTTATGATTTTTATAGATTATCAGTAGTACCTAACAAACACGCTCAGGCTCTTATTCCCTCCTTCCCCTTCCTAGCAACTAACGAGATGACGTTCATGTACATAGAGGCAGAATGCCCGAAGCTGAAAAAATGGTATCTCTGTGAAAAAGGAATCGCTCACCAGATACGAACCAAATTTGACTGCATCCAGGAGCTGATTCACAATCAAGTTATCCAGGAATCCTGCCAGTTCACGACAGTCACCCTGACGAGAGAAGCTCTGGAGAAACTTGACGATCAACACTATGTTCTGTCCTTCCCTCATAAAACGAAGGTACAACTCAACTGTAACCAGAAGAACTACTCTATGCTGCAAGGAAGCTACCTCGCTACGATACCCGCTGGATGTCACCTGAAATCACAAGAGTTCACTATTGCAAATGACAATGATGAGATCAAAGGTCAACCTCTCAAACTGATGAACATCCCCTACGACGCGGAGAAACAAAGTAACCTAGCTACCCATGTTAAACTGAACTCCATTGACCTCCAAGGGCTGCACAGCATACAAGAAAAACTAATGATCCAGCCTTCCTTACGTGTGGACAATTTGAAATCAGATGCTTTCTACCACACAACCATACCATTCTACGTAGTACTATCGAGCGCAGCTGTACTCACTATCATACTAGTGACCCGACGCTACGTATGCAGATGTAACACACCTACGAAAACGGACCAGAAACCCCCAACAGCACCAATGAAGAAGGAAGATCCCGACACTATTCCGGCAACATTTTCACTCAACGTGCTAAAATAGTCGCCGTTCTAGGGGTGGAGGAATTACGTAGGTCTACTATATGAAGATCGCCGACGTTGCAGATGCACCGATAATTATTGAACACATTTAATTCGCCGACGCAGCAATGACGTCAATCGGACACTGCGTGTTAAATCTATTTGTAAGAATAAGCATTCCATATTCCTACTTCGAAGCGGAATGGTTATTCATTAGGAAATAATTGTAAATTAGTTTTATTCTTTTTAATTAATTAAATATATTAATTCATTTCGGTTTTTTTTCGATCTTCTAACTGCCGTTAACGTAATTCATTCATCAATATTGAGGCCGCTATTGATACTTCTATTATTCCACCCACTCTCGCCTCATTTATAGCACCATCTACGACGAACAATGCAGTTACCGTTACGCAGTGCCCAAAGAAATCATCACAACATTTCTATCTTGCATTAGGTACTCCTAATGATGCACATTAACACAAAGCACCCAAGAATCCAAGAAACAGGCACAAACTCAGCGAGTTAATAGGCATAAACTCATCAATGCGAGTTACCTCAACGAAACGGTGTCCCTAGTCGTTGAGGTAACTAATTGCAGTGTTACTCAAGTTGAGTAGGCCCTTCATTTATACTTATTTATTTATACTTCATGAATTTGCAGAATGAAAGTTTCAGAATGAATGTTTTTTTTAATCCGTAGAGTAAACCCATACCTAGCGTTTATTTATGAAAACAGGGCAGCTGCTTAACCCATTAGGTTCTCACTGCTGGAACAGTAAACTTCCTTTAAGAGATTGGTAATAATCCACCACGCGGGCCCAGTTTAAATTGACACATAGGTCAGCCCTGAAGTCAGTGTTTTCACACCATGTGAAGGTCACTAACAAAGTTCGTTGAACTACGATAACAAAAGGCCCCAGCGGCTTCACGAGAACTCCGAATCACGGAAGTTCAGCAATTTTGGTTAATAATAATAATAAAGTTGATAATGCCACTAGTGATCACCCACAAAATGACCCTTTGCGCAAGCGTTGTTAAGAATGTCTATATGCATACTCCGAGCGCTTTCTGCTCCTGCTGTTATAAGTGGGGCCTTTCTAATCTCAGTCTCCTTGGAACCTGGGCCCCGCTCATATCACTAGCTTAGTCCACTTCTACAACACGATCCTGTATGTGGTCAAACAAGTTCATGCCATTCGTACTTTTTGCCATTGAACCCTTTGGTTTTGTAGAGACGTGATCGGTTCACAAATAGTCTGACGACGGGGATCTAAATGAAATCAATGAGTTGATATTCTCGGAACGAACCGGAATCGTATTCGCTGTGGTTTTTGTTCATGCCACTGACCGATTCGTCTTTGTGTGCCTTCAGAACATTAATGAAACAAAAACTAAAAGTTTGCTAACAAAAGTTTGAACTCGTCAAGCTCTTATCTAATAGCAACAAGGTTGTATATGTCCGTCCATCAAAACCTCAACATCTCGCGCTCAGTTTTAATTTCGGAGGCCCAAACTGACCTTGCTTTGCGTTCAAAGATAATTATTACTCCGTCTACAAAAATCACTCACAAACCATATCACGTTTTCGTCAAAACATGTGAAAGTGGGACAGGTTAACGAGTTGGCTCTCTGTCTACCTTGCGGCCGTCTATCTTTTTCATACTCTTAAAGAAAGAGACAGAAAGCAATACCCAGAAGAAGATAAGTGATAATTATGGAGCTGCTAAACAAACTAATGATAAGACAAACTGGGTTGTGAGCATTTGCTTACGTACCTAGTAAATGCGCCTTCAAAATCCCATTTCGTAAAGTAAACTGGTACTAACAAGGAAGTGGTAATTTTAAATTGTTGTTACGGGGTCTTTGTTAAACTATCGACTTAACTGTGGTTAGGCTTGCGTGTAGAACATTATTAAATAACCCAGTTTAGAGATAACATCTCTTGCCATTAAAGTTTATGTAAACTAAATAGATTAATGTAAAGTATTGCTTGGTTGCCAAAATGATTATTATGTACATTATCATTACTTGGTAAATTAATATAACGATGGCAAAAAGAGTAAATGACTTTGCAAAAGTAAGTAGTATGTTTTGACTTTTCATTTAGCTCAACAGATACGGAGGTTGCATATTTAATTTATAATCTTGATATTTTGCAGTTGAACGAGTTACGAGCTTCTTATTAAGATAAGGATCAAAACATGATTGATGTTTCCTTTGAGGAATATTTTTATCGCTATATTTCTCACTGGCTCGTCATGGCTACCACATTGTTCCAAAAAGATTTTTTGATATTATACACTTACCGGTTCACCAATTCGTAACAACTTACTTTGTGTAGAAATAAAAGTTGAATTACTTTGTGTAGTTTCCAATACAATTTATAGAACTAATGTTAGGTGTTCTTGATACTGGCTATTCGATTACATGAATCGATTTTTTGTGATGCTGTCGAGCACGACTTGGGCCGGAAGTCGAACGAATACCAGGCATCATGTTACAATAGTAAATTAATTTGATTCTAGATTTAACACGATCAAAAAATCTTAGAACGTTTCGAATAAGTAAATCAAGCGTTCATTTTCTGAAAGACGAACACAGTGGGTATACTTCGAATGTGGATATACTCCATTCGCTGGTGTTCATCTATAGTAGTGCCCAAAGTAATATCATTTTCATTGACAGCTGCGTTAGGTCAGTTGGTAGTGACCCTGCTTTCGAAGCGCGGGGTCACAGGTTCGATCCCAGGATGGATAGTACTAGATTATGCAACGAAGGACTAAAGCAGTGTCTTACGTCACGGGCGGCATATTGAACCCTGAATGTAACGGGGACTCTAGAGTTAACGAGTCTGAGAGCGAGGGGTTTAAAATTGAATTCCCGAGCGAAGCGAGAGAGTTATGTAGAGCCCTGAGTTAAGCGAGGGGTTCAAGCCGCCCAAGACGAAGACAGGCTTCATCCTCGAGGTGCATAATCTACTTTTCATACCTACTGCGAGACAATAAAAACTCAGAACTATATAAAAAAAACAGTAACTTAGTTAAAAGTAAAATTCATTTTAATATTCTAGTTGGACAAATATTCTCCAGTTATGGAGGGACAGAGTAATATTTTTGGAAGCAACATTTTATGGAAAACACTGTTTTAGACTTTCGCGGTTGTGAATAAGTTAGAATTAGTACTTACGGGATGTAGTTCACGATTTGGTTGCTTTTGGAGGTCCTGATATTTCGGCACAGTTACGTGCACCTTGTTCAAAATTATAACATTTTACGAAAGTTGTTAAAATAACACCAAGCACTGTGTTTTGTTTCAAATTCATTACAATCGTGTCTTTTTTCTTTTTCTACCGACTTTAAAAAAAAGGAGGAGGTGCTCAATTCGACTGTATGTTTTTGACAGTATGTTTGTTACTTTATAAATTTCGACTGGATGAACCGATTCTCAAAATTTTATTTGAAAGCTTGTGATTTCCGTGTAGTCCCATTTAGTAGTCCAATTTCATCAAATTCGTTCGAGTTGTTTTTGAGATACCTTCCAATAACTGGATAGAATGGAAGTCGGTATATTTTTTTTCAAATTGTACTTGTTTTCTGTATGTAGAGTGGTGACCGGTTCGATTTTTGATAATTCCTTATTGGATTGATGAACTCCTAATTAGAGGTAAAATAAACATCACGCAAAGAACTTAGCAATTTTAGAAAGAAAAATACAAATCCTCGGACGGGTTCGAACCCGCGTCTTCCGACAACCCGTGCCGGACGTCATGACCCCTAGGCCACCGAGATTGTATTTTTATCTCTAAAATTGCAAAGGTTCGTCTCGCTAAGCAGGCGTTAGTGTTATAAAAGATATATAGTAAAAAGTAAGGCCGTAAGTAACGGCCTTACTTATAAACTAAAAGTGCTGCTTAAAGTTAAATAACTTCACCTAGTACAGCCCATAACAATTTTGTAGTGCGCACCACTAAATAACGACACATAAATAAGCAGCGTTTACAAGTTAAGCCGTAAGTAAATCTTTGAAATTCTACTATTCCATACGTAGAGCCATGCTTGATGGGGTAAAACTGGAATTGACAAGATAACAGTATTCCTGTGCTATTAACATGGACACATGCACAATTATGAATGTACTACCTGGGAGACCGAGTTCTGCTGCAAATTGCGGATCGTAAAATACAAATTCTAATATATCTTGATTTGAGGTAACTTTTTCTCATTTATTTTAACAGGGTTCTACAAGAATATGTTATTTGTGGAACTGAAATCAGGGGCTTTATTCGCCCAATGGCCCTTCTTACACATAACGTGCTGTGTTAAGATATCTGAAAGGAATGATCGTGAAGTCAATACAGTTTTACATACATTCCTTGAAGGTGTCGTAGCCTGCCGCGTCATGTTCACGTGCATTCATGGTCATAGCGAATAGGGACCCTGGATAACAAGGTAAATTTGTGAATATACAAGTATAATTTGAAAATATTTTAATACCGACTTCCATTCTATTCAGTTATTGGAGTGTATCTCAAAAAATACTTTACCGAATTTGATGAAATTTAAATGGGACCACACGGGAAGCACCAGCTTTCAAACAAAAATAATTTTGAGAATCGGTTCACCCAATCGAAAGTTATGTTGAATTGAGTACCTCCTACTTTTTGGAAGTCGGTAGAAAAACATGTGTGAAGTGGTACGCCTTGACATAATGCATACAAAATAAATATTTCCTTTATTAAAAAGTAAAGTGATATGAGTTCTACATGATCCATCTTTGCGAGACACAATATTTCAAATGAAGAATGAGGCGGTAGCGGTTTCAGTGCTCAATTTCAATATAATCTGCGTGGTATGGGTGTAATCGTAGAGTTGCTAATGCGTTCCTTCACTATTTTATAGCTAGACTAGGGATGTACCACTCCGGCTCATCCAGCCAGTAGTACTCACGCTCAAAGACCAATTGGTCTGTGTGCACACTAGATCCATCAAGTTTGAAAACAAGCATGATTCGAAAGATGTCAACACTGCATCTGAGGTAACTATGTACCTACCTAATTTTAACCGACATCCATAACCAAATTCAATTTAATACCTCTCCTCAAGTTGATGCACTGATATTTATTTTTAATTATTAATGACATAGCAGATTTTTTTACCGGTTTGTGCTATATTAAACCGATTTCAATACGGAGGAGTTTCGCGATTCAACTGGTATGTTTTGTATTACGCAATTATCCGCCGATTAATAAACCCTCATGTGCCGATGTCATTATAACAATAAAATTACTATTGTACTCGTATCTGGCCATGTGACTCTTGATGGATTAATTGCTTTGGTATTTGGTCTTCCTTTGGGTCTTAAAATTTTAAGTATGTTTAATAACATGATATATAATGTATTTTTAAATCAAAATGTATGTTATCATACTTATTTTTCATTCGATAAATTGTCGCTCCATTTAATTATAATGCAATAATGTTCCATACAAAACAAGTAGTGATTAATATTATTTTAGGCGTAGATTTAGCACGTATAATACGATTCCAATTAGTGGAAGGCGTTTTAGTACTTTTTAAATAAAATTACTTGTTAATATAACGATCAATCAATCTTCATACGATTAGAACAAGCGGACGAACGACGAGCGCACCGCACTCAAGATCCTGCCGTGCCATTCTCTAATGATTCGTCGATGCGTTCGTCGATGAGCTCACCGATGTCAAATACTTTATGAGATATCGCCCTTGTACATAAGGTTTTTTTTCAACCAACTTTCTTGTCATTTCATCATTTGTTTCACGGATGTTGTTAAAGATGCAAAGTACGGCTGAAGGCTGTGCGTCAATACGAGTAATATCGACAACGCAATAATAATATCGCAACAATATCAACAATTCTCACATTATTCCCGTTTTATTAGCATTATTACATTTTTTACTCTGATAGTGGGGATATACATTGATAAAATAGTAGTGTAGGCAATTTGTAAGTGACTTGAAAGTCTGAAGATAGAAACACAGATTATTTAATTATCCGGCATAAACTTAACTTTTACTAAACTACTCAATAGCCGATTGAACGACTAATTAATTTAGAACTGCTAATAGGGTCTCAGCTCCAGTGTAACGTATTAATATATGTCTACTTGGAAGCTGCAACGAATGAGATTGCAAGCGGACTATTATTTACTACTTTGCTAGTAGTTAATAATATATTAAATTATTAAAACATATAGTCATAATAATATTATAAAGAGAAAAGATTTATATGTATGTTTGCAACGAATTGGCTCAAAAAGTACTGGACCGATTTTAAAAATTCTTTCACCATTGGATAGCTACATTCACCTTGAGTAACATATGCTATATACAATTCATCATCATCATCATCGATCGCCACGCGGGTGAAACCGCAGAGAGCAGATATAATTATATAATATACCGGTTTGAGAATGAGCAAGCTTCAAGTGATGATATGTTATATTTTATGTTAGGTCCTGTATCGTTTTAGTTCCAATTTAGTTTATTATAGTGACTGACCGAAATTTCGGTTTCGGTTTCGGCTAAAACAGAGAATAAAAATATATTTGTTACGACTTTGGTGATTGTTTATTATTATTTTTTATAAACCTATTTAACTTTCTATATATAATTATGAGCAAATAAATGTTAAAAACAGTACATTTCAATAAATAATCGTAATTTTAAATAATTTTTAATATGTTTCGGGTTCGGCCGAAACAAAGAGCAAGGCTGAAAGTTCGGTTTCAGTTTTGGTTTAAGTTTTGGTTTCAGCTGAAAAACCAGTTGAGGTCGGACACTAGTTTATATACTTTAATTTATTTTGTAGGGAACGAAAATAAAACATATTCTCATCGCCGTTGGGAAATATAACGTTAAAGGCGTAGAAACCCGACATATTATGTAGTAGTTCTATTGCGCAAAAGGACGTATTTATAATAGTGATCAAGCATTCATGTGTTAGGGTGTGAAGGGCACTGTACCATGTGACATTACAGGGCGAAAGATACTTCAAAAACCAATGTCTTGGGGTGACAAACACAGTGGAGTGCTACGCAAAACTACAGTGCTAAGCTCTGGATGGGAATTTTATGGGCAAACGTAATGCTTTCATCAGGAGCACGGCTTGATCTCCTTGTCTCATCATCAAAAATATGTGCACAAAGTGCCGCGTAAAACGATTAAGCTTTTTAGCCTCAAAAAAAGAGGAGGTTCTATGTTCGACTGTATGTAATTGGTTTTATGTATGTCCACCGATTTCCCCCATTTGTAGACCGATTCTCAAAATTCTTTTTTTTATTTGAAAGAGTGTACTTTCGAGGTAATCCATTTAATGTTTCATCAAATTCGGTCAAGTGGTTTTTGAGTATTGACGGTGAATAACCATCCGTAAGTCACAAAAAGGGTTAATAAAAATATTTACAAAAAAATGGATCCGACTTGTGTCGAATGGAACGACGAAAAGTGGAACACTAAAGAGTGTGAAATAACTTGTTGAAGCCGGTGGTACCATGCACACAATATTGTGATAATAGGTACTTTTGAACTATCATGATAACGACATCAACAAGTTATTTCGCACTTTTTAGTGTTGAAGTCGGTTCCATTTAATGGTAAAAACAATTATAGCCAACACTAAGAACATTCAAATTAAAAAACTTTAAACCAATAAATGAATTTATCATTAAATTTAAACTACTTTAGTTATCAAAGTACTACTAATACATAGTTTATTTTGGAACAAATATGAGTACTACTAATAAATACTTACTTAGTTTTTTTACGGTACTTACTTTACTACTTACTACTCACTTATATCCTTGGCTATCTATATCGTTTGTTGCCCGTGGTTCAATCGCGGAGTTCTACTGGTTGATATTCTATTATATTCTTTTATTCTAATGAATAAATAAAGCAATCTTCGCTGATATCTCTATAAAAGCTGGGTTGGAAAGGAAGTGGCAAATCATTAGGTGCTGTCTCGCCTTGAGCAATTACCAGGCAAGGCACTATTTATGTTCCACAAACAGAGGCTGTAGCACAAACAATTTGCGATAAAGTATTAATGTATAGTGCGTTCGAATAGATCACTTCTGAGCGTTATTAGCGAAAATAACGCTAAAAACGCTCACAAGGGGCGTTCGAATTGGGAATCTGTGGATGAAAATGTCGTTCATGTCTCTTTTTGTTCAACGTTCGGAAAGCTAAAAAAGAGGTACTTTAGACGCAATTTTTGACCCATGTCCGGAGCATGGTTGTTTGTGATTGTTGTTTGACAGCTATGTATTTGACAGCATAATCATGCGATTTTAAGTCTTATGCTCAATTGAGCGTTCGAATAGGGTGTGGGCAAAAGTGGCAAAAATAACGTTTTTGAGCTTTACGAACGCTTTAAAAAAAGAGCCATCAATGACAACGCCACCAATGCCCTAAAAGCTAAACGAACGCACCTTTAGTAGTAAATAAGTACGTATCGTAAGCCTCAAAGCATCACATTTTGACGTACAAACTATGAATTATCTGAGACACAGTTTCCCTAGATAAATTCCAGTTCACGTTACGTTACACCTTATGCAGTTATTCATGCTAGGCCCACATACGTGCGATTCTGCAATGATTCGTTGACGAGCTCACCGGTGTCAAATACTTTATGAGATATCGTCCTTGTACATAAGGTTATATGATTATTAACGGGATATCTACCGTGGTAAGGTTGTGGAATGAGCTCCCGATATTTCGGCGCAGTTACATGCACCATGTTCACGGGAAGACTGAAGAGTGCGGGTGGTTGGTCGAAAAGTTAAAAAGTTAGGTGCAGACATAACGATCTACCCTCTTTCTTAGTCTTTTGCTACGGTTATCACTGGAACTCTAACTCGATCCCAAGTCCCGACAAAACACACTCACTGTATCACTGCGTATAGTATTTTGAACACATTTTGAACGCAGATTTTTATTTTTAAAACAACCTAATATTGGATTCCACGCACTGGCGAGTTGAAAACCATCACCTCGATTAAAATTCTGGCATTTCGAGATCTCAATAGTTTCGTTTACTAGCCTTGGTATGTAAAAGTTCACAAAGTTTAAAAGTTTCACGGATGTTGTCAAAGGTGCAACGATGTTTGCTTTTATAGAATCGCACGGCATAACTCAACTATCATAAAATGACAATACCCCCATGGTTCTACGATGACACCATTGAAATGAAAATGACTTAAATATCTTCTTCGGCCAGAAGAACTAAACTTGTAATAAGGTATAAATAAGGCTAAATCACAATTAGCTTCGAATTTCTGCCTCACAAATTGTTAGCAATCTAAGTCGATACAATATAATAAAAATACGCAAATAAAATATTTTACCTTTGAATCATCTAAAATCAAACGCAATATCTGAAACATAACAAAAATGAGCTTTATTTAGTTGTACTTTTATATAAGATATCTATCATGAGACGCTTAATTACTTAGTTTTATTAACAGGAATTTTGTGCAGTAATTCACAACCTATAACCTCGGAAACCACTTGATCAATTATTATGCTCATATTGGAAATTCCTCGTTAAAGTCAGGTACCTAATGTGTGTAAGTACCAAATTTTATCAATCTCGGTCGGTAAATAACGCCACAGCAAACTTCTCCCCTATTTAGGAAAAGTAAACTCAAAATCAACGACGACAAAAATATATTAACAAGACTAACGAACAACCTAACAAATATACGGACAGATGAAAGTCAATTTGGCCAGTTATAGCAGACGCTTCGCTCGCTTGGCTTGCTCGGTTAAAAAGGTTTTTTGTAGAGTTTGATATAAATAGGATTTCACTTCATACAGAATAGGGTTTTGAATGAACTGGGACAAACACTGTAAGGAAGTGCAGCAATATTCGGCCACACTTGTATAACGCTAGAATTAGATATACTAAGCCTTAGAATATAATACAGTCAATAAAGAGTTAGAATTAATTATATTGTAAGGAACCTTAGGCGTATAAATGTTTATATCTAGCTCTGTAAGTCGTAGTTGTTTAAGTATATAGTATGTTCGTAAAGCCCACTCACTAATGTACATATTTGTAGTAAGTAATGAACCGTACCTATAATATAAGTAAAGATATTGTGAAACTAGAGTCAAACACGTAGTGAAAATGTATATAAAATAAGTACGATTTTAGAAAACGGGTAGCCAATAGAATCGGCTCTTTAAAATAATTATATCCAATGACAGCTTGGCACGGCAGACAGAGAAAAAACATTGTGCGCAAAGGATAGCGATAATAACGCGTCATTGTTAACGTACATTGGTGTAAACAATAGGCCCTCGGCGAGACGAGGGCGCTAATTGCTAGAGTCATAAAGTAGCCTTATATAGAGCCCCAACGGGGAATTTTATAGTAGACCCGACCAGGGCTTAGACCCGACCAGGGCTTAGACCCGACCAGGGCTGTGATCCCGATCGCATTGTAGGCTCCGGCCGAGATCTTCTTCGCAGCCCCAGTCGCAGTCGAGGTAATTCACACACACACGATTGTAGTCCCAGCCACGGTGCGGGTGGGAGTATACACCGCGGCCCCGGTCGCGATGTATCCTCCGGCCCAGCAAATGGCTGCGGACGAGGTAACACTGGTTTTCTATGTAGTCCCAGCCACCATGGCTGTGGGCGAGGTATTACACATTCTTATTGTAGCCCCACCCAAAGTACAGTCATGAGTGCACAACGCGACGATCCTGGTCGCGGTGTGGACCCATGTCGCGGAAATGGGAGGAGGCGAGGTACACAAGGTTATGATTTAGTGGTAAACACAGTCAAACACCGAGCTCGCCGGCGAGCTCGAGGCAAAAGTTATGTCTTGGTTAGATTCTCTCCAAATAGTCGTAGAGTTAAAATTCATAGGGCCCACTTACAACGGTACACTTATGTACCGGGGCGATTCTCTCCTACTCCCCTCTCTCCTGGCGACGGCCCAAGCCGAGGTCCGTACCCTAGTGGTGCCCTTGAGCAAGTCGCCTACTCCTCTCCTTGCGGCGAAGCGTCTTCAACGCTCGCCTTAGGCGGTGCGCCCTCTGCGCCCGCATCTGGCTGAGTGCCATCTGCGCTCGCCAACCGTCCGGTGACGCTGTAAATGCCGGTAGAGGCAAACAGCATTAGTCCGTTCTAAAAAAAAAGAAAAAAAAAAAAAAAAAAAAGGGAATTTTATGCATTGTACATCGGACCGTGAAGGAATATACATCTCGAGTTGGAAGCCGCCTTTTTCTTCTACACACCCTTGCGACCTGAATTCGCCTACAATTTCTTCGAGCCGGATCTACACAGAAGAAAAATGAGCGTGAAGAGCTCCATCACGACGCGCGGCAAGTTACGTCAGCTTAACGCGGATAAGGAAAAGCGTCGTGATTTGGAAGAGCGAACTGACTCGGGCTTACCGTCGGAAATAGCGCCGGGATCCGAATCGATTGCCACAGCGTCTGTGCTGACTCCGGTATTACCAGCGGGTGGTCGACTCATAGACCACAGCTTGGAAATTCCACCGCGCATACCGGAGTCGGAACGTAGCACACGAAGACGTCATGGCTCTCGCTCTAGTCGCGCTTCGTCCAGAGGCAGCCGCAAAAGTGCTGAATACCTCAAACGTCAACAGAATACGAGGCTGAGCGAGAGTTAGTGCGCATGAGAGAGGGTCTCGTCAAAAAGAAGCTGGAAGTCGATCTAGCCGAAATAGAAGCGAACGAAGATGCATCAAGCGCCGAAGAGGACGAAACAACAACTCGGCGCGTCGAAGAATGGATCGAGACGACACCTCAAGACACGACGCGAGCCGGTATTTTCGCTACGGCCGCAACTCGCGATATGTCCACGGCTCCGCAGCCGGTGTTGACAGCGACCCGCGAATCGCACGCGCATCGAGACTCGCCCGCGTCGCCTACGCCGGCCGCGCCACGGACGGCGCCCACGCCCCGCGCACCGTATGCGCCCCGCGTTCAGCCGACGCCCCGGGTGTCGGCAGTGGCACAAGCGCCGCCCGCGTCTCGTGAACAGTTCGCGTTTCACCCACCGTTCGAGCATCGTACTGCTATATCGGGTGAATCACGCGCGCCTCCGGTGTGCGCGCGCCGCGAGTGTTGTGAAGCGCGTATGGATTGTGAACGCCAGAAAGTGACCAAAGAAACACGAAGACCCCTGCAAGAGAACACACGGCTGGAGTTCAACAAAGAAACGCAAGAAGATAAACGCCGAAGCATATCATATGACAGGCGGGACAGAGGGATAAACCAACTGACAGAGGCACTCACGCAGCTAGCAAGACCGCGACCAACACCACGGCAAGCGTATGAGCTGCCGTACTTCAACGGAAACCCGTCGGATTGGATCTCCTACAAGAGCATGTACAACGACACAACAACGATGTACGAATTCAAGCCACACGAAAACTTAGCGCGGCTGAAAACATCGCTACAAGGAGAAGCCAAGACGGCGGTGGAAGACTTGCTACGCTCGTCAGTCGACCCCGACGAAATTATGAAGGCGTTGGAAAGAACATTCGGACATCCTGTGTTGATACTAGAGTGCGCGTTAAACAAAGTGCGGAACCTACCCAAAGTGTCACAAAGTAGGCGTGAATTACCGAAGTTCGCTGCGGCAGTGAGAAATTGTGTGTTGCTGTTAAAAAACATACGCGCAGAAGGCTATCTACACAATCCGCAGTTAGTGAGTGAACTATTAAACAAACTGACGCAAAGCCAGCGGGAAAAATACGGAGACTTTGCGATGGGACTAGATAACGCACAAGGAATGGATCTGCGAGTGTCACCTAACCTACAGATATTCTCGGAGTTCCTGGAACACTTGGCGCAGGCAGCATCGTACTATACGCAAATGGACATGTACTCCGGGGTACCTGCACAAGTTGGACACAGTAGGCCCCACAGGACAGTGCCAGTACCAGCAGTGCGAAACTACCAACCCATGCGCTTAGTGCAAAAAGTGAACGTGCAAAGCGAACAATCAGTGCCCGATAAAGACAGTGATTCACCACAACTAGACACTAAAGTAAAATGTGCGTTGTGTGAAGGAGAGCATGTGCTAGTGAAATGTAAAAAGTTCACGGACCTCAGTGTGAACGAACGTTGGGAATTCGTGAAAGTGCAGAAACTTTGTTTTAAGTGTGTGCAGAAAAGACATTCGCGAAACATGTGCCGGGCCAAGCGTTGTGAGAAGTGCGGATACTCACATCACTTAATGTTACACGTGGACAAAGTCGCTGCGCCGGAAAGTGTAACGAACGTGGGTGAAAGCCTAGCGAAGGCTTTACTTAAAGTGTTACCAGTGACTATCGCGGACATTAATGGAGTGAAAAAAGACGTGAAGTGTTATGCTCTCTTGGACGATGGGGCAACAGTGTCATTGGTGGACAATTCGCTCGCGAGTGATGTGAAAGGACACAAAGTGCCGTTAACGATACAAAGTGCTCGTGGACACAAAGTGACGGACTTATCATCGCGAGTGGTATCAGTGACACTGCATGGACCTAACGGACAGTGCCAAGTTGTGAAGTGCCGAACGTTGACACGGATGGATCTGCCTACGCAGACAATACCGGCGGCCGCAATCGAGGATAACGCTCACCTTCGTGACCTGGGATGCGAGGAAATGAGGGGAGCCAAGCCGCTGCTATTGCTGGGACAGGACAACTGGGAGCTCCTTGTCAGCCAGGACATCCGCCGAGGAAAATCTGGTAAGCCTGTTGCTTCTTTGACCAAGTTAGGTTGGGTGATCCACGGACCTATGGGCGGTGTTAGCGGGAGTCAAACCGTGAACTGTATGGCAGTTTCCCTTCCCGATCTACATGAAGAGGTAAGAACTCAGTTTGAATTAGAGGCGATCGGGATATCTGAGGACCTGCGGAAACACCAGGACATTGAGAGAGCCAAGGAGATCCTGGACAACACCAGTCGGCGCACAGCAGACGGGACCCAGTGGGAAGTAGGCCTGTTATGGAAACAGGAGAAGGTAAGATTACCCGACAATTACAGGCACGCGCGTAAACGTCTGGAAGGAATAGAGAAGAAGATGGAACGAAATCGCGCCTTCGCAGAGACATACGCCGGTCAAGTGGAAAGATTGGTAAGTGAAGGGTACGCACGGAAGGTAGACGTTAGCATAGAAACCAACCCGGTATGGTACCTACCCCACTTCGGGGTGGTGAATCCTAACAAACCAGGGAAATTGAGGTTGGTTTTCGACGCTGCGTCTACGTTCGGTGGCACCTGTCTGAACGACAATTTACTTACCGGACCGGATCTCCTGAATTCACTGCTTGGCGTTCTATTCAAGCTTAGAGCGGGGCCAGTAGCGTTTTCAGGGGATATCGCCGATATGTTTCTGCGAATCCGAATAAGAGAAAAGGACCAGAGCGCTCAGCTGTTTCTGTGGAGAGGAGCCGACCGTAACAGAGATCCAGAGGTCTATGTGATGAACTCTTTGATTTTTGGCGCCGCCTCTTCGCCTATAACAGCGATATACATCTTGAACAAAAATGCAGGTGAGTTTAAGAGCACTTATCCCGAAGCAGTGAAGGCGATACAATCCAAACACTACATGGATGATTACCTAGATAGTGTTTGGTCGGTCGAAGAAGCCAACAAGTTGATTGAGGACGTGACCCGGATCCACGCTGCGGGCGGATTTGTTATACGTGGGTGGGCCACGAACTCAACAACGCTACGCGAGAAGCTGAAGGTAAGTATGCCGGAGCGTGTGGCTCTAGACAAAGGCGATAGCGCCACGGAACGTACGCTGGGGATGATATGGTCGCCGGGGACAGATCAACTGGCTTTTGACCTCTCCTTCAAGCGGCTGCCTGAGGACATCATCAACGGCAAGGTAATACCAACGAAAAGAGAGTTCCTCCGGTTCATAATGTCGATCTTCGACCCGCTGGGATTTGTCTATCCTTGTGTCATCCAATCTCGCATTATAATGAAAAGGATATGGACGTCAGGGATACAGTGGGACGAAAAGCTCAAAGAACCGGAGGCAGATGTATGGTTTAAGTGGCTGCATAACCTTCAAGCGCTGCGTGACGTTCAAGTCCCGAGATGGTATGGCTTGCAACTAGATGACCTAGAGTTGCATGTATTTGGAGATGCCAGCAAGTTGGCCTATGCAGCCGTGGCCTATTTAGTAGGGAAAAATGCAGATGGGGATAGGGAAATTGCCATAGTGATAGGAAAAGCTAGGGTAGCCCCGCAGAAAATGGTCTCAATCCCTCGACTTGAGTTGCAAGCTGCCGTACTTGCCACCAGGCTGGCATGCACGGTAGAAAAAGAGTTAGGGTTGCCCATTAAAGACAAATATTTGTGGACTGATAGCAAAACAGTCCTGAAATGGATCAACTCAGATGCCTGTGAGTTTCAGCGATTCGTATCGCATCGGCTATCTGAGATTGACAAAAGGTCAAAACGAAGCAACTGGCGCTGGGTTCCCTCGGCGGAAAATCCGGCCGACAAGGCTACTCGGTGGAACTGGCCCAGTGATTGTAAAGAATGGCTTTCTGGTCCCTCTTTTCTTTGTGATCCGCAGGAACGATGGCCGGCGTGCGACGACAGCGAGGCGCGTGAGGAGGACCTAGAGCGAGCTCAGCGGGTGCACGCTGTTTCGACGCCTGCCTCGACGCTACTGGACAGCTCGCGCTTTTCAACCTGGACGCGTGCTCAGCGCGTGTTGGCCCGGGTGCTCGCCTTCATCGGTCGGTGCCAAAAACTCCGCACATCCACGGAGTTGACTGCTGAAGATCTGCAAGGAGCTGAAATCTGCCTGCTGAAGTCAATCCAGGAAGAAAGCTTCCCCGACGAGATCACTACGCTGAAAGGAGGGCAGTCACTACCAGCGTCGAGCAAGCTGAGATCACTCGACCCGATGCTCTACGAGGACGACCTGCTACGGGTGCGAGGGCGACTCAATGCCTGCCCAACTCTGACCTTTGACGAGAAACACCCAGTCATTCTCGACGGTCGTCACCCGCTGGCAAGGAAGCTGATCCACCAGTACCACAAGGCAGCTCTACACGCAAACCAGGAGACCGTCGTGAACACCATGCGAGAGAAATACTGGGTGACGAATCTTCGAACGACCGTCAAATCAGTAGTTTCGAGGTGCCAGCTTTGCCGGATCCGAAGGGCAAAACCAGTCGCACCGAAGATGGGAGATCTGCCGCGGGGAAGACTGGAAACGGGCAGACGTGCTTTCGTCCACACAGGCGTGGACTACTTCGGGCCAATGGAAGTAGCAATTGGACGGCGCCGGGAGAAACGGTGGGGTGTGCTATTCACCTGCTTCGCGACACGCGCCGTGCATCTGGAGTTAGCATCATCTTTAAGTGCTGATTCGGCGATCCTGGCCCTGCGACGTCTGATAGCGCGCCGTGGGCAACCAGCTCACCTGTACTACGACCGGGGAACCAACTTCGTCGGCGCGAACACGGAGTTGCGAGCAGCACTGAAGGAGCTGGATCATGAACGAGTGAAGGACGAGGCTACCACGAAAGGCATCGCTTGGCATTTCAATCCGCCAGCAGCACCACACATGGGCGGCAGCTGGGAGAGGCTGGTGCGTTCAATCAAGAATGCGTTGAGGCACACCCTGAAGGAACGAGCGCCACGTGAGGAGGTACTCTACACCCTCCTCACGGAAGCTGAGTTGGTAATCAATAGCCGACCCTTGACGTACGTGACCAGCGACACCGACCAACCGGTCGTCCTGACGCCAAATCACCTGCTGCTGGGAACTACTGCAGGGAGTACTCCGATCGCCAGGCGAGACGACATCGACGTTGACGCACGCCGCCAGTGGATCAAGGCCAACGCGCTCGCGGACCTATTCTGGAGACGGTGGCTACGGGAGTACCTGCCAACACTGCAGCAGCGACAGAAGTGGACGGAGTCAGTCCTTAACATTAAGATAGACGATGTAGTTGTCATAGTGGACGAGTGTAGACCGCGAAACCAGTGGCTTAAGGGCAAGGTTACAGCGCTCCACTATGGCAAAGACTCTATTGTTAGAGTAGTAGATGTGGCGACAGCAACAGGGGTATTGCGACGACCCGTGATGAAGATTGCTGTGCAGATGATGTAATCGGTTGAACCCTCTTACAGGGGGTGGGAATGTAAGGAAGTGCAGCAATATTCGGCCACACTTGTATAACGCTAGAATTAGATATACTAAGCCTTAGAATATAATACAGTCAATAAAGAGTTAGAATTAATTATATTGTAAGGAACCTTAGGCGTATAAATGTTTATATCTAGCTCTGTAAGTCGTAGTTGTTTAAGTATATAGTATGTTCGTAAAGCCCACTCACCAATGTACATATTTGTAGTAAGTAATGAACCGTACCTATAATATAAGTAAAGATATTGTGAAACTAGAGTCAAACACGTAGTGAAAATGTATATAAAATAAGTACGATTTTAGAAAACGGGTAGCCAATAGAATCGGCTCTTTAAAATAATTATATCCAATGACAGCTTGGCACGGCAGACAGAGAAAAAACATTGTGCGCAAAGGATAGCGATAATAACGCGTCATTGTTAACGTACATTGGTGTAAACAATAGGCCCTCGGCGAGACGAGGGCGCTAATTGCTAGAGTCATAAAGTAGCCTTATATAGAGCCCCAACGGGGAATTTTATGCATTGTACATCGGACCGTGAAGGAATATACATCTCGAGTTGGAAGCCGGCTTTTTCTTCTACACACCCTTGCGACCTGAATTCGCCTACAAACACAGTAAAACCTAGATATGAGTCTCTCAACAAATGCCTCTACTGATTTAGTCCCCTCAAACGGGTCTCATGCAACGTTCTCAAAACCCTTCGAATGCGCAGCGCTCCTCAGCACCTTTTTTTATAGGATAGGTTGACAAACGAGCAGGCGGCTGATGGTAAATGATCACCGTCACCTACGCACATCCGCAATACCAGAGGTCTCAAGGATGTGTTGCCGGCCTTTGAGGAAGGAATAGGCTCTTTTCTTGAAGGCTCCCATAACTGTTCGGAAACACCTCAAGTGGCAGCCTGATAGAGGCAGAATTCTGAAGAAAAACAATTTGAGTATAAGTATGTAAGAATGAAAACTTATCATGGTTAATCATATTAGGAATACAGCAATGAAGTTTATAAACATAACAGACTAAGTATATAATTGATTCCCAGGGACCCCAGGGTCGAATAATCAAGATCTACTATGATTCTCATAACATGCTGTGATTTAAGTACATACACAATGTTTTGGAATGCACTTTGTTAAATATTATTGCTCAACTGATCCATACGCGATAAAAACTAAATCATAAAAATTATGCTATCTACCTATAACATTTATTGACTCATTGAAACGGTTTACGTTGATGATTATCATAACAATTTTATTATGAGAGAGTGACAACTGCTATTCAATTCCATGATTTACATTTGTTTGATCGTATATACTAATAAGATCTACCTTATTAGTATATACGATTTAAATATTGAACAACTTAACTATTGAAGTATTTAACTAGTCACGCGGCATTTTGCGTCCTGCAACGCCGTGCGTAGATCCTTGCGCGCTATGTTTGGACACACACAAAATCATCTTGCAACATTCAAGACCCGACCACAAACATTTCTGCTATCACACAAACAATTGATCCATCCAGGGATCGAACCTGGGACCTCGCTCAGACAGGGTCACTGCCAAATCATCTTACGGAGGCGTTAATTCAATAATTGTATGATTTTCCTTTTTCAAGAGCCTGATGTAAAAGTAGTAGCACTAGTTTCTTAAACATCTGCAAGCTCTATGGCTAGCAAATGTCTAAAATATTGTAAAATACATTATTGAGGTTTACATGAGGATTTATATAAGAACAGAAGCGGGGAAAATAAGAAGGAAAAGAGATAAAAACATCGATAAGATAAAAAAAAAAAAAAATGTTTACCACCAAATGACAAAAGAAGCAAACAATTAAAGTTTGATTAAAGCCGATATACAGACAACCTAGATAAAACAAGTTATAGAAATGCCCAAGATCCACAGAATGTCGCAACAGAGGTCAAATCAAGTAATAAGATGCCATCATCTTAATTTATGTATTATACATTTACCTTTGACTATGCAAATTAAGTTAATTTTAATTTATACCGGCCTGCATTACAAATTGATAACATATATCTACTGATTAAAAAGAGTCAAAGCAGGCGATTTGTTTTTGTTACCTTGCTGTATATTTCACCACACAAACACCATTATGACGTTTTCATTTGAAAACGTCATAATGGTGTTTGAATAATATAATGGATTGGACTGACATTTACGAGATTCGTTGTAATAGTGACATCGACTTTTAATACATCATTCACACAAGGTCTACAGGTCCTAAACTAGGCAGAGCCTGCACTTTTGTAACCTGGTGACTGATACACATATTTGTATACATATGCATACTTAGGGAAAGGCAGACATGTTTATGCGCACAAATGTTTGACCTGCCTTGGTTCGAACCCGAGACCAGGGCTGGTTAAGGATGTAGGGTTGATACCAACTATAATGAGCCAGTTCGTTTTTTTTTTACTTGATTGGGCGAAGGGGCTAGTAAACTAACTAACTCACAGTAAAAGTAGACTTATTATAATAACTTGCTAAACGCGCAGATCTGCTCTTCTTTAAGAATTTAATAGGCCTTATCAAATTCTCCAATTTCCGTCTTAATCTTGACATTACTAGTGCTGTTATATTTTATCTGATAGCTATTATACAAATACATAAACAATAATAGATTTAAAAAATATGTAGGTATACCTACATATACATATATAAATCACTTTACTTTTCTAGGCAATTTTACACCATAGCATACGAATGTTAATTGTGATGCTTAGAGAACGAATCGCTATTAAAATTTAATCTCAAACACAAATTAAATCTGAAATAGGGTTAGGCACGGACCAAAGGGTGTGTAGTGATGTAGAATCAATAAAAAACAAATACAAATACAAATTATATTAACTGACACAATACGAGTATAAACAATCAAATAACTAATCAAAAAAACCTGAACATGTTCGGTCTTACTTAATAAAGCTAATTAACTATAACGTTAATTAGTACTGCACACACTAAAATGTATGTACCTGATAAATTGGATTTCTTCTACACCTTATATCATAACCTAATAATCAAAATTAATTAATTATTCAATATCTAGAGGTGAAATCGTTCTTCAAATCCCTCTCACTATATACCCTCACACATAGATTAGCATAGTTTGTACGTCTTTACAAGACCTAAAGACGTACAAACTATACTTATCTATGGCCCGTGATATTGCCTCATTATTCAATAGTTAAATGTGGTGTAACATGGGTCATGTATTATTTATTAAAACAGTACCATAATGGCCGTCAAATATTTGAGCATTACCATATGCCAGTCTAAACAATTGCCCGTTGGAATGTAATTGTATAACCTGTCCGTAAATACAACCGACACGAGCCAATCAAGAACATATTATATTTGTGTATGCATTCGTGTTGAATTGTTGCAGCGCCCTCTATTTTCACAGACTACTTTCCGACTAATAGAACGATGGACGATCTAGTGACAACGGCAGGGAACATGGCTATGCATCCTTGTTCCTTGCCACTAGCACTAGCGTTGACACTAGCTAAAGACTACCTAAGACCTGGAGAAGGCCTTCACCCAAAGAAGGGTTCTCAATAAAGATAATTTGTATTTGTAGGTATTTGTATTGTATTTGTAATTTCAAATGAAATTCATCTTCATATATCATCCCTGGTAACACACATTGGTCAAAGACTTTTTTCTTGAAGCACTATGAGGTATTTTGCATTAATAATTCAATTTGCTTTTAGTAATTTAAAAGAATAAAAAGCTAATGGTCTATACGTTAAGAATTATTATTCTCAAACTCTTAAGACGCTGTCAGCTCAGAGCTTGAATTCATTCAATTTCTTTCACTTTAAATCATGCAAGCGCATCTTATACATACGTAGGGCGCACTAAAAGTTTCCGGAATTAATAATAAAAAAATACTATTACTATTAGAACAAAGAGCAAAACTGTTTCAAAGGCGAAATTAAGTGGTATGTTTGATTTCTTTATAATGTACTATATGTTAAAATATGTTTTAAGTCCGTCAATGTGTACTTAAAAGTCTTAGAAATGTCATTTTATTTTTTGTTATTATTTGTAAATCTCTGCATTTGAGATAAACTTCTCCAAAAACCCTCATTTTTATCGTCGTCATGAATTGACAGCACCTAAAAGAAGTAGTACCTTGCATCGTCAACAAACCTGAACAACTCAAAGCAACATAAGTAGCGGTCTATATCCTACCTTAATTGTGTGCTAGGTGAGTCTTCGTGGGCTAGTGTTTATGATTGCAATGATGCTCAGCTTGCTGTTGAAAAATTTTACGACATAGTTTATGCCGTTTTTAATCAATGTGTGCCCAAAAAAAGGCGGGTTAAAAATACGACTTTCAAATACCCAGTCTGGTTTACTCATGACATAATTAAAGATATTCGCAAGAAAAAGTTGTTGCATCGGGTATGGAAAATGACGCGATGTGGGAATGACTATAAAAGCTTCTCCGATCTCCGGGGTAGTCTCAAAAGTCGTATATCTATTGCTTATGAGCGTCACACCGTATCTGTTGATGCCAATCTTAAGCAGAGTCCCCTGCATTTTGGCGACATGTTTCGAGTCTTAGATCCAAAGGTGGCTTCGAGCCCTCTGTAACATATAAAGGTGTTAACCTTGAGGGAGTCTCTGCGGCCGAAGCCTTTGCCGATTATTTTTCGAGTGTCTTTCTTAAAGACTCCCCATCCTTAGATGTAAATCGTTGCTCCGCTGGTCCTATCGAGGAGGACTTGTTTCAATGCCTTATATATCTCCCAAAGATGTAGTGAATGCCTTGAACAATCTCAAGGTGAGTTCTTCCCAGGGCCTGATATTTTGCCGGCACTGATACTAAAATCTTGTCGGAAATATTTAACCTACCCGCTTTGTCACATTTTTAATCTGTCATTGGAGCATTTACATGCAGCATTTACCCACAACAGTGGAAGTTATCTAGGGTTACCCCCATACCTAAATCCTCTAACAAGACCGCAGTGGACGAACACCGTCCCATAGCAATTTTATGTTCCCCTGCTAAAGTTTTTGAATACATCCTTCACAGCGATATTTATAGACAAGTCAGCCAGTATCTATGCGATGAACAGCATGGTTTTCGACCGCGACGATCTGTTAATACAAATGTTCTTTTTTCGCGATCTTCATGTTCTGCGACTCTTGTTTAGTACCTTAGTGCGGAGTAAACTGGAGTCAAGCGCCTGTGTGTGGAACCCGCATTGCGACACGTACATACTTATGCTCGAGAAGGTCCAGAAATCTTTCTTAAGAAGCCTTTATAAGAAGACTTACGGATATTATCCCTATCTCTATCCCACTGGTTTCTTGCTTGGCCAATTAGGTTTTAACTCACTGTAGGTTCGCAGATCATTTGATCTACTTAAAACTTGCTGCAAGATATTGAGAGGTACGACGGACTACGACGACACAGACACAAGTAGTTCTGCATTGGCCGTAGCCGTACTAAAGCCCGGAACAATAGTCCTATCTGTCGTGTCTTGGCTGGTCTCAACGTATTCCTTAAATCTTACCCGGACTGTGATATTTTTTGTGACAAGTGGCCTGTCATACTTACCCTATTTTTGACGTTCTGTGAAGATAATTGTTATTTAGGGTACTTATTATTTTTAATAATTGTATGTATGTGACTTTTTATTTTGTAATCGATGATTAGTTTATTACTTGTGCTTTGTTTTCTGTGTTGTACTTATCTTAACTATGTAATTGGTCTCGGTCGTATAGATAATGAATAAATAAATAAATAAATAAATAAATAAATAGAGCCGATATTTAAAGAATTATCCACTAACTTCTGATAGTTCCATCATCAGATCAATAACATGAGATGATGAGTACCAGATGCAAAAACCTAAATAGTTTTAGAAAACATATAAAACACATTATGGGTTGCCTTTGATTTTTTTTGATCCCATCATCAGCTCCTGAAGTGAAGCCAACAGAACAAAAAAATATCTAATTGGTCCAAGCGTGTTCTGAACCATACATAAAAAACGATTCCGATAAATTTAGAGTCTCCTCCTTTTTTAATATTTATTCGTTTTGAATTGTGTAGGATTGTTATAGCGCCCTCGATATACACGTAAGATGCCTTTCCGTACAGAAGTGAGTTTCTTATATCCCGCGATGTAGGTTCAGCTGAGGACTTTTGCAAGATGCAAGCCAAGCTTATGATTACCTACGACACGACGGAATAATTATTGCGATGCAACTTGTTGCAGTAGCAGGTACGGTGTTGTAATAATAGAGTAATTTGTTTGCCTTCTCATACAAGAGCCTTTACATTTAGTTACCTATTATTATTAAGCACTAAAACCTTCCATCTTTTCTTTGTTTTTCTATCATAATAAAATTCTTCTGACAATAATTACCACAACAAAAAAAGAATTGCCGAGATTGTTCCATCCGTTCTCAAGTTATAGCGTGACCAGGAAAAATAGGGGTTCATTTTTATGTATATAGACTAGCGACTGCCTGCGACTTCGGCCTCGTCATAACCTCCCGCCTTTTCTTGATTTTTCTTTTATAAGAACCTTAACCTGACAATAATCAGAACAACAAAAAAAGAGTTAGGACAGTGTTCCATCCGTTCTCAAGTTATAGTGTGACCAGGAGAAATAGGGGTTCATTTTTATAATAATAATATTTATATTTAAAATAATAGATTTAGATTACAAATAAACAAAATAAGTGTTTGTTTAATAATATCAAAATAGTAAAGTAGTAACTTTAGACTAGATTTAGAGTTTTTAAAAACACAATTGTTTTAAAACACTGTTTTAAACTATCACAGTTGTTCTCTAAAGTTATATGATTATTAACGGGATATTTACCGTGGTAAGGTTGTGGAATGAGCTCCCGATATTTCGGCGCAGTTACATGCACCATGTTCACGGGAAGACTCAGTCTTCCCGTGAACATGTAACATGTAATGGTGCATGTAACTGCGCGTAAAACTGCGGTAAATATCCCGTTAATAATCATATAACAATTGTTTTATGTCGTTTTTTATGATTTTTTGAGCTTATCTATTCTAAATCTAAATTCTAAAGCTCCTAAATGGCGAAACCGAATTTGAAGGGACTTTCACAAACAGATAGCTGATGTTATAAGAAGTAACTTAGGCTATTCTTATCATCAGGCTTCAGTGAACACGCAGGTGAAACCGCAGGGCGCAGCTAGTTAAACAATATGTTCATTAAGTTCGTTCGGAAACTGAAAAAAATATATTATAATGTTTTAACTTTGGGGTTCAAACAAACCTCCTGCCTGAAGCCAATCTTCCTGCTGATGGAATGACCTTGGGTAACATTACCGCAACCTTTTAGTTAGTAACAAAAAAGTGATAAAGATCCATGTGGCATATAGTTCAACCAGCGCATATTTTTCCTATCCTAGGTCGACTCTTACGCTATCGAATATGGCGGAACACTCAACAATGAGAAGGTTTTATTTGGAACCGGAGAGGGGCTGTACGGGTATGCCGTATGTATTGTGTATAAGTAGCCAATCCGAATTTACAATTTAGATTACTCCTTTTTTAATAGGCTGGCAGGAAAATTAAAGCAGACCCAGATTCATAATGTTATTTCCGTGCGTATATATATTATATTATTATTATATATATATATATATATATATATATATATATATATATATATATATATATATATATATATATATATATATATATATTCCCGTGTCTGATATAAAAGAAAAGAAAAAGAAAACGTACATCCCATAATTTTCAACTACTACGACACAGTACTAGATATAATAAAAATAAAAGTACGAACTCAAAATTAAATTCTAATAAGTAAGTTGTGAAAATAAAGAATTTTTTTTTATCAAAAAATAGAACCGAAAAATGCACCCTTTTTAGTGACCTCTACTTACAGGATACACCGTCAATGATGATATCATCAAGATAAATCAACACTTTCCAGTTTTTGGAGTGTAACCCAAAAACTGTTCAACTGAATTTGGTGAAATTATGAGACCACCACGGAAGTCTCTATCAAAAAAAATAATCATCAAAATTGGTTCATAAACGACGAAGTTATCCGCTAACACACATAAAATATATAATTATATACGGTCGAATTAAAAACCTCCGTTTCTACCGACTTCCATAAAGGAGGTACTCAATTCAACTGTTTATTTATGTTTGTTACCTCATAACTTTCAATAAGGTGAACCGATTCTAACAATTCTACTTTTGTTTGAAAGCTGCTGCTTCGCGTGTGGTCTCATTCAAATTTGATCAAACTCGGTCCAGTAGTTTTTGAGTTATACTCCAATAACTAAATAGAATCGTTATCTCGATTAATTTTTCACATTTTTTTCAAAGTCAAGGTCAAATCATTTATTACCAACAAAGGTTCAAAGACAAAATTATAGATGTTAAATTAAATATAATTATAATTAAATTGTACTTGTTTTGAAGTCGGTTAGTGAATAAATTTTATTGCAGTGGATTGTACCTCACTAAAAATTAGCAATAGAGCATACTCTTATCAAAACAGACAGATTTTGAAAAAGAGGCCAAATAAATAAATTTGACGCTCAGCGCCAAGGTCGGGTATAATAAATTCACTAAATACTCGTATATCTTATATATCTTTGCTCTTAAATTTCAGCGGACCTTGAACCACAATGCGGGTTCCTCAACTAGAGTGACTACTCTGACGCAAATAAGAAACGACACGGCTAAAGCGAAATACTATCAGTTATCCTATTCTAATGTAAAGTAAAGTATCAGTCCATTTCATTCCAACTGCTGTGGTTGGATCCATTCTCACGCAGGTCCAGCCGGGCAATTTTACTATAACACAACGACTGTGTGCTGTAAGTTCAGTTCTCCTGTACTACTCCTCCTGAACTCCTGTTGTAGGTCGATAGTTACCCAAAAAGCCATACATTTTTCTTTAGATAAATTGGAACGTAACGTCATCAGGTTAAGATGCCAATTTCGTCAAGATGGTTTCAGTATGTATTAAACGCTACTAAATTACAGATCAGGAATGAGAAGATCCGTAGAAGACATACATAGTCCAGAAGATAAGCAAGTTAAAGAGGCAGTGGATGGGGCAGGAAGGTTCTGGAGTGGAGACCACGACAGCAAGCGCAGCATAGGTCATCAAGCGAGAAGGTGGACAGGCGACCTGATAAAGAACGCGGGACGACGTTGATTGCAAGCTACTTCCGGCCGTTCCTTGTATGGGGGAGGCATAAGTTCAACAGTGTACGTACTACGGCTGAGATGATGATGATGCAGTTGAAACAGCAGCGCCCCCGCGCTTCATGCCTGTTCAACTTTGAGACTAACCATATAAAAATATTAGCAGCAAATAATTATCAATTCTGTGACATCCTGCGGATTATTCAGTAGGTACAATTATCACCAGCATCCTGTCTGCAAATGTTCGACAGTCAGAAATCAGTAGATATCACGACTTCAACGGGAGCTGTAGCAATGTTATTCGTTTATGTGTTCATTGTGGGAATCGTGAGTGCCAGTGAAAATGATTGGAAAGGTATGTTTGCCATCTTTCTTACATCTGTACTATATACTACATATTATTAAAACTGTAGGGGTTGTATTTCTGTACAATGAAAAAAAGGCTAAAAACCGAGTCAGGGCATGTAAGGAGTGGACTCGAACTATTTTTTTTTCAATTTTTTTGTTTTTCTGTCTGTTTATCTATCTGTTTGTATGGGCTAATCTCCGAAGCAACTGGACCGATTTAAATGAAATCGGTGTTGGATGGTAGCTTATATCCCTGGTCAACATATATGATTCCCGTAAATTAAAGAGTTCCCGTGGGATAGTTTAATAACTGTTATTAACCGTATCCCGCGAGTGGCGAGGCCACGTGAGCGAAGCCGCTGGCGGGTCAGCTGGTATCATATAAAAGCGCAAATTGAGAAATAGAAAAAAATAGAAGGTTTTTCATGGCTATAACTATGCTATCCCCTCTTGATCATCATCGATAGGAGATATTAAAAAATAAGTCTGTATAATACATAACGACCCTCTTGCGGTAAAGTGAAGATAATAAATTAAAAAGTTATACATAAGAATTTGACTGCGAGAATAAATCAAAAAAGTAAATAATTAACAATATAACCAATACATTATGTACATCGATTAAAATAATTGACTTTTCAATGCAAAACCAAACAATTATGTACAAAATTGCAATTTTAAAGTGAAAAATTTACATCTTTCGACGGGATTCGAACCCGAGTCTTTCGACAATCCGTGTATTCATCGCGGGTTCAAACCCGTCCGAGGAAATGATTTTTTTGGTTTAGTGTCGCTATGCAGGAGTTAGTGCTTTGAAAAAGTAATACTATAAAAATATGAAGGGTCGTGACATCAATGCGAAAGTAAAGTATTTAAAAAATCTTCTTTCGGTTGGTTAATGCTGTCAAAGCTGTTCAGTAGATGTCGCTCCGTTCCCATACGACGGTTAAAATCAGATAGAGAGTTAATAATTCGGTGCTTGGACCTCAAGTCTAGGTGGCCTAGTTGGTCATGGCGTCTGACACGGATTATCGGAAAAGGCGGGATTGAATCCTAGGATGTGAATTTTTATCTCTTACATTGCAATGTTCGGTATAGCTAAGCAGGCGTTACTGTATTAAAAATTAATACAATAAAAATTCTGTATAGATTGTGGAGTCTACGGTGCAAACTGATTTGCAGTCAATTTCTTGTAAGCTGTTCCGGATTCTTTAGGTACATATATTTTTCTATTCATTTTCAGCTGAGCTTAAAGATCCTGCATGGCAAGAGGTTATTAAACAGGGGGGTATGCACATTGGCAGTGGCAGAATGAAAAGATTCGTGGAACTTGAAGGCAGAACGGTAAGATATTCCTTATTGCATTTTAATTTGAAAAAAAAACGGCCAAGCGAGAGTCAGACTCGCGTAACAATGGTTCCGTACTTCCGTACTACGAGTGCAAGTATTTTTTTTCTTTTTATGTGTATTATGTAGATTACACTATAATCACCCCAAGTTTGATGCTTGTACGTATTTTTTACGATAGAGTAAAAATAAATATGTTTGAAGCAGGTTTGTTTATATTCTACTTTTCGGTTTTATTATTGATTGTTAAGAAATCCGCCACAACACTAACATATTCTCTGAAAATATCAACTGACTATCATTTACCGTTCGAAAGGTACATCCCATATAAGGTAGAATATACGTTAGAAGACAGTTTTAATAATATAACCCTATATTTGTAATAAACGTAATTACTATTCCTAATATTATTAAGTCAATAATAAATTAAGTTAGTTTTATAAGCAACGTGAAAATGTCCCATTTGGAGTCTTAACAGGCTTTCACACAGACCAAAAACTGTTTTTCTCAGGCTGGTTTTTCACAATAACTTAATCAATGGGTATTGTAAAAATTCTACATTGGAAAGCGAATTGGAACCCTAATTAGGTCGAGCCAAACTGGTCGAATTAATCATTTTAATTCCAAATTAGCTCGAAACTTCACATAAAGCAGGCCACAGTCGTATAAACTCCATTTGAGATAAATATTTTATAGTAGCCATCAATCAAAATGAGCAATCGTGTTTAGGTTCATTACGCCTGCGCAAAGTTTTGAAAGATATGCGCAAGCAAAAGCAGCTAAAAGCATTGTAAAAGGGACAACCCACGAGATAATCGAATCTAAACGTACCAAGCCTTCGATAAAAACTTATAACACAGCTTGGTTTATTATGACAGAGCCGGTTACGCGCAGTAATTAGCACTCCTGCCTTCTGAGTCCCTGGTATCGGGTGCGATCCCCCGACTATTCATTTGTGTGCATGAACATGTATGTTTGACCTATGTCTGGCTGTGTCTAAGTATACATATCAGTCATCAGGTTACCATAGTACAGGCTCTGCCTGGTTTGGGACCTGAAGACCTTTGTCCCTTATTATATTATCATATTATTATTAAATCACTTGAACTCTACCATTACAGAGTAAATATAACAAAATAAACGAAAGAACAGTGAATTTTAATAGATGAAAAGGATACCAGATAACACGGACTACGCACTCAAAGAAAATTTATTAATATTGCCCAATTTTTAACTGATCAATAAAGAATAATGTGCGAACAGAAAAATGATTCTTTTACAATGACGTTTACAAAATAAATTAAGTTAAAATCAGCGGCATGCGTTTAGGTCTTAGGTAGGTACCATAATTATGTGTGCTGTTTCCTACCTATGAAGTATTGAATTCACTACCTTACCACCGAGTCAAAGTACCTATTCAGCTTCTTACCTTTATTAAAGCAAGAATTATCAACGGTTTTACCGCCACAAAGTAACCATTCACTATATTATATGACTTCTTTAGCATATCATGAGGTACTACTGCAGACCTGTGAACCAATTCTACTAACTAAATTGCAATCGCATCATAACTGAACGGTGTCTTTTATCGTTGTCACGATTCACATGGCAAAGTATCTAAATTTTAATCTCTTGTAACTTTTTTCATGCAACTTTAAAATAATTAGGATCGTAATTTTTTTGGACAGCCCTTGACATGCCTATTCTTATTATGGTTTTTGAATACAAAAACCACACACATAGAAGCTTGCATACACTACTAATAAGTACACCTTTTTGTTACACGCTGTATAGTAGTGTATAAGATGACGTTACGTTCCAATTGGTTCTTGAAATTGTAGAATGGTAGGTAGTAGTAGTTTGGTGGAGTAGAACTGCAGTTGTAGAGGGATATATTGCTAAACGTTATCATATAATAGAATTGTCCTCGTGGTCGCGACTAGTCGATTGCAAAACATTGCAAATGAAAATCGGCGCCACATAATAATATCGTCGCTCAAATGGCTCATTTAAGTCCTCCGGCGCTGGATAATTGAAACATTCATTATTTATAACAAAACTGCATTAATTATTCTATCTATAATCAAAGATTGTATATAAACTTGCCTATACAAACCTACAAACATATTCGTATTAACATTTACTAACATATATCTACAGTTGACTGAAAACATGGTAATTTTTGTTACTCTCATGACGTTATAAGTCGGAGTTTTACCAATTGGCGGATCCTCCGTTAGCTCAGTTGGTAGCGACCCTGCCTTCGTAGCGTGGGGTCCTAAGATTCGATCCCTGGCCGGCGCTAATATTTATGTGATAAGCAGAAATGTTTGTTATCGGGTCTTGGACGTAGTGATGTGTTAATGTGTCCATGCTTCCCGTGACACAAGGAATCTTTGGATATGAGTTTGTAAGCGTTAGATAAGTTGTTATTATAATATTGCATCAAATGCTAGCATTAGATACAAGGCGAGAAGGTAGAAAATGTCAGCGAAAATTGCGTATAGTCTGACCGAAACCGCTGTCTCGCGCCTTAGGTGTGATAGACGTGGTGCGGAGAGGAAAACCATGGTAGCTATGTTGTAATCCGTGGCAGCGAATACACGGGTGAACCCCCGCGCCTCACCACGCACATACTTAAGCAGCGGTACAGCGGTTGCGGTCAGACTACCGTAGTTACCCTTTTCCGGGCCTGGTAACCTACATCCATAAAACGGTGCCCTTCAGCTAATTCTAATTCCCTGCACTAGTCTACAATGATTCCCGATGAGTGACTTTTGGTCATGTAATTTACCTTCGCAAGGCCATTGAACTGCTTAATGCCTCTTTTCCGCATGTAGGTCTAAACAGGGCGACACCTGATTATTCCTTTTGCCCTGACGCTACACCTCATGTATTCGCAATTGTATATTTTTTACTCAATAGCTCATTGTTCCAAAACGGAGTAATTAAGTAGAACGGCTCATAGAACCCCAGTCTTACCATTTTCCTGTACCCACGGACTCCCCAGATATCCTGCCTCGAAATCATAAGGTAACTATGTTCGTATTTAAAGGGCACTGCAGCGGGTGACATCATGGTCATGAGCAGGCTTAGCGTTTATCATGAGGCAAACGAATTGCTTGCATCGTCGCATACTAGTAAGAAAGGAGTTTATAGTATAGTAAGCAGCAGGCATCACCTAGAATCACTGGACGAATAGTCGTTGTCATATTTCTACATCTATAGCGTGGATGGAATTTAACAATTGTTTTGGACGGAACCTTTATAATTTTTGCTACGCCAATCACAAGCTTAATAGGTAGATCGAGTATCGGATATAGATGACATTTATGTTGCTCTTATGGTAGAGCTACAGAATGACACGCAAACAAAAGTTTTAATTTTTTTTTTGTCATAAGTGTAACCGATCTAGATTACTAGATTATCGGTTCTCTTAAAAACTAGTTTAAATAAGCGACATCTGTAGGCAAACTCACAAACGACTACCTAAATTCCGTTTGAAGATTAAAGCAACCTTTAAATCGAGATAACTACCTTTGCTGCGCGCTGAGGTAGTTCGGCGATTCACCGATAGAGGTCGCATATAACAATCAAAAATATGGACAGTGACAGTTAAACAAATGTCAATCGAGTTTAGAGAAAATAATGCCACGAGTTGTGAGTTCCGGTGAACGGACGTTGATATTTTGAAAAAGTTCAAAATGCAGTGTAGTGATTGGACTGACGACTACGACGGGTTTGAGGCCTTTTTCATTACCATATAAGGTAGCGAAATGCGCCTCCGACTTCCGCCCCAACTTGTTGTTTTTACTGCAAGCGCAACCAACCTCACTTTGCCATCGGCCGTCGACTGTGCAACTGCTAATAAATTACTACGACTAGTGCTACAGAGTCTTATTTTAATTCGAACATCAATCTTCAGAACCCCCATACATTGGGTAAGTTTGAGTTGTGAAATGAAAGTGTACTTGACCACCATAAATTATAACCTACATTTGTAACCTTTGGTATGTACTCTAAACTTATTTACTGTATTATTTTTATGTGTTTTTCTGTGTTTTCTGTTGCTTCTCAACTTTCTCCTTGTTTCTATTTTACGCCCTTCTGGCATTCTGAGCGGCTGGTGGTTGCATCCGCGAAGGGCCTAGCTAGTCCCTTTATGCTCGGTAGCGGAAGCCTTAGCGGATGCGAATTCTTCACCAGCAGCATAACTTCCTTGGCCCTTATGGCATCTCTTGTTTGTTGGCGGGCCACATCCCTAAAGGCCCTCTGCGAGTCACTATATGCCCAGTAGCAGAGGGACAGTGGACCCGCCAGCTCAACACCTTACTGGACCCACTGTGACCGGAGCACATGTGCTTTTCAGGGTTCCAGCACGAGGCGGAATCGTTCCAGTACAAGGCAGAATCGTTCCAGTACGAGGCTGAATCCTTCCAGTACGAGGCGGCATCCTTCCAGTACACGACGTCTGAACTCCGGCCGTCCTCTGATCTCCAGCACCGACCGCGGCCACCCTTCTCTACAGCGATTGCTGGGAATTTCTACCGGCGCGGCGGTGTGGAGCCGACCCTGCACGGCAGACCTGCTGCTGAGCATCGGCCAATACTAGCGGACCGGAGCTAAGTCCTTAAACAAGGAAGCTTGCCAAATTGCCATACCTGTCTGAGATCCACGACCCTTTTTATTTATTATACCTTTATTCTCATCTCTCTTCTTTCTCTCATGCTCCCTTCTACCCTGAGTAGGTAGGAAGGTGACATTGGCGCCCCTACAAATTAGGATCAGACAGGTTGGTTTGGCAAACTTTCTTGGGTGTGGCTCTGCCATACTTATTCTGTATACTGTGTCTTATTGTGTTCCTTTCGTGTGTGTTAGTTATAAGTTGTGATTGGCCCTGTGCAGGCCCGGGGTCTGAGAATAGGCCGGCTGCAGCTCTGCATGTCGTAAGAAGCGACTGAAAGACAACGGGTAACACCCAGGGGGTCAGTAATCCACCCATTACCGTCTTCAACGAATTTTATTTTCACCTAAAATTAAATTTTAGTTTTTTTTTACAGCTTGCATAATTAATAACTTTTCTTAATAAATATCTAATATTCCATATTCACCTCTGTTCAACTTATAAATAGCACACACCTTATTTGTAATTCTACCTACGTGTTATTTTCATCTGAAAAAATTATACCCTTTTTAATATATTTTTTTAATTGACCTTGTATGACACTGTTGTCATTGGGTATATAGGTCAAGTATACTTTCACAACTACAAACATGAGTCTACAACTTAACTTTTTATCTCTGCAAAAGGCTGAATTAGCATATGAAGTAGCACTGCGCGGTGGCTCACATACTGAATCTGTTCAGGACTTAAGGAAACAGATTGTGAAACTATCCAAAGACATGCTTTCTGAGGATATATTGGAGTCACACTTGGACCCTGAGGTCGATATAAGTGAACTCAAGGAGTCAATGGCAAAAGCAAAAAGCAACATTGCTCTCCTCAAAACTAAATTTGAAAAAAATCTTTTTTTAAGAACAGAAGTTTTAATCAACCATATGAACCACAGGTTGATAAGGATAAGTGCATCCAATAGTGAAGATTTTAAGTCGGTGTCTTCTAAACTAAATTCTCTTAACAAGGACTTACAAATCTTAAAAACTATTTTACCAACTTCACAACCTTCAACTAGTAATCAATCTGAGACTCCCTTAGAGCAACCTGTGCTATCTGTAACTTGTGAAAGAAATTCAATTTGCTCTGATATTAATAAACTTAAATTTAATGGCAAATTTTAATTTTAAAATATGTGAATACATATCCTAGTAATTAATTCACTTTCTTGACATTAGCAAATCTTAGTACTGAATAACTTGTTGACAACTTAAAATAAATAAATATTATCAAATAAAACCAAATTCATGCTATGATTAAATTAATAAAGCTTTAAATATACAATCTTACAACTAAAACGCATATTCTATGTATCTTAAATAACTAAAATATAATTGATTAATGCAACCAAACTCATAGGGTGCAACTTTTTAATAATCTCTTACAATAATCTTATATATAAAGGAAAAATAAATCCTTATATACAATAAATCTTATAGGTAACAGTATCTTATATACTTCTTGAATTCTAATAACTTGTGATCCTTTCTTATATTGATCATTATTTATATCTTATATACAACGATGGCATAAGATATATTATAACTTAACTACAATACATATAATGTACTACAAACTATACATCTTAACTTATATACCTACTGAATTAATTTAACTTCCTTAAATACTCTTTGTCACTCTCCACTTTCAATGGAATAGTGTTATAACATAGCTAAAATCATTCTTTCACGTGCCAGCCATGGTAATTCTTCAAATAGAGAGCGGTGTCCAAACTCTTTAAAAACAAGCCTTATTGGTCTGAGCGGTAGATAACTCACTAAACAAGCCTTTATCTATGTTATTTCCTTTTGATTAAATTCTCTGTCTTAAAATTTAATTTAACTTAGGCAATTATGGAACTTATATTCAAAAAAATTAAAATTATCCATGAATGTCTGCAATAAGTACTTAACTTATCTATGTTCTAGTGTGTATTCATACCTATAATGTAGCTAGCTGTCTTAGAAGTTAACTTCTGCAGCCTACAATTTCCATTCCTCTCAATATTGCTGTCAATAATCGTTTCTTGGGATATCTAATCCAAACGATGGGGGGGAATTCTAGGAGATACTTGGGTATGTGTCTGCACATAGACATAGTTAATAACTTAAGATCATATACTGGAGTTTCTGTAGCTTATATAAGATACTCAAAGTTAGGTCTTAGGTTAAGTATTTTTTTTCTTTCTTAGAACTGCTCAAGGCTAGTGAATTTTTTTTTCCTAGTAAAAAAAATTCTTTCTTGGGTGGGGAGATATGTAACCGATCTAGATTACTAGATTATCGGTTCTCTTAAAAACTAGTTTAAATAAGCGACATCTGTAGGCAAACTCACAAACGACTACCTAAATTCCGTTTGAAGATTAAAGCAACCTTTAAATCGAGATAACTACCTTTGCTGCGCGCTGAGGTAGTTCGGCGATTCACCGATAGAGGTCGCATATAACAATCAAAAATATGGACAGTGACAGTTAAACAAATGTCAATCGAGTTTAGAGAAAATAATGCCACGAGTTGTGAGTTCCGGTGAACGGACGTTGATATTTTGAAAAAGTTCAAAATGCAGTGTAGTGATTGGACTGACGACTACGACGGGTTTGAGGCCTTTTTCATTACCATATAAGGTAGCGAAATGCGCCTCCGACTTCCGCCCCAACTTGTTGTTTTTACTGCAAGCGCAACCAACCTCACTTTGCCATCGGCCGTCGACTGTGCAACTGCTAATAAATTACTACGACTAGTGCTACAGAGTCTTATTTTAATTCGAACATCAATCTTCAGAACCCCCATACATTGGGTAAGTTTGAGTTGTGAAATGAAAGTGTACTTGACCACCATAAATTATAACCTACATTTGTAACCTTTGGTATGTACTCTAAACTTATTTACTGTATTATTTTTATGTGTTTTTCTGTGTTTTCTGTTGCTTCTCAACTTTCTCCTTGTTTCTATTTTACGCCCTTCTGGCATTCTGAGCGGCTGGTGGTTGCATCCGCGAAGGGCCTAGCTAGTCCCTTTATGCTCGGTAGCGGAAGCCTTAGCGGATGCGAATTCTTCACCAGCAGCATAACTTCCTTGGCCCTTATGGCATCTCTTGTTTGTTGGCGGGCCACATCCCTAAAGGCCCTCTGCGAGTCACTATATGCCCAGTAGCAGAGGGACAGTGGACCCGCCAGCTCAACACCTTACTGGACCCACTGTGACCGGAGCACATGTGCTTTTCAGGGTTCCAGCACGAGGCGGAATCGTTCCAGTACAAGGCAGAATCGTTCCAGTACGAGGCTGAATCCTTCCAGTACGAGGCGGCATCCTTCCAGTACACGACGTCTGAACTCCGGCCGTCCTCTGATCTCCAGCACCGACCGCGGCCACCCTTCTCTACAGCGATTGCTGGGAATTTCTACCGGCGCGGCGGTGTGGAGCCGACCCTGCACGGCAGACCTGCTGCTGAGCATCGGCCAATACTAGCGGACCGGAGCTAAGTCCTTAAACAAGGAAGCTTGCCAAATTGCCATACCTGTCTGAGATCCACGACCCTTTTTATTTATTATACCTTTATTCTCATCTCTCTTCTTTCTCTCATGCTCCCTTCTACCCTGAGTAGGTAGGAAGGTGACATAAGTACCGTTTAAACGTTCATATATTTTGACATTACAAATACACATTTCAATTTTTTTATTTGTATAGGTAATACATTTTTATATATTTCTAGGCTGATTCCGGCAACGAGCCCTGCATGCAGCCCAACGGAAAGTCAGGCCGTTGCAAGCCAATGAAACATTGCTTGCAGGAGGAATTCAAGACCGACTTTATCAAGTTTGCTGACTTCCTTTGCGTTATTAAACAGACGTAAGACTGAAAACTCATAAACTTTTCTTCTGCTTCTTAATTTAATTTGGAAGGTTTTTTGTATATGACACAATCCTGCAATTTGCTAAAGTTCAATTAATATTCTTTAATTTTTATAACTTTTGCAGAGTCCACTTGAGAAGTATCACACTTTTGTTTTCAACTGTGAAGCAGTTGTGTAAATGTATCTGTGTTTCATAGAAGGGCAATGTTTCCGCAGGACTAAGGCCAAAATTACAAGAGATTTGACGTCTTGTATCTCATGGTGATGAGGGCAGTCCATTACCGTGCAGGGTTTTGTACTCTTGTGGTTGAAAATTCTGAATGGGCCTGAACAGTTTATGGCGAAGCATTACACTTAACATCAGGCGAGTGACTTACTCGAATACGGGTATTTTAGGAGGTGATAGTAAGCTATTAACTATCTGTGACTTGCAGAACAAGCAAATCCTTCCTACTAATATTACAAACGCGAAAGTTTGTGAGTATGGATGTATGGATTTTGTTACTCTTTCACGATCAAACGGCGGGGCCAATTTTGATGAAGTTTGGTACGGAGAAAGATGAGGCGCTGGGTTAACGGATAGGGTTTTTTTTTTTTCATCATTATTATCATCATCATCGTCATCCATCACCACGCGGGTGGAAAAGCGTAATATTCTTGAGCACAGCATAGAAAAAAATAATAAGATCTCAGCCTACGTTAAGATCGTAATGATGACAGTTCTGTCAAAGTTTGTGGCAGTTTCTGATAGCTTAATCAAAAGCAGGCTATCATTTTGACAGCTCGATACAATAGACGTGCTCGGCGACTGTCAAGGGTGAGGAAATGTAACACAAATACCGTCAAGGGTTATGACTGACAGTTGTTTTCCATGGTGATTAATTTTATATTTGTATGTACGTAAGTACTGTATTTTACTATTATTGTGTACTGATTGATTTACTAAGTACTTAAATTTACTCATATAACCATGTAAATATTTTATTACATTTTGGTGTAAAGATAGATATGGCTTTGGAGAAGATGATGATGAGAAGATGTAAGCTACTTGAATTACTAATTTTACGCAGACGACGTCGCGGGCACCAGCTAGTTTTCATATATAATCATTAACCAGTCAAAACAATTTCCAACTTTCTATGCCGCTGTTGATAGACCTATAAAACAGTTAGATTCCTATATAAAACTGGTGTCAACGTCTTGGGCGTGGATTATCGATTTCACTGCATTAGGTTTGCAAGCGAGTCCAATCAATCATTGTGCTGATAAAGCTTCGTGGGAGGTATCGCAACAAACACTGTGGGACTGGCTACTTACTTCTTTGTTAGATTTCTTCACTTGCTTGTATGCCGAGATGTTGAAACTTATCAACGCCATGAAGTAGTGGTCATTTATTATAAACTGTTTTGTTATTTCTAACTGGAATACCAAGAAAAATTGTTTTGATGACGCATCTTTGCCATTTTCTGGAGTCATTTTCGTTTGTTTGTTTGTTCTTACTTAAATTTACTTTTAAATTTGTGTAACCTGCCTATCATCCATATGCAGATACAGCTTTTCACTAAAGAAAGTATTTACGGTACATACATTAAAAAAACTTTTTTTTTGCCTATTTGTCAGTCTGTCTTTTTTTACCGTAAATACTTTCTTTAGTGAAAAGCCGTATCTAGCTTTTCACTAAAGAAAGTATTTACGGTACATACTTTAAAAAAACTTTTTTTTGCCTATTTGTCAGTCTGTCTTTTTTTACCGTAAATACTTTCTTTAGTGAAAAGCTGTATCTAGCTTTTCACTAAAGAAAGTATTTACGGTACATACATTAAAAAAACTTTTTTTGTCTATTTGTCTGTCTGTCTTTTTGTTCCGGTTAACCTGAAACGGCAAGACAGATTTTATGACAGGAATTTCGCTAGCTGATGTTATAAGGAGTAACTTAGGCTACTTTTATTTCATCATCATCATCATCCATCACCACGCGGGTGAACGCGTGGGGCGCAGCTATTATTTTAATAAAACATCAAAATAGCACAATTCGCCCATAACATTCTCTCGCTGAGGACATTCCTCTCATAAAGTACTCAGCACTTAATTGAAAATGTCACTAGCAGCTGCAGTCATCAATACATTTATAATATATTAACTTACAACTCATTTTCTTATAAATAATGTAAAATCTTGATTAATAAGCCAGTCATTATCGACACAAAAAAAGCAAACATCGCATATGCGCATACATATAGATATAGATACATATCTACGATTTTTTATACGTTGTTAGGTCCCCTAAGAGTAGGTTATACCGAAAATTACAACCCTGAAAACCTTGTGCTACTCCCATGGTTCTTGAAAAACTGCGAAATTCTGGCTCTTGTTTCAGTTTTATTGAAAAAATTACCTGGGCCAAGCGTTTTTTAGTTATCTCTGAAATACACTTATGCTAAGCAAATTAAATTTTCTACAATGTGAGCCCAATTCGAGCACTCTGAGTTCATTGGTTGTGGAGTTACAGCTAGTTAAATATGCTTTTTTATTCCAAAAAAAATGAGAAATTATAGGTACGGTGATTTGCTGATTTCGAATGGGAGACTGGCAGCTTCACCTAGAATGTGTTGGCAAGATGCTCCCATTCTTTTATTCGGCGGAACATTTCTTTTGCGCCAAAAGTGCCCGACTCTACCTTCAAAACATGCTTGACCTGGAAAAGCTCATGAAGCCAGACGAGTATTGTATGTTCACTGCGGAGCCTTCACAATACGTCGTTCTGATAAGCTCTGGTTGGGTTTGTGGACTGATTTGGCAATAGAACAAGTACTGATGAGGTCTATGAAAAGCCAGGGTGGGCTTACTCACGGTCGGGAAAAATCTAGTAGTGTGGTCACCCGCTGGACAGTAGGGATGGTTTTCATGCTCAATATTTGCGTGTGGTTTCCCTTCAGGACCCATTGATTTCTTCTACCGATTATACCTATAGGTATCTATCTACAATGACTTTTATTTTAATAACAGTAATAGTTATCCAATTACATGTACCCACCATACCAGTAAATGCATATTTTTTTATTACGTGTTTGTAATTAATCAATACCTACTCTAATCGTTTAGAAGCATCGGTGTCTGCTGTCCCGATGACTCAAATAAGTTTGGTCCAGAAGGCTTGGCTGGGGATCTACCCGCCACAGCTCCAAGAGAAGAAGACAACGAAGCTATCTTGAAAATTACTAGAGCAGAGAATAGAGGTAATATTTATCAATTATTTTACAATTGCATTATTATCAACATCACAGCTTACCTCCCATTACTTGGCGTCATTGCTTCATTCTCTCTAATCCTTCCTATATTTTTTATATATGCAGCTACCGAAGTAATTAACTAATTTCAACGACGCAAGCATATGTGAGATTAAGGAGAATGGTTACCATAAAGAGTTACAGAGTCATGGCCATGCCGCTGGTGACATTACGGATAAATTTCTCATTTATGTGGTTAATAAAACAGAAATTTATTAATTTTAATCTATATATACAAAAATGAACCCCTATTTCTCCTGGTCACGCTATAATTTTAGAACGGATGGAACAATCTCGCTAATTATTTTTTTGTTGTGTCATGTTGTGTCATGTGAATCAAGAAAAGATAGCAAAGAAGCGCGTAGAAGGTTTGACAACCTTGAGCGTCTAATAGTAACTGGCAAAATTGAGTGTAAAAAACCAAGAGGACTAAGCCGACAAAGCGATGGATGGATCAGGTATCGGAAAGCTGGAGATACCTTTCAACACAGCTCTACATCAGGCCAGCAACAGAACTCGGAGGAGAGAAACAGTAAACAAACTGCAACAGAGGAGTCACGATCCTCAGTAATGAGGGAAGAAGAATCAAGAAAAACCAAGAAAAGATAGAAGGTTATGGCAAAGCATAAGGCCGAGCTTACACGAACGAAGTCGCCAGCAGTCGGTAGTAGAATATATAAACATATTTATTAAACTAAACATTCTTGACAGACTAGTAAAAACCAATGGCTGTCGCACGCTCGATTCCAAGTATTATTTAATTAAAGTACGTTCGTTTAAAGCATGCCGCTCATGGTAACATTGCTATACCCAAATGGGTTTCATTTAAAGATTAAGGCTGAACTCTGCGAGAAAAACAATATTTCGGAAGAGCATTTTTTGCATGGGACCTGTTATTTATAACAAGCTCCCGCAAAGCCTAAGAGACCTCAGCTTCAGTCTATTTAAAGTTAAAATTAAAAACATTATATTGGTTAAATGTTATTATAGTATAAATGATTTTTTAGATGACAAGCAATTTGAAGTACAATAAGTTTAGTTATAAGTTATTTAACAAGCACGCATTATTTAAATTTAATTTGAATTATGACTTTATATAAATATTTCATTTATTATTTTTATATTATTTGCAAGTGACCGCCAGTCCCCCTACTTATATTTGTACGCCTACGCGGGCAAAACATGTTGAAACTTATTTCAATTTAAGACCTACATGCACATCCCTGTATGTGTACACACATGTTTTGACAAATCAATAAATCTTTATCTTTATCATGTATGTTCTATATTTTTTATGTCACCTGTAAAGGTAAACTCATGAATGCTAAATCACTTTCACATTGACGAAGGAAACACAAAAACAACGGTTCATCATTCTGTATACTTTGCCTATAGTCGTGCGCCATCACGAACACCAAACGGTAAAAATCCACCACAGTACCACGTTAAAACTCGGAGAAACATATTATGTCTTTCAACCAATTGTGTTGTAACCAATTTAAACAAAATCAACGACAGCCATTTTTTTGTTTTGTTTTCCACCATCATACTACATAGATAGATAGACACCATCATAGATAGATAGATCTAAAATATCCTTTGTTGAATACCTTAAAATTAAACAATCAATACAGCTAAGAAAAGTGTAATAATAGGCGGTCTTATCACTCAACGCGATCTTTTACAGACATCTTTTGAATGGAGAGGAATAACAGCAGAAAAAGCGATAGTGGTGCACTAAAAGTATAAAATTAATTAGGAAAAACAAATAAAATGTGTTATGATACCTACTAATTATACTTACTGGGATAAATAGAGAGTACTAAATATTTTTTCGTTTACTTTTTAAAGCACTAACGCCTGCTTTAGCGATCTCAAACATTGAATTTTATAGAGTGAAAAATTCACATCCTCGGACGGCATTCGAACCTGCGTCTTCTGACTCTCCGTGTCAGACGCCATTGACCAACTAGGCTACCGAGGTTCGGGTCCGAGCATCGAATTCTCTCTATCTGACTAGCCGTCCCCGTGGACGGAGCGACATCTATTGAACAGCTTTGCAGTACTAAATATTATTATAATCATTCATACATTACATAGTAACTAATTTTATAGTATAAGCCTACATCACAGAATCCGTCCTATATATCTACCTATGGCCTACATGATTGTTACGATGTTCATAATTATGAAAAGAGTCAAAGCCTAACGGTTTTGACAGTGGAGGAATGGTATAGACATCGAACTGCTGTAAGGAGGATGCGCCAGCAAAAGATTCATACATGTATCATCATCATAATCAGCCCATTTTTTTCCCACTGCTGGGACTCGAGCCTTCCTCTCAGAGAGAAGAGTTGGTCCCTAATCCACCACGTGGGCCCAGCGCGGCTTGGTAGATAGGTTAGTGGCCAACCCATGTCGAAGTTTTAAGGCCGCCCGAAGGCCTTCGACATAGCATAGCGACTGTTGTCCTACATAACATACATGTCACCATTGGAAATGAAGCTATGTTAAAAACTGAAAGTACTCGGTAAGGGTGTAATAATGATTTCAGGCTGTGGTCTAAGCACGCGGCCCCACGCCCGCGTGATGGGCTCCCGGCCTGCCAACGTGCGCGAGTGGCCCTGGATGGCCTCCGTCACCCCCACGGGCTTCCAGCAATACTGCGGGGGAGTCCTCATTACCGACCGACATGTGCTGACTGCAGCACACTGCACCAGAAGGTATAAACCAACTATAAAGTGCTTCCTACAAACAGCATTATTGTTTTCGCGCCTGATGATAAGTTCTATGGTTCTGCTAATTGTAAAAATCAGGCGTCAGCTACTTGAAAACTAAAACGCAGAAAAAATCATTCTATTTAAGAGAAATTTTGGAACAATTCTCTAGGAGCTTACGAGATTCACCATTAAACATATTTTCATTCAATTTTGAAGAAAAAATTACACATACTCAGACTGGTTTCGAACCCGCGTCTTCCTACAATCTGATTTTAACCGTCCTATGGGGACGGAGCGACATCTATTGAACAGCTTGATAGCATCATCCAGCTGAAAGAAGATTATTTCAAATACTGAACTTTCGTCTTGATGTCACAACCCTCTGTCTAAATTTGTATAATATACTCGTATATTATGTAGACGCGGGTTGGAATCCCACCTGAGAATATGAATGTTTATCTCTAAAATTGTGTTGTTTTTTGAAAAATGTTTAGAAAGTGTTTGTTTTTATGGTATTAGGACAGGATACAACTTTATGTTCAGTGATAACCACTGGCTAGAGCAAATTCATTTCCTCACAAGTGACGAACTGCACTGCGCCCTGAGAAATTACGTTGTTAAATCTCACGTTATTTCGCTGGCAACCAAAGCAACATAGCTCTGGACAAGACAAGGCAACTAAAACACTTGAAATCATTTGAACACCTTGCACGTATTGCTTCTTGGCGCCATTATAACAATATGTAATATTATACTTACAATAAAAATAACGCTATGATTTACATTTAGCACCTGATTTTCCAAGGAGAAACAGGGCTAAATGAGACCCCTGACTAATTGCTGGCTTGCCTTAATTGGCTGTCTGGGGGTGGAGACGCAAGAGCAAGTAAAAAGCAAAAAGCTCCAAGGGTGGAAGTGTTAAACGTCGGGTCTTCGTCTCGCTCGAATGTGCGGTTCAAGCGGGGAAAGGGGGTCAGGGCTATAACCTCTGCCCCTGGCTCGTCTCCGTCCACAACGGTGGGCGGGTCTTCTTGGTTGGTATGTATTACCACGGCCTCACTGTACTGCCACCCCAGTGACCAAAAGGTAACTGAGCGATCAAGGCCGCGCCGGGTGGAACCCCCGCCTACACGGGTGAAGCCCAGCGGACCGATCGGCTACACAGTCGCTGGCCACTGGAGGCAGCACTGATACAGCCGTGGCATCCATACTTTCTTCTACTGTTGTCTCGTCCGGATTGTCTTTGGGAAGCAAGTCCCTAGGGTATGGCTTCTGTCTTCTGCCCTCTTGATGATCGGGCGGTCGGGTATGGTGGGGGGCTATGCCCCTGATGTGTGGCAGTCTTGACTCGTCGGCTTTGGCGAACATTTTGATCGCCAGTCGCTCGACGAATTTCTGTAGTGTCTCTTGCTGTAGGTCTCTCGCTATAGTTGCGTTCCTGACGTAGCGTGGGGCGTTAACTATAGCGCGCAGCGTCTGATTTTCCTGACTCTGTAGCTTCGTTCGTAGATGAGTAGCTATCTGTGCGTACCACGCCGGGGCGGCGTAGGTGAGTATTGGCCGGATATACGTTTTGTATACCATCAGTCTCACCCGGAGTGGCAGCTTCGACCGTAGTACCGGCATCAGGCGTGCGCGGGCACCTTTTGCTCTTCCCACTACGGTTTTGACGTGCTTCGTGAACGTCAGGTTCCGGTCGATGTCTACGCCCAGGTATTTTACTACCCGGGCCCATGGAATCTCCTTATTGAGCAGTTGCAGCTGTGTCGGCAGGTTCGATCTTCCCGTTACGAGGGCTTGAGTTTTGGAGACATTGACTGTCATCCGCCACTTCTTCAGCCACTCGGGTAGGGCGTCCAGGTTTTCTTGCACTCGTTTGACGGCGGCTTCTGTTCGGATCGAGGAGGCGTAGTATGCGGCGTCGTCTGCATACAGGGCAAGTTTGGTGCTGCCTATCAGCGGGATGTCATTAGTATGCCAAGCATACAGGCTGGGCGAGAGGCAGCATCCTTGTGGTACCCCGGCGCGTACCGGTTTCTCCGTTGATAAGGCCTCCTCGACTCGAACTGTGACTCGTCGGTCCGTAAGGAAAGATCTTATCAGTTTGATCATGGGCTTCGGCATCGGGCTCTTCGACAACTTGTACAGCAGGCCCTCATGCCATACGCGGTCGAAGGCCTTCTCCATGTCAAGTAACACAGCCACAACATACTCCTTCTTGTTATGGCTGGTGGCCATTTCATTGATGACCCGCGTCAGTTGTAATGTGGTAGAATGCTCTGCCCTAAATCCGTACTGCTCCTCTCGAGGTACAATGTGCGGCGTTAGGTGCGGTAGTAGCAACCTTACGAAAGCTTTCGATAAGGTGCTAAGCAGCGTGATGGGTCTGTAACTATCCGGTCTCTTCGGGTTCTTTCCGGGTTTAGGGAGCATTATAACGACGCCAGTCTTCCAGGTCCGTGGGAAATGGCCACAGCGCATAACGCCATTGTAAATCCTGGTCAGCGCAGCCAGGGCTCTTGGCGGGAGGTGCTTCAAGACTTCATTCGAAATCCTATCGAGCCCTGGGGCTTTCTTGTTCGGTAGGCGCCTTATCAGCCTCTGCACCCGTCCAGGTGAGAAGATGATGGGCGCCTCCTCTTCTTCAGTCACGTCCGGGGGTGTAGACAAGTAGAGTTCTACCTGTCTACAGATGGTGTCGATATGGGTGTCATCACTGGTCGGGTTGGGCTGAAATTGCGCCTCCAAGTGGTCCGCGAAGATCTCAGCTCGGTCTGTGGCGAAAAATTTCAGAAGGCCGTCCCGCCCGACCAGTAGTCTAGTCGGCTCCGGGGTGCGCGATAGTTGGTGGCAAAGTCGGTGTACTGATGGAAATTCCGTTTCCACCGAGTCTAAGTGCGCTTCCCAACTATGCGTGGCGTAGTCTTGTAAGGCGGTCTTAACGCGCTCCACCAGCGCGTTCAGTTCGCTCTTTAGACGTGGGCAGCGAGTTTGTTGCCACAGCTTCCTCTTCTCCCTTTTTTCGCTAATAAGGTTCCTGATCCACGCCGGGAGGGGTTGCGCCCTCTCTACCGACGCGGCGGTGTGCGGTGCTGCCTCGAGGGAGGATTGGATAGCTGTGGTCAACTCTTCCGTGGCCGTTTCAAGGTCTTCCGGTGTGCGTATCGGCCTCGTCTTCGTACGCTCCTGCGCTTCTCTCTGGAAGGCTTCCCAGCAGATCTTCCTCTTCCTGGCGGGAATGGCAACTCTGCTTAGGAGCTCCGTCAGCGTCAGGAGTACCGGGCGGTGGTCTGAAGGCAGGTCTGGTAACACCGTTTGGCGGCGTCCTCAGTCCCTTGTATACCGTGACGTCTAGTACATCACCATCGTCTTGATAGTGATAATGGGTGGGCTCATCTGGCCCTATGACGTCATAGCAATGGTCCACCGAATCTTGAAGCAAAACTCTCCCGTTTCGGTTCGTTTTGGTCGAGTTCCAGTGGGTGTGCTTGCTGTTGAGGTCTCCAGCGATGATGGTGGGTTCAGTGGCGTGTAGTAATTTTCTTAATTCTTCAGGTTTGAGTGGGTTGTGCGGCGGTTTATAAACCGCAAACAAACGTCACGTCTCTCCGGCGATGTTGACAAGCACACCCAAGGCTTGAATGGACTCGAACTCTTCTGGTGGGATGAGCTGGTAGATGATTCTTCGGTGGACCAGTACTGCAAGGCCTCGATAGGCGCGCCCAGTATCTGACACCTCGTATTTCCGGTATACAAGGTAATTCGGTATCTTGAACCTTTGTGCCTGCTTCAGTTGCGTCTCGCTGACCAGTAGTATGTCAATATTATGCTCGCGGAGGAAGATGGTCAGCAGTTGTTTCTTCCCCGCGAGCGACTGGGCATTCCAGTGTACGATCCTAAGCCCGTGATCCATTATTAGCATTCAAAATTCGCATAAGGCCCTGTAGAGTGGCCGTTTCGGGGTCGGTGCCTTTTTGCACCGCCTCCAGGATCTCTTTAAGCACGCCGATCGTTTGTCCTAAGGAGTCACGGCGTGGAGCGTCTTGCTGTTGTTGTTGTTGTTGCTGCTGTTGTTGTGGTTTTTGCACCTTTTTTCTGGGTTTCTTTTTGCCTGTCTTTGGCCCGGTTTCCTTTGGCAGGTTTGCTGGCGCCATTAGGGTCGCTTCTGCAGTCTCGTCAATGGTTGCAACTAGGGCAGTACCCCGACGGTTCGTCTGGGTAGCGGCCACAGTTCCCGCCTTCTTGTTGCGTGACTCCTTTCGGAAGATCGGGCATGCCTTAAAATTGGCTGGGTGCGTTCCCTGGCAGTTTGCGCAGGTTGCCGGTTCTTCCCGGGGGCGCGGACACTCTTTCGCCGAGTGCTCTTCACCACAGCGTACACAAGCCTGGGCTCGGTGGCAATTGTGCGAACTGTGGCGGAATTTCTGGCAGCGGTGACACTGTGCGGGGCCTTTCTTGCCGCGCCATGCCTCTACTACTACGCCGGGCATCAATAGCAACTCGGTTACTTCATAAATAGCCGGGATTGTCTGCGCGTTCTTCTTCAGCTGTATGTAAAAGATACTGCCAGGGCGCCCTTGCCTGGCTTGGATATTTTTGACATACTCTGGCTCGAACCCTTTCTCCTCGAGGGCCTCCTTAATCTCCTCAGGATACCGATCCTGAGCAGACACCGGTCTGCTGGTAGGCCTCGGAGGGCCACTTTCAAGCTGCGTTCTGCAGGCAGCGAGTAACTGAACCAGCTAATATTCTCCTCCCTTTCTAGCTGGGTCAGATACGCTTGTATCGCCCGGTATTCCGTTTCGTCGGCCGGCATAAATCTTATGCCTTGTCCATATGGCCGTCCGTTAGGTGGTCTTCCCAATTTCGATGCAATCGCTTTGAAGTGGAATGTCCAATTCGCTATGCGTTCCACTATTAGAGGGGGATAGCGAGACCCTTTCTCTTTCCCACCTGCGGGGGGCGGGGCGGGCTGCGTATCCATCGCCTCTCTCGGCTTCTGTCCCGCTCTCGCAGTCGTTTGCGTTGGTTGCGGGGGTGCTGTGCGGGGGGTAGCCTTGGTACCACCCTGCTTCTCTGTCTGCGCTACGCGCGCGAACGAGGGCTTTTCTGTTGCGGCTACATTATCAGTAGCTTTACGCTTCTGCCTTTGAGGCAGCGGGGCATCACTAGTACTTGCCGTCGACGTGGATGGGTATACAGTGTCCATCTGTGGTCGGGTGACCGCTTGTGCGGGTGGGCGTATTGCCTTCTGGGCGGGCGGGCGCGACACCGTTTGGGCGGGCGGGCGCTCAGTCGCTTGTGCAGTCGGGCGAGTTACTGCCTTTGGTCTTATATCCTTCTGTCCCTTTCTCTCTTGGGAAGGGGCGGTATCGCTCTGTCCCTTTCTTTCGCTGGTAACCGTACTCGCAGAGTACTCGTACACTTAATATCGTCATCGAGCTTGAGAGGGCTGGTGAGCTTGCGCCGCCTTGCGTTGAAAGCAAGCGGCTTAGTCGGCGGCAGGGTGATGAGTGACCGCGACGCGAGTTCGAGCACTCTGCGGTCTTCGGCGGACATTTCGCGTCCCTCCAATTCGGCTTCCTCGATGCGCACATATATACCCATCCAGTTTAGCATGCCTTCCGATAGGGCCTCGGCTTCAATAAGCCGGGCGAGCGTGATTATATCACGTTCGTGACGCCCTTTCGGCGATAGTGCGCTGGTGGGCACGGGTTCCGTGCGCTTAAAACTCGTTTCCGCAGCGGGACGGTTACTGTCCTCGTTGTCGGACGAGTCGGTATCACTGTTGCTACTGTGGTTAGCAGTAGCTACGGTTACGCGGCTCTCAAAAGGGCCTTTTTGCTTCGGAGGGGTGGTTAGGTCCTCTGTCAGCGGTGGGTGGCCCTTAAAAGGGCCTTTTAAAAGGGTCGCCGCAGTCCATGACGGCGGCTATGAGGGTGTACGTTGCGCGAGTACTGGAGCGAGTATTATGCAAGCATAGTACTCACTCCGGCGTTCGTGGGGCACAGTATCCCCTCGTAGCCGTGGCCACGGGTGCGATCGGTAAGTGATTTCCTCAAGAAATCGTTAGCGATGCGCAGCTTTTAGTGTCGTTGGTTACTCCGAGCACTAAACGTACGGGCGATCCGGAAGTGTTAAAGGGCATAACGCCGGTAGTAGCGCTCTATTGAAACAGCAGAACACCTCTCGACACCCTTTAGCCATTCTCGCCAACGTTGTCCCTTTTGTCACCATTGATAGTGGCCTTTATGGGGGCCCGATTAGTGGATGACAAGTCACCACCTGCCAATAAATTTTAATATGAGAATAAAATTGGCAGGTGCCGTAGTCTCGTCCATAGTTTTAAATCTCCCTTATCATCTATAAGTTCGTAACAATAGCCTTATAATTTTACTTACTTTTGTAATAGATAATCCATGTCACAGTCATCCCAAATTCTGTTTTTTACACTTTTGTATGTTTTATACCAAACGGGCCTCTAAGTGTTGGCCCTACTACACTGGTACAGTCCCACTTATGCCTTTGTAAAGGACCGAATGAAATCCGAGAAAAAAAGAATAAATAATAATAATGCGCAAAATATTATAATAACAGGTGCATTTGAATTATCATGGTACCGACTTCAACTAGTTATTTTACACTTTTAGTGTTGAAGTCGGTAAATTTTTTTCGTAACAATTTTTTTTCAACATGTTGGATATTTCAGTCATTTTCAATCGTGCGCGAATGCGGAAGTAATTTCATATACTATCGGTCCGCATAAAGCGGTTAAATAGTGATGTCATGTCTAAACAAATCAAATAGCAGATCTTGTTGCGATGGTCCTCAGTTCGTCTGATGTATACTTTTTTAATTCGCATACTACATGTGTATTTTTGTGTAAATCTCAGACTGTCTGCTTCTTTTCCAGATGGGAAGCCGATGAGCTGGAGGTCCGTCTAGGAGAATACGACTTCATGCGCAGTAACGAATCCCGTTCTTACAACTTTAAGGTCATCGAGAAGCGCCAACACAAAGACTTCGAGCTTCCTAGTTATAAGAATGACATCGCCATTCTCAAGCTTCACCGACCAGCCGTCTTCAATACTTATGTTTGGCCGATCTGCCTTCCACCGTTTGGCTTGAACATCGCCAATGAAACCGCTGTTATTATTGGTAAAGAAGATACTCTTACATTTATTATGATCATCACTATAAGACCCTTACAATGTTGACGTGAAATGCAGGACGGCGCAAACTTTATCAAGGCGTACATACAGCTTATAGTTTGCTAAGGGTCTTGCTTATTTCACCTTCATTTATGAACAATATTTTAACTGTTTTTTTAAGATGTATGTTACTTAATGCGCTAATATTGGCGATTCTTTTCCGGGATTTTCCATAATTTTTCTAGACTGCTTCGGTTAAGGTTAAAAGGATCTAAGTAAAGTTCTGCAGCAGTTAGAAATATAGAGTGGACTGAATTGTTTCTTTTTCCTTAAAATCCAGCCTATTCTCATGATTACGTGGTATGCAGCTCAGCTCAGCTACTTTGTAAAATATACTGTAGAGATTTACTTCTCATTACCTAACTTTGAAGTAGCCTTATGACCAAATTATGATAAACGCAACAACAATGCCAACAAAGTGCAAACAAGTTGAATGATTAACGCCGTTCTTGACTTGCAACCTCATCTAATTATTTTATAGGATTGAACTGTCAGTTTTATTGGATAATAACACTGGTTAAGTAGCACGAGGTCTCAGGTTCAATCACTGGATGATATATTCTTACGATAAGCACATACATTTTGTATTCGGGTCTTCGATGTTTGTGGTATTCAGGAACCCATGTCTCAAAAGGCATACATGTGAAAAGTGTCCTACAAGGGGGTATAATATGTGAACGTTAAACTTGAGGGGTTTCATCTCGTCAATTTTAAAAAGACTTCAAGGATTTTTTTAGGCAAATCTATTTCAAAAGAACAAATCCTTATTTCTAGGTTGGGGGACTCAGTTCTATGGCGGACCAAATAGCGACGTACTTATGGAAGTATCTGTGCCCGTTTGGGATCAACAGAAGTGTGTCGACTCCTTCACAGATTCCGTCTTCGAAACAAACCTTTGCGCTGGAGATCATACTGGTGGAAAGGATGCTTGCCAGGTAAGTCTAATCTCTAATTATAGTCGTACGTTATTAACGAAGTTTCATTTAATTTTCTTGACACATGGTGGCGACAAAAGGGTTTAGACCTCGATTGCTGTAAAATACTTTCAAGGTGCCCTTATGGAAGAGTCCAGAAGGTCACATAAGCAGATGATAGCCACACTTCTAAAAAGCGATGATGTGCAAACACTGTACTTGCACGATGTTATACCATAACTGTATGAATAGACCATACTCGTAGCACTTTATCGTATCACATGTTTGTATTGAGTGAAATTACTAGACCGTCAAAACTATGTAGTGCGAAGTCGGTGCCAGTGTCATGACGCTTGTGGCTTGACGCTTACCATTTAGCGAATTGGTGTCATCACTTGCCCGAATTAAAATACTGAGTATTAATAACCTGGTTGCTTCTTTATAAATTATTATCACATGAGATGTTCTGGTGTAAGTTCTAGCTGCGTCACAAGCAGTTTCATATAATCCAGATGCAGCTACTGAAATTTGCTCCATTCTTCCTAGACGCGATCATGAGCCCTATCCTCCTTTATATTATATATATTTATAAATGTACCTAATTTTTTCGTTTTATTTAATAATGTTACATCGAAGCTCGTTAAAATTTTGAAAATAAATTTTGGGCTACTAAAGTGACTACCGTCATAGGAGTACTGGACATACTCCAGAACTTGTCACGTTCTCTCTCTAACTAAACTACAGTAGCATCCCTTAGAACCGGTGATCATTCTCTTTCCATTATATCGGGTATCCCGAAACTCAACTAGGTATAATCTGGTACCGGGCGAGAGGCTAAGATATACCAGCTATGAAAAAATAAGCCAAGCGATAATAGACATTTTTCGAAGAAGCTGCGAACTTTTTGTATAGTGGTTTTTAATAATGTAATCTTAAATAACAGTGATATTAATCGCAACTACAAATCAAATAAATGAACATTGTTAATTAACTTAGTAAAATAAATTAAGTTTTGACGAGTTATGGTTTACCAATTACTGTCAATTCAAAAAATTCCATTTTTTACTTATCTTTTTTCATTACTGGTATATCTTGGTCCCTCGCTCGGTACCAGGCTATCGTTGAGTTTCGGTACCTACACCCTGCACACATATCACAAAGATGTTATATCTGATTTCGTACTTTTCAAATGAAGGAATATTTTATTCATGCTCTACGTATATGTGTTTGATGAAATGTATCTATTTCCACCAGGGTGACAGCGGCGGTCCCCTTATGTATCAGATGCCCAGCGGCCGTTGGGCAACCGTCGGCATAGTCTCCTGGGGTATAAGGTGCGGAGAGCCTAACCACCCCGGAATGTACACGCGAGTGGACAAATACCTGCAGTGGATCGTGGAGAATGCGCAATTCTAACTTGCTGTAGGTAGCGCTTACTTAACTCTATTAGCGCTACTTACTTATAACTTCCAGTAATGAGTAAAGTTCTTTCAAAAATAGTCGAGGATAAGTTAAACATTGGTTCCAAACAGATATGTAATGTTATACACTACCTAACTATTGTTTATGTGAAAGTTGTGTTTTGTACTTGCGATAATAATTTCAAATAAAAAGTTGAATGATTAATATGGTTTACTTATTTCTTCAATTGCTATTATGTACATTAAAAATAATTTGTTTACATAATTTACATATAAATAAATGGGTAGCTCTACCAAATTCAGGATGCAGTTACACGAGTATATAGTCAGATTCATATATAACCCAAAGAAAAAATAGTTTATATTACATATTTTATCATTGTTACAACAGTGTTTTTAGATAGTCACTTTAGATTTACACTTCAGGGGCTTACTTCGCATTGGACTAGCCAAAAAATAGGATTGCGATCTATTCAACCCAACTTATTCAACAACTTACTACTTAACTTGATTTTGTCGTTCAAACGTCAATAACAACTTAACTCGCTGTTGTCGCAAGTTAACTCGCTACTGTACTTATTGAAGTGTAAATCGGGCTTTAAGTGTAGTGAATAAGAATCTTTGTAGATATTTCAAATCATTGTAACATATCTAGTGTGATCTTTTCCCCAAAGTCTTCAATTGACTGCAACATCCTCACGACTTTATTCTCACTGATTACAGGGTGGAAGGTGAAGGCCATGCGGAAGAAGTTTTTATGTTGCCGTAGCGGAGAGTAAGCCACCATAAGGACTGAGTTGAGGGTTAACAACTCTTTTATTTTTGGAGTTATCTGAAAAATATCGTATCAAATTTTACATTGTGTTTGATTGACCGAATTTAAAATATAGTTTTTCATTTTAAGATAATCAATCTAAGACTACCCTAGCAAGTTACTGATCAGGTATATCCGAAGTAAACATTTGAAATTCAATTTTAATAACCACCTTCTAAACAAGAACCAATTTTTGTCAAATTAGACATATGCTTTAGACATGGTTCGATCTATAGTTGTGTGTATAGATGATGCGTCTTGAGGGGAAGGCTCATCGTCTAACAATACAACAAAAAGACCAAACCAAACATAATTAGACAAAGAATTTCAACACTAAGATCAGGGTCACCACCATATCTTATTTAGCTAGTTAATCTGTTAAACACAGACGACGCCAGGTTCGATTCCTATCAGTAATAGGCAGTTGAGTTTTCTAGTTTATGAAATATGAATAGTCAAATAAAACGTACAATGTCTATAGAGTAGTAGCGCTGGACCAGTTGTTATTATAGTAAAACGTAATATTTCCCAGTTGTGTTGAAGTTAACTAACACTCATCGAACAATTTAGTTACTTCATGAAGACCTTACCTTATGTATCAAGTCCCACCACTTCTCATCTTCCTCTACATCTCTCATGAAACGCGGAATATACCAGAAGCAGATGTTAGGACACTGGATAGAAGACGACACAAGTCTGAACCCGGGTCTAGCAGCAACTGTTTCTATGCAAAATTCAGCGACTTCCATGACGCGGTCTGCAAGCTGACTAAGGCCTTGGTCACCTCGAGCTTTCCACATCATCCAAAGCTTGAAGGCGTCTATCTGGAAATCAGAACAGAAGCTCTGAAAATCCGGTAAGAGTTGTTGCTTAGTTGGGATTGCTTTTATCAAGTAGGTGGTAAGATAATAAATTAACATTTGTACGATCATTAAGACAAAACCTTGCGTTGTCGTAGTCTACTAAAAATTAATTATAAAATTCGTGGTCTAAAAAATCGCTTTAGTAAATTATTTACTAATATAAGTAGAAATATAGTTTGTGAGTTACTTTATCAGTTTAACCCTTTGCGTCCCAGAGACGTCAATATGACTTTTAACTTACAGCAGTTTTCAAATCTATCAGAGACTGTGCAGATTGGGAAATAATAAAACTCTTGTACTTTGCTCTCTGCCAATCTATCATAACTTATTGCATCACTTCGTGGGGTGGTACTTACAAAACCACGCTGCTGCCACTCGAAAGAGCCCAAAGAGGCCTATTAAAATGTAGCACTAAACGCCCTTTTAGATATCCCACAGTAGACCTTCATAGAGAATGCCAACTTCTTACAGTTAGACAACTTTATATACAAGAAGCAGTTCTCTTTCAGCATATATCAAGCTCATACGATCACATAGCATTACAAAGACGAGTCATACATAATGTTTTTATTATACCTAACGTTAATACTACTTTTGATACTAGATTCATACATTTCCTTGGTCCGTATATGTACAACCAAATCAATAAAAAATATAAAATCCATTCTCTTTTAAGTTAAGAGGTTAAAAAAGTTTTATTTCGTTATCTAGTTGCCATGAATTATAATGATACTGAAAACTTACTTTTCTCATCATGTTAGTTAGTCAACAAGAAAAAATGATACTTTCACAGCATACAACACTACTCACATTCACTGACTACACTCACCTCTGCACACTAGTCAAATTACCCTCACAGACACTTGCTATTAAATCTGATAAAATCGCACACACACGTTCCTTGCTCATATAGCTCCATAATGTTTGTATTTTAAATAACATATAACGTGTTAATTATTTTACTTATATTTAATAAACTCTTGGTATAATACTACTTTATACTACAGTTTGGTTTTGTTATTAGTATTATTTTTATTGGAATTAAATATTTGTTATTATTATGATTTTCAGATTTTTTTGTCTAATACTTATTACTTTTATTGGAATGCAATGTTTGTTAATATTTGATTTTGATTGTGATTTTGATCTTATTATTAATCTGATTTTTATTTAAATTTAAATGTTAATATTAGTTCTAATCTGAATTCTACATTTAAATGTAATTTTAATTCCAAGTTTAATGATATTTTTATCTTTTATTTCTTATACTAATTTTAATTTTCTTTTTATTTTAAATTTAATTTTAATGTTGATTTTAATTTTAATTGTATAAGTGTATAGAATTTAATGGCAATGATTTATCGGTTCACCGACTAGAGAGGCCTGGATCCTATTACACAGGCCTTTATGAGCCTAGTTTAGGAACCAGGTATTTCATTTATATAATTTTTGTCACATTGCCTTGAACAAATAAATGATTTTTGATTTTGTTTTTTTTTTTATATACGCCAGTTTCATTCATAAATCTTTTGTTTTAATTATCACGGTATAGGAAGGATTAAAACGGTTCAACAGATTTGAGTGAAATTTGGAATAGAGATAGCTTCCTGCATTAATACACAAATAAATCTAAAGACACCCACCTTCCTCCCACACTGGACGCTCTTGTCTCCCGTGTCGTAGCTGACGTCATAGAACTTGTCTTGTTGGAAAAGGTACTGAGCTGCAGCGCAGTTGGCTTCGTGCAGCAGACCCTTCTGTCGCGTTAGGAATACCGAACACTGAAGCGGTGCACCAGCCATTTTGTGGGGGTTCCACGATATGAAATCTGCTCTGGAAGTTAAATAAACATTACGGTTCACAATGGTAGATACAAGATCATCATACTTCGATCTTATTTAGACAAATGCTTTAAACATGAAATCATGAAATCGAAAGTAGATTGAGGCATATCAAATGTAAAATAATGGTTTGATGTATTTGTTACAATATCAGTATGCCAGGCACATTTTGCCTTATAATTAAATATCTTGACGACTTAACGACTTCTGAAAAAAATTGTGTGTGAATATGATCTAATGACTATTCTATCCAGTAGTTCTTTAGTTATAAGGTAACATACATCAGGGAACTCAAACAAAAATTGTAAAAGCAGTTGATTCTTGATCTATTGCTCACCTGTTCTTCAAACGACTGATTGTCAACAACTGACTGATTGTATTTTCAATGAACAGACTTTTCGACCTGTATTATTGCATTAGTAAACTAGCTGTGCTTCGCGGTTTCACCCCGCGGTGATGGACGATGATGATGATGAATCAAATATAGCGCTCAAGCATAATATAACTTACTACTGGTGAAAGATTTTTATGAACCCGTTATGTAATTTTTGCGTTTAGCGTAACAAACAAACTTTTTATTTAATTTCTCTTTATTATTAGAGTAGATAAGGATAAACACCATAGAGATCTAGAGAGATACCAATCCGTGCGCTGAGTACAAAACCTAGTGTCGCAACCAGCGGCCGTATTCCGCGATTCATCGTATTCTGTTTGCTTCAAATAAGTTCATTATCCGCTGTAGTATTAAAACTTAACGTTTGAATATTCGTAAGTACAGAGCAAGCATTGTAAACTGTTTACATGCAATATCCCGACCGGCGTTCAGTCACATAATACAAAATTCAATCCGCGAGCAATGTGTTCTGCTTTTGTGCATATTGCTGCGACACCTACCCCGCCCGGCCCCCTTTTCATATCTCCCTTGTTTCTGTGAACTGTGATTAAGATATATGTGGCCAGTTTGTACCGGCGTTAATATTGCATATTTTACACGGAAAAGTAGTTATTGTGACATAACTGTAATAGTTAGACATATGGTAGCACACATTTTTTTTGTAGACATTGATGTCCTATAATAAACTGTATTACATCACTTTGCTCTATTGTCAATAGTTTCTGCAGCGTACGCGATATAAGGATTTTATTTGGTATTTTTTTTCACACTTTGGGTCACATTATCGAAGTTTTCATATGGATCCCTAACTTTTTTGAAAATATTGTAAAAATCAGCATCTAACGGCAAAATAATTTTTGAAATAGGTCCAGTTTTAGATTATTCGTTACATACAAACATATAAATCTTTTCTCTTTATAATATTAGTATAGATATAGATTATATAGACTTGTCATCTTCTTGTCATGGACTTTTCTCTACGTAACCTATAAATCACCGATATTTCGCAGACCGAGGTTAAGGCGGTATCAGACAATTTTCGTTTATTTTTGTCTTTCATTCGGCATCTTTCACTCGAAATGAGTCGTCTGAGCCCCAAATGAAACAAGAGTGCCGAATGAATTCATTAATGAACCGATCCGACGATGATGGATATTTTCATTCGCATCTTTCACTCCCGATCCGAATGAACGAAAAATGAACTGTCTGAACACAGAGAGAACGTTCACTCGGATTGGTCATTGTTGTCCTGCAGAAGACGAATGTCGCTACGCTACATGGCTACTTTAAATATTTTCTTTGAGTTCGCGGTAAAATGGTGTTCAAGTGGAATGATACTTAAACGCTGCTGTTTTTGGACAACTTTAAAAACTTTGTAGCCTTTGGAACCACAAACTTTCTGAATACCATATCCAAGACACACGACTTCATTAGACGACATATTGGATGAAAAGAGAAGTGAATGTTCATTTCTATTTCATTCCACCTAAGCCGTGTGAGCATGAAATGAAAGAGAGATGAATCATTCACTCGAGTGAATATTCATTCAAGTGAAACGTCTGATATCGCCTTTAGGAGGTACGTCATTAAATGGCCAGTAGGTAACTTAAGGGTTAGTATTTTAAATATCTGTATACCTTTCTATCCCTTTCAGCCTGTCCCGATAGTTGGGTGAGAGCATCAAGCTTCCGCCCCAGCAAGCCTGAAACCAAATACTTATATAGTAGATACCTATATTAATAGTTTTTAAGTTTTAACAAACATATTATTACACTTTTTAAACACAAGCAACTTTAAAATCCTGCATAAGAAAACAATATAAAGACCGAATAGAACGAAAGAAAAAAATATAATAACTTGGAGCAGATTCTCCTGCGACCGGGTGCTCTAGCTAATATCAGTATGTAACTAGATTAAGCAATATAAATTATTCTTTTTGTAATGTAAAACTTTGATGTTTGGAGAACGAAGTCTCCATTCAAAATGTATGTTATTTTAATCAATCCATAAGTTTTAAAATGGTACGGACCATAGTGTCTGTAGTGTGTAATTAATTAATTAATAAAAAAAAACAATCGTAACTGTTAAATTCGATGAACCAAACCTTAGTGTGATCACTATTGGATGGCTGAGCGTAATTGCGCTTCTAAAAGCTTGTTAGCATTTAGGCGTCAATCTTGACCATTTCACCCTTTGTCCCCCAGAGACGTAAATATACGTCAGTTTCATTCATAAATCTTTTGTTTTAATTATCACGGCATAGGAAGGATTAGGACGCTTTCGGTTTGTTTCAAAATGTGTCAGTAAGGTTGGTCACTAGCCTTTCCACCAACCAGCGCTGGTCCTTCTGTCTAAAAGGATCGCTCGTCCTCCAGTGAAACGAACACAATGAGCTGATTATACAAACGGTATTTTTTTATAATGGTTCATCAAAGTGAGTCTCTCTCGCCTGATGGAAAGCGAAGATGAAATCAAGAAGCAATGACCATTAGTGCAGCCGTAAGCTGTACTAATCGCCACCCCTATGATGACCTGAGAGATACTTTTTCACGCCCTGCTTGAAAGACCCAGGTTCATAACTGCAAGGAAATACGTACGCCAGCAGAGTATTCCACAATTTACTTACAAGTCAGAGGTAGGAACTGCCAAAATTTTTGGGTCGTGGTAAGAAGTTTTGAACAGTATATGGATGCAATGCTAGGCCGGAACGAGTAGTTCGGAATCGGAATGGTGAAGAAGGAATAAAATTGAGCTCTTCAGAACATTTGCCTTGAAACAACCGGTAAAAAACGCTTAGAGAAGCTATAGTTCTACGCATTTGTAGGGGTTCTACAATATACAAAATAACATGCAAATATACAAAATATAAAATACAAATATACAAAAGGTTTATAAAGGCCAACAAAATATTAGGTAACGTAGGGCAGTACTTAAGACCAACAGACATCAATATAGATTTAAATAGCAATAATGCTCACATCGACAAACATCAAAACACTATACTTCTGGCACACGTCAGCAACCTCCTCCAAGTTGTCAATAGCTCCCAACACTGTCGTTCCTGCCGTTGCATTCACCATCAGAGGATATCGGCCCAACTTAATTTCCTCTTGAATGGTCTTGTCAAGTTCTTGTATGAGCATTTGCCCCCGGTCGTTTGTTTTTATGAACCTAATGCTGTCTGTACCGAAGCCAAGCCAGTGGGCTGCTTTGCTGATGGAGTAGTGACTCTGAAATGTAAAAAGTAGTTTTGTTAGCATAGATTTTATGTCTAAGGAATAAGACACAGGTGAGTAGAGCGCAGGTCTCTATCTATTCGTATGTTTAACGATGGGTAAAGATACCTGACGTAGATTGAAACAGATAAAAAGAGCACTCGGGGCCTAGACAAAAGATGTTTCTGCTATCGTTAACGCCAAAAGACAACTTCAAAATGTATGGCGTTGATATTACCTGTGGAAATGTCACGTGACGTCTCGCTAAGTTCGTAGACACATTTTTGCAGGAACGTGTGTGGAAACACGCCTGTTTGAATTATGTCTAGGCCTGCGGGTCATTTGCCGATGGGTAAAGAGTAAAATACCTACTGCTCGATCAGTAAATATATTGAATAATATCATCAACTATCTGTAGGGTCTTTCCCAGTGCTGGTGTCCCGTCAGCTTTAGAACCTTACAAACTGATGCAGCACGACTGCAAAAGACCAGATGGGATGACTAGCAGAATGGGCAGTCCTAGTTTGGGACGATTCCACACGGCTTTGGACACACTGGCGCCGTCTCATCTTTCTGGAACGATTGAACGTCATAAATATGTTTACCTATTTGGGAATACATGTTTGTACCGCTAGAGGTTAAACCTGTGGGGGTCGTCCACTCACACCTTAAATAAGGATCTGCCAAAGTCCTGCAACTAGTAAATATTTTGTAAACCCTGATAACAAGTTCAAGTATTCAGATTATTCCCAGAGAAAATCAATTAGTACAAATAAATTTATAAGTAGTCGTAGTACCCAATAATGTGAAAAGTATGAATACCTATTCTTACTTTTTCAGAAGTACTTATAAGTATGTAATATTTTCATTTTTTTTTCCTGAGTGGCCACAGCTCTCTCCACATGTACCTGCGAGGCTATCCATTATTTACCGAACACCCTGTAACCTATACTAATATGAACGTACTGCTTTTAAAAACTTCAGATATTTTTTATAGCAAAACTTACTGTTTTTTACATGTGTCCTTACAAAAACACTCGTAATCAAACTATAGTTACTATGATCACCGTTTGGTTATGCGACCAATAGTGGCATTTTTTAAGCTAATCACTTCCACGAGAACTTCGTGTAGCATGATAAGTCATCGGTCCTGGTTATTGTATGAGGACTACCAGTTTTACCACCAGCAAGCATCATGTCTGTGCCTCTTGATACGAGTAGGATGTATGTGGTGGTACAAGTCTGGCCGATGAAGTATAACCTACCACCCATTTGAGTTAGGTCAGTCTGATCGACAAGTCCATATCCTATCTTTGAGGGTATAGCCCTTGTCCCAGCAGTAGAAACGTAATGAACTGATTATGCTTACATCGTCAGAAGTAAAAATCACGAGATCAGGTAATCCTCTCACTCCTTTAGCCTTAACTTCAGGAAACCTCTTGAACCTCGCAGCAACTAGTCCGTAAAGCATGGATATACTCCCACCAGGACTGAAGATGCCGTCTCCAGATGGGATCCCGAACATTTTGAGTATATGGCTAAGAACTTTCAGTTCTATGAGAGTGAATACAGGGGCTACTTCGTACGTATACCTGTAAAATTCAAAAATCTTTATGAGGTATATTGCGAGGACCTTGCATTTTAATGCTTTTGGACGAATTATTATTACTAGTGGCTTTGTGGGCTGTAGACCTTGTGAGTATGTATATAGCTTAAACTATATAAATATTTACCGCGCAACTTAAAATAAAATCAATAAAATGTAATATGGAAAAATGTGTAACAATAACATTCTAAGTATATAATTATCGAACTGCTCACTAACTTCACGAGAATCGATTGAGAAATGCGACCTGTAGAGGAGAACAGCTGGACATCCAGACATTCGAAAGCATTGTTGCCCAAAATTTTGCAGAGACGCTTCACTCGTGGTTAGCACTTGGTTGGTCAATAGATTGCTTTAATAATATATAATGTGATTATGGCTTAATATAATGAGGTTATGGCTAAATGTCAATTATTGTACCATTCAGTCGGTCTGATGAAAATGCTGAAAGATGTGTAATGGAACACTTGAATGTTCACTATAATGGTTTTTTATACTATCAAGCCAAGAGACAGGAGAGTCATGCGTCTGATAGGAAACACTGTGCATCCCACTCCGTCCTCTCACGGAGGAAAATAACGTAAGTCTTTTTTTACTATAAAAGGAATTCTTTTATTATTGTTGAACTAGGTGTTTTGTTATAAAAGAGACGGAACAGAATCGAACACTTTTTATGTCTTTAAAGGATAAGTTTGAAACTATTAAAAGTAATCCAATGAATCAGAAAACAATACAGTACCCAATCTTTTTAATATTCTGAACCTTAACATTAGACCTGATATTTTTTATTTCTTCTGTGAAACGCATATCTATATTTCGGTTTCGGTTAAGCTGAAACTAGTTGCGTACCGACAACCTATAGCAAATAGACTACAATTTCTTCGCACATCTCTGCTTACTTACTGGCTAGTATTAAAAGCTTCCACAATCCAGGCACCGGCTAACCCATAGGGGTCTGTACCTCCATACAACTGGTTTCTGAAGTCGGCCTTGTTAGTCTTCACGCTGTATTTTAGAATATGACGGACGCATATCTCCAATTCTTCGTCTGACGTTTCTTGAGATAAGTCAAGATCTAGAAGATTCTGAAAAATGTGTGAATGGAAAAGTAAGTACCTCGATAAAAATTAGAACAAGTACAATTTGAAAAATTTGATGCCGACTTCCATTCTTTTCAGTTATTGGAGTGTAGCTTAAAAAGTAGTGGACCAAATTTGATAAAATTTTAATAGGACCCGGGAAGCGTTAGCTTTCAAACAAAACTGTTTTCAAAAGTTTACAAAGAATTTTGAAAATGGTTTCACCCGGTAAAAAATATACATTCAAATTGAGTACCTCATTCTTTTTGTAAGTCGGTAGAAAAATTAAATAAATACCAGAATTTATGCAAGTACTTTAATATTATGAGTTGGTAAAAGACTGAGCTACAAAGACAAGTAAGGCTAAGTAAGCGTCATGTAAGAAGTTTGATCATCCTGTGACCAACTCGAAATGCATAACAGTTTTAGTAATGAATCGAGCAAGCCCTTCGCCTGGTCGTAAGCATCACGCCTGCCCATGACGAAAGCGGTAAGTACTTTTCACCTAGAGTTCTGGTTACAGACCTGACATTACCACTTCAGTTTTGCTAACTATGGTATAATAGCCTTGTCGGCTATCACAGTTTTTGTCAGATCGCCTCGTTCCGGAGATTGGTTCCTTTCCAGAATCTCGCATTGCTTGCTGCACAGAATTACAGAACGTACTTTGCAATTTTAGAGAGATAAATTACACAACTTCGACGAGATTCGAACCCTTGTCTTCTGATAACCCGTGTCGGACGCGGGACGCCTTTACCGCTAGGCCGCCAACTCGCTGAAGCAACCCGTTCGAGCATCGAATTTTACTATCTAGCTGATTTTAACCGTTGTATGGGTACGGAGCGACATCTTTTGTAAGCTTGACAAGCTTTATCCAGTTTTATCACAGAACTTAATATACCTGGGTATGCTATCGTATACCGCACTCAATGACAGCGCACGGCGGGGTAAAACCCCACGAACGCAGTCGCCTGTAGCCCCCTGGCATAAGTTGTGGGTAAGTATATAGATCATTATCATCATCTTAGCCGTAGGACGCTCACTCTTGAACCTGGGTCTCTCTCGCATACTTCTATAAGGAATGGTTAGAAGCAGCCCGCTTATCAGGTCTGTCCACCTTGTCGCTGGATGATTAGAGTGAACAAAACAAAAAAAAAACTAATCGGTCAAGCCCTTTTTGAGTTTAAGCTAGACGATCAATCAGCAATTGATTATTATTATATAATATAAGATGAAGAGAAGTAGATTTTCCGATTAGACACTTTAACATAGCAGGTTAGGTACGCCTTTTATTTTCTGCGCTTAGCTTTGTGTTTTTTGTCGGATCGATCGATATTATTATGGCCTTCGTGACGATGCAATTGCATCATTAGACATCGTTTGTATTATAGCACCTAAGTACTTGATAAACTTTATCTTGTTTGGGTTATTTAATTGAATGACCATCAGCCTAATTGGTGTAAGTACAGGAACTGATGTATTGTTTACATATGATTACAATCCAATTACTACTGCACGTACACTGCAAGCCATGCATAATATTGTGCGTTATCAGAGCATTATAAGGGAGATATAAGTCATTAACCGGAGGTTACGATGAAGACGTCAATAGTTGTACTCCATAATACTTCAGTTGTCTACCCAGACGAGTCAATCCTGCTCACGTGCTGAAAATGAGTCCCAAGCGTATGTTAAACAGTTGCTTGACCTCACAGCATTATTTATATCAGCGCAACTTTTTATTTAGTTTAAGTAGTTTTCTTATTCTTATTCAGATTTGGGGCGTCAAGACCTGTACAGCGGGCGGTCTGTAGCTCAAATGTGTGTGTGTGTGTGCAGGTAGTAATCTACCTAATCTAATTGCAGTGTCGTAACATAAATATAAATATAAATATAAGACGTAGATCTTACATTCGCACTGGTTAGTAGATTGGTAGAGGAGGAGGTGGGAATGTGACCCCTACAGGTGAATTGGGCCCCTTCAATATTTCTCATTTAGAAATACGCCGTCTAGGGAAACTGTGGTGCAACGGAAAGAATGAGGGACAGGTGCAATTAATTTACCAACCTGAAGACACTCTAAAGACTAGCGCGCACTGCCTTGCGTTGGAACACGGTGCGGCATTCTACCGTACGGTAGAATAAACGCAGTCACGGGTCCGCGCACTGCGGCGATAAAAACGCAGGTTTTGGTATTCGAGTTATAATCTGTGGGCCCCATACCACATCGTTATAGACTATCATGCAAGCGTCGCCATCTGCATATATTTATTATTACGTAAAAAGGGTATTTAAACGGTATTGGGTGCATTTATTCTAGATACATCTGAACGATACAAAATTTTATGCGATAGACTCAGCGCAAAATTGCTGCGGTGACTTTACCGCATGCCCGTGCGTTAATTCACAGCATTGCGTGCACTCCTATGACTCTCCGTACTTCACAGAGTATGCGTTATAAAAATGCAATGCAGTGCGCGCTAGGCCTAAGTAATATTTTCTTTTTCGAACCGATGAATCTTTTCTCACTGCGTTGCATTTTATTGAATACGAGCGACTGCCCGGGACTTCGTTCGCGTAATAAGCTCAGCCTTCGGCCTCGCCATAACTTTTCTATGGAGGAAATTGCCATAGGTCGATTTATGGAAACAATTAAATTCATTTATTCACTAGACAGTCTATATTAGTAACGTGTTCGGATGATCTTTTTATTCGTAGACTCGAGCTTTTGAGAGTCTGCTGATAAGCAGGGTCACGTGCATCTTAGAGAATGACTAGATTTGAAATTATATTAACATAGGTATTATTATAGAATTAAATTCTACTGCAGGTGCTTATAAAATACAATATCGTAAATATGCACTGGGCAAAAAATGGGTCGATTTATCGGCAAAGTAGAGCCGTGTAAACCCGGTACTGCAGTTGCAACCGCGTTATCGCGCTAAGAGTTGGTGAGTTTAGCTGACACGGTTACAGTACACACACTGTTCAAATACATATTGCGTGGCTATCGCTGCCAAGTTTGTTTAAGCATATAGCTCGTTGGATCATGTGTAAAACACTTACTCAACCGTTTTTGTTTTTCCACTAACCAATGCGCTGTGTCAACAGCGCTCCGACAACCGTCTTAAAGCGTAGCCGTGTATTTTTGTACGGCTACGATTTTCAAACAGCTGAGAAATTATTTTAAACGGTAAAGATAACCGTCTATACTAGCTAATGCAACCGTGTAAGTGAGTGACGTAGGCGTGTTATAGATCGAGCCGTGTACACAGCGCTTCACACGACTGCCAAACGCGACTGGTGCACCCGTTTACATGGCTATAGGAATTGTAGCCGTGCTTAAAAGCCGTGTATTTTTACCAGTGTGGTTTTAAGCTGTCCGCGCCCATATACTCAAAACTGATCTCTATTCGATAAATTTACTATATTTATATTTTAGCCCTTAAATACCGAAGTAATCAGTCTCTTATGAAAAAGAACTTTGTATTCTTGTTGTTTTCTATGATTAACATAAATCTTAAAAGATATGTCCAATAATTTCTGTACGTCTGCCGTAGACCAGGCGAGCAAAGCCGCAGGCGTGCCAGCTAGTTACATAATATAATAATTACATAAAATAATTATCTAATTTACGATGCTGCGGTCAAAGTTTGGGACAATTTTGATTTTCAATAAGTGGCAAGATCTATAGCCTTACCTTCATGGCCGGATTACATGAGATGCATACGGTATAATTGTTTGTACTACCTATAAGCAACCACACAACCAATGTAACTTTAACCGCAAAATTCACAATTGTCACCCAGATCTTTTATTTGCATTTGAAAAACAGTAAGTACATGACATCCACTAAACACGACATATTACTAATAGATATTTTAGAAATTAACATGTATTCTCGAAATCATAACGCCAGTTTTCACTAAAGCGTTAAAAACGCAAATGTGTTTACCTAACTTTATTATTTGCTATGCATACCATATAAGGCACAGATAGTTTACACTAAGTATAATATAAGTATTATAACCAACCATAACAGTGTTAGATTATGTGTGATGTACTGCGTACATAAATCTATGAAATAACTATATACTAGTATTTTCAAACAACTAATAATAACCTCTTATTTTTATCTCCTCCACGCATACTTCTTACTGGATTATCCGATTTTGTTGACCTACGTATTTCTATTGAATAGGTTATAACAGTGTTATAATTCTAATTCTACTATTAGTAATTATTCTGTCCTCCAAGATGACCCCATTTAAATTTCATGAGCATCGGTTTAAGTCATGAGTTATTGAGAATTGAGATAAGTGATATTATTATAATTTCGAGCGTAAATAAGTAGCACACAATTTTTTGAAGGGATTGTACACTTTAAAATATGCTGGAAGTGGAATAGTGAAAGTTGGTTCAGTGTTTTTAAATAATAATTTCTATTAATATTATTCATGCCCCTATGCCTCCTTCATTCATACACTGCAGAACAAATATATATATAGATCTTTTAATATCATAAGAGTGACTGACGAGTGTAAGATGAAGGCGACAAAGACGAAATTAACACTACGTCCATTTTAATTTGAAATTAGTATTAATGTAATTTTAGTATCATATTAATAATTTCCAGACACAACTGATTTAAATTGATTGAACCCAATAAAAGTTTGCGTCATACTTCCTTGATAGAACCAATTCCAAATCTTATGATATCAACATTTATTATACCTAATTGATTTTCTCGATCGAAGTCTCTTTCACTGGATACTGTAGACTGAAGAATCGATTCGGAAGAATCCGAAAAGTAGGGGAATCCGAGGTCGCCCACTGATTCCGGAGTCGAACTGCCTCTGCGAGTTCATTTTTTTATACAGCGAGTCAATACGGATTAAGGAAGTACTGTACCATAGACCTAAATCTAAGAACTTTAAGATAGCGGGAAATAACAGTAAAATCGACCGAAAACTCTAATTTTCTTCCGACTTCCAAAAAGGAGGAGGTACTCAATTCGACTATATTTTCAACTTTCGACTGGGTCAACCGATTCTCAAAATTATTTTTGTTTGAAAGCTAGTGCTTTCCGTGTGGTTCTATTTAAATTTTATCAAAATCGGTCCAGTAAGTTTTGAGTTATACTCTAAAAACAGAATAGAATGAAAGTATGTATAAATTTTTTCTAATTGTACTTGTGAGTTTTGCCGTGTATGGTGGTCAAAGACTATCTATACACTAATCTGTGTGGTTGATAAAAGAATTATCAATATGTTAACGCCTATTATAGAGAGGCGTGTTTCTTTACCTCTTACACATCTCGACGACGAAGAGAATAGTCCAATATCTTTATTTTTATTTCTTCTATATACATTGTATGTGAAATGTGACTTTATAATGCCTTATCTGTACTAGGGCTCCATGACGTATGCGCAGTAACATACTCATTTAATTATTTATCGGCACGACTATGATACGTGAGCATTGACCTAACGCGTCTGTCTGGTGTAAATACATGACTAGAGTAAACGGTAAAGGGTACTGCCCTACTACTTTACTTACAGTTCTCAGAACTCTACCAGTTTTGGTAGAGTATCTATCTACACGGAAAACACATGCCAAAATATAATTTTCACTGTACTACAACATGTGAAATAGCGGTAGAGTAGAATTTTACTATATATTTTGGAGAATGTAATAATATTTAAAGCATAATCAGTTCATTATATTCCCGCTGCAGGAACTCTAGCCGCACTCTCAAAGAGAGGAGTCATCAAACGTCTCCCGTTTAGCCTAACAAACAAATGGGGCCTAATGGTTAAACATGCCTCCTGAACGGCACAGTTAAAATTAGCACTAACGGCCACCCAACCAAGTCTGTGACTGCAGCAAAGTTTGATGAACCAAGTTTCAAAATCAAAGTGAAAATGTATTCATTTTGGACATCTAAGACGCACTTGTGAACGTCTATTATTCATTATAATGAACTTTAAAGACTCTACCGCCGCGTTCTAATATATTATACAACCTACCGATAAGAAGCAAGGTTGATCATGTACCTACCGTATAATGATAATAATTCGTCTCCGCGATGCTAGAAACACTAATCTCAAATAAGTAGTACCCGACCAATGCTTATTTAAAGTACATCGACATTGATTATTTGGTAATTAAAGTTAGAAGTATTATAATTAAAAAATATTAGGAGACAGTAGCATATGTGACTACCTAATGTTCAGTTTAGCCATAACAACTGCCAGATGTTTTAGTCACAATATCGAGACAATAAATTATTAATTAAGTCTCATGAGACTTAGTTCAAGTACATGTCCCTGTTATTTCGCCGATGGCCCTTCATACGAGAACAAAGTAATGCAAACATCACTGCTTCACTGTAGAAGTGGGTAGGTATGGTGTCATGTCAGTACTTCCCCGGGCGAACTCATGCACAGTGAGTTCTACTGCTATAAGAGTAGATATGAGTACTATACTGAACTACTAATAACTCTATATAAGGAGGTTTTGGAGGCCGGAAGGTTCTGGAATGGAGATCACGGACCGGCAAGCGCAGCGTAAGTCATCCACCGACACGCTGGACAGACGACCTGATAAAGGTCGCATGACGACGTTAGATGCAGGCCGCATCCAACCGGTCCTTTTGGAAAATTATGGGGGAGGCTTATGTTCAGCAGTTGACGTCATACGGCTGAGATGATGATGATGAACTCTATATACCAACTATATACTCTCGTGTATACCAACCAGTATAAACCTTTTAAATATACTTACACATACAAAAACAAATATTATAATGATGTATTTAAAATTTACTTACTACTTGATTATTTTTAATTATGATTAGAATAGATATGTTTTTCTATATATAATACTAGCTGCACCCCGCGGTTTCACCCGCGTGGTGATGTATGATGATTAGAAGTGTCCTATGTCCTTCCCCGAGATATCACAAACCCAATAACACAAAAATCATGTAAAATATCCCGCTGTTCTTAAGTTATAAAATTAATTAATTAGTAATTAGGTTAAAATCGCAATCGTCATAAATCTTAAAAATAGTTAGGTACAATACAACCTTTACAACCTAATTAGAAAATAATTTATTTTCTCAAACAGCTCGTATTTTATTTAGGGAATTATAAGCCTATTCTATCTAAACATTTAGTTTTTGCTTATCGTGCATGATTTCTTTAAAATCTTAAAGTAAGTTTATTCGTTATCTTATGTATAAACAGATAATAATTTTCTAATGTTGTTTGTTGACCTGCTAAATAATTTCTTGTGAACAGCTGTTAAGATTTTTTATTCTTACCTCCAACTTCTTAGGATGTCTGAACTGAATCAGCGGCACATCTTCCGTTGTTTCATCTTTGACAATTTTCAACACTTTGTCCAAAAAAGAATCTCCGATTAAATCCATCGTTATTTTGTTTAAATCCATGTCAACCTGTCCCACATGGACACGTATTGCCCCGGCAGTAGTCAAATACACACTGCAGCGTGAACTAAGTCATGCGTGATCGCACAATTATTTAACGCAACATTATTCTACTCAGGCTTCGTTCAGACGAGAGTTAGCCTAAGGCCTGGCGCGCACAGCGTTGCGGTTTATAAGTATAATAACGCATATTCTGTGTAAATAAGTAAGAAGAATCATAGAAATGCGCGCACTGCGGTGAAATAAACGCACGGGCATGCGGTATAGTCACCGCTGCAAATTTGCGGTTAGTCTACCGCACAACATTTTGTATCGCATAGATTTATGTAGAAGTGATATACCTATTCCATTTATGTACACTTTTTTACGTAATAATAAATATATTCATATACTCGTAGCGGCTCTTGTATGGAAGTCTATAACGATGTGGTATAGGACCCACAGCTGTAACTTGAATACCAGTGCGCGGACCTGTGTCTGCGTTTATTCTACCGTACGGTAAAATAAACGCACCGCAAGGCCACGGTAATATTGTAACTACTATGGTAAGGCAGTGCGCACTAAGCCTAAAGCGTTGCGTTAAAAGCGCTCAGAACTTTTTTACGACTGGTCAGAGGTTCTTCAAACGCACGCATAAATAAACATGTATAATATGTTGTGTACATGTTAAATAAACATCACATTGCTCGATACGGATGCGTTATGAATTCAGTTGAAATCGCAGTAATGGCACAGAATAAACTAGTAGTTCTGCAAACAGTAGACCTCGCAAGTACAGTCACACCGGCAAACTTGACTAATTTTGCTAAAATGTTATATGTTGTTGGTAACGAATGTGTTACCAAAATCGTATTGTCGTAAGTTGTTAGGGCGTTTGTCCACCGCCGCCGTCACCGGACCGTCACCGAGAACGAGATTATTTCAGGCCGAGTTTAATATGACGTGACGGCGATCGTTTGTCCACCGCGACCGATTTCGCTGGTTTAGTTTGTTCCAGCTGTCATGCGTGGTAGTCGCGTTTTTGAAGAAATAAAGTGATGGCTAGGTTAAACCGGTATTGTAATAACCGGTTTGTAATTACTTAATTGAAAACATAAATAATAAACTACCATGTACTTACTAATTTCGTCTTTGTTTTTCTGGTCCATATCCTCAAAGTTCGGCTCTAAAAAGGCACAAACATCACGCCATGCATTTCTCCGCAAAATTTTATCTTTAGACACTTCCTTGGTTTTATCCCACAAACATTCTTTACTTTCTATAACTTCTATTAATGAATAAATATCGTATTTAAATTTTTTGGCCATTTTTATTACATTTATTAATGATAATAGATGACAGACAAAATAATAGGTAACTGAGCTCGTGTACGGTGCGACTGCGACGGAACGGTGACGGCAGTGTATGGACAAGTTCATACGTGTTTTGTATTGTCGGCACATCGGCCCGTCAAAATCTCGGGCCACGTTCAGCGGTCACGCCGATCTACTCGCAATTTCGGCGGCCGGGATGACGGCGCTCGGGTGACGGATGTGCGGTGGACACGCGGCTAAGTAAATAAATGTATGTACCGCTACTTCGCCGCCGTCATCTCGTTCTCGGTGACGTGACGCTGACGGCGGCGGTGGACAAACGCCCTTAAACTTCACAACCTTTTATCTCGGCAACCACTATGACATGTATACGCAGCGTGTAACAAAAATTGTAGTAATACGAAAACCGCATACGCAGAAGCTTGCATACAACTCTGACATAACTATCGTATCCCATAGGGAGTAGTAAAAATTCAGAGTTTTGAGTAATCAAAGTACTATATATGTCATACTCAAGCAGCCTTGCGATTCTGTAATGATTCGTCGATGCGCTCGTCGACGAGCTCACCGATGTCAAATGCTTTATGAGATATCGCTCTTGTACATAAGCTCGTTTAATGTCAATATTACGAGTATCAGCAAGAGTAACTGCCTTAAAAAAATGGCCCAATAAAAGTCGTGCTAAATCAATAACATCGTTCACGCCGCTATGACTCAGCTGTCATAGTAGACGTTGCAGCACGCGCGTGGACCAATCCCTGCTCTCCTTCTGAAATTTAAACCAATCACCGAACATGTCTATTTGTAACCTCGGAAGTCATTCGTATTTGGAATCATACGTCGTTTTGGTTTGAAGGACCACTTTTTGTGTGGAATTTGTTCTGAGATATGCTTCCTGACATTATTTTTTCGTAGCGTCATTTGTTTCACCGATGTTACCAAAGATGTAACGATGTTTGCTCTTACTAACTAGGAAACTAGGCCCAAGACGGCAATGACCTCCAGAACGAAGACTAGGTAAACAAGAGGCTGGGCATCTTGGGCTAGGATTCGGCGCGGGGAGAGAGCGCATGCAGGGTACGAAAACGAATGCGAATAGATAGGTCACGTTGAATTGCAGAGCGCATTGAATCAATTGAACCAAACAATCTCCAAGAATAGCCATAGGGCTGTCAAGTCAATTTGGCCATTTAAAAAAGAGACGCTTGCCAATAACAGTCCCATTCAATTTTAAATATTATAACTAACCTCCGCAGACTCCAGGGTCCATGCCATTTTTTAGTTTTTTTGCAAATTTATTAAATCTAAATACTTATATATAAAAAAGAGACAACAATACATACTTAATTAGAGGACATAGGATTTTTATGTTAAATTACTTAAGGGCTATATCGTTTCTGAGTTTGCATCAGCATCAGAGTAGATAAGTCTCCACAGGCAGCATCCGTTCACGAGTTGACGCATGTGGCAGCCATCACCTTCCTCAACCATGTTTGAGGGAAGCTGGCGACCCGACACACAACGCCACCGCCTGCCGACACCCTTTCGTGAGCGTGCCCGCTCAATTTTCAAAAAAATTCTGATACTTACTATTTTTCAAATACAGCTTAAGTTAAATTACTACTAATATTAACTTATTCACTTAGGTACCCTTCCGTTGATATTTCATTGAAGCAGGGCCTCAATTGTCACTTCGTTTCGATCCCTGATGGCCATTTTGAGGTTGTATTCCAATATGGTTTTGGTGTTGCAAAGGTCCTGGAGTGTAGACCAAGGACCGGCAAGCGCAGCGTAGGTCATCCACTGAAAAGGTGTACAGACGACCTGATAAAGTTAGCAGGACGACGTGGGATGCAGGCCGCTTCCAACCGGTCCCCTTGGAAATTTGTTGGGGAGGCTTATGTTCATCAGAGGACATCCTACGGCTGAGATGATGATGATGATGATGATACAATCATGGATGATCGTGAAGTCAAAAGAAGTTGCTATCATTCATTGAAGGCGCTGCGTTACGTATTCGAATGTTCATAGCAAACAAGGCCCCTAATAGTCGCTCTGATCATTCATGAGAGTGTAACTGCAGTGAAATTAAACGTAGGCGTTTACACACTCATCCCTCCGCACTAGGATTATCTGTATTGTCGGGGCTCTTTAGATATAGTCTGATTAATCTATGGTCGGGGCGTGTAAACACACATTACAAGTCAAAAAAGTCCAAACCAAAAAAAAAAGAGCCGAGAACAAAAATGTCTGCTCGTGAAACTAAACTAGACAGCGCGCAACTGCGCATTACTTCTAGTAATATAAAAAATAGCTATGTTCGCCCCACACACGTTGCAGTTCCTAGAAAAGTAGGTTGATATCTGCGAAATCTATTGTATTATTTATTGGCTGAATGTCGAATCGCGAGTCAATGGGTTAGTCTCAAAGCATCAAATTCTACACATTTTGGATTCTAATAGAAGGCATACAGGGTTCGCAATGTTTATTTATCCGTCTGCATCAGAGACATCATGTTTCTTTATGTGATCGAATCAGAAATGAGTAGATCCGTAGAAGAACGAAAGTCACTGACATAGCCCAGAAGATTAGCCAGTTAAAGTGGCAGTGGGCAGGGCACATAGCACGCAGAACAGAGGGCCGATGGGGTTTTTAGGTTCTGGAATGGAGACGACGGACTGGCAAGCGCAGCGTAGGTCGTCCACCGACACTAATCTCTTTCTATCCTTGTCTAGCCTCACCGCTCAAACTAAAAAAATAATCTTCATAAAATACATTACCGGGCATATAATATTATTATATTAAAAACAGTAGGTACAATCCTTTCATTCATTTTATCTGTCTTTTACACCTCATCACTACCGTTTTTAGTGTGCGACTAATTGGTGTAACAACAGTAATTCTTAGAGTGTGTGTTTTGTGTTTGTGTACAGCATTCACTTATGTGTGCGTTTATAAAGACGCTGCATTTTTCTGCATTCGTGTGCGTGTTTATGTAAATGTGTGCTGTAGCTGTTTACCTCACCTCCCGCGAAAAGTGGCAGAAATAATTTACTACTGAAAGTAGTACTTGGCTGATCCCGTTCTGAATTATCTAAGCGTCATCGCATCGATGACGTCACCCCTGGCGCTCACTCCGCGACCACAACATTCAAGGATGAAAGCTAGAGATTTGCCGTCCTTGTAAGCAAGCTGTCTCGGACATAATATTAAATAGGTTTATAATGTATTCGATTTAATTGACAGTAAATTTGGCGCGCTTTTTACGACTGCGTTCGTGTTCTGTTCGGATTTGGCATTATAAATATTAAACCTAAAGGAAACACCAAACCGGGGCGCGACAGTCGCGAGCATTGGTGGCGTTTACCTACAGGAACGCATTAGATCGGTTTCGAGTCAAAAAGAAAGACGACGTACCTAAATAGTATTGAAGTGGTAATTTTTCGACCATGTGGAAGTACGTACCTACCTACGTAATTAGTATATGATTATTTGTCATTATTCTAAGTTTTTCACAAAGCGCTCCTGTTATATTATAGTTTCGTAAAAGGTTGGAGTAGATCACCATATAGAGAGCCACACTTCAATAATTACTTAATCTTAACCAAGAATATTATATACTAATACATATACTATTATATACTTAACATTAATGTCACTGCAATTACAATATTTTAAATTATTATAGTATTACTTTTTAAAGCACTAACGCCTGCTTTAGCGATCTCAAACATTAAAATTTATCGAGAGAAAAATTCCATCCTCGGGCGGGATTCGAACCCGCGTCTTCTGACTCTCCGTGTCAGACGCCATTGACCAACTTGGCCACCGAAGTTCTGGTCCGAGCATCGAATTTTAACTCTCTATTTGACTAACCGTTTTGGGGGTCGGAGCGACATCTATTGGACAGTTTAACAGTACCATCCAACCGAAAGTAGCATTATTTAGAAATACTTAAACTTTCGTATTGACATTGCCGCCCTTGTAATTTTTATAGTATTACTTTTTAAATCACTAACGCCTGCTTTAGCGATCTCAAACATTGAAATTTATAGAGAGAAAAATTCGATGCTCGGACCAGAACCTCGGTGGCCTAGTTGGTCAATGGCGTCTGACACGGAGAGTCAGAAGACGCGGGTTCGATTCCCGTCCGAGGATGGAATTTTTCTCTCTATAAATTTCAATATTTTAAATTATGTTTAAATTAATAAGATCACAGATTTTTATGTATAATTTCGAAGGAAACCAATATCAACGATTGTATTTAACTAGGATTTTAGAATTGCACTGTTATATTTATTGCATGCAGTCATCGCCTATGATATGCGATAATGATGGCATTTAGCTCTGTGTGTTTGAATCGTTATGGTGTACATTATGTTGGTGATTATAAATGAATAAAATAAAATAAAATACTACACCGGATATTACAACTAAAACAAAAAGTTGAATTAGAGCTCATTCACCTTTGAATTATGTTTTCCATCTCGCTCGAACTTGTGTCTTGATATCAAGAAGTAAACAAAGTTGATTATATTGACCATAATTTATAGCTTGAAGTGGAATTTATCGTGATATGACAGGAAGTATAAGTAGAGATGTAACATAACTTAATTTTGTATGGGTCCTCCATCAGCCTATATAATGTTACCTAAATTTCATGCTGTATTTCCTATATTTTCTTTATTGTACACACAATACAAATATAGGCATTGCAAAAAAAGTATTTACTCGTACATAGGCAAGCTTAAGGCGCGGTCGTATCCTGATAATAGTAAAAAGCAGAAACTTTAAACATCTCGTGTAACGAAACAGATAGATAATAATCTATGAAAAAAATACTTAGGTTAAAAAAGAAAAAGGCAAAGAGTAATAACCGAACAGAATTCATCAATATTACTCGCTCTCCGCAGAAAAAAATTCCTAAATAGGTCCATAAAAATAGTTTTCACGTCCAAACTCTCTGAATTTTCAGCGATAACACTATATTATTTTTTAGGTAACACATAGCCAACGTATAGTACTAAAGTAGTAACCAGCAGTTTTTTCAATTATAATAAAAGGTATTATAATAATTATAATAAAGGCATTGTAAAAAAAGTATTTACTCGTACATAGGCAAGCAAGGCGCGGTCGTATCCTGATAATAGTAAAAAGCAGAAACTTTAAACATCTCGTATATATCGAAAAATATAAAGAAAACATACAAAATTAATGCATTTTCGCATTACATCGTCGAATCTAACAAGCGATTTTCAACCTTACGTAAAGCATCGTAAATTATTTTGAAATTGGGGTTGGACCGCGTCTTAACCCTAAAAATAAATTGTGCATATTTACCCTTTGTGAAGTTAAGAAATACAAGTATTACTTTTTAAAGCACTAACGCCTGCTTTAGCGATCTCAAACATTGAAATTTATAAAGAGAACTAAAAAGAAAAATACTTTATAAATTGTAAGGGTTGCGATGTCAATACGAAAGTCGAGTTTTTCTAAATAATGCTTCATTCGGTTGGATTGTACTGTTAAAGCTGTTCAATAGATGCCGCTCCGTCCCGTAAGACGGTTAGTCAGATAGAGAGTTAAAATTCGATGCTCGGACCTGAACCTCGGTGGCCTAGTTGGTCAATGGCGTCTGACACAGAGAGTCAGAAGACGCGGGTTCGAATCCCATCCGAGGATGTGAATTTTTCTCTCTATAAATTTCAATGTAAGAAATACAAGGTTCATCTGGAATTCAAGATCTTCAGAACATTGGTTGCTATGCTATAATTTAACGTTTTACTTTCATTAATGGTTGAAAACACAATATCGTTTCTGTTTTCAGTTTCCAAGCGATCCAGCGAAGAATAAAAAAATGGTACTTCATGGTTTGACTGATCTGCAGGGAGGAGCGTGCGTTGAAGATTGCCTTAGCTTCTTAGAGCGATACAGAAATAAAGGATATAAGATGTAATCCGGTCATTTACAAAGACATAAGTCGAACTGTAGCCAACTCAAAGTATGTTTGATATAAAATATACAGTGAAGAACAAAAACAGAAAATATAAGTATAAAGGAATTCTAAAACTTCGTTCTTCAGAGGCTGCGATGTCACAGACAAACGGACACACACACAGTGAGAGACACGTCAAACTAATAAGACCTCGTCGTTTTTGCCGTCGGGGATTATAAATGAGTAAAATTTTAATACCGTCATATTGATTTAGTATGTTGTTAATAAAAAAAATCGTGTGTACAAATTATATCCCAGTAGTATCCACACTAAGAAAAAATCTTTCTCCCCCTGTTGATAAAGATGCAAGACATACGGGATGTATTTCAAGTGAATTTTTCTGTTACGTACCATCATATCATATACCTATGTACTAGCTGAGTCTCGCTCGCTTGGTCTTCGTGTAGAAGTGGAAGTGCCGTTTTGGAACCTCGACGTCATGGGTTCGATCCCCGGGTTGGACAGTTATTGGTTTTTCCTGAGAAAGAAAGATAGTCTCAATAACAGTCTGGAGACTGGAACAGTGCCCCGTAGATGGCAATAGGCTCGCCCCCCCTATAACATGAAACCAAAAACATATAATTATGGCGAAACGTAGGCGTTGAAAACACCGCTGCTTACCCCTTCGAGGATATATATGCAAACGTATCGATTGGGCGTTTTCACATTGGACGATAATTGTAACTACAAGATATCTGCATGATATCTTCGAACATGATAGCTTTCACACTGTCATTGTAGTTAACGTTATCGTCGCCGACAGATTATCGTGCCGATTTCGGGTGAGGACACAGTACGGGGTGAAGCAGGATCGTGGGGGGAGTGGCTTGAGTAGGCACCAGCCACGGTAATATTATCTATATACAGTATTGTAACTATGCCCTGTCATTGATTTTAAATACGCTGCGCGGTACGTAAACACGCGGTAGCGCTACCCGCGTACAGTATTTTTATTTCATTTACCTACTTGAGTTTCTTTCGAGTTTTGTGATTTTAAAAATTACAGTTATTATTTGAAAAAAGACTTGTGAATGATAGGAAAAGTTCAATAAAAAAATGTGTCTTTTTTTGATTAGGAACTTAGTAGATTTAATAAAAAATTACACCTGAGACGTACGAAAAGTTTTACTCGAGCGTAGCTAGGCATTGTACTCGTATGTCACATTTTACGAGTGTATAATTAATGTAGGTATCTACCTGTCCACATTTTTGTTAATTAGTCCGCGCCTAGTTTAAACAACGGGTTCCAAAACCCATGGCTTAGACTTGCAATTGTATTTAGGATAAATTTAAATTTTATAATTATAACCATAACTAGTGTACCACTACTACTAGTAGGTACCTACTTATTTATAATCATTAAATAATAAACAATATACAGTATTAGTTCAGATATTTTACTCGGTGGAATAAGCGAAATACTTACCTATTAAAATAAACAAATTACGTATATTACTATGTAGATATATTAAAATATTTTATAGTTTCCAGGTAATTTAAAAAATATCTCTGGGTGCGTTACTGAAGAATCAACAAATCAAATAACCAATAAAATCATAACATAATCTAAACCTAAGTGCATTAAGTAAGAACTTGTACTGTTGTGTACTTATTTCAATCAAATATTCACAAATAGCACGCTTTCTGCTTACAAAACTATCACACCGTTCGTTCGTCACAGCGGCGCATTCGCGACCGGCTGCACGGCTACTGCACACCAATATCGAGGCGCGTAGCGCGTTTCTATGAAGACAGAATTCTGTATAGATAATATTATCACAGCCTATGTAAACCTTACTTTATGCTGTGATATTACCGTGCACCAGCATAACACGCTGTTGGTTATATCGTGCCACATACCTACCGATATCGTTCCGATATCGTCGGACGATATCGTTGTCGTTCGAGGTGAAGAGTGTCGGTGTCGTTATTGTCATCGTCGCTGTGTGAAAACGCCCATTCACTCAAGACCGCTAGACTGATGTTTCACCTCCGTGGTGATGGCGGAATCGATCGACTACAGCCGGCTGAACAACAAAGATGGATGACATGCCTTCTCTGTCGGCGAGCACGTCTAGTGTATCGAGCTTTCAAAATCATTGCCTGCTTTTGACTAAGCTATCAAAAACTGTCACATCTCTGACAGAACTCTGTAGACAGAAAATAAGTCATCATTACGATCTTGACGTATGCGAAAATCTTGTTATTTTGTCTATGCTGTGCCCAAGAATATTAGCCTTCTTCACTCGCATAACCCGATGAAAAGTAGCTTATGTGCTATTCCAGACTATAATCTATCTCTGTGCCAAATTTCAACCAGATCCATTCAGCCATTCTGCCGTGATTGAGTAACAAACATCCATTCATCCATCCATCCATCCTTCCAAATTCATCCAAATTCAATGGATCTGGTTGAAATTCTATATATATATATATATTTACATCCCACTAACATTTATTTTTATTTTAGAGTTTTATTGTTGTGTGTATTTTTATTTTCGGTGTTTTATTTTCGAGTAGGATGTACTCAAGTGTGAAATCAATAACGGCATCAACTGTCACTTGACAGCTGTCAAGGCTTATACCTAAATCGGAGTTATTTTCGAGTCGAATGTTAATTTTACATTTTAGTCATAAAGATTTTGGGAAAAGGAAGAATTTTCAACTAGAATGTTCAATCAATTCTAGTTGAAACTTCTTCCTTCGATATTGGCCAGTAGTAATATGGGTAATGTAAATAGTGTAAATACCCCTATGTTACTACCAGAGCAGTTAGTTGTAACACGGGTTAAAAAAATACCCGTCTTACTACTGGTAACAAGCTAGTAACATGGGTAACGAATGCTTTAAACAAAGACTTCTAACAAGCCGGTGCACTGTCAGTTTTCGCCAAATCAAACTTAATCCGTGCTATCTAAATATAAGGGGCCTTACTATCAGCTCTTAAAGCAGGACTTCTAGAAAACTGCCCGGCTTAAGCGTACCATGACAACGTTATAGCAGGCCTGCTCAGGCCTACTATTCAAGAACCGCAGAAAAACCGTTCACCCGTTTTTTTGTATGGACTCTCGTAACATGTCGTTCTAAATCCGCTCAGTTTATCAACTTACAAACATCTAGGCGTCTGCAATGTTGGTTAAAGTGAATTGTTAAAATACCAGAGACAATATTATCCGTTCAATTATCAGAAAACAATAACTAGTTCACCTAAATGAGCGTCATGGTATGATTTCATTCAAAACTATTCATGCCAGGTTTAAGAACTGCACGGAACTTGCATGGTTTTTATGAAGCTGATAGTAAGGCCCCTGGTCGTTATTTCTGTGATGTATTGAAACGGTCCTGGTGAAAGGTTTGTCGAGATGAGCTTGTCCTTGTCTGACAACCTGCCAATGCAATACACACTTGAGTTTGGTGGAATCAATGACGATGATGATGATTTTCAGCGCAGTTGAGGAATAGAAAATTGAATTGAGAATTGAATAAAAGGTTCAAGGCTTGCGCATAAAATGCACTTTATTTAGTATGAGCCTACCTAGATTTTGAATTATAAACTCAATATTTTCTAATGTGTGAAAATAATATTATTGTTTTGGTCAAAATTACCTGCTTGCATTAGGTATTATTGCACTGTACTCGTACTTACGTAAGTATTATTTGTTGAAAATGCTCTCATCTAATTGTGCTTGTGAGAAGGAGCACGCAACATATATTTATACTGGGTAGCTAGTTGGACTGTGCACATCACCTTAAGCACTATTACACCTGTTGAACTCAATCAATGTATACCCACCATTGAACAAACGCATCCGGTTTAAACGTATTATATTTCTCTATTCTAAAACAATAATTTACTCAGTCAGCAGGTTCAATTCACAATATTTTAGCTGCAACCTATTTATTACTTACTTCCTTGCATTCCTAGCATTTTTCTCGACATGAAATTATCTTCGTATAGAATTTCGTGGTCACCGCAGTAGAAAAGGACTACTATAATTACTATAAACTCATAGTAGGGGAGCCCACGACGCTCCGAGTAAATGGGGATTTACTATAGCGTCATAGAGACCTATTGGGTTGCAAAGCTTAGATGATAAGAAGAAAAAATGTTATATAATGTATACGTTTTCATCGGTGGGGGGAGCGGCTATAGATTTTCAAAAATGTAAAAAAATACTGTTGCATGGACATAATCGAGTGCGTCAGATATTGATAGCATCAATGTCCTACGTATTTTTAATAATGTATGTATGTTAATCTGATCGTTTGCATGACGGGGGTGGTCGTACGTAAGGGTTGAAAATTAAAAAAAAAATAATCGAGCGCGTCAGTTTTTATAAGGGGGTGTTAAGTGAACCTAAAAAAAGTTATTCAATAATCTGACGGTTTCGATGTGACGCTAAATTCGCCATTTTGAAATACTCAAGCGCGTCAGATTAAGATATAACGCGTCAGATTTTCTAAGGGGGTGTTAAGTGAACCTAAAAAAAAGTCGTTCTAAAATCTGACGGTTTCGATGTGACGCAAACTTGTGGCCATTCAGAGAGTTGAAAATCTTAGTGGCCATTATTATAATGTGCAAAACAAAGTTGCCATTTTGAAATACTCAAGCGCGTCAGATTAAGATATATATGGTTCATCTTTATCTCCTAGACGTGCTGTCTCATAATCTGACGATTATCTGGAGGGATTCGCCTAATCTGACAATTTTTTTTAAAATTTTTTAAACCTTTCATTTTAAGAATATTTTTTGAGAAGCTCAGGAAATAGCATGCAAATAAAAAAGTGCATGTTTGTTAAGTAGAATATTTGTATTTATAAGATATTTTTTAAATGCATTAATTAAATTTTTTTTTTTTTTTAAATTTAATTAATTGATTTTAATCATCATCTTCATCAGTAGAATCATCTTCTTCTACTTAATGCTCGATTTCATCCTCATATTGCGTATCTTTAACAAAAAAATCATTAAAGTATTTAGCAACATATTTTTTTATGAAACCGTGATTTTTTAATTTTTGGAGAAAATAAATACCTGATTCTGGAGTATCCTCCGATTGCTGCATCACCCACACAATCGCGTCGAGTACTACAACTGCTAATCTGAGATAAGTCCCCGTAACAAGGGAGGCTATTGCATAATCTGTCTGAAACTCACGACCTAGCTCTGGCTAATAAACGTCTAGACTTTTAACTGTCTTTTATGCTAATCACCTAGCTGTCTAGGTAGGCGAAAGAGGTTTCAGTATGGAAGCTAGCATATCGACCCGTCGATATTTTACAGAAATATTTTACCAGTCAGCCAATTATTCAATTACCCAAGTTTTAGGGAAAAACAGTTTTAGCTGGGCATATTATGTTTGCGTCTGTTTGCGTGACGAAGCAAGTAAATACAGCACACAAAGCGAATTTGTAGCGCGCGTTTTGAGAAGAAGTATTAAGGAAACCTTCCTGCTATATGTGATCATTCTATGGTACTACGTGGTATATTAGTCTATGACACAGTATAAAGATGCAACAGTATGGAAACTAAGCCTAGTTGATCAAATAATTATCTATGCCCCATTCAGCTATAGGGTTGTCACTTTTAATGTTTTAAGGTATTGTTATTTTTTAAGTAAAACATTCGTTGTTCTGCTGTAGACTTTAAATCTAGTTAATTCTAGTTTACAAATAAAATGTAAGTAGGTGTATCATGGCGTCGGTTAATCTTGATAGTTTAAAATACGGAAAAAATTTAGTATTGACACACAACCACTTGTAGATCTTGGGATTTTTGTAGGTTTACTATACTAGCTTATAATTATGGCATAACCTTTTACAAGTTTTGGCAGGAGCGTACGTGAGCCGCGGTTGGGCGCGTGGTAGGCGCTGCAGGGGGCGCGGGGGCAGTGCTCATGAGCTCTGTTTTCGGGTGTTTGTCACGCATTTTCGGGCTGAACCGTACTGCATTTCAACCTCAAAAATGCGATTGATACCTTGTAATTAAAAAAAACATTACATAAAAATACTTTTATTCTTCATAAATTACAAATTATAGACTCCAGTTAAGTCCAGACTAAGTTGATAATTTCGCCCAGTCGCCATATTTGATTTCAATTTTGAAAAGCCGATAGTGCTAACAAGCACTATTGGCTTCAACGCCCTTGAAACCATAAAACGACACCCAAGATGAAAAAGTGGATAATTTCGTGCGATGCCATCTTGCATTTCTATTTTGACAGGACTATCGGCTTCAACGCCCTCGAAAACCATGAAAACGGGACCCATGACGATGAAGTTGATAATGTCGTGCCGACGCCTAATTAGATTTCTATTTTGACAGCACTATCGACTTCGACACCCTCGAAAACCATGAAAACGAGACTTATGACGTGCAGTTTATAATTTCGCGCAAACGCCTAATTGGATTTCTATTTTGACAGCACTATGGACCTCGAAAACCATGAAAACGACACTCATGACGAAAAAATTGATAATTTCGCGCAGATGCCACCTTAGATTTCGATTTTGTCAGCACTTTCGGCTTTGACACCCTCGAAAACCATAAAAACGACAACCAGTACCTACGATATAGTTCATAATAATACTATAATCTATTGCAGCCGCCATCTAAGATCTGTATACTTATTGTGTTATGTTTTACGAATTTATTATGATTTATGATCGATCATACAAGAACACTATTACAATTTTAAAACACAAAAAGTCAAGTGTGACATTTCATATTTTAGATTATATACTTAAAAAAGGTTATGATGTAAAAATAGTTTGTAACACTCACTACTGACGGCACCGCGAGAACCGCTTAGGGGTCTCGTTGATGCGCATGTTTATGTCAGTGGGCCGTTTCGAACGTTTGAAGGTAGTTTCCGTAATGTTCTCTATATATCTACTGTATCTATGATCATATTTGCGTGACAATTTAATTTAGTCTGATTAATCTATGATTTTATTGTTTTGGAAACTCGCAAACAATGTAATTGATCATTATCCCCTGAAGAAAAAGTCCCAGAAGCGTGGCCACCAAGATTTGTAATCAAAACTGTTAAGTATAAGTGAGTTACCGTAATTGTTATGAAATCTAAATTATAGTTTATAATTTCCAATTAAGCCCAGAACAATGAATTTTAGAAAAACACGAGCTCGCTCCAGGAGAAATTCTATGAATATGATATCAACCACTGAAAAATGGAGGACCTACGCTAAAAGAATATCCAAAAAAGGTGCTAAAATATTACTCTGAGTTTAACTTCTGCAAGCCCGAACAAAGGCAATAAATATACCTTGAGGATTAACGGCCCCGGTTTTATTAATAAATCTTTTGTTTCTTACGTACACACGTCACCACTTAGGGCTGAATAAAAAAACACGTAAACTTCTCGATTTACTTATTAGGAAATCATCAATCGTTTAACACTGATTTGTTCCACATAACATTCATCTTCTTTTAATTGTACGATTTTCAAAGCACTAATGCCGGCTTAGGGAGACCAAACTTTACAATTGAGAGAAAATTACACATCCTTGGACGGGATTCGAACCCGCGTCTTCCGACAATCCGTGTCAGACGAAATGACCACTAGGCCACAGAGGCATACCGTACCGTATTCAACCGAAAAAAGAGTTTATTCAAACACTATAAGTATCGTATTTATGTCGCAACAGTTCATATTGTTTTAATATGGTTTAAAAGCACTAACGCCTGTTTAGCAAACCTCAGAGAAGTTAAAATTAGATGTTCGGGCGGTATGTCTCGGTGGTCTAGTGGTTATGGCGGATACAGATTATCAGAAAACGCGGATTCAAATCCCGTATAATGATGGGTATTTATTTCTCTAAAATTGCAAATATTCACCTTATTGATATGGCACTGCAGGTGAGCTGATGGCAGAAGATACGGATGACGACGAACCGAAGTACAATGAAATGAAAGACTGGGTTCAAGAGTTTTTCAACAGGCAAAGCGAGACTTCAACCAAAGTTGACCAAGACGTGGAGGTCCAGCTGACTAGAAAGCAAACTATTATACTATCAACGCTTTTACCTGATGAAATATTGTTAATGGACAAGTAAATAATTAATTTTGTACTTTAATTAAATTCAATTTAATCTAAAATAATACACCAAATCAAGTCAATCAGTAAATAATTTTTTTTTATCTTAAAACATATTACGTTTTAAACTGTTAATTAGCTCCAAAATCTGTAAAATAAAATATTTATGTTTATTTCAGATTCAATGAATTAGATCCAAAGCGCTTTGTAGGCGTGCTGCTCATGGCAGATGTCTCAGGATTCACGGTTCTATCAGAACGATACAACAACGCTGGCAAAGGGGGAACTTACCGCCTCACAGTGACACTTAACACTTACATTGGTGCTCTGGTAGAACTCATATACAGTCATGGAGGGGACATTTTGAAGTTTGCTGGAGATGCCTTCTTGGCACTTTGGAAGACAGATAAACGTTCATTTATCTCTCACACTATCCATACAGTTATAGCATGTGCTCTTATCATACAACAGTCTTACTCATCTTACGAAACAGATGTCAAAGTAAGTCTGAGAGTAAAATTAGCAATTTCTGCTGGTAACCTAATATTTGCACCTATTGGAACTGGTATCGATATGAACTATGTTATTTTCGGGCTGCCCGTTCTTGAAGCCAAATTAGCGGAAAGCCTTTGTGCTTCCGGAGAAGTCAAATTGACTCCAAATGCTTGGGCTCACTGTTATTCTAGAAATTATGATCATGTGACGCATAGTGATGGACATGTGACTATTAAAGCTATTCTCTACGATCCTCATGAAAAAGATGTCAGTAAACCATTTCTGGGTTTCGGACCATTAATCAAACAAACAAAACGAAACTTCACAGCTATCGAAAACCTTCCAGACAATTTATGGGATTCTTCTGGTAATTTGAGCGCTGCAGATACTTTAAAAAAGAACGAAGCCCTTGGTCTTCGCAAGAGTATTTTGCTAGCCGAAGAAAAAAATATTGGATCCGAAATCCGCAAGTTTATGATAAGACCTGTTCTTACACAAATTGATGCTCATCAACCATTAGAGTATTTGACCGAAATGAGACAAGTATCAATTTTATTTGTAACCCTCAAACCAAGAGATGGTCCATTTCTACAATTAGTTACAATTGTTAACAATGCATATCAGATTACTTGCGAAATTGTTTACAAATCTATGGGATGTGTAAATAAAATAATTCTATTTGATAAAGATATTATGATACTTGTAGTGTTCGGATTACGAGGTTTCAAGCATGAATCCGAAGCTAAAGCGGCGTTGAAGTGTGGGTATAACGTTAGAAAATCATTAGCAGCTTTAGATGGAGTCCAGGAAGTTTCTGCTGGCATCACTACAGGACAAGTCTATTGTGGAGTAGTTGGTCATCCTCTGAGAAGAGAGTTCACCGTCATTGGGGCTATTGTAAACAAAGCTGCCAGGCTCATGTGTAAATTCCGCAACAAAGTAACGTGCGATGAGATCACTTTTGTAAAAAGTAAAATGTCTAGTAATGGATTTACTCTACAACCAGAAACTGAATTAAAAGGAATTGGAAAAGTGGGAAAAATATTTGAGTACACAGAAGAAATGAGAGTCAAAGAATTATACGATATACCAATGACACAACCACTTCTTAATCGAATCGATGAAATAGATTACTACCTGAGCTGGTTAGAGGACAGTCACGCGACATTCAGAGATTTCGATGCATTACTGCTAGTTGGAGAAACAAACATTGGCAAAAGTAGATTGCTTGAATGGATGGCGAGACATGCCAAAAATAAAGCATATCGAGTCTGCTACATTTATTTATCAACTATTCACTCTGCCACTCCGTTTTTGGCGTTAACTCAAATTATTAATCGTATATTAGGTATTAAAGAACCTATAACAGGATTTGTTAAAGAAGAAAAAATTGTTCAACTATTAAAAGTGTATAGTGAAGATTTATGCTATCTTAATAATATAATTAAAGTACGTTTTGCATATCATGAAGTAATGCATTCTCAAGATGAAAGAAAACGAAAGGATAAAGCAAAAGTTGTTTTTGCTAAACTTATATCTGCAGTTGAAGACACCCATGTAATATTCTTAGATGATTTACAAAATATGGATGCGTCTTCATGGGAATTCATTTCAATTATGTTTTGTTCCATGAAAATATTTTTTGTCATGACAGTTACTCGCGGAAAATTTAATTCGACAAACAATTGGCTATACAGTGTTTTCATTAATAGCAATGTAAGAAAAATAGTCTTGAGTGCTCTGGATCCGCCGTGGATACCTGCTTTAGCTTGCCAAATTCTAGATGTAAAAGCGGTCCCTCAAAATTTGTGCGATGCACTGATTTTAAAATGCAATGGATTACCGGGTATTGTGGAAAGTTTTATAACACATTTATTTTCAAACGGTGCATTGGAGTTAAAGAAAATACACACCGATGAATTAAGTAACCAATTAGATGAAGACCTAGTGTTTCCAGATGAGACTTACCTACACCCACAGGCCCTGGATGCAAGAGACCAAGAAACACTAGATGAATTGATAGAAAAAAATTCAACCAGTGGTACAGATATATGTATTGTTACTGATAAAAAAGCACTGAACACAAATATAAACGTACAAAACATGGATGCTCTAGTAATGATGCAAATTGATTCTTTGACTCCGTATCAACAACTGCTATTGAAGATAGCATCTGTAATAGGAAACGTTCTCTCTAGAACCCTCTTAGAAAACATTATGTATGAAAACAATACATTAACTACAGCAAGAGCTATCAAAAGACTGTTCGCTATGAGAATTTTAACATGTGCAAATATAGTAAGCCCAAAGTGGAATAGTCAAGTACCTTCAACTACATCTACACCCAATAATATCTCACATGTGGAAACAAACCTGACATGCGATTGTTATTTCGAATATGATCCAGAAAATAGTCCAGATAATCTACCAAAATATGCATTTTGTAAAGTAATGAAATTCAAAAACAAAAATTCACGAAAGACGTGTTACGAACTGCTACCGATTAATCAAAAAAAAGAATTTCATTCACGCATTGTTAACTACTTAGAAGATAAAAGACAGAAGTGTCCTACATGTGGTGGTTCAATTATGGTAGTACAATCTGTTGTAAGTATTGAACAGACGGAATCTTTCAGTAGCAGCACCCCTAGCAGCAAATTAGATGATAATGAAAGTAGTTCTTCTAATGAATCACATAATATAGACGCTAACCATGAAAACCAATTCAGACAAACCGAACATCTTGAAAGAACGCAGTCTGAAAATATTCAAACTGATAAAAATTTAGTAGGTGTTTCAAAACCAATAAGCGAAGCGATGCTTCATAGAGATTCGGCAAATAATTCTTACGTTAGCAATCAGAAATTGCAATACACTCCAATTTTGAAAAACATACCTAGCGATGAACCTACTCCAGCATATCGTCGATCAACTAAAAGGGTCACTATGACTAATTTAAGTCTCATGAAACCAAGTTCAGAAATCATAGAGTCAGGGAAAATATTTGATAAGATTCGTGAAGTGACGGAAGCTGAAGATATAAACGATTGGCATAAATTGGGCGCCATTGACAGTCAAGACAGTTTCAAGGCTGACGCACGACCAAAAGATAGAACCAAGAGGTCTTTTAGTGTTAAAATCGAACGCGGTGTTTCAGACACAAATGTCACCAAATGCACTTGTGCTGATTTACAATTAGAAATTTATGATCAACTTATTCATCATGCTATACAGGCTGAATTGAAAAACAAAGGGATTGAATTTCTGATCACTTATTGCTATCTGAATTTGTTGTGCAGTAATTTAGATAACGCGTTTCCTAAACTTGAGGAGGCTGAACAGATGTGTCTGGAAAATAAAGAATTATTTAACATCTTTGACAAAAAGAGATACATGGGAAAAATTTACTCCTTACGAGCTGCAGCATGTATGATGAGCGGCAGAATTACTGGAGCTAAAATAGAATTGGATCGTGCCCTGAAAATTTATCAAATAAGTTTGGAGAAAGTTACGGGCCTGTTAACAATAAAAAATATTTTCAGGTTCTTTAAAGTAAAACGGGAAAAATATCGCTTATTTATACAGTTAATAAAAGCTGATTCGGTGTTTTGTCTCAACGTTGCAACGCTACTGTACTCGTCATTAGGGGATGATAGAATATCAAAACTTGCAGCTTTCAAAGCTCTGGACATAGTACAGAATGTGGAATGCCCCTTTGTGGACATGTGTGATGCATACACAAACGCCATACAAATAGAGCTTGATCGAGGAATGCCAGATTCTACAGCAGACATAGAGAAACTAGCTACCGTCTCGTTGCAAAACATGTCGCGTCCAATATACGCAGATGAGCTGTACGCTGTCGGGAAACTTTTTTTGGGATCTTTCAGGGCACGCATAGCAAGAGGACAACTCCCAAAGGCTATTCATTCTGGATTTCGCGCTCTAACGGTTAGCAGATTTCTTCAAGCGGATAACATTGCGTTGGACTTAATTCCGGATCTATTTTATATTTTACTTGCACGCAGAAGGATTGAAGAAGCTATAGATGTTTTGAAATTAGCTTCAAGGCTTAATCAACATAATGTTACAGATCAGTGTGAAACTTGGTACTACGCACTTTGTATAGATATGATATTAGATGCTGGTTTCCAGTTGGAAAGCCCTGATGATATTAGTCGTTTTGCTGAGTTTTCACTTAACAGTGGTAGAACAGGAGGTGCCAGTCGGCGTCGATTAGTTGTCGGTCTATGGACCTATTGGCTTAGGGCTGATTCAGAAAAGAAAGCAAGGCGTTTCGAATCAGAGGCATTGAGTTGGTCTTCGAGTGACGAAGATGATGGATCATTGACAACTTTGATGAGTGCAATGAGGTTAGCTGAAGGAATGCTGGAAAGCTTGGCTAGGAAGGTGGATGATCTGAAAAAGGTAAATGATAGAAGATAAATGAGAGAACTTAAAAATTGTAGTGGTATGTATACTGACTGTCACAATTCATTTTAGGTGGTTGATCTTATGGAACTGCGCTCGATTGCTGACAGAGAACTTACCAGATTAGAAAGAGATGCTCGACTGATGCGCGCCTTATACCCTCGATGGATGTTTCTGAAGGCAAACTCTCTGAAACTTTCAGGACGGCAACAAGCCTCTTCCAACACATTCAATCAAGTTAGTTTACACCGAAAGTAAATTCGTACATAGCCTAACATTAACAGTACAAATGAGTAGGTAGGCTTGTTCTTAATCGTTCACTAAGCAGAACGCTCCGTACTAGTACAATCGATGTAATGTACTTATGCATTCATATTTCTATTCGTATAGTAGTTTTCTGTTCGTACCTTAGAGCATTCAGAACGGGAGTTGTCAAGCATACGCGGTCCCCTCTGCCGAGGTAGACTCATGCGCGATCGGTTCATCGATTCGCTCGGTCTTTTGCCTGCATATCTGTATATGTATACGTAGTATAGTGGCTCACTAAATATGGTTGGTTGTGCTGTGATTTCATGTAAAAGGCGATCGGAAACATCAAATTTAACTAACGACAGAGTTTCCATACGTCAGTAATTGACGGACCAAATAAGCTATTATTTTCACTCTAAACCTAACATCTACGCTTTGCGGTAAACCGCATATATCACAGGGAATGTTTCGTGGAACTGTTTGGCCTAGTACCTGCAGCTGAAGCTCGTCATCGGGCTTTACTACAGAACATTAAATTTCATGAGACAACATGTTGACGTTTGGAAGTCCACAACCGTACAATACCGACGGTTGTTTCTACCTCACACTTCCTACCACTATGAAGAATCAGCGGCCATTTCAAGTATTTCCGAACTGATACGACTTGGGAACCTTCATGAAGAGAGCTTATTCCATCATAAAGGGCAGCTTGATTTATCTATGCTAAACGGTCTCATATAAAACTAGAGGCTCGATTGAGTGGTTGGCGTGCATGAACTTCTTTAGTACGGCTAAAAACCTACTCTATAACAATAAAATAAAACCAGGACACCGGTGCATGTATTACTTGGGGTAGGGGGTGTAGGTATAAATAAAATTCTCAAGGTAGATTTAAAGATTTTCGGCTTTGGTTTAGATTGAAGAAAATAGTTTTTAAATAGAACTACCTTGAAATGGTAGGCAGCCGTTTTTTGTATACTTACGTTTTGCCAGAGGGATGTGTTTTGGGGTATGTAGGTGGCGAGCCTATTGCCATCTACGGAGCACTGTTCTAGTCTCGGGATTGCTTTTGAAAATTAGTTTGTCAGAAAACCCTGTAACTGTCTGACCCAGGTATCGAACCCAGGACCTTGAGGTTCCAAAATGGTGTTTCTACCACTACACCAAGACTGACCGAGCGAAGCCGCTGGCGGGTCAGCTAGTTACTAAATAAATTCATTTCTGTGGGGAAGGGCAAATACGGAAGTTCTCTTTTGTATTGTCCTTATATGCATATAGTATTATCACTATTACTAAATGAGTAAAAACATTTAGAGCTGATTCATAAAACGAATACTTCTAAATTTCAACAAATAATTTTGGAATCATAGTATAGGTCTCACTGCGACTTTTTATACCTATAAATCAATAAATGATACTTCAGGCAATGTTTTAAATGCATCAGTATTTAATTATAAAATGAGCGTTTTTTTTAATCCGAGTGGGGACACGAGAATTTTTATATAACAATTAAGAACAATAAGTAGTCACATATGCAAATTTAAATTTATATATTTTCTTTTAAACAACATGCAACGAATGGCGTAAAAAATAATTACGAAGTAAGGTACAGTCTCAGGTTCCATCGACTAAAGGGTCTTAATTTCACAGGTAATCGAAGACTCGCGTCGCATCCACAACCGCCTCGAAGAGTCTTTAGCGCTCGCCGCCTTATCTAATTCCGTGTTCTGGGCTCAAAGCGCTCGAGTATCCTGCTTCATGCACTGGCGAGCCGGCGCTGAGCACGCACGTGCTTCATGGCACCAACTCATGTACAAAATCACAACTTCAAGACAATAACAACTTGATTTAAAACTTTTTGAATTAAAAATAAAACGCAAAATCTAGTAACTCATGAGTGATCAATAACTCAAAAGACCGCCAATTTCCATATATATTTGACTTATGTAGAAGAGAAGTGAAGAAAAACGAAGAAAGGCGGTTCCATAAACAATGTCCCTGAATTGGAACAGGCTGGTTTCTGAGTGTCTCGTTGGGGATGATGTTTTCTTATTATTTGCAGTTCTGCATCTAAAAGTACTTATAAATAGATTCCAAAACATTTTAAATATGTAGGTACTTATGTGGTGCTATGATTTAAGTGAGTATAGAGTTGTATGAGTGTATGTAAAGTGTACAAAATGTCGTTAGTTGAAAATGAAACGTTGTTTTATTCTTGTCATGCGACCTAGAAAGCTGTACACAGCTTTATTGTAACGTAACATGGACAGTAATCCGACTTGCTGACTAGATTTTTTGTACATACTTGTCACTTGAATTTTACTTCACTAATTAATTAAGCTAAATGAATTAGAATTCGTAAGTCCCTACGCCTAACAAAGGACAGATTGAGCAGTTAACAGCTAATGACATTCACTATTGGGGCCTTATTGTAAGTTTTTTTTAAATAGGTATGCCCAAGGCGTGAATTACTTATTGTGCTCATTTCAGCGTGTGATATTTAAATTGTAGTAAGCAGTTAGATTCATATCCATATGGACTCAGAGTTAGTAAGTAGTATTTAGTGTAGGTATATAAAGAATAACTACTTAGGGGTCCTAGTTTCAAAGAGTAGGTATATCTATAACATCAGCTTGTACATTAAGATGATAACTAATCAAAATAAAATATATTAAATAAGTACAGCCAGTGATATACAATACCATAAGTAATTTTATTATTTTACATGTATAACATACCTTTGATACGTACTCTAAATAGTTGCAGTAACTAATAATATATACTACAATAAAACTAATAGAAAAAATACAGTTTACAAATAGTACAAATACTCATCTGAGATCATATAAACAAGGTTGTATGAACTGAATAAAAATATGAGCTAATTATCTACTGCAAGAAAGTAATTCTAACTTCAGTACGCTTTATGGCAGAAATTACTAAACACGCAGCACCCAAAGTACAGTAATATATAAATAGCAGTCTTAGAACGAAAATCGCTTAACTTGCTTAAAAAGTAAGTTAATTCTAACAATTTACCTACTTTAACTAACACAATACATAAGACGCCGAGACGTTTATAAGCTGATAAACTGGTTGGTAACGTCAATCCATACAAAAAAGAAAAACGGTTTTTCGGTTTTAATTTGTAAGTAGGCCTATACAGAATAAACGATTTCATTTCATTTCTTTTCTTTATGGATTTTTAGCCGCTTAGTGTACAAACTATAAGAGTCCATTGATATTTTCAAACACCCTGACAAGTGTCAAAGTCAACGTCACACATGACTTGTTCGTATGTTGTCTTGTCTTGTCTTGCTAAAATCTGTGTTGTCTATGGGTATCAGCTGTTACCTCTCGGTAGAGAGTTAAATATTCCTTGGCTGTTACAAATAACAAACAAACGTACACTACAACTTACAAGAAATAGTAATCAATAAAACATACAACCAAACAATTAACCGTAAACTTTCTTTAAATGGTCGATGACGGACACGTCGTCGTAACCGGCTAAGATCTCCTCAACTCAACTCGAAATATTCAGATAATAACTAATTTCGTTCTGCTCTACGCTGTGACTCAAGAGAATACTCTTGCGACCTGCGACCTTTCCAATCTTGCGATGCCACTACCACAATCAGTAAACCTTCATATACACGATTCATTGCGTAATACATTAAAATCAGCCACCACGTGTTATTTATTTCTTCAGTAACAAACGGTATTAGGTATAGTATACCTAAGCTCAGCACTTCTTTAGTGGTCAGTAGCTAATTAAAATTCTCCCGAAGATGACGCTCAAAAACATGATCTTTGTCGGAAATATCGCCAATCCAATGTGTATCACAATTGGTGCGTATCTGACAGTAGAAAATGGAAAAGTAAGTACATTATATTTTCTAACATAATACAAGTAGGGAACATTTTAAGTAGATAAGTAGCACTAAGGCTACTTAAGTATTAAAATATGTTTATATCAATCACAGTTAGTTGTGACTTGTGTGGAGTGTTTAGATGTACCTACTTGAATAATTTTGTATGTGTTGAATGGACTGTAGTTGAAGTACTGACTTTAGAGCAAATGTATTCATGTTATTGAATCATGGCCAACTGATATGGTCTACTCCAGCATACCCAAACTGAAGCCACATCTGGTGCTCAGCGGAGTAGACTGAGGTTGCTCTGTCTTTGCACCTACAAGCTGTTCAAAAACAAAACATGCTAAAGTTCCCATAAATGTATGAAATGTTTCATTCTAATCTGGGGAAAAGCCTGGCAAGTTTATACCTAATATTTTTTTTATCTACTGGGAAATAATGGCTACTAAATTATCTCAGGGTAACAAGCATAGTGCAGTGCCAAATAAGACTAAGACAAAGCTATGTATAGAGCTGACATTGTTTCAGAGCTGTCAATTCTCATCACATTATAAAAAACTTCTACATTTTAGGCATATTTTTTAAAATCTTTCTCTCTTTATAAGTATGTACTGTGTTTACTTTTAAATAGGTAATTATGTTTCAGATTACTGCTATTGGAGAGCAGAATAAATTCAAAGAACTGAAAAGCAGTGGCACCTTTGCTGACTATGAAATAATATATTTGACCGATAACCAATTCCTGATGCCAGGGTTTGTTGACTGTCACACACACGCCCCTCAGTATCCCAATCTCGCCCTAGGGCTGGACAAGCCGTTACTTGAATGGCTGGAGTCCTACACATTCCCTTTAGAAAAGAAATATAGTGATGTCAATTTTGCATCTAAAGTGTATGATAAAGTTGTGGTAAGAATTCATTATCTTTTAAAAACAATGTTGCATCAAAATAATGAAATAATATGCTAAAACAATACTAAGTAAGTAAAGCTATAAGCTGTACATAATGCTTTTAACTTTTGGTAAAAGATAATAATTCTGCATTTGTAGTGTTGCTTTTTAATTGTAATTTCTATTCATTTATCCACCTGTGACCGGTCGCACTAGGTATGGCTAAAATGAGATATTACATTTTTGGCACACATTATTGTATAAACCAGGGATGCACAGACTTATTAAGACTAGGGGCCACTCAGGCAAATCATGAACTGATGGCAGGCCGCCAGAAGTATAGGTAATTAAAGCCAATAAAGAATTGATAATAATGTATTAAAAAAGAAAAAGAATTTATTAATTTGAAGTGTGGCACTGCATAGTGCTTACAATATTTTTTATAATTGGCTCAAATTTACTTGTAGCAACACGTAAAACTTCTTCCTAACTTTCATTTGCAGGGCGGTTTCGATTTTTGTTTTATTATTATTTAGTATTGAAAAAGTTTGTTCACATAATATAGGTAGAACCAAATAAGCTGGCACATTTCAGAGCGTTTGTGCGCAACTCTTTGTTAATATTTTTATCAATGCAGCGGTAAAAGTTCAACAAGTCTCCTTCGTTGAATTTGTTATGTAAATCTTGGTCGTTTTGAATGTCGATAATTTCTAACTGCATTGACTCTGGCGTATGTTTAACTGATATCGTGAAAGGATTGCCGAATATGTCCAACAGAGGTTTCACTTTTTTAAACTCCGAAAATTTGTCTTGAGAAGATCAAAATATCTAGCTTTCCCACATAACTGAAATTAATCGCAGTTTTGTTGAATTTTTCAGCCATTTATTATCATAGCCAGCCAGCCATCATATATTATAATTCGGAAAATGATTGTAATTTCAAGAATTCAATTGTGATCTGAAAAGTGTCAGCTTGCATTGAAAGGATGATACATGAGCGTAGAGCTGGGATATCAGTTGATTTTTGCCTTGAAGCCGTGTGTTCAAGACATTCAAATGATTTGCAATGTCAACTAAATAGCCAAATCACACAACCAATCAGGATTTTTAAGTTCCGGGACATCTCTTTGCTTTTCCGCCAGAAATATTCCAATTTCTTCTATTAAATTTAGAAATCGTTCCAGTGTCAATCCACGACTTAGCCACCTTACTTCTGTATAATACAGTAAATCTCCATATTCGCTTTCGATGTCATCAAGGAATTATTTGAATTGCCTGTGATTTTATGAAATTTACAGTCGAAACTACCACTTTCATGACATTTATAATTCAATTTTTTTAGAACAGAGGGCTTATTGGTGTATAATGCAGTGAAACTGCATGAGATCTTTAGCGTTTATGTTTTTTTCTTGCAGATGCTTTTTCAGCAAAGTAACTAGCCCGGAATTGACACCCATCATCGAAGGAGCACCGTCAGTCGCAACTCCCGATAATTTTGATAAGTCCAAATCAGTTTTTGAGCACTCATCAAAAAGTACATTGAGTATATCAACTCCTTTGGTTTGACCTTTCAATGAACACATTCCTAATAACTCTTCTTAGACTTCATAATCTTGAGTAACACCTCGTATGAATATGAGAAGTTGAGCTGTGGAACTAATATCAGTGGATTCGTCGAGTGCTAATGAAAAAAATTCAATGTTCTTAGTTTTTTCAGTTAATTGTTCCGCAATATTACCTGACAAAGACATAATTCGTCTTTGGATAGTCATACGATTGAGTTGAATTTTCTCAAACTTTTTTGCTGCTTCTGGACACATTTTCTTAGCGGCATAGAAATGCCTAGAAATGCATTCTTTTACAAAATTCCCATCATTGAAGGGGCGACTTCGCTTTGCTATCATTCGAGAAATTTCATAACTAACTTCTGTAGCTGTTTCTGAATCTTGAATGAGTTTTGAAAACATAGCTTGCTGACCAATAAGCTCCCGTTTTAAAGACAACTTTTTTTGCTTTCTTAATTCGCCTGTAAACTTGGTAAAAGTAGGATGTTGCGTTTCATAGTGCCTTTTTACATTATATTCCTTTGCAATCGCAACAGAATTCTTGCGCTTTAAACAAACGACTTTGTTATGCGACCATACAAAAAGTATTTCTCAGTCCAAATTTCTTGAAACAGCCGATTTTCATCTTTAACCTTACGTTTTTTACTAGGTCCTGGCTTGTCCATGTTGTCCAAGTTTGTGCAGACAAATGTAATTAGGTGGGCGGTTGAATTTTCCAAAGCGAATGGGTTGAGGTGCGGTGTGAGGCAGGGGGGGTTGTCTTCCCCGCGCCTTTTCAACTTTTATGTCAACGGGCTTATCGAGGAACTCTGCGGCGCCGGCGTTGGATGCTCTATTGACGGAACTTTTATAAACAACATCAGTTATGCCGACGACATGGTGCTGCTGGCTCCTTCGATTGGCGCTGCTAGGAAACTCCTCAGGATCTGTGAGAAGTACGCCGCGGACCCACGGACTCCGTTACAATGGAAAAAAGAGTGAGCTCTTAGTGTTTCAGTCACGGGGTTTTAAGACTAACACTGTACCTTCTATCGTACTAAACGGTGTCCCCTTGGCCAGAGTGTCGCGTTTCTAGTACCTGGGTCACTGGGTGGCGGAGGATCTCACAGATTCTGAGGATATAGAGAGGGAGCGCAGAGCGTTGGCCGTCCGCGGCAATATGTTGGCTAGCAGATTTGCACGGTGTGCGGCGGCGGTTAAAATATCGCTGTTTAGAGCTTTTTGCCAGTCATTTTACACGTGCACTCTGTGGACCAACTATTTGGATATTCAGGATTTTTAAGTTCCGGGACATCTCTTTGCTTTTCCGCCAGAAATATTCCAATTTCTTCTATTAAATTTAGAAATCGTTCCAGTGTCAATCCACGACTTAGCCACCTTACTTCTGTATAATACAGTAAATCTCCATATTCGCTTTCGATGTCATCAAGGAATTATTTGAATTGCCTGTGATTTTATGAAATTTACAGTCGAAACTACCACTTTCATGACATTTTGAAATTCAATTTTTTTAGAACAGAGGGCTTATTGGTGTATAATGCAGTGAAACTGCATGAGATCTTTAGCGTTTATGTTTTTTTCTTGCAGATGCTTTTTCAGCAAAGTTACTAGCCCGGAATTGACACCCATCATCGAAGGAGCACCGTCAGTCGCAACTCCCGATAATTTTGATAAGTCCAAATCAGTTTTTGAACACTCATCAAAAAGTACATTGAGTATATCAACTCCTTTGGTTTGACCTTTCAATGAACACATTCCTAATAACTCTTCTTAGACTTCAAAATCTTGAGTAACACCTCGTATGAATATGAGAAGTTGAGCTGTGGAACTAATATCAGTGGATTCGTCGAGTGCTAATGAAAAAAATTCAATGTTCTTAGTTTTTTCAGTTAATTGTTCCGCAATATTACCTGACAAAGACATAATTCGTCTTTGGATAGTCATACGATTGAGTTGAATTTTCTCAAACTTTTTTGCTGCTTCTGGACACATTTTCTTAGCGGCATAGAAATGCCTAGAAATGCATTCTTTTACAAAATTCCCATCATTGAAGGGGCGACTTCGCTTTGCTATCATTCGAGAAATTTCATAACTAACTTCTGTAGCTGTTTCTGAATCTTGAATGAGTTTTGAAAACATAGCTTGCTGACCAATAAGCTCCCGTTTTAAAGACAACTTTTTTTGCTTTCTTAATTCGCCTGTAAACTTGGTAAAAGTAGGATGTTGCGTTTCATAGTGCCTTTTTACATTATATTCCTTTGCAGTCGCAACAGAATTCTTGCGCTTTAAACAAACGACTTTGTTATGCGACCATACAAAAAGTATTTCTCAGTCCAAATTACTTGAAACAGCCGATTTTCATCTTTAACCTTACGTTTTTTACTAGGTCCTGGCTTGTCCATGTTGTCCAAGTTTGTGCAGACAAATGTAATCAGGTGGGCGGTTGAATTTTCCGAAGCGTATGGGTTGAGGTGCGGTGTGAGGCAGGGGGGCTGGGGGACTTATGATGGCCCGGGCCATCATAAGTCAGTAATTATTTTTGATGTTGATTGAAGAGCCCACTGTTTTATTTTAATTGTTGCTGTTGTTTATAGATCTCATAGTTACATAGTTAAATGCTTGATAAAGACAGTTCAAAGTATTAAAAAAACGCTGTTATACTTTTTTATGCGTAAGTTCACAATAAAAAATATCATATTCCTATGAAGGCCCACCTAAAATTACGTTTCAAAATAAATGATCCGAATTCTGCTTTGTTTTCGTTTAATTATAAAAACAAGTTATAAAATTATACAAAACGGAAAACTGTTTAGTTTTAATTAAACAATTTTTGTTTTTTATATTTTTTTTATTTTTGATAAATTTAAGATGGCCCAGTTTTTTATAAATTGTCAATAAAGGATACAAGGTCTTCTAACTTCAATTTGATTGCTTTAAAATGTTATTATTTATTTAAAAATATGAAAAGTTCGTAAATTTAACGTAAACATTGAGATTTTTATTGCGGGCCACGATGGGTCGCTATGTTTTTAAGATGACCCACAGTCCATGTTTAATAAAATGTTATTAATCGCTACGTATTTTACATATAAGAAACAAAGGAACACACTATTGCTTTGTCATATATATACAAGCTACATCGTGGATGTTATTAAATTCATTAATAACTTATTTTCTAAATTTTATACAATAATGTAAAAACACGGGCCATCTTAGCGCAGGAGACCTTATATGACACCGCCTAGTCGAGTTAAAATCTACATTAGAACTACTGCCTTCCAAAAACACTATTAAACTGCACTTATTCTCAATCACTTATTACTTCGCTTTGTATCTTCGCGCTTATTTCTTTCTGTTGACACTTTACTCAAATTAAAACGGAACTGTCGGTCGCTTTTGTTTTAGAACGGACTAATGCCGTTTGCCTCTACCGACATTTATAGCGTCACCGGACGGGTGTCGGTCGCTGCGGTTAGCGTGGCTTTTATACCGCGCGTATAGAGTCGAAAACTGTCTGGAGAAATCTCGAAACCGACTCTGTAAGCTTCGTGTATCTACCTACGCGAGCAATCGGGAATTCGTGACTATTGCTATCTCGCTTGCTCACACCGCGCTAGAAAATTCTTGATTTCTCTACTACGAGTATTTTGAACTTTATATAAAGGCGGCAAGCGATGTAAAAGAAACAAAGTACTTTACTATTTATTATTTTGTAATAATCTTAGTAATTATAATAAAACAGTTTTCAAATTAACACCAACAATATAACCCGTAGATAAGCCGCCACCGCGCTGCCGTCGTTTCTGCGCCGCCGGCCGCCGCGTTTCCTCGAAAAAAAGAAAACGAATTTAACCCAGATCAGCACGAAAATTACCGACCGCTGTTACCGACACACGCACGGCGCACCGATAAGCGCACTTAATAGTGCGCGCGCGAGATTCAAATTACTTTTCGAATATATTTTTTTTGGTTTTTTTCTGGAATATAATTAAATATTTTCGAATGTTCGAGAGTATTATTTTTGCTGTCGGCGGGCCACGAGTATACGACCGGCGGGCCGCATGCGACCCGCGGTCTGTGCATCCATGGTATTAACTAACTCCTTAATTTATTTTTATGTTAAATTGTGTCCAAACATCTCCAATTAACAATCTTACTAATATCACAAAATTTTTCAATTGATAGAAGGTTGTTACTCATCATGGCAGAATGGCTGAATGGATTTGCAAGAAATTAGACACATTAGGTCCTGGAATAACACATATGGCACTTCTCATCATTAGCATCCATTACCATGTGGGTGAAACTGCAGGGGGCAGCTAGTAAACTTTTATATCTCTTTGTTCATCGAAAAATTATATCCCTTCTGACTTCTTACTTTCGTTTTCAGAAAAGATTGCTAACCAATGGAATCACAACAGCATGCTACTTTGGCACAATACACCTTGAGGGTACTTTTGAACTTGTTAAAAGTGCCATCAACCACCATCAGAGGGCACTAGTCGGCAAAGTTAGCATGAATGAGAAGAACAATCATGGATATTACAACGATACAAAACAAGAACTTAAGGAGGTCACAGATTTTGTGATAAAGGTTCTGGAGTTACAGGTCTGTATTATTTCTCAGCAATAATTGAGATATTTCACAATCATCCTCATCTGCCGACTAAACTATTTAAGGTATTATTAGGGACATTTTCACTATTAATATAGAAAATTTTATAAATGTTATATGCGCGCATTGAACTGGTTCTAAAAATAAATAGCCCATAATGATTTAAACTTAAGCGATTATATCCATATAAAGATTAAACATTTTTTATGGATTTCATCTAAGCATATGCAATGTTAATTAGTTTAATCCTGATGTATTGAGCAGTATTTCAATAACTTGATTGAAACTTTCGTAAGTATTACACATTTTAATGTTATTTTGACGGTTTAACTTATGCGGGTGAAGGAGTAGCCCGGACGGTCATGAAACCGGTCGAGATTTACGACTATAGTGTCGATTCTGGATGATAATTTATTGATTCAGGCGTTACTTTGCGGAAATCCATTATCAAGAAAACGATATTAAAAAATATTTAGTGACACTTCCGCTGAAAAGAAAACAATGATTTTAGCCTATTTGGGGGCGTGCACCACCCTCCCTCCCGCATGAAATGCTAATAGGAAGAATACAAAATAAAAAACACAAGAAACCCCAAATAAACCGCAAATAAAACCAATAAAGCGCTAGACCGACAGCTGTCGGTCTAGCGCTCGACGAGTCAACATCTCCTGAGGATGCCTCGTGTAGAGGCGAAACACGTGTCGAATCGGTGTTGGTTTATTTGGGGTTTCTTGTGTTTTTTTATTTTGTATTCTTCCTATTAGCATTTCATGCGGGAGGGAGGGTGGTGCACGCCCCCAAATAGGCCAAAATCATTGTTTTCTTTTCAGCGGAAGTGTCACTAAATATTTTTTAATATCGTTTTCTCGATTCTGTAAGCATTCTCTTAAGTAAAAATTTCTAAATTATGGCAGTACTTATTGTGTTTAGGCTAAAATCCAAATTAGTATAACAATTTCGAAGGCCAGGACTAAAATTAGACATTTCTCTTCAATTGTGGGCATATTTTAGACAGTTTAGTCGTCACGTAACTTGGTGCTCGCTAAACTAACCTAAAATAACCCAAAATTGTATACTATAATCCTATTTTTAGAAATGTCATTCTAAGTGTTGGGTTTTATTGTTGACAGAATAAGAACCACCATAATAAATTTTTAGTTCGGTGGTTTAGTTTAGTTTTATTTAACAAGAGAATCGCTACGTTTACCTACCGCGTAAGTTAAACCGTCAAAATAACATTAAAAAGTGTAATACTTTTTAATGTTTTTAATGTTATAATTTCAATAGCCTCAGTTTATCAAAAAAAAATACACAATTACTACTTACATTTATTTTAGAACGTTTTTTAAATGGACCGATTTTGTGATATTCTTTTTTATTTAAAAACTGATGCTTCTCATGTGGTCCCATTTAAAAAGTTTTTCTAATATTTTATTTTTATTTTTAGTCTTAAAATTTCAAGAAGGTATCTTCAAAGTGTTTATTTTCACATTTCAGAATGACTTGGTTCAACCGGTAGTGACACCAAGGTTTGCTGTGAGCTGCGACCTCGAACTTATGACTGGTCTAGCAGAAATAGCCAAAAAATACGATTGCAGAATTCAGGTACTAGCTAGTTTAGATCTTTGTCTATCCCATGCGGTCTCCTTTTCTAAGTACTCCATTGTAAAGTGGTCCGTGTGGACCGCTAATCATTCTTGTAACTGCTTCTAGATATAAATTGATAAACTGGATTATCTTATTGTTCCAGAGTCACATCTCGGAAAATTTGAAAGAAATAGAATATGTGCTGCAGAAGAATCCTGGATGTAATTGTTATTCCGATGTTTATGATAAGAGCCAGATTTTAACTGAGAAGGTAAATTACCCTGTTTCTACCCGATTTAAAAAAAATGGAGAGGTTTCTCATTTCGATATATAATTTATGTGTGTTAGTGGATAACTTCGTTTATGAACCGATTATGATATCCTTTTTTTTGTTTGGTGCAGTATACTTCCGAGGTGGTCCCGTTTAAATTTCAACAAATTCGGTCCAGTAGTTTTTGAAATACACTCCAATAACTGAATAGAATGGACGGTATATAAAATTTTTCAAATTGTACTTGTTTGAAATGTCATTTTAGGTGTGAATACGACTGTGGATTTTCGTATGAACAGAGAGAACAAGAATATCCAGGTATATATCATCATCATCATCTCAGCCGTAGGACGTCCAGTGCTGAAAATAGGGGTCCCCCATAATTTTCCAAAAAGAGCAGTTGGAAGCGGCCTGCATCCAACGTCGTCCTGCAATCTTTATCAGGTCGTCTGTCCACCGTGTCGGTGGACGACCTACACTGCGCTTGCCGGTCCGTGGTCTCCTTTGCAGAACCTTCCGGCTCCATCGGCCATCTATTCTGCGTGCTATGTGCCCTGGCAACTGCCGCTTTAACTGGCTAACCTTCTGGGCTATGGCAAACTTTCGTTCTTCAACGGATCTCCTCATTTCTGATTCGTTCACGTAGAGAAACCTCGAGCATAGCCCTCTCCATAGCTCGAAGCGCAGGTATAAATAAATATAATAACGCTAATATATACGAACATGAGTTCTCGTCACGTTCATTATCAACAATTTGCGAAAAAGTATTCGTGCTAGGCCCACAGTACAGCGCTGAGCTTGCCCCTTATTCTTTAATTAGGAACTTGGGTGAGAATTATCGAAAATGAAACAACGCCATTGTAATTTAAAACGGAAGGAAGCTCTATTTTTTTTCTTTTTTACTAAGTTACAGTTTAAGGATGCGTTCACAATAATACTAAGGGTACATTCTTAATTCCACAACACCCCTATTGTCATTTAATTTGAATTGCATTTTCTATTGTTATCATGTTTTTGTGTATTTTGATGGCAATAAACATTTTTCTATTCTGTTCTATTTTACTTGACTTTTTCTTCGACAAATCGTTGTAGGCCAACAGATAAAATTGTTGCATAGTTAATTGTGTCATAGTTTACGTTTACTCAGCAAATAAACAAATTGTTTGCAGAATTGGTACATCTCAGAATCAAACTTATATTACACTTCGTAGCCTGAGTATAATTGAAATCCAATGGAATACAATTTTTACTTTCAGTGCATACTGGCTCACGCAGTCCACCTAAGCGATGAGGAGATGAAGCTGTTGGCCACAAAGGGCGTGTCTGTGGCTCACTGTCCCGCTTCCAACACCAGGCTGGTCTCCGGAGTGTGTCCATTGGCCAAGCTCATCAGCCATGGCATCACAGTGGGCTTAGGAACTGGTAAACATTCCACAATTAAATCAAACTAGCAGTTAACGACTTGGTCCCATCTAGCAGGCTACACAAGTTGCTTCATTAGAAATTGTGTTTAATAGCCGTAGTGTGCAAAATTTGCGTTTTTTTAATCCTTCAGATGTGTCTGGTGGCGACAACGCCACAATACTGGACGCAGTTCGGCGCGCGCTCGATGTATCTACGTTCGTTGATAGCTCCAACAAAATAACTAGTGAATACGCTATGTATATGGCTACTTTGGGAGGCGCTAAAGGTACCATATCCGTATTTTTAATTTTTAAATTACCATACGACCTGTAGTGATCTGGGACAACCAGTTTCCTATGCATCCAATCGTGTTGACCATGACTTAACCCTTATTATATTTTATTATTAATTATTCATATGTACATGTACATAGTGGTAGTACTAATATTACCCAATCCAAACAATTGAACTTACTCACTTTCCTCGTTTTCACCCAGGTTTATTACAAGCTTTATGCAATGTAGTTTATTGTTCACACTCGTTTATATGGATAGTATGGAAACAGCTTAAAATTCTACTGTAACTTTTAAAACTGTATGATACTTATTATTGGATAAAATTAAGTTATTATTAACTAATTATCTCACCTTTTTGACTCACGTCGAAAACTAGGCACAAAAGTTTTGTATAAAACTAGGATTTAACTTGCTTCTGTCTGTAACGAAAGGTAATACCTTTCGTTTTCAATAAGAAAACCACAGACGTAGATGAGCAGACTGATAAGTGTATAATGTATACATTATATTGGTACGGTACGAGGCTCGTATGTCGCAGTTTTAAAGTATGCCATGGGGCCATACCACAAACAAATCCGTGCGTGGTAAATATTGTTAAACGCGATAATCCATTGCGTCATTTGTTGGCCAGATTTTGAATGGTTTCAGTATACAAACAGCCATGAACTTGGAGGTACGAATAAACTGCACTATCATCAATCGCTCACACATCGTAGTACCGCGAATTGTGGTTGATAGTACCCTAATAAGTTCACGGGAATGTATTGCTGAGGACGAACCACCTTTCAAAAATCCGTGCTTTAATTAAACAAATAATAGACTTAATTCTTGGATATTTTTAACAAAACAATGTTGCAAGTAGAACGTAACCAAATCGTATTTTTCTTACAGCTTTGAATTTGGACGACAAAATCGGTTCCCTCGAAGTGGGCAAAGAGTTCGACGCCCTGCTCATAGACGTGTATCCGCAGCACGGGCCGATCGCGCACTTCCCAGAGTTCCCAGCTCTCTCCCCGCGACACAAGGACTATGTGGCAAATCTCGTGCAGCGGTTCATATACGCGGGGGACGACAGGAACATAGTGCAAGTTTACGTGAAGGGACAGAAAGTTAAAGATATTATGAAGTAGAGCGATGTGATAATGAGTGAGGTATGTCTTCTGTACATGATTGACGCCAGTGCCGCTTTAGGGAAGTGAAGTGATATTTTGTGATAAAACTTGCGATGTATCGATTTAAGAATGTATCTATTGTAAGTACCTAATGTATATTATATTAATATTTTTTTTTAATGTAAATTATATTTTATGTGGGACCACTTTTACAAATCTATAATGTAGATAGTAATAGTAAATAAAATAAATATATTATACTTTTCTAGTATAATCTTACCCATCGTATTTTCTTTGCACTTAAATCATAAAGCACCTTTTACTTGAACGTAAGTTTCTCCTTATAACATCAGCTATCTACTAGTGATATTCGCTTTACAATTGGTCCAGGCATTTTGGAGATTACATGAAACAAACAGCAAAAAAACACAATTTCTATGTAATTGCAGTACATACATAAACACTCTCGTATGCCTTTAATAAAAAAACATTACAAACAGTTGTACTTCGATTTAGTTTATTTGTAAGGATGAATAATAATAATAACAAGAAACAACATCCACATAAGGTCTTCAGGTCTCAAACTTGAGGTAAAGCATGTATCTACTATGGTAACCTGATTACTGATATACATATACATACCCAGCACGAACGTTTGAAGGAAACGAACACGGGACTAGCGGCTCAGAAAGATTGCTACCAACTACGCCAACCGAGCATTCCACATAGGCTACATTCCGATAAGCGCCGAAATCACTCGCGGCGTTTGATACGTCACCAAAACGCTCACGCCGCGCCGCCGCGACCACAACGCTCGCGGTTCGAAGGTGGGTTAACGTTGTCGTTGCGAGCTGTCACTGTCAAACAAAGGGAACGGCAAACTGGGGCGCGACAGTTGTGAGCGTAAACAACGGTGCTTGCCGGAACATACCCATAGTGAACATAGCTATACCCAAGATTTGCATAGGCATACAATACATAGCCTACATTTTATTCCTGAAAAAACGGGGAAAATCATTTCTGCGCAGACCGAGCCATGAGGTAGTTCTAAACTTATTGGAATGCCCCGTATACTCTAAAAATAGTACATTTTTATACGGTGAGTCTATATTTAGATGACAGTTTGATGATGATGATGATTTGCATTACTATATATATCGTCGTCAGTTCCAATTACGACTGAATATATTTTAACCGTAGATAAAAAAGGTACTACCTGCTTCCAAAAAGAAATCAGTTAAGTGCGTAAGGCTTTGTGGAAGGCAGTGTTCCGTAAACGTGGTAACAATAAATATTAAGTAAATAATCAGTTTTTATCGTCACTGTAAACTCGTAATGGTGTTGATAAGTATAGTCATAGGAAAACCAGTTCAATGACACCAAATTTTATTTTAGTTTGTATTAAAATTACGTTGGAATACATTTTAAAAGTAGGTAAAAAGATACTGCTTGCTTCCAAAAATTAATCGGTAAAGGGTGTACGCTTTTCCACAAAACAGTGTTCCGTTATCGCAGTAACAATACATAATAGCTTATTTATGCTAGCTTATATAATATTTATATTAATGTAAGCACCGTCTCACAAAAGACACAAAATTGGTTTTCAACAATGCTATTGAGTTTCTTCGTGAACTAGAACTGCCTAGTTTTTTTGCCAATAGGACGCAGTCAGGCGGCCCATCTGATAGAATAGAAGGGGTGAAGGTGGAGAGGGGAAGGGAAGGGAGTAGGAGAAAGGAAGGAAGGGATTGGGCCTCCGGAACCTCCCACGGACCGACTGAAACAGAATAGTACCTGTGTGGGTGGGTCGAATGACCGGCACGACCAAGGATGTATCCTCGGTCGTGCCGGCCCATTCGGCTTGTGGCACTACCACTAAAAAAAGTTGCTCGATGGCCGTGACAATTTTCCATGTTTTCACAATTTATACATTTAGTACTTAGCTATATAGCTATTGTTCAGAACTTTGCAGTTTTAGAGAGATAAATACATACTCGGACTGGATTGGAACCCGCGTCTTCCAGACGCCATGACTGCTAGACCACCTAGGCTTACCGTCCGAACATTTCATTTTAACTCTATTTGATTTTAGCCGTCGTATGGGGGCGGAGCGACATCTATTGAACAACTTGAAATGATGATCCAACCAAAAGAAGAGTTTTACCATATATTAATAAAAATTATACCTAGTTCAGAAGTTAAATGGAAAGTTAAGTGGAGTTAAATGGAAATTATGAAATTTTCGGAAAAAGCACGCAATTATTTTTAAACACCGTCGTTGTAACCTCCTAATGATTTTGATAAATATTGTCATCGAAAACACCACCGAAAACAATACCAAATTCGATGTAATTTCATTAATTTACTTTTATGTACTTAGACGATTATTTCCTAATTAATTAATTCCTACACATACTTGTAATGGTCGTTTAAAACGGGATCCCAATAATCTACCTATCCACGGTTTTCCTTACTACCGATAGACATGTGACATAACGTCTATACAAATAGTGTCAAATATCTATCTCTAGTAAGGTAAACCGGCGATAGATAGATTATTGGGACCGGCCTTTAATCTACACCATGTAATTTATGTCACATTTTAAACTGGTGTTATACAGATGGAAAGACACACCTAGGTACATAATGACGTTTCCCTGGTTCCTAGCGGTGACTGAACCCAAAAATTAGTTTATACTCGTATTAAGGTATGCGTGTCTGCAAATAAAACAACAGAAACGTTTCGTGTTCTTCAAACAATAAAACCACGACTGAAGTAATTTCCATATTTTTTGCGATACTGTGTTTGTATAAAATTAATCATTATCAGTATTAAGTACCTGGCTAAGGCCTACCTACGTCTTATGCAGTTGCTAACTAAATTTTACCCGAATATGACGTTAAAAAAATTGGTGTTTGTTGGAAATATCGCAAATCCCATGTGTATCGTAACTGGTGCATATTTGACCGTAGAGAACGGTATCGTAAGTAATTAATTTTTACTTATTTTATTATTATTATAATTAAGTCATGCCCTATGCTAAGCGCTACGGGCGCCCATAACAGTAACGGTGCCATCCAATAAACTTGAGTTTTACGTGATACTGTCTGCGCTCGTCACCTTAAGACATCGTTTGATGAGTCAATTTCGACCTTCACATCAACCTTAACACGCCAATAATGCTAGAAGGCGGAATATTCGGATCATTCAAGATGATCACCATCACGGTGTAGGTACCTCTGAATTTCGACAAGTTTAATAAACATAGTTCGACAAGCCAATGCTTCGACAGAACATAATATATTCGACAAGAATTACTCCCACAAAACGTAGCGGAGTATCTAGTCAGAGCAAAGTCACGATAGGAGCGACGACGAGCCGAGCGAGGAGGAGCGTGAGGTTGAAGGGTGATCACACAAAACCAGAATTAAGTTAACTTACACCTCGTTAAGGATATAACACAGCACTTTTTGGGATAAAATTATTATCGAATATTATATATGTCCTGTCGAAGCAGTGCCTTGTCGAACAATGTTTTTTTTCGGTTAATCAACTTGTCGACCTATTGAACTTGTCGAAAATCAGAGGTAGCAGAAGAGGCTATGCAAGAAAAAAGACATTCAGGAATTATTGATTTTCTTAAAGGCAAGTACAATTTTTCATCAAATACCTATTATTTCTATTAAGTAGATCTAGCGAAGCGCTCACAACACTATTCTATTTATTTCCAGATTACTGCCTTAGGGCAGCAGCACACATTTGAAAAACTTGAAAAAACCGGTTCTTTTGATGACTATGAAATAATATATTTGACCGATAACCAATTCCTGATGCCAGGGTTCGTGGACTGTCACACACACGCCCCTCAGTATCCCAACCTCGCCCTAGGGCTGGACAAGCCATTACTTGAATGGCTGGAGTCCTACACATTCCCTTTAGAAAAGAAATATAGTGATGTCAATTTCGCATCTAAAGTGTATGATACCGTTGTGGTAGGTAGAAAGTTTTTAGCTGCTTTACAATTTATAACCCTATCCATAATTTACATTTGGAACAGTTTTTTCAATGAAGATCTAGAATTATAATTATCTTGATAGGATATTCGGAGACTAAAACATACCCATACCTATACCGCAAGATACCTGCGGAGGTAATAAAAACCATAATTGCGTAGTAATTATCTATTGTTTAATACAATGCGCAATGCAATGCACGAAAACAAATGAAGGTGAAGGACGGACTGATGTAAGAATCACTACTGCTCGGTCAAAATAAAGTCAGATTCGTGCACCTTACTTACCAGTGCACCTAGTATGAGTAACTGCGTAAGTGTAACGTAACGTTCACGTAAAGCAGTACAAATTGTCATGTATCTAGGGCAACTGTTACACAGATAAATCATAGTTTGTAGCCCAAGCGTGACGTGTTGACGCTTTCGATACAAATACTTTTTCGCAAATTGTTCTTGCTACGGCCTCTGGACACGTGATAGTAACATTGGCTGAGAATCTAATTACTTTATAGTACTTTAAAAAGCATTTTACAATATTGGTCTGATAAAATTATAGAGCGCAAGATTAGTCTCTTCGTACGACCTACATTAATTAAGGCAGGAAATTGAATTTAATTATTATTGGTCATAATCATTTTTAATGTCTCTGCCTTTTTGGTACTGGCTTCCGCTCTTCGTATATCACTAGGTTTTATAATTATTATGATCCATATCCAATACTATAAAAGCAACGGAAATAACCTTTACTATAATACCATGATCCATAATTATTAATTTAGTACCTACGTACGAGTACATTATTTTCAATCATTTTACACATGTAATTTTTTCAGGTATGAAAGATCTGTTATTAGAATATTAGTTGTATTTTTGACTATCTTTTTCTATTAAGTTTGTTATTTAGATACTTAACTTAATTAAAAGTATCTCCCAATCAAACGTTACAGCTTAGTATGTCATGTTTGGTTCCGTTTGTTCCAGAAAAGGTTGCTAACCAATGGAATCACAACAGCATGCTACTTTGGCTCTATCCACCTTGAGGGTACTTTTGAACTGGTTAAAAGTGCCATCAACCACCGTCAGAGGGCACTAGTCGGCAAAGTCAGCATGAATGTGATGAACACTCATGGATATTACAATGATACCGAAAAAGAACTAATTGACGTCGAACAGTTTATAAAGAAAGTTTTGGAGCTAAATGTTCAGGTAGGCAATCATATTTTTATTTAAATTACCTAAGACTTGCGCCTGCGCTCCTATCTGATGCATAATGACGTAGTTCGCTAGAACAAGAATGACATGATACGATTTGATCCATTCTACCTGTCCTTCATAAACAGCACTTTAACAAGCCGTATAATGGTTAAACATTACACTGCTTACAATTTTCAATGTATACGAAAATGTAGTATAGTAGATATTGTAAATGCTAATGCCTATAGTAGATATGGTCGGAATGCACGTGTTTCTACACTTCTCCATACCCTTCGGGGAAAATAGAATAATGTTAAGTATGTAGGTACGTAGGTAACATCTTAACAGTTTATCTTAGAATTGTTTAGCATAAATTCATGATGCAAGATTACCGTTGATTGATAACTTAAGGCATATAAGCTCGTCAGCGGAACAGCTTTATTTTTTAGCTTTAAAATAGTTCAATAAACCGCTGTCAGCAGGCAACACCCCCGAAATGCTGGCAGCATTGGAGCAGGTTAAATGGGAACGCGCAAGATGCAAGCCTGCATTATAATCACGTGTCGTCTCAAGAAATCAAAGACCTTATATTTAATATACGAGGTGCTACCCGGTCCCAGTGTCTCAACCCAAACAGGCTTAAACAAGTATACACTGTCACTTGTAGGTACTGACGGTACTGTATTTGGGTCCTACGAGGACCTCCACTAATTTAGTCTTCTTTTGAGTTCTGGATCTTCCTAAATGGTTTATACACCAAAGGCATCTTCCGCGGAATGAAAGTAATTCCGTGAGGTTTTTATATTACCATCTCCACGCACGAGACCATTTATGAATGATGTCGAGCTACAAATCACATTTTTACTTTACTTCTTTTTTGATACTAAACCTAACGCCGAGAAAAAGTAAAACGCCCAAGATATGGACAGGTCCTTAAAGGTAATTATATTGCTTTTCGTCTTTGTGCTAAAATGTTCTTGATTTCTGCTTTCAGAATGATTTAGTCCAACCAGTGGTCACTCCAAGAAGCGCTTTATGCTGTGACCAAAAACTCATGACTGGCCTTGCTAGAATAGCTAAAAAATACGATTGTAGGATTCAGGTAATTTTTATAAAGATATTTCTAACCATCTTTTAAATAGTCACGTGACGGGCTGGGAAGTCGTGCGCCTGACCGTAAGCAACTCGCTTACCCATGATAGTTGCGTTGCCACCCAAAGCTTTGCATGGCTTTGCGCTGCAGTCGTCTCTCCTAGACATTGGTTAAAACCAATAATATAAACCAAAGTAAACTTTTGGTGGCATTGCACTATGCTCCGCCCTCCCCATTATTAGAAGACTAGTTAGAGTCATTATTTTTTGAGTCTCTTTCGTCTAGTAATTTAATTTTAACAACATATTTGAATTTGTTAGTAAACTTCATTAGGTATGTCTTTCTATGTTTTCAGAGCCACATCTCAGAAAGTCTGAAACAAGTTGAATATGTTCTAAAGAAGAATCCTGATTGTAACACATTTTCCGATGTTTATAACAAATGCCATATTTTAACCGATAAGGTAAATATTTTGTAAAAAAAATTATTCAGAATAGATATTTATAATAGGCTATTACTTATAAAATATTATTAATACCTTATTACTGTACAGTGAGGACACAAAATAAATAATAGAGGTAGACAAGTGTAATTTATCCATCTATTTACATTATATACCCATTTATATATGAAAATGAGTTTGTGCATAATTTAACTTCTTTACGACAAAACTACTGCACATTTCCAATAGATGGCGCTAGCAACCCTGTAATATAAGGCGATAACGTGGTAGTTCTAGCGCGGACTACTTTACCGTGGTAGACATAACCTGGAGAATAAAGAAAGGATACTTTCAATTTATTCTGATTTCAAAAGCAGCTTCTATGATAGGCTATATACGAAATCAAATAAATCAAGGATAAGCTTGACCTCAGTGACAGTTTAAAGAGGTGATGCAGAAAAATGAGATAACTTCTGGAAATTAACATTCGTACTGATATACATTTTTTTTGCATTTTCAGTGCATACTGGCTCACGCAGTCCACCTAAGCGATGAGGAGATGAACCTGTTGGCCACAAAGGGCGTATCTGTGGCTCATTGCCCCGCTTCCAACACCAGGCTGGTCTCCGGAGTGTGTCCATTGGCCAAGCTCATCAGCCATGGCATCACAGTGGGCTTGGGAACTGGTAAACATTCAATAATTACATCAAACTAGCAGTTATCGACTTGGTCCCATCTAGCAGACTATGCAAGTTGCTTCCTTAGGAATTGTGTTTAATAGCCGTAGTGTGCAAAATTTGCGTTTATTTAATCTTTCAGATGTGTCTGGTGGCGACAACGCCACAATACTGGACGCAGTTCGGCGCGCGCTCGATGTATCTACGTTCGTTGATAGCTCCAACAAAATAACTAGTGAATACGCTATGTATATGGCTACTTTGGGAGGCGCTAAAGGTTACTTTCATCTAATTTGTTTGGGCTTATAACCATACGAGCTGTTATAAAATGGTAAAACCAGTGTCTTCCATGCATATTGATCATGATACAGATACCTTTAGATTTCAATATAAGGCTTAAAAAGAAATGGTGATCAAAATTCCTTAATTTTGATTTTTTTTTGAAGATTGGACAACTGGTTGAGCAGTTAGAAATAGTTTGTATTGCCGAAGTTAAAGTTCGGTAAGTTTTTATGTTAATATTGTCGAAGTGGCAGTTGAGCAATCTTGTTGAACAGTAGAGAAGGTAGTTGATATGCGGGTATTACCCACTGCTCAACTTTATACAGTTGAGCAATCTAGTGCAGCAGTGGGGAAAAAGTATTTTTTCTTAACACTTCTTATTTTTTGCAGCTTTGAATTTAGACGACAAAATCGGTTCCCTAGAAGTGGGCAAAGAGTTCGACGCCCTGCTCATAGACGTGTATCCGCAGCACGGTCCGATCGCGCACTTCCCAGAGTTCCCAGCTCTCTCCCCGCGACACAAGAACTATGTGGCCAATCTCGTGCAGCGGTTCACGTATGCGGGAGACGACAGGAACATAGTGCAAGTTTACGTGAAGGGACAGAAAGTCAAAGATACTATGAAGTAAGTCGGTGTGATAATTAGTGAGGTACTTCTTATATTATTGTGCATGTTTCACGCCAGTGCAAGTGAAGGTATATTTTGTAATGGAGAAAAAATTCTAATGGTTGCCTTAGATGCCACAATTTTTAGAATAAAATCCATACAGTTAATTATACTATTTAATATGTAAAGAAAATGCTTGTAATGTTCCAATATACCACATCGATGGAAAGCAGCAGGCCCCGTCGGTTAAAAACTTTAGTTTCATCATACCAGAAATCGAGAATTAGGAGAAACTTGGATAATTGGCTTGGAAATAAAATAAAACCGGTATTTAATCGTTACATTTTTATATTTCGAGTAATCTTTAATAATTTGTGTAGAAAATGTGCAAATAATGTGACAAAATACAAACCGAATTTACCATCTAGCACGATAATACTATAAGGAATTATATCATCAATTCCAATACAATACAACTGAATACATTACAAATGTGGAAACAAATACTTCCACAGTAAAACGTACATGTTTGCAGTAATGTGGCACGCAAACAAAATATAGTACAGTTTTTGACTATATAATTTCTTAAAACTTATTAATTCCACATGAATTTATTCTGTCCCATTAAGCTGCAATTTGCCTGCCACAATAGTGAGCCAATTCATGTCATATGTTAAAAACACGTTAAATTTTCATCGTGTTTACTGGCTGCGCCCCGCGGGATCGTCCGCGTTTACAGGTATGTAAACCCTATGTGTTGCCTAATGTTAGATGGTATTGTCTTCATGCATCACATACAAAAATATTTCATTCAAATCGGACTGATATGTCCAGAGATGGGCGTTTAAATAAACAAAAAACTTTACCGATGTGTTATATTAATTTATTTTTGATTCAAAAGAAAACAATTGTTAATAAAATTGTTTTATTATGATTAGAATTTATATTTCTAAGAGGTTTTTAATTATTAATATGAAATTATGAAAACTAACGTGGTTTGTACACATTTTAATATGAAAAACGGGAATCATCCACGTAAACAAGTCAGTGATTCGATCATCACAGATTCGTCACTGATTACGTGAGTGATTCCCGATTTTCATATTAAAATGTTATTCATAAATTTATTAATATTTAATTATGATATTTATTCAAAAGAAAAGATTGGAAAACTCCTCATTTTGGTTCTATTTGTTTTTTTATTTTATCATCCAATGATTAGGTAATAAATTCTTAGTAATTTTACTCGCTCGTCTGCTGGGTATACTACTCAGTTTAAAGTGCAGGAAAGCAGTCTATTACGATTATCTCTTTTATGAATGAAAGTGTCGGAAAATCTATTTCTTATATTAGATTTGTTGACGTCAACTTTTACACCGCGAGCAGATCCGTGTTCGCCATAGTTCGAATTAATTAATTACAATTTAAACAAAATCACTTAACCGAAAGTAGGAAGTAAGAAGTTAAAGGGAAAAATATTAAACTATTAAAGCTTAGCTGCAAAGATCGCAGATTAATTATATATATTCAGTCAATTCAGCAAGTCATGTACAATATTCTTTCATTATGAAGTATTGCTTAGTAGAACATTAATGTCACGAGATACGTACATACAAGTACATAGGGCTAATTTATAGGCGTGATGTCAAAGTTATTGTATCGTAAACATGATGCCTCATTTCTTTTAAAAGTTATAATCAATGAGATTTGGCATTATTTTAGGGGTAAGTACCTGTATATTTACTTCATATCGTTTTGTTTAATTGATATTTTAGGGCCTTATAAACGCTGCTTAAATTTAAATAACGTCACTTAGTACGGCGCAGAACATTTTTCCTTTGCGCATTAGGTACTAAATAACGTCATTTAAAGTTAAGCAGCGTTTATAAGTAAGGCCCGTAGTGCTAGGGGCCTTCTATTAACCAGCTTTTAACATATGTCATGAACTAGAAAATTATACGTACGTGTATAGCTACTTAACATATAAATCGTCGATTTGGTGGTGAAGAGAGCCAAGCCACAATTTTGTTCAAAGTGAGTTAAGTGTACATTTAGAATCAAAACAATGTGATTTTTACGGTGGTGAATTGAGCTAACTGTCTGTAGTTTAGTTACAAAAATAATAAAAAATGTGAAAAGATGTTAACAGAACTTCTATACATTACTTTATGGAACAAAAAGGAATACAATCAGCGTAGCTCAGTTAACTTCATGAAATAGATCAGTGGTTGTAATCAGTAGTGAAGAAAGTCAAGCCGCATGAATCATTAGTTTTTGAACGAACTCTGCATTTAAAAGCGCTATTTTGTATGGCTTGACAACCTGTCATGATCTGTCAGACTGTCAGACAGACCTCGTTTTCGCGCGTTGTATGTGCTATGAACTTGTGATTTTAGTGTTTTGTGTTGTCTATTTTGCTTGTAAAGTTTCTTGGATTTGTATTAATGTATTGAACAAAAGACGAGACGGCAAAATGTCCAACTACAATAATTATCGCTCAAAGTTAATATTGAACATGGTAAACAATTCCAAAAACTCAAGTGATAGTGGTCAAGTATGCGATCAAGACGCCACATCTGACTCAACTTTGTGCCTCCAGCTCAGTCAGTGCCAAGAACCTTACATTGAAACCCCTGTCTATATGGATCTGGATTTCACAATTGGTGAGTTATGTAGACCTTTATGGTTACAAAATGGTTTACCCTAATGGGCGCTATGGCGCTCATTAGGGGAGGCCTATGTCCAGCAGTGGACTATGATAGGTTGATGATGATGATGTAGACCTTTACATAGTAAGTACTTAAAAATACCTTTCTAGTAGCTACTTACATTACATCCTTATTTTTCAAAACATACCATTCTTATTCACTTAGTAGTTTTATAATTTGAAGGTAAATCACAAATACTTAATTCTAGAATATTATTTTCACTGCACCACCTCGTTCCGGCTAGTATCTTCATCCCATAAAAAAATTAAATATATAGTTAGGTACTTAATTATTTTTTTAATTTAATTAAGTAACATATTGCTTTTTTCTGTTTTTAGAAAGTGAAGCAGCTACTTATGAATGTCCTGATACAAAGAAGTTAAGTGACCATGTTCAAGGATATGATCAAGACGCCACACATAACTCAAATTTGTACCTGCAACTCGGTCAGTGCCAAGACCCTGACATTGAAACCCCTGTCATGGATCTGGATGTAATTACTACTGGTGAGATTATTACCTATACTCTCTTTGAGTGATTATACAGTTATTATTTAGTTATGAAAATTAATTTTGGAAAGAGCAGTTTGGACCCAGCTTATTATGGACCACCCCCAATCTCGTGGATATGGTATTAGGTGATTAAGGGAATAAAGATTTCTTGTGTAGTCTTCTTGTGGGCGAAAAGCTAAATACTTATCTCCACTTTACATGTCATTCCATCCTGAAATTTAAAAGCTAAATAATGAGCATTGCTATAACTTCATTCTCAAACATTGAGTTGGTTGTTGTATCAATGTTTCTGACAAGGGATTACAGTCATGAGTTTATGTATGTATGAATGTAATTTTGTAAATAAATACTTCATTAATTATTTGATGTTATTTTGTTCTAGCTTCAAAGCAGATTGATGTGGATTCAGTTGATCCAGAAACAAAAAGCTCAAACAGAGGTAATAATACTCCAGCTGACTCTTTTGTAGATCCTGAACAAATATTATCAGACTCTGACCCTTTCGCTCAATCAGATTGTTCAGACCGTGATCCATGCTATATACCAGAATCAGAAATTTCACACTACAGTGATAGTGAACCTGAAATAATACAAAGAGAACCTGAGTATTTAATAAATAGTACCCAAGATCTTCCAGAGGTTAAAAATTGTAATAGTGAAACAGTGGAAAACATAAATATCCAAGAAAATAATACCCTGACACGGAAAAGAAGATGTGAACCTCAAACATGGAAGAGAAATAAAAATAAAAAGCTGAGACTTGAAGGTAAAGAACATACTTCACAGTCAGGTAAAAAAGTGAGAGCAAAAGCAGTTAAAGAAGTACCCTGTAAGTGTCATTATAAATGCAATGATACATTTACTTTGAATGATAGACAGAACATTTTTAATGACTTTTTGACTTTAAAAGAAGACAGAGCCAAATGGGCTTTTATAAACAGCTCAGTTAGTAAAGAGCTACCAAAGAGAAGGTATAAGTCGAAAGACTCTAGTTCAACGGCAGTTGATGTTCCTGATAAGAGAAATTATACTCATGTTTACTCTTTGACATTAAATAACAAAGTTCATCAAGTATGCAAGATGTTCTTTCTTGGTACTTTAGACATATCAGCTAAAAAAGTTGAAACTGCTCTCAAAAAGAAAATGAATAGTGGTGTTACTGAGCATGACAAACGTGGATTGAACCCTGCCCCAAATAAAATTTCTGAAGAGCAAAAGAATAGTGTTCGTGATCACATCAAGTCTTTACCTGTGGTAGACTCTCACTACTGCCGATGTTCATCTAAGAGAAAATATCTGCCATCTGGCCTTTCTGAAAACCGCTTGTATCAAGACTACATCAAGTATTGTGAAGAGAACGGAGCATTGCCTGTATCATCTTATTATTATAAACATATTTTTACTACTGAGTTCAATTATGGCTTCCATAGGCCAAAAAAAGACCAATGTGATTATTGCGCTCAATTTAAAAACAAATCACCCGAAGAGAAACTCCAAGAACAAAGTAATTATGAGTTACATTTAATCAGAAAAACAGAAGCTAGAGAACAGAAAAAAGAAGACAAGGCAAGAGCTAAGACTGATCCAACGTTTTGTGCTTACACTATGGATTTGGAAAAAATCTTACTTACCCCACAGTTAGAGATTGGTCAATTGTATTACAAGCGAAAGTTAAAAACGTATAATTTTACCATCTACGATCTTGGTAAAGGCACTGCAATTAACTACATGTGGCACGAAACCAATGGGACAAAAGGTGCATCTGAGATAGCCACATGTATTTGGAAACTCCTTTCTGAACTACCACAAGAGGTGACAGAAGTAACATTTTACTCTGATACCGCTTCAGGACAAAACAGAAACCATATCATTTCTGCTATGTTCATTAGAGCACTATCTTCATTTCCAAATCTGAAGATTATCAACCAAAAGTACATGGAATCTGGACATTCAGAAATGGAGTGTGACAGTGTTCACTCTGCCATTGAATCAAGGGGTAGAAAGATTAACATTTTTGTCCCAGACGGATGGTATACTGTAGCAAGAACGGCGAAGACCACTCGACCATCATACGTCGTAAAGGAGATGGATTTTAGCCAATTTCTTGATTTTAAGTCATACAGCCAAAAATTAATTACAAATAAAAATAAAGGAGAGAATGGAATCATGAAATGGCTTCTTGTTAAATGGCTGCAATATAGACGTGAAGAGCCCATGCATATTTATTACAAAACTCAGTTAAGCCAAATTGAATTTGAACGACTATGTATTCGCCTCAGATCAACTCGTAATAATGAAGAAATACTTGGCACTGTAGTAGCTAATCTTTATACATGTAGCTTAGATTTAGATACCAAAAAACTTAAAGACTTACAAGATCTTTGTAAAAAAGGTACAATTCCTACCTCTTACCACGAATATTACATGAATCTTACTGCTTCAAGTCATGATCTTGATGATACAGAAGATGATGATTGATTTTTTTATTATTTCTGCTATAAAAATATTTAAAATAAGCCTATTATTCTTTTATTTTATGTTTACCATCTACCATTCCATCCTGCTGCTAACAACTATTTGAATTATATAAATAGATCTATGACACTTACATCTTTTCACCTCCCTGTTTATTAGTAGATAATTTTCAAAATATTCAAATGGTGAAAAGAGCCAAGTGCAAAATAGTGATTAACAGAAAAACTAGTTCAATTACAAAAACTATTATTATACCGAAAATACAAGAAGTATTTTAAGCTAAACCGATGCCATTCTTATTAAAATCTAACTAACGGTTTGGAAGATGTAGACTAATTATTATTTTTTGTTTAACCTCGCCACTTAATTGCTCATTATTTCGGAACTTGTTATGTGTGGGTTGACTCTCTTCACTACCAAAGCGACGAAATACAAAATATAAAAAACAGTGTGAAAATAATACTCAAACACAACTGGTTTTGTTGAATACTTAAATCGGTGGAATGATCGATAAGACAATGTATTCGAGTGTTAAATTAAATTAATTTAAGTTAATAATAACACAATACAACGAACAGTCTTATAAAATCAAGAATAATATATACTATCTAAAATTTTGAGGAAATTATTGTACAAGTCGTGTTAGTAATATTTAACAAATGTTATATTGTAATAGGGTGTATTTGAACTACGACGAATAATAAGCTAAAACATATAATAATAAATACAAAAATGTGGATTGTTGATCACAATTGTTCAGATCATACGACAGCTGAATGAACACTAGCGATATATTAAAATTGTGATGACATAAACAACAAGTACTAATGACATATTATTTATATTTCAAAAACAAAATTAGTACAAGACAACACATTCATTTATCTCCTAATGCTAATCATGAACACAGGAACTTGGACGAGCAAATCCAAAATGCAAAGCCAATATCTATTTTCATACAACTCTTTTTTCAATCACCATCGATATTCTCCACATTCATATTACACAAAAAAATCGAATTCAGACATCTTATATTATAGTAAAATATATTTGAACACACTTTACAACTAAAATACTTTATATTTGGAAACTAAAAGTTTATCTAGTTTAAATAAACATGTATATATGAACTATAACAGCAGTATACATAATTTACAACACTGCTTTGAACGGAACGGAAATGATAAACGTTGCTTCGGTTATGGCTACAGAACAACCAAACCATTTTTTTCCTCACAATTTTAATACTAAAAAATAAAAACTTTGAGCTGCTTTCAAAACACAACATCAGTAGCATAAACTGGCTACTGGACATAACTATCTACAGTAATTCAATAAAATTTTATGAAGCATAACTTGCATTGAAATAATATTAACCTAAAACAGTCTTAAATTATATCCTTACAACGACATTTTAATAATATAAAGTAATGTGCGAAATGCTGTGCATAATAATCAATATTGTTATATGACTAACATATTTACACTAAAATAATAATAACAACACTCTGTGAGTTATATAAATCAAATGGAAGAAAATAAGAAAGAATAACTTAGTTGTATATAATAAAATGTTAAATGTCAACATAAAAGAAAACAGAATGCAATGAAAATTTTATATGAAATTACGAAATAACTAGCACCTACCTTATATTTTGAATATTCCAATAAAAATTACACAATATAATTACATACCCCAATAAAATATTACAATAATACAATTACTTCAATGTTTTACTGGTATACTATAAAAACATTTGTACTATATTAAAATAGACATACGATCTCGTAACACCAGAAAGGGAGTGCACATGATTCTAGAAATCCAAAATGTATTAATGTCAAGTAGGAATCGAAAAGATGAGTTCAGTCTTATTGGTTTGGCTCAAGTAGTCAGATTTTGTTTTCAAAGAGCCAAAATGCAATTATTTTTTTGGCATAATATGAGAATACTTCTTACCTATAATAGCCGCAGTTTAATGGAAAATCACAGTAGAATTAACGCGATTGCAGTGTGTTATATATCATAACGATCGAATAATTGAGGTAGAAAGAAATGCAGATATATATAGAATGTTCAAACGTTCAAATTGTTACATAACAACAACTTTACTCAAAAACACTGCTTGAATCTAAATAATGTTATTTAGCGCTAAATAACGTCATTTAAAATTAGCAGCGTTTATAAGGCTGTAAGTATTTATTATATTATTTACCTAACTAATTCCCCTTGTAAATCTATATAAATTCAAATTTACTAATGTATATAATTATGTACTCTACAATTAAATATCTAGTAAATTTATATACAGGAATGTATTTAATTCATGTATTTATCATTGACACTGTAACTATGCACACGAATCATAAGAATTGTTGAATAAAGCTTTGTTTTGCACATCGTTTAGATATTAAAATTTGTCAGCTAAATCGATTAGCAATTGTTTGTAATTATTTTTTTATGATATTTCTGCTGATCGTTATTAAAATTCTCGAGCCAAGTTTACTTACTGGGCATTCCCTTAGTGAGACTAGAGGACTGCATAAGCAGCCCATAACATGCTCTCTGCTAGGTCTCAGAGAGAGTAGATGAGGCTACAATCCACCACAAGGGTCCTAGTATAGGTTTGTTGTAGGACGGCATTCGGGTAACCTGTAAACTCAGACTCCATCTACGTGTCGTAGCTATACAGAGATTACACGAATGCCTCCTAAAACTGTTGCCTTAAGACAACAAACAAGACAAGTCGACAAGTTAGCACGAGCTACCGTAACGACAGTTGTTAAATCGCCATAGTCTAGGATTTTATATAGCGCGGTCCGTTATCAAGATGTCCACGGCTAAGGTAAATTTTCAGCTCAACTTGTGCTCAAAAGCACGGAAGCGCAGAATTGAAAATTATATCTTCTAAGTAGTGACCTCGCTGCCAGGTTTCTAAAGGTCACTCTTCTAAGTAGTGACCTCGCTGCCAGGTTTCTTAAGCTAGTTGAACAGTTACGAACAATAACCTAGCTTCATTTGGGGGTTTGCAATACCGCAAGAGGGCTTGACTTAGAAATTAACACTTGTTACCGTTGTTCTTATCGTATGGCAAACTGGCTACTTGTATTTGTGTTATTTAGTCCGTTTATGGATTGCATATTTTGAAAATTACCTTATAATACAGAACACAATAATACTAATAATTACATTAAATAACATTCACTATAGCAATACCACTCGTAACATTCATTTCCAGCGTCTGGGACGACGTCTTTCTTTATAAGGTTAGCACTAAACAAATCGTATCTCTGTCTTTTGTTTACAGTTGATAGAGACAGAATGATATAAGGGTAAAGCTTATTTTATGGAACATTGTTTAAAATTATTATAACATAGTTTTGTTTTATAGTAACGTAAATGTTATATAGTCTCATGGACAAGTAGGACGAATTTAGAGCCAGTATACATAATAACGAAAATACGTAAAGTCGAGAGATGTAGAAATGCATAGTAAACAGCCCAAAGAGGTTTGTTTTATTGTCATATCACGACAAATTAATGAGTCTTGTCTACGCATGTTCGCTTTGATGCATACTTGCTCTTAATGTTCCCACCCACTTCGTTGACCTTGTATTTTTTTGCGCCTTGTACCAGATATTCGAAAGAAAACAGTATTAGCTACTTATAATACGATTAAAATAGAGAGCTATTTTTGGACATTAGATACACTAGCTGACCCGACAAACGTTCTGCCGTTTAGAAAACAAGCATCAGAAATTATCCATCGTCTGGGAATACTTTTCTATCTTTCTATACCTAAGACCTTCTTTGGAAGACTCCAAATATAAAAAATGTCTGCATTTGCCCAGACGTTTTCTAGTTATGCGCTTATCAACGAACGCCATTTAGCTTTTTATTTATATAGAAGATAAAAACGACGTATTTCGCGATTTGTTTTATTATATGACAAGAATGAGTTTGTTATCCCCATGGTTTAGAACAGATTTATTAAACAGGATATTTTCACGTGTAGCAAAACGTTAATAGCTCTTATAACATGTAGAGATTGATCGCCCATTTGTCTATAATAAAACTATATTATATGTTCGCGTAATGACCGAAATCGAAAGAATTCGACGGGCTTAAATTATTGTCCTCAAAGTGTCCTCAACCTCTCTGATGACTAACTCAACACCTATCACGATCTTTTGTGTTGTAAATATTATAAGGTATTATCTTATCATGTTCGAATTGACTCGTCTGTATTTAAAGACCTTAAAACAATACAAGTAGATACATTATGCTGTGACGCAAATGATAATTTAACCTAGTTATAAAAATGATTACATCACCTTGCAAAATTAGGACTTCAAAGGGATCGTCTTAGGTGTTCTTTGAGTCAATAGCCTCGCAGATCCAGAGCATAATTTATTTTGGCACCGTATGCCGTAAGCCTATCCACCCGACTATCCTACGGCCGATGAAAAATAACTTTTCAGTCCACGTTGCAGAAGATACTGCGTTCTGCATGATACAACCGCTCGGCACAACCAGTTTACAAGCCAAAAGTTTCAAAATAATGTAACAGTCGCAGTGCGCTTTCTGAAACATGGATGTCTTATGTGTCTCATTTGCATTGATTTACCCTGGGTTCCAATGGGAATTAAACTCCCGAACGAGTGTTACTACATAGGTGACAGTTGAATAATTTAAAATACACTCTTAATATAAATATAATCTTATTAATTTAGACTGAAAAGTTTGCATACTATAGGAAAATATAGAGCTTATTGTTATCGGGCACGTATGAATGAATCAAAACTGTTTAAAATGTCTTAAGGGCCTCTTTCAGAAATCGACCGAAAAGCAGGTGTCCAACGATGCTGACCTAACAGAGAAAAAGTATAATTTAATAAGCTTCAACCATTGTACAGTTTCAGGTATGCGGTGGACACGTGCTTAAAGGTATACCAGGGCAAGGGGTTCAATTATCTATCATATTGCCTGGTTAACCAACTCAGTACAGGATGTTACTATTTACGCATCATACTTGAAGCCATGTTAATATTCTCCTATAAACTTTAATCGTGAGATTGCCGATTAGTTAATGGGAAAAACTCTTACCAAGTAAATACACCTGTTAAGGCTGCACATATCTTTAACAATGGGAATTAAGTTCTCCCCAACTGACTCGATAAACGTATTTTCAATGGAAAGAGGTTTCAGGTCACAGTTTCTACTGTGCGTACGTTAATAAAAATTGGGATATGTTGACACAATTGCTATATTGTACCGGGCAGTGGGCTTTATTGACAGCACATATATTTTATCATCGACACTATTTTGAAACAACGTCTGTGAATGAACCAGTTGGGCATGAACTCATAGCCTTTTCTCCACAAAGCAGTTCTGTTCACAGCGGTTAGCCGAGCAGTGGGTTGTGTTGTTGCAGCGGCTAACAGGTATTGGGGCCAGGAGAAAGTAGTGAGTATGCGCGGCACAGACCGCTACCAAGCATTCAGGAATGTTGACACAGCTCCTGTAGATCTTGCAGTGGGTATTGGTAAACTGCTGTAGCGAGCAGTGGGTATGTTGATACAGCAGGCATTGGGGTGCGATGGCAGACTGTAGGTTACCTGGAGTAGGAGAGTGGGTATGCGCAGTCGAGATGCGCGGCGGGCGGCGGTCAGGCGGTCACTTTACGAGGCTGGAGAGCGAGCGGGACTTCAGTGTCGGAGTGTGCGAGCGCACGGCACGAGCCGCACATGCGCGCGCGCCGGGACCGACGCCGCGAGCTGCGACGCTCGCCACCTGTGTCACGTAACACAGTCAGTTTACGCACGAATAATATGGCAAGAGTATTCGTATCGCCAACGTACGAGAGTCATCCTAACAGGGCCGCCCGGAACTACGATTTACACGTGTAGATTTTTGAGCACGAGGTTCCGAGCGGCCGAGTTAAAACAACCGAAGTTTAAACAATTGAACAAACGCGCCGCATTTTATACGGACTATTAGATCAGTGCCACAGTTGTACTAGAAATATGATGGATAGACAAATTTAATAGAGGATATGCATAATACTTTGAATATTTTTTTATTTTTTGAACAATAATAATATTTAATAAAATAATTTAACGAGGGAATGCGCTTTGTTGTACGAACATGAAACACTGTATATTTTTTACCACTATGAACTGAGATATTCCAGTTTGAAAAGCACGCCAATTCTTGAGAGACCAAAACACTTCCTTTACATTTTTTATTTTATGTTATATTTGAATGAAATGTATGAAGCTCCGCGAAAATAAGTTATGGGAACAAATAAATATTTCACGTGTCACTGGCCTGAAGGGAAAGTCTTAAAAATATTATGAAGCATTTAAGAAACCATTTGTCTTTAAGAATAATTTAAGCTCGTCGAAAAAATGCAATATATTTGTCATACATATTGGTTTTGCAAACATTGTATTTCTTAATTAACAATTAACAAAATTAACAAATGATTTTTTTCGAAGTTGAAAGTATTTTTTATTTCTCTAACACTGCATTTCATAGTAAAAACTGTGGTTTATCTGTGCTACAGTGGTAGTAGATGAATGATAGGTCGTACGGAATTCAATTGTTTTACGTTAACGATACCACTACGTTACACTTACGCAAATTATTCGTGCTAAGCCCATCAAGGGGCTCTTGAATCTGCTGTCTCATTTCGTAACGCATTTTCCGATTTCTTTATGAAAAAATTTAAGCGTAATAAAATCTGAATCTGAAGCTTCTATGTAGATGACATAATTCGGAAAATAACGCTACATAATCAGGCATCCGTTTGTTGAGTACACACCGACTGATTAAAACTTCTAGATATTATTACGTGATTCAAGCGCGTTTTCACTAACGTTTTAGGTAACACCTAAGCCAAGACAGGTGACAGTTATGTACTACTAAGCGATACCTAACTGGCTTAGGTGTTACCTAAAATGTTGGTGAAAAGGGGCATTATTATTATAGATACTTTTAGAGATTATTACGTGTTAATTAGATATTGGTAAAAGACGAGATCGCCTTTTAGGCCATATTTGATTGTATCTGATGTGAGCTAATTTCTAATTATTAACCGTAAATAGTATCCTAGCTTCACTCATTTGACCCAATGTGACTGCAGATGTAAGCTCCAAGACTTTCCGTTAAAAAGGACACTTGATTCGGGTGTCGCTTAACGACTACGATCAGTTTTTTTTTCTGTGTCAGTCTGTGAATTATGTTGACAAACTAGGTCCCGAGTACCTAGTTTGTCAACATAATTCACAGACTGATAATTTTTTAAAACATTTTACAGAAATCTCTATCGTTTTAACCACTTGGTGTGCACCCCTGAACAGTAATCACATTAATAACTTGGATGAACCATGTATAGGAGCAATTACAACATACTTAAAATCAAAAGAAGCGACAAACCATTTGCATTGCCACAGCGTAACAAAACAGTGGCAACACTCGCATAGAAGCGGCCATTATTCAATCGTTTTAAGTTCCGCGATATTTAGAGGACGTATATTACTATTAAAAAGTCGATGGGGGTTGAACAGAATATTTAAAAAAAACATTGAGAAAATATGACATCAGAGCAGTAAAATCGTACCTCGTATGAGTTCTGCTCGCAGTGATACGCGAAGTATTTTAATCTTTATCCTTATGACTCCTATCCTTAGTCTTTGTTATTTAGCGTACAATCTATAGACTATGCATAAACTATAGAGCGCGTCTTAGTAAGTATGAACCGAAAGCACAAGTATGAACAGCACAGTCACATCTCAACAATTCGAGTAATATTGAGATGTGACGGATGAAATGTGCGGCGTCAGGGTGTAAAAACGATACCTGACAGCAAAATAAAAGTTTTAGAAACCATATTCAAAACTTACATTGTTAGCTATATAGAATAACAAATATAAGATCAAGGGTCAAATACAGAAGGCAGTGCTCCTTGACACGGCACGTATCGTCAGGACCATGAGGTACTTACCTAAGTCTGCAATCCTAACCACTGGTAGTTTGGGACATACTCAACTACCAGCGGTGTTATACTATTAGGTTTTTAACAAGTACAATTTGAAAAATTTTATACCGACTTCCATTTTTTTTCAGTTATTGGAGTGTAATTCAAAAACTGCCGAATTTGATGAAATTTAAATGGGACCACACGGGAAGCACCAGCTTTCAAACAAGAATTTTGAGAATCGTTCCACCCTATCGAAAGTTATGAGGTATCAAACATAAAAAAAACAAATACAGTCGAATTGAGTACCTCCTCCTTTTTGGAAGTCGGTAGAAAATATGTTGACTTGGTTTGGAAATATTGTAAACATAAATGTTATAGGAAATAAAAATAATAATTTCATGGGCGTATAAGCAAATCGTAAAAAATAATGTGGGCTGGAGGAAAATGCTCAGAACATCGGCGTAAAATTTGTCAAAAACTTTTTTAGGTACTGTACATTAGCAGACATGTATCGAATTAGGACGCCACCTGAGTGTAGCTACTGTTATGTTAACTGTGGAATAGCTCTGTTACTATAAAACAAAAGTGGCAAGAAGTTGCCATAATCATACACCAATAGTAAAAAAAACTTCGACACACAACACTGTGTTATTATGTAATGGTTTATGACTGATTCTTTATAATGCATAATTGTGACACTATGCCAATTGGTGAACTTCATAATGGTCTGATTTAGAATAGTCACATTTATAGCTTTCGTGTGCTGTGAATGATTGTTACAAGTCATATTGAAATGTGAAACATATGACACACAAACGCTTCGGTTATGTTGTATAGTGCTTACATAGTACGACATCGACCATGCCAAAACTCATTTATTAATACATTTGAAATAAATTTTTTCACATGCTAAAGTGTATGAAAATAGCGTTTTATCTATCCGGCAAAAATATTTAGTAAATAAGCCCTCATATTTCTATTGGTTTCAATTATATGAAAGTCATCGAATTATATTTAATTGCAAATAAAAATAACCTTGAACACCTTACTTTATAATCAAAATAATAAAAAGCTTCAATATCTAGAAAAACCTAATTAATACATCTGAAGAAAATTCTTTTATATTTTATGTGTACTATATTATACAACTATATTACTATGTATGTATTCTTTCTGGTTAGAAATCCGAAAATGAATCCATGTTATGAAATATAGATATTGAACAGGGAAAGATCAAAAGATTGTGTACATATATCTACAATACATAACTATAATATAAAATAACTAGCTATGAGGGAACATCCTATTTAAGTCATGCTACAAATGTGATACGTGCGATGATGCATCGAAGGACATAATATGCATGCCACGACACCAAGCGAGCGTGAAGCGAGCCCCCATAAATACCGTGTTGTAAGTTTAAGCTTCGAAGGCTTCCCTCTCCTATCTCTTTGAAGAACGCGCTGCATCACTTAATTATATCGATCTGCTCAAACCGAATGTTAAGATTATCTAAACAGCCGTGCGAGCATTGATCTCACAATAAACTTGCTGAGTCGATAACTGATTTATTAGTTCTCTTATCTTGTCTCTAGTACGGATCTAGCTTTGATAGCTGTATCGCGGGCCGTCTTTTACTGATATTTTTACCGTGTCCATGCTCGCACCGCAGTTTCGAAAGATAGCTGTCATGAAATTATAAAAATTTAACCGACTTCGATAAAGGTGGAGATACGGAAATGGCCTATTACTTTTTTCTTCGATTGCGATTTTTGATTTGCATAGATTGTGTACCATCATTTCAATGATTTTTAAAACAGTTATACCTCCAAATTGGTTCCATTTGAATTTCATCAACGTCTGCTAAAAAGTTTTGATTTATGTCCAACAGAAAAAAAATATTCATATCTAAATGATAGGTATTATTATAATATCGCTGCTGTGATAAGCAAATAAGGATTTCAAAATAGTCTTCAACTGACAATAATACGAGTATATAAGTACAACTTTAAAAACATTGAAAATATATTCATCCGATCAATTGATTGGCGTAAAAAACATATTTCACTTTATATGTTATCTCTCGGTGTGTTTGAAGAAATTGAGAATTTGCCACTAGCCAGGGTACGGGATCTGTATTTCTAGACGGGGCCCCAGCTCATAACAGCCGTGTGGTTAGAGAGTTCTAAAACGAACATTTCGGGGATAGATGGAGTGGCACTCATGGTCCAGTGAGATGGCCGGCAAGATCACCCGATCTTACATCATTTGATTATTTCGTATTGGCTTACGTCAAGAACGAACTTTACAAAGCTCGATACGAAACGGTTGAGAGCTTACCGTACCAAATGCAGTAAAGTCTTTAGAGAGACATATAAACTTATGCATTGGAGTCAATGGAAACCATTTTGACCAACTTACTAGTTAGGTAATATTGAGATATTAAAAGAAATTTGTAAAAAAATACTATTTCCTTTCATTTTTAGTAATACGTTTCTTTGCAAAGATTGATCTTTATTAGCAACATAACCCATTAGTTCAATAATACAGGACCATGACCGACTTTCTGCAAAAACATAATAACATGTTATATAAACATATGTACTGTATATAAAAATGAACCCCTATTTCTCATGGTCACGCTATAACATGAGAATGGATTGTTTTATGAAAGTAAAACCAAAAAAAGATGAGGTTATAGCGAGGCCGAAGGCCGAGCCTACTACGCAAATGAAGTCGCAGGCAGTCGCTAGTTAAGAATAATTTTAAATAATTTGTCAAATGTTAACGTATCCAATAGTGGAAGTCTGTTTAATTTTTACACTTTTTTATATTAGTTTTGCAAGCAGCGAGAGCAGAACACGTGAGCTAAACAACATTCATGTAGAGTCTATCTCACGAAAGATGACACACGGTTTTCAGTGGAACTAACTAAACCACATACTATTCCAGCTTTTTTGCGTAGACACTAGCGCCACGGCTGAGAACGTCTTTCGTGAAACGGACTCTTAAGATCCTAAATGAGCGAGAGAGCAAAGCCTCCGATCGGCGCAGGTTAGTCCTCCGCACCGAAGCGAACAAACACAGACACAGTACCGGTGCGCGAGAATCAAAACAAAAATTCTAGGCAGGCGACAAGCACGTAGAGCGCCGCGCTTTCTGTCCGCGCCTCGCCCGAGCACGAGGGGCAAGTGTGGGGCGGGCGGGGGCGCGGGCGCGAGGGTGGATGCGGCGCGGGGGCAGGGGGCGTACCGGCGCGCGATCTCGGCGCGTCCAGCGACGCGGCCGGCTGCAGGAACCACTCCGACCGAGTGCGCATGCGCGCGCGCTGTCGCTCGTGCACCTACGGCACCACGGCACTACGTCACCACGGCACCCGCGGCAACACGGCACGAGCCGCTAGCTGCGTCCCCTGCCTACCCCGGGAGGACACGAGACCTCCGCTTCGACCGCGATATTGCAAACATATTTTGAATACTTTAAGCAGTGGTATTAGCTAAATTCGACTGCGATTTAAGAGTACACCGGTCGTGCTGTTTTGGTATAGCTACAAATTGACGCAAAATTTGATAGGTATGCTAAAATTACAATTGTATCTGACAATAACAGTCGGTTCTGTTACTTACATCAACAAGTAAAAAGTGGCGAAAATGAAAAAAAAATGGCGCGCAGCTGGCGACAGTTCGGTGCAATAATGAACCATGAGATTCAAGACAGAGCGGAGTAAACAAATAAGAGCCTGTACCAAAGAAAGAAAATGCACCCAGTACCCGAGTTGAAACAAATAAAAAAGGTGTGCGTCTCGGGACGCCCGACAAAAGTGATAACTTAAACTAATCTAACTTCCTGGGTTTAGCTATAGCCGTCTCAGATTTACTGGTATCATTTGAGCACCATCATTAAACGTATAGCACGTGCCATCATTGCCTTAAAGAAGTAGAATGATAATCATTAAATCATTCGTTTCAAATTACACCACCAGTCAAGCGTAGGTTCGGTGAAAATAAACTTGTGAATTGATTATTGCATCGTTTCATCTAAACTTGCTTAGTTAAAAGAAATTGAGAACATTGATACACATTTCCGGAAGTGTATAGCATTAGGCTTCCGTGGATCAACACCAACATAATATATATCTAATAAAGATTGGGCTTGATCATGCACAGTGGAAATCGCGCGGAGCGCTTATGATTCAGTACATAAATATTATAATTATAACTAAATCGCATTTTTGACACGACGCGATCGCGTTGCATATTAACTAATACCACTGCGGGACGATTTTACTTGAATTTACTGTGAACGAATAGGATACCTAGCACAGATGTCGTCCCTCCCGGATCTTTAGGATAATTCTTATTCACTGAACATTCTGGGATTTATTCCTACAGATATCACTATATTACATACATACATAAAGTCATGCCTGTTTACCGGAGATGTAGGCAAAGACCACGGATGTCCAATTATTGCTTAAATACTTCCCAAATTGAAATTGAAAATTGGCTTGAAAATTGATGATATATAATGATTTATTGTTAAAACACCCACCCCTGAGCTTGTTATTTAGAGTTAATAAGTTAACATGAAACGAGAATGTTAGTGTTTCATTATATCAATTAGTAACTACTTTTTCTAATGTTAGTTACTAGAAACATGGGGGACGTTTGCCTACAGCATACAATCTTCACAAACAGGGTTCACCACTATATAAATACGATTACATATATATAAATCAAAATTCCCTAAAAATGTATGTACACAATATTGATATAATACACCTGATTTACTAACCTAACTTTTGTTGTACGGTAATCTAATTAGATATAAAATAGACATTGCACCCGTATTGTGCGGCTAAAAGCTTCAGTGAAGTAAAAACACAGCATGTGACTTTATGACCTGCACACAATTGTTCTAAAACAAGCACATTTTGTGTTGAACAGGTTGCTTACTCAAATCTCTCGGTGTCCTAGTGAGGTACCCTTGGGCAAGACATAGAGGATATCAGTTATAGAAAAGATAATCTACACACTAACAGAACAGCCACAAGTTGACCTACATGTTTTGGAAGGAAAACAGACGCTTATCATGCAATTCATTTGAAATACGAACCACTGGCAACACTAGGCAACTTTAATATACTCTTTACTTGTCACAGAAACTTTCAAACATTAAATAAACATTTTTTACGTATTTCTCGTCCAATTTTAATGCGCGCGTATATATAACAGTGGACTGTTTTTTTCTTGTTAATGGTTCGTGTTTCCGAGATAGTACAAAAGGGGAGACAGACGGTGGGCTACGGGTAAGTTTATAGTAAAGTCTTTCACCATCACTTAAAAAATATTTCCTTAAGCGTCCGTGAGCGCTAGAAGTTAAAGACAAGTATTGTATACACAGTATTAATACAAAATTGTACAGGATATCCTTCGAATATAGCAGTTTTTTTGTGCTTTAGAGATATTAGACGAATATTCCAAGGAAAAGACAGTTTAATCATGGCTCTAAGGTATCCAAGCCAGTCTGAGAACTTAGACTTGCAAGGAAGCGAAATCAATAGATATTTTGATAACGAGTAGTTAACTATAATCTAAATAATTGGCTTGGAAACGACTCTAATTTCCACTGACGCATTATGACAGTACTATTTCTATTTTATAAGAGTTTATTTGAAATACAAAAGAATATTAAACCACTCAGTGAAGATGTTACAGTATTAACAAAAACCGAGTAAATTTCAACCGAATTAAGTCTAGTTGAAATTCCAAAACCACTTTTGGCTTTGGCTATCTACTTAAGGTATTAAAAGATAGGACAGATGAAAATTTCAGACAAGAAGGTTGGATTAAACTTCTAGCACTATATCACGGTTACTTCTTACCTGAGGCAGATAAGAGAGGCTTTTGGTGCTTTCTGCGTATTTGTTTATGGCGCGAAGCTCTTCAAGGGTCATGTGGGGACTTGAATTGCTGCGAGACGATTGTGACGAGGAGCTGACAGACACCTGGAAATGATATAATTTAAATTATTCTTCAATAACTTGTTGAAGTCGGTACCATGATAGTTCACAAGTACCTATTATCACAATATTGTGTGCATGGTACCGCCTTCGACAAGTTATTTCAAACTTTTTGTTGTTGATGACGGTTCCATTTTTTGATAAACATTGTTTTTCATCATTTTTAGGTACCCTTGCTACTTGCGGGATCAATAAGGATATCATCACTGCACGCGAACCACTTTTCAGTTATTAGAGTATAATTCAAATAACGCTTGACCGAATCTGATGAAATGGGATCACCTCGGAGTTATACTCTACAAAAAAAAATATTATCAAAATCGCACTACTCTGTAAAAAGTTATGCATGGTACATAAAAAAAATATACGCGCGGACTTGAGAAACTCCTCTTTTTAAAAGTCGGTTCAAACGTATGGAATCAACTTTGGAATGCACCTTATTTAAATTACAATAACAGAATCATCGCTCGTGGGTATGAAAGGTATTAATGGTACAGATTAACATAAACATACATGCTACTGATTCTTAATTGCCACTAGCTGCGCCCGCGGTTTCACCCTTGTGGTAATGGATGATGATATAAAAGTAGCTTAAGTTACTCCATATGACTTCAGGTATCTGCCAGTAAAAGTCCCGTTGAAATCGGTTCAGACGCTTTAAGGATTAGCCGGAACAAACAGACACGAGAGACAAACATTATAAAAATTGATTTTTTTTAATGTGATTGCCGTATAAAGTTTCAGATTCATTTAGTGAAAAGCTGTTAATTTGTAATTACAGACACTTCTATTTTATTTATCTGTATACATAGATGTATAGATTTACCAGGAGGGTTTCACTCCGTAGTTTAGGTGCGTTCGGCCGGCGCACCGCCCGTGCGGGTTTTTAGCTCTACATTGCAGTTCAGCTCTCGTCTGGCACGGTTACGAGTCTACGATGCTCAACGGAATACGAACGGTCGTATCTCACGATAAGTTTCAATTTCGCGTGCAAACAGGTAACGATCGTAAGAGTAGGCTATTTTTTATGAAGAACACTAGACTGGAGCAAGTACTGCTACACTGTGGGTGCGTTACCGATAATCGATGGAATAGACGGGTTCTCGAATGGAGACCACGTGTCAGCAAGCGTAGCGTGGGACGACCTACAGCCAGATAAGGCGACGATCTGCGCAAGGTAGCTGGCAGTCACTGGATGAGCAGAGCAGAAGATCGGGCTCCATGGCGCGCTTTAGGAGAGGCCTATGTCCAGCAGTGGACTGTTACAGGCTGATGATGATGTGGGTGCGTTCCGGTAGAAATTTCGCGCCCCGGTTTGTTATTTCAATGCTTTTAATGCCCAACCGAATTGAAAACCTGACGCGGTCGCAAAATCCACGCCAATTTTTCTGTCAAAACTTGAAAGAATCCTGTACATATTTAATGTTATGACAATGACAGCTCGCAACGACCCACCTTTCATAGGTGAGCGTTTTTGTCGCCAGGTACCTAATGTGTATACCAAATTTTATCAAAACCAGGCGGTATATAGCGCCGTAGCAACCTTCCACCTTTTTAGGCCAAGTATCGCCGACATAAAAAAATATAATGAATGCATACGAAGTTTCGTCAAGATTAGTTGAAAAATGCGACCAGCAGGGCTATTACGAGTATGTATCTCAGTTGCTAACAAATGTTGATTCAAATCTTCAAAATTGGCGACTCTATGTCAGTTTTGACAACTCCAGTAAGCAAAAATGCTAGTAAGTTGATGACTGAAGCTGACAAAAGTGACATAGAGCCGCCTTTTTTAAAGGTTTCAATCAACATTTGTTAGCAACTGAGATACATAATAGCCCTACTGTACAGTAAGACCAACATACAATCTAACAAACATACGGACAGATGAAAGTATATTTGGGCACAGCAGTGACGCTTCGCGGTCAATTACACGATATAATATAATATTAGCACTACACACTTACAATGGTAGCGATTCACTTGTTCAAAAAAACTAAACTAAACTACCAAACTAAAAATGTATTATGGTGATCCTTATTCTGTTAACAATAAAAAACTCATTTAACGCTTAGAATGACACTTCTAAAATTAGGATAATTTTATTCAATTTTGGGTTATTTTATGTTAATTTTGCGAGCACCAAGTTACGTGACGACTAAACTGTCTAAAATATGCCCACAAATGAAGAGAAATGTCTAATTGTAGTGCTGTCATTCGAAAGTGTTGTACTAATTTGGATTTTAGCCTAAACACAATAAGTACTGCCATAATTTAGATATTTTTAGTTAAGAGAATGCTACAGTAGTTACCTTGAACACGCTTTCTTCCAGCGATATAGAGAGACGTGTGCACGAATCCAGCAAACTATGTTCGGGAATAATGCCAAGCCCAAGGACCCCTCCCGCGCCAGCGCTACCTACCACCCCCATTAGGGCTGGCATTGATTGGCACTCCTCAGACTTGGAAAGGCCTGAAAACAGTCAAAATGTTCGTAAGTAACTGTGTACAAATGTATGTTGTTGGAATCAGATAAGATCGCCATTACAGTTTAACCTAGTTTTTAGCATTGTCAAAAAACGATTTTTTAATATCGTTTTTTGATCGAACGGGACCCTATTACTAAGATTCCGCTGTCCGTCCATCTGCCAGTCCGTCCGTCACCAAGTTGTATCTCATGAACCGTGATAGTCAGACAGTTGAAATTTCACAAATGACGTGTTTCTGTTGCCGCTATAAAACACACAGATACTAAAAATCACAGTAAAATAACTATTTAAAGGGGCTAACTACACAACAATTGTGACTTTTTGCACGATATTGATAACAGCAACGGGTAGATGCTCGAAATATTCACAGAATTATTATTGATATACTTATTAACTTTAAAAATAAATGAGATAAAACAAATAATACTTTTTTCTAATTTTTTTCGGTATTAATAAAGATAACAAATAGAAGCTTGAAATATTTATTACATCTAGTGGTACGGAACCCCCTCGTGCGCGAGTCCGACTCGCACTTGGCCGGTTTTATTTACATTGCTAGCCCTCTGGAGTGTTATCAAAGTCATAGCTATGGAAAACTGTATCTAGACAAATCTTTTATCCTTTCTGAAATTATGTTGATTTATATATTTTGTTTTTTTCATATTTGTACAGTCGTACGCCCAATCTGCAAGCTGTTTGTGTAAATTTTATAGTTGCATCTAAGGAAATGTTTATTCAAGTATGCAGTGACAAGTCACAGTCATATAAATAAGTCACGTCATTAAGTCACCATCCTGTCCAGCAAAATGGTGGATGCATTACTAAAACAGCTCTTAAGAGCTGTAGAACTCTTTGTGAATGAGTTCTCCCGGGGTAGTATTGCCATCATATCTTTTTCTACTGTGAATCGGTAATGTTCGCAATACTGTGATTTGGTTTGAAGGTATGGTTACTGGCGTAATTACAGGCATAGTAGACATTACAACGTAATGTCTCAGGGTTACAGGCGCAGTACAGTTCCGTCACTTGTAAGGTAATGCATCTGTTCTCGGCAGTGGTTACCACTAACATTTAACATGAGGTAGGACTTGTGCTTGTACCGTTACAATAACAATAAAAAACCTTCTAGGGTAAAGACGAGGAAAACGCAAAAGCAACGTTGCATGATTTTCTACACATTACCTACCTACCATTCTACCATTTCGGACACGTAACGGTTGATATCCACAATTATTACACGCCAAAAATAGGGAAAACACAAATATACGAAAATCTATGACAGCTATTATGATTATTATATTAGTTGGTTTTTTCTCGGCATCCTATTAGTAGTTCTGATATTTTGCTACTTCGCTCCTGTTATCCAGGGAGTAAAAAAATACATACATATATACATACATAAAATCACGCCTCTTTCCCGTAGGGGTAGGCAGAGACCACGGATTTCCACTTACTACGATCCTGACATATCTCTTTCGCTTCATCTATACTCATCAATCCTTTCATACATAAGCGTCGGTTTAGGGTACTTTTGACCTGGCCTTTTTTCAGAACGTCTTCAATCTGATTTCGGAACGTTCGCCTAGGTCTTCCCCTTCCAACACTTCCGTTTACTTGTCCCATGTATACGTAAATATATATATATATATATATGTGTAAAAAAATGTGTATGAGTTTAATACAATTTATTGTAGTTATATAATTTAGCAGTCTGTTTGAAACGAGTGTTTGCTCTTTGTGTTAGTAACTACAGTAACCCGAGCACGAATATTTGCTGAAGTGTAACGTTATCGCACCGTTGACGTATACAGTCAACAAACAAACTACGAGTTATCTGTGCCAAAGTTTTACTAGATAAAAGGTAGTTTGTACTCAAGACGTCAACGATACGATTGCGTTACACTTTAGCGAATGTTCGTGCTCGGGCCACTGGTGCCATGTGGATGGATCTACCATTCAGTACTTTGGTATTACTGTGATAGCTACTCGAGTGTTTTTTCGTTACTGCTTTTGACCCAAATTTGTTACGAAATAAGGTGTTCAAATGCACAGAGTATTAGTGTGCATAATGTATAGTTCTTTTCATATCTACCAACAATGTGCTACCAAAATCCATATTAAAATGATATCAAATGAATTAATAACCAAACTGAAGTCTTCAATTAAATAGGGTGAGGATAGTATTATTGGACTCACCAACGTATCACACACAAAATGGTCTATGAAAATTTGTACTTGAATATTAACAACTTAAACGTTCATTGCGCTGACCTGTAATGTGAAACAATACTAAATAATATAAAACTATATGCGTGCCACATTTAATTATAACATTTATTTGACAACCATCGTTATGGCTGTGTTCCAATAAAAGCCGTCAATGCTCACGACTGCCACGCCTCGGTTTGGCGTTCCCTTCGGGATCAACGCTTATACGTAGTGCCCATCCCGAATGGAACACTTACAAATTTGAGCTGTCTTTTCAAAACAGAAATCGCAAGTGCCACCAGGAAGACTTTAAATGGAACGGATATGCAGACGATTCCGGCTCAAAAGGGAACACAGCCTATGTATTCATGTGACAAGGACTTTTTGGATTTAATGGAATGATAGTTAGTGTATATACCTTCCAAATTGAATTTATTTCCCCAACGATCACATTCGCATTGGAGCCATGTCTTTTCAGCTTCCAACGATAATTGTCCTGAAATAAAACATTGGAAATCTTTAGTGAAATCAAAAGTAACTCGAGACATAATTGATTCCTCAAGGCAGCACTGGAGCAAATATGTGAAGTCAATTTTTTTATTATATACGAGTATCTAGCGACTGCCCGCGACTTCGTTCGCGTAGTAGGCACGGTCTTCGGCCTCGCCATAAGCTTCTCCTGACAATAATTAACGAAACAAAAAAGAATTAGCCAGATTGTTCCATTCGTTCTCAAATTATAGCGTGACCAGAAAAATAGGGGTTAATTTTCATAAATATATAGATTTATTACACGGACTTAATATCTGGTATTTTATGAAAGCTTACGTGGGGTTGTAACCAACAGGCACCTGCCAAGTTTAGTCTTATCTTAAAATGTTTAGGCAGGTGGTGACTTGCCACCCACTAAACGGGCCCACAAGAGGGCTGCCTGCGGTTTCACTAGAGCGTTACTGCCGGCGTTATGTCCTTTATCTTTAACTTTTTTATTTCAACCCTAATAGCTTTTTAGTACTAGCTCTTGCGTCTCCACCCCCCAAGCCGCAGGTCAAGGTTTTCATTTAGCCCCAGGGAGAATCAGGTCCGCGTTGTCTCAGCTTAGTTTAAACATAAGTTTTAATACATACTTACCGCTTTTTGGGACCATAAAGGATGACTATCAAACTGCTAGGTACGTGTAGCCTAGACCATACAATTCCACATACATCTGGCTATCATATACAAAAACATTTTCTCAAATCGAACAAATAGTTTCGGATATTAGCGCATTTAAACATATACACAAAAAAATCTATTCCTCATCATCATTTTAATATAGATATACTATCCACATTATACTATAATGACTAGACATGTCTTGAAACTTTAGCAAACTGTTTCATCTGATGTACAGAAAAGTGACTATAAAATGTATAGTCAAATAAATGCTGGTACAGTCGGATTAATTGACTCTTAATTGCCTACAGTAAGTGAGACAAATCCAAATATAGCTCGAGTAAAATTGCATCTCGTATTTCATCATTGGTGTTTTTTAACCGGAACGGAAAAAGAGAATGAAACAATGCTCGGTTATTGTGACTTGCTTCTTCATAACAAAAGATGGTCAAATTCCGTGTTTGTTAAACATGTTTCTGTGAAAAGATTTTCACATGCGATCATGGTCTTAATTGAAGAAGATTAAATACCTAGTTGCGTTATGCACGAGTTCGTTGCCCTGGACAAGGTTGTTTCGGGGTTAAGGTAAATAATTAATCACAATTAACAATGAGTGAGAAGTTCTTTTGAAGTGTTGCTTTAACTTGGACACTTGAAATTTTTTGAAACTTTCATTTATTTTTCTACTTGTTTTATAGTAGGCCATTTCAGTTCAAACATTTTGACCGTTGCCGTAGCTTATTCAGTTCAAATCTCGTCACACAAACAAATTAACACTTTAAATTCGTTTTTTAACTTTATTATGCCTAGTATAAACACTGAAGGCATTCAACAAATACATTATACTTTATACATGACCTTTCACCAAAGTGTATGTAGGTACTCAAAATGTTGAATAAGTATTACATTATAAATTATCGTTTTAGATTTCCAGAAACTTAATAAAATATGCTGAACTGACAATGTTAAAATGGTGAACACATTAAACGAATCCTATTAATTGAAAATATTACGAGTATATATGTGAAAGTTATATAATAAATATGTAAATATTCACTCATGTCCAATCACGCAAAAAACAGCTGAACGGATTTGGATGAAATTTGGAATTAAGATAGTTACACATAGGCTACTTTTCATTTATTCAACCGGTTATTTCCAAGGGATAGCGAGAACCTTATTACGCAAGGACGAAGCCGCCAATACTGATGAGAATGACGGTCTATAAAGGTAAATAACGGTTTGATGATGACGACGATAAATATCGTACTTACTAGCATACGCCTCCTGGTCGCGATGATGCCTCGGAGGTGGTGGATCCCGGAACGAGCATATCCACTCGTCCTTCACGCGAAGGATACGGCCCGTCACACGCGCGTAGTACTCGTAATTGTCACGCCCAAATAGATCCCCGGCGCTGAATTGCTCGATCAGCTGACGCATTATGCGAGTCGCCACCTGATAATAACATTCATGTTAACCAAACTTACAAAATAACTTCATCTGGAACGTTCTCATGAAAGAGTATGTAAAAGATGTGATGAGTTAAACAATAGAATGCATGGTTTGAAGTATAATATTAAGAGCGACGCAGAATGAAATCGTTTTTTTCTAACAGGCTGTAAGCAAAGCTAAAGCCTGTAATTTTAAGTGATGATTGTATAGTGTGATTGTTAGATCGAGAATATATATAACGGTTTATAGTTTTATCCGAATATGAGATGCGAAATAATGATAATTATTAAAAATAATGGCAAAATTTATTTGCCTAAGTATAAGGCTTGCTTTTAGCGAGTAAATCAAAACTGTAACTGAGCTCGGTAATTGTTGGACTTAGGTAATGTGATTCGCGAGATTTGGAGTATATTCTTTACATTGTCTATATAGTTATATTTATTGACCCTTTGCGTCCCAGAGACTAAAATATAATTCAGTTTCATTCATAAATCTTTTGTTTTTTATTATCACGGTATAGGAAGGATTAACACTATTGTCAATTAAAAAGTAGGATGAGGTTTAAGGGTCTTAGCACACTTAAACGTCTCGCTTCTCACCCGGCAAAAATAATATAATTCAAATATGAGCTTTTATAATACATTGGCAACAAGCTAGCAAGCTCACTGACAGCGAGCTGTCTGCTAATTTTATGTTGCCAATTAAAGTAAATCTAAAGAGCAATTAAGGTTCATATTTGAATAATATTCTTGTTGTCGAGTGGTAGGCGAGTCATTTAAGTGTGCTAGGACCTTTATGCTTCGTAATATCCTTTAAGTGTGTCTTGTTTATTCCGACTCGCTTTTGGATAAATACTACTGTCTAGGTGGCCAAATCCAATCTACAGCCTAAAAACATGTTTTTTTTATATTTCACAATGTTGAATTAACTAGGTATACGGGTGAAACCGATAAGAATGTTGTACATTACAAACTAATATCAAGGAATGTATCGTCGGCACATTATTACGTACGTACCTTAATTGAATTAAGTTCAGATGATTCAACACAGGATGTGAGTAACCGAATTTATGAATCAAGCTATTATCAACGCTACAAGAGTAGGTACAAATAGTAAGAATAGTACAGAGAACTATAATTTAATCGATCGACTTTGTGATGATAAAACAAAATATTGTGATCGCATTGGCGTCAAAGATAGCGTGACTTCGTACGCGTTCCTAATTTTATTTTCTCTACGAGTTAGTGCGTGTAATTCTAAATTTGCTACTGCTACAATACAGTGACATTGTTTAAAAGAGATAGTGACTATACCACACGTGAAAATATCAAATAGATGATGCAATAGATAACTCGACAAAGGAATCAAATACACTTTTGAGGGTGAATGTGGTTCCATTTATAATCTACAATGCAGTGTTACTAATTCTATTGCTATTCTAAGAATAGCACTAATTTGGAAAACAATTTATTGATTCAGGATTTACTTTGCGGAAATCCATTATTAAAAATCGATATTAGAAGAAATATTTAGTGGCGCTTCCGCTGAAAACAAAGCTTATGGCCGAGTCGCGGTGTGCACCACCCTCCCTCCCGCATAAACTGCAAATAGGAAATATACAGAATAAACATCACACAAAACAACCCAATCAACCAAAAACGACTCGACACGCGTTTCGCCTCTACAAGAGGCATCTTCAGGAGATCTCTCGTCTCGTCGAGCGCTAGACCGACTTTTGTGCGTTGTTTATTCTGTATACTTCCTATTTGCAGTTTATGCGGGAGGGAGGGTGGTACACACCGCAACTCTGCCATAAGCATTGTTTTCAGCGGAAGCGTCACTAAATATTTCTTCTAATATAGTTTTTTTTTACTAATTTGGAAATATTAAAGTATAGTTAATATATACGAATGATAAAATAAATTGCCAAAATAATGAAAAACGTTGTATACTGTTAATATAATATAATATTAGAATACTTTTCTAAAATAAATTTTTTCGATGCATTATGCATACTACTTTGAAGACAGAAGCAAAATACAAGCAAGATTATTAGCCAACCACAACACAATACAGTTCAGTACCTCGTCTCAATAAATATTTTTATTAACCGTTGCTTTATCAACTAAAGCTACGGCAAGGCAAATAATTGCGACAAAGTACTAAAGGAACTGTTTAAATATTTTTGCACCTTGGCTACCTACAGTTTAAATGGTAAATGCGATAAGTAAAAGCCGGATACTCGCATACAGCTACATATTACAAGGTGTAACTTTTTTTGTAATTATTCATACTCACGTTCACTTCAGCCTTTTGCCGCATGTTATAGACAAATTTGGTGAACATTGTATTTAGAAGCTATTTACAAACTAACGCTGTGTATAATTGTAATTGAAAACGGGCGAAACAAACTTATATGGAAGTCTGTCACGCAAATATGAAGCAGTAATGTTGGATGGACCATGATCAGAGACTGATATTGTCTCTGATATGCCTGTTCTCTCTTGAAGATACTCCTGATGAAAATCCATCCGTCTCTTTATTATATTCAGTTAACATTTTTACTGATATATCTAATATATTGGATATGCTTTTAAAAATAAGCATTTTTTTAATCTCTAAATTATGGCAGTACTTATTTTGTTTAAGCTAAAATCCAAATTAGTATAACACTTTCGTATGCACTAAAATTAGATATTTATCTTAAATTTTGAGCATATTTTAGACAGTTTAGTCGTAAAGTAACTTTGTGCTCGCTAAAATAACTTAAAGTAACCCAAAATTTAATAGAAAAATCATATTTTCCAAAGTGTCATTCTAAGTGTTAAATTATTTTGGATTTTATTGTTAACAGAATAAGGACCACCATAATAAATTTTTAGTATAGTTTTTTTGAACAAGTGAATTGCTACCATTGTCTACTAACTGCTATACGATTGAAGAAGTACTCACAATAATAGTTAAATTTCTATCATGGCATCTATTGTTTAGACTAAAAATGCAAATGTTATAAATTTACTCCGAAAATTAATAGATCTATCTAAATAAAAAAATTTATTGAGAACATATTTAATTATACTCATAATATAAGTAGCAGGTAGTCAATAACTTATTTACTGCTAGCACTTTCTCAATTTTTAGGTGATATTTGCATCTTTATAAGAATAAAATTAACCTTATTAACAGTTTTTACCAGTTTTAGTACTATTATTAATTCTGTAACGTATGCGCAAGACGGTTCAAAAGTAACTCACTTATCTGATAAGAAATACTATTATTACAAATCCCACTTAACTGATAAAAGAAATCTGTTTATTGCCTTGTACGATAACGCAATTGGTGTTATCAATGCAATCTTAATGTACAAGTTTCAATATTGAAGAAACCACTTGAAATTATCACATAGATATTATAAATGAGAAAGTTTGCATATTAATTTATAGTATTTTTTTTTATTACTTACTTAGTACTAAAAATCAATAAATAAATAAAAACTATACGCGTGTATAGTGAAAGTCAGTTTCGTAGTTTTTATCTAATTGTTTATTGTTTTTTTGAAACGAAACGAACATTACTTCATTGTGGAGTGAATAGTTCCGCTAAAGGCTATTTATTTTACTCAGGGTATTACCATGCACATCTTTTCCTTCTTGAGGCGTATAACTCATGATTTAAATTAAGTATAAATCTTTTGTTCTGTCGTGGTTCTCAAAGAGTTAATGATTAGATCCTGAAATTGAAGAACCTAAATTTAAGCAATCTAAGCATAATTTCCTGAATTGTTTTCAGGAAGTGTTTGCATGCTCAACGCTTTATCGGCGTTCGCTGATTCTACCTAGCAGTGCATAGTTACATAGTACATAGGTCTCTGTACTATCGTGCAGGATTCAGTGCATGAAATCAAAATGGAAACGCAACCCGTGTCCCCGGCTTTACGCGACCGATTCATGGCTCATTTAACTATAATTAGGGCTGCTCTAGTCTACTTTTCTATCATAATTGTTACAGATATTCACAGTAACAACATAGTACATAATTACAAACATATATACATAACTTCAAGTTTAGCAGTTTCCTTCGTTCTTCTCTCACACAGTTATTTTTTTGTTGAACACTTGTACGAGTATAATATACAGATTGCGTTAGATATGTTGTTTAAAGTTTAAGAACGACACTTGAGCAAAAAGCATCCTCCGCAGCTAGAGTTGAGTGCTAAAACAACTACTACTGTACTTTCAATGACTTACGGCCGGTGCCAATAACCTATCTATCGCCGGTTTACCTTACTAGAGACATCTGACACTATTTTTATGGATGTTATGTCAAATTTTTATCCGTAGTAAGGAAAACTGTGGATAGATAATTGGGAGCCCCCATTAGTGACTGTTTCTCAGGACACGCTTTAGTTTGAGTTTAAACTATGTAGTTACGTACATAATCAGAATAAAATCCTACTACTGCGTAGATTCTGATTTACATTTACAGAAAATATTATATACTCGCTTTATAGATTTAACAGTACAATGAAGGGTACACGCGTGTGAGGTCGGCACAATCCAAAATAGTACCTATCACACTTAAGGCGAAATGAGTTCCAAATTTCATGATTCGACTTCGCGAAAACTTATTTTTTCGACGCTTAAACCTAATAACCGAATTTGGAATAAAAACCTAATGTAAATTGAATATACGTCCTTATGAAATATGGAAGCCAATACACGATTGAGCAAACTTGGCTCGATAGAAAAAAATCGGCAACATTCCCTAAATTTTGCAATTTTTCTTACGTACTTCGTGGGAAAAAGCATTTTTATTCAATTATGGGCAATATATTTCAATTAATGTATCATATTCGAATTCCTAATGAAATTTACTAGTGAACTATGGACTCCTTTATCATTAAAATTGTATCATTTGATTGTACGAAATAAATATAAAAAGTATTAGCACGTATTCAATTGAATTTTCGCATTAAATCGTCCATTCTGGTAGGCAATTCTCAACCTTATGTAAAGCACCGTAAATTGTTTTAAAATTAGGATTGGACCGCGCCTTAAGGTTTAATTTGACAACTTAAAAGATACAGATGCATACACAACTTTATCTACACCACTGATTGAGACTCTTTGTAATATTCAAAAACCATAGACTGTCACATGTTTTACCATAAAGCAAAATCTAATAATGGCGGCGAAATTCTCATTTAACAGATATGAACACTTATTTTAAATTCATACACGTTTATTTACACACAAAAGAAACGAAGCTGTATTAAAAACAAATCAACAATATTCGATTGTTTAATGTAATTCAGTACATTATAATGCACGAATACAGATAACAGTTATTATGATATTGGGTGACGCGTTACGTATATGGATTACCCACGGTTTTTGAACACAGGATTTACGAGATAAATATAGGTGTAATAATAAATTTAAAATATGTCGCATTACTAAACTCACTGGACTGAAGTTAAGCCAAACATGATAAAAATTGATTGGTATTGACAGCCCTACAGCCGTATGGCTAATCGGATGACAGATGTTTCAACTGACCTTGAACCTCTGCACATCCTCCATTGTGGCAGTTTTGCCGTCGGACACGCAAGAGTGGAAGAACGATGGAGCTACCGACACTCCCAAAGCTTCGGATGTCATACCTGTACCTGAAATAATTATGTAATTTTATAAGCTAGTTATAATTACTTTTCAAACTAAATTGTTTTTTGGACAATATATCTTACATTTTGGCGAATCAATGTAACCTTACATATAATTTCATTTCTCAAAATATATTTGTTAAATTTTGATAAGTAATGTAAGTAATTTTAAAGAGAATTAAATATTATCACTATACAAACTAAATTGTTTTTTGGACAATATATCTTACATTTTGGCGAATCAATGTAACCTTACATATAATTTCATTTCTCAAAATATATTTGTTAAATTTTGATAAGTAATGTAAGTAATTTTAAAGAGAATTAAATATTATCACTATACACTACACATAGTTTTAGAGGTTTCTAATGTGATTTCGTAAATAAATACATTTTTTACGCCCTCATTGCAAACGTTGGCTGAACTCTACGAGATAAATCAAAATATTGTACTACAGTATTGTACACCTACAAAAAAGTCCGCGATGGTATTACTCGTATGTCTATCTATTAGGTGGGCTGTAGTATATTTAGTATCAGCTTTGCACCGGGTGCAGCTGTGCAAAGCCGGGGCGGGTCGCTAGTGTACCTATGTAACAAATTTGACAATGGATTGTCAGTGGCTTGAAACGCTGATGTTGGCACACTGGTGTGTGTAAATAGGTTAGGATCACTAGGTTAGCAACATTCCGAAACAGCACCCAGGGTTGTTCAAGACAATGATATACACTTCACAGTCTACTTATACTCCTGGTTGGGGGGGTCGTGACCTCAAGATTCGACAATCCTGCGTGATGACTTTTATATTCTCCTAATATTGTTATTATCCAACCTTCAAAATTGTAAGATTGAAAATGTTTAACTACAGCAGCACCTCAGATATTTTCAAGGATGTTTATGAAGCCGTACATCTAGAAGACACGATACATTTCCATAAAATATAGCTTAGAAAGAACCATCTCGCATTAGCACACTTTAGCAATTCCCGTAATAAATCGCATCGAAGCATACTCGTTTCGAAACTACACGATCAACCCGCACAAAGCAGCTCGGGTAGCGATGACATTCGCCCAACCACCCAAACTGCAGACTTGTCTGTCCATGCCATTGGAAAATGGGTCAATGTTAAAAGACATGACATTTTTCACTTTGCATATAATGAAAAAAATGCTCACCACCCACACTGAAGGTTCTATGACACGAACACAATAAGTGACCCCAAAACAGACATTAACCTTCAGCTATGAATGTCACCTTACCCTACCAAGACCTAGTAATACAGTACAAAGCTAGGTACTATGTAGATCGAGATATGATTGGAATCACTGTCTCGGATGACCTGGTTTAACAACAGATGAAAGATCAATTCATCCGACCGCACATCGCCCGACGAGTATTTCGAGATTCTATGGTTGAAGTATATCTCTAATAATTTTATATTAAAATAGACACAATAGGCTTCCTGCTCGTGAACACAAACTTTAGTCACTACAACAATTTAGTCAAAATCCATGTAACAGCTTCAATCAGAATTAACATAATTTATTCTCCACATTTTCTTACTTTATATTATGCTACAAGCTTTCACATTTTTCCTATTGAATTTCATTATCAGAACGTAATTGGGGGAGTTATAATAATACCGCAGGGCGGCTTTGTGGCGAGCGGCCGGTGAGTTGGCGACACCGTGGACCCTGATTCTTCCTGGGGCTAAATGACACCCCTGACTCCCGGCTTGCCTTTATTGGCCGTTGGGGGGTGGAGACGCAAGAGCAAGTAATAAAAAAGCTTCAAGGGTGGAAGTGTTAAAGGTAGTAGCACTCTAGTGAAACCGCAGCATACCTCTCGACACATAAGCCTTTCGCACTAACGTCGCCCTTTTTGTCACCATTGGTTGTGGCCCTTATGGGAGGCCCGTTTAGTGGGTGGCAAGTCACCACCTTTCTAAATATTTTAAAATGAGTCTCGTCCATAGCCCACTATCTCCCTTACCACTTACAACCTCATTTCTATAGCTGTTTTACCTATTTTTGTAATATGTATACCATGTCACCATCCATCTAAAATGTTAATGTTTTTATACTACTTTGTATTTTTATACCAAACAGGCCTCTAAGTGTTGGCTACAGCCCCACTTATGCCTATTTATTACCAATAATTATAGACAGCGTATCTGTAAGATTGTGGTTATGAGTTATCTATTTTTTCATGGATGTATTAGTTTTTGCTCCAAACCTATAAGTCAGTGAAGTCCTTTAGTTAGTTTGGTTAGTTTTGTGTTGTTAAAGTAGTTATGGTCAAGTATGGTTGTCCAGGTAAGCTTTTATAAATACGTAATTGGTACTGTACGCTGATCAGTATGAGTGCAAACACGTAGAGGGCCGCCTCCGGCTTCAGCGAAAACATCAGTGTCATCAGCGAGTGTCATAACATTGTATTGTCACCGTGGGTACATGGGTATATGTCACATTTAAATCGGATTCCAGTAAGTGCTTACAAAATAGTTGAACCGGAAAGACGGACGTATGGAGCAAGGTAAATAACATATTTTAAAAACAATAACACATCGATGTAACTTGACCTCAACTAGCTACACTTCAAGGGATATTAAATTTCAGAGCGATGTATAAAGTCTTTCATTAAGCTTGCAAAAGGCAAACTCGTGAGATATTAATGTCGATTATGTAAGCATTCTCTAATTAAAAATCTCTAAATTATAGCAGTACTTATTTTGTTTAGGCTAAAATCTAAATTAGTTTAACACTTTCGAATGACAGCACTAAAATTAGAAATTTCTTTTCAATCGTGGGCATATTTTAGACAGTTTAGTCTTGGTGCTCGCTAAACTAACCTAAAATAAGCCAAAATTTAATAAAATTATCCTATTTTTAGAAGTGTCATTCTAAGTGTTATATGATTTTGGATTTTATTGTTAACAGAATAAGGCCACCATAATTATTTTTTAGTTCGGTAGTTTAGTTTTTTTGAACAAGTGAATTGCTACCATTTGCTCAGAATTAGTAGACACAATAATAAATGCATTTCAGGCCTTCCTAGGCATGCATATATAAATAATATAAATACATTTCAGGGCCGTGGCGGTGCCGGCTTAGAATAGCACCCCCCCAACTCTACCCGTGGGTGCCGTAGAAGCCGGCTAAGGGATAACAAATCAGAAGGTGGGCAGCAGCACCTTCCCAGTCAAACACACACAAACTGCGCTCGCCAACCCGCCTGCCAAGCGTGGCGAGTATTGGCAAAAACCCCTCAATGGATTGGACAAAAAGAACCAGGCCCCCAGTCCCCGGCAGCCCCGCTATTCCTGGCTACGGTAGCGGCCACGGTAACGGTGGGGCAGGGGGTGCTAAGAATCCCCGGCAGACGCCCGGCTACCACCCCCAACGACGACGACTGGCCCTGGTAACACACAACATACGCACGATGAGGACAGACGAGAAGATATATGAGCTGGAAGAAGAAATGAGTAAGCTACGCTGGGACATTGTGGGGTTATCTGAAGTCCGTAGAGCGGGTGAGGACACGATAACCCTAAAATCAGGTAACCTACTCTACCACCGGGAGGGCGACCAACAGTCCCAAGGTGGTGTCGGGTTTCTCGTCCACAAGTCCCTTACTAACAACATAGTTAAGATCGATAGCGTTTCCAGTAGGGTCGTATACCTAATACTCAGAGTATCCAAACGATATTCGCTGAAGGTCATTCAGGTATACGCACCGACGAAGTCGCACCCGGATGATGAGGTGGAGGATATGTATGAGGACATTAGTCGGGCCATACATACCTCTGAAACGCACTTTCTAGTTGTTATGGGGGACTTCAACGCGAAGTTGGGTAAGAGAAGCGAGGATGAGTCGAAAGTGGGGCAATTTGGCTATGGACAACGGAACCGTAGGGGACAGAGGTTGGCCGACTTCCTGGAGAAAGAGGGACTCTTTATGATGAACTCTTTCTTTCAGAAGCCACCTCACAGGAAATGGACCTGGCTGAGTCCCGATGGTTCCACGAGAAATGAGATTGACTTCATTATGACCACCAAAAGGCAAATATTCACTGATGTCTCCGTGATCAACAGGGTTAAAACCGGTAGTGATCACCGAATGGTAAGAGGCACGGTGAATATTAATGTCAAACTGGAGAGGTCTCGTCTGATGAAGTCTACGCTCCGACCTACTCGTGCCCATATTCAAGACCCCGAGAGCTTTCAACTTGAGCTATCCAATCGCTTCGATTGCCTTGAGAACATCGCTTCAGTGGACGAGATCAATAACAGGTTAGTAGAAACTGTCCATACAGTGGGTTCCAAGTACTTTAAACCCCACCGTACAGATAGGCCACAGAAACTCTCCAACGATACCCTCAACCTCATGGCTGAACGACGCTCATTGAAACTGCAGTCTTCGGATGATGCTGAAGCATATAGGCTGCTCAATAGACGAATATGGAAGTCCTTGCGACACGACATTCGGATCTTTAATACAAACCGTATTAAAGAGACGATAGAGCGGAAAAAAGGCTCCAAAGTGTTTGCAAGAGACATGTCTATTGGGCAAAGCCAGTTGACGAAGCTGAAGAGAGGAGACGGCAGTGTAGCGTCGACCAAAGCGGAAGTGTTAGGAGAGGTCGAGAGTTTCTACGGACAGTTATACACCTCGGTCGCTAAACCTGTTAGCAGCTCGGCCAAAGACCCAAGAGCCAAGCTGACCCGACATTATACCGAAGATATCCCGGACATCAGCCTGTACGAGATTAGAATGGCCTTGAAACAGCTTAAGAACAACAAGGCGCCTGGTGACGACGGTATCACATCTGAGCTTCTGAAAGCGGGTGGAACACCGGTACTTAAAGTCCTTCAGAAGCTCTTTAATACCGTCTTACTCGAAGGTTCAACGCCAGAAGCATGGAACAAAAGCGTGGTGGTGCTGTTCTTCAAGAAAGGTGACAACACTTTACTTAAAAATTACAGACCCATCTCGCTTTTGAGCCATGTTTATAAGCTGTTTTCGAAGGTCATAACGAACCGTCTCCGTCGCAGGTTTGATGAATTCCAGCCCCCGGAACAAGCCGGTTTCCGAAAAGGCTATAGTACCATAGACCACATCCACACGCTACGGCAAGTTATACAGAAGACCGAAGAGTATAACTTGCCTCTTTGTCTAGCGTTTGTGGACTATGAGAAAGCCTTTGATTCGATCGAGACGTGGGCAGTGCTTGAGTCTCTCCAGCGGTGCCGTATTGACTATCGGTATATTGAAGTGCTGAAGTGTTTGTACAAAAACGCCTACATGTCAGTCCGAGTACAGGAGCAGAGTTCGAAGGCAATTCCATTGCAAAGAGGCGTGAGACAGGGAGACGTTATATCTCCGAAACTGTTCACCGCTACATTGGAAGACGCCTTCAAGCTTCTGGAATGGCAAGGACTTGGCATCAATATTAACGGCGAATACATCACTCACCTTCGATTTGCCGACGATATTGTAGTCATGGCAGAATCCATGGAAGACCTCAGTACAATGCTCGAAGGCCTCCATCGAGTTTCCCAACGGGTAGGTCTTAAGATGAACATGGACAAGACGAAAATTATGTCTAATGCCCATGTTGTACCTACCCCAATATCAGTTGGGAACTCAGTTCTCGAAGTTGTTGACGAGTATATCTACCTGGGACAGACAGTCAAACTAGGCAGGTCCAACTTCGAGAAAGAGGTCAATCGTCGAATCCAACTCGGCTGGGCAGCGTTCCGGAAACTTCGCGAAGTCTTCTCGTCAAAAATACCTCAGTGCCTCAAGACAAGAGTCTTCGACCAATGTGTGTTACCAGTGATGACTTATGGCACTGAAACGTGGTCTCTTACTATGGGCCTCATAGATAAGCTCAAAGTCGCACAACGAGCTATGGAGAGGGCTATGCTCGGGGTTTCTCTACGTGATCGAATCAGAAATGAGGAGATCCGTAGAAGAACGAAAGTCACCGACATAGCTCAGAAGATTAGCCAGTTGAAGTGGCAGTGGGCAGGGCACATAGCACGCAGAACAGATGGCCGATGGGGCCGAAAGGTTCTGGAGTGGAGACCACGTACCGGCAAGCGCAGCGTAGGTCGTCCACCGACACGGTGGACAGACGACCTGAGAAAGGTCGCAGGACGACGTTGGATGCAGGCCGCTTCCAACCGGTCCTTTTGGAAAATCATGGGGGAGGCCTATGTTCAGCAGTGGACGTCCTACGGCTGAGATGATGATGATGATGAGGCCTTCCTAATGTATAATACTTTAGAGTTTTATTAGACACTACGTCCGACTTAGTCCACGTGGAATTAGGTTATAGCGATAGCTCAGAAACTACCCTTGAATCGTGATGAAAATAGATATACAGGCTATCACGAAACTCCGATAACCTGGTACAGGGCGAGAGGCCAAAGTATACCAGTTAAGAAAAAAGTAAGAAACTAAATCCACTTTTTTCCAAAATGGAGTGTCAAATTTAACTGACAATAATGTTGTAAACCATAACTCGTCAAAACTTAATTTATTTTACTTAGTTAACAATGTTTATTACTTTTATTTGTGATTGCGGTTAATAGCATTGTTATTTGAGATTACAGTATTAAAAAATCATTCAATTTATTTTTTATTTTTCGAATAATATCTATTATTGCTTGGCTAAGTGACATGGATATTTTTTTCTTATTTTTTTTATAACTAGTAGGTATATCTTGGCCTCTCGCCCGGTGCCAGCTTATCGCTGAGTTTCGGGACACCCGATATAGGCGATATATAGTATGCGTTAAACCCAGGTACATATTATCTCTACTTCAAATTTCATGCAAATCCGTCAGCCGTTTTGCTTGATTAAGTAACAAAGATCCATACATTCAAACTTTCATACTAATGTGAGTCGGATTATTATAAATATTATCATAATTAAATTTTTATCATGCGATATACACATTGTTTCAATGTATTTTTTTTCATTTTACATACCTACAAACATTATATTGTAAGTTAAATAATTCTATTAAATATTTAATTCATGCATCGTCTCGGATCTGCCCAGAAATTCATCCCTGCGGAGAATTCTATGGAAATTTGTTGAACTCACATATTTTACTGTGAATTCTTTGCACAAAAGTAATCTATTTGCACGCGTCTGTTTAAAAGCATTAGTATTAGTTTAGTGAGTTTGTTTTATCGTGTTTTTGTTCTTTTTAATACTGAACACAATATGTTCAGTAGGTATTTACAAAAATAAAATAACTTTAATTAATTTACTTATTTATTGTATGTTTATATTCACATGAGTGTCACCAGTTACGGTAACTGACTTTTAACAGATAATTATGTGGTATTATCACAAAAGATATTTCCTGATTGACTAAGTAGGTACCTACTTATTGAAAAAGTTCAATCGATACTATTTAAAGAATCAATTACTTTCGTCACGGTATTTCAATTACATAATTATTTCCATTAAACCTGAACAATGCCGCACGTTCAATTAATGGAGCCGAAATGGCGTGTCTAATTTTCGTGTCCTAAAAAACGAATTACACACGACAATTAAAGCTGGAGACGACGAATTAGCTTTAAACTGAAAGTGAGTTCGTATAAAAAAAGCGAAACCTGTCCATTTGTGGTTCACGCGAAGCACGGTTAATGAACTATTGTTTACATTTGCTTTTAGTACGAAAAGGTAAAAGTTACATTAAAAAGTGTGATAGATACGACGTTTTATTGTATATTGTTAGAATGTGGTTATGTCGTGTGTATAATGTATATATATGTTGCGAGAATGTGGTAAGGAGCTCCTTTACTAATCGGTGAATGTTTGACTGACAATGTTTGATCGCAACTTTAAATCAAGAAAGGGTACCCAAGAGTTTTTAAAAGGGCGGTATTGGCCAAGTTCGAAACCACGAGAGTTATAGAGAAAGTGGTGAAATGAGCTATACCTTCGATTTATAAGAAAATATGCTGCATATTAAGTTATTTGTTAATCATTAATTTTCACTGGAAATATACCCAAACAAATTTTTAAAATTCTACCTATATGATTGAACCAATGTTGATTTTAATGCTGAAGAGAAATGAGCGGAATTAGCGAACTTTCACGATTTTATTATTTTTCGACGGAAGAAATGTCACCTATTTAAACTGTTTGGTTGTAACCGCCCTTCCCGAAAACCATCCTGTACATGTAATATTCATTCGTACTTGGGTAGCATTCTGTTTAATAATAAAGTCTATATAAGAAAATCCGATTGTTTATTTATAGCATGTGACGATCGGTTTTAACCCTTGGAGTACGTTTAAACGTAGTTGATAAAAAATAACAAAGCTTTATGAATGAACATAGACCATGAACATAGACCTAATAGACCTCGAGGCGTTAAAAACATTTCTACCAATCGGGTGAACTAATCTTATTGGCATGCTCGTAGCGCAAGTGATGCACTATATCAAAACTAGCTTTCTCCTGCGATTTCAGCTGCAGAGTATTTTTTTTATAAATATTAATTATTGCAACAATATAAAGCTAAGAAAATGAATATCACCCACGAATATCACTACATGTAGTATTTGACAAAAGTTCATGTAGATACCGTACTTTACAGTATTTCTTTATACAATGTTGTTCACTGAGACGCAGGCGGGGGCACCTAAGTAACCAGGATAGTTGGAGAGCTCATACATGAGCATGCCACATATCGTGGGAGAAACAGTCCTACCACTATAAACTCCAGCAAATTTCATAGTTTCCCCTGTGACTTATTGAATGTCATCGCGACACGAACCTTAGTTAGGACCTGCAATCTTAAATCCAAACGAAAGGTCATTTCGGATCAATTGTACACGCGACACGAAGACTGTTCTTCCGTTGCCTTAATTAATATGAAGTATCTATATACAAATTTCACAACTATAAGTTCAAAACAAAAAATTCTCCCTGCAAAATTTCATCCTCTATTTCATCCGCTTAGCCATTCTTGCCAAAATATTATAGAATACCATTTTAATATTAAGGAACTATCTAAAAACAAATACAAAGAATATTCTGTACCAAGTTTCATCCTCTATTTCAACCATCTAAGTCATTCCTATAAAAAATATGAATGAACACCATTTTTTAATTTTTTTTACCTTTTTCACACAAAGAGAGAAAGGTTCTAAAACAAAGAATTTGCCATACAAAGTTTAATCCCTCTTTTCACCCTCCTAAGTGCTCCCTGTCAAAAAATGTTAAGAAACACTATTTTTTTATTTTAAATGAACTATTTAAATACAAATTTTCACACCTATAAGTTCAAAAACAACAGACATTCATACAAACGTTTCACCCATTTTTACATATATTTTTTCAGTGGTCGAATTTCGAAAACTACTTTCTTAGTACACCTCTACCGACTAAGACAAAAACACCCTCTAATTTTTAAGTTTCTTCGACTTGCGGTTTAGGCTGTGCGTTGTCTGTCAGTCAATCAGGACCTCTTCTTTTATATATATAGATATTGATTGATGAACGAAGTTTATGCACGAAAATAAGAGTTTGGATTTGATCCACCCAAGGGCCTGAAGGGATTATACATTTAATGTGTACTATGTCTCGGAATAGTGCTTATCCAAATAACCTAAAATAATAACTAGTAAGGGGAACTTATTTATTGTAGTCTACTCGTGTTAGTGTCTTAACCCTTTGCGTCTCGGGTACATTGATGTACGTCAGTTTCATTCACAAATCTTTTGTTTTAATTATCACGGTATAGGAAGGATTAAGCTAGAGACTGCCGAAGAACACAACTTGCATTCAGAAGATCTCCAGTTCCAATCGCTTCTATGAGAATTCGACAAATACGCTATTACCACCAAACGATTATAATAAGTTACTGACACAAATTCCATATCTAAATTTTATGGCTTGCCTTTATATCACTCCATCGTCACACGGTTATGTCAGACAACTTTTAATCTTACGGTAGATCTGGATCAGTTATCACAATTTGATTTCTCGTGTCCTAGTAATAAGGTTCACATGGAATCATATCCTGCTACAGAGCGTGTGTAAATGATCTCCGACGAGTTAGGGCGATCGCACTGCATTCTTGTCAGCTGTACGGCGATGATTGACGTAGGAAACAGACGTAAGATGCCTATGCGCGTACGAATATGGTGGACATACGACCAATATGGCGAGTGACAATGCTTGTTTGTCGGAACTGGGAACAGGCATGTCACGAAGGATCTGCGCAAGTTAAATTGACACTTGTCAGGAAAACAGAAACATAATATAAAGCTTGCGCTGACTTCACAAATGGTTCGAAAGAGTATAATGATTCTCTGACAGACAAAATGTCTTCAATAGAATTCAGTGGCTTTTAAGAGGACTAGAACCATGACCTGTAGGGCTATTATGTATCTCAGTTGCTAACAAATGTTGATTGAAATCGAAAAAAAAAGCAGCTCTATATCACTTTTGTCAACTCCAGCCATCAACTTACTAACATGTTTGCTTACTGGAATTGTCAAAACTGACAGAGCGGCCATTATTGAAATTTTCAAGATTTCAATCAAAATTTGTTAGCAACTGAGATACATAATAGCCCCGCTGGAATCGTATAGTTTCGTAGGCAACACGGCATATATAAGAGATAGAGACAAGATATAGAGTATCCTGGTTTAGAAGATATCCTGGAATTATTAGCCATGGTACAGATCGCGCGGCGAGAGTTTGGCTTTGACCGTTATTGCGCAGAAATCAGAAATTGGGTATCACAGGGGGGCTAGAGGGACGAAGGACTCTTGTCTCTCTCTGTCACATCGAAGACGAGGGACTGTTGTCTCTCTCTGTCACATGTGCGCGACTGTACCCATGCGCAGCTATCCCCTCCACCCGAAGGTCAAAGCCAAACTCTCGCCGCGCGATCTGTATTAAATATTCGTTCATGCAATTATATACAACATGTAGACTTACTACACAATAATATACTAGGTAAACATCATAAACATAACGATTGCAGTGGATGGTATTATATTGTCAAAAGGATTAAAATAGATTATGGTAAAATAATAATAAAATAAAGGTAAGTAATAAATTAATTTCAAAAGTCTGATTAAACATTTTAACAATAGATTAAGCAAATTGATAAGATCGACTTCCAACTGTTACTATATCAAATAGGTAAACATGGTAAATTATGCTATCCTATACATTGTTTATATTTTTTAAGTTATAATTTACTTGATGAGGTAACAATAGTAGGAGACTAGCATTCCGAAACACAGGGAAGCCATGTGTAGGATCTACTCGTAGTATACCCGATGTAATATGTCCTATTCACTAAGCCCTGCACCTAATAGCACTGATTAATTAGTTAAGCTAGGTAGTAGCTTTATTACCGATTAGCTGCTCTCCGCGGTTTCACCCGCGTGGTGATGGATGATGATGATGATGATGATGATGAATCTTATATAGCCTATGTTACTCAGGGTGAATGTAGCTTTCCAAATTTGAAAGAATTTTCGAAATCGGTCCCGTACTTTTTGAGCCAATTCGTTACCAACATACATACAAATCTTTCCTCTTTATAATATAGTATAGACATATAGTAGTTATACATATCTTATTGTGAACAGATAATTATATTCTAGTCTTGTGTGATGCCTTCGACCGCATCATCGCTGGCCATCAAGTGAGATAGTGGCCAAACACTACCCTATAATAGAAAATAACTGCTCGAAACAATAGTATGAACTCTATTTCCATTATATTATGACCGTATCACATTATCAAATTCAAAAAAATATCAAAAATGAAACCGGCTTCAATACCAAAAATTGTGAAATAACTTATAGTCGATACCATGATAATTCAAAAGTACTTATTATCACAATATTGTGCGCATGGTACCGACTTCGACAAATTATTTGAAATTTTTTTTTTGTTGGATCCGGTTCCATTTTTTGATAAACATTGTTTTTCATCATTTTTAGTGACCCTTGCTACTTACGGGAACGATTATTATTCACCGTCAATGATGTTACCATCTAGAAAGGTTGAACACTTTTCAGTTCTTGGACTGTATATCAAAAACTGCTTTACCGAATTTGATGACATTAGAATGTGATCCCATTTAAATTTCACTCCACGGAAGTATACTCTAACAAACAAAAAAATAACTTTGAGAATTGGTCCACAAATGGGGGAGAAATCGGTGAACGTACAGAACAAAAACATACAATCGAACATATAACCTCTTCCTTTTTTGAAATCGTTCAAAAAGATTAGGTTAGAGTGCGCATAAGAGTACCAGATGTGAAAAAAATAAAATAAAAATAACAGTTCACTAGGAAAAAAAATATGAGGTGACACACATACAAAATACAGACGAATTAAGAATCTCCTCCTGTTTTGGAAGTCGGTTGGAAAAGTTAATTACCAATACCACACTGTTGAGAAAAAATGCGCCTCACCATGCATTCCCCCTTCGTCCCAACCCTGCTGATAGTCCTTACCCAATACACATACTAATAATCATTAAGATGTTGAGTCACGAAAGTCAAAATACATGTTAGCCTACGAAGAAATAATACCAGGAAGAGTAACTGCCTTAAAAAAATGACCCAATAAAAGTCGTGCTAAATCAATAACATCGTTCACGCCGCTATGACTCAGCTGTCATAGTAGACGTTGCAGCACGCGCGTGGACCAATCCCTGCTTTCCTTCTGAAATTTAAACCAATCACCGAACTTGTCTATTTGTAACCTTGGAAGTAATTCGTATTTGTAATCATACGTCGTTTTGGTTTGAAGGACCACTTTTTGTGTGGAATTTGTTCTGAGTTATACTTTCTGATATTATTTCTTCGTAGATGTTAGCCACCAAACCCCCATTCACTAAAGATGACAACAAAACCAAATAAACATTCGTCGCCGTCACTAACTGATTCAAAACAAAATATTACACCAATTACGGCAATTGCACGCGATCTCGCGTGGGCGCGTGTGATGCAACCGCACCGCTTCGCATTAATTGTGATTACATATTTAATCTATGTACCGTCTTCGTATGCTTTTTGTTGCTCAATTTTAAGATTCATGAAGTGCGCTCGAGCGGTCGCGCCGTTTCCTCATTACCAGTTATGTCAACAGTATTTTGCTAGTGCAGGCTGCGGAGTGAGACCTGGATTAGATATTCAATCGTTCGTGTTACTAAAGACGTTCACATCCTTTTATTGTGAAAAGTATATATTTGTTTAAAAATATGAAATCTCTTACAATATTAAACACTTACCTTAAATGTTTGTTGAATCCGTTGATGAAATTTAAATGAAAACTTGAAAGTGTCCAAACTCCTTGAGAAGAAGAAGAACAAGCTTTTTGAAATCGATATAAAATCTGCACGAATGTATACAAAATTACTAGAAAACAAAAGATCCGAGTTATGTTTTTCATTAAATTCATGCGGCTGGACCTATTTTAACGGGACTTTAACTGGCAGATAGCTGAAGTTATAAAATTATAAGATAAAATAATATATATGTTGCTATAAAAAAAAAAAAATTAAATAAAAGTAACCTAAGGAACTCCAACTTAACTTATAAGGATACTTATACTTTTATCATCATTAACCCGTCCGCATCAGCGCAAAAAATAACAATAGATTTATGAATGAAACTTAACTCGAACGAGTCTTGCTGAGTCGGACAGATTAATCACCAAGCGGGTGAAACCGCGGGGCGCAGCTTGTCTTCTAATAAATATTCTTGTTTTCTTCTAAGCTTATTTTGTTGTTTATTTTTCTGTAATTTAGTTTCATCATGATTATGGAAGAAGGGTCGCATATTCTTATAGAATAAAACGCGACAGGAAATATATAAAGGAAAAAAAACTGTGGTAGGTATATTGTGAAGAACGTAATTGAAAATTGTTAACCTATGGTTGAAAGGATAACAAGATAACTAGATGAAACGCAATGGTTATAATAAATTGTCAAAGATGGTACATTATTTCGCTGAGGCGTGACGAATAAAAATATCAACTTCGGATTCACTGCAGCAGAGTTAGGGCTAAGACTAATAATGCAACGTGCAGTGGCATTCCATAAGTCCTAATCTGATACTAGATACTCTTTTTCTTTAGAACCACCCGAGTTGTAATCTGCATTCAGATCGTTAACGTCATTACTCAAACGTTTCTTTATAAACGAGTTCATGTGTATACAGGGTTGACTATACTTACTTTGGGAGTTAGTTTGTATTTATAAAACCGTAGTAACGTGAGAGTATCGCTTTCGTCCGGAATCCTTCTGGATCCAGAATATCGTGAAGAATTCCGGGCGAAGTACGAGTATATAGAAATAAAGATTTACAAAAAGTGTGCGCCTCGGGACGCCCGACAGAAGTGATAACTTAAACTATAGTCTAGCGCTGTGGGTTGGAGTGAGAGAGGATGCGTGAGAGAAAGGGAAGTCTGACAGACTGGCGCCGTAACGCGTTACGTAACAAATCGGTTCACCCTCCCATTAAAAGTTAATCCCGTTTTATTATTAGAGTTAGACATTACTACACATTTTTCTATCTCTAGTTAATATTATAGTCATACATTTTGAAAACTTTAACTAGGTACTGGTACACCACTAAGAAACTGAGGATCAGGTAATTGAGTCTGTTTTCAACCTACTTCTTTAAGTTTTCAAACTACGTGCTATTTTGAACCTACTTCCAAAAATTAACGAGGTTCTGCATTTGGCTGTTTTTAAATATGTTGTGTTACTTACCTCACCACTGTCGACCTAGTTAACCGATACTGACGATTCTTTTATTTGAAATTTGGCACTTATCATTTGGACCCATTAATATTGATCAAGATCTGTAGCCCGAGCACGAACATTTGCTAAAGTGTAACGTTATCGTATCGTTGACGTATACAGAACAAACTATGAGTTATCTGCGGCACAGATGTACTAGATAAATGACAGTTTGTACTGAATACGTGAACGATACGATTACGTTACACAATCGCAAAGTTTCGTGCTCGGGCCACTGACCAGTAAGTATTTTTATTGATAATCATTTATCATTAAAATTGGGTGTAATAGATTGGAAACATTTTGCTAAAAAAGTTTTTATATTGTATTAATTTGTAATTTATACTAGTATTTATAAAGCTGAAGAGTTTGTTTGATTGAACGCTAATCTCAGGGACTAATGGTTCAAATTAAAAAAATATGGAAGCGACTTCTTAGGCTTTTGCGATTCTTATACACTGAAATTAAACAACGGGTAACCCGTGACCGTATTCTCTGAAGTGTCCGAAACGTCGGGATGAAATATTATAAAATTATACGCGATTTCATCCGTTTAAAGTTGTTAAATTTCAAATATGTTAGTGTTGATAGCCCACTTATCGAGGAAGCATATAGGCTATAATATAACATCACGTATAACATATGCGAGCCGCTTGCTGGTCAGCTAGTTATATAGTATAAAAGAAGTTCTTAAATTTAACACGTACCTGTTAGCTATTATACACAGCATATACGCACTACTTTAATGTATAAATGACTGAAACTGACGAGCCAATTTAACACGTACCTGTTAGCTATTATACACAGCATATACGCACTACTCTTTAATGTATAAATGACTGAAACTGACGAGCCAATTTAACACGTACCTGTTAGCTATTATACACAGCATATACGCACTACTCTTTAATGTATAAATGACTGAAACTGACGAGCCAATTTAACACGTACCTGTTAGCTATTATACACAGCATATACGCACTACCTTAATGTATAAATGACTGAAACTGACGAGCCAATTTAACACGTACCTGTTAGCTATTATACACAGCATATACGCACTACTCTTTAATGTATAAATGACTGAAACTGACGAGCCAATTTAACACGTACCTGTTAGCTATTATACACAGCATATACGCACTACTCTTTAATGTATAAATGACTGAAACTAACGAGCCAATTTAACACGTACCTGTTAGCTATTATACACAGCATATACGCACTACTCTTTAATGTATAAATGACTGAAACTGACGAGCCAATTTAACACGTACCCGTTAGCTATTATACACAGCATATACGCACTACTTTAATGTATAAATGACTGAAACTGACGAGCCAATTTAACACGTACCTGTTAGCTATTATACACAGCATATACGCACTACTCTTTAATGTATAAATGACTGAAACTGACGAGCCAACCCTAAGGTTTGCCTTGCCATCAGATATGGTAGCTTGCAACACATGCCTAAAGACAAATAGAGCTAAACCCTTTAGAAAAATGTGGGAAATTAAATGACGTCATGCTTTAACATCCGCGAATCGTCCTTCGGTTTTTGCGAAAGTTAGTCATTACTAAATTTGTCAGATAATCTCTTCTGTTTGATAGCAAATATTTTGCGCTCTACACAGAGTTTACTTGATCGGAGGCATGATAGCATGTTTGAGACCATTTTCCGTGTACAATTACTCATTATTTGTAGTAATTAGGATCAAAGCTTAGCGGAAGTATCTCGTATGTCACCTCGGTGTAAGTATGTTAGGAATGTGAGTAGTGATTACATACAAGTGTGAACAAATATATGATAAACTTGATGACTGGGAAATGCCTACAACCAGTAATATTGTACGCTAAAGTCTGTGTAACATGTACAATTAGAATTTTTTTTAAACCGACTTCCATTCTATTCAGTTATTGGAGTGTAACTCAAAAACTACTGGACCGAATTTGATGAAATTTAAATGGGAACACACGAGAAACACCAGCTTAAAAAGGAAAAAAATAATTTTGATATTCTGTTCACCCAGTCGAAAGTTATGAGGTAACAAACATAAAAAAAAACAGTCGAATTTTAGTACCTCCTCCTTTTTGGAAGTCGGTAGAAAAGAGAACCGTCGGGGCCTTACGATGAACGAACATTCACATTTACAAATCTGAAATATACATATGGCAGCCCAATCCAGCCATGCGATTCTCTAAGAGCAAACATCGTTGCATCTTTGACAACTTCCGTGAAACAAATGAAGAGATGACAAGAACCGTAGGAAAAACAACCTTAATATGTACAAGGGCGATATCTCATAAGTCAATATATATATCATTTATATGTCAATATATATATATATATATATAGTCAAATACATGCTCACCGATGTATTTGACATCGGTGAGCACGTCGACGAATTATTACAGAATCGCACGGCTGCTATTATCTGTCCGTCACGCAACTGTCAAGTGTGAACTTCGACTGAATAAAACTGTAAAACAGTAAACTAGCAGCACTTTTATTGAGCTGTTTTATTTCCTAGCATTAAAACAGTAAACAGTAAATAAACATACGGGCGACTTCAATTCCTAGGACGCTTCTTTGAAAACAAGCGGATTAACTCTGATAATGGTTTCGATCATACATGATAATGGTAATATAAATATTCTATGTAAATGTAAGTATATGCAGCGTTCACAAAGACTTTATTTGTCTTTTTTTTTCACTATATTTGTCGGTACATTGCACAAAGCAAAGACATGCCACTTATAAAACTTTTTCATTAGTGGTTGTGTTGTGACTCATATTGAATTGAGTACATTGTTCTGAACTGTCTGATTTTATAAGTTTCAAAAACTAAAACTAACCTGCTTTTTCAGCATTAGATGCCATCACCCGAAACGTGCCAAACAGTAGCACCAGCAGCTTCTGCGTGCAGACAGGGAGTGTCATCAGTAATCTGTTAACAAAAGTAAACACCATAGAAACAGATCTTAGTTTTTTTATAGTCTACACGACATTGCGGGATTCAAAGCAGACCGATACGATGCCGAATAAAACTAAAGGAAAGTCTAACCAGAAATGGTTAAGCTGACCTTGATCAGATCAACATCTTTTAATTTTACTCTTTAACCAAGGCGAGGAGACCAAGTCGTTTACCTGATGGTAACTCAGACCTGCTCATGATAGTTGCGGTAGACACACACAAGCGAGTCGATAGCCCTGCTGAAAAAACCTCAGAGGCAGGCAAAGACAGTCGGAAAAATAAGAGAGTACCGAACAGTCTCCTTCGAAGCGGCTTGCGTGCTGGTGGGATCTCCTCCCTGGGATCTAGAGGCGGAGATCAATGCGGCCATTTTTGAATGGCGCACAGATCTCATCCTGCGAAGTGAAAACCCGGCAGCGCGGGAGGTAGATGCTTGCAAGCTTCTATAATATACTCGTAGTTTAAGCCTGTACCAAAAAGTACGTTGTTCTCGTCAACCGGAGACATGCGTTCTTAACATGTGGTTTCTATAAGTATTATAAAGTAAAATTTCTTAAAACATTTAGTAGGATAAACTGTGGTCAATAAAAGTGGTCAAAGACTAACAGCAGGATTGTAAAATACTATTGTATTTTAGAATCCTGCTGTTAGTCTTTATTAAAGGCCAGTGTAGCAAATAAGTAGCAGTATCAAACATCTAATTTGTCCTTCTAGCTTAAACTCAAGTGATTGGACGCATAAACTTTCAGACAGCATATCTGATACACTTGAGCTTAAATCCCCATTATCCCTATACCATATATTATATTGCCATGAAAATTGTGATTTTCAAACCAGCACTTCTACTATCTCTTTGCATAGATTAGGTCGCTACTCCTGCTTGACCTATCTTCCAAAAATATTTGCTTTTCATTCGTTTTATTTGCATTATTTTATAGAGAAGAGTTCCTGGAACATTTCTGTCATCTTTTTGTAATTTAAAACTACTTAGTCGAACTGCGCCGACTATGATTTACGGTGTCTGTAATAAATACACGCGCCAACCTACGTACTAAAAACGCAACTATGTAGGTGGAACCCGGCATTTATTTGAAACCAAGCCCTGCATAGGTAGAAGTAAATGTTGTATTTGAAACATTAATGATTGTTGAATGAAGTTTTATTTATAATATATACATACAATAAAAGTGTAACTGAGCCAAAGCAGTGCATCGTGGTGCACTATATCTATATGGAGGCCATTTATTTTTACAATTTCCAACCAACTTTCAAATAAGACAAGATTGTCGATTCGTCTGTATTTTTGTTTTTGGTTTTATCTATGTTATATCTCGTATCTTTTCATATAGTGAACCAATTTTGATTGTCCTATTTTTATTTGAAAGGTGGTGATTCCCGTGTGGTCCCTTTTAAATTGGCCAAGATCTGAACAGTAATTTATTGTAATAATTATCAACGTCGGGTAGAATAAAATAGAAAACGGTTTAAATTTTTTGTTAAAAAAGTAGTATAATATTGTTTAACATAGTCCCATAAAACAAAATAGTCCCATAAATGAAAAAGGATTCCTCCGGAATATAGGAGGACAGTTAACATTTCGAAGTAAATTATTATATAAAAAGGAAAATCATTCGTTTTTAACACAAATTCATTGGGCAAAGCCAATTGATGAAGTTGAAGAGAGAAGACGGCAGTGTAGCGTAGAGCCAACGCAGAAGTATTGAGGGAGGTCGAGAGGTTCTATGGACAGCTGTACACCTCAATCACTAAACCTGTTAGCAGCTCGGCCAAAGACCCAAGAACCAAGCTGACCCTTATTACCATATGAGAGTATGAGATTAGGATGGCATTTTGAAAACGGGTGGAACACCAGTACTTAAAGTCCTTCAGAAACTCTTTAACACCGTCTTACTCGAAGGAGCAACGCTAGGAACAATGGTGTAGTGTTGTGATTCTTCAAAAAAGGTGACAACACCTTGTTGAAGAATTACAGTACCATCTCGATTGTGAGCTGTTTATGAGGCAAGTACTCGGCATCAATATTAACGGCGAGTACATAACTCAATCTTAGATTTGCCGAAGATATTGTAGTCATGGAAGAATTGATGGAAGATCTTACCACGATGCTCGAAGGCCTCAATCGAGTTTCCCAAAGGGTAAGCCTTCAGATAAACATGGATAAGACAAAGATTATGTCTCATGTCCATGTGCCTACCTCAGTTCTCGAAGTTGTTGACGAATATAAAACTACCTAGGATAGACAGTCCAGCTAGGCAGGTCCAACTTCAAGAAAGAGGTCAATCGTCAAATCCAACTCGGCTGGGCAGCGTTCCGGCAACTTCGCAAGGTCTTCTCGTCCAAAATACCTCAATGCCTAAAGACTAAAGTCTTTTACCAGTGATGACATATGGCACTGAAACGTGGTCTCTTACTATGGGCCTCACAGGAAAGCTCAAAGTCGAACAACGAGCTACGGAGAGGCCTATGCTCAGGGTTTCTCCACGTGATCGAATCAGAATTAATGAGGAGATCCGTAGACGAGCTAAAGTCACCGACATAACCCAGAAGATAAGCCGCAGAACAGATTGCCAATAGAGCCGGAAGGTTCAGCATCAGTTTTGCCTTGAAAGAATGTCGATCGACCATCTAAACACATTTACCCTTCACACCACATCATACTTACATTATTAATGCGAATGTTTGTGGGTGCGTGAGTAGGTGACTGAATATGTAGGTTATTGTTACATCTTCACGCTTATATGGCTGAACAGATTTGGATGAAATTTTAAATTGGAATGAAGATTGCTTATATGTAGAAATGTGTGATTTCTCTAATAACAACACCACATCCTCATCATTCATCATCATTACCACCGGAAGACGTCCACTGCTGAACATATGCCTCCCCCATAGAACGAAATACAAAAATTATACAAAGAAATACGATAATATTGTCAACAAAACATTACACAACAAATAGTCTACTTTGTATGATTGAACAGCTACTTCTTGAATGGTGGTGATAACGTTCAAAGCCGCGGGCAATAGCTAGTGTTTAACCACACACGTTACATTTGCTGGAAAAGTAGGTTGATTTCTGCGAAATCTGTTGTATTATTGGACAAATATGAATCGCGATTCAACGGGTATTAGAGTGATGGTAGTAAATACCTACATATTAGATGGTAGTAAATGCCTACAAAAACAAGGCAAACTCAGTTTATATCAATGTTACATTACTAATTATTACAGGTTCTACAGCATTGCAAATGTCTTATCAGTGTAACCCAATTTGAACAGGAAAATTTACATAATGTGGAGAGTTCATCGACCCTGTAATGTCGAACACTGAAGTAACACCTGCTAGTAAAATTACGCTGGATTTGAGCGTTACGCCGCGTCGGTCGTAACTGTAGTAATTATTGCGTGATTCCTGATATTTCAATGAGGGCTTGCAACGCAAACTACGGAGCCGGAAAGTTCTCGAGTGGACCACGGATCGGGAAGGCGTTGGTCATCCACCGGCAAGGTGGAAAGACGACCTGACGAAGATAGCAGAACGACTAGATGCAGCCGCTTCCATCCGGTCTTTTTGAATATTTATGGGGGAGGCATATGTGCAGCGAACGACCTACAGCTGAGGTGATGGTGATCATGATGATGAATGCAAACTATAATTAAGTTTATTTTTAGAAAAACAAACCGATTTCTAGACTATACCTATATGTACAAACTTTAACGAAAAAGTTGAACATACACTTCATACGTATTAGGTATCTAATAGGTATATTATTCTCTTTGGTCATTCAAACTTTTGCTGATGAGAACCAAAAACTGAATCGGCATATGTGTCACAAAATTTGTCCTATTTAGACATTTATACTACTTATTATATCTATGAGCTGTGTATATATATTTATATTGTTGATTTTTTTCAAGAAGCGCTCATTTAATTTCGATAAAATTCCTCTGTAGTATGAACTATCAAAAAGAAGACATCGTCAAAATCAATGTATAAAGTCATTCTACATACAAAAAAAACTCCTCCCTTTTCGAAATCTTAGTCAATCTCTCTAAGGTTCAACACGTTTCACAGGCTGCCGATAATAGCATAGTGGGATTAGATGCACACGAACAAATAATAACACTTATAGGTAGTTACTAGTGTAAATGGCAGATGTTGAATGACAAATGCTGGTATTGGGCTCCTAGATCGCAGTGATAGGAACGAGCGTAGGTTTAGCTGTATAACGTACTGTATAATAACAAAATGTACAGACATCAACAAGTTATTTCACACTTTTCAGTGTTGAAGTAAAGAGACGACAAAGTCGTTTGCCTGTGATCATAAAAATCACGCTTGCTTTTGTGTTGCAGTGTGCCCCAGATCTGAATTATGCAAAGTAATGCGCGACACTTTTCTGATCTCTTTATCCCAAGCATTGCTGTTTAGTCCTTTGTTGATCAAGGTATATTTTACTTAATTTGTCAAAGACTGTCAAAAATACTCGTAAGTCCGTTATTAAGGCACTGTCCTGTCAATGTCGCGTTATAATAAAGTGATGGATACATTCGTTATATAGACAAATTGGTATTAACTCTACTGTATTCAGATTCTTGGTTCATGACTTAATGTACGTGTTGGCATAAGCTTATGTACTGACAGCTTACGCCAACACATTGAAAAAAAAAAAAAAACCTCCTTATGCGATTGACGAAGAAAACACATAAACATTTTTTATTTTGTACACTTTACCAAATATTACACTCACCACTATTACACGTTAAAACTCGAACAAACACAGATCTACGAAAGATGAACGAAATCCATGTTGGCAATAGTTAGATTTTTTCATCCATCCCTGTTATTACTATACGGTAATTTCAGTGCCCTTGAGCCGCTGTAGCAACCCTGGTGTATCTATACAAGTAGATGAACGCCTGCAGAAATTTTACTGTGTAGTATTTTTTTTTTCTATTCTGGCTGTTTATATTTTGCACACCACCGTCCACAATTTTATAATTTTGCCTTGTCCATCCAAAGGTTGTCTGTAAGAGATTGCATTAGCGATAAGACCGCCGATTGTGTAAAACACTTTTATTTGACATAGTCCTTACTAGAAATTTATTTTTATTTGGATATACAATAAACAGTAATTGTATTGTATTACGTCAAAACTCGAACAAACACAATTCTACGAAAGAAAAACAAAATTCATGTTGGCCATAGTTGGGTCAACATGTAGGGGCATTCGCTAAAGGGGGAGGTGATGACAACTATATTTTATTATTCAAAGTAGTTATTGCTATCGGTGCTTTATGGTGAACCATGACGAACATAGATAAGTAATAGCACGGGTCCTGAGTGATATTCAATGCGTTTGTGCCCCTTTTTTGTGTTTCCATAATATACGGTTATATTTAATGCCTTTTACCTATGCGGGTTTCCTTTGTTTTCTATACCGACTAGTTTGCCCGCGCAACAAAACTGCAAGGATTTTTGAGGTCCAAAGTGTCGGCGCAACAATTGTTGCAAGTAAGTGTCACGCTCGTTTTTCTTTTGTTTATTTTTTAAAGTCATCCCAATGTTTAACCATAGAGTTTAATTCTTTAGCGTAATATATTTTCTTTCTATGGCAACACTACACACGGACATGTTCTATCTGTGAACTTTAAAAAAAATATATAATCAATGTTTATATTTTCATCTGTGTTTTGGCGGCGAGGTTATGTTTTGTGCTATAGTTTTTAGTGAATTAATCGGGTTAAACTCATGATTTTGATACAAATTAAACATGAATATGATCGTGAATGTGTAAGGAATACTGTAAATATGTGATTTAGGTTCTGACATCAAAATTTTACTATATAAATTTGTCACGAACCGACAACACTCGGTAAGCTAATTTCTCATTGTTATGATTGGTTATAATTTGCTTTATTTTGAATAGATTATACTGTTACATTGTAAAATATCACAGAAATAATGTTGTCAAGTAATTACACCCACTCAGAATATGATAAATACGCCATATCATGTCAGGATCGATAAAAAATCGAAGTCACGTGACAGTTAAATTCGCTTGTACTAAAAATTCAAAATTTGTAATTTTTTTTAAATATTTCTGATATATAATTATTCTTTGAAACCTAGTTTGGTTTGTAGGATTTCTAATAAGAATTCCAATAAAATAAAAAAACCAACAAGAAAATTTATATTTCATACAAAAAAAAAATTTTGGAAATCACCATGTATAAGTCTAGAAAATGGGCCCCCAAGTTGAAAAAAAAATCATTATTGGCCGAAATTTCAAAGTAGCTCTTATTTTTTATGTAATTATTAATAACCTAAGCATATGTTACTAGGTAAAAATAATATTTCTGTTCTAGACATTCAAAATATTTATAAATATCAAATCAAATTCCTGTCTTGGGAAGCATTATTTATTGATAAAACTTAATTTTTGTGGTCAGATTGCAAGTTTTTTTTATGATATTATTTCTTCTACGAATTCAAATATTTGAATGTAATTAGATAGATATGTGTATTTACTATTTAATTACCGCAAAAAACCTATAGGTATTAATGTAAAATTTTTAAATTACAATTTTTTTCCACATCAATTCTGATTTTTTCGGCTACGTCAAGTTTGTCCTCGTGTAACATAACATTTTACTAATACATTTGACATGAATGTTTATTTATCAGATTCCTTGGTTATTCAACTATCTCTGACAAAAATTTCGTCTCTTAACTCGCTATAGGTATGGCACAAGAGCCATTTATTCCCAACTCGGCGCAAACTTTTGACGCGGGCGCAGGTCGTAACACTCGGGAGCAATCACGAGGGCGCCACAGGGCTCCTTAGGCAAGCTAGTCGATACGGGCCATTGTCATAATTGTTGACTTGTGCATTTTTTACTTCCCCGATTATATACTACGAAAGTTTTTGACCCGTCCCGTGTCTAGTGTTTTTCGGTTTATTTCCGAGCTACGCATGAAAGTTCAAATAAAAAATACTACTATTGAATAGTTTGACCAATTAAAAGCAAGTGTATACCGGTTCTTATACCGGTATACACTCCGTATTGGATCTGATAAAATTATTTACAAACTCGAGGTCTAAAAATGTGTATACAATTTGTGTATGTGCGACATGGCTTAGCACTTTTTTAAACGTACACAATCATGGTGTACGCGTGACACGCGATGGGTTAAAAATGACTGCAAAAAACAGTAACAGCAGCAAAATGTATTAGGCGATTTCCGTACTTTTGACATTACCCCATTCGCGAAGAGAATAGGTCGCGGTTTTAATGTATGTCAGAGGAACTCGAGTGGTGCTTCGACACTAGATTTCAGTCTTCAGTGAGAAACCGAGCTCGCCGGCGAGTAGGAGGCAAAAATTACATCTTAGTAAGATTCTCTCCAAATAGTCATAAAGTTAAAATTCATAGGCCCCATGTTCCTTATGTTACATTCGGGTACCGGGGCGTTTTTCTCCGACTCCAAAATCTTTCTTGGCGAACGGCCCAAGCCAAGGTTCGTAACTTATTGGTGCCATTGCCACATCACCTACTCCTCTCATTGCGGCGAAGCGTCTTCAACGCTTGCGCCTTCTGCGCCCGAGTGCCATATGCACTCGCTCCCATCCGGTGACGCTGTAAATTCTGGTAGATGCAAACTGCGTTTATATTTTAGACCGATCGAAAAATAAAAGATATTGGTCTCTATACCAGGGCCCCTATTCTCTTAGCTATTAGCTTATTTAGAACTGTGTTATCACAACTCAATTGCGTCGATTTCGATCGCGTTCAAATCTAAATAGCGAGCAGACTACGCAAAACTGTCAAAAACGTCAATTTTCAATAGCTAAGAGAATAGGGGCCCACGCTTACCGGTAGCTGGACTGGAACCGCACGGTGGGAATCCCAGACTCTTCCCTCTGAAGTCTGTATCTCAACAATGGGACCGTGACGGGCTAATTATTAAGAACTACGAATTTAATAAGAAACTTTCAATCTTTCGTGTTAAGCACAGCAGTTTATAAGTTGAGTGATGCATGTTATACTACTTCACAATGAAAGGGCAAAAACTAATATAAGGATTTAAATGAGATTTAGAATGGCATTAGCTATAATAATAATGGCATTATGAAATACGTTTAACCCTTTGTGTCCCGGAGACGTAAATATACGTCAGTTTCATTCATAAATCTTTTGATTTAATTATTACGGTATAGGAAGGATTAATACGCAATTTAGCCCTGTTATAATATTTATAAACGCTCCATGTAATTTTGCAAGAATCCTAATTGTATGGTCATGTATGACTAACATTTTTAACGAGGACAGACTGGCATTCACAACGACGAAGATTTGTTATTATATAATATACAGGGTGGTTTTTTTGAGAAGGACGGTCATGGCCAAGTCTGGAACTACGAGAATTAGAGAAAAATCGTGAAAAGAGACAGGCCCTCGATTTATAAGAACACAATAACTGCATATTAAGTGGGTGTTTTTTAAATCTTTTAGTTTTGACGGAAATCGACCCGATTGAGTTTTAAAAAAAATTAAACTGTATTATTGAATTAATGTATTCTGTTGCTGATAAAGATCAATCTTTGCAAAGAATATCTTTTCGTTTTATATTTAAATTTTACCTAACTAATAAGTTGTTTTCAAAATGGTTTCAATTGACTCCAATGCATAAGTTTATACGTCTCTCTAAAGACTTTACTGCATTTGATACCATGACAGGATTTATCCTCGATAAAATATCAAGCACTTAGTAAGCTCTCAAACATTTCCTGATGAGCTTTGTAAAGTTTGTTTCTTTCCATATATCCCCAAAATATTAGTTTATAAAAAATCATACGGGTCGATTTCCGTCAAAAGGAACATTTTATTTTTCAAATTCAAATGTAAAATTTATTAGCAAAAATTCATGACTAAAAAATAAAGCATTTTAGAAACATAAGGCATCATCAATAATTAAAATATCAATATTCATATAAAATGATAAGCCTCAGAACCCTTTGCTAAACTAAGAAGCCTGTGTTATAGGGTTCTGTGCTCCCCGAACAATATAATGACAAATATTTAAACAAACTAAATATGCTAATATAAAAGTAATTGTTTTCTTTTAAATCGAGGGCATGTCACCTTTCACGATTTTTATCTAACTCTCGTGGTTCCGGACTTGACCATGACCGCCCTTCTCAAAAATCCAACCTGTATATGTACGTCTCTGAGACTATAGATAACTCAATTATTATTGTCGATTTGTCAAGCTTTTTTGTCTTATACAAACAACTAAACAGAACAGCAACGACAAATGAGCGCATGGGCGGGCGTATTCACGCTCCAATGCCCACAGCTAACGCGTTCAATGCGATGCCCTATTATACAATACGTTGGCTTCGTCTCGTATTGTGTACAGTAAGTAGTGTGTTATGCTCATGTGTACAGTACACGACCTCTGTACAGGGCTCGTGTTCTAAACTGTACATAATTATACTACGAGTATGGTACTGTCTTATTAATGTAATGTATTGTGTATTTATCATCAGTTTCCCCTACATTAAAAGGAACTAGGTATATTTTTTCTACCGACTTCCAAAAAAAGGAAGAGGTACTATAATTCGACTGTATTTTTTTATGTTTGTTACCTCATGACTTACGATAGGGTGAACCGATTCTCAATTTTTTTTTGTTTGAAAGCTGGTGCTTCCCGTTTAAAACTCATAAAATTCGGTCTAGTAGTTTTTGAGTTACACTCCAACAACTGATTTTTACCAAAGTAATAGAATGGAAGTCGGTATTAAATTTTTCAAATTGCACTTGTTAAATATTACCTATTTTATTTATTTTTTAAATCACCATTCTGGATTTAGGTATAACTAAAAAACACTATGTTCTAAGAGAGAGGTAAATATGTCCGCTTTACCGGAAATCTAAAGAGGACCAATTATGAAACTACCATAACCTAGGGCCCTTAGCTGCTGACTCACGTCGCTCGTCTATATTTTGGTTTATAAGTGTAAACACGACCATCTTCACGACATCATCACTTATATATATAAATACTCGTATATAGAGGCTGGTATACTAACTTTTGATTAATGTGGTAAGTAAAAGGTAGTAATTGTTTTAAGATTGGTGATGGTTTAATTAAAGTGTTGGCTTCTGTTTTAGCTGGCTACTTGGCTCGCGCCGTCCCTCCTTTAGAATCCTAGTTGGTAGTATACTCACTGTTAAAGAGTGGTATAATAATAAAGACCCCTGCTGTCATCCTAATGTGCAGCAACATTCCAATACACATCGTCGAGAGTCATAGCATGCTACTGTATTTTTTTCCTCAGTCGCACTTTACGGTCATCGAATGATCCTGAATTCTTACGCCTGAATCTGCACGGCTATTTTTTAAACGCTATGTATGTAATTTATCTATACTAATATTATAAAGAGGAAAGATTTGTATGTATGTATGTATGTTTGTAACGAATTGGCTCAAAAAGTACAGGACTGATTTCAAAAATTCTTTCACCAGTGGGAAGGTACATTCTCCCTGAGTAACATAGGCTATATACGATTCATCATCATCATCACTCATCACTCATCACCGCGCGGGTGAAACCGCAGAGAGCAGCTAGCGTTGAATAAAACATTAGCTTCTGTCGAAACTCTGGAAATAACACTGTACCAGAATCTTGATATTTTAATTATTAAAAAACTGATTACTTTATTTACAATGATTACTTTAATGACTCGAAACTATAGCCATGAAATTACAGCATCTAAAAAGCATACAATTACAATGGTAAAGGCCAGACGAGAAATAGTCACGGTTCACGAAACGTTACAAACAAACAAGACGCCCTCAAAAACAGAGACGAAATTTGCCTTCACAAAACCGACTGTCGAAACAATGACGAATTCGTGGCATCATTTTAATAACCCACAATTTGTATATCGCACAATTTCACCGTTACCATGCGCATGCGCATCCCGCATCAAAATTCCGGGCGTATCTATAAACAACCATTGTTACAATACGTAGCATAATACAGCGGTATTGTGAAAGTACATTACTGCGAGGGAACAATGACAATGGCAATGTGATATTCAGTCTTCCCATCGGACATTGAATGTAATGATTTAACAGATTGATGACTGCTAAAGGTTGATGTCCCAGGGAATTGGTAGCGTGAACTTTAACTTCACCAACCAAAGATTACTTAAAATATATACAGGGTATCCCGAAACTCAAAAATAACCTGGTACCGGGCGAGAGGCCAAGGTTTACCAGTTATAAAAAAAATAAGAAATATATAAGAATCCACCAACCAAAAATTAATACCTGATCTAAGATACAATCGCACATACAGTTATTGAACGAAATGGTTAAGGAGGATGGTAGCTCCCTTGCGCTGAATTCATTCTTGTCCATTGGATGATTTAGCAGATTGATGGCAGGTAAAGGTTGATGACCCTGTGACAATTTTTGGTAGCTTAGCATCAATGCGCTGAAATCATTCATGTTTATTGAATGTAATGATTTGGCAGATTGATGGCAGCTAAAAGTTGATGTCCAAGTGTCAATTTTGTAGCGTGACTTCAATTTCAACGACCAATGGTTTCACCAAAAGGATTTGTACTACTTATAGTGTGAACTAAGAATCATGGCAATGTGATAATAAGTGTTCCCATCGGGAATGTGGTTGAAGAGTGTTATGATTCAGCGGAGATATGTCAGTAAAGGGTTCATTTGCATTGAATGTAATGATTTAGCAGATCGATGGCAATTTAGGTTTTTGTCTTAGCCCAGCGACATTTTATCAATTATTGTCACTTAAACGTCATCTAAAAGTTTTACCAAAAGTATTATATCTCGAATTGTTAAGTTAGAGTGAAATATAATTAAATTTTTGTCTATCGCCATTGTTAGGGTTTTCCGAATCCGACCCGGTTCCATCATCGACAAACTTTAATAGATCTAAGCCTCCTAACCAGTGTGTTGAGTGTGAAGTGTTTGTTTGAGAGTATTTATGTAAGAGAATTTCCGGTGGAAACAATGAATCAATTCTAATTATATTAATATAAACTAATATAAAACTATGCTATCCCTTATTCATAGATAGCCTTAATATCCCGTCGCGTGTCACGCGTACACCATGTTGTAAATGTTTAAAAAAGCGCTATGCCATGTCGCGCATACTCAAAGTGTATACACATTTTTAGACCTCGAGTTTGTAACTAATTTCATTAGATCCAATACACTCCACCGGTTTTAACTTGCTTTGAGTTGGTCAAACTATTCAACAATAGCATTTTTTATTTGAACTTTTATGCGTAGTTCGGAAAATAAGCCGAAACAACAAGACACTGGACGGGCTACGTCCATATCTATAGTGCAAGCTAGGAAAGCGAGCCAAACTGGCTGCTTTAACGACGTTTGCTGGTTTAACATTTTGAATTAATTATTAAAAATATAGCAAAATAACCTTTACTATCGTTGAAGCAAGTCGCGTATTAAAATAAATGAGAATCTCCTCCTTTTTGATATTGGTTGAAAATAAATTAATTCATCACTAAAAAAACATCTACTTGAAACTTAAACTTGCTATTTGTGGCATGTAATTTGGTTTTATAGCTATTGTAAAAACAAGAAAATACACATCACGCTAAACTATAAATTCGAAAGTCTATAACATGACTGAATGTATGAATAGTTGCATTCACTCACTATGTGTGTATGTTTGTTACTTCTTCACGCTTTTAAACGCCTTAACGGAATTGGACGATATTCAGAATGAAAACAGCTTGTATCCGAGAATAATACATAGTCTTTTGGTTCATTCCGATTATATAGTAGCTAGTAAAAATATAATCTAACCCATTCCAAACTAACATAAGATGAATCCAGACTACAAGACGAGTAGGATAATGATATAACTACACATGACACACTATCAATTACATTGCATGATTTGGTGCTGATGATGAATCACCAGAATTACAATGTAAGATAAACTCACTTTGAAAATAATTTAATACAAAGAAAAAATCAAGTGTGTCAGTCAAATCAAAGGAGACCCTTTTAAGGTTTCGTTTGTGACAAGGCCACATTTGACGAATGAAGCTTCGGTAAACTTGTTCGTTAAAGCGTTAGCGATGCTGGAACGAGTAGCTCGGTACCCATACATTATTATTCTTCATGAAGCTCTTGCATCGCTTGCAATAGCATATGTGCAAACGCACAAGTGATGTAGGAACCCGATTCAGAACTTTTTCATCCGACGCACGTTCTACTTCCGTCCCAGGAAATGTTAATTTAATTTATCTCTATTATTGCAAGGTTTGGTTTTCGATTAGCAGCGCTTTAGTGTTTTAAAAATAACATTTTTAGAAGTGTCCGGCCGAAAGTGGTTTTTCAGCCGAAACCGAACTTTTAGCATTGCTCTCTGTTACGGCCGAAACCGAAACTTAGTTAAAATTACGAGTATTTACTGTTTTTAACATTTACTTACTGTCTATATATACACACTATTTAACTGTCTATTCTATACATACACTTACTTTTGGAAAAAACTTAAAAAAAGACTCCAAAAATCACGACCACTCGAGTTTCAGCCGAAAGTTCCGGCTATATTGTGGCTGAAACCGAGACTAAAGCCGAAACTAGATTTTTTGCGAAATTTCAGTCTACGAGTATAAATAATTTTTAGGGTTAGGTTAGGTAGGTTATTAAGTGTTTAATATAGAACATCAATCAATTCTCAAAAGTCAGTTATACGACACAACTTAAAGTTGGCTGTTACCGTACAGGACGCCAATTCTACTATTTCACAACATTCAATAATCTATCTAGCTGCAAATGCAGTTCGACTCCAGTTGTTGTACGGTTGTTTCTTGAAGATGCAAACAAACTGTCGCTTATCTAGGGCAACTGTAACACAGATAACTCATAATTTATACGCCGTGCTAGACGCGTGACGCTTACGATACGAATACTTTTTCGCAATTTGTTTGTGCAACGGCCTCTAGGACTGTCACCTGTAATTTACGTAGATACTAATATTGTGTACGTAACGTGCACGCTCGTGCGCTTTGACACCACCTATAATGGAAGATAATTTGCTTGCAAATACATGTAAATGAACCTGTGTGGCGTTTACATTACTGTACCGACTCACCTAGCCGTGCGCCCGTTTTGTTGAACAATTCAGCTATTGTTTGGTGGGCTGATATTATTTGAATTAAAATTCATTCTAAATGTTTTGGGGTGGTCAAGGAAGTACCTCAATTTACCTCTACGAAGAATTAATGTCAGGAAGCATAACTCAGAACAAATTCCACACAAAAAGCGGTCCTTCAAACCAAAACGACGTATGATTCCAAATACGAATTACTTTCGAGGTTACAAATGGACACGTTCGGTGATTGGTTTAAATTTCAGAAGGAAAGCAGGGATTGGTTCACGCGCGTGCTGCAACGTCTACTATGACAGCTGAGTCATAGCGGCGTGAACGATGTTATTGATTTAGCACGACTTTTATTGGGTCATTTTTTTTAAGGCAGTTACTTTTCCTGATATTATTTCTTCGTAGATTTACCTGTATGATTTTTTGTATGTTTGTTAGGTAAGTGATTACTCCGGCCGTTATGCATTGTTTTTATGACTCCTTTTTGTTTGGTAACGGGTACTTCAGAGGTTTTCTCATATAATTTTGATCTAAATTCAAAAGGTTCGATATCGAGCACGAATTTAGAAGGGGGGGAATGTGGGAGGGGAACCTCCTCCCACTTGCGCCAGATGATGTATACTTTTTAGGTAACCGTTTTATTTCCATTTTATAGATTACCAGTGTACTCAAATTCATGCTAACCCATTTATCAAAATCGGGTCTTAAAAGATTGAGTATCACTAGGATGAAAGTTAATTTCATATGTTTATTATTCTAGTAAATATTAAGTGGTTAGGTGTGTAAAAAAATTAAGAGCTATAGGATTCAGAGAGAAAAAGCCACCATTTGATGCCATTGGTAAAAACGGTGGAACGCAGTGGTCAATGAAACGGACGTGCACGTGTGGTTATAATGAAAAATTGACGTTCATAAGTGCGTCTTTGATGCCTAAATTGAATAAATAATTTTGACTTTGGCTTTACGTTACTTTACATGCTGGCCACAAAACTTTGTAAAATTGGTAGAGGTATGGGGATTGTAAAAGGGTATTTTCAATTTTGATATATAAGTATTGTGATAAAGGGTAAAAACTCGTACATTTCAATAGTGCCTTTTAGAGTTAGCAACGAGAGGCTCCAACTTGTGTCCACACAGACCGGAATCAATGATCCCGCTGCCGTTCAGCCTAATCCGTGTATGGATAGGTGACCTAACCAAAGGAAGCATCAATACTTCTGGGCAAGTATCACAGATTGCAGGCTGTCGAAAGAAGCCTTCCCAAATATCAACTCGAGGTACTCTAGAAACCTCTGCAATCTTAAACGAGATAAACTACGACGTATTGTGGGTCTTGTCACGGGACATTGTTCACTAAACAAACATCTGTTTATTTTAGGTGTTACAGACAGCCCCCTGTGCCGAGGGTGCACGGAGGCAGACGAAACGGCCGCGCACGTCATCGTGGAGTCCAACAGCGTGGCGTCACAACGGGCAGAGTACCTCGGAACACCGAGTACCGTTCAGGAGACCTGCAACCTATCAGCGAGCTGCTGGCCTTCGTTGAGGACATCGGGTGACTGGACTAACGCGCACCACCTGAGATCACGCACAAAGTGCCGCATTGAGACGGCATGGGTGCCAAATATAGCCAGCCTACCAAGTAGTGTCTTTTATTCTATTTCAGGGCCCTGCCCACTGCCACTTTAACTGGCTAATTTTCTGGGCTATGTTGGTGACTTTCATTCTTCTAAGGATCTCTTCATTTCTGATTCGATCACGTAGAGAATTACTAGTCGGTATAAGGTATGTAAAGTGAAGAGAAAATATTTACCTAGTCCTCGCATTCACTCCAATCTAACTGCGAAGTGATGTTCATTATATAATGATATTAATTATACATAAACTCATGAGAGTTGTATAAGTCTTAACACTTGGCGTCCCAGAAACGTAAATAAATGTCAGTTCCAATCATAAATCTTTTGTTTTCATTATTACGGTATAGGAAAGATTAATATGGACTAATAATATAAAAACCCCATATAATTGATTGTAATTCAATTTACCTGCGTATTTCATCAACTTGTTGCTCTTCTGGTAGTTCCACAGCTGCAAAGAGCTGCATCTCACCCTCTCTGCCAAACACTCCACCTGGTATTTTCCTACGACAATCAAAATATATATAATACTACGATAATGTATTGATAAAACCATTATACAAATTAATGAATTCATTTTCAATATTATTATTATTGTGTGTATTATACAAGATGCTTGGAATGTACTCCACTTCTGGCAAGTTGTCATTCTGCCACCCATAAAATGTAATATTAGTAGTAAACTAAGTAGAAACATTGTAAATATCCATATAAAAAGAATGGCTCTGAGTTTCTTGCCACTTCTTCTTGGTAGGCTCTAAATATTTTGGAATGCGATGGAAGAATCTTTAAAGTACATTATAACGAAATAATTGATGTTCATAAGTGCGTCTTTGATGCCTACACTGAATAAATGATTTTGACTTTGACTTTATTGAACATACTACTATAAGTAACTACTTAATGTATAATAAAGAACAAATAACAATAATAGCATTTTCACATTCATACCCCACACTAGGATTCCCTGTGATGCAGGAGGCATGGACACACACAATAACAAATCAGAGTATTCAAGACCCGAGAAACAGTCCAAATCCTTGTGTTTTAAGTAGAAAAAATTTCTACTCAAAACACAAGGAATTGCCCCAGCCCTGGATTGAACCTGGGTGACACTACGAAGACAGGGTTGCTTAAAGCTGAGCTCAGAATTTCATCAATCGCTGTTTTCAATATTTTTACATTATATCATACCAGTTACACCTCCCAACTCGAGTTGCGGATAAATGATTATTCCACAGGAACTAATTCAGGATAATAAAAAGCCTATGTGATATTTCAGGTCATCTACATGGTATACCTATATGTTGAACATTATTAAAAAATTACCGTAGTATAGTAGCTTTAATATTTAGGTAGTTATAGGTAGTCATGACTGTGATAACTATGGTACATGAATTTCTGTACAAAAAGATAGCTAATACTAGATTGCAATTTTAAAAGTATGTATAATATGTATTTTTGAAGTAGCACCCATATATTTGATGAAGAGACTGATAGAATACAGTTTTTCACAACATGCAAATGGAATCGAAGTGAACTTGGTGACAAACCAATTTGAAGTAATGTCAGAATATAAACCACTCGGCATCCTGTTTACGGATATAACAATATAGCTATGAATGAATCTGACAGATGCATAAGGGTTTTAAAACACCTTGTTGATTCTGGTGACATGGTACAATTTGCAGAAACATACATAATGGCCAATAAAACCATTTCTATATTTGCACTCACTAATTGCAGATGAAACACAAGTTCACAGAAATGTGGAGATTGATGGACACATGAGCATCATAATGTTGGATGTGTTCTATAATAATAAAAACTCAATAAACATCAACTTGTAAAAAACACCATAATCTCTAGAGGCCCAACCTGTCAAAATGATCTTTAATAGTCTGGCCAGTTATAAGATGAGTTTGACATGCCTAAATTAGATTAATCTAAATTGCCTACAATCATGATAATACTATGCCGGAAACAGATACTTTTAACATTATATGTTTTATTATCTCATTTAAAGATATCATATCACAACCATGTATCAAAATAAATACTATGAAAGCAATTTTGTTGACAAAACAAATATGGACTCTATTCTATATTTTGTGCAGGTAAAGTAACATAGGGTTGTACTATTGTTTACTTTGGAATTTTGACAGGGCCAGTAAACCTAGCCATGAGCAGAATTGTTAAAAAAATATTTAGCAATTTGTACCAAAGTTTGCTTGCCTACTAACCTACCCACCACCTACAACTACCTACCTGCTTACTAACTACTAATGTAGTTAGAAAGCCTGGGAGGATATTAACCCCTTGCATCCCAGAAATGTAAATATACTTCAGTTTCATTCATAAATCTTTTGTTTTAATTATCACGGTATAGGAAGGATTAATTACATAGTTATTTTACTTCAATACTATGGTCTTTTAGTACTATGAAATTGAACAACTTTATGTATATGTTAATAATATGTATACCTTTCTCACAGTATAAAAATAATTTTGGTGAATTGGGACTCCAGAGATGTGGAAAACATACAGCATCTAGATATTTTCTCTTTACTTTTACAGCACTATGTAGATAGATATACTCACCTAAGAAACTTTTTCAGCACACTTGCTATAGTATACACAGAGTAATTATCTACATTAACAAGCCGTCCAGTTTGCAAAAAGTGAATTAGTTTCTTCATAGCGCCTTGGTGGCCAGGTGCGCGAAAAACATCACGCCGGAGCGGTGCTTCCTTGTTCAGCTTCAAGATGAGCACCTGACAACGGACAAGCCTTTTTTATCGAAATGACAACAAAATTAAGGTGTCGAGAAGTTTAATACACTGATAACTGCTGTAACTTATAAGTTTCATTATTTTAGGGAATTAATTACATGGCTCGAGGTAATACTAACGAGCAAGGGCCCCGGAATGTCATCCTTGCATACTTCATGCAGTGAGGCACCGAATTTCACTTTTTCCAGTCGTCTAGGGTACGGGAGCGAATTGGGATGCCCACAAGATGTCACCACATTGCTTAATGTAGCTGCTCGCCGATGCATTCTTCTCGCCCAATTACTCATTTTGTCTATTTTCTACGGGTATGGTTCAGATTAGGCTCAGGATAAGTTTATCAATACTCTTTATGATCACAAGCATCTTTTGTAGTAGTAGGTCATTTACGGGTTTTATTGCGAAACATTTGTCTGGAAGTAATTTTATTTTTGTAAAATTCAATTCTTATCGATGGTATTAGATTGTTCTTTTGTATGTACTTCAGTATTTAAAAATTATATATTTCGAGTTCGAGAGAAAAAATGCGAATATAGGTACGCGTCCGCTCGTACCGCGATTCACCCACAGACTATTAAGACTGAAGAGATTTCAGTCAGAGATATATGGAATCAGTGCTGCCAGTTGCAGATAGTCAAATATAACATGAGACAGCATCGAACGAAAGTTACATTTTCACTAGAACAGTAATAATACTTTATTTTTATGTTGAAAACGAGTCTAATACTGTACCATTAATCACTTATAGAATTAATTTCTTAAAACGTTATAATAGATATCATCGCCCAAAATCTTTATTAATCTTAAATCTTTATTAATTAAGAGAAGTTATTATAATATTGAGGATTACATAAAAGATTCTTTACCATCGGCCTTCTCAACATTAAAAGTAACGTGCCCTTCTCTCTAGGTACTAGATTTGTTGCACCCGACAGAGTCCGTAATTGATACGGATAGCATATAAGTTAAGAATAGTACTATCTAAGCTACATTGTAGAATGCAATTAAGTTTCTAAAATCTATGTAAGAAAGATTGAGGGTTGTTGAGTTGAGAAGTCAGGTCACAAAATTATGTGCGCAAACACGAGTAACGAAAACTTTCATGGATTTTTTCTGTTTCACGTTTTTTTCTGTTTGCAGGTCAATATTTTTATTGTATGAAATTAAACGTGAAATTAACATTTCAATCGTGTAAGATGGAGGTCACGACGACTTTTTATTGTAATTCATTTTACATAGGAAGCCCTTATTCATAAATACAATAAACTATTCCAGTAAAATTCATCACAGTTACGTAAAATGTTACAAAAGTAACATTCTGGCAACGCTTTATGGTATATCCATATAGTGTAATAAATACATTTTTATGATACTCCATAGCACAGATTAGTAGTGCGTTCGAATAGAGCGCTTGTGAGCGTTTTTAGCGAACATAATGCTAAAAACACTCAGAAGGGGCGTTCGAATTGGGAATCTGTGGGTGAAAATGTCGTTCATATCTCTTTTTGTTCAGCGTTCGGAAAGCTAAAAATTAGGTATTTTTGCAAATTTTGACCCACGCCACGTCCGGAGCATGATTGTTAGTGATCGTTTTTTGACAGCTATGTATTTGACAGCATAATCATGCGATTTTAGGTCTTATGCTCAGTTGAGCGTTCGAATAAGGTGTGGGCAAAAGTTGCAAAAATAACGTTTTTGAGCTTAACAAACGCTTTAACAAAAGAGCCATCAATGACAACACCACCAATGCCCTAAAACCTAAACGAACGTTCCGTAGATAGATACACCACAACCACAGCACCTATGCCATATGACATGTGTAACTGTAGCCGTGGTCCGTTTTGCGATAATTTTGCTCACAGTGCTATCGTCTACCAAAGCAGGTCCGAGACAAATATCGCGATTATGACAGCTCGTGGCACTGTAAGCGTGTTGTTAATTCGGACCAGAGTTGTAGCAATAACGAACCATTTGCGCGCGAAAAACAAATTCATAAAAATATCGTGTATAGTGTGAAGGTTAACTATGTGGTGTGTGGATTAAAAAGAAATAATGGAATGGATGGACCGACTTTTACAACTTTTACATCAAAAAGAAGGGACACCAGTAAAGACATTGTAGAAATAAACAAACACCTGTCACTTTTGACAGAACGCTCACGACGATAATGGTGTAGAGCATGGTTCATGTAATCGTCAATATAGCTGCAGACGTCATCGATGACGTAGCGTGGGCCATCGTAATCACGCTCACGGTGAAAGTGATTATGGCTCAATTGGGACCGTACTGTATGACTGAGATCCTGACATAATGATATTTTAACAATCCGGGCAGGTTATCTTCTAATAAAAAATCCAAACCTTCTAGTCTATGGTTCGCATATCCCAAATGACACTCTTCTTCTTCCTTGGTTCCGCCACAGATTTCTATCCTGTGGCTGGTGACTGTATACTATAGTCTGTGTGGCTATGTTTTCCGCTTTTTCTATTGTTTATATAACTGTAAAAGTTTGGTTCATTATTCATAGAAACGTTATTAACCGACTTCAAAAAAAGAAGGAGGTATCTCAATTCGACCTAATATATATATATGAGGGGTGTAATTTCAAAACCCTCTATATCACCCTGAGCAAATTTTTCACAATAAGGTAGGTATATTGTGAAAAACTTAATGCAAATGGTAATATTTAATACTAATTTGTTTGTCATATCGTGGCGAACCTAAAAAACGTGGAAATACTATAATTTCAATGTGCATTTTCAATAAAATTAAAGTTTAGAATTTACTATAGAGGAATTTGCAAGCAACTTGTCATTTTAGCGGATTTTGAAAATTAACGATCTTAACATAGAGGGTTTTGCATCTAACCTTATATAGCTTGATGAATGATGTTATGCAATAAAGTCAAAATACTAACCAGTAAACTTTGTTTGGAAATGAAAAACAAAATGCGTTTAAAAATGGTTTAAAGTATTTCTAATACGAAAAAATATTAAATATGTACAGTCACATCCTCAAAGCCATGCTCACAAAGGTCACTTTTAATAATATTGTCAGCTGTGCATGCTATGCGAGGCTGATTTTCTATACCAACATAGTATTTTAGTTCAGGTAAATTTCTCCATCTTGACCGAAGTGTTTTTGCAGTAACTCGGTCACATCTTTGACTTTTGTTTCTTTGGGTAAAATATTGGGGGTTATGGTCAGAGGGGTAATCATAGTAATGTTTTATTTTTCTTTGTAATTTTTTTTTGTTATTAATTTCATTCCGATAGGTTTCTTCTCCTTGTACCAAGATATTCTCGGTTTTAGTACGAGTAAGGAAAAATCGTTTACTTCTCATGAATGGAAAGTGCCAGGATGACGTAGGTTTTATCACGGGCTCATAAGCAGCTTTCCATTCGTAGACTGGTATCGTTGTCAGATTGACGCATGTTCCATTTTCCTGCAATACCTCCGTGTATTCCGAGGGAGAAACAATCACTTCTTTGGTTCTCAATGTTCTCTCATTTTTTTGCAAAAATACGATCAGGAGGAATGAAGGAGTGACCTACCTGGAAAAATTATTTCGTTTTTTTTTACATTGCAAAGTGCTTCACTGTAAGTACAGCCATTTTCCGAGCATACTAATCATTCTTGTATTTTTGTTTTGTCCGGAGCACTCATCACAAACTATTCTTAATATCTTCACGTCTATTATAACTCCTTGTAGAAAGTGATAAACTGCACTAATAATTTGGTTGCTGCCTTTAGTAAGATCCAACTCAGTCCAATAATATGAACGTACATTTTCCGTAGTTAGTTTTGGTTTTGAATTTCCTTGTGGCTTGTACTACAGAAAAGTGGTAAAAGTTAAACTGCCTGCTGAAATAAGCCGACTGATCAGGCAGTTTTGATAGCAGTTGGTTTTTTTGGCAATCAAATGTTAAATATAATTTTGATGATATCATCATCCTCTTTTAAAATATCATAAAATGCTTTGTACTTAAACCGGTGGATCCTCTTCTCTACTATCAGCTGATTTCTCTTTATGGGGTCTTTTTCAGTTTTCAGTCGTAACTCTTGTAACTAAAAGCACGTGGAACATACATCTGTTCTGGGAGACCCAAAACCAAAGATGTATGAAGTATTTACAATTTTTCGAAAAAAGCTTTGCTACACTTTTAAATCCCCATCTCTTTCTTGGTTGTACATTCGTCACATCTTACGGATATTTAATCCTGACGGCAGATAAATTATGTTTGTTTGTGATCTACAATAGTGACTTTCAATACCTTTAATTTTTTCCAAAAACCATTCAACTGATAATCTTTTCGCTTCAAATTGTCCACCTTTTCGGTCTCCTCCTTTATTTTCTTTTAATGGTGAACTGCTTGAGTAATAACGGTTCATCATCCCCTGAACCCGATCTTTTTTTATCTGTAATGCGTCCAAAAATGTTATTTGACACACAGGTTTTTGACTTCCTCCGTTGGTAGGAATATTGTATTTAATGGTTAACTTTCTCTTACTATTTTGAATGTTTTTTTGTTTCATTAACCCGACAATATCTTAACAAAAAAATTGTCTTGATCGAGTTTTGTCTTACATTTATAAAAATGTATTTGAAATTTCCGGATATCTTGACAAGTGATCAGGTCGCAGCGAAAAGCCTTTTGATTGTGACCGGAAGAAGTAAACTGCGGGAGTGATTTTGATTCATATCTGAAACAATAAAGCAGCAACAAAGTAACAAACTGAAAAAAAAAATTAAATACTGCGATAGTAGAGAAATTAATTTACTATTTATGTATAAAATTGAAAAATTAAATTTTGCCAAATTAAGGACCTCCTTATTTTTGGATGACGGTTAGACCAAGTAAATGATTTTATATATCTTATTCATATTACTATAGAAATTGTTGATTTTTTATCGTTTTATAAGTTATAAATACAACTTCATCTTGGAAGAGGGAGCGGGCCGTAATCCACCACGTGCCCAGTGAAGATTGGTGTATAATTACAAGTTAATAAAATATCATGGTGATTTTAATCATGAAATTTTGAATAAGAAAACTTGATGGCGTCCTCTAAAATATATTATTGAAAGTAAAAACAGTAACAGGGTTTGGAGTACGTAGAGATTACACTACTACATGTTGGATAAACCTTTTCAACGGACTTTTCAAGTAAGTTTCAGGTAATATTTTACTCACCTTTTTCGGCGCTTCTGTTCTCGATTCCAAGATTGTGGATTGCGTGGACGTTTCCAAGCATATTTAGGATCATCTTTTTTTACGAACTGTGCTAAATCGTCCATTATTTCATCAATTTCAATTAAAAACCTTAAGCAACTCTCAAAAACACAACGAAAAACGCCATACTGTTCTAAAAGTCACCTGACTCAAATGCCACGCTGTCATTGGTCCATTTCATTTTAGAGGATTTTGATTGTAACACAGGGCATTTTAGCGGAATTTGCTACTAACATTAGTTTTTAGACTGATTTTACTGTGTATTTACGCGGGTTATAACGTATAGGTACACATATTGAAAGTAAAATTTAAAACTTTATTTTAATGCAAAAATATGTAAATTAGTCCGAAGTCATTTTAGGGGATTTTGAAATTACACCCCTCATATATATATATGGCGTCTGGCAATATACGAATATTTGTATATCAACATATCGTAAATGTTTAAGAAAATAAATTGTACATATTTATATGTAAAATGTACGTATTATAATGAATATTTGTATATCTAAGTTGATATACAAATATTCATATATTGCCAGACGGAGGGAAACCAATATGGACTCCTATCTATATTACCACTCGTCAGAACTCCTATGATATAAATAATTTTTAATTTATTCTACTGCTTATTGCAATTCCTTTGTAGAATGCAACGTTGTCATTCTTATTATCTATTATGTTATGCACGATGCATCACGGACTCGCGGTTGTTGAAATAATCTCTAAGACTGAACAGTTCGCGGTTCTAAAGATTTTTAGCATTCAGCGTCGACTATTTGCAGGTCATGGATTACCCAGCCGTGCCATACTATAGACTGTTTATAATAAGCAATATTATAAATATTGAGATCAAATTAAACGTTTATTAAACATACATATTTTAATAATTATTTATTTAGTGAGGTAGATATTTATAATCATGTAATAAAGATTTAAGAAACATAATTATACATATATGGTTTTTAAAATGACAGGTAGTAACTTAATAAACAATAATCTGGATCCTATTATGAAAACAAGTGTCTCTGTGTTTTCATAATGTGTGTGTTTTCATACTAACTATTTTTTGTCATCCATATATTTCTAATATCAGGCAGGTATAGAAGATGTGGACGTCAAATAATACTAAGTGTTAGTATTTTAGGTTTTATTTGTAATCTGGCGTCCGTATCAGAGTAAGTGCCCGACAGACGTAAAAATACTTCCGTTCAAAATTGTCGCCATGTGTATTAATCAACTTTAACAGGTTTGTTTAGGTAACTTAGCACGTAAGACATTTTTAAGCTATTGCATAGCTTCTATCGCGGGCCTTGAGCGTGGAGACCGAATCCAGAAATTCCGTAACGAAAATAACCTAACACCCTCCACTCCGACTCCATCTATCGATGAATAGCAGAACTTTTAATGCCTTTTTGAAATATCACGCTTGTCTCTTTAGTTCAGCAACTCGCCTCTAGATGGCTTTGGTTAAATAATTATAATTGCATAAGTTGATTTGGCATCTATCGATGAATAGCAGAACTTTTAATGACTTTTTGAAATATCACGATTGTCTCTTTAGCTCAGCAACTCGCCTCTAGGTGGCATTGGTTAAATAATTATAATTGCATAAGTTGATAAAAACAGCTATGCAATAGCTTTACCGCGGCAGTCTCCGAGTGCCACACGTCTTTTTTTATTAATAATGCAGCGTCCATATTTAAAACAAAAATAATTTCCACAAAGCTCAAACAAATGCAACTTCACAAAATTTAAAATTAATAGCCTCTTAAGAAATGTACTTAAGTATCTTTATTAAAAATACATCTTCTTGTTCAATCCTTCATTCAGTGAGGTAGATATTTATAATTATGCATTAAGATTTTTTCAAACATAATTAACATAATTTGGTATTTGAAATGACATTGTAATTAAAAGTACATTGTAGTAATTAAAAGCTAAACTTTAGTTGTACACAATGTAATATGTTACAATAAAATATAATCAAATATTACAATAATCTGGCGTCCGTATTATGAAAACAAGTATATCTGTGTTTTCATAATACGGACGCTATATTACCAGAAATATTCACACTTACTATTATTTGACGTCTATATCTTCGATATGAGATAGGTATCGAAAATATGGACGACAAATAATACTAAGTGTTAATATGATAATCTGGAGTCCGTATATCGTAAATGCCCAACAGACGTAAGAATACCTCCGTTCCACCAATTCCTTGTCATTGACATTCATCTTTAACTTTTAACAGTTTTATTTAAGTACCTAAGTTATACAATTTAACTATAAAAGTTAAGTACAATCAAACAGAAGCGTTAAAAGTTTTTTAATACAGTTGCTCAAAAAGTGGCGTATTGCAGGGACGTATAGCGTTCGGGATGTGGGCTATTACATACTTGTCCTTTTTTTTACCTTTCCCGAACTCGTGCGTTCTCTTTCCCTACTGTCAAAATAATGTCTATTAAAAAGAAAAACCAACAATGAATTTCTTACTAAAAAAAATCATAGAAGTTTTAATGATTCATGCAAATACGTATATTTCTAAATAAAAGCTACTAATTTGTTTCAATATCAGATTTAATGATTTGATTGAATGAGTTAGGTTAGGTTTCCTTTCATATCAATAAACAAAATCTACTGAAGACTTGGCTGTATGGGCATAGTTCCCTTTGCTTACCAGACTGGGTGAAGAAAAAAAAATCTCTGCCTATATTCTAGTTTTTTTAAAAATTAACACCACCGGAACTCAGTATAATTGCACAAAATGCTTCGGAGAAAATTTTACCGGAAAACTCAAAAAGTCCCTACATATTATCTACATACGACGAATTTATTGCGTGGAGAGAAGAGAAAAAAGCAAATAGTTTTTCAGAAAATGTTATGTTGGCATACTTCTCCGAACTCTCAGCAAAATTAAAACCTTCTACGTTATGGTCGAGGTTTTCGACGATAAAAAGTATGCTGAAAATAAGGAACAACGTGGATATAAGTGAATACCCAAAACTAAATGCTTAACGACAATCAGACGGCTTTACAAGTAAAAAGTCGAAAATATTAACATCCAATGAAGTGGAAAGGTTTTTGTACGAAGCTCCCGATGATCGTTATTTAGCCACAAAGGTAATTTATTAAATATGTACTTATATGTTTCTTTAGTATTCAGTTTACGAAATCGCAAAATACAGTCAATACATATTTTTTTTAAATATTAATCAAATCCCTTTTTTGTAGGTTGCTCTGATTTTTGGCGTTGTTGGAGCTTGCCGCAGAGAGGAGTTAGCTAATATTACTTTAAAAGACATTGAAGCCCATGGAAAAATGCTACTAATCAAGATTCCGAACACAAAAAATAAGATACCGAGAAGCTTTGTTGTTGAAGGAGATTTTCTTAGAATAGTGCAAAATATATGTATCAGCGGTCTCAAAAAGGAAAAACCGACCGTTTTTTTTTCAAAATTACCAAAAATGGAAGTGTACAGCTCAAGCAATCGGGATAAACAAATTTGGTAATATGCCAATAGAAATAGCCACGTTTCTTGGTCTGCCGGATGCTGAGTATACTGGGCACAGCTTCAGGACGACCTCTGCTACATTATTGGCAGATTCATGAGCCAATTTGACGTCCTTAAAGCGACTAGGAGGTTGGAAATCAGACAAAGTTGCAGAAAGCTATATTGGTGATTCATTAAACAAAAAACTAGAAACTGGGAAAACAATCACACAATCCATTCATTTAAGGTCCAGTTCGTCTCGTTCGTTGAAGAGAACGTTCGTCCATCTACCTTCGTTGATAATGATAATTCATCAGATCCAATTCCATCAACTAGAAAACTCCATTGTATGACAAATATACATGAATGATCATACGAAATTAATAATAGTTTGTCTCAAACAGTAAATATGCAACCTAAAACTTCCCCAGTTAGTATAAAAAACTGTACCAATTTCAATGTATATGTGAATTATAACTTTTATAAGAAATAAATGATAATTAGTTGAGTTTTTTGTGTTTTTATTATTTTATTAAATTGCTTCATTTTTTTCGCAACTGTATTAAAAATAGTCGTTCAGTACACGTGCGAAACCGTCATTGCAACAGCCTTTCCCCACTTGTAATGAAATATACTATTTCATATACGGACGCCAAATAACGCACATCATACATACTTTTTAGGAATACCGTCCATATTTATACCAAAATAACAATTATATTTCAACAAATTTCAAAACAAATAAAACTTTACTAAGTATATTTAAAAAATAGCCTCATGAAAATAGCCTAAGTTAGTAGATAGTAATGTTGTACATTATTAGGCACAATATCTTCAGGATAGTGATCATAAATATTAAACTCGCAGTATTATATTTTCGGGACTATTCATGTCAGCAACAATATGCCCTGGTCTTTTGTAGAAATCAACAACCCATTTGCAATTCACGCAGTAAAATCTTATATTAAAATGAGTTTCTATCCAAGGCCATGTAAGGTTGTTGCTAAGTGTATGTTTGAAAAACCTCTTTTTAAAAACCTGTCAATATTTGCAATTGACTCCATCTTCTTATACTCAATTTAAAGGTAATTAATACACAAACGGAATTATTAGTATGGCTTGCTTGCGACATTAACAGATTATGCTCATTTAAGCAGTTGTACACCAAATGTAAATTGTTAATATGATATAAAATGCATAATCTCACTTCCATATAGTAGGATGTCGGGAATATTTGAGGCGGAGCGAGCAATGAAACACGGAGTCGGCGACACAACTGATGTATATACCTATTAGAAAGGCAAGGTACCCTACGAACAATACATGATAGTTATTACAATGTACCCTCCATGTGTAAAACAATCATACACCACATGTCCCCCTTTAAAACAACAAAAATCATGTAATTAGGCACATACGCTAATAAAATAAATAGGTACCAAACAAAAACAGGTGGAAAACATAGTAGGTAACAGCCCTATGCTCAGTAGGTAGGTATACAGATATCCTATTCCTTTACATAGGTAGGTAGGTAATTAACAAGACTGTATACAGGTGCATCTAAGATCATCTACCTAGTCGTCATTGGTTATGCAGTCGAAAATTATTATTAACACCATATAGATTTAAACTCGTAATTATATGTGTTTATTATTTTAAGATACCCAATTTCCTAACTAGGTACTCACTGGCATATCAGATAATATAGGCATAAAAAAATAAAGAAGGCAAGTAAGTACCTACTTTGAATAAAATTTTCGTATGGTTTAGATAAGAACACATTAACTATTGTTTAGTTTAAATACATAGCAATGTTACGAGTAGGTATCCAACATTAAGCACTTATTATGTTGCCTACAACTATCATCATCATTATCTCAGCCGTAGGACGTCCACTGCTGAACATAGACCTCCCCCATGATTTTCCAAAAGGACCGGTTGGAAGCGGCCTGCATCCATCGTCGTCCTGCGACCTTCATCAGGTCATCTGTCCACCGTATCGGTGGGTGACCTACGCTGCGCTTGCCGGTCCGTGGTCTCCACTCCAGAACCTTTCGGCCCCATCGGCCATCTGTTCTGCGTGCTATGTGCCCTGCCCACTGCCACATCAACTGGCTAATCTTCTGGGCTATGTCGGTGACTTTCGTTCTTCTACGGATCTCCTCATTTCTGATTCGATCACGTAGAGAAACCCCGAGCATAGCCCTCTCCATAGCTCGTTGTGCGACTTTGAGCTTATCTATGAGGCCCATAGTAAGAGACCACGTTTCAGTGCCAAAGTCATCACTGGTAACACACATTGGTCGAAGACTCTTGTCTTGATGCACTGAGGTATTTTTGACGAAAAGACTTCGCGAAGTTTCCGGAACGCTGCCCAGCCGATTTGGATTCGACGATTGAGCTCTTTCTCGAAGTTGGACCTGCCTAGTTTGACCCAGTATGTCTGTTTCAGGTAGATGTACTCATCAACAACTTCGAGAACTGAATTCCCAACTGATATTGGGGTAGGTACAACATGGGCATTAGATATAATTTTCGTCTTGTCCATGTTCATCTTAAGACCTACCCGTTGGGAAACTCGATGGAGGCCTTATCATCCCTAATAGGGACCCGTTTACAGATCACTTTAAGATGACCTTTCTGACCGCACACATAACACGCGTATTCTTTAAAACGACAACCGTTAGGGTAATGATTCCTGCCGCAGCGCCAGCATGACTGAGTGCCGCGCAAATTCCCACCGGCACCGGCGGTTGCGCCGCCACCAACGCCACCGCCACCGCCCACGCCTCCAGCGCGGCCGCGGCCCGGTTCGTCACCGCTGCGAGTTCTTCCGTGCGCGATAGCTGTCACCCGGTGGAGCGGCTCTGATGTTTCTGCTCCTCTCCCAACACTCGAGTTTCCCGAGCCGCTAGCCTGCGAATGCCGTTCAGCCGCCTCGAGTGCGAATGCTATCTCAACGGCTTTTTTGTACGTCAATGTAGGTTCCGCGAATAGCCGCGATCTCATATCGTCACTGGCAAGACCCGACACAAACTGGTCTCGCAGATTTTCTTCCAGGCTGGTCTTGAAATTGCAAGTGCTTGCTAAATGTTTCAAACCTTGCAGATAATCACTGAGACTTCTGACGAAGTCGAAAAACATCGCGTTCCGCTATCTCAGAACGCTTCGGTTCGAGGTGGTCGCCGACGATTTTCACCACCTCCTTGAATTTTTTTTCTCTGGATTATCGGGGGCACACAAATCACACATTAGATCGTAAGTAGCCTCACCCACTAACGTCACTAAGGTAGCCACATGTAAATCCGGTTTGATCTCGTTCAGGGCTATGAATTGTTCGACGCGTCAGAGTGACGTCACGGACGACATTGCGGTGGTTACGTGCTACTTTGTTTGATAACATTAAAAATATAAATACGACGTATAAAGATACGGCAGTGATATAAATTAGTTCTGATCTGCGTTAGGAAGGTGTGTGAGTGTTGGTGACCAGTGGCACCACGTGATTCTGTAATTATTGGGTGATAATCATTTGATTCCATCTATCACAAGTTTGTTAAAGTAAAAGGGGGTACCTACAACGTATTTACATACCTACCCACTATACAAGTGTCTACAAGTGTTTACGCGCCGCCTAGCGACTACACTAGATACCTTATTATTCTTTACTTACCGGGTTCGAAATCTCGTCACCTTTAGTCAAGCGACCTAACAAGAAAAATGTCAAAGAAATGCAGTGTATGCGGTCGCTTTGCGAATGCGACAGAGAGCGTCAAATGCACTAAGTGCGTGAATCATTACCACCGAGCTTGTGTGAAAATTGCTGGTGATGCTAAGGTGACGTCAGCTTGGCTATGCCCAGAGTGTAAGGCACTTACTCCCCGTAAGGATAATGCCGAACACCCGGTGCGGGGGGAGTGTGAACTCGCTACCACCCGGGACATTTCGGATCAGGACGTATCCACGGAATTGTTAAAAGAGGTTAAGTTGATGCGTCGCGACATGCAGTCGTTTAGAAATGAATTTAATGCACTTCAGGATTCTCTTAACTCGATCCGTAGCGCCGTTGAGGGTTTCAGCGGGCGGATAGATGATATGGAGTTTCGTTTAAACAGCCTCGAAAACAAATGTGCTGAACTCCAGGCTAGGCCAGATACGGGCGCTTTACTCCTTACAATTGATCAGCTGAAGTCCCATATAAATGAGCGGGACCAGGATTCATTCTGTAACGACATCGAGATTGGCGGGGTACCGGAAGAGCAGGGAGAGAACGTGTTTCATTTGGCTTGCGTCGTAGCGGACAAATTGGGCGTGGCTTGCGAGGAGCGCGACTTAGTCTTGGCGGAGAGAGCAGGCCAGCGCCGTGCGCCCTCTGGCGAGTCGGCAGCACCTCTGCGCCCGCGACCGATAGTGGTTCGCTTCGCGCGCCGGCAAATTCGCGACGCATTCCTACAGAGCGCGCGCGTTCGCCGCGGTGCCACCACGACGGCCATGGGGCTTGCCGCTGCACCGACAAGGATTTATGTTAATGAGCGCCTTACGAAGCTAAATAGATTGCTTTTTTTCCATGCTCGCGAAGAGGCTCGTTCCCACAGCTGGAAGTTCACTTGGACCCGGAATGGGCACATATTTGTGCGTCAAGAGACGGGCAAGGTGGCATTTCGGGTGCGTTCGGAGATGGACATCAGGATAATTTTTGGCGATAAAAAGTTGGTTGCATAATAAGGCCTCCCTTTGTGTTTTTTATTAGACTTTCTCATACCAATAACTTTATTATTTATAATAATGAGATACATGAAATCCTACTACCCATTCTTATTAACCTTATGTGCTAAATATGTCTAATTTACTTAACCTACTTTACGGAAAATCAAGTTAGAATACTAATAATGAATATGAAATATATACAATACATTATTAGAACAATTATAATATTAAACACAAACAAATTCCCTAGCATATTGAACAGATATATATTTACTAATGGTATAGTTTGTGGTTTTTGTTGTTTTTGTTTATCTAAAAAGCTGGTTTTATGCACTGCGTGTCTATCTGTCTGTCTGTCTGGTTGCAAAGTTGTAAAACTTTTTTCAATCATATGATGGCTACCAGAAATCTTAAAGTTGGTTTATACAATGCAGGTTCTCTTGGCACTAACCATGATAGCATTGTCGTTTCGGTTATTGATAGTGATGTGGATATTTTAGCACTAAACGAAACATGGATCCACGGAGGGGAAGAGGGGCGAGCTCCCACCATTCCGGGCTACCAGCTTAGACACATACCGCGTCCACGTGAGATACGACCGCGCGGGGGCGGGGTTGGGTTTTACATTAAACGTGGAGTCGCCGTGCGCACCTGGCGCCATCCAGTGGACCCACTTCATAACACTATTGAACAAATGTGGCTTACTTTGACAATGAATGGGAAAAAGCTTTTAATAGGAACGGCATATCGACTTCGGTGGGTTAATATCGATTTATTCTTCGACGCTATTACAGATTCCGTCAGTTCGAGTCCTCAATATGATAACTTGATAATAATGTGAGACTTTAATATAAACTATTTGGATACAAGTAACAGCTTCACTGCTAAGTTAAGATCTTTTCTTTTGTTTTTTAATCTGCAGCAAGTGATCACGGAACCGACTCATTTCACGGACAGTAGTGGCACTTTAATTGATTTAGTTTGTACTGACTTGAACACCAGTAGGTTTGCATTAGATTTGGTAGGCAACCTTATTGGTCACTGTCTTGTAATTTGTGAATTTAATATTAGACGGGAAAAAATACTCCACCTTTAGGCCTAAGAAAAATATTTGTATAGATAAATTTAATACTGATTTGCAGCATGTAAGATGGGATCTTATATCCCAGCTTTCAAATATAAATGATATGGTGGCTGTTTTCGACACCTATGTGATAGCTCTGTTTGATCATCATGCACCCATCACGAGAATAGTAATTAAAAATCACTCCTATCCATGGATCACTGATGTTGTTAAACTTATGATGAAGCTGCGCGATGAGGCTGCAGCTAATTATCATACAACTAAATCCGGGACAAAAAAAGAATACTACAAAAGCTTAAAATGTACTGTTAACAAAGCACTGTATTATGAAAAGACAGCATATTTTAAACACAATATTAATAACAACATACGGAACCCTAAGGTACTATGGAAAAAATTGAGAAGTACTTTTCCTCCTAAAAGTGACACCGAGTTACCCACCCTACTTAATGATCCTGATGTATTAAATAATTATTTTCTAGAAATACCTGGGCAGTCTGATACTTCTATATCCCACCTAACGTATTTTGAGCACCATAAATATAGTGATGCAGTATTTCACATCGAGCAAATCAGCTTAGAGCGACTGATTAAAATTATCAGCAGTTTAAAAACGAATGCTGAAGGTTGTGATGGAGCTAGTTTAGATATGCTAATAATGACGTTTCCATATACAATAAATTCAATACAAGCTATTATAAATTATTCTATTGAAACTAGTACTTTTCCTGATACTTGGAAACACGCGATCGTGCTACCACTGCCAAAACGTTCCAACCTTACTGACTTAATAGACCTCAGGCTCATAAGTATTTTGCCTTGTATGTCTAAGATCTTGGAAAAAGCAGTGTGTATGCAGTTAACACATTTTCTCGAGAAATATAATATTTTGCCTGAAGTACAGTCAGGGTTTAGGAAAGGGCGTAGTACCACAACTGCGTTGCTTGATGTTACTGACAACATACTTTGTGCACAGGATAAAGGAATGTGTACGCTCTTAGTGCTATTAGATTTTTCGCGGGCGTTTGATTCTTTGAACATAAATCTTCTTCTTTCTAAACTGAACTATTACGGGTTTGATTGCAAAGCTATCCACTGGTTTAAAAGCTACCTTACAAATCGTTACCAGTCTGTGAAGAGTAATGGCAGTGATGGCTCTTCATATTTATCAAATAAGCTACTGGTTAAGAGAGGAGTGCCTCAGGGGTCTATTGCGGGACCTATCCTCTTTGCCTTGTATTCTGCAGATATTACATACCATATTAATCATTGCCAATTTCATATATACGCAGATGATATTCAAGTTTATATATCGTGCAAGCCGTGTGATATTGACGTAGCTATTAACAAACTTAATGAAGATCTTTCAAAGATTGCTGCATGGGCCTCAGATAACTGCCTGCTGCTTAATCCAGCCAAAACAAAATACCTCGTTTTTGGTAATAAGCACCAGTTAGCCTCACTCAGTCCCACTGCATGTGTGTCGCTTATGGGTGCACCCATCGAACGAGTACACGAAGCGCGAAACTTGGGCTTGCATTTGGATAGTGAACTACGTTATGAAAAACATATAGGTAATAGTGTAAAAAAATGTTTTTACAAACTTAAGTTATTATATAGGATGAGACCTTATTTAAATCAAGAGCTTCGAATCCAACTGGCAGAATCGCTAATTTTGTCAAATTTAAATTATATGGATACGGTTTATGGTCCACGTCTTCTGGCCAAAACAAAAACCCTAATACAAAGAGTTCAGAATGCGTGTGCTCGCTTCTGCTTCATAATTCCGTACAGAGCGCATGTAACCCCGTTTTTGAATAAGCATCTCCTCTTAAAGATGAGGCACCGCCGTAAGCTTCACTTGGCGTGTCTTCTGTTTGGTGTCATTAACTACAAAACTCCTAGTTATCTGTACGATAAGTTATCCTGGAAGCAAAGTTATAATTCCCACTTGTCTCGCATATGCTCTAAGTTGTCGCAGCTCAGGACAGAGCGACATAGCTCAGCCGCTTTTCGTGGCAGTTTCCGCTATGCTGCGACAAAGTGTTGGAATAATATTCCGCCGCCAATAAGGAACCTGCAAAGTATTTATAGCTTTAAAAACAAACTTAAGATCTTCATTTACCAGCATCAAAAAAGTGAGGAATGCTTACGGAATGACACCAGTGCATTGTAATAATACCTATAATGGATGTGTATGTGTGCGTATAGTTATTGTATTACTTATATAATTGTAGATATATAATTTAGTAGGTTAATCGTAATTAAGTTTTTCTAGAATAAGTGTATAAAATCATAATTATAATGTAATTATTAGGAAACTTTAACTTTGACCGTGTAAAGGATACATGTTAATGTTAACTTCGTGGTACGTCTACCCTGTATTCGCGTGGTATCGTACGTGACGTAACCTGCCGGTCCCAGCAGAATACCAGCGCTGATTGTTTACAATCAGCATTATGCTGAGTTGGGATCGGTTTTGTGACAAAATTATAGGTGTGTTACTGTCTTTAGTCTTAATTACCTGCTGTCCTGATCTTATTCATTTGTACACCTGTATTTTGACACAAATAAACATTTCTGTATTTCTGTTTCTGTATTTCCATCTAACATACGCCAACCACTTTTTGCTCGATAAATCGAACTGTTCGATTTTGCCGATAGGCATTTTATTACCGGGTGATAGTCACTAACATTAACACAATAAAAAGCACATTTGATCCGTTTTCCTCGTTGCCAGTAGGATATCGAGAATATTTGAGGCGGAGCGAGCAATGAAACACGGAGTCGGCGACAGAACTGATGTATATATTAGGAAGGCAATGTACCTTACGAACAATACATGATAGTTATTACAATGTACCCTCCATGTGTAAAACAATCATACACCACACATACCTATATACACGGATAAAAATATAATTTGAAAAATGTAATACCGACTTCCATTCTATTCTCAAAAATTCATTCTCTCTCTGTTACTCAAAAACTACTGGACCAAATTTTATGAAATTATGGGACCACACGGGACCCGCTTTTAAACAAAAAAAATAATGAGAATCGGTTCACCCAGCCGAAATTTATGAGGTAACAAACATAAAAAAGAACATACAGGCGAATTGAGTACCTCCTCCTTTTTTGGAAGTCGGTAGATAACTAAAGTCGAATATTATTTGATATATGACATGACACAGCGAAATACCATGATTTATCTAAAACATGAACACTGCGCACGGTATGGCAACGTTGCATCTCCAAAGTTTGTGCGGAAGCCAAACACGGCTATCAATGAAAGTATTCACTGATTGACAACAGCGCTATTCCTTTTGCAATGAAAATCAACGAAACTACGTAAATATTCAGTATTTCAAGATTGGAAGAAAAATGACGTCCAATTTATTTTTCATATTTTCATATTTCTAGTACCAGTGTCATTTGGCAAAGATTGCGCCTGGTCTCCTATTTGTCGTCTATAATCTTGTATATATGGACGTCGTAAGAAGATGGACGCCACATTAGATGCAAAAATGGCAATAGTGGACGTACAATAAGTTACAGGAAACGAAGCTGATGAACATTGAAACAACTATATACTTTTAACAAATGCATTCTTGTCAAGAAAATATGAAATATAAATTTCAAAATATGAAATAGCGCCATCCATACTAATCTGTACTTTACTCAGTTGAAACATTTAACAAAACGAAGTTTACGCACAAGTCGAGCAAGTTTTGTAATACTAGCTTAGTGTAGAACTAATTACGGGAAAAAAAATATTACATTTGAAGGCGCACAGATGATCACCAAATACCATCTACCATTAAAAATATAAGCTCATTCAACGTATTTAAATCAAAACTTGCTCTACATGTTCTTTTAAGCAACCTTCAATAAACGAGGGGGTAGTTCTTACGAACCTACCCGCTATCTAAAGTAAACACTTTAGATGAGTAAGTAAGTACATACTAACAAAAATAACGACAATGTAAATATTATACGTAAGTAAAAATTATGTTCTCTTTTAAGTGACTAATTTTATTCTCAAAAAGACTACTGCTTTTTGAGAATAAAATTATTGAACTTAAACTTTAAAATAATGTAGCTTGGAGGAATTTTCAAGGTTAATCGTGAAGTACGTTGAGTAGGCAGATGGCTTAATTCCCTCGTATGAGGATATTTGTTGAGTGGAGGATTTTTTGCTAACTTAAAATACAAAAACACAGTTTTAAGGTATAATCGAGATGGTATATTTCGATTAACAACTAAAAATATGGAGGCTATAAATAAGACGTAACGTAACGTAATAATATTGTAACGCTAGTTTGTGAATTTGTATGCTTAAAATATGAGCAAACATGTTTGACCTGCCTCTCTACTGTTAAGAACTTGCAAGCTTGCTTAGCTTAGTGTGTTGTTCACGTGTTTGACAAATAAATGATCTGATTGATTGATTGATTGGTTAAGGCTAGTATTGACGAGACTTTCCCTTCAACTGCCGCTCTTTGTATTTGCGCCAACTGCCACCTGTAATGTCAAACATAATCAGGTAAGGATATACGCTGGGCCGCAAATAAAACCGGTTGGTTATAAGTACAGCGATAAGTTTTCAATTAACTTGAGCATGCCTTTTAATATCTTAATGATTATAAATACCAAAATATATTTTTTTAACGCTTTCACGCCTAAACGGCTTAACGGATGACATTTGAAAAGGATATGGATCCTGGGAAATGACATAGGACACTTTTTATGATCACCATCATCCATCACCACGCGGGTGAAATCGGGGGGTGCAGCTAGTAATAAATAGAATAAAGATTATTATACTTATTTTAAATTTATCATTTTTACTAGATTATTATGTAAAATTTGCATATTTAATACAATATTCGTAGCAGTTTTAAAGAATGCGCAATTATTTTAAAACCGACCGAAGAGTCTCCGAATAGACTCTAATTTATTTTGTATAAGTACTACAACACAAAACTACAGAAATCCCGAACATTATATTATCTAACATAATTTTGTACTGCTTGCAACTTGCTATACAATATGTGAATAACACATAAACATTGTTGAAAACTCTTTTAAACCTCTTTTCTGCATGGTATAAAGGCTTGTTGGTGGCTACGATGTAATACTGAAAACTAACAATTGAGCAGCGCCAGAGACCTTAGTTAGCAGTCGAAAAAAATCCGGTTCAGCAACAATGAAAGAAAGCAATTTTTGCTTTTGTGCTCTATATTTTTACAACTAATGACTATATTATAATTACCTACAGTTAAGCCAATTTTGTGTAAAAATAAACATATTTTTGAAATTGATAGTATTTTGAAATATATATAAGTTCCTCAATTCAATTGAGAGTTCAGCATTAACGAGATCAAAATCCAATATAGGCCGGTGTACAGTTAATTACGTATGTCTGAAGGGCTTGTGTGGAACACCGTACACTGATTCGGAAACTTTTCCATTATTGTATACGTGGAGCTGCTCACGATGTCATCGAGTCATATTTATCTGACAGGATGTAACAAGTTGGCATAAGTGGTGTAACATCCAGAACGGCGACCAACGCGTAATCCCCGTAGAAGGACATTACCGTCTATGAAAAGACTCTGAAACAGTCAATGGTTAAGGCAAGTATAGTAACTAAACTCAACAGCACAGTCGAAATTGAACAGCTAATAGCAGAATTATCAGACAAACTAACAAAATGCTACGAGCACGCTTGCCCACTGTCCTTGCCTAATCTCGGTAAAGGAGGCAACAGGGGTTGGTCACGAGCATTGGAAAAACAAAGAAAACAGGTACGAAGACTATTTAACAGGGCCATGAACACCTACAGGGATAACGACTGAGACAACTACAGAAAAGCAAGGTCGGTATACAAAAAACTGATACGTTCTAGTCGCAGAAGGTCATGGCAAAAATACACTACTAGCATAGAGTCTAATGCTCAGGCAAACAGAGTTAGGAAAATAATTGCAACTAACTCTAACAGAGACATTGGCTCACTAAAGAAACACGACAACACTTATACTAACTCTGTAACTGAAACAAATATTATTATTGAAAACGCATTTTCCTGGGTGTTAAATAACAAATGAGTTGATCTGGAGTAAAGAAACTTTGGTGACACCTACGGAGGCAGATTGGACAGTTGCTCAAACCGTGGTCACAGAAGATAGAGTTAAATGGGCAATCAAAACATTCTCTCCAAACAAAGCATCTGGTTTGGATGGTGTCTTCCCAGGTCTACTACAATGGGGTGAGATACATATTTATAAAAACCTTCTGCATATCTTCAGGGCATGCATTGCATTTCGGTATGCACCGAAGGCCTGGAGAGAAGTGAGGGTTTTATTCATACCCAAACCAGGTAAACGAGACTACACGGATGCAAAGGCCTATAGACCTATAAGCCTAACATCATGCTTACTACAAACATTAGAAAAATTAAGGTGACAGGTACCTTAGAGATATTGTGCTCACTAGAGTACCAATGTACTCAGGACAGCATGCCTATAGTTGAGGCAAATCAACTGAATCAGCTCTACTCATAAGTTAGTGTCTAAAATAGAACATTACATTCAAACAAAGGCGTTATGTCTGGGTGCTTTTATTGAATTATTATATTGATTGAAGGAGCATTCGACAAAACCAGCTTCAACAGCATCAAAACAGCACTACTTAGACACAAAGTTGAAACTACGCTGATAGAGTGGATCATTAGTGGATCACATGTTAAAATCTAGAGGGAGTAGTGGCGCGAGGCTGTTCACAAGGAGGAGTCCTATCACCGCTCCTATGGAATATAGTAGTTAATGATCTTATATCCAAACTCAACTCTCAACGATACTTCACGGTAGGCTATGCTGACGACCTTGCGATACTTATACCTGGCCACTTTGCGAATGTAGCCTGTGATATTATGAAGAACGCACTAAATTTAGTCGAAAAATGGTGCATAGATAATGAACTCTCCGTGAATCCCAACAAAACAGAGCTAGTCATGTTCACAAATAAGAAAAAGCTTGGGAATTACACATTACCCAGCGTTTTCAAAACACAGCTGAAACTGTCCGAAGATGTGAAATATCTGGGAATAACGTTAGACAGTAAACTGAACTGGGCCAAGCACCTAGACAAGATAATAATAAAGGCCAATATTTCATTTTGGCAATGCAAACGGATGAACGGTAGAACATGGGGATTGAACCCAAAAATAACCCTGTGGTTATACAACACCGTAATCAAACAATGTTTGACATATGGTGCTGTGGACCACCACTCTGGTCCAGAACCACAAAGAGCACTGTTCACGCCAAAGCGTGACGTCACCTTAAGGCGCACCGCGCCCGCGTGCCCCACCGCCGCTTCGCCTGCAGCTGTCATAACTAGAAGAAAGCGGCTGCGGAAGGAAGCGGAAACAGTCACCTTTTTGTACTCGCGACCGGCGGACGTGTACCGCTGCGTTCCGCGCAGCAACCGCATGGCACCGCCATTTTATATCAGCACGAGTCACCGCGAATGACTTCGCCGCGAGTGACCTTCAGGGTGTGTTCGGCCCGACCAGACACTACTCCTAAATCAGCACGTGTGTACACACGCAATCAGCCCGCCGCGTAAACCAGTGCACAACCCAAAGGGACAATACAGACATTATAACCAAGTGAACCAATTTCAGCTCCTTCAGCACGCCGTCGACAGCAAGACGCCTACAACGAGGAAGCACGGTCACCAGCACTCATCAGAACCAGACCACGAGCTCCTCGACAAAGGTATTTACCAGCCTAATTGTTCCCTAACTATTGTATGGTTGCAGAGCAATCTGCTTAACCATATTTCCTTCGAGCCGGAATTATCCGGTTATCCGGATATAACCGGGTACCCGGATATACCACATTTCCCACAAGCGCGGATATCCGGCAACATAATCTCTTTCGCTGCCGGATAAACCAATGCTATCACCCCCTATCCCTTTAATACAGTCCATTAAATCTCCCTAATATAAACTACATTTTATTGACTTAATATTACCCAAATTACGTCATACAAATCAGCCCACATTTAAGCTCAATAATTCCCAAATATCGGATATCAATCTTATTTAATTTACAAACTACTTCTTATAGATATTGATTTAATTTAAATCCCTTCCGTCATACAAATCACCTAATTAACTCAGGTATTTGCTTATCAAACAAAACCCGACTAGCGATTAGAAGCTTCTAGAATAATGACCTGACAACAAGGCAACTACCTATTTACTTATCATGTTCGTTTGACACAAGCGCGCCCCAGAATAAATGAGAGTTGTCTCACATTCCTGACTCAGTCACGCTGTGTATTTATTTACGATTGTTATTAATGGTGCTTGCAAGAAAGTCTTGTAATTAAGAACTAAAGGCCAGGTACTTTGTTGATTTTAATTATAAAATAATACTAAGTACTTTTAAAAGATTTACTTGTGTTCGTGATTATCATGAAATAATTAATGTAGGTTAATTGTTTACATATAAGAGATCAGCACAAAACGTCTTAGGGTCCCGTACAGAATTTACGTAAATAACATAACGAAATTTACGGAATATAATTAATTAAGTAATTAAACCATCAGCCCATATAAGGTTTGGTACAAACGTTATTAATTTAGGCGTTATTTTAACCGACTTCCAAAAAAAGGTGGTGCGGAATTTCACCTACGATTAAATACTTTAATATTTTTATTTCCTTTTAATTTTGCTTGCGTCCTTGTGCCTGACTTCGCCTACGACGATTAACGATGCCTTCTGAATCACAGGTAGCCAGATTTAGACAGGAACAAATCGCTATTATTAAGCTTAATTTGGAAGCGTTATCATTGAGGTCTAGCAAACCTAGGCGCTATAGCCCTGGCTTCGCTGCCAGAGCCGCAGGCGTAAAATTGACCCGCGATAGATTTGACGCGGCATATTATATAATATTAGACTCCGTAGGTTTATCAGACGACGAGGAGGAATTCTACAACGAGCAGTATGGAAGGACAATAGACGCCTATTACGTGATTCTCGTTGTAGTATTAGAACAAAAAACATGGTCATTAGCTACCAATGACGATGTAATAACCGCGCCTATACCCGCGCGCTTTTCAATATCAGCTCAGCAGGTATCGAACCTGCAGCCTCAGTGCTGTACGCAGGATTCGAACCCGCACACTCTCAGCTCAGCGCCTATACCCGCGCGCTTCTCAATATCTGCTCAGCAGGTATCGAACCTGCAGCCTCTGTGCTATACGCAGGTTTCGAACCTGCACCCAATCAGCTCCGCGCCTATACCCGCGCGCTCCTCATCATCAGCTCAGCAGGTATCGAACCTGCAGCCACAGTGCTATACGCAGGATTCGAACCTGCACCCCCTCAGCTCCGCGCCTATACCAGCGCGCTTATCGCCATCAGCTCAGCAGGTATCGAACCTGCAGCCTCTGTGCTATACGCAGGTTTCGAACCTGCACCCAATCAGCTCCGCGCCTATACCCGCGCGCTTCTCGTCATCTGCTCAGCAGGTATCGAACCTGCAGCCTCAGTGCTATGCGCAGGATTCGAACCTGCAACCTCTCAGCTCCGCGCCTATACCCGCGCGCTTCTCGTCATCTGCTCAGCAGGATTCGAACCTGCAACCTATCGGCTCCGCGACTATACCCGCGCGCTTCTCGTCCCCACTTCAGCAGGTTTCGAACCCACAACCTCCGCGCTATGCGCAGGGTTCGAACCCACGACCGTTCAGCTCCGCGCCAAGACCCAAACAGGTATCGAACCCGCAACCTCACTATGGTGACAACCATTGCTACCCATGTAGTAATGTAAAGGGTCACAAGCCTCGGGTATGTACACGATACTACGCACTACCAGTGCGCTTATTGCCGGTACAACAGCGCGAGGTACCACGGCGCCGTCCCTCACCTGATACGGGCCAGATGGTGTACTCCCGTCGTACTCCACCGCGCACTACCTCGCGTCCTTCACCGCCGCCTAGGCAATGACTAGGACGGCACATCCAACAAATACCGACTCAGCCCACAAAGAATCAGCACACACACACAACACGACGACAAACTGTCATCGCAAACACCTTAAGTCAGTTAGGTGCTGACATTCTGCACTCACCCTTGCGCCAGCAATTCTGGACGTTATCAGTATACAAATGTATACAATGTTTACGTTTCCGCGTCCAAACTAAGGCTCCGTACATGGCCGACTCACCCGCCGACCGCGTAAACGTTCAGCCCGTATTTAGCAAAGTCACGACGGACTTTACTGGACCATTTTTGATAAAATCCAGTACACTGAGAAACACCAAGCTATTAAAAGGCTACCTCTGTGTTGTAACATGCCTAGCCACGAAGGCGGTCCATCTCGAACCGGTATCTGAGTTATCCACGGAAGCGTTCCTTGCGGCATTACAGCGTTTTGTTTCTAGGCGCGGTGTACCGACGTTAATTAGATATAATTGCGGTACAATTTATGTAGGCGCTAGAAATGAACTTAGGGAAATACAAGACTTTCTTGCAACCAACAATAACAATATCGCACCTACACTTTCAGCTCTTTTAACGCGCATTGCAGCCAAGCTCAATGCACGCCCTCTCAGCCCACTCTCTTTTGACCACGCGGAATTTGAATTACTCGCCGCGGGTCATGTCCTTTTAAACCGTCAGCTCAATGCCCTACCTGAGTATTCGGTAGGAGGACGAGCCATTTCTGCACACAAAAGGGTTCAAGCTCGTCCTACCCTTATCCCAACACCTTTGGCAATCCTGGTCCAAACCCTACCTGCACACCATCCAAACACGCTCCAAACGGACTCCCCGATCCAGCCCACCTCAAGTCGGGGAACTGGTACTGATGGTGGACGACCAGGTGCCGCCTCTACACTGGCGCATGAGCCACAAGACGAACCCATGAAGGGATGGCGTCACCCGAGTGGTGGAAATCAAGAACGACCACCTGACTGTCGATTGACCACCACACCACACCTTTGCCGAGTGGGGAATATGTTCACGCCAAAGCGTGACGTCACCTTAAGGCGCACCGTGCCCGCGTGCCCCACCGCCGCTTCGCCTGCAGCTGTCATAACTAGAAGAAAGCGGCTGCGGAAGGAAGCGGAAACAGTCACCTTTTTGTACTCGCGACCGGCGGACGTGTACCGCTGCGTTCCGCGCAGCAACCGCATGGCACCGCCATTTTATATCAGCACGAGTCACCGCGAATGACTTCGCCGCGAGTGACCTTCAGGGTGTGTTCGGCCCGACCAGACACTACTCCTAAATCAGCACGTGTGTACACACGCAATCAGCCCGCCGCGTAAACCAGTGCACAACCCAAAGGGACAATACAGACATTATAACCAAGTGAACCAAGTTCAGCTCCTTCAGCACGCCGTCGACAGCAAGACGCCTACAACGAGGAAGCACGGTCACCAGCACTCATCAGACCCAGACCTCCCACGTAAAGCAGGTATTTATCCTCTCCACTATCATCGAGCGTATAGCTAGCAGGAAACTGCTAAACTAAGCACTATTATTGACAAACTTAAAAAAACCAGAGGCTGGCATGTGTGGCTGCAACAGGAAGTATCAAAATGACTTCTACAGCAGCCATTGAGGCTCTTTTAGGAGTCACACCGTTGCACCCGCATATCCAGCAAGAAGCTGCAGCATCTGCTTTCAGGCTAAAGGTTTTAAACCTCTGGGATAAGGACAGTATGTCCCGTAAATGTATCTATTTTAGACGAGGTAGCAACAGACAATCCCATTATATTATCAATTTATGACAAACAACACAAGGAATACTTCTTCACAAAAAACTACAAGATGCAGCTACATGAGGAGCCTAGTGATAGCTCAGGGATTGAAGAAGTAAGAATATACACAGATGGCTCTAAAATGACAACAGGCACCGGCGCGGGTACTTTCTTGGATGACTTGAACATACATATAACTACAGGCAGGATAAATCAAGCGGCAACAGCAGTACTAAAAAGAAAGGTAACTGACTTTAATATCAGAATACTCTCTGATGGTGCTGCAGTATTAAAAGCCCTGCAACGGTACGATCACTCGTCAGGGCTAACCAAACAGTGTCAAAATCTATTGGAGCAAGTAAGTAAAAATAATCAGGTCACCCTCCAATGGATAAAGGGACACAGTCGGTCCAGAGGCAATGATGCGGCCGACGAGCTTGCAAGGAGAGGCTCCAATGTAAGTCCAAGCGGACCGGAACCAATGATCCCGCTACCGTTCAGCTTAATCCGTGCGTGGATCCGTGACCTAGCCAAGAGGAAACATCAGGACTACTGGGCAAGTATCAAGGATTGCAGGCAGTCGAAAGAGGCTTTCCTGAACCTCAATTCGAGATACTCTAGAAAACTCCGCAATCTCAAACGTGACAAACTCCGACGTATTGTTGGTATTGTAACGGGACATTGCTCACTAAACAAACACCTGTTTACGTTAGGTGTTACAGACAGCCCCCTGTGCCGAGGGTGCATGGAGGCAGAGGAAACGTCCGCAGCACGTCATCCTTGAGTGCAGTAGCGTGGCGTCGCAACGGGCAGAGCACCTCGGATCACCGAGGACCGTCCAGGAGGCCTGCACTGGCGTCAGCGAGCTGCTGGCCTTCTTCGACGATATCGGGTGGCTGGACTAACGCGGACCGCCCGAAATCACGGCCGCAAATAGACGGCATGGGTGCGGGAAAGAGCCCGCCTACCAAGGACCAAGTACCAAGTACCAAGTAAGTGGTGTAATATCTTCGGGATCTATAATTAGAATGGGATTTCCACAAGGGTCCACTTTAGAGCCTTTTTGTTCTCAGTATACATAAATTACTTGCTACTTATGGCCAAGGATCTTTGTGACATTGTTTTACTTGCGGATGACACGTCTCTAATTTTCAAAGAAGATAGGAAAGATAACTAGTATACTAGTATAAGACAACTAGATAAACTTAGTTGGTCAATGGCGTCTGACACGGAGAGTCAGAAGACGCGGGTTCGAATTCCGTCCGAGGATGGAATTTTTCTTTCTATAAAATTTCAATGTTTGAGATCGCTTAAGCAGGCGTTAGTGCTTTAAAAAGTAATACTATAAAGATAGCACACTAATACAAATACACAACGCTCTATTTAGTATCACTAAATAGTTCTTAGCTAATAATTTAGTGAATTAAAAAAAGGCAAAAAAATTCTTTGCCTACTGTTCTATATTTGGAGTCCAACGTTATGATTGATGGAGTTAAACTCGAAATGGACAAGGCTACAGTCTTCCTAAGCATTGGAATTATATTTTGCATATTTCCAAAGCGTAATGTCATGCAGGCTATTTTGCTGCATTGCTATGGAGTTCAGCGGCTGATACATAGACCATCTTTATCCTACAAAAACGTGCTATCCGAGCTACTCGTATATACGAAATGGCTTCCCACGAATCCTTGGGAGATTTATTTAAAGAAATCAATATATTAACTTTGCTTTCCGTATTTGAAATATAATGTAGGTTAGTAAAAATTTACATAACTTAAACAGTGATCACCACTCTTTTGAGACTAGGAGTTGGTCATCGCATGAAAGAAAAATAAGAAAATATGGGAGGTTATAGCGAGGCCGAAAGCAGAGCTTCTACTACGCGAACGAAGTCGCGGGCAGCCGCAAGTAATGAATAATTTACGTCCATAAGTGCGTGGATGCCTAAACTGAATAAATATTTAAGACTTTGACTTTGACTTTGACTTTGATCATGACTTTGACTTTGACTATATATTCTGTGTTAGATAATCATATAACACTCACGGTCGTCTAGCGATGTGACTCCTCGCCGGAATATCCGCCACTCGTAGGGCACGTCGTACAGCACGAACGTGTTGGTTTGGTTTTCTGAAACAAATGTACGGAGACTTTAGTATGCTCTGGGAAAATAAAGTATTTTTGAAAGAAGTTTGAAGAAAGTATTTCTGGACGACGAGCATCTACGGAAAGTAGGAATGCGACAAGTAGTTAGGTAAGTGATAATTTATGGATAAGTAGGACAAAATAAAGACACTACGTCTACCTAAGAACTAATCTAAACTAATCTTGAGTCAATAAAATTTATTATTAATAAATATTTAGAATAAATGTATTATTATTATAATTTATTAGTTCGAACAAAGACATATTTTATATCTTGACGAAACTTATGTACATGCGTCTTATAACGTTTCAAAATTCTGGCAACCCAAGGATGTACATGGCTTGCTATCTCATATTGGTAAAAGGTTTGATCATCGTATATTGTGGAGGTCAAACTGGATTTTTAGACGGTGCACTTGTGAAATTTAAACCCAAATGTAAAACAGGGGATTCTCACAACTCTATAAATTTCGCAAATTTCAGTAAATAGATAAATGAAAAGCCGATGCCTAATATACCATTAAATTCTATCATCGTGATGGATAACGCAGCTTACCATTCGGTTCGAGAAGGAAAAAGCCGACTATGGCTTCAACCAAGGCAGTTAAATAATCGTGGTTACGACGATATGAAGTGGCTTTTGATGATAGACTTAGAAAGGACGACTTATTAAAATTTATTTACAAAGCAGGAAATGAAGATATTATAAACATTTAAGAGTTATTGAAAAGAACGGTACATGAAGTGTTACGTTTGCCTCCATACCACCCAGACCTGAACCTTATTGAGTTGGTTTAGAGTTTAGGGTGGTATTAAGGGACAATTAGCACAAAAATAGAATGGACTCTAATTTGGACCAAAAAATATATTACAGGGATTATTTGCTGAATATTCCGAGAGACGTGGAGTACGTGGTAGCATTGCGTTAATCATGTAATTAAAATCGAGGACGAGTACTGCAAACATGATGGAATTTGGGATTTTATTTATTTATATATAACAGAATCTACAGCTCATAATAATACATTAAATAAACTAGTGTATAAAACTTAAAGCCAATAACAGATTCAAATTATTTAGCCTAAATTTACTTAATGCGACAGTCACTAACAATTTAATAAAATCATGTTACAAAATAAACTATTAAACATTAATTATGTAGTAAGCAGGTATTGTTGTGTGTGTTAGTGTGGGGATATGTGTGTGTATGAGGGTGTGTGCGCGAGAGTGTATGTTTGATGGTGTGTTTTAAATTGATTTTTCAATTACGCTCTAAATATCTACATCATTGAGAATTTTCAGAGTTTCTCGTCTGAAAACCTCCCTGCTATCATGAAAAATATCTGTACATTGAAATCTTTTGTTATAACTTCTGTGTAACCGACTAACAAGTGAGTTTTGACCATAATTAGTTCTTGTTTGCGGGACAGCGAACAGTTTCGTGTGCCTAGTACGAATTTTTGGAACATTGAAACGTAACATTTTAGTCGACAATTCATTACAATCCACGTAACCATTACAAATACCGTGAAGAAAAGACATGTCAGCAAGAATCCTTCGATTTTCAAGACTCGTGAGGTGGTGATAACTACACGCTTCATTATAATTAGTAAATGTGAGATAATTTCGATAATTGAGATGTTTTAAAAACCGACTTTGTATGCTCTCAATGCTCTGATTGTAGGTTATATAGTTAGGGTTCCAGATAGGACTACAATAATCAAGAATGCTCCTTACAAAGGAATTATATAAAACTTTCAGGCAAACTACATCAGAAAAGGGGCGGCTTACTCGCAATATAAACCCTAAGCTTTTATAAGCTCTATTTACTATTGCATCTATATGGTCAGAAAATAATAACTTTGAGTCTATTTGTACACCAAGATCCATAACTGAATAAACTTTTGTGATGTTTACATCGTTTATATGGTAGTTGAAATTAATAGCATGTTTCTTTCTGGTAAATGATATAAATGGACATTTACTTACATTTATATTAATTCGATTAGCAGCATAATAAAAGCCCAGTCTATTCAGATCCGCCTGAAGGTTTATACAGTCATTATGTGTAGCTACTTTCATGTAAACTTTTGTATCATCGGCGTACATTAGAAAATGGGCATGTTTAATATACTGACCTACATCATAAAGATAAGAAGCGTACAGGAGAGGTCCTAATATGGAACCTTGTGGTACTCCTGAAGGAACCTCAGTAAAGTCCGAACGATAGCCACCCACTACGACGGCCTGAGAACGATTACGCAGGTAAGATTCCATCCATCGCAACAAGTTACCACGGATACCCAGTTCATAAAGCTTACGCAGAAGTATTATGTGGTCTACACGGTCAAACGCTTTTTCGAAGTCCGTGTAAACCACATCAACTTGAGAGCCACTCCATGTTGCTTGCAACATTATCAATAAATGCTCCTAAATTAGTAACAGTGGACCGCCCTTTCATAAAACCGTGCTGTTCTGCGGGAATTGAAGGTGAAACAATCGGATAAATGTGGCAGTGAACTACTCTTTCAAAAACTTTGCTTAGTACATTGAGTATCTATATTGGACGATAATTTTCAATAGATGTCTTGGGGCCTTTTTTATAAATAGGAACAATTAGAGCTTTTTTCCAAACATTAGGAAAGTATCCTTCCCTGAGACATCTATTGAAAATTGACGCTATAGGGCCAGACAGTGACTCAGCACACCTAACAAAGAATATTGGAGGAATTTCATCGCAGCCGGCTCCTTTCGTTATTTCAACGCCTTTTAAAATTTTCAAAATTACATCTTGACGGACTTCAATATTGTATATTAAGTCAACATTAGAAGCATTGTCTAAAATACTGAATGAGTACTGATCAGCGGGGTTACTAAAGTTTCTGTCAAAGAAAGTGTTAAATGCGGTACATATGTCAACCTGTGAATTTAATGAGCTGTTATTATATGTCATTTGTTTAGGGTAATTACTATTATTTTGCCTCTTGGATTTAATGTAAGACCAGAAATATTTTGGATGAGATTTAATTTTTACCTGAGATAAGTTTATATATGAATCATAGCATTTAGCCTGTAGTATTTTTTGTTTATGTCTTAGTTCCGCGAAATCAACATAATCATTAGGATTATTATAACGCTTCCATATTCTATGCATCTTAAATTTTTCTTTTATGACGTTGATGAGAGCTCTGCTGTACCACACAGGATACACGTAGGTGCCAGAACAACGAACTTTTGGAACATAAGATTGTATTACGTTATTTATGATCGAGTAGAAATGATTTATCATATCTTCTACATTGGTATCTTCTGCGATAAAGGACCAGTCATGATTGCTGAGTAAATAATTTATACTACCAAAGTCAGCACGTTTAAATTGATATTTAATACGGGGCTGAGGCTTAAGTGGCGGAATCAAAATGTCAGTCGCGATAATACTAAAAGATGGATGAGCAGAATCCTCTTTCACTAGTGATAACTGTGATTTTTTAATAGTGACATGGAAATCAGTGAATACAAGATCTAAGGTGTTGTTACTTTTATTACGAAGCTTGTTGTACTGCGTTAAACCCAAAAAAGAAGTCTGGGCAATTAAACTGGATGCTGCATTCTGGTACTCAATTATACCTCTCTTTAGCACTACTGGTTCACTAGATTCCCAGTCTATGCATGGTAGATTGAAATCTCCTGCAATTATGAAGTGGTCGTCAGAATGAGCACTGTGAAATTTAGTCATTATATCTATAAATGACTGAACTCTCGATGAAAGATTTGAGTTTGGCGGTAGATAAACGAGTGCAATGTGCAAGTCATGTGCAGATCCAAGTGCAGTAGAAGGAATAGTTATCCACATACATTCAGGGTCCTCATATTGCCAGTCCGGTCTGACGCGAGCTTGCAGATACGGTGCACACATAATCATAAGACCTCCTCCCAGGGACTTGCGATCGTTACGGAATACAATGTATCTACTGTCACAAAGCTCAGAATCCAATATCCCGTCGCAAAGCCATGATTCTGTAATAATCACAATATCTGAGTCCAGTAACAAGGAGTTGTTATAAAACTCAATTGTTTTCGTCCGAAGCCCCCTGACGTTCTGGTAATAAAGTTTTAACTGTTTAGTTGTATCAACCATTTTTATCTCTATAAAAGTATCCACACTTACGAGTAACATAGAAAATAAAAACTTTTAGATATGGTGATAGCAAAGAAGATGTCTCGGATAAGATATTCTTATTAACTTGTGAGCGTCGGCAACTGTTATTACAACGTACTAGAACGTGATACGTTATAAAAAATGTGAATAGTAGGTGTGTGTGATGTGTACATGTATGGCAAAACTGTTCTACGTGCAATGTGGGTACAATGTTGGGGTATTGAAAACGAATGAGTTTCAGACTACAAAAGTTACATAGCCAAAAAATTACAATGCTAGGCGAGGTACAAAAATAGGTCATAATATTAAAACGCATCAAACTATTCTTACAAGATCCGACGAGGAATTTATGGGAACCGGAGCGCAGTTTCGTTTTTCCGCACATAAATTCGGCAGTTTTTTGTCCAAACGTACTTATAATAGACTTCTTTAGCTTTTTGTTTACACGAGTTCAACAATAACTTGTTGTCTCTAGTAAGGTGTTCATTAACATAGATTTTAAGTGACTCGCTTCCGATTCCCATGCCTCCAGCAGTCAAGGTACGATGTTTGCGCGCGGCGGCGATTATCTGGTCTTTTACGGCGCGCCTTCTCAAGCGAACTACAATAGGGCGCGCGCGTGCCGCACTCTCGGCTCGTCGTGGCTGCACTCGGTGAGCAAACTCTATATCAGATGGCTCGATCGTGACACCAATGTGTTGTGTAACCCTTAGTACCAGGTCGGTTGTATTTTCATTATTATCTTCTGGAATACCAGTAATCTCAACATTTTGTATTCTATCCCATTGCTGCTGTCTCAAGTTCTCGACTTCCAGGGCTTTGACGCGATTCAAACATGCAGCTAAGTCCCCCTTCAAGCTTTTATTTTCATCCCTCATACACTTCAGTTCAGATGAAGTCGTACTCAGTAATTTCCTTAAGTCTGTGATTTCTTTCCTAAGATCTTCATATTGACTACTGACATACGCAAATGAATCTTGAAATCCTGCACATTGACTGTTAATGGTCTTAAGTTCACTAGAAACCATCCTCTTAATGGTATTTTCAAGCATAGTTTCCATTTCCTGCTTCATCTCGTGTTTCCAAATCTCGCGCCAAATTTTCCTTCCTTTATATACTCAGTAGAACGCAGCGGTTCAGCAGAACACGCAGACTGAGTACATTCTGGCGACATAGTTAGAAGCGCAGACCCAGTCTTAAGCAATGACTCTTCAGTACGTAAAGACTCGGCAGGACGCAATAAATCAGTCTTTTTTCGCGATGTAACGTTACTGCTGTCAGACACCACTTTGTCAACCTCCTCGTCTATTTTGAACTGAGCAGCGCGCAGTGGGGTGTTAGTGTTGTCAAATTTCGGTAGCTTACTTTTACACTCATAGCACCTCCATTTCAATTTTGCTTCTTGATTGAGCTTTTTAAATCGCTTAGGTGATAGATTAGCGCATTGTAAGTCATACTTCTGCTTACAGCCCTGGCAGTTCATAAACTCTTTAGTCATAATCGGGCATTTACAGCCTACGCACATACTCATTTTCCCACGAATAAAATACACCTAGCTTGGAGTACTTAAGTGCAAGTAAGATAGGTTTCGGTATGAAAGCGACTTGCGGATATACAGACGTCAGGCGCTTTAATGCAAGCAATGTAGTGGTATTGCTGAGGCGATGGCGATATGCAAGCGCGCAGCTACCCACGTCACGCGTGTAAGTTGGCAGGTATTTTACGAGTGAAGATGTGATTTTATAAAAGTTTTTTGCTAATTACTCACTGAGTACTTGGTGGTTTTTCTTGCAGACAACTCCAATGGAATGGAAACTCAGTTTATCTATGAAAATCTAATGTATGTAAAGAAAAACATTAGCAGTTTTGATAAAAGGAGTGATGCTCATTCCATCAACACGCGAAATAAGCACAAGCTATCCGTACATGTAACGCGTCTCCACAGAATAAGTCATTCTTTTATGGGACAATGTATACGATTTTATAATAAAGTTCCCAATGTTATCCGAGATTTGCCTATTAATAAGTTTAAAATTGCTATTAAAACTAAACTCTGTCAAAAAGGTTATTACAAAATTTCGGATTACTTGGAGGATAAAACAGCTTGGGACTGATCACTCCAGGATCTATCTACTCGTGTACTAAGATGTCAAAGTGTAGCGTGTCTTGCCCTACTGATACCATTATTATGTTCTCTTTTGTAAGGCAACACACTGGAGCTAATATTTGTAGTACCTAAGTAAAAACATTGTAAAAACATCTATATAAAAAGAATGGCCCCGAGTTTCTTGCCGCTTCTTCTCGGTTGGCTCTATGTATTTTGGAACGCGGCGGTAGGCTTTAAAGTACATTTTAATGAAAAATTGACGTTCATAAGTGCGTCTTTGATGCCTAAATTGAATAAATGATTTTGACTTTGACTTTGACTTTGACTTTGGAAGGGGTACAGACTTAGCTTCAAAGTGATATATCACACTTATGGTAAATGTAACTTTGGACACTGTTTTCAATAATAATTTTATAACAAGTTGCTAGACACAGCTACGTTAGTGACGGTCGGCGTACGTGTATATGTACGCCGACCGTCGGGATGATGCTGTTGATTTTATTATTAACACTTAGGACGACTCTGATGATTCCGATGATGGCTGCTTCAAAAGTGAAGAATCAAGTTTCACCTATATTGATATGGACATATAACTGACTGATTTTTAATTTTGATAATTATTCTACGTATTAATAGTACAATAGTTTGTTACCAAATATATTATTTACTTACCTATTAGCTTATACATAGTTAGTTCATTTAAATATTGTATCATCATCAATAAATTTTCATTTAATAAACCACTATTTCTTCACAGTTAATCGCTATGACGTCACATATCTTAGGAACTATGTTGGCGCATTTCTTCTCGTGTGTATCACAGTCCCCTTTGTCGTCATACCCCCGCGCCCCTGTATCGCGCAGGCGAGGACTAAGATAAACGGTTAACCTATAAATATTTATTGTAATTTCGTTCCATTATCTCACATAATGGTCAATGAAGATTCGGTCGAAGGTTAAGCTAAACCTAGAATCAATCTTGAGACTCTGTCACTAAGGTCATACTGTGTGTTCAGGCAGCTGTCCTTTGTGAGCCAGTCACTATTTCTAGGTTTAGCTTAACCTTCGACCGAATCCTCATTGACCATGATATAATGGATAGATACGTAACGAATATCTGAGCTGATCAGTATTTTACATAAAATACTGCAAATACTGATATGTTAACCGAATAACAATAACCGTGGCTGGTCGCGGTTATGCTGAGCATCAGATACTGATATTAAAACCCGCAGGTTGTGGGGGGTTATCCCCGTTGTGGCCTCCAAGCTCCCCTATAGCCACCCCGTGTCTCGCTTGATCTGATACTGATACTGGTAAGTCTGATTCTGATCATCACACTCTGTCCGCAGACAGTCCGATAGCATCGGTTATGAGAATACTGACACACATAACACATAATAAAATTCTGGTAATGCATGCAGCATTACCAGAATTTTATTATGCACTGAGAAATTCCAAAATGGCTTACTGAATATTGACGCTGCTCCGTCGGTGCCCGGTCGCTCAATGTAGCGTCCGTCGCTAGTGGCGCGTGCTCACTCCCTCCCACTCGGATACTACTTAGCTATAGCTATGAAGTACAACGCTTCGCTTTGGCGACATTGGTCGACCCTTGTTACCTCTTGTCTGTCATCGCTTCAAAATATGCTTAACTAGCTGGTGCCCGCGACCACGTCTGCGCATGATTAGTTCGAGTAGCTATACTATGATTAAATCTTCTCGAAGGGCAAATCTATCTTTATATCAAAATGTCATAAAATATGTAAATGGTCAAACGCAATTGCTATAATAGTATTATTTGAGTAAATTTTCAATACTTTGTATATCAATCAGTAAACATTAATAATAAAATACTGGACTTACGTACATACAAATATAAAATTAATCACCATGGAAAAAACTGTCATTACATTTTCATCACCCTTGACGGTATTTGTGTTATATTTCATCACCCTTGACGGCCGCCGAGCACGTCTAGTGTATCTAGCTATCAGAATCTGACATAAGCTTTGACAGAACTGTCATCATTACGATCTTGACGTAGGCGTAGGAGATCATATTATTTTGTCTATACTGTGCCCAAGCATATTAAGCTTTGTCACCCGCGTGGTGATAGATGATGATGATGATGAAAAGTATCCTATGTGTTAATCTAGCACCTTATCTACCTCCATATATACCAAATTTCATCAGAATTGCCCTCGCCGTTTTTAGCGTGAAAGAATAACAAAGAAAGAACACATCCATACATCCATACTCACAAACTTTTGCGTTTTTAATATTATACAGGTAGTAGGAATAGGATGCAATGCACACAAAAAAAATGCTTTATAATTTACCTTCAAAAGCTTCATCCGGCAAGGGCTGCGGTGGCCTCTGAGATACGCCCGACATCCCACCTGTAAACACCGCACAACGCAACCTGAGAACTCATGTTACATCATCTTTTTTTATTTCTTGAGCTGTATTTTTTTTTTGTTGTTTTTGGTGGCGTCATTATTATAAAATCGTCACTTTTACTATCGGTTGACATTTTGAAAAATTATTCAGCACTAGTTGATCCGCCAGCGGCTTCGCTTACTTGGTCTTGCTGTAGTGGCGCGAAAGTTGTTTTTTAAAATTTATTAACCGACTAGCTGACCGGCCAGCGGTTTCGCTCGCGTGGCCTCGCGGACACGGTAGTTACAGATTTTTAATTATCCCACGGCAACTCTTTAATTTACCGGTATCAAAAGTTTCCTTTATATTGGTCAGAGACATAAGCAAGCTACCACCATATGAAATTTCATTTAAATCGGTTCAGTCGTTTCCGAGATGAGCCCGTACAAACAGACAGACAAAAATACAGAGAAACAAACAATTTGAACTTATTTTTCACTCCTTATATCCCCTGCCTCGGTTTTAAGCATATTTTACCTCTACAGTTTCTAATACGTAGTAGTTTTTACATCCCCCGTTTTACACCCTTAGTCATTTCTGACAAAAATATTAAATGCATCACTATTTATTTTAAATTACCTGTCCAGTTATCAATTTTCATCCCTGTAGCTCTGAAAACAAAGAACTTAATATAAAAAAATATTCCCCGTTTCACTCCCTTAACTCATCACTGAAAAAAATATTGACAAAACACTGTTTATTTTAAATAACATAGCCAGATCAGCTCCAAAAACAAAGAACTATTGAAAAAAAAATATCCCACGTTTCACCCCTTTAAATCATCCCTGTCAATAAATATTGAAATGATCACTTTAAACTGTCCAAATGCTAATTTTCACCACTGTATGTTCGAAAACAAAAAACTTTCCATACAAACTTTCACCCCTCCATTTCACCCTTTTAAACCACCACTATCTAAAAAAAATTAGTCCAACATTTGTTATTTTTAATGACCTATCCAAATACAAATTTTCACAACTATAAGAACAAAAACAAAGGAGTTTCATACAAACGTTTTCACCCCTTTTGACACCCTTAGGGGTAGAATTTCGAAAAACCCATTCTTAGTACACCTCTACGCATCAAGGACAATATACCCTCCAAATTTCAAGTCTCTACGATCTGTGGTTTAAGCTGTGCGATGTCTGTCAGTCAGTCAGTCAGTCAGGACATCTTCTTTTATATATATCGATTGACGTGAAATAAACAATAAATGTTGATTGAAGTTACTTACAATAATATATAGGTACGTCAAAATCAGATAAGCCGTTTCTGAGATTAGAGTGCACAAACGCACAGACAAACAGGCAAAAATTCTAACAATTTTTTTTTTCATTCCCCAAGTCCCCATAATATTTTTTCTGGTATATATTCCATGTACAGACAATTTTTATTATATATGTATAGAGTATTACGTCTTATAAGAAGTCAATCTTATTAGAACTGTAAAACATAGAGTATATTCCGCGCCGTCGTTGGGAGTATGATTACGTAAACAAAAATGACAACTCGAGATTCAATGTGCTATTTTCGAAATCTATATTATGATTTCGAAAATACCACATTGAATGCAGGTTGTGCAGGAAAATAATGTAAAACAAAGTTAATTCTGTATAATACTTTATATTTCACTCATTACAACATTAATTGACATGTATGTGTCGCGAAATAACTGCGATTCCACCATTAACCTTCGAAAACTATGAAGAGTTACGACATCAGTAGAAAAAATAAGTGTTTGACTCTTCCCTTACTGACCCGACATTATACCGAAGATACCCCGGACATCAGCCTGTTCGAGATAAGAATGGCCTTGAAACAGCTTAAGAACAACAAGGCGCCGGGTGACGACGGTATCACATCGGAGCTTCTGAAAGCGGGTGGAACACTGGTACTTAAAGTCCTTCAGAAGCTCTTTAATACCGTCTTACTCGAAGGTTCAACGCCAGAAGCATGGAACAAAAGCGTGGTGGTGCTGTTCTTCAAGAAAGGTGACAACACTTTACTTAAAAATTACAGACCCATCTCGCTTTTGAGCCATGTTTATAAGCTGTTTTCAAAGGTCATAACGAACCGTCTCAGTCGCAGGTTTGATGAATTCCAGCCTCCGGAACAAGCCGGTTTCCGAAAAGGCTATAGTACCATAGACCACATCCACACGCTACGGCAAGTTATACAGAAGACCGAAGAGTATAACTTGCCTCTTTGTTTAGCGTTTGTGGACTATGAGAAAGCCTTTGATTCGATCGAGACGTGGGCAGTGCTTGAGTCTCTCCAGCGGTGCCGTGTTGACTATCGGTATATTGAAGTGCTGAAGTGTTTGTACAAAAACGCCTACATGTCAGTCCGAGTACAGGAGCAGAGTTCGAAGGCAATTCCATTGCAAAGAGGCGTGAGACAGGGAGACGTTATATCTCCGAAACTGTTCACCGCTGCATTGGAAGACGCCTTCAAGCTCTTGGAATGGCAAAGACTTGGCATCAATATCAACGGCGAGTACATCACTCGATATACCGACGATATTGTAGTCATGGCAGAATCTATGGAAGACTTCAGTACAATGCTCGAAGGCCTCCATCGAGTTTCCCAACGGGTAGGCCTTAAGATGAACATGGACAAGACGAAAATTATGTCTAATGCCCATGTTGTGCCTACCCAAATAGCAGTTGGGAACTCAGTTCTCAAATTTGTTGACGAATACATCTACCTGAGACAGACAGTCAAACTAGGCAGATCCAAATTCGAGAAAGAGGTCCATCGTCGAATCCAACTCGGCTGGGCAGCGTTCCGGAAATTTCGCGAAGTCTTCTCGTCTAAAATACCTCAGTGCCTCAAGAAAAGAGTCTTCGACCAATGTGTGTTACCAGTGATGACTAATGGGACTGAAACGTGGTCTCTTATGGGCCTCATAGATAAGCTCAAAGTGGCACAACGAGCTATGGAGAGGGCTATGCTCGGGGTTTCTCTACGTGATCGAATCAGAAATTAGGAGATCCGTAGAAGAACGAAAGTCACCGACATAGCCCAGAAGATTAGCCAGTTAAAGTGGCAGTGGGCAGGGCACATAGCACGCAGAATAGATGGCCGATGGGGCCGGAAGGTTATGGAATGGTGGAATGGAGACCACGGACTTGCAAGTGCAGCGTAGTTCGTCCACCGACACGGTGGACAGACGACCTGATAAAGGTCGCAGGACGACGTTGTATGCAGGCCGCTTCCAACCGGTCCTTTTGGAAAATTATGGGGTAGGCTTTTGTTCAGCAATGGACGTCCTACGGCTGAGATGATGATGATGATGATGAAAAACTCATCTTGCTGTTGGATGAAGTTTGTCGGGCTGTTTAATAGATGTCGCTCCGTCCCCATACGACGGGTCACAATAAACTAGACTTAAGTTTGAAGCTCGGACCTCGAGCTTCGGTGGCCTATCGGTCATGGCATCTGGCACGGATTGTCGGATGACGCGAATTCGAATCCCGTCCCATTCTGTATAATTGCTTTGAGATATTATCTGCATCTGTCCACATACCCGCCATATTTTGTGAAGATGGTCTCAGTTCTTCGTACACATGCTCGGGGATGGTAGCGTAGACAGCCTCGTCCTTTGCAGCTCCCGTGTCGGTGCCGGTGTCGGCGATAGTCGGTGTGCGGTTGTCGACCGCGGTTGTCTCACGAGATGTTTTGCGTACTAGAACCAACCGAAATCAAATTACATAAGTGCTTATTTTATTAAATTAAACTAGTTACTTTAAACGCATTAATTCCGCCACAAGTGACGAACTTAAGCAACTTTAAGTTACTTACACGTCACCCTGCAGAGTGATGTAGGTATTATTTTAACATAACGTTTATGAACGCAATTGTGTAGCAAAACATATGATTGTGCACCTACTAGTAGTCATCCCGACTAGTAGTAAGTGCGAAACGCCTGAAGCCTCCCTAAAAGATATGCTATCGACGAAATAGCTGCCGAATGTGGCCATTGGGTTCTTGGACTTTCGCCACAATCAAAGGACACGCCTCGAAACAATACCCATCCCCCTTTTCGACAAACAAGATGTTAGATTTATTATAAAATGCATGTGCGGAAGTAACTGCCGAAAACTGGGAAAAAATTGTGAGAAGAACCCAAAACACCCATAGCGTCGGATTGGGAAATTCATGTGGCATTCGATAATATACAAGTACAGGAACTTATAATAAATGTAGGGGAGAGCTCATCGAGTGACAGTGACGTTTCACCAGATTTTGATTACAATAAATAAATAAAGATTACCTGTCGTTGTAATTATTTCGTTTCATTGTCGAGTACCTACCTTTACCTTTTATTTTACAACAGCTTCGAAAATTATAAAGAAGTTGGCATTATCAATCAAGAATTAATACGTATAACATCTTGTAATGAAATATAATATTAATTAATACATTTGTACAAAAGTATCCGGCAGTAGCTTAATTTCTTATATTTTGTAAAAAATATCGGCTCTGTTATCGGGTTACGTTTGTCGATATAGCCATCCCTATCAGTTTCTCCGAGTCTGGTATAACCTTGTACGTGTGTAAACGTCATATTTTTATAAAATAATGCATAGATAATGTACAAAAGACGCTCGTTCAAGTTCTCACAGGAGCTGTCATCGAGAAAATAAAGAAATGGAAATAGTATAAGGGAATATTTTCCCCTGTAACCTTTATATTAGACTTTTAGCTGGGGTATAAAGGTGTGTTGTTTCCTGAAACGCAATGTTGGAAAAGGTAAGAAGAGTACAACAAATAAATAAATCATTAATAAAATAAAAAAACACATACACATACATTTTGCCTTATTAGTTAAAAACTGGGTTTGTGCGGATTACGAAAGGCTAGGAGCAGACTCTGGTACTTTTACTTTTATTAGTGATGCGCACGGATGTCATCGATGGCTGGACCACTGTATAGTGACTAGATCTGCTTGGCAAACTGTCTCAAATATTCGAGTGCTAAAAGACGTTTTTGTGTCAGATCACTTTCCCTTGGTTATTGACTGTGACTTAGAGCTAGTTCGGCTTAAAAAACCATTAGTGAACTCTAATGTACATGATATAAAGTCCATGATCATTTGGGGAGAGAGGAAACCTGATGAAATAGAATTGTATCAAAATCTTTGTAATTCTATGTTAAGAAGGTTTGATTTTCCGGCGGCATTTATGACTTGCTGCGAGGGTCAATGTCATGATGTAATGCATAAGAAAATATTAGACAGTATGTATTCAGATATTGTAGGGGTCCTAAGTGCAGCGGCTGAAAAAAGCCACAGTGGAACTCGTACTTATAATAGAAAAAGAAAACTGTCATAGGATGGAACAAATATGTACGTGAGGCTCACGGGGAAGCCAGGTTTAAGTTTCGAGTATGGTTATTGTACGGCAAGCCTTGCAGTGGCGCCATCTACAATGAAATGCACAGTGCTCGTAATTTTTTTTAAATCTAGACTGAAATGGTGTCAAGACCATGAAGAACAGTTGAAGATGGATATCATTGCATCTCATCACACTGATAAAAAATTTAATAGATTTTGGAAATCCACAAATAAGCTCAAAATTAAGCCTGGCCTGTCTGTGAATGTTGATGGCATAAACGATCCTGTGGATATTGCCAACATGTTTCGAGACCACTTCAAGGTGAGATCTCCTCTAGGGAGTGCTCGGCAAAATATGTGCATTGCGGAGCCCTTTGTTGGCCGGGACCTAGTTCGCTTTTCGGCTAAAGATGTTTCTTTGATTATAAAATGCGATGAAAATCACCCGGCCACGATGGGCTCAGTCTTGAACATCTGAAGCACGCTGGTGTCCATCTGCCTAGAGTTCTTTCTATGTTCCTCTCGTTCTGTATTGTCCACTCGCATCTTCCTCGGGATCTGATGAAGACTATAGTAGTACCGATCGTTAAGAACAGAACAGGTGATATATCGGATAAAAACCACTTTAGACCTATATCTCTGGCCACCATAGTCGCTAAAGTGCTTGACGGTTTGCTTGACGCTCAGCTTAGTTAATATGTGCAACTACATGACTCACAGTTCGGTTTCCGTGCCGGACTGTCAACTGAGAGCGCGATACTGTCCGTGAAGCACACCGTTAGGTACTATACCGATAGAAATACTCCAATATACGCCTGTTTCTTGGATCTTTCGAGGGCATTCGACTTGGTGTCATACGATGTCCTGTGGAGAAAGCTGAAAGAGGCTAGTGTACCCCCTGAACTATTATCTATTTTTCAACATTGGTACTCTAATCACCATGTTAACCATGTAAGTGGGCAGATAAGGTATCCGATGAATACCGTATGGAATGCGGAGTGAGGCAGGGGGGACTAAGCTCCCCACGGCTTTTTAATATATATGTAAACGGGCTCATCGCCGATCTCAGCAACATGCGTGTTGGATGTCACTTAGGTGATGTGGCAGCAAACAACATCAGCTATGCTGATGATATGGTGTTGCTGGGACCGACGGTGAACTCGTTTAGGAAGCTCCTAGCCTACTGTGAGGCCTATGCGAAGTCACATGGTCTTTTATATAACGATAAAAAGAGCGTTTTTATGGTTTTTAAAGCGGGTAACAAGTGCCCAAGTGTAGTTCCGCCTCTAACCCTTAACGGTACTGCACTAAAGAGGGTTAGAAAATTTAAATATCTTGGCCATGTGATGACGGAGGACCTTAAAGACGACGAGGACATAGAGAGGGAGCACAGGGCATTGGCGGTGAGAAGCAACATGATTGCACGGAGGTTTGCACGATGTACTCAGCACGTTAAGATCACGCTCTTCCGAGCTTATTGTCAATCTTTTTATACAAGTAGCCTCTGGTGCAAATACTCTCGGAGATCGCTGAACGCCCTGCGTGTCCAATATAACAATGCCTTTAGGTAATTGTTGCGGCTGCCCCGCTTCTGCAGCGCTTCAGGAGTGTTCGCAGAAGCGCGCGTAGATGGATTCCCGGCCATAATGCGGAAACGGTCTGCGTCGCTGGTACGCAGAGTGCGGGGCAGTAGCAACAATGTTCTGCAGGCGGTGGCGGACAGCTGCAACTGTCCCGTGCTGTGGTACTGTGCGCAACTGGCGTCAGGGCATGTTGCCTGTTAATTAGTAGTTGTTTTTTTATTTTTTTATTAATACTGCGCTAACTTAGTTTATACTTAGCACATATACATTTTAACTAACACAAATGGATTTTTGTTATCTGATCAATAAAATTATTATAATTATTTATTCAAATTAAATTATTATTATTATTATTATTTCTTTAATTCAAAACAAAATCTCGGATTTCATCCGGTCCTTTACAAAGGCATAAGTGGGGCTGTAGCCAACACTAATAGGCCTGTTTGGTATAAAAATACATAGGAGTATAAAAAACAGAAAAAATGTTGGATGAAGGGTAACATGGTACTAATAACTATTACAAATATGGGTAAAATGGCCAGGCTATTGATATGAACTTATTAGTGATAAGGAAGATAGTGGGCTATGGAAGAGACTACGGCACCTGCCAATTTTAGTCTCATGTTAAAATATTTAGGCAGGTGGTGACTTGCCATCCACAAAACGGGCCCCCCATAAAGGCCACCATGAGTGGTGACAAAAGGGGCAACGATGGTGTGGATGGCTAAAGGGTGTCGAAAGGTGTGCTGTGGTTTCACTAGAGCGCTACTACCGGCGTTATGCCCTTTAACACTTCCACCCTTGGAGCTTTTTGTTACTTGCTCTTGCGTCTCCACCCCCGGACGGCCAATTAAGGCAAGCCGGGGGTCAGGGGTCTCATTTAGCCCCAGGGAGAATCAGGGTCCACTGTGTCGCCACTCACCGACGGCTCGCCACAAGGCCGCCCCTGCGGGTTTATTATTTATTTATTGTTTATTTTTTATTTATTTATTATTATTATTATTAGTACCTACTCTATTATAAAAAAAAATCAATTAAAATATCATATCCAGCAGGCAAAAGCGTTATGCTCAGCATAAGCAGCGCTTGCGTCCATCAGACATGCGCTGCGCTGTTTTCAGCATATCCCTGCTCGGGCAGATGTTTGCCGAGAAACAAACTAAAGAAATAAAAAGCGGATATAACAAACAGAATAAAATATGATAGGAACAGCTTGCTACACAGTCAGATGTGTATTATTCATGTGATGTTACAATTGTCTGGTGTTTGTATTTGGCCTTCCTCTAGATTTTAAAAGTTCAAAAAAAATGCTTCAAAGTTATATCTTTGCCGATCCAAAAGAATCCTTTTTAGTTTTGTTTTGAAAACATTGTAGCACATCGTAGATTTTAAAGGTGGTGGAATATCGTTCCAAATTTTAAATGCACTGTATTTAAAACAACCTTTAAAGCCAGTCGTTTTGTGTTTAGGGATTTTTAAAGGTTTTCAAAGGGTGCTTTGAGTGTGTGTTGACAGAATGCACATCTTTAGGCCATGTGAGTTTTTTGAACAGGGACATCTGTTTTTTGTTCCACATAACTTTTGGCAGACACATGCTAAATAAATCTCCCTACGTAATTTCATAATGTACCTTTTTCTACGAGATAAGGCGTAACGTGTTCTCTTCTAGGTATACTGAAACAGTACCAGACGCATGCGTTTTGCACGCGTTGGATCGCTCGTTCAGTCATAGCCCATATTCGAGGACCATAAACAGCACAACAGTAGTTAAACGGAGAGAATACTAAAAATCACACAATAGTATTATTATATCTTCTTATGTGTACTTTTTTATATCATACAAACCCTTAAGTTTAAAGTGTGTGTTTCTAACTTTTTCGTTTACATGTTTAACAAACCTTAATTCTCTATCCATTATAAGAACCTAGTTCCGAGCCTTTATCTCAAAAGATGGATCAGAGTCCAAAAGCTTTGTTATCAGATTTTTGGTACCTAGGTACATAGCAGTTTTGATTTAGCGGGGTTTACAATTAATGAGTTTCGAGTCGCCCAATTAAAGATCACGTCTAGAACCTCATTCATTTGTATCATTGCATAAACAGCATTTTCTGGATTGAAACAATGTTATATTTGATTGTCATCCACATATAAATGGTATTGACATAATTTGATGTGGTCAGGCAGGTCTTCTGTAAAGATTGAAAACAGGATAGGACATAAGACAGATCCTTGCGGCGTTCCTTTAGGAACTTTTTCCACGCTAGATACTGTTTTTCTACCACACTTATCATCAATGTCCACATACTGCTCTCGGTCTGTAAGGTACGTCTTAAACCAATTACATGCATTGCCAGAGAATCCGTAGTATGTCAGTTAGGCAACTAGTAGTTCTGGATTGATGCAATCGAAAGCACGTGAAAAGTCTCACAGGATTAGTACGCTACTCAGTCCTGAGTTTGAAGCACTTCTACTTACGATCGTCAAAAACCTTTAAGAGTGCAGATTCGGTCCCATGGTTATTTGTTTTTTTTTTCGTATTGTAATAAGAATAGACTTCCTTGTCAATATATCCATCACATGGAACATTTAAAAAGTGTTTATTAATTAAGTTAGCGTCTAATACGTTATCAGGTATGGGTATAGACTGATTATTATTTAAGGGTTTACATGTTTTTATGTATTTCCACACTTTTATTAGTTCATGTAAATTTTAGTAAGTGGTAATTTAAGTAATGGGTAAAAAAAGCCGTTCTTTCTCGTTCTATTGTTCCTGTTACCGAATTTCTCAAGCTCTTGTAATAGTTTTGAGAAGAGACTGTTTTGTTTATTATTTTTTAGCGCCACCATAAATGTTATCGTGCTCGTAATCCAGGGACTAGGGTACTCTTTGCTTTGTTTCTGCATTAGAGGAGCACGTTTATCAAAAAAATATTTTCATTAAATATATCTCTACCTTTGATTGTATATCTAGGGCATATGCTAATATATATAAATTCTGCCATTGTATAGAATCAATCAATATTTTATTGCAATCATATGTAGGTGTTTACATGCAGGTCTTAAATACATATTCTTATTTGTCTAACATATGACCCTGGTAGGGTATAGCAAGAAAGGTAATGGAATGGATGTCAGATGCGAGTAGTTCTGGATTAGATTGATTTATATAGCGAGATTGTATAAAACGTGCAGTCGGTTTTTGTTTTATAATATTGAACTCACAGAAGACCATGCCATGATCACTCAGCTCCCTGTTATGCGACACAGTAATTTTTTTACACCTCACGGGTGTGTCAGTTATAAATAAGGTCTATTAAACAAACGGTCTCATCTGTCTCGTCCTAGTAGATTCCTTAACTAACTGTTCCAGATTTTGTTGCGTTTACGAGCTTGTACGGAATCAGGCTTTATGTTAAGATCCGTCAATATACACACATAGTCACAATAGGCAAACGAACTTAGGGACTCGCTTAAGGCTTCCATGGTATATCCACAGTGACCGCTTCTGGTCTATACGCCATACCGACCGCCATACGAGCACCTGGCAGAGTTACCTGCGGCCATAGTAACAGTTGTTCTAACTGAGACGCAGGATGAGCACAGACACGGGCATGTAGACCTTTTTATATAAATACCTACACTCAGTTTTTGTTCAGATGTTAAAGCCAGTATGGCGGGCTTGACGCTCTTAAGGTTAAAAGTATATTCTCCATTGTCTTTGTCTTTACATACCTGCATAGGCCGCACACGAAGCCCCCAGTACAAGTAGGACGGCACAGCTGACACCCATCGCGGCCCAGTTCGCGTAAGCTGCAGGCGCTGTCACAGATAATATACGAGTATAGTCACGAGTATAGATTTTGTACTTCGCCGCAGTCGGGCGATAAAGCCATTGCTAAGTTACTTACCACCTTCGTTATTTCTTCGTGTTAACGTCACTGAGATCTCGTTTAGTTCATGTTTGTATCTGTTCAGATCACATGATATAGTAGATATCCTCTGGTTTAAGTTCATCTTGAACATTGCTGATATTACATTGTGGTGTGCGGGCGACAATTTAGTGTTGTTGACACGCTTCGGCGCTTTATACACTTCGCGAGCTGAAAAGCGATTGAGGCTTTATTTAATAACACTTAAAACTCTTGAAAGGAAGATGATCCAAAAACGTTGCAGTATAGTTATAGGATTAGTGGTAACAATGCGCTAGTGCCGAACACTTACTTGATGGTTACAACTTTAAAAAATCAACTGCGAAATTTTCAAGTTTGTAGCCCAGCAGTTTATTATCTGCGTAGATGAATCAGCCAGGCAGAACAAATATTATTGTATAGATAATAATAATAATAATAATAATAATATAAACACCGTGGACCCTGATTCTCCCACACCGTGGACCCTGATTCTCCCACACCGTGGACCCTGATTCTCCCACACCGTGGACCCTGATTCTCCCACACCGTGGACCCTGATTCTCCCACACCGTGGACCCTGATTCTCCCACACCGTGGACCCTGATTCTCCCTGGGGCTAAATGAGACCCCTGACCCTCGGCTTGCCTTAATTGGCCGTCCGGGGGTGGAGACGCAAGAGCAAGTAACAAAAAGCTCCAAGGGTGGAAGTGTTAAAGGGCATAACGCCGGTAGTAGCGCTCTAGTGAAACCGCAGCACACCTCTCGACACCCTTTAGCCATCCACACCAGCGTTGCCCCTTTTGTCACCACTCATGGTGGCCTTTATGGGGGGCCCGTTTAGTGGATGGCAAGTCACCACCTGCCTAAATATTTTAACATGAGACTAAAATTTGCAGGTGCCGTAGTCTCTTCCATAGCCCACTATCTTCCTTATCACTAATAAGTTCATATCAATAGCCTGGCCATTTTACCCATTTTTGTAATAGTTATAAGTACCATGTAACCCTTCATCCAACATTCTTACTGTTTTCTATACTCTGCATTTTTATACCAAACAGGCCTCTAAGTGTTGGCTACAGCCCCACTTATGCCTTTGTAAAGGACCGGATGAAATCCGTGAAACTTTTTGAATAAAAGGAATAATAATAATAATAAAGCCCGTTTATTTCCAGTCCAATTATTACATGCATTACGATAAAAATATTCAAATCTTAACTTTAAAATATCACTAATTGTACTATCATATGTAAATTTATTTATTGTGATTAGACGAATTTTATTTTAATAATCACTATCGTTGTTCTCCTTTTTTTCATTGATTGGAACCCCTTCTCGGGTAAAGGCCTCCTCCAGTTTGTTCCAGACCTCTCTGTCTTTTGCTTTTGTTCTCCAGTTCGTACCAGCTACAGCTTTTATGTCTTCTATCCATTTTTTTGTAGGCCGCCCTCTTCTTCTTTTTCCTGCCGGTCCATCCCATACCGTTGTCTCTGAAGTCCATCTTTTATCTGTATATCTTGCTATATGTCCTGCCCACCGCCATTTCAGTTTTAGAGCATAATGTAAGACGTCTATAACTTTCGTTTTCCGTCTTATGTATTCACTTCTTATTTTATGTGATCTTCGTATTTTTAGTATGCTCCTTTCCATTGCCTTTTGACATTTTACTAGTTTGGTTTTTATTTTTGTATTGTACGTCCATGTCTGGCATCCATATGTGATTGTAGGCAGTATACAGGTATCTATAACTGTCTTTTTTAGGTGTAGAGAGAATTGGCCTTTCAGAATTTCCTTCAGGGACCAGAACCTTTTCCAGCCTATGTTTATGCGGCGTTCGACCTCTTGTTCTTCGTTTTTATCGTCGAATGACATTTGTTTTCCTAGGTATATACAACTTTCCACATATTCGAGCGGTTTTCCGTTTAGGTTTATTATGTTTCTGCGGCTGTTTGTCATTATTTTTGTTTTATTTTCGTTCATTTTGAGACCTGTTTTTCCGCTTTTTTCATTTAAAGCGTTTATCATTTCTTCTAATTTACCACTAGTTTCAGAGAGTAAAACGATATCATCTGCGAATCTAAGGTGAGTAAGTCGATCACTGTTGACCCTAATCCCTTCTGACTGCCAGTCGAGTTTATCAAGGATGAGTTGTAATACTGTTATGAACAGTTTAGGTGAGAGGGGATCTCCTTGTCTCACTCCTCTGCCGATTGGTATGACAGGTCCTCGTTTCTCTAATTTGACTTGGCTTACGCTACCATTATAAATGTTTTTCAGTACTCTGACGTATTTTTCATTTATATGACATTCTGTCAGAGCTTCCCAACAAGCATCGTGAGAAATCGTGTCAAACGCTTTGGCATAGTCGATGAAAGCTATGTATAGTGGCCTGTTGAACTCCTTATATTTCTCCATCACTTGTTGCATTACTTGTAAGTGGTCCATTGTAGAAAAGCCGGAACGAAAACCCGCTTATTCTATCGGCTGGAACTGATCGATTCTCGGGCTTAATCTGGTTTGTAGAATCGATGTGAACAGCTTGTACGCACTCGAAAGAAGACTGATAGGGCGGTAGTTAGCGATGTCTCGAGGGTCTCCTTTCTTATATAGGAGAATTATGTCAGATCTTTTCCACTGTTCAGGCACTTGGCCTGTGTCGAGAACTTTGTTAAATAGGTATGTAAGTGGCCGAGCTAGCAGAGCAGCACCTTTATGGCTTCGTTTTGTATGCCGTCTGGACCTGGGCTTTTATCTACTTTGAGTTTTTGTATATGTTTGATGACTTCCATGACATCCACTGGAGGTAGATCATTCGTGTCTTGAAAATTTCCGATGGTTTCATACATTCGACTGGAGCATGAAACTGAGCTTGGTGTTCCTTCATACAATTGCTTGTAAAAAGCTGTGGCGCAGTTCATAATGTCTTGTCTGGTTTTCGTTTCTTCTGATTTCATTTTTAAGTTTTGAATCCAGTTTTTATGCGTAGTCAATTTTCCGAAAGCTCTTTTCGTGCTCCTGTGTTGTTTTAAGTTAGTCTCAATTATTTTGATCCTGTGGTCTTTGTAGTCCTTATCAATAGCTTTACTTGTTGTTTTAAATAATCTGCTTAATTCTTCCTTCATTTCTTTAGTTTTTTGTTTTATTTTCAGAAGTTCATTTCTTCTTGTCAGAAGAGCTCGCGTAGATTCACTAAGTATTTTGTCGATGGTACTTAATTTTTTGTAATTTTGTCTACGTGTAAGGCTTGTGTTGATAATTTTTACTAATTTATCGTAAAAAGCTTGAATATCTATTTCTTCGCCTTCTTTTTGTGTTTCCAATTGACGTATGTTAGTCTCCAGGTTACATAAATATGTTGATGTATCCTCGTCCGTTTTTAGCGGCCTTGGTTGTGCTTTGAACGATGTTCTACTCTTTTTGCCTTGATCTAATATGTAAGTTGCTCTTACCAAGCGATGATCAGATCTGAATCCAAAGCCATGTAGTACTTCTACGTTCCTTATCTTCAAAGGCTGATTCGACAGAATGAAATCGATTTCATTCTTTATATTACCGCAGGGGGAGAGCCATGTCCATTTGCGATTTTTTCGAGCCCTAAAAAAAGTATTCATAATGGATAGTTTATGTTCTAATGCGTATTGAATTAGCTTCTCTCCTCTCTCGTTTCTGGTGCCGTAACCGAATTTTCCTAAAACAAAGTTATCATTGGTTTCGGTTTCTGTCTGGCCAATTTTTGCATTAAAATCGCCGATAACGAGGACGTTTTCTCCTGTCTGGTCTTGAGCTGTTTGCAGAGTTTCATAAAATGAGTCGATTTCTTCCTTTGTGGCCTTTTCAGTTGGTGCGTATGCTTGTATAATTGTAAACGTGTGGCTGTCGTATTTCAATTCTAATAATGCTACTCGATCAGATATAGCTGAGAATTTCACTATGTTATTTTTATGTTCTTTTTTAATTAAAAAGCCGATTCCATACAGACCAAGCGTTTCACCCTTGTAGCAGAATATGTAATTTTCATGTTCTTCGATATTGCAACCCATTCTTCTAACTTCCGCCAGGCCTAGGATGTCAATTTTAATTTTTTGTAATAGGTATTTCATTTCTATAAATCTTTTTGGTTTAATGTAACATTGTTAACATTGAATGTTCCAATCATGAGTGTTTGTTGTCGTTGTATTTTTATGTTGGTACTTTTTGCAGTGCTTACTGGAGGGTTGTGGTCTTTTTCCCCCACGGGGACCAGCCGGCTTGGGGGAGATTCCATAAAGAGGTTTTGTTCTTGGTGGTTGTTAAAGTTGAAGTTCTTCCGATCACTGGTGTACTTTAATTGCTAGTTGCTACTCTTTTCCTTGAGGGAGTTACTTCTGGCTCGAATCATATAATCGAAATTGTATAAGTAAGGTAGCTATATATAGATGTCAGTCCAAATTTGTCCACCTTACCCTTTTTTATTACCTTAAAATGTACTATCGCCAGACTTCAGGGTCTGTGCCTTTTTAAATTTTCTTGACGTTTTATTAAAAACGATTTAAATAAAGCATATCTTAGCATACGAACGGGAACATAGACTAAACCAAACATATTTTTAACAAGAAACAAGTGCAATTTAATAAATTTAATACCGACTTCCATTCTATTCAGTTATTGCAGTGTATGTCAAAAACTACTAAACCGAATTTGATGAAATGTAAATGGACCACATGGGAAGCACCAGCTTTCAAACAAAAAAATAATTTAGATAATCAGTACACCCAGTCGAAAGTTATGAGGTAAAAAAAATAAAAATAAAAATACAGTCGTATTGAGTACCTCATCCTTTTTTGGAAGTCGGTAGATAAAAGAACATATATAAAAATAAAGTTAAATTAGTAGTAAAAGCTAAATCCATTAGAATTTCGAGCAAACCGGTCTCCGCGAGCAGCACCTGTTCACCCGTTGACGCATGTCGTGCCAGCCATCGCCTTCCTCAACCATATTATTAGAGGGAAGATGACGATGCAACTTTGACGCTGCCGCTTGGCAACACCTCTTCGTGAGCATGGCTGATCAGAATGCCAATGTCTACCCGTTACACTGTAGGTAACTACAAATATTACAGACTAGCTATCTGTTGAGACGCTTACAAAGCTACCTTTTGTGTATTGCTCAAAGACTTCAATAAAAGATTACATCGTAAGTATTAGAAATTATCAGTACAAGCGCGCAGTGTGCCGGGTGCGCGAGTGCTGTATGAAGAAGTGAAGTGGAAGTTCACGAAACCGGCCGAGATACTCACCAGCAGACCTAGCACGTGGCAGGGAGTGATAGTCTTCTTCCACCTTTTTTATCCACCTGTCAGTGGAATAATTGTCTTCTCCACCATATAGAACACGGCACCCGGGGAAAGAGATAAAATAATAAATATATCGGGAGCTCATTCCACAACCTTACCACGGTAAATATCCCGTTAATAATCATATAACTTAAGAGATAAAATGTTTCCTTTTGACGTTTCAACAAACAGTATGTCCCGCTACTCCCGCTATTGAGCACGGACTCGTAGAAACGTGGATATAATTCTCTCTGATTGACATAACACGGAGAAAGTTTAACACCTTCTTTGAAGGTGGTGGATAAAAGTTTATTTCCTTATTATATGTTATTTTAATATAAATTTATAAAAAAAAAGTTGTCTCGCGCTTATTATAATAACATTTTGTCGCGGAAAATGGTAACAATGGAAAGAAAATTACACCGGAGGTATACACCTACCCGAGATATCACAACCCCTTCTATTAGATAATTAGTTCATGCACATATTTCGGGTCAATAAAGAAATGGTTGTAATGCATTGCAGCCTCGAAACCATACGGATGGTTTGCCAGTGCATATCAAGATTATATTGTATTACTTTCATATCTACATTCTGTGAATTATCTAAGTTAATAATTATTTGTTACTACGAAGTACAAACCATAGGAAACGCTACTCCCGCTATCTACGTGGGTAAACTATCCTCTGCCTTACCTACTATCCTACGTTGCCGTGCTCGCAAGGAAGATAAAAATGACACGGTGGAAAAAACATATTTCCTCTCCACGGGGATAAATAGTCCACTGCCCGTGCTAGCCCTGCAGTACCGCGTAAGTTAAACCATCAGTAATATTAAAATTAAAAAAGGTAAGTACTCACGGTCGTAATCCCACTTTGCAAAATAGTGTTCCGAGTAACATTTTAAATTTATTTCTTCTTCTTCATCGCACTCGTATATTATCTTTACACAATAAGGATGTATCATATATGTCGACGCAAGACCAAAATAGACTTAAAACACATGCTCAAAGTTTAACAATGTCGGTTAAAATATAGTTGGATAAGTTTAAGATTTTATTGTTGTAGTTGAGTTGTTCAGTTAAGTGTAAAATTAGCTTCCGAGTTGTAAGAAGTATAGTTATGGTTTGTCGACTTCCGGTCGATAAACAATATAACTCAGAACAATTTAAACTTTGGATAATTATCAAATAATCTATTGTTAAATTCATGTCTGGATTTATAAAATGACAAGCTTAAGGTTTAAGATCATTTGGATTCGTTTTATTTATAAAACGCAATGGATTTGAAATCGCATTTGCACAGTGTAAAGTCTGACACGTGGTTTCCGATATTTAAATGCTTTAACTAAAATAAAATTGATTGAACGATAAAAACATGTTTAATAAATAAGTAAACGAATTAACAAATCATAATTCGTCATTATAAACTAAGTTATTTGTAAACCGATGTTTGAATTAAAGTGTGATGACTTCACAACTAGACTACGCCATCTTTGTTATAAAAAGGCGTGCCGTTGGGATGTCAAACTGATTCTATCGCGAGTTGTGGTCGAGTGAAGTGTTGTTCTGTGGAAATCTTGTGAGTACCATTTTAACAATTAGTTTAGACTTAACTGTGTAAGCTGTGTAGCGCTAAGAATAAACTGTGTGAAGCAAGTTGGGTCCTTCATTCTTTAATAGTTCGTAATGAATAAACCCGATGAGGGAAGTGGTGACGGTAGCCCTGCTGACGTCACTACGTTAAATAATCCTACTGGCCTTGGTACTCCGTTATCAGAAGTGGGATCTGCCCCCACTTCTGCCCGTCCATCTGACTCAAATAATGAAAACGTTAATACTTCTGTTAATGGGGTACCGACGGAGTTTTTTTTTAGTAAGATGTTGCAAATGATGCAACATATGTCTGATCGTATTACGACACAACCAGATACCCCCAAAACTAAGATAAATGACATTTATTTGCCATCATACGATCCGGACACCAACATTGGGGTTAGAGAATGGTGTCAGCATGTGACCACAGCTATGGAAACTTATAACCTGAGCGATTATGAAGTGCGAATGAAGGCTGGTAGTTTGCTCAAAGGTCGCGCAAGGTTATGGGTTGGCAATTGGCTGGTATCTACAACCACATGGCAGGAATCGCGCGATGTTTTGAAAATGTATTTCGAACCGGAGAATAGATATTCTCGGGACATTGCGCGCTTTAGAGAATATGTTTATGATAATTCCAAAGACATTACGCAATTCTTGTCACAGGCTTGGGTTCTATGGCGACGTATCACTAAGGATAAATTATCGAATGATGACGCAGTTGAGGCAGTAATTGGTTGCATTGGGGATGAGCGGTTGAGAATAGAACTTTTAAAAACGAGGGCCACATCAGCACCAGAGCTTATTTCGGTTGCATCTTCTCTACGAAGCATTAAGCGACCTCATCCTGGGACATCGGGTGTACAACAGGGCCCTGGTAAGCGATCGCGGTTCTATAAACCATTGCTATATTGCCAAGTCTGTAAAAAGCCGGGTCACGATACACGCGACTGTCGTTGCCGTTACAAGACTGATAACTCTCAACAGCATCATCAGGATAATAAAACTACTCCTCGAAATGCTGGTAGACCAACATGCACGTTCTGTTCAATGATGGGTCATACTTATGAAACGTGTTATAAGCGAGAACGTGCAGTAGTTTCCAACGTTGCATAAATAGGGCTCTAGCTCACCTCTTGAGCTCAAGCGATCAGGTTTGCCAAGTTTACGTTGATGACGTATTGTCAAAATGTTCGGAATTTGCTGAGGGTCTATCCCACCTTGAACGCATATTAACTGCCCTCCAAGAAGCTGGGTTTTCTATAAATGTCGATAAAACTGCCTTCTTTAAACGCTCCATTGAGTATTTGGGCAATATCATAGCAGATGGACAAGTTAGTCCTAGCCCAATAAAGGTGGAGGCTTTAACGAAGGCACCAACACCGAAAACTGTTAAACAAGTTAGACAGTTTAACGGCCTAGCGGGATATTTTAGACGTTTCATTCCCAATTTCTCGCGTGTGATGGTCCCCCTATATGAACTGACCAAAAATGATATGAAGTGGGAATGGAACGAGAGACACGATGAGGCTCGAAATCAAACTGTACAACACCTGTCTACTGCGCCTACTCTTATGCTTTTCAAGGAAGACGCACCAATCGATCTTTACACGGACGCCAGCAGCATCGGCAACGGAGCGGTGTTGGTCCAGACCATCGGAGGCCGCCAGCATCCAGTCGCGTACATGAGCCAGCGCACTACCGACGCCGAGAGCCGCTACCACTCTTACGAGCTTGAGACCCTGGCAGAAGTAAGGGCCATCAAAGTTTTTCGGCATTACTACGGCCGGAAATTCAAGGTTATAACAGATTGTAACGCCTTGAAAGCGCCCAAGAAGAAGAAGGATCTCCTGCCTCGAATCTATAGCTGGTGGGCCTTCCTGCAGAATTACGAGTTTGAGGTCGAATATAGAAAAGGTGAAAGACTGCAGCACGCAGATTTTTTCAGTAGGAACCCATCGCCCGAAATGTCTATCAACGTCATGACCCGAGACATGGAGTGGCTGCAGATCGAATAACACCGCGACGATGTTCTCCGTCCGCTGATAGATAGCATGACCGGTGATAGCCCTGTTGAAGGCTACGTTCTGGAGGAAGGCGTACTTAAGAAGCCTATCACGGATTCTACATTCGGGAGGTATAAGCCAATTGTAGTCCCTAAGTCGTTCCAGTGGAGTTTGATAAACTCTTTCCATATTGCGCTAAAACACCCCAGATGGGAGAAAACTCTGCAGAAGCTGAGAGAAACATACTGGTTTGACAAAATGAACACAACTGTCTGAAGGTTTGTAGACAATTGTGTTATATGTAGAACCTCGAAGGGGCCGTCTGGGGCTATCCAAGCGCAGCTTCACCCGATCCAAAAGCCCACTGCAGTGTTCCAGGTCATCCATATGGATATTACAGACAAGCTGGGTACAAGAAATGCTGAGGGACGAAACGAGTATGTAATAGTCATTATTGACGCATTCACCAAACACATACTGCTTAGCTATTCCAACGACAAAAGCCCAAGTAGCAGCCTCGCAGCTCTGAAACGAGTCGTTCACCTGTTCGGAACCCCTGTGCAGATCGTGGTTGATGGAGGTAGAGAGTTCCTTCGAGAATTTAAAATTTATTGCGAACTTTGTACGTTATGGAATCAATATACATTACATTGCGCCAGGAATAAGCCGAGCTAAGGGACAAGTCGAACGCGTTATGAGCACATTGAAAAATGAATTAACTATGATCAAGAACTATGATACCGAAGATTGGGAGTCAGCGCTAGAAGCATTACAGCTCGCTTTTAACTATACCCCACATCGAGTAACTGGGGTTGCACCACTAACACTACTGACCCGCCGCCAACAGAGTGTACCACCAGAACTTTTAAGGTTGGTGAATATTGACAACGAATGCGTAGACTTTGACTTGCTTGAGCAATACGTGCGACAGAAAATGGCTGCTTTGGCGCTATATGATATGGAGCGATTTGACAAGAGCAAGGCTAAAATACGTCCATTTCAGCGAGGAGACTATGTTCTCATCAAGAACAATCCCCGCAACCAGACATCGCTAGATCTAAAATACAGCGAGCCGTACGAGATACACAGGATCCTTGACAATAACCGATATATGGTGAAACGGGTGACCGGCAGAGGGCGTCCATGTAAGGTCGCTCATGACCAGTTGCGCCGAGCACCACAACCAGGTGAGCAGGAAACCGTGTCGACAAAGATAACCTAACCGAACAAGTGACACCTCGACCAGCTGATAATTCATCAATGACCTTAGTTGAAACTTCTCAACAGCAAGTTTTATCCCCGCTCAATTGTTCGTTGGAGGATCCACTACCATCAACCTCCAAAGTGGCTCCAGTGCTGGATATATAAATAATGGTGAGTTCCTTTCTTCTTGTCATAGTCCTCATACAAATTTATTAAGACAAGCTAGTAATAAAACTGGCAAGGAATTAGTTTACTGACGTTTATTCGTGTAGACAAGCGGGTATATGACGTCACTCAATAAAGAAAAAAAATCAGTAAGTCTGTACATGTCTGTCATCCCCGCTTACTTACCTTTACTTTTTCAGAGCCTCTGTGGAACACGGTCAAAATAATAAGACCTAGGCCACAGCATCGTCCATTCCTTTTCCATTAGTGCCTCTGTGGAACACGGCGTACGAGACCGCTCAGGACCACAGCATCATCCCGAACGAGTTATATAAACAAAACAATAACTTTTAGAGCCCCTGCGGACACGGTCAAAATTATAAGGCCCAGACCGCAGCATCGACCTAGTTCCCATTTCCTTTAGAGCCCCTGTGGAACACGGCGTACGAGACCGCTCAGGACCACAGCATCATCCCAAACGAGTTATATAAACAAAACAATAACTTTTAGAGCCCCTGCGGACACGGTCAAAATTATAAGGCCCAGACCGCAGCATCGACCTAGTTCCCATTTCCTTTAGAGCCCCTGTGGAACACGGCGTACGAGACCGCTCAGGACCACAGCAACATCCCGAACGAGGTATATAAATAAAACAATAACTTTTAGAACCCCTGCGGACACGGTCACAATGATAAGGCCCAGACCGCAGCAACGACCTAGTTCCGATTTCCTTTAGAGCCCCTGTGGAACACGGCGTACGAGACCGCTCAGGACCATAGCATCATCCCGAACGAGGTATATAATTAAAACAATAACTTTTAGAACCCCTGCGGACACGGTCACAATGATAAGGCCCAGACCGCAGCAACGACCTAGTTCATATTTCCTTTAGAGCCTCTGTGGAACACGGCGTTCAAGACCGCTCAGGACCACAGCATCATCCTGAACGATATACACCATATCAAAACCTATCTACGTCATACAAAATCGTGCAAGTATGCGTGGAGCATTTGCATTAACATAAACCGTGCGAGAATGCGTGGAGCATTACAAGCATTACAATATCTTCACTTACTTTCCTTATATACCGCAAATCTTACCTAAATAGGTATGAACTTTCTAGAGGTGCATAGCTACGAGTATAATACTCACCTACATAACCTTTGAACATGATTCGTTTAAAATTGTCAGTGTGAAAACATTGGTTGATAACTTGTATTGTTGGAATCGGTTATCATTAAGACATTCAGACTACATCCTATCATTTCCGAAATAGAAACACCGACCACAAACAAGTTGTCAGCTAGTGTACCGGAGGACGGATACCTAGCTCAGAAAGTCATTTCTATCTTTCAGAACCGCGACTGGTGCAGGGCACGCACAAACAGTCTCGCAGAATGGCCGTGTCGACGCAAGACCAAAATAGACTTAAAACACATGCTCAAAGTTTAACAATGTCGGTTAAAATATAGTTGGATAAGTTTAAGATTTTATTGTTGTAGTTGAGTTGTTCAGTTAAGTGTAAAATTAGCTTCCGAGTTGTAAGAAGTATAGTTATGGTTTGTCGACTTCCGGTCGATAAACAATATAACTCAGAACAATTTAAACTTTGGATAATTATCAAATAATCTATTGTTAAATTCATGTCTGGATTTATAAAATGACAAGCTTAAGGTTTAAGATCATTTGGATTCGTTTTATTTATAAAACGCAATGGATTTGAAATCGCATTTGCACAGTGTAAAGTCTGACACGTGGTTTCCGATATTTAAATGCTTTAACTAAAATAAAATTGATTGAACGATAAAAACATGTTTAATAAATAAGTAAACGAATTAACAAATCATAATTCGTCATTATAAACTAAGTTATTTGTAAACCGATGTTTGAATTAAAGTGTGATGACTTCACAACTAGACTACGCCATCTTTGTTATAAAAAGGCGTGCCGTTGGGATGTCAAACTGATTCTATCGCGAGTTGTGGTCGAGTGAAGTGTTGTTCTGTGGAAATCTTGTGAGTACCATTTTAACAATTAGTTTAGACTTAACTGTGTAAGCTGTGTAGCGCTAAGAATAAACTGTGTGAAGCAAGTTGGGTCCTTCATTCTTTAATAGTTCGTAATGAATAAACCCGATGAGGGAAGTGGTGACGGTAGCCCTGCTGACGTCACTACGTTAAATAATCCTACTGGCCTTGGTACTCCGTTATATATTTTACTAAAATGTTAGCCATTCGCAGCCCTGTTAGATAAAATGCTGAAAAGAAACTAAGTATTAAGCTGTATAAATTATATATATTTACACCACAGCAATTATCAATATAATTCATATATTAGAAAATCCATTCTGACAACTAATTAGATTCATGGTCCATGATTGATATACCATGGATCTGGGGATCGCTATAAACAGATTTTATGTATCGTATCTTGTTTCTAGCTGCATGGTTTATGATATACGTTACGTCGATTGTAATTTTTTTTTTATCGTATCTGGTCTACAGCAAGGATCTAGGCGCGAGGGTTACATATATCGCGGGCCGTTTTATCGATAATTACTATCAAACTTTATCTTATCGAGAATCCATGCTGATCCCTGCTGATGTGTTTAAGCCCGAAGCAAAAATAGCTCAAGGGAATAGAATGGTACTCTATTCTCTATTCCCTTGAGATGTTTTTGCTTAGGATAATAATAAAATTACACATTGCAAAATTTAAACATTTTGCAATTTTTATTGAATTCACTCTATTGCTTCAATAAACTTTTTATATGTTTATCAGATATGGCGGAAAAAATCTCAACACTTGAATAAAGTTCTCAAGAAGCCAGAGTCAAGTCACTGTATAAACAATTTTGTCCTGAAGTCACTGTCCTGTCTAAGTCGAGTTCTAGTAAAACGGTGCATTACTAAAACTCTCTAACGTCCGTTTTCAATATTCTATCTATCTATAATTTGCCTTGCTACCGATAGAAATTTGACATATCGTCCATACAAATAGTGTCAAATATCTATCTCTAGTAAGGTAAACCGACGTAGATAGGTTATTGAAAGCGGCCGTAAGGCGATTAATTTGAAAAATAACGTTGAATTAATTTGTACATTTGGCCTACGAGGTGCACGAGTGTGCACCGTTTCGTAAACTAAACAGTAACTAAACTAAACTAAAAATCCACCACTATTACACGTCAAAACTCGAAGACAAATAAATCTAAGAAAATTAAACTATATCAATGACAGCCATTTATGCTTTTCCTTCGTTTCATTTCTTTGTGGTATTATTAATGACAAATCGATGGATGCTCCAGAAAACTCACCTGTATCCACTACATTTGGAACCAGTGATAGTAAGATGGTGACGTTTTTTCTCAATGTAGGATCTAAGGGCGTTTTTAGCTCAACGGTACACTCCAGGGTTATATTCTTGGTATCACTATTCAATGAAAAATTATAAGAACCCTGCTTGTGGTCCAAATCTGAAAAAAACAGGCAGATAAATAATACATTTATTACGTCAAATTGGATTTAAGATCATAATATTATAGTCATATTATATATAATACTATTATCTTAACTTCAGATTTGAACATGACAATAATGATCTGATGATACATTGAATCAAACTAATATTCCGTGAAGATGGATCACCCTTTGTGATTAAAAAGAAACCAATGGGAGGTTCTTTAATACAAGCAAATGAGCATAAACGCTCTTATTGATCGTAAATCTGTAAGCGTTGTCGGTTGGTCTTAGGTCTGACTATCCTACTTTGCACACGCTGTACCTACAAAACATTTGCTGTATTTATAGCTACAGTAGAAACAAGTTTTCAACATACGTACGTAGACCGGCGTACATAGACCTGGGCGAGGTCGACAATGAAGAAGGATTGAATTAATGAACACTCACCCTGACATTGATTGTCCTATTGATGATGTTAGCTAAATTGCACTGAAGAATGTGTGTGTGTGAATATGCACCTAGCATAGAATTCATAATTTAAGGAAAAGGACCACAACTGTAAATTTTTTATATAATAAGATGGCATTGTCTTGTATATTATGTGTACCTATTAAAACTTTGCATGTGACATGATTTTTTATTACGATAAAAGTAAAGAAAGCTCAAGATATTGGTACGAGCTTGGATTGAATTTTTAAGCTACTCAGATGCCTTGAGTTTCTTCTGTATCCGCCACTGATCTGAAGGTTTTCGAAATTATCTTTACTATGATGGCTTTGGTCGGTGGGCGGGCTTTTGCCCCGGGTCACATGCCACACCATATAACTAATATACCTAACCGCTGTGTTATAAGCTCGGTGAACTATACAAAATAATAAAATGTGTAAAAATTATTTTGATACCGTAGCTCACTTTTAGTCATTTTATTCACTCACGTCTAGTGAACATTTTACTTTTAATAAGTTGTAATAAGGTTTTACTCTGTCCTATATTGATTATTTTTTTATTTAAAAGTATTATGTACTCAAATATTTAAAAAAAAAACGAATTTTAGAACAGACTCGCTTTCTTTACGCCACAAATGTAATAAAACCAATACAGTGTTTTTGAATTCACATGTTTCATACAATTAAGCGACTAGACGGACAAGTTGTGCAGTGGTTGATAAGCATTATGATAGGCCCATGACAGTTACAGCACCACCCTGAGCTTAACAGTTTTGCGTAGCACTGTACTTTTCTCATCACTTCGAGATATTGGTTTTTGAGCTTTTTTCGTCTAGTAATATCACTTGCAACAGTGCCTTTCACATCGCAAGTAATGCTTGCGCACTATTGCTTAGCGGTAGAATACCACCGAGATAGATATTCTAGCAAGACGGTATCTTGCATGTAAGATCCCTACCTCCTATTAAGTCGGGTTTTCTTATCTCTTATAATTCGCATGCAAAGAGAATACCCTCACAGTGTAAATGTGTGACAACAATACAATATTCACCTTGTAACTCCTTTGGCAAACGTTTTCCTTTGAACACACACTCCACACCGCCATACTTCCCCTCCTCCTTCACACTTACTATTTGTATTTGTTCACCTTCATAATATTTATAACAAAACGTATACACTTTACTTTCGCTGTTCTGCTCTAATTGAGGCGTCGAAGTTAAAAATAGCTCATTTACTATAAATCCCAATTGTACTGAAAAAAAAAACTTAGTTTACATGCATAATTAGGTACAAGTTACTACAAAAACTGCTGAAAAATAAAACAACGACTAAAGAAAACCGTCCTGTTGTTTTGACAACTACACTTAAGTACCTAATGGTAATTAATTATATGTAATGGATAACACTGGTAATGCCTCTAGTAACAAAGCCACATGACGAGTTTTGTAGTCGTGGTGGTCCTCACTTGTGATAGAATGTATTTTCTAAAGCCAGAGGCTACCGCTTAACACCATGCTGACCTCGTGCTTGTTCCGTAAGCCAATCAGATTAACAAAGTCCGCATTGATTAGAGTAAGAAATATACAGTGTTATTGGAAAAATGTCAATAACCTCTTCAGGGCACACATCACAACAACGAAACAACGTTAGGTCTACGACTTTACCTTAAGACCTTGTTATTTCTCAAAATAAAAACATTTAGTTTTTGTAGTAGTTGTCTCACACTTTTTAGCTCTGCCTTACGACTACGTCTTCTACGATGCAACGCCTCCCGGACTACGACATCTACGATGCAACGGCTCCCGGACTACGACGTCTACGATTTAACGCCTCCTGGACTATGAGGTCTACGAGGCAACGGTTCCCGGACTACGACGTCTGCGACGCAACGCCTCCCGCGAGCTCCGTAGCAAAATAAATAGGATTGTTGACCTTTTTTAATGTTAAATTATTCAGGACACGGAAATCCACACCTAGCATTTTTAAATATTTTTAGAACCCTAAGCTAAAAAACGATGTTTTTATTTCAAGTTTTCAAATTAGCGCTTTTTAAAACATTATTCAATAGCGGTCTATTACGTCGTATGACGTCACTAGGGTAAAAAAATATATATTGGGATTATAATACGTTTTGCTTGCTTGAACATGGAGATGGCGGGAAAAATATACAATGACTAGTATAATTTATTTTCTTTAGTGTTTATTCTCAAGTTTTGGCGTGTAATAGTGATGGATTATTAACTGTTGATGTTCATCATGGTGTACGAGTGTCAGAGATGTGTATAAAGTCATGAAACAAACGTTTTGGTTTTATTCGTCAATTGTGTTAGCAAGTTTTAGTAATGCATCAACGTGACTTATAAAACAGTAATTAAATGACTAACTTATTTCTTAAACCAGACCCTAACTACTTGAAAAAAATATTTTTTAACTCTGCAGTTACAAAAATAAGCATTTTAGCTGTATTGTTCTATGTAGGGTTTGGGTTAGTTATCCGATAAGGAGTAGTCTAGTGTCAGCGTCGATGCAGATAAATAAGGCAGAGACAACCTTTATACCTTTTTACCTTAATACCTAGTGTGTATCTAGATAGTATACTTATAAGTATGTTTGTTTAAGGTATAATATTATTACTACTTTGCCCACGACTTCGTCCGCGTAAAGTGTTTTTTTGAAGATACGAATTATTGTAACAATATAGAGCTATGCTCATGGCTATTGCCCGCCGCTACGAATTATAGTATTTGACAAAAGTTCATGTATATATCTCACTTTATAGTATTTCTTTATATAATGTTGTTCACTAATTCGCAGGCGGGCACGTAAGTAACCAGGATAGTTGGACAGCTAATACATGAGCATGCCACTTACAACTGGCCGTGGGAGAAACAATTCTGCCAGCTCCTCCAGCAAACGAAAAATAAAGGAGTTTCAAGTCATCGTGAAACAAACCTTAATTGGGACCTGCCATCTTAAATCCAAATAGAGGGTCATTACGGATTAAATGTTAACGCGGCACGAAAACTGTTTCTCCTCGAGCCTCAGTTATATTTTGGCCTCAATAACATGACATATCTTAATACTAATTTTCACAACTACAAGTTTATCTATTATCTATACACATTTTCATCCCCAATTCCCTTTAAGAGATTCCTTTCAAAAAATATTACGGGACTCTATTTTTTATTTTAAACAAACTAGCTAAATACATTTTTACACACCCAAAAAACAAAGGACTTTCACACAAACGTTTTCTCATTTTTACCCCCTTAGGGGTTGAATTTTGAAAAACCATTTCTTAGTACACCTCTATCCACCAAGCCCTTAAAGAACCCTCCAAATTTCAAGTCTGTACGACCAGCGGTTTAGGCTGTGCGTTGTCTGTCAGTCAGTCAATCAGTCAGTTACCAATCAGGACTTTAATTCTTATATTTATAGATTGACTATTATATAATATAAATTATTATATATTGTTTGTTTATTATTGATTCACGATGATTGATTTATGATTGTTTTTAATGTGTATGTTATCTGAAAAAAGAAGAGAAATAGGTACTTCAACTTTTTCGTATTGACATCGAATAAATAATAAAATTCGATGCTCGGACCCGAATCTCCGTGGCCTAGTTGGTCAATGGCGTCTGACACGGAGAGTCAGAAGACGCGGGTTCGAATCCCGTCCGAGGATGTGATTTTTTCTCTCTATAAATTTCGATAAATTGTCGACTTCGACAGAAACGTATCGAGATAAGATCCATGCTACCGACTATTGAAATGATATTTAAACATATTATCGATTCGGTAAATTTATCAATCGAAGATCCATACTCGAACTACAGGTAGTCATTAGGTTAACAGGTTGGGAACTGAAGACCTTGTATGGATGATGTCCCTTATGAATATTGTTATAGAGTTAACATTAAGACGCGTTATTAGTAATATCGAGTAGGTATTACTTTAGATTGGGTTCTCGATATATCGGCACTGTTGCAAGCGCCATGATCACGAGTAAACTGACTTTATACTAACCTTTGCGAGGCGATGACTGAAATTTAAAATGTAACCGTTTCGTTGCTATAGAGCTGTTGTTATGAATTCGTTTATAACAGACGATGTGTGTGTCATCATCTGCAGCCATCAACCTTATATACATCTCAACTTCGGTGAACGTCGGGTCAGTTTGCAGCGTTTGGTTGGCTGAAATATAATATATAACATGAGACACAAAACGAATCCGACCAACTTAAATTTAACTTTACTTTCTACAAGGAAACAGACTTAGTATGTACACTAATGGTAACCACTAATGGTAAATGGTAATGCGTATGTAACCAGAACCAGAAGGCCAATTCTATTATTTCACAACATTCAACAATCTATCCCACTGAATCCCGCCCACTGAAATCAGTAAACAAGTAGAACCCCTATGAATGCGTAGTCCAAAGTGAGGTGGTAGTAGTTTCATGGTGAATGTTCTGAAGAGCTCCATAATCTTATTCCTTCCTCACCATTCCGATCCCGAACTACTCGTTCCGGCCTGTCATTGCATCCATATACTGTTCACAATTTCTTACCACGAAGGAAAAAAGTTTAGCAGTTCCTACCTCTGTCGTGTAAGTAAATTGTGGATTGCTCTGCCGGCGTACGTATATTTCCTTGCAGCTATGACCCTGGGTATTTCAAGGGGGGCGTGAAAAACAAAAATATTTGTTAGCCTTTGGCTATCATAGCTTTTCTATGGGATATGTTGGCAAACGAGAAGGCAGCTCACCTGATGGTAAGTGATCACCGTCGCCCACGGACATCCGCAATACAAGAAGTTTTAAGAATGCGTTGCAGACCTTTGAGGAAGGAATAGAAAGGGTGAAGGTAAAGGGGGGAGTGGAGAAGAAGAAAAGAAAGAAAAGTGGGGGATTGGCCCTACGGAACCTCCTACAGACGGACTGAAATGTAATAGCAAGCTATATTACTTCACGTCGGTGTTATGTGTTCCACGCTACCACCAACAGAGCTGGTTTCTATACTTACATTTTGTAGTGTAAACTAATTTTAAATTCGCTCCAGCAGTGTCTCGGCAAAGGATGGTCACTTGGTCACCGTCATAGTAATAGTAATACGCTCCAACTTCTGTTCCGGTGTTGGCCGTGTCGTTCAGGGCCACTTCATCTCCGTTCACCATTAGATGCCAGGTGCTATCTGTCCGTAGAAAGGTAATATATTAGACCTAAAGTATGTCTTTCGGTGCTCGGGGTTTCTCTACGTGATCGAATCATAAATGAGGAGATCCGTAGAAGAACTAAAGTCACCGACATAGCCCAGAAGATTAGCCAGTTGAAGTGGCAGTGGGCAGGGCACATAGCACGCAGAACAGATGGCCGATGGGGCCGAATGGTTCTGGAGTGGAGACCACGGACCGGCAAGCGCAGCGTAGGTCGTCCACCGACACGGTGGACAGACGACCTGATTAAGGTAGCAGGACGACGTTGGATGCAGGGCGCTTCCAACCGGTCTTTATGGAAAATCATGGGGGAGGCTATGTTCAGCAGTGGACGTCCTACGGCTGAGAGAGAGAGAGATGTCTTTCGGGTTTTCATGTCTGTTATAATTAACCTCTGGTGGAGTAAATATTATTCTAGTCCGTCTCCTCATAGAGAAATTTGCATGAAATTTGAGTTGATGGCTAAATTCAAATATCCGTGTACACTATATGTATAACACTTTGGAAAATATTTAAAGTTGATTGCTGATAGCCAGGCATCAGGGGGCCGATTCGGTAATCAAAGACGTATTGGATTATACATACGAACGCCCCGATAAATTTGAGCTCAGCACGACAGATCGTTGCAACGTTTTACCGATTTACCGCCATAATCCCAAATCATCCCATAAATCAGAACATCTGCTGGTAGATTGGTGGAGGCTCTATTGTCAATAATATTCCCAAGTATCTACCTATATATACGCGAGGTATTAAGTAAGTTAGGAATTCAAAGTGGGGCGTACCCGTGTCATCCACTCGTAGGTCGGTCGGTCGAGCTTTCCTCCATGTATATATATGGGCCGGGAAAGTATCACTTGGGATTTGACAACACAAATGGTATGGGCTGATTATGCAACCTTGCCCTGAATAGTAGGCACATCTAAACACCAGAGTAATTACGTTATGTTGTCGGATCAGGTTGAAGAGGTTGAGACCGCGGAAGAACTTTGTAGTCTAATCGTGGTTACGTAGTCGCGTAGAAACAGACAATACTAGGTGTGAAAAGTAGTAGGAAAATAAAGAATCTGCGGGAGTAGGACAAAATCTAGCCCGACGATAAGGATATTGCATAATTACAGATAACATCGCTAAGCTCGAGTTCAGCCTGAATAGTACCCATGACTGCGAACATAACCCTGCGAACGGACATGCAGTGCTTGATTCACCAATGGTCATGTGGTAATTTCATATTTGATACACGGCAAACACATATAACATACCCTCACACATAGGTACATACACACAGAAGTGACTTAACGCCAGACACAGCTTGTTTTTTAACACTGTTTTTTTATGTATAACCATACGATAATTATTGAACTTAGACCAAAGGAATAGCGAATCTCTTATCAACCGGCTTGTTGACCTGCAGGAAGCTGTGTGAATGATTGTATAGAGATTTCTTACAAAAAGATCATACGCGTAAAGTACCTGCGGTGAAAGGGGACTCTGCAGGCTGTTGGTTATATTCAGGCTTCCAAATCAGCTCGACTTCAGTTATCTCTTCCTGATTACGTCCATCGGCCGCCGGCAGTATGCACTTGATACGAGTGTTAGTTCGATCAAATCTGAGCTTAAATCCAGCAGATAACGTAAACTCGTGTCTGTGTTCAGCTACCAGGGCCTTTTCATCCAGTTTCTCTACTGTGTACGCTGAAATCAATATTATGCGCTGATTGTATAGTGTAGATGAACTATGACAATTTTTTTGGTAATCTAAAACCAATACAACTTTTTCTTTCATGACTCGACCAATGAACTATAATCTTCTGAGATTCCGTGTATTTTTTATGCAAGTGACGCGATGGACAAGTTATGCACATGATGGTAAGCATTACCATCGCTTCGGGCAGCATGCCATTATCATGGGCTAACGTAGTGCTTACCATCATTCGCACGTCTTGCCTGTCTCGTTACTTAATTTCATAATTAAACCTTCGATCTCAGCTAGTCAGACTTGCGCTTAGCCAGTCTCTATAACGTTTATTTCGCATGAGATACGGGTCCTCAATAGTATCAAATATGCTCGTCAACAGAAACACAGCACAACATCAGCAACAACCAAAGAGATAGATGATACTATAATAGATGAGCTCTTTATTATTATATATTAATAACACACAAAGATAATATAGGTACCTACGATAATTTTTTCAACCAAAATAATAAGCAATACTGAAAAAGTAACAAGTAGGACAAGCAATACGGAGGAGAGAAGCTACGAGCATGTTAGTAAGGTAAATAGCAAGCTTCACAGAGCCGGTAGTCTTGACTTAGATCGATCGCTTTACAGTCGACATCGGTCGGTAAGTAGATACAGACTGAATATTTACCTTGGCCTCGGCCGTCCTCATAACGGGCCGCGCTAATGTAGTCGCAAGCTACTGATTGTTAATTAATAACTTGAATTGCAAATGCATCTCTGTGCAGACGTGATAATGAGTAAAATCGTTTATTTACTTGATATTTCGTAATGTTTTTTTCCTAGTCGGTACGCTAACGAAATACATAGCTATGCAATACGCGTAATGACTTGTCATGCTTTACGATCTTACCGAATACTTTGCGGCTTGCCAAAAAATCGATAGCTTTGATAGTGGGATAATGAGCGTAACGACATCGTAATATCATATAAATAATAAATTTTGCTTGTTATCTCGACTGCAGAGAGTTGCATTTGCAATCAAGTTATTAATTAAATAACGATCGGTAGCTTGCGACGCTATGACTATTTGTGTAGAGAGATAGAGACGGCTGCTCATGGTATGAACATGCACTGCCACGGGGGTGACGGAAGGAAAGTGCACAGCATTTCCCCGCCTAAAAAAATTGATGAATCATGGCTTATACTCACAATCGTATTCCCATTGAAGCCCAGTAGTGTTCGAGTAACATGTTAAATTGAAAAATCCTTGATTATTATATTCATAGCGAATTACATTCGAAGTCTTACTGCGATACATAGCTGAAACATTGGACATCGACAGTCCTTCAATTATAGGACCTGAAAAATGCAATTTCAATATTATAAACAATGATTTCATAAGTTTTTAAGCGATCAGGGACATACATATTGGAATCTACATAATACTAACGGGATAGTTACCTACCACGAATATTTTACTTAAGTTTCCGATATCCCGTTAATGTAATATTAATGTGAATATTTCTAAATATATACTGTTATAAAATTCACTGGCCGTGAGGTGCCGGCTTAGCATAGTACCCCCCAATTCTTCCCGTGGGTGCCGTAGAAGCCGGCTAAGGGATAATAAACCAGGAGGTGGGCAGCAGCAACTTCAGAGCACAACACCGCCCAAAACTGCGCTCGCCAATCCACCTGCCAAGCGTGGCGAGTATTAGCAAAACCCTCCATAAAAAGTACAAAAGAAACTAGGCCCCCAGTCCCCGGCAGCCCTGCTATTCCTGACTACGGTAGTGACCACGGTAACGGTGGGACAGGAGGTGCTAAGAATCCCCGGCAGACGCCTGGCTACCATGGATGAGGACAGACGAGAAGATTGACGCCCTGGAAGAAGAAATGAGTAGGTAACACTGGCACATCGTGGAGTTATCAGAAGTCCGAAGTGCGGGTGAGGACACGATAACCCTAAAACCAGGTAACCTACTCTACTACCGGGAGGGCGACCGACAGGCCAAAGGTGGTGTCGGGTTTCTCGTCCACAAGTCCCTTACTAACAACATAGTTACGATCGATAGCGTTTCCAATAGGGCCGTATACCTAATACTCAGAGTATCCAAACGATATTCGCTGAAGGTCATTCAGGTATACGCACCAACGAAGTCGCACCCGGATGATGAGGTGGAGGATATGTATGAGGACATTAGTCAGGCCATACATACCTCTAAAACGCACTTTCTAGTTGTTATGGGGGACTTAAACGCGAAGTTGGGCAAGAAAACCGAGGATGAGTTGAAATTTGGGCAATTTTGTTATGGACAACGGAACTGTAGGGGACAGAGGTTGGCTGACTTCCTGGAGAAAGAGGGACTCTTTATGATGATTTCTTTCTTTCAGAAGCCACCTCATAAAATGGATCTGGCTGAGCCCCATGGTTCCACGCGAAATGAGATTAACTTCATTATGTCCACCAAGAGACTAATATACACTGATGTCTCCGTGATCAACAGCTTTCAACTTGAGCTATCCAATCGCTTCGATTGCCTTGAGAACATAGCTTCAGTGGACGAGATCAATAACAGGTTAGTAGAAACTGTCCATACAGTAGGTTCCAAGTACTTTAAACCCCACCGTACAGATAGGCCACAGAAATTCTCCAACGATACCCTCAACCTCATGGCTGAACGACGCTCATTGAAACTGCAGTCTTCGGATGATGCTGAAGCATATAGGCTGCTCAATAGACGAATATGGAAGTCCTTGCGACACGACATCCGGATTTTTAATACAAACCGTTTTAAAAAGACGATAGAGCGGAAAAAAGGCTCCAAAGTGTTTGCAAGAGACATGTCTATTGGGCAAAGCCAGTTGACGAAGCTGAATAGAGGAGACGGCAGTGTAGCGTCGACCAAAGCGGAAGTGTTAGGAGAGGTCGAGAGTTTCTACGAACAGTTATACACCTCGGTCGCTTAACCTGTTAGCAGCTCGGTCAAAGACCCAAGAGCCAAGCTGACCCGACATTATACCGAAGATATCCCGGACATCAGCCTGTACGAGATTAGAACTGAATGGCCTTGAAACAGCTTAAGAACAACAAGGCGCCTGGTGACGACGGTATCACATCTGAGCTTCTGAAAGCGGGTGGAACACCGGTACTTAAAGTCCTTCAGAAGCTTTTTAATACCGTCTTACTCGAAGGTTCAACGCCAGAAGCATGGAACAAAAGCGTGGTGGTGCTGTTCTTCAAGAAAGGTGACAACACTTTACTTAAAAATTACAGACCCACTTCGCTTTTGAGCCATGTTTATAAGCTGTTTTCGAAGGTCATAACGAACCGTCTAAGTCGCAGGTTTGATGAATTACAGCCTCCGGAACAAGCCGGTTTCCGAAAAGGCTATAGTACCATAGACCACATCCACACGCTACGGCAAGTTATACAGAAGACCGAAGAGTATAACTTGCCTCTTTGTCTAGCGTTTGTGGACTATGAGAAAGCCTTTGATTCGATCGAGACGTGGGCAGTGCTTGAGTCTCTCCAGCGGTGCCGTATTGACTATCGGTATATTGAAGTGCTGAAGTGTTTGTACAAAAACGCCTACATGTCAGTCCGAGTACAGGAGCAGAGTTCGAAGGCAATTCCATTGCAAAGAGGCGTGAGACAGGGAGACGTTATATCTCCGAAACTGTTCACCGCTACATTGGAAGACGCCTTCAAGCTTCTGGAATGGCAAGGACTTGGCATCAATATTAATGGCGAATACATCACTCACCTTCGATTTGCCGACGATATTGTAGTCATGGCAGAATCCATGGAAGACCTCAGTACAATGCTCGAAGGCCTCCATCGGGTTTCCCAACGGGTAGGTCTTAAGATGAACATGGACAAGACGAAAATTATGCCTAATGCCCATGTTGTACCTACCCCAATATCAGTTGGGAACTCATTTCTCGAAGTTGTTGACGAGTACATCTACCTGGGACAGACAGTCAAACTAAGCAGGTCCAACTTCGAGAAAGAGGTCAATCGTCGAATTCAACTCGGCTGGGCAGCGTTCCGGAAACTTCGCGAAGTCTTCTCGTCAAAAATACCTCAGTGCCTCAATACAAGAGTCTTCGACCAATGTGTGTTACCGTGATGACTTATGGCACTGAAACGTGGTCTCTTACTATGGGCCTCATAGATAAGCTCAAAGTCGCACAACGAGCTATGGAGAGGGCTATGCTCGGGGTTTCTCTACGTGATCGAATCAGAAATGAGGAGATTCGTAGAAGAACGAAAGTCACCGACATAGCTCAGAAGATTAGCCAGTTGAAGTGGCAGTGGGCAGGGCACATAGCACGCAGAACAGATGGCCGATGGGGCCGAAAGGTTCTGGAGTGGAGACCACGTACCGGCAAGCGCAGTGTAGGTCGTCCACCGACACGGTGGACAGACGACCTGAGGAAGGTCGCAGGACGACGTTGGATGCAGGCCGCTTCCAACCGGTCCTTTCGAAAAATCATGGGGAGGCCTATGTTCAGCAGTAGACGTCCTACGGCTGAGATGATGATGATGATGACGTCTTAGTACGACTTTACGACTTAGACGTAGTCTTATGGGAGATCCCAATAATCTATCCATCCACGGTTTTCCGTACTACCGATAGAAATTTGACATAACTTCCATACAAAAAGTGTCAAATATCTATCTCTAGGAAGGTAACCGGCGATACAGATAGATTATTGGTTGGGGCTGGTTGTTAGTGTTTTTGACAACGGGACTGTTGCCAAAAACATGACTAGAGTATGTCGACTCGATATTCGCTCGAATAGAATTTATCAGCAACGTTTTACATATACACACCGTTCCCAGACTTCGACTTCACGAGGTCTTGCTTGATACAAAAAATACGAAAGTGGCATTAGCGATCTTTGTTACTCCTGTTGTCGGAATATTATTGCCATCGCAAATTATCGTACTTTACCTATTTCCATTTGTGTGTTATGAAAATGTTTTAGTTGATATGTAATGTAGTAGATAGTATTCTGAAACCAATTATCAAAGTATCAGAATAAACGTTCTTTGTGTGGGCCACGTCAACTTCAGTTAATATAGAAGTCTTTGCTCGTCTTCAGGTCCCGCCATGCAGTACGCAACGTCTTTAGGTCCCGCCATGCAGTACGCAACCTCTTTAGGTCCCGCCATGCAGTACGCAACCTCTTTGGGTCCCGCCATGCAGTACGTAACGTCTTTAGGTCCCGCCATGCAGTACGCAACGTCTTTAGGTCCCGCCATGCAGTACGCAACGTCTTTAGGTCCCGCCATGCAGTACGCAACGTCTTTAGGTCCCGCCACGCACGGTTACGAGCTACTATATATTTCCTACATCTCCTGGTCACGTTGTAACTTGAGAACGACTTTACAGATTTTTTTTTAGACTTTAGACATTGAAAAAAATCAAGAAAAGACGGGAGGTTATGGCGAAGCCGAAGGCCGAGCCTATTACACGAACGAAGTCGCGGGCAGTCACTAGTCATATACAAAAATGTCCAGATAAATGTATGTTTATAATCATCATCGTCCACTGTTTCATTAAAATTATATATGATTTCGTGGCCTTGGCCTATACGTTATAATAGACAGGAGAGTGACTTGTTGACAGACTTATTTAAATGACCGTGTTTTGATTACTTGAATAAAAATCTTGTCGCAACTATAAGAATTTGCATAATTAAGTTCGGGAATGACAAATGTACAAACGTACGAATCCAATTAAAAAACTTACTGTAGCCGATAGTTTTCCGGACCATATTTAAGTAAAGACGAACTTTTCCTGAGTAGTCTAGATACCATAACGAGCAATACAGCATCATTTTTTTCTTTAAATTAGTTGTAACCGTTATGTTTAAAAAGTCGTTTATTGTTTCCAAAAATGTTTCATCTGAAAACAAAAAATAGTCGATTAAGAGATCAATATGGTTAGAAGAACATAGGTAGTAGGTACGTATGGTCAAGAAGAGCCAAGAAAGCATGTCTCAATTTTGCTTTGACATTCCCTTTGTAATGTATCACTGTAATAAATAAGAAATTCTACTCGTATTAGGGTCAATTTGGTGCAATCGTTGGACTTCTCAAATATTTTTTTGAATGCTTAATTTCAACTGTCTTCATCTCGTTGTTTTCAGTCTAGAGCCTCAATGCTAAGAGTTCCAGTCACCAACCGCAATGAACCGATTGCCCAGAGTTAAGGAAATAATGTCTGTATACACAACTACACTGTCACCACACTTGGAGTCCTGAACAGAGCGAGGCGTTTCTTTACTCCGGATCAACGGTGCCTTCTTTATAAAACTCGGGTGCGCTCATGTATTGAATATTCTTGTCACCTCTGTGATGGATCCGCTAAGTACCTCATGGATGCTCTCGATAGACTGCACCGTATTATTGGAGACACTGAAGTCACTCAACACCTAGAACCCCTTCAAATGCGTAGAACTATAGCTTCTCTAATAAGTGTTTTTTTACCGGTTGTTTCATGGCGAATGTTCTGATGAGCTTTTTAATCTTATTCCTTCCTCAACATTCCGATCCCAAACTACTCGTTCCGGCCTAGCATTGCATCCATATACTGTTCAAAACTTCTTACCACGAAGGAAAAAAGTTTAGCAGTTCCTACCTCTGTCGTGTAAGTAAATTGTGGATTGCTCTGCCGGCGTACGTATTTCCTTGCAGCTATGACCCTGGGTCTTTCAAGGGGGGCGTGAAAGAGCATCAAGTCATAGGGGTGGCGATCAGTGCAGCTTACGGCTGCACAAATGGTCATTGCTCCTCGATTCCATTTTCGCTTTTCATCAGGCGAGAGAGAGTCACTTTGATGAATCATTATAAAAAAAAACTGCGCTCCGCGTTTTCACCCGCATGGTGATGGATGATGATGAATTAAATATAGCGTATGTTACTCAGGCATAATGTAGCTTTCTACTGATGAAAGAATTTTTTTGAAACGGTTTAGTAGTTTTTGTGTTTCCTTTACAAACAAACAAACAATGAAATCTTTCTTTTTTATTATTAGGATCTAATACCAAGGTATGAATAATGTGGCTTAGTTTTTACCGGCGTTACTATTGCATATTTAAAAGTGAAAAAATAGTTATTGTGACATAACTGTAATGTTGCAATTTTTTTTTATTGTAGTCGGTCTGTCCCCATACGACGGTTAAAATCAGATAGAGAGTTAAAATGGTATTATTATGTGTAACGTTTATGTTCGTTCTTTAGAATTTGACAATATTTTTTTATATAGAGCCAGGCCAGTTATATTCCATATGGCTATTCTGAGTTATCATTGTGATAGTTTGTCTATGAGTTTACCTATGAGGTTTAACAAAGTACTTATTAAGTAAGATCGAACTTAAATTATCAGCTTGTCTAGCAAGTATCAGTTCTATTGTTTTTGATGTTTGTCTTAGCATTTAGTGTTCTTTTATAAGTAAATTTTTTTTTGGTGTCGGTATAAATTACTTTCTGGAAGGTTGATAGCGTTGAGCAAATTGTAGGGCTTTGAAATGTATGTTCAAGGAATGGGTTGTTATGTTAACTTTATTGCAGGTGCTTGAATTTATCTAGTTCTGCTGACTAGTGGTCAGTTTTGTTTTTAGAGTCAGTATTTCTCTGTTTATTTCACAACCCTTATAGATTGCAGGATGGCAGAGTGCCACAATATGCTCGTGTACTGCGATCTCGTTTGGGACATTAATTTCTCTGTGCACCTTTGAGCTCTATACAGGCGCATACAATCATATTGAATGCCCATAAGGTTGACACATCTAACATTGCATAATTCTTATTTTAAGGATCTTCAATAGTGATCAATTGGTCTCCTACGGTTACGATTTGCTTCCACCCCCATGTTTTAAATAAAATATAATAAATCTTTAGATTGACTATTTGAAGAGATGCACGCGCAAAATGAGGCTCTACAAAGAGTGCATAGATCAACGCATTGCTAGAATGAGTCACCTTAACAGTGAGCCTTGATTAAAATTTTAGTAAGTGTAACATAATCCATCAAAGGTCATCATGCGGCCAGACACAATAGAAATTTCTTTGTTATAATATAACGACTCTTGAAGGGTTATATCGTTGATGTATGCATTATTAACTATTATTTGTCTAGTACAACTGTGGCACAGAAAACTCATAGTTAGTTTGTGCTGTGCACGTCAACGATACGATTACGATACACTATACGATACGATTAGGAAATTGTCATGCTCGGCCCACTGATGTGTCACAAAGAATCCAACACTTTTTACTCTCGCAATAAACGGTACCGTGTTGCTGTAGCATGTTGCACAGGATAATTCCATACATTCGTGCTTCATGGTTCTCGTCGGAGTTATCAAAACTTGACGGGAAGTACTCTTCATTGTGACACGGGTCGTCATATACTGGAACTTTATCTTCTGGAAAATTAAAACGAACTAAAGTCAAATTAATCCACAAGACCCTCATTAACAACATAGTTATAATCAATAACGTTTCAAACAGGGTCGTATACCTAATGTAAATAATCAAAAACTAATACGAGAGAATATATATAAATTATTCGCTGCAGGTCATCCAAGTATATGTAACGACAAAGTAGCACCCACCTGATAAGGTAGAGGATATGTATGGATATGTAACATAAGTCGTGCCATACATACCTCTGAAACGTACTTCCTTGTTGTTATGGGATGGGGGACTTCAACGCGACGTTGGGTTGGGCGATGAGTCGAAGGACAATTTGGTAGAGGTTGGTCGATTTTCAGAAGAAAGAGGGACTCTTTATGATATAATTTTTCTTTCAAAAACCACTTCACAGGAAATGGACCTGAGTCCCGATGGTTTTACATTAAATTAAATGGATTTTATTATGACCACCAAGAGACAAATATTCACTGATGTCCTCGTGATCCACAAAGTGCAAACCGGTAGTGATCACCGAATGGCTTACCAATTGTTTAAGAGCTATGTTGAATATTAATGTCAAACTTGAGAGGTCTTGTCTGATGAAGTCTACGCTCAGACCTACTCGTGCCCATATTCAAGAACCCAAGATTTTAACTTGAGCTGTCCAATCGCTTCGATTGCCTTGAGAACATTGCTTCAGTGGACGAGATTAACAACAGGTTATTAGAAACAGTCCATACAGTGGGTTCTAAGTTCTTTAAACCCCACCGTACAGAGCACAGAAAAGCATATAGGCTACACAATAGACGAATGTGGAAGTCCTTGCGAGATGAAATCCGAATCTATAATACTAATCCGAATCTATAATCGTATTAAGACGACAGACCGGGAAAAAAGGTTCCAAAGTGTTTGCAAGTGGCATCTCTATTGGACAAAGCCAGTTGACAAAGCTGAAAAGAGAAGATGGTAGTGTAGCGTTGACCAAAGCAAAAGTATTAGGAGAGGTCGAGAGGTTCTATGCACAGCTGTATACCTCGGTTGCTAAACCTGTTAGCAGCTCGGCCAAAGACCCGTAGCGTGTACGATATTAGAATGGCCTTGAAACAGCTGAAAAAGACACCGTGTGACGACGGCATCATATCTGAGCTTCTGAAAGCGGATGGAACACCGGTACTTAAAGTTTTCCGAAGCTCTTTGATACCGTCTTCCTCGGAGGTTTAAAGCCAGAAGCATGGAATAAAAGCGTGCTTAAGAATGGGAGAAAGTTTTTCCGAATGTTAGTTCATCGCAACGCTACGAAGCTTCTTTTTTGCACAGACTCTGGGATATAATTTAGAGATATATACGATTCTGCAATACTCACCAACGTCGTTGAGAGTATTCAATGTGCATAAAATATTTTCATATCGCTCGTCGTCCTTAAAACTTTCTATTGCCAATTCTTCCTCTCCTAAGAATTCGTAAGTAATCAGTTTCTTTCCAACAGAATCTATTGGAGTGAGGACGAAACCATTCACTTTCAAACCAACGTCTGAAAAAATGTGTTCTACAGAACAACCATTCGAAAGGTATAAAAAACCTTGCAAGTCTTTTTTTACCTTTCGAATATATTATACCTCCTGCGAACATCAATTATTTCATGTATTTTGTTACTTTTAAACTAGCTCTGACCCACGGTTTCACCCACGTGGTGTTGGATGATGATGACGTTGAAAATCATCCTATAGACTTCCCCGAGGTATTACAAATCGAAAAACACAAATATCTTAAAAAATTGTCCAGCCGTTCTTGAGTCAGAAAAGGAGTAACTTACACGACACGTTCCATATACATATAGACATTACATAGATGTCACAAAATGCTTGTGTTCTGGTGCTCGCATCGCTCAATCTTTTCAATATAAGGTACATGCTAAATAGGACTAACTATACTTGTTTCTAAAAGGTTGTATAGTTTACTGAAATTTACTGCACAATACTGTTTGGAAACGTTTACTTATCTAGTACAAATGAAAACATATGCGGCCGGTGTGTGATGGCCCAACCTTAAAAAAATAAAGAAATAAAAAATAAAACAGTTAGCTGCCTGCTTGTGACTTTGATTGTGCTCGCGGATCAAAAATTATAAATATTCTTGTATATTCTAATGGCAACGAGGTGAACTGGTCTTTTACAAGTTATAGAGATTGTATATATAAAAGTAATAACAAACAATAAAGCGAGCTACATATGTAGCTCGTCTGAATTAACAGTGGTTTGATTTAGATTAGGCGCAGTCTTGAATTAATCAAAAGTACCACCATTTCCTACCTTGTTCTTTCTTTAGTTTCGTCAATATCTTGAGTTGTTGTGTATTGCTGAAATCAGATATGTAACAAGAAATATATCCGCCATTGTAATCAGCTGTCAGCTTCAATTTCATTTCCCCCGGACCATTCACTTGAGTTCCAGTAGTAATCGTTCGTCTACCTAGAAACGTTTTAAACTTATAAATTACTTTTGTATCTTGACTTACTCATTGTATCAGACATACATAGTTCAACGCCTTAATTTTATTTTAAATTTCTTGCATTAAAAAAATATCCTCTATGTATAAATAATTAAAAACACCTATGAATACCTACTACTGAAACAAAAAAAAATCTGCGTTTAACTATTAGTTTAATAAAGGAAAATAATACGTAACACGACTTTGTATTCCCTCTACACGCTTTTCAAATCATAATAGATTTTTTTTGTTATGTATACTGCTTGGATTTATTTACCTAGCCTAGCTATCACTCTTTGTGCGAATGCTATTCCTTACCGTTAAGTCCAAAGTTGTTTTAATCTCGCATCTTCCACTAGCAATCTATAAGCGGGAAACAACAAAATTATTGCTCGGGATGCAATTTGTCAGAGTCGAGTAAACCCGAATTACTACATAGAACAATTATTGTGCAGCAGTGCTAGAGCAAGAATATTTGCAACATAGCGTACAAGTTACTATAGGGGCTCCTAATGACGTATTGTTTCACAACCGTTAACCTGGTATGCCTGACATTTATACTGTGTTAAGTTAAGAGGGGCAACAAGTGAAATTATGGGATTATAAGATTTTTAAACGAACCAGTAGTGCGACGTAGAAAAATTTGCATAACAACCAGGATGGCAAGACTGGAATTTTCCTGTCATGTAGTCTAATAATGTCTAGCTCTATCTGATCCACGACTTGCCATACACAGAATATTATAAAAAGCACAACAAAAATAACCTTCTACGTGTGATGTATTTGTTGCAGCTGATAGCTGTATAAGAAGACTGTTTCTATTAAAATTTCCGGCACAAGAAATGTTCGCCAGTTCACCTTCGTAGAAATAGTAAACGGTAACATTATCCTCTGAATACATAACAGTTCCGAAATCCATTTTCTTTTCGTTGATATACACTGACCCCATCACTGCAACAGGAAACAAATAATATCTAACGTTATAAAATCTCACGTTCTATCTCACCAGTTGCTCATTACTTTTTTTATTTGATGGCTGCTTACATTCTAAGGCAGGTGACGCGGGAGACACGTAAGCATACGGTGCGGATATAAGTGCAAATATGTAACTATACATCCTAACTATCCCATTACTTAATAATATAAATACGACAGTGACTTTGTTTGTTGCGCTTTCACGCCTATATAAACGGCTGAATGGATCGTAATGAAATTTGGCACGGAGATAGATTACATGCCAGGGCAGAGCATAGAATATTTTTTTCATCATCGTCTATCACTACGCAGGTGAAACCGCATGGTGCAGCTAGTATATAAATATTTGTCCTGAACAATTGATTCATAAACACAGACCCTAAGCCGCTAGGACAAACTTGATACTTTGGCATCTAATGCATTTTACGTTATAAGCGTCCACTTAGGAGCCTCGCAGACGACGGGGCGGAGGAGTCTTTTTGACCGCGAAGCAATAAAGTCGCCAGTGAACGCCGGTCACAAGCGACGCGGTCTTTTTGCCCTCTATGTGCGTTGGTAGTATAGGATTCCCTATGCTCTATCGTTCGCGGTGTAATTGACCGGCCCGGCCCGTCCCGCCGTCTGCAAAGCGCCTAAAGTCGACATTGACCAAGCGAAACCGCTTTCAGATGAGCTAATCATAACCTATATACTTACTTATGTCATTATTTCGCGTAATTTTCACAAATATATCATGTAGCTCCTTCAAGTTCCGGTTGAGAGCACACGATACAGTAGCGTGTTGTTGGCTAGCGTACAGTTTGAACGAGCCAGGTAGGACGTTAGCACTCCCGCCAAGTTCGGGAATCACTTCCGTGTTTGAAACATTAACTGCTAAGTTTTTCACTTTTTTAGCTGAAATAATAAGAAACGATTTATGTAAAAAGTTAATATAATTATTAAATTTTTATAGTAAAAGTATATATTAGCAGTTATATTAGTGTACACAATTTAGGCTGCTTTCAACCGGTCCTTATGGAAAATCATGGGGGAGGCCTATGTTCAGCAGTGGACGTCCTACGGCTGAGATGATGATGATGAAACAATTTTGATTTAATACCATTTATATAATTTAGAATCACCTGCGTCTGATGCGGCAAAAGCCGTTAGTTTTCAAATAGTTAATCAGTAATCGTAGTTGTGTTTAGAGCACGACAGGGTTGGCATACCCTATCGGAAAATCTATACATATATAGAGTTGTAACTGAGCCAAAACCAGTACATTTAATATGTTTTGAAAATTATGACAAATTATTAACGATATAGAAGCCAAAAATATACTTTTAACAATTTCTTGTATGTCTCTCTGTCAGTCTCTTGTACGCACATCATTCTAAAGCTGCATGATAGATTTTGGTGAAACTTGACACAGTTTTAATGTTATTAGACGGTTTAACTTACGCGGTAGGTTCGCGCTACTACTAGTACTACTAGGTAGCTTAGTACTACTAGTACTAGTAGAAGCGCGAACGCAGCCGGGCGCACACGTACTCCATGAAGAAGTGACCCCAACGGTCACGAAACCGGTCGAGATATTCGACTATACCTACCGCGTAAGTTAAACCGTCAAATAACATTAAAATGTGTAATACTTACGAAAGTTTCAATCAAACTTGACACAGTGGTAACCAGAATTATGGTGTAATATATAGGATCTTATTTAATCCATAAAACAAAAGGGTTCTTCTGGAATAAGGGATGATAGTTAAAAAAAAGTACTTGATCGTTTTTATGTAACTTTCTCTGTTCAGAAGCTGAAAGGTTTACTTAAATTCTAATCCACATTTATCACATGCTACAAAAGACCGTATTAAAGACTAGGTTTTACTCGTATGAGTACAACGTCGTACACTCTGCAACGGTTATTAGCAAAGATTAGCATATTTCACTGTCCCTTTCATGTATCGGTGGCTTAGGCTGCGAGTGTTAGCGTTAGGCGCTAATGGTCCATGGTCCGAGTCCCAGACAGTTTAACAAAAAACAACTATTCAAAAACTGATGATCATTTTCGGCAGAGGGCCGTGCGTAGTGGTCACGGGGCAGACGACAGTCGCCTCTCGATGTGAATGTCTCGTATGAGGGTTCAATCCGAGAGTTGACTGTCGGCTACCGCCCAGTACCAAATTTTTAAGGTCATTTTCGCAGGGATGCACTTTTACTACACACGTTGCAGTTCCTAGAAAAGTAGATTGATTTCTGCGAAATCTATTGTATTATTGGCTAAATATGGCGAATCGCAAGTCAACGGGTTAACAAATAATTTTAAGAAAAAATATACGAAGAAACTATTTATTACTAATCATAATAATAAATAAGCATTAAAATAAGCATTATTTATTAATAAAATATTTATTAAATAATTCTTAGTAGTAAATTAGTATCGTACATTTATCTAAATTCATTTATTTGTTATTTACTAGCGACTGCACGCGATTTCGTTCGCGTAGTAGGCTCGGCCTTCGGCTTCGCCATAACCTCCTCCTCCATATTTTCTTGGTTTTTCTTTCATAAGTACCATTTCTTGACAATAATTAACACAAACAAAAGAATAAGCGAGATTGTTCCATGCGTTTTCGTGTTATAGTGTGACCAGCAAAAATAAGGGTTCAATTTTATATATCACATGAAATGCCTCAAATAATGTATCTATCATCATCATCATCTAAGCCGTAGGACGTCCACTGCTGAACATATGCCTCTCCCATGATTTTACAAAAGGATCGATTGGAAGCGGCCTGCATCCAACGTCGTCCTGCGACCTTCATCAGGTCATCTGTCCACCGTATCGGTGGGTGACCTACGCTGCGCTTGCCGGTCCGTGGTCTCCACTCCAGAACCTTTCGGCCCCATCGGCCATCTGTTCTGCGTGCTATGTGCCCTGCCCACTGCCACTTCAACTGGCTAATCTTCTGGGCTATGTCGGTGACTTTCGTTCTTCTACGGATCTCCTCATTTCTGATTCGATCACGTAGAGAAACCCCGAGCATAGCCCTCTCCATAGCTCGTTGTGCGACTTTGAGCTTATCTATGAGGCCCATAGTAAGAGACCACGTTTCAGTGCCAAAGTCATCACTGGTAACACACATTGGTCGAAGACTCTTGTCTTGAGGCACTGAGGTATTTTTGACGAAAAGTCTTCGCGAAGTTTCCGGAACGCTGCCCAGCCGATTTGGATTCGACGATTGAGCTCTTTCTCGAAGTTGGACCTGTCTAGTTTGACCCAGTTTGTCTGTTTCAGGTAGATGTACTCATCAACAACTTCGAGAACTGAATTCCCAACTGATATTGGGGTAGGTACAACATGGGCATTAGACATAATTTTCGTCTTGTCCATGTTCATCTTAAGACCTACCCGTTGGGAAACTCGATGGAGGTCTTCGAACATTGTACTGAGGTCTTCCATGGATTCTGCCATGACTACAATATCGTCGGCAAATCGAAGGTGAGTGATGTATTCGCCGTTAATATTGATGCCAAGTCCATGCCATTCCAGAAGCTTGAAGGCGTCTTCCAATATAGCGGTGAACAGTTTCGGAGATATAACGTCTCCCTGTCTCACGCCTCTTTGCAATGGAATTGCCTTCGAACTCTGCTCCTGTCTCACGCCTCTTTGCAATGGAATTGCCTTCGAACTCTGCTCCTGTACTCGAACTGACATTTAGGCGTTTTGTACAAGAACTTCAGCACTTCAATATACTGATAGTCAATACGGCACCGCTGGAGAGACTCATATTCCACAAACGCTAAACGGTCTTCTGTATAACTTGCCGTAGCGTGTGGATGTGGTCTATGGTAACTATAGCATTTTCGGAAACCGGCTTGTTCCGGAGGCTGGAATTCATCAAACCTGCGACTGAGACGGTTCGTTATGACCTTCGAAAACAGCTTATAAACATGGCTCAAAAGCGAGATGGGTCTTTAATTTTTAAGTAAAGCGACCTAGGTGTATAACTGTTCGTAGAAACTCTCTACCTCTCCTTACATTTCTGCTTTGGTCGACGCTACACTGCCGTCTTCTCTTTTTAGCTTCGTCAACTGGCTTTTCCCAATAGATTTGTCTCTTGCAAACACTTTGGAGCCCTTGTACCGGTCTATCGTCTCTTTAGTACGATTAGTATTAAAGATCCGGATGTCGTGTCGCACGGACTTCTATATTCGTTTATTGAGCAGCCTATATGCTTCAGCATCATCCGAAGACTGCAGTTTTAAGGAGCGTCGTTCAGCCATGAGGTTGAGGTTATAGTTGGAGAATTTCTGTGGCCTATCTGTACAGTGGGGTTTAAAGAACTTGGAACCCACTGTATGTATCTCGTCTACTGAATCGATGTTCTCAAGGCAATCGAAGCGATTGGACAGCTCAAGTTGAAAGCTCTCGGGGTCTTGAATATGGGCACGAGTTGGTCGGAGCGTAGACTTCAACAGACGAGACCTCTCAAGTACGACATCATTATTCAATGTGCCTCTTACCATTCGGTGATCACTACCGGTTATCACCCTGTGGATCGCGGAAACATTAGTGAATATTTGTTTCTTGGTGGTCATAATGAAGTCAATCTCATTTCTCGTGGAACCATCGGGACTCAGCAAGGTCCATTTCCTATGAGGTGGCTTCTGAAAGAAAGAGTTCATCATAAAGAGTTTCGATGCACATAACCAAACTGCCCCACTTTCTTGCTTCATCATTCTCGCAACTCATCCTCGCTTCTCTTACCCAACTTCACGTTTAAGTCCCCTATAACAACTAGAAAGTGCGTTACAGAGGTATGTATGGCCCGACTAATGTCCTCATACATATCCTCCGCCTCATCATACGGGTGCGACTTCGTCGGTGCATATACCTGAATGATCTTCAGCGAATATCGTTTGGATAGTCTGAGAATTAGGTATACGACCCTATTGGAAACGCTATCTATCGTGACTATGTTGTTAGTAAAGGACTTGTGGACGCAAAACCCGACACCACCTTGGGACTGTTGGTCGCCCTACCGGCAGTACAGGTTACCTGATTTTAGGGTTATCGTGTCCTCACCCGCTCTTCGGACTTCTGATAACCTCACGATGCCCCAGTGTAAACTACTCATTTCTTCTTCCAGCTCATAGATCTTCTCGTCTGTCCTCATCGTGCGTATGTTGTGTGTTACCAGGGTCAGTCGTCGTCGTTGGGTGCGGTAGCCGGGCGTCTGCCGGTGATTCTTAGCACCCCCTGGGCTACCGTTACCGTGGCCGCTACCGTAGCCAGGAATAGCGGGGCTTCCGTGGACTGGGGGCCTGGTTCGATTTGTGTCAATCATTAGGGGGGTTTTGTCAATACTCGCCACGCTTCACAGGCGGGTTGGCGAGCGCAGTTTTGAGGTTTTTAACTGGGAAGGTGCTGCTGCCCACCTTCTGATTGTTATCCCTTAGCCGGCTTCTACGGCACCCACGGGTAGAGTTAGGGAGGTACTATTCTAAGCCGGCACCCCACGGTTTTCCATCGTAATGATAAAATTTGGTTGTATAATAGGCATCAGCATTTCATTTATCCATTTTGCTGAAATGCACTAAATTCATAGAATCGTGATAGTCCCCTGTTTTACATTTGGATTTAAATATCACAAGTGCTCCGTCTACAAATCCAGTTTGACTTCCACAATGTACGATAATCAAACAAAAATCCCTTTTACCAATATAAGATAGAACGCCATGTACATCCTTGGATTGCCAGCATTTTGAAACGTTATGAGACGCATTTACATAAGTTTCGTCAAGATACGAGTATAAAGTATGTCTTCTAACCTACAAAGGTTGTCTGGAAGAGATCGCTTTTAGCGATAAGACCGCCCATTCGGGCCTATTATTTAAGTGTTTTATTATTTTGTTATTTCTTTGGTGCCAATAAAAAGATATTGTATTGTATTGTATCGTCTTCATTCTCTACGAAATTGTTTAATATTACTTAGGTATTTCCACGTCCACGATGTTATATTTGGCTGTTCAATAAGGTAGAAGATAGTAAACTAAATATTATTTAGTTTCCTTTTAGAACCGCATTTCTTAAATTTAAAACCAAGATCATTTTATTTTACAGAAACTAATAGCCTTAATTAACAGAGTTATGTAATATTTTAAATTAAATAACAGAAAAGCTTATGATACGTTTCTACTCATAGTGTTTGTATACGGTGATCATACGCTGATATAAAATATACATAGTAATTGTAGCGTAACGGAACAGGCTCTGGATGAGGGTTCCGTCACCATTCACAAATATACAGACATTTAAAAAGTATCTTGGTATGAACAAATGTTGATAAAATTTAGACAATCAAAAGCAGAAGAAAGCGTTAATGTGTAATGTTGAGATTTAGATGTTAGGTATTTCTTATAGCAAGACTATACTTACTGAAAATGATAAGCAGCATAGATTATTTAAGCTATCGAGATATTCTATGTATAATTCATTTAAATCGATTGTTCAAACAGAACTGATAAGTTGCTTCAAGGAAAAGGAAATGTCGAGTAATCCTTTAAATACATAAAAGTTACAAGCAAAATTAATAAAATTACCATGAAGAAATATCAATGCTGCTTATTATCAAAAGCAGCATTGATATTTCTAGTCATACAAATGTAATGTGAGGAACACATTTTTGTTATGTTACCGTGTATTTGAGTTTTCTTCATCAAAATGAACCCAATGAACAAATGAGTATTGACGCCGGTCTGACGCCGACAGAAAGGGCATTGATTGGATCTACGTACCTTCGATCAGCGTCATTCGAGATTCAAAATATGTGTTGTCATGAGCGGATTTTGATGAGAATTTGAAATTAAAATAGGGATTCGCTGGAAGGCAGAGCTTGGCTGAGGTAGATCTGAAGCCGTTTTGACGCCGATAGAAAGAGCATTGATTGGATACCTATCGGCCTCAAATCGGCGTCACTGTCAAATTTGAGAAAGTATATAAGCAGTAGAAAGACCGAGAAAATGCTTATTAAATTCTCGAACTTCCGTGAGGTAATATATTCTGCTACGGACATGGTTCCGGACGTGGGTTGGATACCTCATGGTGACAATTAAGATCCACCTCGATAGGGAACGCCCAATCCTTAGAGTTGGACACTTTTGAGAGCGAGCCAACAATCGCTTTAACCTATTGCAATAGGTACAATTAACTGCTCCTCACTTCGATTGGAAATAATACTCCAGTGGAAGTGTCTTCTATGTATTATATGTATTTATTTTCCTCTCATACTAGAACGTCGCTCTGCAGCCTTCCATAGCTTCGGCTATAGCGGTATAGTCGCGCGACTATTTCCGTGCGTGGAGTTGGACACCCTAGGGGCCATAGGTTCGATTCTCGACTTGGCACCGAACTTTAGAGGCTAGTTAGGGATCAAACTTGAGCCATCCTATCAGGGGGATAAAAGCTCATGCGCAATTAACTTTGGGGGGTTTGTTGGGGATTTACACACACATTAGCAGACTAGGAATTTATTTAGGACCGAAGTAGGTCTAGGAAATAGTATTTTTGCTTTCCGGGTTATACATTAACTTCGTGATGGTTCAATCGGGAACAAATAAGTAAATTCACGCGCTAGTAGTATCTACCACTAGAGACGTAGGTTTCAATAATGACTTCGTCATATTAATACAATCTATTAGTGTGCTACACTTAGAAACTAAAGACTAACTATGAAATAAAAATGACAAAATTAATGAATTTTAATCAGTATAAAGTAAGGAATACAGAAATATTTGCCTGCAAAGGAATATAAAAATATCAGTTCGAAAGAGACGTTATGTAATTGTATCAATAATATATTATATACTTGCTAATGAATCGAGTTTGGGCAAGATTGTCTACTCTGATTCTCTAGCATGAAAATGCGGTAATAAATTATAGCAATTGAATAATTTGCTGAGAGTATCAAATGTAATATTAAGAATCAAATGATAATTCGTAATATTTTATTTTTTTATTTTTTTATTTAGGCATACCAACAAGTGTTACATTGTTTCTTACAATTAAATTATCATACAATACCTACTTATAACTAAGTTACAGTATGTACATACATGCTAAATGCACACCCAATTAAAGGTACACACGGCTTCTATTGAAAAAACACCGAGAGAATAACAAAACTTGTAACATTATTAGCAGTAAATATGTATGCAGTGAAAGTGAGTATTATATATAGTGACAATTTGAAATTCAGTTAGAAAGTGTTGTGAGCAAATGCCCACGCAACTGATGAAGTTTGATTGCAAACATGTCTAAAGATCCTGCACCACAGTAATCGTTAAAGGCTCGGCATAGCCTAGGAATCGGAGAATTACGACCATAAACAGTTTTGCGATATGGAGGGTTTAGTAGTGAAATGGGGTAACGTGGAACTCTAGGGAATATCGTTAAAGCATTTCTTTATGATAAATAATAATATTAAGAAGAGATAAATAAGATTATAATCGCTTATAGACGCAAACTCTATATTTGGAAAACTATCAAACGGACTTAGTAAGGTTTTACTAATTTTGGGGTAAATAGAAGAGTTTCTTGGCATGATGGAGAACATTTATGTCACAGTAAAGAGCTCTTAATCCAGCATTACAAGTTATAAGCCTTGAACATGCCAAGAATCCTACTTTCTAAATCATAATTAATATAGGATTCTACGGCAAATCTAAAGAAAACAAACAACCTAGTTACTTACAATATAAAAATTAATGAAATATATTATATCTAATTATAGAGATATCTATCAATAATTTACTCGGCAAAATAAAGCTAACCATTACAATACTCATCGTAATAAATTTATGTCTGCTAGGTATTGAGCTAACCAATATAACAAAGATTCTGCTAATACTTAGTATTTAAAATAACTGCTTTTCCTACAATGGTTCAATAGATGACATGTCATGTAAAACACTAGTAATCAAGTATAGCAATCTCGTATTAAAGGAGATTTATGTATGTCTTATAGTCTTAACGAACTTGGTCCAGCAACGCAGTACCTTGAGAATTCTTGTAAACCACAAACAAGGGTCTAGAGTTGTCTCTAAGTCACTGATATTATTTCCCATATATTGCTTTCAGTAAACAAGTAAATGATTAAAATTGAACAATTGAACTATTCAGGGAATAGTGGCTGATAATATTTATTTAAAGTAACGGTGTACTAAATGTGGTATTTCAATAATTTTGTCAAGATGAAATCCTAAAAGTGACACTATACGGTGAGCGCTCGAACGCTGGTTTACGCATTATCTTTGTTCTGCGACTAGAGAGACTACACTTATCTAAACTCGAAAACAGAGCTCAGAACTCGATACCGCTAGTCATGAAAATGCTGACTAGGTGTTCTGGATTTAAGATGCCGTGACCCCGTGCGTCTTGTTGTCTGATGAATAAATGCAATACTTACAATCGTAATTCCACTTCGCGGAGGTGTACTTCGAGTAGCATTTCAAATCCAAATATGCTGCATCGTTATAGTCGTATATTATCATAACGGTATATGAGTTTTCCATAAACTGTACCAAAATATTTTCCATAGATATTCCTGTCACATAAAAGCCTGAAACAATATATTTTACCTATTTAGAATTTTTTTTACAACTTTTTACATTTTCATCGTTTTTTAAATGTTTAAACAACTGTTGTTTTGCTTTATAAACGCGATAAACGGACGGATATTTTGATGATATATTTAAATATCATCAAAACCTTTTGTACAACTTTCTGAATAACTTCATTATAGTAATGATACGGTATAGATGTCTAATCGAATCCATGATCCATGGCAAGTTATCGATGTTCCGAGAATCGGGGGACAGAACATTTAACCTTTAACTTAGAATATTCTATACCAGACAGGGTTATAATTTAACTTTTTGGCTGTAACTTGATTGAAACTTTCGTAAGTATTAAGTAGACATTTTTATTAGTCTTTTGACAGTTTAAAGTTTTAAGTCTTCTTATACGATAGTTACAGTCGAGTATCTTCACCGGTTTCGTGACCTTCCGGGCCATTTTCAACCGACTTCCAAAACAGAAGGAGGTTCTGAGTCGACACGGGTATTTTTTTATGTATAATCACGCATAGCTGTTTACAGAGTTGTAAGATGTTGATAATTCTTTTTTGTTTGGTAGATAGATAGATAGAGGTACGGTAGAGTATACGTGTCGTGTCTGGTGGTCCTATACAATTCAGTCATTCATAATTCGGTTAAGCGGTTTTTGAGTTACACTTCAATAACTGAAAAGTGTTTCGCCTATCTTGATGATATCGTAATTGACAATCGATCCCGTAAGTAGAGGGTCACTAAAAAGACTGTTTTTTTTTACCAGAAAATGTAATCGGCCTAAACCCAAAAAAGTGTGAAATAACTTGTCGATGAAGTACAATATTGTGATGATAGGTACTTTTGAACTAACATGGTACCGCCGACATCAACAGGTTATTTCAAACTTTTTAGTGTTGAAGTCGGTTCCATTTTTTGGTAAAAAATTTTTCATAGAGCACTCCCGCTATCGGCACACTCTATGCTTGTACTTGTACAATCAGTGCTACGTAGTAACACTTTGCTGGTTGTTAGAACACTTACCAGGATCAACTACATTTGGGACCAGTGATAACGAAATGGATGCATTTTTCCTCAACATCGTGCCTGAAACCTTTTTCTGCTCGACGGTACACTCCAGCATGACCTTCTTATGTATATTTTTTAGAGAAATTGAAAATTTTAAAATTTTCTGATTGCGGTGAGTAGAGTTGAAAACTGAAAGAGATTTAATACTTGAGTGTTTTTGTAATATTGAATGTATCTGAAGCTAAAAAGGTGATGTGAAAGATAAATGTGTCGCAGATGATTTCAAGCAAGTCGAAGGTTTGAAGCATAGTCCATTTATCAGAGTCGGTTCGAATTGTTACGGTCCCAACAGAACGTACTTTAAGAACACTAACTATGTTGGATATGATGTGGAATGTATTATTTTTCAGATATCGTACGGCGTGCACGGTACCATGCACATTGTTTTGTTATTAATCATTATATATTGTGTACCACATTCTCAAGAGTTTTTTAAAGGGGTAATTTAGTCTTATTAAAGTTATTATTGAAACCATTGGGATCCGGATCAGTAACATATTATGTGTATCATTGAGTTTTGTTTTATAGACTGTAGATGTAGGTAGGTATATTATTTCTTACAATATTGATTTGTTGCCATGTCGTTTTGGATGTATTATCTGATGTGTTAATTTTGTAATTGGTGCTTTATGAGACAATTATAATTTCTTGATGTGGGGTATTTTATGTTAATTGTTTTATTTGATTAATTTGACTTCATTCTTTTTCATTGCATTGTTCAGTAGTGAAGTGATCGTTTCCTGCTGTTTCTTGTTCCTGTTTTGCTGCAAATCTTAGTACCACGTGAGATCTAGTTCACTTTGTTACTTTACTTACTGTAGGGAAAACATAATTCGTACAATAGTCGATAAATTTCAATAAAAGCTTCGTAAGCTATGTTAGGGTCATCTTTCTCGTAGACTTCGAAGAATATAAGATCACGAAGGTGAGTTTTAAATTTTATATACATACATATATGTATTTTCGGCAAAGTAATCCCTTCTCTTTTTTTCAAAAAGATTTAAGTAGACAGACTTTCTTTATTAGACATCGTATCATTTGGGAAGTATGGTCAGACAATGCTAGTTCCATCACTTCCGTCTTACATTTGTTCTTGTAATTGTGCGCTATGTTGTCTATAAATGCCAGGATTTTTAGTCTAGTTGGCTTTTGGAAAGCTTAACATAAATTGTAGTTGTTTGTGTTGTGTTTGTTTTGAATGCCTACTTATCAGTAAGCATTCAAAAATCTACTGAAATGTTGTTTTTATTTTGATGTATCGATATTATAATCTCCTGCTACGGCTATAAGGTCAAACTTTTTCTTATATGAATATTGAACAAAAGAATAGAACAAAACTTTTTCCAATTTTTTAAAAACACACTCAGGTTGCTCGTTTTTGGGACTCTATAGATATTGCTATTATTGATATTGCTGTTTTGTAAATAGTAAGCTCTATTGCACAACACTCTATAAGTCCAGACGCAGAGAATTGTTTTATTTCCAGGAGTTCCTTACACTCCTTCCTTAGGAGTAGCATGATCCCTTCTCCCCCCCGCCCTCTTTATTATTGGTACTGCTAAAAGTGGTGGCTAGAAAAATAGTAGAACTAATTTAATAGTAGAGCACAGTACATGCATACCAAGATTCGTCTTGATTGGTTGAAATATGCGGCATGTACAGGAAGGCTAACGAACAACCTAACAAACATATCGACGGTCCCTACGTACATAAAGACATATCAAAAATAGAGGTTTACAGGAGAGCGTAATTTCTGTTCAAACCGCTCTAGAAATTATTCTATGTACAATTATAAATACTTTTTTTCTATAAAGTACTTTAGGAACTTTATACTGGGTATATTAACATATTTTGAATTTATATAAAATGATTTATGAAAACGTAGATTTCTGAGTAGGTAATTGTTCTCAAAAGGATTATGTTTGACATTATAAGATCCACCCATGGATGTAATAAATACATAAATGAAGACATATCGCATACCAAAAAAAAATGAAATTTTAGACATGTCTTTATGTACGTAGAGACCGTCGATGTGGACAGATGAAAGTCAATTTGGCCAGTTAAAGCACCTAATTTTATTAGTGGCACCAACATTATTGCATTCATTCATGCTGTTGCAAATAAATAAATTTTGTTGACAGATTTGTAGAACAATACTCACAAAGTAAGTCCTTTGGGAGATTTTCTCCTTTCAAATCACAATAGATATCCCCAAACTTTTTTTCGTCCTTCAAAGTAACTATTTCCAAAGATTCGCCATCATAATATTTGTAGTAAAAGCTATACAACAGCCTCTGGCCGTCCATTTTCATCTGAGGCGAAGGAGTCAAATGGAAGTCGTTCACTTTAAAACCGAGAATTTCTGAAAATATAAACACAGGTTTTACGAACGTACTCGCAAAAATATTTGTATGCAACAAAAGTATATTAGCTGACGTACTAGGGTTCAAAATCGAAGTCGAAATCCAAACCGAATTTGGAGTCGGAGTCTATTCTGAGGGGTTTAGGGATTTTATTACATGACCTTCACTACAGCTTTATTATAAATGTGTTTAGATAATAATATTGAAACGACGATACCCCAGGTGTAAAAAGGCTGATGTGACTCGCTGCTACGTTTTAACCGACTTCAAAAAGGAAGCGGTTATATGTTCGTATGTATGTATTTATTTTATGTGTATGTAAATCGATTTCTCCCCCATTTGCGGTCCGATTCTTAAAATAATTCTTTTTTGTGTTGTAGAGTATACTTCTGAGGTGGTCCCGTTTAAATTTCATGAAATTCTGTAAAGCAGTTTTTGAGTTACACTCCAAAAACTGAAAATTGTTACGCCTATCTTGATGATATCATTATTGACGGTGAATGCCAATCGATTCCGTAAGTTTAGCAAGAGCCACTAAAAATGGTGAGACATTTTTTTTTACCAAAAAATGGAACCGACTTCAATACTAAAAAAAGTGTTAAAAAGCAAGAAAAATCTTTATATTGCATACGCTGCGGAAACTATCCTACTAATATTATAAACACGAAAATTTGTGAGTATGGATGGATGTGTGGATGTATGAGTGTATGGATGTTTGTTACTCTTTCACGCTTAAATGGCCGGGTCAATTTTAATAAAATTTAGTATAGAGGTAGAAAAGGATAATCTTTTGTTTTTATGTGTTCTCTGTTAACACATTTTAAGATGATTAGCATGTAACAAAAAGATGGAATGTAAAAAGCAATAGCTTATACCAATAATGTTGATATTAAACAAAAAAGTACCAAACAAAGGCCCTGTGGGACCCGAGGGGATACTGCACCAGGCAGATGTATAAACCATTCAATACTACAGCTTGAGATCTATTTTCTATATAGGAAGTGAACCACCTGAATAGACTACCATGAATGCCAGCAGACTGGAGCTTTTGTAGGAGTATTTTATGATCAATGCGATCGAACGCCTTACTTTTATTAGTGCAAATAGCATCAACCTGCCCACCAGCGTCCATACGAAGACGTAGTTAAGTCTATAAAGGACAGTAAGTTAGACGTAGTTGATCTGTTTTTAAGAAACCCGTGTTGTTCTGCGATGAAATTACTGGATAAAGACCTGAGAATTAGACTTGGGTGTAAAGGAGACGTTATGGTATTTTCGGTAAGATACATAATTTGGAAATAGGTCTGTAGTTCTTAATTTCTCCTTTCACCACTTTTGTGTACTGAGTTAATAAATGCGGGCTTTCATATCCCAGGTACGATCCCTTAATTAATAGAGCGCTGGTACAATATAGTAAATGGTTTAGTTATTTTTTGTTACATAGTTCACGATAAATATAGGCGGGGTTTTATCTGGGCCAGTTTCTTTATGTAAGTCTAATGATTTAAGAAGTCTTAGAACGGAATCAGGTTTAATTTCTATATTACATAAGGTGTTCGATAGGTGGTTTTATCCGCTCTTAGCCATATTATCCACTGCTTAGCCTATTGTACATACTTATTATATTAAAATAATTTAGATATTTTTATTAGTAATTTATTTTTGAATCCGATAATGTATATTCCAAAAAAGAGGTGATTCACACATCGTCAATTTTTCATCTGTGTGTAGTATGTAGGTATACCTCTTAACTCTTTTCTAGATGAACCAATTTTAATGATTCTTTTTTTATTTGAAAGTTGGTGCTTCTTATGTGGTCCCATTTAAATTAGAAGTATTTTTTGATAATCATTTAGAATCAACATCGGGTATGATATAATGGAAGCCTGTTTCAAAAAAAATGTACTGGAGTGCAAAACTTAACCAATGTTATTTTACGGTCCTATATAGATCTGACAGAAAAATACTTCTTTAATGAGATCAAGAGTCTTGAGTTAGATAAAAGATACACACCTTCTCGAGGTATGTGGTTAAGTTCAAGATATAGCCGTTTACGATGTATAACTCTACTACTATACACTATTTTATAACATTCGACGCGTGCGCCGTCATTGTCAGCCGTCAACTTGATGTACATTTCCACTTTAGCGTGCGGTACGTCAGTTACCAGTGTTTGATTTCCTGAAAAATAAAGCAACATAGTTAGGATTTATTAAATTAATTTAATTAAATGATATAATTAATATTAATATTTTTATTACAATTATTACGATTAAAGGTACCTACATTTATATAAAATTAGGGAGTATTGAGGAATTATTAAATTAGGAAATTTGCTGCAGCGCTATTTACCGACCGATTTTGATAAAATATACATAGATAGATAGATAGATAGATATATAATTCTTTATTGTTACACCACTTAATATACAAAAATAACATAAAAGTAAAAGAAAGCTTAAAATAAAGTGTTGCAATGGGCGGCCTTATCACTAATAGTGATCTCTTCCAGGCAACCTTAGGATGGAGAGGAAATACAGGAATAACAAGACGGGGCGTAATATAAAGATAAAGGTACAATCAAATCAAGACAATAATACATTACTAAATCAAATTAATAATAAATTATAAACAAGAAAAGAAAAATATCTACTAATACATAAAAATACACTAATACATATTGAAATATATATAAACATATAATTAATTCATTGATATACTTACATAATATATATATATACACTACAATACAATATACTTCCATACATATATTTATACATTAATTCTTTGATGTATTATAATCAAAACCCAAGTTCACACGGGTTAAACTAATTGGCGAGATAGAAACTTTTTACTTGGCTTTTGAAGGTCGACAAGGATTGTGCACGCCTGATAGTAACTGGTAATAAGTTCCATAAGCGAACAGCTTTCAAGAAAAAGAGTGATCATAAAATACTGTGCCATGCTGAGGCATACTGAGGGCAAGCTTTTCTGATGACCTAAGATTGAGAACGTTGGCATTGTGAAGGAAATTGAAACGTTCCTTAAGATAGCGCGGGGTCAAAGGATTGAACAAAATATTGTAAAGGAGCTCTCTCCTAGTATGTGAGCATTCCGGCGAAGACGTATAGGGAGCCAATTGAGCTTTGATAGATATTGAGATATGTGATCATACTTTCGCAAACTAAATATAAATCTTATGCAGAAGTTTTGAAGACGCTCAAGCTTATCTAGTTGATTCTCAGTGAGATCTGGATAGCAGACATCAGCGTAATCTAGAATTGGGAGTAGAAGAGATTGAACTAGATCAATTTTAGTGGTGACAGGAAGAAAGTTGCGCAGCCTTTTTAAAGCGCCAGCGGTGGCGTACAATTTGCGACTAGTAACTTGTAGCTGAGGAGCCCAACTTAAGCAATGATCGATTGTCAACCCTAGATTTTTTAAAGATGTACTATAGGGAATAGGGACTCCATCAAAATGAATGGATGGAATCGTTGACAAGTCCACCTTTGAGATTAACTGCGAACTTCCCACAATCATTACCTGCGTCTTTCTATGATTTATTTTCAGACCAAATTGTCTGCACCATGTTGTGATGCAATTTAAATCAGCATTTATTAGGTCTACGGCTCCAGAAAGCTGGTCAAGAGGGGCTTTAGAGTAGATTTGTAGATCGTCTGCGTATAAGTGGTAGAAGGAAGAAAAAATATTTGATATTGAATTAATAAATATTGCGAAAAGGAGAGGAGATAAAACGCCGCCTTGTGGAACACCTGCAATTGCATCACACCAGGAAGAGAACATCTCTTCTAGACGGATCCGTTGCCGGCGCCCAAATAAATAGCTGTGAAACCAATCGAGTACCATTGGAGATATGTTAATTGAGCGTAGTATGGCTAGAAGTATGTCAAAGTCAACTGTGTTAAAAGCATTACTAAAATCTAGTAATGTGAGTATAGTTAAGTTTCTGTTGTCCATGGATAAGCGAATGTCATCAGTGATCTTCACGAGAGTGCTTACTGTGCTGTGGCCAGGACGAAAACCGGATTGGAAAGGATTTAGTAGGTCATGAGAGGATAAATATTTGCTTATTTGGCTGTGGACTAGGCGCTCAAGAACTTTTGATAGAAATGGGAGAATGGATATAGGACGATATTCAGTAAAAGATTTGGGATTGGGTTTTTTGGGTAAGGGAATAAGTTGTGCATCTTTCCAGATAGTGGGATAACTGCCGTTTGTCATGGAGTTATTAAATATAAGGCAGAGAACAGGAAGGATGATGTCAAGGATGGGCACTATCATATTGCGACTAATTCCATCACCGCCTACAGCATTGGAAGTGATCGATAATAAGCTCTTCTTAACATCACAAGCGGACACTCGATTAAAAACAAAAGGAGAGTAGTCAGGAATCGGTAAAGTTGAAAGATAATTAATAGTATTAGACTTTTCAGATACATCAATAGGAAGCACTGAAGAGAAATAGAGATTGAGAGAATCTATGTTTATGTTGTTAGGGATACTATCTTGAAGAGATTTACCAATTCCAAAAGTCCTTAGAAACTGCCAGACTTTTGCTGGATCATCATTATCGACTGATTTATGAATATGGCGACGCAGGGCATCCCTACACACCATATTGCAACGATTTTTGGACTTCACATATTTTTCTTTGTTAGAGTCATTAGGGCGGCATTTATATTTATGTCTAGCACTACATTTTTTGCTCATTAATAATTTAATGTCATGTGTAAGCCAAGCAGCTGGACGATGCTTTAGCTTGATGGTACGTAATGGAGCGTGCTTATCGTACAAATGAGTAATCATTGAATTGAAAATTGCAACTTGGTCATCGACTGTTACAGCGTTGGCCACCGGGGACCAGTCTATGTTGCTAGCATCTTGTAACATTTTTTCTTTATTCATACCACTAAAATTGCGCTGAAGAATTACTTTGGGTTTAATTTTTGGAGGTCGAATTTTATACGAGAGAAATATTAGGTCATGATATGAGAAATTATCAGCAGAACATTGACCATGCTTAGCAACATGCTGTGGAGAAGACACTATACACAAATCAAGAAGGGAGGGGCTATAATTGGGTGCATGATGAGTGGCACTAAATGGGAGGATATTATGCATGTTGCAAGATTTAATGATCGATTCAAAGGAATGAGTGCGGTGGTCTTGCTTGAGGAGACAGGTATTAAAGTTTCCTAAAATAATGTTATGGCTATATAATGGAATAAGATCTTCTAAGATTTTCTCAAAAGATGAAAAGTAATTGACACTTGAGGAGTGGCTGTAGTAGGCTCCAAGCAGTATTTTGTTATTAGATAAAATTACCTTCACAAACAGATGCTCACCGGCGTTGGAGGGTGGTGGTTGAGGCGATGTGCTGATCACAGAAAAAGGAATATTTGACCTTAGGTAAATAGCCACACCACCACCTCCACTACTCGTGCGGTCGTTGCGTATGAGGTGAAAACCGGGTAGTGAGTACAAGGTAGTAGGAAGGCAAGGTTTGAGCCACGTCTCAGAGACTACTATAGCTTGAATATTTTTGTTAAGGAGGGATGCCTGCATATCAGGATAATGAGCCGGAATGCTTTGCGCGTTAATGTGGACTACGTTAAAGTTTTTAGGTACATCAGAAAACTGAGCCTCAAGAGAGTCGGCAAGGGATGGTAAGCTTACAAAACTGCCATCGTCTGTGCTACCATCGGAAGGTAAAGATAAGAATGATTGGTCGCTATCACTACTTGCATTATCATTGAATAAATTAAGCATAATATAAATATAAAATAATGTATATACTCGTAAATATTGTAATAAATACTAACTATATAAAATATTTAAATATGTAAAAAATACAATTACTTATAACCAAAACTATCAAAAACTCCACCTGCCGGGAATCGCAATAATTAATTAAACAAAACAGAATAAATAACAAGAAAAAAAAGGGACAACAGTATGTACATACATTAATTTAAACACAATCACATAAATACAAATGCTTCACCGCCGCGGTTTCCATCCATTGACACACTTGCCATACGTTTGAAACTCTGAATATTTAAAAAATACAAAGTGTGGTAAGCATAAACATAAAAAAAAAAATTTAAATATTAATGTCAGTGTCATATGACATTGACGTGACAATGACAAGACAAGCATTAAATACGTATGAAAACTAACCTACCGTACCGCTAATTCTTTGTAAATGAAATTATCAAGTAACACTACTATAGACAAAATTCATTTATTATGCGAGCGAATAAAACTTTTAATACATTCTCTAAATTAATGGACATTGATCCATTTGTTATGAGTATTCCGAGGGCAAGGCGGTGCTTAACCGTTAACTTCTTTGTTACTTAGGTAGGTTTAATTTAATTTAATGTAATGTTTTTAATAATCTTAAAATTGTATTAACTTGTTGTTGGTATTGTAAAAACTTGGTTAGTTATTCAGTGTTCGCATAATTTTAAATGTATTAAGTCTCTATCTGTGAAAACCTATAATTGGCTTTCTGTTTTATTTCTAGTTGTTAAAGAAATTTGTATAGCTGTTGGTTATCCAAATATAAATAAATAAATAAAAATTTGTGGGTGGATAAATGATATATAGTTAAGAACAGAAAAAAAGGGTACATACCGAGGAATCGGTACCTCGGCGGGCTGCAAATACAAAATAGAACTAAAAGTGGAAAAACAACAAAACAGTGCTACTTCTTGCTGGCTGAAGGGGCTCGTCGACTTTTCGATGGCGGTGCCGTGTCCCTGGCTCTGGTGGTGACAGCAGCTGTATCTGCAGTCCTAGGCGCACACGACGCGGCAATCTTATCGAGCTCTTTGAGATTGCTAATCCGATGCCGCACACCATCTGTGCCAAGTACAAAAACGAAGCCATCCCTTGTCCAACACTTTTGAATGCCAAATTTCTGGCGGGCAGCCATGAAAGTGTCGTGACGCGGTTTCGTCACATACATTAAGTACCCGACTTGAAACAAGGATTTTGAATATGAGTATAATTGGTTTCCGAGATAATTATGACATGTAAAGTACTGTGAACAATCGCTAAATAAAATCGTGCACACGAGTTCTATTGTTCACAGAGCTACTAGTTATTAAACAATCGTACCGTAATTTGAAACTTAATTATACATGAGAGTAGCGTACTTGACTTCCGTTCCGAATAAGTCATGCTGTGATTAGTCCGCCCGATCTCCTCGCCCAATCAGCGTCGACTCCGCTCCTTCCACTCCCCTCCAATGTCAACCATCAACCCAGGTAGTGCGCCTAGCTCAGATTGGCTTCATTGGCGTTTGGAATTTTCATCCCGAGGGGTCGTAAGTACGATATATTTACTTTACTGACTGCGCCATGCTTGTGAAAATTCAGGTTAAATCCTCAACTAACTAGTAAATTCACGTGCAATTATATATACTTACTAAATACTATTAATACTAAATTATGAAAAAACCCAAGTTGAATTCAGAGATAGTTATACTAGTGATAAAAATAATTATTTTTAAATTATACAGTGAGTTTTTTTGAAGTTGCTGCAGTTTATACTCAATATATATTTACGAAGTTTTTAAGTGTATTACTCGTATATATATATATATATATATATTGAAAGAAGGAATGACAAACTGGTGTCATGTCCACATTGTTCACAGGTACGTTTTTTCACATCTACACTAATATTATTGATTTACCACCATATATTTGAGACTGCTTTTTATTGTAATCAAGGGGTATAATATAAATGTCATAATAATACGCGGAGGTAGGAACAACAATCTTACATATATAATATTTCATAACATTTATAAATGGGAAAAATTTTGATGTTTGTTTGTTTGTTTGTATTGAATAAGCTCCGAAACTACTTAACCGATTTGGAAAACTCGTTCACTAATAGAATCCTATATTATCCCTGATGAACATAGAACATAGGAGATTTGCACAAATTCAGGGATACGTATGAAAACTTGACAATGTAGCCCAAGGTGCAAAAATTATAGTTTATAGAGATATATTACAGCGTATCTTTTTATAGAAGACGTCAATATCTACAAAAATGTCAGCAATACCATATGTCTGACTTTTAAAGTTATGTCAATAAAATACTTTTTCATGATTACATACAATATGCAATTGTATCGCCGAAAAATCCTTAAATCATAGACGAATTACCTATAGAAACAGAGTTCGCGCACAAAATGTAAGCCGTCAAGTGAAGCCATAAATGGCTTAACACGGCACCCACGCTGTCAGAGCTCTCATTCCGATGACAGAGAATACAGCTCGGTAAAAAACATAATGACGATTTGTGCGTTGAAATTGTGCCACAACACTTCAGAATAGCAGCATATGAGTTCTGGTGTGACATTTCACAGCTAAGCCATTGATTTTAAGGCTTGAATCGTCTAAAATACAAAAACTAGTAAATACAAATTACACACTCCTAGTTTGGACGGAATGTTGCCAGCTGTGTATTAAATTGTTCCAGTTTTAAAACGTTGCTTAGGTATGACATAGCGTTATATTCTCTTTGGGTATGATATTGTTTGTTTTACTATACGCCTGCATAAAAAGAAAGTTATGTTTTCAGGGCTCATATTCAATTATACAATATGTGTATTTGTATTTGTCTGAGTAAGTTTCTCTATTCCACCGTATTTCTAGATTGTTTTGACTGATTTCGATTTATATGGTATCGGTAGAATCCTTACATTATCTCGGCAAACAAACGATAAGATAAATAATGAAAAACTAAAATCATTAATAAAAAGCGATTATCCGGAGAGGAAAAAACACTGAAAGGAGGTTATAACAACCAAAGTTTTGATTGCTGCAGACAACAGTCAAAACTAGATTCATAATCGTTTTAACAATAGTTTTCATCTTTTTCGTTAAGCGCTAAACACAGTCTTATCTTATGGTCGATGGTGATGCTGTTGATGGTGAAATATGCTAGCCTAAAATATACCTCTATTCACTCACGCATAAAAGAAATGTGAAAGCTAACATTTTTATCCATAAAAGTTCATAGCTCTGAGCATAACTGGTTAGTCTAGATTTCAAAGTAGTCTTCTCAGCCTCGGTGGCCCAAGAACCTGAGCTGCTCACACGCTATAAAAAGACGTTAGGTATATAACTGTCCAATCCAATATCCAATGACGATTATAATAACCACTATATATGTGACAATTCCTGCTTGTTTATCCTGCACGTATTCTGGAGGGTATCTGCACATGCGGTACAGCCACTTTTAAGGGGTCCCGTAGGCAAAGAGTAAAACGGGACCCTATTACTAGGACTCTTTCTGCCAGTCTGTCTGTCTTTCTGTACGCTTGTTACCAGGGTGTATCTCATGAACCGTGACAGTTAGACAATTGAAAATTTCACAGATGACGTATTTCTGTTACCGCTATCACAACAAATACTAAAAAACAGAATAAATTAATTATATATTTAAGGACACTCCTACATCAAATCCGATTTTTTGTTCGTTTTTATTGGAGTTCCGTACCAAAGGGCCTAAAACGAGACCCTATTACCACAGTAGATATATAGAGAACAGTACGGAAACTACCTTCAATCGTTCGAAACGGCCCACTGACATACACATGCGCATAGACGAGACCCCTAAGCGGTTCTCGCGGTGCCGTCAGTAGTGAGTGTTACAAACTATTTTTACATCATAACCTTTTTTATATAATCTAAAATATGAAATGTCACACTTGACTGACTGCTATGTGTTTTAAAATTGTAATAGTGTGCTTGTATGACCGATCATAAATCATAATAAATTCGTAAAACATAACACAAAATACAAATCTTAGATTGTGGCTGCAATAGATTATAATATTATTATGAACTATATCATCATGGGTCTCGTTTTCATGGTTTTCGAGAGTGTCGAAACCGATAGTGCTGACAAAATCGAAATCTAAGATGGCGTCTGCGCGAAAGTATAATTTTTTTCGCCACGGGTGTCGTTTTTATGGGTTTAGAGGATGTCAAAGTCGATAGTGCTGTCAAAATGGAAATCCAATTAGGCATCTGCGCGAAATTATCAACTTTATCGTCATGGTCTTGGTTTCCAACGTTTTCGAGGGGGTGGAAGCTGATAGTCCTGTCAAAATAGAAATGCAAGATGGCATCCGCCCGAAATTATCCACTTTTTCATCTTGGGTGTCATTATTATGGTTTTCGAGGGCGTTGAAGCCGATAGTGCTAACAAAATTGAAATCAAAGATGGCGGCTGGGCGAAATTATCAACGTTTTTTTTGGAGTCAATAATTTGTAATTGATGAAGTATAAAAGCATTTTTTATGTAATGTTTTTTGATAACAAGGTATCAAACGCATTATTGAGGTTGAAACGCAGTAACGTAACGAACGAAGTAACGAAAATGAAAAAAAAACAAACACCCGAAAACAGAGCTCATGAGCACTGCACCCGCGCCACCTGCAGCGCCTACCACGCGCCCAACCGCGGCTCACGTACGCTCCCGCCAAAACTTGTAAAAGATCATGCCATAATGATAAGTTAGTGTAGTAGATACCTAATATTGCATTTTTTTTGAGAGTAAATTTCACATCCTTGGATGGGATTCTAACCGGTATCTTCTGACAATCTGTGTCAGACTCCATGCCCAACTTGGCTACCAAGGCTCGAGGTCCGAGCATCGAATTTTAACTTTCTAGGTAATTTTAACCGTCGTATGGGTACGAAGCGACATCTATTGAACAAAAAAAATTGCGACATTACAGTTATGTTACAATAACTTCTTTTTTTCACGTTTAAATATGCAATAGTAACGCCAATACAAACTAAGCCACATTATTCGTACCTAATATTTAATCCTAATAACAAAAAAAGAAAGATTTCATTTATTGTTTACAATGGAAACACAAAAACTACCAAACCGATTCAAAAAATAGTTTCAGCAGTAGAAGCTACACGATGCCCGATTAACATACGCTATATTCGATTCTTCGTCATCATCCTCCATCACAACGCGGGTGATACCGCGGAGCGCAGCTATTATCATAATAAAATAGAAATACGTGAAATAAAAATAATACTATGTGTACCGTTGCCGCAAAAGCGAAACGCTTCTATTTCTGGGAACTACTTTCTTTACGACGTATTAATCAAGTAAATTCGAGTGACCAGATATTGGGCAGTAGTGAAACGCAGTGACACCAACTGTCATGCACCGCGTACTCGTCCAATGGGAGCGTAAGGCTTGCCAAGTAGGAAGAACCAGCCATCTTGCATCGAACGCGTGCGCTGAACTAACACCGCATCATAAAAAAGCAACAAAATACATATCTCGCGTGTGAACTGGTGCCTCGCGGCTGTGAAAGAAACTTATTTAACCAAGGACATACATTTTGTGTACGTGATATCCCGTGTCGCGAAGATTATAGGTGAAAGCATCAACGGAGGTCCGGAGCAGTCCCAGGTACGTGAGTGCATGTGTATTTGCTCTGCCTCAGATCCTAAACACTCGTAAAATTGACAAAATACGTATGTTCCCAGAATGTAACTAAAAGCCACCGAGCTATTTCTGATATATAGGTGCAAGCGACGTTACATATTTCTTTTTGGTGCCGAAACCCGGGACGTTTTCACTTAAAATCATCCCAATCATCGGATGCGTTTGGTATTTCTGATCGTAAATCGTAATAACGTAGCTTAGAACACATATCTACATCAATCAAAATCTATAAATCGTTATCTACTGCGTTATAAGCTATCTCATCATACCGTCATTTTCTACCTTACGCGTCATATTTTTACGTTCACAAAATTTCATTATCGAAAATATTTCTTTCCATCGACAATCGGGAATTATTGCAAGATCTGATTAAGCAATCACTATCTCATCGGTGCTTAATTCTATCGGCTTGTAATTATTCCAATTCAACAGTCACATCGCAAAACAAAACCGTGAATTATTGTAAGATTTATCTACCTACTTATTGTTGTGCAATCACATAATCTTACTCGGTGCACAATAATATTTCATCGGCTTACAATAATTCATTCATCGTTATTAGTTCAACTATCTAATAATTACTCGCAAACCAACATCAAAATCGCACAATAACATGAACAATTAGGTATTGAGAATTATTTTAAGATCTATTGTGCAATCAGTCAAACTTTTCGGTGCACAATAATATCTTATCGGCTTACTATAATTCATTCTTCACAATCGTTAATGTTCAATAAACTTACATAAAATACCTATTCGTTTATTACACATTGATTACCTACCAAAATACTTCATCAATACATGCTCAAACTTTCATTGTAAAATCGTCTTCGTAGTTTATTTTCTCTCTGCAAGTTGAAGGTAGATTGAAATAACAACTCGACCGTCAAACTGCAAATTTTCGTTCCGACCGCTTCGTTTACCTACAATATTTTCGTCATCACAAGGCACGCGCACAGGCGCACACAGTACTCCCAGTATCGTAGCGGAAGGTTGTAAGTACAGAGTGCATTTTCGTCGTTTTTATTGTACCCTTTATATCCATATTGTTAAGGTCGGAATTAAACTAAAAATATTAAAGTTTCTAGGAATCAACAGAATTTACCTCTTATCTATTGACAGGTTTTATTTTGATCTGTATTGCTTTATACTTTGATTAGTTTGAGTTAATTAAAATATATTCAATCATGTCGTTTCTTGCTAAAGGGTCGTCTACTCGCAGAGGTATTTTACAGAAATCGAAATCTAAGGATGAATTTACCGCCAAAGATTTGCCAGCATTACGCCGTAAGTGAACTATTGCTTTGCTTATAAACGGCTCGCTAAAGGCTTTAGAAATAGGTAATTTATCTATGGGTGACTCATCACAGCGCGACTTGTTTTTATCTTATTATCAAGAACTGAATCAAATCGTATCGAACTTCGAAAGCGCACACTTCGCAATTATTCAACTTGTAAGCCCTGAAACTGATGCGTCCGATACTGAAGATAACGAAGATGATAAAATGCAGGAACAGTTTGATGAGGTATATTTCCAGGTTTTATCGATTAATCGTATAATTACAAAAACCGAAACGTCTCCACTCCGCAGTGGGCAATCATCATCATCTTCATCGAATATAAGGTTGCCTAAAATCGAGTTGCCTCAATTCTCTGGCGACATTAAAGAGTGGCCTAAGTACTTCGACATTTTCAACGCGTTGATTCATTATTCAGATAGACTTACGGACACGGAAAAATTCCACTATATGATCTCGTCTCTTAGCGGTGATCCGTTATTGGTGGTGAAGGCGTATCCTATGACTCATGAGCATTATCACGATGCATACAACTCTCTCGTCACGCGTTATCAAAGCAAGCGCACCTTAGCTTATACATGTTGGCGTGACGTTCTAAATATTGAATTTAAAAGCAATAATCCGCGGGAGTTTCAAAAATCGTTGAATCTCTTCGAAGAGAACTTGAGCATTCTGAAAATCGTTCAACTACCGATTGCGAAATGGGACTTTGTTTTAGTTTATCACATTTTATCGAAACTAGACAAAGACTTGCGTCGCGACTTTGAAGAAAATCACTCAGACGTCGAACTCCCGACGTATGATCAATTAAGGAGTTTCCTACGATCCAAATGTGAAGCACTGGTGCGCGATACTCACTTTTCCGAGTCGGTTAAAATAGATAAGCCTACCCCTACGACCGCCTTTAAGTCCGCCTTTGCGCAGCAACAACCGAGGCGCGGTACCTTGTCACACTCACTCGTAGCAGCGACCGATCAACAACAAAATACAAGTGATAGGAAAACTAGAAGACGGCGGCTGAAGGGCAGCGAAAGTAGTCACCATTTTACAGTCAAAGCTAGCGGACGTATACCGCTCCGCTTCCGCGTCGCGACCGCATGGAAACCGCCATTATCAGCCCCGCGTTTACGCGTCAGCCCAAAAGTGACCTTGAGGGTGTGTCGGCACGGCCACACACCACCTCACAAATCAGCTCGAGTCACCGCGACTAACTTCGCCGCGAGTGACTGCGCTAATCAGCCCGTGTTTACGCGTAAACCAGTGCACAAACCATAAAACAATACCAGGACTTTATACCTACAAGTGAACAACAGTTCTTCAGCCCTTCAGCACGACGTCCACAGCAGGACGCCTCCACAGAGAACTCACGGTCACCAGCGCCCATCAGATCCAGACTCTCCCGACATCCCGATTGGAAACCAGGTACCTAAAAACCATCCCTAACTGTTCCCTACCGAGGTATGGTGCAGCCCCACCAACTCTGATGTCACGGTCTCGATCGGATGTTACTGTGCTGTTGGCTACCGCTATCGTGCAAATTAAAGATGCTTCAGGTAATATGCAGTCATTTCGTGCTCTTTTTGACAGCGGATCTCAAAGCAATTTTATTTCTGAATCGGCAGTAAATCAACTAAACTTAAATGTGGTAACTACCAACGCTCACGTCAGCGGACTGGGAGAAGCGGCGGCTCCAATCATTGGAGACGTCACTTGCTCTATCGGTACGAGCAATCAGGTTCTTTTCAATCTCAACATGCACGTTATTTCTAAAATATGTGGCGATCAACCTATAGCGAAATTAAACACATCGGATTGGTCACATATTAATTCACTGTCACTGAGCGATCCGGGATTTGATATTACCGGACCGATACACTTATTGTTAGCTGCAGATGTCTTCGCTGACTCCGTGCTCGGTCAGCGTATCAAAGGAGGTGTTAACCAACCTACCGCATTCAACTCTCTCTTTGGTTGGCTTCTTCTAGGCAAAACATGCCTATCATCAAATACTCTTTTGCATACGTTGCCAGATATCGATAACGAATTAAACTCGTTAGTTCAACGTTTGTTGGAGTTAGATTCTTTACTGAATTCATCGACTCTTACTCCAGACGAGTTGCTATGCGAACAAAAATTTGTGTCGGATCATTATCGTGAACCATCCGGACGGTACGTAGTTCGTATCCCTTTCAAGGATGATTCAGAACCAACTTTTAAAGGGTCTCGCGAGATAGCATTGCGAAGATTCCATGCTGTCGAACGAAGGCTGTCACGTGATCCAAACTTACGTTCACAATACGTCGATTTCATGTCCGATTACATCGAAAGTGGACACATGTCCTTGGTTCCAGCAAATGAGATGGGTACAGGCAAATACTACATACCTCACCACTGCGTTATCCGCCCTGATTCAGCCACAACGAAACTCCGTGTAGTGTTTGATGGATCAGCGAAGGACTCACGTTCCGTGTCGCTTAACGATGTTCAGCTTATCGGCCCAAAACTACAACCGAATGTTATGGAAATTCTCTTGATTATTGGATTACTTGGAGGATAAAACAGCTTGGGACTGATCACTCCAGGATCTATCTACTCGTGTACTAAGATGTCAAAGTGTAACGTGTCTTGCCCTACTGATACCATTATTATGTTCTCTTTTGTAAGGCATTACACTGGAGCTAATATCTGTAGTACCTAAGTAAAAATATTGTAAAAACATCTATTTAAAAAGAATGGCCCCAAGTTTCTTGCCGCTTCTTCTCGGTAGGCTCTATATATTTTGGAACGGTAGTCTAAAGTACATTATAATGAAAAATTGACGTTCATAAGTGCGTCTTTGATGCCTAAATTGAATAAATGATTTTGACTTTGACTTTGACTTTGACTTGCGATTCCGAGAACATAACGTCGTTTTCATGGCGGACGTCCGCCAAATGTATCGTCAACTTTTGATTTCGCCTGAGCACCGTGATTATCAGCGCATTTTTTGGCGAGCCTCGCCAAGCGAGCCGCTCAAGGAATACCGCTTGAATACGGTCACATATGGATTAGCTTCGTCTCCATATCTCGCTTGCCGTACTATGCGACAGCTTGCCGAAGACGAGGGAGAATCTTATCCATAAGCGAAACAAATCGTTTCGTCTAACATATACATCGATGATGTTACTTGCGGATTTTTGTCACTAGATGTCGCTCAGGAGGCAAAATTGCAAATCATCGCGCTTTTCGAACGTGGATGCTTGGAACTCAGGAAATGAGCCAGTAATAGCCCCACCTACTATCTGACCTTCCCAGCGAACATTGTTTGACAGGTTCCGTTTCTCTTGATAACACTGAAACACGAACTTTGAAGGTTCTAGGACTAAAATGGGAACCTCTATTGGACGCGTTCCTCTTTGAAATTAAACCCTCCGATCAACCATGTACTAAACGTTCAATTTTGAGTGATGTCGCTCGTATCTTTGACCCATTAGGATTCCTGTCCCCTATCACAATTCAAGCAAAATGCTTGATCCAAACTCTCTGGACCCTCGGTTGCACTTGGAGTCAAACTCCCCCAAACGAGATCATCCGTACGTGGAATACATATCGTGATCAGTTATCGTCATTGACTAATCTCAAAATCCCGCGTCAACTCACGTGTGCGGACACAGTATCATGTGAACTCATCGGCTTCTGTGATAGCTCTGAAATCGCATATGGAGCTGTCTTCTATCTTCGCGTCACTGATATGCAACAAAAGGTCCACGTTTTCTTCATATGCTCCAAGGCTCGTGTTGTACCTCTGAAACGCATCTCGCTGCCTCGACTCGAGCTCTGCGCTGTTGTGCTGCTCGCAGACCTCTATAAACTTGTACACGACACTTACCTTTCTCATATAAAGCTTGATGCCGTCTTTCTCTGGTCAGACTCTACTGTAGTTCTTTCGTGGTTTCGCTCTCATTCCTTTCGTTGGGCCACGTTTGTTGCTAATCGTGTTAGCCATATACAAGACATAACCCCCATCAACTGGTGGCATTATTGCAGCTCGAGTGACAACGCCGCAGATATTTGTTCGCGTGGTCAAATGCCAAACGAACTCTTGAATAATGCGCTATGGTGGACGGGACCGAAATGGCTATCGGAAAATCATGAGTCCTGGCCTATCAATTCAATCGACTTATCTCAGGAGGATAACGAGATCGTGGAAGCTGAAGTGCGTAAGTCTGTGGTTCTGGCCATAACGGAGAGCGACGAAATCGTACACCTTCCTTTCGATCACTTATTTACTCGATTTTCGTCACTGCAAAAGCTTGTCAACGTAGTGTCTTACCTCTATCGTTTCATCAATAATAGTCGCAATCCGGCTCAAGCTAATTGCAACAAGTTTCTCAACAACGTTGAACGTCATAACGCACTGCTGCAGCTAGTCAAACACGTTCAGGCTACTGCGTATTCAAAAGAAATCTCTAACCTGAAATATCAAAAACCATTATCGAAACCGTTTCTCGACAGCCAGGGTGTCCTCAGGGTGGGCGGCAGAATTTCACGATCAGGTTTACAATACGAACAAAAGCATCCCGCATTTCTGCCGTCTGATCACCCGCTCACATTCTTGATCATTGATTTCATTCATCGCAACTACTTGCATCCTGGCGTCAACACCACACATTTTCTGCTATTGCAACAATTTTGGATCATTGCTGCTAAACGTACAATTCGTCGTCATCTCGCAAAATGCATAAAATGCTATCGGACACACCCTCAACCCTTGCAGCCGTTAATGAGCGATCTTCCGTCGTTCCGCGTGAACCAAGTCAAGCCATTTTCAGTAGTTGGCGTGGACTTTGCAGGATATTTTCGTATCAAACATGGATCACATAAAGATGCTAAAATTGATAAATCGTACTTATGCCTTTTTTTATGTCTCGTGACCAAGTGCTGCCATCTGGAGGCGGTCTCGAGCCTATCGAGTGAAGGTTTCATCGCTGCACTTCGGCGCTTTGTGGCTCGCAAGGGACGTTGTAACGTTATTCATTCTGATTGCGGAACTAACTTTGTCGGTGCTAAAAACCAACTATGGTCTCTGATGCAGGAGGCCTCTAACGCGGAGAAGATCGACTTCAAGCTAAATGTTCCCTCAGGACCCCATTTCGGAGGTGTCTGGGAAATACATGTTCGCGCCGCAAAATCGCTGTTGCTCGGCGTTAACGGTGACCAAGTCTCACTTTCGAAGAGTTGACGACCCTTTTTGCGCAAATCGAAGCTGTATTAAACTCCAGACCTCTCTGCCCAATAAGTTCCGACCCTGACGATCTTTCAGTTCTAACGCCAGGACACTTCCTCACCTTAGAGCCTTAGAGAACAGCTGTCCCCGATGAAGATCTCTCTAATGTGAATCTACGTCGGCTTAGTCGCTGGCAGCTGATACAAGCATTTCATCAGAATTTTTGGTCCAGATGGAAACACGAATATCTCAACTCTCTAACCCAACGCGCCAAATGGACCAAGAATTCCAAACCATTACCAATCGGTTCAATGGTGATTATCAAAGACGACAATCGCGCACCTCTGCACTGGTCTCTTGCCAGAGTAGTAAGTCTGCTGGTCGGCCCTGATGGGATCGCCCGGAGCGCAGTAGTGAAACTAGCGAATAATCACATGATCGAACGACCGTTAGTTAAGTTGTGCCCTCTACCTATAGAGGACTAGCTTAAACCGTGTCAAATGTAACTCATCCTATCAATAGTTAGTTATTCTATAGATCTAAGCGTATTCTATTAAGTAATCTCTTATCGATACGTCTCGAACTTATCGAACCTTTCTGAAACTTCAGCTCTAGTATCTTAAACGTAATCTAGTTATATTTAGCGCATCACATCTTTCGATCCTGTCCCCCCAAATCGTTCTTCATTTGTTTTGACCAGAAAATACCATAGGCATTTTGGTGGGCGGTATGTACCGTTGCCGCAAAAGCGAAGCGCTTCTATTTCTGGGAACTACTTTCTTTACAACGTATTAATCAATTAAATTCGAGTGACCAGATATTGGGCAGTAGTGAAACGCAGTGACACCAACTGTCATGCACCGCGTACTCGTCCAATGGGAGCGTAAGGCTTGCCAAGTAGGAAGAACCAGCCATCTTGCATCGAACGCGTGCGCTGAACTAACACCGCATCATAAAAAAGCAACAAAATACATATCTCGCGTGTGAACTGGTGCCTCGCGGCTGTGAAAGAAACTTATTCAACCAAGGACATACATTTTGTGTACGTGATATCCCGTGTCGCGAAGATTATAGGTGAAAGCATCAACGGAGGTCCGGAGCAGTCCCAGGTACGTGAGTGCATGTGTATTTGCTCTGCCTCAGATCCTGAACACTCGTAAAATTGACAAAATACGTATGTTCCCAGAATGTAACTAAAAGCCACCGAGCTATTTCTGATATATAGGTGCAAGCGACGTTACACTATGAAATCATGTATTAAGTAATTAATTAAGCACAATAATGTATTACACAACCAGTTATTATAACAATATATAATAGTTCTTTGAACTCACCCTTAATATAGGCTAATCTTAAGTTCGTTCCATAGGGACCTTGGCATAGGATCTTCACTTGGTCACCATCGTAGAAGTAGTAGTATCCATAAGGTTCTTCTTCTTCACTTTTTAACACTTTATTCTCCGCCACTTCCTCCCCGTTTATACTCAGATACCAAGTGTTGTATTCTGTCCGGGGCTCATCTTGTATTCCTGGTAAATCAATTTCTGAAAGTAAGGTATATCAGGAGCTCTCCCTTAAAGCACGCGAAAACTGGTTGGCGTGCTCTACAATCGTACTGTTACACATCGTGTTTATGTTCTAGTATGATTATCTAAATTATAAGCAGAACTTACACTAAACAAGCAAACTGAACTTGACCTCTTCTTAACCACCGCACCGCTCGCCTTCGGTGTGATATTCGCCCTCATTACCTTGATCTACCTTCTTAAAACGTGTGGGGAATGCACTTACACATCCCCGCCATCGGGGGGATTCGACGGGGTATGTCAGACTCGTCCTTTACGCGCCAACCGCACACCTAGCCGCAAGCAGACCATACCGACTAAGCCATCATACGGTATTTGTAGGGTGCCAGATCTAATTAGTCTGCAAAGTACTACGCGCATTGGAAGAATAAGAATAGTAGACTACAGGGCTGGCTATCTAAATCTCAAAAAGTTACCTACAATATGTCCTCGATATCAAGTAGCTCTAAACCTACTGTTATTGCCTCAACCTTTTCTTACAAAACCTTCCTAAAATAAAAAAAAACAATAACAAAACTAGACTTGAATTTAAACAACTTAAACGATTCCTGCTGTGTCGCACGTGGCAGTATCAGCTTTGTAAGTCTGTTAGTAGGAAGGGAGAGAAATAGGCGGTGGACAGGAGTCAGGATAGGGAGACCAACCAGACCACATCAGCTCGCTCTATGCGGTGACTCCTGGTATCTTGTTGTCCTCCACATATGTTCCAAGCTTCGGTGTATCTTCAGTCCAGGTGTTCCAACTAAGGGCACCCCTTTGGTTTTAACACCTGGACTGAAGATATACACATTCGGAACACCTTCCAAATAATTAACACTATTTAAATCGAACACTCAATAGTGGACTACACTTACTACCGAATTTACGTCAAAATATACATTATTACTTCAAATCAAACTATCGCCATTACTCGACGAGTTTCCAAGCAAGATAATACAAATAATTATTACATTTTGTCTAAATAAAAAAACAGCTAGCAAGTGAGCCATGACACCACAGATGAGCTAGCATCTGAAAGAGCATTACGAAAGTCAATACAAAAAATCAAGTGACGTTACAAGTGGTGCCCTCTAGACTACATTTGGTACCAAACAGTATTTCTCCGGGCGCCTTAATGTCGGGACTACAGGAACGCTTTTGCATTCTCCCTAGGTCCCGGCAGCGTTAGCCCTCCCATAAGAACCCCATCCCGGATGGAGAAGGAGTCACTCCATCCCAGCACACTACATACATTGGTGGCAATGAACTACCCCGTGTCCTATCACCACGACCTCTGTTATGGGGGATGGAGGAAGGCTTGATACGCACTCCTTCTCTACCCGGGTCTCCAGTTGCGGATCGGCAAAATATAGGTGATATCTCTCTCTCCCTTTCCGCAGCCTCCTTCTGCGACACAACCCGTTCGCAGAAGTCTACTCCCGCGCTTCACGACCTCTCGCTTTCTACCATGGCCATGACTAATGACGGAAGCGAGATGTCGTCCCCCACTACCACGACAAGTTCACGGCGCTCGCTCTACCAAGCACTTTTCGAGCGTATTCTGCGCCGTATCTTCATCATAGCCACAATAGTGACACTCCGTTGTCAGTTCTTTTCCAGCGATGCAACACAGGTATTTCCCAAAGCATCCGTGACTCATAAGGACCTGCATCAACCGGAAGGTCAGCGATCGATGCTGCCTATCTAACCAGTCTTAAAGGATGGGTCGGATAGACTCAATAGTCCCGCCATAACCATGTCAGCCCTAGGTTCAGCCAGCCGCCAGCAGCTCTATCACCGAGTACGTCTAGTGTATCGAGCTGTCAAAATAATTGCGTGCTTTTGACTAAGCTATCAGAAACTGACTCATCTTTGACAGAACTCTATTGACAGAAACTAAGTCTTCATTACGATCTTGACGTAGGCGTATATCTTGTTATTTTGTCTATGCTGTGCCCAAGAATATTAGGCTTTTTCACCCGCGTGGTGATAGATGTTGACGATGATGATGATGATGATGATGATGATGAATAGAAGCCTATGTGCTACTCCAGACTATAATCTATCTCTGTGCCAAATTTCATTCACATCTGTTCAGTCGTCCTGCCGAAATTGACAAACAAACATCCATTTATCCATCCATACATCCATCCATCCATCCAAACTTTCACATTTATAATACTAGTGTGATAAATAAAATATATAAAATATAAACCAAATCGTTAGTCAGGAAAGTTAGAACCAACCTCTCCGAGGTGCTTCGTGAGCAGACGGACGATGACTCGCTTAAATAGCTCGCCAGCCTCGTCGAGCTTTACGCATCCCCCTCCCTCCGTTGGATATGTGGGGCTATTCACCATCGGGGGGGGGGGGGGATGGGGAGAAGGCGACTATGACCTTGAAATACTATATTATATATAATAAATAAATATATGTTTTTTTTCCCCGGGAAATCCTTTATGGATACTACCTACCACGGGTAGGTGGTTATGTGGGAGTCCGTATACGCACCAAATCCTCGGGGTGTTCCGTCACTGCCGCTTTTGGCGGGAACGTGGGATAGATTTCGCACACGATCGCGAACCCGCCTTAAAATTCCCGCCCGACGGAGGTGGTGAATAGGTGCAATGCGAGAGAAGGCGCCCCCCAGAATCAGCGAAAATCAGAGTAATATTTTAATACGAATTCAGACGTGGGACTAGCGCAGCAGAAACTGCTTGAAATGTCAATGATGTGTTTGAAGAGGATACGGCTAGATTATGTTGTTATGTATGTTATATCCAGGTACAGGTACAGAATAGATGCACAGTACCCTACCTTGTAAGTTCCGGATAAGTTCTATATCAGTCACTCTTTCCAAATTTTTACAGCGAATATGAGCGTTTGTTAGCCAAGGTTTCACTTTGAATATGGCTGATAGCATTGTTTCGTCTCCATCTCCAAGTTGCTTGGTGGTTTGTCCAATATTGCGCACATGCGATTCTAAAAAGTTTAAAAAACATATTAAATAATACTTAGGTAACCTCCGATGAGCTTCAAAGAAGAAGAATTCTTCTAAATGAAGGGTTATTCAATTGGTGCGGGTAGATTTTGCCAGCTCGTGGCGGACATTTTGTTTTGGTGACATTTGTTAAATCTTTTGTATTATTCAGTTACAAAAGAGAATAAATCACTTCATTTTATATTATTGAAAATACATAAGATTTAAGGAAATGATCGGAGCAAAATATGAAGCCTGAATTATTTGTATTGTAAAATTCATCGGATCTTTCTCATAACGCCTTAGTCCAATTATCTCTCATAATTTCGTGAACAGGAAATCTGAAAAAGTTATGTCATTATAAAATGTGTGCGTGATATTTACATTATGATGAATTACGTATAAACCTGTTATGCCCGGTACACGAGGGTAGTATTAGGGTAGTAAAAGCGCGGTCTAGCAAGATACTCGTAGTTTGGTTTACATGATGATGTCATTACTATCATTATAGTGACACCTGAAACTGAAATCATGTAAACCAGACTATCCTAGCTAGTAATACCTACTACTAATGAAACTACTAATGTTCCTTTATGAGTTTCGATAATATTTAACGTGTAGGTATACTTTAAACATAACACTTAAAAAAAGCGACTCCATTGTTATCATTTCTGACTGTGTGCTTGTGACGTCCTATCGTTTGTCTCTTTCTGATGCGTGGGAGGGAGTGGCAATACTTGTTAATAATTTTTGATATTATTTTAGAAAAATAATGGTTTTACCACATTCTTTACACTTTTTCGCGTGTTATCCTTGATAAAGATAATAAACTTACTAGTGGTAGGTCACACCATCTTTTTTTCCGTTGTATTATTTTTTGGTTGTATCGTTTCGTTGGTATTATTTTGGCACTTCTTTATGACACACATCGGTGTCTTGACGGCTTTGCGATCAACACACGACTAAGGTGAAGTGTTTTTTTTTCGAACGGACTAATGCATTTTGCCTCTACCGGCATTTACAGCGTCACCGGGTGGGACCGTTACCGGACGGGGGTGAAAAGTGTGCTTACATCGCCTTTAAGCACACTTTTGTGTATAGAAAGTATTTTGTTTATACGTATATATAAATATTTATTTTTATTAATTATTTTACAGTGTCATGTACATCGACACAGAATATATTCTCGTAATGTAGCTTTCTCTGCTTTCAAATAAGTGCTCGATTATTACTTACTAGCTGCGCTCCGCAGTTTCACCCACGTGGTGATGGATGATGATGATGATGATTATGAATCAAATATAGTGTACGTTACTCAGGCATAATGCAGCTCTAAACTCGTAAAAGAATTGTTGGAATCAGTTATGAAAGTATATTTACGTGTATCCATTACAAACAAACAAACAATCTCATATCTTTCCTCTTTATTATTAGAGTAGATAAGGATTAATACCAAGGTACGAATAATGTGACCTGGATTGCACCGGCGTTATATATTAAAAGTATTTATTGTGACGTAAACTGTAATAGTTAGTCATTATGGTAAAGTTGACTTTTTTGTAGATATTGTATTGAAGTCTTCTATAAAACTGTATTACGTCATTTTGCTTTATTATCAATAGCATAGACTAAATGATCAATAGTTTCCGCAGCATATAAAAACTTTTTGTTTTTTTTTCCACACCTTGGGTTACATTATCGAAGTTTTCATATGGATCCCTAATTTTTTTGAAAATATTATATAGCCTATGTTCATCAGGGAAAGTGTAGGATTCTAATGGTGATAGATTTTTTTAATCGGTCCAGTAATTTTGGAGCCTATTCAATAGAAACCAGCAAAAAAGTAAAAAACAAACAAATCTTTCCTCTTTATAATACGTATTATCTACCGACTTCCAAAAAAGGAGGAGGTACTCAATTCGACTGTTTTTTACCTTATAACTTTCGATAGGGTAAACCGAATCTCAAAATTCTTTGTTTTGTTTGAAAGCTGGTGCTTCCCGTATGGTCCCATTTATATATATAGTTATATAAGCACCAGCTTTCAAACAAATAAAGCTGGTGCTTCCCGTATGGTCCCATTTATATATATAACTATATATATAAATGGGACCATACGGGAAGCACCAGCTTTCAAACAAAACAAAGAATTTTGAGAATCGGTTTACCCTATCGAAAGTTATAAGGTAAAAAACAGTCGAATTGAGTACCCCCTTTTTTTTTGAAACCAAATTTTCACCAAATTCGGTCCAGTAATTTTTGAGTAACAAATAACTGATTTTTACTAAAGTCATAGAATGGAAGTCAGTATACATTTTTTTTATTGCATTTGTGTATATGTATATGTAAATGTAGATCAGCCATATAGCAATTCAAAAAGATTCTCAATCTGTTGATAAGGCACGACACTATCATGTTTTTGTCCTTATGATATCATTTCCGCTGCTATTTCCGTTTAATTCTAGAAATTTATAAACATTTTGTTTATTCAAAATAATGTAAACCGATAGCATAATAAATAATTTATTAAATTCATTGAGTTAAAAAATTTCTCCAACAACTATTATGTACATTTTGTTTTGATTGTTCTATCCCTATTGCTATATATCTGCAACGGATAGGTAAGTAAAATAATGAGATATAAGTAAAGAAATATACAGATTAAAAAGTAAATATCAGACTTGCTTATTTCTGTACCTATTTATATAGAATTGACAGTCGTGAAATGAGACCTAATTTAAGTTACTTTGAGCTACTTACCAATGTATTCCCATAACACTCCAGACGTGTTCGAACAACACGTTAAGTTCAAAACTTGTGTAGGCTCGTATTCGTAATATATTGTAGTTGAAATCTTAGTTAGCAGTATTGCTAACACATTGGCCATTGACAGACCTTGAATGAATGGATCTGAAATGTCGCAGTGTTGTAAACTATCTCAACATAATATTTAGACTGAAATATGGCGTTTAAAATTAACATTTAATAGCTTTTTGAATCATTGGAGACACACACACTAAAAAAAATGATAATAATTTATTTATTTATAGCAAAGTAGTCGGCAGTTTGCCATGCGACTCCATGTAGAGACAGTTTTATTACATCCAGGCAACTCTTTCAAATTACCATGCGCTCCGTTAAAGTAGCAATTCACCATGAGACTCACTGTAGAGACCGTTTTTACATCCAGGGAACTCTTTCAAATTACCATGCGCTCCGTTAAAGTAGCGATTCACCATGAGACTCACTGTAGAGACCGTTTTTACATCCAGGCAACTCTTTCAAATTACCACGCGCTCCGATAACCTAGCAGTTCGCCATGCGACTCCACGTAGAGACAGTTTTTTTACATCTAGGCGTCTCTTTCACACTCTCAGGCCCTTTGATCTTATAGCATATCACCATGCGACTCCATGTAGAGACAGTTTTTTTACATCCAGGCAACTCTTTCAAATTACCATGCGCTCCGTTAAAGTAGCAATTCATCATGAGACTCACTGTAGAGACCGTAATTACATCCAGGCAATTCTTTCAACTTACCATGCGCTCTGTTAAAGTAGCAATTCGCCATGAGACTCACTGTAGAGACCGTTTTAACATCCAGGTAACTCTTTCAAATTACCATGAGCTCCAATAACCTAGCAGTTCGCCATGCGACTCCACGTAGAGACAGTTTTTTACATCCAGGCGTCTCTTTCACACTCTCAGGCCCTTTGATCAGATAGCATATCACCATGCGACTCCATGTAGAGACTGTTCTTACATCCAGGCTTCTTTTTCACACTCTCATGCGATCCTTCCAGTTAGCAGTTCGCCATACCATTCCATGTAGAATCCATTTTTTACGTCCAGGTCACTCTTTCACAAGCTCTTGCGCTCCCATCAGCTAGCAGTTTACCATGCGACTCCATGTAGAGGCCGTTTTTTATATCCAGGCGTCTTTTTCACACTCTCGTGCCCTCAGATCAGCTAGCATTTCACCATGGGACTTCGTAGAGACTGTTCTTACATCCAGGCTTCTTTTTAACACTCTCATGCGCTCCGATCAGGTAGCAGTTCACCATGTGACTCCAAGTAAATACCGTTTTTTCATCAAAGCATCTCTTTCACACTCTGATAAATATTAAACTGGAGGCATCAATTTACGTTTACACTTTCTATCGCACGTTTAAATACAAAATTATGCCATATTGTTTTAATTTTTAGTTGTCTTAAGTTATTTCACAATATTGCTTACTCTATAGGCAGGGGGATTTCACTCGCAGTTTGGGTACGTTCAGCCGGCGCACCGCCCGGGCGGGTTTTGGCTGTACTGTAGGTTACCGTTCGGCAGGGCAATTACGTATTAATCACAATTACATGTACAATCAAATATTAATTGAAATCTAAAGTAATGGCGGCTATTTTTAATTTTCAACCGACTTCAAAATAATAAGGTTTCTCCATTCGACCGTATATATATATTATTTTAGTGTCAACTTAAAAGTCACTAGAAAGAGTGAAAAAAACTTTTTACAAAAAATTAACAATTTCAACACAAAACAAGGTTTTCACCTAAAATGGAACCGAATTCAACACCAACAGATTTTTTGTTCACCATTTTTAGTGACTTGCTAGTTACGGGATCGAATGTCATCGTCATTAATATAAACCAAAGGGTGCAAAGTTTTTAACAATAGAAATGAATTAAGTCCAAACACATGGTATAGCTACTGTAAAACGTTGAGGAGTTCCCCTGACTGTCCTTCGTCTTTATCATCAGACCCCTAATGACAGTCACAACCCGCTCATCTTCAAGCTCTCAAGCTCCAACATCAGATCGACTCCAGCCAGACCTTAATTTAATAGTCGTGCTTCAAAATAATTAATAACAAAAATTCACAAACTCACTAGTCGCTACGATTTTCGAAGGTTCCCCTCGAGCTCTCTGGGATGTCATAACTTACGGGATCGATTGTCATTCACTGTCAAAGACGATATCATCAAGATAGGCGTTACGTTTTTGGAGTGTAACTCCAAAACTGGTTGGCTGAATTTAATGAAATTTAAATGGGACCACCTCGAAAGTATATTCAAACAAAAAGAAGAAAAGAATTTTGAGAATCGGTCCACAAATGAAGGAGATATCGGCTAACATGCTAAAAATAAAAGAAATGAATTCGATCATATAACCTCCTCCTTTTTTGAAGTCGGTTAAATGTGTGAAATAACTTGTTGAAGCCGGTAGAATGCTCACAATATTGTGATAATAGGTAATTTTGTTCTATCATGGTTTTAGTTAATTTTTTTGTAAAACTCTTTTTGTCAGCTCCATTTAGTAATTTACCGACTAATATTTCTGTTTACTGGAGTTGTCAAAAGAGCCGCCATTTTGCAAGATTTTAATCAACACTTGATTGTAACGGAGCTACGTTATTGCCCTGCATTTACCTAATGGTCGTAAGAGTAAGCTAAATTGTATACCTAAACTTGACTTTTGTTCGAGAGTGATGCTTCTATCTACTATTAGGTCTTACTTATTATGCGACTATACTGATCAAAATACTTACTGTAGTAGAAAGTGTTTGGAATAAGCTGCAACGAAATATTAAGACCTTTTCTTGAGGTGCTATTTAAATAGTTTACAAAACAGTCCACGGAGGTGATGTTCCGCGTCTCCTTGAGATTCGTTATGATATTTATATTTGTGGCGTTCCATGGTTTTTTAAATTCTGAAACTACAAACATATTTTACATTTTGAGCCCGGTTTCACTAGCACGGTGATGGATGCTGATGATCATGATGAATAGTATGCTAAGTCTTTCCGGTATATACTCGTAGTATATCTCTTTGCCAAATTACATTACGAGCCATTCAGCCGTGAAAAGGTATCAACTTAGATTATACTTACGTTTATATATAATCTAAGGGTATCAATTAAACAGAGTTACTTACGCATTTGTAATATAAAAATAGAGTATGGATTCATTCAATCAAAAACGAACGTTTTTGAAAAAGCATCGTGTGGGGGTAACAGCTGACGGATATTGGCTGTGTTCTGTACATTTTAAGAGAAAGAATTTTAATTGTATTAGAATGCGATAATAGCTTTGAGATGAGAGGTGCTAGCCCTCATTACCTCACTGCACCTCATTTTCTCTGAATTACTGGGGGAAAGAGACTTATAAAACCAATGTCTCAGGATAACAAGCACAGAACAGTGCTACGCAAAACTATAGTGAGGCTAGCACAAAAAAAAAATCCTAAGGGGCTCACCTTAGCAACGCGACAGCAACGTGATTATCCTCTGACATGTAGCATGACTCTGGCCCAACATTCGATGGACCCACCAGAGTGACATGCCAGAAAAATATTAGAGTACAACTATGTCGTCGTCTGATGAAGATCATGATGCTCTTGCTTATTTACAAATTTTAAATAGGTATTCAAATGGACTTAGGCGCTGGTGGCACATACGTGGTTATGAAGGAATTCAATTGATATCATCTTAGGTTTAAGACTTTATATAGAATGAAAAGAGGAACATATTAAATGACACTCAACTTTAAACCTTATTTACTTGAACAGTAGACCAGATTTAGTGAACTAGGATTAAAGGAATATTTTTTTTAAATTAAATGATAGATCATCCGTCATTTTACTAACAAGTCAGTACAGGTTACGTGTCACGCGTCACTTTATTGCGTTACTAGTAGCACGCTGAGTGCCACGTCAGGTCGTGTCATGCTACGCCACGCGAATGGGCGCTACTCCATAATGACTCCATACAATTACTGTGAATGTTGATGCTAGTGGCAAGTTACATGTTAGATCACTTGCCAGATCACGTGTCACGTTTCTTAGGTGGGCACAGCACCTAAGTGTAACGTAGTCGGATCGTTGAGGTATACAGTGCAAACTATAATTTATCTAGTACAACTGTGGCACAGACAACTCATAGTCGCCACGTCAACGACACAATTACGTTGCACTCTAGCAGATGTTCGTGTTAGGCCCACAGGTCTATGCTCTGGGTACCACTGCAACTGTATTGGCGAAGCTTAATGCTTACGTGATAATACATCAGGCGCACGACTTGCCCGTCTTGTCACTTCATCATCATCTCATCATCTCAGCCGTAGGACGTCCACTGCTGAACATAAGCCTCCCCCATTATTTTCCAAAAGGACCGGTTGGAAGCGGCCTGCATCCAACGTCGTCCTGCGACCTTCCTCAGGTCGTCTGTCCACCATGTCGGTGGACGACCTACGCTGCGCTTGCCGGTCCGTGGTCTCCACTCCAGAACCTTTCGGCCCCATCGGCCATCTGTTCTGCGTGCTATGTGCCCTGCCCACTGCCACTTCAACTGGCTAATCTTCTGAGCTATGTCGGTGACTTTCGTTCTTCTACGGATCTCCTCATTTCTGATTCGATCACGTAGAGAAACCCCGAGCATAGCCCTCTCCATAGCTCGTTGTGCGACTTTGAGCTTTTCTATGAGGCCCATAGTAAGAGACCACGTTTCAGTGCCATAAGTCATCACTGGTAACACACATTGGTCGAAGACTCTTGTCTTGAGGCACTGAGGTATTTTTGACGAGAAGACTTCGCGAAGTTTCCGGAACGCTGCCCAGCTGAGTTGGATTCGACGATTGACCTCTTTCTCGAAGTTGGACCTGCCTAGTTTGACTGTCTGTCCCAGGAAGATGTACTCGTCAACAACTTCGAGAACTGAGTTCCCAACTGATATTGGGGTAGATACAACATGGGCATTAGACATAATTTTCGTTTTATCCATGTTCATCTTAAGATCTACCCGTTGGGAAACTCGATGGAAGCCTTCGAGCATTGTACTGAGGTCTTCCATGGATTCTGCCATGACTACAATATCGTCGGCAAATCGAAGGTGAGTGATGTATTCGCCGTTAATATTAATGCCAAGTCCTTGCCATTCGAGAAGCTTGAAGGCGTCTTCCAATGTAGCGGTGAACAGTTTCGGAGATATAACGTCTCCCTGTCTCACGCCTCTTTGCAATGGGATTGCCTTCAAACTCTGCTCCTGTACTCGGACTGACATGTAGGCGTTTTTGTACAAACACTTCAGCACTTCAATATACCGATAGTCAATACGGCACCGCTGGAGAGACTCAAGCACTGCCCACGTCTCGATCGAATCAAAGGCTTTCTCATAGTCCACAAACGCTAAACAAAGAGGCAAGTTATACTCTTCGGTCTTCTGTATAACTTGCCGTAGCGTGTGGATGTGGTCTATGGTACTATAGCCTTTTCGGAAACCGGCTTGTTCCGGAGGCTGGAATTCATCAAACCTGCGACTGAGACGGTTCGTTATGACCTTCGAAAACAGCTTATAAACATGGCTCAAAAGCGAGATGGGTCTGTAATTTTTAAGTAGTGTTGTCACCTTTCTCGAAGGACAGCTCCACCACGTTTTTGTTCCATGCTTCTGGCGTTGAACCTTCGAGTAAGACGGTATTAAAGAGCTTCTGAAGGACTTTAAGTACCGGTGTTCCACCCGCTTTCAGAAGCTCAGATGTGATACCGTCGTCACCAGGTGCCTTGTTGTTCTTAAGCTGTTTCAAGGCCATTCTAATCTCGTACAGGCTGATATCTGGGATATCTTCGGTATAATGTCGGGTCAGCTTAGCTCTTGGGTCTTTGGCCGAGCTGCTAACAGGTTTAGCGACCGAGGTGTATAGCTGTCCGTAGAAACTTTCTACCTCTCCTAATACTTCTGCTTTGGTCGACGCTACACTGCCGTCTTCTCTCTTCAGCTTCATCAACTGGCTTTGCCCAATAGACATGTCTCTTGCAAACACTTTGGAGCCTTTTTTCCGCTCTATCGTCTCCTTAATACGGTTTGTATTAAAGATCCGGATGTCATGTCGCAAGGACTTCCATATTCGTCTATTGAGCAGCCTATATGCTTCAGCATCATCCGAAGACTGCATTTTCAGCGAGCGTCGTTCAGCCATGAGGTTGAGGGTATCGTTGGAGAGTTTCTGTGGCCTATCTGTACGGTGGGGTTTAAAGTATTTGGAACCCACTGTATGGACAGTTTCTACTAACCTGTTATTGATCTCGTCCACTGAAGCTATGTTCTCAAGGCAATCGAAGCGATTGGATAGCTCAAGTTAAAAGCTCTCGGGGTCTTGTATATAGGCACGAGTGGGTCGGAGCGTAGACTTCATCAGACGAGACCTCTCCAGTTTGACATTAATATTCACCGTGCCTCTTACCATTCGGTGATCACTACCGGTTTTAACCCTGTTGATCACGGAGACATCAGTGAATATTTGCCTTTTGGTGGTCATAATGAAGTCAATCACATTTCTCGTGGAACCATCGGGACTCAGCCAGGTCCATTTCCTGTGAGGTGGCTTCTGAAAGAACGAGTTCATCATAAAGAGTCCCTCTTTCTCCAGGAAGTCGGCCAACCTCTGTCCCCTACGGTTCCGTTGTCCATATCCAAATTGCCCCACTTTCAACTCATCCTCGCTTCTCTTACCCAACTTCGCGTTGAAGTCCCCCATAACAACTAGAAAGTGCGTTTCAGAGGTATGTATGGCCCGACTAATGTCCTCATACATATCCTCCACCTCATCATCCGGGTGCGACTTCGTCGGTGCGTATACCTGAATGACCTTCAGCGAATATCGTTTGGATACTCTGAGTATTAGGTATACGACCCTATTGGAAACGCTATCGATCTTAACTATGTTGTTAGTAAGGGACTTGTGGACGAGAAAACCGACACCACCTTGGGACTGTTGGTCGCTTTCCCGGTAGTAGAGTAGGTTACCTGATTTTAGGGTTATCGTGTCCTCACCCGCTCTACGGACTTCAGATAACCCCACAATGTCCCAGTGTAACTTACTCATTTCTTCTTCCAGCTCATATATCTTCTCGTCTGTCCGCATCGTGCGTATGTTGTGTGTCACCAGGGCCAGTCGTCGTCGTTGGGGGTGGTAGCCGGGCGTCTGCCGGGGATTCTTAGCACCCCCTGCCCCACCGTTACCGTGGCCGCTACCGTAGCCAGGAATAGCGGGGCTGCCGGGGACTGGGGGCCTGGTTCCTAATGTGTCCGTCAATGGGGGGGATTTTGCCAATACTCGCTACGCTTGGCAGGCGGGTTGGCGAGCGCAGTTTTGGGGTTTTAATACTAGGAAGGTGCTGCAGCCCACCTTCCGATTGTTATCCCTTAGCAGATTAATACGCACCCACGGGTAGAGTTGGGGGGGTACTATTCTAAGCCGGTACCCCACGGCTTGTCACTTAATGTACAAAAAAGACCGATGCAATTTCGCTCTCTACCTTCTTTCTGAGTGACATTGTGATAGACCCCACAGCAAGTTTCAGGCATATATCGCACAAGCTTTGACACTGCTTGCGTTCTTTACTCCAAATATTCCCCTCCAAGAGTGTTCTTGCTCACAAAGCCTAAGTACCAAATTGTTAGTTGAATTAAACTGGGCCACCAAAAAGCTATATCGGTTGTAAAAAAGGATTGTTCCATAAATCCCCATTGACAACATCGATGGTAATATGTTGTGAACTTTTCTTACGCATATCCCCATTAACGTCTCATACAGCTTGTAATGGGGATTTGTCGATGCAAAATCCACAAATCCCTAACACGGTAACTTTTAAAATACTTAAGCAATCCTTTTACAACAAATTGAATTAAATTTTAATTCAAGTCTACAGACATCCCCCTAGTAGCATTTATTGTTGTTGTTTTGTTGGACCAATGTAGTATTTACAACACTATTAGTTGGCCAACTGTCAGATTTGGCCGCCGATATAACGATGTTGTTACATTGGTGAGGCTCACTTTATGCCAACAACTAATTACCCGTTGGATTATCAACTACAAAGTTCGTAGGCCCAAGGTTATATTTTTGTGGGATAAACCTACGAATAAATAATAAGTCTTATTATTTATTCGTAGGTTTATCCCACGAAGGGATAAACAACGAACATTTTGTTGGCTGGTCAACCGTTTAGATCGTTGGGCCCGCTTTTGGTTCTTCGTGGTAAACATAAAGTTGTATTATCATCGGTTAGGCCAACATTATACTAACGGAATTAATTCGTCGTTAGATAAACAAATATAGAAATAGTAAGCCTGTTGTTGTATTTTTTGTGAGAAATACAACAAAAATTTTTTTTTGTTGTTTTGTTGTTTATACAACGGTTGAGCCAATGCAATTCCAACATTACTAGCATCTCGTTGGCCCACCGATTGTAGACTTAGTAGGCCCGACGTAGTATTTTCGTAAATGAATATACATCGAAAACATTGTTGTCTGGTCAATCTTTTACATATTTGGCCCCCTATTGTTATTTTGTGGTAAGTATTACGTTGTTTATACATCGGTTAGGCCAATGTTATACCAACATGGCCAACTCTTCGTTGGCCCGCCGACAGTGGCGTTAGTAGGCCTAAAGTAGTATTGTCGTGGGAAGTACCTACGAGTACAATGAAAACATTGTTGACAGGTCAACTGTTTGGATAATTGAAATGACGGTTTCATTAAATGCAGCCAAGTGTAGGCCTTTTGTATTCGTATTTCTCGTTCAAAATCCAACCGTTTTAGTTGTAGGGTCAACGTTAAGTGTTAGTTAGAAATAATACAAAAATTCTTGCAGTTGGCCATGTCTTGGCCCTTTGAATGGTAAAATCTCGTTAGAAAATCTACCGTAGGAGTTGTAGGGCCAATGTCAATTGTTTGTTGATAATAACGCTTAACTTGTACACTGTTGGCCATGTGTTGGGCCTTAGTATGTGATTTTTTTGTTAACATATTTGCTCTATGCCCAACGTTAGTTATTCGTAACAAAAACCACTACATATTCCCAACTCTTCCCCAACCGTTGGCAACCGTGAGCTAACACAAATGGTACTAAGGCCGCAATACCAGAGATCCAGAGGATGCTTTGCCGGCCTTTGAGGAATGAATAAGCTCTCTTCTTGAAGGTTTCCATGTCGTATGGATCGGAAATGCCTCAAATAGCAGCTGGTTCCACATAGTGGTACTGTGAGGCAGCAAGTGCTGTTGAAATCTCACGGTTGTGGTCTTGACGTCTACATGATTTCTATAAAATTTCATATTAAGTTTATCAGTTTATATGGATTGCTCAAGTAGGGTAAAACCCGGATAGTTGCTTCGGTGGGAAACATGCTGCAGTTTTGAATAAGCTATGTTTGGGCTGCTGGTGGCATTAACGCTTTACTATAGTTAGAAGCACAGGCTGCATTACCATGTCAGCTGGTGGTATAGGTGCACGCGTTTTGTCTGTGTGACCAAAAATATTCCGCGGCGAAACTTTAAAAGGCGTCCAAGTTATATTGGTAAGTACAGACACCGGTTGAATATTTTTTGTACTGATTGTAATTTTAGTCAAAAATTTGTTTGTTTGCTGAATTAGAGATTAAACTACACAGTTAATAACGTTTCATTGTTGAGTAAGTAAGTTCAAGGGTAGGTATCCGTACCAAAAAGGATAGATGCTCTATCTACTCGTACTTTTGCGGATAGTTGCTTTATTGGAAACTATCCGCAACTGTGAATTCTTTATCAAATACAACAATTTTATTATGATTTGATCCTTTTTAATCGACCTCAAAAAGAAGGAGGTTCTCATGCGACCGTATATTGCTTAACTTTTTTTAAATTATTTTCCGTATTTACTGTGATTATAACTTGTTTTAAATTAAACGAAACTGTTGCATGCGTTTATTCTAGGTGAGTCAAATGCCTAAAAATAATAAGCGTAAACCTGGCGTGGTGCGGTGGCACATCAACTGGAAAAAATATATAGATATTAGCAGCAGTGAAACTGAATTTGGTATTTGTGATGATGTCTGATGATGATGATGGCCAAGATAAGGGATTTAAGGAAGAGGAGAATATACAATTATAGTGCTGACAGTGAAAATGAAGATATTTTTAAAATTTCAGAAACATTTAAAAGATATGCAACCAAAGGACTACCAATTAAAGGGAAAATGGACAACAAAGCGATAAAATACACTGAAAGATATATTGAAAGAGAAGAAAGCTAATTCCAAAATAGAATATACGAATAAAAAGTTTTCATTGATGATTATTGCGCAGAATGTTGTGAAAATTATAATTTTACTAAATCTAAATCCGTTGGGGTACAATGTGAGATGTGTCTAATGTGTTTGTATGAAACTTTTACCTACAATATTCAAAAACCATTGCATGAGATGCGGAAAATTGAAAACCCTTGCTTGGTGAATAATGGTGATAATTATTGCCAATGCCAAAGTTATCTTTAACGTTGAAGTTTCTACATTACCATTATGGTTGTTTTGTATGGTTTTGTTAGAACATTAGAACTTAATTTTATTTTGTAATGTTGATTACTTAAATATAGAACTCAATAAATAAAAGACCTTGAAAGAATGGAATTTTTATTAATTTACTTTTATCTTATAAAAAATATAGAGAGGCGTCTATCCACGCACGAGGCAAGTATCCTACGAACCATTTTTAACGTTAGGCAAGTATCCGGTACAGTAGGCTACTATCCTCTTTTTCAGAGGTCTAATAAAACAGGATTAACTCAAAACCTATACTAAATATGTTTACAAAATAGGCTAGTATAAATCATATAAGACCAATCTATTGGCATGCATGTTACATTACTCTTAGTAAGTACATATTTTTTAGGAATAGAGCTTTTTCAAAAAGTAGGGCAACTATCTGGCTTTTACCCTATTCTGAAAGTTATCATTATAACCAACCCGTTTTTTTAGCGAACCAGTTTAGCCATTTCCGATAATTAGCATAAATATTTGTTTTTTCTTATTATTGTCTAGCGTATTCAGGTAGGTTATGAAAACTCACCCGCAATAACATCTGGATTCATGTCAACTTTACATTCAAACTCTCCGTACAAATGTTCGTCCTTCAAACTTTGTATTGTCAACTCTTCTCCATCAAAGTATTCGTATTGATACCATATCTGATCATCATCTTTCACTATTGGAAACAGAACCAAACCATTCACTTGAAATCCTACAGATACTGAAAAAACAATATTGAATTAAAAAGTATTCGGTTTTTTACCCTTGATATGCTTTGTGTGTAGTTCTTTTTTTGGTTACTAGGTACATATGTATATGTCAAAAGCGTGCATGGTTGTTTTACTACCCGCAACGCTCCCGCGAAGGTATTTCGCCGGCAACCCTCCGGTCATCGTCAGACAGTATCGAGTCGTCACCGGACCGCACCAAGCGCCATACATAAGATGGCGCCTTTATTATAATTAGATTTATATAGGTACTTACTCATTTATAACCCCATATCCGTCTTCACCGATATCAAGAACTTTGTGTGCTATTATGAACTGTGGACTTTTAATACATTACTTGTGACGTGCGTGAATCGCGACCGAGACCTCTGCAAGGGCAGAACCCAAGCGGGAGATGTCGGAGGAAGCTATGCTATGTAAGTGTACATGTGACATATTTGTACTCTAAAATAAGATTCTCCTCTCGGCAACTTGGGAAACTCTCTTGTACAGGTTCCCCTATTCGGCAGCTTAAAATCATCAGAGTTATTCTCCGAACCAGCCCCTTCACCCGCGCGGTGGGAACTCCTCTTAACATCGAGAAAAAATCTTTCCAATAAGAAAACCCACCAGTATGTGTGCGGTCGAAGGTACACATTACTAATACCAAAATCAAAAGTTTGATTTCGCTGAACTTTTGATTTGAAAATAATTGTATTGAAATAATGTTATTAACTACTTACCCGGATTTTCAGTTAAATTCATCAATATAGTTATGAAACTACGATGGTCGTTCTTGTAATCGAAGAAATAACAGTCGATATAGCCGCTCATGTGATCTGCTGTCAACTTCACATACATATCCACAGAGCCATTTACTTCGTATGTACTAGATAAGTAACTTCTATCTGAAACATTTACGACCACAGATTAATTTACAAGCCATATTACGAGGAAAGCAACATACGAGATCAAACTAGTAGTTGCAGGGGAAAATTGGTACCTCTGCATCACTTGCAAATTGCCTCAGTTCTTGAGTAGGTATGAGATCGGCACAGCAATGGAAAATTATTAAGGATGCTAGATCATAATCCAGTTGCATTTTTATTAAAAGCTTTTCATTCTATGGCACCCCAAAGAAAATAAATAGCGATTCTGGAACGGATTTAATAACGAACTTCTAATAGAACTGACAGACCTCTATACACAGAAATCTAACTATTTATTTAGATTTCTGTGCCTCTATAAGATATTTTTTTTATATTGGAACGCCCAATAACCCAAACTCCTATGGGTGTTATTGAGCGATTCCATTCAACAATAACAGAAATATATCGTCTTGCTAAATTTGAAAGTTAATTTACCGATGCGGCATCAGTTATCGACATATTCTATCCTGGCTTATAACAATACTATCCATAGCATGACAGAATTAACACCATTTGAAGTCGTGTTTAGCCATACCGACTCAAATTCTGCATATGACATGCATTTTGATAAGGCTTATAGACAACAGCTAACTAAGGATAACAATAAAAGAACACATGCATTGTATAGGTATTTATCAGAAAAGATGGAAACTATGAAAGAGAAGGTTAGAAAGTAACGAGGCGGTGAAACTGGGCCTGAGCTAGAAGTAGGACAAACAGTTTACGTAAAAATTGTAAAGAAAAGACAATTTAAGGACAAATCTAATCTCACCTAAAGGCTATCGTAACTGGTGAGGTAAAGCGAAATGTTGTGCCTATAAACGCGAGAGATAGAGATACAAAAGTACACATACATACAAGTAAATACATTTTTGAGAAGCATTTCTCCAGCATAGTGAATGGAAAATAAAATTGTTGAAACCATTAAGTTTGACAGAATCGCATCTGATTTAGACATTCAAAAAATTTCTGAATTCAAACAATCATTTCAATAATTCTTACTTAAATGAAGTATCAGATATAAAAGCCATATCTTATAGTTTGTGATAAAAGCTCAAGTTGAATATTTTCTAGATGAAGCTACTCGTATTATAAAATAACAACAATTAATTCCTATAAAAGTTTTAAGCGCGGGCTCATTAACCCGATGGGTTCTTTAATTATAGTAATTACAGGAAACCTCGATCATGAAACCGCAGTACGTTACGATGAACTGATTTCAAGTATGCGGACACGATAACAACAAATATCTAATAATAACTATAGTATCTGAAATGTTGGACTGTGTTGTAGACTCAATGATAATTATAGATTACTATAATTTTAAAAACATACTAAAATCTTAAAGGAGTTCCGCTAGAATAGAAGAATTTATAAATGATGTGTCGAAAAAGGAGAATAAATATTTAATGTTAAGTTACTTACTAAGTGCCTTTAATATGTTTAATTGTTCTATTGTTTACTTTAGAACGATTTTATTAACACTTTCTGATAGAGAGCCAAGTGCCCTCTCAATATCAGAAAGTGTTAGCTTAGCTAAGTCTCAGTTTTACATAATACTGTTCTGGATTTTAAAGAGTTCATGTTTTGTTAAGTGAAATTAAAGTTCACAATATTTAATGTATCCTGTTAATGATCAAAATTAAATTAACGTAGAGGAAGCATTTACTGTTAAACTTTTATGGAATATAATGAAATTAGGTTTATTATAGGTGTTCCGTTAGTTAATAATGCTACTTTTATACTATCTAAATAACGTGTCGAAAAAGGAGAATAAATATTTAATGTTAAGTTACTTACTAAGTGCCTTTAATATGTTTAATTGTTCTATTGTTTACTTTAGAACGATTTTATTAACACTTTCTGATAGAGAGCCAAGTGCCCTCTCAATATCAGAAAGTGTTAGCTTAGCTAAGTCTCAGTTTTACATAATACTGTTCTGGATTTTAAAGAGTTCATGTTTTGTTAAGTGAAATTAAAGTTCACAATATTTAATGTATCCTGTTAATGATCAAAATTAAATTAACGTAGAGGAAGCATTTACTGTTAAACTTTTATGGAATATAATGAAATTAGGTTTATTATAGGTGTTCCGTTAGTTAATAATGCTACTTTTATACTATCTAAATAACCGTTTACGTTGTATTTATGAAATTTGGAATACGTATGTATCTTGCAAGTCTATATAGTCTTGCAATATGAGCTAAATTCAACATGTTTATGTGAAATAGTTTTTTGAGTTATGAATAGGTCGAAAGTGGCTCCATGTGGTTCGTGTCACACACGGTGCTGCTTGCTATTTCTGTTAGTTTGAACTTGGCTTGGCACGCTACCTCGTGTATAGATTTGTTAAATTTTTCAATTTCGATGACCCGCAGATAGTTCACACTGCGAATAATTGCCGCTGATAAGACTATGCTCGCAAGGTCTACTGTTCGCAGAATGACTAGTTATTATTATTTAATGGAGTCAGGTACACTGGTCTATGTAAATGTGCCCACTCATCACTGAACACTGATTTACCAACCAAATAACGTACCCATCAATTGAGATTTCGAAACTGTTAGCTCTGTGCGTGTGTCTCTTTCATCATTCAGGTCAGTACTTCTCCTGCAAGAAATATGCGCCGGTTCACCTTCGTAGAAATTATAAGTCCCGCGAGCATCTACCATATCTTCTGTATAGACAGTCAGAGGCACCCTCAATCCGTTTACAATCACATAACCCATATCTGAAAAAGAGAGATACATATAGTTTTATATTAAAAGATATTTTAGTGATGCTTGCGTTGGAAAAAATCTTATGTCTTCTAAATCGGTGATAACTTCACTTATTACGCCGATGGTGATGCCATTGGGCGATTCGTGAGGAAAGCGATGGTTGCAAACACCAAAACCATATTTGAATACAACCTCAAAATGGCAATCAGGGATCGTAACGGAGTAGTAATTGAAGCCCTGCTGCAGTGCGATATTATAATTAATATTATAAATGATTATTGAATGACTACCCACCGAGTGTATTTTGTTAATATAGATGTTTGTTAATACTTGTGTTTTAGTAACAATTAATAATTAGTTAAATTTTTAGTAGCGAAAGATACCTATTCACATAATATTTTTATTATTTTATTTTGTTTTATTATAATTTATCATTAAAAAGTCTTGGGGGGCCCAAAGTCTGGTACACGTGAATGTTTTCTTTAGATCTATATTAAATTCAAATATTATATTTTTCCTTGAAGTAGCAGCCTAGGCCCAGCACGGTGTTATGTGAGCCATCTTTTACGAAGTACTGAACAGTTTGTGAAAAAAATTTTATTTTGTTTCCAGTAATTCCTATTTATACATTTTTATCTATAGTTTCGATCTTTGGTCCTAACTTTCTAGATTTGTTGTTAATTTGTGAAGTTGCCATTTCATGACGGATGGACTAAGTTCTTAATTTATGTATATTTTATTACAGCAATGCTTATTATAATTAATATTTCAATACTTTTTATAAATTATTTTATTAGAAGAAAATATGTTTATTAGACTATTAGTATTTAAGCAGTTTGGGTGTAAAAAGCCTGTATAATGTACATAAACCAATGATAAGCAATAGCAATGTTAACCCTGTTGTTCAAATATATTTTTTATCTAACGTTTCAATATAATAATAATAATAAATTTTTATATGCGAGAAATGTAGGTACAGTAGTTCTTATAGTTAAAATAGAAAGGATCCATTACATTCTGCCTCATCAAGGCGTGCAAAAATAGTTTTAAGTACAATTTTAAAATAAAGTATTTTAATGTATGAACCTACCAAAATTATTAATAACAATGTCAAACCTTAAATATAATCATGCAAACAAATTGAAAGCTGGTTAAGATTAAATAGATATTATATTAGTCACATAGAAGTCTGTTTAAATTTTAATGTCAATATTAAAATTGTAAAATATTAAATGTCAGCAAAGTTAATTTTATAAGTCAAATATTGCTTAACATCATAAAAACACTTGTCTAATAACCATATTTTTAATTTCAATTTAAATATGTTTAAAGGTAGATCTTTTAAGTCATTTGGCAGTTTATTGAAAATCGTAATGCCATGATAATAAACATTGCGTTTGACAAGGTCCAGACGAATGGGGTTACATACAGTCTGTGTTTGTGCCTTGTATTCCTGGATAGAGTATCCGAATGTTTTTTGAAATAATGAGGATATTGTTTCATAAATACCCAAATGTCCCTTATGTACATGCACGCTAATGAGAGTATGTGAAAACTCCATGCTCCGCAGATGGCTCGTACACATTTTTTCTGTATTCTAAAGGCTTTCTGTATATCAACCGAGTTCCCCCACAAAATTAACCCATAAGCTAACACCGATGAAACGTAACCGTGATAGGCTCCTAGTGCTGCATTAATAGAGATACTCTTTGTCTAAGCCGTTTTATTGCATAAATAAACTTATCTAATTTGTCACACAAACATGTTATATGTGTCTTCCAATTACAATGCTGATCTAGCCAAATCCCTAAAAATTTTGCTGTCTCAACTTCTGCAATTGGAGTATTATTATGTTGTATCTCCAATTTTTCCTGCAACTGGCGACAGGTCCCAAACTGTACTATACTAGTTTTATCAAGATTAACTTGCAGGTTATTTTGATTTAACCAGTTAATTGTATTATTTAATGTATTAATAATTTCTCTTTCGAATGTCAATTTATTTTCTCCCCTTACGATGATCGTGGTGTCGTCAGCAAATAATATTGTTTTATGTCTCGTTATATTACGTAGATCATTTATATATAAAATAAATAATAACGAGCCAATAATTCTGCCTTGTGGAACTCCAAATTTGTTAAGTCTAAAGTTTGATCGCACATTTGATTTTTTATGACCTATGGTTTTAGATACCTCAACACATTGTAGGCGATCATTTAAATAGCTATGAAGCCATTCGTTTGCTTTCCCTCTAATACCATATTTTTTAAGTTTGTAGAGCAGTAGTTTGTGGTCAACAAAATCAAAAGCCTTAGACATATCTAACATAAGTGCTATTACAGGAACTTTATCGTTTATGGCTTCCGTGATCTCTTTTATAACGTTAAAACATGCTAAGGAAGTAGTGCTATTTTTCTTGAAACCGAATTGCTCTGGCTTAAGAATGTCATGCGTAGTTACATAGTTTTGGAGTCTTGTCAACATAATTTACTCAAATATTTTTGAAAGAACTGGTAATAGTGCTACCGGCCTGTAATTTTTCACGTCATATTTGATACCTTTTTTAAAAAGTGGCTTCACGATTGATATTTTTAACATGTCGGGAAAATTTCCCTCTTCAAAAGATCTATTAAATATAAACATTAAATATATAACTCTGTATTAGACAACTACTATCTTGTCTACCCGAGATCATGATAACTGAAAATTGTTTGAAACGAACTGATAAAATAATGTAAAATGTATACAATTACTTCAGTTTAAAGTAGTTTAATTTGTGTTGATAATTAATTTTAGTTACAATAGGTCGTAGCACAAAATTATATCTATTGAAATAAGACAATACAATTGTAATTATTGCTTATTTAGTGACGTTCAGGTTGTGGTTTACAGGATTAGTATCTACCCTGGTGTGAATAGCAATGTTTCCTTTGAGACAATCGCAATGTTGTCCACCTACCTTGTGCTTAGCAATGATCACTTTGCTTAATTAGTGACGTTCGGGTTGTGGTTTTAAGAGAGTTAGTATATACCTTTGCGTGAATAGGAATGTAGGTATAGGTAACCTTGCTAATCAAACAAAGGTAGATTCGAACTTTGTTATTACCACCACCTGAATGTCACTAAATAAGCTATGTGACCATTGCTAGAACCACAAGGTAGGTAGACAACATTGCGATTGACCCAAAGGTAATATTGCTATTCACGCAAAGGTAGATTACAACCTTGTTAAAACCACAATCAGAATGTCACTAAATTAGCAATGTGACCATTGCTAGAACCACAAGATAGGCAGACAAAATTGCGATTGTCTCACGGGTAACATTGCTATTCACACAGAGGTAGATACTAACCCAGTTAAAACCACAATCTGAACGTCACTAAATACGCAATGTGACCATAGCTAGAACTACAAGGTAGGTAGACAACATTGCGATTGTCTCAAAAGTAACATTGCTATTCACGCAAAGGTAGATTACAATTCTGTTAAAACCACAACCCGAACGTCACTAAATTAGCAATGAGACCATTGCTAGAACCACAAGGTAGGTAGACAACATTGCGATTGTGTCAGAGGTAACATTGCTATTCACGCAAAGGTAGATTACAATTATGTTAAAACCACAACCCGAACGTCACTAAATTAGCAATGAGACCATTGCTAGAACCACAAGGTAGGTAGACAACATTGCGATTGTTTCAGAGGTAACATTGCTATTCACACAACGGTTGATTCTAACCCTGTTATAACCACAACCGGAACGTCAATAAATTAGCAATGTGAACATAGCTAGATGCACAGCGTTGAAACATAATGTAACGTTGCGTAAATCGCAATTGTAGATTACATTGCGATATTCCCATGGTAAACATTGTGAAATAGGAGCCGTCAGTGAACAATTGTGAAAATAAGTATTTGTGAAACCAACAATATCTTATTTCACAAAGTTAAAATTGTGAAATAGGAGCCGTCAGTGTAAAATTGTGAAAAGTAAGCGTTTGTGAAATTGACAATGTTGTATTTCACAACGTACATGGTGCTTCTTTGTGTTATTCGCAATAGTTTTATCAAAATTAAGGTTGCTGCGCTAACAATGAAAATGATGACGGCTCCTATTTCACAATTTTTTCCTGTTAATTTAGCATTATTTTTATCTGAATGTATATTAAAGTGCTGAAGTGTTTGTACAAAAACGCCAACATGTTAGTCCGTGTACAGGAGCAGAGTTTGAAGGCAATTCCATTGCAAGAAGGCGTGAGGCAGGGAGACGTTATATCTCCGAAACTGTTCACCGAAGACGCCTTCAAGCTCTTGGAATGGCAAGGACTTGGCATCTATATCAATGGCGAGTTCATCACTCACCTAATGCCCATGTTGTGCCTACCCTAATATCAGTTAGCGCAGCAACCTTAATTTTGATAAAACTATTGCGAATAACACAAAGAAGCACCATGTACGTTGTGAAATACAACATTGTCAATTTCACAAACGCTTACTTTTCACAATTTTACACTGACGGCTCCTATTTCACAATTTTTTCCTGTTAATTTAGCATTATTTTTATCTGAATGTATATTAAAGTGCTGAAGTGTTTGTACAAAAACGCCAACATGTTAGTCCGTGTACAGGAGCAGAGTTTGAAGGCAATTCCATTGCAAAAAGGCGTGAGGCAGGGAGACGTTATATCTCCGAAACTGTTCACCGAAGACGCCTTCAAGCTCTTGGAATGGCAAGGACTTGGCATCTATATCAATGGCGAGTTCATCACTCACCTAATGCCCATGTTGTGCCTACCCTAATATCAGTTAGGAACTCAGTTCTCGAAGTTGTTGACGAATACATCTACCTGGGACAGACAGTCAAACTAGGTAGATCCAAATTCGAGAAAGAGGTCAATCGTCAAATCCAACTCGGCTGGGCAGCGTTCCGGAAATTTCGCGAAGTCTTCTCGTCTAAAATACCTTAGTGCCTCAAGACAAGAGTCTTCGACCAATGTGTGTTACCAGTGATGACTTATGTCATTGAAACGTGGTCTCTCACTATGGGTCTTATAGATAAGCTCAAAGTCGCATAAACAGCTATGGAGAGGGCTATGCTCGGGGTATCTCAAATCAGAAATGAGGAGATCCGTAGAAGAACGAAAGCCACCGACATAGCCCAGAAGATTAGCCAGTTGAAATGGCAGTTGGCAGGGCACATAGCACGCAGAACAGATGGCCGATGGGGCCGGAAGTTTCTGGAATGGAGACCACGGACCGGCAAGCGCAGCGTAGGTCGTCCACCGACACGGTGGACAGACGACCTGATAAAGGTCGCAGGACGACGTTGGACGACGCCGCTTCCAACCGGTCCTTTTGGCAAAAATATGGGGGAGGCCTATGTTCAGCAGTGGACGTACTACGGCTGAGATGATGATGATGACTTGTGCTATTACTGACGATATCTACTTACTTACTCAAAATTTTAAAACGCGAGGTTGATGATAAAATGATTATATAAAAGACTACTAAAGGGCTATTAATAGTATAGCCCTAGTATAGGGCTTGTATGTATCTCATTTGCTAACAAAGTTGACAACTATAGTAAGCAAACATGTTAGCTAATTAATGACTCAAGTGATAGCTAACTGATAAAAGTGATCTTGCTTAATTTCACAAGTCAGTGATCTTGATCAATTTCAAACCACATGGCACCAGTTTTCAATTAAAAAGAGAATCATCAAAGTACTTAGAAAAAGGTTATAAGTTCGGAGCACTAAAAACAATTGAATTGATAACCTCCTCCTTTTTTTGAAGTTAATTATAAGTACTGCATAATTCCAAAATTAAAAACACAATACTCCACCTGTGCAGTTTCCATAGAAACAAAACCATGTCAATAATAACACTTTAAACCACATCTCGATTACATTGAACACTGTTGTTGTAATTTAATAACCCTAACGCAAATAACTCCAATTTATGGTCCCCACTCTGACAGCACACTGTAACAAGTTGATATAAAATAAAATTATTACGTATGAGATAATATTTTAAGCACATTTTATCACGAATACGGTCGTTTTCCTCAAACGTAACTTGCTATAAGTATATATTTAGTTTAGATACATGAAGACCGATAAGGGAAGGAACGTAATATTTGATTGAAATTAAACAACTCCGAAAACGGCGTGTAATTTTATATTATTTTATCCCGAAGTTTCGAACACTTTTCAGTCAACATTGTGAACGTTGCATTGGGAACGTTTTGATTAAAACGTCAGTTAGAGGCGGTACATAAATAGTGCCTACATTATTACCCTAGGGGTGAAAGTAACAAAGGTAACTATTAGGAATTATAAGGAACTATTGGCCAAACCCCGAGACGCGGTTTGGCCAATAGTTCGTTTTGGACGTTACGAAAACAAGGAAAGTAGAAATAAATATATGTGTAGAAAAAAATTGTGAATATTTTCACACTTCTTATTAATATTATAAATGTGAAAGTTTGGATGTATGGGTTACCCTTTCAATTTGATGAAATTTGGTATGGAGGTTAGATGAGGCGCTGGATTTACACATAGGATACTTTTCATCATCATCCATCACCACGCGGGGAAAAAGCGTAATATTCTTGGGCACAGCACAGACAAAATAACAAACTCTCTACCTAGGTCAAGATCGTAATGATGACTTCTTCTTCTTATTGGATGGCTAATGAGGACTTGAGTTCAATAAAAGATATGTCAGTTTCTGATGGCTTACTCAAAAGCACGCTATGATTTGGACAGCTCGATTCACTAGACACGCTCGGCGATAGAGTCGGCATGTCATCCATCTTTGTTGTTCAGCCGAGTGTAGTTGAGCGGTTCCGACTCCACCGACACAGAAGTACACTGAAGACCTACTCCCAAAAACAAATATACAGTCAAGGAGGATGAAATATAATGACAGTTTTTTTCCCATGGCAATTAATGTTCAACCGACTTCCAAAACAAAAGGAGGCGGTTCTCAAGTCGACGCGTATATTATTTTTATATGTATGATCACGCATATCTTTTTACAGAGTAGTCCGATTTAGATATTTTTTTTTTAGTTTGGTAGAGTATACTTCCAAGGTGATCAAATTCGTTCATGCAAGCGGTTTTTGAGTCACAATTCAATTACTGAAAAGTTTGGCCAATCTTGATGATATCGTAATTGACGGTGAATAAAAATCGTCCCGGAAGTCCGTAAGTACCAAAAAGGGTGAGATTTTTTTTAGTCAAAATGGAACCGACTTCAACGCTCAAATGTGTTAAATAACTTGTCGAAGTCAGTACCATGCGCAAAAAATATAGTGATAAAGGTATCTTTGAACTATTGTGGTACCAATTTCAACAAATTATTTCACACTTTTTGGTGTTGAAGTCGGGTTCTATTTATTAGTATTTTTTTTTTCATATTTGTTTGTACTTAGGTATTGTATTTTATTATCAGTGATTACTGATCGATTTAGTTGAGTTGGTTGAGTACTCTTATGAACAAAGTATTTAAATTTACTTATTATATAATACAATTATTTGTGTTTGAGCATGTTAAACTTAATGATGAGTCATCGTTAAATCATCATTACATCATTAAATGTAAAATTTAATGATTAATTATGATAATAACATCTGGCAACTGTAGACGTGCGAATATTGTGACCGTGATTTGATTTATACTTTTTATTAAAAAATCATTTTCAATGTGGACAGCGCTTTTAGTGATGTGTCAAAAAGTTGGAAGTGTTGACCACAAAAATTCCTGATCGATCGATGCTGATTGAGGCCCAAAGCAAGAAAATAGAAGATCAACAGCGGTCAATTAATAATAATATATTATATAATATCATCAATAATATCAGAGCAAAAGAGGGTGATTGAAAATCTTTGCATAAAAATTAACAAGCTACAGTACAGAGCGGGATATGCGATGCAGTCGTAACGTAATACCAACTATCTACTCAATATGCGAACTCAAAAATGTTAAAATAATAGAATTAAGAATAAAATTACAGAGATAGTGTCACAATGCGTGACCTTATCACTAAAACTAATCTCTTCCAGGCAACCTTAACCAACCAACTTGGTGAAAATAAACTTTAACGAAAATAACGCAATACATTTTATTTTAAACACAAGATATCAAATCGTTACACATTATGTATCCTCGAAGGGGTAAGCAGCGATGTTTTAAATACCTGGGTTTCGCCGGATATATTTTGGTCCCATGTAATAAGGAGCGAGACTATTGCCATCTACGGGGCACTGTTCCAGACTCCAGACTGTTATTGAGAATTTTTTGTCGGAAAGTCCCAATAACTGTTCAACCCGGGGATCGAACCCAGGACTCCAGGATTCCAAAACGTCGCTTCCATCACTACACCAAGAGCAAGCGAGCGAAGCCGCTAGCGGGTCAACTAGTATAATAATAATACCAAAAAACAGCATTTCATATAAGTACTTATTGTCAGAGCTACGATGAAATCAAGTATTTGCAAAAACGTCTTCATGAATAGGTCGAGCATGTTAATAGTAAATGCTACTAACTGTGGTTAGAGTACGACACCACATGCTCTTTCTATCGGACGGAGGACAGACTCTGCTCAGATTTTCTGTAGGTGCATTTAAAAAAAAAACCTTGTTATGTCTCGTTCGCCAGTAATATTATAGATATCTCTTTTACTCTGACCTCTCCTATAGTTCATACAATATATTGCAAATACCCAGGTAAGCGTCACATCTGCTTATAGCTGTTACGGCTCTGCACTACTCAGTCAGCCACTGAAAACATTACATCCCTTAACTACTAGTCACTACTTGTATATAAACTTCGGCGGAAGAAAATACATCCTCCCTCCGTGGTTACTGGCAATGGGGTACTCGGAAGGAATATAGATACTTAGGTCATTCATCACTACGCGGGATAAACTGCGGGGCGCCGCTAGTAAAAACATTTTTTCACATAAAGCATTTTTGGCTGGTTGATGACATGATGAAGTAGGTAGATATATTGTTTCTTATTATAAGAAAAGGTAAAAATACTTGTATTAAGACTTCACTTACCTACTAAAATAGGTGTAAAACTCGCAAAGTTTATCATTACACTAAAATCGAAAACATGGTTCCAAGAAAGTGATGGTCTTATAGTTTCAGACTTGCCTGTACTGACCCACCTAATTGGCCCACCCTATATAGCAGTGTCTGCAGATGGAGGTAGTTACAATGTAGGTAGTATTGTGATCCGAGTGTTATCCCATATCCTTAAATATTATTTTTACTCGAAATATTTTCGAGGCATCTCGAAAACTACTTCCAATTTCGTATTTTTAATTCAATTTTTTGAGTCACTTAAAAGTTACTTATGAAGGAATGCAAAATAAGCGTCAGTGGTAACCCGCGGATATCGGTAGGGTATACTACTACTACTATATACGTGCCAAAAAAGAATAATGAATCCAAAGACGAATTAATTGAAATGGTTTTATGCCTTTCCAAAAACATAGACTGTACGGTGAATAAATCTGATATTAAAGACATTTATAGAATTCGTGGGAAGAACAGTGAAAAACAAAGTACACCTATTATTGTAGAAACCAGCTCCACATTGCTTAAGACCAATTTTCTGAAACTGGCAAAAGTTTTTAACACAAGGCACAAAACTAAGCTATGCTGCAAGCATTTAGGATTTAAAACTCAAGAAGATCATCCAGTTTTTATTGGAGAGCACCTAACTGTGAAGGGGGCTCGGCTATATTTCCTTGCGCGCGACCTTGCCAAATCTATGGTATATAAATTTTGCTGGACTGCCTATGGAAAAGTGTATGTAAGAAAAGACGAGAATTCACAGATTATCAGAATTAGAAGTGAAGAACAAGTTCATCAACTAATGCAAAAAATGTGACTATTTATTATAAACCACTTAAGATTGTTTTGGTTAACTTTTGTAAAAAATACTCATACATTTATCATTATACTTATCTACACACTAAATAACAAAAATATAACACACCTTATAGCTAGTACACACATCTTGAAAAATCATTTACGTCATATATTTAATATAGTTCTAAATTTAAATTCTTCAAACTACAGCGTAATAACTATACACCTAATAAAAAGTAATTTAATATTTTTGAAATACAAAACAAACTCTGAAATGACAACAATAATTTCATTTATAAATCATGGGTGACATAATACAAACCCTTCACGAAATAGACAACATTAAAATTGCACGTACTTTGGAATGTGATGACTCAGAGTTGGAAAGATTGATTCATGTAAGTAAAAGTGATTTCACTATTATATCTCAGAATATTCGGAGCATTTACTGTAATTTTGATGATTTTGTGCTTACTCTGGCCAATTTTAAATTTGATGCTGATATAATTATTCTTACAGAATGCAGACTTAACGTTAATAAACCTATACCACAACTTGATAACTATTGTTCTTACATCACTGCTTGTCAACATAACCAGAATGATGGAGTGACAGTATATATTAAAAAGAAACTTAACCATAAAGTCAAAGAAATTAAACTAGCACAGGCATCCTGTTTACAACTGGAAGTATTGAATAGAACAGTTTTATGTATCTATCGATCCCCTTCTAATACTAATACAGATAGTTTTACTGAATCACTTAGTACTCATCTTGAGACTTTGACTTCTCAGAAAGACATTATTTTGGCTGGGGACATAAATATTAATCTTAATCCTAAAGAAGCGGAAGCTCCGTATCAATATAGAAACAGATTAAGTTATCTTAATGTACTGACAACATATGGTATTCTACCAGGGCATACATTACCAACTAGGGATAAATCATGTCTTGATCATTTTATGCTCAAAATTAATAAAAAGAAAGTATCAGCATTAATAGCTATCCTACACACATCTGTCACTGACCATTTTACTACACTACTAAAATTATCTAAAGTTAACCATAATCAGCATCTTAATAAAATTAAAACCTCCATAAATTTTGAAAGGGCGCTTAAATATTTACAAGATCAGAACTTGTATCAACTACTCTTCTGTCATGACCCTAACTTAATAACAAACAAACTTATAAATACTTTGTCTGAATCTATAAAATTAAATACTAATATCATAACTAGTACAAGTAGTAAACGGATACTCAAACCTTGGATCACACCTGGTATTCTGCGCTGTATAAAAAATAGAAATAAACTTCAAAAGAACTGCACTAAAAATCCACACAATGATATCCTAAAAATCACTTACAAAAGGTACAGAAACTACTGCAACAATCTAATCAAAAAACTTAAACGAAAATATGATAGAGAATTAATAGCAAACTCTATGAAAGATAATAAGTTACTATGGAAAAATATCAAAAATATTACCTATTCTAAAAAAAACAACAATCATAACTACGAATTGCTCAATACTAAGCCTTCACATACTGAATCAGTTAATTACATAAATGACTATTTCGTTAATATTGGTAAAAATATTGCTCTAAAAATTAAACATAATGCTGATAATAACTTTGGTGACTTGTCGAATTTAATAACACAGCCGAATTCCATGGTACTTTTAAATACTGATGTTGAGGAGGTAGATAGAATATTAATGAATCTTAAATCAAATAGTGCACTAGGGTGGGATGATATATCTACGAAATATTTAAAATATGTAAGATTTAGCATTGTTCCCATTATAACTCATCTTGCAAATGAATGTATCAATAGGGGCATTTTCCCAGACCTCTTAAAGAGATCTGTAATTACTCCAGTGCATAAGGGTGGAGATAGAGACGATGTCAACAATTATAGGCCCATATCTGTCTTGCCAGCTATTTCAAAAATACTGGAGAAGTTACTGAATAGCAGGCTTGTTGATTATCTCAATAAATTTGAAATTCTATCCCCATTTCAATTTGGTTTTAGACGAGGGAAATCAACCGAAGATGCAGTTACTTCCCTGACCTCTTTGGTAACAGAACTTTTGGACAGTGGAAAAAAGTGTATAACAGTGTTTTTAGACCTAAAAAAAGCCTTTGACACCGTGTCTATGCCAATCCTTATGCATAAGCTGGAAACGATCGGAATAAGAGGAATCCCACAGAAAATTTTTCGAGACTACCTCACAAATAGAATGCAAAGAGTAAGGGTGGGAGAATCTGTTAGTGATTATGCAGGGGTGTCGTATGGAGTGCCCCAAGGCAGTGTCCTGGGTCCAACCCTATTTCTTATATATATGAACGATCTTTGCAATATGGAAATTAAAAACGCCCAGATATTTTCGTATGCTGATGACACTGCCGTAGTCTTCTCTGGTAACACATGGGATGAAGTTGAGAAATATGCTGAAGATGGAATTACCAAGATTGGTAATTGGCTTACTTTGAACTTACTTACCCTAAACACAGAAAAAACAAGTTATATGTGCTTTAGCATTTACAATCATACTCAGTCTAAAGAAATTAAAATTAGAGTTCACACATGTAACGAAACGAACAGAGAAACTTGTAAATGCGTAAGTTTAAATAAGGTCACAAACACTAAATACTTAGGTATAATACTGGATCAAAGACTGACCTGGTACTCCCATCTTGAGCAAGTCACTGGCAGAATTGGAAAGTTGAAATGGATTTTCAGAACTTTAAGACACGTTGTCCCAAAGTATGCGACTAGTCACACACAAAACCAAGACCATCCAAAGAATCTCTTGAATGAAATATATGTTGCATTAGTTCAGTCGATTTTAAGTTATTGTATTACTATTTGGGGAGGTGCGGCTAAGACAAAATTTATAGAACTTGAACGAGCCCAACGAGCATTAATAAAGATAATGTATTTTAAAAAAATGAGATTTCCTACTCAAAGGCTTTATCAGATCAGTAACTTATTATCTGTGAGAAAATTATATATCTTACAGACGGTGTTAAACAAACATAATTCATCACCTTACAATGACCTTGTAGAGAAAAGAAGAAACAAAAAAGGTGTTTTGCAAATTCCCTATGTTAAAACTAAATTTGCAAGCTGGCAGTACAATTCACGCTCAGTACAACTATATAATAAAATAAATAAAGAACTCAAAATTTACAACAAATCTTATTATGAATGTAAAAAAATTATAAGTAATTGGATTAGAACTATTGATTACAAGGAGACAGAAACACTTTTGCAACAACTTACATAAATAACACAAATTATATACGATATTCTATGAACTAAATAGTAACTTAAAACAAACATACATACGCGCACACAAACTCACATACACACACACACGTACACACACACACACACACATGTATACATATACACACAAATACACGCACAAACCACACACTCAACATTAATGTATTATCGATTAAAAGGTTTGTGAAGCATTTATGTTTACACACAATGTTACTAGTATGTACTGGATACGGAAGAGCGGAGGCTCCTACTACAGGCATTTTATGCTAAGGAGACTCCTGACACTTGCTTTATGTAACATTAATCTTTGAAATGAAATAAATAATTTTTGTATTTTGTATTTGTATTGTATTGTTTAATAATAACTATGGAAGCAAAATGTGGACAACCGTATCTTTATTGAAGCGGTATTTTTTCTGGAATTCTACATAGTCGTATACTTCCAAGGGGCTTGCTGCATTCTACGATGAATACATTGTACACTCTGCCAAGTAAATGTAATTTATAAACTTTTCAAAGCTATTTTCAACAGATATTTTAGGATAATCGCATTTTTTAATAATGTAGCTTTGGGGAATTTTCAAGATAGATCGCGACGAACCTTGAGTAGACAGATGGCTTACTTCCCTCGTATGAGGATATTTGTTGAGTGGCGGATTTTTTGCTAACTTTAAATACAAAAACACAGTGTTAAGGTATAATCTAGATAAGTATATTTCGATAAACAACTATAAAATAATGGAGGTTAGTATTGACGAGACTTTCCCTTCAACTGCCGCTCTTTGTATTTGCGCCAACTGCCACCTGTAATGTCAAACATAATCAGGTAAGGATATACGCTGGGCCGCAAATAAAACCTGTTGGTTATAACTACAGCGATAAGTTTTCAATTAGCTTGAGCATGCATAGGCATGGGTTTGTCCATTTCATGTTGATTTATATAGGTAGATAAATCTAAATTATTATAAAATTAATTTTCTTTTTATGCTTTCACATCCAATGTTATGATTGATGGAGTTAAACTTGAAATGGACAAGGTTACAGCCTTCCTAAGCATTGAAGTTATATTTCGCACATTTCCTATGTCTAGCAGTGGACGTCCTACGGCTGAGATGATGATGATGATGATGAATGTCATGCGGGCTATAATATTGCTATGGTGTTTAGATACCATCTTTATCCTACAAAAACGTTCTATCCGAGCTATATACGAAATGGTTCCCCATCTTTGAGAGATTTATTTAATGATATCAATATATTAACTTTGCCTTTCTTATATGTATTTGCAAATTTAATGTATGTTCTTAAAAATTTACCCATACATAACTTAAACAGTGATCACCACTCTTTTAATACTAGTAGTTGGTCATCAGGTGAAAAAAAATATATAAAAGATGGGAGGTTATGGCGAGGCCGAAGGCATAGCCTACTACGCGAACGAAGTCGCAGGCATTTCCTTGTAATGAATAATTGACGTCCATAAGTGCGTGGACGCCTAAACTGAATAAATTATTTAGACTTGAGTTTGAGTTTGACCGTGACTGTGACTGTGACTTTGACTTTGACTTTGACTTTGACTTTGACTTTGATTTTGACTTTGCCTTTGACTTTGAATTTGACTTTGACTTTGACGTTGACTATGCATTCTGTATTAGATAATCATAGAACACTCACGGTCGTCTAGCGGTGTGACTCCTCGCCGGAATATCCGCCACTCGTAGGGCACGTCGTACAGCACGAACGTGTTGGTTTGGTTTTCTGAAACAAATGTACGGAGACTAGTATGCTCTAGTAAAATAGAGTATTTTTGAAAGAATTTTGAAGAAATTATTTCTGGACGAAGAGCATCTACGGAAAGTAGGAATGCGACAAGTAGGTAGGTAAATGACAATTTATGGATAATTAGGACAAAAGAAAGACACACCCTAGTAGCATTTTCCGTTGGGGTGTCGTCGCCAACGGTTGCCAACGGTTGGCATTTAGTTGGGAGATGAGTAGTGGGCATGCTAACAAAGTCCCAACATTGGACCAACCTACAAAGATTGTGTTGTTTTACCCACGATATATTAACATTGGGCCTACAATTTTTATGGTTGGGAAACCAACAACAATTTTATTCCGTAAATACAATGTTGGCCCAACCGATGTATAAACAACGTTATATTTACCACAATATAACAATAGTGGACCAACTATCAAAACTGTGGGCCAGCCAACAATATTTTTGTTGAATTTCCCACAAAAAATACTAAATTGGGCCTACTAAATCCACAATCAGTAGGCCAACGAGCAACTGGTTATGTATTGGCCCAACCGATGTATTAACAACGTTATATTTAACACGATATACCAAAAGTAGGCCAACTATCTAAATGGTTGACCAGCCAAAAATATTTTTGTTGAATTTTCCACAATAATTTATTTATTTATTTATTTATTTGTTGATTAAATAGTAAGTTATTAATATTAATATTATATAATATATTAATATTATATATATATTTTTTTTAGTTTATATAATTTTTATTAGTAATTAAAAATTAAATAAAATAATAATAATAATAACATTCTAATCTATAAGCCCCATGGTGGGGGGAAAAGTGGCCAAAACGCTGGCGGCATTGCCACGCTGTATGGCAATGCTAAGTTTTTGCCCAAAATAGGCGCCAGCATTTCGGTCACCCGACGCCTCAAACAAACGTTTCGCCAGATCCCTAAACAAGTTGAGAGCGGACGGCCCCCATGGGCCTAAAGTTTCGACCCCAAACGGCATAAACATGTACATTCTGTCTAAATACACATATTTATGACGTTTGAGGTCTTCCGCTTTAGACGCGGCAGCGCCAGCCCGATCAATCGTCCCAGGGAGATGAGACGGATAATATAATATTAAATAATATATTAATATTAATAATATATAATAATACTACATTGGGCCTACTAAATCGACAGTCAGTGGGCCAACAAGCAACTGGTTATGTTGGATTAACAATGGTCCAACCGATGTATAAACAACGTTATATTTACACCGATATAACAAGAGTGGGCCAACTATCATAACGGTTGACCAGCCAACAATATTTTTGTTGAATTTCCCACAAAAATAAAACAATAGGCCTACTATGTAGCCATGTGTACATGTAGCCAAATAATACATATGTTGTGGATTTTAACTCATCCTGAGAAAAAATCACTTGTTGAAGTCGGTATCATGATAGTTCGAAAGTATTATATATGATAATAGGTATTATCACAATATTGCGTGCATGGTACCGACTTCGGCGTTAGGTATTTGACACTTTTAAATGTAAAAGTCAGTTCTATTTTCTACAGACTTTCAAAAAAAAGAGGAGAAACTCAATTCGACTGTATTTTTATTTAATTTTATATTTGTTACCTCATAACATTCTATTGGGTAGACCAATTCTTAAAATTCTTTTTTGTTTGAAAGCTGGTGCTTCCCTTGTGGTTCCATTTAAATTTCATCAAGTTCGGTCCAGTAGTTTTTGAATTACACTCCAATAACTGATTTTTACCAAAGAGAATGGAAGTCGGTATTACATTTTTCAAATTGCACTTGTTTGATAAAAATTTAGTTTTCACCCTTTTTAGTAACCTCACTACTTACGGGATACACCGTCAATGACGGTATCAGCAAGATAAATCAACAATTTTCAGTTTTTGGAGTGTAACTCAAAAACTGCTTCACTGAATTTGATGAAATTTATATAAATGGTACCACCACGGAAGTATACTCTATCAAACAAAAAAATAATCATTAAAATCGGTTCATGAACGTTGAAGTTATCCGCGAACATACATAAAAAATATGGTAGTTTTGAGTAACCTCTTTTTTTGAAGTCAGTTAAAAACAATCATCAAATACCGATTTTCTGTTGGAAATTGTTCAATGAAATTATACTATAAACAACAGTGAGATGAAAAAAATTTATGACAGGCATGGCATAACTTCTTAATTTTCACACAAACGAGTACATCGGTCGTAGCACATTGAAGTGTATAATTGACTTGCGCACCACATCACCGCGTTCACGTCCCGGCAATCGTACCAATTTTCGCATGCTAATAATTTCCTACTGTTGTGTACAGTACGTATAGTATCTCCAGACTGCCGCTAGGGCTCGTATAAGCAACTTCTCAGGTAAAGTACAAAGTTCTATGTTCAAAATCTAAACCCAACTAAATCCAATCTAATAAACCAACGATGGCCCAACGTATAGGTAGTATATATATATATATATATATACGATAAGTAGGAAGGGCCTCTGTTAAGAAGATGCGTGATTGGCCAACGTAAAAACAAGAGATAAGGGCCTTTGATGATTCTAATGTCAGACCAACTGTTTTTGGGGATGATAAACCTCACAGTTACCCAACAATCGAGGGGCTACGTTGGGGTTCTATCATTGGCCCAACTAACTTTTGGAACAAAAGGCCTACGGTTGGGTAACTGTAATAAGAGAGTTGACTAGCCCAACGTTGAAAATTGAGTAGTGAGAAAGTGAGGGCCTACGTTGATTCTACTGTCGGACCAACTGTTTTTAGGGTTGACAAACCTCACCGTTGGCCAACTAAAAGTGGACGGAGGTCCAACAAACAGCCAACAAAAAATGCTACTAGGGCATTTATTAGTTCGAACAAAGACATATTTTATATCTTGACGAAACTTATGTAAATGCGTCTGATAACGTTTCAAAATGCTGGCAATCCAAGGATGTACATGGCGTGCTATCTCATATTAGTAAAAGGTTTGATCTTCGTATATTGTAGAGGTTAAACTGGATTTTGAGACGGGAGCACTTGTGAAATTTTCACCCGAATGTGAAACGGGATTATCACGACTCTATAAATTTCGTGGATTTCAGTAATTGGATAAATGAAAAGCTGATGCCTAATATACCACCAAATACTATCATCGTAATGGATAACACAGCTTACCATTCGGTTCGAGAAGAAAAAAAGCCGACTATGGCTTCTACCAACGCAGTTATGCAATCGTGGTTACGACGACATGACGTGACTTTGATGATGAGCTTAGATAGGGCGACTTATTACAATTTATTAAAAAGCCAGGTATTGAAGATATTTACAAAATTGATGAGTTGTTGAAAAGAAAGAGACATGAAGTGTCGCGTTTGCCTCCATACCACCCAGGCCTGAACCCTATTGAGTTGGTTTGGGGTTTGGGGTGATATTAAGGGAAAAAAGTATGGACTCTAATTTGGACAAAAAAATATATGTTACAGGAATTATTTACTGAATATTCCGTAGAGACGTGGTAGTATTGCGTTAATCATGTAATTAAAATCAAGGACGAGTGCTGCAAACATGATAGAATTCAGGATGATGCTGTTGATTTTATTATTAACACTTAGGACGACTCCGATGATTCCGATGATGGCTGCTTCGTAAGTGAAGAATCAAGTTCCACCGATAATGATATGGACATAACTGACTGGTTTATAATTTTGATAATTATTCTAAGTAATAAATAGTACCTACAAAATTTTACAATTACCAAATAATCTATTAACTTACCTATTAGCTTAAACATAGTTAGTTCATTTATAAATATTGGATCATCATCAATTAATTTTCATTTAATAAACCACTATTTCTTCACAGCTAATCGCTATGACGTCACATATCTTAGGATTTATCTTGGCGCATTTCTTCTCGTATGTATCACAGTCCCCTTTGTCGTCATACCCCCGCGCCCCTGTACCGCGTAGGCGAGGACTAAGATAAACGGTCACCTATAAGTATTTATTTTAATTTCGTTTTAGAAAATTGTGCCATTCTTATATAAAATAAAAAAAGAGAACATGTCACTTTATTGATAAAAAAAGGCCTTCAACACCGTGAACTACAAATAGCTTTGAAAACGATTTATATGGTAGGTAGTGCATTAAAAAAAACATATTTTTTATACTTGATAGGCTTTTGTTTGACTATTATCTCACATAGGTCAATCAGAATTAGGTCGAATGTTAAGCTAAACCTCGAATAGTGACTGGCTCTCAAAGGACAGCTTCCTGAACTTACTGTTAGGACCTTAGTGACAGAGTTTCAATCTTGAGAATAGTAGCTAGCCAAGCGGACCCTACCACCATATTGTGGAATTAATCACGATGGAACCTTCACCAAAAGCTCAAGCCCGAAGTGGGGATAGATCGCATGGCCGTCTAATCGATGCAGATGGCTGTCACCAAGTACCTAGATATAATGGGTACGTAACGAATATCTGAGCTGATCAGTATTTCACATAAAATACTGCAAACACTGATATGTTAACCGAACATGCGCTACTTACCCCGTGCTGTAAAGAAACGCATGAGTGAGCTGCGTGATAAAAGGTAGGACGACAAACTGTCAGAGATCGCGCCAACTCACCAGGAATACTGGTTGTTGGCTCAAGCTCTGAAATCTGACGGACAGTCGACAATGCCTCCACTCATTAGGCCGCCTCCCCTCTACATAGCGTTCCTTGACGAAGACAAAGCCGAGTGATGTAACTGATAGCCTCGAGGCTCAGTGTACTCTCAATGTAGACGTCGACCAGACACACCTCGATTCGGTGGAATCTGATGTCGACCAGACTCACTTTGTGCCCGACTGCCGTGCGGAGCGGACCTATTGAGGTGTTTAAAATAGCAAAATATTGTTAAATTATATTTCAACGGCAAAGTGCTGCCCGATCGAAATATGGAGAAGTTAAGTAATTTATTATAAAATTGTATGTTGTAATTTGAAGTTCATTATTTCAGTTTTTTTTGTGAGATTACATTTAAACATACATGTTGAATGTTGCCGTTCTTCAGGTGATTTACTAATAGTTTAATTGTGAAGTTTTACAGTAAAATATTGAAGCAGAAACATTGTAAGAAATCTATATGAAAAGAATGGCCCCGAGTTTCTTGCCGCTTCTTCTCGGTAGGCTCAATATAATTTGGATCACGACGGTAGAGTCTATAAATTGATGCATAAATTGAATAAATGATTTTGACTTTTAAAACTGCCCATAAAATTGATAAAAGTATGTTTACTAAATAATTCCTGAAACTTATTCCATACAATTTCCAGTAATATTTTTATCCGATCATCATTATATAAAGCTATTACATGCATGCACTGAGAAATTCCAAAATTGCTTACTGAATATTGACGCTGCTCCGTCGCTGCCCGGTCGCTCAATGTAGCGTCCGGCTCTAGTGGCGCGTGCTCACTCCCTCCCACTCGGATACTACTTAGCTATAGCTATGAAGTACAACGCTTCGCTTTCGCGACATTGGTCGACCCTTGTTACCTCTTGGCTGTCATCGCTTCAAAATATGCTTAACTAGCTGGTGCCCGCGACCACGTCTGCGCATGATTAGTACTTCGAGTAGCTATACTATGATTAGATCTTCTCGAAGGGCAAATCTATCTTTATACCAAAATGTCATAAAATATGTACATGGTCAAACGCAATTGCTATAATAGTATTATTTGAGTAAATTTTCAATACTTTGTATATCAATCAGTAATCATTAATAATAAAATACAGGACTTACGTACATACAAATATAAAATTAATCACCATGGAAAAAAACTGTCAGTACATTTTCATCACCCTTGACGGTATTTGTGTTATATTTCATCACCCTTGATGGCCGCCGAGCACGTCTAGTGTATCTAGCTATCAGAAACTGACACAATCTTTGACAGAACTGTCATCATTACGATCTTGACGTAGGCGGAGATCATATTATTTTGTCTATCCTGTGCCCAAGCATATTACGCTTTTTCACCCGCGTGGTGATAGATGATGATGATGAAAAGTATCCTATGTCTTAATCTAGCGCCTCATCTACCTCCATACCAAATTTCATCAAAATTGTCCTCGCCGTTTTTAGCGTGAAAGAGTAACAAAGACCCACACATCCATACATCCATACTCACAAACTTTTGCGTTTTTAATACGATATAGGTAATAGGAGTAGGATGAAATGCACACAAAAAAATGCTTTATAATTTACCTTCAAAAGCTTCATCCGGCAAGGGGTGCGGTGGCCTCTGAGATACGCCCGACATCCCACCTGTAAACACCGCACAACGTAACCTGAGAACTCATGTTACATCATCTTTTTTATTTCTTGAGCTGTATTTTTTATTTTTGGTGGCGTCATTATTATAAAATCGTCACTTTTACTATCAGATGACATTATGAAAAATTATTGAGCACTAGTTGATCCGCCAGCGGCTTCGCTCGCTTGGTCTTGCTGTAGTGGCGCGAGAGTTGTTTTTTAAATTTATTAACCGACTAGCTGACCGGCCAGCACTTAGGACGACTCTGATGATTCCGATGATGGCAGCTTCGAAAGTGAAGAATCACGTTCCACCGATATTGATATGGACATATAACTGACTGATTTATAATTTTGATAATTATTATACGTATAAATAGTACAGTAGTGTATTACCATGTACATTATGGTACAAGTGTGTAATGTTGGTGATTACCGCTGAGGCGCCATTGAGACCCGAGCCTTCAGGTGAGGGTCTTAAGAGAGCCGATGACGGGAATCATCAATACACACGTGTATCATAAGACGTTTTTCAACACACTTGTGAAGAAAATAATACTAAAAAATCATTTCAGAAAATGGGTTTCTGATAAAGACTACGCAATTCTTGTTGTTTTGCCATTGTATAAAATTTTGGTACACTAATAGATAATTTTCCTAAAATTTTCAGGTAGTTAACTTTCCATATTGCTAAGGGCTTCACATCTTATATCGGGCGGTGTACAACATTTTTACACAACTACATTTTCTTCGTAACTAGTACTTGTAGATATTGTAATTAATAAATATCTATAATTTTAATAGTGAAAACGAGTTGTGAAAAATGTTTCGCTATGGCGGGAAAAAATAATCAGTTTCCTATGCGCGCGCATTACGATCAGCCACAGACTAAATGGATGAGATTTTTTTTTATTTTCCACGCATAAGGTTTGCGCCTATTCTACCATATACAAAATGGGGAATTTACAGTTTTCTTTTATTACAGAGAAAACACAAGTTATATCTGAGTGAAAGTTTTATTTATTAAACACGTACGAGTTAAAATTATCTATTTAAATAAGAAGTTGCATGATATGAGCAAACAATAGGAACATTAATGTATTTGTTCTATTGAACACGATCTTTTTTTGCATAAAAACTTTTTTAAGATCAAAGCACCTCAACCAATAAAATTAATAAAAAATATTTTTTTTTGATTTTGAATGAAATGAATTTGATTGATTATCGGTGTTATTCTATGACTAATTGCGGTGACCATAGAGCCACTTTATGAGCAAGTGTTTTTAAAAATATTTTATTTACTTTCCTATTAGCTTATACATGGTTCATTTAAATATTGTAAATTAATTCATTATCATTTTATAAATCACTATTTCTTCACAGCTAATCGCTATGACGTCACATATCTTAGGAACTATCTTGGCGCATTTCTTCTCGTATGTATCACAGTTCCCTTTGTTGTCATGCCCCCGCGCCTCTTTACCGTGCAGGCCATTCTTAGATATAATAAAAGTAAAATTGAGAGCATCACCTTATTGATTAAGTACCGTGAACCTCAAATAGCTTTGAAAACGATTTATATGGTAGATGGTGCATAAAAAAAAAATCATATTTTGTATACTTGACAGGCTTTTGTTTGACCATAATCTCACATAATGGCCAATGAGGATTCGGTCGAAGGTTAAGCTAAACCTAGAATCAATCTTGAGACTCTCAAGATTGAAACTCTGTCACTAAGGTCATAACTGTGTGTTCAGGCAGCTGTCCTTTGTGAGCCAGTCACTATTTATAGGTTTAGCTTAACCTTCGACCGAATCCTCATTGACCATGATATAATGGATAGGTACGTAACGAATATCTGAGCTGATCAGTATTTTACATAAAATACTGCAAATACTGATATGTTAACTGAATAACAATAACCGTGGCTGGTCGCGGTTATGCTGAGCATCAGATACTGATATTAAAACCCGCAGGTTGTGGGGGGTTATCCCGATAGCTATCTAGCTAGACATCGGTTATTAGAATACTGACACACATAATACATAATAAAATTCTGGTAATGCATGCAGCATTACCAGAATTTTATTATGCACTGAGAAATTCCAAAATCGCTTACTGAATATTGACGCTGCTCCGTCGGTGCCCGGTCGCTCAATGTGGCGTCCTGCTCTAGTGGCGCGTGCTCATCCTTCCCACTCGGATACTACTTAGCTATAGCTATGAAGTACAACGCTTCGCTTTCGCGACATTGGTCGACCCTTGTTACCTCTTGGCTGTCATCGCTTCAAAATATGTTTAATGCAATGCACACTATTTTTTATAATTTACCTTCAAAAGCTTCATCCTGCAAGGGGTGCGGTGGCCTCCGAGATATTATACCCGACATCCCACCTGTAAACACCGCGCAACGCAACCTTAGCAGTCATGTTACATACATTTTTATTTATTTATTGAACTGTATTTTAAATTTTTGGTGGCGTCATCATTATAAAGTCACATTCACTATCAGATGACATTTTGGAAAATAATTCAGTACTAGTTGACCCGCCAGCGGCTTCGCTCCTTTGGTCTTGCTGTAGTGGCGAGGGAGTTGGTCTTTTTTATTTATTAACCGATTGACGTGAAATAAACACTAAATGTAGATTACTCTACATATCTACTAGCTTACCATAATATATTACAGAAACCTACGTCTAAATCAGATAAGCCGTTTCTGAGATTCGAGTGCTAAAACGCACAGACAAACAGGCAAAATTTCTAATATTTTTTTTTTTCAATTGATATTCTCATTTATTCCCATTATATTTTTTCTGGTATATCTTTCATGAACAGTTAGCGATCCGTTACATTTTTATTATATGTATAGATTACTAGTCTTTTAACAAGTCAATCTTATTAGAACTATTTAACATAGAGCAGTGACAATAGTATTTCGCCGCGGGAGTATGTTTACGTAAACAAAAATGACAACTCGAGATTCAATGTCATCATCATCATCGTCATCTCAGCCGTAGGACGTCCACTGCTGAACATATGCCTCCCCTATAATTTTCCAAAAGGACCGACCGATCGACGTTGGATGCAGGGCGCTTCCAACCGGTCCTTTTGGAGATTCAATGTTGTGTTTTAGAAATCACATAAACAATGCAGGTTATGCAAGATAATAATGTAAAACATAGTTAATTCTGTATAATACTTTATATTTCCCTCATCACATCATTATTTGACATGTATGTGTCGCGAAGTAATTGCGATCCACCATTAGCCTTCGAAAATTATGAACAGGTGCGACATCAATACAAAAGTTATGTGTTTGTAAAAACTCTTCTTGCTTTTGCATGAAGTTTGTCGGGCTGTTTAAAAGATGTCGCTCCGTCCCCATACGACGGGTCACAACAAACTAGAGAGTTATGTTTGAAGCTCGGACCTCGAGCTTCGATGGCCTATCGGTCATGGCGTCTGACATGGATTGTCAGATGACGCGATTCGAATCCCGTCCAATTCTGTATAATTGATTTGACATATTACGAGTATCTGCATCTGTCCACATACCCGCCATATTTATTGAAGATGGTCTCGGTTCTTCGTACACATGCTCGGAGATGCTCGCGTACACGGGCTCATCCTCTGCAGCCTCGGTGCCGGTGTCGGCGACAGTCGGTGTGCGGTTGTCGACTGCGGTTGTCTCACGAGATGTTTTGCGTACTGGAACCAACCGAAATCAAATTACATAAGTGCTTATTTAATTAAATTAAACTACTTTAAACGGATTAAATATAAATTTATAATATTTTATCTCGACGTTTCGAACACTTTTCAGTGAACATGATCACAGGTAGACTGGATGACAGTTGTCTGTTACGTTTAAAGTTATGGAAATTATTTTTATGTACCGCCTATCATATTTAAATCAAAACGCTTCCGATGCACGCAGTCAATCAGTGTCCAGAGGTATTGCAGTATTGTGCTGGCTTTGGGATTTTATTAGCTTGATCATTGGATCCCAAGCATAATTGCAGGTGGTACTTGCCAACCATAATTTCTATTGAAATTAGTACGTTTTTTAAATTTTTTAAGCCTTTCTCAACATTATCGGCATAAAGCGGTTCTGTCTGGCTAGAATTTGTGGGATATCCAGACTTGATCGAGCGTCTGTTTTTCATGTCAGCTATATGCTTTTTAATCCTGAGACCAATGCTTCTCTTTGTTTGCCCAATGTATGATAAACCACACTCACAATCAAGCTTGTGTCAAGTGATAACCTGCGTCTTTTAATAGGATTTTGATTTAATAGGTCTAAGTAATTGGCTAATCTTCTTGTGCGGCTTGAAGTATGTCTTTATTGGAGCTCGTCTTAAGATATTACAATTTCGTCAGTGACACCCTTATTGTATGGTAAGATAGCAGGCTGGTGCTCAAATGTGATGGGCTTGGGGCGGCTTCTGTGACTCAACTTTGGGAGTTTGTGGTTATTGCTTCACAGGACAATTTCTGTGCTGAAGCTCCTCTGCTTATTTTTTTATGTTGCTTGTCTCGTTATTATAATTTAACTCCATGACTACTCAATAAAACATAATTTCGTATTTATAGTTTTTTTATTATTAGACGGTGCAAGCACGAAGCTATCTGGTATTAAAACAAGTAGAGGAAAATATTACACAAAGTATTAATGAAAAAATAGAACAAAAATTTTGCAACGTACAAAAAGACATAAACGAAATCAAGAAAAAACAGGAAGACGAGGAGAAAAAAATTAGATGAATTTGATAGAAAGCTGAAGCAAAGAAACTTGATTTCCTTTAGAATTTCAGAAGAAGAACGGAGTTACTCAGAGCTTGAAGACTTAGTACTTCAAATTATAAATATTCAAATGGATGTAGAATGTGAAAGGAAAGAGATAGAGCTCGTAGAAAGAATAGGTAAAAAAGTACAAAACCCCGACCGATTAGGCTAACTTTCACAACATTCGGGAAAAAAATTTGATTCTACAACGAAAAACATCATTAAATGGCACAGGTTCGTATATTAAGGAAGACTTCTCACCAAAAGTACTCGAGATAAGAAAATCTATTAATAATATTATGGAACACAGATAAAAAGGAGATAGAGCTGCGTTAAAATACGATCGCCTGATAATTAAGGAAAAACTTAACAACAAAAGAGCTCAATCTGCAAACCCGTCAGAAAACCCGGGATATAATAGGCCCACAGGTAAACCTGTAGGTAATCCTCAAAAAAGAAGAAGACATTTACATCAGCCGGTTTTGTTAACAATAAGTAGAATAAAGCAACTAAGGTAATCCAGGTAACGAGCCCATCGATTGCATCTTACATTAAAAAACTTCCCAAACTGATAAACAAGGGTTAGTAACTAACCAAAACAAAGTATAGCAATTAATAACGGCACCCGAATACCAAAATGCACCACGCGGAACACGCTTAACAAGGAAACATACAACCTAAACACAGTTATAAACTCCCAATACGAGTGGACGCCGTGGTAGTTTCACACCCTAACCCTCCATGTAATACAAATAAAAACAACAACTTAGATAAAGAAAACACTGTACAAATACCAATAAAAGAGAGAAATGTTTATAAAACATTTCTAAAATTATGTACCCATAACATTCGCTCCCTCAAATCCCGTAATAGGATTTCGCTCTACGAAATATTCACTTTGACATCATTATTCATCGGTATTTCGGAAGTAAAAATTAACGAGCAATGTATAATGGACAAGTACAATTTGAAAAATTTAATGCCAACTTCTATTCTATTCAGTTATTGAAGTGTAACTCAAAAAGTACTAAACCGAATTAGATGAAATTATTCGGTACACCATATCGAAAGTTATGAGGTAACAAACAAAAAATTAATTGAGTTCCTCCTCCTTTTTGGAAGTAGGTAGAAAAAGACAAATATATACTAATATACACAGGTGACAAAAATGAATAAACGGTGTAAACATGTACTGTGAGATTTCTTATTGCATCACACTTAAGGAATCAAATTATAGACTTTAAAACATATTCGACAGAGTGGTAAGTGTAGATATACAAATTCATAAGAAAGGGATAAATATTATTCAAATATATTCCCCCACTGAAAAAGCGAAACAAAAAGAAATAAAAGTATTCTACCAAGATATATAGAGAGCTCTAGTAGAGACCGGAAAGGATACAGTTATAAAGGGAACTATCAACTCTAAAATAGGGAAACCCCCAGCCTCGATGTCTCATTCTGCCGCGGTTGTTACAGTTTCCTCGAAATCGTGTTGAATTTCGGAAACGTTTCAGCTGTAAATCACTTGTACTCGGACCTTCATTCCTTCGTTTCCTACGAAGAAATAACAGTCTATTTCTTCGTAGTTCGTTTCAAATTGAAACCACGAAGTGTGCGGAATAACTTCTTGTTGTTGATGGCCACCGAGTTCAGTTTTAGACGAATTCGGTCATCGCAAATCTTGACACGTTTTGGTTTCGCAAATCTGGTTATTACTGCTTAGATTGGAGGTGGATCCAACCCAGCTCTGATATCGACTGAGAGCCTGACATGAAGTGTTACCCGGTATGAAGAAAACACGTAATGTCTATTCGAACTTTAATCTTCGATCACTTGTTATATTATAACAACACAGACGTGCGCGCGCGGTGAGCTCTCGCAGCAAACTGAGTTCCGGTTGCCGAGCGCAGCTGTCTTACAGGCGACTGTAATGATGGGTGTGCGGTAAGTCAACCGCTCAGCAGTTGCACATGCTCCGTCACAATAGGCGGCCGATGCCGTCATATACAATTTATGGGTATATTGTCAAGGACCAAAGTATAGCTAAAATTGTGTGATAAAACTCATTTTAGGAGTCCTTTTTGAATTTGCATCTCTATATTATACATTCTTCTCAATATATATATTCTTTGTTACAATAGATGTATTTCAAATGGTACCAATTTGTGCAAAATATCGAAGTAAAAAGTTGATACAATGTTGAAGCCAGTATGGCGGGCTGGCCGCTCTTAAGGTTAAAAGTCTAATCTCCATTGTCTTTGTCTTTACATACCTGCATAGGCCGCACACGAAGCCCCCAGGACAAGTAGGACGGCACAGCTGACACCCATCGCGGCCCAGTTCGCGTAAGCTGCAGGCGCTGTCACAGATAATTAGCATGTTGCTAAACGGAGACCCAACTTCCGCATAGCAATCATTCGATACATAAATAAATACAAGGGTATACCTATACATAAATATTTTTTTAGGTACAAGCTTTATTAACGTACTAAAAAGGAAAACTAATAAGGTATCCAACGCTAAGATAGCCCAGTGCTTAAGATAGCCCACTCTCTATAAAACGAACTTCCACTAACACAAAAATTATCAGATTCCATAGTAATCTCCGAATACACCCGTACCGTAACTTAGAACAATAACGCGCGAGACGCCATTTAGAAACCGCGCGTCAGTTAGGCTTGGACGTCCAAAAAATCGTGCCCGTTATAACAACACTTCGACAAACTTTTTACCATTTTGACTTTTAAAATTTCAAATTCAGTTGTTTTTTTGAGTGGACTTTAAAGAACAATCTTTCTAGCATCGAGTTTCATGTAAGTAAGTTTAATTTATCTTATCATTGTATATTTTTGTTGTCTTTACCTACATCTGTGTAATATCCCTATGATAGCCCACTCCATAATGACTTATGATGGCCCGGGCCATCTCAGTCAGTAATTATTTTTGATGTTGATTGAAGAGCCCACTGTTTTATTTTAATTGTTGTTGTTGTTTATAGATCTCATAGTTACATAGTTAAATGCTTGATAAAGACAGTTCAAAGTATTAAAAAAAATGCTGATATATTTTTATAGGTAAGTTCACAATAAAAAATATCATATTCCTATAAATGCCCACCTAAAATTACATTTCAAAATAAATGATCCGAATTCAGCTTTGATTTCGTTTAATTATAAGAACTAGTTATAAAACTATACACCACGGAAAACTGTTTAGTTTTAATTAAACAATTTTTGTTTTTTAACCTTTTTTATTTTTGATAAATTTAAGATGGCCCAGCTCTTTATAAATTGTTAATAAAGAAGACAAGGTCTTCTAACTTAAATTTGGTTGCTAATGTTATGATTTATTTAAAAATATGAAAAAGTAGTAAATTTAACGTAAATATTGAGATTTTTATTGCGGGCCATAATGGGTCGCTATGTTTCTAAAATGGCCCACAGTCCATGTTTAATAAAATTTTATTAGTAGCTACGTATTTTACATATAAGAAACAAAGGAACACACTATTGCTTTGACATATATACAAGCTACATCGTGGATGTTATTAAATTAATTAATAACTTATTTTCGACATTTTATACAATTATGTAAAAATACGGGCCATCTTAGCGCAGGAGACCTTATAGGTCCGCGGCGCCCCTTGTGAGATTTACAACTGCTACTAGCAAAGAGGTTGGATAGGACAAAAAAAGCACAAAACGAGACGTGACGGTACTTCGTGGCTTACATTTCAAACAAGACTGTTTAGAAATGGTTATTAGATGGAATTAGGGAAACTTTTTTTTTTTTGTGTATTGTAGTAGAACCGGTTGGTTAGGAAAACATTCTTAGAATATTGTTTAATTAACACTTACTGCCAATTACAGGATATTACAGGCCTATCAAAATAACTACTAAATATAAAGTATATAATTAATAAAAAGTACTTAGTTAAAAAGAAGGTACGCGCGTAAATTCGAATTTAGGTAAAGGATGAAGGTGTGTGTGAAAATGTATAAATATATCTAAAGTAGGGTGACTACATGTGGGTGTGCGTGTGTATGTGTTAGTGAGGGTTTGTTTTGTTGTTGAAACAAACAAACAATTAATTCACATTTGTAATATTATTAACCGCGTTCCGAGGTTTCATCCGCCTGATGATGAACAGTATTCTATGTGTTATTCCACAACCGATGTAAAGTATCTACGTAGTATAACGTTCGTTCAGCCGTTTATGCGTGATTGAGCAAACAATCATCCATACATACAAACTTTCACATTTATAATACATATTAGTAGGATTCATAAAGTAAGAATGTCCTTAAGCGGTTCTATGTTTCGGATTGAGAACAACAGCACAGTAACTCGGCAGCTGTAGAACGACGGTAAATTTTTTTATTACAGATATAATAGGTACACTGAGAAAAAACAATGAGGTGCCGTCCTTAAATAAGGAACATCCACCCTTAAATAATGGCGAAACGGACTTTAAATTACTTAAGGACGTTTCACCATGTTCGATAATGTAAGACGCGGAATTGTTTATGTACAGGTATGTGCATGTCAAAGTAATGACGAAATATCTATGACGTCATTTTATTGACATGCTAAAACTCAATAGGGCAGTGCGATACGTACTGCATGGAATGGAACGAATCATGGGAACTCGGGTCGTAAAGGATGCAACAGAGGACATTTACGTAAGATAACCTATTATGGCAAGGTGTAATACAGTCGCTGTACTGTGTGATCCATGCAATGTAGTAGTTTGCAGGACGTACCACCCATAGACTAAAACTATACATTCCGCGCTATTGCATATAATGCTTATAGTTTTAGCATGGCTACAAACACATCACACATATTTTGGCCTAACTTGTAAATGTAATGAAATACGAAGGACGCAGTTCTTACTACTGTTAGAGCTTTACGTCAAGGAACTAATATTATCGCTAATTTCACAATTATTTTTTGTCCATACACACATAACTCGAGCGGAGTATGTTCACTGTCAACATTATATAGACAATAATACCTCATCACAAATGTCACCATGTTGTGTCCCAATTGTAGGCACTGATGCTACTTCAGTATCTATCAAGATCATAAAAAAACAAAGGCCACTACCACCCCTATTAAATCGAACAAATAATACAGTAATTGTATGTATGTCTATGGGGACGGTTTTTTTGCTTCTTCGAAATATAGGTACGAATTTCATACGATCGACACTGTGTTCTAATATCACTGATTATCTTTTAACAAACAAGTTACGCCTACACTTTCATACTGAACTCATAACGATAGAAACGAAAATATCACGAGCAGAACTCATAAGACAGGTACTGTTTAGTAACAACATTAAGCGAACCGTGTATGTACCCTCAATATATTTAATAATTAATTTCTTAAATCATTTTATTTCTAAGACGTGTACTTTTGTTTTTGACATTGTGGGTATACTTTTAGGACCGTTTGCGTGTTTTTATAGTGTTATTAGCAGAGTTAATCTAATAATGACTAAAGTTCGACTTTATTTGCAGCGTATACGAGTATTTGTTACTGTAGGTTTAAAGTTAACATCGCGCGAATTAATGACAGAGTATTATGTCGCACATGACAAGCCCTGTATACTGACAAGAGAGTCAACAGAGATACAGACTCTGTGGTGTTTTATTTTTGTTAACTTATGTATATCACAAAAAGTAGCCATTGTGCCATATACAAGTATTATAATATGCCTAATGTTTTTAAATATTAAATCGCTATGTTACTGCTATCGTACGATAAAGACAGTTACCTATTTTCACATTAACAAACCAGTATGGATAAAAAAGACCTAAATGATGAATTGGACGACATGTGTATTGTTCCAAGTATCCAAGTAGATTACCCTGAAATGTGCATACAGCACTTGGGAAACATTAACACCCAACTTTCCGTCGTCTCGCAAAATATTAGAAGTATTCGTAAGAATCTAGATCAATTACTATTATTTATTGAACGGCTCAAATTTACACCAGATATAATTATCTTATCCGAATGTTGGCTAGACCATTCCTTTACAAACCCTAATATAAACAACTATAACTGTTATTTCTCGAAACGTTACATAAATCAGAATGATGGTTTAGTGATATTTTCTAAAGTAGGTATTAAAATTAAAGTTTCTGAACCGTCCTTCCAAGATGCTAACTGCTTATTGCTAGACATCAACAAGACATCTTTCGTACTGATCTGTCTGTACAGATCACCATCTTTTCACAATACTATTAACTTTATGAACTCTCTTGAAAATCTGATGTCAAACTGTAAAGCGGATTGCTGTGCTATAGTAGGAGATATTAATATCGATATCAAAGAAGGGTCTACAGATCAACGTGCGGAGGAGTACCTTAACTTAACAGCCCAATACGGGTTCATACCCGGCTACACTCACCCTACAAGGGGACCAAATTGCCTTGACCACTATCTTCTGAAATCCCGTCTAAACAGTAGGGCTGTGGTCTGCTCAGCCGGAGTTACCGACCACGATACAATAGTGTTTACTATTGATAAGGCACTACAAAAAACTGAAACTCCTAACAAACAAAACATGAGAATAGATTATAAGGGGCTACTACATGATCTGGGGACTTACGACTGGAGTACATTTTATTGCCATACCGATGTTGATAAGGCTACAAATGACTTCACTAGTATGATGCAAAAACTTATTAGCAAGTATTTAGAAATAACTACTCGTACTAAACGTCCCCATCGCTATAAATGTATTCTGCCGTGGGTAACACCATCTTTACTTAAGTGTACACAACGACGTGATGCAATGCATGCTTCGGCTAAGAAAACTCCTAATGATGAAGCAAAGATGAATAACTACAAAGTATACCGTAATATATGTAATAATACTATACAAAATGTCAAAAACGCTTACGAAAGGGATGAACTCATTAAACATAGAGGTGATAGTAGAAAAACATGGCAAACTCTTAAAAGGCTATGCAACATTAATAAAACCAAAACACATTGTATGGATCTTTTGAAAAGACGTTCAAGTCAGAACGATTGTCTAAATGCAGTAAATATTTATTTTTCTTCTGTGGGATCAAACCTGGCTAACAGCATCCTGAATAAAATAAATAGCACTGAAAATAAACTTGCATCTGAACTTAAATCGCTTTCCAGTATACATAGTTCGTCAAAATCGTTTTTCTTTACACCTACAGATGAAAGAGAAATACTTAAGATAATCGGACGTCTTAAGCCTAGGTCGGCTCCTGGGCATGACAGGATAAGCAATGAAATACTAATTGAAGCAAAACACTTGTTGGCTGCTCCTATTGCATTTTTGTGTAATATGAGTTTGGTTAATGGAACTGTACCAAAAAGTTTTAAAATCGCGAATGTCACACCGATATTTAAAGACGGGGACCCTTCTGTAGCTTCAAATTATCGTCCCATTTCTCTGCTTAGTAGTTTGTCAAAAATCCTCGAAAAAATTGTCAATGCGCGTCTACTCAAATACCTAGAAGCATCAAAAATTTTATCAGACCAACAATTTGGGTTCAGATCCAACAAGTCCACAGAAGACGCAGTTATCAAGCTTACTGATCTTGTAGCTGGTAAGCTTGATGATGGCCTAAGATGTGCTGGAGTCATTCTCGACCTTGCCAAGGCCTTTGACACGGTCTCAAGGCCTATATTACTTAAAAAGCTGGAGCTTATGGGAGTGCGAGGAATCACTTTGCAGTGGTTTGCCTCATACCTCACAAATAGAACCCAAAGAGTTTGTGTGGATGGCGTTTGTAGTGAACTGGAGGAAGTAAGATATGGAGTGCCTCAGGGAAGCGTCTTAGGACCTTCATTATTCCTAGTTTACATAAATGACCTTTGTTCGCTTAAAATCCAACAAGGCCAGATCTTTACTTTTGCCGATGATACTGCAATAATCTTCTATGGTAGTAACTGGGACGATGTAAACAAAATCTGTCAACAAGGACTCGAACAGGTAGGATCATGGCTCCAAAGAAACCTCCTGACGTTAAATGTAACAAAGACCAATGTAATACCTTTTAGTATCACGACCAAAACGGCGCCTACATATCCAATAAAACTTAAATTACACGAATGCACTAACAACAACAGTCTACCATGCAATTGCGTAATTTTAAACCAAGTCCCCTCGCTTAAATATCTAGGGGTCGTCATCGATGAGCACTTATCGTGGAAAATTCACATTGATACGCTAATAGGTAGAGTGAGGAAACTTATTTTCATTTTTAAAAGGCTCAGAGCTATAGCTGATGATGAAGTACGTAGGCTAGTATACTCCTCTCTTTGTCAGTCTGTTTTGACATACTGTGTCGGAGCATGGGGTGGAGCTTTTAAAACTTACTTGCTCAAACTCGAACGTGCTCAGCGTGCTGTCCTCAAGGTTGCTTACAGAAAGCCTTTTCGTTACCCCACTAGTGACCTCTACAAAGAATGTGGTTTCTTAAGAGTAAGACAGTTGTATATAGTTCATGTAACACTAAGGTTTCATAAAACAGCACCTATCACTCGTATTATTTGTCACAGACACATAAGATGGAAAGTACCACTCAGGCACACCGAGTTCTATCGTCGAACTTACACATGGGTGGCACCTTATCTGTACACAAAAATTAATAAACTTCTTAACATACTACCGCTTACAAAAAGAAGATGTAAAATAAATTTGACACATTGGTTACTAACAATGAGTTATGAAGAAAACGAACAAATCCTACAAATAGACAAATAGCACATAACACATCTACTTTCTTCCCTCCTTCCCATTCAACCATAAACCATAACACACCGCCCCTCCTACACTCACATACATAAACTTACGGAGTACAATGCATAAAATGTATTACTAAACGGAATAGTAAATCTCTTAAATTGAATATTTAATAACTTTAAGTCACTCAATAGCATAAAGCGCATGTGTTAAATATGCAAAACATAAATGTATATTATTCTAAGGAATTACTACGAGTACTATGTGAATCTTCAAAGTGCACTACTATAGTTCCTTTTTAACACTGACATACTTCTCGGACAATCTATACGTTTCTGTTAGACACCCGCAGTTGTATACAATATAGTATATAGGAACCGTTCACTGTGACGATATAACACTTAAGTATACATGTTTGTAAGATACTGGTCGCCACGACACAGGGAATCCTAGTGTGGAGACCAGGGCCTTGATTGTTTGGCATTAAGTACAGTATTACCCATACTTCCTGTCTCTTATACCTATGTATTAGTTAATTATAGCTAGTTTGATATATATTTAGAGTAATATTTCTTGTATAGTTAGTTACTGGTTAAGTGAACTGTATTTAGTTGTGTTTTTTTTTTGGAAATAAACTTTATTATTATTATTATTATTATTATTATATACTAGGTACCACCGTTACTGTAATATAACTGCTCCATGTATTTCAGTATGTTTTTGGACGTGTCACCATTATGAGAATTTGACAGTACCATGCGATTAGGCGAGTGGCAGTACCTGGCGTCATTACTATAATGTATTAGTGTCACGTAACGTAATTCCTTGGGTTGCAGGATGTGCCACCATTACTATAATGTAACAGTACCATGTGCCATGTAATTCTGTAGATTCCAGAATGTGCCACTGTACTAAGTCCCATAAACCCGTACTTGTATCAGGTTGACAAAGAGTAAATTATTCAAAAATTCAAAACGCGCGCTTCAGTTTCTGTGCGACAAACGCTTGCGCGATTCAGCATTTTGTGCTCACAGTAGCGCGCCATCTATGATTAATTTTAAGTACTACATATTGTTTCTGCATTTCACCATTACTATAAAGTAACAGTGTACGTAGTACGTATATCTAGGTTAACATGAATTATAAATTATATTGTATTATAATTAAACAAAAAAGCAAACAAATATCTCAGCCAATCAGAATGAATTCACGCATACAGGTGTCACATTTTTATGGATCCGTAGCCAAAGGGTAAAAACAGGACCTTATTACTCTTACTTACCCTCTTACTTCGCTGTCCGTCTGTCTGTTTGTCTGTCTGCCTGTCCATCTGTTACCTAGCTGTATTTCATGAACCGTGATAGTTAGACAGTTTTTTTTTTACCCATCGATGCAGTAATGTCTATATTGTGGGTACATTCAAACTGGAAGCAAGTAATGTAAACAATGCACTGCAAATAAACGCCAAAGCAGTTTATTTTATCCAGCAATAATGTCATATATACTTTTATTTCTACAATTCAACAGTAAAACAGTCAGTTAACACTAAACGTAATGAGTATGCGTGCTTTGCACACTATTTCGCTTTACCGGTCTAATTCAAGAAAATGCTGTAACGTCTAGCAACAACGTTTAGTGACAGCTACTACTCACTGTATTATAAAAGTAAGGCAGTTAGTTTTCCCCAACCCCAGAATGCCGTGTCGTCTATTTGTAACGCAAAGCACTCTAACGGTAAAGCAGTACTGGTTTACACCAGTTAAAATGCAGTCACAACGAGAGCCGATCCTATGTAGCACCCGTATGTTAGATGTGACCATCGTATTTTCTGCAGAATTCTGACTATGAATAATACTAGTTGTTACATCCAGTTTTTCAGGACTAGTGATATGACGTCATTATTTATGTCTGTACGTTACCCTGCAGTAACACCCAGAACAATAATGTCAGCTATGCGAAACATCCATACTCACGGTGTGCCACCTTGTTATTGTATGTGGCATACAGTGTAATGGTAATACGGTTTTATCATTACGCATAATGATGTTTCCTACCGTCATGATTTCAGACCTACGAGTTTTCATACGTATTAAAGTTGTAACATACAGATTTAAGTCGGTAACGTACGTTGTCTGGCAATTACAGTTTTCCATTTCGACTGCATTAAAAATTTTTCTCAGTCATTGTTGATTTTGTTCAATTTAGTGTTCTATCAAATTAACCCAGGACTAACATTAGGTTAATTGTATCCCAATTCAACGGCCCCTTGCGATAGGGATAGCCCGAACTAGTGTGAAACAATAAAATAAACTAAAAGTTTAATAACTAGACCATGGAAAAAAATTAACTTCTTTTTGGGCTTCAGCAAAGTTGGGTAGTACCCAATGATTATCGCGTCATCAGGGCAAATCTAATGACGTATCATTTATCAAAATCAGTTGAGCCGTTGAGTAGTTAAGGACATAGGAACGGACATACTGCTACATAATGCTGAAAAGTAAATATCATTGTACGGCGATACTGATAAACTCTAGCGTAACTGACCACTACCCTACTCTTCTTAGTATAAAAAACAAAACAGATACATCACTATCACACAATAAAATCGCAACAAAAGTGGATATAATAAAAATAGTACAGCAAATAAAAGCTCATGATTTTTCCGGAGTTTTACAGTCTTTAGATGCCAACATAGCAGCCAGTCTTCTGATGAGTAAATTGATGGACATCGTAAAATTAAATACTCTTACTTTTAAAATACCACATAGCCATCGAATTATAAAGCCCTGGATAACACGTGGAATTTTGCGTTGTATACGCACCCGGGATAAAATGCATATGTGTCTAAAAGAAACACCAAATAATAAAATATTAAAATTGACATATTCTAGATATAGGAACTTTTGTACAAAGTTACTTAAAAAACTTAAGGTAGATTTCCAAAAAAGAGAGCTAGAAAATAATAAAAATAGTATAAAAAAGACTTGGCAAACCATCAAGAAAATAACATGCACAGAAAAATATAAGAGTACTAATGAAACTTTACTTAAAATAAAAAGAAGACCAGTAGATTCCCTTAACTATGTAAACACTTATTTTGCTAATGTAGGCAAAAATCTTGCCAGCAAAATAAAAAGCACTGGTCACAGTAAAATCATAAACCAGCAACCAGCACAGTTAAATTCAATCGGATTGTTGGAAACTGATGAGGCCGAAGTTCTCAGTCTTATTAGAGGTATGAAAAGTGATTGTGCAGGTGGTTTTGATGGTATTACTTCAAAAATGCTTAAACAAACAGCGCCAGCATTAGTACCAATAATAACTCACATTTGCAACTTAAGTTTGTCCTCAGGAATTTTTCCCACCATCTTAAAAACATCCATTATTATCCCTGTTTACAAGGCTGGTAACAGAGACAGTGTCGAAAACTATAGGCCTATTTCAATATTACCTTCTGTCTCTAAAATATTGGAAAAAATTATCAACATACGACTTATGTCATATATAGAAAAATTTAATATCCTTTCACCATATCAATTTGGGTTCAGATCTGGTAGATCAGCTGAGGATGCAGTATCTAAGCTTACTAATCTAATTATCACTGAGCTAGATAGACGGAACAAAGTGGTAGGTATATTTTTAGATCTAGCCAAGGCATTCGATACTGTCTCTGTTCCGATACTTTTGAATAGGCTTGAACATATTGGAGTAAGAGACAAAGCTTTAAATTTAATGGAGGATTATTTGAAAGACAGAACCCAGAGGACTAGAATTGGTGGGCAAGTAAGTAGTAAGGAAACAACGAATTATGGAGTTCCCCAAGGAAGCGTGTTGGGGCCGAGCCTATTTCTGTTATACGTTAACAATTTATGTAACCTACAGTTGGAGTATGGTAGTATTTTTTCATATGCTGATGACACTGCGCTTATTTTTGTTGGGAAAACATGGGAAGAAGTTCAGTCTAGAGCTGAAGACGGTATGAAGATTGTTACAAGATGGTTACGAGAAAATCTTCTTTCCCTTAATGTTGAAAAAACTAAATTTGTGACGTTTTTAAGCCCAAGATCTCCACTTCCTAACATTAATATAAAAGTGCATACTGAATGCAATGTAGGGAACTGCCAATGCCCAAAATTGCAAAGTGTTCCTAATATCAAGTACCTAGGGGTAACAATGAATAGGCGGATGACCTGGAAAACACATATTGAGTCCCTTAGCAGCAGAGTACGTAAATTAATATACGTTTTTAAAAATTTGAGAGACGTCGCGGATCGTAAATTAATAATTGATATATATAACGCTCTCTGTAAATCTATCCTTTCTTATTGTAACAGTTCATGGGGTGGTGCTCACAACTGCTATATGATTCTTTTGGAACGCGCACAGAGAGCTGTATTAAAAGTGGCAACTTCTCGTCCATATCTATTCCCTACATCTAACCTCTATAGAGACTGTGGAGTACTGACAGTCCGTCAATTATTTATTCAACAACTAATATTACTCCAACATAGGCAACCATATCAACCAACTAATAAAAGACGGAAAGACATAGTTTATAAAAAACCAAAATTCAAAAGTAAACTAGCACAACGGCATTTTCTTTTTCTTGGCCCTCACTGTTATAATAATGCGTGTAAAAATGTTAAAAATCTAGTACCACTTAACAGGATAAATTGCAAACAAACTGTTTTTGATTGGTTGAGAACACTTAACCATGATGAAACCGAACAATTGCTTAAAGTCCATTCGTAATACTTATTGATCAGTCTCTGTGTTACTCTCTAGATAAATCCACACTAACTCTTACATAAACACACTCACGCACACTACCTACAAACACACCCATACACACTTTCAACTCTACATTTGCACGTAAATAGATACTATATAACATGTAATACACTTTTACACACACTTACTAACAATAATATGTATTTAAAATTCTTTAATTATTGATATTTTTCATTATTCATTTTCAATTTTTCCCCTTACGTTGACAATATTCCAAGTTTGCATCTCACACAATACACTATTTCTCTTGTAACTGTATTGATAATAAGGCTATAATTATATCAAGGTACCCAGGAAGAGCTAACAGAATCTACAATACAAGAATTTTATTATTCTTAGTGTAGGTTCTGTGTCACATTAAAAGGTGTAAAATTACAAGCCATTCAAATTGAACTTAAAACAATAAGAATGTTTATATATAAGAGCCACTTGTAAATAATGGAATAAATGATTATTATTATTAAAAAAAAAAAAAAATACAGGACTAACACGTATCCTTCTTTTTGGGCTTAGCCGCAGTCGGGTGATAAAGTCATTGTTATGTTACTTACCATCTTCATTATTTCGTCGCGTTAACGTCACTGAGATCTCGTTTAGTTCATGTTTGTATCTGTTGAGATCACAAGATATAGTCGAGATCCTCTGGGTTGAGTTCATCTTGAACATTGCTGATATTACATTGTGGTGTGCGGGCGACAATTTAGTATTATTGTTGACACTGTTTGGCCCTTTATACATTTCGCGAGCTGAAAAGCGATTGAGACTATATTTTATAAACACTTAAAACTCTTGAAAGTAAGATGATCTAAAAACGTTGCAGTATAGTTATACGATTAGTGGTAACAATGCGCTAGTGCAGAACACTTACCTACATGATGGTTACAACTTTAAAGAATCAACTGCAAAAATTTCAAGTTTGTAGCCCAGCAGTTTATTCTCTGCGTAGATAAATCAGCCAGGCAGAACAAATAATATTACTTATATGTATAGATAAGGTAGCTATAGATAAAAGTCCAAATTTGTCCACCTTACCCTTTTTTATTACTTAAAATGTACTATCACCAGACTTCTGGGTATGTGCCTTTTTTGAATTTTCTTGATGTTTTATTATAAACGATTTAAATAAAGCATATCTCAGCATACGAACGGGAATATAGACTATACCTAACATATTTTTTTACAAGAAATAAAATAACACATAGAAAAATAAACTAGGTATCCATTACAATTCCGAGCAGAGTGGTCCTCGCAAGCAGCACCTGTTGACCCGTTGACGCATGTCGTGTCAGCCTTCCTCAACCATATTTGAGGGACGATGGCGACCCGACACTCGACGCCGCCGCTTGGCAACACCTCTTCGTGAGCATGACTGATCGTAATGCCAATGTCCACCCGTTACACTGTAGGTAACTACAAATATTACAGACCATCTATCTATTGAGACGCTTACAAAGCTACCTTTTGTGTATTGCTCAAAGACTTCAATAAAAGATTACAATTCGTAAGTATTAGACATTATCAGTACAAGCGTGTATTGGGCCGGGTGCGCGAGTGCTGTATGAAGAAGTGAAGTGGAAAGTCACGAAACCATTCAAGGTACTCACCAGTACCGCGTAAGTTAAACCGTCAGTAAAATTAAAATTAAAAAAGGTAAGTACTCACGGTCGTAATCCCACTTAGCAAAATAGTGTTCCGAGTAACATTTTAAATTTATTTCTTCTTCATCATCGTACTCGTATATTATCTTTACACAATAAGGATGTATCATATATTTTACTAAAATGTTAGCCATTCGCAGCCCTGTTAGATAAAATGCTGTAAAAGAACTAAGTATTAAGCTGTATAAATTATATTTGCACCACAGCAATTATCAATATAATTTCATGTATTAGACAATCCATTCTGACCATGCATCGATTTTATGTATCGTATCTTGTCTAAAGCATGGATCTAGGCGCGATAGAAATATCACGGGCCGTCATTTATCGACAATTACTGTCAATCTTTATCTTGTCTATAATCCATGCTGATCACTGCTGATGTATTTAAACTTTGCAAAGTGTAATTTTATTATTATACAGAGCAAAAACCGCGCAAGGGATTAAGTCACTATTATGTTTGAGTCAAGTTCTAGTAAAACGGTGGATGCCTTACTAAATCTCTCTAAGGCGATTAAAGAAAAAAATATCGTTTAATGACTTTGTACATTTTGCCGACACTTGTGCACCGTTACGTAAACTAAACAGTTAATAATCCACCGCTATTACACGTCAAAACTCGAACAAATAATTCTAGGAAAATTAAACTACACCAATGACAGCCATTTATGCTTTTTCCTGCCTTTTTATTCGTTATTATTAATGACAAATCGATGGATGCTCCTGAAAACTCACCTGTATCGACTATATTTGGAACCAGTGATAGTAAGATGGTGACGTTTTTTCTCAATTTAGGATCATAGGGCGTTTTTAGTTCAACGGTACACTCCAGGGTTATATTCTTATTATCATTATACAAAGTAAAATTATAAGAACCCTGCTTGTGGTTCAAATCTGAAAATAAGCAGGCAGTTAAATAATACATTTATTACGTCAAATAGTATCAGTCATATTATAGAACACTATAATCTTAACTTCAGAGTTGAACATGACAATAATTCTCTGCCACATAAATTGAATCAGTGCTTAACTTAACTAATATTTTTTGAAGATAGATCACCCTTTATGATCAAAAAGAGACTAATGGGAGATTCTTCAATACAAGTAAATGAGCATAAACGCTCTTAATGATCGTAAATCTGGTATGCAAGCGTTGTCTGTTTGTCTTAGGTCTGACTATCCTACTCGTACTTTGCACACGCTGTACAAAACATTTGCTGTATATATTTCTACAGTAGAAACAAGTTTTTCAACATTGCGGCGTACATAGACATGGGCAAGGTTGACAATGAAAGAGAATCGAACTAATGAACACTGAACAATGCATTTTTAAATGTATTTTTTTATTTTAATATCACTGATTGTCTTCATGCATATCACATCACACACAACTCAGATTTAGGACTCAGTACATCCCCTGACCATAAAACACATAACAAACACACGTACACAACTTTAGATAGTCTTATGAAACGTCACATCTTCCGTATAACCTACAACAAGCTTGCTCTCATTATCATAAAAACATTTAATATGACGTCAAATACTTTAACTCGTCGCTATGTTGTATCGTTTCTCTTGTTCTCTTTCAAACGCAATTACGGATAATTTATCAACAATTACTGATGAAATAGACAAATGTGTTCATGGGATTCGCACATTTGCTCTCCTGAAAATGTCGATAGTTTTATCAGTCACTCTATCGATAATTTAAAAATTCTGCACCTGAATATACACAGTATTCATATAAATTTGATGGTCTGATTGTTCTATTACATCGGATCCCCAGGACATTGACGTAATCATACTCTCTGAATGTTGGCTAAAAAGTGCTCCCTTCGTTCCACCATTATCTGGATTTTACTCTTACAAATCATCACATACAAACCAAAATGACGGTTTAGTTCTGTATGTAAGAGTTGGATTAGAATACTAAATCGAATCACCCAAGTTTCAGGAAGCAAATTGTATAGAGCTCAAGTTCTCAAACAAATATTTGTATATTGTGTTTAAAAACCTTAGAGATGTAACCGATTTAATTGCCTCAGAACATAAGAGGTATTCAAATTATCAACGGGATAGTTATCATGTACATTTTCTATGAGTTTCCGATATTTCGGCACTGTTGCAAGCGCCATGATCACGGATGAACTGAGGAATTGCGGGTGGGTGAATGTTGACGAACAGACGAATCGGTCTACCCTCTTCCGTACTCGTTTGCTATGCGAGGCATCACTACTATTGTTCGCACTGTTAGTTTTTGTATTATCTCGACATACAACACTAACCGTATCAGCTCGAACTTTGGGACTATTACTGTTGTTGTTTTTACACAATCGTACCACTGGATTCCAGACATTCAACAGTTGAAAACCATCCTCACGATTGAAATTTTTAAACTTCGTGATTTCAATCGCTTCTCTGACGAGTCTTGGTATATAGTGGCGTTCTATAGAAAGTATCTGGGGGTTATACAACTCGATCCAGTGGTTCGTATCTGACTCCAGGAGATGTTGAGCGATGGCAGATTTTTGCGAGTCATTATTTTTAACTGCTCTGATATGTTCCTTTATGCGACAAGAAACAGTGCGTTTAGTTTGACCAATGTAGGATCTACTATTTCTACAAACAAAAACGTAAAAGTAGCCCAAGATATTGTTACGAGCTTGGGGTTTACGAAAAATGATCTGCACGATATCATCAAATTGACACTTTTATTAACAGTTTATCAGATCACAATGACTGATACACAATGATATATTGTGTATCAGTCATTAACAAGCAACTAAAACTAAACTGAATACGGTTCACGGACCCATTGATAACAGATCCAGAATGCTCGACATTAGCCAAGAAACAATAGCGGTCTCAAAACATTGATTTTGGTGTAAACAACTTTTTTGAGCAATAATTATTGACAAAGAACAATCTACCTTTTGCCTTTGGTATACGGTTTTATTGCTAGAGTTTTTCTTTAATTGTTAACAAGGCCAACTCAGACATTCTTAAAGGTAACAACAATTGTTAACAACGACGTTTGTCATAGGTCTAGAGAACGTTCCTTACGACGTAACACTATCTTTAGTTTTATTTTACGCCTTGAGTTTCTGCTGTATCCGCGACTGATCTGAAGATTTTCGAAACTATAGTAGTAGTACTGTAATGTTCTAGTCACCCTGAGACATTGGTTTTTGAGCCACTTTCGTCCAGTAATATAATAATAATAATAAAATAATAAAAATCTTTATTGACATATTTCTTAGGTAATAGGTACTTACAATAACAATAGACTTAGGTAATATGCTGTGTTTGCATATAGGTAATACATAAATCATATCTTTTGAATGAGATCGTTGGTGCCTGTGGTAGTATAAAACTGTGTTACAGACCACAACGCCCTCCGTTCTTGTACAGGTATAAACAATATTACAAAGTAAAAGGCCTAGCTTAAGTATGTTTGAATGGTCTGGTATAATGTAAGTAATTTTGTACTGATAGCGAGAAGAATTGTAAAAAAAGAATAAGTGAGAAATTAAGAATAATAATAATAATATTAAAAATGCATGCCTTGTTTTAGCTAAAATAAAGGATGAGTGTACGTGTATTTGCGCGCGCGCGCGCGCGCGTGTGTGTGTGTGCTACTACTATATCACTTGCTACAGTGCCTTTCAAATCACAAGTAATGCTAGGGCTCTATTGCTTAGCGGTAGAATATCTGGCACTGCGGTGGTACCAAGACGGTATCTTGCATGTAAGAACCATACCTCCTATTAAGTCGGGTGCCCTTGTCTCTTACGATTCCCATTCCAACGGCGGAGGGAATACCCTTACAGTGTGAACGTGTGAATGACAACAATACAATACTCACCCTGTAACTCCTTTGGCAAACGTTTTCCTTTGAACACACACTCCACACCGCCATACTTCTCCTCCTCCTTCACACTTACTATTTGTATTTGTTCACCTTCATAATATTTATAACAAAACGTATACACTTTACTTTCGCCTTTCTGCTCTAACTGAGGCGTCGAAGTCAAAAATAGCCCATTTACTATAAAACCCAATTGTACTGAAAAAATAAATTTATACTTAGTTTACGAGTACATGCATAATTAAGTACAAGTTACTACAAAAATGGCTAACGCTGGTAATAAGTTTTTGTAGTCGTGATGCAGTTCCTCACTTGCGACGGAATGCATGTTTTACAAGCAGAGGTTACCGTTTAACACCAGGTTGCCCTCGTGTTTATTCTGTAAATAAACCAGATTAACAATGTCGGCATTTATTAGAGTTGGAAATATACAGGTATAGCAGTCTACTCGTAGCGCAAGGAACATGCGTTTGCATGCTCCTTGAGCTAGACTGCTACTAATTCTTGCAGAAGTGTTTGTAATTAGGTTAGAATCTGCAGGGGACTGGATTCAAGATTTAACTACTACACTTGTGTCCTGGGTTACAAGGAGCTATAGTATAGCTGCTATACCAATCAAGACCGACCTTGCCTCAGAAGTCTTCTTTCTTACAAGAGCTCACCAAATTTTCAAACAGATACTTATCTCTAGACTTACAGCAGAGCACGTAACAAGTTCAGACACAGATTCTATTGGTCAGATTCTGTGGAGAGGAGAAAGAGAGACAGAGAGAGAAGGGGTAGGATTCAGGAGAAGGAATACCAAACAGTCTACTAACAGTTTCTCACGAAGCAACATCCAAGCCGATTTTTGCTCGGTGCAAGTTTCACTTCAGTTCAAGTATTTCACTTCACAATTACCAAAAGGGATTCCACATATCACATTATATTATCAATACACATGCACAGCTACATTGTTACTTTCCAATTTACAAATCAAAAATTACCAAAATACATTTTCCGACCAAGCAAACGAGCCGGCATGACAAGTTACAATGTGATGCCCTATCAAGATTACGGCACTTGTGTGCCAGTACAAAGAATAACGTTTGGTAGCAAACAATATGGTTATTGCAAAACGTTGACAATCTCTTCAGGGCACATCCAGTACTTCACAACACCGAAACAACATTAGGTCTACGAATTTTCTTAAGACCTAATTATTTCTAAAAAATAAAAACATTTAGTTTTTGTAGTACTTTCCTGAAACTTTTTACCTCTGCCTTATTAAAAGAAAAATGACTACGTCGTCTGCATGCAAACGCCTCCCGGCGTTGTTCACACATTCAAAGGTGGGCAATTAAGTAACCAGGTTATTTGGAGAGCTCATACGTGAGCATGCCACATACAACTGACCGTGGGAGAAACAATCCTGCCGCTAACCAATTCCAGCAAACAAAGTTTGTTCCTGTCACTTAAGTATGTATTTAAAAGTCATCGTGAAACAAACCTTAGTTGGGACCTGTGCATCTTAAATGCAAATGGGAGGTAATTTCAGATCAAATGTAAACGCGCCACGAAGACTCTTTCTTCTTCGGCCTCAATTAATATCTTGGCCTCAATAACATGAAATATCTATATACAAATTTTAATCCTCCATGTCACCCCCTAAGTCGTCCCTCACAAAAAAAAATATTTTATTTATTTTTAATTAACTATATTATTATAATTAAGTGACCGCTAGTGGCATTATTCAACTGAACACTTCCGTGCTTCGGAGGGCACGTTAAGCCAGCGGTCCCGATTGTTTGTCTTAGGACAACAGTCGTTAAGCTATGTCGAGGCCCTTCGGGCAGCCTGAAAACATGGGTTGGCCACTGACCTATCCACCAATCTGCACTGGGCCCGCGTGGTGGATGGCCCAACTTCTCTCTCCCAGAGGAATAGGCTCGAGTCCCAGCAGTCGGAACAAAATATGCTGATTATGATATATACTCAAATTTTCACAACATAAGTTATAAACAAAGAATTTTCTATACAAATCGGAAATATTAAGGAACTCCGTTTTTATTTTAAACAAACTACTCGATACCAATTTTCACAACTACAAGATTTTTACACCCTTAGGGGTTGAATTTTTAAACACCCTTTCTTAGTACACCTCTACCCACCAAGACAAAAAAACCCCCCAAGTTTCAAGGCTGTGCGTTGTCTGTCAGTCAGTCAATCAGTCAGTCACCAATCAGGACTTTAGTTCTTATATTTATCTACTGATATTGATTTATGATGATTGATTGATGCTTTAACATACACATTAAAAACAACCATCAATCTCAATCATAATCTGAAAAAAAAGTACACTTACCTACTATGATCTGACTGACCGGATGGCGCAGTTGGTAGCAACCCTACCTTATGAGCCACTGGTCCCGGGTTCGATCCTGTACTGGTCAAATGTCAACAGGTTAGGTAGTCATCAGGTTACCATCGTGCAGGCTCTGCCTAGTTTGGGACCTGAAGATCTTGTGTGGATATTGTCCCTTATTAACCTTCAAGCGGGCGCGCGGTTATTTGTAACGGTAGCGGTCGCGCGTAAACTTAAAGACCTTTAGGATATAACAGAGAGATTAAACTATAATTAATGAAAAATCATTTATTTCTTCGTAATTTAATATACTATTATTAAATTAAGACACAATTTGTGAAAAAAAAAGAACTTAAACCCTTCAATGACGTAAATAAAATTTTAAATAACAAAATACATAAATGATTCATAGACACATTTATTTAAAAATTAAAAATACATTAAATAAAAACAAACAATATCAGTGGGCTCCATGAGATCAAATAATAAAAATTACAATATTTATTTTCAACTTCGGGTTTAGTTTCCTTCATTATCATTATCTTCACCAAGATAGGTATCAGTAATCCTAATGCCTCCTTATTTTGAAGGGCATATTTTGCAGCTTCCTCTGCATGAGCTAGAACTGCTTGCATCATTACCAGCGTCTTCAACAGACATATTCAAATGCTCTCTGATTCACAGTTCTGATTGACAGTTTTCTTGGAAGATTTACCGTCATAGCTCTTCACATTACAGCTCTGATTCACTCTCTTCATCTTCACTTTGCATTTTGTCAAGGTTAGCACTTTCAGTTAACTGTGGACGAGACATTTTGTACAAAAAGTACTATTACATGCTGTTTCAATAATATTTTGTTGACATTCTGAAGAAAAGTATGGTGCGTTGAGCGTCGCGTGTAACCTTTTCGACGATAAGGCGCGCGGCGTGCTTTCGACGTATGCGCCGCGACTAAAACAAATGTGATCGGTACGATTACAAGGCACGAGGGGAGCGAGGTAAACTTTTTATTTCGTACAAATTGAAACAATGACAGGCTACTAGGAAGGGGAAACGCATACGACCAAAGATCATAAAGTTATAACCAAAAGTGTATTGAGTGCGGTCGATTCGACGTCGCGCGACTGCTTGAAGGTTAATATAATAAAGTTAACATTAAGACGCGTTATTAGTAATATCGAGTAGGTATTACTTTAGTTTGACTTCCCGCTAAATCTGCACTGTTGCAAGCGGCGCCATGATTACGCACGAGTAAACTGTCTTTATACTAACCCTTGCGAGGCGACGGTTGTAGTTTAAAATATAACCGTTTCGATAGTATCGAGCTGTTGTTGTGAATTAGTTTGTAACAGTCGATGTGTGTGTCATCAGCAGCAGCCGTCAACTTTATATACATCTCTACTTCGGTGTCCGTCGGGTCAGTTTCCAGCGTTTGCTTGGCTGAAATATAATATAAAATATGTGACGACAAGACAAAACGAAACCAACCAACTTAAATTTAACTTTACATTATAGAAGCAAACATATTACTCAGTACCTATGTACGTAGAGTAATAGTAAAACTATGTAACCAGATCCAAAAGCGCAATTCTACTATTTCACAACGCTCAACAATCTGTCCCACTGCAAATGCAGTTCGACTCCGGTTGTTGTTCGATCATTACCTAAAAAGCCATTCTAAGTACTATTTTTAAAGACACATTGGAACGTAACATCAACTTAAACGCTACTACCTATACTAGGTAGGGAGGCAATAATGTACAACCATAATAATGCACAGCCAAATAAAGTACAGCCAATAATGCACAGCCAATAATTCATGTACATGGATTTGAAATAAATATTCGGCTTTTCCTGGCCGCGTTTTATTGCCTGTACAAAATCAGTCCGTGTTGATAATGCACAGCCAATATTGTACAGCCAATAATTCATGTACATGCTTCCAATTATTGGATGCGAAATATCAGCCCATGACGACAATGCTCAGCCAATATTGCACGGCCAATAATTCGATCCCAACCATAGACAAATATAGAATCTCATCTTTATGCCTCGCTTGTGTTGGCGAGTTGGATTCACTCTCCTACTCAAAAACAACGAAAGTCACAGTAGGTGCGACGACGAGCGAAGCGAGGAGGAGCGTTAGGTTCAATGTTGACCAAACAAAGCCAGAATTATGATGAATAACACTGAACAGCGGACTGAAAATTGTTAATATCGCAAAATATATACATATATACACTGGACACTGGAACGTGCAAACGAGGCTTTGTCTGTGCCACGTCTATTTAGTCTGTGATGTACACGGATTATTGGCTGCGTATTATTGCCCGTGCAATATCAGCCCGTGTTGACGAAATGCAACCAAATAATGCACGGCCTGTATTGTACAGCCAATAATTTACAGCCATTCCAGGGAATATTGGATGCGTTTTAATGCCTGGACATTATTTGGTTGCGAATTATGGGCTGTATATTATAGGGACTCCACTAGGTATATAAGTACATATACATACATTTAAACGAATATAAGTTAGCGTCGCGTTCATGATCAGTCGACTTAACATAATATAAAGTTTTGGCCTATCTCTACAGGAACGTAACTGCAGTTGGATTGTTTTCAATAGCAGAATAAGAAAAAGGATAAAAGACGCTGTTCAATTACGGTAGTACCTGTACGGTACCGGTGTACGGTAGTATCTGGAATGAAAGGATGAAGTTCTGGTGAACTCAACTATGGCGAAGTTTTGCAGAAGATCAGATTCTTGGCTGTATTTTACTGCGCTAAGTATATATATGAAAATTTTAACAAACAACAGCTAATATTGCTGACAGGGATCCACTTGTGTCTTGTGGTCTATCTTTTGTCGTCAATAAAGTGCGTACTCAAAGTGTTAAACTGAATTGTATAACTATACTTTTTGCAATTTTAGAGGGTACAAATTACATAACTTTTGGACGGGATTCGAACCCACGTTTTCTGATTATCCATGATTCAGAATCAGACCGCTAGTCCACAACGCCCTCATGCGGAGTTCAAATTTATTTTTCTACTTGACTTTAACCGTCGTATGGCGATGGATTACATCTATTCCAAGTCTATTCATTAGCTTTACAAGCTTTGTCTGACTGTAAAAAGAATATTAACTTTAACTTTATAGACTAGTATTTCACCATTTAATAGTTTTTTTTATTACTAGCCTCCACAGACTCTACGGTCCGTGCCATTTTTTAGTTTTTTTTATGCAAATTTATCAAATCTAAATACAATTAAAAAAAGAGACAACAATATATATTTAATTAAAGGACATAGGATTTTTATGTTAAACTACTAAATTAAGGGCTATATCGTTTCTGAGTTTGCCAATTTATGTTTGCTTGTCTTTGCTTGTCAATCTAGTCTCAACCCATGTTGAAAATGGTGATAACTGTATTGCGATGTTTCTAGATCTGGCTAAGGCCTTTGATACCGTCTCAATTAGCCTGCTACTCCAAAAGATAGAGGCACTGGGTATACGGGGAGTAGCTTATGAGTGGTTCAGAAGCTATCTTTGTAATCGTAAACAATTTTTAAAAATTGGTTCACGCTGTAGTGGTCAACTTCCTTTTAACTTTGGGGTCCCCTAGGGCAGCATACTAGGGCCCATGCTATTTACCCTCTACATTAACGACATAGTATGTTGTCCACTTATAAATGGGGACATAATCACTTACGCTGATGATACAGCAATACTTTTTCATGACAAAGGGTGGGAACAAGTCTATAATCATGCTGAAGAGGGTCTCGCTAACATCGCAAGGTTACTAGATACAAATTTATTAACATTAAATGTAAAAAAAACTAAATATTTAGCTTTTTCCAAAACATGTGTCTCAAGTCCTCCAAATAGCTTTGCACTCAAAATACATTCGTGTTCGCAAGACGAAACTACTCAATCAAATGCTAGCAAATGCGCATGTAGCTTGATCGATCGTGTCAATAAAATAAAATATTTAGGCGTCCTCATAGACGAAAACCTCTCTTACAAAGACCATATTGCAGATCTGTCTGGTCGGATTCGAAAACTGATATTTATTATGAAAAAACTTCGTGACTGTTCGTCGTTAGAGGTGTTACGACAAGTATACTTAGCCTTATGCCAATCAATAATGCAATACTGCATTGGTGTCTGGGGAAGTGCCGGAAAAACATTTTTCATGATTTTAGAAAGAGCACAGCGAGCCCTTATCAAGGTTGCTCTGAAGAAACCCTTTAGATATCCTACCAACGTTCTTTATGATGATTTCAAAGTATTGCAAATGCGTCAACTGTTTATTTTAAATGCCACAGCAAAAGTTCATAAAACCATGCTTAACCGGCTTGACTATAACATTCTGTTATCCAGACGTGTCTACCGAGTCCCTCTCCCTACTGCCACATCTCTACTAACCCGTAGAAGCCCAGCGTATGCACAATCTAACACATACAACAAGGTTTGTAAAGTTTGTCCAATTAAAGACTGTACTGTATCCTCTTGTAGAAAGACAGTGCAGAACTGGCTTATGACCCTAACTTATGAAGAAACAGAGAATTTTATTTAAATCTTGCACGCGCACCTTACTTCACGCACACATACACCCAACACACACATCCACGCACATACACACATACCACATCAATAAACACTTGTAACAGTTGTCAATCTTACCATGATCGTTTGGCTATAGAAGTTCAAACATCAACATAACTTAAAATATTAAATCATCATCATCAGCCTGTAGCAGTCCACTGCTGGACATAGGCCTCTCCAATAATAATAAATTACTATTCGACTCTTTCAAATCACTTTTAGGCATCTATAGTGCTTGACGCTAAATGTAATAAAAATCGTACTCTGTCCCCAAGACACAGGCTAACGCCTAGTTTGGGTCTCAACGTTCACATGTGCTTACGTTAATTTAGCTAAGCTTACTATAAACACTGTTAATTGAAATGTAACTTATCTTTGGAAATAAACATTATTATTATTATAGTTTGCATCAGCATTCAGAGCAGACCGGTCTCCGCAGACAGCACCCGTTCACGAGTTGACGCATGTGGCAGCCATCGCCTTCCTCAACCATATTTGAGGGAAGATTGCGATACGCCACACGACGCCACTGCTTGCCGACACCTTTTCGTGAGGGTGTCTGCTCTTTATGCTCATACTTACTCTTTGTTAAATACAGCTTAACTTAAATAATTACTAATATTAGCTTATTCGCTTAGGTACCTGTATTGCACTGAAGCAGGGCCTCAATTACTACTCCGTTTCGATCCCTGATGGCCATTTTGAGGTTGTATTCAAATATGGTTTTGGTTTTTGCAACCATCGCTTTCCTCAGGAATCGCCCAATGGCATCATCATCATCGGCGTAATAAGTGATAATCGGTATACCGGGAAACTGGAATGACTGCGTGCGGGACGCTCTCGTGCAGCTTCATTTTGCTCTTTGTTTTTATGACTAGGACCGACTCTGGGTGTGAACCAGGAACAGGGTGTTTGAAAGGGATTTAGGGATATTCGTACATGTGTACCTCTCGAGGCACAAGGACCTCATACTGGGAACTGAAGAATATATACCGGAGTATATTTCCCTCAGTGCATACGCGACATCCATTGGGTTCCGGTGCGTACATAACAACTCCTGGCTGATGTTCGTTACGAGGTTCGGGCGATTATACCTTAACTCGAACAGGTTGGTTGGTTATTTGGTTGACATCTCCGATGAGGACAAGTTCGCTAGCTCCAGACATCCTGGAAGCCATTACTACAAGTTGTACATGGTTCATGAGAGCTTCGTCCTAGTAGACGAAAACCATTTCGGCGGCCGTAGCTTTCATTCTTTATAAAATCATTTACGAGGATGGAATATGTGTGTATATAGTCCATAGTGCGCACCTTCGTTTTCACCAGTTCTCCGATTCGGTGCGCTAGCTTCTCCCTCAGATCTTTTGCTGCCTCTGTTGTTGTTGTGACGATAACGTCCTTGTGCAAATCGAAACTTCTTTTCTTACCACCCAAGTCATCTTTCCGCATCCAGAAACTCCGTTGACCCATTGTATTTTCGGTACCTCCCAGTGCCTCCAAAATGTCTCGATCTCAGAGTCGTCCGAAATGGCCTTCGCTATTTGTAAGACTCTGTCATTCAGCATTATTTTAGTACAACGGGCGATAACCACAATGGCGTTATTTTGTGGTGTCGCGTATTTAAGCATGCCTGTGCGCTCCGTTTCTCCATCGTCGAGACACACAAAGCCACTTGTCGCGTTGTAAGCCGCCATATACTGACCAGACATTGTTCCCTTAATGGTCTGGGATGTGTCGTTGTCGTATATTGCGGCCTCAGCCTCCTCGAATCTCCCCTGCAAGAGGTGGGACTCAAGGAGGCTGCCCTCGTTTTCTCGCCTGAAGGACTGCAGGATGTTTTCGCAGTTTCTGAGATTTACTTCTCTTGTCGCTCTCGTTATAGCGAGAAACTCAAAAAAGGCATTCGCTACGTGCCTCAGTGGCTCCAGTGTCGTGATATATCATGACACGGCATGGGCGGACTGACCTGCCCCATGTCAGCTCTAGTCCGAGCTCGTTTTAACGGTGCTGAGCTTGGGAGCAACTTTTTGACAGACAATATGTTTTTAGGTTCAGATGGTTGTCGGAACAAGCTTTGTGCCACTGCTTTGAAAGACGCCAGGAACGCTGTGACTCGGCCCTTAATCTTCGTTCGGCTACGCTCTTGGTTCTTTTTGGCTTCTGATTTTTCCTGGAGATGTTCCGATCTGCTTTTGTTGGTCGAAGCGGGGGTAGGGTGCCCCAACAGTCGGTTCCATTGTTATGTAACGGTTTTCTCAGGTAACTGATGTTTTTGCCTCTGTCTTCGTACACAACTACCTACCTCATGATGTTCCGAGGCTCTTATGCAGCCTAGTTGGTCCGCGAATTCACCCATGGAGTGTTCAATCACCAAAGCATCTACGCTTAAAACTCGGGCGCATTCCGTATTTTCTGCTATTTTCGAAAGAAGTTAGCGCACTAGAGCGAAAGGCGTCTTGTCCGCCCAGTCGACCAGTGCGACCGTTTCAGTCGCACTAGTCGACAGGGTCGCCAGCTGGCATATCGTTGAATGCTCTTCGCTTCAAGGTGGTTTTGAAGTTACTGGTGAAGGTACTAGATGATATTCGCACTCGGCATTTGTCTCCAGCTAGGCAAAAACTTATCCCGAGTTTCTCCTTGCTGTTGTCAATAAAGAGAGCAACGCCTCGAATGCGATTTCCGGGCTCTCCTTGCTCTCCGTATGACAACAGCTGGGAGATTTCTGTGTTTTTGGGTTGCTGTTGGTGAGGTTGTTGGGATGCTGAGAGTTGGTTTGCAAAAGATGAGTTACTTGGTGGGGGGAAGGATTGAATTTTGGGCAATTGCCGTCCGGAAAATTCTCTCCACAAAGGACAGGAAACTCTATTTTCTGTATCTACTATGATGGTCGGCAGATCAGGTTCCAGTTATTTCCGCGCACAGTTGTTTCGAGATCACAATGGCCATTTGATGGTTAGTGACGATGCAGTCGTAGGTGGTATTACACTAGGCCTAAATAGTGACTGGCTCTCAAGAACAGATCTCTGTTATCTGGGCTGAGATAGCTTTGATTCTATACTTACATTTTGTAGTATAAACTAATTTTAAGTACGCTGCAGCAGTGTCTCGGCAGATGAAGGTCACTTGGTCACCGTCATAGTAATAGTAATATGCTCCAGCTCCCGTTCCGGTGTTGGCCGTGCCGTTCAGGGCCACTTCATCTCCGTTCACCATTAGATGCCAGGTGCTATCTGTCAGTAGAAAGGTAATATATTAGACCTATAGTATGTACTTCGGGTTTTCATGTCAGTTATAATTAGCTTCACATCGGTGGAGGAAATATTATTCTAATCCGTCTCCTCACAGAGAAATTTGCATGTAACTTGAATTGATGGCAAAATTTAAATATCCGTGTACACTATATGTATAACACGTAGATTGGTGGAGGCCCTATTGTCCATAATATTCCCAAGTACCTACCTATATATACGCGAGGTATTTAGTAAGGTAAGAATTCAAAGTAGGACGTACCCGTGTCATCCACTCGTATGTGGGGCGGTCGAGCTTTCCTCCATAAATATATATGAGCTGGGAAAGTATCACTTGGGATTTGACAACACAAATGGTATGGGCTGATTATGCAACCTTGCCCTGAACAGTAGGCACATATAAACACCAGAGTAATTACGTTATGTTTTCGGATCAGGTTGAGGAGGTTGAGACCGCGGAAGAAGTTTGTAGTCTCATCGTGGTTACATAGTCGCAAACAGACAGTACTAGGTGTGGAGTAGGAAAATAAGGAATCCGCGGGAGAAGGACAAAATATATCCCGACGACAAGGATATTGCACAATTACAGATAGCTCAAGTTTGGCCTGAATAGTACCCATTACTTAACCCTGCGAACGGACATGTGGTGCTTGACTCACCAAAGGTCATGCGGTAATTTCATATTTGTAAATTGCACGCAAATACACATACACACCCCCTCTCACACACACTGACATACATACATACACACACCCTTACATTATATAACCTTACAGAAGTGACTTAACGCCAAACACAGCTTGTTTTTACCCTGTTTTTAACGAGTCTGTATACCCATACGATAATTTATTCAACTTAGACCTAATGAAGAGCGAATCTTCTATCAACCGGCTCATTAACCTGCAGTAAGCTGTGTGAATGTGTATGTCTAAGATTTCTTACAAATATCTATTTGTTAGATCATACGCGTAAAGTACCTGCGGTGGAAGGGGACTCTGCAAGCTGTTGGTTATATTCAGGCTTCCAAATCAGCTCGACTTCGGTTATCTCTTCGTGATTAAGTCCAGCGGCCGCCGGCAGTATGCACTTGATACGAGTGTTAGTTCGATCAAATCTGAGCTTAAATCCAGCAGATAACGTACACTCGTGTCTGTGTTCAGCTACCAGGGCCTTTTCATTCAGTTTCTCTACTGTATACGCTGAAATCAATATTATGCGCTGATTGTATAGTATAGATGAACTAAGACAATTTTTTTGGTAATCTAAGACCAAAACAACTTTTTGTTCCTCGTCGGTACTCTAACGAAATAGATACTAAACGTTTTCAATACGCGTAATGACTTGTCTTGGTAACGATTTTACCGAATAATTTGCTGCCTGCCAAAAAATCGTCGCCAACTTATTCACAAACCTTACAAAACATCTTAAAGTTTGCGATGAAAATCGATAGCTTAGACAGTTGGATCATTAGCGTAACGACATCGTAATGTCATGTAATGTCATGTAATGTTTTTTCAATTGTATGAGTATATATATCGAAAAATATTAAGAAAACGTTCAAAAATTAATAAACAAAATCAATGCATTTTCGCATTACATCATCCAATCTAACAAGCTATTTTCAACCTTACGTAAAGCATCGTAAATTATTTTAAAATTGGGGTTGGACCGCGTCTTAAAGGAAAAAAAAGTCTCTCTTGTATAGGTACTACGTTTTGTGAGCACCTGAGCTGCCAGTCTTTTGTTTGAATTGATTGGCCTGAAGCCGTAGCACAAACAATTTGCGGAAAAGTATTCGTCTCGTAAGCGTCAACGAGTCACGTTTCGTACAAACTATGAGTTATTTGTGTTACATTTGACCTAGATAAATAACGATATTGCTCGTTATCTCTACTACAGAGAGTTGCATTTGCAATCAAGTTAAATATTATTTGTGTAGAGATTTAGAGACGGCTGCCCCTGGTATGAACATGCACTGCCTCGGGGGTGACGGAAAGGAAGTGCACAGGATACGGAGCATATTAAAAAAAAGGTATGTATCGAATTAATGCATCATGGTTTATACTCACAATCGTATTCCCATTGAAGCCCAGAAGTATTCGAGTAACATGTTAAATTGAAATAACCTTGATTATTATATTCATAACGTATTACATTCGAAGTCTTACTGCGATACATAGCTGAAACATTGGACATCGACAGTCCTTCGATTATAGGACCTGAAAAATACAATTTCAAAATTATAAACAATGATTTCATAAGTTTTTAAACGATCATGGACATACAAATGTGTAATATTCACATTATTTACGGGATAGTTACCTACCATGAATATTTTGTTTGAGTTTATACCTAACCTAGCTGACTAGATAAAGCTGTCTAACGTGCCATTAGTTAACAACTCGAACAACGCGACTCTAATCTCAATTTCGTTAACCTATAACCTACCTACCCTACTCTACCTACCTACCTAAATTCTCTGACTGTTTTTAATATCAGGGCAGACTTCCAAGACGTCTTCCTCCATAGCGTCCAAATCAGTTCCATGGTTTTCTTCTGTGACCTCATCATGAAACTCTTCGTCGCTAGAGTTGAATACAATATCATAATCATAATCTTTGTCATTCTCCTCGAGTAGCAAATAAGTGACAATCAGAAACATAATTAATACTTACATAAAAATGTCACGCCATATGCCTGGTGGTCAGTGAGACCCGAGCGATCTTTACACACATTTTTATTATGTAGTTTGTTCGAAAGAAACTTTTTTCTTGTTGTTCATTGAAATGCCCCAATCGCTTCTATCATTTAATCCACTTAATTTATTAGTTGGTTTTACATATCTTTATTGTAACTAAATACTACACTTATGATTTTAGGATGATTTTAATGTGAATATGAAAGTTTTACCCCTAGACACGACAAGTTTCTGTTTCTAATGTATATGTAGGTTAGTTATTATGTTAAGTTTTTATTTATATTTCTTATAAAGATTTATATAGGTCTCTTGTAGATATTTATTCGTGAATGTGCGGAATTCCCATTTAAGGTCGGTTCCGACACACCAATTGACAACTTGTAGTCTTTTCTAATTTAATCATTTGTTGTATATACAAAGTAGCTTTCCTTTATTAGAAGTCATAAGTAGTTTTCCTTAATTCATACAACTTAATATCTGATCGCATGCATAGATAATTGACATCCAATAATATATAAGTCAAACCTTTCCCATTACTGACACTATCTCACATTTTTCTCAATATCTAGAATACGCCATTATCCAAATATTATGGATATAATCTTGTAGATTTGATACTTTTATTTAGATACTAGCTGCGCTCCGCGGTTTCCCCCACGTGGTAATGGGAGATGATGAGAATGAATCGAATATAGCGTATGTTACTCGGGTATAATCTAGCTCTAAACTCGTGTAATAATTGTTTGAATCGGTTAAGTCGTTTTACGGGTATTCATTACAAACAAACAAGCAATCATATATCTTTTCTCTTTATTATTATAGTAGAGTAGATAAGGCTTAATACTAAGGTAAGAATAATGTGGCCTGGATTGTACCGGCCGGCGTTACTGTAGGGTAGTTGATACAGTCAAAAATAAATTACAATGTAATGTTAACATAAGTAATAGTGGTTGGAGTAAATAGCTCAAATAATTCAACATTTTATTTATTATGCATGGGATTAACTTTATTTATTATGTCACTCGTGTGTGATTTTTTATTTATTACTTCATTAGTCGGACGACCCAGACACAATAGAAATTTCATTGTTATATGGACAGTCGACTGGTGAGGGGTTATTTGTCTATCCACATATTTATTAATTCAGTAATTTTATTCAGTTTACGAAATACCTTTTACTAAAAAAAGAAACAAATTACGTAGGTTTATAAAAATATCCTATACTTTCATATTAGACAGGAGAGTGACCTGTTGACACAGACTTATGCCTGTGATTTGCTTACTTGAATAAAAATCTCACTTGTCGCAACTATAAGGATTAACATACTTAAGTTCAGGAATGACAAATGTACAAACGTATGAATCCATTTATAAAGAAAACAAAAAAAATACCAGTAACTGGAACCGACTTCAATACCAAAAAGTGTACTGTAAGTGTAATAACTTGTTGAAGTCGGTATCATGTTAGTTTAAATGCAGGCACCTATTATCACAATATTATGCGCCATCGACAAGTTATTTTATACTTTTTGATATTGAAGTCCGTTTAATTTTTGTGTAAAAAAACTTTTTTTTTCATTTAAGCGACCCTTGCTACTTACGGGAACGATTTTCATTCACCGTCAATAATGATATCATCAATATGTTTATATTTTATTATATTTTTCAGATTTTTGAGTGTAACTCAAAAACTGCTTGGCCTCATTTGATGAAATTTAAATGGGACCACTTCTCTATGAAACAATTTAAATTTGAAATTTTAATTTTGAGAATCCGTCCACAAACGGGGGAGAAATGGGCTAACATAAACATAAAAAATACATACACACGAACATATAACCACCTTTTTTTACGAAGTCGTTTAAAGAAATACTTACTGGAGCCGATAGTTTTCCGGACCATATTTAAGAAAAGACGTAATTTTCCTGATAACGACAAGCAATACAGCATCATGTTTTTCTTTAAATTAGTTGTAACCGTTAAGATTTTAAAGTCGTTTATCGCTTCAAAGTCTGTTTTATCTGAAAACAAAATATAGTCTATTAGGAGATCAATAAGGTTAGAAGAACATAGGTACGTATGGTCAAGAAGAACCAAGAAAGCATGTCCTAATTTTGCCTTGACATTCCCTCTGTAATGTACGAGAATAAATTGGATATACTATTGGGGTCAATTTGGTGCAATAATAAGAGCTCTCAGATTGTTTTTTGAATGCTTAATTTCAACTGTCTTCATCTCGCTGTTGTCAGTCTAGAGCCTCAATACTAAAGAGTTCAGTCACCAACCGCAATTAACTGATTGCCCAAAGTAAATAAATGTCTAAAAACACAATTTCAGTGGTATGTTGTGGTGGATAATAGACTGAGGAAGAATAGTGAGAAGGAATGAAAAGAACGGACTAATATACGCCTTCCGGTCCTACTGTTGCACCTGTAACCTGCACGCGCAGGATCCCGGCGGCGAGCAGCTGGTCTCCGTGGATCTCCCTGCTAGACAACAGACGAGGCTCTGGCGACCAAGCAATGGCAGTATAACTGAACAGCCCACCGGGTAACCCTTGAAGGAGGCTTCGCAGCCTTGGGATTTAAATCCTTACTAAAATGTCTGGTGCAGGAAGTGCTGGGGAAAGAAAAGATGATTGGCCAACCGCCTCCAATACGAAGACTGACGCTGCTTGGTTTGAACTTCTTTTGTATTCTGTAAGGCGGTGGTGGATGGGGTAGGATTGTGATTTGTGATTGATTGATTGATAGGGTTGGTAAGTGATCAGAAAAACCGTTATAACCGGTATAGTTCCTGATCCTGATCACTTATGCTGAAGCAGCATGAACCGGTGTGACACAAGAAAGAGCTGAGCAGTGTGCGTTCGTATGTTCGTAGTTTAGAATTTGTAACATATTTTTTTATTTGGATCCAAGGCAGTTATTTTCCATATGGTTATTCTGAGTGATCATTGTGATAGTTTATCTATGAGTTTACCTATGAGGTTTAACAAAGTACTCATTGTTTGTTAAGATAAGATGGATCTTATCAGCTAGTCTAATACGCATCAGTTCTATTAATTTTGATGTTTGTCTTAGCATTCAGTGTTGATATAATATATATAAATAATAAATAATATATATATAAATAAAATGTTTTGGTGTCGGTACAACATTCTTTATAATTATTGTGTTTGAATCGATCTAGTTCTGCCGACTAGCGATCCGTTATTTTTCTAGTCAGTATTTTTATTTACATTTAATAATCCTTATAGTTTGCAGGATGGAAGAGTGCACAATATGCTCGGTTACTGCAATCTCCTCGTCACTCCCGCGCATAGGCTGCGCAAATCGGAGAGGTCCGTATATGTCATGGTACATGTCTGTTTACATCCGTCTTCCGGATGCTATAAAAAAGGATGCAACTTCCACCATGGTCTTTAAATTAAGACTGAGAAAATTGCTTTTAGAACACGCGTTCTACTCTGTAGGAGAATTTTACAATTTACCAATTATATAATTATAGTTATATTTTTTTTACCTATGTATCGTTGACCTATGTAATATTGTTATATAATTGTATTTTATTTTAATCTAATGTATTTTCATAATTAATTTAGTATTAATTTCTATAATATGACATGTTTCAATTACTTAATACCTAATTAATAATTAATACTTAATGAATTATGATAAATTACTCGTATAATTAATGATGTAGGTACGATTTGTATCGATTGTTATTATTATATTGACTATAACTTGGCGTTATCAATAAATGATTGATTGATTGAAAAAGAACGTCACCGACATAGCCCAGAAGATTAGCCAGTTAAAGTTGCAGTGGGCAGGGCACATAGCACGCAGAACAGATAGCCAATGGGGCCGGAAGGTTCTGGAGTGGAGACCACGGACCGGCAAGCGCAACATAAGTCATCCACCGACACAGTGGACAGACGACCTGATAAAGATCGCAGGACGACGTTGGTTGCAGGCCGCTTTCAACTGGTCCTTTTGAAAAATTATGGGGGAGGCATATTTTCAGCAGTGGACGCCCTACGGCTGAGATCATGATGATGATGACTGTGGCGTAGAAAACTCACAGTTTGTTACTATCTACGTCAACGATACGATTACACTCTAGCAAATAGTCGTGCTCGGCCCACTGATGTGTCACAAAGAATCCAACACTTTTTACTCTTACAATGTTCTGTACCGTTTTGCTTTTCCATGTTGCACACGTTAATCTTATACATTCGTTCTTCATCGTCCCTGTCGGAGATATTAAAACTTGACGAGAAGAAGTACTCTTCATTGTGACACGGGTCGTCATGTACTGGAACTTTATCATCTGGAAAATCAAAACGAACTAAAGTCAAATTGGTCCACAATACCCTCATTAACAACATAGTTATAATAAATAACGTTTCAAACATGGTCGTATACCTAATGTAAATAATCAATACCTAATAAGATTCTCTCGTATTAGGTATAAAATTATTTATTAAACTATTTATACATCTAATAATAATAATAACATTCTAATCTATAAGCCCCATGGTGGGGGAAAAGTGGCCAAAACGCTGGCGGCATTGCCACGCTGGATGGCAATGCTAAGTTTTTGCCCAAAATAGGCGCCAGCATTTCGGTCACCCGACGCCTCAAACAAACGTTTCGCCAGATCCCTAAACAAGTTGAGAGCGGACGGCCCCCATGGGCCTAAAGTTTCGACCCCAAACGGCATAAACATGTACATTCTGTCTAAATACACATATTTATGACGTTTGAGGTCTTCCGCTTTAGACGCGGCAGCGCCAGCCCGATCAATCGTCCCAGGGAGATGAGACGGCGCCAGTGTGTCCACACATGTAGCATCCCAAACCAGGGGCTGTCCCATCTTCCACGGGACGATAGTCATCCCATCTGGTCTCTTGCCGTCATCCCGCATCAATCCGTTCGGTTCCAAAACTGACGGGACTCCAGCACTGACAAATGCCCGACGGATGATATCATTCAAGCTGGCGTGCCGCGGTATACGCCCCGCGCTCTTTACGCATGAGAGTGCGTGGTGGCCGAACCGATCCACCATTTCACCGCAGACACAACGGTGAGGGACCTGGCAAGGGGCACCTACTCGTAGGGATACGGCTATTCGGAAAGTATTGTTGTCCAAAAGATTTCCAACATTTTTAGACATTGATTATTTATATAGAAAATATTCGCTGAAGGTCATCCAAATATATGTACCGACAAAGTCGCACCTGGATGATGAGGTGGAGGATATGTATGGATATGTAACATTAGTCGGGCCATAAGGTTATGGGATGAGGGACTTCAACGTGAAGTTGAGTTGGGCGATAATGAGTCGAAGGTTAGAGAATTTGGCAGAGGTTGGTCGATTTTCAGAAGAAAGAGCGACTCTTTATGATATACTGTACAAAAGCAACCTCACAGGAAATGTACCTGGCTAAGTCCAGACGGTTCCACGAGAAATGATATGGATTTCATTATCACCACCAAGAGACAAATATTCACTGACGTCCCCGTGATCCACAGGGTGGAAACCGGTAGTGTTCACCAAATGGCTTACCAATCGCTTAAGAGCCATGTTGAATATTCATGTCAAACATGACAGGTCTTATCTGATGAAGTCTACACTCTACTCGTGCCCATATTCAAGATTCAACTTGAGCTGTCCAATCGCTTCGATTGCCATGAGAACATTATTGCTTCAGTGGACGAGAACAACAGGTTATTAGAAACAGCCCATACAGTGGGTTCTAAGTTCTTTAAACCACACTGTACAGAGCACAGAAACTCTCAAACCACACCCTCAAACTCATGGCTGAACTACGTTCATTAAAACTGAAGTTTTCCCATGATGCTGAAGCATATTGGCTATTCAATAGACAAATGTGGGAAGTCCTTGTGACATGACATCCAAGCCTTTAATACTAACCGTAATTAAAGAGACGTAAGACCGGAAAAAAGGTTCCAAAGTGTTTGCAACAATCATGTCTATTGGGCAAAGCTACTTGACGAAGCTGAAAAGAGGAGATGGTTGTGTAGCGTCGACCAAAGCAAAAATGTTAGGAGAGGTCGAGAGGTTCTATGGACAGCTATATACCTCGGTGGCTAAACCTTAGCAGCTCGGCCAAAGAACCGTAGCTTGAACGATATATATGAATCGCCTTGAACTAGCTTAACAACAAGGCGCCGGGTGACGACGGTATCCTATCTGAGCTTCTGAAAGCGGAGTTTTCCAAAGCTCTATAATACCGTCTTACTCGAAGGTTTAATACTAGAAGCATGGAATAAAAGCGTGGTCTAACATCTGGAAAAATTTTCCAGATGTTAGTTCATCGTAACGCTACGAAGCTTCTTTTTTTACACAGACTCTAGGTTTTAATTTAGAGATATATACAATTCTGCAACACTCACCAACGTCGTAGAGAGTACTCAATGTGCATAACATATATCCATATCGTTCGTCGTCCATAACGCTTTCTATTGCCAATTCTTCCTCTCCTAAGAATTCGTAAGTAAACAGTTTCTTTCTAACAGAATGTATTGGAGTGAGGACGAAACCATTCACTTTCAAACCAACGTCTGAAAAAATGTGTTCTACAGAACAACATATTCGATAGGTATAAAAAGACTTACAAGTCTTTTTTACCTTTCGAATATATTATAATTATTTCATGTATTTTGTTACTTTTAAACTAGCTCCGATCCGCGGTTTCACACGCGTGGTGATGAATGATGACGATGAAAATTATCCTACGTCCTTCCCTGAGTATAGTATCCCTGATATGACCAATCGAAAAACACAAAAATCGTAGACATTAGTCCAACTTTTGTTGAGTTACGAGTATAAATGGAGTAACTTATACGGCTTCGTTTTATATACATTTACGGCCTTACTAATAAACGCTACTTAAATTTAAATAACGTCACATAGTACGGCGCAGAACATTTTTCCTTTGCGCAGTACTAAGTAACGTTACTTAAAGTTAAGCAGCGTTTATTGGTAAGGCCGATAGATTTTATAATTTTTAATCAAAAAATAGAACCGACTGCTACACTAAAAATGTGAAATCACTTGTTGAAGTCGGTACCATGATAGTTCGAAAGTACCTACTCGTATTATCACATTGCGTGCATGGTACCGAGTTTGACAAGTTATTTCACACTTTTTAATCTGTTCCATTTTTCATAATAAATGTTTCTCTCTTTTTAGTGACCTTGCAACTTAAGGGATACACCGTCATTGGTATCATCAAGATGAATCAACACTTTTCAGTTTTTGGAGGGTAACTCAAAAACTGCTTGACCGTATTTGACGAAATTTATATGGGACCACAACGAAGTATACTCTATCAAACAAAAAAGAATCATTAAAATCGATTCATAAATGACGAAGTTATCCGCAAATACACATAAAAAAATATATACTTACTTACGGTCGAATTGAGAAAACTCCTCCTTTTTTGTAGTTGGTTAAAGAGCTCACATCGTTCAATCATTTCACTATAAGGACATTCTAAACAGGACTAACTACTTGTTTCTAAACGGTTAAAATGTACTGCACAATAATATTTGGAAACGTTTACTTAACTATGTAGTATAAATGAAAACATATGCGGGCCGGTGTGAGATGGCCCGACCTTTTCAGGATCGTGTCAATCAAACACTTCCTATTGTTTGAGATCGCGTGATTCCGGTTGGAGGGGCGCGTAGCCTTCCAGCGTCTTCGTACTGGTTAAAGAAAAATGAACTATTTTATATTTGCAGCCTGCGCTACATCTGGACTACCGTTAGGTGTACGCAAACGCCATGACTACTATTTCTTAATCGGCGGCTGGATAGCTGTACCAAATGCTCTTCGAATCAAAACACGTGTAATTGGATTTTAACCGATAAACATATAAAACTTAATAAGAATAGACGCTACTTATTCTACAGTAGTCATTAGCCCGCCTCTTCATTTTCGATTCTTACCAAAACGATTCGATAAGACTCCATGTGAAGGTGAAGTTTATTTAAAATTAAAGTTTCTAAACCGGTCATTTAGACACAATTTTGGTTATAATATCTATGTATAGATCAAAATCCTTTGTTGCATTTACGAAGTGAGCTTGAATTTAACAATTAGTCAACTATAACACCGAATCGGCTGGCAAATAACCAATCGCGATGTTCTGAATAAGACGTGGCTGCTTGCTTTGTGGTCAATAGCATATTATAATATATAATCGTATACTTTTTATATGGGATAAGACCCGGTAACATGCCATAGCTATGCGAACAAGCCCGTAACAATCCATAGTAACGATGCTCCTGGCCCGTAGAATTGCATAGTTATGTAGCCCTAGGCCGTTACATTCCGAAAATACTGACTTCACAGCACGTAGCATAGCATATTATCTATGTAGGCCCTAGCCCGTAACATTCCCTAGCTACGGACCTCACACACGTAGCATCGGATAACTATGTAGCCCCTAGCCAATAACATTGCGTAACTACGGAGATCACTGCAGGTAGCATGGCATAGCTATGTAGCCCATAGCTCGTAGCTTGCCGCAGCTATAAAGCTACTGCAAGTTGTGCAACTGTTAATCAGACGAGCTACATATGTAGCATACGTAGCGTATGAGCTACATAAAATATGTAATCCGTCTAATTAACAGTGGTTTATTTTGGATTACGTGCAGTCTGGGATTAATTAAAAGTATCACCATTTCCTACCTTGTCCTTTCTTTAGTTTCGTCAATATCTTCAGTTGTTGTGTATTGCTAAAATCAGATATGTAACAAGCAATATACCCGCCATTGTAATCAGCTGTCAACTTCAATTTCATTTCCCCCGGACCATTCACTTGAGTTCCAGTAGTAATCGTTCGTCTACCTAGAAATGTTTTAAACGTATAATTGCTTTTGTGTCTTGAATTACTTATTGTAGCAAACATACATAGTTCAACCCCTCAGTTTTTTGATTCTTGCATAAATCTATCATCTATGTTTAAATAATTAAAACACCTATACATACCATCGAAATAAAAAAATGTGCGTAAAACCATTAGTTTAATTATGTAAAATAGATCGTTCGTCAGTCGCCGCGAGCAGAAGTGTGCCAATTTTTTACTAAAAGTTTGTGAATCAGTGCCATTCAAATTAAATCTTTGCGCGTTTGCAAATCTGAGCCTTAAATTGTAGCTACGGTACCTACAAAACATCGTTTACGCTCCTGCGCATCTTCCACTGCTGCGTCGTTGCTGTTACTCAAAACCCGCCTTCGAATTCGCGAAAACAGGTCAGTTGCTATTTTTGACTCGCTTGCGTATGACGTGACTCTTAACCTGTCAATTAACTGTTGGCAGTGTGGCGCACACAAAGATAATGCGAGTGCCCAGAGATCGCCAACCGGCACGATTTGCACTACGGCAGGTGCCGGAGGATCACAACCGGACTTGTCGAAGATACTCATCTTCGAAATTCGACGACTACATGTTAATGTGGATTTGAATATAACTGAACGAAATAAACGTATATTTCCCAGCGAATGCGAATGCTCTAAAAATTTCTTGGAAATGCGATCGGAGATGACTTGAATTAGCTACTTATTGGAAAAATATGTACTCTAAAATGAACAGATCATGTAAAAAATGCAAGAAAATATTGCTGACATAAAAACTCAATTAACAGATATGAAGTATTCCAACGAGCAAACCATAAACTTAATCCAGGATAAAGTGGATGGAGTTGTGATACAGATAAGTGTCTTACAGTCATTGACCTCGAGCGTGTTGTCAGAGCAAAAAGACATAAAAATACATATTACAAGACTAGAGCACTCAATTACTATAGGTGAAAAGAAAATTAAATCACTCGAAGTTGACCTCAAAAACATTAACAGTCTTCTCAGTGCACTCCTCTTAAGTTAGAGAACCTATTAGGCTTAGGCGAGCACATTATTAGAGAGGAGCAGAAACGAAGCTATAGTGAAAAAAACTTCATTCTTGTGAGGTTACCAACCCTAACAACTAATTAACTATTTAATAACTATCTGCAACGGGACTAGAAATGTCAAACGACGAAGCCACTGTTTATTATATTAAAACTTTGCTAGGCATTGATATTCCTATACCAAGCAAACTTTTCAGAATTGGAAAATTCAACACGGGTGAAAAAACCACAGCATCGAAGTATGTTTCGATACACTCGGACCGGCGAAACAGCTGCTGCGAAATAAGGACAAGCTACCAGATGGCATAAAGATCTACTATGATCAAACTTTGGCACAGCAAAATTTTCTTAAAAATCTGTAAGTTGAGTAGAGACGTCGGGTAAACAGTGGCGAGGGTGGACTCACTATTAAGTATATAAACGGATTGCCCACAATAGTTAAAACTCCCTCAAAAAACTAGAGCCAATAAATGTCAAGTCAATACTTCTTTCAAATACTTTTTTCAGCAGTACCTACCTACGAATCATAGAACCATTATCAAAATCTCTTACTTACTGACTTTTACTTACCTTAATACACAGATCATACGCAAAAAAGGAAAATTTTATGAACCAAAGTGCATAATACAGGCTACACCATACACGTTACTAACGGAACCATGGATTTTTACAGAAGCCCAGGCACTACAACTCCAACTTCCACATTATACACATCACTATAATTACAGAACTGATTCTGGGGAGGTGGAGTATCTACATATATCCATAATAACTTGAAACACAGTATGTTAGAATCAAAGTACGTTGTAGAAAATATCTCTATGGATTTAGTTACAAAAGCATGCACTCGACGTAGGAGTTATGTACAATGCTGGACACACAAACTATGAAGATTTTCTCCATGAACACGAATCTCAATTGGAACGAAGACGCAAAGCAATTGCTTTTGGAGACTTTAACATAGATCTTTTAACTAAAGATAATAACTAAACAATATAAACATCTTTTGGAGGGATCTGGACACAAAATCATCAATAAATTGACAAAAAACATTACATCAGAGAAGGTGCATCCAAACAATCTATACTAAACCATATCACTACTAATCTGAATAAAGACACATTTCACACGATATTAGCTGATTCCTCATTGTCTGACCACAGGCAAATTTATTTACAAATTAAGAAAATGAAACCACCGTCCAAGGAACCATTCTTATTATGAAGCCATAGACTACAACAAGCTCTTTGATTTAGTACTGGATACAGTCTCACAAGAATCTACTCGTGACTATGCAGCTTTAGAAGAACCGGTTAGATTTTGCACAGAAAAATGCAAAATAACAAAAACAAAAATAACTAATACTATATAATAAACTTAATCAACCTCAAAAAACTGGAAAAACAAAAGTGTGATAAAAGAAATCAATGAAAGAAACGTGTTGTGGACGGAACTTAAATGCTTCTTCAAAACCTATATTAGAATCACAGAAAGTATCAGACCCAAGTCGTATTTGTAAAATGTTTAATTAATACCATTCGAGTATACTTCGAGTATACTAGGCCACTACTAGCAGATAGAATACCGGGACAGATCCATGATAATATTCAGGCTATTCCCTCTCAATAGGCCCTTTCACTTTGGATTCTACAATTTCTACAATTGAACCATGTAGTGAAATTTTAAATCTAAAAAATCTAAAAAAAAAGTAATTTTAAATATTATTAGAAATCTCAAATCAAACTGCAGTATATGACTAGACGGAATTAGTACAAATGTAATCAAATTTATAAAAATCCTGATCTCGGATAAATAGGCAAAATGCTTTAACAAATTCCTACAAGATGGTGTACTTCCAGATACGTTAAAAATAGCAAAATTGGCTCCTATCTTCATATCTGGACTAAAAACAGACCCTGGTAATTATCTTACTATCACGGTATTGTCCGTAATTTTTAAAATTCTTGAAAAAATATTATATACGAGATTAGAAAAATAACTGGAATCTATTAACTTCTTAGATCGGCAATACGGTTTTAGATCTAAAAGTAATACACTAACAGCCACTATCGATCTTGTTACAAAGATAAAACATAATTTTGACCAAAAAGATAAAGTTGCATATGCAATAAGCATGGTATTTTTATAGATTTAAAAAAGCATTTGATACTATAAGTTACAAATTACTCTTTATGAAATTGGAATCTATTGGTGTTACTGGGAAAACATTACAAATATTTGAATCATATCTTACAAGAAGGTCTGAAGTAGTTTAAATTAACTATAATACCCAAAGTAAAGCTTTACCTATTTGGAGTCCTGCAACGCTCAATAATAGGCCCACTGCTATTTTTGACCTACATCAATAATATACAGGACTTAGATCTAAGTAGGCATATAACTTTTTACGCGGATGACACTTGTTTGTTTTACTTTGGGTCATCTATACATTAATTAGTCTCTCGAGCCCTTTTGGGCTCGGGTCCTTTGGGACCTGAATATTTTATACGATTGGTTCTAGCATAACTTATTAACTATCAATATCTCCAAAACATGTTATGTTTTATTTAAAGCCAAAAACTCACAGATACTCCTGCGTCTCCTTCTAACAATCAATAATGTACCCATTCTCCAAAAGACACACTAAAAATACCTGGGCTTGCACATAGACACCCAATTAACTTGGAATAGGTGCACAAAATATAGAACATATAAAAAGTTAGTTAGTAGCAGTTTGTGGTGCACTCCGTTGCATTGTATTCCAATTAAACTAAGATAGACAATTTACAATGCACTGGTTAAAACGTAATTATTGTAATTAATGAAGATATAGTAACTCAGATGCGAACGTAATCACTTTTCAGGTGTTAGATTGGTACGAAGTCTGAACGCAAACTGCCCGAACGCAGATTTCCCGAACGCAGTCGGGCAGTCTGCCCGAATGCCAAGCGATTTTCTTGTACCACTCGCCGGCTGGCTCACGGAACGGAGAGGAATGACGTATTCACAGCCGTTAACAAGAGATGCTCGACAAAATACTGTGTTAAGTTAAAAGGGGCACTGCAACATGTGAAATTATCGGATAATGAGATTTTGAAACGAACCAGCAGTGCGACATAATTATGATGTTTGCTTAACAACCCAGATTGCAAGACTGGCATTATCATGGAATGACGCAGTACTTACTATCTGATCCACGACTTGCCATACATATAATAATAAAAAAAATAACAACAAAAATAACCTTTAACGTGTGATGTGTTTGTTGCAGCTGATAGCTGTATAAGAAGACTGTTTCTATTAAAATTTCCGGTACAAGAAATGTTCGCCAGTTCGCCTTCGTAGAAAAAGTAAACGGTAACGTAATCCTCTGAATACATAACAGTTCCGAAATCCTTTTTTATTGCGTTGATATACACTGACCCCATCACTGCAACAGGAAACAAATAATATCGAACGTTATTAAATCTCGCGTTTTATCTCACCAGTCGTTCATTACTTTTTTCATTTGATGACTGCTTACATTCTAAGGTGTGGAAGGAAGTGTGGCTTGTTGGGGTTTCATGGAAATAGTAGTGGCGCTTCAGACACATTAGCTTGCGGTGCTGACAAGAGTGTGAATATGTACATCCTCGCTATCCCTTTACTTTTACACTTTTATAATATCATAGAGAGAAAAAAATTATTTGTTGGTTTTGAATAAGCTCCAAAACAACTGGACTGATTAGAAAAAATAATTTACCATTAGAATCCTACATTTTCCCTTATGAACATAGGCTATATATGTATAATGATTAAAAAAAAGTTAGGGCCCCGTATGAAAACTTCGATAATGTATCCCAAAGTGTGGAAAAAATACCAAAAAAGTCCGTATATCGCATATGCTGCGGAAACTAATGAGATAAAAATGATATTAGTCTATAGTATTGGCATTAGAGCAAAGTGATGACAGGGGGTCGATTCCACCAACTTCATTGGTTTCAACTACAATTGAACCGTAGCTGTTTTACACATATTCTTATTCTGCTATTAGAAAACAGTCCAGTTGCAGTTACGTTTCTATTGACGCCAGCAATTGATTAATATTTTATATTATGGTAACTCGATAAATCATGAACACGACGCTAACTCATATTTGTGTTGAATATTATACTATTATTTAATTCTTTATTGCACAGTAAAATGTACAAAAGGAGGACTTAATGCTAGGGCATTATCTACCAGTCATCCAGCAGCGGAAAAGAAAACGGTTGTGTGCATCAATGAGGGGTAATATTAGAGAGGTATGAAATATACATAACAAAAAGAAAACAGTCGTAATAAAACGAATACTTTGTATACTATACATAATTATATATATAGATATACAATACATATATATGTAATATATACATATCAATTTATATAAATATATATATCCATAAATAAATATATAAATATCATGATATACAATATATATAATATATACCAATAAATATTCATATGTCCTAACTAATAAACTATAATGCAATATGTTTACGTGACCCTCATGATAACGTCAATATAAATATTATATAGTAGCTTTTATGAAACGTCGTGACGTTACGTTCCAATTTGTCTACAGATATAGTAGAATGGTATTTTGGGTAATTATAGAAAGGCAACCGGAGTCGAACTGCACTTGAAGCATGTGGATTGTTGTAATTTGTGAAATAGTAGAATTGCCACCCAGTTCTATAGAAGACATCAATATCTACAAAGAAGTTCACATTATCATATGTCTAACTATTACAGTTAGGTATGTCACTATAAATACTTTTTTCATTTTGAAATATGCAATAGTGGCGAAACCAGGCCACATTATTCGTACCTTGGTACGAATGAATGGCCGTCATGGGAATCCTTATCTACTCTAATAAAGAGAAAATATATATGAGTGTTCGTTCTTTTATAATAGATACACATCAAACTTCTTAACCGATTCAAACAATTCTTTCACGAGTATAAAGGTATACATACATTATGCCTAAGTAACATATTAAGCTATATTTGAATCATCCTCATCATCATCCATAACCACGGGGGTGAAATCGCGTGGTTTCACCCGCGTGTTGACCAGTGACTTTGTTTGTTTGTTGCGCTTTCACGCCTTAACGGCTGAATGGATCGTAATGAAATTTGGCACGGAGATAGATTACGTCCCAGGGCAGAGCATGGGATAATTTCTTCATCATCGTCCATCACTACACGGGTGAAACCGCGTGGTGCAGCTAGTATATAAATATTTGTCCTAACCAATTGATTCATAAACGCTTACCCTAAGCCGCTATGGCTGCAAACTTGATACTTTGAAAACTGATGCATTTTAAGTTGTAAGCGTCCACAAATGCGCCTCGCAGGGGGGGGCGGGCTGGAACAGTCTTTTTGACCGCGAAGCAAAGTCGCCATTGAACGCCGGGCACAAGCAACGTGGTCTTTTTGACCTCTATTTGCGTTGGTAGTATAGGATTGCCTATGCTCTACCGTTCGCGGTGAAATTGAAAGGCCCGGCCCACACCGCCGTTTGCAAAGCCCCTAAAGTCGACATCGACCAAGCGAAACCGCTTTCAGATCTGCCAATCATAACCTATTTACTTACTAATGTCATTATTTCGTGTAATTTTTACAAACATATCATGTAGCTCCTTCAAGTTCCGACTGAGAGCATACGGTACAGTAGCGTGTTGCTGGTTAGCGTACAGTTTGAACGAGCCAGGTAGGACGTCAGCACTTCCGCCAAGTTCGGGGATCACTTCCGTGTTTGAAACATTAACTGCCAAGTTTTTCACTTCAAGAGCTGAAATAAAAAATATATATTATCCTAAATTTCTATAGTAATAGTTTATTTTATAGTAGTAGTTATATCAGTGTAAACAAATTAGATTTAAGCCAATTTATAAATATTTTAGAATCATTAGCTTTAAAAAAGATAATCAATAATTGGAGTTGTGTTTAGAGTACAACGGATATTTTTTGAAAATAATGGTACTTTATTATCGATATAGAAGGCAACATATACTTTTTACAATTTCTTGTCTGTCTGTATGTCTATTGTACGCACATCACTCTGAAACTACGAAACAGATTTTGGTGGAACTTGACATAGTGGTAACTAATATTATGTTGTAACTTATAGGATATTATTAAGAAATATTATTTAGAAAACAAGTTTTAAAAGGTACATGACCGATATTTATGTAATTTTGGCCTATGGTTCGAGTCCAAGATAGTTCAACTACCAACTATCCAAAAACTGATGATAATTTTTGGCAGACGGCCGTGCGTAGTGGTCACGGGGCAGTCGGCAGTCGCCTCTCGATGTGAATGTCTCGAATGGAGGTTCGACCATTCGAGAGTGAACTGTCGGCTACCGCCCAGAACCATATTTTAAAGGTCATTTGCGCTGGGATGCACCTTGACTAAGAAAATAATTATAAGAAATTGATAAGAAGAAACTTAGGTAATTTATTAATTTTTTAATTGATGTCGAATAACTAATGTTTGATAAAGTGCTGTTCTCGGAAGATAACTGTTTACTAGCATGTCTCTATTCCTTGTGTTTCGGGGGAAAAATTCTCTCGCTTTTGTGTAAATGTAGCTGTGCTGCCATACAAAACATTATATTTCGTAAATGTATTGGCATGGTAGGAGTAATGTTTTCAGTATCAGAAAGAGCGGTCTGCACGACTCATACGGTACGAGCACCGCGCCACATATTTGTGCTATTGCACGAATACATTTCTTTTGGGCAGTAAATGCCTTTATAAAATTCGTACTGCGTCCCCAAACAATTAATTAATACCTTAAAAGTGACCCAATATATCCATGATATGCCGTTAGTGCAGTATCTTTGCTGGATGTTTTGTGTAAACGTTTCACTACATTTTCATAGCTGTTTGCAGTTTTTGTACATATTTTTTCTATCTGTAGTTTGCAATTCAATGTTTTGTCCTCAATTAGTCCTAAAAAAGGAAACCTGACTAGGCCCTTCAATATTATGTCTATCAAATTGTATATATAAGTTAAGATTATTTAAATTCATAAAATTTGTTATCGAAAGTAAATCTTTCGATAACAACGTTTTAAATTATTCATGTCAAGCCATCTTACTACCGAATTTACTGTATTATTAATGTCAAGTAGTATGTAATTATCTAAAAAGTTGCAATTTGTGGTTGTTGTAAATACTATAGAAATGTCATCTGCAAATGTTTTATTTAATATTTTATTCAATGTTTTTTAATATGTTTTCTGTGACAAATAGATTGTATTCTATTCTATTCGAAATAAGACAGACTTAAATGAAATATAGCTGACAATGTCAAAAATATAGAATAAGAATAATAACGGTCCTAAAACGCTCCCTTGAAGTACGCCATATTGATTTATTTTAAATTCTGGTTTATTATTTCAAATCGTTTTCCTACAATCTATACTCATATATTTCGACACATTGCTGTCTATGTTGAAGATATGATTCAATCCATTCATTTAAATGATTCCCTACATGTGTAGTTTATTTTCTGTGACACAAAATTAAATGCTTTTGCCATGTCAAAAAACAACGTTGAGTTTTCTGTCAATATTTTCAATAGTTTTATTGACTAGATTAAAAGCCGCTAGTGTTGTAGACTTGTTTTTTGAAACCCATTCTGTTCTTGTCTGATAATATTGTGTTTTAAAATGAATTCGTATAGTTGTTTATACATTGCTTTTTCATAGACTTTAGACAGCACAGGTATAACGGCAATTGGTCTATAGTTTGCTGAATTATCTCTTTCAACTTTTTTTATATACCGGCTTTATGATTGTTGTTATCAAGCTTTCAGGAAATGATCCTTGTTCGAAAGATAGTTTTATTAAATGAGTCAGAATTCCACTAAGTTCATCCCGACAATATTTAATTAATTTGGTAGTGATACCATCTTCTCCATCAGTTTGTGTTTCTAAGGCTTGTAATTATATTTTTAACTTCTGATTCTGATATTGGGTTTAGAAAAATGGAGAATATACACTGAAATACACCTACGACCTATAGTAGCAGTAGTTCGGTTGTTAGTCCGGTTGACCAAACTAGTGCAACTTTTCAGTGGCAATAGTCCGGTTGATACAAAGCACCGAACTATTACCACTCTCTAGTAGCAGAAGTTCGGTTGTTAGTTCGGTTGACCGAACTAATGCACCTTTTCAATGGCAATAGTCCGGTTGGTACAAAGCACCGAACTTTTGACACTCTCTAGTAGCAGTAGTTCGTTTGTTAGTACGGTTGACTAGGAAAAAGATAATATAGAAAAGAATAGATGTGATAGAATAGTGAACGATCTAAACTGTGTCTCCTCAAAACCTTTAATGTAAAGGAAACGAAAATAAATGGTTGTAGGTACATACTTTCCTTATATTTCGAAATGAAAAGATAGAAAAGATTGAGTCCTTTTTCTAGCTGAACAACTATCAATATAAGCTATTTTCATTTCATTCCTATTTCTGCAACTTATTCTTAGACCTTATGTGAACCACTTTACTTTTTGTATTGTTTGCATTTAAATTTTACTTGTTAGAAAACATAATGACATTAGCACTATAAGCGATTCTTGAAAAGTTTTAAATGCTAAATTGTGAATCTCAAAAATGTATTTGATAAACTTACTACAGACAAGTCTTTTAAAAATTTTTATATTATTAATTGAAAAGTTTTTCTTCTGAATATAACATGTGTTAATTGGTTTTATCATTTTACTTTCCAGGAAGCTTAAAAATTGCCCTCTTTTGTGATCTGAAAAGCCGAGAGGATATACATTTCCAATAGCATCATCTATATCACTAATTATAAGACCTAAGCAACCCTTTCGTCTGGTAGGTTCCGTTATATGGATTTTCATATTGTAATTAATAAATATATTTTGTAGATTCTAGGTATTTGATTTTGGAATTCTATAAATACTGACGATTTTTACCTTATAGCTTGAGAGTTTTAATACCACAGCATTCAAAATTTTTTTTCTATCGCTAAGTCTTTAATGGAAACTAGTTCTTTATATGCCATACCTTTCTTAACTAGAATGCATACACCACCTCTTTTACAATCCCTTGAAAAGTCTCTGGCCAGCTCATAGTTTACTCATCTAAACATATGTTGCGATCTTGACTTTAAGAATGTCTCAGACAGACGGAAGACGTCAGGTTTCCTGTCCATTTGTTTCAAATCTATTAGTCTATTATAAATTCTAACATGTCCTGTTTGGCTAGAGCACTTGCTATATTCCGATAAAAAAGTGTAATATTTTATTTCCGAAAACAACTGTGCTGTGTAGATCTGCTGTTGTTCGATGTCTCATTAGTTTCATTACATTTTATTATGGGTAAATAGTCTTTAATGCTGGTTTTACACAATGTTCGTTTCTCATTACACACAGAATCCGTACGTCTTAGTGGAAGTGTGTTTTTTTGGAAGTAATAATCGATAGTGCCTCGCTTTGCGATATTGTTTAACTGAATTTTACTATTTATTATTACAATAATTCTATTTTTAAAATTCAATTAAAGTCATAGTCTATTTGATCAATAGTTGCATTGATTTTTTTACAAATTTTACTTCTTTTTATTCTATTATTCCTTATTGACAATGAATCTCTATATGAACATTTAGAAAATTTAGAACATAGTGATTCCAATATTTTACTTAACTTTTATTCTTTTAAATAACTATTTTAGCTATACTTAGAGCTATTACATGCATAATGTATATACGTTGTAGAATAATGTCCAATTCTCTAGAAACATCTCTTAGGTTATCGTTATGTTCTCCAACCAAAATGGTTACCTTATCTTTTCCATTAATGGCGTATAGATCTAAAATTTAGGATGTTTTGTCGTCTGTATTACTATTTGATATAATGAACGATGTCACTTGGTATTTTTCATATGTAGTATTATGTCTTGAAATGATTAAATCATTAGATAAGCCAGCACGTTGCATTCCTCCAGTTGTGTAAATTTTTCTTGGCAATATATTATTGCGTGGATTTTGTTGGGTTGTTTTTAGCTGTTTAATTTTGTCGTCTCCTTTGATCATTTGAATTTGTTTCAATTTAATGCAAATACTTTATTTGTATGAATATGGGTACAAATAAGATCTATAACAATAATTTAAGTCCGCCATAACAACCTCGTATGAGGTATGCAAATGTCAATGCAGGATAACTAAAAATTCATCGGTGAAGTTATATAATGTAATGTCAATTGATAAGTTTTACTATTTGTCATGGTAAATGTAATATGATGATTTCTTCAAAAAGTCTTTGACCGTATAAAAGCACTCGCCCACCAACCATTTTTCTAACTCCGTGTAAAATCTGCGACCAGGTAATTCTTGCTAATATTTCGGAATTGAATTATAAATGAGAGTAACCATGTAAGTGCAGTTATTCCTTAACAGTTCTGTCGAGGGTACCGACATCTTGAGCTGTTCCTGCGTAACAGTCCGTTTACTTAAACTACTGTGAATCGGAAAAAATGAGAGATTGCTACTGACAAACTTTACTGCTTTATAAATGTATAAACCTGTAACTGTTAAAAGATTACGAGATTTAAAAACTGGTTTACACGACTCGGCCCAGTCCATGAGAAATACAGCTCGAACCAATGAGACTGACTAATAGAGGCGACCATTCGACCGCCAATGACAGACTCGTTCTCTCTGTCGCTCGCTACTTGTCTCGTTCTCGTGGGTGGCGATGCGGCAACGTCGCAGAAGTTATTTTAAATTAAAATAATTTTTTTGATATTCCATTTTTGATAAATAACATGGAAAACAATACTTACAAATGAAAAGATACATCATTCTTGTTTTTTACACTTGTTCCAGTATATGTTCTGCAGTTTCTAACACATAATAAGGCATGTTTTCCTAAATGTAGTACAAGTGCTGCGTCGTTGCCAGACAGGCTGGAACTAAGTTGACTCAAGACAACTAGCTTGTGTTGATGTCGCCAAACCGAGCGCAGCAAGACGTATCTACCTCAGTATATTAACATCATTGGCTCGAACACATTTCTTTTGCGCTTTAACCCGTGAGAAGGCGCGAGATGAGCTATTTGCTCACACTAAAATTGATTGTGAAGTTGTGTGAAAGTTTTTGGTGTTCCTGACCATGTATCGTCCGGAGCTCCTAGGTACCTTCTCAACTTTTCAACCCCTCTCCCCTCGCGCAACTCACGCGTCACTCAGTCCCACTGCGTCCGCGCAGTGAAGCACTTGTGGAAGCCCCGCACCGTCACGCGGCGATTTGCTCATCGCGCGCCCATCCGCGTAAGTATTTATTTGTCATATCAAAAAAAAATATTGTGTTTTTCTTGTGAATTATCATGTTGATTCGTATTAAATTATTTGTTTTTATCAGGTCTCTAACGTCATATTTTAATACTCATGTTGTATGTTTTCAGCTGTAGCCTATACGATCTGTATAATGTTCGAATTTCGTTCGTGGTTGGAAGAGGATTCTAAAAGAGAAGAGAGGAATCTTGTATATTACTTAAGACAAAAAAATATAACATTGTATACATCTTTATATAGGTTTCTGGTATGTGTTTGGAAATAAATTATTTTTATTATTATTTCTTTATTTTCTCGGATTTCATCTGGTCCTTTACAAATAGCATGCACTTCGTGCAAGCAATTACTCTGGACCGAGCACGTAACGTATATGTGTTTTGAGAGGCACACTTGTCCTGATCTTCATGGAAGAGTGAAGTTAGTAAATTTTATTTTAGTTTTTATCCGTGTTTTTTTTTAAGATTACACAAGATTGTAGATCCAAAGTTAGTTAATTTGGTATTTGCGGTAGAAGTTGCTTATATGTTTCATAATTTAAATTAAAACTCTTGTTTTTATATTAAATAAATGTTGTTTTATTTATTATGGATCTATTTACAGCCAATAATACTAATATTGCAGAAATATAAGTCTACACCATACTATAAATGTGCACTATAAAGATTCATTTCTATAAGAGCTATACCTACTTGTCTATATACTGATAATGGAAGTTGCTTCAAAGGATCCAAATCTGAGTTACATGAATTGTACAAAATGTTTCACAATGAAACCTGCTATAGTGAGATCATAAACTTCTGTAATGTAAACTACATAGAGCTTAAATTCACCGTACCTCTTGCAAGCCATATGGGTGGAATTTATGAGGCAGGCATAAAATCGGTTAAATCTTTTTTAAAAAGACACTTATTAACTACTAAGCTAACATATGAATTTTTGTATACTGTTTTGGTGCAAACCGAAGGAATTTTAAACTCACGGCCTTTATGTCCCTTGACAGATCTGCCTAATAATGTAACTTGTCTCACACCAGCTCATTTTATTGTAGGCACTGTTATAACAGACTTGCCAGAGCCTTGTGTTCTAGACCTCAAAGAATCTAAGGCTTAACATTTATAAGAAAATTATACAGATCAAACAAAAGTTCTGGAAGCAATTCTATTTTTGCTATTTGTCAGAGTTACAAACCAGAAACAAATGGCTATGGTACACAATAATTCAAGTATTGGAGATTTAGTACTAATTAAAGATTAATCCACACCTCCTACCTTTTGGCCCCTATCTTCATAGGGGCCAAAAGGTAGGAGGTGTGGATCATTTCTACTAACATCAATAAAACAGATGGCTTAGTAAGATCAGTAGTAATACGTACATCTAAAGGTACCTAGGTAGAAAGATACTAGACCTGTTCACAAACTTATTTTATTACCACACAAACCATTTATTGCACTTCCACTTAAGCACCTACCCATTTCAATACAAAACTGAAATAGCACACTTCATGTCTACTACCTATATACCTATATTAAGTTATTATTTATAAGTTTATAAGTTAAGTACCAGAATACCATGTATGTATAAGTTAAGTACTATAATAGCATGTACATATAAGTTAAGTAGCAAAATACCAACCAACTATGTATAATTTAGGCATAGCTACCTAATTTACATATAGATGTGTAGTATAGAAACTTCTAGCTTACCTATTCATAGTTTTAAGTACTTATCATAGATTTGATACAATGTCAAGTTTAACTATAGTGTGTTGTAAGATATTTTTGTAAAAAAAGGCTCACGATATTGTATAAGTATATGTACTTACCTACCTAATTGAGTAATCTAATTTGCTAACACCATTTTCAAAATTTCTGTATGAATCAAAGCTAGCTTGCCTTTCACATAATTAATGTTCACAGCTGCCTAACCCTTTCAAAATTATCATTAAATGTATAGCTTCAAATTAAATAAAACTTATATAATGTGTATAACTGTTATAGTGTCACTTACATATAAAAAAAAATTTGGATTATTTTTACGTAAAGGAGCGAGAATGTTTAATATTGCCATATTAAATTTACAATGTAAAACAGCTGTCTCGCTCTCTACCTTGAATTGGCCAACAAGCAACATGTGTCTGTACAAAATAAATACACTAAAATAGTAATCTCTGTGCTGTGTAACCAAAACTGTGTTTCAAGAACAATATAAATATCAAGTGAGTTATTCAAGACTTTTATTCACACACAATACCATAGGATTCACAATAAATCTAACAGGTAGTTCATTAATATAAAGAAGGAACAATAGAGGACCCAAGATACTGAGGTACACCATTGCAAATAACTCGTTCATCTGAACCATAATCTATTACAATATTTGAAGCTTTGCCATCCTGAGTGATTCGGGTTATTCGCTTTCTGTCTTTTAAATAAGACTTGAACCATTCTTGAGCTGGACCACTAATACCATATTTACCTAGCTTTATAGCAGTATGTCATGATTGACAAAATCAAATGCTTTACTTAGATCAAGGAACAGGCCACACGACGGCGTCTTACTATTACTATTATTTAAAATCTGTTCAAGAAGATTATACAATGCTAATGTGGTTGATCTACATTTCCTAAAACCGTACTGTTTTTGGGCAAATATTTCATAGTTATCTAAATAAGAGATTCTTGTATATAGAACCTTTTCAACAATTTTGGAAAGAACAGGTACTAAGGATATTGGTCTATAGATATCTCTAACCTTTTTGGATAGTGCTTTAACTATTGACTCTAACGAAAGGTTTACAATATATGCTAGTGGCTCGTTTATACATTGACATATAGTCATACTAGTAGCATACTAGTAGTGATGTTGTCGTAACCTGCAGATTTTGTGTTATTTAAGCTTTTAATAATTTTAGATATTTCGTCAGACGTAGTCGGTTTTAAACAGATACTGTGCATTGAAGATTTCATTGTTAAAATGGGATTGTGTAAAATTTGTGAGCCAGTTCGGTTGTTTGCTGACTTCCTAGTGATGTCCATAAAATGATTATTGAATGAGTTTGCAATATTGGTTCCAGACGACAGAAGTACCCCATTATCAATTACTCTGTCTATATAGATTTTAGCCGTGGTGGTGCCGGCTTAGAATAGCACCCCCCCAACTCTACCCGTGGGTGCCGTAGAAGGCGGCTAAGGTATAACAAATCAGAAGGTGGGCAGCAGCACCTTCCCAGTCAAACACACACAAACTGCGCTCGCCAACCCGCCTGCCAAGCGTAGCGAGTATTGGCAAAAACCCCTTAATGGATTGGACAAAAAGAACCAGGCCCCCAGTCCTCGGCAGCCCCGCTATTCCTGGCTACGGTAGCGGCTACGGTAACGGTGGGGCAGGGGGTGCTAAGAATCCACGGCAGACGCCCGGCTACCACCCCCAACGACGACGACTGGCCCTGGTAACACACAACATACGCACGATGAGGACAGATGAGAATATACGCACCGACGAAGTCGCACCCGGATGATGAGGTGGAGGATATGTATGAGGACATTAGTCGGGCCATACATACCTCTGAAACGCACTTTCTAGTTGTTATGGGGGACTTCAATGCGAAGTTGGGTAAGAGAAGCGAGGATGAGTCGAAAGTGGGGCAATTTGGCTATGGACAACGGAACCGTAGAGGACAGAGGTTGGCCTACTTCCTGGAGAAAGAGGGACTCTTTATAATGAACTCTTTCTTTCAGAAGCCACCTCACAGGAAATGGACCTGGCTGAGTCCCGATGGTTCCACGAGAAATGAGATTGACTTCATTATGACCACCAAAAGGCAAATATTCACTGATGTCTCCGTAATCAACAGGGTTAAAACCGGTAGTGATCACCGAATGGTAAGAGGCACGGTGAATATATATGTCAAACTGGAGAGGTCTCGTCTGATGAAGTCTACGCTCCGACCCACTCGTGCCCGTATTCAAGACCCCGAGAGCTTTCAACTTGAGCTATCCAATCGCTTCGATTGCCTTGAGAACATCGCTTCAGTGGACGAGATCAATAACAGGTTAGTAGAAACTGTCCATACAGTGGGTTCCAAGTTCTTTAAACCCCACCGTACAGATAGGCGACAGAAACTCTCCAACGATACCCTCAACTTCATGGCTGAACGACGCTCATTGAAACTGCAGTCTTCGGATGATGCTGAAGCATATAGGCTGCTCAATAGACGAATATGGAAGTCCTTGCGACACGACATCCGGATCTTTAATACAAACCGTATTAAAGAGACGATAGAGCGGAACAAAGGCTCCAAAGTGTTTGCAAGAGACATGTCTATTGGGCAAAGCAAGTTGACGGAGCTGAAGAGAGGAGACGGCACTGTAGCGTCGACCAAAGCGAAAGTGTTAGGAGAGGTCGAGAGTTTCTACGAACAGTTATACACCTCGGTCGCTAAACCTGTTAGCAGCTCGGTCAAAGACCCAAGAGCCAAGCTGACCCGACATTATACCGAAGATATCCCAGACATCAGCCTGTACGAGATTAGAATGGCCTTGAAACAGCTTAAAAACAACAAGGCGCCTGGTGACGACGGTATCACATCTGAGCTTCTGAAAGCGGGCGGAACACCGGTACTTAAAGTCCTTTAGAAGCTCTTTAATACCGTCCTACTCGAAGGTTCAACGCCAGAAGCATGGAAGAAAAGCAAGGTGGTGCTGTTCTTCAAGAAAGGTGACAACACTTTACTTAAAAATTACAGACCCATCTCCCTTTTGAGCCATGTTTATAAGCTGTTTTCGAAGGTCATAACGAACCGTCTCAGTCGCAGGTTTGATGAATTCCAGCCTCCGGAACAAGCCGGTTTCCGAAAAGGCTATAGTACCATAGACCACATCCACACGCTACGGCAAGTTATACAGAAGACCGAAGAGTATAACTTGCCTCTTTGTCTAGCGTTTGTGGACTATGAGAAAGCCTTTGATTCGATCGAGACGTGGGCAGTGCTTGAGTTTCTCCAGCGGTGCCGTATTGACTATCGGTATATTGAAGTGCTGAAGTGTTTGTACAAAAACGCCTACATGTCAGTCCGAGTACAGGAGCAGAGTTCGAAGGCAATTCCATTGCAAAGAAGCGTGAGACAGGGAGACGTTATATCTCCGAAACTGTTCACCGCTACATTGGAAGACGCCTTCAAGCTTCTGGAATGGCAAGGACTTGGCATCAATATTAACGGCGAATACATCACTCACCTTCGATTTGCCGACGATATTGTAGTCATGGCAGAATCCATGGAAGACCTCAGTACAATGCTCGAAGGCCTCCATCGAGTTTCCCAACGGGTAGGTCTTAAGATGAACATGGACAAGACGAAAATTATGTCTAATTCCCATGTTGTACCTACCCCAATATCAGTTGGGAACTCAGTTCTCGAAGTTGTTGACGAGTACATCTACCTGGGACAGACAGTCAAACTAGGCAGGTCCAACTTCGAGAAAGAGGTCAATCGTCGAATCCAACTCGGCTGGGCAGCGTTCCGGAAACTTCGCGAAGTCTTTTCGTCAAAAATACCTCAGTGCCTCAAGACAAGAGTCTTCGACCAATGTGTGTTACCAGTGATGACTAATGGCACTGAAACGTGGTCTCTTACTATGGGCCTCATAGATAAGCTCAAAGTCGCACAACGAGCTATGTAGAGGTCTATGCTCGTGGTTTCTCTACGTGATCGAATCAGAAATGAGGAAATCCGTAGAAGAACGAAAGTCACCGACATAGCTCAGAAGATTACCCAGTTGAAGTGGCAGTGGGCAGGGCACATAGCACGCAGAACAGATGGCCGATGGGGCCGAAAAGTTCTGGAGTGGAGACTACGTACCGGCAAGCGCAGCGTAGGTCACAGACGACCTGAGGAAGGTCGCAGGACGACGTTGGATGCAGGCCGCTTCCAACCGGTCCTTTTGGAAAATCATGGGGGAGGCATATTATGTTCAGCAGTGGCCGTCCTACAGCTGAGATGATGATGATGGTGAACGTCTGTACATGGAAGGTATATGAGAAAAAAAAATTCTCATACTTATATCATATTTTTTTAGAATTGTTGTCTGTTTGTCTGCAAGCTAATCTCAATAACGGCTGGTAAACGATTTAGATGTGGGTTTTTGACTAAAATCTTTGAACTTTTGTTACTAGATGTAAGATTGTTTGTCATTTCGGAAGCTAATGCGTTTGATTAGAGAAATAAAATTAACGGAGAGATTTTACACAACTTTGTTATTTCCCTTATAAAATAGGTATTTAAATTACACAATTATTATATCTGTAGCGATTTAGTAATAAAACATTCCTTCGTTTTAGGCTAGATATAAACATACACGGTTGCTAATAGACCTCTATTTTAACGGGATGGGCTTAAATGTTAATTAGATTAAATTATTATTGCACTTGAATGTACGTTAAGTAAACACATGCAGCAAACTAGTAATTGTGCTATTATGATGCTTTAATTTGTAGACATGATACCGATGCCTAAATATTTTTAGACGTTTAACTAGAAGGTTATTTCACTTAAATGTCATCCGTCCCACAATGGCGTTCTTCTATATTGTAGTTACTTTTCATACGGACCAGGGACGATTCCACTAACTAAATTGCAATCGAACCATAGCTCAACACAACAGTGACTTTTAAACTATTTCTTATTATGCTATCGGAAAACAGTCCAGATGCAGTAATTTATCTGTTGACGCCAGCGTCAAAACTTTATCATCAAGAACGCGACGCACTATCTACACTATAATTATAATAAGAATAATAATAATTTTTTTTTACTTGCGCAGGAGCAGCTTTGTGGCGAGCCGTCGGTGAGGGGCAACACCGCGGACCTTGATTCTCCCTGGGGCTAAATGAGACCCCTGACCCCCGGCTTGCCATAATTGGCCGTCTGGCGGTGGAGACGCAAGAGTAGGTAACAAAAAGCTCCAATGGTGGAAGTGTTAAAGGGCATAAGTAGTCGGTAGTAGCGCTCTAGTGAAAACGCAGCACACTTCTCGTACCCTTTAGCCATCCACACCAACGTTGCCCCTTTTGTCACCATTGATGGTGGCCCTTACGGGGGGCCGTTTAGTGGGTGGCAAGTCGCCACCTGTCTAAATGTTTTGAAATGAGACTGAAATTCGCATGTGCTGTATAGTCTCATCCATAGCCATCTATTATCCTTCAATGTACGAGTATAAGCTCATATCAATAGCCTTGTTATTTAACCCATTTTTGTAATTGATAGTCCATCTCACCGTCATCCCAAATTCTGTTTTTATACTACTTTGTATTTTTTTATACCAAACAGGCCTCTAAGTGTTGGCCACAGTCCCACTTATGCCTTTGCAAAGGACCGGACGTAATCCGTGAAACAAATGGAATGAGATAATAATAATACCGCAGGGGCGGCTTTGTGATTCTCCCTGGGGCTAATGAAACCCCTATTAAATATTACTATGCACCAAGCAAAAGACTTGAAATTAAATTAAATGTATGTGTAACCAGTGTCGTCTCTTCTTTGTGTAGTTAAAACATAAAATACGTATATGTGTAACAGGACCATAGTTACATAAATTGTCTGCAATAGTATAAGTAGGGTCTAAGTACCAGTAAGGTACCGTACCTTGTGTAGTAACGCTGTCAATATTATCAGTAGAAGGTTGGTTGTGTTTGACTTTCCGGATTAATTCTATATCAATTGCTCTTTTCAAATTTTTACAGCGAATATGAGCGTATGTTAGCGAAGGTTTCACTTTAAATATTGCTGATAGCATTGTTTCGTCTCCATCTTCAACTTGCTTGGTGGTTTGTTTAAACATGAGCACATCCCATTCTGAAATTTAAAAATCATTAATTAAAAAACAAGAAGGCAATTGGTGCGGGTAGATTTTGGCAGCTCGTTCCTATCGGGCATTTTGTTTTGGTGATATCACCAAAACACGTCAAACCGTTTTAGTCAGTCATCAGTAAACAAAGATAATATAATCACTTCATTGTATTGTTAGAATCACAGGTATAAATAGCATTGGAAAACCACTCACTAGACATGTTTTCAGCAGCCGCTCCGCCATTACAAGATGGCGTACCGGATGTTGAAAAACGGCAGATTGTTTTGTTATTAATAGATACTTTTTATAGGTAGTGTTGGAGCCTTGCAATATTTTGGAATAGAAACCTCGACAGTTTGCGTGGGTAGGTGACCCAATAAATCGCTCGATATTTATTAATGCCAGTGAGGGTAGTTTGGTGGATACTGCCACCGGCCATTGGGTTCGCGCCCCAGTCTCGACCTACGCATCGTCGATGAATGTTGTCAAAGGATATTTAAATTACATTGTGTGGTGTTGTGTGTTGCTCATCAAAGGACATTATTGTGGACGGCGCCGTCCTTGGCAGGACTGGAGCTAAATACTGGTGAGTCGGACGTGCATTTCAACGAACTATCCCACTGAGCTTTTCATTTTCCATCCGCTCCTTCGAATCGCGAAGGTGCGTGAACATTGGTCCTTCGAGCCGGATCCTCCTTGTGGTGAGGACAGCAGCCCTGTCTCATCACCAGGAGTGACGTAACACGCAAACTGTCGATAGTAAATTCAGTCGCTATATTTCGTTTTAAATAGTAAATGGTAGGTAGGAATATCGTTTTCTACGCTCATTTATTATAATCTCGCTCGCTCATAATATTGGTATATAATAGGCAAATCACTCGGATCTGCGCTTATTTATCAATATTTCGCAACATTCTAGCTTATTCGGTGGTAAATATTGGTTAAAACATTCGGTTTTTAAAATAATTATCACACCCGTTGCCATTACGGAAATTCGTAATCGCGATTGATTGTTGGATCTCGCATTCTTTCGTAGGAAATAGCCTTTAAACATTCTTATTTGATAGGTTGAGACTCATTTTAATCATATTTTTGTTATTTCGTCATTATTTCAAGCAAATATTCGTATTTTGTATCATGCGGTTGAACGATTGTCATTATAGTACGAACGAATTAAGTTGGTCATTGACGCGTTAAAATTCGTACGCCACTTTGCATCGTTATATTTGGTCGGATTATATTCGTGCACGCGGCTAGGTGCATCATAGTAGACAAACGTTTCGTTATCATTATGGTTATGGAGTGAAAATAATTATCGTTATTTTCATCGTATATTATAATTAATTATTTACTCTTTTAAATTCATTATTTAAATACATATTGGTATTCCGTTATTCGGTTATTTATAATAATAGCATTTCAAATCGTTGATAAGTGTTTGTTTTGAAGGTAAATAAATACCTAACCTTATTGCAGCATTTTTTTTTTATTTCACTTTCGTAATTTCGTAAGAAATTGCAAATCACTTAAATACAGTCCACCGCAAATTTATTTGTTTATTTTATACAGTTAAATTTTATTTTTTCTTGTGTAGTTTGTTTATTTACAATGTCGAAAGCTTGTAACGGAACAGGCTCTGGATGAGGATTCCGTCACGATTCACAAATATAGATACATTTAAAAAGCATCTTGGTATGAACAAATATTGATGAAATTTAGACAATCAACAGTAGAAGAAAGCCTTAATGTGTAATATTGAGTTTTAGATGTTAGGTATTTCTTATAGCAAGACTATAGGTACTTACTGAAAATGATAAGCAGCTTAGAATATTTAAGCTATCAAGATATTCTATGTATTAACCATTTAAATCGATTGTTCAGATAGAACTGATAAGTTACTTCAAGTAAAAGGAAATGTTGAGTAATCCTTTAAATACATAAAAGTTACAAGCAAAATTGTTAAAATTACCATGTATTTGAGTTTGCTTCATCAAAATGAACCCTAAAACAAATGAGTATTGACGCCGATCTGAAGCCGATAGAAAGGGCTTTGATTGGATCTACGTACCTCTGATCGGCGTCATACGAAATTCAAAATATGTGTTGTCATGAGCGGATTTTGATGAGATTTTGAAATTAGAATAGGAATGCGATGGAGGGCAGAGATTGGCTGAGGTGGATCTGAAGCCGTTTTGACGCCGATAGAAAGGGCATTGATTGGATACCTATCGGCCTCAAATCGGCGTCACTGTCAAGTTTGAGAAAGTATATAAGCAGTAGGAAGACCGAGAAAATGCTTATTAAATTCTCGAACTTCCGTGAGGTAATATATTCTGCTACGGACATGGTTCCGGACGTGGGTTGGATACCTCACGGTGACAACTAAGATCCACCTCGATAGGGAACGCCCAATCCTTAGAGTTGGACACTTTTGGGAGCGAGCCAACAATCGCTTTAACCTATTGCAATGGGTACGATTAACTGCTCCTCACTTCGATTGGAAAGAATATTCCAGTGGAAGTGTCTTCTATTTATTATATGTATTTATTTCCTCTCATACTAGAACGTCGCTCTGCAGCCTTCCATAGCTTCGGCTATAGCGGTATAGTCGCGCGACTATTTCCGTGCGTGGAGTTGGACACCCTAGGGGCCATAGGTTCGATTCTCGGCTTGGCACCGAACTTTAGAGGCTAGTTAGGGATCAAACTTGAGCCATCCTATCAGGGGGATGAAAGCTCATGCGCAATTAACTTTGGGGGGTTTGTTGGGGACTTACACACACTTTAGCAGACTAGGAATTTATTTAGGACCGAAGTAGGTCTAGGTCTAGTATTTTTGTTTACCGGGTTATACATTAACTTCGTGATGGTTCAATCGGGAGCAAATAAGTAAATTCACGCGCTAGTGGCGTCTACCACTAGAGACGTAGGTTTCTATAATGAATTCGTCATATCAATACAATCTATTAGTATGCTAGACTTAGAAACTAAAGACTAACTACGGAATAAAAATGACAAAATAAATGTATTTTTAATCAGTATAAAGTAAGGAATACAGAAATATTTGCCTGCAAAGGAATATAGAAATATTAGTTCAAACGAAATGTAATGTATTTGTTGCAATAATATGTTATATATTTGCTAATGAATCGAGTTTGGGCTAGATTGTCAACTCTGATCCTAGCATGAGAATGCGGTAATAAATTATAACAATTGAATTATTTGCTGAAAGTATCAAATGTAATATTTAGAATCAAATGATAATTCGTAATGATAAATAATACTATTAAGAAGAGATAAATAAGATTATAATCGCTTACAGACGCAAACTCTACATTTGGAAAACTACCAAACGGACTTAGTAAGGCCTTACTAATTTTGGGGTAAATAGAAGAGGTTCTTGGCATGATGGAGAACATTTGTGTCACAGTAAAGAGCAGCTCTTAATCCAGCATTCGAGTTGTAAGCCTTGAACATGCCAAGAATCCTACTTCCTAAATCATAATAAAACTAGAATTCTACGGCAAATCTAAAGAAACCAAACTAATTACTTACAATATGAAAATTAATGAAATATATTATATCTTTAAATTATAGAGATATCTATCAATAATTTACTCGGCAAAATAAAACTAACTAATATAATAATCATCATAATAAATATATGCCTGCTAGTATTGAGTTAACCAATACAACAAAGATTCTGCTGATACTTAAGTATTTGAAATTATTGCTTTTCCAGCAATGGTTCAATAGATGTCATGTAAAACACTAGTAAACTAAGCATAGCAACCTCGTATAAAAAGGAGATTTATGTATGTGGTAAATCTTATCAAACTTGGTCAAGCAATGCAGCACCTTGAGAATTCTTGTAAACCACAAACAAGGGTCTAGAGATTTCTCTAAGTCACTGATATTATTTCCCATATATTGCTTCAGTAAACAAGTAAATGATTAAACTTGAACAATTGAACTATTCAGGGAATAGTGGCTGATAATATTTATCTAAAGGAATTGGATAATCAGCGTAGTAGCTACTGATCACAAAAGATTTCTAAAGCGCATATAAAGCGAGGTTTTACTTTACTTTTGTTATTTATTTCCTAGCAGTTTTCATAAACGAAACAAATAGTATATATTATAGAGACATTTAGTCTGTAAGAGATTATATCAATCTTATCAACAGCTAAATGTTCATAGCAACAAACATAAATCTATAAAGAAAGTTAGTTATATACTTAACAGGTTTATAACTGTTATTAATAATAACGAATATCATGCAAATATCTGATATTATTTAATGGAGTTGTTTACGCAAAATGGGCCGCGCCACAGCGGCCTGGTTGCGGAAAAGAGCCAGCCCACCAAGTACCAAGTACCAAGTATGGAGTTGTTTATATATTATTTCACTAATCAAAACTGATTTATCAGATATAACAGGTAGTTTTGCAAGCTAATAATTATATAGAAAACTTGCAAATAACCTACTATTTCTATGTTCTATGGTCAAATAACATAGACCTTAAAATCAGAAACTTATATTGATGATTAATATCTTCCACGACTAGAAGTCAAATCAAGTACATAAGCTAGAAATCTAGGATCAGCTCAGTCAGTCAGTCTGTAAGAACTAAGTATTTGCAATCTAGTATGTTCATCGCAATTTTTCGTTATCAGCTAGCAGTTCAGTAATGTAGTAGTAGGTTATCCATCGTAATATCAGAATACCTAGACGTTGCTTTTGGTTTCTCTAGGCATCTATAGTTCTGAATAGTTTTCTCTGTTTCAATTCTTTCCGAAAAGAGCAAGGTTACTGCAGCGGTTCACAGTGTTAGGGTCCTCCGAGACTAGACGATCATTGGCCAAAAACGTATTAGAATAAAGAATTAAAATAGGGGGGGGGGGTTATTACAAGCTGCAGTTAAACGTAACTTAGAACTGAAACGTGAAATTGCTGTCAAACGTATTGATGATTGTTTATCAGCCGCCTTAGAAGCTAAAGATGATATCTCCCGACTACCTATTTTCTTATCACGGTACACTCGACTCGAAAATCATTGCGCTAGTTTCGAATCACATCATTTAAAAATTTGTTCAGAAATTTCGGATACCTCATCACTTGATGAAGAGGATGGCATTCGACAAGAGGTAGACAACAAATATTTTCAAATTATTGAAATTCATTCGTCACTCACTTCCGCGTCCACGACTAGACCTGGACCGGAACTAGAATCGAATAGAACTGACTTATCAGTTAAACTTCCGCGACTAAATTTATTAAATTTCAATGGTGATATCACGACATGGAGTACCTTTTATGATATGTACAACACGATGGTACATCAGAATAGAAAACTATCCAATATAGAAAGATTTTCAATTTTGATATCTCTTCTTTCCGGTGAACCCTTGCAGCTGCTAAAAGGTTTTCCGCTTTCGGAAAACAATTATTTAGATGCGTATGAGGCACTTATTGATCGTTATCAATGCAAGCGTAAGTTAGCTTTTCGTTACTGGGAAGAATTACAAAAGGTGACTTTGAAGTCAAGTTCTCCTAGTGAGTTGCGCCGTCTTGTTGACACCTTCAAAGAAAATATTGCTGTTTTGAAAAATTTAAGGTTGCCAGTCAAGGACTGGGACTTTCCATTGTTTTATTTGCTGATAAACAAACTCGATCTTGATACACGTCGCCGCTTCGAGCTACAAAATGAGAGCAAAGACATCCCTTCGTTTAATTCGTTGTTGGAATATTTGAACAAGGCTGGTCAAGCGTTGGAGTTGGCCGAGCCCGAGGGCGCACGAGCGCCGCGCGCCGCCGCTGCTGGAGCGGTCGCGCGCGTCGCGCCTGCACCGCCTGCGCAGCCGCGCACCGGGGCTTACTCGCCGCGTCACCAAGCGCATACCAAGGCCTTCGTTGTTAACTCGCTGCCACAATCGAGTGACACTTGCATTTTGTGCAAGTCTAATCATACGTTGTGGAACTGTCCCACATATCGCAATCATAGCCCTCGAGATCGATACACTGTTGTTAAAGAAAACCATTGTTGTATTAATTGCCTTAACAAAGGTCACTTGTTAAAAAACTGTAAATCAAATGGTCGTTGTTCAAAGTGTGGTTTGCCTCATCACACAACTTTACATTTCGATAAATTGCAAATCACCTCGCCGGCAACACTTATCGCTTCGGATGCTATGATGGATGTGGCACAACCTGCCACCGCTGCACAATCGTCATGTCTCGAGCACAGTCAACAGACTGTCACTTTGGTGGCTGGTATGGAGCCCGCCACACACACTTCGTTATTAGCCACAGCTTCGGTCGAAGTTCTTGATAACTTCGGCACTTATCGTAAAATTCGCGTCGTCATTGATAGTGGTAGTCAATCGAACTTCATTACAAAGAAATGCGCACATCGCCTTGGTCTTATATTGAGGAAGACTACGACTTCAGTAGAAGGCATCGGTCAATCATCATCGATCGCAGTTGAATCCACCACGTATCGCATGCGCTGTGGAGACCGATCTCCCGACATTGAAGTCGATGCTCTAGTCATACCTAAAATTTGTAGTCAAATGCCCACTGATAGAATCGATATCGCTCAGTGGCCACAACTTCGGAATATTGAGTTGGCTGATCCTGAATACAACGTGCCCGCGCATATTGATGCTTTGGTGGGGGTTGACATCTTCTGCCAAATTTTCCTCGGTGAACGCCGCGATTCCGGCCCTGATGGACCCGTGGCTTTCAACACCAAGCTTGGTTGGGTAGTGATGGGAAAAATATCACGTGCACATTTTCCTTCCAAAACCTCGTCACTGTTTTGTTCATTGGATAGTTTAGATTCGCAAGTTCATAAATTTTGGGAAATTGATGAACTTCCCAAATTGTCACCTCTATCCGAAGAGGAAGTCTTGTGCGAGCGTATATTCGATACGACTCACACCAGAACCGTGGATGGAAGGTATGTCGTGCGTTTACCTTTCAAGTCGCCGGAACCTAATCTCGGTGACTCGCGCCCTATGGCACTTCGTCGTTTGTTCGCCCTCGAAAAACGTCTTTCACGTAATCCTCAGTTGCGCGAGGGTTACAATAAATTTATGAAGGACTATATCTCGTCTCGGCATATGGATGTAGCCGACCAATCGGGTTCGGGCCATTCATATTATATTCCGCACCACTGTGTGCTGAAACCGAGTAGCACCACGAGTCCGCTTCGCGTGGTATTTGACGCCACAGCACGGCCAGCCGGTGGGGCTGCGCTGAATGAGCAGTTACTCGTTGGTCCCCGTTTACAATCGGACATTGGTTCGATTCTTCTTCGCTTTCGTTTGCATTCGGTCGTATTCACTGCCGACATAAGGCAGATGTATAGACAGATACTGGTCGCTGACGTTGATCGAGACTATCAGCGCATTCTATTTCGTTTCTCGCCTGACGAACCTGTGGTTGAGTATCGTCTCAACACTGTAACATACGGCATGGCATCATCGAGTTTCTTAGCACTTCGTACCATCTTACAGGTGGCTCGCGATGAAGGAGTCGGTAGTCCTCTCGCTGTCGATGCGCTTACTAATGATGTCTACGTTGATGACGTGGTAACTGGCTCGCACTCATTAGACTCAACTCGCGAGCTAATGAGCCAGGTTAATAATATACTTTGAAAAGGATGTTTCGAGCTCAGAAAATGGGCATCTAACTGTCGTTCTCTACTCGAAAACGTTCCCCCTGATCATCGTCATGACAACTCGTTGTCATTCGACTCTGAATCTTGTCACTCCGTCAAGGTTCTCGGTCTAGAGTGGAACCCCATCGAAGACGGATTCTCGTTCACTGTTACCCCGCTACATGAACAGTGTACTAAGCGAAACATTCTCTCGGAACTGGCCCGTATATTTGATCCACTTGGCTTTCTCACGCCACTTACTATTGCATTCAAATGCATTATCCAGAAACTCTGGAATCTTGGTTTGGATTGGGATGAACTTGCTCCTAATCACATTGCAGAGACCTGGTCTCGTTATCGCTCGGAATTCAGTTCCCTTTCATCTCTTGTGATCCCTCGTTTCATACCGGGACTGGAATCAATCAAACTTGATATACACGGCTACTGCGACGCTTCTGAGCTCGGGTACGCTGCTGTTGTGTACTTTCGCTGTGAGTACGGTGACAATCGAGTCACTACTCATCTCGTCATCGCTCGATCAAAGGTTGCTCCTTTGAAGAAAATATCGATTCCTCGGCTAGAACTTTGCGCAGCACTTCTATTGGCAGATCTTGTCGCACATGTCAAGGAAGTTTTCGCCGGCAAGCTGAACTTCAATGACATCTTTTGCTGGTCAGATTCTATGGTAGTTCTGGCTTGGCTCAAATCGCCATCATCTCGGTGGAAGACGTACGTGAGCAACCGCGTAAGTCATGTTCAAGACCGAGTTCCACCTGCGCATTGGCGTCATACAAATGGACTAACTAATCCATCGGACTGCGCGTCACGTGGTATTACGATTCGAGAGCTTCTCGATCATCCATTGTGGTGGCATGGACCACCTTGGCTACTTTTGACAGGCCTGTTGGCGCAGTTGGTAGCACCCCTGCCTTCTGAGCCGCTGGTCCCGGGTTCGATCCCCGGACAGGTCAAACATATGTCTGCATGAACATGTCTGTTTGATCTGTGTCTGGGTGTGTATATGTATGTGAGTATGTATATCAGTCATCGGGTTACCATAGTACAGGCTCTGCCTAGTTTGGGACCTGAAGACCTTTGTGTGGATGTTGTCCCATATTATTATATTATTATTATTTTGGATGCCAAGGAGTGGCCTAACGCAACTCGTTACGAGGAACCTCCTGAATCGGTCGAAGAACAACGTGACACGCTCATTTCGCTTTTTGTTGCTGTCGATAAATTGGATGAATTCTTGGAAAGGCATTCGAGCCTGAGCAATGTTCAGCGCATCGTGGGATACGTGCTTCGCTTTCTACATAATTGCCGAAACCGATCTACTCGTCGGTCTGGTCATCTTGTCGCTTCCGAGTTGAAGCAATCGTTGTTTGCACTCGTCAAAGTCACTCAAAATTCGTCATTTTCACACGAAATCACAAACTTGAAAAAAGGATTGCCATTGCCAAAACCCTTACAGAAGCTGCATCCTTTCCTTGATGATGATGGTCTTCTCAGGGTGGGCGGTCGCTTGGCTCACTCGGAGTTGGCCTACGACTGTAAACATCCTTTGCTATTGCCTCGTCAGCATCGTGTTACTTCGCTCATTATCGACCAATGTCTTAATGAGAATTTGCATCCTGGATTGCGTACGCTTAGTTTCTTACTTGCTCAAAACTTCTGGATATTGTCCTCACGTCGTGCTATTCGCAGTCGTTTGTCGAAGTGCATACCTTGTTATCGCACTAATCCAAAACCTATTATACCTCGTATGTCAGACTTACCCAAACTTCGAGTTTCCCAAGTGAAACCATTCTCAATTATTGGTATAGATTTTGCTGGTCCCTTTCCCACTCATATCGTTCGTTTTCGGGGATCAAGGACTTTCAAGACATACATTTGCTTGTTCATCTGCTTCGCAACTAAAGCAGTTCATATTGAACTCGTCATCGGTTTGACAAGTGAAGCATTTCTTGGCGCACTCCGTAGGTTCGTGGCACGCCGCGGACGGTGTCAGCGCATACACTGTGATCAAGGCACGAATTTTGTTGGTGCTTATAATAGTTTGTTACCTCTGGTGCAGCAAGCTGCTGCTAATGAAGCTATTGAGTTTTCATTCAATCCCCCCGCAGCATCGCATTTTGGTGGATTGTGGGAGGCTAACATTGGTTGTATCAAAACCCACTTAGCTCGCGTCATTGGCAATCAGATCCTATCTTACGAGGAGTTCTTGACGGTGACTACACAAATCGAAGCAGTATTAAACTCTCGTCCCTTGTGTGAAATGGGATCCGATCCTAATGATTTGTCGGTCTTGACCCCTGGTCATTTCCTCACTCTTGAACCTTTGACATCTCTTCCAGAACCTGATATCTCAAGTGTCAAACTCACATGTTTGAATCGTTGGCAACTGGTGCAGAGACTTCATCATGATTTCTGGAAACGATGGCATATAGAATATTTACACACTTTGAATCAACGTGCAAAATGGCTAACGGACTCTTCGGAACCTAAATTAGGATCGCTAGTTTTGATCAAAGATGAACAACTTAAACCTCTTAATTGGTCGCTTGGACGTATCGTTCAATTGCATCGTGCAAGAGATAATGTATGTCGCGTTGCGACTGTAAAAACTCAGACAGGTCTTTTACAAAGACCTTTGGTAAAGCTTTGCCCTTTACCTATAAATGATTAATTTGTAGTCTCGCATTTCGTTATAGTTCGCGCTCGCTCATCGGAGCTTCGCGATGCATTGTAGTTATAGTTAGGCCGCGCTCGCTCATAGGAGCTTCGCGTCATTACTTAGGTTAGAATATTAGCACGCCTGCTTATCTGGGCTTCTCGTTTTGTTCACTTAAAATGTTAATTCTCATAGAAAATACGTGTATTTTGGTGGGCGGAATGTTGGAGCCTTGCAATATTTTGGAATAGAAACCTCGACAGTTTGCGTGGGTAGGTGACCCAATAAATCGCTCGATATTTATTAATGCCAGTGAGGGTAGTTTGGTGGATACTGCCACCGGCCATTGGGTTCGCGCCCCAGTCTCGACCTACGCATCGTCGATGAATGTTGTCAAAGGATATTTAAATTACATTGTGTGGTGTTGTGTGTTGCTCATCAAAGGACATTATTGTGGACGGCGCCGTCCTTGGCAGGACTGGAGCTAAATACTGGTGAGTCGGACGTGCATTTCGACGAACTATCCCACTGAGCTTTTCATTTTCCATCCGCTCCTTCGAATCGCGAAGGTGCGTGAACAGGTAGATATAAATATAATAATGCATCTATAAATAAATATATTAATAATAATTTATGTAATAATTATATTATTAATCATAATCCATAAAAAAGGCGACCAAAGTGATATTACAACATACAGACCTATTTCCATATTATCCTCTATTGGAAAGTTGTTCGAATCTTTAGTTCAAAAAAAGATCCACTACCATCTGAAACCGATACTCAATCCTTGTCAGCATGGTTTTTTGCCCGGTAGATCGACCACATCAAATCTTCTGGATTATGTAACTGACATAACTGAAGCCTTGGAAAACAAACATGAAGTCCATGTTATCTACACAGATTTCTCTAAAGCGTTCGATGTGGTCAACCACAACCTTCTCATACAAAAACTGGGTCATGCTGGTATCTGTGGCTCATTACTTCGGTGGTGTGAATCATATCTTCAAAATAGGTCCCAGCTAGTCTCAATCAGAGGCTTCAAATCAGATCCACAAACGGTTCCATCTGGCGTGCCTCAAGGCTCTCATCTCGGCCCCTTATTTTTTCTGGTGTTTGTAAATGACTTATGTACAAACATAAAATCTAGTTATCAAATGTTCGCAGACGATCTTAAGTTGTACAGGGAAATTCGTGAACACGAAGATATCATATTGTTACAATGCGACTTGGACAATATTAGCCTCTGGTGTTCCCAAAACATCATGTTGCTTAACACTCCTAAATGTTTTTACATGAATATTTCAAGAAAACGTAATCCCACGCCTGCAAACTATTTTATTAATAACTTACCTATTAGTGAAGTCTCCAGCATTCGTGACTTGGGTGTTATAATTGATGCAAAAATGAATTTTCGCGAACATATAGACCACATCTCAAAGAAGGGAGCACGGCTGGCGGGTTTTGTCACAAGGCAAACAAAATTCTTCAAGGATGTGGAAACACCTATTATTCTTTTCACATGTTACGTTCGCTCACTTTTAGAATACTGTTGCACAATTTGGAGCCCATCTTACGCTGTACACATCGGCCGATTGGAAAGATTACAAAAGCAGTTCCTCTATCATCTTTCATATACAAATAACCTCTGTCGAAATCTTCCGTCTTATAGCTCAAGACTTGAACGTTTTAAATTGATCTCACTAGAACGTAGACGTAACTATGCGGATATCGCATTACTGCAAAAGATAATTGATGGCAAAATTGACTGTACAAACTTGCTGTCTAAAGTTGCACTTTCGGTGCCACGTCCAAGCAGCCGCCTCCTTAACAGAAAAACCTTCTATCTCTCCCCATGTCGCGCGAATTATGGCCAGCACTCTCCGTTACACCGGATGTGCTCAGCCTACAATAAAATGTGCCATGACTTTGACATTTTCGGTGACAACATCAACTGTTTCAAACAAAATTTTATTCATCAAAATCTTTAATTTAATATTTTCTATAAGTTAATCTTTAGTTTATTTTAATCAAATTATGTGTATATTATATCGTTATGAGTGTTATATTATTTGTAGCATGCTGTGTTTACCTCTAGAAGGTTGTGCATTCATCGCATTTAATATCGCAAATGTATTTATTCCTAAGATAATAGTGTATGACCAGTTTGGTGAACCAAAAAAAAAAAAAAAAAAAAAAAAAATTAATAATTACATGTGATCTGTATTTTAGTTATATTTATAATATCTTTGATGTTTATATCCGGTCCGCCATCACGAATGGCGCTTGGAAAAGAGTCAATTGGTTACAACTAAATTTCAAAATTATTGGCTGGTATTAATAACACTTTATAAATAAGTAATTAAATGTTATATGCATTTTAAGAGAACTTATGTTAAAAATTGAGAATGTTATTTCAAGATTAAGATAAAATATTTTAATGACTCGACTTTCGCTTGCTGACGTAGTTCCGCCGTCCATGTTGAAAGGGGGGCGGGTCGATAGCGCCTTTAAAAGACACAAGCAAGCGAAAGGCGAGGCTTGGGATCGCCCGTACGTTTAGTGCTCGGAGTAACCTACGACACTAAAAGCTGCGCATCTGTAACGATTTTTTGAGGAAATTATTTACCGATCGCACCCGTGGCCACGGCTACGAGGGGATACTGTGCCCCACGAACGCCGGAGTGAGTACTATGCTTGCATAATACTCGCTCCAGTACTGGCGCAACTTACACGGCGACCCGAAAAAAGGCCCTTTAAGGGCCACCCACCGCTGACAGAGGATCTAACCACCCCTCCGAAGCAAAAAGGCCCTTCTGAGAGCCGCGTAACCGTAGCTACTTCTAACCACAGTAGCGACAGTGATTCCGACTCGTCCGACAACGAGGAAAGTAACCTTCCCGTTGCGGAAACGAGCCTTAAGCGCACGGAACCCGTGCCCACCAGCGCACTATCACCGAAAGGGCGTCACGAACGTGACATCATCACGCTCGCCCGGCTTATTGAAGCCGAGGCCCTATCGGAAGGCATACTCAACTGGATGGGTATATATGTGCGTATCGAAGAAGCCGAATTGGAGGGACGCGAAATGTCCGCCGAAGACCGCAGAGTACTCGAACTCGCGTCGCGGTCACTTATCACCCTGCCGCCGACTAAGCCGCTTGCATTCAATGCAAGGAGGCGCAAGCTCACCAGCCCTCTGAAGATGGATGACGACATCAAGAAACCTCGCACCGTGCGATCGCACTCTGCGAATACAAGTACTAGCGAAAGAAAGGGACAGAGCGATACCGCCCCTTCCAAAGAGAGAAAGGGACAGAAGGATGCGAGACCGAAGGCAGTACAAGCAAGTCAGCCTGTAACTCGCCCGACTGCACAAGCGACTGAGCGCCCGCCCGCCCAAGCGGTACCGCGCCCGCCCGCCCAGAAGTCAATGCGCCCACCCGCACAAGCGGTCACCCGACCAATCGCAGACACTATATACCCATCCACGTCGACCGACAAAACGTCAACGGCGAGTGCTAGCGCTGCCCCGCTGCCTCAAAGGCAAAAGCGAAAAGCTACCGACAATGTAGCAACTACGGAGAAGCCCTCGTTTGCGCGCGTAGCGCAAACAGAGAAACAGGGTGGCACCAAGACTACCCCCCGCACAGCACCCCCGCAACCAACGCAAACGACTGCGAGAGCGGGACAGAAGCAGAGAGAGGCGATGGATACGCAGCCCGCCCCGCCCCCCGCAGGCGGGAAAGAGAAAGGGTCTCGCTATCCTCCTCTGATAGTGGAACGTATCGAGAACTGGACGTTCCACTTCAAGGAGATAGCATCCAAGCTGGGAAGGCCACCAAACGGACGGCCATACGGACAAGGCATAAGATTTATGCCGGCCGACGAAACGGAATACCGGGCGATGCAAGCGTATCTGACCCAACTAGAAAGGGAGGAGAACATTAGCTGGTTCAGTTACTCGCTGCCCGCAGAACGCAGCCTGAAAGTGGCCCTCCGAGGGCTACCCGCAGACACCGATCCCGAGGAGATCAAGGAGGCCCTCGAGGAAAAAGGGTTCGAACCAGAGTACGTCAAGAACATCCAAGCCAGGCAAGGGCGCCCTGGCAGTATCTTCTACGTACAGCTGAAGAAGAACGCGCAGACAATCCCGGCTATATACGATGTAACCGAGTTGCTACTGATGCCCGGCGTAGTCATAGAGGCATGGCGCGGCAAGAAAGGCCCCGCACAGTGTCACCGCTGCCAGAAATTCCGCCACAGTTCGCACAACTGCCACCGAGCCCAGGCTTGTGTGCGCTGTGGTGAAGAGCACTCGGCGAAAGAGTGTCCGCGCCCCCGGGAAGAACCGGCAACCTGCGCAAACTGCCAGGGGATGCACCCCGCCAACTTTAAAGCATGCCCGATCTTCAGAAAGGAGTCACGCAACAAGAAGGCGGGAACTGTGGCCGCTACCCAGACAAACCGTCGGGGTACCGCCCTAGTTGCAACAGCAACCATTGAGAAGACAGCAGAGACGAACCTAATGGCGCCGGCAAACCTGCCAAAGGGAACCGGACCAAAGACAGGCCAAAAGAAGCCCAGAAAGAAGGCACGAAAGCTTCAACAACCGAAGCAACAGCATTAACAACAACAACAGCAAGATGCTCCCCGCCGTGACTCCTTGGGACAGACCATCGGCGTGCTTAAAGAGATCCTGGAGGCGGTGCAGAAAGGCACCGACCCCGAAACGGCCACTCTGCAGGGCCTTATGAGAATTTTAAACACCAATAATGGATCACGGGCTTAGGATCGTTCATTGGAATGCCCAGTCGATCACGGGGAAGAAACAACTGCTGGCCATCTTCCTCCGCGAGCAAAATGTAGACGTACTACTGGTCAGCGAGGCGCATCTGAAGCAGAGACAAAGGTTCAAGATGCCGAATTACCTTGTATACCGGAAAGATGAGGTGTCAGATACTGGGTGCGCCTTTCGAGGCCTTGCAGTACTGGTCCACCGACGAATCATCCACCAGCTCATCCCACCAGAAGAGTTCGAGTCCATTCAAGCCTTGGATGTGCTTTTTAACATTGCCGGAGAGACGCGGCGTTTGTTTGCGGTTTATAAACCGCCGCTCACCCTACTCAAACCCGAAGAAATCAGGAAACTCCTGCACGCCACTGATCATTGCTGGAGACCTCAACTGCAAGCACACCCACTGGAACTCGACCAAAACAAACCGCGATGGGAGAGTTTTACTTCAAGATTCGGTGGACCATTGCTATGATGTCATAGGGCCAGACGAGCCCACTCACTATCATTATCACGACAATGGTGATATACTAGACGTCACGGTATACAAGGGACTGAGGACGCCGCCTAGCCAGACGGTGTTACCAGACCTGCCTTCAGACCACCGCCCGGTACTCCTGACGCTGACGGAGCTCCCAAGCAGAGTTGCCATTCCCGCCAGGAAGAGGAAGATCTGCTGGGAAGCCTTCCACAGAGAAGCGCAGGAGCGTACAAAGACGAGGCCAATACGCACACCAGAGGACCTAGAAACGGCCACTGAAGAGTTGACCGCAGCTATCCAATCCTTCCTCGAGGCAGCATCGCACACCGCCGCGCCGGTAGAGAGGGCGCAACCCCTCCCGGCGTGGATCAGGAACCTTATTAGCGAAAAAAGGGAGAAGAGGAAGCTGTGGCAACAAACTCGCTGCCCACGTCTAAAGAGCGAACTGAACGCGCTGGTGGAGCGCGTTAAGACCGCCTTACAAGATTACGCCACGCATAGTTGGGAAGCGCACTTAGACTCGGTGGAAACGGAATTTCCATCAGAACACCGACTTTGCCACCAACTATCGCGCACCCCGGAGCCGACTAGACCACTGGCCGGGCGGGACGGCCTTCTGAAATTTGTCGCCACAGACCGAGCTGAGATCTTCGCGGACCACTTGGAGGCGCAATTTCAGCCCAACCCGACCAGTGATGACACCCATACTGACACCATCTGTAGACAGGTAGAACTCTACTTGTCTACACCCCCGGACGTGACTGAAGAAGAAGAGGCGCCCATCATCTTCTCACCTGGACGGGTGCAGAGGTTGATAAGGCGCCTACCGAACAAGAAAGCCCCAGGGCTCGACAGGATCTCTAACGAAGCCTTGAAACACCTCCCGCCAAGAGCCCTGGCTGCGCTGACTAGGATTTATAATGGAGTTATGCGCTGTGGACATTTCCCGCGGACCTGGAAGACTGGCGTCGTTATAATGCTCCCTAAACCCGGAAAGGACCCGAAGTGACCGGACAGTTACCGACCTATCGCGCTGCTTAGCACCTTATCGAAAGCTTTCGAAAGGTTGCTATTACCGCACCTAACGCCGCACATCGTACCTCGTGAGGAGCAGTACGGGTTTAGGGCAGAGCATTCAACCACATTGCAACTGACGCGAGTCATCAGCGAAATGGCCACTAGCCATAACAAGAAGGAGTATGTTGTGGCTGTGTTACTCGACATGGAGAAGGCCTTCGACCGCGTATGGCATGAGGGCCTGCTGTACAAGTTGTCGAAGAGCCTGATGCCGAAGCCCATGATCAAGTTGATACGATCTTTCCTTACGGACCGACGAGTCACAGTTCGAGTCGAGGAGGCCTTATCTACAGAAAAGCCGGTACGTGCCGGGGTACCGCAAGGAAGCTGCCTCTCGCCCAGCCTGTACGCTTGGCATACCAATGATATCCCGCTGATAGGCAGCACTAAGCTTGCCCTGTATTCAGACGACGCCGCATACTACGCCTCCTCGATCCGAACAGAAGCCGCCGTCAAACGAATCCAAGAAAATTTAGACGCCCTACCCGAATGGCTGAAGAAGTGGCGGATGACGGTCAACGTCAACAAAACTCAAGCCATCGTAATGGGAAGATCGACACTGCCGACACAGCTGCAACTGCTCAACGAGGAGATCCCGTGGGCCCGGGTTGTAAAATACCTCGGTGTAGAAATTGATAGGAACCTGACGTTCACGAAGCACGTTAATACCGTAGTGGGAAGAGCGAAAGGTCCGCGCTCGCCTGACGCCTGTACTACGTTCGAAGCTGCCACTCCGGGTGAGACTGATGATATACAAAACGTATATCCGGCCAATACTCACCTACGCCGCCCCGGCGTGGTACGCCCAGATAGCTACCCATCTACGCACGAAGCTACAGAGCCAAGAAAACCAGACGCTGCGCGCTATAGTTAACGCCCCACGCTACGTCAGGAACGCAACTATAGCGAGAGACTTAAAACAGGAGACGCTGCAACAATTCGTCGAGCGACTGGCGATCAAAATGTTCGCCAAAGCAGACGAGTCGAGACTGCCACACATCAGGGGCATAGCCCCCCACCATACCCGACCGCCCGATCAAGAGGGCAGAAGACAGAAGCCGTACCCTAGGGACTTGCTTCCCAAAGAAAACCTGGACGAAACATTAGAAGAAAGTATGGATGCCATGGCTGTATCAGTGCTGCCCCCAGTGGCCAGCAACTGTGTAGCCGATCGGTCTGCTGGGCTTCACCCGTGTAGGCGGGGGTTCCACCCGGCGCGGCCTTGATCGCTCAGTTACCTTTTGGTCACTGGGGTGGCAGTACAGTGAGGCCGTGGTAATTCCAACCAAGAGACCCGCCCACCGTTGTGGACGGAGACGTGCCAGGGGCAGAGGGCATAGCCCTGACCCCCTTTCCCCGCTCGAACCGCACATTTGAGCGAGACGAAGACCCAAGGCATTCTGTTCCTGTGCATCAACTGAGTAGACATCTTAATAAACTTTTGTTACAAGCATTGAGTTTTACCTCTGACCGTCTACAGTTAGAAGTTGGATCAATCCATGCGTTCCTGATTGGTAAGGCCATTGTTTCACAGGGTTGAGAAAAGTATGTTTTGTTTTTTTTTTTAGTTACTTAATTATGCCAAAATAACATGGTAAATAATAAACAGCACGTTAAAATGATACAATTTCACTAACGTAACTAGTTGACCCGCCAGTGACGTCGCTCGCTTGGTCTTGGTGTAGGGATGGAAGTGCCGTTTCGGCTCGCCCCCTATTACATGAGACCAAAAGCATATCTGCTGAAACGTAGGCCTCTAATCAGTCCGAATCAGCAAGCCTCCGGTTCATTCATAAATATTTTGTTATAGCGTAAACCTGATGCGGACAAATAAAAACACCGGTAGGTACGTACTCCTTCGAGGATATATAAGCGAAAATATCGATTCATTCAAGACCGCTACACTGCCCCGCGGATTTCACCTCCTTGATGGATGATGAGGATGAAAAGTATCCTATTAAAACACCGTTGCTTACCCCGCCCAGTATATGAAGGCGAAACCCTTTGTTATGTTATGTTAAAATAGCATGTAAGTATTGTGGGCGAGTGACTCAAGACCGCTATAGGCTACTGTTCACCTCTGTGGTGATGGATGAGAATAATGATGAAAATTAGCCTATGTCCTTCCCCGGGATACAATATATCTTCTAGCCAAATTTCATCGAAATCGGTACAGCCGTTCTTAAGTTATAACTAACACGACATTATTGTATAGTTGATAAAAAGTTATGTTATGTCATACAAAATTTACATGCAAATACAAACACAATTTGCTTTAATAATATTATATGAGTAAATTTAAATACTTTGTTCATTATAGTAGTCAACCAGTAAATCAATGAGTAAATTAAAAAAACACGAACTATAAAATACAGAACGTACATACAAATATAAAATTAATACATACATACATAAAATCACGCCTCTTTCCCGTAGGGGTAGGCAGTAATTACCATGAAAAAACCTGTCATTACATTTCATCACGCTTAAATGTATGTGCTTTATCACTTTCGTAGACAACCCAAAATCCATCAAATGATTCTTTACGAGTAGGCCTTCAGAGTGTAGTTGTCTGTCAGTGGGGTCGGAATCGTTTGACAACAGTCGACTGAACAACAAAGATAGAGGATTCATCGCCGAGCGCGCCTAGTGTATCGAGCTGTCAAAACTATAGTGTTTTAATATATACTCTCTTCACATAGCGTTCTTTTGACTAATCTATCAGAAACTGACACATCTTTGACAGAACTGTATTCATCATCATCTCAGCCGTAGGACGTCCACTGCTGAACAAATGCCTCCCCCATAATTTTTCAAAAGGACCGGTTGGAAGCGGCCTGCATCCAACGTCGTCCTGCGACCTTTATCAGGTCGTCTGTCCACCGTGTCGGTGGATGACCTACGCTGCGCTTGCCGGTCCGTGGTCTCCATTCTAGAACCTTCTGGCGCCATTGGCCATCTGTTTTGCGTGCTATGTGCCCTGCCCACTGCCACTTCAACTGGCTAATCTTCTGAGCTATGTTGGTGACTTTCGTTCTTCTATGGATCTCCTCATTTCTGATTCGATCACGTAGAGAAACCCCGAGCATAGCCCTCTCCATAGCTCGTTGTGTGACTTTGAGGCCCATACTAAAGGACCACGTTTCAGTGCCATAAGTCAAAGTCAAAGTCAAAGTCAAAATCATTTATTCAATTTAGGCATCAAAGACGCACTTATGAACGTCAATTTTTCATTAAAATGTACTTTAAAGCCTACCGCCGCGTTCCAAAATACATAGAGCCAACCGAGAAGAAGCGGCAAGAAACTCGGGGCCATTCTTTTTATATAGATGTTTTTACAATGTTTTTACTTAGGTACTACAAATATTAGCTCCAGTGTGTTGCCTTACAAAAGAGAACATAATAATGGTATCAGTAGGGCAAGACACGCTACACTTTGACATCTTAGTACACGAGTAGATAGATCCTGGAGTGATCAGTCCCAAGCTGTTTTATCCTCCAAGTAATCCGAAATTTTGTAATAACCTTTTTGACAGAGTTTAGTTTTAATAGCAATTTTAAACTTATTAATAGGCAAATCTCGGATAACATTGGGAACTTTATTATAAAATCGTATACATTGTCCCATAAAAGAATGACTTATTCTGTGGAGACGCGTTACATGTACGGATAGCTTGTGCTTATTTCGCGTGTTGATGGAATGAGCATCACTCCTTTTATCAAAACTGCTAATGTTTTTCTTTACATACATTAGATTTTCATAGATAAACTGAGAGACAACAGTTAGAATGTTTATGTCTTTAAATTTCTGTCTAAGGGAAACTCTGGGAGCCAAACTGTAGATTGCTCGTATAGCCCTTTTTTGCAGTATAAAAATAGAATTAATATCTGTAGAACATCCCCAGAGCAGTATGCCATAAGTCATAACGCTATGGAAATAACTAAAATAAACTATTCTAGCTGTGTCTACATCAGTTAATAGTCTAATTTTTTTAACAGCATAAGCTGCTGAACTGAGCCTACTAGACAATTTTTTAATGTGGGGACCCCATTGCAATTTAGCGTCTATAGTAATTCCTAAAAAGACTGTTGACTCCACAAGGTCCAACCCTGTTCCATTCAATTGTATATTGGATTCTACTTGTCTCACATTTGGTGTCGAGAATTTTATACAATTAGTTTTCTTCTCATTGAGGAGAAGATTATTTGTATTGAACCAATTCACAACTTTAGCTAATGCATTGTTAACATCGTCATAGTTTAGTAACTGCCTTTTAATTTTAAATAACAGTGAAGTGTCATCTGCAAACAATACAATCTCGTTATTCTTCTCTACATAATAAGGTAAGTCATTAATATAGATTAAAAACAAGAACGGCCCTAGTATTGAACCTTGTGGAACGCCCATTGAGATTATAGAGCCGGGCGATTTTTTACCATTTATGTCAACCCTTTGAATTCTACCATTTAAATATGAAGTCAAAAGGTTGAGAGCCATGTCCCTAATACCGTAGTGTTGTAATTTCCTGACAAGTATATCATGTCGGACGCAGTCAAATGCCTTAGATAAGTCACAAAAAACACCTAAGGCATCTTGAGAGTTCTCCCAGGCATCAAACACATCTTTTATTAGTTCTATACCTGCGTCTATAGTAGAGCGATTCCTTGTAAACCCAAATTGATTTTTATGGAAAATTTTGTTTGCACTAAAATGAGTTTCTAATTGATGTAATATGATTTTTTCGAAAATCTTACTTAGCGTAGGTAGTACAGAAATAGGCCGAAAATTTGTTGGATCAGTAGTACTACCAGATTTGAATAAAGGAACCACTTTACTGTGCTTCATTAGGTCAGGAAATACACCACTTGCAACACAACTATTAAACACAGCTGCTAGATTGGGTGCAATGACATCTATAATTGAAGAAACGGTCTTCACAGAAAGACCCCATAGGTCTGCCGTTTTTTTTGCATCTAGACTTTTGAAACTGCTTACAATATCTTTGCAATTAACTACTGAAAATTTAAAAGTTGTGTCACATTCAGTTACACTTTGTTTAAGTAAGATCTCAGCAGAAATGGAGGAAGATTTTAGAGTTTTGGTTGTTAAAGAAGGAATATTAGTGAAAAATTTCTCAAACTCGGCCGCTACCTCCAAATCTGCTCTTACATCTTTATTATTAATTTTTAAATTAAAGTCTCGATTACGCACTGTATTTCTACCAGTTTCACTGTTTATAATGTTCCACGTCATTTTTATTTTATTAACAGAATTTTTGATCTTATTTCTTAAATAAATAGATTTTGCTGAGGAACAGGCTCGTTTAAATAACTTAGAATAACGTTTGACATATTCCAAAAATACAGGATTATGATTATGCGATTTTTCATGGTACAATTCATATAACTTTTGCCTACTTTTATAAATTCCTGGAGTTGCCCATTCACTAAACTTAGCACGATTACCAACAGATATTGTTTTTGGTACAAACACTTTGCCAAATTCATCGCTGATAAGATGGAACAGTGAGTTATATAATATATTTGGGTCATTGTGACTGGTCAACTCTGGCACTTTCTGGGATATATTACTTCTTAACAATTCTAGGCGGCTTGCATTTATTGGAACAAAGCTAACATATTTGCTTTGGGGTTTGTTTGTTTTTCTTGGAAACACTGCTAGTTGACCACAGTGGTCTGATTCTAGATTATTTATAATGAAATTTTTAATAGGTTTTAGATTAGTAAATATATTGTCTATGCAGGTGGAACTTGTGGCTGTTATCCTAGTTGGTTCCAAGAAAATATTGTACATATTATAAGATTTAAACAGTAACAAAAATTTATCCACTGTCTGATTATTTTCTAGCAAATTAATATTAAAGTCTCCACAGATAATCATTGATTTATTTGTATTAGAAAGCTTAATTAATGTTTCCTCCATGCACTTTTCAAAATCATCATATGGTGAGCATGGAGGTCTGTATACACATAGAACAAGGAACTGCTCAAACTCAATACAGGACATTTCTATTACTCGTTCAACAGATAGGCTCACAATGTCTTTTCGTTCTTTGAGTTTTATATTTTTATTTGTAATAATTAAAGAGCCACCACGTATAGATTTTTCTCTGTTGAAGGAGCTAGCAACTAGATGATTATTAAAATTAAATAAGAGTTGGTTCTTTTTAAGCCAGTGTTCAGTAATACAAAGAATATCTATTTTGCTATCATCTATAAACAATTCCAGTTCCAACTCTTTGCCCATCATACCTTGAATGTTCTGATGAACAATATTGATTGATTTAATGCAAGAGGTTGTCTCTATTGTCTTAGGCACTAATTTAAATTATGTACAATGTCATTAGTAGCCAAGCAATTGGCTGAATTAAAAATGTCAAATTGCTCAATAGAAGCATTGTCAATACAATTGGATTGCTCAATAGAAGCAACCTTGTTAGCCAAATTTTTGGCTGTAATATCAAATAAATATGATAGCGACACAGCTATCTGTCTTTTATAATAATTAGAAAGATAGTAATTATCTTTTGTCAAGATCATGTTATCATAAGTCATGACTGGTAACACACATTGGTCGAAGACTCTTGTCTTGAGGCACGGGGGTATTTTAGACGAGAAGACTTGGCGAAGGTTCCGGAACGCTGCTCAGCCGAGTTGGATTCGACGATTATGATTTCTTTTTCGAAGTTGGACCTACCTTTTTTTTAATCGCTTGGGAAATGCACAAATCCGGGGGGATTCAACGGGGTATGTCGGAATCGTCTTGTAAAGCCAGCTGCACCCATAGCAGCAAGCGGACCATACCGACTAAACCACCACACGGTGTTTCTCCGGGCGTCTTAATGTCGGGCCTACGGGCAAGCTTTTGCATTAGTTCGCGGTCCTTGCGACGTTGGTCCTCTCATGAGGACCCCATCCTCTCTCGTTCTCTCGCTCCATCCGGTGGGATGGAGCAGGAGTCACTCCACCCCAGTATCAATGAGGGGCACGTGGTGACGGACACCCCCGTGTCCATCACAGGGACCTCTGTTATGGGGCATGGAGGATGGCTTGATACGCCCTCGTCCTACGCCCAGGTCTCCGGGTGCCAATCGAAAGAGTAGAGGTGATTTCCCTCTCCATTTCCGCAGCCTCCTTCTTCGAGACGACCCGTTCGCAAAAGTCTAACACCGCGTTCCACGACTTTTCGCTCTCCACCATGGCCTTGCACAATAACAGAAGCGAGATGTCGTTCCCCACTACTGCGACGAGTTCACGGCGCTCGCTCTCCCAAGCTGGGCACTCCTCGAGCGTATGCTGCGCTGTATCTTCGTCACAGCTACAATGGTGACACTCTGTTGTTGGTTCTCTTCCGGCGATGCGACACAGGTACTTCCCAAAGCACCCGTGGCCCGTAAGGACTTGCACCAACCGGAAAGTAAGTGACCTATGTTCCCTGTCCAACCAGTCCTGAAGGATGTATCGGACAGCCTCAACAGTCCAGTGGCCAGTAGGTCCAGCCGCTCCCTCCACCACTCAATAAAGGACTGCCGAGCGCGGTTTTGCCACGCTTGCACTTCTCTTGGCGAGAGACCCCGCCAATACCCACGCCGCCTCGTAGGAGGTGGTGCGGTACCCACGTACGACCCCGATGGCCATCACTCTCTGAGATCTCAATCTATCTAAATCTATCTAGTACCTGTTTCTTCCAACTAGGTACTCCTAAAGTCTGTTATTGCTCTTCAAGCCTATTCTATAACAATTTATAAAATAGGTATATATATATATGGTATGGTATATATATATATATATATATATAGCAATTGCGTTAAGCCATGCACATATTTATGACATTTTGGTATAAAGATAGATATGCACTTGGAGAAGATAATAAGCTACTAGAAGTACTCGTATATACTTAATTTGATCAAATTGTTGTCGATCTGTAACGGATACATAAATAAAATCATGAGACACTGTTTTAAACTATCACGGTTGTTCACTAAAGTTATATGATTATTAACGGGATATTTACCGTGGTAAGGTTGTGGAATGAGCTCCCGATATTTCGGCGCAGTTACATGCACCATGTTCACGGGAAGACTGAAAGAATGCGTACAGACATTGCGCAATCTTCTGATGAGGAGAAAATATGGTCTTGATAGCATATTTGTCAAGAATTGACCTATTTTGTCTGTGACTCCTTTAACATATGGCAAAAAGGTCGGCTGTCGTTCCACCTTCGGTTTCATCAGTTTCTTCCTTGGCTTGGTTATACCGACCTGAGCCTTATAACCATTTCTGCGTAACACTATCTGTACGTGGGATAGTTCCTCAGCAAGGTGTTCTGTATCGCACAGATCATAGGCCCGATTTATCAGTGAACTGCCCACAGAATTAAGATGCCGGGGATGATGGTGAGAGGTGGCATGCAAGTACAGGTCTGTGTGTGTCGGTTTTCTGTACACTGTGTGGCTCAGAGACCCGTCTTCCCTCGCTGTTATTCGAACATCCAGGAACGGCAACACTCGATCTTTCTCAATCTCAGCCGTAAACTGCATAGCGTGATTAACACTGTTTAAACTGTTCTAGGCATTTGCTCACTTCTGTTTCACCGCCCTTAAGTATGCAGAAGATATCATCCACATATCTCTTCCAGCACTTGATTTCTACAGGACAGGTGGATATAGCCCGGTCTTCAAAGTGTTCCATCCACAGATTAGCAACCACAGGGGTCACTGGATTACCCATTGCTACTCCATCTATCTGCAGGTAAAACTTGCCTCTGTATAAGAAGTAACTGGAAGATAAACAGTGTTCCAGCAGTTTGGCGTATTCCATCGAAATGTTGTTGTCAGAAGTTTCTTCTTTATTACCTCTAAGCATTCCAGTACCGGTACCTTCGTAAATAGAGATTCGACGTCAAAACTGACCATGATCTCATCACTTTCAACCCTAGTCTGCTTCAAAAGGCTCACCATATGTCTAGAGTATTTTACAAAAGATGGCGTCTGATTTGTCAGTCCCTGAAGTACACGTGAGACTTGTCGCGCCAGGTCAAAAGTTGGGGAATCAATTTGGCTGACTATTGGCCGCAGTGGCACATCTCTTTTGTGGATTTTGGGTAAACCATACACTTTCGGTGGCTGTGGAGTTCTGGGTCGTAGGAGCTTTTTCAGAACGTCATCACAGAAGACCTCATGACATTCTCTTATCAAATGGATGGTCTGCCGAGAGACTCGCTGTAGGGTTGTACTTCACTGGTTTATATGTTGCACTATCACTGAGTAGACCCTCCATCTTACGGTCACACTCGGACACATCGAGTACAACAGTCGCGTTACCTTTGTCAGCTTTTAATACCAAGATGTCCTCATCTTCGCGTAACTCATTTCTTTTTTCATTGTTTTTTACTGCCTTTATGTGTTCCTTGATGCGGCATGAAACAGTTCGCTTCGTCTGTCCTATGTACGAACTTCCGCAGCTGCAGTTAATTTTGTACACCCCCATATAACTTTAGTAAAATCTATAGAGATACTATATACTTACTTTTTTCTTCATTTATATTGAATTGACTATCTTGAAGTAATGCGAATCATTGAATGAAGAGTGCATCAAATAATACTTCATCAGTTGAACGACCCATACACATTAAAAATTTCATTGTTATATGGACAATTGACTGGTGAGGGGTTAATGATTTAGTTACTTTGAGATACTTACCAACGTATTCCCATAACAGTCCAGAGGTGTTCGAACAACATATTAAATTTAAAACTTGTCGAGGCTCGTATTCGTAATAAATTGTAGTCGACAGCTCAGTTTGCAGTTTTGCTAACATATTGGCCATTGATAGACCTTTGATGAATGGTTCTGAAATGTGAAAATATTGTAAACTATTGTAACCAATGATGTTATATATAAACGGAGGTAGATACGCCTTACTGCGCTCGGCATGGCTACATCAACACAAGCTAGTTGTCTTGAGTCAACTTAGTTCCAACCTGTCTGGCAACAACGCAGCGCGTCTCCAACATGCAACATGAAAAAATGCCTTCTTATGTGTTTAGAACTGCAGAACATCTACTGGAACGAGTGTAAAAAACAAGAGTGATGTATCTTTTAATTTGTAAGTATTTACTTCGATTTATGTATCAAAAATTGTATTTAATTTAATATAAACTATCTCCTGCGACGTTGCCGCTTCGCCACCCACGCGAACGAGACAAGTAGCGAGCGACAGAGAGAACGAGGCTGTCATTGGCGGTCGAATGGTCGGTCACAGGCGAACGTTGTTAATAATAAGTTGATCCCCTTCTTGACAACTAGGATGCATATATCATCGTGTTCTTTTAATCTTGTCAGTGTAGTTAATGTCGTTGTGCAAGTTGTGTATGATAGCTATATGTAGGTATAGCATAAAGTTTGCCATGTTTAAACTTCATATTCAAGAAGTAATTCGTCTCTATAGTTGCTCTCATTAATCGTAAATTAATATTCAGTAATGATGTCTATCTTTTAATACCTCTTTAAAATGTCGAAAGCTCGAACTAAATGACAATTATTTATATTTATAGTTAGCAGTTCACCATGCGACTCCATATAGAGACCGTTTTTACATCCAGGCATCTCTTTCAAATTACCACGTGCTCCGATAAACTATCAGTTCGCCATGTGACTCCATGAAGATACCGTTTTTTTTACAATCAACTCTTTCACACTCTCATGCGCTCCGATCAGCTATCAGTTCATCATGTGACTCCATGTAAATACCGTTTTTACATCCAGGCGTCTCTTTCTCACTCTCATGCCTTCCGATCAGCTAGCAGTTCATCATGCAACTCCATGTAAATACTGATTTTACATCTAGGCATCTCTTTCCCACTCTTATAAAAAATAAACTAGAAGCATTAGTTTACGTATACACTTTCTATCGCACTTTGTCTTAAAATATTTCGCAGCTTAGGTACGTTGGGGCGGCGCTCCGCCTGGGTGGGTTTTTGGCTGTACTGTAGGTTACCGTTCGGCAGGGCAGTTACGTATCTCAGTTACAATCAAATGTTCATTGAAATCTAAAGTAATAACGGCCATTGTAAATTGTAACTGACTTCAAAAAAGAAGGTTTGTCAATTCGACCGTAGGTATAGGCGCTCTGCAGACGACGGGGCGGGCCGGGCGGGCAATTTTGCCGCGAACGATAGCGCAAAGGGAATCCTATACTACCAACGCACACGGAGTGCAAAAAGACCGCGCCGCGCCGCGGTCTTTATTACTTCGCGGTCATAAAGACCGCCCCGCCTGTCGTCATGTAAAAATCCCTCAACTTTTTAATTTTAGCTATTAATTATTTTTATTTTGGCCAAAGATCGTCTAGTCTAGGAGGTGACACTGTGAACCGCTGTTGTAACCTTAGCTCTTTTCGGAAATATTTGAAACAGAGAAAACTATTCAGAGCTATATATGCCTAAAGCAAAGCCTAGATATTCCGATATTACGTGGAAATCCTACTACTACATTACAATAACTGAATTACTAGCTGCAAACCATAAGTCATGATGAACATACTAGAATGCATGTACTGTATGCAAGTGATTCTTACAGACTGACTGCCTGAACTGATCCTATATGCTTATGTAGGTACTTAATTTAACTTCTAATCGTGGAGGATATTATTCTCAAATATAAGTTCTTGAATTTTAGGACTATGCTCTTCTACCAACATAGAAATAGAAGGTTATTTGTAAGTTTTACTATATAATTAATTCTTGCAAACCGTCTGTTATATCTGATAAATCTGTTTTGATTAGTGAGATAATTTATAAACGTATCTATTAAATAAAATCAGGTCTTCGTTATTATTAATAACAGTTATAAGCCTGTTCATTCTGTATCTAGCTTTCTCTATAGATTTCTGTTTTTACTTACGAGTATTTTTAGCTGTTGATGAGTTTATATAACCTCATGTAGACTAAATGTTGTCCTCATAATACAGTTTGGTTCGTTTATGAAAACCGCTAGGAAATAAATATGAAATTAAAGTAAGAATTTACTTTATATGTGCTGTAGGCCTTTTGTGAAAAGTAGCTAGGTACTACGTTGATTATCCTTTTCCTTTAGATATATATTAATAGCCACTACTTCCTGAATAGTTCAAATGTTCAAGTTTAATTATTTACTCATTTACTGATAGCAATATATGGGAAATAATATCAGTGACTTAGAGAAAACTCTAGACCCTAGTTTGTGTATTACAAGAATTCTCAAGTTACTGCATTGCTTAACCAAGTTTGAAAAGACTTACCACATACATAAACCTCCTTTTTATACGAGATTGCTATACTTAGACTACTAGTGTTTTACAAGTCATCTATTGAACCATTCTAGGTAAAGTAGTCATTTTAAATACTTAAAAATCAGCAGAATCTTAGTCGTATTATTTAGTTCAATACTAGTAAATATATATTTATTATGATGATTATTATAAAAGTTATCTGTATTATGCCGAGTAATCTATTGATAGATATCTCTATAATTTCAAGATATATTTAATTAATTTTCATATTGTAAGTAATTAGTTTGTTTTCTTTAGATTTGCAGTATAATTCTAGATTTATTATGATTTAGAAAGTAGGATTGTTGGCATGTTCAAGGCTTACAACTTGAATGCTGGATTAAGAGCTCTTTACTGTGGCGCAAATGTTCTCCATCATGCCAAAAACCTCTTCTATTTACCCCAAATTCAGTAAGGCCTTACTATGTCCGTTTGGTAGTTTTCCAAATACAGAGTTTGCGTCTATAAGCGATTATAATTTTATTTATCTTCTTAATATTATTATTTATCACAAAGAAATGCTTTAATGAAATTACGAATTATTATTTGATATTACATTTGATACTCTCAGCAAATAATTCAATTGCTATAATTTATTACCGCATTCTCATGCTAGGATCAGAGTTGACAATCTAGCCCAAACTCGATTCAATAGCAAGTATTTAATATATTATTGCAACAAATACATAACATTTCTTTCGAACTAATATTTCTATATTCCTTTGCAGGCAAATATTTCTGTATTCCTTACTTTATACTGATTAAAAATTCATTTATTTTGTCATTTTATTTCATAGTTAGTCTTTAGTTTCTAAGTCTAGCATACTTATAGATTGTATTGATACGACGAAGCCATTGAAATCTACGTCTCTAGTGGTAGATACTACTAGCGCGTGAATTTACTTATTTGCTCCCGATTGAATCATCATGAAGTTAATGTATAACCCGGTAAGCAAAAATACTATTTCCTAGACCTACTTCGGTCCTAAATAAATTCCTAGTCTGCTAAAGTGTGTATAAGTCCCCATCAATCCCCCCAAAGTTAATTGCGCATGAGCTTTCATCCCCCTGATAGGATGGCTCAAGTTTGATCCCTAACTAGCCTCTAAAGTTCGGTGCCAAGCCAAGAATCGAACCTATAGCCCCTAAGGTGTCCAACTCCACGCACGGAAATAGTCACGCGACTATACTGCTATAGCCGAAGCTATGGAAGGCTGCAGAGTGACGTTCTAGTATGAGAGGAAATAAATACATATAATACATAGAAGACACTTCCACTGAAGTATTCATTCCAATCGAAGTGAGGAGCTGTTAATCGTATCCATTGCAATAGGTTAAAGCAATTGCTGGCTCGTTCCCAAAAGTGTCAAACTTTAAGGGTTGGGCGTTCCCTGTCCAGGTGGATCTTAGTAGTCACCGTGAAGTATCCAACCCACGTCCGGAACCATGTCCGTAGCAGAATATATTTCCTCACGGAAGTTCGGGAATTTAATAAGCATTTTCTCGGTCTCTCTACTGCTTATATACTTTCTCAAACTTGACAGTGACGCCGATTTGAGGCCGATAGGTATCCAATCAGTGCCCTTTCTATCGGCGTCAAAACTGCTTCAGATCTACCTCAGCCAATCTCTGCCTTCCAGCAAATCCCTATTCTAATTTCAAATTCTCATCAAAATCCGCTCATGACAACACAATATATTTTGAATCTCGAATGACGCTGATCCGAGGCACGTAGATCCAATCAATGCCCTTTCTATCGGCGTCAGACCGGCGTCAGATCTCATTTGTTTTAGGGTTCATTTTGACAAAGCAAACTCAAATACACGGACGCGTAACAAAAATGTGTTCCTCACATTACCTTTATTACTAATAATAATTATAAATATAATTATTACATCGAATATCTTGGTAGCTTAAATGTTTTAGACTGCTTATCATTTTCAGTAAGTATGGTCTTGCTATAAGAAATACCAGACCTAAAATCTAAATCTCAATATCACATATTTCTTCTACTTTTGATTGTCTAAATTTCATCAAAAATTGTTCATACCAAGATACTTTTTATATGTTTCTATATTTGTGAATCGTGACGGAATCCTCATCCAGAGCCTGTTCCGTTACCAATTTTGATGGGGTTGGAAAGGAGATATCCCAAGGGTGGTAGCATGATTAGGAAACCAGGATCTGATTATGGCATCCCAGAGAGATAGAAGGGAACATTCGAAAATCGTAGTGGCGACTAGTGCGTTTGTAATTTTTGTCATTAATTATTTTAAATCACTACGATGGTCTGGAGTCGATCCGATGAAAGAGCCAAAAGACAGTCGAGGAAACTCTTCAACGATTTACAGCAATAACCTGGTGTTTGGGTTTGCTTAATTTGGATTGATGAGAACTTTACATCCGTATGGGTTATATTATTGAATGTCAGTCGATCCCGTAAGTAGCAAAAGTCACTAGAAACGGAGAAAAAACTTTTTACAAAAAATTGGACTAACTTCAACACAAAAAAGGGTTTACCTAAACATGGAACCGAAAACATTGCCAAAAAATGTATAATTAATAATAGAAATAACTTGTTGAAATCGGTACCATAATAGTTCAAAAGGTACCTATCATCACAATATTGTGCGCATGGTACCGACTTCGACAAGTTATTTCACAGTTTTTAGTGTTAAAGTCGGTTCCATTTTTAGGTAAAAAAAATATTTTAGCGACTTTTGCTACTTATAACTTATGGGATCGACTGTCATTCACGGTAAATGATATTATCAAGATAGGAGATAGATACACTTTTTGGAGTGTAATTCAAAAACTGCTTGAAAGAACTTAATCAAATTTAAATGGGTGGTCCCATTTAAATTCTCCTCGGAAGTCCCTCGGCAGTATCAGTATATATACTCTACCAACCATAAAAATTATTTTGAGAATCGACCCATACATGGGGGAGATATCGGCTAACATACACAAAAAAGCCATGTAATCGTACATATTATAAGCTCCTCCTTTTTTGAAGTTTGTTAAAAAGTGTCAAATAACTTTTCTAAGTCAGTACCATGCTCACAATATTGTGATAGGTACTTTTGTTCTATCATGGTTTTTAGTGTTGAAGTCGGTTAATTTTTTGTAAAAAGTTTTTGTCAGCTACATTTAACAATTTAATAACATATCTGCTTACGGGAGTTATCAAAAAACCGCCATTTTGCAAGATTTTAATCAACACTTGATTGTAACGGAGCTACGTTATTACGTTATTACGCCCTGCATTTAACTTATAGTCGTAAGAGTACGCTGTAAAGGTACCTAAACTTGAATTTAGTTCGAGAGTGATGCTTCTGTCTACAATTAGGTCTTACTTATTTTGTGATCAAAATACTTACTGTAGTCGAAAGTGTTTGGAATAAGCTGTAACGAAATATCAAGACCTTTTCTTGAGGTGCTATTTAAATAGTTTACAAAACAGTCCACGGACGTGATGTTCCGCGTCTCCTTGAGATTCGTTATGATATTTATATTGGTGGCGTTCCATGGTTTTTTAAATTCTGAAACCACAGACATATTTTTTTACGAGCCGTTCAGCCGTGAAAAGGTCACATCAAAACAGAGTTAGGTACTTATACATTTGTAATATAAACATATGGTCCCTGCGCCTCGAGAGCTACACGGAAGCGAAAATCCCCAAATCCCTTACAAACACCCTCTTCCTGGTCCACACTCAGGAAAAGGAGACCCTGACCAGCCAGGGCTATGGAAAGGGCGAAGGATCACGCACCCTTACCATTCACGAGGCGCAGGGACTGACGTACGAGTCAGTCGCGGTGATTAAAACTAAAGGCAAACTGAAGCTGCACGAGAGCGTCCCGCACGCAGTCGTTGCGGTTGCCCGGCACACGAGGACCTTTGTCTACTACGCCGACGACGAGAATGATGCCATCGGACAGTTTGTGAGGCAAGCGACGGTTGCGAGCGAGCAAACCATCTACAGCTATAACCTGAAGATGGCAATCAGGGATCGAAACAGCGTGGTGATGGAGGCCCTGCTTAAGCGCAAAGTGGGCAACATGGGCTCACAATAAATGTAAATCTCAGTTTTTCCCCTCTTTTCCCCTTTTTTCCCCTATTTCTGGTTAACTAATCCATTTGTTTAGTAGTTTTTCGAATTGTATGTAAGCTAGCGTTAAGAAATTATAACTGACAAAGAGATGGTGCAGGCATTCAGAGCAGATATGCTCACGGCAATGTGTTGGCAAGCGGTGGCGTGTGTGGCGGGTCGCCATCTTCCCTCAGAAATGGTTGAGGAAGGCGATGGCTGGCACATGCGTCAACTCGTGAACGGGTGCGGTTTGCGGGCACTGGTCTGCTGTGAATGCTTGCACCAACTCAGAATAAAATGTATCAATAACTTTAAGTTTATTATGTAATATGTATGAGTTAATTGAAAAAAAACCAATAACAAAAGCAAGAATATTACTATAACAAAAAAAAATTATATGTTCCTCATGTATCTATTTTGTTGTATGTTATAAATTTATCGTAAGTTGTCAAAAAAATCTTAAAGTTAAAAAAAGGCACGGACCCTGGAGTCTGTGGAGTGCTACGAAGAAATAGACTATTATTTCTTCGTAGGTGGAGTGTAGCTTTATTTATAAAAAAATATATATATTAAAATGGAGGGATCTTAGCATAACTTTTTTGTCATAACTGATTTGGCATAACGAGTTAAACGTATTTTTTGTCATAGTCATAGTTAGACATAATTGTTTTTTGGCATACTATTTCAGTAAGACGTAGTATCTTATAGTTTGTGTCAGTAAGCATAAATATAGTTTTAGGCTAATAGTTTTTGCCCTAATTTTGATTCGTATATAGTTATAAGGCATATTATTTGTTCCTCTAATAGTTATTAGGCATAAAGATCCGGCGTACCTCTAATTTTGACAAGTTCAATAGGTACTTCGATAGTTGTTTACTTAGAAAAAACATAGTTCGACATGTCATTGCTTCGACAGAACAAACGTTCGACAAGATTTACTCCTCCAGAATGTACGCAGAGTATCTAGTCAAAGCAAAGTCACGATAGGTGCGACGACGAGCGAAGCGAGGACGAGCGTTAGTCTGAACAGTGATCACACAATGCGCGAGCCGAGCGAGCGCATCGAGCTCGTCGCGGCAGCGTCCGGCGAAGCTCCAGAATCAGGCTATACCTCGATAAGGATACAATGCAGTACTTTTTGGATAAACTGCTTTTTGAATATAAGTCCTATCGAAGCATGACTTGTCGATATATATTTTTTCGAAGTAAGCGACTTGTCAAAGTATTGAACTTGTCGAAATTCAGAGTTACACCCCACAAAATTTCCAAGAGGTAAAAGTTTCCCTTATTATGCTTAAATATCATTATGTGTAAGTAAATTTAGGCTTTTAAAAGTAATTATGCCAAAATAAATTATGCTAAATGAATAAGTATTGTGCGTAACTATTATTAGGATAAGTGAGTGTATGCCACGCTAAATTATGAAAAAAAAATTATGCAAATAAAAATAGGGAACCAAAATTGGAGTAAGTATGGATTTAATCAATCAAAAAAATGTAGTTATTTCAAAAAACATCGTGTCGGGGTAACAGCTGACGGATATTCGCTTTGTTCTATATAATTTTAGACGAAGAATTTTAATAGTATTAGAATGCGATGATAGCTCTGATATGTGAGGTGCCAGCCCTCATTACCTCACTGCACCTCATTTTCTCTTAATTACTGGGGGAAAGAGACTCAAAAACCAATGACTCAGGATAACAAGCACAGAACAGTGCTATGCAAAACTACAGTGGGGCTAGCACAATAATTTGCCTAAGTGTAACGTAGTCGGGTCGTTGTCTTGTCACTTTATGTACAAAAAATGCTGTTTCGCTTTCTTTCTTGGGTCTGAGTGACATCGTGATAGACCCCACGGCAAGTTCAAGTTGTAGGCACTTATCACAAACTGTGGTAGTCCTTGCGTTCTTTACTCCAAACATTTACTTACAACAGTGTTCTTGCTCACAAAGTCTAAGTAACAAATTGTAAGTTGCTTAGTACACTGACCCGCGAAAAAGCTATTCGGTGATAAAAAAAGGGCTGTTTCACAAATCCCCATAAATGGCTCATACAGCTTGTACTCGTAATAAAGCCCAAGTCTTATGGATCGGAAATGCCTCAAATGGCAGCTGGCTCCACATGGTGGTATTGTGTGGCAGAAAGTGTCATCGAAATCGCACGGTTTTAAAATTCTAGACGTCTACATGGTTTCTATGAAATTTCATGTTAAATTTATCAGTTTATAAGTATTGCTCAAGTATTTTTAAAGTTATCGCATATTTTATAACCAACCCGCTTTCTTAGCGGCCCAGTGGAGCTCGTTTTTGACAATTAGCATAAATATTTGTGTTTTATTATTATTGTCGCGCGTATTCATGTGGTTCATGGAAACTCACCAGAAATAACTTCTGGATTCATGTCAACTTTACATTCAAACTCTCCGTACAAATGTTCGTCCTTCAAACTTTGTATTGTCAACTCTTCTCCATCAAAGTACTCGTATTGATACCATATCTGATCATCATCCTTCACTATTGGAAACAGAACCAAACCATTCACTTGAAATCCTACAGATACTGAAAAAAGAAACAATGTTAAATTAAAAAGTATTCGGTTTTTTTACCGTTGATAGGCTTTGTGTGTGGTTTTTTTTTGGTTAGGTACTAGGTACATAATTATGTGTATGTCAAAAGCGTGCATGGTTTTTCTAGGTAGTACCCGCAACGCTCCCGCGAAGGTATTTCGCCGGCAACGCTCCGGCCATCGTCAGACAGTATCGAATCCTCACCGGTAGGTCTACCACGAGTTTACAACATTGACACCAAACGATGCTCGATATCAACTGCCGCAAAAACTGTATGAAAAAAAGAACAGTGCCACCTCGCGGTCAATTGTAGAACTAAAATTGACAGCGAGTTCATTAATCACAAGCTTAACAGTTGTGCGATTCTCTAATGATTCGTCGATGCGCTCGTCGACGAGCTCACCGATGTCAAACACTTTATAAGATATTACGTACAAGAGACGTAAGGTTGCTTTTCCAACATTTCTTGTCATGTCTTCATTTGTTTCACGGATGTTGTCAAAGATGCAACGATGTTTGCTCTTAGAGAATCGCACGGCAGGTTGGCGAGATCGAGTATCGACTATAGATGACATTTATGTTGCCAACTCATGGTAGAGCTACGGACCGCACCACGCGCAATACCTACATAAGATAGCGCCTTTATTATAATTAGATTTAATAAATACTTATCTACTAATAATCCCATATCCGTCTTCACCGATATCAAGAAGTTTGTGTGCTAATATATATTCATCATCATCATCATCATCTCAGCCGTAGGAATGTCCACTGCTGAACGTAGGCCTCCCCCATGACTTTCCAAAAGGACCGGTTGGAAGCGGCCTGCATCCAACGTCGTCCTGCGACCTTCATCAGGTCGTCTGTCCAACGTGTCGGTGGACGACCTACGCTGCGCTTGCCGGTCCGTGGTCTCCACTCCAGAACCTTTCGGCCCCATCGGCCATCTGTTCTGTGTGCTATGTGCCCTGCCCACTGCCATTTCAACTGGCTAATCTTCTGGGCTATGTCGGTGACTTTCGTTCTTCTACGGATCTCCTCATTTCTGATTCGATCACGTAGAGAAACCCCGAGCATAGCCCTCTCCATGGCTCGTTGTGCGACTTTGAGCTTGTCTATGAGGCCCATAGTAAGAGACCACGTTTCAGTGCCATAGGTCATCACTGGTAACACACATTGGTCGAAGACTCTTGTCTTGAGGCACTGAGGTATTTTTGACGAGAAGACTTCGTGAAGTTTCCGGAACGCTGCCCAGCCGAGTTGAATTCGACGATTGACCTCTTTCTCGAAGTTGGACCTGCCTAGTTTGACGGTCTGTCCCAGGTAGATGTACTCGTCAACAACTTCGAGAACTGAGTTCCCAACTGATATTGGGGTAGGTACAACATGGGCATTAGACATAATTTTCGTCTTATCCATGTTCATCTTAAGACCTACCCGTTGGGAAACTCGATGGAGGCCTTCGAGCATTGTACTGAGGTCTTCCATGGATTCTGCCATGACTACAATATCGTCGACAAATCGAAGGTGAGGGATGTATTCGCCGTTAATATTAATGCCAAGTCTTTGCCATTCCAGAAGCTTCAAGGCGTCTTCCAATGTAGCGGTGAACAATTTCGGAGATATAACGTCTCCCTGTCTCACGCCTCTTTGCAATGGAATTGCCTTCGAACTCTGCTCCTGTACTCGGACTAACATGTAGGCGTTTTTGTACAAACATTTCAGCATTTCAATATACCGATAGTCAATACGGCACCGCTGGAGAGACTCAAGCACTGCCCACGTCTCGATCGAATCAAAGGCTTTCTCATAAACCACAAACGCTAAACAAAGAGGCAAGTTATTCTCTTCGGTCTTCTGTATTACTTGCCGTAGCGTGTGGATGTGGTCTATGGTACTATAGCCTTTTCGGAAACCGGCTTGTTCCGGAGGCTGGAATTCATCAAACCTGCGACTGAGACGGTTCGTTATGACCTTCGAAAACAGCTTATAAACATGGCTCAAAAGCGAGAAGGGTCTGTAATTTTTAAGTAAAGTGTTGTCACCTTTCTTGAAGAACAGCACCACCACGCTTTTGTTCCATGCTTCTGGCGTTGAACCTTCGAGTAAGACGGTATTAAAGAGCTTCTGAAGGACTTTAAGTACCGGTGTTCCACCCGCTTTCAGAAGCTCAGATGTGATACCGTCGTCACCAGGCGCCTTGTTGTTCTTAAGCTGTTTCAAGACCATTCTAATCTCGTACAGGCTGATGTCCGGGATGTCTTCGGTATAGTGTCGGGTCAGCTTGGCTCTTGGGTCTTTGGCCGAGCTGCTAACAGGTTTAGCGACCGAGGTGTATAGCTGTCCGTAGAAACTCTCTACCTCTCCTAATACTTCTGCTTTGGTCGACGCTTACACTGCCGTCTTCTCTCTTCAGCTTCGTCAACTGGCTTTGCCCAATAGACATGTCTCTTGCGAACACTTTGGAGCCTATTTTCCGCTCTATCGTCTCTTTAATACGGTTTGTATTAAAGATCCGGATGTCGTGTCGCAAGGACTTCCATATTCGTCTATTTAGCAGCCTATATGCTTCAGCATCATCCGAAGACTGCAGTTTCAATGAGCGTCGTTCAGCCATGAGGTTGAGGGTATCGTTGGAGAGTTTCTGTGGCCTATCTGTACGGTGGGGTTTAAAGTACTTGGAACCCACTGTATGGACAGTTTCTACTAACCTGTTATTGATCTCGTCCACTGAAGCGATGTTGTCAAGGCAATCGAAGCGATTGGATAGCTCAAGTTGAAAGCTCTCGGGGTCTTGAATACGGGCACGAGTGGGTCGGAGCGTAGACTTCATCAGACGAGACCTCTCCAGTTTGACATTAATATTCACCGTGCCTCTTACCATTCGGTGATCACTACCGGTTTTAACCCTGTTGATCACGGAGACATCAGTGTATATTTGCCTTTTGGTGGTCATAATGAAGTCAATCTCATTTCTCCTGGAACCATCGGGACTCAGCCAGGTCCATTTCCTGTAAGGTGGCTTCTGAAAGAAAGAGTTCATCATAAAGAGTCCCTCTTTCTCCAGGAAGTCGGCCAACCTCTGTCCCCTACGGTTCCGTTGTCCATATGAAGATAGGCAAATGTATTAATGCTCCTGTACAGCCGCATCAAGTCAAGGACATTTTTCGAATTAAGTCTAAGGATCCAGCAAGCAGAACAATAATAGTTGATTTTACTAGCGTATTAGATAAAGAGAAAATAATTACCATGTTTCGGCAATATAATAAACTCCACTCGAGACTTACCTCTGAGCATATCAAAATAAGCGGGCCCGCTAGACCGATATTTATCTCCGAGAATCTCACTGCCAAAATGAAACGCTTATTCTACCTTGCGCGAGATTTTCCAAAATCAAATGATTTCAAATATTGTTGGGTAACTAACGGACAGATATTTCTGCGTAAAAGAGAAAATGGACCTTTGATTAAAATTACGCAAGAATCTGATTTGAAGAATCTGCCCAAACAGATATGACTAGAAAACCATAATTTGGAATACATCCTTGCAGCCGAGAGATGTTCTATAATAATGCCTTTTACTTTTATGCTTCTTGTAATGTTCTCATTGGATATAATAATTTGTAATTTAAATATTTTTGCGAGTGAACTGCTTTATAGTCTAACACACACTACACACATGTTCAAATACATTACACACTTACCTAATCACATTTCAAACATTTTCGTGTTCACCTTTCGTAGATCTTACATAGTTCTACGACATACCCGCGTATTGAACAACTGGCAATACTTTAATTACTGCGAGCTTTTGGTAATGCAAAGTGTGCAAGGTTCTGTCAAACACGGCAGTATTAGTCATATTAAAATAATTCCCATGTTCTTAATAAAGCTTGTTAATGGATAAGGACCATTTTGCAAGTGATGTTTTAGATAATATTTTCGTATCATTTGCGCATAATTGCAGTCCAGAAGAGAGTAGAGGCTTTAATAGAAATGCTGATAGTATAAAAATTTTTCACGTAAACATCCGAAGCATAAACTGCAATATTGATAAACTTTTAGTTTTTCTACAGCGAATTAGTTATCAACTAGATTTAATCGTACTTTCGGAATGTTGGTTAAGTAAAGCTCCGATTGTCCCCGTTCTTCCTGGGTATCTTTCACATGTATCTTCTTATAATAACCAAAATGAGGGTGTGGTAGCATATGTGAGAAGTGGTCTGGTGTGCAACGTTGAAGTTCCTGATTTCTCCGATGCTAACTGCATTATTCTAAAATTTTCAGATCGTATTGCAGTAGTGGCTTTATATCGTTCTCCTTCCTACAAAAACTTAGATCCCTTCATTAGTTATCTTGACTCCGTACTACAAAACTTGAACTCTTTCACTACGCTAGTCCTTATTGGAGACACCAACATTAATATAACTTTAGATAGTACTGATCAAAAAGCAAATGACTACCTAAATTTAACCGCTTCCCATGCCATGCTTCCAGCACACCGTTATCCAACAAGAGAGGAACGATGTCTAGATCACGTCATACTTCGGTCCTCAAAACATGCAACTACACTTGTCTTGGACTCATCAATCACAGACCACGCCCCAGTTTTGGTCTTTTGTGAAACTAAACTAAAAGCTAACATTACAAATCGTACAACACAAAAATGTGATATACCTGCCATCGTAAATGCTTTGGAAAATATAGACTATTCCTCTCTTCTCTCTACAAAGGACCCAGAAAGCGCATCCAAGCAGTTAGTTGAGCTTATCTCTTCTAATGTACAGGCACATACCAAAGAAATAATTACTCCTAGTAGAAAAAGAATAATCAAGCCATGGATTACTCCTGGTCTTTTAAGATGTATTCGTCACAGAGACAAACTATTTAAAAAACACAAACGAAATCCTAACATTGAAGATCATAAAATTGTATACCTTAGATATCGAACTTTTTGCAACAAATTACTAAAAAATGTTAAAAATAGTTACGAAAAAAATGAAATTCAGAAGGCCAAGAGTAGTCCCAAGGAAACCTGGAAAATAATTAAGCGGTTAGGCAACCTAAATAGTAAACAATCATCTTCCTTCGAGTTACTAAAAATGGGTACATCTCCTTCTTTATCTGTTGATAAAGTCAACTCCTATTTTGCTAGTGTAGGCGCAAACTTGGCTTCGAAAATAGCTGAACTTAATCAAGTACAGCTGTCCTCAACTAAACCATCATGCCCCCCAATGCCTAGTTCATACTTAAGCTCACTAAGTTCAATGGCTCTTTTTAGCGTAGATAACCATGAAATAGAATCTATTATACTTAATCTCAAAGACAGGTCTGCAATAGGGTGGGATGGAATCCCTACATCGGTTATTAAATCTGCAAGACATGTTCTTATTCCCATATTTAATTATGTTTTCAACCTTTGTCTGTCAACTGGAGTTTTCCCCACAGTATTTAAAAGAGCGATTGTTCACCCTATATTTAAAAGTGGCGATAGAGACAATGTTTCGCATTACCGACCCATCTCAGTGCTCACAGTGTTGTCAAAAATACTTGAGAAAATACTCAACAAGAGACTTAGAAGTTATTTAGATGAACACAATATTTTATCAAAAAATCAATGTGGCTTTAGAAGAAATAGATCAACTGAAGACGCCACATTGGAAGTTTCAGACACTATAGTGAAAAATTTTGATAAAAAAAACTAAAACTTTAGGCATTTTTTTAGATTTATCGAAAGCATTCGATACCGTTTCCATTCCTATTTTACTCTCCAAGCTCGAACACATTGGTATTAGAGGTGTTGTGCTAAATTTGTTTTCAAGTTATCTTAAAAACCGTACACAGTCGGTTAAAATTGAAAAATATGTTAGTAACGAAGAAATAATAAACTACGGTGTACCACAAGGTAGTGTCCTTGGACCTTCGTTGTTTTTGATATATATCAATGACCTTTGCAATAAGTCTCTCCCAAACTGTAGAATAATTACGTATGCTGACGACACAGTTCTACTGGTACATGGTCAGGACTGTACAGAGACTAAGGTTTTCGCGGAAGAGGCGCTAAAAGCTGTTAAAGACTGGTTAAACTCCAACCTCCTCACGCTAAACTTATCGAAAACTAAAGTAGTCCCCTTCTCGGCAAACATTTTTTCTCGACCACCTTCCTCCTTCAGAATTTATGCTCATTCCTGCACAAATAGTAGTCCCAGTGACGCTTGTAGCTGCGTTAGTATCGATTGCACTGAATGCATTAAGTATCTAGGTGTCATGGTTGAGAGTTCAATGTCTTGGAAGCAACATATCAACACCACAGTCTCTCGTATTCGAAAACTTATCTATGTTTTTAGAAACATACGTAACGTGGCTGATTTCAAGTGTCTTAAAACTGTTTACTATGCTCTGGCCCAGTCGATACTGACTTACTGCATTACCTCCTGGGGTGGTACCTACAAAAATTCAATGTTACCACTGGAACAAGCTCAAAGAGCTGTACTAAAGGTTTTAGCTAAGAAACCAATTCGTTTCCCCACTGTTGAACTTTATTCACTTTTTGAATACCAACAGTTCGGCAACTCTTTATATTACAAGTCATTCTGCATAAGCACTCGCAAATTTCCTATGACCCTAATACAAATAATAAACGAAGATCGGATATTGTTTGTAAAACTGAACCTCACCGTACGATGATCGCAAGTCGCCATTATTTTTACATTAGCTCACGTCTTTATAATAAACTTAATAAAATTTTAAATATTTACCCACTGCCCCTACACAGTTGTAAAATTAAAACCCTAAAATGGCTCATAACTTTATCATATGATGATACTGAACTATTTATTTTGAAATGTAATTAGTGACCTCATAGGTTAAAACACACACACACTCACACACACACACACACTCACACATACACACACACACACGCCACTCTTACACGACTCAAATCTTAACTTATTTCTTAATTAGTACCTATCTCACAACATTCTGAAGTATTTAAAATATATTATATTTATTACATATATAAACTACTTCATATTTTTAACCTAATAATAATAATACTATTGTTACAGTTAAACTTTGTAAAAACCTATTTTAAATTTTTATAATCTTTAATATAAGAGCATTGTATCTAGTAGGTGTTATGGAGGAGGGCGTTGCTACCTGCGACACAGTCTTTGTACTATAGCGGTTAGCAGCGTTCAATGTATTTTGTTTCTTATGTTTTTCTGTTCCACAAATAAAGATTATTATTATTATTATTATTATATCCAAATTGCCCTACTTTCAACTCATCCTCGCTTCTCTTACCCAACTTCGCGTTGAAGTCCCCCCTAACAACTAGAAAGTGCGTTTCAGAGGTATGTATGGCCCGACTAATGTCCTCATACATATCCTCCACCTCATCATCCGGGTGCGACTTCGTCGGTGCGTATACCTGAATGACCTTCAGCGAATATCGTTTGGATACTCTGAGTATTAGGTATACGACCCTATTGGAAACGCTATCGATCTTAACTATGTTGTTAGTAAGGGACTTGTGGACGAGAAAACCGACACCACCTTGGGACTGTTGGTCGCCCTCCCGGTAGTAGAGTAGGTTACCTGATTTTAGGGTTATCGTGTCCTCACCCGCTCTACGGACTTCAGATAACCCCACAATGTCCCAGTGTAACTTACTCATTTCTTCTTCCAGCCCGTAGCCAGGAATAGCGGGGCTGCCGGGGACTGGGGGCCTGGTTCCTAATGTGTCCGTCATTGGGGGGGGATTTTGCCAATACTCGCCACGCTTGGCAGGCGGGTTGGCGAGCGCAGTTTTGGGGTTTTAATACTGGGAAGGTGCTGCTGCCCACCATCCGATTGTTATCCCTTAGCAGATTTTTATGTACCCACGGGTAGAGCTGGGGGGAACTATTCTAAGCCGGTACCCCACGGCAATATATATTGTGATCTACGAACTGTAAACTTTATAAACAATACTTGTGACGTGCGTGGATCGCAACCGCGATCTTTGCAAGGACAGAACCCAAGCGGGAGATGTTGGAGAAAGTTATGCTATGTAAGTTCACATATACATGTAGTCTACAATAAGAATATTTTCTCGGCAACTTGAGAAACTCTCTTGCACAGATTCCCTATTCGAAAGCTAAGAATCGTCAGAATTATTCTCCGAACCAGCCCCTTCACCCGCTCGGTGGGAACTTCTCTTAACATCGAGGATTTTTTTTTTCAATAAGAAAACCCAGCAGTGTGTTATTTTATTGTTTGACCACTCTCACACGATATACAGTTATTATGCGATCGACGGTACACATTAATAATACCGCTACTGCACTTCACAACTCAAAAAACACACATCTAGGAAAATTAAACACCAAAAGCCATTGTAAGGATTTTCACGTCATCAGCGTTATATTATTAGTAGATATCGACGATACTATCTAACATTGCATTTTTTATATTTACAAAGTTTGGTTTCGCTGAATTTTTAATTTCAAATTAATTGTATTGAAATAATGTTATTAACTAACTTACCCGGATTTTCAATTAAATTCATCGATATATTTATGAAATTCTGCAAGTCGTTCTTATAATCGAAGAAATAACAGAAGATATAGCCGTTCATGTAATTTGCTGTCAACTTCACATACATATCCACAGAGCCATTTACTTCGTATGCACTAGATAAGTACTCGTAACTTCCATCTGAAACATTTAAAACCAAAGATTAATTTACTAGCCATATCACGAGGAATGCAACATAACAAACTAGTAGTAGTAGGGGAACATTGGGGCCTCTGCATCACTTGCAGATTGCCTCAGTTCTCGAGTATGACGGCTAGCCACATCGGAGCACAGCAATGGAAAATTATTAAAGATGCTAGATCAGTTGCATTTTTATTAAAAAAACTGTCATAGGATGGAACAAGTATGTACGTGAGGCTCACGGGGAAGCCAGGCTTAAGTTTCGAGTATGGTTATAATTGTACGGCAAGCCTTGCAGTGGCGCCATCTACAATGGAATGCACAGTAAAAATTTTAAACCTAGACTGAAATGGTGTCAAGACCTTGAAGAACACTTGAAGATGAATATCATTGCATTTCTTCACGCTGATATTTTTTTTTATAGATTTTGGAAATTCACAAATAAGCTTAATATTAAGCCTGGCCTGTCTGTGAATGTTAATGGCATAAACGATCCTGTGGAAATTGCCAACAACATTAGTACTTTAATCAAGTTAACCACGTAAAGTGGGCAGATAAGGTATCCAAGGAATACCATATAGAATGCGGAGTGAGGCAGGGGGGACTAAGCTCCCCGCGGCTTTTTAAATGTAAACGGACTTATCGCCAATCTCAGCAAGATGCGTGTTGGATGTCACTTAAGTGATGTGGCAGCAAACAACATCATCTATGCTGATGATATAGTGTTGCTGGGACCGACGGTATACTCGCTTAGGAAGCTTCTAGCCGTCTGTGAGGCCTATGCCAAATCATGGTCTTTTATATATCGCTAAAAAGAGCGATTTTATGGTTTTTAAGGCGGGTAACAAGTGCCCAAGTGTATTTCCGCCTCTAACCCTTAACGGTACTGCACTGAAATAGTTCCAGCTCCGGAAATAGTTGCCTTTTATAGACATGTTATGGGTGGGGTATAGATAGATAGATAATTCTTTATTGTTACACCACTTAATATACAAAAATAACATAAAAGTAAAAGAAAGCTTAAAATAAAGTGTTACAATGGGCGGCCTTATCACTAATAGTGATCTCTTCCAGGCAACCTTAGGATGGAGAGGAAATACAGGAATAACAAGACGGGGCGTAATATAAAGATAAAGGTACAATCAAATCAAGACAATAATACATTACTAAATCTATTAAATTAATAATAAATTATAAACAAGATATACCGTAATGACAGAATGGTTGGGGAACATGAATTTGAAAGAAAATCTAACAAGTGGTGGAAAAAAGTATTCTACAGGCTAATGAAGATGGCAATAGTCAATTCATGGGTAATATACAGAAAAAAGTAAAAGAAATTGCTCCATGAAAGATTTTCTGGTTGATTTGTCGTTAGAAATGTGAAATGTGGTAAAGAACAGTCGCAGAACCTACGTAAACCAAATACAGCCACAAGACCCGTATCTGGTGAAGGTGGAGTAGATCACTTGCCCATTCAAGTAGATAACCGCAAAAGGTGTGTACCTTGCACTCAAAAGAAAAAAGACACACGAACATTCACTATGTGCATGGCGTGTCAAAGATATTTGTGCAAGCGTTGTTTTGCAGCATGGCATCTTGCGTAAATAACATAGTACCTACCTTTATTTTAGTGTTTTAGTATTGTGCCAGATCTCATAGAGTATAAGTAAACAAATAAAAATATTTCAGTAAATAATAGAGATATTTTGTTGGAGATTTTACGAAAAATACATACTAATGTTACTCTTCTATAATAAAAATACTTAAAATTTATTCGATTACTGTTGTTTTATTTATGTCATGAAAAGTCAAAAATCTAACAAAAATGTATAAAGATGCTTTGGAAATAATATTAGTTTCAAGACTGATGGGACATATTGTCCCATATGGGATAAAACCCTGATTTTAGCCTCAAAATAGAAATCTAAGCACTATTACTCATGCCCGATATTAAGTTACACATTTAATAAGTTACATTTAGGGCAGATTATCTTAAAAATAAATAAAAATAATTTGCAGTCTTGACACTGCACCCCCGCGCCGGTCTGAAAGGGTTAAACGATAGAATTCAAAGGGTTGACATAAATGGTAAAAAATCGATCGCCCGGCTCTATAATCTCAATAGGCGTTCCACAAGGTTCAATACTAGGGCCGTTCTTGTTTGTAATCTATATTAATGACTTACCTTAATATGTAGAGAAGAATCACGAGATTGTATTGTTTGCAGATGACACTTCACTGTTATTTAGAATTAAAAGGCAGTTATTAAACTATGACTAAACTATGATGCATTAGCTAAAGTTGTGAATTGGTTCAATACAAATAATCTTCTCCTCAATGAGAAGAAAACTAATTGTATAAAGTTCTCGACACCAAATGTGAGACAAGTAGAATCCAATATACAATTGAATGGAACAGGACTGGACCTTGTGGAGTCAACGTTCTTTTTAATTACTATAGAGGCTAAATTGCAATGCCCCATATTAAAAAAAATGTCTAGTAGGCTCAGTTCAGCGGCTTATGCTATTAAAAAAATTAGAATATTAACTGATGTAGACACAGATAGAATAGTTTATTTTAGTTATTTCCATAGCGTTATGACTTATGGCATACTGCTCTGGGGATGTTCTGCAGATATTAATTCTATTTTTATACTGCAAAAAAGGGCTATACGAACGATCTACAGTTTAGCTCCCAGAGTTTCCCTTAGACAGAAATTTAAAGACATAAACATTCTAACTGTTGTCTCTCAGTTTATCTATGAAAATCTAATGGATGTAAAGAAAAACATTAGCAGTTTTGATAAAAGGAGTGATGCTCATTCCATCAACACGCGAAATAAGCACAAGCTATCCGTACATGTAACGAGTCTCCACAGAATAATTTTCATATTCTTTTATGAGACAATGTATACGATTCTATAATAAAGTTCCCAATGTTATCCGAGATTTGCCTATTAATAAGTTTAAAATAACTATTAAAACTAAACTCTGTCAAAAAGGTTATTACAAAATTTCGGATTACTTGGAGGATAAAACAGCTTGGGACTGATCACTCCAGGATCTATCTACTTTGTGTGTACTAAGATGTCAAAGTGTAGCGTGTCTTGCCCTACTGATACCTACCATTATTATGTTCTCTTTTTTAAGGCAACACACTGAAGCTAATATTTGTAGTACCTACCTAAGTAAAAATATTGTATAAACTTCTATATAAAAAGAATGGCCCCGAGTTTCTTGTCGCTTCTTCTCGGTAAGCTCTTTATATTTTGGAACGCAGTGGTAGTCTTTAAAGTAAGTATTATAATGAAAAATTGACGTTCATAAGTGCGTCTTTGATGCCTAAATTGAATAAATTATTTTGACTTTGACTTTGACTTTGACATCATGTTTGTTTGTAATAGAAGCGCAAAAATTACTTAACCGATTCAAACAAATCCTTCAGCAGTAGAAATCTACATTAAGCCTCTAATATATTATTATGCTATATTTGATTCATCATCATCATCATCCATCACCGCGCGGGTGAAACTGCGGAGCGCAGATAGTGCGTTATAAAGGGGCCGAAAGAGCCTCCAAATCGTTCCTGTAATATTACAATTTGTAATATTGCAAATTATAAATGCTGTTGTTCTGTTAGTTTGAACTTGTCTTGACATTTGTTAATTTTTTCAATTTCGATGACCCGCAGATAGTTCACACTTCGAATAATTGCCGCTGATAAGACTATGCTCGCAAGGTCTACTGTTCGCAGAACTACAAGTTATTATTATTTTCTCAAAAACGGTATGTAATGTTGCCATAACATCTCTAAAAAGTATCCAGAAAGTGAACTCTACCGGAAACTTATTTATAACTGTCCAGTAAGAAGAGAGATTTGAAATTTGGAATCTCCCACTGTCCATTAAGTGAATTACATACTTACTTACTGGACAGTAGGAGATTCCAAATTTCAAATATCTCTTCTTACTGGACAGTTATGAATAAGTTATCCTCTTTAGATCTGCCTAAAAAAACATAGTACCAGACACAGATTAGAGTTTAGCCATTATAACATGGTTATAGGAGGGAGGCTCCAAATATATATCTATATCTCTTTTTGGTATGACATTTTATGAGATAGATATATTTTTGGAGCCTTAAACAGTGACACTTAACGCGACGCAGAAAAAGTATGTACGATGCGTTTTGTAATTAGTAATGTTGTAGAAGTATAGTGTGGGATTTTATGTTTGTATTTAGTAATTTCAGTTTGTAAATCATGTTGGATTAAACCTTACCATTCTAAAATTAAAATGGAGATTCAAAAACAATAATTTACATTTTTTCACAAAAACATTCATGTAACTTAAAAATAGAACAATGTTTAAAACTAAATGCAAACTTTTTAGTAAAAAGAAACGACTGGCGGGATTTCACATTCAATTGCGACAACTGTGTTTTAATTTACCGCGTGAACCTAATCCCAAAAAATGAGTTCAAGCGAATCTGATTCGGAAATAGACGGCACTCCTACTGATTTAAAAGCTGAGTCCGAATTAGCAAAAAACAATTATTTACTTCCTCCAAAATCAAATCCAGCGATATATGAAAACTTATGAAATATGTATGAAGTGGAAAGCAAAAAAACAAGCCAACAGTTGGTCTGAAAATATCATTTTTGAAAAAGCATTATACAAGCCTCTCCTGGCCTCGTATATAATCGGATTACTTATACTTGGCCAGGTAGGCTTACTTACTGGATTCTGCAGTAGGTAATGTACTATTTATATAATCGAGTATATAATCGAGTCAGGTCCCCTGGCCTATGTAAGAGTGTCCACACATTACACAACACTAATTTTCCAGCCACATAACGTACCTGCTTTCGAAACTTGTAGCTCTGTGCGTGTGTCTCTTTCATCGTTCAGGTCAGTACTTCTCCTGCAAGAAATATGCGCCGGTTCACCTTCGTAGAAATTATAAGTCCCGCGAGCATCTACTATATCTTCTGTATAGACAGTCAGAGGCACCCTCAATCCGTTCACAGCCACATAAATCACATCTGAAAGAGAGAGATAGGTACAAATTGTTTGATATTAAAAGATATGTTAGTGACGCTTCCGTTGGAAAAAATCTTATATCTTCTAAATCGATAATAGTTGCTTATCTTTTAAACTTGTTGCATGCATTTTATGCGGGAGAGGCGGTGCACACTGCATCTCTGTCATAGGCAGTTTTCCAGCGGAAGTGTTACTAAATGTATTTTTATCTATAATATCATAATATATATCTTTTCCGTAATTAAAAACAAAATATTTCACCTGTGCAGTGGCCATAGAAACTAAACCATGTCAATAATAACACTTTAAACCACATCTCGATTGCATTTGACTCTAATGTTCTAATATAAGAATCATAGCTCAAATAACTACAATTTATAGTTCCACTCTACCAGCTTACTGTATATAATGTTGATATAAAATAAAATAATATTAAATATGAAGTAATACTTCGTGTACTGTATTTGTGATAAAATGTGCACATTTTATCACAAGTACAGTCGTTTTCCTCAATTAATGTAACTTGCTATACCTATATTTAGTTTAGATACATGAAGACCGATAGGGGAAGGAACGTAATATTTGATTGAAATTAAACAACTCCGAAAACGGCGTGTAATTTTATATTATTTCATCCCGACGTTTCGAACACTTTTCAGTCAACATTGTGAACGTTGTATTGAACATTTTGATTAATATGTGAGAGGCGGTACATAAATATTAGTGTACTTTGTTACCCTAGGGGTAATTTCACCGTAAAATTAACTTATGTAGTAACCCAGAGACGAGGTTTGGCCAATAGTTCATTTTGGACATTACGAAAACAAAAAATGTGAAAATATAAACATGAATTATGTAAAGAAAAAAAATTTGTGATCACACTTCCCACTAATATTATAAACTAGCTAGTGCCCGCGACTTCGTCTGCGCAGAATTAGTTCTTCGAGTAGCGTATTATCTTCTCCAAGGCCATATCTAGCTTTATGTCATAAAATATTTACATGGTCAAACGCAATAGCCTTAATGGTATTATATGAGTAAATTTGAGGAGTGGATATTACAAAGGTGCTAAGTGATTTCAACATAAAAAGGAGATATTAACGTTAAACTGTCTACTGAGAAAATTATGTATGCATGGGTATATTATGTTATTTATTTATCAATGTAATGCTATTGGATGCTTATATTAAACATAGTTAAACTGAGTATAGAAATGTATTTAAGAAGCAATAAAATAATAAGTCAATCATTTTTAGAAAAGAGCTATATTAAGATTTTTTTTTTAGAAAGGTGTTAAGTGTTATTTATTATTTTATTATATTGATGCTATCTATTTATTTATATTATACTTATATGTAATAACTTATTCTATACTGAGGTACATAAATTTCTGTAATATTGTTTATGATTTTCATCTTCTAAATAATCAATCATCTCTAGAAAATCAGCTTTCTTCTCCCTGGTTATAGTATTCAATCTTGAAGATCCTTCCAAGTTCAGCTCTATTAAATCCATTTTTCCTTTTCCTTGCTTCCAAACATGTACTTGTCTAAAAGATTCCAGTTCAGAAAATGATTCTTTTACTTTGACATGACCAGGATTATCAGAATCTATCCTCAGCCATACCGCTTTGCTTATGTTTATATTCTTAGTATTTATAATGGTATTAGCAGCCTTGTCTATGCTAAAAAAGTTATTCATGTCCATTTGAATGACTTTAAAACAAGGAGGGGTTACCTTAGCAGTGGTAATAATATTCTGCAAATCCTCTGGTACAAAAGCTTTGCAACGCCTCTTCCTTTTTTCGATGAGCCCAAAATCGCGGTCACAAGGCAAAAATGAATGACCCGAAACCAAAAATTTGTGATCTATTCGCTTGAAGTGACCTAGAGCCACCAGAAATATCAGTGTAAACAAAACCATTCTATTTTTGTTTTGGCCGGCACAGTTGTCGCTCCAAATAATAAGATTTTCCTTTTGTAATAGTGGCGTTGAGTTCAAGAATCTCAGAAGACAGGAAGCTATCTCATTGCCACCTCTTCCTTCCAATGTTTCATTCCACATACACATATGAGATTCATTATTGTTATCAACATGGATACAAAAGTAATAACATGAAAGCTGTCGCCTATAAAACATCTCACTGTGCACCAATGTTGGAACAAACATTACTTGTTGCATGTCGATAGACAAATAAATCTCACCGCTGTTAGGTAGTTGCGATGCAACTACATCTTTTTTCATTGCATTTGTAGCTGCTTCTGCTTTTCTGTGGTGAAGTTCTAGGTCTCTGGCTGCATTCCTCTCTTTGGCTTTGACTAAACAGTTTAATTTATCACAAACTTTGCATGTGTCTGTCCTAGGTTGTTTAAATGATAAGTTTGGGAACTTTTTCAAAAATACCTTTATATAAAACTTATAGGAAACAGTATCATTAGGGTATCTTTCATGAAAAGCATTACACAGTCTGTGAAAGTTTAAGTCTGGGCTTAAGAACTCGCGGCTACTGCGATGCCTTGAGTAGTTGCTAACTTCTTTTGGCAAAGACGTAATGTGCTGAACTACTAGATTTTCGTGCATCTCAGTAAACTTGTTCTGCTTATCACTTGTTCTCTTATCTTTATACACTACTGCACCTTCCTTTTTCTTTGATATTATAGTTGCTAACCTTTTGCGTCCCAGTGCAAAGATATTCATAAAAGTGTTCTTACAAATTCTGATGAGAGCACCATTACCGTCAGGAACAGTATAATATACAGTATCTCTTGCTTCTATACCATTATTCTTGTTGGCGTTTAGCAGGTTGCACGTTTATCAATGACAGCAGATATGTACCTTGTGCTGAAACATCCTCATCATAAAATTTGTATATAATATACGAATAATAGGTAAAAAATTACAAATACGAGCTAACTTATTGATAACTATTGTAAAAGCCTAAGAAATCATTATTGATAGCTAGCTGCGCTCCGCAGTTTTCAACCGCGTGCTGATGGATGATGATGATGAATCAAATATTATCGGAAACTTCGCGAAGTCTTCTCGTCAAATACCTCAGTGCCTCAAGACAAGTGTCTTCGACCAATGTGTGTTACCAGTGATGACTTATGGCACTGAAACGTGGTCTCTTACTATGAGCCTCATAGATAAGCTCAAACTCGCACAACGAGCTATGGAGAGGGCTATGTTCGGGGTTTCTCTACGTGATTGAATCAGAAATGAGGAGATCCGTAGAAGAACGAAAGTCACCGATATAGCTCAGAAGATTGGCCAGTTGAAGTGGCAGTGGGCAGGGCACATAGCAGGCAGAACAGATGGCTGATGGGGCCGAAAGGTTCTGAAGTGGAGACCACGGACCGGCAAGCGCAGCGTAGGTCGTCCACCGACACGGTGGTCAGACGGCCTGATGAAGGTCGCAGGGCGACGTTGGATGCAGGCCGCTTCCAACCGGTCCTTTTGGAAAATCATGGGGGAGGCCTATGTTCAGCAGTGGACGTCCTACGGCTGAGATGATGATGATAATTTATCGGCGCGAATACAATAATTAGCCAATAATAATAAGTCTATTACGATGTACAATTAATTATAAATCTTATTATTATATTACTTATTGATTGTTATAGTATTACTTATTGAAGCACTAACGCCTGCTTAGCGATACCAAAAATTTGCATACATCCTCTGACGAGATTCGAATCCGTGTCTTCCGACAATCCGTGTCAGACGCCATGACTAACTAGGCCACCAAGACTCGAGGTCCGTGCACCGAATTTTAACTCTACTGATTTTAACCGTCGTATGGCGACGGAGTGACATCTATTGAAGGCATGCAACATTACAGTTGTCCCAATAACTACTTTTTCACGTTTAAATATGCCTAAGTACTCGTAACGCCAGTAAAAACTAAGCAACATTATACGTACCTTAGTATTTAATCCTAATAATAAAAAAGAAAGATTTCATTACTTGTTTGTAATGCAAACACAGAAACTACGAGTACTAAACCGATTCAACAAATTCTTTCAGCAGTAGAAAGCTACATTATGTTATGCCTGAGAACATACCTACGCTATCAGTTTTCCTAGTACCTACATATATATTTTGGTCTATGATTAACAATATACAATATACATAGACAACAGTGAGTACCTACTTGTAATTTAATATGAACTTTATTGAATAGAAATAAAGCTTTACTTTACTTTAAATTTACTCTAGGTACATTTTAGTTAGAAAACGTCTGTATGGGAATAATAAAGGGGTTGTTTTTAGGGGTTTCCCGGCAATTATTCGATTTTATTTTCACGTTATAAACCTTCCCTATACCTCCGCGAACATTTCAAGACCAAGATAAGATAAATCCGTTCAGCCGTTCTCGAGTTTTAGCGAGACTAACGAACAGCAATTGATTTTTTTATATCGACGGGTTCCGGGCTAATTGTATTAACCGACATTTTTGAAACTTTACACCAGAGCAGTTTAAAGTTTCGATTTTTAGAAAAAAATTATAACATTAGCAAATCGCATTATTAATTAAAAAAGAAGGATATTACTGTTTTTATAAAATATTCCTCATAATTGTGTTCATTCTTTTTTCTAATATTCCGATTTATAAGAAAGATAAATGCCGCTTAATACAAAATGACCAATATTTTACTTAAATTTGTTCCAGGCTAAATGACTTAACCGCTAATGATAATTGTTTCTTATTCCAGGCTAAATAACTAAACTGCCTAAATTTATTATTTAATGTTTCAAGCTAAATGACTTAACCGCCTAGGCATGCAAATAATGCCTCTTAGCTAAGTTCTTTATTCAAAGAATTGGTCATATTTTATATCTAAGCTTGATTTAATTGATTTAAATACCATATCTCAAACTTAATAATGTATGGCTAATTAGTTTATGCAACTGATTTTTTTAAATAAATTGTTTGGAATCCTACATGAATAATAAAGTAAAGCTAATTGTATTAAGCGACACTGGATAAGAATTTAACAAAGAGGTTAATTGTTTGAAGCGACTATTTTATATGTTTATAAGGTCAGGCTAAATGCTTTAACGTACGTTGCCTGTAAATTGGTGCTCCAGGAAAAATAGTTTAAACGACTGTATGGTATTTGGTAGTGAGCTTAAGTACACAGTTCCTAAATTTTTCATTGTTTTGTGTTACTTCATACGTTGCAGTCCAAAATGGGCCCACAAATGCGGTTGTATTAAGTGACAAATAAGTGTTCCGATCGTCACCAAACCCAGCTCAAACGATGCAGAAAAATTCGCTGATTCCAAATATGTATAAGTCTATATCGCCCAGAGTGTCGCTTAATACAATTAGCCCGGAACCCGTCGATATATAGATAGAAGATAGATTTCATATTCGGTTGTCCTGTCACTACAATAAATAACAAAGTGCGAGAAAAAAAAAGAAAAATGGCGACTTATTCCCCCTGCCGTACGCCTGTCGTAACGTTATACCCCTAGCTTGTTGAGTTTCCCGTCTGTACGTAGTACCTACATATAATTGTCTGTGATCCAACAGCTCTTGTTTCTGGTAGAATTGAGCGTCTTTCTCCTGTTGTACCTATTTCTTTTAATTTCGAAGTCATGCGAAACAACATCTCCAGTAAATAGGGCGAATTCTATGGATGAGATCACAGAATTCGCCATATTTACATATATCTATGGGACAACGATATGAGATTGCGCAAACTCTTTGCTCTAACAGAAAAGATATAAATTTTAATGAAGTAAACTATTTTGAATAGAACGAAGCCACCGTTAAAGACAATTTATGGCTACCGTTGTCCGTTTGTTAGAACATAGATAACTGTGGTGAACAATGCATGGTGCGGTGGCACAACATCCATAGACAACACTTTCTAAGGCCCATTTTTTTTTTTTTTTTTTATACGGAACTGGGTAGCACTTGACCACTATCTCACCTGATGCTAAGTGATGATGCGATCATAATAATAATACCATAGAACAGTAAATAAGTGAAACCCCCGTGATCTTTGATCACCGACAATGTACAATGAAATTACACATTTGTGTTTAGGAATACATATATTATGTCCGGTTCCGGTGTTCGTAACGTAAACACGTACGTCAAGGTCCTCCGCAAAAAGTAATTAAAATTAAAGTATCAAGAGTGAAATTTAAGTATCACTGGGCAAAATACATCAATACAAACAATAAATAAAAACTCGAAACAAAACATTGAACAACGCGTTCATCAATAGTTTTTGGTGTAAAAAACACATTCAAAAAGTGTAAAACATAACCTCAAAAGTGGAAATTTTTTAGCAATTATAGTTCTTGCTGCCAACCTAACCAACAAACTTGTCATCTGTCAAGTAGCACTCAACGTCATTTTGACATAGACAGTGAGAGTTGCTAGTAACAATAATCTTTTTTGTCCAATTATAATAGACAATGGACAATAACATGGTGCTGTTGTTGTCAAGCCTGGATGAGAAATTGAACCAACAAGCCAAACTGATATCTATATCGGTGACGAAAAATGTTATGGAAGCACTGGATGAGAGACTTAAAATAATAACAGAAGAAAATGCTACGCTCTAGGACAAAATATCTACACTAGAACAAAAAATCAATGTCATGGAAAGAGAGAAAAGAAAATACAACCTAGTCTTTTTTGGCATCGAAGAAATCGAAAAATCGGAAGCTGAACTAGTAGACCACCTCAAAGACACGATCATAGAATCAGGTACACACCTAAGCAGTCAGGAAATCAGTAACATATATAGAATTGGCAAGGATAAAAATGTTAAAAAACGCCCTATAGTGGTTTCCATCACATCTCTGTGGAAAAACACATGATTTTGAAAAACAAGTCCAAGTTCCCGCCAGGTATTTATGTGAAAGAGGATTACTCCAAAGAAGTGCTAGAAAAGAGAAAACAACTACAAGTTCAAGTGGAAGAAGAAAGAAAGAAAATAAACATAGCCTTCCTAAAACACGATAGAATAATAATAGAGAAAACATCAGTAAAAAACGGAGATAAAAGAAAAAGGGATGACTCTAACTCACCAAACTCATCTAGTCAGAAAAAATGGACTTAAAATGTAATCCGACAACTACATGCACCAAGGAAAAAGAACTACTAAAACCTAACACACTTAACTATACTGGACGGGGCAGATGTACATCACTAACAGAGATCTCAAAAAAACCTATAAAGATCACCGGCAGCTGGAACCAAATCAAAGCAAAGACCATAACTCCACACAAATCAACTGATAAATGCACCCCAAGCCAGTTGGTCACTGTGGGGCAAGAAGACCACAACCCACCAGCATTCAAAACACCCATAGAAAAACCAAATAAAATCTACATAGCAACCTTAAACACACTCTCATTACGGACAACAGAAAAGCCCCTCGAACTAGAGATGGCTTTATGTGACATTAAGTGGGATATTCTTGGTATTAGCGAAGTAAGACGAATGGGAAACCACATTGAAGAACATGAAGAATATATCCTATATTACATAGGCGAAACAAAGGGTCAATACGGAGTCGGATTCATGGTGAAAAAACATCTAAAGAAACAAATCCTAGAGTTCAAAGGCTAAACATACAGTTACAAGGATATTAAAACAATTGGACTATATTACAAATATATGCACCAACGGAAGCAGCTGATGAAACAATTAAAGACGATTTTCACAAACAAGTCTCTTCCACATTAGAGATTGCCCACAAAAACATTATTGTCATGGGAGACTTCAATGGCAAAATAGGCAAACAAATGCTTGGTGAAGAATCCGTAGTTGAGAAATATGGCATTGGAAAAAGGAGCAAAAACGGCAAGAGAATTGTGAATATGGGCCTTGAAAATGGCCTAGCCATATCAAATAGCTTCTTTAAAAAAAGGCCTGCCAAGAAATGGACCTGGATATCACCTGATGGAACCTACCGCAACGAAATAGACTATATAATTAGTAATCAACCTAACAATTTTCAAGATGTCAGCGTAATAAACAATTTTAACTTTAATAGTAATCACCGCATGGTTAGAGCAACTCTATCTCACAAACAACAAAATAAACACAGAAAACACTTCAACAACCATCAGGAAAGAAATGATTGGGCAACCGATAAACTCGTAATGTCTCATAATACCATAACACCAAAAGAAGTAGACAAAACTCAAGATACTTACAACATAGAAATGAAAAATATATATAGTAAGACAAACAAAATACAAACAAATAAAAATGCACTAAGCTGTGACACAATAGAACTTATTCAAAAAAGGAAAGCACTACTTGAAAATAGGAGAAATAAAACAACACTAAAAGAAATAACAAAAATAAGCAAAGAAATCAGCCGGAATTTAAAACTGGACAAATGAAACAAAAGAATCAAATGCATCCTAAAACATGTTGCTAAAACAAGAGGAATTAACAAGGCACTTAAAGAACTAAAAGAAGCGACGCCATGGGTACCAAATATAAAAGGCAAAAACAAAAATGAAGAAACAAGGAGACAGCCAATTCTAAAGATAGCAACAGACTACTACAAGAAATTATACTCCACCGGAAACACCTTAGGTTATAGCATAAACCTTGAAGACGAAGATGAAACCGAAGAAATCCCTCAAGTTCTGGAAAGAGAGGTCCAGCATGCGATATAAACACAGAAAAACGATAAAGCTCCCGGACCTGACCGTATTACTAACAAGATGATGAAGGCGAGACTGCCAGAAATAACAACAAAACTGACCAACCTATTTAATCTTATCATAAACACCGAATCCATGCCCTCACAATGGACAATCAGCTATATAGTACTAATCTTTAAGAAAGGGGATAGATCAGAAATCGGCAACTATCGCCCTATAAGTCTCATGTCTAACGTATACAAGGTATTTTCTAAAATAATATTAAACCGCATCACCAAAAAACTTGATGAACAACAATCAAGAGAACAAGCCGGATTTCGATCAGGATGCTCAACCATAGATCACATTCACGTAGTAAAACAGTTGGTTGAAAAATGTCAAGAATATAACCTTCCACTATACATGGCATTTGTGAATTACAACAAAGCATTCGACTCTTTGGAACATCAACTTATATGGGAAGCACTGAAAAATCAAGGCATACAAAGGAAATACATAAGATTAATAAAGAATGTATATTCTAATAGCAAAGCACGAATAAGACTGGAAACAGAGGGGGAGACTTTCAAGGTACATCGAGGAGTAAGGCAGGGAGACCCACTCTCTCCAAAACTATTTTCAGCAGTGTTAGAGGAAGTCATCAGGAAAATGGATTGGGACAATATAGGAATTAACATCAATGGGATGCAACCAAAACACCTCAGATTCACTGATGACATAATACTCATATCAGGTGACGTAGAGAGTCTTCAATCTATGCTTCAAGCTTTATCATGTGAGAGTAAAAAGGTTGGCCTAACAATGAACAGATCAAAAACTAAAATAATAACAAACCGGTCCCAAATAAACATCTCAGTAGATGAAGAAAATATAGAATACATACATTCTTACTCGTATATATACTTGGGCCAACTAATCGCATTCCAAAGACAAACAGACTCAGAGATAGAGAGACGAATAGCCAATGCATGGAAGATATATTGGTCTCTCAAAGAAGTTCTAAAAGGAAAACATTACAATGTAGCAATGAAAAGGAAAATATACAATACATGCATATCACCAATACTAACATATGCGTGCCAAACCTGGGCAAACACACATAAACAAGACCGAAAATTGATTACATGCCAAAGAGCCATGAAGATGAGTATTCTGGTTTATACAAAAAGAGACAGAAAAAGAGCCATAGATATAAGAAACATAACAAAAGTTGAAGACATTATTGACAAAACCAAAAAACTTAAATGGAGGTGGGCGGGCCACATGATGAGAGAGATTACAAATAAATGGGCAAAAAATATAACAGAATGGACCCCCAGATTCAAAACAAAAAGAAAAAGAGGACGTCAAAGAAAATGTTGGTCTGATGAAATCAAAAAGATTGCAGGTTTACTATGGCACAGAATAACTGAGAACAGAGGAGAGTGGAAAGAGCTGGAGGAGGCCTTCGTGTCGCAAAGACACGCCAACACCCAATAACTAAATACAATTACATAGTTAGATTGTTAAAATTATTAAGTATTTTACATACTAATATTGTACTTACCTTAAGTTATGTAACTCTTATTTAGTTGGCAATAAAGGCTTATTATTATTATACATATATTATAGGAATAAAAACACGATAACTATTTATAATTCAGTAATAATGTAACAAAAAAAAATTGTATATACAATATGATGGCAAGCGGGGAATGTCTATATCGACTATGTCTCCCTGTTCCATGCTCCAATGGTAATAATATAAAGATAAATATATCTTTCAATTGTAATAATATAAATTATAAAAAATATTTCTTTATCTTATTTTTTAAATATTGTAATAATATAAAGTTTGTTAGGGTAAAGTTTTGTAAGCAAGTTAGAATAAAGTTTTTTTTTTTTATGTGTATGAGTATTTTGAATTGTATCTATGTGAGCGCTCCTATAGTATATAAGCTTACTGTGTTAGCTAGAAGATTAATAAAAAAACAAGTTCGGGCGCCTGGAGCGACCTTACACAAGGAAAATATATACTTGTATATAAATTTAACAAACATTACCTGGAATAGCAGCTGTAGAGATTCGGAACTTCTAATCTTCAGGCGGGGGAAGATGTAATAAGTAACAAAGCATTTAGTTTAGTACTTCTTTTATTTCCGGGAAGGAACGCAAGCGTTAAAATTAACTTTTATTTTACTTCTACTTTTATTAATTGACAATACCTTACTCCGAGACGAAGACTCCTGTAATTATATCATGACACGGCGAGAAGATTCTCCTCCCAGGGCACGATGAGGCACTCAGCGGGAGTCGAGGAAATGTTCTCTTCACGCTAAGATGAAATGCCAATATGGCAGTCCTCAACATCCTACGGTGAACTCATGGTGAAAATAATTTCGGCAGAAAAATCCGAAAGAATAAGTTCCATGAAAAACTTCTAAAAAAAACTCCATAGAAAAACGCCAATATCGTTTTTCTAGGTTATACACAAAATCCAGTATTTCAATTAAATATAGGCTAAAACGCAAAGCCCATGGCTCGCTGCCTTTAAATATCGCCTTCGCATGTCGGGCGAAGCATCACGAAACTCAGACCCGAACAGATGTAAAAAAATAAAAAAAATATAATGACTTCACATGGCGCCAGTTGGTAGCAAAGTCCTTCAGGCCGAAACTCTGTCCATAGACAAGCCGATCGGCTCCAGTGTGGCCAACCATCCCAGTAAAAAACGTAGAATTTCCGTACATGGGTTACAAAAGGTGTTACCCTTGTAATAAAAAAGTTAATTAAATTAGGCAAATTTTAAAATCGAAGATACGTGCCTAGAATCGACAACGTGTAACGGAGCGAAAAACGAATGTTACTTTAGTCATCACAAACTAATATGATAGTCATCATAGACAGGGGGGGTGAAGCTCGTGTCCAAAAGGAGTAACCAAAATCAAATGTATGGAATGTATGGAATGTAGTGCGATCCATATCATTTTAGTTCCATTGCGTCAATTGCGTGTTATAGATAGCGCCAAAATAAATAGAACAATTAATAAAACATTGCCATAATCCTACGTATTCTTACATAGTAGATTATAACTACTACTTTAGATACCTAGATACCAACCCATTTTATGAAAAAGTTTTAAATTAAGTTTTAATATATGTATTAATTTTAAACTGGCTGACCCGTCCGCGGTTTCGTTCGCGTGACCTCGAGGGGTACGGAGTTTCTAAAATAAATTTCCAAGTCACTCCTAATAGCGTCAGCTATCGGTTAGTGAAAGGCCCGTTAAATCGGTTTTGCCGTTTTTGGATATAAGCTAATAGAAAGAACTACCAGCACCAGTAGAAAGCTACATTATGCATGAATAGCATACGCACCATTTGATTCATTATCCTTCACCACGCGGGTGAAACCGCGGAGCGCAGCTTGTACCTACAGTATAATTTTTACTAAATATTAAAGTGCGCATTTAGCCCCATTACAGTTTGATTGTATATATATTGACCCATCCGCAGTTTCGCTCGCTTACTCTACTCTTTTGCGTTTATTATATTAGTAGGATTTATGGACTGTGTCTGATGAATAAAATAATAGTTATTTGACCATCAATTCAATACTGTTATCAAAATTCAAATTCTAAATTGTTTATTTAAAGTTCTAAAGTAAATCATAAAAATAAAATAAAATGTCTGAAATTATGATACATCAAATAAGTTAATAAATAAGAATAAGTCAAGTACAAAATTCATAAAAAAAAGAAATTAACAAACTAAAAATTTAGATATCATAATCAATTATAAATATAATAAAAAAAATATGATACAGCAAATAGTTGTTGTAAGCATTTTGACATATTATGTCAAGTAAGTTAATTAATAAGAATAAGTCAAGTCATAGGTTAGGTTAATAAAAAAACAAATCACAGCATAATTTATAATTTTGTAACCGGCATTGGAGCTGCGACATGCCTTTTTTTCCCCGGGAAAATCTTTTATAGATACCACCGCCTCCGAAGGGAGCACGGTGGTTATGTGGGAGTCCGTATACCCACTAAAACCCGGGGTGTTCCCCCAAGCGCCTTTATATCGAGACTACAGGAACGTTTTGGCAATCTTCTGCGGTCCCGACGACGCTGATCCCCCAGCAGAGGATCCCAACCCGATGGGTTTAGAGTAGACTAAGCTCTAGCCCCGTCTTCTTGTTTGGACGACGGGCGCCCCCGCGTACGGCGCCCCAGTCCCCAATCATAGAGGTCGGAGAAGGGCGTGAAAGATTAACCTCCGACGCCCTGATCTCTTTCTGCGGATCGGGAGTTCGGATAGCAAATCCCGCTCCCTTTCCGCCACCTCCTTCTGCCCCATCACATCCTCGCAGAAGGAGAGTGCCTCCTCCCATGACCTCTCAGATCTCAGCATTGATGTCATCAATGCTGAGAGAGAGAATTCGTTTCCCACTGCAGTGACGAGGGCCCGTCGCTCGTCTGCCCATGCTGGGCATACCTCCAGCGTATGCTGCGCTGTATCCTCGACACAGTCACAGTGGTGGCAATTGGGCGTCGGTTCCCTCCCTTCTATGTGGCAGAGGTACTTTCCAAAACACCTATGTCCCGAAAGCACCTGTACCAGCCGGAAGTTAAGCGACCCGTGCGCCCTATTGAGCCAGTCCTCGAGGACTGGACGGACAGCATTCACGGTCCTGCTACCAGCTGTGGGGTTGGCCAGACGTTTCTTTCACATCCCAATCAAGGCCTGCCGAGCTTGAAGCTTACAAGCATAGACCTCCTTTTCTAATTGGTTTATTTTTAATGGAATTCTTATTAGAAACTCTACAAACCGAACTAGTTTTGAAAGAATAATTATAAATAGAAATATTTAAAAAATATTAAAAAAATGTAATTTTTAGTACTAGCGAATTTAACTGTCACGTGACTTCGATTCCTTACTGTTCTATGGGCCTTAGAAAGTACCTACTACTATGTAAGAATACGTAGGATTATGGCAATGTTTTATTAATTGTTCTATTTATTTTGGCGCTATATTTATCAAGCAATTGACGTAATGGAACTAATATGATTTAGTTAGCCTTACGAGTCCTATGGATGGCACAACATTCCATACTTTTAATTTGGTTACTCCTTTTGGACATGAGCTTCACCCCCCTGTAGGCCTACCATAAGCCTCTTATAGCAGAACAGTTAGGTGTTTTATTGAGCTGTCCTGCAAATTCGTAGTATAGCGGACTCTAGCAGGCCAGCCAACTATTGCCCACGTGACCTAGCCAGCCAGCAAAGGGCGGCCTGCAATTGACCTGCTGTAAGCGTACCATGACGTGTTTTTTGACTTTAGATATCAATCAAAGTAACCTGCATATCTGTCACATAAAGCAGGCGAGCTAAAGCAACATTTGTGACCTATTAAACGTAAAAACCGTGAATTTCTATCAATTTGCGAAATAATTGTTTCTGTCATTATCGTAGAAGAATGTGTAACGCATACGAATAATTATTTGAGTTACTAGAAGAAGTATATAAAAAAAGTCATCACATATTTTCACGCGCTCGCGCTTGCCGCTATGGGTATTTAGAACTCCCATAGTACTTCTAAGTGAGCATAACTAACACGACGACGAGGTGTAGACGCGGCCATAATTCCAAGTTGAATAAATAAGAATTCACACACTTGGAACACCGTCTTGATATTGTAGGTAATAATCATTCGGGTCGTTTCTCTGAGTATCCACTTCAAACTGTTCACTGTTGTTCACTAGATTGGATGTGTTCTAATATCATTACAAAATATTTGTACATTGTGTATAGTTGAGCAGTTTCCTGAAACTATACGATCGTGAAAAGGGGAGTAAGGATAAATACCTGGTCTCCAATTGGGATGTCGGATGAATCTGGAACTGATGGGGGCTGGTGACCGTGAGTCCTCGGTGTCTTTGGACGTCGTGCTGAAGGGGGTGACGAACTGTTCACTTGTAGTTATAGTGTTTGTATTGTCTTATGGATGCACTGGTTCACGCACTCGCGTACGCGTATTTCTACGTCGGTAAAGGTTGGGGGCGGATCCGGGTCGTAGCGAAACGCGGCGGCGCAGAGCGGATTTTGCGGGATTTAGCGTGCGCGCGAGCTGAATGCGTCTCGGTCACTGGTTTACGCGTAAACACGGGCTGATTTAGGCAGTCACTCGCGGCGAAGTCAATCGCGGTGACTTGGGGCTGATAATGGCGGTTGCCATGCGGTCGCGACGCGGAAGCGTAGCGGTATACGTCCGCTAGCTTCGACTCTAAAAAGGTGACTAGTTGCACTGCTCTTCAGCCGCCTGCTTGTCGTTTGACAGCTGCAGGACAGCGGCGGCAGGACGCGCGGGCGCGGGGCATTCCTTCAGGTGACGTCGCGCCTTTTGCGCGATCAGTGTAAGTAATGTAACTTGAAATTAATTCACTAAATCAATGTCACAAACTCTGCTGGATCCCTCAATATTATTATAATAACGTATTTTACAATGCCTGTGAATAATATTGGAATATATATAATCCAATAATATATAAATTGAACTAATATATAAATCAGATCATTAGCTTTCAATATAAGGCTAATCTTAGTTTCAGAACATAACATATTCCAACATAAATGAAAGAGTAAGAGCGTTATACAATGTGGTAGAGCATCATCTCTTTCATGCAAACTGTTGGAGACAATAATTTAGGCCTTTCTTAGCCCTAGCAGTTCAAACGCATGTCAGTCAAATGAAGTTCATGGTATTTTTTAGCAGGTAAATTTGAGATCCTTTTATTGAACAGCTCGGAACTTGACAAGTAATCTGAAAATTTATGGTAGGCCTGCTGATAGTCATTTTCACCTTCGACATACGTCCGTCAATCAATGACAACTCTCAAACACACGATGACTAGACAACGATCTATGTGATAACACAAACTCTTTGTTCTAAAAGATATGAAGTGAACGATTTTAAATTGAACCGTTTATTATAATCTGTTTGGTGAACGACACGTGCTGATACTAGATCTTTCTAATAGAGCTGCCACATCTACGAGAAACGCCGTTGATTATCGCGATGTTGAACGTTGGCAGTAGATGTTAGCCCGTGTAGCCACCACTTATTTTTGCGAAATAATTTAACAACGGCATTATCATTGCCGTTGACGTTAGGCGATAAACCAGCTGGCGGTATTTTTAGGCACATCAAAGAGATTGAAAGCGAGATGCGGTGAAACCAATGTTTGTCATTGTACACCGTGATCGCGAAGGGATCGCACGTGTTATACATAGCCAATTTGGGATTGGATGAATGAAAAAGTCTTTGAGTTCCAGCAAAACTTGTAGATAGAGTCATGTATTTTATTTATCTTCGGTCCTAAATGTTATAGTTTATATGTATGGAAGTCAGTTACTCAATTGCGCAAAACTGTATATTTGATTGGGATGAAATTTGGTAGGTAGATGAGGCAGTGGTTTACACATGGAAAACTTTTTATCACCATCATCATCCATCACCACGCGGGTGAAACTGTGGTACGCAACTAGTACATTCATATAAAAAAAAATAACACTCGTTAAATATGGAAACTTAGTATTGTTTTATAATCTGTGAAATGGGCGTTGACGTTCATGGTTCCAGTGAGGCCACTCAACTTATCGGAATAATTAAAGCGTTGTTTAAGGCGATTACGGGTATTATCGTTAAACCTTGATGTGGCCAAGGCATAAGGCTCACTAATATAAAACAAATATTAAAACCGTACACACATCACACAACACTACACCATTGAATAATCTATACAGATTACAGATAAATCAGATGCACTACACAGATTAATCTGATTTTACACATAGCTTATATATAAATTGCTTAGATGAAGCGTCCATCCTCACGGTTCCATGTCCAATACTCGGTATAATTTCATACTCGTAAGTATGGTAACATCTTCATGAGGCACGAACAGGATCATTTAATCTGTGTTCAAATTACTGTGTCAAAATCATAGATAAATGATAAATCAAACTATGACTACGTTCTGAAAAGCGCCGAACTCACTCGCGGCGTTCGATTTTTTTGCAGTACAAGAACAATTGTTTGGTTAATAGCGCCATCTAATACATTTTAGTGTACTACAACGTTCGATACTACGGTGGAATTCAGATCAAAATTGACATTATTATTTTTAGAATGTCAGGTAACTGGTGTCGTAGTACTGAATATTACCATATTCTGTATTTTATTTCAATATCGGTACTCCTAACGCCATCTTAACAACCATTAGGTAATACTGAAAGCGTCTACGCTAAAATGAATGGGCGATAGCTATCCAGTATATATTTGAATCCTTGCTGTTACGCAGGAGCAGCTCAAGATGTCGGTACCCTCGTTAGATCTGTATAATTTCATAAACCCTGGTTTACATATTTTTTTTTAATAGATTAGATAGGAATGCTTCTTACTACCTCGATATCAAACAGCACATCCCTATTTATCGATATCGATACCCGCGCGCTCGTCTTCCTCGTCACTAATGCGTTCCACATAACTTATGTCACACACACATGAAAGACGAGCGTGCGACTGTGTGGCTGCGGATGGCACTTAAGAAAATAAACTGCCCGCTAATGTTCCGTTCTTAGCTTTAGTGATTTCCTATCTTTAGATATAGTCTGATTAATCTATGATTGGAAGTCTTTAATACGTAGTATCTTATAGTCTGTGGTCTTTAATATAGTCAATTAATCTATGATTGGAATGGAAGTATTCTCAGATATCTCAGTATTTTCTCAGTCAAGAAGTATTGTAATTTGGAACCAAACAACACAATTCCGCAGCTCTTCCTTTTGGAAGCGATAACGTGCGTACAAACAGAGATGTTATGGGATTATATCCAAGATTCTAGTCATAGGTACGCACGCCACTAAACTTGAATAAGAAGTCGACGAGAAACGAGAAACCAAAACATTGTCTGCAGTCGAATTTGGTTTGCTAATCTTGTTCTTGGCACACACTGCACTGCGATTTGATCCTGTCAAAATGGATTTGTTTAGACAAGGTTCGTAGATAATTAGTCGATTTCGCACTCGTATCTATACGATATTTTGAGCAATCAAACCACTGCCTTACAGTTTGTGTTTATGACAAGAGTAATTAACCCTAAAAGATTACGCACGAACTCTATCAAGGCCGTGCGATCCCGTACCTGGCACCGTAGCGTACGATACTGAGGCGCGGTGCGGAGCGGCCTGCCGCCTGCAGTGCGTCGTCAGTGGGTGGCTCTCGATATCTATTAATCATTATCGCCAATTATCGCGTAGCACGACAAACCGTCACCGCTACAGTGTACATCAGCCAGCCAGAGCAGTCAGCAGAGGCAGAGTATTACGTACGCGCGCGCTGTATAGTCGTTTCCATTCAATCTTTGTTCTCAGTGCAAGTTTGCCTTGCAGAACCTTGCCATTAATATGACAGTTATGTGATTGTGTATTGTTGATGGTTGTTCCTATAAGAACTTTTTATTACACAAGGAAGTTACCCATTAGGTAAATTATATTTATTGTAACAGTTAGTGATTGATAGTATCAGTGAGTCATTATCAAATATCACTAGTTGATATAATTAATATAATAAAATAATATATAAATAATAATTGATATAATTAAAATTATACTGAACTAAAGACTTTAATATTTTTTCTCTATTCTTAATTTGTTTAAGGAGCATTGCAATTATTTTTACTATGACAGCCCTGTAAGGCATTACACATAAATTAAATTAAATATATTGATTCAGTTTCTAAGGTCTAATCCTACTATGATTAAAGTCAGTTCCTGATATTAATACACATTGCTTGTGCATGTGCATTGAAAGATATTCAACACAGAAGTAACAGTTCTTTTCTAGTTCCAAGAGTTTTCCTGTAAATTCTTAACATTGTCATGTTAGGTATTTACAGGAAAACTCTTGGAGTATATAAGTTGAATCTTTTATAAGTTTTATAATGTGCATTGTATTGCATACCTAAATGTAGGACATCTTTTGATGTCCCATAATGGGATTTTCCCTTTATGAAGCTATTCCTACATATATTCTTTATTCTACCTCTGTCCAACTTTTTTTTTCTCTTGTATTTCATCACATTTATAAATACTTTGAATAGATTATATGAGGAAATAACATTATATTTTTGTTTCCGTGGTGGATAAGATATATTTTGTTTGGTTGAATAAATCATAATTACCAGACAAATCCCAGTTCGTACAACACTCTGCTGTTTGATAATCTATAGTTTAACCATTATATATTAAGAAGCCATATTGATAGTCTTATACTTTTACTTGACACATGTGAAATTGTGGCGGCTCATCACCAAAAGCTATGAAGTGTGACTAATAATTATTAATATTATAAACGTGAAAGTTTGTATGTATGGATGTATGGATGTTTGTTACTCTTTCACGCACAAACGGGGGGGCTAATGTTGATGAAATTTGGTATGGGGGTAGATGAGGCGCTGGATTAACACATAGGATACTTTTCATCATCATCATCATCATCATCCATCACCACGCGGGTGAAACCGCGGGGCGCAGCTAGTAATACATAATTGCAAATGTATAAATGTTTCAAGATCATATAGTATGCAGTATTGTGTGTTCTACTAAGTATATCCTTATTGTATCTGTCTGCAGGTATGAAGGGACCAACAAGGCAAGCTCCATCTGTACCTGGTATGGGAATGGGAGTAAACCGGTACTCACCAGTAACAAACTGGGATGATGACCCCTTTGGCGCTGTTTTTGAACCCACACCTAATGTCCAAAAGAAGAAACCACCACCAAGGCCACCACCACCAAAACTTAACTCCAGACAACCAGATATTCCTGCCAAACCTTCTCATTTTATACGTAAACCAACAGTTCTATCTTCCCTCCTCACACGTAAATCTAAAATAGTTTCCAATCATAATGTTACTCATCAGCAAACAGTGCTAGGAGAAGTTAATGAGCTAGATGCAAATCGAATGTTTCCAAAGTGCGAGCCAAAAAATATACAAACAGGAGCATTGATCGACCTCTCATCTCCGCCAAGCTCTCCAACATTCACTACGAGGTCTAGCAGTGATGGACTCAGTGTAGATAGTTTTGGATCTGATGCTACAACTTCAACAAATCATCATAATAACAACAATGGCAATGCATCGCAAGCTGAAAGTGGTTTTGAAGATGATTTTGATTTGTTTTTGAGCTCTAGAAAAATGGGTAAAGATGATACATTAGACAATTTTACTGTGGTTGACCCATTCTCATCTCAACCTGTGTGCAATAAGCCACCTGTATTAAAAAAACCTGTGATAGCCAAGGATCCTTTTGGGTCATCTACAAATGTGAATCAAGCTCCTTTATTGAAGGGTCCGACAATAATACGGGCAAAACCAGCGAGGCCAAAGCCACCAGAAAGCACTGCAATATTGAAGACTACATTTGAGAACAGTTTTCCTTTGAGCTCTATGACTGTGAATACATCTACAACTCCAATCCATAAAGTCGGCAATGGCTTCACAGATAGTTTCGTAAGTAACCTCAATGTTCTATGTTGCTAATTGGTAATGCTAACTAACACAAGTCCTTGTAATAATTGGATCAAGACAAAATAAGTCTTGGATTTGGCCGATAAATGCCATGTTAATTTGTTGCCATTATATTTAACATGTTGTAAAAAGGTTATCTAACTTTGTTAGATTATCGTGAGATAAGGTTGAGAAACATTGAATCATGAAAGCTTTTCTTAATGGACTAACAGTACTATACATATGTCGAACTTAATCAAAGTTATATTATTATGTATTTTGGATATGTATGAGGAACTATGAAGAGATCGATTTAGAAATGCTCATTAACCTGTCGCATGTCACGCGTACACCATGTGTACGTTTAAAAAAGTGCTAAGCCATGTCGCGCATTCACAAATTGTATACACATTTTTAGACCTCGAGTTTGTAACTAATTTTAAATCCACCGGTACAAACTTGCTTTTAGTTGGTCAAACTATTCAAGAGTTGTATTTTTTGTTTGAACTTTTATGCGTAGTTCGGAAATAAACCAAAAAACACGGGACAATAGACACGGGACGAGTTAAATATTTGTATAAAAAACAGAAAGTTTAGTAGGTAGTTGTAGTGTATACCTTACTTTATAATACTTATGAATATAAAGGTAAATTGTATGCCAACTAAATATGCACCTTTTGAACATAATGTAACTTAATATAACTTTTCATCATCATCATCATCTCAGCCATAGGATGTCCACTGCTGAACATATGCCTCCCCCACAAATTTCCAGGAGGACTGGTTGGAAGCAGCCTGCATCTAACGTCGACCTGCTACCTTTATCAGGTCATCAGTCCACCTTGTCAGTGGACGACCTACACTACTCTTGCCGGTTTGTGGTCTCCACTCTTGAACCTTTCGGCCCCATCGGCCATCTGTTCTGCGTGCTATGTGCCTGCCCACTGCCACTTCAACTGGCTTATATTCTGAGCTTTGTCGGTGACTTTAGTTTGTCTACGAATCTCATTTCTGATTCGAAACTCCAAGCATAGCCCTCTCCATAGCTTGTTGTGCGGCTTTAAGCTTGCTTACTTAGTAAGAAACCATGTTTCAGTGCCATATGTCATCACTGGTAACACACATTGGTCAAAGACTCTTTTTTTTGACTCTTTCTTTGTCTTCAGGCAAATAACTTGATCAGTTTAAATGTATATTAACTAAATTGTTTCCCCTTAAGTTAGTTAGTACCCCTGTTATTACTAGTGATGGGCATTGGGCAAATACCTACTTGTTTACTACTATCTACGCAATGCGGTTTCACACGAGTGGTGACAAAATAAAAGTTGGCTAAGTTACTTCTTATAACATCAGCTATCTGCCAGTGAAAGTCCTGTTAAAATCAGTCCAGTCAATTATCGGTCAGAGCAAACAGATAGACAACATTTTTAAAAATTGTTTCTTTTGTGCTTTCATATGCATTTAGTGAAAAGCTGTTAATTTAGAATTACAAACAGACACTTAAATTTTATTAATCTGTATATATTTATAGATATAATCCGGCATCATAAACATCACTAAAATGTTAGTCATGGACTCCTTTCGTGGTATGTAGCTGTTTTTTTTATGTTCTATAATTTGAACCAAACGATTTTACTATCCAAATTTTACATGCGTCTTACGATGCGCAACGACCAGCCAAAACGTTTGCGACTGATTACCAGCTAGTTTGAGGTTCAAATTGAAAACCAACTCAAGATAGTTCTGCATTGAGCAACGTCGAGGCAGTAGCCGAATAATGAGACTGCCAAATATTGCTTAATTTCGCATTTGCTCCTTTGAGCATCTTTTGTTATTCCTCGTAATTTCTGGTTTTGCCCATCCACGCCCATATTGACCTATGTAATATATCTCGATTATATTATACAGCTTGTAACAAAAAGGTGTAGTAATACTAAAACCACACACACAGAAACTTGCAAACAACTCGGACCTAACCATTGCGACCCAGGAAGTAGTAAAGATTATAAGCTATGAGTAACCAATGTTTTTCTAATATGCAGGCATGTTCATCCCTGAAAAACTAGGCCAAAGATGGCAATGATCTCCAGAATGTAGATTAAGTACATAAACAAGGAGCTTGCGCTGGGGTGTGGCACGGGGAGAGGGCGAATGTAGGGTGCGGGGACAGAGTGACCACTCTGCGAATAGGCATCACTGAAAGAACAGTCCAGATTTTTTTTTGATAATTTTTCATTTATTTTATATAAAAAATATTATTTACGTTCTGATACTTTGCCCTGTGAATCCTGACTGAGGTACATATGCACACCTTTTTGATACACGCTGCATAGCGTCATTAATCTGTCCGAATCAGCAAGACTCATTCGAGTTAAGTTTCATTCATAAATCTATTGTTATTTTTTGCGCTGATGCGGACGGGTTAAGGCACGTGGTACAAACGCGCGGAAAATACGCGTACGCTTGCGATTTGGGGTACTAAATTCAATTATCTTAAATGTTATAAGTTACATTTACGATAACATTAGACAAAAAATACGCAGAGGACGATACCTCATCTGCGTTGGGCCTGAAAGTGTGTAGCGGGCTTTATGAGGCATATGTATGTAACACGTATTATAGTTGTATTAACAGTTATATTATCATAAAAATATTATAGGTGAGGTTATCTGGCCAAAGCTTTATTTACTGTACTAACAAAATAGAAAAACTTCGCTAATATAATAATATTCAGAAGCGTCTAGTCATTATGATCTCATTCATACAAGGCCTTTCTCATTGATGTCAACACAATGGAAACTAATTGGCCATCCAGCCAATGATGTCTAGATATTCTAATTTTGTCCTGTATCTATTAAATTGGTCCAGGACTTTCATAAATGGTCAATATTTTTAGCGGTTTTGCTTTATTTGACTCTTCTATACACATATACCCCACTTTACTATAATGTCGCCCTTGCATTTTAATTTTCAGTGGTGGACGCTCTAAATGTATAATGAATTTTCCGGCTATACAACTTATTTATAGGCATAAATAAATTCAATAACCTGATCGCTGAATAGCCACAGATCACAGAAGAGCGATATGAAAAAGGGGCGGAGCCGCTGTCGCAGCAATATGCCCAAAAACAGAACACATTGCTCGCGGCGGTTCGCAATTTTTGTGTTATGTGACTGAACGAAGGTCGCTAATGCATGTAAACAGTTTACAATGCTTGCTCTGTACTTACGAATATTCACAGTTACGGGATTCGAACCCGCGCCTTCCGACGATCGGTGTCAGACGCCATGACCATCTAGGCCACTGAGGCTCGAGTCCGAGCATCGAATTTTAACTCTCTATCTGATTTAACTACTTTTAAATAAAGATCTGGGGACGGATCGACATCTATTGAACAGCTTTGAATATATATGAAAAAAAGAATCCCGTCCGAGGATGTGAATTTTTCTCTCCTAAAAATTTAAATGTTTGGTATCGCTAAGCAGGCGTTAGTGCTGTTAAAAAGTAATACTATGAAAAATCAAAGGTAAGTTTTAATACCGCAGTGGATATTGAAGTTATTGAAGCTAACAATACGTTGAATCGCGGAATACGGTCGCTGCTTGCGACACCAGCAGGGCCATTATGTATCTCAGTGCTAACAAATTTTGATTGAAATCTTGTAAAATGACGACTCTATGTCAGTTTTGGCAACTCCAGTAAGCAAAAATGTTAGTAAGTTGATGACTGAAGTTGACAAAAGTGACATAGAGCGGCGATTTTTTTAGGTTTCAGCCAACATTTGTTAGCAACTGAGATACATAATAGCCCTGCTAGTCTTGTACTTAGCGCACGGATTGGCATCTCTCTAGATTTCTATGCTGATAGCTATCCTATAAGTTGACGGAGTTTTTTCCAGAATATTGAGTGTAATGTAGTAGGGGTTGTTACTTGATACATAGGTATATTTAAGTTTGAGAAGGCATGACATTTCAAGTATATGAAAAATGATTGACAAGCTAAATCTAAAAAATGATTATCAAAATATTTTCAAATGTTTCTGTGAGTTAAGTGGCAATAAACACACAAGTTTTCGTATATATAAAATTAATGACTTCGAATAACCTTTGGTACGTAAATATCCAAAAAATCGTATAAAACTGCTGGTTTTTCTAACCAGTCGTCCACCCATTATGATCTCATGCGATTTAAGTAGGTAAGTATTTAAATAAAATCTTTAAACTGTATATGGTCACAGAATACTTAATAGTTCAAGTATGGTAGCAATAATTTTAATACATGTCATTTGGTATATAATCTTCTCTATTATAAAGATGAAAGGTTTGATTGAATTAAATAGGCTTAAAACTAGTGGACCGATTTGAAAAAATAATTTACCATTAGAACGCAACATTATCCCTGATGAACATGGGCTACATGTTTTAATTCATCATCATCATCCATCAACATAACGAACAAACTCAAAAACTATTGGACCGGTTGGAAAAATGTATTTACCATTAGAATGATAAATTATCCCTGAGTAACATAGACTACATATTTAGATTCATCATCATCATTCATCACACCGCAGAGCGCAGGTAGTTCGGTATAAAACAATTTACACACTGACTGATATATTGGGATGTTATGTTGCCGTCCATGCTGCAAGTACATTGCATATCGGCACGGACTGCAAGGTAGTGGTTACGCGCTCAGCCGTCGAAATAGATGCCAATTCTACTATATCGCAACATTCAACAATCTATCCCGGTGCAACTGTAGGTAGTTCGACTTCTGTTATCGTTAATCATTACCCAAAAAGCCATTCTACTCGTTCTAGACACAAATTAAGTAAAATCTTAAACACAATTAAAAATATACATTAAACCCTACTATAAACGAATATAAGTTGACTTCGCGTTCATGATCCATCGAGTTAGCAGAATATAAAGGTTTTGATCGATCGCTGGCGTCACCAGAAAAGTAACTGCAGGTGGACAGTTTTTCAATAGCGGTATAAGAAAACGTTCAGTTACGGTTCAATTGCAATTTAGTTAGTGGAATCGGTCTCCTGGATGGTATTGGCCACAGACGATTCAGATGCGTTATTAATAAGTCTAAACTCTGAAGTAAGGACCTACGAAGTAATAGGCTGTATCCGAATTATATTGGACTTAAGGCAGAAGTTACGCTTAGCGTAGTATTTCAGAAGTACGCTCCGTTGTGAATTACTGTCAAATGTCCACTCAAGTAGAGATTCACAAGTGAACGTCTTTGTGGAAAAACCGACCATACAATGTTAGATGTTATGCCTATGGTTAACTCAGGAATGGACATGCTACGTATAAAAATGCGAATATAGGTATTTCTCTTACGAATTATTTAAGGTTTAAAGGTTTTAAGGTATTTTTATTACAGCCATTACCTGACGAATACAGGTTGCTTTTTGCTCATACATTTTGGTATTATGAAAGACCATGAAAGAAATTCAACGTTTACTAAAGATGTAAAAGACATAGCGCCTTTTTATACTCGTGACTTAATCAATGTCAATAGCTACACGCAGAGGTTGCAATGCTGCGGTTTCCATGCTTTATGACCTATTCACTGACATGACGGGCCCGTTTTTAACGCTTTCATAATCAGCCCACTATGTTCCCATTGCTGGGCCTCAAGCCTTACTCTCAGAGAGAGAGAGAGGAGTTTGGCCATAATCCATCACGCGGCGGCGCGCCCTGTGCGGCTTGGTGGATAGGCTAGTGGCCAACCCATGTCGAAGTTTTGAGGCCGCCCGATGGCCTTCGACATAGCATAACGACTGTTGTCTAAGACAAACAGCCGGGACCGATGGCTTAACGTGCTCTCCGAAGCACGGAAGTGCTTATTTGCATAATACCAATAGCAGTCACCCTTCCAATTCCTGAACGCAGCAAGCGTTGCTTAACTTGTTGATCGGTTAAGATCGCCAAGTCAAGCTCCGATGGGAGCGCTTCGCGTGCGCTTTATACATTCGGGTAAAAAGCCAGGCATTTCATCTAAGGCAATTCCGTGCTCCCGAAGGCACATTAACGTTACGCCGTCTTTTCCGGATAACAGTAGGGCTGGACACATCAGCCACCTATTCCTAACTATGCGGTCTGTCAACGAATCCACAATGGGTCCCCTTGATGGGTTACGGCACATACATCTCTCTGTGATAGAAAGGCCCGTGTCCCAGCAATGGGCACGTAACGGACTGATTATGATTTGATGACATACAATTATAATTCTAGGATTCTAAGCCATTCAGTTGGGATGACAATTCACCGGAGCGCGAGTCGTCCCCGCCGATGCCGAGCATCCCACCTCCTCCACCACCACCTGAAGTATTAGTCGTAGATGTTCCAGTTGAAGATGTATTGGAAGCGTGGCCGAGCGACGCGGGCGATACGCAATTACCGTATGTCGGTGATGAAGAGGAACCTTATGCCATCGCCCTGTTTGATTACTTCACTGACCATCCCGATGATCTCTGTTTTTCGGTGAGTACATTTACTTTGGCACTTACCCTATTATCCTCACGGAAATCAAGTAGTCTAGAATCTAGAAAGTAAAAGAAAATAGTATAGCTTTGACTGTTAATTGCGGCCTGCTCTTATCATCAACCATTATTATTGCGCAGTGATAATAGAGTAAGGTTAGGGATAGCTCCAATAGCCGCCAATTTAGCAGTTTTTTTTCCCATTTTCCTGATTTGGAAAAAAAGGAAGAAGTTCTCAATTCGACTGGTTTTTTAATGTGTTTTAGGTACCTCAGAACTTTCTTCTAAGTGAACCGATTTTGATAATTTTTATAGGGTTCCGTACCTCAAAAGGGAAAAGAAACCTTTGAGGATCACTTAATTGTCCGTCTATCTGTATGTCTGTCAAGACCTACGAAGAAATAATGTCAGGCAGCATAACTCAGAACAAATTCCACACAAAAAGTGGTCCTTCAAACCAAAACGACGTATCATTCCAAATACTAATTACTTCCGAGGTTACAAATAGACATGTTCGGTGATTGGTTTGAATTTCAGAAGGAAAGCAGGGATTGGTTCTCGCGCATGTTGCAACGTCTACTATGACAGCGGAGTCATAGCGGCATGAACGATGTTATTGATTTAGCACGACTTTTATTGGGTCATTTTTTAAGGCAGTTACTCTTCCTGATACTCGCCCCGAGTTTCTTGCCGCTTCTTCTCGGTAGGCTCTATATATTTTGGAACGCGGCGGTAGTCTTTAAAGTACATTATAATGAAAAATTGACGTTCATAAGTGCGTCTTTGATGCCTAAATTGAATAAATGATTTTGACTTTGACTTTGATATTATTCTTCGTAGGTTAAGACCCTTTCTCTCAGGCAAATACATAGTGGGATTAAATTGAAATTTATATGAAATACCCTGGTCCACGGTCTTCTTCAGCTGTGACAAAATCAAACTTGTACCTAATTCAAAGCGATCAAAAGATTTGACAGTTAGTCAAATATTTTCGCGGATGAAATTATAGTTTCACGCATAGTGGCACGTCGGTATAGTGAAGTCGGTCGTATTTTTTAAATAATCACTTGTACATTATTGATGGTAAAACTACCGATTGTGACGTAGAGATCGTGTGGGCAAAAACAGTTTTGGCATTATTTTGTATTTTATAGCGAATCTGGTGATGACACATACGTAATCTGCCAAACCAGTTTAATGACTTTGTTTTTTTTTGATAAACACTTTGATAAAACGCATGTAACTCGAAGAACAAAGATAAGTGCCATACGCATTTAGCGTATTAAAAAACCCTATTATCTATTTAATTACGAGTACTTAAGATATCTTCCAAAATAGGTAATACATATCTACTCACATTTATGACAGGTCTACAGGTCTCTTCTCTTGAACCCGTTCTATTGTTCCACAAGAACGCGACAGTTAGTTTGGTTAAGATAATTCTAGTAGATATTTTCTACTCGAATATCGAATCTTATCTATATATATATGAACAGATGAAACAATGTCGCTAATTATTTTTTTGTTGTATTAATTATTGTTAGGAAAAGGTTCTTATGAAAGAAAACCCAACAAAAGATGGGAGGTTATGGCTATGAACGAAGTCGCGGGCAGTCACTAGTACTAGATATTTTTACAGATTTTTTACAGATATTCTAATTATGGTGAAGAACGTGGAAGCCAAAGTAGTATTACTCCTACACGGGTCACTGAACCGTGGTTTGAATGTTTTGACGGAATAGACCAAGCGTTACGATTTAAACACCTACCTGCAAAACATAAGCTGATAATATAAATGACGTATATTAAACATAATAGTATACATATAATATGGGCCATAACATTTATATATATTAAGTTACTCTATAGCTAATGTGTGTACATTACAAAAGGGGAGGTGTATAAAACCGGGGTCGGTTAAACATTAAAAACAAAGTCCGTGATTTCACTATTCACATGATCCACATTTTGACAGATGTAGATATATTTTTGGTTCCACGGCGACCACTTACTATATAATTGCGGTAATTATTGCTTAAACTAATATCCGCAAGCACCTTCGTCCGCGGAATAAATGGAAGGATATCGCGATCTGTCGACCCATTGAGTCGTGATAAAAAGCTTATTAGTTAATCCCAAGTACAAGCCATCTCCACTCCAAATGCCATCCGTTCAGCCATTCTGGCGATTTGATTGAGGGATTGCGGATTGAATAACAAACCTCCATGCATCCAACCATTCGGATTTATATTATGGGACAATATTATTAGATCCTATAAAATTCTAATTGATCTAACCCCTCATGTGTCAAACTCAACATAACCATGAAATTTCTATTGTGTCTGGAGGTTTGACACTTGATGGACTAAGTATATTATGAAAATGAGGAGTTTTATGTTCAAACATACAAAATTACTATTTGGTACATTACATTACATAAATAATATTGAATCCTCTTTTTAGTTGTTATGTAATGAACGTCGTTTCTTACTAAATGCCAAATTAACGAACTATTGCTACACAAAGATACCATTCTAGGATTATCCCGGATTATCTAATCAGATCAAAGTCAGGATAGAAGCGACGATGGGCGAAACTAGAAGGACCGTAAAGTTTAATGATGACCACACAACGCGCGAGCCAAGCGAGCGAGGCGAGCGTGCCGCGGCAGTAGCCGCCGAAGCGCCAGAACGATCTATATATATATTTTTAAAAACAATTTAAGATAACATTTGTCGACATTGACCCTTTAAGGAAGGTCTTTTTTCTTAGTTCAAAACAGATTACAATATCAATTGATTTAATTTATTTTGTGTCTCGGAAAAAGATTATCAACCATTAAAAAAACTAAACGGTCACGTTTTGTTTTCTTGTTTGCTGCAAATCAAAAACGATCATTTAAAAACATGCCCTTTAATATAAGTAAGATAGTGTTATCATTTATATAATATACATAGTGTGATAATTGCTCATATAAGTACACCTTCATGAACGAATAAATTTATGTATTTTCGAGAATGTTCGAGGTCTCAGGAAAACGGGTACCAACATTTTCCTTTCTCCGAGAATTATTACATTTTGAACACTATATTATTGCATAACATACAAAATAAGCATAAGATCATAACGGACAGCAAATTTTGAATTTTAGAGCACTTTCGACAATCTGTTTCAAACCTACGTTACATGATAATCACACTATACCAATGCGACTATTTTTGGATCGATGTTTGCTATTCTTTCACGCCATAACTACTCAACCAATTGAGCTGAAATTATTAACAAATAGAAAAGTGCTAACCTGGAATAGCACATTGGGATGGGAAATGGGATAGTAATTTCACGCGCGGTGCAGTCACGGGGCACCACTAGATAATGTTCAAAACACGATGTGGGTACAACAAAAATTTGCTTCGCACTCGTTCCATTTTCGGCTGCAATGTTAGAGAAGAATCCAATGTGTTGATTCTTTAATCGCTTAGAATTTCATCACCGTTTCAGATGTTCGTGAAGTTTTTCACATTTCGTTTGTTTACATGTTCATCATACCATGGATTATTGCCAAACATGCGGCTATAAATAGAAGGTGCTATATGTGTTTGCTTTCTTCGTTAATATGTAGGTGTACTGACATTATTATCAAGTGTGAGGTCGTATAGATCATTTTTTTTTTATATTTGCGCAAGTTTGTGAGTCAGTGTGTTTGTTACTTCTTCACCATGGAACAAGTCGGCGGTTCTTGATGAATTTTGGATAGGAGTTGAGAGGATGTTGTAACTGATATGTAACTTCTTTTCTGCCTACCGAGTCTGTCTTCATGAGAAATTCAACATTGTATGTGTTACCGTTTTTGCGGCAAAACCAAACACCTTGAAATGAAATAAATCACTAATTTATTGTTAACCGAGATTAGACACGCAATACATATTAAATATATGTCGATTTTTCTAGGAAAAGTTAGTTCACACGAACATTGTGATTTCTTTATAGATAAAATAAATACCGTGTAATGCAGATAAAAAAATATTGGTGAAAAAAATTTATTGTTTTAATATACAGTGCATATTAAAACCTAGCACGGATATTTGCATAAGTGTAACGCAATCAGTGGGCTTAGCATGAATCACTATACGCAAGTGTAACGTAACGTGTCGGTCACGTAAAACATAAAAACTGTAATTTATCTAAGGCAACTGTGACACGTGTGTAGTGAGTGTGAAGCGTGACACGTTGACGTCTGCGATACGAACACTTTTTTGCAAATGTTTGTGCTACGGCCTCAGTACAGTGGGCCGAGCGCGAAAATCTGCTTATGTGCAACGTCATCGTATCGTTTACGTATACAGTAGGTACCATCTATGAGTTATCTTTGTATGTAATCTTAGTTTATTTTTAACAAATTATTTAAGATAGTTAGCGCTTTGGTTCATATACTGTAAGCTTACTATTACAAGATACAGGCTTAGCCTAGTTTGGGGCCCTCAGGGAAAGTCAGTTAGGGTTCATATTAAGTATTTAAGCTAGTATTTAAGTTATACTGTATGTACCTTAAGAAGATGTATTGAGATTGGTAAATAAACATTATTATTATTAATAAACAAATAAATAAATAAATAAATAAATCTGTGCCACAGTGGTACTGGATAATTGCTAGTTTCTAGTGTATACATACGTTAACGATACGATTACGTTACACTTACTAAAATATTCGTGCTACTCCTACGTATATTAAAACAACAACACAACACACACTAAAGTAAATTTCACTGGAATTCTTCGATACATTTAACCAATAAGAAGTAACAAAATGTATGTACGTCTAAACATTCTCAAACTTTGACATAGTATTAGTATAATTAAACTGTCTATTTTAATGTTCTCAATTAGGAGTTTAATTATAAACTTCATGAGGTTATTTGGAGCGCGCAGCGTTTCGTATAGTTCATGCACAATATTGACCAATATACTCCATGGTTTGTTTGTTAACACATAATATATTACGTTTCACATGACGTAAATGTTTAAAAAACAAACTAGTAAATATAAAATAGTTTTTTGTAAGGGAGTGAAGCGCAGAATTTCGTACATTTGTTTTCCACGACCATTCTTAGTACCTGGATGACTGAGCTTAGCTCGTTTCTTTTTTTGTGAAACATGATCTGTTTTTGGCTTAGTGTTGCTTAACAACGCCATCTCCTGTCAAGTAGCTTTAGTGTTGCTGTGTCGGTAAAATAGTTTGTTGTAGCAATTTTTCATTCGCCGCAAACACGGATAAAACGACGTGCTCTAAAAATAAAATCTAGCTAGGTCGATTGATCGCCCCCGAAACCCCCTGCATGCTAAATTTCATGAAAACTGTTAGACCCGTTTCAGACATTCAGATTATATATATCGGGGGGGGCACGGCAGAGCCCCCACCAAGTCCAGCAAAAAAGCGGAACGGCCGTACCATAATTTTGCTCGAATCTGTTCAGGCCATTTTGGACCCCCTATACTATATATAAACCTTCGTTGTGGATAAAACTAGAATTACTTGAATTAATTACTTGTAAGATAGGTCTCTTACGTATCTTACAAGTAATTAATACATATTACATTGAATAAGATTGCTTAGTGCGATTGCCAACTCAATCTATTTTATTTAAAACATAAAAGATTTTAATATTAATATGGTCACTATAAGATGTTGTTAGGTTAGCTAATTACGTAATAACATAAAATAAGACAGAAGGTCCCTGAAATAGGGACTGAATAAATTAACCGACTTGGTTTTACATGGATCTCAAAACTTTTTACGATAGAAGAACAGTGAGTGAACTGAGTTACGAGACGAGTGTGTTTTTTCACAAGTTTTGTTTTTAATGGCATATACATTATATACAAGAATTGTTCGTTTAATGGTATAAGATTAGATAATCAGGATTATCTTACTAGGATTAATCTGTTCTCCTTTTATTTTAATGTTCCAAGATACCTTAATCTTTAAAAAAAATATTACATAGGCAGTGATCTTGTGCGAGTTCGTTGGATCCTTTTTACGTACTCTTGTAGAGCGTTTGTTAATTTATGAGTAATGCGGTCGGTGTAAATTTTTATCTCTACATCCGCTGGTGCTAAATATTCATGGCCACTGGGCATTCAAGCATCTGCCTTAGATATATATATACATATATACAGTAGAACTCCAATTATCCGAATTAATGGGGACCGGGACCCATTCGGATAATCAAATATTCGGATAATCGGAATTTTTAAAAAAAAATTGCCATTGGAGAGAATAAAAGCTACGTTTTGATATTGCACTATTTTTTTATTGAATTAAATGAAAGAAACATGAAATTTTCACATGTTTTAAATATAAATAAAATGTACTTATGTACAAGTTTAGAAATAAAAATCATTGTTTTTTAAACATCTCCGTTAATGTAAGCTGTTTTGCGGTCTTCAACCGTTTTCGGGCAGCCAGGTCAGGTTTTTTGTGATTCGGATAATCGGCGATTCGGATAGTCGGAGTTCGGATAATTGGAGTTCTACTGTAGATATATAGATAGTTTTACTAGAACATTATGCGGAACTTTTGTGTGTTTTATGCAACTATAAACTAATTAACATAAATAGGTCGTTTCGAATGTTTATTTTTATGTATATTAGTTATAGTTAAGAATTTTCAAGGCATATTTTAAACACACATTAGGTATACGGTGATAAAATATAATTATGCTTTACGAAAGTACTTTAACTCTTTGAGTACCATTGACGTGAATTTACGTGCGTTTCATTCAGAAATCTTTTGTTTCAATTATCACGGTATATAAAGGGTTAAAGCATTAAAATACTCTTAAACATAATAAGTACAGAAGCCGTAAGTGTCAACGCGTCACGCTTCGGCGTAAGAACTATGAGTTATCTGTGTCGCAGTTGCCCTAGGTCAGTGGTTCTTAACCGATGGTCCCTGAAAGCACCTGAAGTGGTCCGCGAAGCCGTCCAAGTTGAAAAATTACATTCGAAGCTGTGAGAAATATTGATACCGAACCAAGTATTCACAAGTATGAAAGAGTATGCAATTACAAAACATTGCATTAAAATAATATTACTATATATAATACCTACTTAGGTATTACTATAAGTAATACATTTTCGTTAAATATTTGAATACTGTTGGCTTAACTATTTTATGTGGTTTAAACATTTATTTATAGACATAATATAATCCTATAATCATATAATCCTATATAGACATATAATCGTTTATTCGTTTACATTTACTGTATAGTTATTACCATCAAACAATTGGTGGTCAGTGGTAAGACGGAAATTACCTGAAATGGTCCCTCTTCACTAAAAGGTTGAGAACCACTGTCCTAGAATGACAGTTTGTACTGTTTCACGTGAACGACACGTTACGTTACACTTACGCAGTTATTCGTGCTAGACCCACAGTATGTTTCTATGGGACACTGGCATTCCTACAGGTTGACGCGTTATCACGGAGTTTTCAGAACACCCAGAGTACTCCGATCTCAAAACTGTAGCCCAAAGACAAAAAACCAGAACAAACGTCAGTATGCGCCCTCCAAAGCACTCCAGTGCTTGTTTGAAAATAACACTAGAGGTCACCCATCCAAGTACCGACCGTAACAAGGTTTGCTTAACCTAATTTGACAGTTACAAAAGCACTTCTCACTGTATTATTCCCTCCACCGTTATTCGCTATCCTCATTAGTGAGGGTCGTGATTTCCTGCACTAAGTATTCGATCTTTAATTATTGAGCGCCATCGCGATCTGTTGCCGGCGGTTTGCAGAACTTCGTGTACTGGAATCTCGAGTGTGGAGCGTATCTGGTCGGACCAGCGCATCGGACTGCGACCCCGAGATCTTTTTCCTTCTATTTTGCCAGTGACCATCAGTTGTAGCATTATAAATGGATCAATCTGGTTACTGATAACACCAAATCTTTCTGCAAGGTGAACTATAGGTATATTCCGATGACGTACGCGAGAGATCGTATGACCTTTGTAACAGTTCCGTTTCTATTCTTCCGCAGTGACATTATTGTTTCCTAATTTTAGCTTTGCTTTCACTTGATTATGATGTTATAGATATTTATGCGACTCTTCCATCACCATCTGCAGTTGCATATATACACAACTTATGTACACTCACAGTGTACTAAGGTAATGAGCGCCCAATCAAGATTAGTGTCCCCAAACTTTGTAGGAAGATAAATTAAAGTGTATTATAACCTTAAAGTGCAGTTTAATTGCGAGTATACTAATACATTTACGTAGATCAAGGGATTACAACTAGTGCGTTCGAATAGGCTGTGATCGTTTTCAGCGTTCAGCGTTCGGAAAGCTAAAAAAGAGGAATTTTTGCCAACTAAAAGTGCAATTTTCCACTCACGTCCGGAGCATGGTTGTTTGTGATCGTTTTTTGACAGCTATGTATTTGACAGCATAATCATGCGATTTTAGGTCTTATGCTCAGTTGAGCGTTCGAATAGGGTGTGGGCAAAAATAACGTTTTGATCTTTACGAACGATTTAACAAAAGAGCCATCAACGACAACGCCACCAATGCCCTCATAAGCTAAACGAACGCACCGTTATAGTCATATTATACTATACCACGTTTCGACAAAGATAATGATTATTTTTACTTCCATAGAGCGAAATGGTATTGAAGTTGTTTGGTTGTATGAAATACGCAGCGTGCTCGCTTTCAAATAGTTTCAAGATTTGTTTTATTATATTTTATACAAAAATAATCTTACGTTTTTACAAAAAACTGATCTCACGAAACGAACGAAAGAGTTTAAATGTGTGTAGGAAATACAGATATTCTTTTTTGTAAAAAAATATCTTCCATAGAATAGGAAGTGATTGAAATTTCCATCGACGTGAACTTTTTCAAGAGCTTTTTCGGCAAAGTTTGCGTTTTTTTTCTATCGAGCCAAATGTCTTTAGTCGTGTATCCGTCAACATAACTGAATAAATTATGTTAATTAATTATTCAATTAATATTAATTCACAAAAATTCATAACAATATAATTCTAATAATTTTTGAGAACATTGATTACACATAAAAATTAATTAACCGTTTAGGTCTAGTTTTAAATAATCGTGAGGCCGAATAGTCAACTTTGGAGCATATTGAGGAACGCATAGAAGCTAGTACTTGTCCATACTAAAATAACTCTTCTCTACCTCTTAATTTTGTCCGATTTAGGTGACTTTTGTTTCATGTAATCAACACATTGTTTACTAGGCTCATGGTGTTTGATTTTTTCATTTTTTTAAGTACTATAAAGTTACATTTGTAGTATTTAAAACGCTTTAACTATGTGCTTATAGTAATTTCGTTTTATATACAACCACACGTTCACAGTTTATGGTGAAGCACGTTTCCTTTACCATAAATTTCGCAGTAAAAGTAATAGTTAACAGCTACCATTAAATCCAGGCCGTGGCAGGAAACGCTTGTGCAACATTACTACGGGTAGTACGGCTGAACTGTACCTTATAGAATATTGAACGAATCGAGTGCGCAGTGGATATTCTCGACCGCTTTATAATGCGCATAAGCGAGAGATTTCAAATACTCAAATTGCTATATAGCTCTAGTGAAATAGAACTCTTATCTCTATGAATACACATATCAAAATTGAGCGTTATAAACTTGGTCCTAATAACGTGTAATGTTCGTTGATCACGCCTCTCTGTACTTGTTATCACCACAATTTGCTGAACGATTTGATTATGTTATAATACTTATCCTTTACTTACCTGTACTTAACCTTTTAGCCTCGTCACGAAAAGGTTAAGTACCCTAACTAAGAATCTAAAACAAACTGAACTGAATAAATAATGGAATATGAATCTTCAAGATTTATTCAGGCTTCGAATATGTGTTTAAATATGGATTGCTACGCGGACCACTTTTTTATGAGATACTTTGGCAAACGAGCAAGCGGTTCACCCGATGGTAAGTGATACCGTCGCCCACGGACATCCGCAATACCAGAGGTCTCGAGGATGCGTTGCCGACCTTTGAGGAAGGATGATAGAAAGGAAGAGATAGAAGGTGTAAAGGTTGGAGGGGGAGGGGGAAGGAGAGGGAGAATGGGGAAGGGGGGAATCGGGCCTCTGGAACCTCCCGACGAAACGCAATAGCAAGCTATGTTACTTCACGTCGCTATTATGTGGGAGTGTGGTACTTCCCCGGTCGTGCCGGCCCATTCGGCTGTGGGGTTACAGCGTGGCCCTACCACCGAAATTCGTATGCTTCTGGGGCTACCAGTGGTCCGTGGACCCCCGGCTAAGAACCACTGTGTTATAACAAGCATAATATGCTACAGCAAAGCAAGCAATGCATAAATTATCGCGACATGTAATACCAGCACGAATACTTCCTTTGGATCGATTTGTTGGTATAATGATCTAGCCGAAAACTGAAACTAATGCAAAACGTGAGAAGCTTAGTGTGTCTAATGTAATGTATCGGACCGTGCGCTACAGTGCATACACAATAATAGACTATACACAGTACGTACGTGCGAACGTTATGCTTCTTATTGTGTAACTTTTGCATATATTTTCATGTAGTTATTCCAATTGGAAAACAAGATTTATACTATCGGTTATGATTGTTTCTTCTAGTTTCCTTCATATTAGACTACAGCGCTGATGAATAAATATTTAAATTAAAATAAAAATTTTGCAATTTTACAGTGACAGTAAACACTTCGCCTGCCCATAACGAATGCAGTGTCATGGTCCCTCAGTCTTATAAAGTACTGTTTGCTTGATGATGATTGATGCTTGATGAAATTCGACCGCATTGCACTTGGTAACTTGGACTGTAGTCTGATTTACTCAGTAATTGCACTGTCGATTATGGGCTGATTAAAACAAAGTAACACGATCAATTCACACTACCGCTTCAATATGGCGTTTCAGACACTGCCGGTCGTCGCACTGAAGACGAAAATTTCCTGGTAAAATTAGTAAACTTAATAACTTTTTTACGCGATCATGTGGTCAGACGAGGAGGTCGAGCTCCTGATTATAAGCAGTACGCTTCCCCGTGACAGTTAAAGTGCCACACATAGCTTAGAACTGTAGTTTTGCGTATAGCTCTGCCTATGCTCTTCACCCCGAAGTATTGGTTTTTCGAATCTCTTTCGCCAAGTAATTTCATGCTACAGTGCCCTTCATGCCATACCGATACTGCAATTTAAATTACAACCTGCATAAGATTGGAGCTACAGACAGCCCCCCGATGCAAGGCTACAGAAGAAATTAGGAGAAATATAATAATATTGAATGATGATATTTGGTCATGCAACCAAATATAAGTATCCCAGAACTATACATATCTATATTATATTACAACTGGACAATTTGTGCCAGCGATCTAGAGCAGTACTCCGTTACATTAAGGAGTTGGGATGGCTCGGGTAGAGGCTGGCCGGGGAAATGCACAATACACCCCAAGCGGGACGTCAGTGCAGGACTTAGCGCCCCTACACTGAATAATAATTATAAGACCTTTCACACCGCAATGCTGGTGCACTATTGCTTCGCGGAAGAATATCTGGCACATCAGTGGTACCAACCAAGACGGCCTCCTGCACATTAGGCTTACCACCTAGTAAGTCGGGTTTCCGTGCCTCTTACAATTCACATCCCGATGTGGAAGGGAATATGTTCTTTAACTCCGTCCTGTCACGGGCGTCACGCACAGTAAAACCGGTTACATCTTGAATAGGTTGATTGTTCTAATCTAATTTCCTTTATGCGGTAATTGTGTTATGTTTAAGTATATTGCGAAGGCGAACGCGATAAGGTTTAACTTGTACTCGAATTGCGTATAATATTTATTGTAGATAAACCTATGTTATTGCAATAGTATATATTTAGTCATAACTGCAGGACTAATATAACGCACCACGAAAGTTGATATATTAAAAAAAACTGGCAAATTTAGTGCAGATACAGGTGTTTATTGGTAAAGCCGAAAACTGTACAATTCAAAAAAGTAAAAATAAAACCTCCTATAAAATTTGTGATTACTGATTAGATATATATATATATATACAGGCTGACTGGTTGAACACTTTACATATTGATATATAGTGCTCAGTACTCGATTCTCGTTCTAATTAAGAAAAAAAAATAGGTGCCTAATATTTACCTAATTTAACTTTAATTGTCTACTCAAAACAATAAACATGGTCACTCGCGGCGCGCGTGTAGTAATAAAATTTGCCTTAGCGCGGCAAGGTAAGTACTTGTTTGTTTACACCGGCGCGGCGCGGCCGGGCGGGCGGCCGACGATCGCGGCATCCTTTGAAACCTGTGAACGCGGCGCGGGCGGCGCGGCTCTTTGGGTCATTAACCCCGTTCGGACGCAGCTTGATTCCTTTGAACGCGGCGCGGCGCTTTGGGTCATTAACCCCGTTCGGACGGTGTCCATAATTTTCGAGTTATAGCACATTCATAGAATGAAGGTTTCCTCTGTAGTTTAACGGTATTTTTTTAATTTTATTTTTTTAAACGTTTCATGTGACCATGAATTATCATGTCCTTGTTTATGTAAAGTGTTCAACCAGTCAGTCTGTATATATATATGTATGTCAAAATTCAGCAGTTTAATTGTAGGTATTAGTAAACCTCGACCTGATACATTATGCATAAAAAGGTGTTCGTTTTCTGATTTCGGTTAAGATTTCCAATTGTGAGACTAGCGAAAGATATAATGGATGCTTCAAAAGCTAAAATGATCGTTTAGGTACCGTCACTGTCAAAGAATAAAATGTATAAATTATTGGTTCAGGTGTTACTTTGCGGGAATCCATTATAAAATCGGTGTTATAAAAATATTTGTATAGTGACACAACGTTATACCGACAGTATGTCTAGCGCTTGACGAGTCAACATAACCTGAGGATGCCTGGAGTAGAGGCGAAACACGTGTCGCATCGTTTTTGGTTGGATAGATTGTTTTGCGTGTTGCTTATTCTATTCCTATTGGAATTTTATGCGATAGGGAGGGTAGGTAATGCACAATGCATCTCTGCCATAAGCATTTTTCTAGCGGAAGTGTCACTAAATATCTCTTTTAATACTGTTTTTTAATAAAAATGTATGTTCAGTGCAATGTTGATGCGAGCTCGGCTCATAAAATAACCTTGTTTCACTTCTAAACGTTGTAGATAGTACAGCTTACGTATTTGTAAACAATCTTTGGAAAAACTGCACTGGCTACGTCAAAAAGGTGGTAATGCCAGATGGCGGGTGACGTACCAGGAATTCGTTGTTATCGGCGTGTTTGGGGCGTTTTACAATGTTTTCAGAATAGTTTGTTTTTGTTCGCACAATCAACGAAACACAACACAGATAATTGCGCATCCATAACTGCTACGTTATCGGACTGACGGGAAGTTATTATCAAATGGACACTTCCATTCATGCTCCGTTCAACAGATTTTTATTAATAAAGCTGTAGTTTTTATATCTGCAAAATATCATTGTCTCAATTCCCACATTATGGTTTTGTTACGTTAATTAAAAGATAAAGTGATATTCATACTTTTTGGTGGATTGTCTGTTGGTGGACTTTGAACGCGGAAAATCTATTTTTATAACTTTGAAGATATGTTTGTTATCAATGAGTGTATCAAATGAAATAGTAATGTTTAATAGTATTGTACTCCGATATGTGTTAAGGATCCTTACGGTATTTATCTCGTTCTAAAGTTGGAGTTTTTCATGTAATATGGAAATTAATTGACGAGTGGATGTTAAGGACAACTGCCGGAAAAAATCGTTAGGTCACCTAGGTAGAAAACATATCGGTTAGCACCAAAGTTAGGTGCTATCCGATATGTTTTCTACCTTAAGGATGGTAATAGTAGCTAGCCAAACGGAGACTAGATAGATGTAAGAAGTTTTTTCATTTTTCATTCACCTAAAAATCTTACCTAAAGATCGATTGGCTGACCCTCACCAAATACTTATATAACAAGTACAATTTGAAAAATTTAATACCGACTTCCATTCTGTCCAGTTATTGGAGTGTATCTCAAAAACTACTAGACCGAATTTGATAAGATTTAAATGGGACCACACGGGAAGCACCAGCTTTCAAACAAAAAAAGAATTTTGAGAATCGCTTCTCCCAGTCGACAGTTATGAGGTAACAAACATAAAAAATACTGGCGAATTGAGTACCTCCCCTTTTTTTGGAAGTCTGTAGAAAATACCCTTATATTAAATACCAAGTACAACACTTGGACTTTGGCACCAAGGGTGTTGTACATTAAGAAAGCTACTAACATTATTGCTTGAACTAAAATACGAATTAGGTTAAAGGACAAATTTAACTTTGCCGTATGATAGACACGAATCTTGCACCAACCGCTAATAATAAGTTTGTAATAGTAAATCAGTTTTTTTTTCGAAACTTACAGTTTTCAGAATTTTTTCCATTACATGCGCTGTAAGTTATTGTTTCTTGACAAATTTCTTGATTCTAGTAATAATAATAATAATAATAATAATAATAACTTAACTTATAATAATAATAATAATTATTACTAATTATTATTATTATTATTAGTAATAATAATAATAATAATAATAATAATAATAATAAACTTTGTATTTTTTATACCAAACAGGCCTCTAAGTGTTGGCTACAGCCCCACTTATGCCTTTGTAAAGGACCGGATGAAATCCGTGATTTATTTTGAATAAAATATAATAATAATAATAATAATATATAATAATATATTAATAATATAATAATATAATATTAATTAATAATAATTAATAATAATTAATAATAATTAATAATTAATTAATAATTAATAATTAATAATAATTAATATATAATAATATAATAATAAAAAAAAAAAAAACCGCTGACAACATAGACGTCTTGTGATTTTCTATATTTTATAAATACAGTTTTTTTTCTCAATTTTACTATTTTGTACAGTTTTATCTCTGGATTTTACAAAAAGACCGCCTCCGTTACAATAAGCATAAAAAATTCATCAGATATAGACAAAAATCCATGAACAACAAATTTTTTTCAACCAAATGACAATGTCAAAATTAGCTCAAGATCACATTCAATATTTACAACAATTTACAATAACTAATGATCACAAGAAGTAAAGCGGGAACGAATTGCGCACGACCACCATCACCGCCTGCCCCGTCAACATCGTGCTCGTCGTCAGATGAGGAGTATCGAACCCCCCGTGACACGAGTGCATCGAGCGACGAGAGCGGGCCTCAGTCACCATCGCCGCCACCACCAACTGCGCGACGAGGGCGACCACCGCTGCCGGCATGCTTGGGGCCTGCGGGACAACCTGTTCTGCGCCCGGCCCCCGCTACCGGTGGTGTAGTGCGCCGCATGCGATGGACTCCGTCAATAAATGAGAACTGCATGCGCGCCTACTATGGGGCTACAAATGGAGGAAGCAACCTGACTGCGTATCGTGATCGTATGTTGTCTCTGTTTCAGACCCTTGAACCGACTTTGGCTGTATCTGCACAACGACTATCGGATCAGGTACGGGCTATTCATCGATGTAAAATGTTGGACCAGCCTGTACTTGATCGGCTGCGCCTGGAGACACTACCTATTCATGCAAGCTCGTCCTCGACACGGGACCCGTCTGTCATAGGGTCGATATCGGTTCCGGTATCGACGACTATACGACCGGATACTGTAGTCGACGAGGAAGATTGCCTGAATATGACCGTAAGTACCCAGGCGAATGAGCAACTGAGGAGGGCTTTGGATGACGCGATTTTTACATATAGATTCACACTTAGCTCTAGGCCGCGCTTACCTCGTCTACCCACGAATAGACGTAACCTAGCGTTAATGGGAGCCTTAAATGCTTTGCTAGCGCCGTATTTACGCGATAGCAAAGATTTAACTGATACTCACTCGATCCTGTATTGTGGGGCAATTGCGGCATGTCGCGTTGCTCGTGTCAAATTTCCGGACACTGACCGAACACCGCGAACTGCTTCAAGTGTTCCTGCGTGGCAAATACGGATCGAGAGACGTATCACTACATTTAGGACTCTCATTGCAAAGCTAATCTGCTTCAGCAGGGGCAACAATCGCCCTCGAATCATGCGCTTTGTGAACCAAGCTTTTGCTGGGACTAGCATTAGACCCCAGGAATATATGTCTTGTGTCACGGAGCGCATAGATTTTTTGAAACAGAAAATCTATGCGTGGGCAAACCGCATTCGCCGCTACAGAGAACGTGTGGATAGATACCTACAAAATCGCCTTTTCCAAAGCGACCAAAGAAAGGTATACAGAAAATGGGAAGGAAAAGACCAATGTGTGAGTGATGGGCGGCTGCCGGATGCTGACACCATGACAAGCTTCTGGCGTGGCATCTGGTCACTACCCATTGAACACACGGAGGACAATTGGATGACGGTTGTCGAACGCTCATGTGAATCCATCGAACCCATGGAGGCTGTGAACATCAGCCCCATAGACGTAAGTTGTGCTATTCGTAAGGCCCCGAACTGGAAAAGCCCTGGACCAGACGGATTGCACAACTTTTGGATAAAATGGATTCGATGCTCACATGAGTGCTTGGCAATACAGTACCAAGAAGCCCTTCAACATGGTTCCCTCCCCAGTTTCTTGACAACTGGTGTCACCTTTTTGCTCTATAAGTCCGGTAGTACCGCGGAAGCGAAGAACTACAGACCCATCACGTGCTTGCCAACGCTATACAAGCTCCTTACATCTATTCTGCGAACAAAAATTAATTCGCACATTGTTGCGAACAACATTTTGGCTCCTGCTCAGAATGGATGTCGGGTTGGGTCCCGTGGTACTAAAGAGCTCCTCCTCACAGACATGACCATATGTCAACAAGTCCGGCGAAAAAGGGGGGTTCTATCGACTGCCTGGATTGACTATAAGAAGGCCTATGATTCAGTGCCTCATTCATGGCTAGAGAGGGTATTAGAGTTGTATAAAATCAATGCAACTCTGAGATCATTCTTAAGCACATGCATGAGACATTGGACCACAGTCCTTTGTCAACCGGTAGGTCGAGGGAGCGTCCCTAGTTCACAGGACTACATAAGGATTGAACGAGGCATATTCCAGGGCGACAGTCTCAGTCCTTTGTGGTTTTGCCTAGCGTTGAATCCTCTCAGCACTTTGTTGGTGGATTCAAGACTGGGCTACCGACTTCGTAAAGATGGTGAGATAATTTCTCATCTGCTGTATATGGATGATCTCAAGCTGTTTGCACCGAAGCACCAAGACCTGATGAACCTTCTGAAAATTACTGAAACTTTCAGTAGTGCCATCAGGATGGAGTTCGGAGTAGATAAGTGTGCGGTCATGCATGTGCAACGGGGGAAGGTTGTAAATTCTTCAAATTTACAACTTTCTGAGACAATTACTCTCAGATGTCTATCTGAAGTTGAAACCTATAAGTATCTTGGTATGTCACAGTCATTGGGTATCATGGATAGAGACATTAAGCAGACAGTGAAGGAGCGTTTCTTCTACCGCTTAACAAAAGTTCTTAATAGTCTTTTGTCGGGCGGAAACAAGACGCGCGCCTTCAATGGTTGGGTGATGCCCCTACTCATATACTCCTTTGGCATACTAAGATGGACTCAGACCGAACTTGACGCCCTGGATAGGAGGGTCCGTCAAATGCTTACAAAACATCGCATGCTACATCCACGCTCGTCTGTTATGAGGCTGTACATCCCACGGAAAGGGGGAGGTCGTGGCTTCCTCAATGCCAAGAACCTCCATAACTGTGAGGTGTCCAGTCTCAGAGAGTATTTCCGTAACACCGAGTGTGGGATACATCGCGATGTCATAGCAGTTGATAGGAGCCTCACGCCTCTCTCCTTGGCAAACGAGAACTGGCGTAAACCAGTTGTGCTAAGCATCGAAGACCGAAGAGACGTATGGAAGGGCAAAGAGCTGCACGGACGATTCTACAAGGCCCTAACAGGACCTGATGTAGACCAGCTCGCGTCAGTGAACTGGCTACGTTTCGGTGATCTGTTTGGTGAAACCGAGGGTTTTGTCTGTGCAATTGCTGACGAAGTTATCAAGACGAATAACTACCGGAAATATATTCTGAAAGACGGTACGGTCGACATTTGTCGGGCATGCCGCCGTCCTGGAGAGTCACTCAGACATATTATTTCCGGTTGTTCACATCTTGCTAATGGAGAGTACTTGCACAGACATAACCAAGTAGCCAGGATTATTCACCAGCAACTTGCACTTCAATACGGCCTTATTGAGTCTGAGGTGCCGTACTATAAGTACGCACCTACGCCTGTTCTTGAAAACGGTCGTGCTACGCTCTATTGGGATCGATCTATAATCACGGACAGGACTGTTGTTGCTAATAAGCCTGACATCGTGGTGATCGATCGATCTCAGCGCCGGGTAATGCTTGTTGACGTCACCATTCCTCATGATGAGAATCTCGTGAAGGCCGAGAAGGACAAGCTCAGGAAGTACCTTGACTTAGCTCACGAGGTGACCGCCATGTGGGATGTTGACGAGACGATCATTGTTCCGATAGTGGTTTCAGCAAACGGCCTTATAGCAAAAAGCCTCGACCAACATCTTAAGAGGCTCTCGCTAGACGGTTGGATCAAGAGCCAGATACAGAAGGCAGTACTCCTTGACACGGCACGTATTGTCAGGAGGTTTCTCAGTCTGCAGCCCTAACCACCGGTAGTTTGGGTCATGCTCCACTGCCGATGGCAATCTAGGATTAGGTTTTTTATAATGTTTTTATTTTATATAGAAATATTGTAAAAAATGTAATTTTAAGAAAAATAAATAAATAATGTGAATAATAATAATAATAATAATAATAATAGCAACCTGACTGCGTATCGTGATCGTATGTTGTCTCTGTTTCAGACCCTTGAACCGACTTTGGCTGTATCTGCACAACGACTATCGGATCAGGTACGGGCTATTCATCGATGTAAAATGTTGGACCAGCCTGTACTTGATCGGCTGCGCCTGGAGACACTACCTATTCATGCAAGCTCGTCCTCGACACGGGACCCGTCTGTCATAGGGTCGATATCGGTTCCGGTATCGACGACTATACGACCGGATACTGTAGTCGACGAGGAAGATTGCCTGAATATGACCGTAAGTACCCAGGCGAATGAGCAACTGAGGAGGGCTTTGGATGACGCGATTTTTACATATAGATTCACACTTAGCTCTAGGCCGCGCTTACCTCGTCTACCCACGAATAGACGTAACCTAGCGTTAATGGGAGCCTTAAATGCTTTGCTAGCGCCGTATTTACGCGATAGCAAAGATTTAACTGATACTCACTCGATCCTGTATTGTGGGGCAATTGCGGCATGTCGCGTTGCTCGTGTCAAATTTCCGGACACTGACCGAACACCGCGAACTGCTTCAAGTGTTCCTGCGTGGCAAATACGGATCGAGAGACGTATCACTACATTTAGGACTCTCATTGCAAAGCTAATCTGCTTCAGCAGGGGCAACAATCGCCCTCGAATCATGCGCTTTGTGAACCAAGCTTTTGCTGGGACTAGCATTAGACCCCAGGAATATATGTCTTGTCTCACGGAGCGCATAGATTTTTTGAAACAGAAAATCTATGCGTGGGCAAACCGCATTCGCCGCTACAGAGAACGTGTGGATAGATACCTACAAAATCGCCTTTTCCAAAGCGACCAAAGAAAGGTATACAGAAAATGGGAAGGAAAAGACCAATGTGTGAGTGATGGGCGGCTGCCGGATGCTGACACCATGACAAGCTTCTGGCGTGGCATCTGGTCACTACCCATTGAACACACGGAGGACAATTGGATGACGGTTGTCGAACGCTCATGTGAATCCATCGAACCCATGGAGGCTGTGAACATCAGCCCCATAGACGTAAGTTGTGCTATTCGTAAGGCCCCGAACTGGAAAAGCCCTGGACCAGACGGATTGCACAACTTTTGGATAAAATGGATTCGATGCTCACATGAGTGCTTGGCAATACAGTACCAAGAAGCCCTTCAACATGGTTCCCTCCCCAGTTTCTTGACAACTGGTGTCACCTTTTTGCTCTATAAGTCCGGTAGTACCGCGGAAGCGAAGAACTACAGACCCATCACGTGCTTGCCAACGCTATACAAGCTCCTTACATCTATTCTGCGAACAAAAATTAATTCGCACATTGTTGCGAACAACATTTTGGCTCCTGCTCAGAATGGATGTCGGGTTGGGTCCCGTGGTACTAAAGAGCTCCTCCTCACAGACATGACCATATGTCAACAAGTCCGGCGAAAAAGGGGGGTTCTATCGACTGCCTGGATTGACTATAAGAAGGCCTATGATTCAGTGCCTCATTCATGGCTAGAGAGGGTATTAGAGTTGTATAAAATCAATGCAACTCTGAGATCATTCTTAAGCACATGCATGAGACATTGGACCACAGTCCTTTGTCAACCGGTAGGTCGAGGGAGCGTCCCTAGTTCACAGGACTACATAAGGATTGAACGAGGCATATTCCAGGGCGACAGTCTCAGTCCTTTGTGGTTTTGCCTAACGTTGAATCCTCTCAGCACTTTGTTGGTGGATTCAAGACTGGGCTACCGACTTCGTAAAGATGGTGAGATAATTTCTCATCTGCTGTATATGGATGATCTCAAGCTGTTTGCACCGAAGCACCAAGACCTGATGAACCTTCTGAAAATTACTGAAACTTTCAGTAGTGCCATCAGGATGGAGTTCGGAGTAGATAAGTGTGCGGTCATGCATGTGCAACGGGGGAAGGTTGTAAATTCTTCAAATTTACAACTTTCTGAGACAATTACTCTCAGATGTCTATCTGAAGTTGAAACCTATAAGTATCTTGGTATGTCACAGTCATTGGGTATCATGGATAGAGACATTAAGCAGACAGTGAAGGAGCGTTTCTTCTACCGCTTAACAAAAGTTCTTAATAGTCTTTTGTCGGGCGGAAACAAGACGCGCGCCTTCAATGGTTGGGTGATGCCCCTACTCATATACTCCTTTGGCATACTAAGATGGACTCAGACCGAACTTGACGCCCTGGATAGGAGGGTCCGTCAAATGCTTACAAAACATCGCATGCTACATCCACGCTCGTCTGTTATGAGGCTGTACATCCCACGGAAAGGGGGAGGTCGTGGCTTCCTCAATGCCAAGAACCTCCATAACTGTGAGGTGTCCAGTCTCAGAGAGTATTTCCGTAACACCGAGTGTGGGATACATCGCGATGTCATAGCAGTTGATAGGAGCCTCACGCCTCTCTCCTTGGCAAACGAGAACTGGCGTAAACCAGTTGTGCTAAGCATCGAAGACCGAAGAGACGTATGGAAGGGCAAAGAGCTGCACGGACGATTCTACAAGGCCCTAACAGGACCTGATGTAGACCAGCTCGCGTCAGTGAACTGGCTACGTTTCGGTGATCTGTTTGGTGAAACCGAGGGTTTTGTCTGTGCAATTGCTGACGAAGTTATCAAGACGAATAACTACCGGAAATATATTCTGAAAGACGGTACGGTCGACATTTGTCGGGCATGCCGCCGTCCTGGAGAGTCACTCAGACATATTATTTCCGGTTGTTCACATCTTGCTAATGGAGAGTACTTGCACAGACATAACCAAGTAGCCAGGATTATTCACCAGCAACTTGCACTTCAATACGGCCTTATTGAGTCTGAGGTGCCGTACTATAAGTACGCACCTACGCCTGTTCTTGAAAACGGTCGTGCTACGCTCTATTGGGATCGATCTATAATCACGGACAGGACTGTTGTTGCTAATAAGCCTGACATCGTGGTGATCGATCGATCTCAGCGCCGGGTAATGCTTGTTGACGTCACCATTCCTCATGATGAGAATCTCGTGAAGGCCGAGAAGGACAAGCTCAGGAAGTACCTTGACTTAGCTCACGAGGTGACCGCCATGTGGGATGTTGACGAGACGATCATTGTTCCGATAGTGGTTTCAGCAAACGGCCTTATAGCAAAAAGCCTCGACCAACATCTTAAGAGGCTCTCGCTAGACGGTTGGATCAAGAGCCAGATACAGAAGGCAGTACTCCTTGACACGGCACGTATTGTCAGGAGGTTTCTCAGTCTGCAGCCCTAACCACCGGTAGTTTGGGTCATGCTCCACTGCCGATGGCAATCTAGGATTAGGTTTTTTATAATGTTTTTATTTTATATAGAAATATTGTAAAAAATGTAATTTTAAGAAAAATAAATAAATAATGTGAATAATAATAATAATGTTTATTTACCAATCTCAATACATCTTCTTAAGGTACATACAGTATAACTTAAATACTAGCTTAAATACTTAATACGAGTATGAACCCTAACTGACTTTCCCTGAGGGCCCCAAACTAGGCTAAGCCTGTATCTTGGGAGCCCGACACAAGAACCAATTGTACAAAGGATAAGTATGTGGCGCGCGAGTTCGTGCATGACAAGGCATATTTATACGAGTACATGTGTGCGTTAATTACCTATCGAAGGAATAAATTATTATAACATTATTATAAAGTCAATGTGTGTGACTTCTCTAATGAATACTAAGAAATGTAAGTAGTAAGTAGTAGTAAGTAAAATCACAAATTATACGAAAGTAAAACGGTCATATCTATTGATCGCGTTGGCATATTATATGTTTGATATTTTCACAGCTAAAATGGCCCAGTATCTATACATATAATAAAACTTTAGTGGTCCAATTTATGTACAAAAAAAATGCTAAAAACCGGTCAGGGGGACTTAAGGAGTGAAATAGAACAACTTTAATTGTTTCTTTTTAAGTTTCTCTGTTTGTCTGGCTGTTTGTACGGGCTAATCTCCGAAACGACTGGACTGAATTGAATGAAATTTTGTATGGTAGTAGCTTATATCCCTGCTCAAAATAAAGGATACTTTTGATCCCGGTAAATTAAAGGATTCTCGTGGGATAGTTAAAACACTGTATTTTCCTGCGTCGCGCGAGGCCACGCGAGCGAAGCCGCTGGCGGGACAGCTAGTTTGATATAAATTTCAACTTGAAACCTCAACGCGTTCCTAGACGGACAACAAAGTGTTCCTCTAAGTCTAAGGTTTCCTTTATTCTTTTGAGACATGGAAGTGAAAAGTAAAACAAAAAATATGAATAATTAAACTCTACTTTTCATGTCACGCGTATGTAATTGTTGAGGCTACTTTATTTAATAATATAATAATAATATGGGACAACATCCACGCAAAGGTGTTCAGGTTCCAAACTAGACAGAGCCTGTACTATGGTAACCTGATGACTGATATTACATACTTATATACATATACACACACATTTATACGGTATATAGCCGTAACGTCGTCAGCAACAAGCAATTCTCTAATTGTTGCATTGCTGACTCCGGTTGTCGGCAAAGAGGTCACTTCATTAGCGAGGTCAGCGTCCTTGATTCTTGCAACGTGTAGGGTTCCGATATTGGTGCGGTGTGGCAATAGCAACTGTAACTGAGTGATGCTTTAAACATTTTCTAAATCGGTCACACATCTAGGATCGAACTTAAACTACATCAACGAATTTTGGTATAGATCAATGTGCTTGCAATAAAGAAATATATCTATTAAAAAGCGAAGCGCTCCTAGCGGTGCTTGACTCTGGGATTCTAACCGATCAACAAGTTAAACAACGTTTGCTGCGGTCAGGAGTTGGATGGGTGACTGCTAGTGGCATTTTTCATCTAAACGCTTACGTGCTTCGGAAGGCACGTTAAGTCGTCGTTCCCGGTTGTTTGCCTTAGGACAATTAGTTCTAGACAATCGTTAGGCTAAGTCGAAGGCGTTCTGCAAACTTCGACATGCGTTGGCCAGTAGCCTATTCACTTAGCCGCACTGCGCCCGCGTGGTGGAATATGGCCGAACTCGTCTCTCTTAGAGGAAGGCTCGAGTCCCAGCAGTGGGAACTTAATAGGCTGATTATGGATATTAAAAAAATAAACATAATGTTGGTGTTCGGAATTCATATATATACATTTAGCCGAACGATTCACAATGAAATGGGAGGCTCCGGATGCTTAAAGCAATAGGTAATTTATTGCTATTTGTCTGCCTTCAGAAATTAGGGCAGGTGGTAACCCCAATTAGCCGTATTGGCTGAGCTCATGCAATAGCAGTACTTATTAATACCTAACCGCATTTACGATACCAGGGTATCATAATTAAGTACTTGGTACTGTAGTAACCTAATGACTGTTGTCCAGACTACAACTGGTACTACTTGGTAAAACGCCACTAGCGGTCACCCATCCAAGTGGTGGACCTATTTAAAAAGATACGCACAACCTCAAATATAACTGGAGCAAGTTGTGCCACCGACCCAGGGTCATACTTCGTTTAAGGAGTTGGGATAGCTTTGGTAGCCGATGGGGTTGTAAGGTTCTATTGTAAGGACAAGATGATAAGACGACATGACAAAGATGCAGCCCGCTTCCAACCGGTCTAACTACGGCTGAGATGATGTCTTGGGTAAAGGCTGGCAGGGGAAATGCACCCCAAACGGGATGTCAATGCAGTACTTGGCGCCCCCGATCAGAATAAGATACGAACGACCAGGCTAGTTTTTAGAAGCACGAGTGCTTCATGTTACTCTGAACGTTGAAGACTCCTCAAGTCCTTAGAACCAGGGTTCTTGTCAGCATAATCGTGGTTTATCAGTGCCTCAGAATAATAAATAAAAATGTTATTAAAAACTTGTTGAAGTCTGTAGGTCTACCATGAGTTTACAACATTGACACCAATCGATGCTCGATATCGACTGCCGCGAAAAAATGTATGAAAAAAATAACAGTGCCACCTCGCGGTCAACTGTAGAACTAAAATTGACAGCGAGTACGCCAATCACAAGCTTAATAGGTAGGCGAGATCGAGTATCGACTATAGATTACTATGATATAGATTTATGTTGCCAACTCATGGTAGAGGTATACTGTACCATGATAGTTCACAAGTACCTATTATCACAGTATTGTTGTGCACGGTACCTACTTCGACAACTTATTTCTCACTCTTTAGTGTTGAAGTCGGTTCCGTTTTTTGGTAAACATTTTTTTCATCCTTGCTAATTACGGGATCGATGATTGTCATTCACCGTCAATGATGATCTAATCATCAAAATAGGCGAAACACTTTTGTACGGGATCATACACTAACTGTGGCTGGGTTGGAAGAGTACTTGAAGAGAATATTGTCCAATCTTGAGTATAAGCTTCTTTATTCGAAGGTGTCCGACAGGTTACTACATAAAATTGCGCAAAATGGCGCTGTTTATATACAATTTTACATCTATAGTTGTTTCATTCAGACTATTGCTATCCTTTTCTAAAATGTGACACTATTTATATGCCGTTATTTACTGTACAGAGAGCACCTACCTATCTTAATTTAACGCTTTATAGTCGGATCCTTACCTATAAGAGAGCCCCTAGCACTTTATTTCTTAATTCGGTAATTCCCTATCTGTTCCTAATAGACCTAGGTATCTTTATTTGCTAAATACTTAAAACCTAGACTTAAGACTATGTTTATCTTACAAATTGCAATATCTTACGAGCTAACTTATAAATTTCACACTTAATCTATTTAAACAAGCGACATCCTGTACATTTCTCCCGCCGTGTGGAATCGCCACACCTTATACCGGTGCTGGAGCGTCGCTTTCTTCTATCGATCGATCGACGTTATCTGCAACCCCTAGGGGCTGGAGGGGGTGTCGAGCCTGAGCTCCTTACCCCTGCTGAACCTCGGGTGGCCACTACCACCCGGTTACTCATTTGACTGCGTAATGTGTCAATCGTGACATCACTACGCAGATTATGTATACACATAAAAGCTGTGTTTTACACTTTGTGTGACGCGCTAGTCCGCCCGGAGGTGGCACTTGTTCGCCATCACAACTCACGGGGTACTGCGCGCCTTTACGTCGAATCGTCTATTTGTTTACCTTTTCTTTGTGTTTAGTACCTAGTTAGAAGGTTCTATGACTTTTACCTCTTGTAGGTAATTTTTGCTCATTTGCCGTTTCATCTTCCGTCCCGCTCTTGGACAGTAGGTGTATTTCGCCTATGTAGGCAATTTACACCTACGTCTCAATAACTTTGTGATTTATCGGCCGCCGTACTGGACCCTAGCGAGTGCCGCGAGTCCTCTTCCGGCTGCCTCCTTCAGGTCAGCGCCTGCCGCTAGTGTTAGCAGTAGGTCGGTCAGGATCCCCAGGATGATCACCCACGGATCATCATGACCGACCTCTGTTTCAATTTGTTGCTGCCTCTGTTGACCGTGTCTAGGCACAGGTACTGACGCGGTCACCGCCGGATGCGCAGGGTGACTCTTGCTGTCTTGCTGTTGCTGTTGTTTTTGTCTTTGGTTGGCGGCCGACTGTCTTCTTTCGACTTGAGGTGGTACGAACGCAGGCGTATGGTGCCCGCGCCCGCCCTCTGTCGGCCCTATTGTTGTTGGTTTGGTTGACGCCGTCGTGGACGGTTTGGGCGTTGAGGCCGCCCTTGGTTCTTCTTCTTCTTCTTTCTTATGCTTTTTGCCGCGGCTGCGCCTCGTTCGCTTACGGTGCCTTCGCTGCGGCAGCGGCTCGTCTCTACCCGTAGGGAGATTGGCCGCGGGCGCTAGCGAAGGTGTTGGGTGTTGCAACGGTTGGCGTAGTGGTGCGCTCTCAGTGCGTGCCGGTTCGATTACCGCACGAGGCGCTACCACTATCGGCTTTTGCTGAACTGTTAGTGGCGCGCGCACCGCCTGCGCGCGCTGGTTCTGGTTGACGGGGCCTTGGGGGGCTACTCTAGGGTAAGGTCCCTGGACCTTTAGCCCCCTCCTCCTGGCCTCCCGTAAGTAGTGCGGGCACGTGCGACTGCAGGCAACGTGCCGGCCCTTACAATTGGCGCACTTTGGTGGTTGTGTAGGGTCGCGGTTACACTCGGCCGCCAAATGTTCACCCGCGCACTTGACACATTTCGGGGGGCGATGACACCCTCCCGATGCATGACCGAACACTTGACACTTGTGACACTGTGGGACCGTACCGGCACGCGGTACCCACCCTTCGAGTCGAATGTTCGGAATGTTTAACAGTTCACTAGTCGCGTATAGTCTTTGCTTCTCGTCGTTACTGAGCCTATCCAGGAGGACGTAATATGTAGGTCCTCCTTTACTGCCCCTTCTGGGCAGGATCTCTTTGACGTATTTCGTCACGAAGCCCTTTGCCTCGAGCTCCGCGACGATGATGTTCGGGTCTACGCCATAGGGGAGGCCCTTTATGGCGATCTTGGTGGGCAGGTCGGCGGCTACCGCGTAGCAATGCCACGCGACCCGCTTGTCTATTGCTGCGGCTTCTGTTAGGGCGCGCTGCACCGCCCTAAACTCGTCCTCTGACTTGCATGTAAAGCGGAAGCCCTTGCCTATGGGCTTCACGCTCAGCGGATGACCTAGCTTGCGTTTTAGTCTGTCGAAGATGCTTACCCATTCCGGCAGCGAATCAATGATGATCGGTGGGTAGCTCTTCGGTAACGCGGTGGTTGTAGCTGCGGGGGCCTGGCTCAACACGGGGGAGACAGGCCTTGAAGCTGCCGGCGAAGCTAGCGTCGCTGCATATGAGCGCGCTGTTTCAGCCGGTGGTGATGTAATTGGTGCTGCGTCCATTTGTGCCGACTCGATCGCTGCGTATGAGGTCGAGTTGGTGTTGGCTCGGCGGAGCAGGCTCGGCTCCGCATCGCTGTCATCGACGGAGTCCGCCGTAATGTTGGCGGGCTCACCCTCCGATGACGACAATGTTGCATGCGGTTGTTGGTGCGCGCGGCTTGTTGAGGGCTGCGCTAGTAATGCAGGGGTGGGTGGGGTGGTAGAGGTTCTCTGACGCAACCTCTTCTCATCACCCCCCAAGTCCTCATCAGAGGAGTCGCGCCTCTTCTTCGAGGCGCCTCTGCCCGGAGGCCTCCGGTCAGTTTCAGCCTCGACGACACACTCAGGTGCGACGACGCTGAGACCTAGTTCGGGTGCCTTCCTTTGGCTCACTCGGCTGGTGTTTCTCATTCTCTCTTCCTCTCTCTCTCTCTTTCTCTCCTCCTTCTCCTTCTCCAACTTAGCCTTTCTCTCCCTCTTCTCCCTCCTCTCCTTCTTCCTCCTCACTCTCCCTCTCTCATACTCTCTATCACTCTCACTGTCGTGGTCTGCTGTAAGTACAGCTGCTGACATCGGGGGTTCGGGTCCGGTTTCGCACCGACTAGAAGGCTCAGCCTCTAGCGGAGCGAATTCCTCTCCGTCATCCTCCGACTCGATTTCGCCGGCCTCGAACCAATCGAAATCGCATTCTTTCACGTATAATATTTGTTGCGAGCCCTTTCTCTGAAATACCATGCGCCCCTCTGGTACTACAGATAGGTCGCTCACTAAATGGTCATATGGTCCGGCCTTTCTACGCGGCGGCGGACGGTCCTCGTCTGCCATCTAGGACAGCGATATGTAGTAATCGTGTTTGAAACAATGATGTATAAGTATAAGTACTATACCCTTTGAGTACACTCGTAATGCACTGGCAACTAGCGAGTGCCTCAGGGAGGTGTATTTTAATAACTTATGCAGTCTAATCGATACTGGATCTGGAGTTTAGTAACTAAACCCCTAGCCAGTATCTTTCCTTTAGTCTGAAGCGCGGGATGGTACAGATGCTGGAACGCTTCAGGTTCAGGAACGAAGTCCGTTGGTGTGCGGTGAAGGGGCACGTGGGAGATCACGCCGGAGCGGACCTACAACCACTATGCAACCGAACACTTCCGAACAGCGAGTTCGTGGGGAAAACCTCCGAGCTGAGGGGGGAGTGGTGTCGGAAGTGTGGGGGGCGTCTCAACGCTACTGCGGAGAACGATGTCCCACCCAACCGAGCACCTGTCGCACGCACAAAACTCAGGAGATTCTCCTGAGGAACCCTGTAACAGAAAAGCTTGGATCGCAAATTCGTGTCACAGTTGGTCCTCATATGAATGGTGGAACTTGAGTCTTCATCTTGCAGTGTAGACATTGTCGAATAATCGTACGGGTTATAGGTCTAACACGTAGGACCCAGTACTGCTGACGACACTCGTTTATTGTGGCCTCGACGCCGGCGTGATGCATCTGTCGGTGGATGCTTCTTATCCACAATTTCACCGTGGGGTGATTTCCATCCACTATCATGGGGCTCCTCACGGTTTCCGGCACGTCTTGTATGGCGTCGATGCGACTTCGTAGTCTTAGCGTACGATCGATGTATTCGACACTTAATTGATGAAGACGACTGTCTTTACATACGATCTTTTGTTTCTGTACATCTTCTATTTCGTTGGAAAAAGAGTCTTCCTGTGACGAGCGCATGAGAAACTCTTCTGCTTTTTTCAACAAATCAGCTGTGACCGGGAGATATTTTCTAGTTATTTCTGCGGATTTGTACTGCTCGGTATAGCGTGTCGTTGTTTTTCTTGTTATTTTCTTATTCCAGTCGGGGTCCTTTTGCGGGTTGCTCTTGTTTCTTCTGTAATTAACGCATTGTTTGACGGTTTTGCAGAGGTCAATGAACTGTAGAACCCTCGCTGTTGTGTACCGCAATCTCTCCCAGTTGGAAAATCGAGAGACATCCGGTAGCGCTTCGGACAATTTACATTTTCTTTTTTCGACTATGTGATGAACCCTGTCTTCGCCTGTGGGTTCTATTACTGTAGGTATTGTTTCCTCCGGCCAATATTTTTCGTTTTCGTATAGAAACTCGGGTCCCTTGTACCATCTGTGGTGTCTATTGAATGATGACGGGACGTCCCTCGTTGCGTCGTCGGCCACATTTAATTTCGTCGGGACCCATCGCCACTCGTTCACTGTAGAGCTTTCTTCGATCGCGGCGAGACGGTGAGCCACGTACGGTTTGTATGACCGTGGTCCCGTCCTTATCCACGAGAGAGAGAGTCTGGTTTTCTTTCATGCTCTGCTATTACGGCTTCAGCGAGTCGGGTGCCCATGACCGCGGCCTGTAACTCCAACCGCGGGATCGACGTCAGTTTCAGGGGTGCCACCTTTGCTTTGGCGATGATGAGTGACACATTGACTTCGTTGTTCGGGGTTACCGTTGTCCAGAATAAAATCGTAGAGTAGGCGGACTCGCTGGCATCCGTGAAGACGTGTAATTGCAACGACGTAGCTTCTTGGTAGTGTAGGTAATGTCGTGGTATCGCTACGTCGCTGAGACTTTTCAGCTGCACTGTCCAGCTCTTCCATTGTTCGGCGAGGTCTTCATCAATCTCGGTGTCCCATGATGTACCGCGTCGCCATACTTCTTGTAATATCTGTTTGGCTCTGATAGTAACCGGTGAGGCGAAGCCGAGCGGGTCGAATAACGACATGACTATTCGTAGGGCTTCCCTCTTAGTCGGTCTTCTTCCTTCTATTAATGACGGCGGAATGCGTGTAAGGTCGAGATTGAAGGTGAACTCGTCTCTGCTGGGTTTCCATATTAAACCGAGGACTCTTTCGGTTTTTTCTTCTGTTTTATAGAGTTCTATTTCTTCTGTGTTTTCGGCTTCGCCTATTGCTTCTAAGAGTCGTGTTGAATTCGATTTCCATTGTTTCAACTCGAAGCAGGCTTGTCTATGTATGTCGCGCACGTCCGACGTTATGCGTATCGCATCTTCGAGACTTTTGAAACTATCCAAGTAGTCGTCGACATAATGTTTTTGTATAATCGCTGCGGCCGCCTCGGGATGACTGTTTTCATGTTTCTTGGCGTTCAAGTCTTTGACGTAAATCGCTGTGGATGGTGAACTTGACGCTCCGAAAATTAATGACGTCATTCTGTATTCGTCCGGAGGTTGGTCGTCTCGGCGATCCCTTCGCCAGAGGTAACGAAGAGAGTCTCTGTCTTCTGTTCTGAGTTTTACTTGCATAAACATTTCTTTGATGTCGGCCGTCACGGCGATAACGTGTTGTCGAAATCGCATGACGACTCCAGGGAGTGACTGTAGCAGGTCAGGACCTTTGAGTAGTAGGTCGTTGAGTGCCACTCCTCTTGTTTTAGCGGCTGCGTCATGGACCACCCTTAGTTTGTCCGGCTTCATGGGGTTGACGACCCCAAAATGAGGTAGGTACCATGTTCTATTTTCTGTCCTTGTCTTCGGTGCGGGTTCGGCATATCCTTTTGTGATTAATGCCTCCATCTGTTCTGTGTATTTTTCTTTCAACTGTGGGTCGCGATCAAGTTTCTTCTCGATGCTGTGGAGTCGTTTTAAAGAGTTTTCGTAGTTGTCGGGTAGAGAGACGTTTTCCGTTTTCCATAGTAAGCCTGTCTCATATCTTCCTTCTCGTGTGTGGACTGTATGTTTTTCTAAGATACGTAGAGCTTGCTGTTCCGGGTCCGTCGTGGGTTTCTTGGGGTTGAGATATAGTGAGTCCATTTCGAAATATTTTCTCATCATGTTTTCTATGTTTTCATCGGCTGTTTCTTCTGACATGTGAGTGACGAAGTCGACCCTATGTCCGAGGGTGCGTGTGTGGCTTCCATGCAGAACCCAGCCGAGTGGCGTGAGAGATGCCACCGGTTGGTGTTTTCCACCTCGTTTAACCTTCGTGGTGAGAAGAAGATGCCAGTTGTCTTGACCGATTAGTACCCGCGGCTTTGCTTGTTCATAGGTGACGTAGTCGCTTATATCTCTTAGGTGCTCGCATTCTTCAATTTGTTCCCTCGAAACTCTTTGTGCCGACACGTGGAGGTTTTTCACTGTTCTAGCTTGAATTCTCTCCTCGCGGCTGCTGGCGCCTCTAAGTGTGATGTTGACTCTTCTTGACTTCGTTTCAGCTGTTTTCATTTCGTTGATCGCTTCTATTCGTAATGGATCGATGGGTCCCGTGGCGCCGATATTGTTAGCGACACAGTCATCGATCAATGTAACTGTTGACCCGTCGTCCAATAGAGCGTATGTGTCGATCGCTCCCGCCGGTCCTGACACTTGAACTGGGATGATTTTCAAGTATGATTGTTTTCTCGAAGTCCAAGCCGAGTTGATAGCTTCCGTAGACCCTTTTTCATCGCTATTGTTTGCCTTGTCTGTGGGATGCGTAAAGTGTAGCATCCTGTGGTGGTAATATTTGCAGTTGTTGATACCACAACTTTTCCGCTGGCAGTGATGAGTCTTGTTTCTGTATCGAAGACATCTGAAGCACAGTCGTCGATTTTTCGCTATATCCCATCTTGAACTTTCATCTGTTTTCTTGAACTTTTCGCAGTCGGACGTCGTGTGTCCCGTTTCCTCGCATACTGGACACTTGGCTGTGTATTGTTTCTCTGTTACGGTATGCACTTTCTGTTGTTGCCGACGTTGGAAGGTGGGCTGTGTCTGTGGTCCCACTTGTTCCGGTTGTGCGTACGGTCCGCATAAGTCGGCTTCCTTTTTCATGAATTTGTCGAATTTCAGCAGTTCGGGCTCCTCACGTGGTAGTGTTGCAGCGTAGTCGTAATACCTGTAGCGTAGTGTTGGTGTGAGTTTTTCGACCATGGCTTTGGCGACCTCTGGATTGTAAAGGTAGTAGATGCAGTTCAATGCCCGAAGAGTAGACACGGCGTTCGTCACCTTGCTTGAGAATACGCAGATATCCCTTGGTGACTCAGTCAGGCGTGGAAGTGCTCTGAGTGTGTCTATTTCCATCATGGCGATTGACTCTGGTCTTCCAAATCTTGTTTCTAAGGTCTTCATAACTTCGGAGGGTTCGGCGTTAGTGATTAGTAGACCATCCACTGCTTCCTTTGCGCGCCCTTTAAGGTGTCTTCTTAGACGGTTGACATTCTCGATCTTCGTGAACATTTTTTCTGTTTCGCTGTACGCCGCGCGGAATTGAAGCCATTCCTGGTGACAACCATTGAATGCTGGTAGTTCGATGAGTTTCGGTTGCTGTGCTGCTTTGACAGCGAGTGTGATAGCCGTCGCCAGTTGTGATAGGTCTGGTGGGGCTTGTACACTCGTTGTTATCTGCTGTTTTCCTTCTTCTATTGGCTGATGTTCCTTGACTGGCTGGTGCGGTTCGTTGGCGATTGCTAATACTGCAGGTTCTGGCTGTTCGTTAAGCCAGCGATCCACGTGAGCGTTTGCTTCTATTTTCGAATATACGGAGACGTCGTCCTCTTCATCTTCTGATTCCGCCTCCAATGTGGCTATTCGAGCTAGGGCTAGCTCGACCTGTAGGCGTGCGAGGTCCTCCTTGGCTTTCGCTATTTTGGAGGCCTTCGTCCTTGATTTGACTGATGTCGCGCGTTTGTTGCGCGGTTCTGTTTGCTTGCCGGTTTCGCAAGCTTCTTTCTGTGTTGTCGCTCTTCGTTCTGTGTGTTTGTCCGGCCCGGCAGTAGGTGGGACGCATTGTTGAAGCGCGTCTGTGATTGATGCAGTAGTACCTGTCGGATCTTCTATATTTTTCATTGATTTCTTCATAGTAGTTCCCGTTGCCTCGGTCGCGATAGACTTCGCGACCGACGCGTCAGTAGCTTGAGTCGTTTCCGTCGCTGTGGTTGCCGTCGTTTCAGTCGCGGAGGTGCCTGTAGTCCCTGTTCCGGAGGTTTCAGCGGATTCGGATGTTTCTGTGGTGGTGGCGGTTTCCCCCGACGATGATGACGGTACTGTTTCGTTTGACGGAGTACGCCCTTTCCCTATCGAACGTGTGACCGGCATGGTCGGCTGAATTTCTTCTTAATTTTCTTCCGTATTCTTCAATATCCGGCGACCGAAGGACCATTAATGTACGGGATCATACACTAACTGTGGCTGGGTTGGAAAAGTACTTGAAGAGAATATTGTCCAATCTTGAGTATAAGCTTCTTTATTCGAAGGTGTCCGACAGGTTACTACATAAAATTGCGTTTTTTTTTTTTTTTTTTTTTTTTTTTTTTTTGTTTTTTTTTAGAACGGACTAATGCTGTTTGCCTCTACCGGCATTTACAGCGTCACCGGACGGTTGGCGAGCGCAGATGGCACTCAGCCAGATGCGGGCGCAGAGGGCGCACCGCCTAAGGCGAGCGTTGAAGACGCTTCGCCGCAAGGAGAGGAGTAGGCGACTTGCTCAAGGGCACCACTAGGGTACGGACCTCGGCTTGGGCCGTCGCCAGGAGAGAGGGGAGTAGGAGAGAATCGCCCCGGTACATAAGTGTACCGTTGAAAGTGGGCCCTATGAATTTTAACTCTACGACTATTTGGAGAGAATCTAATCAAGACATAACTTTTGCCTCGGGCTCGCCGGCGAGCTCGGTGTTTGACTGTGTTTACCACTAAATCATAACCTTGTGTACCTCGCCTCCTCCCATTTCCGCGACATGGGTCCACACCGCGACCAGGATCGTCGCGTTGTGCACTCATGACTGTACTTTGGGTGGGGCTACAATAAGAATGTGTAATACAGCCCTGGTCGGGTCTACAACCATTACCGGGGTTCCCTTGGGACGACGCTAAAGCTGCCGAAGTAACGGCTGCGATGGGGTCGTCCGGGTCACCCAAAATATGCCTTGGACGGCGACGGGGGGGAAGGAAGTGGGGATCGGCGGTTATGTCAGTGGAGTAGTTCGCCGCTTCGACCACGAGGGGATTCGAGTGGTGGGGAGCTTTGTCGAAGTGGCGGCGGGAGCAGTCTTTCATATACTGCGTAATAGAGGGGAGGGTGAAATCGCAGTGCAGTTCGGCGTTCCGCAAGTACCACGGAGCGCCCACTGCCCTGCGCATAAAGCGATTTTGAATCACTTGAAGTTTGTGGAGGTCGTGTTTCTGAGCATGGGCGAACGCTACAGATGCGTAAGTCATGATTGGGCGGATGCAAAGTTTGTAAAGAGTCGTCTTATTTCTAAGAGACATTTTACTGTTTTTGCCTATGAGGGGATTAAGACGACCCATAATGAAGGCCGCCCTATTGCGAACAATCTGAATGTGTTTCGCGAAAGTGAGTTGGCGATCAAGAGTGACGCCCAGGTATTTGGCAGATTTAGCCCATGGGATGGGTTCGCCGAATAGGACTATGGGTGACGGCATGAGATTCCGCCGGGTCTCAGTGAAGTACACTGCTGCACTTTTGCTAGGATTTACTGCAATCCGCCATTTACGAAACCATGCACCGATTACGGTGATGGCTCGTTGGATGGCGCATCTCTGCCTGACCTTGAACCAGCCAGTAGAGTAGATTGCAGTATCATCCGCAAACTGAGCGATCTGAACATTAGGTTCAGATCGTGGGATGTCGCTGGTGTACAGCGAGAAGAGAATGGGTGAGAGTACAGAGCCCTGAGGGACACCTGCGTGAATGGGATGCGGGGAGGAGAGCGTTCCCTCGGTGCGATAGCTAAACGTTCGATCCCTGAGAAAGTCTTGTAAGATGAGTACAAGACGGTCTGGCACACCCAGTTGGTACAGCTTGAATATCAAGCCGTTGTGCCAGACTTTGTCGAACGCTTTCGCTACGTCGAGGAAGACAGCTATGGTCCCTTGGGGCTTTGGTTTCTTATTGAAACCGCCTAGGATGTGCTCCGTTACGCGGTGCACTTGTTGGACGCAGGAGTGTTTGGCTCTAAAACCAAATTGCTCATCGGGAAGGAGGTTATTGGACCTAACGTGGGACCAGAGTCGGTTCACAATGAGCCGCTCGTAAATCTTCCCCAGAGAGCTGAGGAGACTTATGGGACGGTAGCTGGAGGGCTCGGCTGCCGGTTTGCCTGGTTTGTGAATACCAATGACAATGGCATGCTTCCAAGTGTCTGGGAAGGAGCAGTTGCTCATAGCCGCATTGAAGATGCTAACTAAGAGATGGACTAGTGGGACTGAGAAGTGTTTAATCACCTTGTTGCTGATACCATCAGCCCCAGGGGATTTACGGGTCTTGAGGCTCTTGATCAGAGACACAACCTCGGATGATTTTACCGGTGGGAGGAGTGGGAGGTCAGAGATGGACATAGAGCTTTTACGTTCGACTTCAGATTCCACCGAATCGAGGTGTTTCTGGTCGACGTGATCTACATTTAGAGTACACTGAGCCTCGAGGCTATCAGCTAAACACTCGGCTTTGTCTTCGTCAAGGAACGCTATGGAGAGGGGAGGTGGCCTAATGAGTGGAGGCATTGTCTGTTGTCCGTCAGATTTCAGAGTTCGAGCCAACTGCCAGTATGCCTGGTGAGTTGGCTCAATCTCTGACAGTTTGTCGTCCCACCTTTGATCACGCAGCTCACTCATGCGTTTCCTTACAGCACGCTGTAAATAGCGCATGGTGGCTTTGTTCTCTGGGGTTGGCATCGAGTCATACGCCCTAGTGGCGGCGTTCTTAGCTGTCAGTAACCTCCTCGCACCCTCGGGCAGTTCAAAGCGGCGACCATCCGCCACTTGGACCTGCTTTGAGGATTCACCTACTGCGGTGCGGAGGTGGTCACTGAGAGCCTCGATCGCAATTGACACGTCTTCTACTGTCTGTATGTCATCGGGGATTCTATCGAGAGCGGGTGAACTGATAGCTTGGAGGGATTCCCCCAGTTGCTTCCAGTTCACTACCGTTCTAGTGATAGGGGTTATGTCCGTCGGGTCGGGGCCTAATTTCAACAATACAGGGCGGTGGTCTGAAGTCAGTTCGTGTAACACTTCTATAGAGCGCAACCGGAGGGTGACGTTCTTGAGAAGTGCTATGTCAAGTATGTCTGGTCGTTGGTTGTCAACATAGGGATATCTTGTGGGCTCCAGAGGGGAGAGAATATCAAAGTTTAAGTGGCTGACCAAGCCTTCAAGGATTTTACCATTACTATTGTTACTAGTACAGTTCCATATGACATGTTTACTGTTGAAGTCACCGATCAGAAGGACGGAGCTTCCTAGAGAGAAGAGGGCTTCCAAGTCTGTCTGTAATAGTTCTTTACCAGAGGGGAGGTAACATGAGGCTATGATGACAGGTTGATGACCTGACATCGCTAGAAAGCAAACAGAGGCTTCTAGTATTTTAAGTGGTGGAGTAACAATTGGGATACAGTGCAGAGCTCTTTTGTAATAGATGAGAGTGCCACCTTTTGGGGTGGCCACTCTATCATTACGAACCAAACGGTAATTTGCAAACCTAGGGTTCGCTGTACCTGGTTTCAGAAAGGTCTCCTGCACGCATAGGATATCGACCTGATGGGTCTTACAAAATTCGTGAACTTCGTCCTTTTGACTAGAGAGGCCGTCAGCGTTGAAAGTCGCTACGGTGACTGAGTGGGGCTTAATTCGTTTCGGTGTACTATCCATATTGGATGATACCTAAGAAACGCTGGGGAGGGCGTAGCGCCTCAATGCGCTGATTAGACCCGCGTGTGTGAGCGTGGCTCGCAAGCGGTCTTGGTCGTTTGTGGCAGTACGAAGTTTGTGCGCGAATGCACGTACTTCGTCCACGTCTATGACCATCGCGTAGTCCATGACAAGGGCTATGTCGGCCGCCAGGTCAGATTGACCTGGGGCGTCCATGAGCCCAGCCATTGGAGGCCTAGAGAGCGGCGGTTTGGGCTTAGGAGCCGGCGCGCTGGCAGAGGCCTGCGGGCGGGCGGGGGTGAGGGGGGCGCTTGCTTGTACCATGCTCAAGGGCTTGGACCAAGCGTTGCGTGCGGGCGCGGGCGCGGGAACAACAGGTGTTGCCTGCAGTGCGGGTGTAAGGTTAGGCTTAGGGCCGTTCCCTTGTGAGCGGGTAGTGACCGGGCGAGGAGGGGGAATAGGCCTCCTAGCCGGCCCACTGGGTGCGCGGGGTGCCTTAGGGCAACCGCGGTAGTTGGCGGTATGTCCCTGTGTGCCGCAGAGGACACAACTAGGCGGGTCTGATGAGTCCCTAGTGCGAGAACACTGGGCTGTCCCGTGATCCCCTAGGCACTTGACGCACCTCGGGCGGGCGAAACAGAATCGGGCGGCATGCCCGTACAATTGGCAGTTATGACACTGGCCAGGTGCTCGGTTTCGGAATGGGGGTTGAACGGTGATCCCCGAGAGGTTCACAACCGTTTTAATATTGAAAATCGCTTTGCCCTCTGGCGTGCGACTGAGGATGACCAAAAGTAGGTCATAGGGTTTGCGGTCCTTGCCACTGTACATGCGGTGGCATTCGCGGACGGGGTAGCCCTGCGCCTTCAAGTCGGCGAGGACACTATCGGTCTGTACCTCTTTAGGTACGCCGCGTATGACTACTCGTAATACCTTCTCTTCCTCGAGAGCATAAGTGTGAAAACTTATGCTCTCGTTTTTGAGAAGTCGAGTAAGCGCCCTATGGTCGCTTGGGGTAGGCACCTGGACTTTAATACCCAGTTGGGTTGAGCGGGCGCTAGTATATTGGATCTTACGATCCGTCAAAAGTCGTGAGACCATGTCCCACTTCGCCTTGTCCTGAAGGAACAGAGGCGGCGGCGGTTTCTCGCGTCTAACTGACGCTCCTTGAGAGGAGACGTCGCGTTGAGACGCGGCGATGCTTGCGGGAGCATCGGAGTGAGCGAGAGGGTCGCGGGAGGCGGGAGCGAGAGAGCCTGATGGCTTCGCTCCCGGGGCGGTACAGGCCGCTTTGGGTGGCGGGGAGGGAGCCTCTGAGGCGGCTTTGGGGACGCGCTTTCTCTTTCCGACGGTAGTGAACCCGTCGTTGGAGATGTTCCCAACAGAGTTAGCGCGGGAGCGGGAGAACTCTACATCCATCTCATTCTCCGAGTTGGATGCCGAATCGTAGGCGCGTTCGTACTCAGTCCGAAGGACTGGAGAGCGATCGCGGGGTGGTAAAGGTGCGCGGGGAGCGCGGGGCGCATAGGGCGCAGGGTCGGGGGAGAGAGGGCTATCTAACGGCTTGAACGCCGAAGAACCGAAGGGCGCCCTCGGAGGGAGGGAGCCGGAGGAGGGAATTTGGGAGTCCGTGAAGCGGGGTCTCTCTTTAAAGTCCCTATTGGACTGAAGATACTCGGACAGCATGTCCGGGTAGCAATTTGACACCCACGAAGCGAACGCCTGAGGCGAAACGCCTTGCGGGAGGCTCATAGCGGGGGAGGGAGATAGTAAAGACATCTCGAGGGGAATACTCGAGATGCGAGTGAGGGGTGAATGCCACTCCCGCCGGGTACTGGCGGGAGAGTGAGTGCCTAGGTGTCCCTACTGTGTGCCCTCTGCCAGTCTTATTGTGCAGAGGGATGTGTGCCTAAACGCGAGGCCCTAGCTGCTCCGGGGGCGAGGAGAGAAGACCGAGTAAAACCCGGCTTCCAACCAAACACTTGCCCAGAGAATAGGAGAGTAGGATAGGGTAGGGTGGGAAGGAGATACCTGCCGTCGGCGAGGGGAGACCCCAAGGCCGGTGAAGGCAGGCCCGTCCGGTTTTAGCCGTTCCCTCCCACGCTCAGGAGGGAAAGGCTTGACGCACCGGGTCCGCGCCCAACTGGGTGGCGTTAACACCGCAAGGATCGTCCAGAAGACCACGTGAAGCGTGGATTTGTTTGACTCGACTTTGAAAATTGAAAATTGAAAAATTAAAAATCGAAACTAGAGTTCGCTCTGAGAAGAGCGGTTTTGATTAGACAATGAACAATAGGTGATTGATGTGTCGAAGCGCTCTTACAAGAGCGCGCTTCTTCCGCGACGCGAGCCGAGCCGAGCCGAACGCCTCCGTGCGCCGAACGGTACACGAAGCGGTGGCTTGACGTCGAATCTGCACACAGAAAATCCACTATTAGCGAAGTCCAACACTGAATCCTCTTCAATCGAAACGATACAGGTAACCGGCACTAAAAGCGCAAGCACTTTTAGGCCGATCGGAATATTCTCGGGGAGCACTTGAGCGCACGTCCGTCCCACTCGAGCGCGCTGACCGGAATGCATAAAATTGCGCAAAATGGCGCTGTTTATATACAATTTTACATCTATAGTTGTTTCATTCAGACTATTGCTATCCTTTTCTAAAATGTGACACTATTTATATGCCGTTATTTACTGTACAGAGAGCACCTACCTATCTTAATTTAACGCTTTATAGTCGGATCCTTACCTATAAGAGAGCCCCTAGCACTTTATTTCTTAATTCGGTAATTCCCTATCTGTTCCTAATAGACCTAGGTATCTTTATTTGCTAAATACTTAAAACCTAGACTTAAGACTATGTTTATCTTACAAATTGCAATATCTTACGAGCTAACTTATAAATTTCACACTTAATCTATTTAAACAAGCGACATCCTGTACATTTCTCCCGCCGTGTGGAATCGCCACACCTTATACCGGTGCTGGAGCGTCGCTTTCTTCTATCGGCAGGATCACCAGTTTTCTTACAGGCCGTCGCAGTACTCCTCCCCTGGTCTTGATGTCCACTGTGCGCACGATACCGTCGGGTCCAGGAAACGTTGAGATGACTCTGCCTCGAGCCCACACGTTACGAGGTAGGTTGGTGTCGACGAGTTGTATTAGATCGCCAACCTTGACTGTGGGTCCTCGGCCGTGGGGCTCCCGCCGGTGTTGAAGCTCAGGAAGGTATTCACGCAGCCATCTGGTCCAGAATACGTCGGCTAGGCGTTGTGCTGCCCGCCAACTGGTTTTCGTGAGTAGATCCTTTTCGTCGAAATTTCCCGGCGTCGGCACTCGTCCAGGGCCCCCCAACAGGAAGTGATTGGGGGTGAGTGCTTCCGGATCCTCTGCGTTGACTGACACATGGGTGAGTGGTCTGCTGTTGACTGTGTACTCTACTTCCGCCAGTAGAGTAGTTAAGACTTCTTCTGTGGGGTGACGCTCGTGCAGGGTTGCTGTCAACGCCGTCTTCACCGAACGTACCATCCTTTCCCAGGCCCCGCCCATGAAAGGTGATGCCGGGGGCAACGTTCTCCAGGATATGGTGCGTTTTGCCGCTTCCTCTGCTGTCGCGTCGTCGATTGCTCGTCGTAACTCCTTGTCCGCCGAGGTTAAGTTGGTGCCGTTGTCTGACCATATTTGTGTTGGACACCCTCGTCGCGCTATCATTCGTCGTAGCGCCATGACCGCTGAGCTGGTGCTGAGTGATGCAGCTACCTCCAAGTGTATCGCTCTTGTGGTTAGGCAGGTGAAAATTGCTACGTATCTCTTCTGAGTAGCGCGACCGATTGTGACTGTCAGGGGTCCGAAGTAGTCCAGTCCCGTGAATTTGAACGGTCGCTGGTGATGCGCCAGACGGCATGATGGTAAGTTCCCTGTCCTAGGGTACGGTGGAACTTGAGTCTTCATCTTGCAGTGTAGACATTGTCGAATAATCGTACGGGTTATAGGTCTAACACGTAGGACCCAGTACTGCTGACGACACTCGTTTATTGTGGCCTCGACGCCGGCGTGATGCATCTGTCGGTGGATGCTTCTTATCCACAATTTCACCGTGGGGTGATTTCCATCCACTATCATGGGGCTCCTCACGGTTTCCGGCACGTCTTGTATGGCGTCGATGCGACTTCGTAGTCTTAGCGTACGATCGATGTATTCGACACTTAATTGATGAAGACGACTGTCTTTACATACGATCTTTTGTTTCTGTACATCTTCTATTTCGTTGGAAAAAGAGTCTTCCTGTGACGAGCGCATGAGAAACTCTTCTGCTTTTTTCAACAAATCAGCTGTGACCGGGAGATATTTTCTAGTTATTTCTGCGGATTTGTACTGCTCGGTATAGCGTGTCGTTGTTTTTCTTGTTATTTTCTTATTCCAGTCGGGGTCCTTTTGCGGGTTGCTCTTGTTTCTTCTGTAATTAACGCATTGTTTGACGGTTTTGCAGAGGTCAATGAACTGTAGAACCCTCGCTGTTGTGTACCGCAATCTCTCCCAGTTGGAAAATCGAGAGACATCCGGTAGCGCTTCGGACAATTTACATTTTCTTTTTTCGACTATGTGATGAACCCTGTCTTCGCCTGTGGGTTCTATTACTGTAGGTATTGTTTCCTCCGGCCAATATTTTTCGTTTTCGTATAGAAACTCGGGTCCCTTGTACCATCTGTGGTGTCTATTGAATGATGACGGGACGTCCCTCGTTGCGTCGTCGGCCACATTTAATTTCGTCGGGACCCATCGCCACTCGTTCACTGTAGAGCTTTCTTCGATCGCGGCGAGACGGTGAGCCACGTACGGTTTGTATGACCGTGGTCCCGTCCTTATCCACGAGAGAGAGAGTCTGGTTTTCTTTCATGCTCTGCTATTACGGCTTCAGCGAGTCGGGTGCCCATGACCGCGGCCTGTAACTCCAACCGCGGGATCGACGTCAGTTTCAGGGGTGCCACCTTTGCTTTGGCGATGATGAGTGACACATTGACTTCGTTGTTCGGGGTTACCGTTCTCCAGAATAAAATCGTAGAGTAGGCGGACTCGCTGGCATCCGTGAAGACGTGTAATTGCAACGACGTAGCTTCTTGGTAGTGTAGGTAATGTCGTGGTATCGCTACGTCGCTGAGACTTTTCAGCTGCACTGTCCAGCTCTTCCATTGTTCGGCGAGGTCTTCATCAATCTCGGTGTCCCATGATGTACCGCGTCGCCATACTTCTTGTAATATCTGTTTGGCTCTGATAGTAACCGGTGAGGCGAAGCCGAGCGGGTCGAATAACGACATGACTATTCGTAGGGCTTCCCTCTTAGTCGGTCTTCTTCCTTCTATTAATGGCGGCGGAATGCGTGTAAGGTCGAGATTGAAGGTGAACTCGTCTCTGCTGGGTTTCCATATTAAACCGAGGACTCTTTCGGTTTTTTCTTCTGTTTTATAGAGTTCTATTTCTTCTGTGTTTTCGGCTTCGCCTATTGCTTCTAAGAGTCGTGTTGAATTCGATTTCCATTGTTTCAACTCGAAGCAGGCTTGTCTATGTATGTCGCGCACGTCCGACGTTATGCGTATCGCATCTTCGAGACTTTTGAAACTATCCAAGTAGTCGTCGACATAATGTTTTTGTATAATCGCTGCGGCCGCCTCGGGATGACTGTTTTCATGTTTCTTGGCGTTCAAGTCTTTGACGTAAATCGCTGTGGATGGTGAACTTGACGCTCCGAAAATTAATGACGTCATTCTGTATTCGTCCGGAGGTTGGTCGTCTCGGCGATCCCTTCGCCAGAGGTAACGAAGAGAGTCTCTGTCTTCTGTTCTGAGTTTTACTTGCATAAACATTTCTTTGATGTCGGCCGTCACGGCGATAACGTGTTGTCGAAATCGCATGACGACTCCAGGGAGTGACTGTAGCAGGTCAGGACCTTTGAGTAGTAGGTCGTTGAGTGCCACTCCTCTTGTTTTAGCGGCTGCGTCATGGACCACCCTTAGTTTGTCCGGCTTCATGGGGTTGACGACCCCAAAATGAGGTAGGTACCATGTTCTATTTTCTGTCCTTGTCTTCGGTGCGGGTTCGGCATATCCTTTTGTGATTAATGCCTCCATCTGTTCTGTGTATTTTTCTTTCAACTGTGGGTCGCGATCAAGTTTCTTCTCGATGCTGTGGAGTCGTTTTAAAGAGTTTTCGTAGTTGTCGGGTAGAGAGACGTTTTCCGTTTTCCATAGTAAGCCTGTCTCATATCTTCCTTCTCGTGTGTGGACTGTATGTTTTTCTAAGATACGTAGAGCTTGCTGTTCCGGGTCCGTCGTGGGTTTCTTGGGGTTGAGATATAGTGAGTCCATTTCGAAATATTTTCTCATCATGTTTTCTATGTTTTCATCGGCTGTTTCTTCTGACATGTGAGTGACGAAGTCGACCCTATGTCCGAGGGTGCGTGTGTGGCTTCCATGCAGAACCCAGCCGAGTGGCGTGAGAGATGCCACCGGTTGGTGTTTTCCACCTCGTTTAACCTTCGTGGTGAGAAGAAGATGCCAGTTGTCTTGACCGATTAGTACCCGCGGCTTTGCTTGTTCATAGGTGACGTAGTCGCTTATATCTCTTAGGTGCTCGCATTCTTCAATTTGTTCCCTCGAAACTCTTTGTGCCGACACGTGGAGGTTTTTCACTGTTCTAGCTTGAATTCTCTCCTCGCGGCTGCTGGCGCCTCTAAGTGTGATGTTGACTCTTCTTGACTTCGTTTCAGCTGTTTTCATTTCGTTGATCGCTTCTATTCGTAATGGATCGATGGGTCCCGTGGCGCCGATATTGTTAGCGACACAGTCATCGATCAATGTAACTGTTGACCCGTCGTCCAATAGAGCGTATGTGTCGATCGCTCCCGCCGGTCCTGACACTTGAACTGGGATGATTTTCAAGTATGATTGTTTTCTCGAAGTCCAATCCGAGTTGATAGCTTCCGTAGACCCTTTTTCATCGCTATTGTTTGCCTTGTCTGTGGGATGCGTAAAGTGTAGCATCCTGTGGTGGTAATATTTGCAGTTGTTGATACCACAACTTTTCCGCTGGCAGTGATGAGTCTTGTTTCTGTATCGAAGACATCTGAAGCACAGTCGTCGATTTTTCGCTATATCCCATCTTGAACTTTCATCTGTTTTCTTGAACTTTTCGCAGTCGGACGTCGTGTGTCCCGTTTCCTCGCATACTGGACACTTGGCTGTGTATTGTTTCTCTGTTACGGTATGCACTTTCTGTTGTTGCCGACGTTGGAAGGTGGGCTGTGTCTGTGGTCCCACTTGTTCCGGTTGTGCGTACGGTCCGCATAAGTCGGCTTCCTTTTTCATGAATTTGTCGAATTTCAGCAGTTCGGGCTCCTCACGTGGTAGTGTTGCAGCGTAGTCGTAATACCTGTAGCGTAGTGTTGGTGTGAGTTTTTCGACCATGGCTTTGGCGACCTCTGGATTGTAAAGGTAGTAGATGCAGTTCAATGCCCGAAGAGTAGACACGGCGTTCGTCACCTTGCTTGAGAATACGCAGATATCCCTTGGTGACTCAGTCAGGCGTGGAAGTGCTCTGAGTGTGTCTATTTCCATCATGGCGATTGACTCTGGTCTTCCAAATCTTGTTTCTAAGGTCTTCATAACTTCGGAGGGTTCGGCGTTAGTGATTAGTAGACCATCCACTGCTTCCTTTGCGCGCCCTTTAAGGTGTCTTCTTAGACGGTTGACATTCTCGATCTTCGTGAACATTTTTTCTGTTTCGCTGTACGCCGCGCGGAATTGAAGCCATTCCTGGTGACAACCATTCAATAATGCTGGTAGTTCGATGAGTTTCGGTTGCTGTGCTGCTTTGACAGCGAGTGTGATAGCCGTCGCCAGTTGTGATAGGTCTGGTGGGGCTTGTACACTCGTTGTTATCTGCTGTTTTCCTTCTTCTATTGGCTGATGTTCCTTGACTGGCTGGTGCGGTTCGTTGGCGATTGCTAATACTGCAGGTTCTGGCTGTTCGTTAAGCCAGCGATCCACGTGAGCGTTTGCTTCTATTTTCGAATATACGGAGACGTCGTCCTCTTCATCTTCTGATTCCGCCTCCAATGTGGCTATTCGAGCTAGGGCTAGCTCGACCTGTAGGCGTGCGAGGTCCTCCTTGGCTTTCGCTATTTTGGAGGCCTTCGTCCTTGATTTGACTGATGTCGCGCGTTTGTTGCGCGGTTCTGTTTGCTTGCCGGTTTCGCAAGCTTCTTTCTGTGTTGTCGCTCTTCGTTCTGTGTGTTTGTCCGGCCCGGCAGTAGGCGGGACGCATTGTTGAAGCGCGTCTGTGATTGATGCAGTAGTACCTGTCGGATCTTCTATATTTTTCATTGATTTCTTCATAGTAGTTCCCGTTGCCTCGGTCGCGATAGACTTCGCGACCGACGCGTCAGTAGCTTGAGTCGTTTCCGTCGCTGTGGTTGCCGTCGTTTCAGTCGCGGAGGTGCCTGTAGTCCCTGTTCCGGAGGTTTCAGCGGATTCGGATGTTTCTGTGGTGGTGGCGGTTTCCCCCGACGATGATGACGGTACTGTTTCGTTTGACGGAGTACGCCCTTTCCCTATCGAACGTGTGACCGGCATGGTCGGCTGAATTTCTTCTTAATTTTCTTCCGTATTCTTCAATATCCGGCGACCGAAGGACCATTAATGTACGGGATCATACACTAACTGTGGCTGGGTTGGAAGAGTACTTGAAGAGAATATTGTCCAATCTTGAGTATAAGCTTCTTTATTCGAAGGTGTCCGACAGGTTACTACATAAAATTGCGCAAAATGGCGCTGTTTATATACAATTTTACATCTATAGTTGTTTCATTCAGACTATTGCTATCCTTTTCTAAAATGTGACACTATTTATATGCCGTTATTTACTGTACAGAGAGCACCTACCTATCTTAATTTAACGCTTTATAGTCGGATCCTTACCTATAAGAGAGCCCCTAGCACTTTATTTCTTAATTCGGTAATTCCCTATCTGTTCCTAATAGACCTAGGTATCTTTATTTGCTAAATACTTAAAACCTAGACTTAAGACTATGTTTATCTTACAAATTGCAATATCTTACGAGCTAACTTATAAATTTCACACTTAATCTATTTAAACAAGCGACATCCTGTACAACTTTTCAGTTATTGGAGTGTAACTCAAAAAGGTTTTAATGGGACCACACGAGAAGCGCCAGCTTCAAATAAAAAAAGAATCATCAACATAGGTTCACCTATTCGAAAGTTTTGAGATAACAAACATAAAAAATACAGTTAATTGAGAACCTTATTTTTTGAAGTCGGTTTAATTAAAAGTAACCAGTATGGGCTCGCGACTTCTTCCGCCTTGAATACGATTATCGCGAGCCTTCGGAAACTATGAATTACAGATATGATGAATTAAATATTATCACTATTTTTGTATAATATTGTATTAACGTCTAACAAATCATTAAGCCAGAATAAAGTCAGTCTGGGAGTGATTTTTCTTCCGAATTAATTAATAAAAATCTATATTTAAGGTTTGCAGATGGGATGGGTTATATCACCTTTTCATCATCATCATCCTTCACCATGCGGGTGAAACCGCGGGGCGCAGCTAGTTATTAATATTAGTGTGATTATGAAATATTCTAGAATTTACAATATGTAATTTGAACTCCTTGTATAACAACGTTATCATTATTGTGAGCATTTATAACACGAGCTAGATAGAGTTCATGCGACAGTATGTTTTTTCTTATCTTGTAGTATTTGCGTTTTGTTGTACCTAAGTTATTTTTAGTAGTGCATATGTTTAATATCAGGCGAGTGGCATCGCTAACCGCTAACTTAGCTCGACAGTGGCTGTTTTGTCTCGGTCTAACTACAAAATTTAATTTAGGCAAATGATTACTATATAAACAAAAAAAACATGCATGACAAAAAGTTTGCATTTATTCACAATACGTCTGTTCCACAACATTATTTTCATGGAACGAAATAATCCTTTATGGAATAATTAATAACTCTGTATAAAACTGGAACATTTACGTTTTTATCTACATTAATACGGACGTTTTTACGTGCGCTTTTTCACAATGTTCTAAAAATACTAAAATTTAAGAAAGAACATGTCTTCTAGTCTTTGCCTCTTTATTGAACTGTTTCTCCATAAAATCAAATAGCTAGATTTTTTTTATTACATCGACTAATGCATACTTAGTGTCTTAATTTCAGAAAAGCATTTTTCTTGTAAATTTTTTCTGAATTTGATCTACAAACCATTGGATGCTAATATTTCAAGATTATTTTATTTTATACTCGATTATGATAATGAAAAGGTATCCTATATGTTATTCCAGCACCATGCTCTATCTACATACCAAATTTCTTTAAAATCCATTCAGTAGTTTTTGCGTGAAAGAGCAACATACATCCATATTTCCATACATACTAACTTCCATTATCTATGAACGTCGGCTGCACGCACGAAAAAGCATGACTGTCACGTTACGCCTAAGCGTTCGGCTTGTCTTATGACGTTATCACGTAAAATTATCGTCTGTAAACCGATTTTATAGGCAAACATTTTTCATATCTAATTTTACTTATTTCTTCTTTGCAGACAAACTCGAAGATCAAGCTAATAAGGCGAGTCGACAACGAGTGGCTATTTGGTAGCCTTAGGAGCGGGGCACAAGGTCTCTTTCCTTCCAACTACGTAGAAATCAAGGTGCCACTGCCCAACGAGAAAATACCCTCCACTCCTACGTTAGGCACTGCTGTGGCTATGTACGACTTCGAACCGGATCAACCTGGCGACCTCAGGTTCATCACTGGTGACACGATATCCGTCTTGTACATGTTGAATGATGAATGGTACTATGGTGTATGCAACGGGGTGAAAGGACAGTTTCCTATTAATTACGTTCAAATGAGTTAGTCATGTTTGTGTGGCTTGTGAGTGTGAGACGTCGAAAAATGCTGGTGCCTTTTCTATAAAGCGTATGTGTATTGTGTTTGAAGCGTCAATAGATGGACGAATCGGAGAAGAATAGTTCACCTCCTTAGTGTGCTTTTCAAATCGAATCAATGATATATTTATTTCAAGTTCACAAGTAGAAAAAGAGTGACAAAATAAAACTATGTGAAGGGCTGGTTGGTGCCTAAAGTAGGGTTTTTTTACTTCTATACCAATGAGCATAAGTCAAATTTTCTCACTGATGGAAAAAAAGAGTTGGACCCTTTGTTGCTTAAAAGCAGTGAGCAAAAGTAAATTTGCATATTCTTTTTTATTTTTATATATTTTATAATTTTTAATGATGTAGGTATCATTAAAGAAAACTAGTGTTTAATCAGTTACTTACAACACATAGCACGAAACATGGATGTATCGTGTTATGTGTTGTAATTAGTACTTTTCACCTCTACCAGCTAGAAAAGCTTTAAAGGTAAAATAAACAATAAAATTAAGGTTAAGGGTTACTCGGTTGTCTTGTTTTTGATAATTTCATAAGATATGACAATAAACACACAAACGCACAGTCTCAGTATAAGTTTTAGCACGTTTTCAAAATCGCATTCAGCAGTAGAAACTTGCTCTCTCAACTCTTTTGGATTTAGACGTTTATCTTCATTGCTGGACGCACACAGTTTTCGTAATATTCTAAATTGGTACTACAAATAATTTTACGAGCCAAAAATGCCCTTTTCGTCCTGGAGAGGTGAAAATTATTATAAACCTTTGTTGCTTTCAAGCAGTGAGCTAAAGTAAATTTGACGTACTCTCCGACTAAAGCAATATATTAAAATGTTATGTAATTGAAATACAAATTAGGTACCCCTTCTCTTATATCTAGTAATTTTATGCTAATGAGGTGAAATTTTCTATGTTTTACACGAGAACTGAGTATAATGTGCCTTTGTTGCCCTAACGTTAAATTGTACTGTTCTTCCTTTCTGTTCTTGAATAATTCTCATTCAATCATTCTTGAAGGATTCTTTATTTTTCCAGATTTAAATCCAGCACAGCGACAAAAACGAAGTATCCTTTGGTGTTCCGCAAATAATTCATGTCGCTCACTTGTTTTTACCTGTTTTGCTATATTGATGGCATTGTTTCCCAAATTTTAAGAAATGAAATAGTACCTCACATATTTACCTGAGTAGGTTCATAATTTTAAGCGATTGGGATAATAAAATATTGTATTATATAGATAAAACACAAAGAAAATGCTTCATGTAGTACGTGAATGTTGTGGTACATAAGTCTTCTCGCCACGTCCCGAGTGTTTTCTTTTTACCAAAATATCCAAACAAGGATTAAAGTTCACAATGAATCAGTGAAATAAATGACAATAGCGATGTCTTGTCTACAGTGTCACTGTATATTTCTCATACGGAAACGAATTGTTTGAATCGAAAAACTTTATCAGCTAAATTAATGTTCAGTAAGACAAAATATGCTCCAAATTTGAAAACTCGTCCTCATTTCTATCTTAAACTAGACCTTTGAAAATTGTTAATTGACATTTTATTTGTTTATGTATAATATAAATTCACAAAATACTTTATTCCGATATATTTTAACCGATACACGATTAAATAATTTTAATACAACCTTACAGCTTCCCTACCATTTCGCCTTAATACATTATCTATATTCATATTATATAGAGGATATATTTTTATTTTTGTATGTTTGTAATGAATTAACTCAAAAACGTACGCATCCCTGAGTAACATGGTATATTTTGCTCCTTCATCATTATCATCCATCACCACGCGGATGAAACCGCAGAGCGCAGCTAGTTATTTTATAATTTACTCTTGTAAATGTATTTCAATTTTAGTGTACAAGGAATATTGAATATTATATGAAATACATTTTAGTTATATATATATATATATGTTTCTTTTATTATTTGATTGGTTATTTCAAACGTATGAGATTGATTATGCAGTATGTTATCTACAAACGTCAAACAATTCTTTCCCAGTCGACTGCCCTATTAGGAAAAATGTTTATAATCTTCGCAATAAAAAGCAGACTAAGTTGATATAGTTGTGTACATACTCGACCTAACACCGTGCAATAACAATGTAATGAATATGTATAATATAGATTAAGTTTGATCATTAAATGATATTAAAACGATTTTTGTCTAGTAATATGTATAAAAATTAATTTATACAATTTGTGAACGAATAATACGCAAATCGCACTAGTGTTGCCATAATACAAAATAAGTGCCGACTTTTACCGCTGAAATTAATGAATGGCTTTTATAACAATGTATTGTCATGAAAATAAACGTGATTGAACGACTGAATGTAAATATAGGAGCTTGTATATAACGTCCCTGATATAGAATTAAGTATATAGTATTAATGTATTTTTTTATTTTTGTTTCTACGGTTGTGTAAGTTTCGATACGATCTGATGATTATTAGTATTTAGTTCGTTAAGTTTTGTATCCATATACTTTGTCATACAAAGTGTGGCTTACAGTCGGCCTACTTGTCAATGAGGACTCGGTTTTAGCAAAGGCTAAAACCGAGTCCTCAATCAAAAATTGCAATCAATTTCGAACCTTTGTTATTTCTTATTCTGGATTATGCCAATGTGTACACATTGGCATAATCCTTTCTATTAGGTCTATTATAAGAAATAACAAAGGTTCGAAATTGATTGCAATTTTGTGAACACATAAACATGATAACCATTTTAAATTAAGAAGAATATAACTGAATAACTTTTGTTTTATAATAAATCTTTTAATATTAAAACATTCATTTGGAGGGAAAAAAACAATAATGCGTTAAATAAAAAATTATCAATATTAGTGGTTGTCTATTTAGCAATGTAAAATGCAGTGTTAGGTTAAAGAAAAAAACACTTCATTAAGCCATAACCTTGTTGTGTAAAGTTGTAGGGACTTTACTTAAGTTATTATATATATTGGTCCGAATCGTATGTTAACAAGGTGTTGTTTGTGTCATTCATTTACCTATAATATATATAATGCAAATAAAATTATTTTTACATATAATTTTATGACAGGGTATCGTCGATTGTAAATTAAACGCAATATATTTTGTGTTAGCAAAAAGCAACACTATCTTCAGTAAACAAAGATTAAAAGTATGTCGTGACGTGATAATAAAAACAGCTGTAAGTAAGCTTTTACCTTATCTTTTCGACTTGATAGCCTTGAACTGTACCGATACTTCAATTTAGATCTAAAATAGATTTTTAAATAGGCGAAGTAAAGTCACAGCTGGGTTGCAACTTTTTGATGAAATACAAAGTAATTAGTTCATTCACCAGTACAGTTCAGTGAAATGAACGATTATATAATTGTTTACATTATTGGACTCTGTTAGGGTTTGAAAGAAAACAGAATTTGTTAAAGATTCCGTTCTTTGAACTGCAGAATTGAACTTTAAACATAGTTATGTCAGTGAGGGTGCTATCAGACAGAGAGTGGTCATGCGTTTACACGGTCGGTTTTGCGTTCCGCGTGAACGCGCTGACCGCTCGCTGTCTGATAGCACCCTGAAATGTTTATTCTTTGTAGCATTATTTTACAGTAACATTTGTACCTGTCAATTTGCTAATTCTAATTAAAAATTTGGATTTATACATCTCAATTTTAAGCACTTACTTCCTATAACCAGGTTTAAATTGTGGGTTACCTGTTTATCCTAATTTGAAGGATAACTCTAAAGGTCTCTTAAATCTGTCCTTGTTTTTTCGAATTCTGAAAGTTCTTGTTATTTTATGCCAGCTGTTTTATTTCCGTGAAAATTCAATTTCTCTATCAGAAATATCAGCTATACTTTCCTAAACCAAACTTGCTCTTAATAAAGGTAATTTATATATAGTGTGCTTTAGGTGAATTCCGGTTATTAATACGTGCTAAAAGATGCGACTTATCCGCGAATGAAATAACTAATTTAAAAAGGCCAATGTATACTAAACTTTCTTCTTAAAAACGTATTTGATGCTCAAAGTAACTACTTAACTTTTTATAATTTTTACATAATGACTTCCACTGCATTTTACAACTTTACCGAAATCCGAAAAAAAACATTGAAAATTAAATCAATTAAATGTTTTTACGACTGCATATATGGCTACAATCAAATATATTGATTTAATTTTAATCAAATGGTTTATATTTATATGATTTAGTTAGTTCTGTAATATTTATTTTGTGTCATATTGTATTATTTGTGAAGGGACCATAATGTTAAGTGCCTTGATTATTTAGTTAGTATTTGTATATTATGAGCTTATTTATAAATTGAAATAAAAATCTAATTCCATTTCAAATTATTTTTCATTATCCTAATACAAGTTGTACTTAATATAATTTCAAATCATATCATACCTCATTTAATAAAATCTTTCTTTGTATGTTATATTAAAAACTGTTTTACTGACCAATAATATGGAAAATTTCAACGTCAAGAATTTTTGTGATTTTAAGAGAGAGAGAGAACGGATTCCTAAAAAGAAAGTTAATTATTATTTTTAAGATTGGATCGATGCTATAAGGCCAATAATAATAAAACGCGTATCACTATGTGTCGTAAATTCCCATAGAAGAATGGATTTTGGAATGGGATAGGCTTTGCCATCGACCATGGAGCCATTGGGCTGGAGAAGGACTGGCTCGATGTCATAGGCCAATAATAATGAAGAGTTCGCCGTTATAAAAGGAGACTCCGTAAAGTGAAACTTCGTCAGGTCACGTTATCTATTTAGTATATTTATATTACTAATCTTACTTTTTATTTATTATTAGCTAGCTAGGTATTCTTCTCAATATAATTATCTATTACATTACAAAGTACAGTCGCATGCAATTAGATGTACCTATACATTTGACAATTTTACAAAAGTGTCTCGGCATTCAAATTCATAAAATTAACTTCGTTATTATTCTAACATAACTTCATATTATTTGACTACCTAAAATTATCCTTATCTAAATAATTACACAATTTAGTGCTGTATCTAGTATTGAAATTATAGAATATATACATATTATTGCAGGCGATTGTGTCTAATTGTCTACAAATATGAGCAACGCCACAATTAGATGCCAATTGTTTTGAGTATTTCATTCTTCTCTACTGCTGAAGTGATATAAAAAACCGATTTGAATAAACAATCGAACTTTTCCTTAGTGGGTATGATTGTAGACTATACCTACAATCACACGGATATTATCAATGTGTACCAAATACTCTGTTCAACCAGTTGGACTACAAGCCTTCGGCACTAGCGATTGTCCAATTATTAGTTCAACCAATTGGATCTAGTTGAACTTAGTGAAACAGAACACACTGTCCCCGTGACTAGACTCGTGACATGGATTTATGTAAAGCATCTTTTTTTCTTCAAGCCAACACTATGTAACTGATTTGGCTGAATTTTTTTTACCACAGAATACGTGGTTTTCTGGAAGTTTTAAAACGTGTTAGATGACATGTTTTGAAATTGCATAGTTTAGGAATAGGTAGGTCGGTGGCTTGGTTGTTTGGCACATATGTCACTTTGGCGGGCATATTTTGCGAACGGTAGGTAAGTATACTTCTTACATTTCTTGCTCACGAATTTAAAACTGTAGATTTGATTAACCTGCAAAGTATTAGAATAGACAGATCTATCCTATGCGTTCCTCGTAAATACTATACGGACATCGAAGTGACGGGTCCGAGCAGGAAAGTTTTCATTAATGAACACCTCAGCAAACCTAACCGGATCTTATTTCGAGACGCTAGGGCCCGCGCCAAAGATCACGGTTTCAAATTTTGCTGGGTCAACAACGGAAGGATACAAATCAGGAAAGCGGAGGGAAGGCCTGCATCGACAATTAGTGGACCGGTAGATCTGGACCGTATCTTCACTTCTGATAACTGATTTTACTATAGGCTGGATATGTTTTATACTAAGCTGTCGTATATATATAAATATGTCATGCGTAACTGTTGTAACAACTACGACGGATTTAACTTCAATACACTTTTATTTACAACTTTTTCAGATATCACAACACAGACCACACACTCACATTCATACACTAACACCCATCGAACTTAAAGCTTGGAAGAATAATTACAACTATCATAATACACACTTCTTACAATATCTTAGATCTAACCTCCCAAATGGACCGCTAAGCAAGGGAACACTCGTTTACTGGCCTGGACCAATAATAAAAATCGGTGCTACGGTGCGCCAGCTATCTTAAGACTAACTCGTTTTCACTTCTATATATTTATTGATAATGGGTAAGTCAGACGTGTATACAGATATAGTCGAAACTCTAAAAATTTATCGCACCGTACACATGCTTGAAAATTGTAAGGCTATAATTCAAACATATAATTTCAAAATCCTCACCTTAAACATTAGAAGCATACGAAATAAATTCCCTGATCTCCTAGTTGCTTTGAAGCGGCTAAATACCGAATTGGACGTACTGGTCCTTACTGAATGTTGGTTACATGAAAATACTATTATCCCACATATAGGCATATGTGGGATAAGTAATAGTATTTTATAGCTACACGATGTTTCATACAACGAAAATTATTAATAAGTGTGGGGGAGTCACAATATACATTAAAGATTGTTGCTCTACTACGACAGAAGAACCAATATTCAACGACGTTAACTGCTTAATGGTGCACGTCGGGAACGGCGCTACAATAGTCGGTGTCTATCGCTCTCCATCATTCGATAAAACCGAAAGATTTATAGACTCCCTTGACTCTGTATTCCAAACCACAGTTATTCAAGAGCACGTTATTTTCACTGGCGATATTAATATCTTACTGGATGATTCACTAGGCAGTTCCAGTTCAAATACCAGCTCCTTATGGCAGAATACAATTTTTACCCAGCAATTACACTTCCTACCAGACGGAATTCTTGCCTGGACCACATATGTGTCAGATCCTAAGGTAGCGCTATTGGATTGGTCGCTCAATGCACAGTAACAGACCATAGCATTATAATCATGGGTCTGGAGTCTACTAAGGCTAAGCCCGCTACCAACAAGAGAAACGTGCTGCGGAAAACCAACTTTCTTGCAGTAGCTGACGACCTGAAAAGTGCTAATTGGGGTCAGATAATGCAGAGTGATTGTGTTCAAAATGCGCTATACATACATTTAACAAAATAATAACGGATTGTACCTACTGCTCGACACACTCAAGTAAAAAAAATCAGCCGATCCACTATTTATATTAAGCCTTGGATTAATCCAGGATTGTTACGATGCTCTCGACATCGTGATAATCTGCACCCTAAAGTAAAACAAGATCCGAACAATTATTTTATGCTTATAAAAGATATAACAACTTCTACCTATAATAATCTCTTACGCAGAATCAAAAACAATTATAATATTACAAAAGTTACTACATCTCTAAATAACCCTAAAAAACTGTGGAAGACTATTAAAGATATCTGTGACATCCCCACTCTAATAATAATCCGAAGGAGCTCATAAAAACGTTACCATAAACAAATTAAATCGCCACTTTACATCAGTGGGTTTAAAACTAGCATCAGTAATACTTATTCAAAAAACTTGATACAACTCAAGACTCCTTAAGTAGCAATATGAAGCTAGAGAGTTACTGTTCAAACTCACTCTATTTCAATCCTACTGACACATACGAAGTAAGTAGTTTGATAACAAATCTTAAAACAGATAGTGCCCCGGGAGTTGACTCGTTTACGCCAACTCTACTCAAAAATATTAAAGACGTCATTTTAGAACCTCACACACATAGGTATATAACCTAAGCATGGCCTCAGGGACATTTCCAAGCTACTGGAAGACTGCCGTCATAACGCCTATCCACAAAAGTGGTCCCATAAACGATCCAGATAATTACCGTCCCATCTCGTTGCTCTGTATTCTGTCAAATTTTTAGAGAAAATAGTAAACAGACGCTTAACCTCTTTTCTTGACAAACACAACCTATTGTCTGACTGGCAGTTTGGTTTAGGCAGGGTAAATCCACGGAGGATGCCGTTCAGGTATTGACAGATTCACTTGCTTTGCATATAGACAAACTCACAAAAAAAAAACACGTAAAATCATAATATACCTGATGAAGATTCTTAGACCAGCAGCTACTCTCCACATCAGAAAGATGGTGTACACATCGTTATGCTAATCTCTGCTTCAGTACTGCATTGGAGTATGGGGCGGCTCTGCAAACTGTTACATGATCGAAGCAGAGCGTGCTCAACGAGCAGTATCAAAGGCTATGCTTGGGTAACCTCGACGATACTCGACTGAGCGTGTATACCAAGACTCAAAAGTCTTGTCAGTTCGGAAACTTTTGTGCTTCGTGCGGTGGAAAAAGTACACACAAATTTGCCAAAACAACTAAGGTATCCAACGCTAAGATAGCCCAGTGCTTAAGATAGCCCACTTTCTATAAAACGAACTTCCACTAACACAAAAATTATCAGATTCCATGGTAATCTCCGAACACACCCGTACACAAAATGGCAACTGAGAACAATAACGCGCGAGACGCCATTTAGAAATCGCGCGTCAGTTAGGCTTGAACGTCCAAAAAATCGTGCCCGTTTTAACAATACTACGACAAACTTTTTTCCATTTTGACTTTTAAAAGTGCAAATTCAGTTGTTTTTTTGAGTGGACTTTAAAGAACAATCTTTCTAGCATCGAGTTTCATGTAAATAAGTTTAATTTATCTTATCATTGTATATTTTTATTGTCTTTACCTACATCTGTGAAATATCTCTATGATAGCCCACTCCATAAGTAATGACTTATGATGGCCCGGGCCATCTCAGTCAGTAATTATTTTTGTTGTTGATTGAAGAGCCCACTGTTTTATTTTAATTCTTGTTGTTGTTTATAGATCTCATAGTAACATAGATGCTTGATAAAGACAGTTCAAAGTATTAAAAAAAACGCTGTTATACTTTTTATAGGTAGGTAAGTTCACAATAAAAAATATCATATTCCTATGAAGGCCCACCTAAAATTACGTTTCTCAAAATATATGATTCGAATTCAGCTTTGTTTTCGTTTATTTATAAAAAAAGCTACAAACTATACACCACGGAAAACTGTTTAGTTTTAATTAAACATGTTTTGTTTTTTAACCTTTTTTATTTTTGATAAATTTAAGATGGCCAAGCTCTTTATAAATTGTTAATAAAGAATACAAGGTCTTCTAACTTAAATTTGATTGGTTTAAATTATTATTATTTATTTATAAATATGAAAAAGTCGTAAATTTAACGTAAATATTGAGATTTTTATTGCGGGCCATGATGGGTCGCTATGTTTCCAAGATGGCCCAAAGTCCATGTTTAATAAAATGTTATTCGTAGCTCCGTATTTTACATATAACAAACAAAGGAATACACTATTGCTTTGTCATATATACCTACAAGCTACATCGTGGATGTTATTAAATTCATTAATAACTTATTTTCGACATTTTATACAATTATGTAAAAACACGGGCCATCTTAGCGCAGAAGACCTTAGAACAACCATTACGAGCACAAAGAAGTACACGCCCTATTAAAATACCCCTCCCAACTGTCAGAACAAAATACCTACTTCGCCCGTCGCTTACCGCGCTACCTGCATCCGTTCACGTACAATTCGGTGTGTAAAGCATGTGACCTAAAAGCATGCACACATAGGAAAGCGCGGGCAAAAGTAAAACATTGGCTTCAGTCCCTTACATATGCTGATGCAGAGACGTTGGTTAGAGTATACAACAACTAACTGTGAGCATCGCGGGATCAGAATCGCAAAATATTATAATTATAGGTATAGACACACGCAAAAAAAAACAATCTCTGAATCAGAAATTCTTCACACACACACGCGCACGCGCACATACGCACACACACATACACATATATATTTAATATAACAACATTGCCATGCTTAACCACGCATTTTCAGCTGCACTAGTGAAAGCTCACTTACGAGTACCTTACCTCCCTATAGTAAGTAAATAAATATTATTAGAAATACTAAACGCTAACCAACCGCGCGAAAAATCTATGCTTTTACAATCCCTTTGGGCCATCAAGATACAGGCTCAGCCTAGTTTGGGGCCCGCTGTTAATTCGAGTCAGCACATATAGACAAATATTTGTTATAATTATGTAGTTAGTACTTAAGTATATATTATTGCATAACTTAAATATGTGTATAACTTATATTTGTGTGGTAGTTGTGGAATATTTATTATTATTATAATTATATTTCTAATTAAATAATATAAATATAGAATTAAAAATGTATACCCTTGTATACCTATTAAGTAGTAATAGTATTTGTAGATCTAATGTAATAGCGGTGTTGCTCTTGTATTCATGTCTAAGAAAGCAGCTTATCAGACATAACACTGAGTGGTTACATATACAATAGCACACCTGACAGCTATACTTAACTGGTTAATTACCATAAAGAAATAAATTTGTCTATGTGATGATGAAATTTGTGTATGTATGATCTGAGTACATAAGGGGGCGTTCATAAAATACGTGAGATGTTTAAGGGGGGGAGGGGGTCGAGTAAAATCTTATCTAATCTTACGTTGGAGAGAGGGGGGATCTCGGCAAATATCACGCAATTTTTCTGATTTAAACAAAAAAATATACTATTTTACATGCTTAAGATTTAATCTTAAGCGTAATAGTAATACGATTAAGATCATTCACTAACTCGTTCGAAAGAAAATTATTTCATTCATACTTCGACGTATATTATTATTATTTCATATCCGCGTAATAGTAATACGATTAAGATCATTCACTAACTCGTTCGAAAGAAAATTATTTCATTCATACTTCGACGTATATTATTATTATTTCATATCCGCGTAATAGTAATACGATTAAGATCATTCACTAACTCGTTCGAAAGAAAATTATTTCATTCATACTTCGACGTATATTATTATTATTATTATTATTTCATATCCAACGCGTTTACGTAAGAAACCACCCACATTTTGAAAAATCTCACGTGAGATTGGGAGTTGGAGGAGGGGGTTGATAAAATCTCACGACATCTTACGTATTCGTCATTATTTAAAAAAAAACTAGATACAAACTCTTTATGCAACACTACCTTATAAAATACTACAAACAAATTAAAAACTTAAAATTATGTGTCACAGTGGGCGGTCTTATCGCTCAGAGCGATCTCTTCCAGACAACCATGAATGATGATGATACTACGGAACTAAAAACGTAAGGGTGTAAGAATAAAAGATTTATAACTTTAATCACATGTAGTGACTTTTTATTAGAACAAAAATAATCTATACTTTCTTATGATATTTACAATTCCTTAATTACAACTTACGTGTCAACATACCCTGTTCACTTTTCAACCGTTGCGTACTAAACAGTATGAAACTATACGTTTGGGTGGCAAGACAACACTCCGAAATACCTACATAATGATACAAATTTTAGATTAAATACTTGTACAATTTCTTATCAGCCGTGTGCGATTTGTCGGTTTACTACCTCGAGGAAAGTCCCATTCACAACATGTTGAAAAGAGAAAAGAGGGCGGGTATTTTAGACAATTTTAAACTTGTTGAAATGCATGAAACCGTTACAACAGTGACTGTTAATTAAGGCCTATATTGTTATAATAAAGGCCAAATTACAGTATCTGCAGTTCGTCAAATCTACCACAAATTTAAAATTGTCGTACTCTAGTAGTGCAGAGAGTAGGTACCGCTTATATAGGCTTAATATCTTTTATAGGAGTCTCATACATATCCCAAGCACAGCGTTTTAACTTCACATTATTTGTGGCTTATTTGCTTGATAGACAAAGAAACTAACCTACATAAATTCTGAATATCGCTATTCATAGCGTATGAGAAGTAGTGAACAAAGCGTTTACGATTTCGATAATTTGCACATTACTTTTGACTCAGGGATATTATTCAAGCGTATATTATTTCACAGCTACGTAAGTACATGACATATTGTGGAAAGACAGATAAAAATAGAAAGGGTCATGAGTTTATTAGTGTACAAGTATAAAAACCCATCATAATCTGATATGTACATATTTTAATATGTAGGTAAATGATTACATAGTTACGTTTCCTGTTAGAACTTATACATTAGGTATTTGCTTTTGGTAGAACATATCGGACTCATATGTAGGTAGGTATATTAAAATTTAATGGAGCTCTTGCTAGAAAAACATAAACCGGTAAAAAAACTATTGCGACGTACACTACAATCAATTGCAATGGTTTCAGAATTGCGGCAATTAATGCCGAAACAAATCCGCCTTAACAGTATTTTGACTATTTGTATGGCTATTATAGGCAAACTACTACTTCAGATAAAACATTTCTTATCTACGAGACTGGCGGTACAAAATACTTTAATGCGTCGTAGTTGTGGCTAATCAGTGGCACAAATAATGTGCGAAATAGTATTTGTATCGTCAACGCATCACGCTTCGGCGTACAAACTATGAGTTATCTGAGTTACAGTTTTTGTCTGTTTCACGTAAACGACACGAAACGTTGCGTTGCGTCGCCACGGCGTCAACGTTGCGACGTTTTACATATATATTTTGCGGCATGCCCCGTTTGTGCGTTGCGTCGTCGCACGCGACGTTTCGACGGACAAGAGACGAGGCGGGAGGGTGACGCGCTGCGCTGTCGGATCTCCGGTGCGACGATGGACGCGTTCCACCACTATAGGGGCAAACTATTACTTCTAAGTTTGTTTCGGTAGTGACGTAATAAAAGCAACAAAAGAACACGTTTGTATCCATCCATTGCGAAGACTGAACTGAGAAGCTTCGCGGCCACTGCAACGACGTGCGTACCCTTTTGCGTTGCGACGTCGTGCTTAGACGCAATGCATACTATACGTTGAACCGTTGCGACGACGCGACGCGACGCATCGCACTAATGGGGCATCACTCTTATGCAGTTATTCGAGCTGACTGTTCCAAAAGGTCTTGCGTAGATAATTGGTGCATAGTTTACGTACATACATAACAATAATATATACATAATGACACACTTCATATGAGACCCGTGACACCCCTGCACGGATAAACCACTTGTCAAAAGAAATCATACACTTTTACATCTCTGGAAGGAGCATTGCAACTGTTTTAAATGCAGGGCTGTGGTTAAATCCGCTGCATTAAGCTGAGCTGCTGATTAGACCCTTTCTGACAGCACTGTAGGTACATGGCAGCTATCCTAGAACATCTAGACTAAGTTATAATGTATCTAGTTTAATTATTATACTCATATATAACATTTATTTTCATTGTTTACTACTTGATGTTGTGTATAGTGCTTTTTATTTGTATAAATCTTTTCTACTTCTTCTATTAAATCAGAGTTTCTCCTGAATCCTGAAACATGTGTTGCGTTATCAATTATACCAGTGGGCCTAGCACGAGAATTTGCTTAAGCGTAACGTAATCGTATCGTTGACGTACAGAGTACAAACTATGAGTTATCTGTGCCAGTTGTACTAGACAAATGATACTTTGTACTGAATACGTTAATGATACGATGACGATATAGGTACTTACGCAAATTTTCGTGTTAGGGCCACTGAACACAATCACGTTTTTATTATAGTATAGAACGACAAGTATGAATATAAAACCGTTAATCAAAAGGATATTCCACCACCCACTCTGGCAGTACATGGCGGTTGTTGTCTTATTGGTCTGGTGATGTACAAAGAAACAATTAATACTTTTGGATAGTAACAACTCAACAACCGAAGCCTTACTAGCTTAAAATATCTTTATAGTCTAGCTATTTGAGTTTTACCAAAAAGGTTTACTAGATAGGTACTTGTATAATCTTTTTTTGTGCCGGAAGTTTTGGAAATCGAGACGTGCACCTTAGTGGTTTGTCGTCGGGCGCAATAGTAGATAGGTAGCTCATAGTTTGTACTGTATAACTACGTCAACGATACGATTGCGATACCCATGCCCAAATTTTCATGCTAGGCCCGTTGGTCCCGTCGGAATACTATTATTTATTCTGTGTTTTCCACGTATAAGCACAGAATCAAATAGTACAGCGTACCTCAAGAGTCTATGTTAGAGCCCAGTTTGATTTACATTGCTCTATCTCATCTTCTCATCTCATTGTCATGGATTGTAAATTATGATCGCGTCTCGTCACGATAGCAAAACGCGTTCATTTCATAACAATGTCCTGAGGCCGTAGCACATACAATTTGCGAAATGGTATTCGTATCGTAAGCGTCACCACGCTTCGGCGTACAAACTACGAGTTATATGTCACAGTTGTCTTAGATAAATAACAGTTTGTGCTGTTATTCACGTGAACGACACGTTACATTTACGCAGTTACTCGTGCTAAGCACACTGTGTGTGGTACTAGATGAAAAATCATCAACTCGAGGAACGAGACTCGTAGTAGGTAGGTACCTACTGTTATGTAGGAAACCAAAAGGGGGTTTTCTTGCAATGGGACTGATAAGATTCGTAAGCACTTAGTCATGCTTAGATTAAGAAGTGATAATACTGATAATGTGTAATGGAAGTCGGTACCTACGAGTACCTACACAGTTATTTCAAAAAAGTGTTTTTGGAACTATAAACAATACGAGAATGGGATGGTCGATTTGCTTTTCTGACACGTAGCGTCGAAACAACAATCTGATTGACGTGAAATTATCTTAATTGAAGGCTAGAGACATAGGATAAGTGCTTTTATTCTTGAAAATTATCCTTTGGGATAATATTTATTCGTACGTGTAGTGCCGTAGCTTTAAGCTGGTAAATTTCTACAAATCGCTTAACCCTTCATATACCGTGGTAACTAAAACAAAAGATTTATAAATAAAACTCACGTAAATTTACGTCAATGGTACTTCAAAGGGTTAATAGGCTGATCCTGGGGCCTTACTATGAGCTCTTAAAGCAAGACTTCTAGACAACTGCCCGGTTTATTCGTACCATGACAACTTTAAAGCAGGCCTGCACAGGCCTTACTATTCAAGAACCGCAGAAAAACCGTTAAGTACCTGTTTTTTGTATGGACTCTCGTTAACATGTCGCTCTAAATCCACTAAGTTTATTAGCTTACAAACGTCTAGGCGTCTGCAATGTACAACAATTTACCATATATAACCAGTAAATTGTTAGAATGCCAGAGACAATATTATCCGTTCACCTTAGAGAAAACAATATTTAAACAGTTCACCTAAATGAGCGTCATGGTATGATTTCATTCAAAACTGTTTATGTCAGGTTTAAAAACTGCACGGAACTTGCATGGTTTTAACGAAGCTGATAGTAAGGCTCCTGAACTAATAACACTATCGACTCCATACAACTAATGTTTTGTAAATATTTTGCAATATCTTTTTACTGCGATTTTAACGACAAGGACAGATTCCAGACCCGTATGGGGTTATGTCGAGAATACTTGTTAGAACTCGACTACAATCAGAACTAGCGACTTAATTTTAAAAACAATCGAGTGAGACGACAGAGGTATATAAAAGAGTCGACGGGGGATTTAGGGGCATGATAATCGAAAGAGAGAGAAGATAGCAAACTCAACTTACTAGGCGGGTGACCTTTTTTGCACAAGTTCGTTTTATTTAGTGCCACAAACGAAATATTGCTCTGAAGCGGTAAAGTACAAGCAAAACTACGGGTAGATAATGTAGGAAGTTAAACTAAAGGGCAAATGGAACTCAAACCACTTTGTCTCGGGGTAATGAGTAACACTTTGCAGTGTAACGCATGTGCTTAGATTAAATTACGGGCTGGCCACTGCAAATTTAAAATTGAAATTATATGAGAATAACAAAACCAACAGGCGCATGCACGCACTATTTCCCTTACTGCTACTAATAAGAAACATAATTTTAATTCACATACAGCTACTTAGTGCTTTGTCTGTAAAATCACTATGTACACTCAGTAGGACGAGCACGAAAATCTGATCAAGTGTAACGTTATCATATCGTTCATAAACTATGCGTTATCTGTGCCACTATTGTACTAGACAAATGACAGTTTGTACTGAATACTTTAACGATGCGATTACGTTACACTTAAACAGTTTTTCGTACTCCACAGGTCCTTGCCGCGAGACGAACCCCTGTTTCCTGAGATACAAGAGCCATACAGGGACTTGGGGCTTTTTATAGCGGTATGGCCTGGGACGCACATAAATACCTATATATTATATCGTATAGAAAATGTATTTAGTACCTACTATAACTCTTTCATCAGATTGCCATAGATCTACAATACATTTTCTGAAATTATAATAATACGAGTAATACATTTGCAAAGAAACCGACGAGTGATTTTCTTAAGCCCTGATTGATGAGTTAACCAACATAAACTAGGAATTTGACATTAAATAGTGTACAAATATGATACAAATAATAGTGTATTGGAATCTTTAGTGTAAGCCTTCCAAAGATATGAGTTTATACAAATCTAGGTGTAAATAATGTATAGGCTCTTAGCATTTAGGGCCTTACTTATAAACCCTGCTTAACTTTAAATGGCGTTATTTAGTACTGCGCAAAGGAAAAATGTTCTGCGCCGTACTAAGTGACGTTATATAAATTTAAGCAGCGTTTATAAGTAAGGCCTTTAATGTTCCTTTTTACGAGAAATCTATATTAGCAAATGGTAATGAATGAAGAAAAGTCCTTTATCTGCCAACAGTTACGAAATTCAGTTGCAGAATAATAAGACAATGCACCAGATACATAATTGCGTACGACATGATATCTCGAGACAATGTAGCGTTTATTGGAGCAATGACATGTAACCAGACACATTACGAAGTTAACGAGCGACGTAAGTACATATCGAGTCTCCCACTTGACTCACAAATCATATTTACACAATAATCTAACGACTAAAATAATCTAAACTATATAGAGAACGTACCTTAGGACAGCGTTACATAAACTTAAGATATACACATATCTGAAGTAATGTTTACGATACATATACATATTATTATTCATATATATAAGTCGATATATACACGCATTTATTATGTATATTTGAATCTTTATTATTATATCGCAACGTTTGTAAAGCTTAATATACATAATATTGAGTGCTACGCTTTACAGGATGCACTCACGCACATTATAACTTATTCCTATAGATAATGCTTTGGCTACACTATCGTGCTTCAGTGGACATTAGCTTTATATGCATTATACATATAGACATTTTTGACACAAAAATGTGTACAATGATTCAATTAACGCATGTACGTGATGTGATAACAACTAAGATGGCTATACGCAGACTTGCACAACGCTCACTATATTCAATAAATCCTATACATAGGAATATAAAATAACATTAACTACATTGAAATTAGAAAAAAAAAACGATTATTGAATTTTACTCATCTCTAGTGTCTTGTGAGAAGTTGTGCAAAATGGTCTCTAAAAACCTTATCTCCTTTTTTATGCGGTTTTATATAAAATATTATTCGAGTACTAATGTGTTCTGAAATACGACAGTGCAGTCAAAACTATAGCTATTTCGCTTTTATAAAGTTATATACCATTATACTCGTAGTAAGAAACGTTTGCATGGGGAGATGCATTTTTCGTTCATTTTCTTGTACAAACGCTGTATATGGTCACGTGGTAACAAATAAAATATACTTTAGCATTTTTTTAAATAAATTTTGTGCATTATAAACGCATATGACAGAAGTTATTATTATTTTCTATATTAATAACTAGCCGTTACCCTTGACTTGGTCAAAAAAATAACCAAAAAGGTAGTGTCCTACTAGCGCTAGTGTGGCACTACCTTTTTTTACTACTGAACTGATAACCTTCCAATTTAAAGTTTCTATGTAAAAAAGATTTCTAGATCCTTATCAGCATAAAAGTCACATCCAATAAACTAAAATCTATGCTAATATTATAAAGAGGAAAGATTTGTATGTATGTTTCAAATTTTACTTGGCTCAAAAATTACTGGACCGATTTCAAAAATGCTTTCACCATTGGAAAGCTACATTAATCCTGAGTAACATAGGCTATAAGATTCATCATCATCATCATCATCATCCATCACCGCGCAGAGCAGCTAGTATATTATATATTCGAAAAATTATCGTTAGATCGCAGACATAAAATATGTGGAGGATAGCCTGTCGTATGCGTTGGACGTAAGAGGAATATTAATTATAGAAAAGTGCGCGCCTTGAACGCGAGCTCAGTCCAAGAATTTCCAGATGTGCGGCTCTTAACGTTTATATACAAAAGACCTTACTCGGAATATACAATAAAAATATTTAAAATATTATAATAAGTCGATACAACGTTTTGTACAAGATGATGAACATGTATGTGCAGCTTTTAAATATCAACACCGCAAAGCAAGTACATAATTTTGATCCCCTTAATTATTTACATTAACAATTTTACAGCACATATAATAGAGGATCGAGGTCGTAACATTGGTTAAGTAAAGCGAAAATTCATAAACTTCTATACGTAATTGTATTTCGACAAAATCGTCTTATTACAGCTCGGAAAATTCGACATTAGGTACAGTAACATTAAGTTAGTGTGTCCATATGGATAAAGGAGCCGATCTAAATGTGAAAAAGATAATCATATACTTACTTGTAATACCAAATCAATTGATTTTGTAGGTATGCTTTAACCATAAAATACGTAATACAAAATAATAGTATCGGAACATCGAATCATAGAGTATAATCTGAAAATGGCGATAAAAGACCGAAATGAGGAGATCGTGAAGGCTATGTTAACAAGAACAGGGCAAAGGCGTGAACCTGAGGCCGGTACTTCTGGGCAATAGCGTACCTACACATAAGTATAAAATTAAGAAATATTATTCACTAGCATACAGATTTACACATTTTAAAAAAATTGACTAATTTTAGTTTTTAAGCAATTTCCACCATAGCTTACGAATATTCATTGTGATGTTTGGAGAACGAATATCCATTAAAATGTAATATCATTAAAAAAACCAAATCAAAAAAAAGTACGGACCAAAGAGTCTGTAGTGTGGAAGAATAAAAAAAATATCATCAATATATAGATTACTGCAACGTTTAGTGTAATATATGTAACTATACTCTTGCATTATTTTTGAGTACAAGTATCAAATACATTTGATGAAAATAAAACAAAAAGTAATTCCACTCTTTGTCGTTCAGTTTTGCGTATTATTTAGTACATTCTTATTACAGAATTGATATTGTAGTAATAGGTACATTTCTAATTCTATGGTGCTACGTAAAGAATGATCACTTTCCGGCCCGCACAATGATGGTTGCCTGATTACACTCTGCAGTTCATTTCGAGCAACTTTACTCGATCGCATACAACGCGATTATGTCGACTCAGAGTAACGGATTATACTACGAGTCATCTTACATGACGATTTTAGAGGACTTTTGATACACTTCAAATCAGTCAATATTAATTATAGAACCTAAAATAAGTGTACGAATTTCCGTTCACAACCTAGAATCACTCCTTCATCCATCTGGACACTTTTGCCTCGAGCCGGATTCACCTTCGCTTTCCTCCCTTAAATGGAGATTAGCGTTTTTATTCTTAACATAATATACTTATTAATAAATTCTTAATTAACACAGATTCATTGGCTTGGCCATGCAAATTAGGTGTTATTCTCAAGATGCAATGACGTTATATGTTTAGTATTTATATTAATATGTTAGGTATATTTACAGTTCGTAGCACTGGTTTGTTCTGGACGTTACGGAGTTCTAGTCTGGTCGGTATAGGGGTATTTTGGGTATGAATTCTATAAGGAGAACATACTCCATCATGGAAGACGAATCGCAGTGCTGCTTCGTGAGCCGCCAGCGGAGGCCTAGTTTGTTGTACAGACGACTGTTTTCCCACTCTAGAAGTTTGTTCAATGAATGTTGCGTCTGGAAAAGACATAAATAATATTATTAACATATTATATTTGCGAAAGTGTGTGTAACAAACATATAAACATGATAACGCAGTTTCATGGATTTGGAACGGAGATAGTGTATACCTGATTCAAGGGGGTAGTTTCTGGGGGATTTAAATAACCTTATTCTTACCGGATAGAAACTAGCTGTTAATATTTATATACATATACAGCGTGTAACAAAAAGGTGTAGACTGTAGTAATACTGAAAGGTGTGCATATATATCTATCTATAGTCACCGCGTTACCAACTGAGTCGAGCGGTCATAAATCATTTCATATGTCTATCTCGCTCGCACTTGTGGGTCTTATGGAGCCACATAGTGATGTGCGTAAGATGGTTGTTACAGGCGCATATCGATAAGAATAAAATCAGATAGAAACATAGTAGATAGTATTGTGGCCCTGAAAAGGGCCGTAATAAATAACGTTTATTCTTCCGCGTCGGAATCTTCGTCCTCTGTATCGTGCTGTAGATTGATTATGAATGGTGCTTGATCTCTTATAATTAACTTTCTGTAAGTCAGTGTTTTGAAGTTCCTCGGCATGCCTTCGTGCGTTTCAATACACTTTTATCAAAGTCGTCAATGTTAGTTACACTAACTGGTTTCTTATAATTTGTTCGTGGTTTGCAGGTTCTGCCTGATTGCACTACTACAATCTTTATTCGGTCTACTGTCGCCCTACTGACACCACAAATAAGCGCTGCCATTTCACGTGGCTTATTGAAATTCATTGAATCTAGTTTTTAGAGTCACTTTAAGTTCATTTAATAACAGAAATACGTTATGAATCACTGTCCGAGTTTGAGGGCTAACATCACCTTGTAACTTCTTGAGGTCTACGTTAGAAAATAAATTAAAGCTAGCGATAAGCGAACGCTAATGAGGGTCGAATGCAGGTACCGGGTTGTCGATAACATGTTAGGACGCGCTGCAGATTCCTATCCCTATTGCCGTTTATGGCCCTACGCTACGAATCAGTTGGTAACGCGGTCACTATAGTCAGGATTCACATGGTAACGTATCGAAATTTTAATCGATTTCATACAATGTTCAATCATAATTATTTTTTAGACAGGCCTATTAGACATGCCCATTCTTGGAGACCGTTGGGGTCATACAGATTCAGATTCAGAGATATTTATTGTTAGACTGTGTTACATATAGTTCTTAAATATTATAAATACTACCAACAGCTAGGTCCATTCGGACATCCAATAATAATATGCTTATATCTAATACATATTTATAGTCATTTAATTATTAGGGCATGAATAATGATATATAGTAGGCATGAATAAAAAAATATAAATCTAAATAAAATTACATATCATCAAATTTAGATCATACGCTCTACAATCCCCACGACACTTATTCATTCTCTTCAGTCCCAGGCCCCGCTTGGGCCCCTTGTACCTAGTCTACGTTCTAATCCGGAATGGTCTAAGATTCGACGAAAGTCACATCCATAGTAACGAACGCATTTGTATTACATGGGCTGTGTGTATAGATTTTCTCATTTTCTGGGATGGGATGGGACCAAAAATATGACTGGCGAAATGCAGGTGTTGTTCTTCAAACTGCCGATCCCTTTAGGGGTGTAAAGGTGTGATAGTATTTACCTATTGGAAACCTACCTGCGTGAAAAAAGGTCCAATGTAAAACAAACCGACAACCAGCAAATCGCACTTCATATATAATGTAATAAATAATTAAATAGGAATAGTTATTTGAGATCTATTTACTGAAAAATACAATTTTTTTTATACTATCATAGAATATAAGGTTTGGATAAAAATCTCCCAAATGTTTATCCATTATAACACGTTTACATAATAGGTCGTTACTCATACATAGACACAACATAATTAGCATATGCAATGTTTCTATTGCTGGGACACGGCACTACTCAGAGAAGTATAGTCCCATAATCCACCACGCAGGCCTAGTGTGGCTTGGTGTATAGGCTAGCAGTCAGCCTAGTAGCGCGTAAATCACGTAGTACGATTTGTGAGAAATTAATTGCAATAGTTTATATAGTATGGAATTAGTTATAAGAATCTGTAAAGAAAACACAGAACCTAAACCCCTGATCATGTTAGGGTTACTAGATCGAAATAAAAAAAAAATTGCATAACTGGCTAAATATGGCGATTGGCCAGTATCTACGGGTTAAAAACTGCAACTAATCCTAACAACTGATTTCTAAGACTAGGGGCCTCCAAACATCAGTCCGCGGGCCAAATCTTGCCCGCGAGCAGTACTAATCCAGCCAGCGAGTAACACCAATCCAGCCAGCAAGTAACACTAATCCAGCCAACGATAAACCCACTGATAATCGCTTGCAGTTGTGGATTAAATATACTTTATATGATCAAAAGATGTTCATCGGTGAACTATACATTCCTTCCTATACCTCACTTACTCGCTAATCCCGAAATAGATAGATATATAGATAGATATACATGTTATTGAACAGCTTAAAATTAAACAATAAATACTATATATAGCTTAGAAAAGTGTAATAACAGATACAAATGCGCGTAATTCAAGACTCCATATATTCACCTACTTACATTTTTCATAACTAATGCTAAGATGAGCTTGCTAAATCTTGCCCATTAGGGCTTTGATTTAAAAAGTTTGGAGAACCCTGACTAAGACAAACAATCGGGACCGACGGCGACGGATAACATGCCCTCCAACGAACTCAAACAAGAATAATTAAAATAACATTAGACTAGTACACGACTTTATCACATTTTTCAAGTAGTGCATAACAACCCACTTCTAAATAAATAACATAATAATTAATTGTAATCGTACAAATTGCGTACATACGAGTAATAATGAGTGCATGTAGTATGTTTTCCTGTTTCCGATATCAGCATCGATACTAATTGTACCTAGAAATAAATATTAAATGAATATTAAAAAAATAGTGAATAAAGGACGGATTTAAAACAAGAGCCATACATGAACCACGAGAAGTGAAGGATTCTAACGTCATGATAACAGTGTTAGTAGAATCCTGAGCGATTCGAGTGATTCATGGCCCTCGATATCCTTTAAAAGTTGCATACTATAATTTATACCTAGCAACTAAGAGAAAAACAGTTTTCATTCTAATGCTAAACTCCTTGTCGAAAATGTCGACCAATCAAATCTCGATTATTTGCACAAGGAGTTTGTATGTCGAGTATTCAGCAGTGCGCAAGGAGGTTGCAGATAGCATTGAGATCGAGGTCGAATAAATTGGTGTGTTCTAAATGCAAACACCGAAATAGTGAAAAAGGTGTTTTTTTTTTATTATTTTCACAATTTTCGATTAATCAATGGTATCAAAAAAATCCGCAAACAAATTTTGCTTTCGACAACCACGGTGCTAAGTCTAGACCTTGACCTAGCCTAGTAGACCTTGCTATCGGAGTGCAATGGGGTTTAAACATTTTAAACAAGTTTTTAACTTGTTTCCTGGGAATACATACAGAATCGTAATTTGAGTATAGAAACGTACTTAATTGTAGTATACACTAGCTGCGCGCCCCGCGGTTTCACCCGCGTGGTGATGGATGATGATGCTGATGAAAAGTATCCTATGTCCTTTCTCGAGATATGAAAAATCTAAAAACGCAAAAATCATAGAAATTGGTCTAGCCATTCGTTATAAATGGTGTAATTAACAAGACATTGAATTATCTTCTTATTTATATGGATTTTGAGTAAGTATACTATAATTTAAATAATATGATTTTTAAAGCACTAAAGCCTGTTTAGCGATACCAAACCTTCCTCATACGACGGTTAAAAACATATAGGGAGTGACAATTTGATGCTCGGACGGTAAGCCTCGGTGGCGTAGTGGTCGTGGCTTCTGACACGGATTGTCGAAAGACGGGGGGGAATTTTTCTCCCTAATATTGGAATGTTTTACTTCAATTTCGCAACACTGCACTACAGGAATAAATCTAAGAGGAAGCTGTAAGCTAGTTGAGTGATTACTGACCCTTTTACTTAGACATATGACAGGCCATAGAGAGCATCCTAAGGTACAACAGCAGCACACGCAGCCGCAGAACAGCCACTTGACGTTAACGGGCAAGGTCTTCTTCAAAACACTGTTGATCCGGCAGACCGTCGCCTGGTACTCCTCGGGCGCCACACGTGACTGAAGACCCGATGGGAACTCGCAGCTGAATTTGTTGCTTAGACCAAAACTGAAATGGAGAGGATACAATAGTTAAGAATGACCTAGTTAAAAAATCATCATCATCATCTCAGCCGTAGGACGTCCACTGCTGAACATAGGCCTCCCCCATGATTTTCCAAAAGGACCGGTTGGAAGCGGCCTGCATCCAACGTAGTCCTGCGACCTAGTTAAAAAAAAAAAGTTAAAAAATGGTTGTCTGTAAAGTCAGTTTACGCACGATAATTTTACGTGATAACGTCATAAGACAAGCCGAACGCTTAGGCCGATCGTGCCTTTCTATCGCTTTGTTCGCGCTCTCACTTGCACGCTCGGCTCAGGCGGAACGTGACAATGAGTCATCCATTTTCGTGCGTGCAGCCGGTGTTCATCGATTTATATGATGTTATCACGTCAAAAAAATACCTACTTATGGCAATTTTCTATACATTTTATGTTATTAGACGGTATAAGCACGAGGCCCACCTGGTATTAAGTGGGAATATATATCAGCTACTTATTTTACTTATGATATAAAACTGAAAGTTCCAAGCAAATAATCTCAAATTTGTATTTCTAATAGGGCAAAACATCCTTACGATGTGGAAAACAGCCATATGTTGGTTTTGGTTAGTGCTTCCGCAGTGCCAGTAATTTTGCATTCAAATAATAGTAAGACATCGCTACAATGATTAGCTTAGAGATGGTATTAAATGTAGCAAATGACATCAGCCATTACAAAGGCTACGTTCCAGAAAGCGCCGAAATCAGTCGCTGTGATCGATACGTCACCGAAAACGCTTACGCCGCGACCACAGGGCCTTCCTCAGAGCGCGGTTGTTTAGTTGTTTTCTAACTCGCTCTGAGGTACGGAACGGCACGGTTGTTTTATAACCTCAAACAGACTTTGACAAATCATTTGATCCTTACCTAATTTTCTTTGAGAAGAGAGAAGAAGAATTTTATTGTAGTCTGATTGGTCAGTTATGTCAGATGCGGGTTGCAACCGATTACCGATCGATTTTGATCAACCGATATGAACAACCGAGTGCTTTACCCTGAATTTCGGAACGGCGTTAGTGCGAAAAGTTGCACTCAGAGTGCGCTATCACCGAGGTTCTGCACGAACCCCAGCGCTCGCGATTCGAAGGTGATCATTGCGAGCTGTCACTGTTAACCAAAGGGAACGGCAAACGGGGGCGCGACAGTTGAGCAGTTGAGGGCGCTTGCCAGAACGTACCCCTATTGTAGAAAATACCCCCATATCCATAAATTCTAAAATTAAATGTTATACCCAACCCATCACAAATTTAACACTACCTAGACATAAATATTTAGTAAAATTGACTCACATTGTCGCAAAAGAAAAGGGAAAGGAAGCATTGCATTGCATTTTCATCATTATCTTTACTGTGTAACATACAAATAAGACGAGATCAGAGGCCGTGGCACAAACAATTTGCGAACATGTATACCTACGTATCGTAAGCGTCAACGCATCACGCTTCGGTGGACAAACTATGACTTATCTGTGTCACATTAGCCCTAGGTAAATGACAGTTTGTACAGTTTCACGTGAACGACACGTAACGTTACACTTAGGCAGATATTCGAGCTAGGCCTACTGTACAGGTGCGGCTTACTGCTTATGTTATTGGTTAGTGTACAAAATACAACACATTTTTTTTTCACTTCCTTATTCTTCTTTAGAGTGAGTTGAACATGAAACGTCAGGATAAACATAATATAAAATATACCTGCGCAATTTAATCCATTTAAAGTTGTTTGATTTGCATGCATAAGTCTGCTCTTTTCTACCGACTTCCAAAAAGGAGGATGTACTCAATTCAATTGTTTTTTTTTATATTTGTTACCCCATAACTTTCGATCCCGATTCTCAAAATTCTTTTTTTGTTTGAAATCTGGTAAAAGCTTCCCGTATGGTCTCATTTAAATTTCGTCAAATTCGGTCCAGTACTTTTTGAATTAACTCCAATAACTGAATAGAATGGAAGTCGGTATATAATTTTTAAAATTGTACTTGTTCATATTTAACAATGCTGGTTAATAAAATAAAATCCTTAAACATAACAATTCTAATCATATCTACTGAAGTTGTAAATGCATAAGTAGTAAGTATGTCTGTTTGGTTGAATGTATGAATATGTTTGTTTCACGCCAAAACTACTGAATCGATTTGGCTGAAACTTTTAACACAGTTAGATGATGACCTTGTATAGGCCACACCACAGGGGTATTGCGACTAATTGGCTATAAAATAGTGTACTACATACAGTCGTAACACTAACGAAGTAAGATAATATTTGGAGAACATTTAAATATTTGAAATACTTCACTTTTTGGGAAGGTTTGTTCATTTATTTTAAACAGGATTTAATTCTACAAGAATATGCCACCCTTAGGGCCTAGATTGTAGAGTGGAGACCACGGACCGGCAAGCGCAGCGTAGGTCGTGCTCGTACGGACACACGACCTAATAAAGGTCACAGGACGACGTTGGATGCGGGTTGCTTCTAACCAGTCCTTTTGAAAAAATATGGGGTAGGCGTACATTCAGCAGTGCACGTCCTACAGCTGAGGTTATGATGATCAGATGTTTTTTTTATTCAGAATTTATTTAGAGGACTTTTAGCTACATTGGTCGCAGCGATCCCAGCCCCATTGGATACTTGCTTACTTGGTACTTGGTGGGCTGGCTGTTTTCCGCAACCAGGCCGCTGTGGCGCGGCCATTTTGCGTGATAGCCGGGTGACGAGCCCCATTCGATAATTGTTTGATAAAAATAATTGGATGATGATGACAATGCATGTCTGTCAGTCACAAACTTTTGAAATGTTACTTTAGTCACTTTTGTAATTACCTATTTATAATGTTAATTTAACTAGGTATTTTTAAGATTGGCTCATATTGTTTGTAATGCATACCACTTAACTCCTAATAGCTAGCAATTTATTATTGAAGATGTCATTGCCATTGGCCTACATTTAAACCCACATCTGTGCTAAATATTTCTATCTAATTATGTATTCAATTAAGCAAATTGTCTTATAATTGTATAGGACAATTTGATTGTATGCTGGTTTAATATCGTATACTTAAAATAAGATATTGAGTTTCACAAAAGAATAATAAGACTTGGTGCTATACATTTTGGATAGGGTTAATTTTAAAATTTGGAATAGTAAAATGAAGTTACATACAGGCATTGGTCTTATTATAAAGCTGAGCCAAAATAGAAATGGTGATGTTGTTGTTTTGAAAACTGATGATGATCAAGAATTATAGCGACCCTCAAGGAGTCCTGACGTATTTTGTACATTTTCTATAGGCATGCTCAAGTCTCACAGTCTCATTCTCCAGTTAGCATTTGATGCACAGTGCATGTAGTTGCACTAGTTTTGTGCTCAGTAGTTAATGCAGTGACCTTTAATAAGGTCTACATGATGGGCCTAAGGTGTCAGACCTTTTGTTGAAGTTGTAAAAAAACATTTGGAGTGTTTCTGTTCAAGATTGGCAAAATTTTGCTTCTTTGCTGTCCTTTTAATTACTACACATTTGTTGTTATTTTACAGTGAGCAACAACAAAGTAGATGCTGTACAATCCGTCACAGCTCCCATAGTTTTTTTTGTCTCCACTTACCTCTTTCTTTGTTGCATTTTTGGCTACCAAAAATATTCCTATTTATCCCTTGTATTTCCTGGGCATGAGGCATGTCCTATAAAAAGTCATCTTACAAGTATGGGAGTAGGTCTCCATCCAACCATGCAGGTATTGAGTTTTTTATTGCATAGCTTGTAATACTTAGGCATTCTTCCAAGGGTAAATACTGAGAATTTTAGTATGCATTCAATAAAATCTGATTCCAAAAATAACTACTGATAAGTTATATAGCATCATGGAGTCAAATATTTTGTAAAATATTTTAGCCCTCTAAAGCGTAAAATATATATCTATATTTTTTTTATTAAATTATTCTTTCACACTACAGACTCTTTGGTCTGTACCCTTTTTAGATTTGTTTTTTTTTCTTTTGTAAATACATAAATCTATTGCGAGTGAACAATATTTCCTAATTTTATACTTATGTGTACGCTATTGGCCAGAAGTACTAGCCTCAGGTTCACGCCTTTGCCATATCCTTTTTAACATAGCCTTCACGATTTCTTCATTTTGGTCTTTTATCGACATTTTGAGATTGTTGAAAAATCTCAAAATACCTATATCTATATTTAAACATTGCATGGTATGTAAGAAACTAGAAAGGGTACTGAGTATGGCAACATCTATTTTCCAATGCAAACCTAGTCGAAAGTTTCACTGCAAGGCTTTCCATTGTTTTTATCTTAAACAATACTTACATGCTGTTATACACAAATTGTGGAAAAAAAACATGATTTACATGTGTGAATCTGAAACAGACATAAAACATACAACATACTAATATTTCCTGTAATAGTAGGTAGAGCATATTGCTGAATTATCCTTTAGTTGGCTTTTACAGCATATATATATATATATATATATATGTGTTTTTTTTGCACATATATATATATGTGCAAAAAAAACCGGCCACTTTTTTAGGTTTATTAAGATCGAGTAAAAATTTATTAAAATTAAGTTTGTTAAATTAATAAAAAATATTTATTTATTTTAAAAATTAATATACAACTACATATTCTGTGAAAATTTAAGGCTTCTACCTGTTACCATTATTAATATTGAGCATAAAATAGGAAAAAGACACATTTGTTGTATGGCTACCCAATTAATATTTATTTATTTGGCATTTTTTGACAGGAATGTATGGATTAGTTGATTAACTTTTACGGCCGGTCCCAATAATCTATCTATCGCCGGTTTACCTTACTAGAGATAGATATTTGACACTATTTGTATGGACCTAATGTCAAATTGCTATCGGTAGTAGGGTAAACCGTGGATAGATAGATTATTGGGACGTGCCTTTAGTCATCATCGCTATAAACAATGGATTCAAAGTTAAAACTGACTTTGCCTTCACTCTCGCTATCACCTTCACTGCTGCTATCTGATGTCTCCTCTCCTCCTAAATTGATGACCAGTTCTATTTTTATATAACATTTATTTTTTTCTCATTCTCGAAGAACTGTAGCACTTTTAACACGAAATTTCTCCCTTCACTGTGTATAACTTTCTCTATGTTATTCTGGTTTGAACACAGTTCAACAGTTAATATTCAACAATCAACAGTAACAAAAAACTTAACAAAACAATAATCAAAACAAAAACTATATAACAAAAACAGAAAACAAGCCAAATTCAGCAAGAAAATTAGCCAAATTATCGACGTGTGTATCGGTAACACAGATGCTGACCGTACTGACACTCACCGGGCGAAAAAAGGAAATGTGGGGGGAAGCGGGCGGGGACCCGCATTCCAGCGATGCACTGAGTTCATGTGACCGCGTTGTATATATGTGTGTGTGTGTGGAGGATATGGTTCAGAATTAATGTTTCACTAATCTATTATATAAAAATGAACCAATATTTCTCCTGGTCATGCTTTAACTTGAGAATGGATGGAACACTCTTGCTAACTCTTTTTTTGTTGTGTTAATTACCGCAATAGTTAAAAAAGCTAACTCACTTGTATATGTCATACGGAAAGCTTTTCAAACAATGACTGTGGAGGTATTTCGCAAGATCTACAAAACCTACATAAGACCACTGCTTGACTATGGGTATCAGATATGGAGTCCCTACTTCCATAAGGACTTACTTAAATTTGCTAGAAAGTGTGCAAAGAAAAGCCACAAAGATACTTCTAGCATTAAAAAGAAAATCTTACTCGGACAGACTGCACACATTGCACCTCACTACACTGGAAGAAAGACGTCTTCATGGTGACCTCATTGAAACACAAGATAATCACGCACAAATACAACCTGCCATGTATTCATGAAATATATGTGGTCAAGGAAACAATAAGGTCAACCAGAGGAAACCACACTGGAATAGCTTGAACACTTTCAAGTACAAAGATTGGGCACAACTTCCTTAGCAACAGTGGTACTCAATTGGAACAGATTAACAAATGAAATTATGACTGCCAACACTGTTAGCTGTTTTAAGAACCGGCTCGATAACTGGCTACAAACTAATACACTAACTTTAATAAGTGAACACCCAAAGTTAAATTAATAACTCTCGATGCTGTGTGATATAGACACATCAACAAATAAATAATTATTGTCAGGAGAAGTTTTGTTATGAAAGAAAAGATGGGAGTTTATAGAGAGGTTGAAGGCCAAACCTACTACATGAACAAAGTTGAACAGCTTATGACTTTAGATTTTCTTATCCCTGCATCTGTCGACATTAGTTTAATTTACAAACTTTTTATACTATGTGTAAACATGATGCGGAGTAGTTAGGGTATCTTAGGAATGAGACTTTTTTGTATAGATGACATAAAAGAGAAGCGAAAGCCAATCAAGGAATATTATAGGTAGGTAAGGGGATTGCTTTTCCTTAAATGTTCATTAACTGGAAAGATGTGGGCGAAAGATGTGACTATGTATTTTGACTACTCCTTAGGTATGTAAAGGCACACTGGTGTTTTAGTATAGTTAATATAAACACAACATTTGACCTCAATCTTAATTTTTTTAATCTATATTTAATTTAGGGACTTTATCTTTTGACATGCCACTCACATCATAACCTTATTCTTAAGTATCTAGCACATATTTAATTATATTATATTGCATCCTCTGATGCAGGTTCTGCTAGTATATGAGTAACTACTCCAACATCTATAACTTTTAATTTAGCAATGCTATCAATTGTTGCATTTGACTTGCGTTTTGGACACATTCCATAAGCACATGGTATATATATCATCTACTACTCCACATGAGTCACAATTAGATGATGTTTCCTTTCTCATCATGTAACCGAATTTCTTCGTTGGAATGTGTCCGGAACATATTTTTCATTTAAGTATATTTACAATAGTTGAACCCTGCAGCACTAAAAGAACTATCTCGCCAGGACATTTTTCCAGAACAACCTTACCTACTTACTACATAAATATGTTTACGTATTTGCTCCCAACACAATGTGAGTTTTCTCATTAGAAGTACAATTTATTCATACTTGTGCAACCAACAATGCAAAGTAAATATGTTAAATTAGGTATAAAGTTCCAGGTGAAGATAGCATATTTATTGTAAAAACATACTACCTACATACCTACCTAACCATTAAAATCAAATAAAAAAAAACATATTATTATACCCGCATGCCAAGTTTATGAAGTAAACTGATTCAAAGAACAGGAGTAAACCTAACAGTTATTTTGAAATTTAATCCTAAAAGTACCTGAAGATCACTGACATAGCAAACACCCTCAAGATTATAAGCAAGGCAATAAAACATACAAACAATAGCGAAATTAGTCAATAGACATTGCTCCATTTAACTTATCTGAAGTCTCACTGTACCTACTAGTATAATTATGTTAGTAGGTACAGTAAGTTTATCTACTTTAACAATGTACAATATTTCGTAATCGTTTTGAGAAAACTGGAGTAAAAGTGAAAATTTGGCGTCAGATCAAAATCCTCAATGACAATAGTCCTTGAATGTTATTGAGAAAAGTGTCTATGAAACTCGTAGATATCTTGACGGTGCAAATATTGTAGATATCAACGAAAGCGTCCAGTGTAAATGGCAAGAAAATAACAGCTGATGCTAATTATGAGTAGAGAACGTAAATGGAACCTTACACTGTCATATTACCAGCTCCGCGAATCACAATCGGATCTGGCACTAAAGTCACATGAGTCTCCTCTATATGCTCCTCCAGATCTTCTGTGTCAGGGTATATAGCATCAAAATCTGCCATTTTCACCAAATCACTAACTAAAAACACTACTCTTTGAAATAGAAACACATCACAAAGCACTGTATTTGTCGGATTACCTTCAACACATAAACCACATCGAATCGAAAACGAAACGAAAATCAACATCAGAAAATGACAGTCTTACTTGTCTGTCATGTCAACAAAGTAAAAGTATAAATCAAAAGTGACGTCTGCTGACATTTCAAGTTTTTTTACTTTACGCCTCGCACTTCTGTAGATTTGCTATTCCTGAAGTTATATTTATGAAAATGTATAGTTGCATCAAGTTAGATTCATTCTTGCAGTCAGAGTCAAGTCATAGTCACACAAACAAGCCGGAAATTAAGTCACTGTCCTGTCTAAGTCCGTTCTAGTTTTTTATGCTTTCTAGTGAAAAAAGTTATGGCATATAAATGACTTTAAAACTTAGCGATAGAGGTAATTTTTGAATACTGTGGTCACAGAATTCGCGCTATTTACGTAGGTCTTACATCTATGGCTGTGGTATTGAACTCTCAAGCTGTAAGGTAAAAATCGTCAGTATTTCTAGAATTTCACATTCAAATTCCAAATATAGGGATATTTTCTATCAAAAACTAGATCTGTTGTTGTGTCGTGTATTCAAAAATATTAAAAATAGATTAATTTTGACTGGAAAATTTAAATCATAGAGAAAATTGTAAATACGGAAAATTTACAACATACTACAATTAAATAAATTTACACAGAATGTACAAAATATATTAACTACATCATGAAAATCAAAAAATATACATATAACGGAACCTACCAGACGAAAGGGATGCTTAAATCTTATAATTGGTAATATAGATGATGCAATTTGAACTACCCATGCATACCACATCGAAAATGCGCCGCAATTTAAAAAAAAATGGCGGGGGGTCGGTATGTCTGATAGGTTGAAAGTCCTTTGCACAGATGATGTATTTCTGTTGCCGCTATAACAACAAATACTAAACACCTGCCAAATGCGAGTCAGACTCGGGCACGAAAGGTTCCGCACCATTATTAAAAAGAATGGCAAAAATATCATGTCTGTTGTATGGGAGATTTATAGGTTATGGAACCCTTCGTGCGCGAGTCTGACTTGTACTTGGCCGGTTTTAATAAGGTTTTATAAATACCTACAGTTAGTAAGTACGTACATACATAGATGTTGATACATTTGTAAGTAGGTACATACATCGATATATTAAGATATGCGCTTTAGGCATAAAGTATGTGCATATCTTAACTTTTAAACTATATTTATCATAAAAAATATAGTTTAAACATATTTTACACAAATATTTTCCCATCAGCCAATTACCCCAGTTTTAGGGACAAACAGTTTTACATTGTTGGGCATACTATGTTTGTACCTGTGTGCGTGACGAGGCATGTAAATACAGCACACAACCGCCATGAAGTCTAAGCAGCACACATAGCGAATTTGTAGCGTGCGTTTAGAGAAGAGACCTTTCTACTCACGAAATTTCAAAATCCATTCACTTGCAGATTCAAAATTCAAAATGGTGGATGTAGGTTTTTTTTGCAACCACTTCAAAAAAATGCCGATTACCTATTTCATTATGGTTCAAAACTTATACATGAAATAAACAGAATAAACTATGTTTTACATTATTATCCTGCACTATTTGTATGTTTTGGAAGATAAAATATTGAATTTCTTGCAATATGTTATGTTTACGAAAAAACCGTTACATTTCATATTTGAATATCATGTCCAAGAATAAACGAAATCCTTTATAATAGATATTGAAATTGCGAAAGTATGGTCATGTGTTGAACAGTGGCTATACCAGATACAGTGGCTCATTAACCGTTAGGGATGAACGAACAAAGATATCAGTCTGTCCTTTTCGCTCAATGGTAGCTCCTAAGATGCAAACATGTTACATCTAGTCGGGCGGCGCACGCGGCACGCGTTGTTTGTGTGAGGAGAGTTTTTCCATTTTCGGTACAAAAAAAAACATTTTTAAGGTAAGTAATCTCTCGTCCTAATTCTGAAACTGTTGTGTTTTCACTGTGGGTTTATTTTAATTGGATTACGTTCACATTTAAGATTGTAGAGACGCGTAATGCAACCACAGACAATGAAAACCTTTTTTGTGTATCATTTATAATAAAAAATGGCGGCGAAGTCCACAATGGCTCAGTTCCTGATAGTACACAGTGAATCATGATCCATTGTGTACCTTATACCTTTAGTTCATAAAACCTTTGCAATTACTTATGGGTAATGACGTTTGTGTGTTTCTTTTAGAATGCCCCGTCCTGCTAAACCGCGGTCTATCGGGTGCCACACAGAAGAAACAATGCGACGAGCATTGTCAAAAATACAAAATGGCATGAGTATCAGAACCGTTGCCAAGACATGTAATATTCCATTCACCACTCTGAGGCGATATTATTTAAAGACAAAGGCTGGTGAAACTATTGATTCAATGCGCGTAGTCCCCAATTACGAAGTAAATAAGGTGTTTACCAAGGAACAGGAGGTAGAATTAAAAAAATATTACAAACACTGTTCTTTATTATTTTATGGGTTGACCGAGAAAGAAAGTAGAAGAGTCGCTTACCAAATGGCTCATTTAAACAAATTGAAAATGCCAGAGAGCTGGATAAAAAACCAAATGGCTGGAAAGGAATGGCTCAGAAGTTTCAGACGTAGGCACCAAGATCTCAGCCTGCAAAAACCAGAGCCGTGCAGCCTTGCCCGAGCCACTGCATTCAACAGGACCAATGTTGAAAGTTTTTATAAAAACTTGGAGAAGTTATTTTTAAGGAACCCTTTATTTAAAGATGGCAACTCGATGGATAACCTCGACGAAACATCAACCACAACTGTTCAAAAACCTCAGCGTGTCATTGCTGAGAAGGGCCGCCGAAATGTAGGTAAGGTAACTAGTGGGGAGCGAGGAACACTAGTAACTACATGCTGCATTATAAGTGCAAGCGGGATAGCATTGCCGCCAGTAATGGTGTTTCCGCGCAAGAACTTCAAAAATTTCATGGTGAGAAATACACCGCCAGGAACATTAGGGCTTGCCGCACCTAGTGGCTGGATGAATACAGATATTTTTCCGAAAGTCATGAAACACTTCATAAAGCATACAAATTCATCACCTGAGAATCAAAGTGTGTTGATAATGGACAATCATGAATCGCATTTGTCACTTGAGGCTCTGAATTTAGCAAAAGCTTCGGGTGTCCATGTGCTGACTTTGCACCCTCATACATCAGCAAAAATGCAACCTCTCGATGTCGGAATATACGGACCTTTTAAAACATATTACAATGCTGCGATTGACTCGTGGTTAATGCGAAATCCCGGGAAACCTATAAGTGTTTATGAAATTGGTGAGATCGTTGGCATTGCATTCTTGAAAGTAATGACACCTGTCAATATTATTAATGCTTTTAAAAAATGTGGCATTTTCCCATTTGATCGCAACTTATTTGATGACGACGACTTCATGCCAAGTTCGGTAACAGATCGTCCGTGCCCAGATCAACAACCAGAGTCAAGTCTACCGACGATGCTTGGTCCATCCACATCAACAAGAGAAAATCGCCCACATGAAGAAGTTCAACCAGCAGGCCGGACAACTCGTATTGGTTCTGATGAAACAGTATGCTCATCTGAGGATGAACTAAATGCTGGTTTTCTACAAGTAGATTCACAAATCCATGCATCTACTCCTTTGCAGGAAAACATGAACCCTTGCGATTCACCGTCAACTCTACCAAACACTCTTGATCAACAATCAGTGCCAGTGTTGGAAGAACAACCAGAATCTATAGCCGTAAACCCAAAAATAACAGCAGACGTTTTACAATCTCTTGTCATACGCCAACATGAAATCAATGTCAGTCCACTCAGCTTAAACAATATACCAAATGTGAAATTTGTATCTCCATTTGAATTTAGGGATGAAATAAAAGCTGGGCCAAGAAAAAATAATCGAAAACCCAGAAAGTTAGGTCGAAGTATGATTGCTACCGATACTCCAGAGAAAAATGAAATTGAATTGCTAAAGACTATTAAGAAAAGGAATTCCAAAGCTAAGAAAGTTGTAAAAAAGGTAATGCAAAGTGACTCGGATGAAGAAAACTGCATTGAAGTTGAATATCTAGAATCAGATGATGATAAAGACTGGCCAGTAGAAGGTATGGAAATAGAAACAGGTTATATAACCGAAATTGATCTTAGCGCGTCGCTTCCTCGACCTCCCTTGGAAGGGGAATTTGTTCTAGTCGAATTTGCGACCAAGAAACAAATAATATATTATATTGGCAAAGTCTTAGAAGGAAGAAATGATAACCTAGAATATTTCATCACATTCCTTAGAAAAAAATCTTCCAATAAATTCAACATGCCTGCAGTTCCCGATTTATCTAGTGTTAAGGAACACGATATTAAATTTATACTGCCAAAACCAACTGTTGGTGGTAGCACCATCCGCCTGTGTGACTTTAAAAAAAAATACTTTTTATCCATTTAGTTTTTATTTATCGAGAAAGTAATGATGCACAATCAAACTAGTTGAACAACACTATGCTCAACCAAAATTCCAATGTTCTTACACTATCTGTGGCTGTATCACAACCCTGGGAAAAAAAATGATCCACTGTAGACCACCTGACCTACATATTTTATTATGATAAAAAATAAACTTACTTAGGTAACCTTCTTATAATTTTTCCACTTCCATTAGCTTTTGTTCAATGTATGTCAAACAATTGTTTTGGCACAATAACAGCTGCACACATACACTAATTCTAGAGACCGACTTTGAACTGAAATTAATTTTTTTTTTCATGTTCCAGTTTGTGATTTTGAGTTTTAGAACAAGAACATATAGGTATATAAACATATAGATTTCTTTCTCTTCTAAAATTTAATTAATTATATAAAAAGCGAGACAACTACAATATAATGCAAAAAAGAACCACAAGATTTTGGGAATAGATCTATTCCATTGATGAGTTTACTACTACTTTTACATTTTGGTTGATACTATTCATGAATTTTATTAGACGGTGGAAACCTTACTTCTATAGGTAATTAAAATTCTAGTTTTTTTATTTTCCGGCAGTACATCTAAGGAATTCAGAATAAACCCTAAAAACTGGCATTTCTGAGCAGATACATGTGAACTTTTTTCGTAGTTTAAAACAAAATAAAGTTTTGTTAGGATTAGTGACACACTGATCATAACTGTCACCAAAATTACAGCTGTCATCGCTATGACCATTCAATCACGTAACGCGGTACGCTACGATTTCCTCGGGGAATGATCCTGAACTCCATACAATTTTACCCATCATTCCATGGAAATATCATAACGAGCCGCGTTACTTGATTGATGGTCATAGCAAATAAGGCTCCAGTGGTGTCAACCTCGTACGAGTATAGTACGACACTATGGTACGACATAATATAACATTAGTTTCGTGAATGAGGCGCTGACGCAAGTCCTAACGGTAGTAGGACTATAAATTCGTACAATATTGAGCCAGGGAGAAACGTAGGTAACTTTGTGTGTTCTGGATGTATAGACACTGAAAAGTATGCTTCCTTGAGGCCTAGATTTATCATATAAGCCTCAATGGGGAAAGAAATTAAATTAGCTTTTTAATGTCCTCCATATTTAAACGATTTACTGTAACAAATTTATTTCGTTTTTAAGATTTAAGATCAACCTCTTTCAATCGTTGCTTTTCGTAACCAGAAAAATGCTAGAAACAAATTGATTTTTACGTGGTTTACATTTTCTTATAGCTCGCGCCTGGAGTACCTAATCTAAATAATTCTTGTTATAAAATTATTATTACATTTTGGTAGGAATTAAGCTATACTGTTGTGTGTTAGGGGCTTGAAAAGGAATGTCAAAAAAGGAATCTTATAGCCTGACACAATATCCAATACTGTCCCATCACTAGTAATATTTCTCCCACTCACCAATAAAGTATTTAAGGCGGCCAACATGTACCTGCGGTTCTACAGCAGGGCTAGCACGGGCAGTGGACTGTTATTATCCCGTGGAGAGGAAAGAAATTATTCCACCATGTAATTTTTATCTCCCTTGCGAGCACGGTAACGCCAGAGGATAGTTTATCCACGTGAATAGACGGCGGGAGGAGCGTTTCCTATGGTATGTACTTCGTAGGTACCATTTAAAGCAAATGTAATAAAAGTCTCTGAGTAGCGTGTGCTATCCATACGTAGTATCCTATTTCATTTACCTATTGTAGATTAAAAACAAATAAGAATTATTTAACTTAGGTATTTCACAGAATGTAGATAGGAAAATAATACAATAATAATCTTGCTATGCACCGGCAAACCATTACCAAGACCAAGAATAAATGGTATGGGTTTGAGGCTGCAATGTATTACAACGCCATTTCTTTATTGACCCGAAATATGTGCCTGAATTAATTATCTGGGTAATCGAAGGGGTTGTGACGTTTCGGACATAGGTACCATCGGTGTAATTTTCTTTCCATTGTTTCCATTTCCCGCTACAAAATGTTATTATAATACGCGCGAGACATTTTTGGATTAAAATAAACTTTTATCCACCACCTTCAAAGAAGGGTATAACCTTTCTCCGTGTTATGTCAATCGGAGAGAATTATATTCACGTTTCGACGAGTCCGTGCTCTATACCTAGCGGGAGTAGAGGGACATTCTGTCTACGAGAAACGTCAAAAGGAAACATTTTATATCTTTCCCCGGTTGCAGTGCTCTGTAAGGTGGACAATTTCCTAGTATATATTTTGGTCTATGGTGCAGAAGACAATTATATCCACTGACAGGTGGAGAAAAACGGTGGAAAGACTATTACTCTCCGCCGCGTGCTAGGGGTGCAGCTTGTGTTTGTTGAATGCCACTGCAACTGGCTTGCGGTACGGCGCCGGTGCCGCTGGAGGGCCCGCGTCTCACCGGTCCGGTTGCCTGGCCGCGACGAGCGCTGTTGCTGATAACGTGACGCTGGGTCCTTCAAGGTCGCAAGGTCATCTAATATATTATCATGTCCCCACTCAGCCGTCTAAGCCAATTGGAGCAATTCCGGAGAAGTACGTGAATCGACTTCAAGGGGTTCATCTACTTAAGGAACTCTACTTAATTAATAAAATAAAATAATATTCATTTACCTATTTCGGAAAACTAGACCCATTTCATTACATTTTAAATTTTTAAGTTACATTGGTTACATTTTTAAGGCAAACATTTTACATTACATAAAAATAATAAATCAATTCATTAGGTACCTACTAAAAGTCAAAATTCATAATTAATATAACATTAAATGCAAAATTCTAAAAATACAATTACAAATTAAGTTTTTTTTATTTAAGAAACATATACATACATTAATAGCGCCTGACAAACGGTACTACTACTACCGGTAATCAAAATTAAAGCTCGAAAGTCGAAGACAGAACAATTAATACAAAAAATGAATAACGCAACTTGTTATTTGCGGTTGCGGCAATTACCGTGTTTATGGATCGACAGTTTGTCCTTTGACCTAGTTTGTATTTATTTGGTTTTAAAGCAATAATGTTAGATGCTTTCTTCACTTGCTTGATTCTCAATCTGTTGATAAGGCACGACACTATCATACCACACGTTTATTTTTGCTCTTATGACATCATTTCCGCCTCTACTTCCGTTTAAAGTCACGTTTTTGCTCTCTTTGAGTTATTTGCTCCAACCACTATTATGTTATCATTACATTGTAATTGATTTTTGACTGTGTCAACTACCCTACTGCTAGCACGTTTTCTTACGTAACAGCGGCGAACATTTCTTTTTTCATTCTCCAAACTTGACGACTTGTCGACAGTGCTTGATTTCGTTTTATCAACGATACACGGTCGCCTTCATCCATGAATGCCAATTGAAGTCTATCGTACGATTCGTCCGGCTTTAGGAAACACTTGAAATTAAAAAAAAAAATATAGTGCGAAAATATTCCCGGTGCAGATCCTTTGAAACCAGACACGAAAAATTAAATTAGCTCGCTCTACGAAGAAATATTATTTCTTCGTAGAGCTCGCTAACAAAGTAAAGGTAAATTTTAAAATTAGAATTTTTACTTATAACTGTATTATTTTCTATTATATATATTATACATGAAACCCTTTTTTATTGCAATACTTTATGAGGTTTATTTATGATACTGCGTCCGCGGTTACACCCGCGTGGTGAAATACAAACTTTCGTGTTTAGTTGTGTTATCAAAATGTCGGTCTTCTGGACAGGTACAGTTATGGACAAATGTGATAGATGAATACTTACTCTACGGTGGTTAAAAATGAAACGCAAGTTATACCAAATTCTTAAAAGTAAATTCGGATTTCCTTTCAAATCATTGTTTTTCTCAAACAAGGAATTCTATGTGTAATCCAGCGCCTCATCTACCTCCATACCACTTTCATCAACATTGGCCCAGCCGTTTGAGCGTGAAAGAGCAACAAACAGCCATCCATCATCTACACTTTCACATTTATAATATTAGTGGGATATACATATATTTATATACAACAAGGACACAGGTCAAAGGCGTCCACTACGCGCTCATGCAAGTGGTATTCAATGCCATCAGTCATGAATTTAATTTGAATGGTGGTTATACTGTCGACATTACACGCTCATTCTGACTGATCGTCAGTCAGATATACGCAAAATTTCACAGGGAACACACGTGTTCACAGAAGATAATATTATTTTATATTCATAAAGGATATTCATAAAAGAAAAGCCTTATTGGATGTTGGTTGCCATTTTAAAGTATGAACGTAAGAACGTGTAAACAGAAACCCTTTTAGATAGCCAATATAAGATTGGCTATTAAAAGGGATTACTTTACCCATATAAACTTGTAGGCTGATAAACGGTAGATCCTAGTAAATAAAAAACCGGCCAAGTGCCAGTCGGACTCGCGCACGAAGGGTTTCGTACATTATCTATAAATCTCCCATACAGTGATTTTTTTGCCGTTTTTACGGAAACCTTCGTGCACGAGTTGTTATTGTTGTTATAGCGGCAACAGAAATTAATCATCTGTGAAAATTTCAACTGTCTAACGATCACGTTGAATGGCATAGATACAGCCTAGTGACAGATGGACAGACGGACAGCGGAGTCTTAGTAATAGGGTCCCGTTATTACCCTTTGGTAATGGAACCCTAAAAATAAGACCAGAAAAATAAAATGTGAAAGCTATAACTCCTGAAGAAAAATTTGGAGCAACTTCGACATCTCTCTACTGCTAGAAATATTGAACACATGAAGTACACAATAAGATGGGCCTTGGTAATCGGAGAAATGGTAAAGTGAAAAGTTTTTTTTTTCGTGGAACCTTTATCTTTGTAATAATTGCTAGTTTATGTGATTAAGGTATCAGATAGGTACTTTGAAATTTTCATTAAATTGATATTAACTCCTAGAAATAATGTAGAATATGAGATGATGCTGCTGCAACTCAACATGACTGTTACGACTGGCGTTTCGTTCGGTAATAACATGGGATTAATAGATTAAGAAAACATTGATTTCAAAATAATAATAATAATAATATATAGAAATATTGTAAAAAATTTAATTTTAAGAAAAGGAAATAAATAATGTGAATAATAATAATAAAATAAATAATAATAAAACCGCAGGGGCGGCTTTGTGGCGAGCCGTCGGTGAGTGGCGACACCGTGGACTCTGATTCTCCCTGGGGCTAATGATGAACTGAGTGGATTTCGAGCGACATGTTAACGAGAGTCCATACAAAAATAAACAGGTGAACGGTTTTATGCGGTTCTTGAATAGTGGGTCCTGGGCAGGCCTGCTTTAACCTTGTCATGGTACGAATAAGCCGGGCAGTTTTCTAGAAGTCCTGCTTTAAGGGCTAATAGTAAGACCCCTGTTGTCAAATGTATCATATATTATGCCTGTTTAAGTTTGTTACAAATAGCTTAGGAAAAATCTAGATTATGTTGTCTGAATCTTTGTGTCATTACTTTTCTAGTTCATAATTATTTATCTAAGCCATACAAAAAAGAAGTCAAGTCAAGATGTCATACATTATACATTTATTATCAAAGAGAATATAACGCTACGCTAGAAGAGGCGGAACTTAGGAATGTCGACTTGAATGCTAACTTTGGGCAACCAACAAACCGGATGTGTCAAAATGGTACATAACCATAGTGACGTGAAGTATTAATAGAAAAATTATCGATATCGATTGTCGATATTAGTGTTGTACCTAACCGTTCGTCGATATCGATAAACGTATTTGAAATTGTAATATTAAATGTAAATGGATTTGGAAATAATAATTCAAAGTTCAATACACTTTTTATTTTAGACAGTAATTCGAACTTAGGAACTAACATATAAATAGTAAATAACGGCAGTTTTACAAAAATTCTAACCATATTCCATTATTAGTTCAAACAATTTTGTGTGTATATAGATATAATAAGTTTATAGCTATAATATGCCCCGGCCATAAGTGGTTTCTGGGCTATCGGAATTCGCTGAAGATTATAGCCATAATCAATGTGGCTACAGCATGTAAACTGATATTTGAGTAGAGAATGCACAGACGGTGAGAAAACCTTGTATTTACTGAGTAGAGTAAATGCAGAGCAATCAATATACCACGCGGGCGAAGTCAGGTCACATTCATATTGATAACATCAAATATTACGCAACTGCGGGCAGAAGCTGACAAATCTATACATATAATAAAACTGTAGCCAAGGTGAAATCTGTACAAGAAAAATAACTTAGAAAAAAAAATTTTTTTTGAATAAGCCGATTTTGACGAAACAAAGATAAAAACCTGCTCAGGACTTCAAAAAATATACTGCAGCAAACGGGATCAAAATCCATACAGTAGTTTCAGACTAGCTTTTGCCCGCGACTTCGTCCGCGTAGTGTAGTTTTTTAGGATATGAGTTATTGTACCAATATAGAGCTATATTCATGGCTATTGGCCGCCACTACGCGTGATGTTCGACAAAAGTTTATAGATAGCGTATTTTACAGTATTTCTTTATACAATTTATTTAAAATTCACTAATTTGGAGGCATTCACTTAAGTAGTCAGGCTAGTTGGAGAGCGCATATGAGACGTGAGCATGCCACATACAACTGGCCGTGGGAGAAACAGTCCTGCAATACAGAAATAATAATGTTATTAGGAATAGTTTTGCTAAGTGGGATTCTTTTTCGGAGCAGTAGTATGAAAACACTTCTGTTATAAACTAAAGGGCACTGTAGCAAATTATAATTTTGGGTGAATGAGACTGAACATCTATTTCTCAAGTTAAATTTTTTTTATTCTGTAATAATTAAAGGAGCTTTTAGCCGCATTGGTCACAGTCATGCCAGCTCCATCGGTACATTCATTGCTTATTTAGTACAACTGAAAATCTTCCTCCTGATGTTGTTGAATCTCTGGCCAATTGATCAGCCTCCTTGTTGCCATGGATGCCCACATGAGATCGAATTCATTGGAATCTCAGAGACAGCTCATGAAAATTTAATTTTAAATTTTCTTTATTATGGTATATGCTATCGATGCACCTCTTATTCCAGAGACGCATTATTTCTCAAGTTGATGAGCATAGTACAGTGTTGCGCATAACTTTGAAGCTTAAATTTCTGATTTACATTGCTGTGACGCTTACCATTAAGTCAAAGATTGGCTCATTTGTAACATACTTGCATAAAAAAAATTTACTACAGATTATTTTGCAAACTTGTGATATTATATCTTGATTCTTCCACAAATGAAATGGGAATCCTGACATTTGATCATCAGTGAGTGGAGTGACTTTTAAATTTAAGCAAGGTATGGTTTTTGAGTTTATCTTGCTTTTTGTTCATGTGAGTCTTTTTGAAATGTTCACCACATACATTTTTGAATTGGCAAATGCACTAGATGTTCATTTTCTGTAAAAAAAAATTCAAGTTTTAAACAATGCCAAATAAATGTAGTTGGATGCAGGCGGCTTCCAACTGGTCCTTTTGGAAATTTGTGGAGGAGGCTTATGTTTAGCAGTGGACGTCCTACGGGTGAGATGATGATGATAATGAAACAAAAATGTAGCTAGATATTATGTTTTCTAAAGTATATGTAGCTAGAAATATAACCTAACTAGGATTAACGAGGTGCATAACTTTAATAATAGTGATATTAAAGTTATGCACCTCGTTAATCCTAGTTAATTTTCAGGTATACAAAAATACAAATTATGCTTATGTGACAACTGTTGTTGGCCAAATTTGGCAACAGCGATTCTGGGCATCAGGTATTATTTCTATGTAGGTACTGTAATATAAAAAATTACCTAGTAAGTAAGTGGTAAGTACATGTGAATATATCATAGAAAAATATGATTTTAAGTTTCATGTACTAGTACGCTAAAGCCAATTATAATAATATAAAGTTTGTTAAGGTAAGGTTTATGTAAGCCAACCGAAATAAAGTAAAATAAAACAAGGTAAAATAATAAAGTTTTGAATAGTACCTTGTAGTAAAAAAAATAAACAATTACAAGTTATATTAAGTAAGTATATGTAATGTCTAAAAAATATGCATGTGAGCGCTCCTGTAAAGTGATAATCTCACTAAGTTATCTAGAAAATTAATAAGAAAATAAGTTCGGGCGCCTGGAGCTACTTCTCACACAAAGTTTATATATATATATATATATATATATATATATATATATATATATATTAAAATAAACAAAAATTACCTGGAATAGCAGCTGTAGAGGTTCGGTACTTTTAATCTTCAAGCGGGGGAGAAGTTGAAATAAGCGACAAAGCATCTAGTTTAGTTCAACTTTTATTTCCGGGAAGGAACACAGTGTTACAATTAATTTAGAAAAAATTTATACTAGTTTGATAATGTCTTAGCAATTATGCAAGGTCTGAAGGACTTTTGCGGCTATACTGATGTAGGAAGACAGCCTGAGGGGCTTTATAAGTTTTCCCATAGTAAGCTAAAGTGACTTATCTTATTTTTATCGCACGCTATCGTTATTGCACCCTTATTTAAAGGAAATTAATTATTTTAAATTTTTATAATTACACGTGCCGAGAGTTGACCCGTACAAGGAAAATAATAGACGATACCTGTCTCAAAGACGTCCTGTGGTAAAAGTATTTACGTGAGCATGATTCCTTCCTTCGGGTACACATGCGGCACCCAGCGAGGGCCGAGGAAATGCCGAGGTGGTCGGTCTTCACCTTCCCACGGTGGACTCCTTTCGACACGTATGTTAAGTGACTAATGGAAGATTTTAAAGGAAAAAATCTCCATCAAAAAAAAACTAAGAAGCAAAATCATGGTTTCAAACTATTCAGGAAAAATCCTGAAGAAAAAACGTGTAAAAAAAACGTGTATGAAAAAAAAACGCCAGTGGCTGAAACAATACAGAGCCAGTGTTAAAATTATGTCCGTAGCTTCGAGAATCACGTCATTTTGACTAAACAGAAAACGTGCTTACCGTTTTTCTTTTAGGTTATGGCAGACACTCCAAAAAAAGTCCAGGCAATCAAGTCCAGGGCGCTAAGTGCTTTTTTATTACATGGTTCATACAGGAATGACGCATAGTCGATAACACTACGGACAATAGCGTTATATAAGAGTTTTAAATAGAATGGGTGAGCACCCCACCAAACTCCAGCTAGACATCTTAATATATTAAGTCTTTTCTCACTTTTTTCTGATATATATTTTAAATGAGATGAGAAATTTAGTTTACTATCTAGAATAAGGCCCAAAAATGTTTTCTCATTTTCAACAGGTATCCTTATCTTGTCAAAAAATATGTCAAGTCTTGGTTTCAAACGTTTCCTAGTAAAGATTACAACTGAACTTTTTAAAGGAGCTACATCAAGGCCATTATTAAATAACCACATACTCAATGAAACCAGAGCTTGAGATATTTTTTCAGCAGAATTTACAATATTACGATCTGCTACATATAAAACTAAATCGTCGGCATATTGCAATATACGACAGTAAGAAGAAACAAAATTATTTAAATCAAACGTGTTTATATTAAAAAGTAGAGGGCTTAAAACAGAGCCTTGAGGCAAACCCTTATTCAAAGTTCTTATGGCCTTTATTTCACCATCAACTCTTATTTGAGCTGAACGATCTACAAACAAATTAATAATAACATTAATAATCTTTGTAGGAATGGACAGACTAACCATCTTATTTTTAAGAATAGAGAGGTTAACATTATCATAGGCTGAGCATATATCCAGAAAAGTAGCAACAATTGACTCATTTCTGGAAAAAGATAGCCTTACATCAGTAACAAAAATAGATAAGCTATCTAAAGTACCTCTACCTTTTCGAAAACCGTACTGACAGTTAGGCAGAAGATTTCTATTTTCTATGAACCATTCAAGGCGATTTTTTATTAGATGTTCCACAATCTTAGTAATGCAAGAAGACATGGCTTTTGGACGGTAACTAGCAGAATCTTCTGGATCTTTGCCTGGTTTTAGGACTGGAATAATAATTTGCGCTTTCATTTGTGGTGGGACAGAACCTAAATCTATCATCAAATTCACCATTTTGAGATAATACAGTAAAATACTGTCACCAGCATTAACTAAAAATGAATATGGGATCCCATCTGGACCAGGGGAAGAGTCTTTAAGTGAGGATAGTACAATACGTAATTCCTGCATAGAAAATGGTGCAAAATCTTCAATAACATGACTAGTAGATAAAGTATCAATATAATTAGGGACAAATGGAGGAGCCAATTTATCCATAAACTGATCGACCCAACTTACACTACTTGGATAAGGTGGAGAAGGATCCCTGTATGAACCACGGAATAAACGAATGAATTTCCATACATATGAAGAATGGATATTAGGAGAAATGGAAGAGCAGAAATTTTTCCAACCTGCTGACTTTTTAGAGTGAAGTATATATTTAGTTTCAGACATAACCTTAATTAAATTATCATAATTGTCATTTGTCATGCTCATGCAATACAACTGTTCAGCATTCTTTCTATCCTCAACAGCAGAGATACACTCTTGATCCCACCATGGAGGAGACCTATGTTTCATGTTTTGTTGCTTGAGAGGAAATGAATGTTTTGCTGCAGTGTGAATACACTTTATTAATGACATCAGACATTCATTTAAAAAATGTGGGAGAATGGGTGGAAGTTCAGATGCTACTCCTTCTAAAAAAGATGAAAACTTAGACCATTGATCAGACAGAGGGTCATTGCTTACTGCATTAAAGGCTTATATAGTATTGGCTCTATCTTAGAGAATGGTAGATCAAATACAATAGGGAAATGATCACTACCAAAGCAAGAGGACAGAGTTTTCCATGACATAGAAGGGGCTAGGCTAGCCGACACCAAAGTCAAGTCCACAGCACTAATACGTTCAGTTGGTTTTGTACGACGTGTCGGAGAACCACTATTTAACAAACACAGACCTTTATTGTCCAATATATTAAATATCCAACTAGCCAGACCATCCACAGCCTGGTAACCCCAGACTGGATGATGTATATTGAAATCACCCATTATAATTATGGGACCAGTGATTCCAGACAAGCCATTATAAATTTTGTTTAAAATATAGTGTGATGGTCTAGGTATATATAATTAGATGAATGTAATGTTTTTAAAACTGACAGCAACTATTGAAAAGTTGTCAGATTCAGTAGAAAATGGTAAATGTACAAGATGAGTATTTACAGAATTTCTGACAAGTATGGCAGTACCACCATACCCATCAGCTTTGTCATCTCTGAAACATAGATAGCGTGGAACCTTAAAAAAGGAACCAGGCTTAAGCCATGTTTCAGAGATGGCAATTATAATTGGGTCAAATTTATTAATGATGTACATCAGATCAGTCTTTTTGCTTAATATGCTTTGACAGTTCCATTGCAGCCCTAGAGAAGGAGCCATCATGGAATGATTGTAATAGAGGAGTAGGAGAAACTTGGGCAGCGTTGGACGGTACAGATGTGTTAAGGAGCCCGGTGATAGCCTGTATGAGCTCTAAAATACTATTCGTGGGTGTTCACGCCAAAGCGTGACGTCACCTCAAGGCGCGCACTCGCCCCCGCGCGCCCCACCGCCGCTGTCCTCAGCTGTCATAACTAGAAGCAAGCGGCTGAAGGGAAGCGGAAATAGTCACCCTTTTATAGTCGTAACTGGCGGACGTGTACCGCTGCACTCCGCGTAGCGACCGCGTGGCAACCACCATTATCAGCACGAGTCACCGCGATTGACTTCGCCGCGAGTGACCTACAGGGTGTGTTCGGCACGGCCACACACCACCTCCTAAATCAGCCCGTGTTTACACGTAAATCACTGATCGAGACGCATTCAGCCCGCCGCGTAAACCAGTGCACAAACCAAAAGGACAATACAAACATTATAACCAAGTGAACAACAGTTCTTCAGCACGACGTCGACAGCAAGACGCCTCCACCTAGGACTCACGGTCACCAGCCCTCATCAGACCCAGAGCCTCTCGACACCCCCCCACGGAAACCAGGTATTTACCAACAACTCTTCCCTACCTATTGTCTGGTTGCAGGAAACTGCTCAACCATATTTCACACCCCCTTTCACCGAGCGTATGGTGGCAGATTGCCGCATCATATTTCCTTCGAGCCGGATATCCGGATCTCCGGATAACCGGATACCCGGATTAACCACATTTCCCACGAGCGCGGATATCCGGCAACATAATTTCTTTCGCTGCCGGATAAACCAGTGCTATCACCCCCTACTCCTTTAATACAGTCCATTGCCCAATATAAATCCACTATCAGCCCTATTTAATTTCCAAACTACTTCTTATAGATTTAATTTAATTTAAATCCTTTCCGTCATACAAATCAATTAGAAGCTTCTAGCAAAAAATTCCACTCGGCAGGAACAAACATATTGCCAAGCGAAATCGACCCGTCTAATTAGGACAACATCGTATGACATTAGCGCCACAGAATACATCAGAGTTGTTTGTCTCACATTCCTGACGGATTAACCTAGCGCTACGATACGATTGTTATTGATGTTGCTTGCAAGAAAGATTTGTAATTAAGGAGATTCTTAGGCTAGGTACTAATAACTACCTACGCCAGGTACTTTATTGATTTTAATTATAAAATTATACTAAGTACTGTTAAACGGGTTTGCTTATGTTCTTGAGATTAAATAATTATAATTCGTCCATAGTCGCACGTTTGGAATTCAGCCCAATTTATTTTTATTCCAAGAACTATATTCTTACCTAATAGAGATCCGCACACCATTTTAGAGTTCCGTGAAAATTATTACGTGATTAACATAAAGTAACATCTGTTAGCTGTTGTGATTCAACACTCATAAATCATTTAGACATGCTACTTAATTAGGTTACATATGTTATTTATAATTGGATTAACTACTTATATGTAAATTAGGGTTCCGCGCAGTTATTAAATATTTAGTACCGAACGAATTTACAGATTTCAATTAATAAAGTAATTAAACCCTCAGCTCACATAAGGTTTGGTACACACGTTATTAATTTAGGCGTTATTTTAACCGACTTCCGAAAAAGGAGGTGCGGAATTTCACCTACGATTAAATACTTTAATATTTTTATTTCCCTTTAATTTTGCTTGCGTCCTTGTGCCTGACTTCGCCTTCGACGTTAACGATGCCTTCTAAATCACAGGTAGCCAGATTTAGGGAGGAACAGATCGCTATTGTTAAGCTTAATTTGGAAGCGTTATCATTGAAGTCTAGCAAACCAAGGCGCTATAGCCCAGAATTCGCTGCCAGAGCAGCCGGCGTAAGATTGACCCGCGATAAATTCGACGCGGCGTATTACATAATATTAGACACCGTAGGTTTATCAGATTCCGAGGAGGAATTCTACAACGAGCAGTATGAAAGGACAATAGACGCCTACTACGAGATTCTCGTTGTAGAATTGGAACAAAAAACATGGTCATCAACTACCAATGACGATGTAAAAACTGCGCCACATAGGGTAAACTCGGTCATCCCCCAACTGAGTTACCAAGGTTTACCTCACAACCCGCCCCCCCCCCCCCCCCCCCGTCATCAGCTCAGCAGGTATCGAACCCGCAGCCGCAGTGCTATGCGCAGGTTTCGAACCTGCACCCTCTCAGCTCCGCGCCTATACCCGCGCGCTTTTCGCCATCAACTCAGCAGGTATCGAACCTGCAGCCTCCCTGCTATGCGCAGGATTCGAACCTGCACCCTCTCAGCTCCGCGCCTATACCCGCGCGTTTCTCACCATCAGCTCAGCAGGTATCGAACCTGCAGCCTCAGTGCTATGCGCAGGATTCGAACCTGCACCCTCTCAGCTCCGCGCCTATGCCAGCGCGCTTTTCGCCATCAGCTCAGCAGGTATCGAACGTGCAGCCTCAGCGCTATACGCAGGTTTCGAACCTGCACCCTCTCAGCTCCGCGCCTATACCCGCGCGCCCCTCGCAGTCAACCCAGCAGGTATCGAACCTGCACCCTCTCAGCTCCGCGCCTATACCCGCGCGCTTCTCGTCATCTGCTCAGCAGGTATCGAACCTGCAGCCTCAGTGCTATGCGCAGGATTCGCACCTGCAACCTCTCAGCTCCGCGCCTATACCCGCGCGCTTCTCAACATCAGCTCAGCAGCTATCGAACCTGCAGCCTCCGTGCTATGCGCAGGTTTCGAACCTGCAACCTATCAGCTCCGCGCCTATACCCACGCGCTTCTCACCATCGGCTCAGCAGGTATCGAACCTGCAGCCACCGCACTATGCGCAGGTTTCGAACCTGCAACCTCTCAGCTCAGCGACTATACCCGCGCGCTTCTCGCCCCCACCTGCGAAGGTATCGAACCTGCAGCCACCGCATTATGCGCAGGTTTCGAACCTACAACCTCTCAGCTCCGCGCCTATACCCGTGCGCTTCTCGCCCCCACTTCGGCAGGTTTCGAACCCGCAACCTCCGCGCTATGCGCAGGGTTCGAACCCAAGACCTTTCAGCTCCGCGCCAAGACCCAAACAGGGATCGAACGCGCAACCTCACTATGGTGACAACCATTGCTACCCATGGTGTAATGTAAAGGGTCACAAGCCTCGGGTATGTACCCGATACTACGCATTACCAGTACGCTTATTGCCGGTACAACAGCGCGAGGTACCACGGCGCCGTCCCTCACCTGATACGGGCCAGATGGTGTACTCCAGTCGTACTCCACCGCGCACTACCTCGCGTCCTTCACCGCTGCCTAGGCAATGACTAGGACGGCACATTCAGCACATTCCGACTCAGCCCACAAAGATTTTTTTTTTATTTATTTTTTTATTTGGTTCACCAACAGACTGATACATTTTATAGTAAGTATAAATAACGTGGTGTTAATATTAATGTCTTATGTAACAATCCAATAATAGGCAAACACAGCATGCATTATTACAACATTAATAACAAATTAATGGCTGGTCTACAACCAACTCCGACGAATTCAGTAACATTTTGTAAAAAAACAAGTTATGGAATGAATGAAAATAAGCACAATAAAACAAATAAAACAGTGAAATAGCTAACTTACTTAAGGGTTTCCACAACCCTTCTCTTAAATAAAACAAGAGAACTCTCAAAAATATCTATCCCCTGCTCCGACCACAATTGGTTTGATAGTCTACAAATTCTTGTTAGAGGACTATATTTGCCCAACTGAGTTCTATGACCTTTTATATAAAATAACTTGTATACATTAGGGCGGTAAGAGGAGCGCGGGATAGCGAAATTAATTAATGCTAATATTATATCAGGGAAATTAATAAGTCCATTCAAAAGTTTATACAGAAAAGTGAGGTCTGCTACACGACGCCTATCAGCCAAGTTTGACAGTTTGAAATAATTTAACCTATCCTTGTAATGGGGCAGCTCGCTTCTTTTACCAAGTGACCTAGTTAAAAGATATAGAAACCGTTTTTGTACCCGCTCAATCCTTTGTATGTGGCAGTCGTAATGGGGAGTCCAAATGCTGGGGCAATATTCTAAATGACTTCGTACCAGAGACTTAAATAAAGTTGTTCTAACAGTAGGATTTTGAAACTTTCTACTGTTGCGCCAAATGAATCCAAATGCTCTATTAGCTTTCTTTATTATATGGTTATAATGAGGTTTAAAGGATAACTTTTTGTCAAAAATTACACCCAGATCTTTTATTTCTTCAACTTCATCTAGTATGTGTCCATCTAGTGAGTACTGACTTGGTATTGTATTACGTTTCTTGCTTATTTTTATATGCTTACATTTGCTTGTGTTAAGTGGCAGCTTATTAGATTTGCACCACTCATTTAATTTAGAAAGATCGCTTTGCATCTTGATCACATCATCAGTATTGTCTATTTTCTGGTAAATTTTTAAGTCATCAGCAAATAGTGAGTATTTGACAAAATTGAATTGTTTCGGCAAATCATTTATAAAGGCCAAGAATAAAATCGAACCCAGGTGTGAGCCCTGTGGGACTCCTGAGGGTGCACTAAAAGTTTCCGATTCATGTCCAGACACTACAACTTTTCGCATTCTGTGAGCAAGGTAACTACGCACCCAATTCAATAAACTACCACTGATACCTAAAGCAGAAAGTTTACCAATAAGGATGTTATGGTCCACTCTGTCAAATGCTTTACTTATATCCGTGTATATAACATCTACTTGTTTGCCTTGATCAACATTGGATACAAGTTCTTCTGTATACAGTAGTAAATTTGACAGAGTTGACTTTCCCTTCTGGAAGCCATGTTGCTGTTCAATTAGTAGCTCTTTTAGATGAAATGAAAGAACTGGACAGATTAAGCTCTCCATCACTTTAGCGACTAACTTGCCTAAGGAGCCCTGTGGCGCCCTCGTGATTGCTCCCGAGTGTTACGACCTGCGCCCGCGTCAAAAGTTTGCGCCGAGTTGGGAATAAATGGCTCTTGTGCCATACCTATAGCGAGTTAAGAGACGAAATTTTTGTCAGAGATAGTTGAATAACCAAGGAATCTGATACATAAACATTCATGTCAAATGTATAAGTAAAATGTTATGTTACACGAGGACAAACTTGACGTAGCCGAAAAAATAAGAATTGATGTGGAAAAAATATTGTAATTTAAAAATTTTACATTAATACCTATAGGTTTTTTGCGGTAATTAAATAGTAAAAACACATATCTATCTAATTACATTCAAATATTTGAATTCGTAGAAGAAATAATATCATAAAAAAACTTGCAATCTGACCACAAAAATTAAGTTTTATCATTAAATAATGCTTACCAAGACAGGATTTTGATTTGATATTTATAAATATTTTGAATGTCTGGAAACAGAAATATTATTTTTACCTAGTAACATATGCTTAGGTTATTAATAATTACATAAAAAATAAGAGCTACTTTGAAATTTCGGCCAATAATGATTTTTTTTTTAACTTGGGGTCCATTTTCTAGACTTAGACATGGTGATTTCCAAAAATTTTTTTTTTATGAAATATAAATTTTCTTGTTGTTTTTTTTATTTTATTGGAATTCTTATTAGAAATTCTACAAACCAAACTAGGTTTCAAAGAATAATTATATATCAGAAATATTTAAAAAAAATTACAAATTTTGAATTTTTAGTACAAGCGAATTTAACTGTCACGTGACTTACGTGTGATATTTTACAATGTAAAAGTATAATCTATTCAAAATAAAGCAAATTATAACCAATCATAACAATGAGAAATTAGCTTACCGAGTGTTGTCGATTCGTGACAAATTTATATCGTGTAAATTTTGATGTCAGAACTTAAATCACATATTTACAGTATTCCTTACACATTCACGATCATATTCATGTTTAATTTGTATCAAAATCATGAGTTTAACCCGATTAATTCACTAAAAACTATAGCACAAAACATAACCTCACCGCCAAACACAGATGAAAATATAAACATTGATTATATTTTTTTTTTAAAGTTCACAGATAGAATATGTTCGTGTGTAGTGTTGCCATAGAAAGAAAATATATCACGCTAAAGAATTAAACATTGGGATGACTTTAAATAATAAACAAAAGAAAAACGCGCGCGACACTTACTTGCAACAATTGTTGCGCCGACACTTAGGACCTCAAAAATCCTTGCAGTTTTGTGGCGCGGGCAAACTAGTCGTTAGCGAAACATGGTAAAATAGAAATAGGCCTATATTCTTTTATATTATTGATATTTGCAGATTTGGGAATAGGGATCACATTAGCGATTTTCCAAGAAGATGGAAAACTTCCTGTTTCCATAGATTTATTGTATATTATACTAAGAGGCATACTGAGTGATTCAGCGCAATTGCGAATAAATAATGGTCGAATGAGATCTGGACCGGCACTTTTATTAGGATCGAGTTTCTCTAGTGCTTGCTTGATGGATTTCTTAGAAAAAAATATTGTAGATAGTGTATTGGTGTTGCAATCTGAAGTAACTAATGTATATTGACAAGAAGTTTCAAACTGGTACGCTGAAGATAAATGACGCATAAAAAGATTACAAATATCTTTTGGGGTTGTAGCAGTACTATTATCTAAATACATTTTATTTGGAATCGAAGATTTAGATTTTTTCTTGTTTCTTACATATGACCAGAAGGATTTCACGTTTTTGTTGTGTAACAGAGAATGCTCGATTTTTTTGATATAAACACTGTGGTCACGATCAATTATACTGTGACTTCTTTGTCTCAAGAGCTCGAATGAATATAAATCTCTAGGATTATTGTAGGTTTTAAATTTACGTCTAAATTTCTCTTTCTCTTTAATAATTTTTATTAATGCAGTCGAGTACCATGATGGATAATTGCCTTTATTATATTTGTTTTTAGGAACACATTCATCTATGATACTGTTAATTTTCGCTTGGAATATATTAACCATTTGGTCTACGGTAGAATTGGGATCGAGAACTGTGTTCCACTCGATCACATTTATTCTGCACTCAACGTCAGCATAGTTACCTTTATTAAAGTTTGGCTTAGAATAAAGTTTAGTTTTTATGAACTTGGTAGGTTGACAATCAATGTCAATCATTAGTGGTGGGTGATAGTGGTCAATTTTAGTAAGGGGAAAGTCCTCGTGCAATACTTATTATTATAATGATTTTAGACATGTTGGACAAAACCAAATCCAATATTTTGTCTTTGTTATTAGATATAAGGTTAAATTGTGTTAAGTTGTTTAGTGACATAAAATCGACTAACTCACACCCTAAGTTACAATTAACGTATTGGAGTGAAGCAAGAGTATAATTACCAAAAGCGTTAATGGGAGCCCACAATAAGTTAGGCAAATTGAAATCACCAAGTACAATAACATCGTCGTCATGGAGGTCACAAATCGTTACATTTAAATCTTCCAATAGAGATTCTAAAACGGTTGGTGAGGCAGGTGATGGTAAATAAACTGCATATAAGTACATATTTAGTGATGCGTGATTATTTGCAGTGTTAATGGACACACATAGAAGTTCGCTATTGGAACTACGGTATACGCACGTGGAATGTAACCTCTTTGCGACGGCAATAAGTACACCACCTCCTATTAGTTTAGAGCTATTACCAGAGTGACGATCATTTCTGTAAATTATGTAGTTATCATTTAATATCTCAGTGTCTGCAAAATCTACACTGAGCCATGTCTCTACAAAAACTATTACATCGTAATCACAGTTCAAACTGGCTAGATAAAGTTCGCTTAGCTTACCCCTTATACTTCGAACATTTTGGTAGTATATACTTATCGTATCCATTATAAATTCCAGCAAGACTAATACTACTTGTATAAGAGTAATCCTTATTGTAAGCTATTGAGGACGTCTGGGTTTTTAACCCACAGCGCGGGTGAAGTTTCATTTTTACGTAAAAAGATTCTCCCGTTTCTAATCCAGATGAACTTATAACCCTTCTCCTTGGCCGCCATTCTGGCTTTCCCATGCAGCTCCTTGTTAACCGGCGACAGGTGCTCCTGAACATATATGGCTTGTGGAAGATCCCCTGCTATGCCAACGTGGGAGCTATTTAGCTTGCCTGCTGGGTTGGACTTATTGAACTTGACGTACGAAGCCAGAAAGCAGTCGCGAATGCGTGGCGAAGGTAGCCGCACGATTATTGACTTGGGCCTAGTAGCTTTTGGATTCAGCTTCGTAACTCTAGAACAGTATAGTATGTCTTTATCTTCTAGAGGACATGAAATTATTTTTGCAATATGCGAAACCATCGTTCCGACCGGTGTTCGGGAACGCATTGTATCTCAATATTACAATCTCTAGAATGCTGCTCTATAGAACTCAGTCTCATTTGCATATTATTGACCTCTTCTTTGAGCTTCTTCTTTTCCGTCTGTAAATCATTAATCTCAACCTGTTTCTGCTCCACCAACCCCGTCAGGTCATCGTATTTGGAAGACATATACGTGATTGACTCATGAAGGTCGTTGAGCAAGTCGAATTTAGTCTCAAATTTAGCTTCAATATTTTTTAACTCTTCACGTATAATTTTTTTAACAGTTCTCTCTATATTGTCGTTGAGTTTTTTTAGAATCATGTCCGTTAATTCATTGAACTGCATCGCTGAGAGCTGAACTTGTGGGGGCGAGACGCCCTGCTGCTGTCGTTCTTCCGCAATGCTTGATGACTCCGGTGTTTTGTTCATCGATAACGAATGAATAGGCGTGTTAGAGTTATCGACACGGGCGCCCGATTTGCACTCAGGACATTTCCAGTTCAACTTGCTTGATTTGGATAATTTACTGAAGTTTTCCTTTGTTATATTAACACAACGAAAATGAAATCCCTTGTGACAACGACAGCATGCTATCTTTTCATTTATATTAAGTAAATCTTGACATCCTTCACATGTACCCATAATTACGAAGTGTACCTACATTATGTGTTTACTTATTATCTCAGCTGATTGCTAAGACCAGTCCAACGCCCGTCTCGCTTAAAAGGGCGTATCCACCGTGCGAAACTCGTCGCTTACGCGTTCTTGTCTTCGTAACGGTTGAACTTGTGAAGCGTAAATAACATTACAGTATTAACACTAAATTCGCTTCGAAAACCGATAATAAACACTTTTACTGCATAAATAACTAATTTTTTAACTTTGTTTTTAACGTATTTTTATTACGAATTAGGTCGTAAAACTGTTAAAATATCATTAAATAAACGGAGCAAAGTTTTACTGCTGTTACTTGTTCGCGGGTTGAGGGTACGTCTATCCTCTCGAATCAGCACATATCATCTCAGCTTATAGCTAATCAGCACAAATCTCAGCACACAGATAATCCGCACACATTTTACCTGCCCACAATTCTTCAGCACACACACACAACACGACGACAAACTGTCGTCGCAAATACCTTAAGTCAGTTAAGTGCTGACATTCTGCACTCACCCTTACGCCAGCAATTCTGGACGTTATCAGCTCGTCGCGTAATGCGACATCGAGTATACGAATGTATACAATGTTTACGTTTTCGCGCTAAACCCAAGGCTCCGTAAATGGCCGACTTACCCGCCGACCGTGTGATTGTTAAGCTCGCATTCAGCAAAGTACCGACGTTAATTAGATATAATTGCGGTACAATTTATGTAGGCGCTAGAAATGAACTTAGGGAAATACAAGACTTTCTTGCAACCAATAATAACAATATCGCACCTACACTTTCAGCTCTTTTAACGCGCATTGCAGCCATGCTCAATGCACGCCCTCTCAGCCTACTCTCTTTTGACCCCGCGGAATTTGAATTACTCACCGCGGGTCATGTTCTTTTAAACCGTCAGCTCAATGCCCTACCTGAGTATTCGGTAGGAGGTTGTTGTGCAGAAATGGCTCGCCATTTCTGCACACAAAAAGGTTCAAGCTCGTCCTACCCTTATCCCAACACCTTTGGCGATCCTGGTCCAAACCCTACCTGCACACCATCCAAACCCGCTCCAAACGGACTCCCCGATCCAGCCCACCTCAAGTCGGGCAACTGGTCCTGATAGTGGACGACCAGGTGCCGCCTCTACACTGGCGCATGAGCCACAAGACGAACCCATGAAGGGATGGCGTCACAACTCTTCCCTACCTATTGTCTGGTTGCAGGAAACTGCTCAACCATATTTCACACCCCCTTTCACCGAGCGTATGGTGGCAGATTGCCGCACCAGTGGGTAAGGAGGTACCAACAGGATAAGCAACCCCATTGGTATTAGAAATAGATGGATTGCTGATGATTGCCTGATGGGCAGAATGGTCATAACCATGTCTATGAACTGGAGGGGGTTTTGGTTTGAGGAAAACTGTTTTTTTATAGGAAGATGATTGACTAGGAGATTTATTATGAGAAAATAAGGGGCCAGATGATATGTTTGCATAAGAGGTTTTAGTCACATCACTGTAACTTTTGCCTCTTGTGGGAGAGTGTAACTTGGAAGCCTCTGCATATGAAATGCTTTTTTCAGTCATTGTAACTTTAATATTCTTTTACCTGTTATACTCAGGACAACACCTATTAGTTGAAAAGTGAAAACCTGAGCAGAACAGACACGAAAATGTGCCTTCTTCAGCATCACACGAGTCACCTGTGTGAGCATCACCACATTTGAAGCAACGAGGCTTAGACCGACAGTTGTTTTTAGTATGGCCAAAGCGGCAACACTGAAAACATTGAATTGTGGGGTAATAATATTTCTCAACAGAAAGGGAATTGTAGCATAAAAACACACGGGGTGGAAGGATCTGACCATCAAAAGATAGAACACATGACTGGCTCGGTTTATACACTGGTGTACCATCAACAACAACTTTATAATTTAAGCGTCGTACCTTAATAATGGGACATGAATGTAAAGGAAAGCTAATGTTTTCTAACACTTCCTCTTCAGTCCATTCCACAGGAACACCCTTCACAATGCCCAAACGGGTAAAGGCTGGAATAAAGGTTTTATAGCCCTTGCTCTTTACAACTTCGCTGGCTATAAAATCATTGGCTGAGTGCGCATCAATGAAAGATAAAGAAACTCGGTTTCTCCCAATCCTCAGCAAACTACCATCTACAATATTTATAAAATTGTTTTGCCTTAAAAACCGTCCAAAATTAACTGGATGTAAATATCTATTCACTGAAGTGGACAATGAATCAGTCTTCTGCACATGCACAAGAAATGGTCCCTTATCTGACAGGTTATATAGCTGCCTATTTGAAGGTACATAAGCAGGAGTATTTAGCGTTTGTAATGTCGTCACTGGAGGTGCCGCAAAAGAATCAGTAATCTGAGTAATCTCACTATCATCTTTAACTGAAGATTTCTGTGTTTGTCCCAAGGGGATGATTGAATCCTGAGATGCTTCTTTAGACTTTTTTAAATGTTTTTTTGAGTGCTTTTTCCGCTTTATGGTCTGAGCTTCAGTTTGCATTTGTTGGACTACGACATCCAAAGAAGAGTCTGATACAACAGACACAAATTCCACCGGGGATGGAACTGAATACGAGATATCTCGATCTGGGAGTGAAGATAGTTGGCTATTATCGGGGGGCCAACAAGCCCCCTGGGCCTCGTCCATAAAAAACAAAAGCCTAACCTAACACGAAAACAAATGAAATCTACTATGAATAAAAATACTTACCTAGAACTTTACAATAATTAACATACACTAAACTAAAAAGAAACTCTACATGAAAATTAAAATACAATCACTACATACACTCAAAACTAAACAAGATATTTTCTAGATATTTGGAAAAAAAACCAAACCACCCGATCTATCTGACGTTTCGAATCTAACATTATATCGCTGATACGAAATCCAAACCACCAAACCGGCACAAGAAAAACAAACAAAACCAAAGAGAATATAATAGAGAAACAAAACAGGGACGGACATTTTTAGTGTTGCCAAACCGTTTTATAAGTTCCTACTACTTAACACTTGTAGTTTAAAATAGTGTAAAGTTTAAAGGTTAAATTATGTGATTATATGTTAATTTTGTATGTTAAAACAATTCCGTTACAAAATAAAACAAAGTAACACTTTTCATAACAGCAATATGCTTAAAGACAAAACTAAATATGTGTACGTGATTTCAACAATATCTTCCAGTTTTTTTGTGACTGGGAACATTGGTATAAATTCTTTGTTTTCACCGTATTCCAGAAGGATGCTCAGTTCTGAATCAAGTTTTAAAACTGGTTTTAGGTAGAGATTACATTCTAGAACAATAACTGAGTCATGATTATTTGATCACAGTTCACCTGAGTGGCATCTAATTCTAAAACGCCACTCAGTTGCCAATCTCCACTCAGGCAGAGATTTGATCTCTGTTTACGTAAATAATGTCCAGAACACACTTGAGCGTCCATTCCAATGCATTACTGTTGTGAGCGTGATTGTTTTATTCATTGCATCTTGGATATCTTTGAAAACATCATACTCGTATTTTCCCTGATGACGGCCATTTATATATTGGCGTACCAATAGACGAGAGATGCACAATATCCATTTTTCATGGATGTGGATAATTTTCGAAAACGTTGAAGAAAGAAATAAATATCCTCCACTTGATAACCACTGGACGAACTACGCAATTATATTAGCTACATTTTGTGGACTGGGACAAAACAGAGGCATCAGCCACTCGGAAATGTAGATGGTGCAATTGATTGTACCTACACATTGAAGATAGTTTCTACTCCAGGTGTTCAACACCACGAAACTTAAAGAACTGTCCTAGTAAGTGTACCTACATATTTATTATAGGTACCTTAACGCTCAGATTACAGAACCTTTTGTTCTGTAATCTGAGCCTTGATGTTATTAATGAACCTATAATTTCTATACCTATATTATAAAAAATATTTATTGCTACACAACATACAAATTATTGAGCAAGTAGACACAATAATAAGTTTAGTATGAACATGATTATTTATTAATTTAGAGCTATGCCATGTTGACTTCAACAGTTAATTTTCTTTTCAGGCTGTGGTTGGACCTTCCGGAGAGTTTTTAGATATGGTTGCTTAATGAGCTGGCAGCACACATGATAGCTGGATATTACAGCTCTCAAGAATTAACTTAAGTTATAGACAAGGTATACCTACATAATGGATGTCTGGAGGTGATAAGTTGATATCCTTGTTTTGTAGTAAGCTCAACACTGTCTCGGCGATAATCGTACCGTATCATATGCAATATAGCCACAATATGGCCTTTTATCAAAGCCAACTGTTTAGGAACGCAGGGAGAGACCATGGACTTCATTAAATGTTGCCTAATTTTTTTATATTATATGGCTGATATGATAATTGCCTAACAAATTAGTAAATGATAATTAGTTTCGCAGTTTCCTGCTAACTATACATCGGTAGGGGGGGGGTTAAGTGTGGTTGAGCAGTTTCCTGCAACCAGAGAATAGGTAGGGAACAATTATTGGTACCTGGGTTCCGTGGGGTATGTCGGGAGACTCTGGAACTGGTGAGAGCTGGTGACCGTGGGTCGTGGAGGCGTCCTGCTGTCGACGGCGTGCTGAATGAGCTGAAGAACTATTGTCACTTGGTTATTATGTTTATATTGTCCCTTTGGGTTGTGCACTGGTTTACGCGGCGGGCTGATTGCGTGTGTACACACGTGCTGATTTAGGAGTAGTGTCTGGTCGGGCCGAACACACCCTGAAGGTCACTCGCGGCGAAGTCATTCGCGGTGACTCGTGCTGATATAAAATGGCGGTGCCATGCGGTTGCTGCGCGGAACGCAGCGGTACACGTCCGCCGGTCGCGAGTATAAAAGGGTGACTGTTTCCGCTTCCTTTCGCAGCCGCTTTCTTCTAGTTATGACAGCTGCAGGCGAAGCGGCGGTGGGGCACGCGGGCGCGGTGCGCCTTAAGGTGACGTCACGCTTTGGCGTGAACATATTCCCCACTCGGCAAAGGTGTGGTGTGGTGGTCAATCGACAGTCAGGTGGTCGTTCTTGATTTCCACCACTCGGGTGACGCCATCCCTTCATGGGTTCGTCTTGTGGCTCATGCGCCAGTGTAGAGGCGGCACCTGGTCGTCCACCATCAGTACCAGTTCCCCGACTTGAGGTGGGCTGGATCGGGGAGTCCGTTTGGAGCGTGTTTGGATGGTGTGCAGGTAGGGTTTGGACCAGTATTGCCAAAGGTGTTGGGATAAGGGTAGGACGAGCTTGAACCCTTTTGTGTGCAGAAATGGCTCGTCCTCCTACCGAATACTCAGGTAGGGCATTGAGCTGACGGTTTAAAAGGACATGACCCGCGGTGAGTAATTCAAATTCCGCGGGGTCACAAGAGAGTGGGCTGAGAGGGCGTGCATTGAGCATGGCTGCAATGCGCGTTAAAAGAGCTGAAAGTGTAGGTGCGTTATTGTTATTGTTGGTTGCAAGAAAGTCTTGTATTTCCCTAAGTTCATTTCTAGCGCCTACATAAATTGTACCGCAATTATATCTAATTAACGTCGGTACACCGCGCCTAGAAACAAAACGCTGTAATGCCGCAAGGAACGCTTCCGTGGATAACTCAGATACCGGTTCGAGATGGACCGCCTTCGTGGCTAGGCATGTTACAACACAGAGGTAGCCTTTTAATAGCTTGGTGTTTCTCAGTGTACTGGATTTTATCAAAAATGGTCCAGTAAAGTCCGTCGTGACTTTGCTAAATACGGGCTGAACGTTTACGCGGTCGGCGGGTGAGTCGGCCATGTACGGAGCCTTAGTTTGGACGCGGAAACGTAAACATTGTATACATTTGTATACTGATAACGTCCAGAATTGCTGGCGCAAGGGTGAGTGCAGAATGTCAGCACCTAACTGACTTAAGGTGTTTGCGATGACAGTTTGTCGTCGTGTTGTGTGTGTGTGCTGATTCTTTGTGGGCTGAGTCGGTATTTGTTGGATGTGCCGTCCTAGTCATTGCCTAGGCGGCGGTGAAGGACGCGAGGTAGTGCGCGGTGGAGTACGACGGGAGTACACCATCTGGCCCGTATCAGGTGAGGGACGGCGCCGTGGTACCTCGCGCTGTTGTACCGGCAATAAGCGCACTGGTAGTGCGTAGTATCGTGTACATACCCGAGGCTTGTGACCCTTTACATTACTACATGGGTAGCAATGGTTGTCACCATAGTGAGGTTGCGGGTTCGATACCTGTTTGGGTCTTGGCGCGGAGCTGAACGGTCGTGGGTTCGAACCCTGCGCATAGCGCGGAGGTTGTGGGTTCGAAACCTGCTGAAGTGGGGACGAGAAGCGCGCAGGTATAGTCGCGGAGCCGATAGGTTGCAGGTTCGAATCCTGCTGAGCAGATGACGAGAAGCGCGCGGGTATAGGCGCGGAGCTGAGAGGTTGCAGGTTCGAATCCTGCGCATAGCACTGAGGCTGCAGGTTCGATACCTGCTGAGCAGATGACGAGAAGCGCGCGGGTATAGGCGCGGAGCTGATTGGGTGCAGGTTCGAAACCTGCGTATAGCACAGAGGCTGCAGGTTCGATACCTGCTGAGCTGATGGCGATAAGCGCGCTGGTATAGGCGCGGAGCTGAGGGGGTGCAGGTTCGAATCCTGCGTATAGCACTGTGGCTGCAGGTTCGATACCTGCTGAGCTGATGGCGATAAGCGCGCTGGTATAGGCGCGGAGCTGAGAGGGTGCAGGTTCGAATCCTGCGCATAGCACTGAGGCTGCAGGTTCGATACCTGCTGAGCTGATGATGAGGAGCGCGCGGGTATAGGCGCGGAGCTGATTGGGTGCAGGTTCGAAACCTGCGTATAGCACAGAGGCTGCAGGTTCGATACCTGCTGAGCAGATATTGAGAAGCGCGCGGGTATAGGCGCTGAGCTGAGAGTGTGCGGGTTCGAATCCTGCGTACAGCACTGAGGCTGCAGGTTCGATACCTGCTGAGCTGATATTGAAAAGCGCGCGGGTATAGGCGCGGTTATTACATCGTCATTGGTAGCTAATGACCATGTTTTTTGTTCTAATACTACAACGAGAATCACGTAATAGGCGTCTATTGTCCTTCCATACTGCTCGTTGTAGAATTCCTCCTCGTCGTCTGATAAACCTACGGAGTCTAATATTATATAATATGCCGCGTCAAATCTATCGCGGGTCAATTTTACGCCTGCGGCTCTGGCAGCGAATCCAGGGCTATAGCGCCTAGGTTTGCTAGACCTCAATGATAACGCTTCCAAATTAAGCTTAATAATAGCGATTTGTTGCTGTCTAAATCTGGCTACCTGTGATTCAGAAGGCATCGTTAATCGTCGCAGGCGAAGTCAGGCACAAGGACGCAAGCAAAATTAAAAGGAAATAAAAATATTAAAGTATTTAATCGTAGGTGAAATTCCGCACCACCTTTTTTTGGAAGTCGGTTAAAATAACGCCTAAATTAATAACGTTTGTACCAAACCTTATATGGGCTGATGGTTTAATTACTTAATTAATTATATTCCGTAAATTTCGTTATGTTATTTACGTAAATTCTGTACGGGACCCTAAGACGTTTTGTGCTGATCTCTTATATGTAAACAATTAACCTACATTAATTATTTCATGATAATCACGAACACAAGTAAATCTTTTAACAGTACTTAGTATTATTTTATAATTAAAATCAACAAAGTACCTGGCCTTTAGTTCTTAATTACAAGACTTTCTTGCAAGCACCATTAATAACAATCGTAAATAAATACACAGCGTGACTGAGTCAGGAATGTGAGACAACTCTCATTTATTCTGGAGCGCGCGTGTGTCAAACGAACACGATAAGTAAATAGGTAGTTGCCTTGTTGTCAGGTCATTATTCTAGAAGCTTCTAATCGCTAGTCGGGTTTTGTTTGATAAGCAAATACCTGAGTTAATTAGGTGATTTGTATGACGGAAGGGATTTAAATTAAATCAATATCTATAAGAAGTAGTTTGTAAATTAAATAGGGCTGATAGGGATTGATATCCGATATTTGGGAATTAAATTGAGCTTAAATGTGGGCTGATTTGTATGACGTAATTTGGGTAATATTAAGTCAATAAAATGTAGTTTATATTAGGGAGATTTAATGGACTGTATTAAAGGGATAGGGGGTGATAGCATTGGTTTATCCGGCAGCAAAAGAGATTATGTTGCCGGATATCCGCGCTCGTGGGAAATGTGGTTTATCCGGGTACCCGGTTATATCCGGATAACCGGATAAATCTGGCTCGAAGGAAAATATAGTTTCGCAGTTTCCTGCTAACTATACATCGGTAGGGGGGGGGGGGGGTTAAGTGTGGTTGAGCAGTTTCCTGCAACCAGAGAATAGGTAGGGAACAATTATTGGTACCTGGGTTCCGTGGGGTATGTCGGGAGACTCTGGAACTGGTGAGAGCTGGTGACCGTGGGTCGTGGAGGCGTCCTGCTGTCGACGGCGTGCTGAATGAGCTGAAGAACTATTGTCACTTGGTTATTATGTTTATATTGTCCCTTTGGGTTGTGCACTGGTTTACGCGGCGGGCTGATTGCGTGTGTACACACGTGCTGATTTAGGAGTAGTGTCTGGTCGGGCCGAACACACCCTGAAGGTCACTCGCGGCGAAGTCATTCGCGGTGACTCGTGCTGATATAAAATGGCGGTGCCATGCGGTTGCTGCGCGGAACGCAGCGGTACACGTCCGCCGGTCGCGAGTATAAAAGGGTGACTGTTTCCGCTTCCTTTCGCAGCCGCTTTCTTCTAGTTATGACAGCTGCAGGCGAAGCGGCGGTGGGGCACGCGGGCGCGGTGCGCCTTAAGGTGACGTCACGCTTTGGCGTGAACAATAATCATAATACAAAATCAGTCTTTATTTATACATAAATATAGGTACAGATTGTTTCAACAAATATGACAATAAATGATGAATTACCATAAAATAAATTATTCTAAACATTGTCACACTCGCTGTATTTTTATATAAAGGATATTACTAGACATTGACTTCACATCAATCTGACAACTCCTCATGTGTATTAAATCTTTCTTTGTACTCATTAGCGGCACTAGCAAGATATATGTAATTATATAGCACCTACCTATTCATATTCACGACTCACTTCATGATAATAAAAATAAAATAAACTTAATTTTAACATCTCATGCCTTTTACTAAGCCTATTTCCATTTATTTAATGAGAGTGTGTTTCTGAGCATTGGTATGTTAATTTCAAAATACCAATGTAAGTAATAAAATTTCCAGTCCATCATCACAGAAAAAAATAATTAACAGAATGAAAACGTTCAACCTAAATTGTTATGTTCATATTTTAATTTTGTGTATTATGTTTATGTCATCACACTTTTGTATTTGTGTTTATTGTAATTTATGGGCAGGCAGGATGTGCTAACAACACTGTGTCTAATACAAAAGACTTTTACATTAACTCTTTCGTTATGATGTAGGCAACAAAGAGTTTAAAAAAAATTATTATTGTTTACATCAGATGATTTATAAAGTTAAGGATACACGTAACCATATGTTTATCAAATACTATGTAAACCTTGAAGCCACAAGTGATTATATTTTGTATGAGAGTGTCTTATATTTTGGTATGTTTACTATATAAGAAAGAACTTAATACAAGAAATATACTATTTTAAACAGTGAAGAACTTTTTATGTAAGTAATTATACAAAATACTAACCACAGCAATCGGAGTCAATAGCTTCTGGTATCTCCACAAACAGAGCTGGAGCAATTCCTGCTATGTAGGGATGGAATCAATTTCAGCGACAGAACAATGACTTCCACCGCTAGTACTCATCCTGGGCATCTCTCTGGAGAGTTATTAAATTTACGCCGCAGTTGATGCTTCTCAGGCGTGGTAAAGTTTTTCTTCACACATGATGTAGTTTAATAACGACTTCAACAACTGGATCTTCCTGGTTATCAATTTATCATATCCTCATACTACTATCATATCAAACACGCATTACATATACTTTGTAAGTAGCAAATAAACATGAATAAATGAGATATGAATGGTAAAATAAGGTATACAATAGATTCGTGTAAAAACAGTATTGCCAGTGCACTGTTATCAGAAGTTACGTGATACGTGTGCTGATAATTTTTATCCACTTGACACTGTCAGATTTACTAGACATGCCACTGCAAATCTTCAAATGAGAAAAGGAAAGACAAATATCGTCTTATGTAACGCAGTATAAACAGCCCGCAATTTTCTCCACGTGGAATAAGGTTATCATCTCAGTACAAACAGTAACTAGTGTTAATACTGGACTGGGTATTCGATATCTGACTGCTCCGTTGTCTCGTTTGGTAGTGACCCTGCCTTCGAAGTGCGGGTTCCCAGGTTAAATCCCTGGCCAGTACGAATGATACTATGATGAGCGGAAATGTTTGTTCTCTGGTCTTGGGCATTTGTTATGTGTAATGTATGTGTGCATGCCTCCCGCGACACAGGGAATCAAAGTGCGGGGTATAATTGTGTAAATGTTATTTCCATTACAAATCAGTTGCAAATCCAAAGTGGTTACAGCGCGAAGAAGTAACCAACATATCCACTCATAATTTTAACTAGCGTGATCAATTATATTTTTGATGTGATAACGTCTTATAAATCAATGAAGGCCGGCTGCACGCATGAAAATTATTAAAAAGTATGACTCATTGTCACGTCCCGCCTGAGCCGAGCGTGCAAGCAAGAGCGCGGAACAAGCGATAGAGAAGCGCGTTCGGCCTAAGCGTTCCGCTTGTCTTTAGTCTTATGACGGTATAACGTAAAACTATCGTCCGTAAACCGACTTTACAGACAACCATTTTTTTCCTAGGCAAAAAGCATTTTACATAATATGTAAACGTAAAGAACTCTAATTATAATTTTGGCCTGCTTTGTACTTCTACTAGTACTTCGAACCTTACCTAAAACTTTGCGACGTGCCAAATTTCAAATTTAACTTATTAGCTATGATAAAATATAACGCAGATTTGAAAAGTTATTATTTTTCATTTGATACCTTTATTATCTTTCATATACCCATGATATTTCCTATTTTCTTATAACTGAATCTTTGCAATGTTCTGGCAACTCCTCAAATATTGAAATACGTTTCATTTAACGTAAATAGTAGGATTATTTTTATAATGCATACTTTTTTGTTAATAATGATGCGTTAAATGGAGCGCCATAGACGTAAAACGTAAAATGTGTGCGTAAATAGGCTTGAATCATAGACAAAACTGTAACTGAGTGCAAATCTAGTTTCTAATCTGGTCCTTGATCTGAGGGTCGATTTAAATCTGGATTCAGCTGAAACTAGTTTGTAAACGCTTCTGGAATACAATCGATCCTCAAGGCTAGATTCAAGGCTCAAGCTTAGATCAGGTGATCAGAGATCAAATGCTGTCTGAGCGTAGCTTCTGGAATACGAGCCGGATTGCAACGATCGCCATACATTTTTTTTTTGATACGTAGTTTCTGCCCACTGTTTATTATTTCGGCTGAATGACTTTGTATTCATGGCTATGTAATAAATAAAAAAATAAAAAAATTCGTTTGCTTTATTTGCGATTTATATTTTAATTTTTTTTATATATTTCATAGGTACCTGAAACTAACAATAGTGCCATTATTGGAATAAAATACATTTATTAAACAGTTGCGTTAGTATTTACAATGTTGCGCTCTCCTACGCAAAAATCCTCCACGCCGCCGCCGCCTGCTTTCGTCGGAGTAACGACGCGTCAGAAGAGAAAAATGCCGGAGGACCTACTTTCCTCACAGATAGCAAAATTACGAAGCATAAGTGTTTTGGGTTTGTGTTTCAGAGGGCGAATTTTATACGAAAGGAAAAGCAAATCATGATAAGAAAAGGCATCCGCCGAACACTGACCATGCTTACTAACATGATCACGTGAAGATATAAGAATAATGTCAAGAAAAGAGGGGATCGGGAGTCCTGTTTCAGTAAACAACAATTAAAATCACCCATGATAATATTATGATCATATGAGGGGAGGTAATCTTGGAGAAGAAGTTCAAAAGACTGAAAAAAGTTAATGGTCCGCGAAGGAGAGTAATAAATACCAAGAAAACCTTTAACATGGGAAATGACTATTTCTATCAAAATATGCTCACCAGCATTGTGTGGTGGAGGCTGGGCAGAGAAACTCAAACTTGAGTAAGGGATATTTGCGCGTAGGTAGATAGCAACCCCACCACCACGACCATCAATGCGGTCATTGCGTATAATAATGAAGCCAGGCAAAGAATAAGCAGTAGAAGGATGGCAAGGTTTAAACCAAGTCTCTGAAATCAATATGGCATGTATATTTTTATGATCGAAATACGCCACCATATCTGGATAATGAGCAAGGATGCTTTGGGCATTAATATAAAGGACATTAAAATTTTTGGGAAATTCATCAACAAACAACTCAATACTGTCTGAGAGCGAGGGTATGCTATGGAAGAATGTCGTCAGAAGAAGAAGAAGAACAAGATAGATAATCAGTGCTATCATCATTACTACAAATACTCATAAATACAATATATATATATGAATTATAATAAAGATATGTACTATTAAACTATAATCTAATATATTAAAATAAAAGTACAAAACAATTTTTACCTTACTATCAATGAATAGCATTAAAGCGAATTAATGTGATATGTAACAGTGATGAACAAATGTTTGTATCAGTGAAACTTTAACTTATTTGTAAATGAAAACACTTACTGGCAGGTGTGGTGAGTGTCAGGTCTCATATATGCATTTAGTTCTCAATAAAAGTAAGTATATATAATTTATTTCACAAATAAAAGTGAGAGCTCCTTTGAGGTTATGTTTCTTTTTTGCTACCCTACCGCCGAAAATCTAAAGACTATATTAATCAAACTTAAAGTAATAATTGTGTATGTATCCACTACTTCAATTAATTTTAAACTCCAACTTTTTTATGATATGCTAAATGTTATGGCTAAATTAACAATTATTTTTAGAAGAAAATGCACTAATGAAAAATAGTCACATGCTAATTTTAACATAGTCACACCTTAAAAAAGCTCAGACGTTCTGGAAATTGTCATATTATTTCCATCCAATTTTCATATATTAATTTACTCAAACTTGCAACTAATATTATACCAATGATAAAATCCATCACTGCACAGATTTACAAATTTTCATACAACAATGTTCCTACTTACCTTAAGACTTGTGATATCAGAAGTAATTGTATTGATTACATGTAGGCTACGGCATGAACAATACATCTCAAACTATACTATGGCTATTAAAACATGTAAATAAAATAACACAGTATTATTGAAAAAAAAATATGATATTGTGCTCATCTGTGGATCCCAATTGGTTCACGACAATCAATATTGTATTACTAGGATGTCTAAGCTATATAAGATAATATATGTATTCGGTTCAATAGGTTTATTTAATATCACACAGTCATAATGACTGCCACTGCTCAATAATAGAAAATAATATGGATTTACTAGCTGTGCTATAATATGGATTTACTAATGTGCTGTATCCATGGTAAGGGTCAATGATATTGTCTCAAGACCTTTCAAGCCTGAAAAGGGAGTAAGACAGGGATGCATTCTCTCCCCCATTCTTTTTAATATATATGGTGAATACATTATGAGAAAAGCCCTGGAAGAATGGGAGGGAGGTGTCTCAGTTGGTGGATTCAAGATTAGCAGCCTGAGATATGCGGATGACACTACACTCTTTGCATCCTCGGAGAAAGAGCTTGGCGATCTGTTTCGTAGAATAGAGTACGAGAGTGAAATGGTCGGACTTACTATAAATAAGTCGAAGACTAAAGTAATGGGCATTGCATTAGAATAGGCCAACACGAATTTAAGGGGGGGAGGGGGAGGGGGGAGGGAGGGGGGAGGGGGATGTCCTCCGACACTACTCTCGTGGCGAGGAAATGCCTAGTTTTTGCGAAAAACTACTTTGAATTTTCTTTGAACTTAACCTCAAATTTATAATGTTTATATATTGAATTTAACTATATTTACTTACAAATATGAATGGATTGGACATGGAGTACTGACTATTTTGGTGTGTTCTATGTTTGACTCTGGGTGGGCTCCCGCCAGAAGCTCTAGCGGTCGCCCCTGAGTGTCACTTCGCCAAACTCGGTCTTCGCTTCGCTACGGAGGTCGCCGGCTCGCTTCGCTCGCCACCTCCCCCCGTCGCTCCGCTCAACCTCGTCTGGCTCGCTCCTCTCAGGACCTCCCTTGAGCTTCTGGCTCCCGCACTTTTTATATACAATCTAGGGGTGTCAGCCACAAGACTAGGTGGAGTCGGGGTGCTCTGTGTCGGCTCTGTCTCTTATTTTGAACCTAACCAACTCAAGTTAGAGTGCCCTTGACTCGAATAAGAGTGCTAGCCCTGATGGTCACAGCTATTTTGAATTACATTAGAAATAAATCATATAGGTGCAAAACTAGGACAAAAATAAAACAAAATTTAGAAAGTATTTAACTTATATTTTGTATACATATTGCACAGCTTTTATCAGTTCGAAAAACTTATCCTTCTTACTGGCCTCCACAGATCTCCTCCATAAATACTCAACAATTGAGTCTGCAAAATTGCCCGGGTGGTTGTAATTATTCTTGTAGAAGAATCTTTTAACCACCCGCCATTGAGACTCAATTCGTTGAGTATGTGTCCCATCCTCGGCTATAAATGGACTGTCAGGGTCACTGTGGTTGACTTTTTTATGAATATATCCATGTTGGCTTAGGCAATCATAAGCCCTCCAGCAGTCAGTATGGATGGTTGTGCCCGGCTCTACATGTTTTTGAATTAGGGGAATTAGCACCTCTGCAGACCTAATGTTGTCCGGGCACACCTCCAACCGCAAGTCCTCTGAACCATCTTCTATGAGGCCAAGGACCCAATGTCCCTCAATGTGTCTCCCTGAAAAAAATTAAAAAACAGTTATTAAATTGAAAATACAAGTATAAAATAATGAAATTGATTAATGCCTTATATAAATACCTTTATTAAATTTCCTCTTCCCAAATTTGCTTTCGTCTACTTGCACAATTTTTCCAGGGCCTCCTATTTTGCCCCGGACTTCTTGTTTCTCCAGTTGGTAAATTACCACAACTTCCCGGCAGTAGTTATACCAATCGCTTATGGTTGGCCGGGACAAACAATGTTCTTCTCTAAATATATCTTCGTGTATTACCATGTCATGCGAGTAGTTGTATGCAAAACAGTACATTAAATAATAAATGTGTCCCAATTTTAGTTTTACGTTCTCAAACCATGTTCCTTGGGCTCTAGATACTCTAGTTTTATTATGACAGGAACCCTTGCTGCACACAAATGTGCCCATAGTTTTGTCGTTCTTGAAAACAAGTTTCATGGGATTTTTGTGTATTCTACACTTCTTAGTTTTCAAGATTAAGCCTTGCTCTTCGGCAAAAACCAGTCCTTGTTCATGTGTACTTAACATACGCGCCAGCTTTACAATATTCCACGTTTGTAAAACTTCACCCACGTATTTCCGCCTTTTAAATGCGGGTTCTTCTTCAAAATCATCTAAAATGAAAAACAAGCATTTGATTAACATATTTTGTGGTTTATCAAGCGAAATAATTTAGATTACAATAAATGAATAGTTAACTCACCTCTACTGGTAGAAGCTACTGGTACTGCATCTTCACGGCTTGTGGAAGCCGTTGGTTCATCTGCTGATGGAATATTAGCCATGTCGCTAGGCAGATCAATCGTGCAGAAATCGGAGTCCAGTAAGCAGGCAAAAGTCGTGGTTCAAGCAGAAATCGGAGTCCAGAAAGCAGGCAAGAGTCGTGGTTCAACAGAAATCGGAGTCCAGAAAGCAGGCAAAAGTCGTAGTTGAAGAAGAAATCGGAGTCCAGAGAGCAGGCAAAAGTCGTCGAAAAATTAACACAAAATACCACGCCAAAACAATGAAAAACACGGAGAGCGAACAGAGCACATTCACGTAACTCGAAGAGGAACGGAATGCGCGGCGCGGGCGGCGTAGTCGATCGTCTATGGAAAATAAAATGGCGGTCATACGTTCCATTCTTTAAAAAAAGTATTTGCAACAGAAGCTAATTTAATAAAATCGATGTCAAGTATTATAAACTATGTAATTAAGTATTGTAAATTAAATTAGCAATAAAATAATAGTTCAAATAATTAAAATATTTATTTTAATACCATTTTCATTGCACCAAGTCGTTTCGTTACACGCATTTATAGAGAATCGTCGAATCAAAAATCTGAAATTGAAATTAGTTTTTCTAGAAAACTAGACATTTCCTCGCTCTAAAATTGATACCAAAGCGTAGAGAAAATTATTATCTATAAGATCCAACTCTTAAAATCACCAAATTCGTGTTGGGCTATTCTAATGCCAACCCAAGTAATGATCATCGACAGAACCGGCCAACTCACCAGAACGGGAGAATTCTCGGATATAGAATTCGTAAGCGAATTTACCTATCTCGGATCTTTATTAACTGACCAGGGAGGAAGCGAACAGGAAATGAGGAGAAGGACACAAATGGCCAAAGCTGCAATGAGCAAGCTAACACGTATCTGGCAGTCCAAAAAGGTCTCGAATGCTACTAAGATGAGACTAGTCCGGACGTTGGTTTTCTCCATATTTCTTTATGGTTCAGAGTCGTGGACAATTCGAGCAAAGGATCGGAAAAAGATAGAAGCCTTCGAGATGTGGTGTTGGCGTAGGATGCTCCGCATACCATGGACTGCTATGAGGACAAATAAATCTATCCTTGAGCAACTACGCATAACAACTAGACTGTCCACAATCTGCTACGAAAGGATTTTAAGGTATTTTGGCCACGTTGCCCGTAGGCAACCAGACAATTTAGAGAAGCTGGTCGTGGTCGGCAAAGTAGAGGGAAAAAGACCTCGCGGCCGATCACCTAGCCGTTGGTCGGACCAAGTGACCGCCCTCACTGGACTCTCTGTTACGACCGCCTTAAGAGAAGCCGAAAACCGAACCAAATGGAGAAGTATTGTGCATAGAGCCATGAAGGCCTTTCAGGGACACGACCTTCAGGAATGAAGTACACGATCAAGAAGAGAAGCTGTGCTAGTACACAGTATTTAGTGGCTCTATGATTTTTATTATTCTATTACTGCATACAAATAATATTACCATTATATTATATGCGGACGATATGGTGCTGGTGAGTCCATCATTGGGAGTGCTCAGAGAGATGCTGAAGATGTGTGAGAGCTATGTTGCTAGACACGGTCGATAAAAATGAATACATTGTATTTTAGGCCACCGGTAAATGTCCTGAAAATATAACTACATATAATGATAATCTTAAATGGCTTTAATTCAAACTGAGTTTATAAATTAACTAATTAACTTGAATATTTAGGGCATTTTCTTACTGACGACTAAATGACAATGTGAAAAATGAGAGAGTGTAGGGTGCTCGCCATCCTATATAATGTGTTGGCTTGTAGATTCACCCGATGTACTGATCAAGTAAAAATCAGATATTTAAAGCATATTGTCAAGGCTATACGCGGTAGTCTGTAGTTCAATTGTGCCAAAACGTTTGCTGGATGAAGACAACGCGTAGGAACACTTCCAATATAATCAGTATAGGATATTGTTGGGACTACCCCGTTTTTGCAGCACTTCGAAAAATCAGTAACATTTATGCCTAAATTAACTAACTAATTAAAAAAGTGTGGTAATAATAAACTCCTTGAAGAATAGACAGATACGTCAGGGTTGAGTATTGTCATAAACTATAGATTACTACGTTTATTATCATGTAGAATTTTGTGAAATAAAGCCTAAGTTTACGGGTGTATTCTTTTACCACAATTTATTTCACAAAATTCTACATGATAATAAACGTAGTAATCTATAGTTTATGACAATACTCAACCCTGACGTATCTGTCTATTCTTCAAGGAGTTTATTATTACCACATTCTCCTGGGCTCATTTATTGCGTTACATAGTCAGCTAGATAAGCTGGCTCACGGCGTACTCTTTCTGAACGTCGTAGGTAATCCACTATTGTATTTTGCGGCTGTTCACGTTAAACTTAAACTTAAACGACCACGACCTTAAACTGCAGCGTTTTCTTGAGGTCGTCAAGCAGTATAATCTTACGTTGAATCACGTTAAGAGTAAATTTTCAATGAAAGCGATAAGTATTCTAGGTTATACGATATGCAATGGAGTAATTAAACCCGATGCGGATCGTCTTCGACCACTACTAGATTTGCCCCTGCCTTCAGACTCAGCGTCACTTCGCCGAGCTTTAGGGTTATTTGCCCATTACTCCAAATGGATACCAAGATTTTCTCATAAAATTCAGCCTCTTATATCGGAAGGAAAATTCCCTCTTGACCCAACTTCTGCTGACGCATTTAATGCCCTCAAGGAAGAAATCGCCAAGTCAGCAGTAAACGCAATAGATGACAATATACAATTCGTCGTTGAAACAGATGCATCAGACTTTGCTATTGCGGGAACTCTGTCACAAGAAGGCAGACCCGTAGCTTTTTTTTCGAGAAGCCTTCATAGTTGTGAACGTAACCATCCGGCTATAGAGAAAGAAGCCGCAGCTATAGTTGAATGTCTTCGAAAATGGAGACAATTTCTTATTGGACGACCCTTCAAACTGATTACAGACCAAAAATCAATCGCTTTCATGTTCAATCAGCAGCATACATCAAGAATTAAAAATGACAAAATACAACGGTGGCGACTGGAGCTTTCTGTGTACAATTTTGACATCGTATATCGCCCCGGAAAGGAAAATATAGCAGCTGATGCTCTATCCAGAGCTAAGGCAGAATTCGTTGCTTCTGCACAGACGACATCAGAAACAACTTTAAAAGAACTGCATACAACTTTGTGTCACCCTGGAGTAACCAGAATGCTTCATTGGGTCAGAAGCAAAAATTTAGCTTACTCTACTGATGAAGTTAAACGAACAATCTCAAATTGTCCAGTGTGTGCAGAAGTAAAGCCCCGTTTTAAACAGAACATCGGAAAACTTATAAAAGCAATAGCCCCTTTTGAAAGAATATCAATAGATTTCAAAGGCCCTCTTCCAACAGATGTCACAGAGAAAAACAGATATATCCTGACAATTGTGGATGAGTACTCTCGATTTCCCTTCGCATATCCTTGTCCAGATTTAAGTACAAAGACGGTGATAAATAAACTGACAGACTTATTTTCTATTTTTGGAATGCCAACTTACGTTCACTCTGATCGTGGTACTTCGTTCCTATCAAAGGAGATGAAAGATTTTCTTCACCAAAAAGGCATTGCAACAAGCTATACTACACCATATAACCCACAAGGAAATGGACAAACAGAGAGATATAATGGGATAATTTGGCGAACAATACAGTTGGCTCTAAAAAGCCGAAATCTGCCAGTTACACAATGGAAATCGGTTTTAACTCAAGCTCTACATTCTATAAGATCACTGCTTTGTACAGCTACCAATAGTACGCCTCACGAGCGGATGTTTTCCCATGCGCGGAGGTCCTCGACGGGACAATCGATGCCTTCATGGCTAAATGTACCAGGAAAAGTATTAATGCGTAACCACAATCGAACAAGCAAATACGATCCGTTGATCGAAGAAGTCGAGACACTAGAGAGTAATCCCCAGCATTCACGTGTGCGGTTGAGCAGTGGCAGAGAAGTAGTTGTCTCCAACAGGCACTTAGCTCCTGCTGGAGAATATTCTCCAGAGTATTTTATCGATGCGGATTCGAATGACGATGATGAGTTTTTCGATGCAACCGATGAAAATGAGTCAAGTGAAGATCACAGAAACTCTCGGGAAGAACGTGAACAGCCGCAAAATACAATAGTGGATTACCTACGACGTTCAGAAAGAGTACGCCGTGAGCCAGCTTATCTAGCTGACTATGTAACGCAATAAATGAGCCCAGGAGAATGTGGTAATAATAAACTCCTTGAAGAATAGACAGATACGTCAGGGTTGAGTATTGTCATAAACTATAGATTACTACGTTTATTATCATGTAGAATTTTGTGAAATAAAGCCTAAGTTTACGGGTGTATTCTTTTACCACAAAAAGTGTATAGTTTGCACATGTGCATTGCAAGCTAACTCTGCCTTTTATGGTATTGCCCAATGACAGGCATAAAAAGCAATGCCGTTGTAAAAATCCTTTGTTTCTACATCTTTTTATTATTAGAATTTTTATGATTTTGTCAGGAATATGATTATTGTATTTTATTACAATAAAAGTTGTAGTTCTATCCAACGTGTTGATGGTAGAGTCCGTTTCACGAAAGAAGTCTCGCGGAAAATTAGTGGAACTAAATAAATATGTACTAAATGTTTCATTGATGTACGACAACTAGCGCCACGTCTATGGGACTTCTTTTGTGAAACGGACTTTACTAAGATTTTTTCTTGTATACCTTATAGGTCTACCTCCTTGGTTTAATATTATAGGTAATCTTAAATCAGTTTATTGTATTTTATTATACTAAAATAAAAAGTTGTACCTAGTCCTCTTAACCACACATGTTGCAGTTCCTACAAAAGTGGGTTGATTTCTGCGAAATCTATTGTATTAATAGCCTAATATGGCGAATCGCGAGTCAACGGATTAAGCATGTTGTTTACTTCTGTTCTGTTCACAAAAACTATGAGAAAAATCTTGTATTTACAATAAGCCTTACACACCGATAAGCAGAGAATAAGCGGGCTAGCGAATGGTCATTTCACTCAAGAGTCAGGCTCAAGTCATGACTGATGCTACATATATAAGCGAACTGATGGTTTTCATGATATCATTAGTAAAACAAACGGGTCATTGATGAGCAGAGTGCAGGCAAAGCGAAGGAGTTTGCAGTCACCTATTTTGAAGCGTTTTGTGAGGACGGTGATACAATAATTACATCTACATGTTGGTCATCCACTGCCTAAAGTGCTTCATAATTAAATTTCTGCACCTTAGTTAATTATTAATTTAGCATCATAATATAATTTAAGTATAAGTTTTTTGTACTGAAATGTGGATCTCAGTTATCTGAAATAAATTATATGTATTGAAAACATACTGTTTTTATTGTTTCCTAGATTTTCATTTGTGAAAAACTATTTATTTTTAGCAAAGATTTCCAAAGATTGTGTAAGCTAAATATAAAAAGATCAAAATTCTGTTGTTTGACATTTAGAACTTTCTAAAAGCTAGCTTTCACAATCTAGTGAAATCTTTGCTGATTAAATAATTTTGCTGCATCCAACATAAACAAATACCTTTATACATACCTATAGAATGACCAATGCATATAATATACTAAACTACTAATATTACAAATAATTGCTAATATTCGCAATATTGGTGAGCCATAGTCTTTGAACGCAACATTTCATATTATCAATTTTATCTGAACGCAACCTGTCAACACCTTTCTCCAAACTACCCACATTTTCCATATATCACCTTACTACATTGACTAACCTGGGGAGGTAGTTTTTTTGGAATAAAGAGTTGACGTCTGACCGGCTCGCGAACGAGTCGAGATCTCCATAGTTCTCCTCAAAAATATTGCTAAACGGACGGAAAGGCAACATCAGCCGCGGTCTTCGCGCATTACAAATCATCCTCGGATAACTCCCGAGAAAATCAACGTCGATGTGGAAAGGAAAAGAAGCAATACGGCGCGTCGTATAACATTAAGCACGCCGGGCGAGCTGAACCAGGTAGCCTTCCAAATTGTTTCCTTTCACTACTATATTTCTGGTCCTTCGAGCCGGATTCCTATTTCATTGTAAAATCATCTTTCCTAGCTAATTACCTACCTATAATTTCATACATTTCTATTCTAAATTGCATTTCATCATCTTTCAAGTTGTGTTTCATGTCTATGGCCACCATTTTGCATTATTTTTAGCATAAGAGTATAATATTTTTGTGTACAATCTGTGGTCATCAATTCACGATTGTATAGTTTGTGCACTTAGCAAACAAACAAACACCTAAAGTCTATACTCATCAATTAACAATAAAATCGTGAGTAATCTGTGCAAGTGCATAGAGTAATACTTGACCTGTACTACATGTTTGTTTACAAAATCAATTCGTAACATTTTATTGTACAAATTTATATATATCTATCGAAAATGGCAGATATTCGCATTTTGATATGGCTATGAAATAGCTGCAAGCTACGTATGATTTTTCTCAAGATTTAGGTTAGTTCTAAGTGTAAGTTCTAACGAAAAGTTGCGTTTTATAGCTCGATACAAAGACTTGGAAAAGTATCGAATGCAAGTGGATGATTCTTTTACCATTCTTATGGGCAGCAAGCAGGCATTGAAGGAAGAAAAACGCTCATCCTCAGAATTGGAAAAGAATTTCGATAAATTCATGGACATGTTTTATTCAGTACAAGTTATGCACAGTACTTTGATTGAAACCCAACAAGATTCCAATGGACCAAATCAACCTAATTGTACGCAACATGAAAACGAGTATCACCTACCGAAAATCAACTTGACTAGGTTTTCAGGTTCTCACACTGACTGGCCTAATTTCATCTCAATTTTCAAAAAAGTTTTTCATTAAAATCAGCGACTGTCTCCAGTCCAAAAAATGTTTTATTTATTAGGCGTACTAGATAAAGAACCCTTATCTCTAATAAAACACCTTCCCATCTCAGAGGAAAACTATAGTGTTGCTAACAACTTACTAATGGAGCGCTATGACAACAAGAGGATTATTGCAGATAAACATGTGGAAGCCATCCTCAGTTTACCTAACTTAACACAAGTCAATTCTAAAACACTATCCAAATTCATAAACACCATAAAAGAAAATACACATGCCTTGTCAGCCTTGAAATTTGATGTAAACTCATGGAGTTTTTTGCTTTTGCATATAATTTTGAAAAAAATACCTATTGATGTGCGGGGTAAGTTTGAGTCAAACATTCAGGATCCTTTGGCTATACCAACATTTGCAGACTTACTGAAGTTTCTTGAAAGTCAGCTCCGCATACTTGAGAACATTGCCGGTACTTCATTGAAAGTTACTTCTAACTCTTTAAATGTAGTCCACGCAGAACAAAAACTTAGTTTAAATTCATTCACGTTCGTTTTTCGCTTCATTACATGTTGTCGATTCCAGGTAAATTTTTGTTTATTTTAATATATATATATGACTATAATAGATATATGTGATCCTCTTCGGCCGTTTTATATATAAACTTTTGTGTGAGAAGTAGCTCCAGGCGCCCGAACTTACTTTTCTTATTAATTTTCTAGATAACTTAGTGAGATTATCACTTTACAGGAGCGCTCACATGCATATTTTTTAGACATTACATATACTTACTTAATATAACTTGTAATTGTTTATTTTTTGCTACAAGGTACCATTCAAAACTTCATTATTTTACCTTGTTTTATTTTACTTTATTTTGGTTGGCTTACATAAACCTTACCCTAACAAACTTTATATTATTACAATTGGCTTTAGCGTACTGGTACATGAAACTTAAAATCATATTTTTCTATGATACATAACTTACAATTTTTTATTTTTTTATTATTACACCAGTTTGCACTGAACCTTGTGTAATTTATTATTGCCAAAAATTTAATTCTATGAGTCCTTACCAACGAAAGCAATTTGTTATAGAACACAAACTTTGTTTTAATTGTTTAAGAACACATCATGTAGTTTATCAAAGAGTGTATGCCAAGTATGTTGTGGGCGACACCATACAAAGCTTCACATCTCTGATACATCAAATAAATCAGTAAAGGGTGCCAGTAACACTGAAACTGCCGTGTCTACTTCTAAACTAGTTCCACGGTCCAATCTTTTCATAGTGCAAATAGTGGATCCACAATGGTTTTAGGAACTGCACTTGTTAGGTTACAGGATATCAATGGGCATTTCCATTCAGCTCGTGCTCTCATTGATAGCGGCTCATAGGTGTCCATTATTAGTGAAAATCTAGCACAAAAGTTAAAACTTCCATGCACACCATCTGGAGCGGTTCTTGGCTTAGGGGCTGCTTCAACTCAGCAGACACGTGGCATTGTCTCATGCACCATTTCACCTATGGTTGATTGTAGCCTCACTGTCTCAACTGATTGCATCATTTTAAAGCAGATAACGGGTAATCTACCAACAGTACCAGTTGATCACTCAACTCTCAAACTTTGCAAAAATTTGGTCTTAGCTGATAATAATTTCACAGTTCCAGGACAAATAGACCTCTTGCTAGGTATAGCTGTTTATGACCAGATACTCGATGGTAGAAGGTTCAGCCTTGGCAAAGATATGCCAACTGCCTACTCTTCTATCTTTGGGTGGATTATAATGGGCAAAGCACCCAGAGCATCACTTCATACTCACTGCGCTGTAGCGATGAACTACACATCAAACTTCGATCTGGCATCTACTCAGTTCTGGGAAGTCGACAGGACTCTCAGTCAACCAATTCCAGATCCTGAGGACATTCTTTGTGAAAACCTATTTGCCGACACTCACACTAGGGACCACACATTAGGGTTCCACAACCTAGACCATCAACTGATTAAGGATTCACCCTGCCGAGAGCGTTGTATAGCGTTCATGCGTGACTACGATAGCGCCGTTCATATGCGTAAAGTTCTTCCAGATTTTAGCGAACGCTATCTCATCCCACATCACCATCATGACCGTGCCAATACGAGTAGCAGTAGTGAGAAACTCAAGACTGTCTTTGATGCATCATCAGCAAGTTCACCATCTGTGTCGCTCAAGCAGGTTCTGATACCCCAACCTAAGCTGCAAATAACTATTGTGGATGTAATTCTTCGGTTTAGTATTCTTCAAATTGTTTTTGCGTACGACATAAAACTGATGAGTCTTTATATGCACCTGGCCGTCGATTATTGTAAGTTTCGTATAGTATTTGGCGCGAATATCCTGAAGAGCTTGTTAAACAAAACGAGCTTACCACCGTTAGGTACGAATGGTGGTACCAGCTCAGTCGTTTATTTCTTAAATACACCTTCACATCTAAACGAGACCTTGTATCCAAGCGCGTCAAAACTGTTTCCAAGATACACTTTTGTCGCGGACGTTTGCATGGAGCTCATGATCTGCTTACCTCTGTGAACGACAAACAAAGGCTCGTTTCCATATATTTCTATCTGCTCGGTTTTATATTGCAAGAGTGGTCTAGCAATTATTCTAAACAATCTTTTAAACCACAAACTGCTGATCACTGCGAGCAATATTACCAAATCGATAAAGATGGCAACACCACTTACAAGGTTTCAGTGATTGAAAGCCAAATTGCAGTAGGAGATAAGTTCATTTCTCGCATTCCGCTAATCAAGAGTGTCACAACCTCGCGTAGCATCCCGCCAAACACCGCAAGGCTTTACGACCCTTGCGAGTCTCTCGATCCATTCACCATCGCGAAACTCTTAACACAAACAATTTTTACTTTGAAACACAGATGGAACGAACGTGATCTGTCCGGATTTCTTCAAATCTGGAATGACATTATTTCTCAACTCAAAGGCATCTCTATAACAAGCCTTAATAATCACTTAACGGATATTGAACTCCATTGGTTAATTAGTACCTCGGAATGCCGGTACGCCTTCTGCGTCTACCTGCAAGTTCAAGGACTGCACGGGAGCGCTTTGGTCAGTATTCTTCTGACAAAACGCCGTGTGGTTCCACTGAACCAAACGGATACAGCACCCAAACGGATACAGCACCCAAAGTTGAGCTAAATGCTATTAATATCATGCTTGTTCACATTCTTGACATGCATAGCTCAAGAATTATAATCAGCAGGACAATGGCCTGGACTGATTCCAGCATTGTACTCGTACCCCCCTGCCTCAATATTTCCCTCGATGAGTTGCTGCCTATCGAAAGAAATGATATATTCCAGATACACCCTGTACTCATTAGGGTCGTGTCGAAGTACGTGTAATCAGCTAAACGCTTCAACATTTCGGCAAGTCCAGATAGCTCTTCTTACGAATTGGTGGTGCCTCGATTCCGTGGTTCTTTTAGATTTGCAGCAACTCGGTGCTGGAACGATTTACCCCCACCAATTCGTACTCTAAAATCATTGAACGCCTTTAGTTTAGCCCTTAAAATGGTACTTTTATCAAAACAAAAGTGCTCAAGATAATTGTTTCACCATATAGCACTGGATTATCACTACGCGCAAATTAGAAATGCCGCTGTAGTTTATGTCGCCCTGGTTCGTCATCAAGGTCAACCTGCTCCGAGTTTCCCAAACCTACTTACTTCAAGAACTCTAATAATAGCCATAAAAAGGAAAAGTGACTATAATAGAAGTCTATGTATGATGATATAGCCGGCACTCTAGCTCTCACCTACACAACCGTTTTATAGATAGGTACATACAAAATTTTAGATATTAAATATGTCTCACAACATACTTATTTATTTATTTTATTATTATTATTTTATGTATGTTTATATTACTTGTTTTTCCTTCCGTTATTTATATTGTCGGGGATCCGCCCGTGAAGTCACCCTGTCCTTGGCTCTGTCTGAAAACCGGCGCTGTCTCATGTTTACAAATGTGGGGCAGCATTATGCTGAGACAGGGCCGGTTTGACATCACAATATACTCTTATGAGTCTGTTATGAGTTTAAGTTGTATTATTCACTCTAGTCTTACTAATTACTGTTTTTGTCTCTATTTGTGTGTGTGTGTGTGTGTGTCAAATAAATGCATATCATTTCATTTCAATTGTGGTTGTCTTTTTCATGGCTGGTGACAGACTGTCCACGGTCAAAGGACATATTCATTTGCTCTGCCAACAACGTGTCTGGCTTAATGTTAACCACAGCCTTTGTAGTTATCTCAAACGTTGAAATATTCGTTTTAATGGAATTCTCGTTTCCCAATTTACAATATATCGTAGCTTGTCGCAAGCGTTTTATCCATTATTCGCACAACTTCCATCAGCGTCGCACTGGCCCATCAGTTATTGCGGAGCCTCTATGCATATGTTTGCTTTATAAAGTGAGGCTGGTCCAGTCAACAGAGTTTTATGAAACTTTCCGGTCGTTGCGCGTAGATAATTCACTCGAGGGCAGCAGTCACCGTCGTCACCTACAAAATAAATCCTTGAATTCCCAAAGTAATTAATAAACTCAACAAAACTTACTGTAAACCATTACCGTCGGTTGCTTCTTCATCCTGGTCTAATGGCTCTTACTACGTTTGATTCAACATATATTCGGAATTTCACGTTCCCGTGTCGCGGATATTCCGCGAACAAATGTATAATTTCAGACGGCATTTTGCTGCGGTTTGATTATAAAACTGTGCCCTTTAAATTTAATTTTTCAATCCACTTGTTCTAAATAACTTAATATTATTTTTTATTTCTTTTTCATATTACACTGTTTTCGTTACCATTCCAAATCAACAATGAGAAATTATTATATCATGAAAATCAGCCAAATTTCTATTGTGTATGTTACGTTTATATTTCTTTAGATTTATTCTTCTAAGGAGCTTAGCAGCTCTTTGGGGGGTGGTATGTTTGCTAATATTCGCAATATTGGTGAGCCATAATCTTTGAACGCAACATTTCATATTATCAATTTTATCTGAACGCAACCTGTCAACACCTTTCTCCAAACTACCCACATTTTCCATATATCACCTTACAACATTGGCTAACCTGGGGAGGTAGTTTTTTGGGAAAAAGAGTTGACGTCTGACCGGCTCACGAACGAGTCGAGATCTCCATAGTTCTCCTCAAAAATATTGCTAAACGGACGGAAAGGCAACTTCAGCCTCGGTCTTCGCACATTACAAATCATCCTCGGATAACTCCCGAGAAAATCAACGTCGATGTGGAAAGGAAAAGAAGCAATACGGCGCGTCGTATAACATCAAGCACGCGGGGCGAGCTGAACCAGGTAGCCTTCCAAATTGTTTCCTTTCACTACCAACAAATGCGAAAGTTTGTTTGTATGTACAGATGTTTGTTACTATTTCATGCTCAAACGGCTAGGACAATTTTGATGAAATTTGGTATGGAGGTAGATGAGGTGTTGGATTAACAGGAGACTTTCATTATCATCATCCATCAACATGCGGGATGAACCACGGAGCACAGCAGCTATTATTGAACCTATGTTGTATCTATATACTAGCTGCTAGTATATATATACAACATAGGTTCAAAAAAATATGTAGTTGTATATGTACCTGTATTGTATACCTGTGGGTAGGTAGGTATATATATATACACACACTTACATATATATACCTACCTATAGGTATATACATATTCAAAGGTTTTTACCGTTAGGTGTGGATAGATGGCAGCACATAACCGTTCCTTCAAATTTGACAGAGTTACCAGTCTAAACCCAGTATTCATTGTAGTCTTTGGTATGAACATTACCGACAAAAAAGGTTTATAGTACACAATTCGAACAACGACATTAACTACACTGACAAGATTAAAAGCACACGAAGATATATGAATCCTAGTTGTCAGAAAGGAATCAACATATTAATAACTTTCGCCTGTGGCCGATCATTTGACCGCCAATGACAGCCTCGTTCTCTCTATCGCTCGCTACTTGTCTCGTTCGCGTGGGTGGCGAAGCGGCAACGTTACAGGAGTTAATTTAACCCGGCGTCAATGACGCTGGGTCACAATGACCCGAGGCGATTTAAAACGGCCACATTTTTTTCCCCCGCCAACCAATCGATTTGAGCGCTTGAGTAGCTGGAGATACCAGCCCCCTCTACCCGCACCGCCGGCGTGCTTAGTGCGACGCCTCTTGCGGAAGGAGATACACGTGCGTCAAGTTACAACGGGTAAATATGACCCAGCGTCATCGACGGCGTAGTGTTTTTGTGACTAACCTTTTTTCCTTTTGTTTGTTGTTTTTGTTAATATATTTTGTTCTTTTTTAGTTTTTTCGTGAAATGGCTAACTTGAGCAACCGTCCGGAGAGAATTTTGGCGTTGTTAGAGGAGCCGGAATCTGAACAAGGAGAAGAAAGTGACGCTTCGTATGTCGACATTGTAGATCATATATCTGAACGCAGTGAGAATAGTGATACTGAACAAAGTGCAAGCGCTACGGGTACAGACTCGGATTCATCAGAAGACAATACTGATCTTGCAACTATACAAAATCAACTACATCGAAATATTTACAAAGGAAAAGACGGGACGCTGTGGCAGAAAGAACCAGCACGACAAAATGTACGTACAAGATCAGAAAACATAGTATCTGAATTACCTGGTGTAAGACTTGTGGCTCAAGGTGCTAAAAGTGAAACAGAATGCTGGAATTTATTCATAACCCATGATATGTTGTGTAAAATTCAAATGCATACGAATTCACATATACAAGAAAGGAGAGTGTTGTGTGCAGATATAAGTAAAAATAGATATATGGGTGATATCGAAATGAGTGAATTGAAGGCATTTATTGGACTTTTGTATATTGCTGGATTTTTTCGTTCAAACAGACAAAATTTGAGTGATTTGTGGCAAAAAGACTGTACAGGTGTGGAAGTTTTTAGGCTCACTATGTCAATGCAGCGATTCTATTTCATACAAAGTTGCCTACGCTTTGATGATAAGTCTACACGTGCTCAAAGAAAGGAAGTTGATAATTTAGCACCAATACGCGATATTTTTGAAGCCTTTATTGAACAGTGTCAAAGTATGTATTCGCCAGGAGAAAACTGTACTATTGACGAAATGTTAGTAGCCTTCAGAGGTCGGTGCAAGTTTCGACAATATATACCGTCAAAGCCAGCAAAATATGGTATAAAAATATTTGCCCTGGTTGATTCAAAGGTATTCTACGTAAAGAATTTGGAAATATACCCTGGTAAGCAGCCGGTTGGACCTTACTCAGCTAGCAACAAACCGTTTGATGTAGTCAATCGCCTTGTGTTACCAATCTCCAAAACTCAACGAAATGTTACCTTTGATAACTGGTTCACAAGCTACGAATTGGTATCTCATCTTCTGCAAGAACATAAGCTGACTTCAGTGGGTACTTTACGCAAAAACAAAACCCAAATTCCACCTAAATTTATAATAACGAAGGGAAAACAACCAAGTTCCTCAATGTTTGGACATCAAAGAGATATAACTATGGTGTCTTACATTCCGAACAAGAAGAAAAACAAAGTCGTTCTCGTGATATCAAGTTTGCACCACGATGATAAAATTGACGAGTCAACTGGAGATCACAGAAAACCGGAAATTATAACTTATTATAATTCTACCAAGAGTGGGGTGGATGTAGCGGACGAACTCTGCGTTACTTACAACGTGAGCAGAAACTCAAAACGATGGTCTCTGACGACTTTTTTTGCAATGCTAAATATATCGGGCATAAATGCAAATGTAATATATCGAGCTAACAATAATGATACTCGCACAAAACGGCGACAGTTCCTAAAAAACCTTGGGCTTGCATTGATTCAAGATCACTTACGATTCCACAAGACACGTATGAATTTACCTAGGCAATTACGTAAAAGAATTGCAGATTTGACAGGTGAACCTATCGATGAACCTCCTGAAAAGGTTCCAGGAACTCGCAGGAGATGTCAGGTATGTCCGTCTAAAAAGGACAAGAAAACATCACACACCTGTGCATCATGCCAGATCTACATCTGTCCGGATCATGTGATTTCATATTGTACTAATTGCAGCACTTCCATGTCCCAGAATGAGGAGTTCGAAGACTGTTAGTTAATATTATTATTATTAAAAGTTCCTGTGATCTCCCTTTTAGTATGTAAGATGAATATTTATATATATATTTTAAGGTTACATTACCAAAAATTAAAGAAAGTCTATAGTTATGTTTTCATAGTTGATTTTGCATGTGCTTCTGAGTAAAATAATAAAAAGTTGATTTATAAAATATACTGATATTATTTATATACATTTTTATGAGCAAAGAACCCATAAATAATAAATAATTTTCAAAATCAAGATAACCCTTTCAGTTTTGGTACAACCCATCGATAAAATTCGGGTCACAGTTACCCGGCGTCATTGACCGCGTAATTATTTTCACGTCATTGACGCCGGGTTAAATTAAATTACGATATTCCATTTTTGATAGATAAAATAGAAAAACAATACTTACGAATTAAAATATTACATCATTCTTGTTCTTTACACTCGTCCGTATGTTCTGCAGTTTCTGAACACACAAGGCATTTTTTTGCCTCCAGAATCCTTCAAGTATCATCCCTGTTTCGATTGTATATTTCAATTTGGATGGCTTCAGTTTGTATATAATTATATTGCAGAAATCTGTATTCAGATACATTATGTAGGTCAAATAACAATTTATTTATTTATTAATATGAACGCACTTGCAATTATACCTACATATTATTAGTTCTAAAATGAAATAAAACAAAGTCTTAGTAACTTAGTCTTAAATAATAATACTTAATAAAATGTCATATTAAATATTATTCACAAAATCTCAGCATTAAATTTACAATATTAGATAATTAATATTAACAATCGGTGCATAATATTATTTACACTGTTTTTTAGACTATCGCGGTTGTTAACTACATTATGGTACGTGGTGTACATTCCGTGAGTACTAATTATAATGTAATATTATTTAATTGAGATATATAATGTGTTGACCTCCGAATCAATTAAATCAATTGTTCCTTGGATCACGTGTCATATGTAAAAAATGAGGACTGCTTAATATTGTATCTTATTTACTACACAACCTTATTAATACGAATATAAAAAGTAAGTAAGTTTAGTAGTGCTTTAAAAATATTATAATAAAAAACAAACCATTTTATTACCTAGGTTAATACAAGAATTCAGTGTATGGGATGTAATAAGCCGAATACTTTTGTTTAGTTATGTCATCTATAATCCGTAGGTCGGCAACAGGCGGACCGCGAATGATTGGAACTGGGACCGCCAAATATATGTGATTCTACGTGACAGATATACAACAATAGGTATAGTGCTTATATTGATGTATATTACTTTACTAGTTATATGATTATTAACGGGATATTTACCGTGGTAAGGTTGTGGAATGAGCTCCCTCGAGCTCGGCGCAGTTACATGCACCATGTTCACGGGAAGACTGAGTCAGTCTTACGTAAAACGTCCACGGTAAATATCCCGTTAATAATCATATAACTTTAGTGAACAACCGTGATAGTTTAAAACAGTGTATATTATTTTATTTATATTCTGTCACGTAGTCTTGATTAGTTAGTTTAGTACTAGTAGTTCTTATTCAGTAATCTGTGCTAGTAGGTAGATGCCTTGAGTATATAGCTACCTAGCTAAAGTAGACGCATAACTGTTGCTATGCTGCACACAGCAGTATGGCACAAGAGAGTGTTGGATTGCTGGCGTACCTAGTATTGATACTCATTACTAGTAAATACATTATTTTTTTTTTCTGGACCTCGATAAAAAATTTCAATACTATCCCGGACCCCACTCAAAATTACTTGCCTACCCTTGCTATAATCTGTTCGACGCGCACTAAAATTATAATTTTCACAAAATGTATATTGTAAAATAAATAAAAATATTCCTCGGTTAAGGTGTTTACTATTTACACCTTAAACTAAGCTTAAAATGTGTTTAAGTTTTGTAAACTGTTTAAACTGTGTTTACATAGATAGATAGATAGATAACACTTTATTGAGATACCACATTTAGGACTTAATATTAGACAATAAAATAAAAAAACAATGCCTAAAACTAGGTGCAATAATGGGCGGTCTTATCGCTCAGAGCGATCTCTTCCAGACAACCCACTCGCAGAGGAATAGGTATACAATAAAAGATAGACGGTAACAATACAAAAACAGTAAACACACTATAAATACATAAATACTATATTAAATAAACTAATACAAATACATAAACAGCATACTTTTGTAATATATACTTAATTATACTAATAAAAATTATATGATAAAAAAAAAATATGCAATTACTAAAGCATCTTGACAGTATTTTAATAGTCTAGGAAGTGTTTATTACATGTAAACATAAATAAAAAATTAAAAGAAATATAAAAAATAACAAATAAATAAACGAAAATACAAAATTATGAAAGTTAGATAACAATTAGTGAGTAAAAGTTAGAGTGAAAGATATAATTTTTTTACATAATCTTTGTAAGTTTGAAGTGACGTAGCACGCTGTATTTCCAGGGGAAGAGAATTCCACAAACGGACGGCTTTAACAGCATATGAGGAATTACATATAATATTACGAAATCCTTTTATCTGTTACTGTAGTCTGGTGCTATGGCTGTGGTTTGTATGATTGCTCGGTGTACTTAAGAATTTTTTCATTTTCCAGAATGCCTGGAATACCAAGAACAGCTGGTGTTTCCGTGCGATAAAAGCACGGCTCCTGCAGGATTCAGGAGGTCAAACCGCTGTCACCATCACGCAAACGAGCTCATTATTTGGAGGTTCGCTGCACTAAATGAGTTCCCGCATATGGTGAGATTTCGCTTTTTCGTCCTACTGAGTGATGAGTCGATAACAGCACCTGATCGCCTGATGGTAAGAGTTACTTCTTCGCACCTCATTCTGGGAAGGTTACTCCAGCTACAGTCACCTGAGTATACGCAGAGTCATGGGGACCCCAGCCTGAGTCAGAAGGGTGCATATGGCTAGTTAACTCCGGCTCTACCACCGCTGATGTATTGTTGACGCTGTACCTTAAGTTGAAGTTGAGACTGTAAGTCAATATAGCATGCAAAAATTGTTATAGTGCCAATCAGTGTATACATTCTTGACATAGCGAGCGAGGTAAGCGAAGCGTCTCTGCTTTAACTGGCCAATTTGACTTTCATCTGTTCATATGTTTATTAGGTTATATGTAAATTTTCGGATATCCAGTTCAAAAAGGTTTTGCTTTGCACATATGCATTGCAAGCTAACTCCGCCTTTTATTGTATTGGCCAATGACAGACATAATAAACATTTCCGTTGTTATATAGGTCTTTTGTTCCTACATCTTTTAGAAAATTTATGATTTTGTGAGGTCAGTTGCGACTAGCACACATTTCTGTGTCAGTCAGTCAGTTTTATTATTATAATAAAAATGAGTAGCTCTTTAAAGGTTTTGATAGTACTAAGATTTTTACTTGTAACCATAATTATATATAGATACATTAAATCTATATCCACTTAGTCTTTTAATGTTATCTTGAATAGGATTTTTGTATTTTATTACAATTAAAGATGCAGTTCTTTTAAACGTGTTGATAGTACTAAGATTTTTCTTGTATATTATAGGTCTACCTCCTTAGTTTTTTATATTATAATTAAAATCAGTTTATTGTATTTTATTTAACCATCTATACCCACTTAGTTTTTTTTAAATACAACGTTAAACCTGCTTATTGTATTTTAACATACTGAAATAAAAGTAGTATCTAGTTCTTTTAAGCATGTTGTTTGCTTCTGTTCGAAGGATTACCACATAAAAACTATGTGAAAACAACTTGTATTTACAATAAGCTTTTATTACACACCAATAAGCAGAGAATAGGCGGGGTTAGTGAATGATCATTTCACGCAACATTCACCCTTAAGATGGATGTCCGAAAATTTTGGTCATAGTACGTCTTCCTGTACAGGTGGAATTTTCAACCAAACTTGACGAAATGTTGTATGTATCTATGTTCTACCATTTAATATAATTTTTTGTTGTCGGTAATTTTGAGTTTACTTATCCTAAAAAGGGGGGAAGCTTGCAGCGGCGCTATTTACCACACGATTTTGATAAAACTGTATATACACATTAGGTACTCAGCTTGAATTTACATTAGCTTAATTGGTCAAGTGGCTTCCGAGACAGCTGTGAAGTGTTTGTGAAGTACTGCGATAAATTGCCGCTACTTAGACTATGTGCTCGTGAGGTCTCTTCGTAGAACTACTAGTGTTATGTTTTTATAACGAAGTGCGTAGTACTTTAACTTACAGTATAGTGTGCGTGTATTTTCGGTACAGTTTTGATATGCGACTTTACTGCGTAAGTTACACCTTCAAAATATTATTGAAACATAAATATTTCTAACAGTTTTAATTCAGTTTCATAACAAATCGCTGTGTTTCTGTCTGAACTTATACTCGTAATTTGTGAAATTATTCTTAAGTATTTTATTTGTTATAACCATATGGGTCTTGCTAGGGAGTTGAAATAATAAGTTTTTAGACCACGCCCGTTACGTAGTTTTTTTTTTTTTTTTTAGTTATTTATTTATTATCAGAAATACTTAAGTTAATATACATTTATTTTTAAACCCCATTAAACCTCGCAGAGGTTTGTGTTGGAGTTAAGTTCTCTGCTATTAAACATATTTTGAACAGTGAATTGCAATGTAAGTGTTACTTCAACAGTCAGTCAACTTATAATACATAAACAACACACAAAACTCGTATGTAGACCGAGCGAGCGCCGAGCGTGTGCCGAGTGAGCTGCTACGGGCTTCGTGCCGTCAATGTAGGCACCGAGCTAAACTAAACGCACACATTCATACACCGACATTACAGCACACTAGCGAGCTACACCGCGTGGTACGGCCGGCCGGTCGCTCAGTCACGATAACAAAATACAAGATACAGAGTGTTACAAATTAATGTGGTCGGTTAATGTAATATTGCTTTAGAATTTTTTTTATATTGATTGGTGTTATTTTGTCACGAATTTCGCTCGGTAAGTTATTAATTAATCGAGGAATTAAATATTGAGAAGTACGTTTTCCATAAAAATTTCTATACTCAGGAACAACAAGTTTTTTATTCGTCATACTTCTAGTTGTTCGTGAGGCGTGTTTAAATTCATGTAATTCTGTCTTAAAGAATAGTTCGCAAAGCACGTTATATTCTATTTTATTTTGTATGGGCATCACTTCACAGTATTTAAACAATTCCATAGAATTATTTGTGCATTTTTCTTTAATTTTACGTGGTACGATTAATTTCAGCAACCTATATTGGAGATTATATATTTGTTCTAAGTAAGTTTTAAATGTTCGGCCGTAGCTACTTAGTCCGTAAGACACTATGCTATCAACTAAAGCCCTATACATAGTGAGTAACACAGGAAAAGGAACACGACTTTTTAATATGTAAAATTTGGCCAATGCCGCTCTAAGCTTGTCACTGACTTTGCCAATATGACTAGCCCAATTGAGCCTGCTGTCAATGACGAGCCCTAAATATGTGTGCTCATTCACTTGTTGCAATTTCAGGCAGTCTTTGGTACAATTTCTCGCCTTGGTGACCACAGATTCATGTAGGCAGTCATGACAATGAGCCAAAATTGTTATTTTCGTGATGCATGTGTTGTTGCTCGAACGTATATGTAGGAGTTTTGTCTTATCTGCATTTAGAACAAGCCCAGAGTCATGAGACCATTTGCAGATAGATGTGAAATCCTCTTGTAACTGCCTTTGTGCCTGTACTAAGTCTCTATCAGCAGCAATAAGGCATGTATCATCTGCAAACTGATACATTGTGCAATGCTTAATAATATTGTTCATATCATTGACGTATGCCAAGTAGTGCAAGGGGCCTAATACAGAGCCCTGTGCAGTGCCCTCGGTAACACAAATCTCGTCGCTGAGTTCCGTACCTACCTTCACTTTGTAACTACGGCCGTCTAGATAGTCCTTACACCAGCTCAGAAGATTTCCTCTAATACCGCTATTATCCAGTCTCCTAATCAGTAAATCGTGCCTAAGCATGTCAAACGCCTTACTGTAATCTATAAATATAAGTAGTACATGTTTTTTGTCATTTAAGCACGAGTTTACGTAATCAGTGAATCTAGACAACAGTAGGGTGGTACTTTTTTTTGGCTGGAAGCCATACTGTGTAGATGATAGAACATCGTTCTCTTGATAAAAATCCTGTATCACACCACAGATGTACTTCTCAACTATTTTGTCAATAACCGGGAGTATTGTGATTGGTCGATATTTCCTATAGTCATTTTTACTACCACCTTTATGGATGGGTCGTACAATTCCTGCTTTAAGATCTTTGGGGTAAGTTCCATTTGCAATACACGCGTTTATTAGTCGCGTTATAACACTCACAATTTTTCCTGACAGCCTTTTTACATCAACAGCTCGAATTCTGTCCATTCCGGGAGCTTTATGGGTGCTGATATTATTTAAGATTCTACGGACTTTGGAATCGGTAGCTTTTTTGCAAAGCAAAGATTTATCTACCGGATTTTCGTAGTCACTTTCGCAGAAAAGTTTACTGTTACAGGTTGGAATAAGCGACCTAACATTGTTTTGAAACTCTTTTGCAAAGTTATTTGCAATTATCTTATCTGTGTCAGAATCGAACGCCCTTTGAACGACACTGTCGATAGAGGTGTTAATTCTACCTGCCATTTTGTTTATAATTTCCCATAACCGTTTTGTATCCCCTTTATGCCTGTTTATGTCCTGTTTATAGTAGTTATTTCTATATTTATGAACTATTTTATTAGTTAGATTCCTTACCTTTTTGTACTCAACTCTAGTTTTTGTATTACTAGTATCCTTAATCCAACAATTGTATAATTCATCTCGCTTTCGACATAAATTTATAATATTCTTATTTACCCACCCATAAGTATTACGTTTCGAATTTTCTTCCTTCTTTTTGCATTTATATTCTGACTGCGCATAGCAGTTTTTAATGCTGTCTTTGATGTAATTATATATAAGGTGCGGGCAGCTCATTTCCTGCGTTATTTGCCAATTAATTTTATCTAAATTACTATTTAATTTGTGATTGTCATAGCGAGCCACATACTTGGTATCATCCTGTATATATGAGTCTCCCATTAACGTTACTGCTGTCATTCTATGATCGGCCAGTACGGTGCCCAGAGCGGCGCTGCACACGTCTCTTAAGCGGGATCGCACAAAAATGTGGTCGATACATGTTTTGGTAATTTTATTTTTTAGCTTTTCTATTCTTGTGTAATCTGTGATTCCGCATAACAGACCGTGTGAGTGCATTATGTCCATGTATGTCCTTTTGGTAGGGTTATCTTTTTTCAAGTCAATATTTATGTCACCTAGTAATACAAAGTCAGTAATAGTGTTTACCGGAAATAGTTGACCGGAGCAACTAGAAACCAAAACCCCAAGACAAATCTCCACTTGGCTTTTTATTTAGAGAGGTAGTTCTATATTTGATGCCTTACAATTTAAAAGGTTTTGTTGGTTGAATCCGTAATCGGTTTTATCCTACTAATATTATAAACGCGAAAGTTTGTGAGTATGGATGTATGGATGTATATAGGGATGTTTGTTACTTTTTCACGTTTAAACGGTTGCGCCAGTTTTGATGGACATTGGTATGGAGGTAGATGAGGGGCTGGATTAACACATAGGATACTTTCCATCATCATCATCCATCACCACGCGGGTGAAATAACGTAATATTCTTGGGTACACCATAGACAACATAACAAGATCGCCACCTCCGTCAAGATCGTAATGATGACAGTTCTGTCAAAGTTTGTGTCAGTTTCTGATAGCTTATCCAAATGCAGTTATAATTTTGACAGTCGATAGTCGATACACTAGCCGTCCTCGGCGAACGTCAAGGGTGATAAAATGTAGTGAAAGGTTTTTTCCATGGTGATAAATTTTATATTTGTATGTACGTAGGTACTGTATTTTATTTTAAATGTTTACTGATTGATTTACTTAGTATCTCAATTTATTCATATAATACTATTATAGCAATTACGTTTGACCATGTAAATATGTTATGACATTATAAAGATAGATATGGCCTTGGAGAAGATAATAAGCTACTCGAAGTACTAATCCTGAGCAGACGAAGTCGCGGGCACCAGCTAGTAAAATCATAGGATTAAGCACCGTATTGACACAAAACTATTTTGCCACATTTTCAATCTGCCACATTCCTACATCGACACAAATCAAAAGGGACAGTCACGTGTAAAATAATAATACAATATAAAAAAAATCAATCTAAATGTTTTGTTTCTGAGGAAGTCCATGCGGATGAATTTTCCTAGGTAGGTAGAGTAGGTAGATTATTATATCTATCATAATAAATAATCAAAGTCATAATGAAAATAATTTCTTGTTTCATATTTAGTTTGGTTTTTTTATTTATTTAGAAAGTTTTTAGTAGTTTTTAGATCAATAAGATTAACACTTTAACTATAATAAATAAAATTAACAGTTCTATAATGTCGTATGGTTAATTGCACCAAAACAATGAATAGAATTTAAATTTCAATTCAGTTCAAAAATTGCAATCTCAACTCTAGGTTTACTTTCACAAATACAGGAATAAGGAGGAATTGAGGAGGACAAATTGAGGAAGAGGGGACACTACTAAAATCACACTGTTTTAGACTTTTGCGGACAATACACACTAACTGTATCACTGTCGCAGTGATGCAGTTAGAGTGTATTGTTGAGACTTACAATCGAGTTCGAGGTCCAGTGGTATCCGTAGTAAAAGAGTGAGAAAGAGGGTAGACAGTTTTCTCTGCTCTTAATAACTTTGAACTTTTTTCACATCCACCCGCATATTTAGTCTACCCGTGAACATGGTGCGTGTAACTGTGCCGAAATATCGGTAACTCCGAAACCTGCCTAATCGTGGTGTACATTCCGTGAGTACTAATTATAATGTACTGCTAAAATCACTAAATTATTCTAAGTTATTCGCATGGACCAGCTAAGAGAATGCGTAAAAAAATATGGACAGACAAAAATAGGAAACATAGGTAGTAGACCTTATATCTATCATCAATTAAGTGACGGAGGTTAACTTATATCTCAACTGATGATGCGGTCTACGATGAACTATGTAGCATAGAAGATAATTATAATATACTTGTGACTTTAAGTTAAGTCAAAACTAATTTACAGGCTCTTCTCGGATATGGAGATGACGTCAGGACCCTTGCATTCCTCTGTGGAGGAGCACTCATTAGCGACAGATTTGTTCTCACCGCAGGCCATTGCATCGCTAGCAGAGACAAGTAAGCTTTTTTTATTTCTTGATATGTGATAGGTTGGCAAACGAGCAAGCAGCTCACCTGATGGTAAGTGATACCGTGGCCCAAAGACATGCGCAATACCAGAGGTCTCGAGGATGCGTTGCCGACCTTTGAGGAAGGATGATAGGAAGGAGGAGATAGAAGGGGTGAGGGTGGAGGGGGAGGGGGAAGGAAAGGGAGAACGGGTAGGGGGGGAATCGGGCCACCGGAACCTTGCACAAACCGATGAAACGCAATAGCAAGCTCTGTTACTTCACGTCGGTGTTATGTGGGAGTGTGGTACTTCTCCGGTCGTGCCGGCACATTCGGCTGTGGAGTTGCAGCGTGCCACTACCACAAAAAAATATTGTAGGAATTTTCAATAAAAATCAGATCCCCATCTGTCTTAGTGGGTTTCTCTCATTGGCGTATCCAGGTACCTAGAAACATGAGTTAGCCCGGCCTTTCCCAGTTAACCTCTAGGCCTAGCACGAATAACTGAGGAAGTGTAACGTTACGTATCGTTCACGTAAAAGAGGACAAACTGTCATGTATCAAGGCCACTGTGACACAGTTAACTCATAGTTTGCTGTTTCGCAAATTGTTTATGCTACAGCCTCTGATGCCCACTCCAAGGACGATGTAAAATTTATTATTAAATCCAGTCAATCGTTCATTTAGATATCAAGAATATATTATTATTATTCTATGCTACCCTAGTTTATTAATACTTGGTATAATACAATATGTACACTATAACTTAAGATTAATAACTTTTTAGATGAGATAGATAACTTGTAAAACACTAATCGTGTATCAGGTTGTCCGCCTCAAAATAAACAGGTTGTAAAATTATTAAATTCAGTCCATTGATCATTTATATGTTAACTAGGTAGGTTTATTACAATACACTATAATTTAAGTTGTAGATGAGATAAATAACTTGAAAAACACTAATAGTGTATCAGGTTGTCCACCACAAAATAAACTGGTTGTAATTTTTCTTAATTTAGTCAATTGATGATTTATATGTTAACTAGGTAGGTATAATACAATACACTATAACTTAAGTTGTAAAAGTAAACAAGATGAGTAACTTGAAAAACACTAGTTGTGTATCAGGTTCATCATCATTCATCATCATCATCATCTCAGCTGTGGACGTCCTACGGCGTACGTCTCCCCCATAATTTTCCAAAAGGACCGGTTGGAAGCGCCCTGCATCCAACGTCGTCCTGCGACATTTATCAGGTCGTCTGTCCACCGTGTCGGTGGACGACCTACGCTGCGCTTGCCGGTCCGTGGTCTCCATTCCAGAACCTTCCGGCCCCATCGGCCATCTGTTCTGTGTGCTATGTGCCATGCCCACTGCCACTTTAATTGACTAATCAGGCTTCAACTGGGTGTCAGGTTGCCCACCTCAAAATAAACACGATGTAAAATTTGAAATTCAGTCAATTGGACATTTAGATGTTAACTAGGTATAATACAATTCATTGTAACTTAAGTCGTAGAACTAGATAAGATGAATAATTTGAAAAACACTAATTGCGTAGTAGGTTGCCCACCCCAAAATAAACACGACGTGAAATCTATCACTAATTATCGTTATTAAATCTAATCAACTGGTCATTTAGATGTTAACTAGATTTAACACAATACACACAATTTGGGAGTATTCAAATACAGAGTGAATAGGTATCTTTTAACGCTTTGCGTCCCAAAGACGTACTCTTACATATACGTCAGTTTCATTCATAAATCTTTTGTATCAATTATCACGGTTTAAATAGGAAGGACTAAGCAGGCATGTACCACCGTCGACCGCGTCATCACTTTCTATCAGGTGAGATTGTGATCAAATACTCGTTTATCTAATGTAAAAAAAACCACTGTAACTTCAGTTGTACAAGTGGATGAAATTAATAATTTGAAAAACACTAATTGTGTACCAGGTTGACCTGTGCTAAGCCCTTTAACAAAACCCCGGCTACGCTGTTAGTTAATCAAGGATATACTAGATCACTTTCATACTCTAATAAAATATAAAAAGATGCATCACCTGTTGGGGGTCGGCAGATAAAACTGTTTTAATAGAAGTAGAAAGACCTCAACGCTCTGTTCTTAAAGTTATGCTAAAAAAGCCTCGCAGATACTCCACTGAGTGTGTGTACAGAGAGAGTCGAGTGCTTAACGTGCGTCAGCTTTTTATTTTAAAGACATTCTTATCTGTGCACAAATAGGTTATTTCTTCTGAAAACTATGATTCTCTGCTGAAGCGTAGAAATTACAAACTTCCTAAAACTTTGGTTACTACAAGGTTTGCTCAACGTCACGGTGAATTCATTAAAACTCACATTTACAACATGGTCATCAAGCATTCTGACAAAAGTGTTAAAAATGTAACTGTCCGTCAAGCTAAACCACTGGTGCAAAAATGGTTATCAACATTGATCTATGATGAAACTGAAAAAAAATTAAGCTATATAATTAGTTCCTTAGAGCAGATGATTTATTGTTTTAGTTTTACAATTTTGTTCATATATTATCTTGCACTTAGTTTTATTTTTTAATATTTAAGCATTAAGTTTTATTTTTATTATATATATATTATATAATACCTAAGTAATTATTTATATTATTCTATTCACACATACATACATTTACATCTCTCATATTCGGTAAGTAGGTCCTTATTACCCCCAAATAGGTGACCAATTAGTGATCTAGTGCTCTCTAGTTAGAAAAGCCCTAGGGCGGTAAGTAATTAAAAAAAACACTTCACTCTTTCAAAAAGTTCGCGTACCTACATCTAACCATCATACCGGCAACAGACATCATGCATTCAGCCCAATGACAAAAGAGGTCGCTTTGCTTTTCAGCTTTGTCTTCGTATGAATATAATAGTCATCAATTTTATTTTTGTAATGCCGGTGTTTTTCTACTTACCTCACAATCGAGATGTAAAGCAGAGTAGTTAGCTCGGGTGTAAGCATCAATTGCGCCCTCGAAATATAGGGAGATAATAAATATCTCGGGCTGCAATTGATGCCTTACAGTCCTTGGCTACTAATCTACTATTAATACATTCTAAAGGGTACTCTTTTACATATTAGTATTATTTCGTCAGCTGAGGTGTAATGTTAGATTAGCAAATCAAAGGTCAAAGTCAAAATCATTTATTCAATTTAGGCATCAAAGACGCACTTATGAACGTCAATTTTTCATTATAATGTACTTTAAAGACTACCGCCGCATTCCAAAATATATAGAGCCTACCGAGAAGAAGCGGCAAGAAAATCTGAACCAGGTCGCCAGGATACAGGCTGAGCCTAGTGTGGCGATCATTAGATAAAGCTATTAAAATCTCTCTGCATTAATACCTTGTATGCTTAGTTTAGTTTTAGTTTTAATTAAATTTGTTAATATTTTAGCTTAAGGTATTTTATGCAGCAAATAAATACATTTTCATTTTTTTTCATGTACGTAATGTATTAATCAATTATCATGTACTTTTTGATAATCACATGTATGTTTTTTTCTTTTACTATAATGACCAGTTATCGATTCTAAACCAACCCATTCAATATTGTGCACTAATGTACAAAGACAAATATTTTAAAATTTATTAATATCTATATTTGCTCTAGTCTATCTAGTTGTTTGGAAACCTACCTTCTTTATGTAGCTATTCTAAGTAGGTATGTAAATTAATATCTTTAAAACAACTAGCTTATGAGCAAAACTCGGCATCCAGGGGCCTACCTTTTCATAAATCAGGAGCGTTTTGAAATAAGCTTAGAATAATACTTACTATTGTACTCCCACCGACACAAAACGGTCGTACATATTACTTCAGTACTATTTACGGTGCGTTCCTTTTTTAACCGAAATCGAAATATTGGTGCGTACCAGGATCAATACCCATAAAGCCCAACCCGAATAGAACACAAACACAGTTCCATAGTACGCGAATGGAGTGCACTATTTGATAATACGCCATCAAAACGTCTATCGTAATCCATCATTATTTTAAGCTTGCTATATTGACGTGGTGGTACCAAATTTAATCGTAACGTTTAAATAAGAATACTTTAAAAGGTGGGAGTAAGGCCCTAGGTATTGATCCTTAAAGCACTATCGCCTGCTTAGCGAGACCATCCGTCCTCATACGACGGTTAAAATCAGATAGAGACTAAAAGTTCGATGTTCGGACGGTATGCCTCTGTGGTCTAGCGGTCATGGCGTCTGACACACATTGCTGGGAGACACGGGTTCAAATCATTTATTCTGTATAGGCCTACGGGGGCACTTACAAATTGTCATATTACATTTATTATTTCTTAAATCTACAACCGGATCGGAACGCGACCACGACTGTGAAGATCCGGAAAGAAACTCAGCGGGCTTGTCTTTTTACATATTTTTATCACCACTTACTTAATATATTTAACAAATGTTAATTGATTTTAGCTCCAGTGTGTTGCCTTATAAAAGAAACTATAATAATGATGGTATCAGAAGGGCAAGACACGCTACACTTAGACACTAATACACGAGTAGGTAGATCCTGGAGTGATCAGTCCCAAGCTGTTTTATCCTCTAAGTAATCCGAAATTTCGTAATAAACTTTTTGACAGAGTTTAGTTTTAATAGTAATTTTAAACTTATTAACAGACAAATCTCGGATAACATTGGGAAGTGTATTATGGAATCGTATACATTGTCCCATAAAATAATGACTTATTCTGTGGAGACGCGTTACATGTAAGGATAGCTTGTGCTTATTCTGCGTTTTGATGGAATGAGCATTCCTTTTTTCAAAACTGTTCATGTTTTTCTTTACATACATTAGATTTTTATAGATATACTGAGTTCGAATCCCGTCCGAGGAAGTGTATTGCCTCTTTAAAATTACAAAGTAGGTATGTATATTTTCTGGCGTTTATTTCTTACATATGTTCAATCATGTTATTTCCCAGAGGTTCAGTATCATACGTAGCCCTAAACGTATTGAACAGAACTGTAATCGATCCGAAGAAGATACACAAAGTGAAAAGAAACATCATACATCCTGAGTTCATACCCTCGAAGATATACAATGATATAGGATTGTTGGAGCTGGAAAATCCGTAAGTACAACTTTGTCATAGTGATGGTGGAGTGGCAAATACCTCAAAAGCTTTATATTTGTCTATTTTTTTTATTTATTAAGATGAGACACTGGAATAACACATAGAATACTTTTCATCATCAACATTATCGTCATCCATCACCCACGGGTTAAACCGCGAGGCGCAGATAGTACAATTAACCCAGCGAGCGAAGTGTCTCTGCCTTAGCTGGCCAAATTGACTTTCATCTGCCCGTATGTTTGTTAGGTTGTATTTACGTCTTCCTGTACATGTCGCTAAAAATAGCAGATGTTTGCCGACTGATTTTATTAAAATTGACCCCGTAAGTAGCAGGGTCACTTATGACCCTGCTACTTACGGGGTCGATTGGGGAAAAATGGTGGAAATTATTTTTTAACAAAAAATGGAACCGACTTCTACACCAAAAAAGTGTGAAGCAACTTGTCGAAGTCGGTACCATGCGGACAATATTGTGATAATAGAAACCTATTTTTGAACTATCATGGCACCGGCTGCAACAAGTTATTTCACACTTTTTGGTGTAGAAGTCAGTTCCATTTTTTGGTAAAAGTTTTTTCAACAGGGTCTTTGGAGCAGACCGAGATCATAGAGAGATAAAACAGCTTATACTTGAGTTGACTTTACAGCTTCCAAACGGAGAAAGTTGCATAAAATAATATACGTATAAGTTAAATTACTGCAGACATCTCAAAACTTTTTCTAGATATTTTGATCTTTTCTTTTGGGGCGAAACATACACACATATTGCTAGCATTATCATAACTATGGCCACGATTGTCTTTAATATCAAGTTCCAAAGTTCTATCGATCGATATATGTGTGTCATCACGCGGTGAGCTGCGCTGTTGCCAGGAGCTCTAACATGAGGTGGCAACATAAATATCATTTATAGTCGATAGTAGATGTCGCCTTTCTATTAAGCTTGTGATTGGCGTACTCGCTATCAATTTTAGTTCTACAACTGACTGCAAGGTGGTACTGTTCTTTATTTCATACATTTTTTTCGGCAGTCGATACCGAGCATGGATTTGGTGTCAATGTTGTAAACTCATGGAAGACCTACAGCTCACTCACTTACCGCTCGCTCGACCACCGACTGATTCGACTGACAAGTCAGTGTTTGATTTACGCGCGTTTTTTTAAAATTCTAAATGTATTGTTATAATCAGGGAGTCCCTAGCTTTACTTCACAGCGCATTTAGTTTTATTGTTTTGTCTCGTCAATAGTTGATATATGTAGGGTAGATGCAATGATGCTAGATTATTAGTGCATGCGAAGTCACGGTTTCAGCGCGCCCCGATCCTCGCGCCATAGGCTGCAGCCTAACTAACCTAAGGGTCAATAAGGGTCTGGTCATTTGGGCCGAAAAATGTCAACATATTTGTAAGATTCTGATATCTTCTTCATGTGTTATCATTTGTACAAGACATGTTTTTATTAACAAACTAGCTGGTACCCGCGGCGTCGTCTGCACAGGGTTAATACTTCAAGTAGCTTATTATCTTCTCCAAAGCCATATCTACCTTTATACCAAATGTCATAAAATATTTACATGGCTATATGAGTAAATTTAAGTACTTAGTAAAATAATCAGTACACACTAAAAATAAAATACAGTACCTACGTACGTAGAAATGTAAAATTAATCACCATGGACAAACTGTCATTAGGTGATGAAATGTATTCATCACCCTTGACGGTCGCTGAGCACGTCTAGTAAATCGAGCTGTCAAATTGATAGCGTGTTTTTTATCAAAAACTTACACAAACTATGACTAAATTTCATCATTACGATCTTAATGTAGGCCGAGATCTTGTTATTTTGTCTATGGTACCACCCATAATACCCAAAAATATTATGCTTTTTCACCCGCGTGGTGATGGATGATAATGATAGAAAAGTATCCTGTGTGTTAATGCAGCGCCTCATCTTCCGCCATACAAAACTTCATCAAAATTGGCCCCGCCGTTTGAGCTTGAAAGAGAAACAAAGATCCACACATCCACACATCCGTACATCCATACTCACAAACTTTCGCGTTTATAATGTTAATAAGTAGGAAGTAGCTACGAAGAAATAATATCAGGTAGAGTAACTGCCTTAAAAAATGACCTCTTAAAAATCGTGCTAAATCAATAACATCGTTCACGCCGCTATGACTCAGCTGTCATAATAGACGTTGCAGCACGCGCGTGGACCAATCCCTGATTTCCTTCTGAAATTTAAACCAATCACCGAACATGTCTATTTGTAACCTCGGAAGTAATTCGTATTTGGAATCATACGTCGTTTTGGTTTGAAGGACCACTTTTTGTATGGAATTTGTTATGAGTTATGCTTCCTGACATTATTTTTTCGTAGGAAAGTAGGATTAATATCGACCTTAATTACTTTTTGGCCAGTATGAAAGGTAGACAAACGATGATGTCGAATTCACATCCGCATCCGCAATGATGGAAGTTTTGATTCAAGCCCATTGACAATCGCGAGTCACGTAACCAATTGAACGACTCGTTCTGCAATTAACAGATTAGGGTCATTAGCTCGCTAGTCCAAAAACATAGCGGATGTGAATTCGACATCATCGTTCGTCTACCTTTTATACTGGCCAGAAAGTAAATGCGACGAGCAATTGACACGTCGTATGAAGCTCCATCATTCGCACCTTCAATTGAAACGGTCAATGACGTAAAAATTGATAATTGCGAATGACCGTCTCCGGGGTACTTTACGTGCACAGTGCAGTTAGTTTCTTGTGAACGGATCTGTTGCAGCTGCAGAGGTTCCCACTTATCAGGTGGCTCTCGTGTTTGTACCGTCTTTTAAGAACAGAAAAATACGTTATACAGGGTGTTTGGTAGAGGGACCGACAAACCAAATGAGCGTGTTCGGGGGCCCACTTGGAGAATACAAGTTGGCCAAAAAAAATCCCCGACACCCCAATTTTTTTGAACTAAATCAGTTAGTTAGCTCTGTTTTGTATCCAATTTTGCTTTGCGTGGCCTGAAGGTGTTTTAGAGACCAAATTCAATTAAAAACATCCGGTCTAAAACAGATTTTACAAATGTTATGGTGGTAAATAGGTATAATTTCGGAGAAAAAGGGAAAAATCACAAAAAAAGTTAAACATATTGGGGGGTCGGGGATTTTTTTGGCCAACTTGTATTCTCCAAGTGGTCCCCCGAACACGCTCATTTGGTTTGTCGGTCCCTCTACCAAACACCCTACGAGTATATAAAGTACCGCAATGTTTATAAGTAAGCTCGTATATCTTTGCTTACTCAGAGTGATTTATGTGTTTTTACATCCAGGATTGCCCTGGATTCATTCACAGTCCAACCATGTCTCCACAATGGGGAGTCAGTTATTACCAGAGCAATATCCACCATCTGGAATACTGATGATTTTTTGCGAACCAATTCAACAGTGCTGGAAAGGGTAAGGCTTTAAGTAGGCAATTTATGTAGTGGTAAGACTTTATTGCAGAGTTCACATGGAGTAGCACCACACCTTCGGCAGTTATTCAACCGTAAATCAGGAGTGTGCAAACATTACTGTGTTTCGCTACAGCTGGAAACATTGCCCATGTTTCCAGCGAAATGTGAAGATTACGCTCTTTAGAGCATTCTGTTCATCCCTCTACACGTGCAACTTGTGGGCTGATTATAGTAAAAAGAGGTATAGTGACCTCCGCGTTGTGTACAACAATGCTTTCAGGATGCTTTTGAGGCTGCCCTGATTCTGCAGCACCTCAGCCTAGATATGTGCCCGGACGCACACACTGAATGCTTTCATTAGACCATGCAGTTACGCGACGCATCTATTGTACGCAGGATTGGGACCAGCTCCAACACCATCCTGGATATGATTGCTGCCAGGTTTGTCTGCCCTTACCTCTGGCATTGCTGCGAGAGACATGTCCCAGCAGCGCAGAGACGTAGCAATAGCTTTCACATAGGGGGAGTCCGCAGGTAAAACTAAAAATCTATTTAACTTAAACTGCATACAAACAATAGTTACTTACTTTAAGTACATAAAAATATATAATAATAAAATATATATAATAATATAAAAATACATAAAATATATATAATAATATTTTTAAGAAATGTTAGTGTATGTAGCCTGTATAACCCTTATTTTTAAGCTATTAATATATATGAGGCAGCAACTTTCATCTAACTAAAGTATCAGTGTCTTCTTCATAAAATGATGGTAAGTATGACCAATACAATAGTTTACAATCACTAAAAAGTTGCTGAAAGTTTTGCCCGACAGCAAAGTACTTGGAGCGCGCGGCCTCAATTTACTTACTCACTTAGGTACTTGATTTACTTGGGACTCGAGGCAGCCGAAAGATGCTATCTACATAAATTATGAAAAAGTTTTGACCGAGTGATTATCAGAAGACTTATTTCTAAGTTGGTAGATTTTGGAATCCGTGGCAAACTCCTACAATGGTATAAAATGCTTTACGGATAGCTAAATTAAGAGGTTTATTATACATAGCTATGGCATAAATAGATAGTTAAATATCTCGACGCGTGCTTATATTTTTACCACAGATTATATTATTCGTCATCAATATTCAGCGATTTTAATAATGTCATATGCTAGGGGGGGGGGGGGGGGGTCTGGACCCCCTAAAGACCTCCCTTATATACGCCCATGCAGCAGCGGTAGCGGAGAGTAGATATTAATATCGGGTTTGGAACCCTCCTATGACTTATTGACTATAATTTGTCTTGGTTTATGATTATTGTTATAGATATGAGACACTTATGTGATTTTAAATTATTATAGTTATTTTATTTAAATTACTGTATATTGATGAAATTACTAGATATCATTATTACATCATTCTTATTATATTGTTCGGTAGTGGTACACTACTGAACAATATGATAAAAAAATGTTTTTAAACACAATTGTGCTCAACAAATTATATTTATGATAAAATAATTATTGCTAATTGTCTCAGTTTTTATCATATGGCATTATTAATTTCATTTTTCTTACGTTGGTAGAAGTGCGTATACAATTTCCATACATTTCTAAAGTTATAGGCAGTTTCGGAGGACCGGTAGTTTTAGGGAAATTCATAGTAGAAACACTGTCTGCTGTCAAAAAACTCAAAAATAACAGTTGAGCGTAGCGTTATATTCTCTTTGGTTGAGCGGTTTTTATGTGCGATTTTGTGATTCGAGGCGAATTTTCTGTATTTTTGTTTTTTCTGTGTTTTCTGTTTACATCGAGTCGAGTGGGCATCTGCTCCTCCTCTGTCTAATTTACTCTATGTCCTCTGTATCCGGATCGTGCCGTTGAATTGAGATAGTGACTCTGCTTGTGTTGTGAAACAGTGACTTTGCTTGTGTTGTGAGACAGTGACTCTGAAATCTATATCTGTGTGGAACTGATAAAATGGTTCGAAGCAGTCACAGAAAGTGTGAAATCTATGGAAGACAGGAGATCAAAAGAGATCCGAAGAAGGGATCTCTTTTTTTTCTAAATTTCCGATTGATGAAAACCGGTCAGTACATAACCTAATATCTACTAATATATGAGTCGGTAACAATATCAACTTCACAATTTATTCAGTGCGCTAGTCACACAAAAGTGTAATTAGCCCTGGAAAAGTTATCTTCGCACGCAGCTCTCCGGTAGCAGTGCATAGTTTTAAATATATCAACATTTATGTACCCTGAATTCGCCAAAAACCTTGATGTAGGATAGTAATTACTATCAAGGCATGTTGGAAATACTTTACTCTGTCAGTATGCAGGTGTTGACCTACTCTCAGGTACAATAATCTTATATGTCTCATTTTAAAATGCTTGTATAGCAGTTATGTTGCAAGTCACCCACATTTGTAAGAAATTCAATCATAACAGCAATATAATAATAATTATAACATATGTTAAATACATTAAGTAATTAGTGATAAAAAAGACAAGCCCACTGATTCTTGCCGAATCTTCTCAGTCGTGGTTGCATTCCAAATCGGTTGTAGATTTAAGAAAAATATTTTTTGCCTGCGTAGGCCTATACAGAATAAACAATTTCATTTTGATTAAGCAATTGTTATAAACAAGCAATCACATACCTACATGTACTGCGGGGGTATTGCCAGTTGACATGCAACATGTGCAGCAATAGTGTGCAAACATTACTGAGATTTGTAGGCTGTTTTGTATCCATGAATTTACTGAGCACTAAGCTGTAGAACTATTAATAATATGGGACAACATTCACACAAAGGTCTTCAGGTCCCAATCTAAGCAGAGCCTGTACTATGGTAACCTAATGACTGATATGCTACATACTTAGATACTTATACAGTATAAGCTCCTTATTCGCGGGGTTCCATAAATATGCCGCGAATACAGAAATTGTGAATACGGAATGGTAATTTATATGGGATTATAGGGGATACGTTCCTAGGTGACAAAATAAAAAAAAATATATAAGAAATCAATTTCATTGAAGTTTTTTACATAGTGCTTAATTAACTTAAGGCTTAGGCAATGGTTTGAAGAATGTAATTATCTCTTGATTGACAGTTTCAAAAGCTCCTTCAATTCAGACTGATACGCAGCAGTCGCACTAGAAATTTGTTTTTTTTTAAATAAGAGGCAAGATAGGTAAAGACATCTTCTATGTAGTATTTTGTAAAGTGTAAGGTGCATTCGTTTAGCTTTTAGGGCATTGGTGGCATTGTCATTGATGGTTCTTTTATTTTATTAAAGCATTTGTAAAGCTCAAAAACATTATTTTTGCCACTTTTGGCCACACTCTATTCGAACTCTCAACTGAGCATAAGACCTAAAATCGCATGATTATGCTGTCAAATACATAGCTGTCAAAAAACGATCACAAACAACCATGCTCCAAGCGTGGGTCAAAAATTGCACATTTTTCGTGGCAAAAATACCTTTAGCTGAACAAAAAGATACATGAACAACATTTTCACACGCAGATTCCCAATTCGAACGCCCCTTGTGAGCGTTTTTAGCGTTATTTTCGCTAAAAACGCTCAGAAGGGACCTATTTGAACGCACTAGTAATAGAGTGCTATAAAGTTAAACAGTTCAGGTTTTAGTCCTGTTTGAGAATCTCAATTTTCTCTCTAAAGCTTTGGGCTACTATATAGGTATCAACCCGTAGACTCACCAGTCGCCATATTTGGCCAATAATACAATAGATTAAGAAGAAAACAGTATTATTCCTATTGTAAATAGGGTGTTGAGCAGTTATAAGGCTTTGAATGATGAGAACCAGATAGGTGATATATTTAATAGTCTTTAAATTTGGTTTGTAGATATTTGATCTCTAATTTACCATTGATAGACGCCTTGTGTGTTGCCTAGTTGACACTCATCCACTATAATAAAAAAAAATGGTTGAAATAGAACTATATTTTTTATATAATATAAAATTAAATATGTTCCAGCTGTAAAGAGTGGGTACGCGCTGTTGGCAATGAGGATCTGATATATTTAGCAATTGAAAAGCTCCATCAACTGCGTTATGTATGCGGTGATCATTTTGAAAATAATGATTGGAATAACAAAGGAAACCGGCTCAAGAGACATGCTGTTCCGAAACTGAAACTTTCTGCACCACCATTGTCAAGCAGTCAACTTGTTGACTTCCCCCTTCATGTAAAACAGAAAGAAAATGGTAAGTGTGTAGTTGTAATTGTTTAGGTTAGGTTACATTATTTTATATCATTTTATTTGGGAGGCTTACAGTTATAATTACAATATAGGTTAAGAAGTTGCTTAACAAAAGCCAATAACAAGCCTCCACAGATAATTAAAACATATGTAGATGCTAAACTTAACAAATGATTAAGCAACTACATGATAAGCATACCTACATAGCCGCTCAATTACCAAATTAGAAATCACATGGAAATGCAACATGCCAGATTTGCAAGATGTTGATTTTTAGTGTTACCTACTGTAACCAAGACCTGTAACCCGTTAAATGGCGATTCGCCATATTTGGCCAATAATACAATAGATTTCGCAGAAATCTACCTACTTTTCCAGGAACTGCAATGTGTGTGGTTCTATTGTATGCTTTAAACATCAACTTGGCGCTTTGCACACAAGTTCTTTGGAGGCATTTGACACTGCGGTGGCAGCATCCAAGACAGGCTCTTACAAGAGACCTGCCAATAAAAATCATTCTAAAATTCTTCATTATGGCTAAATATCCATCAGTACTAGCATTATTATAGAGATATCTATCAATTACCTACTAATGAAGAATTCCTTCCTTACAGTACCCTTACCATCAGCAGTTATGCCCTCAATCAAGCGTCCATTAACATACTACAGCTACTGCCTTCAGAGGCTGGGTCATATCCATCCCAGAGAAGTAAGTTTCAAGATCACTTTCCTATAATTAACCGACTTTAAAAAAGGAGGAGGTTATATGTTTGTGTGTAAGTATTTTTTTGTGTATGATGGCCGATTTTTCCCCCATTAGAAGACCGATTCTCAAAATTATTTTTTTGTTTGGTAGAGTACACTTCCGAAGTGGTCCCATTTAAATTTTATAAAATTCGGTCAAGCAGTTTTTGTGTTACACTCCAATAGCTGACGAGTATTTCACCTATTTTGATGATATCATCATTTACGGTGAATGACAATCGATCCATTAGCAAGGGTCACTAAAATAGGTAATTTTTTTTTACCAAAAATGGAACCAACTTCAACACCAAAAAGTGTGAAACAACTTGTCGAAGTCGGTACCATGCGCGCAATACTGTGATAAAAGGTACTTTGAACTATCATGGTACCGACTTCGACAAGTTATTTCACAGTTTTTGGTGTTGAAGTTGGTTCCATTTTTGGTAAAAAAAAAATTTGGTATGTTATTTGGTAGGTAATTTGTTTTATGCTAAGTACAAAGACAAGTCATTCAATTGATGGTACGCGCAATATTTGCCTATCGCAGTTGTACGTAAAACTAAAATACTAAATGTCTCGAAGGTAGAGCACTCGTATTTTTGTCCAATATGTCAACAAACAGGTTTAAAAATGTTTTTATAATGGAGAATAGCTAATGCTCAACATTAACAAACCCAGTAGAAGTTTTTGATGTTAGGATTCATCAGATTAGTTTCCAAATATTTGATTTGATTATCTGACGTTTTCTATTTTAGTACCAAGGCCTGCCTGCAAACCTGTCGTAGAGCTATCAACAAGTCACCAGGACATGCACATTATATCACATAGCGAAACGTCTGGTCCCAATCAAAGTGATAACAACAAGATCAGAAAGAGAAAATCCGAAGAAAACTTAGGTAAATATAATTTATTTAATTTGTTTCCGGTAGTGAAAGCATTGGTGGACAATATATTGGTCCAACAATAATGGAGCAGCAAAAATGTGATATATGCCCATGATTAACACAAACTATCCTGCACCAATTTGTTATGTTTACTTGATAGTGTAAATCTTTAAACATAAAAATCAACCCCTATTTTTTCTGGTCACACTATAACTTATGAACGGATGGAACAATCTCGCTAATTCTTTTTTTGTTGCGTTAATTATTACCGGAGAAGGTTATAATGTAAGAAAAAGCAAGAGTAAAGTTCACCTAAATGAGCGTCATGGTATGATTTCATTCAAAATTGTATATGTGTGTGTAATGTCAAGTTTAAGAACTGCACGGAACTTGCATGGTTTTTACGAAGCGGATAGTAAGGCCCCTGGTATGGAGCTGACCAGACTCATAGACAGCTGACAAGTTACTCATTATGTAGTTAATTAAGTTTATGTAATTTGATTTCAGAATTATCTCCGCGGAAGAGGCTGCTGGAACAATTAAAAAGAACAAAATGCACACTAGCATCTCTGAGGAAGTCCGCTAACCTGGTAGAAAAAATAAAATCGCCAGAACTTAAAGAAATTGTAATCGCGGCATTAAAAAAACAGAATAGAAAGCCCAGAGGAAGACGGTGGACAACAAAGAACAAAATTTCGGCCCTCGCAATTTATAAGAGGTCGCCAAAAACCTATCGTTGTCTTCAACAGCTAATGCCTTTACCAAATGAAAGGACTCTGCAGGTATTTTTAAACAAAATTCCCATAAATACAGGGATTAACAAAGCTGTTCTTGAGCATTTAAGAAAACTTTCGGATACAGAAGAACCTAACAACAAAATATGTGTGCTTGCCTTTGACGAGATTGCATTAAAACCGCGATTAATATATAACCAAGCTACAGACTTTGTAGAAGGTTACACAGACTATGGCATTCCAGAAGAGCGAGGTCCTGAATTGGCTGATCATGCCCTTGTATTTTTGCTACAAGTACTACGAAAGAAATTTAAACAGCCCTTAGCATTTTATTTTGTAAAAGGGACAGTCAGCTCTCAAAAACTTGCCTTAATCATAAAAGAGATAGTAAAATGTGTTGAAGAAGTGGGGCATCGAGTTCTCGCCACAGTTTGTGATCAAGGTCCAACAAACATGGGGGCACTGAAGATTTTAAAATCCGACCCTAAAAAGGCAGAAAACGCCATGAATACTTTTTGGGTAGGCAAACAGAAAGTGTACACCCTATATGTCGTGCCACACCTCTTTAAATCAATAAGAAACCATTTTTTTAATAATGGGACGATGGTGATGGACGGGAAAAAGGCAAAATGGGAACACCTTCAACAAGTAGAAGCAAAAAACAACTCGCTGTTATATCTAAGTAAGATATCCGCTATACACATACAACCCAAAATTTTAATCAAAAATGCGAGTTAAGTATGCGGCGCAAATGTTGAGCCGTACTGTTTTTGCTGTTTTAAAACTGATGGCTGTGGCGGAAAAAAATGAGGAAAAATCTTAAGAAATGATGGAAACTGGTGAAGTAGTTCTTTACCTGGACAGGCTATTTGATGACTCAAATGGTCTATCTGGCCCACAAGACATAAAAAAAAATCAGGGAAAATGTCACGTCAAAGACAAATCATCTGAAAACATGGACTGAATTTAGAAAAATATTAAGAACAGTAAAGTTTGTAAAAGCATCTGGTGTTGAAGCAAAAAATGTTAAATGCATTGAAGGTTATTGCATGACACTTAGCTGCTTACAAGACATTTGGAATGAGGTGCACAAGTTGGGATTCAAATATTTAAATTTAAGACAGTTAAACCAAGACAGTTTTGAAACCCTATTCGGAGCTATCCGCCAGCACAATCCCACAGATAGGAATCCCACTTGTGCATCTTTTGTTACAGCTTTAGGGACTTCAATTATCTCCGGAATTACAAGCTCCAACAGCCGTAACTCTAACTGCCAAAGAGACGCCAACAAGCTACTAACTGATCTTAACCATTATATAGATCTACAGAAAGATGAACTGGAAGAAATCAATGAAGCCGAAAAAAATGATACTCTTAATCAGGATCTAACTTGTTTTGAACTATCGAATTTAAATATACCAGATTTTCCAGAATGTGATGATGAAAGAATTGAAAACAATTTAATCAACATCGAAGGCCAACCTACAGTTTACCTTGCTGGTTATTTAGCATATACGTTAAAATCCCGCCCGTGTGCTTAATGTCAATCATGCTTACAAACACATGATATAGAAAGTCAAATGTATTCTTACATCAAACTACGGGAGTGGTGGGAGGAAAAAAAATCGTTATGTTATCCATCACTAAATTTATGTAAGACTGTGCAAATATCAGTTACCGTTTTTGAAGCAGAAGTCTTGCCATTCCTACACCACACCAATGTGTGCATTCTGGCAATGACATTATTTTATGCAAATTATGACCATTCCTGGTTCACATGCGAGGAACACAAAAGTGTTGTTTTCGATATTTTGTTTCGTCGTTTAGGACAGTTATTGGTTCGCAGACAATGCAAACGAATAAATTTGTCACTTTCTTTAAAAGAACAAGATCTAGATGACGCAAACAAAAAGCTCAGCAACAAGGGCTTTCGAAGTAAAGAACACACAAAATTGTATAACTAAAATGGCAGTATTTAGTTATAGCTATATATACATTTATATTTTATTGTTTGATAAAGTCACGAATGTTTTTATTTCGCAGATTTGCGTTAGATCACATAGCCACTAAATTCAATAAATCATATTTCTCTCATGAGAGGATAAATGGTATGGTGGATACAATCTGAGCATAATGTTTATTTCAAATAATGTATACATGACTATATGTCTTCTACCATGTTGTTAAGTTTTCGTTTCCGTGAGCTGCAATATTATAAATTAAATTACTTTAGCATTAAGCTACCGTAATTTAATTGTTTACATATGCATTACATATAGCATTCAATTAAGAGTAATACTGGTAACAATTCGCTTGTTCAGAACACCAAACCAAACTAGCGAACTAAAATCTATTTTTAGTAAATAGTTTACTAGAACTACCATAATTATTATGGTAGTTCTTTTTCAGTTCACAATTAATTCCAAATTCGTAACATTTGCAACTGACAAATCTTAAATTTGCCCTTTCTGTTCAGTTTCGGGTACATTTAGTGCTAATTTAGTAATCATTTCATAGGCTTTCGCGATTCATAAACAATAAAATTAAACAACTAAAAACGGATTATATCGCGTATTGCGTACATTTGTTTTTATCAAACAATAAAATATAAATGTATATATACCTATAACTCAATACTGCCATTTTAGTTATACATTTTTGTGTGTTCTTTACTTCGAAAGCCCTTGTTGCTGAGCTTTTTGTTTGCGTCATCTAGATCTTGTTCTTTTAAAGAAAGTGACAAATTTAATCGTTTGCATTGTCTGCGAACCAATAACTGTCCTAAACGACGAAACAAAATATCGAAAACAACACTTTTGTGTTCCTCGCATGTGAACCAGGAATGGTCATAATTTGCATAAAATAATGTCATTGCCAGAATGCACACATTGGGGTGGTGTAGGAATGGCAAGACTTCTGCTTCAAAAACGGTAACTGATATTTGCACAGTCTTACATAAATTTAGTGATGGATAACATAACGATTTTGGTTCCAAAAAAGTTATATATTTATTAACGGGATATTTACCGTGGTAAGGTTGTGGAATGACAGTCTTCCCGTGAACATGGTGCATGTAACTGCGCCGAAATATCGGGAGCTCATTCCACAATCTTACCACGGTAAATATCCCGTTAATAATCATATAACTTTAGTGAACAACCGTGATAGTTTAAAACAGTGACTTTTTTTCCTCCCACTACTCCCGCAGTTTGATGTAAGAATACATTTGACTTTCTATATAATGTGTTTGTAAGCATGATTGACATTTAGCACACGGGCGGGATTTTAACGTATATGCTAAATAACCAGCAAGGTAAACTGTAGGTTGGCCTTCGATGTTGATTAAATTGTTTTCAATTCTTTCATCATCACATTCTGGAAAATCTGGTATATTTAAATTCGATAGTTCAAAACAAGTTAGATCCTGATTAAGAGTATCATTTTCTTCGGTTTCATTGATTTCTTCCAGTTCATCTTTCTGTAGATCTATATAATGGTTAAGATCAGTTAGTAGCTTGTTGGCGTCTCTTTGGCAGTTAGAGTTACGGCTGTTGGAGCTTGTAATTCCGGAGATAATTGAAGTCCCTAAAGCTGTAACAAAAGATGCACAAGTGGGATTCCTATCTGTGGGATTGTGCTGGCGGATAGCTCCGAATAGGTTTTCCAAACTGTCTTGGTTTAACTGTCTTAAATTTAAATATTTGAATCCCAACTTGTGCACCTCATTCCAAATGTCTTGTAAGCAGCTAAGTGTCATGCAATAACCTTCAATGCATTTAACATTTTTTGCTTCAACACCGGATGCTTTTACAAATTTTACTGTTCTTAATTTTTTTCTAAATTCAGTCCATGTTTTCAGATTATTTGTCTTTTACGTGACATTTTCCCTGATTTTTTTAATGTCTTGTGGGCCAGATGGACCATTTGAGGCATCAAATAGCCTGTCCAGGTCAAGGACTACTTCACCAGTTTCCATCATTTCTTAAGATTTTTCCTCATTTTTTTCCGCCTCAGCCATCAGTTTTAAAACAGCAAAAACAGTACGGCTCAACATTTGCGCCGCATACTTAACTAGCATTTTTGATTTAAATTTTGGGTTGTATGTGTATAGCGGATATCTTACTTAGATATAACAGCGAGTTGTTTTTTGCTTCTACTTGTTGAAGGTGTTCCCATTTTGCCTTTTTCCCGTCCATAACCATCGTCCCATTATTTAAAAAGTGGTTTCTTATTGATTTAAAGAGGTGTGGCACGTCATATAGGGTATACACTTTCTGTTTGCCTACTCAAAAAGTATTCATGCCGTTTTCTGCTTTTTTAGTGTCGGATTTTAAAATCTTCAGTGCTTCTATGTTTGTTGGACCTTGATCACAAACTGTGGCGAGAAATCGATGCCCCACTTCTTCAACACATTTTACTCTCTTTTATGATTAAGGCAAGTTTTTGAGAGCTGACTGTCTCTTTTACAAAATAAAATGCTAAGGGCTGTTTAAATTTCTTTCGTAGTCCTTGTAGCAAAAATACAAGGGCATGATCAGCCAATTCAGCACCTCGCTCTTCTGGAATACCATAGTCTGTGTAACCTTCTACAAAGTCTGTAGCTTGGTTATATATTAATCGCGGTTTTAATGCGATCTCGTCGAAGGCAAGCACACATATTTTGTTGTTAGGTTCTTCTGTATCCGAAAGTTTTCTTAAATGCTCAAGAACAGCTTTGTTAATCCCTGTATATATGGGAATTTTGTTTAAAAATACCTGCAGAGTCCTTTCATTTGGTAAAGGCATTAGCTGTTGAAGACAACGATAGGTTTTTGGCGACCTCTTATAAATTGCGAGGGCCGAAATTTTGTTCTTTGTTGTCCACCGTCTTCCTCTGGGCTTATATTCTGATTTTTCAATGCCGCGATTACAATTTCTTTAAGTTCTGGCGAATTTAGCTGCAATATAAGAGTCCTATTGATTTCTCTGGATATGCAAACAATTAAATTACTTTAGCATTAAGCCACCGTAATTCAATATAATCATTCCATAATTTTGTTACACTATGTATGCCTATTTAGTAATATGTCCAGATTGTAAGATCTGATCAGGTTATTATTGTCTTTGTCAAACATATGTTTGTGGCACACTGTGCATGAAATTTAGATAGTGAAATGTATACTGAAAAAGCGAATATTATATTCAAATTACGCCAATACGTACCGTAAAAAAACGAAGTATTACACATTTGTAATTATAAACGTTAACTTGATGACGAGGTGGATTTTTTTTTTAATTTTCCATCAGATTATAATTATTGGCATTTTTTATCATTCCTAAGTTTAATAAGTTTGTTAACTAACCATAAATGACTGGAGTGAAGCTAGTTAGAGTTTCTTTAATGTTAAATTTAAGTGTTATTGATTTTGTTCGATGTAGACAACATAATTAATGGTCTATTACCACTGTAACTTTAAACGTCAAGTCAAATACAACACAACAGAAACAGTGGTCTGTTACCACTAATTTTGTTGTATTTAACTAAACGTTTAAAATTACAATTATGTAATATTTCAGGTTTGAAATGTAATATAATTGGTAATATTTTGTTAAATTGGTAGTATCGGTACTGCAGTGAGAGTACGGTATTGTGTCGATTGATCCATATACATAACGCGTGAATGGATAGAAAGATTTCGCTAATTCTGTTTTTGTTGTGTTAATTATTGTCTGGAGAAGGTTCCTGTGAAAGACAAATCAAGAAAAAATTGAGGTTATGGTGACGCCGAAGGCCGCGCTACTACGCGAACGATGTTGCGAGCAGTCGCTAGTTTATATATAAATTAATTTATATTTTCCTTGGTCATCGCATTATGCTTGAACGAATGGAACAATTTCGCAATTTTTTTTTGTTCTGTTATTTAATTGTCAGGAGAAGTTTCTTATGAAAGAAAAATCAAGATAAGATGGGTCATGGTCATGGCGAGGCCGAAGGCCACGTAAATACGCGAACGATGTTGCGGGCAGTTGCTAGTAATTAATAAAACCGATTCTGTCTACGTCGAAGTGTCGAATTTATCGATCTACATATCAATGATGATGTTTATAATTATTAAAATCGATTCTGTCGATGTCGTGTCGAATTTAACGAGCGACAAAGTACCGTGCTTGCACTGCTGAAATGATGTAAAGAGCATTTACCTTACTGTTACTGTATTTTAAACTCCAATAGAAGTATAGTACTAATAAACAAATAAATCATAATATGAGTACATGAAGATGCATTTTTATTAATAAAAATGTAATAAAATTCTGAATTTAATAATTCCATTATTTATAGTGGTATGGATCAATGTCGATAAATAGTATCGTAGGCACACCACTAGCATCGATATTATGCCCCATACAGCATGCACATCACTAATGTTAATATTTAGAAGGTTTTTCTTCTATGTTGGTACTGTTGACTGTCAGCGCTAAAGAAAACGAAAGTTGGCTACAGTTGTCTAAACATTGTATACAATATCTGTAAAAATGAATCTATGGAAGTTCGGACTCTAACTAGTATTATATGCTCTTTGGCGATCCCGTCGCCAGTGCGACCGCTTTTATAGGTTACGGCGTACTTGCACGTGGTCGTTTTAAACATTAAGATTGCAACACAAAGTGATGGCATGTTTTATAATTAATAGTACATCGTAATAAACTTAAATCATTTTGAGAATAATTATATTATTAATTTTAATTGGAATAATTTACTGTAAACAATTTCAAAACTATGAATCTATGTTTTATAAATCAATTCAAATAAATCAACCTAATTGTTAGAGACGAAAATAGCCTAGAAGATCGAAAAGTATAAAAGGCGGCGCGCAGAGCGTTCGTGGCTTACTCTGCCTTCAACCGTCGACGAGTCAACATCTCCGAGTTCGTTATTGCGGTGAGTCAATCCTTGTCGTGATTTTGTATAGTGTAGTAGGCTATTTTCGTCTCTAACAATATATATTATAATATATATATGTATATATTATATTATATATATATATATATATATATATATAAGGCATGGAATTTTTTTTTTTGTTTTTTTTTTCAGAACTTTATCGTTGTAAGTCGACAGATATTAACACATTAATTTGTTTTTACTCTTACTCACCTATTGTTTTTTATGTCTGAAGCTATTTGTTTTGAAAAGGCATTGCTACAAGAACCTTTGCCATGGACGTTTATGTACATACATGCCTGCACCGGTGGCACAGGAGCTAGCCTTATTATTTATAGCTCATGCTCATAAATCATTGAATCTTATTAGTTGTCACACTGAAGAAAGTAATGCTAATGTTTTAAGACGTTACAGTGATAATTTTTGTGTGTTATAGAAGAATATCTGACTGACGATGGCCCAAGCTGCTGCGCCGTGCAGTTCTCCGAGCTGCTGTTCTGAGTGGCTCTCCGAGCTGCTATCTTGAGCGGCTCTCCGAGCTGCTATCTGGAGAGGCTCTCCGGGATGCTGTCTTTGGTATGCATTTATAAACAAAAATATTACTAAACTGTGCGAGTGAGATGCATGTAAGGCATGGAATATTTTCTTTGTTTTCATTGCATAGTGTGGTGCGGGTGATGGAAGTCCAGAATTTTATCGTAGTACGTCGACAGATATTAACATATTAATTTGTTTTTACTTTTACTCACCTATCGTTTTTTATGTCTGATGCTTTTAGTTTTGAATATGCATTGCTACAAGAACCTTTGCCATGGACGCTTATGTACATACATGCCTGCACCGAAGGCACAGGAGCTAGCCTTATTATTTATAGCTCATGCTCATAAATCATTGAATCTTATTAGTTGTCACACTGAAGAAAGTAATGCTAATGTTTTAAGACGCTACCGTGATACTTTTTGTGTGTTATAGAAGAATATCTGACTGACGATGGCCCAAGCTGCTGCGCCGTGCATCTCTCCGAGCTGCTATCCTGAGTGGCTCTCCGAGCTGCTATCCTGAGCGGCTCTCCGAGCTGCTATCCGGAGAGGCTCTCCGGGATGCTGTCTTTGGTATGCATTTATAAACAAAAATATTACTAAACTGTGCGAGTGAGATGCATGTAAGGCATGGAATGTTTTCTTTGTTTTCATTGCATAGTGTGGTGCGGGTGACGGAAGTCCAGAATTTTATCGTAGTACGTCGACAGATATTAACATATTAATTTGTTTTTACTTTTACTCACCTATCGTTTTTTATGTCTGAAGCTATTTGTTTTGAATAGGCATTGCTAAAAGAAACTTTGCCATGGACGCTTATGTACATACATGCCTGCACCGGTGGCACAGGAGCTAGCCCTATTATTTATAGCTCATGCTCATAAATCATTGAATCTTATTAGTTGTCACACTGAAGAAAGTAATGCTAATGTTTTAAGACGCTACCGTGATACTTTTTGTGTGTTATAGAAGAATATCTGACTGACGATGGCCCAAGCTGCTGCGCCGTGCAGCTCTCCGAGCTGCTATCCTGAGTGGCTCTCCGAGCTGCTATCCTGAGCGGCTCTCCGAGCTGCTATCCGGAGAGGCTCTCCGGGATGCTGTCTTTGGTATGCATTTATAAACAAAAATATTACTAAACTGTGCGAGTGAGATGCATGTAAGGCATGGAATGTTTTCTTTGTTTTCATTGCATAGTGTGGTGCGGGTGATGGAAGTCCAGAATTTTATCGTAGTACGTCGACAGATATTAACATATTAATTTGTTTTTACTTTTACTCACCTATCGTTTTTTATGTCTGAAGCTTTTTGTTTTGAATAGGCATTGCTACAAGAACCTTTGCCATGGACGCTTATGTACATACATGCCTGCACCGGTGGCACAGGAGCTAGCCTTATTATTTATAGCTCATGCTCATAAATCATTGAATCTTATTAGTTGTCACACTGAAGAAAGTAATGCTAATGTTTTAAGACGCTACCGTGATACTTTTTGTGTGTTATAGAAGAATATCTGACTGACGATGGCCCAAGCTGCTGCGCCGTGCAGCTCTCCGAGCTGCTATCCTGAGCGGCTCTCCGAGCTGCTATCCGGAGAGGCTCTCCGGGATGCTGTCTTTGGTATGCATTTATAAACAAAAATATTACTAAACTGTGCGAATGAGATGCATGTAAGGCATGGAATGTTTTCTTTGTTTTCATTGCATAGTGTGGTGCTGGTGATGGAAGTCCAGAATTTTATCGTAGTACGTCGACAGATATTAACATATTAATTTGTTTTTACTTTTACTCACCTATCGTTTTTTATGTCTGAAGCTATTTGTTTTGAAAAGGCATTGCTACAAGAGCCTTTGCCATGGACGCTTATGTACATACATGCCTGCACCGGTGGCACAGGAGCTAGCCTTATTATTTATAGCTCATGCTCATAAAGCATTGAATCTTATTAGTTGTCACACTGAAGAAAGTAATGCTAATGTTTTAAGACGTTACCGTGATAATTTTTGTGTGTTATAGAAGAATATCTGACTGACGACGGCCCAAGCTGCTGCGCCGTGCAGTTCTCCGAGCTGCTGTTCTGAGTGGCTCTCCGAGCTGCTATCTTGAGCGGCTCTCCGAGCTGCTATCCGGAGAGGCTCTCCGGGATGCTGTCTTTGGTATGCATTTATAAACAAAAATATTACTAAACTGTGTGAGTGAGATGCATGTAAGGCATGGAATATTTTCTTTGTTTTCATTGCATAGTGTGGTGCGGGTGATGGAAGTCCAGAATTTTATCGTAGTACGTCGACAGATATTAACATATTAATTTGTTTTTACTTTTACTCACCTATCGTTTTTTATGTCTGATGCTTTTTGTTTTGAATATGCATTGCTACAAGAACCTTTGCCATGGACGCTTATGTACATACATGCCTGCACCGGTGGCACAGGAGCTAGCCTTATTATTTATAGCTCATGCTCATAAATCATTGAATCTTATTAGTTGTCACACTGAAGAAAGTAATGCTAATGTTTTAAGACGCTACCGTGATACTTTTTGTGTGTTTTAGAAGAATATCTGACTGACGATGGCCCAAGCTGCTGCGCCGTGCAGCTCTCCGAGCTGCTATCCTGAGTGGCTCTCCGAGCTGCTATCCTGAGCGGCTCTCCGAGCTGCTATCCGGAGAGGCTCTCCGGGATGCTGTCTTTGGTATGCATTTATAAACAAAATATTACTAAACTGTGCGAGTGAGATGCATGTAAGGCATGGAATGTTTTCTTTGTTTTCATTGCATAGTGTGGTGCGGGTGATGGAAGTCCAGAATTTTATCGTAGTACGTCGACAGATATTAACATATTAATTTGTTTTTACTTTTACTCACCTATCGTTTTTTATGTCTGAAGCTATTTGTTTTGAAAAGGCATTGCTACAAGAGCCTTTGCCATGGACGCTTATGTACATACATGCCTGCACCGGTGGCACAGGAGCTAGCCCTATTATTTATAGCTCATGCTCATAAATCATTGAATCTTATTAGTTGTCACACTGAAGAAAGTAATGCTAATGTTTTAAGACGCTACCGTGATACTTTTTGTGTGTTATAAAAGAATATCTGACTGACGATGGCCCAAGCTGCTGCGCCGTGCAGCTGTACGAGCTGCTGTCCTGAGTGGCTCTCCGAGCTGCTGCCTTGAGCGGCTCTCCGAGCTGCTATCCGGAGAGGCTCTCCGGGATGCTGTCTTTGGTATGCATTTATAAACAAAAATATTACTAAACTGTGCGAGTGAGATGCATGTAAGGCATGGAATGTTTTCTTTGTTTTCATTGCATAGTGTTGTGCGGGTGATGGAAGTCCAGAATTTTATCGTAGTACGTCGACAGATATTAACATATTAATTTGTTTTTACTTTTACTCACCTATCGTTTTTTATGTCTAAAGCTTTTTGTTTTGAATAGGCATTGCTACAAGAACCTTTGCCATGGACGCTTATGTACATACATGCCTGCACCGGTGGCACAGGAGCTAGCCTTATTATTTATAGCTCATGCTCATAAATCATTGAATCTTATTAGTTGTCACACTGAAGAAAGTAATGCTAATGTTTTAAGACGCTACCGTGATACTTTTTGTGTGTTATAGAAGAATATCTGACTGACGATGGCCCAAGCTGCTGCGCCGTGCAGCTCTCCGAGCTGCTATCCTGAGTGGCTCTCCGAGCTGCTATCCTGAGCGGCTCTCAGAGCTGCTATCCGGAGAGGCTCTCCGGGATGCTGTCTTTGGTATGCATTTATAAACAAAAATATTACTAAACTGTGCGAGTGAGATGCATGTAAGGCATGGAATGTTTTCTTTGTTTTCATTGCATAGTGTGGTGCGGGTGATGGAAGTCCAGAATTTTATCGTAGTACGTCGACAGATATTAACATATTAATTTGTTTTTACTTTTACTCACCTATCGTTTTTTATGTCTGAAGCTATTTGTTTTGAAAAGGCATTGCTACAAGAGCCTTTGCCATGGACGCTTATGTACATACATGCCTGCACCGGTGGCACAGGAGCTAGCCTTATTATTTATAGCTCATGCTCATAAATCATTGAATCTTATTAGTTGTCACACTGAAGAAAGTAATGCTAATGTTTTAAGACGTTACCGTGATAATTTTTGTGTGTTATAGAAGAATATCTGACTGACGATGGCCCAAGCTGCTGCGCCGTGCAGTTCTCCGAGCTGCTGTTCTGAGTGGCTCTCCGAGCTGCTATCTTGAGCGGCTCTCCGAGCTGCTATCCTGAGCGGCTCTCCGAGCTGCTATCTGGAGAGGCTCTCCGGGATGCTGTCTTTGGTATGCATTTATAAACAAAAATATTACTAAACTGTGCGAGTGAGATGCATGTAAGGCATGGAATGTTTTCTTTGTTTTCATTGCATAGTGTGGTGCGGGTGATGGAAGTCCAGAATTTTATCGTAGTACGTCGACAGATATTAACATATTAATTTGTTTTTACTTTTACTCACCTATCGTTTTTTATGTCTGAAGCTATTTGTTTTGAAAAGGCATTGCTACAAGAGCCTTTGCCATGGACGCTTATGTACATACATGCCTGCACCGGTGGCACAGGAGCTAGCCTTATTATTTATAGCTCATGCTCATAAATCATTGAATCTTATTAGTTGTCACACTGAAGAAAGTAATGCTAATGTTTTAAGACGCTACCGTGATACTTTTTGTGTGTTATAGAAGAATATCTGACTGACGATGGCCCAAGCTGCTGCGCCGTGCAGCTGTACGAGCTGCTGTTCTGAGTGGCTCTCCGAGCTGCTATCCTGAGCGGCTCTCCGAGCTGCTATCCGGAGAGGCTCTCCGGGATGCTGTCTTTGGTATGCATTTATAAACAAAAATATTACTAAACTGTGCGAGTGAGATGCATGTAAGGCATGGAATGTTTTCTTTGTTTTCATTGCATAGTGTGGTGCGGGTGATGGAAGTCCAGAATTTTATCGTAGTACGTCGACAGATATTAACATATTAATTTGTTTTTACTTTTACTCACCTATCGTTTTTTATGTCTGAAGCTATTTGTTTTGAAAAGGCATTGCTACAAGAGCCTTTGCCATGGACGCTTATGTACATACATGCCTGCACCGGTGGCACAGGAGCTAGCCCTATTATTTATAGCTCATGCTCATAAATCATTGAATCTTATTAGTTGTCACACTGAAGAAAGTAATGCTAATGTTTTAAGACGCTACCGTGATACTTTTTGTGTGTTATAGAAGAATATCTGACTGACGATGGCCCAAGCTGCTGCGCCGTGCAGCTGTACGAGCTGCTGTTCTGAGTGGCTCTCCGAGCTGCTATCCTGAGCGGCTCTCCAAACTGCTATCCGGAGAGGCTCTCCGGGATGCTGTCTTTGGTATGCATTTATAAACAAAAATATTACTAAACTGTGCGAGTGAGATGCATGTAAGGCATGGAATATTTTCTTTGTTTTCATTGCATAGTGTGGTGCGGGTGATGGAAGTCCAGAATTTTATCGTAGTACGTCGACAGATATTAACATATTAATTTGTTTTTACTTTTACTCACCTATCGTTTTTTATGTCTGATGCTTTTTGTTTTGAATATGCATTGCTACAAGAACCTTTGCCATGGACGCTTATGTACATACATGCCTGCACCGGTGGCACAGGAGCTAGCCTTATTATTTATAGCTCATGCTCATAAATCATTGAATCTTATTAGTTGTCACACTGAAGAAAGTAATGCTAATGTTTTAAGACGCTACCGTGATACTTTTTGTGTGTTATAGAAGAATATCTGACTGACGATGGCCCAAGCTGCTGCGCCGTGCAGCTCTCCGAGCTGCTATCCTGAGCTGCTCTCCGAGCTGCTATCCGGAGAGGCTCTCCGGGAAGCTGGCTTTGGTATGCATTTATAAACAAAAATATTACTAAACTGTGCGAGTGAGATGCATGTAAGGCATGGAATGTTTTCTTTGTTTTCATTGCATAGTGTGGTGCGGGTGATGGAAGTCCAGAATTTTATCGTAGTACGTCGACAGATATTAACATATTAATTTGTTTTTACTTTTACTCACCTATCGTTTTTTATGTCTGAAGCTATTTGTTTTGAATAGGCATTGCTAAAAGAACCTTTGCCATGGACGCTTATGTACATACATGCCTGCACCGGTGGCACAGGAGCTAGCCTTATTATTTATAGCTCATGCTCATAAATCATTGAATCTTATTAGTTGTCACACTGAAGAAAGTAATGCTAATGTTTTAAGACGCTACCGTGATACTTTTTGTGTGTTATAGAAGAATATCTGACTGACGATGGCCCAAGCTGCTGCGCCGTGCAGCTCTCCGAGCTGCTATCCTGAGTGGATCTCCGAGCTGCTATCCTGAGCGGCTCTCCGAGCTGCTATCCGGAGAGGCTCTCCGGGATGCTGTCTTTGGTATGCATTTATAAACAAAAATATTACTAAACTGTGCGAGTGAGATGCATGTAAGGCATGGAATGTTTTCTTTGTTTTCATTGCATAGTGTGGTGCTGGTGATGGAAGTCCAGAATTTTATCGTAGTACGTCGACAGATATTAACATATTAATTTGTTTTTACTTTTACTCACCTATCGTTTTTTATGTCTGAAGCTATTTGTTTTGAATAGGCATTGCTAAAAGAACCTTTGCCATGGACGCTTATGTACATACATGCCTGCACCGGTGGCACAGGAGCTAGCCCTATTATTTATAGCTCATGCTCATAAATCATTGAATCTTATTAGTTGTCACACTGAAGAAAGTAATGCTAATGTTTTAAGACGCTACCGTGATACTTTTTGTGTGTTATAAAAGAATATCTGACTGACGATGGCCCAAGCTGCTGCGCCGTGCAGCTGTACGAGCTGCTGTCCTGAGTGGCTCTCCGAGCTGCTGCCTTGAGCGGCTCTCCGAGCTGCTATCCGGAGAGGCTCTCCGGGATGCTGTCTTTGGTATGCATTTATAAACAAAAATATTACTAAACTGTGCGAGTGAGATGCATGTAAGGCATGGAATGTTTTCTTTGTTTTCATTGCATAGTGTTGTGCGGGTGATGGAAGTCCAGAATTTTATCGTAGTACGTCGACAGATATTAACATATTAATTTGTTTTTACTTTTACTCACCTATCGTTTTTTATGTCTAAAGCTTTTTGTTTTGAATAGGCATTGCTACAAGAACCTTTGCCATGGACGCTTATGTACATACATGCCTGCACCGGTGGCACAGGAGCTAGCCTTATTATTTATAGCTCATGCTCATAAATCATTGAATCTTATTAGTTGTCACACTGAAGAAAGTAATGCTAATGTTTTAAGACGCTACCGTGATACTTTTTGTGTGTTATAGAAGAATATCTGACTGACGATGGCCCAAGCTGCTGCGCCGTGCAGCTCTCCGAGCTGCTATCCTGAGTGGCTCTCCGAGCTGCTATCCTGAGCGGCTCTCAGAGCTGCTATCCGGAGAGGCTCTCCGGGATGCTGTCTTTGGTATGCATTTATAAACAAAAATATTACTAAACTGTGCGAGTGAGATGCATGTAAGGCATGGAATGTTTTCTTTGTTTTCATTGCATAGTGTGGTGCGGGTGATGGAAGTCCAGAATTTTATCGTAGTACGTCGACAGATATTAACATATTAATTTGTTTTTACTTTTACTCACCTATCGTTTTTTATGTCTGAAGCTATTTGTTTTGAAAAGGCATTGCTACAAGAGCCTTTGCCATGGACGCTTATGTACATACATGCCTGCACCGGTGGCACAGGAGCTAGCCTTATTATTTATAGCTCATGCTCATAAATCATTGAATCTTATTAGTTGTCACACTGAAGAAAGTAATGCTAATGTTTTAAGACGTTACCGTGATAATTTTTGTGTGTTATAGAAGAATATCTGACTGACGATGGCCCAAGCTGCTGCGCCGTGCAGTTCTCCGAGCTGCTGTTCTGAGTGGCTCTCCGAGCTGCTATCTTGAGCGGCTCTCCGAGCTGCTATCCGGAGAGGCTCTCCGGGATGCTGTCTTTGGTATGCATTTATAAACAAAAATATTACTAAACTGTGCGAGTGAGATGCATGTAAGGCATGGAATATTTTCTTTGTTTTCATTGCATAGTGTGGTGCGGGTGATGGAAGTCCAGAATTTTATCGTAGTACGTCGACAGATATTAACATATTAATTTGTTTTTACTTTTACTCACCTATCGTTTTTTATGTCTGATGCTTTTTGTTTTGAATATGCATTGCTACAAGAACCTTTGCCATGGACGCTTATGTACATACATGCCTGCACCGGTGGCACAGGAGCTAGCCTTATTATTTATAGCTCATGCTCATAAATCATTGAATCTTATTAGTTGTCACACTGAAGAAAGTAATGCTAATGTTTTAAGACGCTACCGTGATACTTTTTGTGTGTTATAGAAGAATATCTGACTGACGATGGCCCAAGCTGCTGCGCCGTGCAGCTCTCCGAGCTGCTATCCTGAGTGGCTCTCCGAGCTGCTATCCTGAGCGGCTCTCCGAGCTGCTATCTGGAGAGGCTCTCCGGGATGCTGTCTTTGGTATGCATTTATAAACAAAAATATTACTAAACTGTGCGAGTGAGATGCATGTAAGGCATGGAATGTTTTCTTTGTTTTCATTGCATAGTGTGGTGCGGGTGATGGAAGTCCAGAATTTTATCGTAGTACGTCGACAGATATTAACATATTAATTTGTTTTTACTTTTACTCACCTATCGTTTTTTATGTCTGAAGCTATTTGTTTTGAAAAGGCATTGCTACAAGAGCCTTTGCCATGGACGCTTATGTACATACATGCCTGCACCGGTGGCACAGGAGCTAGCCTTATTATTTATAGCTCATGCTCATAAATCATTGAATCTTATTAGTTGTCACACTGAAGAAAGTAATGCTAATGTTTTAAGACGCTACCGTGATACTTTTTGTGTGTTATAGAAGAATATCTGACTGACGATGGCCCAAGCTGCTGCGCCGTGCAGCTGTACGAGCTGCTGTTCTGAGTGGCTCTCCGAGCTTCTATCCTGAGCGGCTCTCCGAGCTGCTATCCGGAGAGGCTCTCCGGGATGCTGTCTTTGGTATGCATTTATAAACAAAAATATTACTAAACTGTGCGAGTGAGATGCATGTAAGGCATGGAATATTTTTTTTGTTTTCATTGCATAGTGTGGTGCGGGTGATGGAAGTCCAGAATTTTATCGTAGTACGTCGACAGATATTAACATATTAATTTGTTTTTACTTTTACTCACCTATCGTTTTTTATGTCTGATGCTTTTAGTTTAGAATATGCATTGCTACAAGAACCTTTGCCATGGACGCTTATGTACATACATGCCTGCACCGGTGGCACAGGAGCTAGCCTTATTATTTATAGCTCATGCTCATAAATCATTGAATCTTATTAGTTGTCACACTGAAGAAAGTAATGCTAATGTTTTAAGACGCTACCGTGATACTTTTTGTGTGTTATAGAAGAATATCTGACTGACGATGGCCCAAGCTGCTGCGCCGTGCAGCTCTCCGAGCTGCTATCCTGAGCTGCTCTCCGAGCTGCTATCCGGAGAGGCTCTCCGGGAAGCTGGCTTTGGTATGCATTTATAAACAAAAATATTACTAAACTGTGCGAGTGAGATGCATGTAAGGCATGGAATGTTTTCTTTGTTTTCATTGCATAGTGTGGTGCGGGTGATGGAAGTCCAGAATTTTATCGTAGTACGTCGACAGATATTAACATATTAATTTGTTTTTACTTTTACTCACCTATCGTTTTTTATGTCTGAAGCTATTTGTTTTGAATAGGCATTGCTAAAAGAACCTTTGCCATGGACGCTTATGTACATACATGCCTGCACCGGTGGCACAGGAGCTAGCCTTATTATTTATAGCTCATGCTCATAAATCATTGAATCTTATTAGTTGTCACACTGAAGAAAGTAATGCTAATGTTTTAAGACGCTACCGTGATACTTTTTGTGTGTTATAGAAGAATATCTGACTGACGATGGCCCAAGCTGCTGCGCCGTGCAGCTCTCCGAGCTGCTATCCTGAGTGGATCTCCGAGCTGCTATCCTGAGCGGCTCTCCGAGCTGCTATCCGGAGAGGCTCTCCGGGATGCTGTCTTTGGTATGCATTTATAAACAAAAATATTACTAAACTGTGCGAGTGAGATGCATGTAAGGCATGGAATGTTTTCTTTGTTTTCATTGCATAGTGTGGTGCTGGTGATGGAAGTCCAGAATTTTATCGTAGTACGTCGACAGATATTAACATATTAATTTGTTTTTACTTTTACTCACCTATCGTTTTTTATGTCTGAAGCTATTTGTTTTGAAAAGGCATTGCTACAAGAGCCTTTGCCATGGACGCTTATGTACATACATGCCTGCACCGGTGGCACATGAGCTAGCCTTATTATTTATAGCTCATGCTCATAAATCATTGAATCTTATTAGTTGTCACACTGAAGAAAGTAATGCTAATGTTTTAAGACGTTACCGTGATAATTTTTGTGTGTTATAGAAGAATATCTGACTGACGATGGCCCAAGCTGCTGCGCCGTGCAGTTCTCCGAGCTGCTGTTCTGAGTGGCTCTCCGAGCTGCTATCTTGAGCGGCTCTCCGAGCTGCTATCCGGAGAGGCTCTCCGGGATGCTGTCTTTGGTATGCATTTATAAACAAAAATATTACTAAACTGTGCGAGTGAGATGCATGTAAGGCATGGAATATTTTCTTTGTTTTCATTGCATAGTGTGGTGCGGGTGATGGAAGTCCAGAATTTTATCGTAGTACGTCGACAGATATTCACATATTAATTTGTTTTTACTTTTACTCACCTATCGTTTTTTATGTCTGATGCTTTTTGTTTTGAATATGCATTGCTACAAGAACCTTTGCCATGGACGCTTATGTACATACATGCCTGCACCGGTGGCACAGGAGCTAGCCTTATTATTTATAGCTCATGCTCATAAATCATTGAATCTTATTAGTTGTCACACTGAAGAAAGTAATGCTAATGTTTTAAGACGCTACCGTGATACTTTTTGTGTGTTTTAGAAGAATATCTGACTGACGATGGCCCAAGCTGCTGCGCCGTGCAGCTCTCCGAGCTGCTATCCTGAGTGGCTCTCCGAGCTGCTATCCTGAGCGGCTCTCCGAGCTGCTATCCGGAGAGGCTCTCCGGGATGCTGTCTTTGGTATGCATTTATAAACAAAATATTACTAAACTGTGCGAGTGAGATGCATGTAAGGCATGGAATGTTTTCTTTGTTTTCATTGCATAGTGTGGTGCGGGTGATGGAAGTCCAGAATTTTATCGTAGTACGTCGACAGATATTAACATATTAATTTGTTTTTACTTTTACTCACCTATCGTTTTTTATGTCTGAAGCTATTTGTTTTGAATAGGCATTGCTAAAAAAACCTTTGCCATGGACGCTTATGTACATACATGCCTGCACCGGTGGCACAGGAGCTAGCCCTATTATTTATAGCTCATGCTCATAAATCATTGAATCTTATTAGTTGTCACACTGAAGAAAGTAATGCTAATGTTTTAAGACGCTACCGTGATACTTTTTGTGTGTTATAAAAGAATATCTGACTGACGATGGCCCAAGCTGCTGCGCCGTGCAGCTGTACGAGCTGCTGTCCTGAGTGGCTCTCCGAGCTGCTGCCTTGAGCGGCTCTCCGAGCTGCTATCCGGAGAGGCTCTCCGGGATGCTGTCTTTGGTATGCATTTATAAACAAAAATATTACTAAACTGTGCGAGTGAGATGCATGTAAGGCATGGAATGTTTTCTTTGTTTTCATTGCATAGTGTTGTGCGGGTGATGGAAGTCCAGAATTTTATCGTAGTACGTCGACAGATATTAACATATTAATTTGTTTTTACTTTTACTCACCTATCGTTTTTTATGTCTAAAGCTTTTTGTTTTGAATAGGCATTGCTACAAGAACCTTTGCCATGGACGCTTATGTACATACATGCCTGCACCGGTGGCACAGGAGCTAGCCTTATTATTTATAGCTCATGCTCATAAATCATTGAATCTTATTAGTTGTCACACTGAAGAAAGTAATGCTAATGTTTTAAGACGCTACCGTGATACTTTTTGTGTGTTATAGAAGAATATCTGACTGACGATGGCCCAAGCTGCTGCGCCGTGCAGCTCTCCGAGCTGCTATCCTGAGTGGCTCTCCGAGCTGCTATCCTGAGCGGCTCTCAGAGCTGCTATCCGGAGAGGCTCTCCGGGATGCTGTCTTTGGTATGCATTTATAAACAAAAATATTACTAAACTGTGCGAGTGAGATGCATGTAAGGCATGGAATGTTTTCTTTGTTTTCATTGCATAGTGTGGTGCGGGTGATGGAAGTCCAGAATTTTATCGTAGTACGTCGACAGATATTAACATATTAATTTGTTTTTACTTTTACTCACCTATCGTTTTTTATGTCTGAAGCTATTTGTTTTGAAAAGGCATTGCTACAAGAGCCTTTGCCATGGACGCTTATGTACATACATGCCTGCACCGGTGGCACAGGAGCTAGCCTTATTATTTATAGCTCATGCTCATAAATCATTGAATCTTATTAGTTGTCACACTGAAGAAAGTAATGCTAATGTTTTAAGACGTTACCGTGATAATTTTTGTGTGTTATAGAAGAATATCTGACTGACGATGGCCCAAGCTGCTGCGCCGTGCAGTTCTCCGAGCTGCTGTTCTGAGTGGCTCTCCGAGCTGCTATCTTGAGCGGCTCTCCGAGCTGCTATCCGGAGAGGCTCTCCGGGATGCTGTCTTTGGTATGCATTTATAAACAAAAATATTACTAAACTGTGCGAGTGAGATGCATGTAAGGCATGGAATATTTTCTTTGTTTTCATTGCATAGTGTGGTGCGGGTGATGGAAGTCCAGAATTTTATCGTAGTACGTCGACAGATATTAACATATTAATTTGTTTTTACTTTTACTCACCTATCGTTTTTTATGTCTGATGCTTTTTGTTTTGAATATGCATTGCTACAAGAACCTTTGCCATGGACGCTTATGTACATACATGCCTGCACCGGTGGCACAGGAGCTAGCCTTATTATTTATAGCTCATGCTCATAAATCATTGAATCTTATTAGTTGTCACACTGAAGAAAGTAATGCTAATGTTTTAAGACGCTACCGTGATACTTTTTGTGTGTTATAGAAGAATATCTGACTGACGATGGCCCAAGCTGCTGCGCCGTGCAGCTCTCCGAGCTGCTATCCTGAGTGGCTCTCCGAGCTGCTATCCTGAGCGGCTCTCCGAGCTGCTATCTGGAGAGGCTCTCCGGGATGCTGTCTTTGGTATGCATTTATAAACAAAAATATTACTAAACTGTGCGAGTGAGATGCATGTAAGGCATGGAATGTTTTCTTTGTTTTCATTGCATAGTGTGGTGCGGGTGATGGAAGTCCAGAATTTTATCGTAGTACGTCGACAGATATTAACATATTAATTTGTTTTTACTTTTACTCACCTATCGTTTTTTATGTCTGAAGCTATTTGTTTTGAAAAGGCATTGCTACAAGAGCCTTTGCCATGGACGCTTATGTACATACATGCCTGCACCGGTGGCACAGGAGCTAGCCTTATTATTTATAGCTCATGCTCATAAATCATTGAATCTTATTAGTTGTCACACTGAAGAAAGTAATGCTAATGTTTTAAGACGCTACCGTGATACTTTTTGTGTGTTATAGAAGAATATCTGACTGACGATGGCCCAAGCTGCTGCGCCGTGCAGCTGTACGAGCTGCTGTTCTGAGTGGCTCTCCGAGCTTCTATCCTGAGCGGCTCTCCGAGCTGCTATCCGGAGAGGCTCTCCGGGATGCTGTCTTTGGTATGCATTTATAAACAAAAATATTACTAAACTGTGCGAGTGAGATGCATGTAAGGCATGGAATATTTTTTTTGTTTTCATTGCATAGTGTGGTGCGGGTGATGGAAGTCCAGAATTTTATCGTAGTACGTCGACAGATATTAACATATTAATTTGTTTTTACTTTTACTCACCTATCGTTTTTTATGTCTGATGCTTTTAGTTTAGAATATGCATTGCTACAAGAACCTTTGCCATGGACGCTTATGTACATACATGCCTGCACCGGTGGCACAGGAGCTAGCCTTATTATTTATAGCTCATGCTCATAAATCATTGAATCTTATTAGTTGTCACACTGAAGAAAGTAATGCTAATGTTTTAAGACGCTACCGTGATACTTTTTGTGTGTTATAGAAGAATATCTGACTGACGATGGCCCAAGCTGCTGCGCCGTGCAGCTCTCCGAGCTGCTATCCTGAGCGGCTCTCCGAGCTGCTATCCGGAGAGGCTCTCCGGGAAGCTGGCTTTGGTATGCATTTATAAACAAAAATATTACTAAACTGTGCGAGTGAGATGCATGTAAGGCATGGAATATTTTCTTTGTTTTCTTTGCATAGTGTGGTGCGGGTGATGGAAGTCCAGAATTTTATCGTAGTACGTCGACAGATATTAACATATTAATTTGTTTTTACTTTTACTCACCTATCGTTTTTTATGTCTGATGCTTTTAGTTTTGAATATGCATTGCTACAAGAACCTTTGCCATGGACGCTTATGAACATACATGCCTGCACCGGTGGCACAGGAGCTAGCCTTATTATTTATAGCTCATGCTCATAAATCATTGAATCTTATTAGTTGTCACACTGAAGAAAGTAATGCTAATGTTTTAAGACGCTACCGTGATACTTTTTGTGTGTTTTAGAAGAATATCTGACTGACGATGGCCCAAGCTGCTGCGCCGTGCAGCTGTACGAGCTGCTGTTCTGAGTGGCTCTCCGAGCTTCTATCCTGAGCGGCTCTCCGAGCTGCTATCCGGAGAGGCTCTCCGGGATGCTGTCTTTGGTATGCATTTATAAACAAAAATATTACTAAACTGTGCGAGTGAGATGCATGTAAGGCATGGAATATTTTCTTTGTTTTCTTTGCATAGTGTGGTGCGGGTGATGGAAGTCCAGAATTTTATCGTAGTACGTCGACAGATATTAACATATTAATTTGTTTTTACTTTTACTCACCTATCGTTTTTTATGTCTGATGCTTTTAGTTTTGAATATGCATTGCTACAAGAACCTTTGCCATGGACGCTTATGAACATACATGCCTGCACCGGTGGCACAGGAGCTAGCCTTATTATTTATAGCTCATGCTCATAAATCATTGAATCTTATTAGTTGTCACACTGAAGAAAGTAATGCTAATGTTTTAAGACGCTACCGTGATACTTTTTGTGTGTTTTAGAAGAATATCTGACTGACGATGGCCCAAGCTGCTGCGCCGTGCAGCTCTCCGAGCTGCTGTTCTGAGTGGCTCTCCGAGCTGCTGTTCTGAGTGGCTCTCCGAGCTGCTATCTTGAGCGGCTCTCCGAGCTGCTATCTGGAGAGGCTCTCCGGGATGCTGTCTTTGGTATGCATTTATAAACAAAAATATTACTAAACTGTGCGAGTGAGATGCATGTAAGGCATGGAATATTTTCTTTGTTTTCATTGCATAGTGTGGTGCGGGTGATGGAAGTCCAGAATTTTATCGTAGTACGTCGACAGATATTAACATATTAATTTGTTTTTACTTTTACTCACCTATCGTTTTTTATGTCTGAAGCTATTTGTTTTGAATAGGCATTGCTAAAAGAACCTTTGCCATGGACGCTTATGTACATACATGCCTGCACCGGTGGCACAGGAGCTAGCCCTATTATTTATAGCTCATGCTCATAAATCATTGAATCTTATTAGTTGTCACACTGAAGAAAGTAATGCTAATGTTTTAAGACGTTACAGTGATAATTTTTGTGTGTTATAGAAGAATATCTGACTGACGATGGCCCAAGCTGCTGCGCCGTGCAGTTCTCCGAGCTGCTGTTCTGAGTGGCTCTCCGAGCTGCTATCTTGAGCGGCTCTCCGAGCTGCTATCTGGAGAGGCTCTCCGGGATGCTGTCTTTGGTATGCATTTATAAACAAAAATATTACTAAACTGTGCGAGTGAGATGCATGTAAGGCATGGAATATTTTCTTTGTTTTCTTTGCATAGTGTGGTGCGGGTGATGGAAGTCCAGAATTTTATCGTAGTACGTCGACAGATATTAACATATTAATTTGTTTTTACTTTTACTCACCTATCGTTTTTTATGTCTGATGCTTTTAGTTTTGAATATGCATTGCTACAAGAACCTTTGCCATGGACGCTTATGAACATACATGCCTGCACCGGTGGCACAGGAGCTAGCCTTATTATTTATAGCTCATGCTCATAAATCATTGAATCTTATTAGTTGTGACACTGAAGAAAGTAATGCTAATGTTTTAAGACGCTACCGTGATACTTTTTGTGTGTTATAGAAGAATATCTGACTGACGATGGCCCAAGCTGCTGCGCCGTGCAGCTCTCCGAGCTGCTATCCTGAGCGGCTCTCCGAGCTGCTATCCGGAGAGGCTCTCCGGGAAGCTGGCTTTGGTATGCATTTATAAACAAAAATATTACTAAACTGTGCGAGTGAGATGCATGTAAGGCATGGAATGTTTTCTTTGTTTTCATTGCATAGTGTGGTGCGGGTGATGGAAGTCCAGAATTTTATCGTAGTACGTCGACAGATATTAACACATTTATTTGTTTTTACTCTTACTCACCTATTGTTTTTTATGTCTGAAGCTATTTGTTTTGAAAAGGCATTGCTACAAGAACCTTTGCCATGGACGTTTATGTACATACATGCCTGCACCGGTGGCACAGAAGCTAGCCTTATTATTTATAGCTCATGCTCATAAATCATTGAATCTTATTAGTTGTCACACTGAAGAAAGTAATGCTAATGTTTTAAGACGTTACAGTGATAATTTTTGTGTGTTATAGAAGAATATCTGACTGACGATGGCCCAAGCTGCTGCGCCGTGCAGTTTTTCGAGCTGCTGTTCTGAGTGGCTCTCCGAGCTGCTATCTTGAGCGGCTCTCCGAGCTGCTATCTGGAGAGGCTCTCCGGGATGCTGTCTTTGGTATGCATTTATAAACAAAAATATTACTAAACTGTGCGAGTGAGATGCATGTAAGGCATGGAATATTTTCTTTGTTTTCTTTGCATAGTGTGGTGCGGGTGATGGAAGTCCAGAATTTTATCGTAGTACGTCGACAGATATTAACATATTAATTTGTTTTTACTTTTACTCACCTATCGTTTTTTATGTCTGATGCTTTTAGTTTTGAATATGCATTGCTACAAGAACCTTTGCCATGGACGCTTATGAACATACATGCCTGCACCGGTGGCACAGGAGCTAGCCTTATTATTTATAGCTCATGCTCATAAATCATTGAATCTTATTAGTTGTCACACTGAAGAAAGTAATGCTAATGTTTTAAGACGCTACCGTGATACTTTTTGTGTGTTATAGAAGAATATCTGACTGACGATGGCCCAAGCTGCTGCGCCGTGCAGTTCTCCGAGCTGCTGTTCTGAGTGGCTCTCCGAGCTGCTATCTTGAGCGGCTCTCCGAGCTGCTATCTGGAGAGGCTCTCCGGGATGCTGTCTTTGGTATGCATTTATAAACAAAAATATTACTAAACTGTGCGAGTGAGATGCATGTAAGGCATGGAATATTTTCTTTGTTTTCTTTGCATAGTGTGGTGCGGGTGATGGAAGTCCAGAATTTTATCGTAGTACGTCGACAGATATTAACATATTAATTTGTTTTTACTTTTACTCACCTATCGTTTTTTATGTCTGAAGCTATTTGTTTTGAATAGGCATTGCTAAAAGAACCTTTGCCATGGACGCTTATGTACATACATGCCTGCACCGGTGGCACAGGAGCTAGCCCTATTATTTATAGCTCATGCTCATAAATCATTGAATCTTATTAGTTGTCACACTGAAGAAAGTAATGCTAATGTTTTAAGACGTTACAGTGATAATTTTTGTGTGTTATAGAAGAATATCTGACTGACGATGGCCCAAGCTGCTGCGCCGTGCAGTTCTCCGAGCTGCTGTTCTGAGTGGCTCTCCGAGCTGCTATCTTGAGCGGCTCTCCGAGCTGCTATCTGGAGAGGCTCTCCGGGATGCTGTCTTTGGTATGCATTTATAAACAAAAATATTACTAAACTGTGCGAGTGAGATGCATGTAAGGCATGGAATATTTTCTTTGTTTTCTTTGCATAGTGTGGTGCGGGTGATGGAAGTCCAGAATTTTATCGTAGTACGTCGACAGATATTAACATATTAATTTGTTTTTACTTTTACTCACCTATCGTTTTTTATGTCTGATGCTTTTAGTTTTGAATATGCATTGCTACAAGAACCTTTGCCATGGACGCTTATGAACATACATGCCTGCACCGGTGGCACAGGAGCTAGCCTTATTATTTATAGCTCATGCTCATAAATCATTGAATCTTATTAGTTGTCACACTGAAGAAAGTAATGCTAATGTTTTAAGACGCTACCGTGATACTTTTTGTGTGTTATAGAAGAATATCTGACTGACGATGGCCCAAGCTGCTGCGCCGTGCAGTTCTCCGAGCTGCTGTTCTGAGTGGCTCTCCGAGCTGCTATCTTGAGCGGCTCTCCGAGCTGCTATCTGGAGAGGCTCTCCGGGATGCTGTCTTTGGTATGCATTTATAAACAAAAATATTACTAAACTGTGCGAGTGAGATGCATGTAAGGCATGGAATATTTTCTTTGTTTTCATTGCATAGTGTGGTGCGGGTGATGGAAGTCCAGAATTTTATCGTAGTACGTCGACAGATATTAACATATTAATTTGTTTTTACTTTTACTCACCTATCGTTTTTTATGTCTGAAGCTATTTGTTTTGAATAGGCATTGCTAAAAGAACCTTTGCCATGGACGCTTATGTACATACATGCCTGCACCGGTGGCACAGGAGCTAGCCCTATTATTTATAGCTCATGCTCATAAATCATTGAATCTTATTAGTTGTCACACTGAAGAAAGTAATGCTAATGTTTTAAGACGCTACCGTGATACTTTTTGTGTGTTATAGAAGAATATCTGACTGACGATGGCCCAAGCTGCTGCGCCGTGCAGCTCTCCGAGCTGCTATCCTGAGTGGCTCTCCGAGCTGCTATCCTGAGCGGCTCTCCGAGCTGCTATCCGGAGAGGCTCTCCGGGATGCTGTCTTTGGTATGCATTTATAAACAAAAATATTACTAAACTGTGCGAGTGAGATGCATGTAAGGCATGGAATGTTTTCTTTGTTTTCATTGCATAGTGTGGTGCGGGTGATGGAAGTCCAGAACTTTATCGTAGTACGTCGACAGATATTAACATATTAATTTGTTTTTACTTTTACTCACCTATCGTTTTTTATGTCTGAAGCTTTTTGTTTTGAATAGGCATTGCTACAAGAACCTTTGCCATGGACGCTTATGTACATACATGCCTGCACCGGTGGCACAGGAGCTAGCCTTATTATTTATAGCTCATGCTCATAAATCATTGAATCTTATTAGTTGTCACACTGAAGAAAGTAATGCTAATGTTTTAAGACGCTACCGTGATACTTTTTGTGTGTTATAGAAGAATATCTGATTGACGATGGCCCAAGCTGCTGCGCCGTGCAGCTCTCCGAGCTGCTATCCTGAGCGGCTCTCCGAGCTGCTATCCGGAGAGGCTCTCCGGGAAGCTGGCTTTGGTATGCATTTATAAACAAAAATATTACTAAACTGTGCGAGTGAGATGCATGTAAAGCATGGAATGTTTTCTTTGTTTTCATTGCATAGTGTGGTGCGGGTGATGGAAGTCCAGAATTTTATCGTAGTACGTCGACAGATATTAACATATTAATTTGTTTTTACTTTTACTCACCTATCGTTTTTTATGTCTGAAGCTATTTGTTTTGAATAGGCATTGCTAAAAGAACCTTTGCCATGGACGCTTATGTACATACATGCCTGCACCGGTGGCACAGGAGCTAGCCTTATTATTTATAGCTCATGCTCATAAATCATTGAATCTTATTAGTTGTCACACTGAAGAAAGTAATGCTAATGTTTTAAGACGCTACCGTGATACTTTTTGTGTGTTATAGAAGAATATCTGACTGACGATGGCCCAAGCTGCTGCGCCGTGCAGCTCTCCGAGCTGCTATCCTGAGTGGATCTCCGAGCTGCTATCCTGAGCGGCTCTCCGAGCTGCTATCCGGAGAGGCTCTCCGGGATGCTGTCTTTGGTATGCATTTATAAACAAAAATATTACTAAACTGTGCGAGTGAGATGCATGTAAGGCATGGAATGTTTTCTTTGTTTTCATTGCATAGTGTGGTGCTGGTGATGGAAGTCCAGAACTTTATCGTAGTACGTCGACAGATATTAACATATTAATTTGTTTTTACTTTTACTCACCTATCGTTTTTTATGTCTGATGCTTTTAGTTTTGAATATGCATTGCTACAAGAACCTTTGCCATGGACGCTTATGAACATACATGCCTGCACCGGTGGCACAGGAGCTAGCCTTATTATTTATAGCTCATGCTCATAAATCATTGAATCTTATTAGTTGTCACACTGAAGAAAGTAATGCTAATGTTTTAAGACGCTACCGTGATACTTTTTGTGTGTTATAGAAGAATATCTGACTGACGATGGCCCAAGCTGCTGCGCCGTGCAGTTCTCCGAGCTGCTGTTCTGAGTGGCTCTCCGAGCTGCTATCTTGAGCGGCTCTCCGAGCTGCTATCTGGAGAGGCTCTCCGGGATGCTGTCTTTGGTATGCATTTATAAACAAAAATATTACTAAACTGTGCGAGTGAGATGCATGTAAGGCATGGAATATTTTCTTTGTTTTCATTGCATAGTGTGGTGCGGGTGATGGAAGTCCAGAATTTTATCGTAGTACGTCGACAGATATTAACATATTAATTTGTTTTTACTTTTACTCACCTATCGTTTTTTATGTCTGAAGCTATTTGTTTTGAATAGGCATTGCTAAAAGAACCTTTGCCATGGACGCTTATGTACATACATGCCTGCACCGGTGGCACAGGAGCTAGCCCTATTATTTATAGCTCATGCTCATAAATCATTGAATCTTATTAGTTGTCACACTGAAGAAAGTAATGCTAATGTTTTAAGACGCTACCGTGATACTTTTTGTGTGTTATAGAAGAATATCTGACTGACGATGGCCCAAGCTGCTGCGCCGTGCAGCTCTCCGAGCTGCTATCCTGAGTGGCTCTCCGAGCTGCTATCCTGAGCGGCTCTCCGAGCTGCTATCCGGAGAGGCTCTCCGGGATGCTGTCTTTGGTATGCATTTATAAACAAAAATATTACTAAACTGTGCGAGTGAGATGCATGTAAGGCATGGAATGTTTTCTTTGTTTTCATTGCATAGTGTGGTGCGGGTGATGGAAGTCCAGAACTTTATCGTAGTACGTCGACAGATATTAACATATTAATTTGTTTTTACTTTTACTCACCTATCGTTTTTTATGTCTGAAGCTTTTTGTTTTGAATAGGCATTGCTACAAGAACCTTTGCCATGGACGCTTATGTACATACATGCCTGCACCGGTGGCACAGGAGCTAGCCTTATTATTTATAGCTCATGCTCATAAATCATTGAATCTTATTAGTTGTCACACTGAAGAAAGTAATGCTAATGTTTTAAGACGCTACCGTGATACTTTTTGTGTGTTATAGAAGAATATCTGATTGACGATGGCCCAAGCTGCTGCGCCGTGCAGCTCTCCGAGCTGCTATCCTGAGCGGCTCTCCGAGCTGCTATCCGGAGAGGCTCTCCGGGAAGCTGGCTTTGGTATGCATTTATAAACAAAAATATTACTAAACTGTGCGAGTGAGATGCATGTAAAGCATGGAATGTTTTCTTTGTTTTCATTGCATAGTGTGGTGCGGGTGATGGAAGTCCAGAATTTTATCGTAGTACGTCGACAGATATTAACATATTAATTTGTTTTTACTTTTACTCACCTATCGTTTTTTATGTCTGAAGCTATTTGTTTTGAATAGGCATTGCTAAAAGAACCTTTGCCATGGACGCTTATGTACATACATGCCTGCACCGGTGGCACAGGAGCTAGCCTTATTATTTATAGCTCATGCTCATAAATCATTGAATCTTATTAGTTGTCACACTGAAGAAAGTAATGCTAATGTTTTAAGACGCTACCGTGATACTTTTTGTGTGTTATAGAAGAATATCTGACTGACGATGGCCCAAGCTGCTGCGCCGTGCAGCTCTCCGAGCTGCTATCCTGAGTGGATCTCCGAGCTGCTATCCTGAGCGGCTCTCCGAGCTGCTATCCGGAGAGGCTCTCCGGGATGCTGTCTTTGGTATGCATTTATAAACAAAAATATTACTAAACTGTGCGAGTGAGATGCATGTAAGGTATGGAATGTTTTCTTTGTTTTCATTGCATAGTGTGGTGCTAGTGATGGAAGTCCAGAACTTTATCGTAGTACGTCGACAGATATTAACATATTAATTTGTTTTTACTTTTACTCACCTATCGTTTTTTATGTCTGAAGCTTTTTGTTTTGAATAGGCATTGCTACAAGAACCTTTGCCATGGACGCTTATGTACATACATGCCTGCACCGGTGGCACAGGAGCTAGCCTTATTATTTATAGCTCATGCTCATAAATCATTGAATCTTATTAGTTGTCACACTGAAGAAAGTAATGCTAATGTTTTAAGACGCTACCGTGATACTTTTTGTGTGTTATAGAAGAATATCTGATTGACGATGGCCCAAGCTGCTGCGCCGTGCAGCTCTCCGAGCTGCTATCCTGAGCGGCTCTCCGAGCTGCTATCCGGAGAGGCTCTCCGGGATGCTGTCTTTGGTATGCATTTATAAACAAAAATATTACTAAACTGTGCGAGTGAGATGCATGTAAGGCATGGAATGTTTTCTTTGTTTTCATTGCATAGTGTGGTGCGGGTGATGGAAGTCCAGAATTTTATCGTAGTACGTCGACAGATATTAACATATTAATTTGTTTTTACTTTTACTCACCTATCGTTTTTTATGTCTGAAGCTATTTGTTTTGAAAAGGCATTGCTACAAGAGCCTTTGCCATGGACGCTTATGTACATACATGCCTGCACCGGTGGCACAGGAGCTAGCCTTATTATTTATAGCTCATGCTCATAAATCATTGAATCTTATTAGTTGTCACAATGAAGAAAGTAATGCTAATGTTTTAAGACGCTACCGTGATACTTTTTGTGTGTTATAGAAGAATATCTGACTGACGATGGCCCAAGCTGCTGCGCCGTGCAGCTCTCCGAGCTGCTATCCTGAGTGGATCTCCGAGCTGCTATCCTGAGCGGCTCTCCGAGCTGCTATCCGGAGAGGCTCTCCGGGATGCTGTCTTTGGTATGCATTTATAAACAAAAATATTACTAAACTGTGCGAGTGAGATGCATGTAAGGCATGGAATGTTTTCTTTGTTTTCATTGCATAGTGTGGTGCTGGTGATGGAAGTCCAGAATTTTATCGTAGTACGTCGACAGATATTAACATATTAATTTGTTTTTACTTTTACTCACCTATCGTTTTTTATGTCTGATGCTTTTAGTTTTGAATATGCATTGCTACAAGAACCTTTGCCATGGACGCTTATGAACATACATGCCTGCACCGGTGGCACAGGAGCTAGCCTTATTATTTATAGCTCATGCTCATAAATCATTGAATCTTATTAGTTGTCACACTGAAGAAAGTAATGCTAATGTTTTAAGACGTTACCGTGATAATTTTTGTGTGTTATAGAAGAATATCTGACTGACGATGGCCCAAGCTGCTGCGCCGTGCAGTTCTCCGAGCTGCTGTTCTGAGTGGCTCTCCGAGCTGCTATCTTGAGCGGCTCTCCGAGCTGCTATCCGGAGAGGCTCTCCGGGATGCTGTCTTTGGTATGCATTTATAAACAAAAATATTACTAAACTGTGCGAGTGAGATGCATGTAAGGCATGGAATATTTTCTTTGTTTTCATTGCATAGTGTGGTGCGGGTGATGGAAGTCCAGAATTTTATCGTAGTACGTCGACAAATATTAACATATTAATTTGTTTTTACTTTTACTCACCTATCGTTTTTTATGTCTGATGCTTTTAGTTTTGAATATGCATTGCTACAAGAACCTTTGCCATGGACGCTTATGTACATACATGCCTGCACCGGTGGCACAGGAGCTAGCCTTATTATTTATAGCTCATGCTCATAAATCATTGAATCTTATTAGTTGTCACACTGAAGAAAGTAATGCTAATGTTTTAAGACGCTACCGTGATACTTTTTGTGTGTTTTAGAAGAATATCTGACTGACGATGGCCCAAGCTGCTGCGCCGTGCAGCTCTCCGAGCTGCTATCCTGAGTGGCTCTCCGAGCTGCTATCCTGAGCGGCTCTCCGAGCTGCTATCCGGAGAGGCTCTCCGGGATGCTGTCTTTGGTATGCATTTATAAACAAAATATTACTAAACTGTGCGAGTGAGATGCATGTAAGGCATGGAATGTTTTCTTTGTTTTCATTGCATAGTGTGGTGCGGGTGATGGAAGTCCAGAATTTTATCGTAGTACGTCGACAGATATTAACATATTAATTTGTTTTTACTTTTACTCACCTATCGTTTTTTATGTCTGAAGCTATTTGTTTTGAATAGGCATTGCTAAAAGAACCTTTGCCATGGACGCTTATGTACATACATGCCTGCACCGGTGGCACAGGAGCTAGCCCTATTATTTATAGCTCATGCTCATAAATCATTGAATCTTATTAGTTGTCACACTGAAGAAAGTAATGCTAATGTTTTAAGACGCTACCGTGATACTTTTTGTGTGTTATAAAAGAATATCTGACTGACGATGGCCCAAGCTGCTGCGCCTAGCAGCTGTACGAGCTGCTGTCCTGAGTGGCTCTCCGAGCTGCTGCCTTGAGCGGCTCTCCGAGCTGCTATCCGGAGAGGCTCTCCGGGATGCTGTCTTTGGTATGCATTTATAAACAAAAATATTACTAAACTGTGCGAGTGAGATGCATGTAAGGCATTGAATGTTTTCTTTGTTTTCATTGCATAGTGTTGTGCGGGTGATGGAAGTCCAGAATTTTATCGTAGTACGTCGACAGATATTAACATATTAATTTGTTTTTACTTTTACTCACCTATCGTTTTTTATGTCTAAAGCTTTTTGTTTTGAATAGGCATTGCTACAAGAACCTTTGCCATGGACGCTTATGTACATACATGCCTGCACCGGTGGCACAGGAGCTAGCCTTATTATTTATAGCTCATGCTCATAAATCATTGAATCTTATTAGTTGTCACACTGAAGAAAGTAATGCTAATGTTTTAAGATGCTACCGTGATACTTTTTGTGTGTTATAGAAGAATATCTGACTGACGATGGCCCAAGCTGCTGCGCCGTGCAGCTCTCCGAGCTGCTATCCTGAGTGGCTCTCCGAGCTGCTATCCTGAGCGGCTCTCCGAGCTGCTATCCGGAGAGGCTCTCCGGGATGCTGTCTTTGGTATGCATTTATAAACAAAAATATTACTAAACTGTGCGAGTGAGATGCATGTAAGGCATGGAATGTTTTCTTTGTTTTCATTGCATAGTGTGGTGCGGGTGATGGAAGTCCAGAATTTTATCGTAGTACGTCGACAGATATTAACATATTAATTTGTTTTTACTTTTACTCACCTATCGTTTTTTATGTCTGAAGCTATTTGTTTTGAAAAGGCATTGCTACAAGAGCCTTTGCCATGGACGCTTATGTACATACATGCCTGCACCGGTGGCACAGGAGCTAGCCTTATTATTTATAGCTCATGCTCATAAATCATTGAATCTTATTAGTTGTCACACTGAAGAAAGTAATGCTAATGTTTTAAGACGTTACCGTGATACTTTTTGTGTGTTATAGAAGAATATCTGACTGACGATGGCCCAAGCTGCTGCGCCGTGCAGCTCTCCGAGCTGCTATCCTGAGCGGCTCTCCGAGCTGCTATCCGGAGAGGCTCTCCGGGAAGCTGGCTTTGGTATGCATTTATAAACAAAAATATTACTAAACTGTGCGAGTGAGATGCATGTAAGGCATGGAATGTTTTCTTTGTTTTCATTGCATAGTGTGGTGCGGGTGATGGAAGTCCAGAATTTTATCGTAGTACGTCGACAGATATTAACACATTAATTTGTTTTTACTCTTACTCACCTATTGTTTTTTATGTCTGAAGCTATTTGTTTTGAAAAGGCATTGCTACAAGAACCTTTGCCATGGACGTTTATGTACATACATGCCTGCACCGGTGGCACAGGAGCTAGCCTTATTATTTATAGCTCATGCTCATAAATCATTGAATCTTATTAGTTGTCACACTGAAGAAAGTAATGCTAATGTTTTAAGACGTTACAGTGATAATTTTTGTGTGTTATAGAAGAATATCTGACTGACGATGGCCCAAGCTGCTGCGCCGTGCAGTTCTCCGAGCTGCTGTTCTGAGTGGCTCTCCGAGCTGCTATCTTGAGCGGCTCTCCGAGCTGCTATCTGGAGAGGCTCTCCGGGATGCTGTCTTTGGTATGCATTTATAAACAAAAATATTACTAAACTGTGCGAGTGAGATGCATGTAAGGCATGGAATGTTTTCTTTGTTTTCATTGCATAGTGTGGTGCGGGTGATGGAAGTCCAGAATTTTATCGTAGTACGTCGACAGATATTAACATATTAATTTGTTTTTACTTTTACTCACCTATCGTTTTTTATGTCTGAAGCTATTTGTTTTGAATAGGCATTGCTAAAAGAACCTTTGCCATGGACGCTTATGTACATACATGCCTGCACCGGTGGCACAGGAGCTAGCCCTATTATTTATAGCTCATGCTCATAAATCATTGAATCTTATTAGTTGTCACACTGAAGAAAGTAATGCTAATGTTTTAAGACGCTACCGTGATACTTTTTGTGTGTTATAAAAGAATATCTGACTGACGATGGCCCAAGCTGCTGCGCCTAGCAGCTGTACGAGCTGCTGTCCTGAGTGGCTCTCCGAGCTGCTGCCTTGAGCGGCTCTCCGAGCTGCTATCCGGAGAGGCTCTCCGGGATGCTGTCTTTGGTATGCATTTATAAACAAAAATATTACTAAACTGTGCGAGTGAGATGCATGTAAGGCATTGAATGTTTTCTTTGTTTTCATTGCATAGTGTTGTGCGGGTGATGGAAGTCCAGAATTTTATCGTAGTACGTCGACAGATATTAACATATTAATTTGTTTTTACTTTTACTCACCTATCGTTTTTTATGTCTAAAGCTTTTTGTTTTGAATAGGCATTGCTACAAGAACCTTTGCCATGGACGCTTATGTACATACATGCCTGCACCGGTGGCACAGGAGCTAGCCTTATTATTTATAGCTCATGCTCATAAATCATTGAATCTTATTAGTTGTCACACTGAAGAAAGTAATGCTAATGTTTTAAGATGCTACCGTGATACTTTTTGTGTGTTATAGAAGAATATCTGACTGACGATGGCCCAAGCTGCTGCGCCGTGCAGCTCTCCGAGCTGCTATCCTGAGTGGCTCTCCGAGCTGCTATCCTGAGCGGCTCTCCGAGCTGCTATCCGGAGAGGCTCTCCGGGATGCTGTCTTTGGTATGCATTTATAAACAAAAATATTACTAAACTGTGCGAGTGAGATGCATGTAAGGCATGGAATGTTTTCTTTGTTTTCATTGCATAGTGTGGTGCGGGTGATGGAAGTCCAGAATTTTATCGTAGTACGTCGACAGATATTAACATATTAATTTGTTTTTACTTTTACTCACCTATCGTTTTTTATGTCTGAAGCTATTTGTTTTGAAAAGGCATTGCTACAAGAGCCTTTGCCATGGACGCTTATGTACATACATGCCTGCACCGGTGGCACAGGAGCTAGCCTTATTATTTATAGCTCATGCTCATAAATCATTGAATCTTATTAGTTGTCACACTGAAGAAAGTAATGCTAATGTTTTAAGACGTTACCGTGATACTTTTTGTGTGTTATAGAAGAATATCTGACTGACGATGGCCCAAGCTGCTGCGCCGTGCAGCTCTCCGAGCTGCTATCCTGAGCGGCTCTCCGAGCTGCTATCCGGAGAGGCTCTCCGGGAAGCGGGCTTTGGTATGCATTTATAAACAAAAATATTACTAAACTGTGCGAGTGAGATGCATGTAAGGCATGGAATGTTTTCTTTGTTTTCATTGCATAGTGTGGTGCGGGTGATGGAAGTCCAGAATTTTATCGTAGTACGTCGACAGATATTAACACATTAATTTGTTTTTACTCTTACTCACCTATTGTTTTTTATGTCTGAAGCTATTTGTTTTGAAAAGGCATTGCTACAAGAACCTTTGCCATGGACGTTTATGTACATACATGCCTGCACCGGTGGCACAGGAGCTAGCCTTATTATTTATAGCTCATGCTCATAAATCATTGAATCTTATTAGTTGTCACACTGAAGAAAGTAATGCTAATGTTTTAAGACGTTACAGTGATAATTTTTGTGTGTTATAGAAGAATATCTGACTGACGATGGCCCAAGCTGCTGCGCCGTGCAGTTCTCCGAGCTGCTGTTCTGAGTGGCTCTCCGAGCTGCTATCTTGAGCGGCTCTCCGAGCTGCTATCTGGAGAGGCTCTCCGGGATGCTGTCTTTGGTATGCATTTATAAACAAAAATATTACTAAACTGTGCGAGTGAGATGCATGTAAGGCATGGAATATTTTCTTTGTTTTCATTGCATAGTGTGGTGCGGGTGATGGAAGTCCAGAATTTTATCGTAGTACGTAGACAGATATTAACATATTTATTTGTTTTTACTTTTATTCACCTATCGTTTTTTATGTCTGATGCTTTTAGTTTTGAATATGCATTGCTACAAGAACCTTTGCCATGGACGCTTATGAACATACATGCCTGCACCGGTGGCACAGGAGCTAGCCTTATTATTTATAGCTCATGCTCATAAATCATTGAATCTTATTAGTTGTCACACTGAAGAAAGTAATGCTAATGTTTTAAGACGCTACCGTGATACTTTTTGTGTGTTATAGAAGAATATCTGACTGACGATGGCCCAAGCTGCTGCGCCGTGCAGTTCTCCGAGCTGCTGTTCTGAGTGGCTCTCCGAGCTGCTATCTTGAGCGGCTCTCCGAGCTGCTATCTGGAGAGGCTCTCCGGGATGCTGTCTTTGGTATGCATTTATAAACAAAAATATTACTAAACTGTGCGAGTGAGATGCATGTAAGGCATGGAATATTTTCTTTGTTTTCATTGCATAGTGTGGTGCGGGTGATGGAAGTCCAGAATTTTATCGTAGTACGTCGACAGATATTAACATATTAATTTGTTTTTACTTTTACTCACCTATCGTTTTTTATGTCTGAAGCTATGTTTTGAATAGGCATTGCTAAAAGAACCTTTGCCATGGACGCTTATGTACATACATGCCTGCACCGGTGGCACAGGAGCTAGCCCTATTATTTATAGCTCATGCTCATAAATCATTGAATCTTATTAGTTGTCACACTGAAGAAAGTAATGCTAATGTTTTAAGACGCTACCGTGATACTTTTTGTGTGTTATAGAAGAATATCTGACTGACGATGGCCCAAGCTGCTGCGCCGTGCAGCTCTCCGAGCTGCTATCCTGAGTGGCTCTCCGAGCTGCTATCCTGAGCGGCTCTCCGAGCTGCTATCCGGAGAGGCTCTCCGGGATGCTGTCTTTGGTATGCATTTATAAACAAAAATATTACTAAACTGTGCGAGTGAGATGCATGTAAGGCATGGAATGTTTTCTTTGTTTTCATTGCATAGTGTGGTGCGGGTGATGGAAGTCCAGAACTTTATCGTAGTACGTCGACAGATATTAACATATTAATTTGTTTTTACTTTTACTCACCTATCGTTTTTTATGTCTGAAGCTTTTTGTTTTGAATAGGCATTGCTACAAGAACCTTTGCCATGGACGCTTATGTACATACATGCCTGCACCGGTGGCACAGGAGCTAGCCTTATTATTTATAGCTCATGCTCATAAATCATTGAATCTTATTAGTTGTCACACTGAAGAAAGTAATGCTAATGTTTTAAGACGCTACCGTGATACTTTTTGTGTGTTATAGAAGAATATCTGACTGACGATGGCCCAAGCTGCTGCGCCGTGCAGCTCTCCGAGCTGCTATCCTGAGCGGCTCTCCGAGCTGCTATCCGGAGAGGCTCTCCGGGAAGCTGGCTTTGGTATGCATTTATAAACAAAAATATTACTAAACTGTGCGAGTGAGATGCATGTAAAGCATGGAATGTTTTCTTTGTTTTCATTGCATAGTGTGGTGCGGGTGATGGAAGTCCAGAATTTTATCGTAGTACGTCGACAGATATTAACATATTAATTTGTTTTTACTTTTACTCACCTATCGTTTTTTATGTCTGAAGCTATTTGTTTTGAATAGGCATTGCTAAAAGAACCTTTGCCATGGACGCTTATGTACATACATGCCTGCACCGGTGGCACAGGAGCTAGCCTTATTATTTATAGCTCATGCTCATAAATCATTGAATCTTATTAGTTGTCACACTGAAGAAAGTAATGCTAATGTTTTAAGACGCTACCGTGATACTTTTTGTGTGTTATAGAAGAATATCTGACTGACGATGGCCCAAGCTGCTGCGCCGTGCAGCTCTCCGAGCTGCTATCCTGAGTGGATCTCCGAGCTGCTATCCTGAGCGGCTCTCCGAGCTGCTATCCGGAGTGGCTCTCCGGGATGCTGTCTTTGGTATGCATTTATAAACAAAAATATTACTAAACTGTGCGAGTGAGATGCATGTAAGGCATGGAATGTTTTCTTTGTTTTCATTGCATAGTGTGGTGCTGGTGATGGAAGTCCAGAATTTTATCGTAGTACGTCGACAGATATTAACATATTAATTTGTTTTTACTTTTACTCACCTATCGTTTTTTATGTCTGAAGCTATTTGTTTTGAAAAGGCATTGCTACAAGAGCCTTTGCCATGGACGCTTATGTACATACATGCCTGCACCGGTGGCACAGGAGCTAGCCTTATTATTTATAGCTCATGCTCATAAATCATTGAATCTTATTAGTTGTCACACTGAAGAAAGTAATGCTAATGTTTTAAGACGTTACCGTGATAATTTTTGTGTGTTATAGAAGAATATCTGACTGACGATGGCCCAAGCTGCTGCGCCGTGCAGTTCTCCGAGCTGCTGTTCTGAGTGGCTCTCCGAGCTGCTATCTTGAGCGGCTCTCCGAGCTGCTATCCGGAGAGGCTCTCCGGGATGCTGTCTTTGGTATGCATTTATAAACAAAAATATTACTAAACTGTGCGAGTGAGATGCATGTAAGGCATGGAATATTTTCTTTGTTTTCATTGCATAGTGTGGTGCGGGTGATGGAAGTCCAGAATTTTATCGTAGTACGTCGACAGATATTAACATATTAATTTGTTTTTACTTTTACTCACCTATCGTTTTTTATGTCTGATGCTTTTAGTTTTGAATATGCATTGCTACAAGAACCTTTGCCATGGACGCTTATGTACATACATGCCTGCACCGGTGGCACAGGAGCTAGCCTTATTATTTATAGCTCATGCTCATAAATCATTGAATCTTATTAGTTGTCACACTGAAGAAAGTAATGCTAATGTTTTAAGACGCTACCGTGATACTTTTTGTGTGTTTTAGAAGAATATCTGACTGACGATGGCCCAAGCTGCTGCGCCGTGCAGCTCTCCGAGCTGCTATCCTGAGTGGCTCTCCGAGCTGCTATCCTGAGCGGCTCTCCGAGCTGCTATCCGGAGAGGCTCTCCGGGATGCTGTCTTTGGTATGCATTTATAAACAAATTATTACTAAACTGTGCGAGTGAGATGCATGTAAGGCATGGAATGTTTTCTTTGTTTTCATTGCATAGTGTGGTGCGGGTGATGGAAGTCCAGAATTTTATCGTAGTACGTCGACAGATATTAACATATTAATTTGTTTTTACTTTTACTCACCTATCGTTTTTTATGTCTGAAGCTATTTGTTTTGAATAGGCATTGCTAAAAGAACCTTTGCCATGGACGCTTATGTACATACATGCCTGCACCGGTGGCACAGGAGCTAGCCCTATTATTTATAGCTCATGCTCATAAATCATTGAATCTTATTAGTTGTCACACTGAAGAAAGTAATGCTAATGTTTTAAGACGCTACCGTGATACTTTTTGTGTGTTATAAAAGAATATCTGACTGACGATGGCCCAAGCTGCTGCGCCGTGCAGCTGTACGAGCTGCTGTCCTGAGTGGCTCTCCGAGCTGCTGCCTTGAGCGGCTCTCCGAGCTGCTATCCGGAGAGGCTCTCCGGGATGCTGTCTTTGGTATGCATTTATAAACAAAAATATTACTAAACTGTGCGAGTGAGATGCATGTAAGGCATTGAATGTTTTCTTTGTTTTCATTGCATAGTGTTGTGCGGGTGATGGAAGTCCAGAATTTTATCGTAGTACGTCGACAGATATTAACATATTAATTTGTTTTTACTTTTACTCACCTATCGTTTTTTATGTCTAAAGCTTTTTGTTTTGAATAGGCATTGCTACAAGAACCTTTGCCATGGACGCTTATGTACATACATGCCTGCACCGGTGGCACAGGAGCTAGCCTTATTATTTATAGCTCATGCTCATAAATCATTGAATCTTATTAGTTGTCACACTGAAGAAAGTAATGCTAATGTTTTAAGACGCTACCGTGATACTTTTTGTGTGTTATAGAAGAATATCTGACTGACGATGGCCCAAGCTGCTGCGTCGTGCAGCTCTCCGAGCTGCTATCCTGAGTGGCTCTCCGAGCTGCTATCCTGAGCGGCTCTCCGAGCTGCTATCCGGAGAGGCTCTCCGGGATGCTGTCTTTGGTATGCATTTATAAACAAAAATATTACTAAACTGTGCGAGTGAGATGCATGTAAGGCATGTAATGTTTTCTTTGTTTTCATTGCATAGTGTGGTGCGGGTGATGGAAGTCCAGAATTTTATCGTAGTACGTCGACAGATATTAACATATTAATTTGTTTTTACTTTTACTCACCTATCGTTTTTTATGTCTGAAGCTATTTGTTTTGAAAAGGCATTGCTACAAGAGCCTTTGCCATGGACGCTTATGTACATACATGCCTGCACCGGTGGCACAGGAGCTAGCCTTATTATTTATAGCTCATGCTCATAAATCATTGAATCTTATTAGTTGTCACACTGAAGAAAGTAATGCTAATGTTTTAAGACGTTACCGTGATAATTTTTGTGTGTTATAGAAGAATATCTGACTGACGATGGCCCAAGCTGCTGCGCCGTGCAGTTCTCCGAGCTGCTGTTCTGAGTGGCTCTCCGAGCTGCTATCTTGAGCGGCTCTCCGAGCTGCTATCCGGAGAGGCTCTCCGGGATGCTGTCTTTGGTATGCATTTATAAACAAAAATATTACTAAACTGTGCGAGTGAGATGCATGTAAGGCATGGAATATTTTCTTTGTTTTCATTGCATTGTGTGGTGCGGGTGATGGAAGTCCAGAATTTTATCGTAGTACGTCGACAGATATTAACATATTAATTTGTTTTTACTTTTACTCACCTATCGTTTTTTATGTCTGATGCTTTTTGTTTTGAATATGCATTGCTACAAGAACCTTTGCCATGGACGCTTATGTACATACATGCCTGCACCGGTGGCACAGGAGCTAGCCTTATTATTTATAGCTCATGCTCATAAATCATTGAATCTTATTAGTTGTCACACTGAAGAAAGTAATGCTAATGTTTTAAGACGCTACCGTGATACTTTTTGTGTGTTATAGAAGAATATCTGACTGACGATGGCCCAAGCTGCTGCGCCGTGCAGTTCTCCGAGCTGCTGTTCTGAGTGGCTCTCCGAGCTGCTATCTTGAGCGGCTCTCCGAGCTGCTATCCGGAAAGGCTCTCCGGGATGCTGTCTTTGGTATGCATTCATAAACAAAAATATTACTAAACTGTGCGAGTGAGATGCATGTAAGGCATGGAATATTTTCTTTGTTTTCATTGCATAGTGTTGTGCGGGTGATGGAAGTCCAGAATTTTATCGTAGTACGTCGACAGATATTAACATATTAATTTGTTTTTACTTTTACTCACCTATCGTTTTTTATGTCTGATGCTTTTTGTTTTGAATATGCATTGCTACAAGAACCTTTGCCATGGACGCTTATGTACATACATGCCTGCACCGGTGGCACAGGAGCTAGCCTTATTATTTATAGCTCATGCTCATAAATCATTGAATCTTATTAGTTGTCACACTGAAGAAAGTAATGCTAATGTTTTAAGACGCTACCGTGATACTTTTTGTGTGTTATAGAAGAATATCTGACTGACGATGGCCCAAGCTGCTGCGCCGTGCAGCTCTCCGAGCTGCTATCCTGAGTGGCTCTCCGAGCTGCTATCCTGAGCGGCTCTCCGAGCTGCTATCCGGAGAGGCTCTCCGGGATGCTGTCTTTGGTATGCATTTATAAACAAAAATATTACTAAACTGTGCGAGTTAGATGCATGTAAGGCATGGAATGTTTTCTTTGTTTTCATTGCATAGTGTGGTGCGGGTGATGGAAGTCCAGAATTTTATCGTAGTACGTCGACAGATATTAACATATTAATTTGTTTTTACTTTTACTCACCTATCGTTTTTTATGTCTGATGCTTTTTGTTTTGAATATGCATTGCTACAAGAACCTTTGCCATGGACGCTTATGTACATACATGCCTGCACCGGTGGCACAGGAGCTAGCCTTATTATTTATAGCTCATGCTCATAAATCATTGAATCTTATTAGTTGTCACACTGAAGAAAGTAATGCTAATGTTTTAAGACGCTACCGTGATACTATTTGTGTGTTTTAGAAGAATATCTGACTGACGATGGCCCAAGCTGCTGCGCCGTGCAGCTCTCCGAGCTGCTATTCTGAGTGGCTCTCCGAGCTGCTATCCTGAGCGGCTCTCCGAGCTGCTATCCGGAGAGGCTCTCCGGGAAGCTGGCTTTGGTATGCATTTATAAACAAAAATATTACTAAACTGTGCGAGTGAGATGCATGTAAGGCATGGAATGTTTTCTTTGTTTTCATTGCATAGTGTGGTGCGGGTGATGGAAGTCCAGAATTTTATCGTAGTACGTCGACAGATATTAACATATTAATTTGTTTTTACTTTTACTCACCTATCGTTTTTTATGTCTGAAGCTATTTGTTTTGAATAGGCATTGCTAAAAGAACCTTTGCCATGGACGCTTATGTACATACATGCCTGCACCGGTGGCACAGGAGCTAGCCTTATTATTTATAGCTCATGCTCATAAATCATTGAATCTTATTAGTTGTCACACTGAAGAAAGTAATGCTAATGTTTTAAGACGCTACCGTGATACTTTTTGTGTGTTATAGAAGAATATCTGACTGACGATGGCCCAAGCTGCTGCGCCGTGCAGCTCTCCGAGCTGCTATCCTGAGTGGCTCTCCGAGCTGCTATCCTGAGCGGCTCTCCGAGCTGCTATCCGGAGAGGCTCTCCGGGATGCTGTCTTTGGTATGCATTTTTAAACAAAAATATTACTAAACTGTGCGAGTGAGATGCATGTAAGGCATGGAATGTTTTCTTTGTTTTCATTGCATAGTGTGGTGCGGGTGATGGAAGTCCAGAATTTTATCGTAGTACGTCGACAGATATTAACATATTAATTTGTTTTTACTTTTACTCACCTATCGTTTTTTATGTCTGAAGCTATTTGTTTTGAAAAGGCATTGCTACAAGAGCCTTTGCCATGGACGCTTATGTACATACATGCCTGCACCGGTGGCACAGGAGCTAGCCTTATTATTTATAGCTCATGCTCATAAATCATTGAATCTTATTAGTTGTCACACTGAAGAAAGTAATGCTAATGTTTTAAGACGTTACCGTGATAATTTTTGTGTGTTATAGAAGAATATCTGACTGACGATGGCCCAAGCTGCTGCGCCGTGCAGTTCTCCGAGCTGCTGTTCTGAGTGGCTCTCCGAGCTGCTATCTTGAGCGGCTCTCCGAGCTGCTATCCGGAGAGGCTCTCCGGGATGCTGTCTTTGGTATGCATTTATAAACAAAAATATTACTAAACTGTGCGAGTGAGATGCATGTAAGGCATGGAATATTTTCTTTGTTTTCATTGCATAGTGTGGTGCGGGTGATGGAAGTCCAGAATTTTATCGTAGTACGTCGACAGATATTAACATATTAATTTGTTTTTACTTTTACTCACCTATCGTTTTTTATGTCTGATGCTTTTTGTTTTGAATATGCATTGCTACAAGAACCTTTGCCATGGACGCTTATGTACATACATGCCTGCACCGGTGGCACAGGAGCTAGCCTTATTATTTATAGCTCATGCTCATAAATCATTGAATCTTATTAGTTGTCACACTGAAGAAAGTAATGCTAATGTTTTAAGACGCTACCGTGATACTTTTTGTGTGTTTTAGAAGAATATCTGACTGACGATGGCCCAAGCTGGTGCGCCGTGCAGCTCTCCGAGCTGCTATCCTGAGTGGCTCTCCGAGCTGCTATCCTGAGCGGCTCTCCGAGCTGCTATCCGGAGAGGCTCTCCGGGATGCTGTCTTTGGTATGCATTTATAAACAAAAATATTACTAAACTGTGCGAGTGAGATGCATTTAAGGCATGGAATGTTTTCTTTGTTTTCATTGCATAGTAAGGTGCGGGTGATGGAAGTCCAGAATTTAATCGTAGTACGTCGACAGATATTAATATATTAATTTGTTTTTACTTTTACTCACCTATCGTTTTTTATGTCTGAAGCTATTTGTTTTGAATAGGCATTGCTAAAAGAACCTTTGCCATGGACGCTTATGTACATACATGCCTGCACCGGTGGCACAGGAGCTAGCCCTATTATTTATAGCTCATGCTCATAAATCATTGAATCTTATTAGTTGTCACACTGAAGAAAGTAATGCTAATGTTTTAAGACGCTACCGTGATACTTTTTGTGTGTTATAAAAGAATATCTGACTGACGATGGCCCAAGCTGCTGCGCCGTGCAGCTGTACGAGCTGCTGTCCTGAGTGGCTCTCCGAGCTGCTGCCTTGAGCAACTCTCAGAGCTGCTATCCGGAGAGGCTCTCCGGGATGCTGTCTTTGGTATGCATTTATAAACAAAAATATTACTAAACTGTGCGAGTGAGATGCATGTAAGGCATGGAATGTTTTCTTTGTTTTCATTGCATAGTGTTGTGCGGGTGATGGAAGTCCAGAATTTTATCGTAGTACGTCGACAGATATTAACATATTAATTTGTTTTTACTTTTACTCACCTATCGTTTTTTATGTCTAAAGCTTTTTGTTTTGAATAGGCATTGCTACAAGAACCTTTGCCATGGACGCTTATGTACATACATGCCTGCACCGGTGGCACAGGAGCTAGCCTTATTATTTATAGCTCATGCTCATAAATCATTGAATCTTATTAGTTGTCACACTGAAGAAAGTAATGCTAATGTTTTAAGACGCTACCGTGATACTTTTTGTGTGTTTTAGAAGAATATCTGACTGACGATGGCCCAAGCTGGTGCGCCGTGCAGCTCTCCGAGCTGCTATCCTGAGTGGCTCTCCGAGCTGCTATCCTGAGCGGCTCTCCGAGCTGCTATCCGGAGAGGCTCTCAAGGATGCTGTCTTTGGTATGCATTTATAAACAAAAATATTACTAAACTGTGCGAGTGAGATGCATGTAAGGCATGGAATGTTTTCTTTGTTTTCATTGCATAGTGTGGTGCGGGTGATGGAAGTCCAGAATTTTATCGTAGTACGTCGACAGATATTAACATATTAATTTGTTTTTACTTTTACTCACCTATCGTTTTTTATGTCTGAAGCTATTTGTTTTGAAAAGGCATTGCTACAAGAGCCTTTGCCATGGACGCTTATGTACATACATGCCTGCACCGGTGGCACAGGAGCTAGCCTTATTATTTATAGCTCATGCTCATAAATCATTGAATCTTATTAGTTGTCACGCTGAAGAAAGTAATGCTAATGTTTTAAGACGTTACAGTGATAATTTTTGTGTGTTATAGAAGAATATCTGACTGACGATGGCCCAAGCTGCTGCGCCGTGCAGTTCTCCGAGCTGCTGTTCTGAGTGGCTCTCCGAGCTGCTATCTTGAGCGGCTCTCCGAGCTGCTATCCGGAGAGGCTCTCCGGGATGCTGTCTTTGGTATGCATTTATAAACAAAAATATTACTAAACTGTGCGAGTGAGATGCATGTAAGGCATGGAATATTTTCTTTGTTTTCATTGCATAGTGTGGTGCGGGTGATGGAAGTCCAGAATTTTATCGTAGTACGTCGACAGATATTAACATATTAATTTGTTTTTACTTTTACTCACCTATCGTTTTTTATGTCTGATGCTTTTAGTTTTGAATATGCATTGCTACAAGAACCTTTGCCATGGACGCTTATGTACATACATGCCTGCACCGGTGGCACAGGAGCTAGCCTTATTATTTATAGCTCATGCTCATAAATCATTGAATCTTATTAGTTGTCACACTGAAGAAAGTAATGCTAATGTTTTAAGACGCTACCGTGATACTTTTTGTGTGTTATAGAAGAATATCTGACTGACGATGGCCCAAGCTGCTGCGCCGTGCAGCTCTCCGAGCTGCTATCCTGAGCGGCTCTCCGAGCTGCTATCCGGAGAGGCTCTCCAGGAAGCTGGCTTTGGTATGCATTTATAAACAAAAATATTACTAAACTGTGCGAGTGAGATGCATGTAAGGCATGGAATGTTTTCTTTGTTTTCATTGCATAGTGTGGTGCGGGTGATGGAAGTCCAGAATTTTATCGTAGTACGTAGACAGATATTAACATATTAATTTGTTTTTACTTTTACTCACCTATCGTTTTTTATGTCTGAAGCTATTTGTTTTGAATAGGCATTGCTAAAAGAACCTTTGCCATGGACGCTTATGTACATACATGCCTGCACCGGTGGCACAGGAGCTAGCCTTATTATTTATAGCTCATGCTCATAAATCATTGAACCTTATTAGTTGTCACACTGAAGAAAGTAATGCTAAAGTTTTAAGACGCTACCGTGATACTTTTTGTGTGTTATAGAAGAATATCTGACTGACGATGGCCCAAGCTGCTGCGCCGTGCAGCTCTACGAGCTGCTGTCCTGAGTGGCACTCCGAGCTGCTGCCTTGAGCGGCTCTCCGAGCTGCTATCCGGAGAGGCTCTCCGAAAAGCTGTCTATGGTATGCATTTATAAAGAAAAATATCACTAAACTGTGCGAGTGAGATGTATGTAAGGCATGGAAAGTTTTTCTTTATTTTTATTGCATAGTGTGGTACGGGTGATGGAAATCCATAATTTTAGCGTAGAACGTCGACAGATATAAACACATTAATTTGTTTTTACTTTTACTCACCTATTGTTTTTTATGTCTGAAGCTATTTGTTTTGAAAAGGCATTGCTACAAGAACCTTTGCCATGGACGTTTATGTACATACATGCCTGCACCGGTGGCACAGGAGCTAGCCTTATTATTTATAGCTCATGCTCATAAATCATTGAATCTTATTAGTTGTCACACTGAAGAAAGTAATGCTAATGTTTTAAGACGTTACAGTGATAATTTTTGTGTGTTATAGAAGAATATCTGACTGACGATGGCCCAAGCTGCTGCGCCGTGCAGTTCTCCGAGCTGCTGTTCTGAGTGGCTCTCCGAGCTGCTATCTTGAGCGGCTCTCCGAGCTGCTATCCGGAAAGGCTCTCCGGGATGCTGTCTTTGGTATGCATTTATAAACAAAAATATTACTAAACTGTGCGAGTGAGATGCATGTAAGGCATGGAATATTTTCTTTGTTTTCATTGCATAGTGTGGTGCGGGTGATGGAAGTCCAGAATTTTATCGTAGTACGTCGACAGATATTAACATATTAATTTGTTTTTACTTTTACTCACCTATCGTTTTTTATGTCTGATGCTTTTAGTTTTGAATATGCATTGCTACAAGAACCTTTGCCATGGACGCTTATGTACATACATGCCTGCACCGGTGGCACAGGAGCTAGCCTTATTATTTATAGCTCATGCTCATAAATCATTGAATCTTATTAGTTGTCACACTGAAGAAAGTAATGCTAATGTTTTAAGACGCTACCGTGATACTTTTTGTGTGTTATAGAAGAATATCTGACTGACGATGGCCCAAGCTGCTGCGCCGTGCATCTCTCCGAGCTGCTATCCTGAGTGGCTCTCCGAGCTGCTATCCTGAGCGGCTCTCCGAGCTGCTATCCGGAGAGGCTCTCCGGGATGCTGTCTTTGGTATGCATTTATAAACAAAAATATTACTAAACTGTGCGAGTGAGATGCATGTAAGGCATGGAATGTTTTCTTTGTTTTCATTGCATAGTGTGGTGCGGGTGACGGAAGTCCAGAATTTTATCGTAGTACGTCGACAGATATTAACATATTAATTTGTTTTTACTTTTACTCACCTATCGTTTTTTATGTCTGAAGCTATTTGTTTTGAAAAGGCATTGCTACAAGAGCCTTTGCCATGGACGCTTATGTACATACATGCCTGCACCGGTGGCACAGGAGCTAGCCTTATTATTTATAGCTCATGCTCATAAATAATTGAATCTTATTAGTTGTCACACTGAAGAAAGTAATGCTAATGTTTTAAGACGCTACCGTGATACTTTTTGTGTGTTATAGAAGAATATCTGACTGACGATGGCCCAAGCTGCTGCGCCGTGCAGCTCTCCGAGCTGCTATCCTGAGTGGCTCTCCGAGCTGTTATCCTGAGCGGCTCTCCGAGCTGCTATCCGGAGAGGCTCTCCGGGATGCTGTCTTTGGTATACATTTATAAACAAAAATATTACTAAACTGTGCGAGTGAGATGCATGTAAGGCATGGAATGTTTTCTTTGTTTTCATTGCATAGTGTGGTGCGGGTGATGGAAGTCCAGAATTTTATCGTAGTACGTCGACAGATATTAACATATTAATTTGTTTTTACTTTTACTCACCTATCGTTTTTTATGTCTGATGCTTTTAGTTTAGAATATGCATTGCTACAAGAACCTTTGCCATGGACGCTTATGTACATACATGCCTGCACCGGTGGCACAGGAGCTAGCCTTATTATTTATAGCTCATGCTCATAAATCATTGAATCTTATTAGTTGTCACACTGAAGAAAGTAATGCTAATGTTTTAAGACGCTACCGTGATACTTTTTGTGTGTTATAGAAGAATATCTGACTGACGATGGCCCAAGCTGCTGCGCCGTGCAGCTCTCCGAGCTGCTATCCTGAGCGGCTCTCCGAGCTGCTATCCGGAGAGGCTCTCCGGGAAGCTGTCTTTGGTATGCATTTATAAACAAAAATATTACTAAACTGTGCGAGTGAGATGCATGTAAGGCATGGAATGTTTTCTTTGTTTTCATTGCATAGTGTGGTGCGGGTGATGGAAGTCCAGAATTTTATCGTAGTACGTCGACAGATATTAACATATTAATTTGTTTTTACTTTTACTCACCTATCGTTTTTTATGTCTGATGCTTTTAGTTTTGAATATGCATTGCTACAAGAACCTTTGCCATGGACGCTTATGTACATACATGCCTGCACCGGTGGCACAGGAGCTAGCCTTATTATTTATAGCTCATGCTCATAAATCATTGAATCTTATTAGTTGTCACACTGAAGAAAGTAATGCTAATGTTTTAAGACGCTACCGTGATACTTTTTGTGTGTTATAGAAGAATATCTGACTGACGATGGCCCAAGCTGCTGCGCCGTGCAGCTCTCCGAGCTGCTATCCTGAGTGGCTCTCCGAGCTGCTATCCTGAGCGGCTCTCAGAGCTGCTATCCGGAGAGGCTCTCCGGGATGCTGTCTTTGGTATGCATTTATAAACAAAAATATTACTAAACTGTGCGAGTGAGATGCATGTAAGGCATGGAATGTTTTCTTTGTTTTCATTGCATAGTGTGGTGCGGGTGTTGGAAGTCCAGAATTTTATCGTAGTACGTCGACAGATATTAACATATTAATTTGTTTTTACTTTTACTCACCTATCGTTTTTTATGTCTGAAGCTTTTTGTTTTGAATAGGCATTGCTACAAGAACCTTTGCCATGGACGCTTATGTACATACATGCCTGCACCGGTGGCACAGGAGCTAGCCTTATTATTTATAGCTCATGCTCATAAATCATTGAATCTTATTAGTTGTCACACTGAAGAAAGTAATGCTAATGTTTTAAGACGCTACCGTGATACTTTTTGTGTGTTATAGAAGAATATCTGACTGACGATGGCCCAAGCTGCTGCGCCGTGCAGCTCTCCGAGCTGCTATCCTGAGCGGCTCTCCGAGCTGCTATCCGGAGAGGCTCTCCGGGAAGCTGGCTTTGGTATGCATTTATAAACAAAAATATTACTAAACTGTGCGAGTGAGATGCATGTAAGGCATGGAATGTTTTCTTTGTTTTCATTGCATAGTGTGGTGCGGGTGATGGAAGTCCAGAATTTTATCGTAGTACGTCGACAGATATTAACATATTAATTTGTTTTTACTTTTACTCACCTATCGTTTTTTATGTCTGAAGCTATTTGTTTTGAATAGGCATTGCTAAAAGAACCTTTGCCATGGACGCTTATGTACATACATGCCTGCACCGGTGGCACAGGAGCTAGCCCTATTATTTATAGCTCATGCTCATAAATCATTGAATCTTATTAGTTGTCACACTGAAGAAAGTAATGCTAATGTTTTAAGACGTTACAGTGATAATTTTTGTGTGTTATAGAAGAATATCTGACTGACGATGGCCCAAGCTGCTGCGCCGTGCAGTTCTCCGAGCTTCTGTTCTGAGTGGCTCTCCGAGCTGCTATCTTGAGCGGCTCTCCGAGCTGCTATCCGGAGAGGCTCTCCGGGATGCTGTCTTTGGTATGCATTTATAAACAAAAATATTACTAAACTGTGCGAGTGAGATGCATGTAAGGCATGGAATATTTTCTTTGTTTTCATTGCATAGTGTGGTGCGGGTGATGGAAGTCCAGAATTTTATCGTAGTACGTCGACAGATATTAACATATTAATTTGTTTTTACTTTTACTCACCTATCGTTTTTTATGTCTGATGCTTTTAGTTTAGAATATGCATTGCTACAAGAACCTTTGCCATGGACGCTTATGTACATACATGCCTGCACCGGTGGCACAGGAGCTAGCCTTATTATTTATAGCTCATGCTCATAAATCATTGAATCTTATTAGTTGTCACACTGAAGAAAGTAATGCTAATGTTTTAAGACGCTACCGTGATACTTTTTGTGTGTTATAGAAGAATATCTGACTGACGATGGCCCAAGCTGCTGCGCCGTGCAGCTCTCCGAGCTGCTATCCTGAGCGGCTCTCCGAGCTGCTATCCGGAGAGGCTCTCCGGGAAGCTGTCTTTGGTATGCATTTATAAACAAAAATATTACTAAACTGTGCGAGTGAGATGCATGTAAGGCATGGAATGTTTTCTTTGTTTTCATTGCATAGTGTGGTGCGGGTGATGGAAGTCCAGAATTTTATCGTAGTACGTCGACAGATATTAACATATTAATTTGTTTTTACTTTTACTCACCTATCGTTTTTTATGTCTGAAGCTATTTGTTTTGAATAGGCATTGCTAAAAGAACCTTTGCCATGGACGCTTATGTACATACATGCCTGCACCGGTGGCACAGGAGCTAGCCTTATTATTTATAGCTCATGCTCATAAATCATTGAACCTTATTAGTTGTCACACTGAAGAAAGTAATGCTAAAGTTTTAAGACGCTACCGTGATACATTTTGTGTGTTATAGAAGAATATCTGAATGACGATGGCCCAAGCTGCTGCGCCGTGCAGCTCTACGAGCTGCTGTCCTGAGTGGCTCTCCGAGCTGCTGCCTTGAGCGGCTCTCCGAGCTGCTATCCGGAGAGGCTCTCCGAGAAGCTGTCTATGGTATTATTATTATTATCATTATCATAATATATAAAGCTCGACTACCATTCACTGACTCACTGACTGACTGACATAAACGATTTCGATGAAGGAGCATTGGGGGGTATAGAAGATGTAGGGAAAAAGTGTAGGGGGGGTTCCAGTGACATTGGGAAAATTATCAAAAGTGCTGAATGTGGTTTCCTGATGGAACAGGTCAACGGCTCTCGGAAACTATAAAAGATGGGGGGTAGGTGTCAAAACTAAAAATGACCAAAACCCTGGGCAACTGCCAAAAATTAAAAAAAAAACATGCCTCCTGAACAAAAGACGATCGCTCCCATACAAAATGTAAATGCTTATAATTCCTAAACCGTTTGAGATAAGTATAAAGTGTTTGACCAAATGTCATAGGGAATCGGAAGGGTAATTTGGTAGAAGTGTCAAAAATCCAAGATGGCGGATTCAAAATGGCGGCCGAATTGAAAGTTGGTCCGATCCGGCTCAAAATTGGTATCGGGGGGTTTTTGGGGCCCCACATTCGAAAAATGAAAACAATTTTTTGATGACGTCATTTTTTTTAATATGGCCGCCATACAAGTGTTATTTTTGGATTTCAATGGGTCATTTCTCCCAGTGGGCGCGATGGGGATTATGGTTTTATAGGGTTATATGTGAGGTTAGGGTAGGTGACTTTAGAAGAAACTGAATTGAGCTGAACGTGGAATACCAGGTAGAACAGGTCAACGGCTCTCGGAAACTGAAAGAGATAAGGGGTAAGTGCCAGAATTAATGTTGACAAGCACCTTGGGCATTTTCTAAAACTTAAAAAAAAAACACACCTCCCAAACAAAAGACGATCGCGCCCATACAAAATGTAAATGGTTATAACGCCGCAACCGTTTAAGATAGGTAGGGGGTGTTTGAACCAATGTTTAAGGGGACCGGAAATGCAATTTGGTGAAAATGTCAAAAATACAAGATGGCGGATTCAAGATGGCGGCTACCTTAAATGTTAGTCTGATCCGACTGAAAATCGATATCTAAGGGTTTTTAGAGTCCCCGATTTGAAATATGAAATCTATTTTTTGATGACATCATTTTTCAACATGGCCGCCATAAAATTTTTTTCTCTGGAAATTTTATCGTTGTTTTTCGACATGTTGGCATGATGGAACGCTGAAGCTTTGCAGGTGAAAAGTATAGGCAGTGGTCTACCGCCCTTAAATGACACCTGAAATGAGCTGAATGTGAACCTGGATATGGAACAGCCCAAAGGCTCTCCCAAACCAAAAGAGATAGTGAGTAAGTGCCAAAACTAATGTTGACAAGCATTCTGGGCAATTTCTAAAAATTAAAAAAAAAAACACCTCTCGAACAAAAGACGATCGTTCCTAATTAAAATGTAAATGCTTATAGCGCCTCAACTGTTAAAGATAGGTACGGGGTGTTTCAATTAATGTTTTAGGGGACTAGAAGTACGATTTGGCGGATATGTCAAAAATCCAAGATGGCGGATTCAAGATGGCGGCTTCCTGGAATAATGGTCCGATCCGACTGACAATCGATATCTAAGGGTTTTTAGAGTCCCCAATTAGATATATGCAACCTATTTTTTGATGACGGCATTGTCCATAATTTTCGCAATGGCCGTAGGTCGAAGTTAGTGCCTGCGAGGCCGTAGGCCGAGCTATACTGGCGAGGCCGGAGGCCGAGCTATAAAGGTCGAAGGCCAAGAGTGCTTCTAAGCGAAGCGAGGCCGAAGGCCGAGCGTACTTCTAAGCAAAGCGAGGCCGAAGGCCGAGCGTACTTCTAAGCGAGGCCGAAGGCCGAGCATGCTTCTAAGCGAAGCGAGGCCGAAGGCCGAGCGTACTTCTAAGCAAAGCGAGGCCGTAGGCCGAGCGTACTTCTAAGCGAAGCGAGGCCGAAGGCCGAGCGTCTTTCTAATCGAAGTGAGGCCGAAGGCAGAGCGTGCTTCTATGCGAAGCGAGTCCGCGTTTTGAGCCTACGAGGAAATAGAAGTCTTTCGTAGCGAGTTTATTTCATAATTTCAATGATCTTCAAGACATCTGCCCACGTTAACATAGGTAATGTCATGAAATGGTGTAAATCATGAATACTACTATAAGTACTTGATTGATAGTTATACAGATATGTAGATTAACTCGTTAGTACAAATATATGTTACAAATAAATACCTAAATTAGAAAAAAATAAAATCACAATCAAAATATTTCACAATTAAATAGGTACTTAAAATTTAGAGTGTCAGAATGGGTGGTCTTATCGCTCAGAGCGATCTCTTTCAGACAACCATTCACGGAAAGAAATAAGCATAAACTTATAAGGACGGTGTGAATAAAACAAGTGTACTAAACACTACATATAGGAAAACTGAAGATTATAGATATAAAAAATACTTATAATATACTCGTATAGAAACTATACTTATATAATTATACTATACGTAATATACTACAAAATATATACATACTATACATATACCATTTAATTATTATAAAAAGATAATAAGTAGGTTTGCAGTTAGTTATTTCGCGAAGCTAAATGCTTTGACACGTTGTTTGAAGATGCCCAAAGAAGGCGCGCATCTAATTTCGTAGAGTAAAGTGTTCCATAGCCCATCTGCCAAGATTCGTCGACGTCGGTTCAATAGTTTAAGTGTGAAAGCAGAAAAAAATATCAACTAACGATAACCACGTACATTTTTGAATCTTTAACGCCCTGCTTAGCGAAATAAAATTCTTAAAGCTGCTTCCAAATATGACGGTTAAAATTAATTGCAGAAATAAATGCTTGGATCAGTCATGGAATTATACAGAGGTCAGAAGACGCGTTTTCGGATAAATACAAGTATATCAATACCTATAGTATATACGTTTTAATTTGTATTACTAGCGAAGACATCTGCGGCTTCGCTTGCGTTGTCTACAAGATTTAAAGCTACACAAATCATATAAATATGAGTAAGAATGAGAAATAACGTTTGAAGATTTACTGCATCGTAGGTGTAGTTGTGTAAGCGCTATTTTGTTACTATTTCTGACAAAGAAATTCACATTAGAAGTCTGGCGTCCAAATAGTGCCCTGCAGATGACAAAAGACTCTTCATATATTATATGGGACCAAAACGTATTTGGTATGGGTGTTTGATAAATACTTCTACCTACATTATAATAAGTACTCACGGGATGTACACTACGATTAGGCAGGTGTTGGAGTTCCAGATATTTTACTAATTAAGTACAATGTAGTTAATGACCTTTCAAATATATTATGTAAGTGTGAACATAATGGTATGTTTTGTTAAACATATGTATTTAATTATTTACGTTATACATGGAATAATAACTTTTTAATAATTAAAAAAATTTCAAACAAGGGTTACCTACATTTATTATCACATGAGACGTAAAACTTTTACTGCTGAAGACATGCATACGGAAGGACCAGATGGAAGCTGTCGGTGGACGACATACCTGCTCTACCAGACTCTCAGTCATACAGACAGATGGACAAACGGATAAACAGCATCAACCTACGGTTGGATATAAATACGGATATAATTATATACTACCACACTATTGCCTACCACATTTAGTTCAAAGAATATTAAGACTTAACCGAAACCCTACATTGAGCATTATGTTTTAGTATTTATACCTTAGTTGTATTATAATATTATGATTTTTTAGTGCTAATGCTTGCTTAGATAAACCAAATGTTGCAATACATCCCCATACACCGGTTAAAATCAACTAATAGAAAAAAAAATATGGTTGGATGGGTGCCTATAGAAGGTGTCTACGAGATTCAAAGCCACACAAATGAATTGAATAAATATGAGCAATGATGAGAAATATCGTTTTATGATTTATCGTTGGTGTAGTGGTGGCTTTGGAATGTTTGTAGGTTTGATTCCCGGTTAGGACAGTTGTTGGAATTTTCCGACAGAGAAATTCACACTGTCCAGCGTCTGGAACACTGCCCTGTAGGTGACAAAAGGCCTTATATGGGACCAATACGTATTTGGTATGGGTGTTTGATAAATACATCTACCTACCTGTCTAAGATATGTAAGCATGAACATAATGGTATGTTTTGTTTAAAATATGTATATCATTATTTACGTTACATATTAATTACTTTTTCTAAGGATAAACTCCAGGGATCCTTTGAAAACAAACTTATACTACATGTTTTAAAATTTACTTTAAAGTTTACTTGTAACGAGTTTTGAGTGAATCAAAACAAGAAATACAAAAAATGATATTTAATGTTTACACAGAACGTATAAACAAAATCGATACCAAGTCTTGAAAGGCGTTACGATTTGTAAAAAGTTTAAGAGTAGTTATGGTAGAGACGCTGTTTGTACATACAATTGAATTGTAAAACATTCTCCATGTAATGAGAATGTACTTACTATATTTAGTTTAGCTCCATATATATACCTTTTAGTATAATACAATAACATACATACATATAAAGATATCATACTTATTGAATAAGAACTTAGCTTATTGAAAAAGGGCGAGCATAAAAATATCAATAGAAGGCCTTTACTTGAAAAAATCGTTAAAATGACTACTTTTACAGTATACAACTTTGAGAAGGTTCGATGGATTATTAATTATGTATGTAGGTACGAACTGACCATTTCATAATTTTGATATTTATACTGACCAATATAAATGTATTATTTGTTGCCCCGCAACACAGCTGATGATTGAACTATTTGCAACCAGTCCACAATATACACAGGCTTCGACGGGGTCAAGAGACGCGTACAAACACACACATGAGAGCTAATGCAATCTAATTCCTTAATCGATGTTACAACATCCAAGTATTTACGGATAAGGTTTAAATATTATAAACTACCTTTCACCCGCGGACCTTCTTGCGTTTATAGTGACTTCCCGTTACAGGATACCTATGTGGCAAGATTCGTGAACATCGGTTCACTAATTTAAGCGCAAAACAGAACAAACAAACTAATTAATTACGAACCGACAAATATTTTCGCATTTAAAATAATATTATTATATGTAATAGCTGAAAATAATATCTAAAACGTTCAGTTTTCAGGAGTAGGTAAAAGTAATTTTAGTGCTAATTCTGATCATCAGTATTCATGTTAGTGATTTGACGCAGCTCTTTCTTGTAAGAGTTATCTATTCTATTAGAGAGTCTATTCCATATGCTTAGGTACTGTCACATTTTTTGTGTTACATGATGATATTTAAAATGTACCGATTATTATGTATTAGTGTAATGCTATAGGCTATAGAATGTAAGGAGTCTACTTACAACATAGTTCAAAGTTTTTTTCCTCTATGTTAGTGTATGGATAGTTTTTTTATTTCACACATTATCAATAATTCAATACACGTAGGGAACAAAATATTGAATGGAATAGAATATATAATAGGTAGTTTTAATGGCGATCTCCATCCATCTTCTATACATTGGAGTCAGTACAAGTCAATCCGCTAGACTTCTGATGCCAATGTTGTTGCTTATGTCTACTCTGGACATGAAGGATGCTATGCGTTTCCTCTGGATGAAATGAAATGAGCCGACCCGGGACTGTGAACATTTCAGAAGCACTACAATACCATAATATATAGTTATAGGCGCCTCGGGTTCTATATTGGCGTCATCCTTCAGACTGGAAGTTACAATATGACTAAAGTACTGTAAATTATCTACAATTTTAATAAGTTGTCTTACATATGTATTAACGAAACAACTTTATTCAGACATATACTTAAGGTAGAGACGCTGTCTGTATACTCTATATATTATTACTTCAGTGTTTAGACTGGTACGATTAGGGTAGAAAGAATTGGAGTGCCAAAAGCTATGGAAAAGGAACCTTTAAATAAAAGAGTTGTACCTACTTATTCGTACCTAATTATATAAGGAACGCCCCATGTAACCTGAGTTGCAAAGATTTCATACTCATGGATGTATCAGCTTCTTCATTAAGTTACTATCGACACCACCTCCATATAATAGTGAAAACTTAATTACATGTAAAGTTGTTTCACAACAAACAAATTAACTAACGATGACTCGACAAACACGTATATTTTTGAATCTCTAACGGCTGCATAACGAAATGATATTTTGCAATCTACTCCCAAAAAAATATGATGGTTAAAATTAATTACAGAGATAAATGCTCGGATCAGTCATGGAGTTGTACCGAGCTCAGAAGTCGCGTGTTCGAATCTCATCCTAGAATTTGTAATTTTCTCTCTTTTATTGCAATACATACAGGTCTATCTCTGTGCTAAGGACATATTAATAAACAAAAATCATGAATCCCTTGGATAGCGTTTCAGACTAATGTCTCTATCATAAAAGCTGCAACAGAAACTTCCATAGTCCAAAGCACTCGAAACGCAGAAGACCACAATGGATAGCGCTGAAATATTTAAAGAAAATCATCGTCTTCAACCACGACTCCGATGTCAAGAGTGAACGACGAAGAAGGGAGAATTATAATAAGAAAGCTGTGCGCTCCATCCCACACCGGCCTGAAAATGTATTATCCTACATAATCAGTTTAAGTTTGAAAATTTATGTAAAGGTCATTGATGCTATCACTTTATGCGTTTGAAGTTTAAATTAAATCGCTTCAGTTGTAGAAGTAATCACTTAAAATGTTATTCAAAAATTTTATAAAATATTTTCTACCCATTTATTCGTGTACCAGGCTGTACCAGGTATATGTATAGTGACTCCATACGATATACAGGCTACCTTTGTGCCAAAGTCCATCAATATTGTTTCAGTAGTTTGAATGTAAAAGCAGGCCAAACAAACAAGCAACGAACCGACAAACACTTTCGCATATAAAATATCGCTACCGATCTCTAAAGGTCTTTTCGCATATGGTCAGTTTTGCGGAATAAAAGTAGTTTCAATGTTATATGTTACGTTATATCACGTTGTATATGTGTCTGAATATCCCAAGTTTTTATTATATGACTTTTGAAGCACTAACGCTTGGTTATGGAAACCAAATTTTGCAATTTATCCCCTAATACGAGGATTAAAATCCATTAGAAGATATATTCCAAGCTTGCCATGTAGCGCGTCTTTGGTATCATCACGGTGGCCTAGGATACGGTTTGTCAGAAGACGCGGGTTCAAAACCCATTCCAGGATGGGTTATTTTTGTGATTAAATGGTAAATCGGACAACACTGATGTCTATTATGAGGTCGTTACTATTCCGACGGGTGTGCGGGCAGTACTGATCTTAAAAGCAAGCGTTGGTTTATTTGACACAACAGAAGGAAGAGTGTTCCACATGTTACAAGTCTCCACGAGTCCTAACTACTCTACCTACAACTACATGTCAAACTACGAGCTATTTTAGACACACAGTCAGACGTACAGATGGACAAACGGACAAATAGCATCAACTGACGGTTGGATATGGATACGGACATAATATGATGATATACAACCACAATACTGCCTACATTTATTTTAAAGAAATTTACCTTTAGACTTAACTGAAACTCACATTGAGCGTTATGTTTTAGTATTTATAGATAGATATTAAAGATAGGTAGGTATTTTTCCACTTTAAAGTAGCAATACTTAAGTTCTTACAGTACAAAAATCTTGACAGATATGTATAAATCGACGTATTATTGGAATCTTAAAGTTTTTATAAACACACTAACACACATGTTAACAACCAGTCTGCAAAGAGATTATAAATATCACACTTATGTTATAAACGTGAATATTTTCATTGGTATAAACTAAATATAGATATAAAAGAAAGGTAGAGCTTTTTTAATGTTTCGTTGAATATTTCAAGCGAGCGACTTAACTTGTCTTGGCAAAATCCCTAATTTGACTGTATATACAAAGGGTAAAACTATTATAAACTTTACACTCTAGGGATACTTTGGAAACAAACTTTACTACATGTTTTAATATTTATTTTAAAGTTTACTTGTAACAAGTTTCGAGTGAATTAAAACAAGGAAAACAACAATTTTATAGAAAATTGCAGAGCTATTTAGTAAATTAAGTCATTACTTACTTTTGAGCCTATTTTATATATTATATATATATATATAAAATAGGCTCCTCACTTTTCATACACCGTGAAATATTTTTCGGGACTATCTCTGAGCAAAATACATATTGATAAACAAAAAATACTGAACCGATAAATACTTAGCTTTTCATGATAACTAATTAAAATATATTTCTATGCAAGAAAACGTTTTTGCTGCAAGTTTGCTGTAAGTTGTTTAGCCAAAACCCAACTTTTCCCCAGAGCCAAAGAACATTAAAAACGTTAAACATAATCATATATTATCTATCTATAATTATCTTTGACAGAAACATGATTTTTGGAACACAGTTTTGTTATAGTAATAATACTCATGAAGAGCAATGAACATATTTTTGTTAAAGTTATTACCTGTAGGCTTTTTACTACTTACAGCAATTGACTTTTCATTTAAAGACCTGACGTCGTAAGTAGTTTGGTGACTTCTATGGAGATAAGTTTCGTATATTTCCACACATTTGAACTGCTTATACTTGAATAGGTATTTAATACATTACCTTCTATATAACAGATGTAAGACTAACTCTAAAAAATGCTGATATAATACATTACACTTTATTGGTATAGGAATGCTGTTAGTTATATCAGATGTTTAATAATAGTGGTGTAAAACACTGTGTTTAAGTGACTTGTTCCTAGCTAATTGAACAAGGAAACTTTTCAAAATTATACCTATTGTAAAAAACTTATGGAAGCGATATGAGACACAGACCGTTCGACGCAGATTTTTTTAAGAATATAGCTGTGTGCTCAGTAAACTTACACCGTTCTTGCTACTTACAGCAAATACTGTTTTCTTACGTCTCTACTCCTGTTTGACATATATACGGAGTAAGTATATCATTAGAATCGCTTTGGAACATTGGGACAAGGGTGTTTCAGTAGGAGGTCGGAAGATATCCAACTTATGATGAGATACGCCGATGATACTACTCTTCTCGCTCAAACAAAAAAAGACATGGAACACCTGTTGACACATTTAGAGACAACAAGCCTTTCCTACAGGCTTTTGATCAACAGAGACAAAACCAAGATGATAATCGTGGACCGAACTGAACTAAATCAACCTGACATTTCTGTGATTGGCAACTGTGAGATTGTTCAATCCTTCGTGTACCTAGGATCCACGAGCACGAATACAAGGGGCTATGAGGACGAGATTCAAAAAAGATTTGCTATGACAAGATCTGCCGTTGATAAGGTAAACCGGTCCACCGGTAAGGAGTCCGGTGCAACCGAAATATCACCAAATCCACGAAACTCTTCCTGAAGAAAACTTTAGTGTTGCCGACGAACGAGATATTATCTAAGACTGTGCAAATACGAGTCCTGAAATATTTCGGACACATTATTCGAAATGAAAACTCCATGAAACGACTCGTAGTCCAGGGGCAAGTAGAAAGCAAGCAGTCGATCACACGCGTTGGGCAGAACTCACAAAAGCTGAAACAGAAACTTCCATAGTCTAAAGCACTTTTTATGTGTAATTTAAGATGTATATGTTTTATTAAAATACGTAATTAGTAGTCTACCTATCACATATTACAAAGATGTTTACTGGAATGTTTTGAGATTGAGGGTTATGTTTTATTCTTTTAGAGTTTATTTATGCATACGTAAGTTTTTATTGTTTGCTTGTTATACTCTAACGGCTGCTTAGCGAAATGTTACTTTGCAATCTGTCCCCTAATATGCCCGTTACAATAAATTAATGTAAGACGTCCACTGCTAAACATATGCGTCCCGATCGATTTACAAAAGACCGCATGGAAGCGACCTGTATAACAGTGTCGGTCTGTGGTTACCGGCCCCATCGGCCATCAGTTCAAGGCGCTATGTGTCATGTCCACTACCACTTCAACTGGCTTTTCCTCTGGGCTATGCATGACTTTCGTTCGTCTACTAAATCAGTCCTCATTTCTGATTTAATCACTACGGAATACACCTAGCATAGCCCTTTCTTAAGATCATTGTATGACTTTGAGCTAACATATAAATCCCTTAGTCAGTGACCAAGTTCATTGTCATAAATAATCACTGATCACACATGAACGGAGTAAAATGAAAATGAACATTAATATACTTACTTATACCTATTTGGTACACCACTCGATACATTACATAAATTTGTGTTTGTAAAATGCAATGTGTTGATAGACATCAGTTAAATATAGTTTATTGACGGATGTTGCTGTTTTTATACCATTAAGCCGTACATACCCTTAATACATAGGCACGCTATTCAGGAAGTAACTAAGTCTGGAGACACAGTAGGTATGTAAGTTATTCGTAATTAGGTACTACTATTTTCTCAATGAATGGGTAGCAATAAATAATAAAATCTTCGCTGTCGGGATGCGAGTCGTATAAAGCAAAAAAAAAGAAAAATAGAAAACTAAAAAAAAAAGTCCTGTGTTGTTGCTCTCTTATTGAGTGGTTATCTTATTAGTTACAATTGTATTGTCAATAATCACTGGTAACATTCACTGATCTAAGATTTGGCCTGCATGCATATCATGGAGTACCTTTTGTTTGCGGCTCCGTCTGCGTGGATTTTTGATATACCGTAGCTGCTACAATTGTTTACGGTCTATTTCTGTGTGAACTTTCATCAACAGCCGAGCATCTTACACTATCAAATCTTTCCTTTTTTTATTATAAGAGTAGATAAAGATTAACACCAAGTACACATTAATATTGCATGTTTTATAAACACGGAAAAGTAGTTATTGTTGTCATAACTGTAATAGTTAGACATAGCATATTGCACTGTTTTGTAGACATTGATGTCTTCTATAATTATACTGCAGTACATCACTCTGCTGCATTGTCAATAATTCCGATTTTTGAATATATTGTGTGTTATAACGGAAAAACAATGTTTTAATCGATCCAAAGATGTTATATACGAACTGTAAGGGAAAGGTCTGATGCCCCTAAGAATGTGATTGTGTTGGGAAGTGTGGTATGAGACGCTGCAGGTCTGTACTTACTTAATTACTTAATTAATGATAGTTAATGAAGTTGTCTCATATTCTCTATGGTTCAATATTCCTTGGCCAGTGGTCGAAGAAATAATATTGTGGTAAACCATGACATTAAAAACGTCACTATCGTGAACTGTGTGTTTATACATCTCTCTCGCCTTCATCAAATGCCTTTACCTGCGTATGGAAGAGCGGACGGGTAAACTCGCCCCGCGCCCGATTGATTGTATAGAATAGAATAGAATAGACTTTATTTATGGCAAAACACATACAAAAACATTTCGTTGTAACGCATAAATCCAAACAATAATTGTAAAATATTTTTTTGAAATTTGGCATACCAAAATAAGTGAGCAGGTTATTTCCTACTACATACTTATTTAATGAAAGGCCAGAATTAAACAGTTTTCCCTTCGCCGTTGGAATGCGATTGAAATGCGAAACGTAAGGAGCAAGGGACTCTACTTACTGTGTCACTGTGTGTGCCGCGAATCATTAGTGCGCAAACGTTAGGTACTGTAAGGGTACTATAGCATGTGAAATCATTATTATTTCTGTTACAAATATGACACAAAAGTTTGAGTAAATTTGTCGTGCAGGAGTTCATCTACTTAATAATAAAGTTAAAATCAAAAAAGTTGTGATTGCATGATATTTTATATGTTTATTCATTTCATGATAAAAGAAGTTTAAAAAATACGCAATTATCAGCTAACCTGTTACTTCAGTTTACAAATTGTTCCTGTACATCTTATAGATGCCAAAGTGCCTACAGTATAAATATCTTAAAAAATATTCTGTTTTAAATAAGGATCATTTAGATATCATTGAATAACAAAGTTACTCGTATTATAAAATGTTATGTTCACACACTCGTACCCAGTATCGTAGAGGTACCAAGTAGTTTAAGTATTTTTTTAAAGCCGGTACAAGCACGAGGTCTACCAGGTGTTAGGTGCTAACCTCTGCCTTTATCAGACGTATGTCCTCACAACTGCATTGCGCACGTAAACATGAGACATTGTTAAGTCTCAATGTGCCTGTATTTTACCTGCACCCATACCTTTCAAAACCAGAACAATATTACGAAGGTTACTGCTTCAGGAACGAAAATGATATGGTGGCAGCTTTCCTCGGATGACCTCATTCACGAAGAGTTCTACTTTTACTATGTAGGTAGGTAAATATATAGATAAACCCTTTATTGCAACACCACATTATATAATATAACTAACAAATACGAGTAAATAGGATAATATAATTGAAAACTATTACTCAACAATAAAAATTTAAAATTAAGTGTCACAATTGGCGGTCTTATCGGTCAAAGCGATCTCTTCCAGACAACCATGCTATTGAAAAGGAAGCTTGAATAAAAAAAGGTCTCGAAGGAAGTTCCCTTGGATACCTGTGGAGACTCTCGTGACATATTTACCACCGACCACATTTAGAAGTAGAGCCCCTTAACAAAAATTGAAAAGAATTCTGGTATGTACCTACAATCTAACGACTATCACACTTTTTTGTCATTTTAACTCCAGCTGACCGCTCTATCCTTGAGCCTAAATTGCACTAAGAGAAAGGCTGGCTTTGCAACTTGTATAGGAATTACGATTTTTACGCTACTGCATGCAGAGAATTTTTGGACCTCTCATTTTGGTCTCCGAGGCGACTGCTCACGTTAACCACTGCACTAAAGGGTTGGATCCCTTATCGAGCTTGCTCAAAGATTCAGAATCCATACCAGTGCCAGGGTACCCGTTTTTTTAAATATTCAAATTCCGAATGACTTCTATGTCCCGACTTAATGTAATTAAAGGCAAAATTTCTGCAATTGAACTTGTATGAAAATTTTGATTTTTCTGTTCAAATGGTTAAAGTTTAGCAACAAAAACTAATGCACAAGGACAAACGCGGGCCACTCGTGGCCCGCGCACCGCCCAACACCTAGTTATTATCATCATCATATTATATAATTGGAATGCGATTGAAATGCGAAACGTAAGGAGCAAGGGACTCTACTTACTGTGTCACTGTGTGTGCCGCGAATCATTAGTGCGCAAACGTTAGGTACTGTAAGGGTACTATAGCATGTGAAATCATTATTATTTCTGTTACAAATATGACACAAAAGTTTGAGTAAATTTGTCGTGCAGGAGTTCATCTACTTAATAATAAAGTTAAAATCAAAAAAGTTGTGATTGCATGATATTTTATATGTTTATTCATTTCATGATAAAAGAAGTTTAAAAAATACGCAATTATCAGCTAACCTGTTACTTCAGTTTACAAATTGTTCCTGTACATCTTATAGATGCCAAAGTGCCTACAGTATAAATATCTTAAAAAATATTCTGTTTTAAATAAGGATCATTTAGATATCATTGAATAACAAAGTTACTCGTATTATAAAATGTTATGTTCACACACTCGTACCCAGTATCGTAGAGGTACCAAGTAGTTTAAGTATTTTTTTAAAGCCGGTACAAGCACGAGGTCTACCAGGTGTTAGGTGCTAACCTCTGCCTTTATCAGACGTATGTCCTCACAACTGCATTGCGCACGTAAACATGAGACATTGTTAAGTCTCAATGTGCCTGTATTTTACCTGCACCCATACCTTTCAAAACCAGAACAATATTACGAAGGTTACTGCTTCAGGAACGAAAATGATATGGTGGCAGCTTTCCTCGGATGACCTCATTCACGAAGAGTTCTACTTTTACTATGTAGGTAGGTAAATATATAGATAAACCCTTTATTGCAACACCACATTATATAATATAACTAACAAATACGAGTAAATAGGATAATATAATTGAAAACTATTACTCAACAATAAAAATTTAAAATTAAGTGTCACAATTGGCGGTCTTATCGGTCAAAGCGATCTCTTCCAGACAACCATGCTATTGAAAAGGAAGCTTGAATAAAAAAAGGTCTCGAAGGAAGTTCCCTTGGATACCTGTGGAGACTCTCGTGACATATTTACCACCGACCACATTTAGAAGTAGAGCCCCTTAACAAAAATTGAAAAGAATTCTGGTATGTACCTACAATCTAACGACTATCACACTTTTTTGTCATTTTAACTCCAGCTGACCGCTCTATCCTTGAGCCTAAATTGCACTAAGAGAAAGGCTGGCTTTGCAACTTGTATAGGAATTACGATTTTTACGCTACTGCATGCAGAGAATTTTTGGACCTCTCATTTTGGTCTCCGAGGCGACTGCTCACGTTAACCACTGCACTAAAGGGTTGGATCCCTTATCGAGCTTGCTCAAAGATTCAGAATCCATACCAGTGCCAGGGTACCCGTTTTTTTAAATATTCAAATTCCGAATGACTTCTATGTCCCGACTTAATGTAATTAAAGGCAAAATTTCTGCAATTGAACTTGTATGAAAATTTTGATTTTTCTGTTCAAATGGTTAAAGTTTAGCAACAAAAACTAATGCACAAGGACAAACGCGGGCCACTCGTGGCCCGCGCACCGCCCAACACCTAGTTATTATCATCATCATATTATATAAAGCTCGATTACCATTCATGTACTGACTGACTGATCCCCTTGTTCTCCTAGAAGGAGCAATGGGGGGTATAGAAGATGTAGGGGAAAAGTGTAGGGAGGCTCAATTCGAGTGGGGGAAAAATCCGAAAAGTGCTGATTGTTGAAGTCTGATGGAACTGGTCAACGGCTCTCGGAAACTATAAATCATAGGGGGTTAGTGCCAAAACTAAAAATGACCAAAACCCTGGGCAACTGCCAAAAATTAAAAAAAAAACATACCCCCCAAACAAAAGACGATCGCTCCCATACAAAATGTAAATGCTTATAATTCCTAAACCGTTTGAGATAAGTATAAAGTGTTTGACCAAATGTCATAGGGAATCGGAAGGGTAATTTGGTAAAAGTGTCAAAAATCCAAGATGGCGGATTCAAAATGGCGGTCGAATTGAAAGTTGGTCCGATCCGGCTCAAAATTGGTATCGGGGGGTTTTTGGGGCCCCACATTCGAAATATGAAAATCATTTTTTGATGACGTCATTTTTCAATATGGCCGCCATACATATGTTTTTTTGGAACTTTAATGGATCGTTTCTCCAAGTGGGCGTGATGGGGATGATGGTTTTGTAGAGTTATATGTGGAGTTAGGGTAGGTGACTTTGGAAGAAACTGAATTGAGCTGAACGTGGAATACCAGGTAGAACAGGTCAACGGTTCTCAGAAACTAAAGGAGATAGGGGGTAAGTGCCACAACTAATGTTGACAAGCACCCTGGGCATTTTCTAAAAATTAAAAAAAAAACACACCTCCCAAACAAAAGACGATCGCGCCCATACAAAATGTAAATGCTTATAACGCCGAAATCGTTAAAGATAGGTACAGGGTGTTTGAACTAATGTTTAATGGGGCCGAAAATGCAATTTGGCGGAAATGTCAAAAATCCAAGATGGCGGATTCAAGATGGCGGCTACCTTAAATATTAGTCCGATCCGACTGAAAATCGATATCTAAGAGTTTTTAGAGTCCCCGATTCGAAATATGAAATCCATTTTTTGATGACGTCATTTTTCAACATGGCCGCCATACAATTTTTTTCTCTGGAAATTTTATAGTAGTTTTTCGACATGTTGGCATGATGGAACGCTGAGGCTTTGTAAGTGAAAAGTATAGGCAGTGGTCTTACGTCCTTAAGTAACACCTGAAATGAGCTGAATGTGTACCTTCTGATGGAACAGCTTGACAGGTCTCGGAAACTAGAAGAGATAGGTAGTTAGTGCCAGAACTAATATTGACAAGCACCCTGGGCATTTCCTAAAAATTAAAAAAAAAACACACCTCCCGAACAAAAGACGATCGCGCCCATACAAAATGTAAATGCTTATAGCGCCGAAACCGTTAAAGATAGGTACAAGGGGTTTGAACTAATGTTTTAGGGCACCGGAAATTCAATTTGGCGGAAATGTCAAAAATCCAAGATGGCGGATTCAAGATGGCGGCTTCCTGGAATAATGGTCCGATCCGACTGAAAATCGATATCTAAGGGTTTTTAGAGTCCCTAATTAGAAATATGCAACCCATTTTTTGATGACGGCATTGTTCATAATTTTCGCAATGGTCGTAGGTCGAAATTAGATCCTGCGAGGCCGTAGGCCGAGCTATACTGGCGAGGCCGCAGGCCGAGCTATATAGGTCAAAGGCCAAGAGTGCTTCTTAGCAAAGCGAGGCCGAAGGCCGAGCGTACTTCTAAGCGAAGCGAGACCGAAGGCCGAGCATGCTTCTAAGCGAAGCGAGGCCGAAGGCCGAGCGTACTTCTAAGCAAAGCGAGGCCGAAGGCCGAGCGTACTTCTAAGCAAAGCGAGGCCGAAGGCCGAGCATACTTCTAAGCGAAGCGAGGCCGAAGGCCGAGCGTCCTTCTAAACGAAGTGAGGCCGAAGGCCGAGCGTGCTTCTAAGCGAAGCGAGTCCGAGTTTTGAGCCTACGAGGAAATAGAAGTCTTTCGTAGCGAGTTTATTTCAAAATTTCAATGATCTTTAAGACATCTGCCCACGTTAACATTGGTATTGTCATGAAATGGTGTAAATCATGAATACTACTATAAGTACTTGATTGATAGTTATACAGATACGTAGATTAACTCTTTAGTGAAACACCACAATACAAATATATGTTACAAATAAATTAATTAGAATAAAATAAAATTACAATCAAAATATTTCACAATTAAATAAGTACTTAAAATTTAAAGTGTCAGAATGGGTCATCTTATCGCTCAGAGCGATCTCTTTCAGACAACCATTCACGGAAAGAAATAGGCATAAACTTATAAGGACGGTGTGAATAAAACAAGTGTACCTACTAAACACTACATATAGTAAAACTCAAGATTATAGATATAAAAAATACTTATAATGTACTCGTATACAAACTATACTTATATAATTATACTATACGTAATATACTACAAAATTATACTATACGTAATATACTACAAAATATATACATACTATACATATACCATTTAATTATTATAAAAAAGATATTAAGTAGGTTTGCAGTTAGTTATTTCGCGAAGCCAAATGCTTTGACACGTTGTTTGAAGATGCCCAAAGAAGGCGCGCATCTAATTTCGTAGAGTAAAGTGTTCCATAGACGAACAGCTTCATCACAAAGTAGGAACCAAAAAAAATGGTGCGGTGTATCGGGGTACTTAACATTAAGTGATCTGATGATCGTAGAGAAAAAGAGCTCCTAACATGTAAAAATTCAACATATTACGTACTACTGATATGACATGCTACAAGTAAACGTTAAATTTCCTTCGTAAGCTTCGGTTTGTTATGAATTTGAGTCCAAACAACACTCCACACAGTGGTATAAAAAGGGTGCAGCGTCTTCCAAGAAGCTTAAGGTGTCACAGTTAGCTGGAAAACTAATGGCGACATCTTAAGCCATTACTTACTTTTGAGCAATAAATATATCTATATAGGTATAATAGGCTTATAGGCCTTTCATGGGGACATTAATATACAGATTTTGAAGATCACGATCTTAATGTCATGGTAGAGATGCTTACTTATTGTCATTCGTTAGTCACTGGTACGACATACATCCATGTAAATAAAAAAAATACAAAGTGTGGTGTGGTGTTCACGCTTGGGACAGTATTTTATTTTCAACTATATTGAATAAGAACTCAGCTTATTGAGATATGTATAGCTCTATTCATTTTCCCTTGAATATATCAAGAGAATAGCTTGACAAAATCATTAATTTGACTGCTTTTAAAGTAAACAACTTACCGTAGCAACTAGAAGCGTGCAGAGTAGGCATTTTATGGTAAAGATGTTTTGTGGTTCTGCATTGAATATCGCGATTAAATCATTCGAAAATGAAGATTAGAAACACTAGATTAAGTAAAATGTAACACATTAAAGTCGCGAAGTTGTCGGAAAAGTAGCCACTATAGCTGAGATAAAAACTCTAATACAGGTCAAACTTACGCACACCGTAAGTGAAATGAATACCAAAGTTTTAGAGGTGTTACGATTTGTAAAGTTCTTCAATCTAACATTTGTTTTCTGAAAGTCAAGGAATGGAAGTAAAAAACACTGCGACCGTCCCCTAGGTCAATCTTGGTGTGCCAATATATGGTACGCAGGTTGGTTTATTTTTAAGTTAATCTTATAATGTAAATAGTATAATTATATCGTAGTGGGACTGTGGGAGTAAGCAGAACAAAAATAAAACCAGTTAATTGTCTTGGTACATAGAATAGAATAGAATAGAATTTATTTATTTTAAACTAATATCTGTCCATATTATTAGTAGAGGTACATACACATAGTCTTACATCTTTTCACGCATTTCTTTGTTCAATTTGGCCGTTCTAAGGTTTTTTAATTGTTTATTCCTATATGTGTATCCACGAATCAAATTTATTTAGACATCTACTTAAGGTAGAGACGCTGTCTGTATACTCTAGGTATATGTTATTACTTCAGTGTTTAGACGGGTACGATTAGGGTAGATAGAAATGAAATGCATAAAGCTATGGAAAAGATACCTTTGAATTAAACAGTACCTAAATTTAGAAACGCGTCATGTAATTTGAGTTAACTTTGTTGCCAAGACCCCTAGATATATCAGTTTCTTCATCAAGTTACTCTCGATGCCACCTCTATGTAATGGTAAAACTAATTACATACATGTAAAGTCGTTTTCACTACATATGTATAGCACGTACCTTCGTAAATTCCTAAATGGCTGAAGTGGTATGGATTTTACAGAGTCCGCATGTGTGTGAAGTGGCTACCACACTATTCTAACGCACTATTGCCAGTTATTAAACCGCCAAGCAGAAGTGTGCAAACATTACGTTTTTTCGGTTTGAAATGTAATGATGATTTCAGTGAAATTACAGTGACTCCAAGCTACAGGCTACCCATCTGCCAAGATTCGTCGACGTCGGTTCAATAGTTTAAGTTTGAAAGCAGAAAAAAATATCAACTAACGATAACCACGTAAATTTTTGAATCTTTAACGCCTGCTTAGCGAAATGAAATTCTTAAAGCTGCTTCCAAATATGACGGCTAAAATTAATTACTGAAATAAATGCTTGGATCAGTCATGGAATTATACAGAGGTCAGAAGACGCGTGTTCGGATAAATACAAGTATATCAATACCTATAGTATATACGTTTTAATATGTATTACTAGCGAAGACATCTGCGGCTTCGCTTGCGTTGTCTACAAGATTCAAAGCTACACAAATCGTATAAATATGAGTAAGAATGAGAAATAACGTTTGAAGATTTACTGCATTGTAGGTGTAGTTGTGTAAGCGCTATTTTGTTACTATTTCTGACAGAGAAATTCACATTAGAAGTCTGGCGTCCAAATAGTGCCCTGCAGATGACAAAAGACTCTTCATATATTATATGGAAGTGTTAGGAGAGGTCGAGAGTTTCTACGGACAGTTATACACCTCGGTCGCTAAACCTGTTAGCAGCTCGGCCAAAGACCCAAGAGCCAAGCTGACCCGACATTATACCGAAGATATCCCGGACATCAGCCTGTACGAGATTAGAATGGCCTTGAAACAGCTTAAGAACAACAAGGCGCCTGGTGACGACGGTATCACATCTGAGCTTCTGAAAGCGGGTGGAACACCGGTACTTAAAGTCCTTCAGAAGCTCTTTAATACCGTCTTACTCGAAGGTTCAACGCCAGAAGCATGGAACAAAAGCGTGGTGGTGCTGTTCTTCAAGAAAGGTGACAACACTTTACTTAAAAATTACAGACCCATCTCGCTTTTGAGCCATGTTTATAAGCTGTTTTCGAAGGTCATAACGAACCGTCTCAGTCGCAGGTTTGATGAATTCCAGCCTCCGGAACAAGCCGGTTTCCGAAAAGGCTATAGTACCATAGACCACATCCACACGCTACGGCAAGTTATACAGAAGACCGAAGAGTATAACTTGCCTCTTTGTCTAGCGTTTGTGGACTATGAGAAAGCCTTTGATTCGATCGAGACGTGGGCAGTGCTTGAGTCTCTCCAGCGGTGCCGTATTGACTATCGGTATATTGAAGTGCTGAAGTGTTTGTACAAAAACGCCTACATGTCAGTCCGAGTACAGGAGCAGAGTTCGAAGGCAATTCCATTGCAAAGAGGCGTGAGTCAGGGAGACGTTATATCTCCGAAACTGTTCACCGCTACATTGGAAGACGCCTTCAAGCTTCTGGAATGGCAGGGACTTGGCATCAATATTAACGGCGAATACATCACTCACCTTCGATTTGCCGACGATATTGTAGTCATGGCAGAATCCATGGAAGACCTCAGTACAATGCTCGAAGGCCTCCATCGAGTTTCCCAACGGGTAGGTCTTAAGATGAACATGGACAAGACGAAAATTATGTCTAATGCCCATGTTGTACCTACCCCAATATCAGTTGGGAACTCAGTTCTCGAAGTTGTTGACGAGTATATCTACCTGTGACAGACAGTCAAACTAGGCAGGTCCAACTTCGAGCAAGAGGTCAATCGTCGAATCCAACTCGGCTGGGCAGCGTTCCGGAAACTTCGCGAAGTCTTCTCGTCAAAAATACCTCAGTGCCTCAAGACAAGAGTCTTCGACCAATGTGTGTTACCAGTGATGACTTATGGCACTGAAACGTGGTCTCTTACTATGGGCCTCATAGATAAGCTCAAAGTCGCACAACGAGCTATGGAGAGGGCTATGCTCGGGGTTTCTCTACGTGATCGAATCAGAAACGAGGAGATCCGTAGAAGAACGAAAGTCACCGACATAGCTCAGAAGATTAGCCAGTTGAAGTGGCAGTGGGCAGGGCACATAGCACGCAGAACAGATGGCCGATGGGGCCGAAAGGTTCTGGAGTGGAGACCACGTACCGGCAAGCGCAGCGTAGGTCGTCCACCGACACGGTGGACAGACGACCTGAGAAAGGTCGCAGGACGACGTTGGATGCAGGCCGCTTCCAACCGGTCCTTTTGGAAAATCATGGGGGAGGCCTATGTTCAGCAGTGGACGTCCTACGGCTGAGATGATGATGATGATATTATATGGGACCAAAACGTATTTGATATGGGTGTTTGATAAATACTTCTACCTACATTATAATAAGTACTCACGGGATGTACACTACGATTAGGCAGGTTTTGGAGTTCCAGATATTTTACTTATTAAGTACAATGTAATTAATGACCTCTACCTACCTTTCAAATATATTATGTAAGTGTAAACATAATGGTATGTTTTGTTTAGCATATGTATTTAATTATTTACGTTACATATAAGGACAGCGCGCGGAGAATGTTTGGAAATAAAACTTGGGTTTATCAACCAGAATTTCAGTTCAAGTAAGAGCAGATACGCGTTAGCACACGTACAGAAAATTGTTTGATGAAATCGTATAATAAGTATAATAACACAAATTTCGATTGACACGTTTTTCAATTTCACGGTCGAGAGGGAGAGGTTAATGCATGTAGAAAACCATTCTTGAAACAGTTTATTTTTAAATACTAATAAGTGGTTTAAATATTATGAAGTGCATTTGGTTAGCGGTTCCGACTTCGTGTAAATTGATTATCCAATAGTAACATTTTTTCAGCGTAACAGTCAATTGCTGTGCAAAGGATTCATTAAGATTTAGAAGTTTAAGCATGAAAGAACAAAGGAGAATGCAAATCCTGGTCCTTCCAACATCTATGTATGTTACATAGTTGGATAGGTATTTTTAAAAATGACTATGGCGCCAAATTCAAAATATAATTCTTTCCAGATTAATTATCTATTTAACATGGTAGTTTCGGTAATAGCCAAGTATTGCTATTCATACGTAATGTATTGCATTTATGTGTTTTACATAGTAACCTTCAGTTAATGAAAGTGGTTAACCACAGGTTCAAACGGGATTTTAAGGAATTTCGCCAAAGATATATCAACAATGCGTTACCGCAATTATGTTTTCTTAGCTGAAGATAGTTGCCGTTACTTAACAATTTCATAAGTATCGAAGATAGTCAGTATGCAGAAGCTGACACAGGTGTCTTTCAGCACACTTTCGTATTAGGTTTCTGCGTGCATGTCTATACTTTTTGTTAACTATACCTATATCTTAGAACAATTCTACAAATATTAATGTAAGTACCTACTACATTCAAACAAACTTGGCTACTTATTTACTTATACTTAACTAAGACCAGCTTGAGTAGTTCAAAAATGTTCTACATTCAGTTGCGTAAAAAATCTAAAACTCTTATAGAAGTAAAAGTGTATACTTTGACCACATAAAACTATTTGGGTGGCGTTCCAATTCGGCTTCAAGTCATTTGAACTCAAATATAGACATAATAACAAGGTACGAAGTACTTAACTGTTTAACGGTAAACCTATATAATAGCCAACATAAATCATCGTTATCAACACCAATGACTAATATGACTAATCGCTATGCTACAAAATTAACAAACTGTGAAATATAATAATTGCATACCAAATTAAACATTCCTTTTGTGGATTATTTGGTCTGAGCAAAGAATACGATACGTGCAACGACGAGCAAAGCAAGGAGGAGCGTTAGGTTCACGTATGTTGGTTAAAAGTATCCAGACAGTGAATGATTATTTGTCAAAGATTTGTTATTGTCAGAGGCGGCTGCTGAATATTGGGGAGACATTTTTTCACAACACATACGATTAAGTTCATCGGCCCAATTTTTTGGCAGTATAAGGTACACTTAGAGCAGATCTTATTCATAGTTCCCATTTGGACGGAACACTAAGCATAATCATGTGATATAATTGTAATAATTAGACATATGGTAACGCAGACTTTTTTGTAAATATTGATTATGTCTATACAACTGTGGTATATTGTCAATAGTGTCCGCAGCGTACACAATATACAGATTTTTCAGCGTTACTATTGCATATATTAACAAGGAAAAATACGATTAGTTATTGTGACAAAACTGTATTAGTTAGTCATAGTCATCATTCCGGAGATTTTTGTAGATACTCGTATTGATGACTACTACAAAACTGAAGTACATCACTATGCTCTATTTTCAATAAATCCCTCAGCGTATGCTTTATATGGATTTATTTGGTTTTTTTTTTCACACCTTGGGTTACATTATCGAAGTTTTCACAAGGATCCTACACTTTTATTTAATATTCTAGCACCTTTGTTCATCAGAGATGACGTAGGGTTCTTATGGTGAAAGATTTTTCATATCGGTGGAGAAGTTTCGGAGCGTATTCAATTCAAACAAACAAACATATATTTCTTCTTTACTCAAACGTGAAAAAGTAAACTAGATGGAGAACATTGCGTATCTCTGTGATTTTAAGATCCTTACCAAGCAAAGATGGTCAATTAAATTAATTTTGAAAAAGATGTCATCAATTAACGAGAACTCTGCCCTTGGAAACCGATCGACCGGAGTTCACAGACTGCCGTCTGTGAATATTCTCAGTATGCAAAGCAGAATATCATTTGAAGACGACCAGGCTGGTCTGTTTAACTGACATAAGAATGTATTTAAAAAATTGGAAATCATTTTGGAAGATGTCAACTAAAGTAAAGTAAACTAATATCTTGGCATGACTAAGGTCAGCGCACAGTAAGTAGCCGGTTAGTAGGGCCGGTTCGCGTTACCATAAGTTCTTATTCAATACATCCACGTAGAAAACCATACGTAAAACAGCATTTTTATTAAGCAGTACTTCTTTTAATTAATCTAAAATAATTGTTTAATATAATGGTTCATCTAATTAAATAATAATTCAATAAATTTTCTTTAATTTACAATATCCAATTACTTCAGAAATATCACATTTAATAATGTATTGTTTGACATACTATTCTTTGTAACCGACTTCAAAAAAGGAGGAGGTTATATATTCCATTGCATGTTATATTTGGTATGTTGACCGTTTCTCCCCCATTTATGCACCGATTCTTAAAGTTATTTTTTTTTTGGTTTGGTAGAGTATACTTCCGTGGTAGTCCCATTTAAATTTCATCAAATATTGTGAAACAGTTTTTGAGTTCTACTGCAATTACTGAAAAGTGCTACACCTATCTTAACGATGTCATCATTGACGGTCAAAAACAATAAATCCCGTAAGTAGCAAGGCTCACTAACAAAAATTAACCGACTTCAACACCAAAAAGTGAGAATAACTTGTTAAAGTCGGTACCATGCGCACAGTATTCTCATAATAACTATTTTTGAACTATCATGGTACTGACTTCAACAAGTTATGTCACATAATTTATTGATTCAGGCGTTACTTTGTGGAAATCCATTATCAAAAAAACGATATTAAAAAATATTTAGTGACACTTCCGCTGTTTGATTGCAGACAACTGTTTGACTGTCGGTCTAGCGCTCGACGAGTCAACATCTCCTGAGGATGCCTCGTGTAGAGGCGAAACACGTGTGGAATCGGTTTTGGTTTATTGGGGTTTCTTGTGTTTTTTATTTTGTATTCTTCCTATTAGCATTTTATGCGGAAGGGAGGGTGGTGTACGCCCCCAAATAGGGCAAAATCATTGTTTTCTTTTCAGCAGAAGTGTCACTAAATATTTTTTAATATCGTTTTTTAAGTTATGTCACACTTTTAGGTGTTGAAGTCAGTTCCGTTTTTAGGTATTTCCTTTTATAAATACATTAGTTATCAAATGTTTGAAAACAACTTTTTACTCACTTTAAATAAATTAATTTTTAATCACAAACAAGTAGTTAATACTTATTATATTTATGAATGATTGTGGCTGCAACCTTAGGTTAGGTTAAGTTTGAACTGTGAAAAAGTACGTGCAAGCCGAGCGAGCGAAGTGAGCATGCCGAACAGATATCACTGATTATAATAAGCAGGCTGCGTGCCCTGAAAATTTTACTACAGTTTTTTCAGTTGTAAAAGTACAAGCGTTGTAAAAGACTACTTCTGTTCAAAATTTTACATGAATCAGTTCAGTTGCTTTTTCGTGTAGGAGTAGCAAACTTCCATTTATAAATCCATTTGAAGTCTCGAGTACTTTTACAATTTAATATTAGTTGATGATAGTGTATATATGTTTTATGTAGAGCATGGTAGGTAGGGTGGTAATCGCTTGCTATTTTATGAAAAGTTTTATAAAATACCTTACTACTAAGACTATGTTCACCATATGACAGTGACCATGTTCAGTGTCATAAATAAACATAGAAATTCACGAGAAAAAAATACAGCGTGCTTAGGTGGATGTGAATATACTGTGTATAAAGTGCGTCTTATTTTGTTTTGTTTTTGCGTTTGGATAGACAGATGGGCAGACGGACACATGGAGAAAAAACGTGGAGTACCTATCCAATCAGAGCAAAGTTATAATATAGTATAGTTTAGATGGACCCAAGACGAAACAGCATTAACTGACGGATGGACAGATACGGACATGAAAGCTTAATTTAATTATTTAGAGATTACACATTTGTGAGCTATACATAAATTTATTTGGGTGAGAATAAATATTTATATTTAGTGGTAGGACTTTTCCAGGGTCAGCATGGAAAAGTTCCTTTGGCAGTTATTCAACCGTGAAACAGTAGTGTGCAAATATTACTGTGTTTTGGTGATTGTTTCAAGCAAAATTACAGGGCAAGAGAGTTAACATTTGCATAACTTAGGATGCCGAGCGCAGTGCTTTGCAGTGCAGGGTTTTTAACTGTTGCAGTTTAAAATTATGTATTGCAATGGACTATTGTGGGCAAGCGTGATGCATGACGTCAGGCGAGCGACTTCTTCGTCTCTTCTCCGCAACACGGCGGGCGGCTGAACTGCTGCAGGTCCTACGACTCATCTCATTTCTGATTCAATCACGTACAGTGACTCCGAGCACAGACTTGTACGATTGTTGTAACGAATTGGACGATTTTGAGCTTACATACTCGTATTATGAGGCCCATGGTCAGAGAGCAGTGCCATAAGTCATCACTGGTAACGTACACTGCTATGGCACTGCTATATATATGCATATGGCCTGCATGCATATTATGGAGTACCTTTTGTTTGCGGCTCCGTCTGCGTGGATATTTGATATACCGTAGCTGCTACGGTTTGCTACGGCGTAGCAGATTTGACTATTTCTGTGTGAACTTTCATCATACTCTATCAAATGTTTCCTTTTTATTATAAGAGTAGATATGGATTAACACCAAATACACGTTAATATTGCATGTTATATTAAGACGGAAAAGTAGTTATTGTGTCATAACTGTTATAGTTAGACATATCGAATTGCACTTTTTTGTAGACATTGATGTCTTCTATAATTATACATCACTCTTCTATAATTATACATAGTACATCACTCTGCTGCATTGTCAATAGTTTCCAATTTATCAATATATAGTGTGCTACTCAGTGATAATGTGACTTTCTAACGTGAAAACAAAGATATTATATACGAACGGTAAGGGAAAGGTCTGATACCCCTAAGAGTGTGATTGTGGTGGGAAGTGTGGTGTAAGACGCTGCATGTCTGAACTTACTTAATTACTGTTAATGAAGTTGTCTCATATTCTCTATGGTTCTATATTCCTTGGCCAGTGGCCGAAGAAATAATATTGTGGTAAACCATGACATTAAAAACCGTCACTATCGTAAAGTGTGTGTTTATACATCTTCATCAAATGCCTTTACCTGCGTATCGAAAAGAGGACCTGTAAACTCGCACCGCGCCCGATTGATTGTAAAATTAATTTTGTGAAACATACCAAAATAAGTGGACAGGTTATTTCCTGCTACATACTTATTTAATGAAAGGCCAGAATTAAACAGTTTTCCCTTCGCCGTTGGAATGCGATTGAAATGCGAAACGTAAGAAGCAAAGGACTCTACTTACTGTGTTACTGTGTGTGCCGCGAATCATTAGTGCGCAAACGTTAGGTACTTTATTGTAAGGGTACTATAGCATGTGAAATCATTATTATTTCTGTTACAAATATGACACAAAAGTTTGAGTAAATTTCTCGTGCAGGAGTTCATCTACTTATTAACAAAGTCGAAATCAAAAAAGTTACGATGGAATGATATTTTATATGTTTATTCATATAAAGAAGAAGTTAAAAAATACGTAATTAACAGCTTACCTGTTTAACAGTTACTTCAGTTCACAAATTGATCCTGTACATCTTATAGATGCCAAAGTTCCTACAGTATAAATATCTTAATAGATATTATGTTTTAAATAAGGATCATTTAAATATCATTGATATGACAAAATTGTTATACTCGTAATATATAAAGTTCACACACTTGTACCCAAAACTTTAGAGTCACTGCCAAGTAGTATAATGTATTTTTTAAAAGCCGGTACAAGCACGAGATCTACTAGGTGTTAGGTGCTATCCTCTACCTTTATCAGACGTATGTCCTCACGACAGCATTGCGCACGTAAACATGAGACGTTGTTAAATCTCAATGTACCTGTAATTTTACCTGCACCCATACCCTTCGAAACCAGAACAAAATATTGCGACCGTTATTGCTTCAGGGTAGAAAAGATATGGTGGCAGTCTGTCATCCCCGGATGACCTCATTCACGAAGAGTTATACTGCTACTATGAAGATAGGTAAATTGATAGATAAACCCTTTATTGCAACACCACATTATATAATATAACTAACAAATACGAGTAAATAGGATAATATAATTGAAAACTATTAATCAACAATAAAAGAAATTAAGTGTCACAATGGACGGTCTTATCGCTGAGAGCTATCTCTTCCAGACAACCATGTTAATGAAAAGGAAGCTTGAAAAAAGGTCTCAAAGGAAGTTTCCTTGGATACCTGTGAAGACTCTCGTGACACATTTACCACCGACCACACTTAGAAGTAGAGCCCCTAAACAAAAATTGAAAAGAATTCTGGTATGTACCCACAATCTTACGACCATACCACACTTTTTTATCTTTCTAATTCAAGGTGACCGCTGTATTCTTGAGCCTAAATTGCACTAAGAGAAATGCTCGCTCTGTAACTTGTATGGAAGTTATGATTTTTTACGCAACTGAATGCAGATAACTTTACAAACTCTCAAGCTGGTCTCCAAGACTACTGCTCACGATAACCACTGCAATAAGGGGTCCCTTAACAAGCATACACAAGAACCAGTTTTTTTTAAATTAAAATTCCGAATGGCTTCTATGCCCCGACTTCAACTGTAATTAGAGGCAAAATTTCTGCAATTGAATTTGTATGATTTTTTTTACTTTTCTGTTCAAATGGTTAAAGTTTAGCAACAAAAACTAATGCACAAGGACAAACGCGGGCCACTCGTGGCCCGCGCACCGCCCAACACCTAGTCTCATTATATAAAGATGGATTACCACTCACTCACTGACTGACTGACCGAAATGTTTAGGTATGATGGAGCAATGGGGGGTATAGAAGAGGTAGGGGAAAAGTGTAAGGGGGGTTCTGAAACCGAGAGGAAAAATACTGGGTGAGCTGAATGTGGAAGTGTGGTGGAACAGGTCAACGGCTCTCGGAAACTATAAATCATAGGGGGTAGGTGTCAAAACTAAAAATGAACAAAAACCTGGGCAACTACCAAAAATTAAAAAAAAAACATGCCTCCCAAACAAAAGACGATCGCTCCCATACAAAATGTAAATGCTTATAATTCCTAAACCGTTTGAGATAAGTACAAAGTGTTTAACCAAATGTCATAGGGAATCGGAAGGGTAATTCGGTAAAAGTGTCAAAAATCCAAGATGGCGGATTCAAAATGGCGGCCGATTTGAAAGTTGGTCCGATCCGGCTCAAAATTGGTGTCGGGGGGTTTTTGGGGTCCCACATTCGAAATATGAAAACCATTTTTTGATGACGTCATTTTTCAATATGGCCGCCATACAAATGTTTTTTTGGAATTTCAATGGGTAATTTCTCCCAGTGGGCGTGATGGGGTTAGTGTTTTAGTAGGGTTATATGTGCGGTTAGGGTAGGTGACTTTAAAAGAAACTAAATTGAGCTGAACGTGGAATACCAGGTAGAACTGGTCAACGGCTCTCGGAAACTAAAAGCAATAGGGGGTAAGTGCCAAAACTAATATTGACAAGCACCCTGGGCATTTCCTAAAAATTTAAAAAAAAACACACCTCCCGAACAAAAGACGATCGTTCCCATACAAAATGGAAATGCTTATAACACCGCAACCGTTAAAGATAGGTAAGAGGTGTTTTAACTAATATGATAGGGGACCGGAAGGGCAATTTGGGTGATATGTCAAAAATCCAAGATGGCGGATTCAAGATGGCGGCTACCTTAAATATTAGTCCGATCCGACTAAAAATCGATATCTAAAGGTTTTTAGAGTCCCGAATTCGAAATATGAAATCCATTTTTTGATGACGTCATTTTTCAACATGGCCGCCATACAAATGTTTTGCCTGAAAATTTGTTTGGTTTTTTTCTAGATGTTGGCATAATGGAACGCTGAGGTTTTGTAAGTAGAAAGTATAGGCAGTGGTCTTACGTCCTTAAGTGACATCTGAAATGAGCTAAATCTGAACCTTCTGATGGAACAGCTTGACGGGTCTTGGAAACTAAAAGAGATAGGGGGTAAGTGCTAAAACTAATATTGACAAGCACCCTGGGCATCTCCTAAAAAAATAAAAAAAAACACACCTCCCAAACAAAAGACGATCGTACCCATACAAAATGTAAATGATTTATAACGCCGCAACCGTTAAAGATAGGTACGGGGTTTTTAAACTAATGTTTTAGGGGAACGGAATTGCAATTTGGCTGAAATGTCAAAAATCCAAGATGGCGGATTCAAGATGACGGCTACCTTAAATGTTAGTCTGATCCGACTGAAAATCGATATCTAGGGGTTTTAAGAGTCCCTAATTAGAAAGATGAAACCCATTTTTTGATGACGGCATTGGTCAAACTGGCGAGGCCGTAGGCCGAGCTATATTGACGAGGCCGAAGGCCGAATGTGCTTCTAAGTGAAGCGAGGCCAAAGGCCGAGCGTCCTTCTAAGCGAAACGAGGCCGAAGGCCGAGTGTGCTCCTAAGTGAAGTGAGGCCGAAGGCCGAGCGTTCTTCTAAGCGAAACGAGGCCGAAGGCCGAGTGAGCTCCTAAGTGAAATGAAGCCGAAGGTCAAGCGTCCTTTTAAGCGAAGCGAGGCCGAAGGCCGAGCGTGCTTCTGAGCGAAGCGAAGCCGAAGGTCGAGCATGCTTCTAAGCAAAGCGAGGCCGAAGGCCGAGCGTGCTTCTAAGTGAAACGAGGCCGAAGGCCGAGTAAGCTCCTAAGTGAAATGAAGCCGAAGGCCGAGCGCCCTTCTAAGCAAAGCGAGGCCGAAGCCCGAGCGTACTTCTAAGCGAAGCGAAGTCGAAGGCCGAGCATGCTTCTAAGCAAAGCGAGGCCGAAGGCCGAGCGTGCTTTTAAGCGAAGCGCGGTCGTATTTTGTGTCCACGAGGAAATAGAAGCCTTTCATGGCGAGTTCGAAGGCCAAGCTTTCGCCAACTTTATTTCAAAATGTCAATGATCTTCAATGCCCATGTTAACATAGGTAATGTTAATAACCATGAACACAACTATTAGTACGAGTACTACTGATATGACATGCTACAAATAACCGTTTAATTTCCTTCGTATACTTGGGTTTGTTCTTAAAAACTTGAGTCCAGACAACCTCCACGCAGTGACATAAAAAGGGTGCAACGTCTTCCAAGAAGCTTAAGTGTCACAGTTAGCTGGAAAACTAATGAAGATATCTTAAGCTACTACTTACTTTTAAGCAATAAATATATATATAATAGGCTTAAAGGCCTTTCAAGCGGACATTAATACACAGATTTCAAAGGACAAGATCTTAATCATGGTAGAGATGCTTGCTGCAATGTATGTAATTAAAATTAATACAAAGTGTGGTGTGGTGTTCACACTTGGAACAGTATTTTTTTCAACTATATAGAATTACAACCTATCTTATTAAGAAATGTATACTCTATTCTCTTTGGAATATATCAAGAGAAAGACTTGAGTTTACACAATCGCTAATTTGACTGTTTTTTAAAGTTAACAACTTACAGCAACTAAAAACATGAGTAGGCATTTAATGGTCAAGATGTTTTGTGGTTCTGCATTGAATATCGCTATTAAATTGTTCCTTAAGTTAGGGCGGAAAATGAAGATTGGAAACAATAGATTAAATAAAATGTTGCATATTAAAGTTGTGAAGCTGTCGTAAAGGTAGCCACTATAGTTTAGATACAATCTCTAATACATGGTTGAACTTACGTACACCGTGAATAAAATGAATGCCAACGTATTTGTAAAGTTCTTCAATCTTAATTTATATTAATGCCAAAGAATGGAAGTAAAAAGCACTGCGACCCTCCCCTAGGTCAAACTTAATAGGCAGGTTTATATTGTTTATATTGTGTGATACTTAATTTGGTTTTCTTTAAGTGAAGATGTAGATGGAATAAGTATATTTATATGGTAGTGGGAGTTAGCCGAACAAAATTAAAAGCAGGTAATTGTCTTAGTACATACTAAATCCAATACGTACCGAACAATGAAGTGCAATCTAATTCCTTAGTAGGTTTTACGACATATATACATCCATGTGAAAAAATATACATGGAATAATAAAATTTTCAAACAAGGGTTACCTACATTTATTATCACATGAGACGTAAAACGTTTACTGCTGAAGACATGCATACGGAAGGACCATTTGGAAGCTGCATGCATCTAAGATAGTCCTGCGACCTTATTTAGTACGTCTTCCACATTGGCGGTGGACGATCTACCTGCTCTACCAGACTCTCAGTCAGACGGACAGATGGACAAACGGATAAACAGCATCAACCTACGGTTGGATATAGATAGGGATATAATGACATACTACCACACTATTGCCTACCACATTTAGTTCAAAGAATTTTACCCTAAGACTTAACTGAAACCACACATTGAGTGTTATGTTTTAGTACTTATACCTTAGTTTTATTATAATATTATGATTATACATACATATAAAAAAATCATACTTATAGAATAAGAACTTAGCTTATTGAAATAGGGCGAGCATTTCTTCCTTTTTCCTTATAAATATCAAGAGAAGGACTTGACTTAAAAAAAACGTTAAATTGACTACTTTTACAGTAAACAACTTTGAGAAAGTTCGATGGATTATTAATTATGTAGGTAGGTACGAACTGACCATTTTTTATTTTTGATATTTATACTGACCAATATAAACGTACCTATTATTTGTGGCTCCGCAACACAGCTGATGATTGAACTATTTGCAACCAGTCCACAATATACACAGGCTTCGACGGGGTCAAGAGACGCGTACAAACACACACATGAGAGCTAATGCAATCTAATTCCTTAATCGATGTTACAACATCCAAGTATTTACGGATAAGGTTTAAATATTATAAACTACCTTTCACCCGCGGACCTTCTTGCGTTTATAGTGACTTCCCGTTACAGGACCGTTACTATGTGGCAAGATTCGTGAACATCGGCTCACTAATTTAAGCGTAGAGCAGAACAAACAAACTAATTAATTACGAACCGACAAATATTTTCGCATTTAAAATAATAATATTATATACTGATGTAATAGCTGAAAATAATATCTAAAACGTTCAATTTTCAGAAGTAGGTAAAAGTAGTTTCAGTGTTAATTCTGATCATCAGTATTCATGTTAGCGTTTTGACGCAGCTTTTTCTTGTAAGAGTTCGATCTCCATCCATCTTCTATACATTGGAGTCAGTACAAGTCTATCCGCTAGACTTCTGATGCCAGTGTTGTTGCTTATGTCTACTCTGGACATGAAGGATGCTATGCGTTTCCTCTGTATGGAATGAAATGAGCCGACTCGGGGCTGTGAACATTTCAGAAGCGCTACAATGCAATAATATATTGTTATAGGCGCCTCGGGTTCTATATTGGCGTCATCCTTCAGTTTGGAAATTACAATATGACTAAGGTACTGTAAATTATCTACAATTTTAATATGTTGTCTTACATATGTATTGTGTATTTGTAACGAAACAACTTTATTCAGACATATACTTAAGGTTGAGATGCTGTCTGTATACTCTATATATTATTACTTCAGTGTTTAGACTGGTACGATTAGGGTAGAAAGAATTGGAATGCCAAAAGCTATGGAAAAGGAACCTTTGAATAAAAGAGTTGTACCTACTTATTCGTACCTAATTATATAAGGAACGCCCCATGTAACCTGAGTTAACTTTGTTGTAAAGATTTCATACTCATGGATGTATCAGCTTCTTCATCAAGTTACTATCGATACCACCTCCATGTAATAGTGAAAACTTAATTACATGTAAAGTTGTTTCACAACAAACAAATTAACTAACGATGACTCGACAAACACGTATATTTTTGAATCTCTAACGGCTGCATAGCGAAATGATATTTTGTAATCTGCCCCCAAAAAAATATGATGGTTAAAATTAATTACAGAGATAAATGCTCGGATCAGTCATGGATTTGTACCGAACTCAGAAGACGCGTGTTCGATTCTTATCATAGAATTTTTAATTTTCTCTCTTTTATTGCAATACATACAGGTCTATCTCTGTGCTAAGGACATATTAAGAAACAAAAATGAATCCCTTGGACAGCGTTTTGGACTAATGTCTCTATCATAAAAGCTGCAACAGAAACTTCCATAGTCCAAAGCACTCGAAACGCAGAAGACCGCAATGGATAGCGCTGAAATATTTAAAGAAAATCATCGTCTTCAACCACGACTCCGATGTCAAGAGTGCACGACGAAGAAGGGGGAATTATAATAAGAAAGCTGCGCGCTCCATCCCGCACCGGCCTGAAAATGTATTATCCTACATAATCAGTTTTAGTTAAAAATGTATGTAAACATCATTGATGCTATCACTTTTTGCGTTTGAAGTTTAAATTAAATCGCTTCAGTTGTAGAAGTAATCACTTAAAATGTTATTCAAAAGTTTTATAAAATGCTTTTCTACCCAGCTAACCAATCAAATTACTTTAAATTTGGCTGTACCAGGTATATGTATAGTGACGCCATACGATATACAGGCTACCTTTGTGCCAAAGTCCATCAATATTGTTTCAGTAGTTTGAATGTAAAAGCAGGCCAAACAAACAAGCAACGAACCGACAACCACTTTCGCATATGAAATATCGCTACCGATCTCTAAAGGTCTTTTCGCCAAGTTTTTATTATACAAGTATGACTTTTGAAGCACTAACGCTTGGTTAAAGAAACCAAATTTTGCAATTTATCCCCTAAAACGAGGATTAAAATCCATTAGGAAGATATATTCCAAGCATGCCATGGTATCGTCTCGGTGGCCTAGGATACGGTTTGTCAGAAGACGCGGGTTCAAAACCCATTCCAGGATGGGTTATTTTTGTGATTAAATGGTAAATCGGACAACACTGATGTCTATTATGAGGTCGTTACTATTCCGACGGGTGTGCGGGCAGTACTGGTACCCACCCTCAAAGCTCATTTATTTTTGTCCTATAATTTGACAGTTTGGTCTCGCTAGGCAGGCGTTATGGCCTGAACAATAAGATAATACGGTTTGATAACTTACTGAATCATTTTTAGTTCTGTAAGTTATCAAACCGGCCTGAACCTGGAGGTTGAATCAAAAACCCTAAAAAAAGCCCACCCTAAAATGCTTTATACTAAATAATAGGTACTATACCAAATCATTAAAAGTAACAACACGCATCTGTCCATTCAAACAGTCATAGGTAGTTGTACATTTTAGTTTTTAGTGGTAGTATTCAAGAGCAATATAAAATACCTGAATACCGCTGGTATTCAATTCAGTAGGCTGCTACTTACACAATAATACATATTTTTGAGGTCAAATAATAAAAAAAGTGCTATCCATCTAATTTGAAAACCAAAATTTTTCCTTTTGCATTTTGCCTTGCCTCTTATAAATTCATGGGATCCCCAGAAAGTTTTGAGAAACTGAAAAAACACCTAAAATGGATACAATATTTTCAATAAATCTTTTCCGACGAGCACGTTACACTCCAATAACTAAAGAGTAGTACGCCTTTCTTGGTAATATCATCATTGGCGGTTAATGACAATCGATCAGTAAGTTGCAAGGGTCACTAAAATGGTAATAAAAATATTTACCCCAAAATGGAACCGATTTCAGCACCGAAAAGTGTAAAGAACTTGTGGAAATTGGTACTTTTGTACTTTCATGGTACCGACTACCATTCTTTGTAACGGCAATAACCCGTTGACTTTGATATTGTTGCCAAACCGCTGGGTCCGATTCTACTAACCAAATGTTGCTCCAACTTTAACTGATCTGTAGCTGAAAGATGACATTTATACGTTTTTTATTGTGCTATTTAAGTTAGATTTCTATTGTTACAATAAACTTTAAATTAAAACCTAATATGCTGTTAACTAAATAGATCATGTTTTAAATGTTTATCGGGACTTATCACGTATTATTTAATATAGGTAAAAATATGTACCTTTCGCTCGACGTTTCGACCATGTTACCAGGTCAGGTGGCAGGTGGCCAGGTCTCTGTTGGACAGAGCGGACGCCCTCTGTGACCCTGAACATGTAGAGGTTGAGAAAAGGCATGTTCAGGAGGTACTTAAAAGGAATGGCTATAGTGTGACTAAACGCGGGCAGGTGAGACGCAGATGTCACAAGAGAGGGACTGACGTCGAGCGGCAGCCGGCTTTCATGCCTTACGTTAAAGGAGTAACGGATAAGGTAGGGACTTTGCTGAAGGAGTATACCCCCTTATCTAAGCTGGCGAGGCATATGAGGACACCCAAAGACGTTATTCCTTTCCAGACCCCTGGTGTGTACAAGGTCGATTGTAGCTGCGTTAGTTCCTACATAGGTCAAACGAAGCGTACCATAGCTGAAAGAATCAAAGAACATATCGCAGCCGTCAAAAATCGCCAGACACAGAAGTCGGCTATTGCAGAACATTTGCTTGAGGCGGGATCCGGTCACTGGATCGAGCTCCACGATCCGAAGGTCTTCTCCACTGAACGACATTATTTTTCAAGAATGGTTCGTGAAGCGGTTGAAATTAGAAAACATCGCAATTTCAACCGGGAAGATGGATTTAAGTTAGCGGCGTCGTGGAATCCCGTAGTGAGCAAGTGTACAAACCGCGTTGTAAGTACTAGGACATTTACCGATACCGTCAGTGTTGTGTGTCGTAGTGACAACCCTGCGATTTTTCAAGATCAAGTGAGGGTAGAAGAACAAAACACACGCTCTTCTCGCCGGACTCACCCGCAGTTTTCAGTCAGCTCGTGACCACGGCCATTGTAACATGGTCGAAACGTCGAGCGAAAGGTACCTATATTAAATAATACGTGATAAGTCCCGATAAACATTTAAAACATGTGTTCAAATCGCGAAAGTTTAAAAATTACTATATAGATCATGACCGCGACGTTAACGCATATCCGTATATTATATTTATATATGGGTAGTAGCGTTTAAGATGACGTTACGTTTCAAGTTGTCATCATAGAAATAGTAGAACAGCTTTTTGGGTTAGTATCCAACGGAGTCGAACTGATGTTGCAACTGAATAGATAGTTGAACGTTTTGGAAAAATAGAATTGGTTTGCAGATGCCCAACTTTATGAATAAATTAATTAGAAAGTAAAGTTAAATGATTAACCTTTTGCGTCTCAGAGACATAAATATACGTCAGTTTCATATATAAATCTTTTGAGTTTATTATCACGGTATAGGAAGGATTATGTATTAACATAAGGAAGTTGATTTAGGAAGTTATCGATTTGTCCTAAATAGGGAAGCTAATCCAATCTTAGATGTGACCACCATTTTATTAAAATACTCAAAATAACAATTTTATATCTTGGCAAACTTAAAAGCAAGTGTTGGTTTATTTGACACAACAGAAGGAACAGTGTTCCACATGTTACAAGTCTCCACGAGTTCTACCTACTCTACCTATAACTACATGTCAAACTAAGAGCTATTTTAGACACACAGTCGTACAGATGGACAAACGGACAAATAGCATCAACGGACGGTTGGATATGGATACGCACATAATATGATGATATACAACCACAATACTGCCTACATTTATTTTAAAGAAATTTACCCTTAGACTTAACTGAAACTCACATTGAACGTTACGTTTTAGTATTTATAGATAGATATTAAAGATAGGTAGGTATTTTTCCACTAAAAAGTAGCAATACTTAAGTTCTTACAGTACAAAAATCTTGACAGATATGTATACATCGACGTATTATTGGAATCGTAAACTTTTTATAAACACATTAACACACATGTTAACAACCAGTCTGCAAAGAGATTATAAATATCACACTTATATTATAAACGTGAATAAGGGCGTGAATATTTTCATTGTTATAAACTAAATATAGATATAAATATATATTCCATATCGAATAAGAACTAAGCTTATTAAAAAAAGTAGAGCTCTTTTGATGTTTCGTTGAATATTTCAAGCGAGCGACTTAACTTGACTTGGCAAAATCCCTAATTTGACTGTATATACAAAGAGTAAAACTATTATAACTTTGTTTAGAAATTTACGAGTCTGATCCTAAAACTCTGTGTGACGCCGAACTACAAGCCTGCGCTGATAGCAGGGCAAGAGCAAGAGTCCGAGAATGGAAACATTTTAGGATACTTTTGTTTTGGTGTATCAATTGATAAATAATAATATGTTTTGAGTGTAAGACAAACCTAACAATATCGTTGTTGATAAAAATCTATTATACCGTTTTATCTGCAGAATGATCGTAATTATAGATCTTACGAGTACACACATCTTAATATATTATAACCGTCTTTCATGCCGTCGGATACTAAGTACCTAATAAACGTACACCGCCTAAAAGTACATACACACCCTTAAAACATAGGTAACCCTCCTTCAGGAAGTAAGTTTTAAAAGGCAAAGTAGGAAAGTTAATTACTACTTACTCAATGAAAGGACAGCATTCAAGAATTAAATCCTCGCGGTCGTGTTTGATAACACCTCTGCCTAACCCTACGCGGATATGTAAGCGTGAAGATAACGTAGGTAACATACGTTATCTTTTAAATATACTTTTAATTTATTTTTACTTAATTTTGAGTAAACCGGATTCATTTTATCCATAGATACAGAAATGTAATGCACTCAGTCCAGGGTTGCTAATGAACGCCCCCCGAGTGTTCCCGCCTTGCCGTGGAGGGGGGGCTCAGTAGCCGTGGCTTGGGTCACCACGGTGAAGCTAAGAGGAACCAATGGGCCTGCCAGTGATAGCCGATAGCTGGCAGGCCCGAAGTGGGACCGCTCCTATGGGCTTTGCCCTCCAGGTCCACACGGGAGTGGTCACTGTAGGTAGCGGTGGTGTATGGGCGCCACTGCAATTGAGGCGGGCTGCGGTGTCGTAGGCGGTGTAGGATCGCAGGGGAAGAGGGCTGTCGGTATTGAGAGGTGCCGCTGTCTCTATCCTCAGCGGCCGAAGTAGCAGGCGGTGGGGCTACTCACCTGACCCATCGTAGGGGGACTTAGGGCGCCCAGACTTGGGGGAGTCTGGGGTCCATTTGCGGGCTAGGTCCTCCGATTGCGGTTGCGGCACGCCAAGTGTTGTGGCGTGCTGCAAGAGAGAAGGGTCCGGCAACGGTCAGCCGCGGCGGGTACGCGGTCGTGTGCGAAATCTGTCCCGCGTTCCCGCCAAAAGTGGCAGTGACTGAACCGCAAAGGTTTGGTGGGTATGCTGCCCTTCTGGCAGAGACTCCAATATAACCACCGTACTCCCCCCGGGGCCGGTGGTATCCATAAAGGATTACTCTTAAACCATTGTTTTAATCGGTCCAAAGATATTATATACGAACTGAAAGGGAATGTCTGATACCCCTAAGAGTGTGATTGTGGTGGGAAGTGTTGTGTGAGTTGCTGCATGTCTGTACTTACATAATTACTGTTAATGAAGTTGTCTCATATTCTCTATGGTTCTATATTCCTTGGCCAGTGGCGGAAGAAATGAAATTGTGGTAAATCATGATATTAAAAACGTCACTATCGAAAAGTGTGTGTTTATACATCTCTCTCGCCGTCACCAAATGCCTTTACCTGCGCATGGAATTAAGGAAATGTAAACTCGCCCCGCGCCGGATTGATTGAAAAATTAATTTGTGAAATGTAGCATACCGAAATAAGTGAGCAGGTTATTTCCTACTACTTATTTAATGAAAAGCCAGAATTAAACAGTTTTCCCTTCGTTGTTTGAATGTTATTAAATTGCGAAACGTAAGATGCAAGGGACTCTACTTACTGTGTTCTGCCGCGAATCATTAGTGCGCAAGCGTTAGGTACTGTACTGTAAGGGTACAGTAGCATGTGAAATCAGTAATTGTTATGTCATGGTCAGTATTATTTCTGTTACAAATTTGAGACGAAAGTTTGAGTAAATTTGTAGTGCAGGAGTTATGAAAAAATAATCTACTTATTAACAAAGTTGAAATCCAAAAAGTAGTGGGATGGAATGATACTTTTAATATTTATTCATTTTATGGTAGAAAAAGAAATTTTAAACATACGTAATTAACAGCTAACCTATCACTGCAGTTCACAGATTATTCCTCTACATCTTATAGATGCCAAAGTACTCGTACCTACAGTATAAATATCTAAATAGATATTCTGTTTTAAATAAGGAAAATTTAAATATCAATGAAATAACAATGTTATTATAAAATATAATGTTCACACACTCGTAGGTACCCAGTACCGTAGAGTCCCAGGTGTTAGGTGCTAATCTCTGCCTTTAGCAGACGTATGTCCTCACAACTGCATTGCGCACGTAAAAATGAGACATTGTTAAGTCTCAATGTGCCTGTAATTTTACCCGCACCCATACCCTTCAAAATCAGAACACAATATTGCGAACGTTACTGCTTCGGGGTAGAAACAGGTATGGTGGCAGTATTCCCCAAATGAACTCATTCGAGAAGAATTCTACTGCAACTATGTAGTTAGGTAAATAGATAGAGATTAACTCTTTATTGCAACACCACATTATAAAATATCACTAACAAATAAATAGGATAATGTAGTTGAATACTATTACTGAACTATAAAAATCTTAAAATTAAGTGTTACGGTACGATTGGCGGTCTTATCGGTCAGAAAGATCTCTTCCAGACAACCATGTTATTGAAAAGGAAGCTTGAATAAAAAAGGTCTCGAAGGAAGTTTCCTTGGACACCTGTGGCGACTCTCGTGACACATTTACCACCGACCACACTTAGAAGTAGAACCCCTAAACAAAAATTGAACGGAATTCTGGTATGTATCTACAATATTACGACTATACCACACTTTTTTTTCTTTTTAACTCCAGCTGACCGCTCTATCCTTGAGCCTCAATTGCACTAAGAGAAATGCTCGCTTTATAACTTGTATGGGAGTTATGATTTTTTACGCAACTGAATGCAGATAACTTTTCAAACTCTCAAGCTGGTCTCCAAGACTACTGCTCACGATAACCACTGCACTAAGGGGTTAGATCCCTTAACAAGCATACACAAGAACCAGTTTTTTTTAAATTAAAATTCCGAATGACTTCTATGTCCCGACTTAAACTGTAATTAAAGGCAATATTTCTGCAGTTGAAGTTGTATGAAAATTTTGACCTTTCTGTTCAAATGGTTAAAGTTTAGCAACAAAAACTAATGCACAAGGACAAACGCGGGCCACTCGTGGCCCGCGCACCGCCCAAAAAGCTAGTCATATTATATAAAGCTCGATTACCACTGATTGACTGACTCACTGACCCCTTTGTTCTCATAGAAGGAGCAATGGAGGGTATAGAAGATGTAGGGGAAAAGTGTAGGGGGGCTCAATTCGAGTGGGGGAAAAATGCTGAAAGTGCTGAATGTGGAAATCTGATGGAACAGGTGAACGGCTCTCGGAAACTATAAAAGATGGGGGGTAGGTGCCAAAACTAAAAATAACCAAAACCCTGGGCAACTGCCAAAAATTAAAAAAAAAACATACCCCCCAAACAAAAGACGATCGCTCCCATACAAAATGTAAATGCTTAAAACTCCTAAACCGTTTGAGATAAATATAAAGTGTTTGACCAAATGTCATAGGGAATCGGAAGGGTAATTTGGTGGAAGTGTCAAAAATCCAAAATGGCGGATTCAAAATGGCGGCCGATATTGAAAGTTGGTCCGATCCGGCTCAAAATTCGTATCAGGGGGTTTTTGGGGTCCCACATTCCAAATACGAAAACCATTTTTTGATGACGTCATTTTTCAATATGGCTGCCATACATATGTTTTTTCGGAACTTCAACGAATTATTTCTCCAAGTGGGCTTGATGGGGATTATGGTTTTGTAGCGTTAAATGTAGGGTTAGGTTTGGTGACTTCAGAAAAAATGGAATTGAGCTGAACGTGGAATACCAGGTAGAACTGGTCAACGGCTCTCGGAAACTAAAGGAGATAGGAGGTAAGTGCCAAAACTAATATTGACAAGCACCCTGGGCATTTTCTAAAAATTAAAAAAAAAACACACCTCCCGAACAAAAGACGATCGTTCCCATACAAAATGGAAATGCTTATAACGCCGCAACCGTTAAAGATAGGTATGAGGTGTTTTAACTAATATGATAGGGGACCGGAAGGGCAATTTGGGTGATATGTCAAAAATCCAAGATGGCGGATTCAAGATGGCGGCTACCTTAAATATTAGTCCGATCCGACTGAAAATCTATATCTAAGGGTTTTTAGAGTCCCCGATTCGAAATATGAAATCCATTTTTTGATGACGTCATTTTTCAACATGGCCGCCATACAATTTTTTTCTCTGGAAATTTTATCGTAGTTTTTCGACATGTTGGCATGATGGAACGCTGAGGCTTTGTAAGTGAAAAGTATAGGCAGTGGTCTTACGTCCTTAAGTGACACTTGAAATGAGCTGAATGTGTACCTTCTGATGAAACAGCTTGACGGGTCTCGGAAACTAAAAAAGATAGGTAGTTAGTGCCAAAACTAATATTGACAAGCACCCTGGGCATTTCCTAAAAATTAAAAAAAAAACACACCTCCCGAACAAAAGACGATCGCGCCCATACAAAATGTAAATGCTTATAACCCCGAAACCGTTAAAGATAGGTACGGGGGGTTTGAACTAATATTTTAGGGAACCAAAAATGCAATTTGGCGGACATGTCAAAAATCCAAGATGGCGGATTCAAGATGGCGGCTACCTTAAATATTAGTCCGATCCGACTGAAAATCGATATCTAAGGGTTTGAAGAGCCCTCAATTGGAAAGATGAAACCCATTTCTTGATGACGGCATTGTTCATAATTTTCACAATGGCCATAGGTCGAAATTAGAGCCCGCGAGGCCGTAGGCCGAGCTATACTGGCGAGGCCGCAGGCCGAGCTATATAGGTAGAAGGCCAAGAGTGCTTCTAAGCGAAGCGAGGCTGAAGGCCGAGCGTACTTCTAAGCGAAGCGAGGCCGAAGGCCGAGCATGCTTCTAAGCGAAGCGAGGCCGAAGGCCGAGCATGCTTCTAAGCGAAGCGAGACCGAAGGCCGAGCGTCTTTCTAAGCGAAGTGAGGCCGTAGGCCGAGCGTGCTTCTAAGCGAAGCGAGTCCGAGTTTTGATTCGAGCCTACGAGGAAATAGAAGTCTTTCATAGCGAGTTTATTTCAAAATTTCAATGATCTTCAAGACATCTGCCCACGTTAACATAGGTAATGTCATGAAATTGTGTAAATCATGAATACTACTATAAGTGCTTGATTGATAATTATACAGATATGTAGATTAACTCTTTAGTGAAACACCACAATACAAATATATGTTACAAATAAATAAAATAGAATAAAATAAAATCACAATCAAAATATTTCACAATTAAATAGGTGCTTTAAATTTAAAGTGTCAGAATGGGTGGTCTTATCGCTCAGAGCGATCTCTTTCAGACAACCATTCACGGAAAGAAATAGGCATAAACTTATAAGGACGGTGTGAATAAAACAAGTGTACTAAATACTACATATAGCAAAACTCAAGATTATAAATATAAAAAATACTTATAATATACTCGTATACAAACTATACTTATATAATTATACTATACGTAATATACTACAAAATATATACATACTATACATATACCATTTAATTATTATAAAAAAGATAATAAGTAGGTTTGCAGTTAGTTATTTCGCGAAGCTAAATGCTTTGACACGTTTTTTGAAGATGCCTAAAGAAGGCGCGCATCTAATTTCGTAAAGTGTTCCATAGACGAACAGCTTCAACACAAAGTAGGAACCAAAAAAATTGGTGCGGGTTATCGGGGTACTTAACATTAAGTGCTCTGATGATCGTAGAGAAAAAGAGCTCTTAACATGTAAAAATTCAACATTTTACGTACTACTGATATGACATGCTACAAGTAAACGTTAAATTTCCTTCGTAGGCTTGGGTTTGTTATGAACTTGAGTCCAAACAACACTTCACGCAGTGGTATAAAAAGGGTGCAGAAGCTTAAGGTGTCACAGTTAGCTGGAAAACTAATGCCGACATCTTAAGTTATTACTTACTTTTGAGCAATAAATATATCTATATATAATAGGCTTATAGGCCTTTCATGGGGACATTAATATACAGATTTTGAAGGTCACGATCTTAATGTCATGGTAGAGATGCTTACTTGTTGTCATTCGTTAGTCACTGGTACGACATACATCCATGTTAATAAAATAAATACAAAGTGTGGTGTGGTGTTCACGCTTGGGACTGTATTTTTTTTTCAACTATATTGAATAAGAACTCAGCTTATTGAGAAATGTATAGCTCTATTCATTTTCCTTTGAATATATCAAGAGAATAGCTTGACAAAATCATTAATTTGACTGCTTTTAAAGTAAACAACTTACCGTAGCAACTAGAAACGTGCAGAGTAGGCATTTTATGGTAAAGATGTTTTGTGGTTCTGCATTGAATATCGCGATTAAATCATTCGAAAATGAAGATTAGAAACACTAGATTAAGTAAAATGTAACACATTAAAGTCACGAAGTTGTCGGAAAAGTAGCCACTACAGATGAGATACAAACTCTAATACAGGTCAAACTTACGCACAACGTAAGTGAAATGAATACCAAAGTTTTAGAGGTGTTACGATTTGTAAAGTTCTTCAATCTAACATTTGTTTTCTGAAAGTCAAGGAATGGAAGTAAAAAACACTGCGACCGTCCCCTAGGTCAATCTTGATGTGCCAGTATATGGTACGCAGGTTGGTTTATTTTTAAGTTAATCTTATAATGTAAATAGTATAATTATATCGTAGTGGGACTGTGGGAGTAAGCAGAACAAAAATAAAACCAGTTAATTGTCTTGGTACATAGAATAGAATAGAATAGAATAGAATTCATTTATTTCAGACTAATATCTGTCCATATTATTAGTAGAGGTACATACACTTAGTCTTACATCTTTTCACGCATTTCTTTGTTCAATTTGGCCGTTCTAAGGTTTTTTAATTGTTTATTCCTATATATGTATTCACGAATCAAATTTATTTAGACATCTACTTAAGGTAGAGACGCTGTCTGTATACTCTAGGTATATGTTATTACTTCAGTGTTTAGACGGGTACGATTAGGGTAGATAGAAATTAAATGCATAAAGCTATGGAAAAGATACCTTTGAATTAAAGAGTACCTAAATTTATAAGAAACGCGTCATGTAATTTGAGTTAACTTTGTTGCAAAGACCCCTAGATATATCAGTTTCTTCATCAAGTTACTCTCGATGCCACCTCTATGTAATGGTAAAACTAATTACATACATGTAAAGTCGTTTCCACTACATATGTATAGCACGTACCTACGTAAATTCCTAAATGGCTGAAGTGGTATGGATTTTACAGAGTCCGCATGTGTGTGAAGTGGCTATTCTTATAAATTTGAGTCCAGACAACCTCCACTCAGTGACATAAAAAGGGTGCAACGTCATCTAAGAAGCTTAAGTGTCACAGTTAGCTGGAAAACTAATGAAGACATCTTAAGCTACTACTTACTTTTCAGCAATAAATGTATATATAATAGGCTTATAGACCTTTCAAGGGGACACATACACAGATATAATACACAGATTTCGAAGGTCAATATCTTAATGTCATGGTAGAGATGCTTGCTGCAATGTATGTAATTAAAATACATACGAAGTGTGGTGTGCTGTTCACACTTGGAACAATATTTTTTTTAACTATATAGAATTAGAACCCAGCTTATTGAGATATGTATAGCTCTTTTCATTCGTCCTTAAATATATATACGTAGTATTGTATTCTCTTTGGAATATATCAAGAGAAAGACTTGACTTTACACAATTACTAATTTGACTGTTTTTAAAGTTAACAGCTTACAGTAGCAACTAAAAACATGAGTAGGCATTTTATGGTCAAGATGTTTTGTGGTTCTGCATTGAATATCGCTATCAAATCGTTCCTTAAGCTATGGCGGAAAATGAAATTGGAAACAATAGATTGAATAAAATGTTGCATATTAAAGTTGTGAAGCTTCGTGTGTGTAAATAAAATTAATGCCAATGTTACGATTTGTAAAGTTCTTCAATCTTAATTTATATTAATGCCAAAGAATGTAGGTAAAAAGCACTGCGACCGTCCCCTAGGTCAAACTTAATAGGCAGGTATATTTGATACGTAACTTGGTTTTTTTTAAGTGAAGATGATGATGGAATAAGTATATTTATATGGTAGTGGGAGTTAGCAGAACAAAATTAAAACCTGTTAATTGCCTTGGTACATACTAAATCCTATACATACCGAACAATGAAGTGCAATCTAATTCCTTAGTAGGTTTTACGACCTATATACATCCATGTGAAAACCTACACATGGAATAGTAAAATTTTCAAACAAGGGCTCCCTCTATTTATTATTATATGAGACGTAAAACGTTTACTGCTGAAGATATGCATACGGAAGGACCAGATGAAAGCTGCATGCATCCAAGATAGTCCTGCGACCTTATTTAGTACGTCTTCCACATTGTCGGTGGACGACCTACCTGCTCTACCAGACTCTCAGTCAGACGGACAGATGGACAAACGGATAAACAACATCAACCTACGGTTGGATATAGATAGGGATATAATGATATACTACCAACTACATACACTATTGCCTACCACATTTAGTTCAAAGAATTTTACCCTAAGACTTAACTGAAACCACACATTGAGCGTTATGTTTTAGTATTTATACCTTAGTTTTATTATAATATTATGATTTTTAAGTGCTAATGCTTGCTTAGATAAACCAAATGTTGCAATACATCCCCATACACCGGTTAAAATCAACTAAGAGAAAACAAATGATGGTTGGATGGGTGCCTATAGAAAGTGTCTACGAGATTCAAAGCCACACAAATGAATTGAATAAATATGAGCAATGATGAGAAATATCGTTTTACTGTATCGTTGGTGTAGTGGTGGCAGCGCTGCTTTGGAATGTAGAACTCTTGGTTTGGATTCCCGGTTAGGACAGTTGTTGGAATTTTCTGACAGAGAAATTCAAACTGTCCGGCGTCTGGAACACTGCCCTGTAGGTGACAATAGGCCTTATATGGGAGCAATACATATCTGATATGGGTGTTTGATAAATACTCCTACCTACCTCTCTAAGATATGTACGCATTAAATTAATGTTATTTTTGTTTAAAATATGTATATCATTATTTACGTTACATATAAATTACTTTTACTAAGGTTAAACACTAAGGATACTTTGAAAAAATAAAAACTATAATAATAATAATAATAATTTATTTCCAAGTAGAAAATTTCAAATAAAAACAGATTTGGCGTCGAGCCTCAAACTAGGCGAGAGCCTGTATCTTGAGACTCTGAGTGCGGTTTAGTAGGAAGTTTGCCAGTTTTAACAGGCAAAAAAAAAACTGTTTTAATATTTATTTTAAAATGTACTTGTAACGAGTTTCGAGTCAATTAAAACAAGGAATACAACAATTTTATAGAAAATTGCAGAGTTATTTAGTAAATTAAGTCATTACTTACTTTTGAGTAATGAATATATATAAAGAATAGGCTCCTCACTTTTCATACATCGTGAAATATTTTTCGGGACTATCTCTGTCATCATCATCATCATCATCATCAGCCTGTAGCAGTCCACTGCTGGACATAGGCCTCTCCAATTGCACTATCTCTGTGCAAAGAACATATTAATAAACAAAAAATCATGAACCGACAAATACTTAGCTTTTCATGACAACTAATTATAATATATATCGATGCAAGAAAACGTTTTTGCTGTAAGTTTGCTGTAAGTTGTTAAGCCAAAACCCAACTTTTCCCCAGAGCCAAAGAACATTAAAAACGTCTTCAAAAAATCTTTGACAGAAATATGATTTTTGTAACACAGTTTTGTTATAGTAATAATACTCAGCAATGAAAATATTTTTGTTAAAGTTATTAACTGTAGGCTTTTTACTACTTACAGCAATTGACTTTTCATTTAAAGATCTGACGTCGTAAGTAGTTTGGTGACTTCTATGGAGATAAGTTTCGTATTTTCCACACATTTGAAATGCTTATACTTGAATAGGTATTTAATACATTACCTACTATATAACAGATGTAAGACTAACTCTAAAAAATGCTGATATAATACATTACACTTTATTGGCATAGGAATGCTGTTAGTTATATCAGATGTTTATATAATAAACTGAACTTTTGCTGTAGTGTAGTGTTAAAACACTGTGTTTAAGTGACTTATTCCTAGCTAATTGAACAAGGAAACTTTTCAAAATTATACCTATTGTAAAAATCTTATAGTAGCGATATGAGACCCAGACCGTTCGACGCAGATTTTTTTTAAGAATATAGCTGTGTGCTCAGTAAACTTACGCCGTTCTTGATACTTACAGCTAATACTGTTTTCTTACGTCTCCACACACATATATACGGAGTAAGTATATCATGAGAATCGCTTTGGAACATTGGGACAAGGGTGTTTCAGTAGGAGGTCGGAAGATATCCAACTTATGATGAGATACGATGATACTACTCTTCTCGCTCAAATAAAAAAAGACATGGAACACCTGTTGACACGTTTAGAGACAACAAGCCTCTCCTACAGGCTTGTGATCAACAGAGACAAAACCAAGATGATAATCGTAGACCGAACTGAACTAAATCAACCTGACATTTCTGTGATTGGCAACTGTGAAATTGTTCAATCCTACGTGTACCTAGGATCCACGAGCACAAACACGAGGGGTTATGAGAACGAAATTCAAAAAAGACGTGCTAAGACAAGATCTGCCGTTGATAAGGTCAAAAGAGTCAGGTGCAACCGAAATATCACCAAATCCACGAAACTCTGCATGAAGTAAACTTTAGTGTTGCCGATATTTCTCTATGGCGCAGAAACATGAACGGTTCACCTGAGAGACCGAGGCAAAATCGATGCCCTTGAAATGTGGTGCTGGCGGCGACTGCTGCGGACGAACGAGAGATTATCTAAGACTGTGCAAATACGTGTCCTGAAATACTTCGGACACATTATTCGACATGAAAACTCCATAAAACGACTCGTAGTCCAGGGGCAAGTAGAAAGCAAGCAGTCGATCACACGCGTTGGGCAGAACTCACAAAAGATGAAACAGAAACTTCCATAGTCTAAAGCACTTTTAAGTGTTATTTAAGATTTAGGTATACGTTATTATTAAAATTCAAAATTAGCAGCCTTCCTATCACATATTTCAAAGATGTAGGGTTTACTCGAATGTTTTGAGATTGAGAGTTATGTTTTATTCTTTTAGAGTTTATTTATGCATACGCAAGTTTTTATCGTTTGCTTTTTATACTCTAACGGCTGCTTGGCGAAATGTAACTTTGCAATCTGTCCCCTAATATGCACGTTACAATAAATTAATGTAAGACGTCCACTGCTAAACATATGCGTCCCGATCGATTTACAAAAGACCGCATGGAAGCGACCTGTATAAAAGTTCGGTCTGTGGTTACCGGCCCCATCGGCCATTAGTTCAAGGCGTTATGTGTCATGTCCACTGCCACTTCAACTGGCTAATCCTCTGGGCTATGCATGACTTTCATTCGTGTACTAAATCAGTCCTCATTTCCGATTTAATCACTACGGAATACACCGAGCATAGCTCTTTCTAAAGTTCGTTGTATGACTTTGAGCTTACATATGAATCCCTTAGTCAGTGACCAAGTTCAGTGTCATAAATTATCACTGATTACACATGAACGGAGTAAAATAGAGGATCCGAAGTCTTCTTTTATTGAGAGATTAAAAATGTTACGGCACTTGTGTGGCTAAGGCGAATCTAATGATTAATTTTATATAATGCATCAAGTCATTTCGACTTAAGGGTCATTTAAATAAATAGAAAATATAGTGGGGTTTATTTCCGCCACGGTTGTTCTTATTCCATTTGTATATCACAAGGTATTTAATAATTACAGCTCTCCGTAAGATAGGGAGAAGGAAACTGATTGAAGATTGTAGAGGCAAAGCATAGCATGAGATTCGTGGCACTTACGGATAGGAACCCACTTTAACTGATATTTGTATTCTGATATGTCAGGGTCGAACATAAGCTTGCAGACAGTCAATAAAATGGATTCAGACGTTTTGGAGCCGTTCTTATTAATTTAATAGTTCTTTTGTATACACAAGGTATGATAGTCAATAGTTTGATAGCAAATACCCACAACTTATATTCAAAAAATGTGTGCAGAATCGAACAAGATTCAATATAAATTAGTACTGCCCATATCAAAATTAAAAATGCACAGCTCATGGGCAAATGTTATGTCAATAAATACTTGATAGAATACATAATGACTTTTGCTGAACTTTAAGCTAAATTAAGGCATAACATTTTTACAAAGCCATTAAATTACTTACCTACTAATAAAAAATGCTACTGTGACTTTGATGAACTCATGAACGATTCATGCAATTATCAAATAATGATCAATAATTATTTTGATAAATGTGAATTAATTTATAGTAACATGAATGAGTCGGCCCGTTCTTAGTATTGTTCCTCTAATATTGCTACAAACGAATAGGGAAATTTATTACTACCATAACATTAGATGTATACAATATAAATATGATTTCAATAAATAATCGGATATGCGTCTGAAACGAGAGCCATTGTTACGTTAGTTTTAAAAGGTAAAAAATATTCGAAGACGTTAAAAAAAACTGAATGTAATAATTCAGTATCTTGCTTACGGTGTTCGTATGAGTACCTGCGCTATAACAGATGGTTTTCTAACGTGACTCATAAGTTATTAGAATATGGCATACGAAAGGTATCCCTGCATTTCACCGACACTTAATATATCATGCGACCTTTGGTTAGGTTAGGTTTGAACTGCGACAAAACTACGCGTAAGCCGAGCGAGCAAAGCGAGCGTGCCGCTGCAGCGGCTGGCTAAGCGCTTAAAACTAAGGAATGAATGATTATCTACTAGGCAGAGCCTGTACTATGGTAACCTAATGACTGATATACATACTTATATACATATACACACCCAGACACAGCTCAAACATACATGTTCATCCACACGCGGTGTTCAGGTCCCAAACTAGGCAGAGCTGTACTATGGTAACCTGATGACTAATATACATACTTATATACATATACACACCCAGACACAGCTCAAACATACATGTTCATCCACACGCGGTGTTCAGGTCCCAAACTAGGCAGAGCTGTACTATGGTAACCTGATGACTAATATACATACTTATATACATATACACACTCAGACACAGCTCAAGCAGACATGTTCATCCACACGCGGTATTTAGGACAGGTTCAGGTGTTAGTTGAAACTATATAGGTACCTAAGTTTTATGTAATTACTTACAATAATATCATTAAATATGATAACATGATTTTACGATTCAACTATAAAATATCTTCCATACAAATTAATTAAAATTAGCTGTTGGCATGAATGGCTTGATAGATTTATTAATGACTAGCTGCGCTCCGTGGTTACAACCGAGCGGTGAAGGTCGATGATGATGATAAATATAGCGTATGTTACTCAGGCATAATAGAGTTTTCTACTGGTGAAATATTTTTTGGAACCGGTTAGTAGTTTTTGCGTTTATCCGCTATACACTATCAGATAATTCTATGTACTCAGACGAGCGAATGTCTAAACAGGTTTTTATTTCAGCACCATTTAGATTATAGAGAACTTTCGTTCCTGTTACCATAGGGAATATTTCACAATTTGCTGTTACCATAATAAGCTATACAAAGATTATTAGGTTGTATTTAGGTTTTAGACCTATACATATTATTTTTTTTGTCCAGAACATGCTATGTAGTATATTCTAACAAGTACTGAAGATAATTATAAAAATTAAGAACACGACTACAAACTAAGAATGTAAAAAGTTATATTATCTTATGGAACAGCAGATATAAGTGGGTTCATTAGATATTTGTTTAGTATCGTTTCAACAGTTATTTTTTATTTTTAATAAATTAATAGGTACGACATTATAATTGGAGATTTAGCACAGTGACTCCAGTCTACATCAGTTTAATAGTTTAAAAATCAAGTTAAAAAATCATGGAGTACCTTTTGTTTGCGGCTCCGTCTGCGTTGATATTTGATATACCAAAGCTGCTACGGTTTGCTACGGCGTAGCAGATTGTTTCCGGTTTATTTCTGTGTGAAATTTCATCATCAGTTTAAGCATAAAAGAAGAACAAACAAACAATTAACTACTAAGCGACAAATACGCTTTCGCTTTATAATATTATAATAAGCATGCTGCGTCTTGCTTTGATAATACCATCCGACATCAGTTTAGTTTTAGGGGGTAAAAATATTTGGAGACGATAAAATTGAAAGAAATATTTCAGTATCTGGCTAACGGCGTTTGTATGAGTACCTGCGCTATAACAGATGATTTTCTAACATGACTCAAAAGTTCTTAGAATATGGCATACGAGAGGTATTTCATATTTCACTATCACATAATTTATCATCGGTCCAGTAGTTTCGGAGTTCAATTCAAACCAACAAAATCGTTCCTCTTTATAATATTATAGTGAGATGATTTTGGAAAAGATGTCAGTAATTTATGCGGGTTTAACCCTGGGAAAAACATTGTTCACAGATAGTACGTTTTGGTAATGCAAAGTAGGACATCCCTTGAAGACGATTAAGCTGGTCTGTTTAACTGATCATCAAGAATGTATTACGTATTAATCTGATACAACCATTTTATTTAAACTAATATATTGGCACGACTAAGGTCAGTGCACAGTAAGTATCAAAAACGTAACTCCGCAACCATAATAGATAGGTACGGGGTGTTTGAAGTAATGTAATAGGGGACCGGAAGTGAATTTTGGAGAATATGTTTAAAATCCGAGATGACGGATTCAAAATGCCGGCCAACTTAAACAAAGTTGGTAAGTAGGTAAGTCTAAACGGGCTGTTTTTCAAGATCGCGGAGTGAAATAGAAGGGTACAAGTGAGCTCATTAAGAGCTTGACAACAACAAAGTATCTATGAAGTATAATAATTGAATACACAACCATTTCTTTTGTGGATTATTTGGTCAGAGCTGAGTTATGATAGGTGCAGTGACGAGTAAAACGAGGAGGAGCGTTACTTTGCTGTTGAATACAATATCTGTAACACTGCAAATCGTAATAAGTTGCATTTTGTTTTAGGTACTGAATAAATGTTAACAGAATGAAACAGAATGTTAAAATTATGATAAGAAAATATTTACACAGACGAGCGAATGCCTGAACAGACTTTTCTTTCAGCACTTTTCTTCGAGTATAGAGAACTTTCGTATGAGTGGATATGTTTCTGCATGCACACCTATACTTTTTTGTTAATTATAATATTAACAGCTTCATATATATTTATATATTAGTAAATCATAACTATCACGGGTACATTACAATGTTATTGTTATTTTTATGGTGCCCACTTTAAAAAAAATATAAACTTCAGACTTTAAAAGAGTTCTGCTAAAAACGTTTTCACCAACCTACTTACTACCTACATTAGTTCAAAGAATATAAGTAAGTTATGTTTGGTATACTATGTTTCTTAATATTCTGTAATTTCACCGACACTTTTTTTTTGCTGCTGAAATTTTGGCTCTTTAATTAACATTAGTGGAAATTAAAAATTGTCATTTAAAAAAATAATACATATAAAGACATGGTTCATCTAATTAAATGATAATTCTACAAATTATATTTAATTACAATCTCCAATGACTTCAGAAATATCACATTTAATAATGTATTGTTTGACATACTATTCTTTTTAACCGACTTCAAAAAAAGGAGGAGTTTATATGTTCTATTGCATGTTTTTTTGTATGTTGACCGTTTCTCCCCGATTTATGCACCGATTCTTAAAGTTATTTTTTTTTGTTTTGGTAGAGTATACTTCCGTGGTAGTCCCATTTACATTTCATCAAATTGGGTGAAACAGTTTTTGAGCTACACTCCATTTACTGGAAAGTCTTCTGATGATGAAGATGAATCTTAACGATGTCATCATTAGGTTAGGTTTGAACTGCGAAAAAAGTTCGTGAAGCCGAGCGAGCGAAGTGAGCGTGCTGAACAGACATCACTGATTATAATAAGCAACCTGCGTACCCTAAAAATTTTACTACAGTTTTTTCAGTTGTAAAGGTACAAGCGTTGTAAAAGGCTACTTATGTTCAAAATTTTACATAAATCAGTTCAGTTGCTTTTTCGTGTAGGAGTAGCATACTTCCATTTATAAATCCATTTGAAGTCTCGAGTACATTTACAATTTAATATTAGTTGATGATAGTGTATATATGTTTTATGTAGAGCATGGTAGGTAAGGTGGTAATCGCTTGCTATTTTATGAAAAGTTATATAAAATACCTTACAACTAAGACTATGTTCACCGTATGACAGTGACCATGTTCAGTGTCATAAATAAACACTGATCACACTGAACAAAGATATGAGAGCCGAAGGTTTCTGGCTTGAATTGAGGCGGAAGGCAGCGCATGAATGTTGGGGAAAATGAAGATAACTTTGTTTAAACATTTTGCGAGGCTGATTCTATAAGTCACGCAAAAATTTAGGAGATCTTTATTTTGGTGGACCATTTCCGTAGTACTTGTTATTTTTTTGTTGTGAAGTATGTAAATATAATTAAAGCAAACTATATATTTGATTTATTGAGAGATAATAAATGTAATGACACTTGCGTGGCTAAGGCGAATCTAATGATAGGTATGCTATTTGTAGATGCAAGGCATAGCATGAGAGTCGTGGAGTTGCTCATGGTCGAAAGTAAGCTTGCAGACAGTCGCTAAAATGGATTCAGACGTTTTGGAGCCGTTCTTATTTATTAAATAGTTATTTTGTATACACAAGGCATGACAGTAAATAGTTTGTTTAGAAAATACCCACAATTTTTTGAAGGTATCCAACAAGATTTAATATAAATTAGTACTGCCTATATCAAAATTAAAAATGCACAGCTCCTGAGCAAATGTTATGTCAATAAATACTTACTTTATCAAATACCTTATGACTTACAAGCTATAAAGCTATAAAGAGAGGCATTATATTTTTACAAAGCGATTAAACAACTTACTACTAAAAAAATGCTACCGTAACTTGGAAGAACTCATGAACGATTCATGCATTTATTTTAAATGTTGATAAATAATAATTTTGATAATTGTTAATTAATTTAGAGTAACATGAATGAGTCGGCCCGTTCTTAGTATTGTTCCTCTAATATTGCTACACACGAATAGGGCCATTTATTACTACCATAACCTTAAGATCTATACAAAATATACATACGATTGCAATAAATAATTGAGTATGGGTCTGAAAAAAGAGCCACAGTGTTACCTTAGTTTGAAGAGGTAAAAACATTCGGAAATGTTGAAAAATTAACTGAAATAATTCATTATTTTGCTGCGGTGTTTGTATGAGTGCCTGCGCTATAACAGATGGTTTTCTAACATGCATGACTCATAAGTTATTAGAATATGGCATACGAAAGACATCCCTGCATTAAACCGACACTTAATTTATCATCCAACCCTAGGTTAGGTTAGGTTTGAACTGTAACAAAACTAAGCGCAAGCCGAGCGAGCAAAGCGAGCGTGCCGCGGCAGCGGCCGGCGAAGCGTTTGAAACTAAGTAATGAATGATTGTGGCGTGTGGTTCATGACTAACGATAGAGTAGTGCACAAATAATATTACACACTACTAGACGTACTTTTTATTTTTTGGTAATTAATTGTTGTGAGAGTGACATTTTACAAATGTGAATAATAAAAGAAACAGTGTGTGAAATAAAAGATGAACAAAACATAAATTTTAATGCAAACATTTTTACAAGATTTACGTTTGCGAGCTGAATTTGTTTATGTAATATATTTAGATATGAGGCTTGAACCGACATACATCCACGTGGAATGTCGATATATACATACAAGAAACAATCAAATTTTATACCAGGATCTCACTACTATCAATTCTGCCGTAAGATGTTCATTGCCAAAGATGACCCTCTCCCATAGATTTATGAAAGGACGAGATGGAAGCGGCTCGTATCCAACGTCTTCTTGAGACGTTTATGAGGTCGTTTGATCTCCAATTTATCGGTGGACGACCTACGCTGCGCTTGCTGGTCTGTAATCTCCACTGCAAGAGCGAAGCGTTCAGTGCCATGCAGGGTTCCAAAACCGTCTGGCTCCATCAGCCATCAGTTTGGCGTGTTATGTACCCTGCTCACATTCACATTGCAATATGGATGCCCAAGTTTCTAAAGAATATATGTATTCAGATATATTATGTTTCAAATGAGGTATCATTGAAATGGCCTGAATTGCTTCCTCAAAGGCTGGCAACTCAATCTCGATACTTCTCGTATTGCAGATGTTCGTGGGCAACAGTGATCACTTACCATCTGGAGAGCCGCCCGTCCGTTTGTAATTATGTTCACACAGTCAAACCCCCGTACTAAGATTACTAACAAATATAATAGGTTAGGGTTTTTCTTTGTGATATTAGGAGTCGGCATATGCACGAAGCCCACCTGGTATTTGGGGCAGTCTTTGCGGCTGGTACTGCGCCTGTAATTCTGAGACACAGAAATGTCACCGGCACCCATACCTTTCATACCAAACCACAGTATTGCGAATATTACTGCTTACATTACTACTGGTACGGTAAGTAGGTAGAAATGAATAAAAAAAGATATATTTAAGGTCGATTTAATAAAAGAGATGTCACTGATTACATATTGTATATTATTAGTGAGCAGATGTCATGAACATACCACGTAACTTGATTATACAAATGTATAAACTAGCTCGCCAGCGCTTCCAGCGGCTTCGCTCGCTTGGTCTGGAATTGGTGGAGCGCCGTTTTGGAATGTTAGGGTCGTGGGATTTTCTGGCAAAGTAATTCTCAATAGCAGTCCGGAGTCTGGAACAGTGTCTCGTAGGTGGCAATAGGCTCGCCCCCTATTACATGGGATCAAAAAAATATCCGACAAAACGCAGCTGTTTCAAACACTGCTGCTCACCTCTTCGCGGATATCCTGTATATTTGACGATTTGTGATCTTTTAATTTAAAAATAACGGGTATAAATTTTTTTTCGTTAAAGTTTATTTTTACCAAGTTTTGAGTGATACTTTTTTACTACCACTTTAATTATAACATAAATTGTTACAGGGAAACTTGCAAAATATACTATATTATATAAATATAGGGTATATATAAAAAAGGAGCCGTGTTACATTCTTAATTAATACAGTTTTTACGAAAAGTGTGTGTTTATACATCTCTCTCGCCGTCATCAAACGTCTTTACCTGCGTATGGAAGAGAGGACATGTAAACTCGCCCCGCGCCGGATTGATTGAAGAATTAATTTGTGAAACGTAGTATACCGAAACAAGGGTGAGCAGGTTATTTCCAACTACTTATTTAATGAAAAGCCAGAATTAAACAGTTTTCCCTTCGTTGTTTGAATGGTTATTTCCAACTACTTATTTAATGAAAAGCCAGAATTAAACAGTTTTCCCTTCGTTGTTTGAATGGTTATTTCCAACTACTTATTTAATGAAAAGCCAGAACTAAACAGTTTTCCCTTCGTTGTTTGAATGCGATTGAAATGCGAAACGTAAGATGCAAGGGACTCTACTTACTGTGTTCTGCCGCGAATCATTAGTGCGCAAGCGTTAGGTACTGTAAGGGTACATTAGCATGTGAAATCAGTAAGTGTTATGTCATGGTCAGTATTATTTCTGTTACAAACTTGACACAAAAGTTTGAGTAAATTTGTAGTGCAGGAGTTATAAAATAATAATCTACTTATTAACAAAGTTGAAATCAAATAAGTTGTGGGATGGAATGATACTTTTAATATTTACACATTTTATTGTATTTTTTTTAAACATACGTTAATAACAGCTTAGGTAAGCTGTATCACTGCAGCTCAGAGATTATTCCTCTACATCTTACGAGTATAGATGCCAAAGTTCCTACAGTGTAAATATCTTAATACGAGTAGATATTCTGTTTTAAATAAGGAAAATTTAAATATCAATGAAATAACTAAGTTACTATAAAATATAATGTTCACACACTTGTAGATACCCAGTACCATAGAGTCCCAGGTGTTAGGTGCTAATCTCTGCCTTTAGCAGACGTATGTCCTCACAACTGCATTGCGCACGTAAAAATGAGACATTTTTAAGTCTCAATTTGCCTGTAATTTTACCCGCACCCATACCCTTCAAAACCAGAACACAATATTGCGAACGTTACTGCTTCAGGGTGGAAACAGGTATGGTGGCAGTATTCCCCGGATGAACTCATTTAAGAAGAATTCTACTGCATATACTCGTATGTAGGTAGGAAAATTGATAGATAAACCCTTTATTGCAACACTACATTATAAAATATAACTAACAAATAAATAGGATAATAATATAATTGAATACTATTACTCAACAATAAAAAACTTAAAATTAAGTGAAACGATGGGCGGTCTTATCAATCAGAGAGATCTCTTCCATACAACCATGTTCTTGAAAAGGAAGCTTGAATAAAAAAGATCTCGAAGGAAGTTTCCTTGTACACCTGTGGAGACTCTTGTGACACATTTACCACCGACCACACTTAGAAGTAGAGCCCCTAAAAAAATTAAAAGAATTCTGGTATGTACTACTACCTACAATCTAACGACTCTACTACACTTTTTTGTCTTTTTAACTCCAGCTGACCGCTCTACCCTTGAGCATCAATTGCACTAAAAGAAATGCTCGCTTTGTAACTTGTATGGGAGTTATGATTTTTTACGCAACTGAATGCAGATAATTTTTCCACTTCTCAAGCTGGTCTCCAAGGCGACTGCTCACGTTAACCACTGCACTAAGGGGTTGGATCCCTTAACAAGCATACGCAAGGACCAGTTTTTTTTAATTAAAATTCCGAATAGCTTCTATGCCCCGACTTAAACTGTAATTAGACGCTAAATTTCTGCAATCGAACTTGTATGAAATTTTTTACTTTTCTGTTCAAATGGTTAAAAGTTTGATGACAAAAACTAATGCACAAGGACAAACGCGGGCCACTCGTGGCCCGCGCACCGCCCAAAAAAGCTAGTTATACTATATAAAGCTCGATTACCATTCATGTACTGACTGATTGACATAAATGGAACGGTATGAAGGAGCAATGGGGGGTATAGAAGATGTAGGGGAAAAGTGTAGATGGGGTTCTGAAACCAAAGGGAAAAGTCTGAGATGAGCTGAATGTGGAAGTGTGATGGAACTGGTCAACGGCTCTCAGAAACTATAAAAGATGGGGGGTAGGTGTCAAAACTAAAAATGACCAAAACCCTGGGCAACTGCCAAAAATTAAAAAAAAATCATGTCTCCCGAACAAAAGACGATCGCTCCCATACAAAATGTAAATGCTTATAATTCCTAAACCGTTTGAGATAAGTATAAAGTGTTTGACCAAATGTCATAGGGAATCGGAAGGGTAATTTGGTGAAAGTGTCAAAAATCCAAGATGGCGGATTCAAAATGGCGGCCGAATTGAAAGTTGGTCCGATCCGGCTCAAAATTGGTATCGGGGGGTTTTTGGAGTCCCACATTCGAAATATGAAAACCATTTTTTGATGACGTAATTTTTCAATATGGCCGCCATACATATGTTTTTTTGGATCTTTAATGGATCGTTTCTCCCAGTGGGCGTGATGGGGATTATGGTTTTGTAGGGTTATATGTGGGGTTACGATAGGTGACTTTAGGAGAAACTGAATGGAGCTAAACGTGGAATACCAGGTAGAACAGGTCAACGGCTCTCGGAAACTAAATAAGATAGGGGGTAAGTGCCAGAACTAATGTTGACAAGCACCATGGGCATTTTCTAAAAATTAAAAAAAAACACACCTCCCAAACAAAACACGATCGCGCCCATACAAAATGTAAATGCTTATAACGCCGAAACTGTTAAAGATAGGTACGGGGTGTTTGAACTAATAGTTAAGGGGACCGAAAATGCAATTTGGCGGAAATGTCAAAAATCCAAGATGGCGGATTCAAGATGGCGGCTACCTTAAATATTAGTCTGATCCGACTGAAAATCGATATCTAAGGGTTTTTGGAGTCCCCGATTCGAAATATGAAATTCATTTTTTGATGACGTCATTTTTCAACATGGCCGCCATACAATTTTTTTCTCTGGAAATTTTATCGTAGTTTTTCGACATGTTGGCATGATGGAACGCTAAAGCTTTGTAAGTGAAAAATATAGGCAGTGGTCTTACGTCCTTAAGTGACACCTGAAATGAGCTGAATGTGTACCTTCTGATGGAACAGCTTGAAGGGTCTCGGAAACTAAAAGAGATAGGGGGTAAGTGCTTAAACTAATATTGACAAGCACCCTGGGCAACTACCAAAAATTAAAAAAAAAACACACCTCCCAAACTAAAGACGATCGCGCCCATACAAAATGTAAATGCTTATAACGCCGAAACCGTTAAAGATAGGAACGGAGGGTTTGAACTAATGTTTTAAGGGACCGTTAATGCAATTTGGCGGAAATGTTAAAAATCCAAGATGGCGGATTCAAGATGGCGGCTACCTTGAATAATGGCCTGATCTGACTGAAAATCGATATTTAGGGGTTTTAAGAGTCCCCAATTAGAAAGATGAAACCCATTTTTTGATGACGGCGTTGGTCATAATGGCGAGGCCGCAGGCCGAGATATATTGACGAGGCCGAAGGCCGAATGTGTTTCTAAGTGAAGCAAGGCCGAAGGCCGAGCGTCCTTCTAAGCGAAACGAGGCCGAAGGCTGAGCGTCCTTCTAAGCAAAGCGAGGCCGAAGGCCGAGCGTGCTTCTAAGCAAAACGAGGCCGAAGGCCGAGCATGCTTCTAAGCAAAGCGAGGCCGAAGGCCGAGCGTGCTTCTAAGCGAAACGAGGCCGAAGGCCGAGTGAGCTCCTAATCGAAATGAAGCCGAAGGCCGGGCGTCCTTCTAAGCAAAGCGAGGCCGAAGGCCGAGCGTACTTCTAAGCGAAGCGAAGCCGAAGGCCGGGCATGCTTCTAAGCAAAGCGAAGCCAAAAGCCGAGCGTGCTTTTAAGCGAAGCGCGGTCGAGTTTTGTGCCCACGAGGAAATAGAAGCCTTTCATGGCGAGTTCAAAGGCCAAGCTTTCGCCTACTTTATTTCAAAATGTCAATGCCCATGTTAACATAGGTAATGTTAATCATCATGAACACAACTATTAGTACGAGTACTACTGATATGACATGCTACAAATAAGCGTTTAATTTCCTTCAGACAACCTCCACGCAGTGACATAAAAAGGGTGCAACGTCTTCCAAGAAGCTTAAGGTGTCACAGTTAGCTGGAACATCTTAAGTTATAACTTACTTTTAAGCAATAAATATATATGTAATAGGCTTATAAGCATTTCAAGGGGGACATTAATACACAGATTTCGAAGATCAATGTTATGTCATGGTAGAGATGCTTACTGCAATGTCATTCGTTAGTGAATAAAATGAATGCCAAAGTTTCATAGACGTTACTATGTGTAAAGTTCTTCAATCTTATCTTATATTAATACCAAAGAATGGAAATACTGCACTGCGACCGTTTCCTAGGTCAAACTTAATAGGCAGGTTTATATTGTGTGATACGTAATTTGGTTTTCTTTAAGTAAAGATGATGATGGAATAAGTATATTTATATGGTAGTGGGAGTTAGCCGAACAAAATTAAAAGCAGTTAATTGTCTTAGTACATACTAAATCCAATACGTACCGAACATTGAAGTGCAATCTAATTCCTTAGTAGGTTTTACGACATATATACATCCATGTGAAAAGATATACATGGAATAATAAAATTTTCAAACAAGGGTTACCTACATTAGGGTATCACATGAGACGTAAAACTTTTACTGCTGAAGACATGCATACGGAAGGACCAGATGGAAGCTGTCGGTGGACGACATACCTGCTCTACCAGACTCTCAGTCAGACGGACAGATGGGCAAACGGATAAACAGCATCAACCTACGGTTGGATATAGATAGGGATATAATGATATACTACCACACTATTGCCTACCACATTTAGTTCAAAGAATTTTACCCTAAGACTTAACTGAAACCACACATTGAGCGTTATGTTTTAGTATTTATACCTTAGATTTATCATAGTATTATGGTTTTTAAGTGCTAATGCTTGCTTAGATAAACCAAATCTTGAAATACATCCCCATACACCGGTTAAAATCAACTAAGAGAAAAAAATGATGGTTGGATGGGTGCCTATAGAAAGTGTCTAAGATTCAAAGCCACACAAATGAATTGAATGAATATGAGCAATGATGAGAAATATTGTTTTAAGATTTATCGTTGGTGTAGTGGTGGCTTTGGAATGTATGTAGGTTTGATTCCCGGTTAGGACAGTTGGAATTTTCCGACAGAGAAATTCACACTGTCTGGAACACTGCCCTGTAGGTGACAAAAGGCCTTATACGAGTATGGTACCTATACGTACCTGGTATGGGTGTTTGATAAATACATGAACCTACCTGTCTAAGATATGTAAGCATGAACATAATGGTATGTTTGGTTTAAAATATGTATATCATTATTTACGTTACATATAAATTACTTTTACTAAAGTTAAACTCCAGGGATCCTTTGAAAACAAACTTATACTACATGTTTAAATATTTATTTTAAAGTTTACTTGTAATGAGTTTCCTGTGAATCAAAACAAGAAATACAAAAAATGATATATAATGTTTACACAGACCCTATAAACAAAATGGATGCCCAAGTCTTAAAAGGCGTTACGATTTGTAAAAAGTTTAAGAGATCTTTATGGTAGAGACGCTGTTTGTACATACTTGTACAATTGAATTGTAAAATATTCTCCATGTAATGAGAATTTACTTACTATATTTCATTTAGCTCCATATATATACCTTTTAGTATAATACAATGACATACATACATATAAAAATATCATACTTATAGAATAAGAACTTAGCTGATTGAAAAAGAGCAAGCATTTTTAATTTTTCCTTATAAATATCAAGAGAAGGACTTGATTTGAAAAAAACTTTCAATTGACTACTTTTACAGTAAACAACTTTGAGAAGGTTCGATGGATTATTAATTATGTATGTAGGTACGAACTGACCATTTTATATTTTTGATATTTATACTGACCAATATAAATGTATTATTTGTGGCTCCGCAACACAGCTGACGATTGAACTATTTGCAACCAGTCCACAATATACACAGGCTTCGACGGGGTCAAGAGACACGTACAAACACACACATGAGAGCTAATGCAATCTAATTCCTTAACTCGTCCGCATCAGGACAAAAGATAACAATAGATTTATGAATGAAACTTGCCTGGAATGAGAGTTGCTGATTCGGACGGGTTAATCGATGTTACAACATCCAAGTATTTACGGATAAGGTTTAAATATTATAAACTACCTTTCAGCCGCGGACCTTCTTGCGTTTATAGTGACTTCCCGTTACGGGATACCTATGTGGCAAGATTTGTGAACATCGGTTCACTAATTTAAGCGTAGAGCAGAACAAACAAACTAATTAATTACGAACCGACAAATATTTTCGCATTTAAAATAATATTATTATATACTGATGTAATAGCTGAAAATATAATCTAAAACGTTCAGTTTTCAGGAATAGGTAAAAGTAGTTTCAGTGTTAATTCTGATCATCAGTATTCATGTTAGTGATTTGACGCAGCTTTTTCTTGAAAGAGTTATCTAATAGAGAGTCTATTCCATATGCTTAGGTACTGTCACATTTTTTGTGTTACACGATGATATTTTAAATGTATTAGTGTAATGCTATAGGCTATAGGATGTAAGGAGTCTACTTACAACATAGTTCAAAGTTTTTTTTCTCTATGTTAGTGTATGGATAGTTTTTTATTTCACACATTATCAATAATTCAAAACACGTAGGGAACAAAATATTGAATGGAATAGAATATATAATAGGTAGTAGTAATGATTAGGTGGCGATCTCCATCCATCTTGTATACATTGGTGTCAGTACAAGTCTATCCGCTAGAATTCTGATGCCAGTGTTGTTGCTTATGTCTACTCTGGACATGAAGGATCCTATGCGTTTCCTCTGGATGGAATGAAATGAGCCGACCCGGGACTGTGAACATTTCAGAAGCGCTACAATGCCATAATATATTGTTATAGGCGCCTCGGGTTCTTTATAGGCGTCATCCTTCAGACTGGAAGTTACAATATGACTAAGGTACTGTAAATTATCTACAATTTTAATAAGTTGTCTTACATATGTATTAACGAAACAACTTTATTCAGACATATACTTAAGGTAGAGACGCTGTCTGTATACTCTATATATTATTACTTCAGTGTTTAGACTGGTACGATTAGGGTAGAAAGAATTGGAATGCCAAAAGCTATGGAAAAGGAACCTTTGAATAAAATAGTTGTACCTACTTATTCGTACCTAATTATATAAGGAACGTCCCATGTAACCTGAGTTAACTTTGTTGCAAAGATTTCATACTCATGGATGTATCAGCTTCTTCATCAAGTTACTATCGATACCACCTCCATGTAATAGTGAAAACTTAATTTCATGTAAAGTTGTTTCACAACAAACAAATTAACTAACGATGACTCGACAAACACGTATATTTTGAATCTCTAACGGCTGCATAGCGAAATGATATTTTGCAATCTGCCCCCAAAAAAATATGATGGTTAAAATTAATTACAATTACAATTAAATGCTCGCATCAGTCATATGGAGTTGTACCGAACTCAGAAGACGCGTGTTCGAACCTCATCCTAGAATTTGTAATTTTCTCTCTTTTGTTGCAATACATACAGGTCTATCTCTGTGCTAAGGACATATTAAGTAACAAAAAATGAATCCCTTGGACAGCGTTTCGGAGTAATGTCTCTATCATAAAAGCTGCAACAGAAACTTCCATAGTTCAAAGCCCTCGAAACGCAGAAGACCGCAATGGATAGCGCTGCAATATTTAAAGGAAATCATCGTCTTCAACCACGACTCCGATGTCAAGAGTGAACGACGAAGAAGGGGGAATTATAATAAGAAAGTTGTGCGCTCCATCCTGCACCGGCCTGAAAATGTATTATCCTACATAATGAGTTTTAGTTTGAAAATGTATGTAAAGATCATTGATGCTATCACTTTTTGCGTTTGAAGTTTAAATTAAATCGCTTCTGTTGTAGTAGTAATCACTTAAAATGTTATTCAAAAGTTTTATAAAATGCATTTCTATCCAGCTAACCAATCAAATTACTTTAAATCTGGCTGTACCAAGTATATGTATAGTGACTACATACGATATACAGGCTACCTTTGTGCCAAAGTCCATCAATATTGTTTCAGTAGTTTGAATGTAAAAGCAGGCCAAACAAACAAGCAACGAACCGACAAACACTTTCGCATTTGAAATATCGCTACCGATCTCTAAAGGTATTTTCGCATATTTTTTTACGGTATAAAAGTAGTTTCAGTGTTATATATTTCGTTATATCGCGTTGTATATGTGTCTGAATTTCCCAAGTTTTTATTATATGACTTTTGAAGCACTAACGCTTGGTTAAAGAAACCAAATTTTGCAATTTATCCCCTAATACGAGGATTAAAATCCATTAGGAAGATATATTCCAAGCTTGCCATGTAGCGCGTCTTAAAGACCAATGATGGACCAATACCGTTACCACATGGAAAGGCGACCATTTAAAGGCTAACTCTAAAAAGATATATATTTATAGCAATGTTATTGTAATTGTAAGTTGGAAATAAAAAAATGTTTATTTTATTTTTATTTATTATTCCAAGCTAGAATGTGTGCTTCGCTAACCTAGCGGTTAGGGCGGATAACATTAACACAGATTGTAAGATGACGATGGTTCAGTACCCGTCCATGTATTGTATTTTTATATTCCCTCGAGATACTTTGAAAATGATTTTAACTGCCATGGTCTGGTCTTTATAGTTTATAGCGAAAAAAAATCACGGCTGCAGAGAGGCGTATATAATATGGCATGAATAGTGGTAAATTAATAGAAAACTTAGTAAATAATTTTGCTTTTGGATTTAAAACCGCACTAAGTTTATCGTTTTTTAAATGTTTACTGCAAGCTTACTTTTTGATTCTAACTTGATTGATTGACACGGAATTGTTACATGTAAGTAATGTTACATTAAAAACGATAGATTTGGTATCGTCTTGGTGGCCTAGGATACGGTTTGTCAGAAGACGCGGGTTCAAAACCCATTCAAACTTCTATATCCAACCGTAGGTTGATGCTGTTTATCCGTTTGTCCATCTGTCCGTCTGACTGAGAGTCTGGTAGAGCAGGTAGGTCGTCCACCGACAATGTGGAAGACGTACTAAATAAGGTCGCAGGACTATCTTGGATGCATGCAGCTTCCATCTGGTCCTTCCGTAGGCATATCTTCAGTAGTAAAAGTTTTACGTCTCATATAATAATAAATGTAGGTAACCTATGATCTTCAATGCCCATGAAGATTTAGAAGTTTGAGCATGAAAGAACAAAGGATAATGCAAATCCTGGTCCTTCCAACAGCTATGTATGTTACATAGTTAGATAGGTATATTTAAAAATTACTATGGCGCCAAATTCAAAATATAATTCTCTCCAGATTAATTATCTATTAAACATGATAGTTTCGGTAATAGCCAAGTATTGCTATTCATACGTGATGTATTGCATTTATGTGTTTTACATAGTAACCTTTAGTTAGTGGAAGTGGTTAACCACAGGTTCAAACGGGATTTTAAGCAGTTTCGCCAAAGATATATCAACAATGCGTTACGGCAATTATGTTTTCTAAGCTGAGGATAGTCGCCGTTACTTAACAATTTCATAACGAAGACAGTCAGTATGCAGAAGCTGACTCAGGTGTCTTTCAGCACACTTTCGTACTAGGTTTCTGCGTGCATGTTTATACTTTTTGTTAACTATACCTATATATTAGAACAATCCTACAAATGTTAATGTAAGTACTACATTCAAACAAACTTGGATACTTATTTACTTATACTTAACTAAGACCAGCTTGAGTGGTTCAAAAATGTTCTGCATTCAGTTGCGTAAAAAATTTAAAACTTATAAAAGTAACAAAAGTGTATACTTCGACCACATACAACTATTTGGGTGGCGTTCCAATTCGGCTTCAAGTCATTTGTACTCAAATATAGACATAATAACAAGGTACGAAGTACTTTAGTTTAACTGTTTAACGGTAAACCAATATAATAGCTAACATAAATCATCGTTATCAACACCAATGACTAATATGACTAATCACTATGCTACAAAATTAACAAACTGTCTGTGAAATATAATAATTGCATACCAAATTAAACATTCCTTTTGTGGATTATTTGGTCTGAGCAAAGTATATGATACGTGCAACGACGAGCAAAGCAAGGAGGAGCGTTAGGTTCACGTATGTTGGTTAAAAATATCCAGACAGTGAATGATTATTTGTCAAAGATTTGTTATTGTCTGAGGCGGCTGCTGAATATTGGAGAGACTTTTTTCACAACACATACGATTAAGTTAATTGGCCCAATTTTTGGCAGTATAAGGTACACTTAGAGCAGATCTTATTCATAGCTCCCATTTGGATGGAACACTAAGCATATATATGTGATATAATTGTAATAATTAGACATATGGTAACGCGGACTTTTTTGTAAATATTGATTATGTCTAAACAACTGTGGTATATTGTCAATAGTGTCCGCAGCGTACACAATATACAGATTTTTCAGCGTTACTATTGCATATTTTAACAAGGAAAAATACTATTAGTTATTGTGACAAAACTGTATTAGTTAGTCATAGTCATCATTCCGGAGATTTTTGTAGATACTCGTATTGATGTCTACTACAAAACGGAAGTACACCACTATGCTCTATTTTCAATAGTTCCCCCAGCGTACGCTTTATATGGATTTATTTGTTTTTTTCACACCTTTGGTTACATTATCGAAGTTTTCACAAGGATCCTACATTTTTATTTAATATTCTAGCGCCTTTGTTCATCAGAGATAACGTAGGGTTCTTAAGGTGAAAGATTTTTCATATCGGTGGAGAAGTTTCGGAGCGTATTCAATTCAAACAAACAAACATATATTTCTTCTTTACTCAAACGTGAAAAAGTAAACTAGATGGAGGACATTGCGTATCTCTGTGATTTTAACATCCTTACCAAGCAAAGAAAGTCAATTAAAATAATTTTGAAAAAGATGTCATCACTTAACGAGAACTCTGCCCTTGGAAACCGATCGACCGGAGTTCACAGACTGTCGTCTGTGAATATTCTCATTATGCAATGCAGAATATCACTTGAAGACGACCAAGTTGGTCTGTTTAACTGACATAAGAATGTATTTAAAAAATTGGAAATTATTTTGGAAGATTTAAACTAAAGTAAAGTAAACTAATATCTTGACATGACTAAGGTACACAGTAAGTATCAAAAATTTTCACGCTGCCGTAAAAACAGCAGTGCATTGAAGGTATCTGTGCGTTTTTGGATTTCTACAAGGATGGTTTACTAAATCTAATTATTACTGTAAATAAACTTGGGTTTATTACTTGAAACCTGAATCCATGTAAGGGCCGGTTCGCGTTACCATAAGTTCTTATTCAATACATCCATGTAGAAAACCATACGTGAAACAGCATTTTTATTAAGCAGTACTTCTTTTAATTAATCTAAAATAATTAATATAATTTAAATTTTAATATAATGGTTCATCTAATTAAATGATAATTCTAAAATTTTCTTTAATTTACAATATCCAATAACTTCAGAAATATCACATTTAATAATGTATTGTTTGCTACGAATAAATAATAGTCTTTCTTCGTAGATTGTTTGACATACTATTCTTTGTAACCGACTTCAAAAAAGGAGGAGGTTATATGTTCCATTGCACGTTTTTTTTGGTATGTTAACCGTTTCTCCCCCATTTATGCACCGATTCTTAAAGTTATTTTTTTTTTGGTTTGGTAGAGTATACTTCCGTGGGTATATATGTGACTAATTTAAATGGGACTACCCATTTAAATTTCATGAAATTGTGTGAAACAGATTTTGAGTTACATTCCAATTACTGGAAAGTGCTATATTATCGATCGCCTATCTTAACGATGTCATCATTGACGGTCAAAAACAATATATCACGTAAGTAGCAAGGCTCACTAACAAACATTAACCGACTTCAACACCAAAAAGTGAGAATAACATGTTAAAGTCGGTACCATGCGCAAACTATTCTGATAATAACTACTTTTGAACTATAATGGTACTTACTGACTTTCAACAAGTTATGTCACACTTTTAGGAGTTGAAGTCAGTTCCATTTTTAGGTATTTCCTTTTATAATTACATTAGTTATCAAATGTTTGAAAACAGCTTTTTACTCACTTTAAATAAATTAATTATTAATCACAAACAAGTAGTTCATACTTATTATATTTATGAATGATTGTGGCTGCAACCTTAGGTTAGGTTAAATTTAAACTGCGAAAAAGTACGTGCAAGCCGAGCGAGCGAAGTGAGCGTGCCGAACAGACATCACTGATTATAATAAGCAAGCTGCGTGCCCTGAAAATTTTACTACAGTTTTTTCAGTTGTAAAAGTACGAGCGTTGTAAAAGACTACTTCTGTTCAAAATTTTACATAAATCAGTTCAGTTGCTTTTTCGTGTAGGAGTAGCAAACTTCCATTTATAAATCCATTTGAAGTCTCGAGTACTTTTACAATTTAATATTAGTTGATGATAGTGTATATATGTTTTATGTAGAGCATGGTAGGTAGGGTGGTAATCGCTTGCTATTTTATGAAAAGTTTTATAAAATACCTTACAACTAAGACTATGTTCACCTATGACAGTGACCATGTTCAGTGTCATAAATAAACACTGATCACACTGAACAAAGATAGGAGAGCCGAAGGCTTCTGGTACGAGTACTTGAGGCGGAAGGCAGCGCATGAAGGTTGGGGAAAATAAAGATAACTTTGTTTAAACATTTTGCGAGGGTGATTCTATAAGTCACGCAAAAATTTAGGAGATTTTTCTTTTGGTGCACCATTGTTTTGTTATTTTTTTTTGTGCAGTATGTAAATATTATAAAAGCAAACTATATATTTGATTTATTGAGAGATAATAAATGTAATGACATTTGCGTGGCTAAGGCGAATCTAATGGTAGGTATGTTATTTTTCATAATGCATCAAATCAAATGACTATAGGCTTAAGGGTAATTTAAAAAAATAGAAAATATATTTGGGTTTATTTTTGATGTGGTTGTTCTAATTCCTTTTGTATATCATGAGGTATTTAATAGTTAGAGCGTTCCGTAACATAGAGATAAGAAAACCGATTGAATATTGTAGATGCAAGGCATAGCATGAGAGTCGTGGAGTCGCTCATGGTCGAAAGTAAGCTTGCAGACAGTCGATAAAATGGATTCAAACGTTTTGGAGGCGTTCTTATTTATCAAATAGTTATTTTGTATAGACAAGGTATGACAGTAAATAGTTTGTTTAGAAAATACCCACATTTTTTGAAAGTATCCAACAAGGATTAATAAAAATTAGTAGTGCCTATACCAAAATTAAAAATGTTATGTCAATAAATACTTACTTTATCAAATACCTTATGACTTAAAAGCTATAAAGAGAGGCATTATATTTTTACAAAGCAATTAAACAACTTACTACTAAAAAAATGCTACCGTAACTTGGAAGAAGTCATGAACGATTCATGCATTTATTTTAAATGTTGATAAATAATTATTTTGATAAATGTTAAATTATTTAGAGTAACATGAATGAGTCGGACCGTTCTTAGTATTATACCTCTAATATTGCTACACACGAATAGTGCCTTTATTACTACCATAACCTTAAGATCTATAAAAATATACATACGACTGCAATAAATAATTGAGTATGAGTCTGAAAAGAGAGCCACAGTGTTACCTTAGTTTGAAGAGGTAAAAACATTCGGAGATGTTGAAAAATTAACTGAAATAATTCATTATTTTGCTGCAGTGTTAGTATGAGTGCCTGCGCTATAACAAATGGTTTTCTAACATGCAGGACTCATAAGTTATTAGAATATGGCATACGAAAGGTATCCCTGCATTTCACCGACACTTAATTTATTATCCAACCCTAGGTTAGGTTCGGTTTGAACTGTTACAAAACTACGCGCAAGCCGAGCGAGCAAAGCGAGCATGCCGCGGTAGCGGCCGGCGAAGCGTTTGAAACTAAGTAATGAATAATTGTGGCTTGTGGTTTATGACTAAAGATAGAGTAGTGCACAAATAATATTACCTACAGACACACTACTTGACATACTTTTTATTATTTGGTAATAAATTGTTGTGAGAGTGACATTTTTACAAATGTGAATAATAAAAGAAACAGTGTGTGAAATAAAAGATGAACAAACCATACATTTTTATGCGAACATTTTTACAAGATTAACGTTTGGGAGCTGAATTTATTTATGTAATATATTTAGATATGAGGCTTGAACCGACATACATCCACGTGGAATGTCGATATATACATACAAGAAACAATCAAATTTTATACCAGGATCTCACAACTATCAATTCAGCCGTAAGATGTCCACTGCTAAAGATGAGCATCTCCCATAGTTTATGAAAGGACGAGATGGAAGCGGCTCGTATCCAACGTCTTCTTGAGACGTTTATGAGGTCGTTTGATATCCAATTTATCGGTGGACGACCCACGCTGCGCTTGCTGGTCTGTAATCTCCACTGCAAAAGCGAAGCGTTCAGTGCCATGCAGGGTTCCAGAACCATCTGGCTCTATCAGCCATCAGTTTGGCGTGTTATGTGCGCTGCTCACATTCACATTGCAATATGGATGCCCAAGTTCCTAACGATTAAATCTATTCAGATATATTATGTTTTAAATGAGGTATTATTGGAATGGCCTGAATTGCTTCCTCAAAGGCTGGCAACTCAACCTCGAGACTTCTCGTATTGCGGATAGTCCTGGGCAACAGTGATCACTTAGCCGCCCGTCCGTTTGCCAATAAAAACAAATTGCAAGTTATTATGAATAATGTTCACACAGTCATACCCCCGTACTAAGATTACTAACAAGTATACAGGTTAGGGTTTTTTCTTTGTGTTTTTAGGAGTCCGCATATGCACGAAGCCCACCTGGTATTAAGTGGCAACCTTTGCGGCTGGTACTGCGCCTGTAATTCTGAGACACAGAAAAGTTAAGTCACCCATACCTTTCATTCCAAACCACAGTATTGCGAATATTACTGCTTACATTACTACTGGTACGGTAAGTAGGTAGAAATGAATAAAAAAAAAGGTATGTTTAAGGTCGATTTAATAAAAGAGTTGTTACTGATTACATATTGTATATTATAAGTGAGCAGATGTCATGAACACACCACGTAACTTGAGTATACAGATGTATAAACTAGCTCGCCAGCCAGCGGCCTTGCTCGTTTGGTCTAGAATTGATGGAAGCGCTGTTTTGGAATCTCGGGGTCGTGGGATTTTCTGGCAAAGTAATTCTCAATAGCAGTCCGGAGTCTGGAACAGTGTCTCGTAGGTGGCAATAGGCTCGCCTCCTATTGCATGGGATCAAAAAAATATCCGACAAAACACAGGTGTTTCAAACACTGTTGCTCACCTCTTCGCGGATAGCAACGCAAGATAACAAATCGTCAAATATACAGGTATTTGACGATTTGTTATCTTTTGTTTAAAAATAACGAGTATAAATTTTTTTGGTATAGTTTATTTTTACCAAGTTTTGAGTGATACTTTTTTACTACCACTTTAATTATAACGTAAATTTGCAAAATATATTATATATTATATAAATATAGGGTATATATAAAAAAGGAGCCGTGTTACATTCTTAATTAATACTGTTTTTACGGTACCACACACTTTCACGAGAAAAAATACAGCGTGCTTAGGTGGATGTGAATACTGTGTATAAAGTGCGTCTTATTTTGTTTTTTTTTTGCGTTTGGACGGACAGACGGGCAGACGGACACATGGAAAAAAAACGCGAAGTACCTATCCGGTCAGAGCAAAGTCATAATATAGTATAGTTTAGATGGATCCAAGACAAAACAGCATTAACTGACGGATGGATAGATACGGACATGAAAGATGGATACTTAACTAATTAAATTTATGAGCTATACATAAATTTATTTGGGTGAGAATAATTATTTATATTTAGCAGTAGGACTTTGCCAGAGTCAGCATGGAAAAGTTCCTTCGGCAGTTATTCAACGGTGAAGCAGTAGTGTGCAAATATTACTGTGTTTTGGTGAATGTTTCCAGCAAAATTACAGGGCAAGAGAGTTAACATTTGCATAAATCAGGATGCCGAGCGCAGTGCTTTGCCGTGCAGGGTTTTTAACTGTTGCAGTTTAAAATTATGTATTGCAATGGATATGGATTGTATGTGCAAGCGTGATGCATGACGTCAGGCGAGCGACTTGTTCTACGACAGGTCCTACGGCTCATCTCTACTTCTGATTCAATCACGTACTGTGACTCAGAGCACAGACTTGTACGATTGTTGTAACGAATTGTACGATTTTAAGCTTACATATTATGAGGACCATAGTTAGATAACAGGGCCATAAGTCATTACTCGTAACATACACTGATGTAAGATATGGCCAGCATGGTTCAAATATCATAGAGTTTGCGGCTCCGTCTGCGTGGATATTTAATATACCGAAGCACATTGTTTTGCAGTCTATTTCTGTGTGAACTTTCATCAACACCAGTTTAGCAGCTTAAGCATAAAAGAAGAACGAACAAACAATAAACTACGAAGCGACAAATACGCTTTCGCTTTATAAATATTTTAATAAGCATAATGCGTGCACCGCCTTGCTTTGAAAATATTATCCGACATCAGATTAGTTTTCTATTAGAAGTACTACTTTACGGACTACTTGTGTTAAAATTTTAAAATACATCGGTTCAAGAGAATTGACACGTAGGAGTTCAATCCAAACACAGGTATTTTCACATTGTTATTGTTTATTGAAAATATATAGGTACTTAAATTTTATGTAATTGCTTACAATAATATGATTCAATATAATAACATGGTTTTACGAGTATGATTCACCTATAAAATATCTTCCAGACAAATTAATTAAAATTAGCTGTTGGTATGAATGGCTTAATATAATTGAATACTATTACTCAACAATAAAAAACTTAAAATTAAGTGTTACAATGGGCGGTCTTATCGGTCAGAGCGATCTCTTCCAAACAATCATGTTATTGTAAAGGAAGCTTGAATAAAAAAGATCTCAAAGGAAGTTTCCTTGGACACCTGTGGAGACTCTTGTGATACATTTACCACCAACCACACTTAGAAGTAGGGCCCCTAAAAAAAATTGAAAAGAATTCTGGTATGTACTACTATTTACAATCTAACGACTATACCACACTTTTTTGTCTTTTTAACTCAAGCTAACCGCTCTATCCTTGAGCCTCAATTGCTCTAAGAGAAATGCTCACTTGTATGGGAGTTATGATTTTTTACATAACTGAATGCAGATCATTTTTCCACCTCTCAAGCTGGTCTCCAAGGCAACTGCTCACGTTAACCACTGCACTAAGGGGTTGAATCCCTTAACAAGCATACACAAGGACCAGTTTTTTTTAAATAAAAATTCCGAATGGGTCTATGCCCCGACTTCAACTGTATTTAGAGGCAAAATTTCTGTAATTGAACTTGTATTAAAATTTTTACTTTTCTGTTCAAATGGTTAAAAGTTTGATGACCAAAAACTAATGCACAAGGACAAACGCGGGCCACTCGTGGCCCGCGCACCGCCCAACACCTAGTTATCTCATTATATAAAGATGGATTACCACTCACTCACTGACTGACATAAATGGAACGGTATAAAGGAGCAATGGGGGGTAAAGAAGATGTAGGGGAAAAGTGTAGGGGGGGTACTGAAACCAAAGAGAAAAGTCCGAGATGAGCTGAATGTAAAAGTGTGATGGAACAGGTCAACGGCTCTCGGAAACTATAAATCATAGGGGGTAGGTGTCAAAACTAAAAATGACCAAAACCCTGGGCAACTGCCAAAAATTTAAAAAAAAACATACCCTCCAAACAAAAGACGATCGCTCCCATACAAAATGTAAATGCTTATAATTCCTAAACCGTTTGACATAAGTATAAAGTGTTTGACCAAATGTCATAGGCAATCGGAAGGGTAATTTGGTAAAAGTGTCAAAAATCCAAGATGGCGGATTCAAAATGGCGGCCGAATTGAAAGTTGGTCCGATCCGGCTCAAAATTGGTATCGGGGGGTTTTTTGGGTCCCACATTCGAAATATGAAAACCATTTTTTGATGACGTCATTTTTCAATATGGCTGCCATACAAATGTTTTTTCGGATCTTTAATGGATCATTTCTCCCAGTGGGCGTGATGGGGCTGATGGTTTTGTAGGGTTATATGTGGGGTTAGGGTAGGTGACTTTCGAAGAAACTGAATGGAGCTGAACGTGGTATACCAGGTAGAACAGGTCAACGGCTCCCGGAAACTAAAGGAGATAGGGGGTAAGTGCCAAAACTAATGTTAACAAGCACCCTGGGCATTTTCTAAAAAATAAAAAAAAAACACACCTCCCGAACAAAAGACGATCGTTCCCATACAAAATGGAAATGCTTATAACGCCGCAACCGTTAAAGATAGGTTTGGGGTGCTTAAACTGATATTTTAAGGGACCGGAAATGAGATTTGGCGGAAATGTCAAAAATCCAAGATGGCGGATTCAAGATGGCGGCTACCTTAAATAATGGTATGATCCGACTGAAAATCGATATCTAGGGGTTTTTCGACTCTACGATTATAAATATAAAAACCATTTTTTGATGACGTCATTTTTCAATATGGCCGCCATACAATTTTTTTTTCTGAAAATTTTATCGTTGTTTTTCGCCATGTTTCCATGATGGAACGCTGAGGCTTTGTAGGTAAAAAGTGTAGACAATGGTCTAACGTTCTTATGTGACACCTGAAATGAGCTGAATGAGTACCTTCTGATGGAACAGCTTGACGGGTCTCGGAAACTAAAAGAGATAGGTAATTAGTGCCAAAACTAATATTGGCAAGCACCTTGGGCATTTCCTAAAAATTAAAAAAAAATACACCTCCCGAACAAAAGACGATCGCGCCCATACAAAATGTAAATGCTTATAACGCCGAAACCGTTAAGGATAGGTACAAGGGGTTTAAACTAATATTTTACGGGACCGGAAATGCAATTTGGCGGAAATGTCAAAAATTCAAGATGGTGGATTCAAGATGGCGGCTTCCTGGAATAATGGTCCGATTCGACTGAAAATCGATATCTAAGGGTTTGAAGAGCCCTCAATTGGAAAGATGAAACCCATTTTTTGATGACGGCACTGGTCAAAATGGCGAGGCCGCAGGCCGAGCTATATTGACGAGGCCGAAGGCCGAGTGTGCTTTTAAGTGAAGCGAGGCCAAAGGCCGAACGTCCTTCTAAGCGAAACGAGGCCGAAGGCCGAGTGTGCTCCTAAGTGAAGTGAGGTCGAAGGCCGAGCGTTCTTCTAAGCGAAACGAGGCCGAAGGCCGAGTGAGCTCCCAAGTGAAATGAAGCCGAAGGTCAAGCGTTCTTCTAAGCAAAGCGAGGCCGAAGGCCGAGCGTGCTTCTAAGCGAAGCGAAGCCGAAGGTCGAGCATGCTTCTAAGCAAAGCGAGGCCGAAGGCCGAGCGTGCTTCTAAGCGAAACGAGGCCGAAGGCCGAGTAAGCTCCTAAGTGAAATGAAGCCGAAGGCCGAGCGATCTTCTAAGCAAAGCGAGGCCGAAGGCCGAGCGTACTTCTAAGCGAAGCGAAGCCGAAGGCCGAGCGTGCTTCTAAGCGAAGCGCGGTCGTGTTTTGTGCCCACGAGGAAATAGAAGCCTTCCATGGCGAGTTCGAAGGCCAAGCTTTCGTCAACTTTATTTCAAAATGTCAATGATCTTCAATGCCCATGTTAACATAGGTAATGTTAATAACCATGAACACAACTATTAGTACGAGTACTACTGATATGACATGCTACAAATAACCGTTTAATTTCCTTCGTATACTTGGGTTTGTTCTTAAAAACTTGAGTCCAGACAACCTCCACGCAGTGACATAAAAAGGGTGCAACGTCTTCCAAGAAGCTTAAGTGTCACAGTTAGTTGGAAAACTAAGCTACTACTTACTTTTAAGCAATAAATATATATATAATAGGCTAATAGGCCTTTCAAGCGGACATTAATACACAGATTTCGAAGGATAAGATCTTAATCATGGTAGAGATGCTTGCTGCAATGTATGTAATTAAAATAAATACAAAGTGTGGTGTGGTGTTCACACTTGGAACAGTATTTTTTTCAACTATATAGAATTACAACCCAGCTTATTGAGAAATGTATACTCTATTCTCTTTTGAATATATCAAGAGAAAGACTTGACTTTACACAATCACTAATTTGACTGTTTTTTAAAGTTAACAACTTACAGTAGCAACTAAAAACATGAGTAGGCATTTCATGGTCAAGATGTTTTGTGGTTCTGCATTGAATAGCTATCAAATTGTTCCTTAAGTTAGGGCGGAAAATGAAGATTGGAAACAATAGATTAAATAAAATGTTGCATATTAAAGTTGTGAAGCTGTCGTAAAGGTAGCCACTATAGTTGAGATACAATCTCTAATACATGGTTGAACTTACGTACACCGTGAATAAAATGAATGCCAACGTATTTGTAAAGTTCTTCAATCTTAATTTATATCTTCTTAATTTATATTAATGCCAAAGAATGGAAGTAAAAAGCACTGCGACCGTCCCCTAGGTCAAACTTAATATGCAGGTGTTGCATATTAAAGTTGTGAAGCTGTCGTAAAGGTAGCCACTATAGTTGAGATACAATCTCTAATACATGGTTGAACTTACGTACACCGTGAATAAAATGAATGCCAACGTATTTGTAAAGTTCTTCAATCTTAATTTATATCTTCTTAATTTATATTAATGCCAAAGAATGGAAGTAAAAAGCACTGCGACCGTCCCCTAGGTCAAACTTAATATGCAGGTTTATATTGTTTATATTGTGTGATACGTAATTTGGTTTTCTTTAAGTGAAGATGTAGATGGAATAAGTATATTTATGGTAGTGGGAGTTAGCCGAACAAAATTAAAAGCAGGTAATTGTCTTATTACATACTAAATCCAATACGTACCGAACAATGAAGTGCAATCTAATTCCTTAGTAGGTTTTACGACATATATACATCTATGTGAAAAAATATACATGGAATAATAAAATTTTCAAACAAGGGTTACCTACATTTATTATAACATGAGACGTAAAACTTTTACTGCTGAAGACATGCATACGGAAGGACCATTTGGAAGCTGCATGCATCCAAGATAGTCCTGCGACCTTATTTAGTAGGTACGTCTTCCACATTGGCGGTGGACGATCTACCTGCTCTACCAGACTCTCAGTCAGACGGACAGATGGACAAACGGATAAACAGCATCAACCTACGGTTGGATATAGATAGGGATATAATGATATACTACCACACTATTGCCTACCACATTTAGTTCAAAGAATTTTACCCTAAGACTTAACTGAAACCACACATTGAGCGTTATGTTTTAGTATTTATACCTTAGTTTTATTATAATATTATGATTTTAAGTGCTAATGCTTGCTTAGATATACCAAATGTTGCAATACATCCCTATACACCGGTTAAAATCAACTAAGAGAAAAAAATTGATGGTTGGAAAAAAAAAAGTTTATATGTACCGATTATTTTGTATTAGTGTAATGCTATAGGATGTAAGGAGTCTACTTACAACATAGTTCAAAGTTTTTTTCCTCTATGTTAGTGTATGGATAGTTTTTTATTTCACACATTATCAATAATTCAATACACGCAGGGAACAAAATATTGAATGGAATAGAATATATAATAGGTAGTAGTAATGATTAGGTGGCGATATCCATCCATCTTCTATACATTGGAGTCAGTACAAGTCTATCCGCTAGACTGATTTAGACTGAACTGATCTGATGCCAGTGTTGTTGCTTATGTCTACTCTGGACATGAAGGATGCTATGCGTTTCCTCTGGATGGAATGAAATGAGCCGACTCGGGGCTGTGAACATTTCAGAAGCGCTACAATGCAATAATATATTGTTATAGGCGCCTCGGGTTCTATATTGGCGTCATCCTTCTGACTGGAAATTACAATATGGCTAAGGTACTGTAAATTATCTACAATTTTAATAAGTTGTCTTACATATGTATTGACGAAACAACTTTATTCAGACATATACTTAAGGTAGAGATGCTGTCTGTATATTCTATATATTATTACTTCAGTGTTTAGACTGGTACGATTAGGGTAGAAAGAATTGTAATGCCAAAAGCTATGGAAAAGGAACCTTTGAATAAAAGAGTTGTACCTACTTATTCGTACCTAATTATATAAGGAACGCCCCATGTAACCTGAGTTAACTTTGTTGTAAAGATTTCATACTCATGGATGTATCAGCTTCTTCATCAAGTTTCTATCGATACCACCTCCATGTAATAGTGAAAACTTAATTACATGTAAAGTTGTTTCACAACAAAAAAATTAACTAACGATGACTCGACAAACACGTATATTTTTAAATCTCTAACGGCTGCATAGCGAAATGATATTTTGTAATCTGCCCCAAAAAAATATGATGGTTAAAATTAATTACAGAGATAAATGCTCGGATCAGTCATGGAGTTGTACCGAGCTCAGAAGAAGCGTGTTCAAATCTCATCCTAGAATTTGTAATTTTCTCTCTTTTATTGCAATACATACAGGTGCAATACATACAGGTGCTAAGGACATATTAAGAAACAAAAATGAATCCCTTGGACAGCGTTTCAGACTAATGTCTCTATCATAAAAGCTGCAACAGAAACTTCCATAGTCCAAAGCACTCGAAACGCAGAAGACCGCAATGGATAGCGCTGAAATATTTAATGAAAATCATCGTCTTCAACCACGACTCTGATGTCAAGAGTGAACGACGGAGAAGGGGGAATTATAATAAGAAAGTTGTGCGCTCCATCCCGCACCGGCCTGAAAATGTATTATCCTACATAATCAGTTTTAGTTTGAAAATATATGTAAAGATCATTGATGCTATCACTTTTTGCGTTTGAAGTTTAAATTAAATCGCTTCAGTTGTAGAAGTAATCACTTAAAATGTTATTCAAAAGTTTTATAATATATTTTCTACCCAGCTAACCAATCAAATTACTTTAAATTTGGCTGTACCAGGTATATTTATAGTGACGCCATACGATATACAGGCTACCTTTGTGCCAAAGTCCATCAATATTGTTTCAGTAGTTTGAATGTAAAAGCAGGCCAAACAAACAAGCAACGAACCGACAAACACTTTCGCATATGAAATATCGCTACCGATTTCTAAAGGTCTTTTCGCATATGGCCAGTTTTGCGGAATAAAAGTAGTTTCAGTGTTATATATTTCGTTATATCACGTTGTATATGTGTCTGAATTTCCCAAGTTTTTATTATATGACTTTTGAAGCACTAACGCTTGGTTAAAGAAACCAAATTTTGCAATTTATCCCCTAATACGAGGATTAAAATCCATTAGGAAGATATATTCCAAGCTGCCATGTAGCGCGTCTTAAAGACCAATGATGGACCAATACCGTTACCACATGGAAAGGCGACCATTTAAAGGCTAACTCTAAAAAGATATATATTTATAGCAATGTTATTGTAATTGTAAGTTGGAAATAAAAAAATGTTTATTTTTATTTTTATTTATTATTCCAAGCTAGAATGTGTGCTTCGCTAACCTAGCGGTTAGGGCGGATAACATTAACACAGATTGTAAGATGACGATGGTTCAGTACCCGTCCATGTATTGTATTTTTATATTCCCTCGAGATACATTGAAAATGATTTTAACTGCCGTGGTCTGGTCTTTATAGTTTATAGCGAAAAAAAATCACGCCTGCAGAGAGGCGTATATAATATGGTATGCATAGTGGTAAATTAATAGAAAACTTAGTAAATAATTTTGCTTTTGGATTTAAAACCGCACTAAGTTTATCGTTTTTTAAATGTTTACTGCAAGCTTACTTTTTGATTCTAACTTGATTGATTGACACGGGATTGTTACATGTAAGTAATGTTACATTAAATACGATAGATTTGGTATCGTCTCGGTGGCCTAGGATACGGTTTGTCAGAAGACGCGGGTCCAAAACCCATTCCAGGATGGGCTATTTTTGTGATTAAATGGTAAATCGGACAACAATGAAGTCTATTATGAGGTCGTTACTACTCCGACGGGTGTGTGGGCAGTACTGATACCCATCCTCAAAGCTCATTTATTTTTGTCCTATAATTTGACAGTTTGGTCTCGCTAGGCAGGCGTTACGACTTGAACAATAAGATAATACGGTTTAATAACTTACTGAATCATTTTTAGTTCAGTAAGTTATCAAACCGGCCTGAACCTGGAGGTTGGCCGTACCTTACAGCGATAATTTTTCTTATAAACTGAATCAAAAACCTTAAAAAAGCCCACCCTAAAATGCTTTATACTAAATAATACTATCCCAAATCATTAAAAGTAACAACACGCATCTGTCCATTCAAACAGTCATAGGTAGTTGTACATTTTTATTGTTTAGGTGTAGTATTCAAGAGCAATATAAAATACCTGAATACCGCTGGTATTCAATTCAGTAGCCTGCTACTTACACAATAATACATATTTTTGAGGTCTAATACTCGTAATAAAAAAAGTGCTATCCATCTAATTAAAAAACCAAAATTTTTCCTTTTGCATTTTGCCTTGCCTCTTATAAATTCATGGGATCCCCAGAAAGTTTTGAGAAACTGCAACAATAACTAAAATGGATACAATATATTCAATAAATCTTTTCCGACAAGCACTTTACACTCCAATAACTGAAGAGTGTTAGTTCTTGGTAATATCGTCATTAGCGGTTAATGACAATCGATCAGTAAGTTGCAAGGGTCACTAAAATGGTAAAAAAAAAAATTTATCTCAAAATGGAACCGATTTCAGCACCGAAAAGTGTAAAAGAACTTGTGGAAATTGGTACTTTTGTACTTTCATGGTACCGACTACCATTCTTTGTAACGGCAATGCCCCGTTGACTTTGATATTGTTGCCAAACCGCTGGGTCCGATTCTACTAACAAAATGTTGCTCCAACTTTAACTGAACTGTAGCTGAACGATGACATTTATACGTTTTTTATTGTGCTATTTAAGTTAGGTTTCTATTGTTACAATAAACTTTAAATTAAAACCTAATATGCTGTTAACTATATAGATCATGACCGCGACGTTAACGCATATCCGTATATTATATTTTTATATAGGTAGTAGCGTTTAAGATGACGTTACGTTTCAAGTTGTCATCATAGAAATAGTAGAACAGCTTTTTGGGTTAGTATCTAACGGAGTCGAACTGATGTTGCAACTGAATAGATAGTTGACCGTTTTGCAAAAATAGAATTGGTTTGCAGATGCGAAGCTTACTGAATAAATAAATTAGAAAGTAACGTTAAAGGATTAACCTTTTGCGTCCCAGAGACATAAATATACGTCAGTTTCATTTATAAATCTTTTGAGTTTATAATCACGGTATAGGTAGGATTAATACATAACTAAGTTGATTTAGGAAGTTATCGATTTGTCCTGAATAGGGAAGCTAATCCAATCTTAGATGTGACCACCATTTTATTATCTTGGCATAGATTTTTATATCTTGGCAAACTTAAAAGCAAGTGTTGGTTTATTTGACACAACAGAAGGAAGAGTACGTACCTACTATTGGAATCGTAAAGTTTTTATAAACACATTAACACACATGTTATATTAACAACCAGTCTGCAAAAAAGATTATAAATAATAGATAGGTACGGGGTGTTTGAAGTAATGTTATAGAGGACCGAAAGTGCATTTTGGAGAATGCGTTGAAAATCTGAGATGACGGATTCAAAATGGCGGCCAACTTAAACAAAGTAGGTAAGTAAGTTAAATACTACTACTTTTTACTCAATGAAATGAGAGTATTAAATAATATTTTTTTGCTGTCAGGATGCGACGAAAATGTGTTGCCATATGGGTATCATGCCATACCGAAGTAATAACAAGAAGATATTATATTTTTTTTTAATGAATATTAATATTCTTACTTATATTTGGTACACCACTCGATACATTACATAAATTTGTGTTCGTTAAATGCAATATTTTGAAAGACATCAGTTAATTATAGTTTATTGACGGATGATGCTGTTTTTTATACCATTAAGCCGTACATACATACACCCTTAATACATAGGCACGCTATTCAGAAAGTAACTAAGTCTGGAGACAAATTAGGCATGTAAGTTATTTGTAATTAGGTACTACTATTTTCTCAATGAAAGGGTAGCAATAAATAATAAAATCTTAGATGTCGGGATGCGAGTCATATTGATCAATAAAAAGAAAAATAGAAAACTAAAAAAAAATAAGTCCTGTGTTGTTGCTCTCTCTTATTGAGTGGTTATCTTATTAGTTACGATTGTATTGTCAAATGATCCGCCATGAAGCAATAATGCGCAATCATTAAGTACTGCCTAAGAGAAGAAGGAAGTGTAGCGACGATCAAAGCATAGAAATGTTAAAGAAGGTCAAGATATTATAGAATTTAGTGTCGAGCTATGGACATCTTTGTATACACCTCAGTCGCTAACCTGTTAGCAGCTCGTCGAAAGATCCAAGAGCCAAGCTGACGCAATATTATATCTTGAAATAGTTTGAAAAGCAAAAGGAGTCAGGTGACGACAATATCATATCAGAGCTTTTGAAAGCAGTTGGAAAACCGGTACTTAAAGTCCTTCCGTAGATTCTTAACCACGTCTTACGCAAAGGTTTAACCCCACAAGTTCACTTTTTCTACTTCTACTATAACTTCACACCAATTTTGCTTTTGAGTCAAGACTATAGTTTTCAAAGGTCATCACAAAACATCTTAATCGTAGATTAGATACATCCTGCCTCCTCCGGAACTAGGTGGTTATAAGTCACATACAAGACTATATACCATAGACTACATCCGCACACCACGAGCTATAGGCGTGAAGGGTTCTATAGTAAATTATTGAGAGGCGTATTAAATTTCAAAAGTATTGTCTCGAGATGACGAAGCAGAGCAGTGCTACACGGAACTTGATTTTTAAGCTCTGGGTAGCACTGAAACTCGCATAAGCAAATGTAGCGCTTACCATCCACGGGTACGACTTCTCCGTCTCGACATATAAGAATATAAGAATATGAAAATAAAAAAGGTTCCTACATTTTCTTAGGGTACTGCAGTAAATAATCCGGGTTCTCTGTTTTATTGTAGCTCTTTGTTTTTATTTATTATACTTATTACGTACTGGCTTATACTTAATATAATCATATAGCAACCGTATTCCTTAGGGTTACAACATGTATGTATTATGTAATTACGTGTAGTACATGTTTTAAATATTGGCCTGCATGGTTTAAATATTATAACTTTGCTTTCACCCGCGGCCCTGCCCGCGTGCATAGGTTTATAGTAAAGGAGGTTTATATGGATTCCAGAGAGAGGTATAAAAAAACACATTTCTAAAGTTAAGATTTTTATAGTATGCCATAGTGCAATTTAATTCCTTAGTAGGTGTTACGACATAAAACCATGTTCCATGTTCAAAGATGTTTACCTTACCTTAGACAACAGATTGAGGGTCATGTTTTAGTATGTGAGAAACTATTAACTAACCTACCTAAGTTTTATCATAATATGATTTTTGAATCGCTAACACTTGCTTAGATATACCAAATTTGCTGCACATCTCCATCAGCAGCGGGCGTCTTACAGTAATTAATATTAACCGGAATTTTATGGGATATATTGCAAAACATTAAGGCTGAACTCTGCGAGAAAAACAATATTTCGGAAGAGCATTTGCTGCATGGGATCTGTTATTTATAACAAGCTCCCGCAAAGCTTAAGAGACCTCAGCATTCGTGTATTTAAAGTTAAAATTAAAAACATATTATTGACTAAATGTTATTATAGTATACATTAGATAGATTTTTTTAGATGACTAGCAACTTGAAGTAGAATAAGTTTAGTTATAAGTTATTTAACAAACATGTATGTTTAAATTTAATTTTTATTATATTCTGACTTACATAAATATTTCAATTATTATTTTTATATTATTTGCAAGTGAACGCTACTCACTACTTATATTTGTACGCCTACGCGGGCAAAACATGTTGAAACTTATTTAAATTTAAGACCTACATACACTTCCCTGTATGACTACACACATGTTATGACAAATAAATAAATATTTATCTTTAAGTTACATTATCGAAGTTTTCTCATGGATTTGCGATCAACTTTTTTGAATATTCTAGCGCTTTTGTTCATCAGATAATGTAGAATTCTTATGGTGAAAGATTTTTCAGATCAGTTCAGAAGTTTCGGAGCCTATTCAATTCAAACAAACAAATAAAATCTTTTCTATTTATTATATTATAGTATAGATATAAAGTTTTAATACCATCAGGTCATATAACGTATCTCATAGTCATTAAGATCCTTACCAAGCAAAAAAAGTCAGTTTAGATCATTTTGGAAGAGATGTCATCAATTTACACGGGTTCTACCACTTCTACCTATTTTTTTTAGGAAGATGTCGACTAGAGAAACAACTCGCAGCAATGATTAGATAATCTCATACAACATTTTTTAAACTAATATCTTAGCATGACCAAGATCAGTGCACAGTCAGTATCAAAAATGTTCACGCCGCCGCAAAAACAGCAGTGCATTGAAAGTTTCTGTGCGTTTTTGGACTTCTAAAAGGATGGTTTACTAAATCTAATTATTACTGTAAATAAATCTTGGGTTTATCACTCTAAACCCCAGTTCAAGTAAAAGCCGATCAGCGTTACCATATAAGTAGTTATACAGGTCTTTTGATTGTAGTAGTCGAGAAAGTTGTATAAACACATACAAGTACATGTCGATAGTCACGTTTTTAAAGTAATGGTAGAGAGAGATAATGAAATTTTACTCCTTAACCAACGGTATGAGATACATCCATTAAGAAAACCATACGTGAAATAGCATTTTTGTTAAGCTGTACTTGCGTGGTTTATTTATTATAATGTGTATTTGATTCTCGGCACCGTCTGCGTGCAAATTGACTATACAATACAACAGAAACAACTTTCCTGTTTATCTCTGTGCAAAGTTTCATCAAAATCTGTTCAGAGGTTAAACAGCGCTTACTACTATACTTTGCACTATTGTAGTGCGCGCATGTTTACGTGATTTTAACTAAACTTTCTTCATTATTTACTTCGATCCACATACAATTATTCGGGTCGCGGTGTAAGTCAGCTTGTATTCGGTAAAGGCAATAATAAGTAGGTACGTCTACTAAGTTTCATCGGTAAACATATTATAAAATAGTTACTGCTAATATTTGTCATTAATACTATTCTATGATAAATTATATGGCTACGCAAAAAATAAAAAATGTCTATTAAATATAATATATACACGTAAAATTTGCCTTTTTACGTAGAAAATTTGCTTAAGCAGGGTGTTTTCAAGATCGCGGAGTAAAATGGAAGGATGCATGTGAGCTCATCAAGAGCTTGACGTTGTATGTGACGCATAAGTATTATAATTGTAAAGTTTATTACTATATATTTTTATCGCGCCGAGCCGAAGACAGACATATTTTTAAAAGCTTTTAAGAGGCAGTTATTTTGGTTCACTGCGCGATAGGATTTGTAAGTATTAGAAATGTAATGTGTATGTTAAATGCTTTATCAAATATTCTACCGCGAAGCCTTCGATACTGTACTTAAAGAGTAATTTAAATAGCAAGTGAAATAAGTAGGTGATATTACGTTAGTACCTTATTTCTGGTCATTATTATTTTCTCTTACAAATTTGATACGAAGGTTTAAGTAAATTTGTCGTGTAGGAGCTATAGAAACGATCTATTAAGCAACAAAGTTGAAATTAAAACAAAATGTGTGATGGAATGATATTTATTTTATCATAGAAGAATTGTATTTTATTAAATACTATATATACTTTAGTTCACACATAATTATATAAATATTCTGTTAAGTTGTATAAGTGTTGTACTAGGTTGTTATAAAAATGTATGTCCCCTAGGACCCTAAAGACCCCTAGGTAGAAGACTCCTAGGTAAAGACTCCTAAGTCACTACCAAGCAGTTAAAGTTTTTTTTTTTAATTCAAGCTGTACTCGTACAAGGCCTACCAGGTGTTAAGTGCCTCTGCCTATAACAGACGTATGTCCTCAGAAGTGACCAACTGAATTGCGCACGAAAACTTGTTAAAAAATTTGTTAAGTCTCAATGTGCCTGTAATTTTACCCGCACCCATGCCCTTCAAAACCAGAACATAATATTGCGAACATTACTGATTCAGGGTAGAAAAAGATATAGTGACAGTCTCTCTTCCCCGGATGACCTCATTAACGAAGAGTTCTACTGCTACTATGTAGGTAAGTAAATATATAGATAAACCCTTTATTGCAACACCACATTATAAAATATAACTAACATATAAATAGTATAATATAATGGAATACTATTACTCAACAATAAAAAACTTAAAATTAAGTGTTACAATGGGCGGTCTTATCGGTCAGAGCGATCTCTTCCAGACAACCATGTTATTGAAAAGGAAGCTTGAATAAAAAAGATCTTGAAGGAAGTTTCCTTGGACACCTGTGGAGACTCTTGTGACACATTTACCACCGACACACTTAGAATTAGAGCCCCTAAACAAAAATTTAAAAGACTTATGGTGTGTACCTACAATCTAACGACTATACCACACTTTTTTGTCTTTTTTACTCCAGCTGGCCGCTCTATCCTTGAGCCTAAATTGCACTAAGAGAAATGCTGGCTTTGCAACTTGTATAGGAGTTACGATTTTTACGCAACTGCATTCAGAGCATTTATGGACTCTCATTTTGGTTTCCGAGGCGACTGCTCACGTTAACCACTGCACAAAAGGAGACCTGTGGAGACTCTTGTGACACATTTACCACCGACACACACTTAGAAGTAGCGCGCCTAAACAAAAATTGAAAAGAATTCTGGTATGTACCTACAATATTACGACTATACCACACTTTTTTATCTTTCTAATTCAAGATGACCGCTGTATTCGCGAGCCTAAATTGCACTAAGAGAAATGCTCGCTTTATAACTTGTATGGGAGTTATGATTTTTTACGCAACTGAATGCAGATAATTTTTCAATGTCTCAAGCTGGTCTCCAAGACTACTGCTCACGATAACCACTGCACTAAGGGGTTGGATCCCTTAACAAGCATACACAAGGACTCTGTGTTTATACCTACGGGGTACCAAATTTTTTTTATATTAAAATTCCGTATGGCTTCTATGCCCCGACTTCAACTGTAATTAGAGGCAAAATTTCTGCAATTAAACTTGTATGAAATTTTTTACTTTTCTGGTCAAATGGTTAAAAGTTTGATGACCAAAAACTAATGCACAAGGACAAACGCGGGCCACTCGTGGCCCGCGCACCGCCCAACACCTAGTCTCATTATATAAAGATGGATTACCACTGACTGACTGACATAAATGGTACGGTATGAAGGAGCAATGGGGGGTATAGAAGATGTAGGGGAAAAGTGTAGGGGGGGTTCTGAAACCAAAGGGAAAAGTCCGGGATGAGCTGAATGTGGAAGTGTGATGGAACAGGTCAACGGCTCTCGGAAACTATAAAAGATGGGGGGTAGGTGTCAAAACTAAAAATGAATAAAAACCTGGGCAACTGCCAAAAATTAAAAAAAAAACATGCCTCCCGAACAAAAGACGATCGCTCCCATACAAAATGTAAATGCTTATAATTCCTAAACCGTTTGAGATAAGTATAAAGTGTTTGACCAAATGTCATAGGGAATCGGAAGGGTAATTTGGTAAAAGTGTCAAAAATCCAAGATGGCGGATTCAAAATGGCGGCCGAATTGAAAGTTGGTCCGATCCGGCTCAAAATTGGTATCGGGGGGTTTTTGGGGTCCCACATTCGAAATATGAAAACCATTTTTTGATGACGTCATTTTTCAATATGGCTGCCATACAAATGTTTTTTTGGAACTTTAATGGATCGTTTATCCCAGTGGACGTGATGGGGATTATGGTTTTGTAGGGTTATATGTGGGGTTAGGGTAGGTGATTTAAGAAGAAACTGAATGGAGGTGAACGTGGAATACCAGGTAGAACAGGTCAACGGCTCTCAGAAACTAAAGGAGATAGGGGGTAAGTGCCAAAACTAATATTGACAAGCACCCTGGGCATTTTCTAAAAATTAAAAAAAAAACACACCTCCCGAACAAAAGACGATCGCGCCCATACAAAATGGAAATGCTTATAACGCCGCAACTGTTAAAGATAGGTAGGGGGTGCTTGAACTAATATTTTAAGGGACCGGAAATGAGATTTGGCGGAAATGTCAAAAATCCAAGATGGCGGATTCAAGATGGCGGCTACCTTAAATATTAGTCCGATCAGACTGAAAATCAATATCTAAGAGTTTTTAGAGTTCCCGATTCGAAATATGAAATCTATTTTTTGATGACGTCATTTTTCAACATGGCCGCCATACAAATTTTTTCTCTGGAATTATTATCGTTGTTTTTCGACATGTTGGCATGATGGAACGCTGAGGCTTTGTAAGTGAAAATTATAGGCAGTGGTCTTACGTCCTTAAGTGACACCTGAAATGGGCTAAATCTGAACCTTCTGATGGAACAGCTTGACGGCTCTCGGAAACTAAAAGAGATAGGGAGTAAGTGCCAAAACTAATATTGACAAGCACCCTGGGCATCTTCTAAAAATTAAAAAAAAAACACACCTCCCAAACAAAAGACGATCGTACCCATACAAAATGTAAACGGTTATAACGCCCCAACCGTTAAAGATGGGTACGGGGTGCTTGAACTAATGTTTTAGGGGACTGAAAATGCAATCCGGCGAAAATGTCAAAAATCCAAGATGGTGGATTCAAGATGGCGTCTACCTTGAATAATGGTCCGATCCGACTGAAAATCGATATCTAAGGGTTTTTAGAGTCCCAATTTCGAAATATGAAATCCATTTTTTGATGACGGCATTGGTCAAAATAGCGAGGCCGCAGGCCGAGTTATATTGACGAGGCCGAAGGCCGAGTGTGCTCTTAAGTGAAGTGAGGCCGAAGGCCGAGCGTTCTTCTAAGCAAAGCGAAGCCGAAGGCTGAGCGTCCTTCTAAGCAAAGCGAGGCCGAAGGCCGAGCGTACTTCTAAGCGAAGCGAAGCCGAAGGCTGAGCATGCTCTTAAGCAAAGCGAGGCCGAAGGCCGAGCGTGCTTCTAAACGAAACGAGGCCGAAGGCCGAGTGTGCTCTTAAGTGAAATGAAGCCGAAGGCCGAGCGTCCTTCTAAGCAAAGCGAGGCCGAAGGCCGAGCGTACTTCTAAGCGAAGCGAAGCCGAAGGCTGAGCGTCCTTCTAAGCAAAGCGAGGCCGAAGGCCGAGCGTACTTCTAAGCGAAGCGAAGCCGAAGGCTGAGCATGCTCCTAAGCAAAGCGAGGCCGAAGGCCGAGCGTGTTTCTAAGCAAAGCGAGGCCGAAGGCCGAGCGTACTTCTAAGCGAAGCAAAGCCGTAGACCGAGCATGCTTTCAAGCAAAGCGAGGCCGAAGGCCGAGCGTGCTTCTAAGTGAAGCGCGGTCGCGTTTTGAGCCCACGAGGAAATAAAATCCTTTCATAACGAGGTCGAAGGCCAAGCTTTCGCTAACTTTATTTCAAAATGTCAATGATCTTGATCAAATGCCCATGTCAACATAGGTAATGTTAATCATCATGAACACTACTATTAGTACGAGTACTACTGATATGACATGCTACAAATAAACGTTTGATTTCCTTCGTCGACTTGGGATTGTTATTATGAACTTGTCCAACAACACGCAGTGACATAAAAAGGCAGCGTCTTTCAAGAAGCTTAAGTGTCACAGTTAGCTGGAACATCTTAAGTTATTACTAACTTTTAAGCTATAAATATGTATGTAATAGGCTTATAGGCCTTTCAAGGGGACATTAATACACAGATTTCGAAGGTCAATGTTATGTCATGATAGAGATGCTTACTGCAATGTCATTTGTTAGTGACTGGCACGACATAGATACATGTAATTAAAATAAATACAAAGTGTGGTGTGGTGTTCACACTTGGAACAGTATTTTTTTCAACTATATCGAATAAGAACCTAGCTTATTGAGAAATGTATAGCTCTTTTCATTTTCCCTTAAATATATTTACGTAGTATTGTATTCTCTTTGGAATATATCAAGAGAAAGACTTGACTTTACAAAATCACTAATTTGTCTGTTTTTAAAGTAAACAACTTAGTAGCAACTAAAAATGTGAGTAGGCATATTATGGTCAAGATATTTTTTGGTTCTGCATTGAATATCGCTATCAAATCGTTCCTAAAGGTAGGGCGGAAAATGAAGATTGGAAATAATAGATTTAATAAAATGTAGCATATTAAAGTTGTGAAGCTGTCGGAAAGATAGCCACTATAGCTGAGATACAAACTTTAATACATGGCCGAACTTACGCACACCGTAATTAAAATGAATGCCAAAGTTTTAGAGACGTTACTATGTGTAAAGTTTTTCAATCTTATCTTATATTAATGCCAAAAATAGAAATACTGCACTGCGACCGTTCCCTAGGTCAAACTTAATAGGCAGGTTTATATTGTTTATATTGTGTGACACGTAATTTGGTTTTCTTTAAGTGAAGATGATGATGGATTAAGTATATTTCTATGGTAGTGGGAGTTAGCAGAACAAAATTAAAAGCAGTTAATTGTCTTAGACATACTAAATCCAAAACGTACCGAACAATGAAGTGCAATCTAATTCCTTAGTAGGTTTTGCGACATATATACATCCATGTGAAAAACTACACATGGAATAGTAAAATTTGCAAACAAGTTAAAACAAAACAAAAACCTAAATTTATTATTATATGAGATGTAAAACTTTTACTGCTGAACCAGATGGAAGCTGCATGCACCCAAGATAGTCCTGCGACCTTATTTAGTACGTCTTCCACATTGTCGGTGGACGACCCACCTGCTCTACCAGACTCTCAGTCAGACGGACAGATGGACAAACGGATAAACAGCATCAACCTACCTACGGTTGGATATTGATACGGATATAATGATATACTACCACACTATTGCCTACCACATTTAGTTCAAAGAATTTTACCCTAAGACTTAACTGAAACCACACATTGAGCGTTATGTTTAAGTATTTATACCTTAGTTTTATTATAGTATTATGATTTTTAAGTGCTAATGCTTGCTTAGATAAACCAAATGTTGCAATACATCCCCCTACACCGGTTAAAATCAACTAATTGAAAAAAAAATGATGCTTGGATGGGTGCCTATAGAAAGTGTCTACGAGATTCAAAGCCACACAAATGAATTGAATAAATATGAGCAATGATGAGAAATATCGTTTTAAGATTTATCGTTGGTGTAGTGGTGGCTTTGGAATGTTTGTAGGTTTGGATTCCCGGTTAGGACAGTTGTTGGAATTTTCCGACAGAGAAATTCACACTGTCCGGCGTCTGGAACACTGCCCTGTAGGAGACAAAAGGCCTTATATGGGACCAATACGTCTCTGGTATTGGTGTTTGATAAATACATCTACCTACCTGTCTAAGATATGTAAGCATGAATATAATGGTATGTTTTGTTTAAAATATGTATATCGTTATTTACGTTGCATATAAATTACTTTTACTAAAGTTAAACTCCAGGGATCCTTTGAAAACAAACTTATACTACATGTTTAAATATTTATTTTAAAGTTTACTTGTAATGAGTTTCCTGTGAATCAAAACAAGAAATACAAAAAATGATATATAATGTTTACACAGACCGTATAAACAAAATGGATGCCCAAGTCTTAAAAGGCGTTACGATTTGTAAAAAGTTTAAGAGATCTTTATGGTAGAGACGCTGTTTGTACATACTTGTACAATTGAATTGTAAAATATTCTCCATGTAATGAGAATGTACTTACTATATTCCGTTTAGCTCCATATATATACCTTTTAGTATAATACAATGACATACATACACATAAAAATATCATATTTATAGAATAAGAACTTAGCTTATTAAATAAGGAGAGCATTTTTAATTTTTCCTTATTCCTATAAATATCAAGAGAAGGACTTGACTTGAAATAATCGTTAAATTGACTCCTTTTACAGTAAACAACTTTGAGAAGGTTCGATGGATTATTAATTATGTATGTAGGTACGAAATGACCATTTCATATTTTTGATATTTATACTGACCAATATAAATGTATTATTTGTGGCTCCGCAACACAGCTGATGATTGAACTATTTGCAATCAGTCTACAATATACACAGGCTTCGACGGGGTCAAGAGACGCGTACAAACACACACATGAGATCTAATGCAATTTAATTCCTTAATCGATGTTACAACATCCAAGTATTTACGGATAAGGTTTTAAATATTATAAACTACCTTTCACCCGCGGACCTTCTTGCGTTTATACTGACTTCCCGTTACAGGATACCTATGTGGCAAGAATCGTGAACATCGGTTCACTAATTTAAGCGTAAAGCAGAACAAAAAAAATAATTAATTACGAACCGACAAATATTTTCGCATTTAAAATAATATTATTATGTACTGATGTAATAGAAACTAAATGACTGAAAATAATATCTAAAACGTTCAGTTTTAAGGAGTAGGTAAAAGTAATTTTAATGCTGATTCTGATCTTCACTATTCATGTTAGTGATTTGACGCAGATTTTTCTTGTAAGAGTTATCTATTCTTATAAAAAGTCTATTCCATATACTTAGGTACTGTCACATTTTTTGTGTTACACGATGATATTTTAAATGTACCGATTATTATGTATTAGTGTAATGCTATAGGCTATAGGCTATAGGATGTAAGGAGTCTACTTACACCATAGTTCAAAGTTTTTTTCCTCTATGGTAGTGTATGGATAGTTTTTATTTCACAAATTATCAATAATTCAATACACGTAGGAAACAAAATATTGAATGGAATAGAATATATAATAGGTAGTAGTAATAATTAGGTGGCGATCTCCATCCATCTTCTATACATTGGAGTCAGTACAAGTCTATCCGCTAGACTTCTGATGCCAGTGTAGTTGCTTATGTCTACTCTGGACATGAAGGATGCTATGCGTTTCCTCTGGATGGAATGAAATGAGCCGACCCGGGACTGTGAACATTTCAGAAGCGCTACAATGCCATAATATATTGTTATAGGCGCCTCGGGTTCTATATTGGCGTCATCCTTCAGACTGGAAGTTACAATATGACTAAGGTTAGGAAGATTTACTGCATCGTAGGTGTAGTTGTGTAAGCGCTATTTTGTTACTATTTCTGACAGAGAAATTCACATTAGAAGTCTGGCGTCTAAATAGTGCCATGCAGATGACAAAAGGCTCTTCATATATTATATGGGACCAATACGTATTTGGTATGGGTGTTTGATAAATACCTCTACCTACATTATAATAAGTACTCACGGGATGTACACTACGATTAGGCAAGTTTTGGAGTTCTTGATATTTTATTAATTAAGTATAATGTAGTTAATGACCTCTACCTACCTTTCAAATATATTATGTAAGCGTAAACATAATGGTATGTTTTGTTTAAAATATGTATTTAATTATTTACGTTACATATAAGGACAGCGCGCGGAGAATGTTTGGAAATAAAACTTGAATTTATCAAACTGAATTTGAGTCCAAGTAAGAGCAGATACGCGTTAGCACACGTAAAGAAAATTGTTTGAAGAAATTGTATAATAACACAAATTTCGATTGACACGTTTATCAATTTCACGATCATGTAGAAAACCATATTTGAAACAGTTTATTTTTAAATACTAATAAGTGGTTTAAATATTACGAAGTGCATTTGGTTAGCGGTTCCGACTGCGTGTAAATTGATTATCCAATAGTAAGATTTTTTCAGCATAACAGTCTATTGCTGTGCAAAGATTCATTAAGATTTAGAATTTTAAGCATGAAAGAACAAAGGAGAATGCAAATTCTGGTCCTTCCAACAGCTATGTATATTACATAGTTGGATAGGTATTTTAAAAAATGACTATGGCGCCAAATTCAAAATGTAATTCTTTCCAGATTAATTATCTATTAAACATGGTAGTTTCGGTAATAGCGAAGTATTGCTATTCATACGTAATGTATTGCATTTATGTGTTTTACATAGTAACCTTTAGTTAGTGGAAGTGGTTAACCACAGGTTCAAACGGGATTTTAAGTAACAGTTTCGCCAAAGATATATCAACAATGCGTTACCGCAATTATATTTTCTAAGCTGAGGATAGTTGTTTCATAACGAAGACAGTCAGTATGCAGAAGCTGACACAGGTGTCATTCAGCACACTTTCGTACTAGGTTTCTGCATGCATGTCTATACTTTTTGTTAACTATACCTATATCTTAGAACAATTCTACAAATATTAATGTATGCACCTACTACATTCAACAAACAACAAACTTGGATACTTATTTACTTATACTTAATTAAGACCAGCTTGAGTGGTTCAAAAATGTTTTGCATTCAGTTGCGTAACAAATCTGAAACTCTTATAGAAGTAACAAAAGTATATACTTTGACCACATAAAACTATTTGGGTGGCGTTCCAATTCGGCTTCAAGTCATTTGTACTCAATAAAGACATAATAACAAGGTACGAAGTACTAACTGTTTAACGGTTAACCTATATAATAGCTAACATAAATCATCGTTATCAACACCAATGACTAATATGACTAATCACTATGCTACAAAATTAACAAACTGTCTGTGAAATATAATAATTGCATACCAAATTAAACATTCCTTTTGTGGATTATTTGGTCTGAGCAAAGTATACGATACGTGCAACGACGAGCAAAGCAAGGAGGAGCATTAGGTTCACGTTGTTGGTTAAGATATCAAGACAGTGAGTGATTATTTGTCAAAGATTTGTTATTGTCTGAGGCGGCTGCTGAATATTGGAGAGACTTTTTTTCACAACACATACGATTAAGTTCATCGGCCCAATTTTTTGGTAGTATAAGGTACACTTAGAGCAGATCTTATTCATAGCTCTCATTTGGACGGAACACTAAGCATAATCATGTGATATAATTTTAATAATTAGACATATGGTAACGCAGACTTTTTTGTAAATATTGATTATGTCTATACAACTGAGGTATATTGTCAATAGTGTCCGCAGCGTACACAATATACAGATTTTTCAGCGTTACTATTGCATATTTTAACAAGGAAAAATACTATTAGTGATTGTGACAAAACTATATTAGTTAGTCATAGTTATCATTCCGGAGATTTTTGTAGTTATTGATGTCTACTACAAAACTGAAGTACATCACTATGCTCTATTTTCAATAGTTCCCCCAGCGTATCCTTTATATGGATTTATTTGTTTTTTTTTCACACCTTGGGTTACATTATCGAAGTTTTCACAAGGATCCTGCACTTTTATTTAATATTCTAGCGCCTTTGCTCATCAGTGATAACGTAGGGTTCTTATGGTGAAAGATTTTTCATATCGGTGGAGAAGTTTCGGAGCGTATTCAATTCAAACAAACAAACATATATTTCTTCTTTACTCAAACGTGAAAAAGTAAACTAGATGGAGAACATTGCGTATCTCTGTGCTTTTAAGATCCTTAACAAGTAAAAAAGTCAGTTAAAACAATTTTGAAAAAGATGTCATCAATTAACGAGAACTCTGCCCTTGGTAACCGATCGACCGGAGTTCACATACTGCCGTCTGTGAATATTCTCATTATGCAAAGCAGAATATCACTTGAAGACAACCAGGTTGGTATGTTTAACTGACGTAAGAATGTATTTAAAGAATTTGAAATTATTTTCGAAGATGTAAACTAAAGTAAAGTGAACTAATATTTGGGCATGACTAAGGTCAGCGCACAGTAAGTATACAAAATTTTCACGCCGCCGCAAAAACAGCAGTGCATTGAAGGTATCTGTGCGTTTTCTTCGGACTTCTACAATGGTTTACTGAATCTAATTATTACTGTAAATAAAACTTGGGCTTATTACTTGAAACCTGAATCAAAGTAAGGGATGATTCGTGTTACTATAAGTTCATAGTCAATACATCCATGTAGAAAACCATACGAGATACAGCATTTTTATTAAGCAGTACTTCCGTGGATTATTTATTTATTATAATGTATACTTGATTCTCGGCTCGTCTGCGGGCAAATTGACTATACAACATAAACAAATTTTCTCTCTATCTCTGTGCAAAGTTTCATCAACATCGGTTCAGAGGTTAAATAGCTTTTACTACTATACTTTGCACTATTGTAGTGCGCGCATGTTTACGTGATTTTAACTAACCTTTCTTCATTATTTACTTCGATCCACATACAACTGTTCGGGTCGCGGTGCAAGTCAGCTTGTATTCGTTAAATGCAATAACAAGTATGTACGTCTACTAAATTTTTTCGGTAAATATATTATACATTAGTTACTGATTATATTTTTCATCAATACTACTCTATGAGAAATTATATGGCTAAATAACAAATAAAAAATGTCTATTTAATAAAAAATATGTAAAATTAGTCTGTTTACAAAGAATATTTGCTTAAACAGGCTGTTTTTCAAGATCGTGGAGTGAAATAGAAGGGTACAAGTGAACTCATTAAGAGCTTGACAACAACAAAGTATCTATGGAGTATAATAGTTGAATACACAACCATTTCTTTTGTGGATTATTTGGTCAGAGCAAAGTAATGATAGGTGCAGTGACGAGCCAAACGAGGAGGAGCGTTACTTTGTTGTTAAATACAATATCTGTAACACTGCAAATCGTAATGAGTTGCATTTTGTTTTAGGTACTGAATAAATGCTAACAAAATGAAAACAGAATGTTAAAATTATGATAAGAAAATATTTACACAGACGAGCGAATGTCTGAACAGACTTTTCTTCCAGCACTTTTCTTCGAGTATAGAGAACTTTCGTATGAGTGATATGTTTCTGCATGCACACCTATACTTTTTTGTTAATTATAATATTAACGGCTACATATATATTTATTTATTAGTATATCACCATCAACTATCACGGGTACATTACAATGTTATTGTTATTGGTATTTTTATGATGAACACTTTAAAAAAAATACACTCGAGAGCAATGAATCCGGGTCACTTAAAGAATCCTAAAAATCTCGTAAACTAAAAATGCTAGGTTAATGCAATAAATTGTATTTAATAGACAATGTAATACTCCTTAAATGAAGGTATTAAAACTTCTTAGTTATTGTAAAGTTATATCATAAAAAAATCAAATTTGAAAAAGGGCCACTTTCGAAGATGGAACTACGAAATTACAGCATTTGGTTTTGCTTTTGTTTGTAATCTGTCATTTATGTGGGTACATAAACCATGTTGATAGTGCTCTATATTCATTATTCAAGCTGAAATTATGTCGCTTACGCCTGAAGAATGCACCAGAATACTTACAATGCTGAAAACCGGCCGGAGTCAGCGCGATACAGCCAGGACTGTCGGTGTGTCGCTGTCAACAGTACAAAGAGTTCTCCGACGTTACGAAGAAACTGGTTCTAACCTACGCAGACCAGGAACGGGCAGAACCAGGTGTACCACAGCACGAGAAGACCGATACGTGGTGAACACCATGCTTCGAAATCGCTTTCTCACAGGAACTGAATCAGTTTCGACGCCTCGGAGGAAGTAACCTAAGTGCATGGACAGTAAGACGTCGGCTTGCTGAATCTAACTTAAAACCCCTTAGACCTGCAAACGGCCCTAAACTGGAGCGTGGGCATCGTATTTCAAGACTAAGATATGCCCAGAGCCACGTAAATTGGAGTATTGAAGATTGGTCAAAAGTTATGTTCTCCGACGAATCAAAATGTATGCTCTACAAGCACGATGGAAGACACAGAGTGTATCGAAGACCAGGGGAAAGATTCAAGCAAGCATGCATCGAAGAAAAAGTAGCCTACGGTGGTGGGTCTGTACTTGTGTGGGCCGGAATTTCTTCTGAAAGTCGCACAGAGCTGGTGATCATAGAAAACGGTTCTTTAACTAGCGAAAGATATGTGGAAGAAATCCTCAATGATCACGTTGGTCCATTTATGGTCAATTTAGGTGAGGATGCTATATTTATGCATGACAATGCCCGACCTCATACAGGTAGGATTGTGAATGACTACCTTCAAGAGATGAACATTACTCGTATGGAGTGGCCAGCGCGCAGCCCGGATATCAACCCGATCGAGCATGCTTGGGACGAGCTAGGCAGATGCGTAAAACAACGAAACCCTCCCCCAATCACGCTTCGTGAGCTCAAAATTGCTCTCACAGAGGAATGGGAGAATATTCCCCAAAATCGTATAAGGAACTTGGTGTACAGCATGCCAAACCGCGTAAACGCAGTAATGGAAGCACGAGGAGGCAATACGAAGTATTAAAATTCAACAAAATCGTAATAAAGTTCAAAAATTTCATGTTTCCTATTTTTGTTTTAAGGAGAGATCAGCAGTTTTTTTCTTTATGTAATTTTGTGTTAATAAAATGTATGGTGACTCGTATTTTTTTTTACTTTCATTTAAGGAGTATTACATTGTCTATTAAATACAATTTATTGCATTAACCTATCATTTTTAGTTTCCGAGATTTTTAACATTCTTTAAGTGACCCGGATTCATTGCTCTCGAGTGTATAAACTTCAGACTTTAAAAGAGCTCTGCTAAAAACATTTTCACCAGCCTACTTACTACCTACATTAGTTCAAAGAATATAAATAAGTTAAGTTTGGTATACTATGTATCTTGGTATTCTGTAATTTCACCGACACTTTATACATTTTCGCTTTTTAATTAACATTGGTGGAAATTATAAATTGTTAAACTATCATTATACAAAAATAATACATATAAAGTTATGGTTCATCTAATTAAATGATAATTTTATAAATTTACTTTAATTTACAATCTCCAATAACTTCAGAAATATCACATTTAATAATGTATTGTTTGACATACTATTCTTTGTAACCGACTTCAAAAAAGGAGGAGGTTATATGTTTTTTTGGTATGTTGACCGTTTCTCCCCCATTTATGCACCGATTATTAAAGTTATTTTTTTTTTTGTTTGGTAGAGTATACTTCCGTGGTAGTCCCATTTAAATTTCAAGAAAAATTACAGGGCAAGAGAGTTAACATTTGCATAACTCAGCATGCCGAGTGCAGTGCTTTGCCGTGCAGGGTTTTTAACTGTAGCAGTTTAAAATTATGTATTGCAATGTACTGTTATGGGCAAGCGTGATAAATGACGTCAGGCAAGCGACTTGTTCGTCTCTTCTCCGCAACACGGCGGGCGGCTGAACTGCGGCAGGCCCTACGACTCATCTCATTTCTGATTTAATCAGTGACTCAGAGCACAGACTTGTACGATTGTTGTAACGAATTGTACGATTTTGAGCTTACATATTATGAGGTCCATAGTCAGAGAGCAGTGCCATAAGTCATCACTGGTAACATACACTGCTATGGCTATATGCATATGGCCTGCAAGCATATTATAGAGTACCTTTTATTTGCGGCTCCGTCTGCGTGGATATTTGATATACCGTAGCTGCTACGGTTTGCTACGGCGTAGCAGATTTAACTATTTCTGTGTGAACTTTCATAATACACTATCAAATCTTTCTTTTTATTATAAGAGTAGATATGGATTAACACCAAGTACACAGAAAAGTAGTTATTGTGTCATAACTGTAATAGTTAGACATATCGTATTGCACTTTTTTGTAGACATTGATGTCATCTACATATAATTATACTGCAGTACACCACTCTGCTGCATGATCAATAGTTTCCAATTTTTGAATATATTGTGTGTTACTCAGTGATAATGTGACTTTCTAACGTCAAAACAATGTTTTAATCGGTCCAAAGATATTGTATACGAACGGTAAGGGAAAGTCTGATACCCCTAAAGAGTGTGATTGTGGTGGGAAGTGTGGTGTGAGACGCTGCATGTCTGTGCTTACTTAATTACTGTTAATGAAGTTGTCTCATATTATCTATGGTTCTATATTCCTTGGCCAGTGGCCAAAGAAATAATATTGTGGTAAACCATGACATTAAAAACCGTCACTATCGTAAAGTGTGTGTTTATACATCTCTCTCACCTTCATCAAATGCCTTTAACTGCGTATGGAAGAGATGACCTGTAAACTAGCACCGCGCCCGATTGATTGTAAAATTAATTTGTGAAACTTGGCATACCTAAATAAGTGAGCAGGTTATTTCCTACTACATACATATTTAATGAAAGGCCAAAATTAAACAGTTTTCCCTTCGCCGTTGGAATGCGATTGAAATACGAAACGTAAGAAGCAAAGTAGTGCGCAAACGTTAAGTACTGTATTGTAAGGGTACTATAGCATGTGAAATTATTATCATTTCTGTTACAAATATGACACAAAATTTTGAGTAAATTTGTCGGGCAAAAGTTCATCTACTTATTAACAAAGTCGAAATCAAAAAAGTTGTGATGGAATGATATTTTATATGTACCTACATGTTATATATTTATATTTATTATTTATTTATATGTTTATTCATTTCATGATAACAGCTTACCTGTTTAACAGTTACTTCAGTTCACAAATTATTCCTGTACATCTTAAAGATGCCAAAGTTCCTACAGTATAAATATCTTAATAGATATTCTGTTTTAAATAAGGATCATTTAAATGTCATTGAAATAACAAAGTTATTATAAAATATAATGTTCACACTTGTACCCAGTACCTTAGAGTCACTGCCAAGTAGTTTAAGTATTTTTTTAAAGCCGGTACAAGCACGAGGTCTACCAGGTGTTAGGTGCTAATCTCTACCTTTATCAGACATATGTCCTCAACAGCATTGCGCACTTAAACATGAGGCTTTGTTAAGTCTCAATGTGCCTGTAATGTTACCTGCACACATACCCTTCAAAACTAGAACAAAATATTGCGAACGTTACTGCTTCAGGGTAGAAAATGATATGGTGGCAGTCTTCCCCGCATGACCTCATTCACGAAGAGTTCTATTGCTACTATGTAGGCAGGTAAATAGATGATAGATAAACCCTTTATTGCAACACCACATTATATAATATAACTAACAAATAAATAGGAAAATATAATTGAAAACTCAACTCAACAATAAAAGAAATAAAATTAAGTGTCACAATGGGCGGTCTTATCGCTCAGAGCGATCTCTTCCCGACAACCATGTTATTGAAAAGGAAGCTTGAATAAAAAACGTCTCGAAGGAAGTTTCTTTGGATACCTGTGGAGACTCTCGTGACACATTTACCACCGACCACAATAAGAAGTAGAGCCCCTAAACAAAAATTGAAAGAATTCTGGTATGTACCTACAATCTAACGACTATACCACACTCTTTTGTCTTTTTAACTCCAGCTGACCGCTCTATCCTTGAGCCTCAATTGCACTAAGAGAAATGCTCGCTTTGTAACTTGTATGGGATTTATGATTTTTTATGCAACTGAATGCAGATCATTTTTTGACCTCTCAAGCTGGCCTCCAAGACAACTGCTCGCGTTATCCACTGCACTAAGGGGTTGGATCCCTTAACAAACATACACAAGGACTCTATGTCCCGACTTAAACTGTAATTAAAGGCAAAATTTCTGCAATTGAACTTGTATGAAAATTTTTACTTTTCTGTTCAAATGGTTAAAAGTTTGATGACCAAAAACTAATGCACAAGGACAAACGCGGGCCACTCGTGGCCCGCGCACCGCCCAAAAAGCTAGTCTCATTATATAAAGATGGATTACCACTGACTGACTGACTGACTGACTGACATAAATGGTACGGTATGAAGGAGCAATGGGGGGTATAGAAGATGTAGGGGAAAAGTGTAGGGGGGTTCTGAAACCAAAGGGAAAAGTCCGGGATGAGCTGAATGTGGAAGTCTGATGGAACAGGTCAACGGCTCTCGGAAACTATAAAAGATGGGGGGTAGGTGTCAAAACTAAAAATGAATAAAAACCTGGGCAACTGCTAAAAATTAAAAAAAAAACATGCCTCCCGAACAAAAGACGATCGCTCCCATACAAAATGTAAATGCTTATAATTCCTAAACCGTTTGAGATAAGTATAAAGTGTTTGACCAAATGTCATAGGGAATTGAAAGGGTAATTTGGTAAAAGTGTCAAAAATCCAAGATGGCGGATTCAAAATGGCGGCCGAATTGAAAGTTGGTCCGATCCGGCTCAAAATTGGTATCGGGGGGTTTTTGGGGTCCCACATTCGAAATATGAAAACCATTTTTTGATGACGTCATTTTTCAATATGGCCGCCATACATATGATTTTTTGGATCTTTAATGGATCGTTTCTCCCAGTGGGCGTGATGGGGCTGATGGTTTTGTAGGGTTATATGTGGGGTTAGGGTAGGTGACTTTAGGAGAAACTGAATAGAGCTGAACGTGGAGTACCAGGTAGAACTGGTCAACGGCTCTCGGAAACTAAAGGAGATAGAGGGTAAGTGCCAAAACTAATGTTGATAAGCACCCTGCGTTACTGCCAAAAATTAAAAAAAAAACACACCTCCCAAACAAAAGACGATCGCGCCCATACAAAATGTAAATGCTTATAACGCCGAAACCGTTAAAGATAGGTACAGGGTGTTTGAACTAATGTTTAATGGGACCGAAAATGCAATTTGGTGGAAATGTCAAATATCCAAGATGGCGGATTCAAGATGGCGGCCACCTTAAATATTAGTCCGATCCGACTGAAAATCGATACCTAAAGATTTTTAGAGTCCCCGATTCGAAATATGAAATTCATTTTTTGATGACGTCATTTTTCAACATGGCCGCCATACAATTTTTTTCTCTGGAAATTTTATCGTAGTTTTTCGACATGTTGGCATGATGAAACGTTGAGGCTTTGTAAGTGAAAAGTATAGGCAGTGGTCTTACGTCCTTAAGTGACACCTGAAATGAGCTGAATGTGTACCTTTTGATGGAACAGCTTGACGGGTCTCAGAAACTAAAAGAGATAGGGGGTAAGTGCCAAAACTAATATTGACAAGCACCCTGGGCATTTCCTAAAAAATAAAAAAAAACACACCTCCCGAACAAAAGACGATCGCGTCCATACAAAATGTAAATGCTTATAACGCCGAAACCGTTAAAGATAGGTACGGGGTGAAAGCTCGATTACCATTCATGTACTGATTCACTGATTGACCTATTTGTTCTCCTAGAAGGAGCAATGGGGGGTATAGAAGACGTAGGTTGAAAGTGTAGGGGGGGTTCCGGTGAGTTGGGGAAAAATCCGAAAAGTGCTGATTATTGATGTCTGATGGAACTGGTCAACGGCTCTCGGAAACTATAAATCATAGGGGGTTAGTGCCAAAACTAAAAATGACCAAAACCCTGGGCAACTGCCAAAAATTTAAAAAAAAACATACCTCCCGAACAAAAGACGATCGCTCCCATACAAAATGTAAATGCTTATAATTCCTAAACCGTTTGAGATAAGTATAAAAAGTTTGACCAAATGTCATAGGGAATCGGAAGGGTAATTTGGTAAAAGTGTCAAAAATCCAAGATGGCGGATTCAAAATGGCGGCCGAATTGAAAGTTGGTCCGATCCGGCTCAAAATTGGTATCGGGGGGTTTTTGGGGTCCCACATTCCAAATATGAAAACCATTTTTTGATGACGTCATTTTTCAATATGGCCGCCATACATATGTTTTTTTGGATCTTTAATGGATCGTTTCTCCCAGTGGGCGTGATGGGGATTATGGTTTTGTAGGGTTATATGTGGGATTACGATAGGTGACTTTAGGAGAAACTGAATGGAGCTGAACGTGGAATACCAGGTAGAACAGGTCAACGGCTCTCGGAAACTAAAGGAGATAGGAGGTAAGTGCCAAAACTAATATTGACAAGCACCCTGGGCATTTTCTAAAAATTAAAAAAAAAACACACCTCCCGAACAAAAGACGATCGCGCCCATACAAAATGTAAATGCTTATAACGCCTAAACCGTTAAAGATATGTACGGAGGGTTTGAACTAATGTTTTAGGGGACCGGAAATGCAATTTGGCGGAAATGTCAAAAATCCAAGACGGCGGATTCAAGATGGCGGCTACCTTAAATATTTGTCCGATCCGACTGAAAATCGATATCTAAAGGTTTTTAGAGTCCCCGATTCGAAATATGGAACCCATTTTTTGATGACGGCATTGGTCAAAATGGCGAGGCCGCAGGCCGAGCTATATTGACGAGGCCGAAGGCCGAGTGTGCTCCTAAGTGAAGTGAGGCCGAAGGCCGAGCTTTCTTCTAAGCAAAGCGAAGCCGAAGGCTGAGCGTCCTTCTATGCAAAGCGAGGCCGAAGGCCGAGCGTACTTCTAAGCGAAGCGAAGCCGAAGGCCGAGCATGCTTCTAAGCAAAGTGAGGCCGAAGGCCGAGCATGCTTCTAAGCGAAGCGCGGCCGAGTTTTGAGCCCACGAGGAAATATAGAAATAGCCTTTCATGGCGAGGTCGAAGGCCAAGCTTTCGCTAACATTAATGTCAATGATCTTCAACGCCCAAGTTAACATAGGTAATGTGAATCATCATGAACACTACTATTAGTACGAGTACTACTGACATGAGATGCTACAAATAAACGTTTGATTTCCTTCGTTGACTTGGGTTTGTTATTATGAACTTGTCCAACAACACGCACATAAAAAGGCAGCGTCTTCCAAGAAGCTAAACCAAATAAAGATAAAAGATAAAGATTAATTTATTTACCCAGAGTAAAAGATACACAATATGAACAGCTTACTGTAAAAAACTTAACTAACATAGAACACATTGTACTAAATCAAAAAAGTATATCAGTGAGCCCCAAACTAAGCACAAGGCTTGTATCTTGGGACTCTGGTGCGAAGTTACCAGGAGACAGTACAGTTAATGATACAATAGAAGATCAAGAAAACAAAATTAAATCGATTCATTAACACACAACATTTAGTCTTAGTTATTAATTTAATTAATATGGTTCGATGTGTAAGAAAATCAAATAGTAATTTTTAATGTTTTATAAGGTATTTAATTTTAGGTGTTTCTTAACGACTTTATGCTATACCCTATACAGACTGCAAATAAGCTCCTCGGTCTCGTTGTAGGATAAGTTTAAGAGTCAATCCCTTAATTTTTTCTTGAAGGCGTATCTGGTGAAGTCATTGCATTTTCCTAACAGCATATATATTTTGTTGTACGTACACGGAATTAAGTATGCAGGGCTACGTTTGGCCATTAAGGATTGAATACGAGGGAGTGGTATCATATAGGCTCTTTTTGGTCGTTTGGATATTAAACAGGCGTAGTCATGTCGATTTTTTAAACTGAAATGGTATTTTAGGACTGCGTTATAAACGAAAAGCTGCCGAACTCTCAGAACTTTAAACTCATTATAAAGTAAATCGGTAGGAAAAATAATTTGCTTCCGTAGCAAAACCTTGATCAAAGCTCGCTGAGCTCTTTCTATGGTTTTAAAAATTGTTTTGCCTGCACTACCCCAGATTGTAATACAATACTGAAGTATTGGCTGGCACAGCGCAATATAGATTTGCTTCAGGAGTGCTGTAGGTGCACGATCACGGAGTTCTTTCATTAAGTGAATCTGTTTACGGGTGCGGGAGGAAACTTCAATTATGTGCTGCTTGAAAGAGAGATTTTCATCAATGCTTACACCAAGATATCTAATGCTTTTGGTGCTGTCAATAGAGCTGCAGGAGCAGAGAGAGGATCGAAGTCGGGGATTGGAAGAGCAATAGTGTATTTTGAGCTGTAATTGGGCAGGTGGCCGGGAAACACTGGTTTTAGTAAAAGCTATGTACTTAGTCTTTTTGGTATTTAAAGTAAGCAAATTTTTATCTAAAGCTTTAGCCAGCACAGAGAGTCCGTTTTCAGCAAGATTAAAATCATGAAACACAACCCCATACACCAAATAAAATCAACATTTGGTGCCTAGGTGACCTAACAGTCATGGAGTTTGACAGGGATTGTCAGAAGATGCGGGTTCAAAACCCGTAGAGAGATAGGTAGTTTCCATTATCAAATAGAAATACATAAGTTCGTTCGTATAATAATCTTGATAGATATATATTAATCGAGGCATTGTTGCAATTGTAAAGTATTTATAAAAAACCGTAAATACACTATCTGCAGAGATTATGAATGACCCACTTATGTTATAAACGTGAATAAGAATGTAAATTGACGTGTACATTTGTTAATTCCTTACGTTTTAACGTTTCAACGGATCTAGATGAAATTCGGAATTACTTTTAAAACGTTTACACACCCATACCCCCGTACTAAGATCCCCGGGTCACGGAGACATGGACAAACAGACTAATACATAACAAAAACCATGGCCCGAGAATAAACAATTCTGCTCATCCCACATACTCCTTCAAATCCAAAGTTTATCAACATTACCTTTCCATGCAAGATAATAAACTTTATTGAGCTATTTTAAGGTTGAAATATATGTATGCTATTTATATGTGTGTATATATATATATGTATATGTAAAGTTTTAGTATATTATTTATTAATATTTTACCTTAAACATCTGTTCTATTGAAACTCTCAAGTTTTAAATAAAGCACTACCAAACACACATATAACACAAAGGTTAGCTGGAAGAAAATGCCAATTCGCATTAGCTCGGCTATGTACTTTTAGTTTTGTGCAATAAAGAATTTTCTAATTATCTATGTATCGTTAGGTACGATTAGGGTAGATAGAATTAAAATGCAAAAACCTATGGTAAAGATACCTTTGAATTAAAGAATACCTAAATTTATAAGAAACGCGTCATGTAATTTGAGTTAACTTTGTTGCAAAGACCCCTAGATATATCAGTTTCTTCATCAAGTTACTCTCGATGCCACCTCCATGTAATGGTAAAACTAATTACATACATGTAAAGTCGTTTCCACTACATATGTATAGCACGTACCTATATTCCTAAATGGCTGAAGTGGTATGGATTTTACAGAGGCCGCATGTGTGTAAAGTGGCTACCACACTATTCTACCGCACTATTGCCAGTTATTAAACCGCCAAGCAGAAGTGTGCAAACATTACGTTTTTTCGTTTTGAAATGTAATGATGATTCCAGTGAAATTACAGGGTAAGGGATTTAACATCTTATAAATCATGGTGACAAACTTAGTGCATCGCCATCCAGTTATTTGTACAGCTTTTGTTCTAAAAGTTTTGAACGGCAATAAACTTTTATGGCAAAAGTGACGCTTAACATCAGGCGAGCTACTTCTTCTTGATATGTTCAAAGGAAAAACTAAGAGAGCTGTATTAGTGTTATAACATCCACGTATTACATAAATGTAATTAAAACTAACGATAACCACGTACATTTTTGAATCTTTAACGCCTGCTTAGCGAAATGAAATTCTTAAAGCTGCTTCCAAATATGACGGTTAAAATTAATTACTTACAGAAATAAATGCTTGGATCAGTCATGGAATTATACAGAGGTCAGAAGACGCGTGTTTGGATAAATACAAGTATATCAATACCTATAGTATATACGTTTTAATATGTATTACTAGCGAAGACATCTGCGGCTTCGCTTGCGTTGTCTACAAGATTCAAAGCTACACAAATCGTATAAATATGAGTAAGAATGAGAAATAACGTTTGAAGATTTACTGCATCGTAGGTGTAGTTGTGTAAGCGCTATTTTGTTACTATTTCTGACAGAGAAATTCACATTAGAAGTCTGGCGTCTAAATAGTGCCGTGCAGATGACAAAAGACTCTTCATATATTATATGGGACCAAAACGTATTTGGTATGGGTGTTTGATAAATACTTCTACCTACATTATAATAAGTACTCACGGGATGTACACTACGATTAGACAGGTTTTGGAGTTCCAGATATTTTACTAATTAAGTACAATGTAGTTAATGACCTCTACCTACCTTTCAAATATATTATGTAAGTGTGAACATAATGGTATGTTTTGTTAAACATATGTATTTAATTATTTACGTTACATATAAGGAAAGCGCGCGGAGAATGTTTGGAAATAAAACTTGGGTTTATCAACCAAAATTTGAGTTCAAGTAAGAGCAGATACGCGTTAGCACACGTAAAGAAAATTGTTTGATGAAATCGTATAATAACACAAATTTCGGTTGACACGTTTATCAATTACACGGTTGAGAGGGAGAGGTGCATGTAGAAAACCATACTTGAAATAGTTTATTTTTAAATATTAATAAATGGTTTAAATATTTTGAAGTGCATTTGGTTAGCGGTTCCGACTGCGTGTAAATTTATTATCCAATAGTAATTTGTTTTCAGCGTAACAGTCTATTGCTGTGCAAAGATTCATTAAGATTTAGAAGTTTGAAAATGAAAGAACAAAGGATAATGCAAATCCTGGTGCTTCCAACAGCTATGTATGTTACAAAGTTGGATAGGTATTTTTAAAAATTACTATGGCGCCAAATTCAAAATATAATTCTTTCCAGAATAATTATCTATTAAACATGGTAGTTTCGGTAATAGCCAAGTATTGCTATTCATACGTGATGTATTGTATTTATGTGTTTTACATAGTAACCTTTAGTTAGTGTATGTGGGTGGTTCAAACGGGATTTTAAGCAGTTTCGCCAAAGATATATCAACAATGCGTTACTGCAATTATGTTTTCTAAGCTGAGGATAGTTACCGTTACTTAACAATTTCATAAGTATCGAAGACAATCAGTATGCAGAAGCTGACACAGGTGTCATTCAGCACACTTTCGTACTAGGTTTCTGCGTGCATGTCTATACTTTTTGTTAACTATACCTATATCTTAGAACAATTCTACAAATATTAATGTAAGTACTACATTTAAACAAACTTGGATACCTATTTACTTATACCTAACTAAGACCAGCTTGAGTAGTTCAAAAATGTTCTGCATTCAGTTGCGTAAAAAATCTAAAACTCTTATAGACTTACACTTAGAGCAGATCTTATACATAGTTCCCATTTGGACGGAACACTAAGCATAATCATGTGATATAATTGTAATATTTAGACATATGGAAAAGGCAGACTTTTTTGTAAATATTGATTATGTCTAAACAACTGTGGTATATTGTCAATAGTGTCCGCAGCGTACACAATATACAGATTTTTCAGCGTTACTATTGCATATTTTAACAAGGAAAAATACTATTAGTTATTGTGACAAAACTGTTAGTCATAGTCATCATTCCGGAGATTTTTGTAGATACTCGTATTGATGTCTACTACAAAACTGAAGTACATCACTATGCTCTATTTTCAATAAATCCCTCCGAAGGCCGAGCGTGCTTCTAAGCGAAGCGCGGTCGTGTTTTGTGCCCACGAGGAAATAGAAGCCTTTCATGGCGAGTTCGAAGGCCAAGCTTTCACCAACTTTATTTCAAAATGTCAATGATCTTCAATGCCCATGTTAACATAGGTAATGTTAATCATCATGAACAAAACTATTAGTACGAGTACTACTGATATGACATGCTACAAATAACCGTTTAATTTCCTTCGTATACTTGGGTTAAAAACTTAAGTCCAGACAACCTCCACGCAGTGACATAAAAAGGGTGCAACGTCTTCCAAGAAGCTTAAGTGTCACAGTTAGCTGGAAAACTAATGAAGATATCGTAAGCTACTACTTACTTTTCAGCAATAAATATATATATATATATAATAGGCTTATAGGCCTTTCAAGCGGACATTAATACACAGATTTCGAAGGACAAGATCTTAATCATGGTGCTTGCTGCAATGTATGTAATTAAAATAAATACAAAGTGTGGTGTGGTGTTAACACTTGGAACAGTATTTTTTTCAACTATATAGAATTACAACCCAGCTTATTGAGAAATGTATACTGTATTCTCTTTGGAATATATCAAGAGAAAGACTTGACTTTACACAATCACTAATTTGACTGTTTTTTAAAGTTAACAACTTACAGTAGCAACTAAAAACATGAGTAGGCATTTCATGGTCAAGGTGTTTTGTGGTTTTGCATTGAATATCGCTATCAAATTGTTCCTTAAGTTAGGGCGGAAAATGAAGATTGGAAACAATAGATTAAATAAAATGTTGCATATTAAAGTTGTCTTACGTACACCGTGAATAAAATGAATGCCAACGTATTTGTAAAGTTCTTCAATCTTAATTTATATTAATGCCAATTAATGGAAGTAAAAAGCACTGCGACCGTCCCCTAGGTCAAACTTAATAGGCAGGTTTATATTGTGTGATACGTAATTTGGTTTTCTTTAAGTGAAGATGTAGATGGAATAAGTATATTTATATGGTAGTGGTAGTTAGCCGAACAAAATTAAAAGCAGGTAATTGTCTTAGTACATGCTAAATCCAATACGTACCGAACAATGAAGTGCAATCTAATTCCTTAGTAGGTTTTACGACATGTATACATCCATGTGAAAAAATATACATGGAATAATAAAATTTTCAAACAAGGGTTACCTACATTTATTATCACATGAGACGTAAAACTTTTACTGCTGAAGACATTCATACGGAAGGACCATTTGGAAGCTGCATGCATCCAAGATAGTCCTGCGACCTTATTTAGTACGTCTTCCACATTGGCGGTGGATGATCTACCTGCTCTACCAGACTCTCAGTCAGACGGACAGATGGACAAACGGATAAACAGCCTACGGTTGGATATAGATAGGCATATAATGATATACTACCACACTATTGCCTACCACATTTAGTTCAAAGAATTTTACCCTAAGACTTAACTGAAACCACACATTGAGCGTTATGTTTTAGTATTTATACCTTAGTTTTATTATAATATTATGATTTTAAGTGCTTGCTTAGATATACCAAATTTTGCAATACATCCCCATACACCGGTTAAAATCAACTAAGAGAAAAAAATTGATGGTTGGATGGGTGCCTATAGAAAGTGTTTACGAGATTCAAAGCCACACAAATGAATTGAATAAATATGAGCAATGATGAGAAATATTATTTTAAGATTTATCATTGGTGTAGTGGTGGCTTTGGAATGTTTGTAGGTTTGATTCCTGGTTAGGACAGTTGTTGGAATTATCCGACAGAGAAATTCACACTGTCTGGAACACTGCCCTATAGGTGACAAAAGGCCTTATACGAGTATGGGACCAATACGTACCTGGTATGGGTGTTTGATAAATACATGTACCTACCTGTCTAACATATGTAAGCATGAACATGATGGTATGTTTTGTTTAAAATATGTATATCATTATTTACGTTACATATAAATTACTTTTACTAAAGTTAAACTCCAGGGATCCTTTGAAAACAAACTTATACTACATGTTTAAATATTTATTTTAAAGTTTACTTGTAATGAGTTTCGTGTGAATCAAAACAAGAAATACAAAAAATGATATATATGTTATATAATGTTTACACAGACCGTATCAACAAAATGGATGCCCAAGTCTTAAAAGGCGTTACGATTTGTAAAAAGCTTAAGAGATCTTTATGGTAGAGACGCTGCTGTTTGTACATACTTGTACAATTGGATTGTAAAATATTCTCCATGTAATGAGAATGTACTTACTATATTTCGTTTAGCTCCATATATATACCTTTTAGTATTATACAATGACATACATAGATATAAAAATATCATACTTATAGAATAAGAACTTAGCTTATTGAAATAGGGCGAGCATTTCTTTATTTTTCCTTATAAATATCAAGAGAAGGACTTGACTTAAAAAAAAAACGTTAAATTGACTACTTTTTGAATAGAATAGAATATATAATAGGTAGTAGTAATGATTAGGTGGCGATCTCCATCCAAGTTTATTTCAAAATTTCAATGATCTTCCAGACATCTGCCCACGTTAACATAGGTAATGTCATGAAATTGTGTAAATCATGAATACTACTATAAGTACTTGATTGATAATTATACAGATATGTAGATTAACTCTTTAGTGAAACACCACAATACAAATATATGTTACAAATAAATAAATAGAATAAAATAAAATCACATTCAAAATATTTCACAATTAAATAGGTACTTTAAATTTAAAGTGTCAGAATGGGTGGTCTTATCGCTCAGAGCGATCTCTTTCAGACAACCATTCACGGAAAGAAATAGGCATAAACTTATAAGGACGGTGTGAATAAAACAAGTGTACTAAACACTACATATAGCAAAACTCAAGATTATAAATATAATAAATACTTATAATATACTCGTATACAAACTATACTTATATAATTATACTATACGTAATATACTACAAAATATATACATACTATACATATACCATTTAATTATTATAAAAAAGATAATAAGTAGGTTTGCAGTTAGTTATTTCGCGAAGCTAAATGCTTTGATACGTTTTTTGAAGATGCCTAAAGAAGGCGCGCATCTAATTTCGTATAGTAAAGTGTTCCATAGACGAACAGCTTCAACACAAAGTAGGAACCAAAAAAATTGGTGCCGGTTATCGGGGTACTTAACATTAAGTGCTCTGATGATCGTAGAGAAAAAGAGCTCCTAACATGTAAAAATTCAACATTTTACGTACTACTGATATGACATGCTACAAGTAAACGTTAAATTTCCTTCGTAGGCTTGGGTTTGTTATGAACTTGAGTTCAAACAACACTTCACGCAGTGGTATAAAAAGGGTGCAGCGTCTTCCAAGAAGCTTAAGGTGTCATAGTTAGCTGGAAAACTAATGGCGACATCTTAAGCCATTACTTACTTTTGAGCAATAAATATATCTATATATAATAGGCTTATAGGCCTTTCATGGGGACATTAATATACAGATTTTGAAGGTCACGATCTTGATGACATGGTAGAGATGCTTACTTGTTGTCATTCGTTAGTCACTGGTACGACATACATCCATGTTAATAAAATAAATACAAAGTGTGGTGTGGTGTTCACGCTTGGGACAGTATTTTTTTTTCAACTATATTGAATAAGAACTCAGCTTATTGAGAATTGTATAGCTCTATTCATTTTCCCTTGAATATATCAAGAGAATAGCTTGATAAAATCATTAATTTGACTGCTTTTAAAGTAAACAACTTATCGTAGCAACTAGAAGCGTGCAGAGTAGGCATTTTATGGTAAAGATGTTTTGTGGTTCTGCATTGAATATCGCGATTAAATCATTCGAAAATGAAGATTAGAAACACTAGATTAAGTAAAATGTAACACATTAAAGTCGCGAAGTTGTCGGAAAAGTAGCCACTACAGATGAGATACAAACTCTAATACAGGTCAAACTTACGCAAAACGTAAGTGAAATGAATACCAAAGTTTTAGAGGTGTTACGATTTGTAAAGTTCTTCAATCTAACATATGTTTTCTGAAAGTCAAGGAATGGAAGTAAAAAACACTGCGACCGACCCCTAGGTCAATCTTGATGTGCCAATATATGGTACGCAGGTTGGTTTATTTTTAAGTTAATCTTATAATGTAAATAGTATAATTATATCGTAGTGGGACTGTGGGAGTAAGCAGAACAAAAATAAAACCAGTTAATTGTCTTGTTACATAGAATAGAATAGAATAGAATAGAATAGAATTCATTTATTTCAGACTAATATCTGTCCATATTATTAGTAGAGGTACATACACTTAGTCTTACATCTTTTCACGCATTTTTTTGTTTTATTTGGCCGTTCTAAGGTTTTTTAATTGTTTATTCCTATATATGTATTCACGAATCAAATTTATTTAGACATCTACTTAAGGTAGAGACGATGTCTGTATACTCTAGGTATATGTTATTACTTCAGTGTTTAGACGGGTACGATTAGGGTAGATAGAAATGAAATGCATAAAGCTATGGAAAAGATACCTTTGAATTAAAGAGTACCTAAATTTATAAGAAACGCGTCATGTAATTTGAGTTAACTTTGTTGCAAAGACCCCTAGATATATCAGTTTCTTCATCATGTTACTCTCGATGCCACCTACATATGTATAGCACGTACCTACGTAAATTCCTAAATGGCTGAAGTGGTATGGATTTTACAGAGTCCGCATGTGTGTGAAGTGGCTATTCTTATAAATTTGAGTCCAGACAACCTCCACGCAGTGACATAAAAAGGGTGCAACGTCATCTAAGAAGCTTAAGTGTCACAGTTAGCTGGAAAACTAATGAAGACATCTTAAGCTACTACTTACTTTTCGGCAATAAATGTATATATAATAGGCTTATAGATCTTTCAAGGGGACACATACACAGATATAATACACAGATTTCGAAGGTCAATATCTTAATGTCATGGTAGAGATGCTTGCTGCAATGTATGTAATTAAAATACATACGAAGTGTGGTGTGCTGTTCACACTTGGAACAATATTTTTTTAACTATATAGAATTAGAACCCAGCATATTGAGATATGTATAGCTCTTTTCATTCGTCCTTAAATATATATATACGTAGTATTGTATTCTCTTTGGAATATATCAAGAGAAAGGCTTGACTTTACACAATTACTAATTTGACTGTTTTTAAAGTTAACATCTTACAGTAGCAACTAAAAACATGAGTAGGCATTTTATGGTCAAGATGTTTTGTGGTTCTGCATTGAATATCGCTATCAAATCGTTCCTTAAGCTATGGCGGAAAATGAAATTGGAAACAATAGATTGAATAAAATGTTGCATATTAAAGTTGTGAAGCTTCGTGTGTGTAAATAAAATTAATGCCAATGTTACGATTTGTAAAGTTCTTCAATCTTAATTTATATTAATGCCAAAGAATGTAGGTAAAAAGCACTGCGACCGTCCCCTAGGTCAAACTTAATAGGCAGGTATATTTGATACGTAACTTGGTTTTTTTTAAGTGAAGATGATGATTGAATAAGTATATTTATATGGTAGTGGGAGTTAGCAGAACAAAATTAAAACCAGTTAATTTCCTTGGTACATACTAAATCCTATACATACCGAACAATGAAGTGCAATCTAATTCCTTAGTAGGTTTTACGACCTATATACATCCATGTGAAAACCTACACATGAAATTTTCAAACAAGGGCTCCCTACATTTATTATTATATGAGACGTAAAACTTTTACTGCTGAAGATATGCATACGGAAGGACCAGATGAAAGCTGCATGCATCCAAGATAGTCCTGCGACCTTATTTAGTACGTCTTCCACATTGTCGGTGGACGACCTACCTGCTCTACCAGACTCTCAGTCAGACGGACAGATGGACAAACGGATAAACAACATCAACCTACGGTTGGATATAGATAAGGATTTAGTGATATACTACCACACTATTGCCTACCACATTTAGTTCAAAGAATTTTACCCTAAGACTTAACTGAAACCACACATTGAGCGTTATGTTTTAGTATTTATACCTTAGTTTTATTATAATATTATGATTTTTAAGTGCTAATGCTTGCTTAGATAAACCAAATGTTGCAATACATCCCCATACACCGGTTAAAATCAACTAAGAGAAAACAAATGATGGTTGGATGGGTGCCTATAGAAAGTGTCTACGAGATTCAAAGCCACACAAATGAATTGAATAAATATGAGCCATGATGAGAACTATCGTTTTAATGTATCGTTGGTGTAGTGGTGGCAGCGCTGCTTTGGAATGTCGAACTCTTGGTTTGGATTCCCGGTTAGGACAGTTGTTGGAATTTTCTGACAGAGAAATTCAAACTGTCCGGCGTCTGGAACACTGCCCTGTAGGTGACAATAGGTCTTATATGGGAGCAATACATATCTGGAAGTGTTTGATAAATACTCCTACCTACCTCTCTAAGATATGTACGCATGAACTTAATGTTATTTTTGTTTAAAATATGTATATCATTATTTACGTTACATATAAATTACTTTTACTAAGGTTAAACTCCAGGGATACCTTGAAAAAAAAACTGTTTTAATATTTATTTTAAAATTTACTTGTAACGAGTTTCGAGTCAATTAAATCAATTTTATAGAAAATTGCAGAGTTATTTAGTAAATTAAGTCATTACTTACTTTTGAGTAATGAATATATATAAAGAATAGGCTCGTGAAATATTTTTCGGGACTATCTCTGTCATCATCATCATCATCATCCTGTAGAGTCCACTGCTGGACATAGGCCTCTCCAATTGCACTATCTCTGTGCAAAGAACATATTAATAAACAAAAAATCATGAACCGACAAATACTTAGCATTTCATGACAACTAATTATAATATATATCGATGCAAGAAAACGTTTTTGTTGTAAGTTTGCTGTAAGTTGTTTAGCCAAAACCCAACTTTTCCCCAGAGCCAAAGAACATTAAAAATGTCTTCAAAAAATCGTTGACAGAAATATGATTTTTGTAACACAGTTTTGTTATAGTAATAATACTCATGAAGAGCAATGAAAATATTTTTGTTAATGTTATTACCTGTAGGCTTTTTACTACTTACAGCAATTGACTTTTCATTTAAAGACCTGACGTCGTAAGTAGTTTGGTGACTTCTATGGAGATAAGTTTCGTATTTTCCACACATTTGAAATGCTTATACTTGAATAGGTATTTAATACATTACCTACTATATAACAGATGTAAGACTAACTCTAAAAAATGCTGATATAATACATTACACTTTATTGGCATAGGAATGCTGTTAGTTATATCAGATGTTTATATAATAAACTGAACTTTTGCTGTAGTGTAGTGTTAAAACACTGTGTTTAAGTGACTTATTCCTAGCTAATTGAACAAGGAAACTTTTCAAAATTATACCTATTGTAAAAATCTTATAGTAGCGATATGAGACCCAGACCGTTCGACGCAGATTTTTTTTTAAGAATATAGCTGTGTGCTCAGTAAACTTACGCCGTTCTTGATACTTACAGCTAATACTGTTTTCTTACGTCTCCACACACATATATACGGAGTAAGTATATCATGAGAATCGCTTTGGAACATTGGGACAAGGGTGTTTCAGTAGGAGGTCGGAAGATATCCAACTTATGATGAGATACGATGATACTACTCTTCTCGCTCAAATAAAAAAAGACATGGAACACCTGTTGACACGTTTAGAGACAACAAGCCTCTCCTACAGGCTTGTGATCAACAGAGACTAAACCAAGATGATAATCGTAGACCGAACTGAACTAAATCAACCTGACATTTCTGTGATTGGCAACTGTGAAATTGTTCAATCCTACGTGTACCTAGGATCCACGAGCACAAACACGAGGGGCTATGAGAACGAAATTCAAAAAAGATTTGCTAAGACAAGATCTGCCGTTGATAAGGTCAAAAGAGTCAGGTGCAACCGAAATATCACCAAATCCACGAAACTCTGCATGAATAAAACTTTAGTGTTGCCGATATTTCTCTATGGCGCAGAAACATGAACGGTTCACCTGAGAGACCGACGCAAAATCGATGCCCTTGAAATGTGGTGCTGGCGGCGACTGCTGCGGACGAACGAGAGATTATCTAAGACTGTGCAAATACGTGTCCTGAAATACTTCGGACACATTATTCGACATGAAAACTCCATAAAACGACTCGTAGTCCAAGGGCAAGTAGAAAGCAAGCAGTCGATCACACGCGTTGGGCAGAACTCACAAAAGCTGAAACAGAAACTTCCATAGTCTAAAGCACTTTTAAGTGTTATTTAAGATTTAGGTATATGTTTTTATTAAAATTCAAAATTAGCAGCCTTCCTATCACATATTTCAAAGATGTAGGGTTTACTCGAATGTTTTGAGATTGAGAGTTATGTTTTATTCTTTTAGAGTTTATTTATGCATACGTAAGTTTTTATCGTATGCTTTTTATACTCTAACGGCTGCTTGGCGAAATGTAACTTTGCAATCTGTCCCCTAATATGCACGTTACAATAAATTAATGTAAGACGTCCACTGCTAAACATATGCGTCCCGATCGATTTACAAAAGACCGCATGGAAGCGACCTGTATAAAAGTTCGGTCTGTGGTTACCGGCCCCATCGGCCATTAGTTCAAGGCGTTATGTGTCATGTCCACTGCCACTTCAACTGGCTAATCCTCTGGGCTATGCATGACTTTCGTTCGTGTACTAAATCAGTCCTCATTTCCGATTTAATCACTACGGAATACACCGAGCATAGCCCTTTCTAAAATTCGTTGTATGACTTTGAGCTTACATATGAATCCCTTAGTCAGTGACCAAGTTCAGTATCATAAATAATCACTGATCACACATGAACGGAGTAAAATAGAGGATCCGAAGTCTTCTTTTATTGAGAGATTAAAAATGTTACGGCACTTGTGTGGCTAAGGCGAATCTAATGATTAATTTTATATAATGCATCAAGTCATTTCGACTTAAGGGTCATTTAAATAAATAGAAAATATAGTGGGGTTTATTTCCGCCACGGTTGTTCTTATTCCTTTTGTATATCACAAGGTATTTAATAATTACAGCGTGCCGTAAGATAGGGAGAAGGAAACTGATTGAAGATTGTAGAGGCAAAGCATAGAATGAGATTCGTGGCACTTACGGATAGGAATCCACTTTAACTGATATTTGTATTCTGATATGTCAGGGTCGAACATAAACTTGCAGACAGCCAATGAAATGAATTCAGACGTTTTGGAGCCGTTCTTACTAATTTAATAGTTCTTTTGTATACACAAGGTATGATAGTCAATAGTTTGATAGCAAATACCCACAACTTATATTCAAAAAATGTGTGCAGAATCGAACAAGATTCAATATAAATTAGAACTGCCCATATCAAAATTAAAAATGCACAGCTCATGGGCAAATGTTATGTCAATTAATACTTGATAGAATACATAATGACTTTTGCTGAACTTTAAGCTAAATTCAGGCATAACATTTTTACAAAGCCATTAAATTACTTACTAATAAAAAATGCTACTGTGACTTTGATGAACTCATGAACGATTCATGCAATTATTTCAAATAATGATAAATAATTATTTTGATAAATGTGAATTAATTTATAGTAACATGAATGAGTCGGCCCGTTCTTAGTATTGTTCCTCTAATATTGCTACAAACGAATAGGGAAATTTATTACTACCATAACATTAGATGTATACAATATAAATATGATTTCAATAAATAATCGGGTATGCGTCTGAAACGAGAGCCATTGTTACCTTAGTTTTAAAAGGTAAAAAATATTCGAAGACGTTAAAAAAAACTGAATGTAATAATTCAGTATCTTGCTTACGGTGTTCGTATGAGTACCTGCGCTATAACAGATGGTTTTCTAACGTGACTCAAAAGTTATTAGAATATGGCATACGAAAGGTATCCCTGCATTTCACCGACACTTAATATATCATGCGACCTTTGGTTAGGTTAGGTTTGAACTGCGACAAAACTACGCGTAAGCCGAGCGAGCAAAGCGAGCGTACCGCGGCAGCGGCTGGCGAAGCGCTTAAAACTAAGGAATGAATGATTATCTCCTAGGCAGAGCCTGTACTATGGTAACCTAATGACTGATATACATACTTATATACATATACACACCCAGACACAGCTCAAACATACATGTTCATCCACACGCGGTGTTCAGGTCCCAAACTAAGCAGAGCTGTACTATGGTAACCTGATGACTAATATACATACTTATATACATATACACACTCAGACACAGCTCAAGCAGACATGTTCATCCACACGCGGTATTTAGGACAGGTTCAGGTGTTTGTTGAAACTATATAGGTACCTAAGTTTTATGTAATTACTTACAATAATATCATTAAATATGATAACATGATTTTACGATTCAACTATAAAATATCTTCCATACAAATTAATTAAAATTAGCTGTTGGCATGAATGGTTTGATAGATTTATTAATGACTAGCTGCGCTCCGTGGTTACAACCGAGCGGTGAAGGTCGATGATGATGATAAATATAGCGTATGTTAATCAGGCATTATAGAGTTTTCTACTGGTGAAATATTTTTTGGAACCGGTTAGTAGTTTTTGCGTTTATCCGCTATACGAGTACACTATCAAATAATTCTATGTACTCAGACGAGCGAATGACTAAACAGGTTTTTATTTCAGCACCATTTAGATTATAGAGAACTTTCGTTCCTGTTACCATAGGGAATATTTCACAATTTGCTGTTACCATAATAAGCTATACAAAGATTATTAGGTTGTATTAAGGTATTAGACCTTTATTATTTTTTGTCCAGAACACGCTATGATTCTAACAAGTACTGAAGATAATTATAAAAATAAAGAACACGATTACAAACTAAGAATGTAAAAAGTTATATTATCTTATGGAACAGCAGATATAAGTGGGTTCATTAGATATTTGTTTAGTATCGTTTCAACAGTTATTTTTTATTTTTGATAAATTAATAGGTACGACATTATAATTGGAGATTTAGCACAGTGACTCCAGTCTACATCAGTTTAATAGTTTAAAAATCAAGTTAAAAAATCATGGAGTACCTTTTGTTTGCGGCTCCGTCTGCGTTGATATTTGATATACCAAAGCTGCTACGGTTTGCTACGGCGTAGCAGATTGTTTTCGGTTTATTTCTGTGTGAAATTTCATCAACAGTTTAAGCATAAAAGAAGACCAAACAAACAATTAACTACTAAGCGACAAATACGCTTTCGCTTTATAATATTATAATAAGCATGCTGCGTCTTGCTTTGAAAATACCATCCGACATCAGTTTAGTTTTAGGGGGTAAAAATATTTGGAGACGATAAAATTGAAAGAAATATTTCAGTATCTGGCTAACGGCGTTTGTATGAGTACCTGCGCTATAACAGATGGTTTTCTAACATGACTCAAAAGTTCTTAGAATATGGCATACGAGAGGTATTTCATATTTCACTATCACATAATTTATCATCGGTCCAGTAGTTTCGGAGTTCAATTCAAACCAACAAAATCGTTCCTCTTTATAATATTATAGTGTAGATATAAAGTTTTTTTACCATCAGGTCATATTACGTATCTTGTGGTCAGTAAGATCCTTACCAAACAAATAAAGTTAGTTCAGATGATTTTGGAAAAGATGTCAGTAATTTATGCGGGTTTAACCCTGGAAAAAACATTGTTCACAGATAGTACGTTTTGGTAATGCAAAGTAAGACATCCCTTGAAGACGATTAAGCTGGTCTGTTTAACTGATCATCAAGAATGTATTACGTATTAATCTGATACAACCATTTTATTTAAACTAATATATTGGCACGACTAAGGTCAGTGCACAGTAAGTATCAAAAACGTTCACGCCGCCGCAAAAACAGCAGTGCATTGAAAGTTTCTGTGCGTTTTAAGACTTCCACAAGGATGGTTTACTAAATCTAATTATTACTTTGGAATGGTAAATCGGCAAACACTCGCGTCTATTATCTGGTCGTTATTACTCCGACCGGTGTTCGGGCAGTACTGATGCTCATCCTCAAAGACCAATTATTTGTAATAAGTTATTAAGTTTGATCTCGCAAAGCAGGCGTTAAGGCTTGAAAAATAAGATAATATAATGATATTTAAAAAACAAATGATATTTGTTCACGTAGCCTAAGAAATACCAAAGTAACAGAATGAAAATTAAAAATAATCAAAGCGTTTCTTATGTTATCGTAACAAAATCGAAATAAATCCGCATTGTGTTTCATAAACTGTATATTTTTTGTAAAAGTATTTATGTAATGTCAACCAAAGTATTCAATAATTTGCCGGATAATATGAAGATAACACATTGTTGAATTAAAGAATTTTATAATAATCTGAAGAAGATACTTAATGTAAAATTCTACTATAGGTACAGTTGACGACTACTTAAGTGATAAATACAATTAGAGTATTAGCAATTATGACATACTCTTTTATTTTATTACACTGATTTGATTCCTTGACATTATTCGTAATTAAAATCCACTCCAATTATACAAGGTTACTGCTAATTAACTGGCGATACGCGACAGGCGTGATGGGTATCGATAACAAAAACTAAAAAAAATGAAAAAAAATTTCATTCAAAATTTGGAATAATAATGTTCATTATTCATTACCTACATTGAGTTACGATTCACAGGTCAATGATTACCTACCATAGGTAAGCAGCTGATTTTAATACCATAGGTAATTAAAATCAGCTGCTTTTTGTGGATAGGTAGAATACTTTGTAGGTACTCACACCAATTTGTTAAGATTAATTTTCAAGATAGGTACCTAAGTAGTAGGTAGGTACCTAATTAATGAACCAGCGATATCAAGCGGCGGCCGCCGTTTCAATCACTAAGCGATCGCAACGGAGCGGGTGGGTGCGCGAGCGTCTTTAATTCAAAACAGCTGATGCTTTTACTTAGTGATTATTCTTTTTTATTGTTTTGTTAGTGATTCTAAGCACCATACAGTATTGTGTATCGCTTATTATCTCATTGATAACTCAAAGACAAGTTGAAAAAAAACTTAAAAAAAAATTTTTTTTTTTCATTTTTTTTAGTTTTTGTTATCGATACCCAACACGCCTGTCGCGTATCGCCAGTTAATTAGCAGTAACCTTGTATAAACAGCTATAACTCCGCAACCATAATAGATAGGTACGGGGTGTTTGAAGTAATGTAATAGGGGACCGGAAGTGAATTTTGGAGAATATGTTTAAAATCCGAGATGACGGATTCAAAATGGCGGCCAACTTAAACAAAGTTGGTAAGTAAGTCTAAACGGGCTGTTTTTCAAGATCGCGGAGTGAAATAGAAGGGTACAAGTGAGCTCATTAAGAGCTTGACAACAACAAAGTATCTATGAAGTATAATAATTGAATACACAACCATTTCTTTTGTGGATTATTTGGTCAGAGCTGAGTTATGATAGGTGCAGTGACGAGTAAAACGAGGAAGAGCGTTACTTTGCTGTTGAATACAATATCTGTAACACTGCAAATCGTAATGAGTTGCATTTTGTTTTAGGTACTGAATAAATGTTAACAGAATGAAACAGAATGTTAAAATTATGATAAGAAAATATTTACACAGACGAGCGAATGCCTGAACAGACTTTTCGTTCAGCACTTTTCTTCGAGTATAGAGAACTTTCGTATGAGTGGATATGTTTCTGCATGCACACCTATACTTTTTTGTTAATTATAATATTAACAGCTTCATATATATTTATATATTAGTAAATCATAACTATAACGGGTACATTACAATGTTATTGTTATTTTTATGGTGCCCACTTTTAAAAAAAATATAAACTTTAAAAGAGTTCTGCTAAAAACGTTTTCACCAACCTACTTACTACCTACATTAGTTCAAAGAATATAAGTAAGTTATGTTTGGTATACTATGTTTCTTAATATTCTGTAACTTCACCGACACTTTTTTTTTTGCTGCTGAAATTTACACTCTTTAATTAACATTAGTGGAAATTAAAAATTGTCATTTAAAAAAATAATACATATAAAGACATGGTTCATCTAATTAAATGATAATTCTACAAATTATATTTAATTACAATCTCCAATGACTTCAGAAATAGATATCACATTTAATAATGTATTGTTTGACATACTTTTCTTTTTAACCGACGTCAAAAAAAGGAGGAGTTTATATGTTCTATTGCATGTTTTTTTGTATGTTGACCGTTTCTCCCCGATTTATGCACCGATTCTTAAAGTTATTTTTTTTTGTTTTGGTAGAGTATACTTCCGTGGTAGTCCCATTTACATTTCATCAAATTGGGTGAAACAGTTTTTGAGTTACACTCCATTTACTGGAAAGTCTTCTGATGATGAAGATGAATCTTAACGATGTCATCATTAGGTTAGGTTTGAACTGCGAAAAAAGTTCGTGAAGCCGAGCGAGCGAAGTGAGCGTGCCGAACAGACATCACTGATTATAATAAGCAAGCTGCGTGCCCTAAAAATTTTACTACAGTTTTTTCAGTTGTAAAGGTACAAGCGTTGTAAAAGGCTACTTATGTTCAAAATTTTACATAAATCAGTTCAGTTGCTTTTTCGTGTAGGAGTAGCAAACTTCCATTTATAAATCCATTTGAAGTCTCGAGTACTTTTACAATTTAATATTAGTTGATGATAGTGTATATATGTTTTATGTTGAGCATGGTAGGTAAGGTGGTAATCGCTTGCTATTTTATGAAAAGTTATATAAAATACCTTACCACTAAGACTATGTTCACCGTATGACAGTGACCATGTTCAGTGTCATAAATAAACACTGATCACACTGAACAAAGATATGAGAGCCGAAGGTTTCTGGCTTGAATTGAGGCGGAAGGCAGCGCATGAATGTTGGGGAAAATGAAGATAACTTTGTTTAAACATTTTGCGAGGCTGATTCTATAAGTCACGCAAAAATTTAGGAGATCTTTATTTTGGTGGACCATTTCCGTAGTACTTGTTATTTTTTTGTTGTGAAGTATGTAAATATAATTAAAGCAAACTATATATTTGATTTATTGAGAGATAATAAATGTAATGACACTTGCGTGGCTAAGGCGAATCTAATGATAGGTATGCTATTTTTTATAATGCATCAAATCAAATGACTATAGACTATAGTGGTTGTTCTTATTCCTTTTGTAAATAACGAGGTATTTAATAGTTAGAGCGTTCCGTAAGATAGAGATAAGAAAACCCATTGCAATTTGTAGATGCAAGGCATAGCATGAGAGTCGTGGAGTTGCTCATGGTCGAAAGTAAGCTTGCAGACAGTCGCTAAAATGGATTCAGACGTTTTGGAGCCGTTCTTATTTATTAAATAGTTATTTTGTATACACAAGGCATGACAGTAAATAGTTTGTTTAGAAAATACCCACAATTTTTTGAAGGTATCCAACAAGATTTAATATAAATTAGTACTGCCTATATCAAAATTAAAAATGCACAGCTCATGAGCAAATGTTATGTCAATAAATACTTACTTTATCAAATACCTTATGACTTACAAGCTATAAAGAGAGGCATTATATTTTTACAAAGCGATTAAACAACTTACTACTAAAAAAATGCTACCGTAACTTGGAAGAACTCATGAACGATTCATGCATTTATTTTAAATGTTGATAAATAATAATTTTGATAATTGTTAATTAATTTAGAGTAACATGAATGAGTCGGCCCGTTCTTAGTATTGTTCCTCTAATATTGCTACACACGAATAGGGCCATTTATTACTACCATAACCTTAAGATCTATACAAAATATACATACGATTGCAATAAATAATTGAGTATGGGTCTGAAAAAAGAGCCACAGTGTTACCTTAGTTTGAAGAGGTAAAAACATTCGGAAATGTTGAAAAATTAACTGAAATAATTCATTATTTTGCTGCGGTGTTTGTATGAGTGCCTGCGCTATAACAGATGGTTTTCTAACATGCATGACTCATAAGTTATTAGAATATGGCATACGAAAGATATCCCTGCATTAAACCGACACTTAATTTATCATCCAACCCTAGGTTAGGTTAGGTTTGAACTGTAACAAAACTAAGCGCAAGCCGAGCGAGCAAAGCGAGCGTGCCGCGGCAGCGGCCGGCGAAGCGTTTGAAACTAAGTAATGAATGATTGTGGCTTGTGGTTCATGACTAACGATAGAGTAGTGCACAAATAATATTACACACTACTAGACGTACTTTTTATTTTTTGGTAATTAATTGTTGTGAGAGTGACATTTTACAAATGTGAATAATAAAAGAAACAGTGTGTGAAATAAAAGATGAACAAAACATAAATTTTAATGCAAACATTTTTACAAGATTTACGTTTGCGAGCTGAATTTGTTTATGTAATATATTTAGATATGAGGCTTGAACCGACATACATCCACGTGGAATGTCGATATATACATACAAAAAACAATTAAATTTTATACCAGGATCTCACTACTATCAATTCTGCCGTAAGATGTTCATTGCCAAAGATGACCCTCTCCCATAGATTTATGAAAGGACGAGATGGAAGCGGCTCGTATCCAACGTCTTCTTGAGACGTTTATGAGGTCGTTTGATCTCCAATTTATCGGTGGACGACCTACGCTGCGCTTGCTGGTCTGTAATCTCCACTGCAAGAGCGAAGCGTTCAGTGCCATGCAGGGTTCCAAACCGTCTGGCTCCATCGGCCATCAGTTTGGCGTGTTATGTACCCTGCTCACATTCACATTGCAATATGGATGCCCAAGTTTCTAAAGAATATATGTATTCAGATATATTATGTTTCAAATGAGGTATCATTGGAATGGCCTGAATTGCTTCCTCAAAGGCTGGCAACTCAATCTCGATACTTCTCGTATTGCAGATGTTCGTGGGCAACAGTGATCACTTACCATCTGGAGAGCCGCCCGTCCGTTTGTAATTATGTTCACACAGTCAAACCCCCGTACTAAGATTACTAACAAATATAATAGGTTAGGGTTTTTCTTTGTGATATTAGGAGTCGGCATATGCACGAAGCCCACCTGGTATTTGGGGCAGTCTTTGCGGCTGGTACTGCGCCTGTAATTCTGAGACACAGAAATGTCACCGGCACCCATACCTTTCATACCAAACCACAGTATTGCGAATATTACTGCTTACATTACTACTGGTACGGTAAGTAGGTAGAAATGAATAAAAAAAAGATATATTTAAGGTCGATTTAATAAAAGAGATGTCACTGATTACATATTGTATATTATTAGTGAGCAGATGTCATGAACATACCACGTAACTTGATTATACAAATGTATAAACTAACTCGCCAGCGCTTCCAGCGGCTTCGCTCGCTTGATCTGGAATTGGTGGAGCGCCGTTTTGGAATGTTAGGGTCGTGGGATTTTCTGGCAAAGTAATTCTCAATAGCAGTCCGGAGTCTGGAACAGTGTCTCGTAGGTGGCATAAGGCTCGCCCCCTATTACATGGGATCAAAAAAATATCCGACAAAACGCAGGTGTTTCAAACACTGCTGCTCACCTCTTCGCGGATATCCTGTATATTTGACGATTTGTGATCTTTTAATTTAAAAATAACGGGTATAAATTTTTTTTCGTTAAAGTTTATTTTTACCAAGTTTTGAGTGATACTTTTTTACTACCACTTTAATTATAACATAAATTGTTACACGAAAACTTGCAAAATATACTATATATTATATAAATATAGGGTATATATAAAAAAGGAGCCGTGTTACATTCTTAATTAATACAGTTTTTACGAAAAGTGTGTGTTTATACATCTCTCTCGCCGTCATCAAACGTCTTTACCTGCGTATGGAAGAGAGGACATGTAAACTCGCCCCGCGCCGGATTGATTGAAGAATTAATTTGTGAAACGTAGTATACCGAAACAAGGGTGAGCAGGTTTTTTCCAACTACTTATTTAATGAAAAGCCAGAATTAAACAGTTTTCCCTTCGTTGTTTGAATGGTTATTTCCAACTACTTATTTAATGAAAAGCCAGAATTAAACAGTTTTCCCTTCGTTGTTTGAATGGTTATTTCCAACTACTTATTTAATGAAAAGCCAGAACTAAACAGTTTTCCCTTCGTTGTTTGAATGCGATTGAAATGCGAAACGTAAGATGCAAGGGACTCTACTTACTGTGTTCTGCCGCGAATCATTAGTGCGCAAGCGTTAGGTACTGTAAGGGTACATTAGCATGTGAAATCAGTAAGTGTTATGTCATGGTCAGTATTATTTCTGTTACATACTTGACACAAAAGTTTGAATAAATTTGTAGTGCAGGAGTTATAAAATAATAATCTACTTATTAACAAAGTTGAAATCAAATAAGTTGTGGGATGGAATGATACTTTTAATATTTACACATTTTATAGTATTTTTTTTAAACATACGTTAATAACAGCTTACCTATCACTGCAGCTCAGAGATTATTCCTCTACATCTTACGAGTATAGATGCCAAAGTTCCTACAGTGTAAATATCTTAATACGAGTAGATATTCTGTTTTAAAGAAGGAAAATTTAAATATCAATGAAATAACAAAGTTACTATAAAATATAATGTTCACACCCTTGTAGATACCCAGTACCATAGAGTCTCAGGTGTTAAGGTGCTAATCTCTGCCTTTAGCAGACGTATGTCCTCACAACTGCATTGCGCACGTAAAAATGAGACATTTTTAAGTCTCAATGTGCCTGTAATTTTACCCGCACCCATACCCTTCAAAACCAGAACACAATATTGCGAACGTTATTGCTTCAGGGTGGAAACAGGTATGGTGGCAGTATTCCCCGGATGAACTCATTCAAGAAGAATTCTACTGCATATACTCGTATGTAGGTAGGAAAATTGATAGATAAACCCTTTATTGCAACACTACATTACTAAATATAACTAACATATAAATAGTATAATATAATATAATACTATTACTCAACAATAAAAAACTAAAATTAAGTGAAACGATGGGCGGTCTTATCGGTCAGAGAGATCTCTTCCATACAACCATGTTCTTGAAAAGGAAGCTTGAATAAATAAGATCTCGAAGGAAGTTTCCTTGGACACCTGTGGAGACTCTTGTGACACATTTACCACCGACCACACTTAGAAGTAGAGCCCCTAAAATTTTTTTAAAGAATTCTGGTATGTACTACTACCTACAATCTAACGACTCTACTACAATTTTTTGTCTTTTTAACTCCAGCTGACCACTCTATCCTTGAGCCTCAATTGCACTAAGAGAAATGCTCGCTTTGTAACTTGTATGGGAGTTATGATTTTTTACGCAACTGAATAGAGATCATTTTTCCACCTCTTAAGCTGTCCTCCAAGACTACTGCTCACGTTAATCACTGCACTAAGGGGTTGGATCCCTTAACAAGCATACACAAGGACCAGTTTTTTTTAAATTAAATTTCCGATTGGCTTCTATGCCCCGACTTCAACTGTAATTAGAGGCTAAATTACTGCAATTGAACTTGTATGAAAATTTTTACTTTTCTGTTCAAATGGTTAAAGTTTATCAACAAAAACTAATGCACAAGGACAAACGCGGGCCACTCGTGGCCCGCGCACCGCCCAACACCTAGTTATTATCTCATTATATAAAGATGGATTACCACTGACTGACTGACTGACTGACTGACATAAATGGTACGGTATGAAGGAGCAATGGGGGGTATAGAAGATGTAGGGGAAAAGTGTAGGGGGGGTTCTGAAACCAAAGGGAAAAGTCCGGGATGAGCTGAATGTGGAAGTGTGATGGAACAGGTCAACGGCTCTCGGAAACTATAAAAGATGGGGGGTAGGTGTCAAAACTAAAAATGAATAAAAACCTGGAAAACTGCCAAAAATTAAAAAAAAAAACATGCCTCCCGAACAAAAGACGATCGCTCCCATACAAAATGTAAATGCTTATTATTCCTAAACCGTTTGAGATAAGTATAAAGTGTTTGACCAAATGTCATAGGGAATCGGAAGGGTAATTTGGTAAAAGTGTCAAAAATCCAAGATGGCGGATTCAAAATGGCGGCCGAATTGAAAGTTGGTCCGATCCGGCTCAAAATTGGTATCGGGGGGTTTTTGGGGTCCCACATTCGAAATATGAAAACCATTTTTTGATGACGTCATTTTTCAATATGGCTGCCATACAAATGTTTTTTCGGAACTTCAATGGATTATTTCTCCCAGTGGACGTGATGGGGATTATGGTTTTGTAGGGTTATATGTGGGGTTAGGGTAGGTGACTTTAGTAGAAACTGAATTGAGCTGAACGTGGAATACCAGGTAGAACAGGTCAACGGCTCTCGGAAACTAAAGGAGATAGGGGGTAAGTGCCAGAACTAATGTTGACAAGCACCCTTGGCATTTTCTAAAAATTAAAAAAAAAACACACCTCCCGAACAAAAGACGATCGCGCCCATACAAAATGTAAATGCTTATAACGCCGAAACCGTTAAAGATAGGTAGAAGGTGCTTTAACTATTATGATAGGGGACCGGAAATGCAATTCGGCGGAAATGTCAAAAATCCAAGATGGCGGATTCAAGATGGCGGCTACCTTAAATAATGGTCTGATCCGACTAAAAATCGATATCTAGGCGTTTTTCGACTCTACGATTATAAATATAAAAATCGTTTTTTGATGACGTAATTTTTCAATATGGCCGCCATACAATTTTTTTTTCTGAAAATTTTATCGTTGTTTTTCGACATGTTGCCATGATAGAACGCTGAGACTTTGTAGGTGAAAAGTGTAGACAATGGTGTTACGACCTTAAAAGTCACCTGAAATGGGCTGAATCTGAACCTTCTGCTAGAACAGCTTGACGGCTCTCGGAAACTAAAAGAGATAGGGGGTAAGTGCTATAACTAATATTGACAAGCACCCTGGGCAACTGCCAAAAATTAAAAAAAAAATACAACTCCCAAACAAAAGACGATCGCGCCCATACAAAATGTAAATACTTATAACGCCAAAACCGTTAAAGATAGGTACGGAGGGTTTGAACTAATGTTTTAGGGGACCGGAAATGCAATTTGGTGGAAATGTCAAAAATCCAAGATGGCGGATTCAAGATGGCGGCTACCTTGAATAATGGTCCGATCCGACTGAAAATCGATATCTAAGGGTTTGTAAAGTCCCCAATTCGAAATATGAAACCCATTTTTTGATGATGGCATTATTTAAAATTTCCGTAATAGCCGTCTCGAAATTAGAGCCTGCGAGGCCGTAGGCCGAGCTATACCGGCGAGGCCGCAGGCCGAGCTATATAGGCCGAAGGCCGAGTTTGCTTCTAAGCGAAGCGAGGCTGAAGGTCGAGCGTACTTCTAAGCAAAGCGAGGCCGAAGGCCGAGCGTACTTCTAAGCGAAGCGAGGCCGAAGGCCGAGCATGCTTCTAAGCGAAGCGAGGCCGAAGGCCGAGCGTACTTCTAAGCAAAGCGAGGCCGAAGGCCGAGTGTACTTCTAAGCGAAGCGAGGCCGAAGGCCGAGCATACTTCTAAGCGAAGCGAGGCTGAAGGCCGAGTGTCTTTCTAAGCGAAGTGAGGCCGAAGGCTGAGCGTGCTTCTAAGCGAAGTGAGTCCGAGTTTTGAGCCTACGAGGAAATAGAAGTCTTTCGTAGCGAGTTTATTTCAAAATTTAAATGATCTTCAAGACATCTGCCCACGTTAACATAGGTAATGTCATGAAATGGTATATAATAATATAATATAATATGAAATAATATTGTAATGTAATAGATGTCAATCTTGATGTGCCAATATATGGTACGTAGGTTGGTTTATCTTTAAGTTAATGTTATAATGTAAATAGTATAATTATATCGTAGTGGGATTGTGGGAGTAAGCAGAACAAAAATAAAACCAGTTAATTGTCTTGGTACATAGGTACTATATCCAATATGTACCGCACAATGCAGTGCAATCTAAGTTCTTAGTAAGTGTTACGATATATTACGTACATCCGTGTGAAATACATGGAACAGTCAACTTTTCAAGGAATTCATCTTAGTCGTAATTTATTTACTGCTGAAGATATGCATACGGAAGGACTGGATAGAAGCGGCATGCATACAACATAGTCCTGCGACCTTGTTCAGTACGTCATCCACATTGTCGGTGGACTAATTACAACTACATATCAAACTAAGAGCTATTTAGACATACAGTCAGATGGACAGATGAACAGACAAACAACACACCACTGCCTAACATATTTAGTTCAAAGAGTTTATCTTTAAGATTTAACCGAAAACCCACATTGAGCGTTACACTTTAGTAGGTATTAATGAAATTATATAGGTACCTAAGTTTTAATATAATATGATTTTAAGTGTTAAAGCTTGTTTAGATATAACAAATCTTGCAACACATCCCCATACATCGATTAAAACTAACTAAGAGAAATAAATTTGATGCTTGAATGGGGGCCTATAGATGGCCTGCCAGTCATGGCATTTGGCACGGATTGTTAGAAGATGCGGGTCTAAAACTCGTCCCTAGATACCTTACTACGTATTTTCCACTCTGAAATCGCAATATATAAGTTCCTACTGTATAAACGCCTTAAAAATATGTTTAATTAAGGTATTACGGGAGACACAAAGTAATGTAACGTTAGTAATGTAAAGTATATGTAACGTTTACACACGTAAACCCGTAAGGTTATGATAAATGTGACAATAATTTTATAAGCGTGAATATAGATATGAACGAGTGTGCAGGTACCTATTTATATTTTGTTTAGTAGTAACTTTAGAACATGTACTCACTCATACCCCCGTACTATATAGGATCCCCTGTGTCGCGGAACAAACCACACACATTAACACATCGAACAATTATAGCTAAAGAGCAAGCAAATAATGTCTGATACCTCTGCATTTCTTTGTTCAATTTGGCCGCTCTATCTAAGGTTTTGTAATTGTTTATAAAATATATGTATATTCACGCATCAAATTTATTTAGACATCTACTTAAGGTAGAGACGCTGTCTGTATACTCTAGGTATATGTTATAAGGTAGATAGAATTGAAATGCAAAAAGCTATTGAAAATATACCTTTGAATTAAAGAGTACCAACATTTATAAGAAACGCCTTATGAAATTTGAGTTAACTTTGTTGCAAAGATTTCATACCTCTAGATGTAAGTTTCAGTTTCATCAACAAGTTACCCTTGATGCTACCTCCATGTAATGGTAAATCTTAATTACAAACATGTAAAGTCGTTTCCACTTCTTATGCTTAGCACGTACTTATATTCCTAAATGGCTGAAGTGGTATGGATTTTAAGGAGTCCGCATGGGGAAGTGGCTACCACACTCTTCTACCGCACTATTGCCAGTTATTAAACCGCCAAGCAGAAGTGTGCAAACATTACGTTTTTTCGGTATGAAGTGTAATGATGATTCCAGTGAAATTACAGGGTAAGGGATTTAACATCTTATTTTCTATATTAAATCATGGTGACAAACATAGTGAATTGCCATCCAGTGTTTTCTACTGCTTGGTAAAAAAAATCTGAACGGCATTAAACTTTTATGGCAAACGACGCTTAACATTAGGCGAGCTACCTCTTCTTAATATGTTCATGTTATACAGTATATTGCTGTGCAAAGATTCATTAAGATTTAGAAGTTTAAGCATGAAATAACAAAGGATAATGCAAATCCTGGTCCTTCCAACAACTATGTGTGTGACATAGTTGGATAGGTATTTTTAAGCTGAATAAAAATGACTATGGGGCCAAATTCCGAATCTAATTCCTTTCAGATTAATTATTTATTAAATATGGGAGTTTCGGTAATAGCCAAGTATTGCTATTCTTACGTCATATATTGCATTTATGTGTTTTACATAGTAACCTTCAGTTAATTGAAGTAAATAACCACAGGTTCAAACGCGATTATAAGCAGTTTCGCCAAAGATATATCAATAATGCGTTACCGCAATTATGTTTTCTAAGCCGAGGATAGTTGCCACTATCACTAAAAAATGTCATAAGTATCGAAGACAGTCAGTATGCAGAAGCTGACACAGGTGTTTTTCGTGGCGTTTCTGCGTGCACGTCTATACTTTTTGTTTACTATACCTATATTATATCTTAAAACAATTCTACAAATATTAATGTGAGTACTACATTCAAACTGACTTTGATACTTATTTACTTATACTTAACTAAGACCAGCTTGAGTGGTCCAAAAATGTTCTGCATTCAGTTGCGTAAAAAATCTTAGTCTTATATAAGTTACAAAAGTTTATACTTTGACCACATACGACTATTTGGGTGGCGTTTCAATTCGGCTTCAAGTCTGGGATTATTTCATTCGTACTCAATATAGACATAATACTTACTAATACAAGTTACTTCTACTAACTGTTTAACGGTTAACCTATATAATAGCTAACATAAATCATCGTTATCAACACCAATGACTAATATGACTAATCACTATGCTACAAAATTAACAAACTGTCTGTAAAACATAATAATTGCATACCAAATTAAACATTCCTTTCGTGGTTTATTTGGTCTGATCAAAGTATAGTATGTGATAGTGATAGGTGCAACGACGAGCAAAGCAATGAGGAGCGTTAGGTTCACGTATGTTGGTTAAAAGTAAATGATTATTTGTCAAAAGATTAAACACATCCCCATACATCGGTTAAAACCAACTAAAGAAAATAAAAAGAGAAATAAATTTGATGCTTGAATGGGGGCCTATAGGTGGCCTGCCAGTGGCATTTGGCACGGATTGTTAGAAGATGCGGGTCTAAAACTCGTCCCTAGATACCTTACTATGTATTTTCCACTCTGAAATCGCAATATATAAGTTCCTACTGTATAAACGCCTTGAAACATATGTTTAATTGAGGTATTACGGGAGACACAAAGTTATTACATGTAACGTTTACCGTGTATACCCGACTGCATTAAGGTTATAATAAGTGTGATGTGACAATAATTTTATAAACGTGAATATTGATATGAATGAGTGTAGGTTTTCTTTACCTATTTCGATTTTCTTTACAATGTAACGGTTGAACGACTTTGGATGAAATTCGGAATAACGTTTATAACATGTACTTACACATACCCCCGTACTATATAGGATCCCCAGTGTCGCGTAACAAAACACACACATTAACACATCGAACAATTATAGCTGAAGAGCAAGCAAATAATGTCTGATACCTCTGCATTTCTTTGTTCAATTTGGCCGTTCTAAGGTTTTATAATTGTTTATTCCTATATATATATTCACGAATCAAATTTATTTAGGCGTCTACTTAAGGTAGATACGCTGTCTGTATACTCTAGGTATATGTTATTACTTCAGTGTTTAGACTGGTACGATTAGGCTAGATAGAATTGAAATGCAAAAAGCTATGGTAAAAATACCTTTGAATTCAAGAGTACCTAAATTTATAAGAAACACGTCATGTAGTTTGAGTTAACTTTGTTGCAAAGACCCCTAGATATATCAGTTTCTTCATCATGTTACTCTCGATGCCACCTCTATGTAATGGTAAAACTAATTACATACAAGTCGTTTCCACTTCATATGTATAGCACGTACCTATATTCCTAAATGGCTGAAGTGGTATGGATTTTACAGAGTCCGCATGGGGAAGTGGCTACCACATTATTCTACCGCACTATTGCCAGTTATTAAACCACCAAGCAGAAGTGTGCACATTACGTTTTTTCGGTTTGAAATGTAATAATAAATATAATATTCAATGCTGGCAAATGGGGCAACGTTGGTGTGGATGGCTGAAGGGTGTCGAGAGGTGTGCTGCGGTTTCACTAGAGCGCTACTACCGGCGTTATGCCTTTTAACACTTCCACCCTTGGAGCTTTTTGTTACATGCTCTTGCGTCTCCACCCCCAGACGGCCAATTAAGGCAAGCCGGGGGTCAGGGGTCTCATTTAGCCCCAGGGAGAATCAGGGACCACGGTGTCGCCACTCATCGACGGCTCGCCACAAGGCCGCCCCTGCGGGTTAATAATAATAATAATAATAATAATAAATCATTTATTACAGGCATTGGACCCATATGCGTACACTCAACTTAAAACTAACACTGTAGAGGGGTGTATAAAAATAATAAAATAAAATAGATTACAGTTAAAGAACCTAAATGAAAAATAATAATTCCAATGAAATTACAGGGTAAATGATTTAACATCTTATAAATCATGGTGACAAACTTAGTGCATCGCCATCCAGTGATTTGTACAGCTTTTGTTCTAAAAATTCTGAACGGCACTAACCATTTAAGGTAAAATATTTAAAGCAAAAAGACGCTTAACATCAGGCGAGCTACTTCTTCTTGATATGTTCAAAGGAAAAACTAAGAGAGCTGTATTAGTGTTATAACATCCATGTATTACATAGCATATAATTACGCACATTAGATTTATTAAACCTTGGCCTGCGTGGTTAAAATTTTATGAACGTGCTTTCACCCGTGGTCCTGCCCGCGTGCATAGGGACTCCAAGCTACAGGCTACCCATCTGCCAAGATTCGTCGACGTCAGTTTAATAGTTTAAGCGTGAAAGCAGAAAAAAATATTAAGTAACGATAACCACGTATATTTTTGAATCTCTAACGCCTGCTTAGCGAAATTAACTTTTTAAAGCTGTTCCCAAATATTATAGTTAAAATTAATTACAGAAATAAATGCTTGGATCAGTCATGTGATTATACAGAGGTCAGAAGACGCGTGTTCGGATAAATACAAGTATATCAATACCTATAGTATATACGTTTTACTAGCGAAGACATCTGCGGCTTCGCTTGCGTTGTCTACAAGATTCAAAGGTACACAAATTGAATAAATATGAGCAAGAATGAGAAATAACGTTTGAAGATTTACTGCATCGTAGGTGTAGTTGTGTAAGCGCTATTTTGTTACTATTTCTGACAGAGAAATTCACATTAGAAGTCTGGCGTCTAAATAGTGCCATGCAGATGACAAAAGGCTCTTCATATATTATATGGGACCAATACGTATTTGGTATGGGTGTTTGATAAATACCTCTACCTACATTATAATAAGTACTCACGGGATGTACACTACGATTAGGCAAGTTTTGGAGTTCTTGATATTTTATTAATTAAGTATAATGTAGTTAATGACCTCTACCTACCTTTCAAATATATTATGTAAGCGTAAACATAATGGTATGTTTTGTTTAAAATATGTATTAAATTATTTACGTTACATATAAGGACAGCGCGCGGAGAATGTTTGGAAATAAAACTTGAATTTATCAAACTGAATTTGAGTCCAAGTAAGAGCAGATACGCGTTAGCACACGTAAAGAAAATTGTTTGAAGAAATTGTATAATAACACAAATTTCGATTGACACGTTTATCAATTTCACGGTCATGTAGAAAACCATATTTGAAACAGTTTATTTTTAAATACTAATAAGTGGTTTAAATATTATGAAGTGCATTTGGTTAGCGGTTCCGACTGCGTGTAAATTGATTATCCAATAGTAAGATTTTTTCAGCATAACAGTCTATTGCTGTGCAAAGATTCATTAAGATTTAGAATTTTAAGCATGAAAGAACAAAGGAGAATGCAAATTCTGGTCCTTCCAACAGCTATGTATATTACATAGTTGGATAGGTATTTTAAAAAATGACTATGGCGCCAAATTCAAAATGTAATTCTTTCCAGATTAATTATCTATTAAACATGGTAGTTTCGGTAATAGCGAAGTATTGCTATTCATACGTAATGTATTGCATTTATGTGTTTTACATAGTAACCTTTAGTTAGTGGAAGTGGTTAACCACAGGTTCAAACGGGATTTAAAGTAACAGTTTCGCCAAAGATATATCAACAATGCGTTACCGCAATTATATTTTCTAAGCTGAGGATAGTTGTTTCATAACGAAGACAGTCAGTATGCAGAAGCCGACACAGGTGTCATTCAGCACACTTTCGTACTAGGTTTCTGCATGCATGTCTATACTTTTTGTTAACTATACCTATATCTTAGAACAATTCTACAAATATTAATGTATGCACCTACTACATTCAACAAACAACAAACTTGGATACTTATTTACTTATACTTAATTAAGACCAGCTTGAGTGGTTCAAAAATGTTTTGCATTCAGTTGCGTAACAAATCTGAAACTCTTATAGAAGTAACAAAAGTATATACTTTGACCACATAAAACTATTTGGGTGGCGTTCCAATTCGGCTTCAAGTCATTTGTACTCAATAAAGACATAATAACAAGGTACGAAGTACTAACTGTTTAACGGTTAACCTATATAATAGCTAACATAAATCATCGTTATCAACACCAATGACTAATATGACTAATCACTATGCTACAAAATTAACAAACTGTCTGTGAAATATAATAATTGCATACCAAATTAAACATTCCTTTTGTGGATTATTTGGTCTGAGCAAAGTATACGATACGTGCAACGACGAGCAAAGCAAGGAGGAGCGTTAGGTTCACGTTGTTGGTTAAGATATCAAGACAGTGAGTGATTATTTGTCAAAGATTTGTTATTGTCTGAGGCGGCTGCTGAATATTGGAGAGACTTTTTTTCACAACACATACGATTAAGTTCATCGGCCCAATTTTTTGGTAGTATAAGGTACACTTAGAGCAGATCTTATTCATAGCTCTCATTTGGACGGAACACTAAGCATAATCATGTGATATAATTGTAATAATTAGACATATGGTAACGCAGACTTTTTTGTAAATATTGATTATGTCTATATAACTGAGGTATATTGTCAATAGTGTCCGCAGCGTACACAATATACAGATTTTTCAGCGTTACTATTGCATATTTTAACAAGGAAAAATACTATTAGTGATTGTGACAAAACTGTATTAGTTAGTCATAGTTATCATTCCGGAGATTTTTGTAGTTATTGATGTCTACTACAAAACTGAAGTACATCACTATGCTCTATTTTCAATAGTTCCCCCAGCGTATCCTTTATATGGATTTATTTGTTTTTTTTTCACACCTTGGGTTACATTATCGAAGTTTTCACAAGGATCCTGCACTTTTATTTAATATTCTAGCGCCTTTGTTCATCAGTGATAACGTAGGGTTCTTATGGTGAAAGATTTTTCATATCGGTGGAGAAGTTTCGGAGCGTATTCAATTCAAACAAACAAACATATATTTCTTCTTTACTCAAACGTGAAAAAGTAAACTAGATGGAGAACATTGCGTATCTCTGTGCTTTTAAGATCCTTAACAAGTAAAAAAGTCAGTTAAAACAATTTTGAAAAAGATGTCATCAATTAACGAGAACTCTGCCCTTGGTAACCGATGGACCGGAGTTCACATACTGCCGTCTGTGAATATTCTCATTATGCAAAGCAGAATATCACTTGAAGACAACCAGGTTGGTATGTTTAACTGACGTAAGAATGTATTTAAAGAATTTGACGAAGACATATTAGAACGCACACTGGAGAGAAACGCCATTTATTCTTAAAGTTATTTTTTTTTGGTTTGGTAGAGTATACTTCCGTGGTAGTCCCATTTAAATTTCAAGAAAAATTACAGGGCAAGAGAGTTAACATTTGCATAACTCAGCATGCCGAGTGCAGTGCTTTGCCGTGCAGGGTTTTTAACTGTAGCAGTTTAAAATTATGTATTGCAATGTACTGTTATGGGCAAGCGTGATAAATGACGTCAGGCAAGCGACTTGTTCGTCTCTTCTCCGCAACACGGCGGGCGGCTGAACTGCGGCAGGCCCTACGACTCATCTCATTTCTGATTTAATCACGTACAGTGACTCAGAGCACAGACTTGTACGATTGTTGTAACGAATTGTACGATTTTGAGCTTACATATTATGAGGTCCATAGTCAGAGAGCAGTGCCATAAGTCATCACTGGTAACATACACTGCTATGGCTATATGCATATGGCCTGCAAGCATATTATAGAGTACCTTTTATTTGCGGCTCCGTCTGCGTGGATATTTGATATACCGTAGCTGCTACGGTTTGCTACGGCGTAGCAGATTTAACTATTTCTGTGTGAACTTTCATAATACACTATCAAATCTTTCTTTTAATTATAAGAGTAGATATGGATTAACACCAAGTACACAGAAAAGTAGTTATTGTGTCATAACTGTAATAGTTAGACATATCGTATTGCACTTTTTTGTAGACATTGATGTCATCTACATATAATTATACTGCAGTACACCACTCTGCTGCATGATCAATAGTTTCCAATTTTTGAATATATTGTGTGTTACTCAGTGATAATGTGACTTTCTAACGTCAAAACAATGTTTTAATCGGTCCAAAGATATTGTATACGAACGGTAAGGGAAAGTCTGATACCCCTAAAGAGTGTGATTGTGGTGGGAAGTGTGGTGTGAGACGCTGCATGTCTGTGCTTACTTAATTACTGTTAATGAAGTTGTCTCATATTATCTATGGTTCTATATTCCTTGGCCAGTGGCCAAAGAAATAATATTGTGGTAAACCATGAAATTAAAACCGTCACTATCGTAAAGTGTGTGTTTATACATCTCTCTCGCCTTCATCAAATGCCTTTACCTGCGTATGGAAGAGCGGACCAGTAAACTCGCCCCGCGCCCAATTGATAGTAAAATATTTTTTTGAAATTTGGCATACCAAAATAAGTAAGCAGGTTATTTCCTACTACATACTTATTAAATGAAAGGCCAGAATAAAACAGTTTTCCCTTCGCCGTTAGAATGCGATTGAAATGCGAAACGTAAGAAGCAAGGGACTCTACTTACTGTGTCACTGTGTGTGCCGCGAATCATTAGTGCGCAAGTGTTAGGTACTGTAAGAGTACTATAGCATGTGAAATCATTATTATTTCTGTTGCAAATATGACACAAAAGTTTGAGTAAATTTGTCGTGCAGGAGTTCATCTACTTATTAACAAAGTTGAAATCAAAAAAGTTGTGATTGCATGATATTTTATATGTTTATTTATTTCATGATAAAAGAAGTTTAAAAAATACGCAATTATCAGCTTACCTGCTACTTCAGTTTACAAATTGTTCCTGTACATCTTATAGATGCCAGAGTTCCTACAGTATAAATATCTTAATAAGTATTCTGTTTTAAATAAGGATAATTTAGATATCATTGAATAACAAAGTTTCTCGTATTATAAAATATAATGTTCACACACTCGTACCCAGTACCGTAGAGGTACCAAGTAGTTTAAGTATTTTTTTAAAGCCGGTACAAGCACGAAGTCTACCAGGTGTTAGGTGCTAACCTCTGCCTTTATCAGACGTATGCCCTCACAACTGCATTGCGCACGTAAACATGAGACATTGTTAAGTCTCAATGTGCCTTTAATTTTATTTAATATTTTTTTAATTTAATTTATTTAATTTTATTTTATTTAACCCATACCCTTCAAAACCAGAACACAATATTGCGAAGGTTACTGCTTCAGGAAGAAAATGATATGGTGGCAGTCTTCCCCGGATGACCTCATTCACGAAGAGTTCTACTGCTACTATGTAGGTAGGTAAATAGATAGATAAACCCTTTATTGCAACACCACATTATATAATATAACTAACAAATACAAGTAAACAGGATTTTTATAATAATTGAAAACTATTACTCAGCATTAAAAAAATAAAATTAAGTGTAACAATTGGCGGTCTTATCGGTCAAAGCGATCTCTTCCAGACAACTATGTTATTGAAAAGGAAGCTTGAATAAAAAAAGGTCTCGAAGTTTCTTTGGATACCTGTGGAGACTCTCGTGACACATTTACCACCGACCACAATAAGAAGTAGAGGCCCTAAACAAAAATTGAAAAGAATTCTGGTATGTACCTACAATCTAACGACTATACCACACTCTTTTGTCTTTTTAACTCCAGCTCTATCCTTGAGCCTCAATTGCACTAAGAGAAATGCTCGCTTTGTAACTTGTATGGGAGTTATGATTTTTTATGCAACTGAATGCAGATCATGTTTTGAGCTCTCAAGCTGGCCTCCAAGACTACTGCTCGCGTTATCCACTGCACTAAGGGGTTGGATCCCTTAACAAACATACACAAGGACTCTATGTCCCGACTTAAACTGTAATTAAAGGCAAAATTTCTGCAATTGAACTTGTATGAAAATTTTTACTTTTCTGTTAGAATGGTTACAAGTTTAAATAAAAAAAATACTGCACAAGGACAAACGCGGGCCACTCGTGGCCCGCGCACCGCCCAAAAAGCTAGTCTCATTATATAAAGATGGATTACCACTCACTCACTGACTGACATAAATGGAACGGTATAAAGGAGCAATGGGGGGTAAAGAAGATGTAGGGGAAAAGTATAGGGGGGGTTCTGAAACCAAAGGGAAAAGTCTGAGATGAGCTGAATGTGGAAGTGTGATGGAACTGGTCAACGGCTCTCGGAAACTATAAAAGATGGGGGGTAGGTGTCAAAACTAAAAATGACCAAAACCCTGGGCAACTGCCAAAAATTAAAAAAAAAACATGCCTCCCGAACAAAAGACGATCGCTCCCATACAAAATGTAAATGCTTATAATTCCTAAACCGTTTGAGATAAGTATAAAGTGTTTGACCAAATGTCATAGGGAATCGGAAGGGTAATTTGGTGAAAGTGTCAAAAATCCAAGATGGCGGATTCAAAATGGCGGCCGAATTGAAAGTTGGTCCGATCCGGCTCAAAATTGGTATCGGGGGGTTTTTGGGGTTGCACATTCGAAATATGAAAACAATTTTTTGATGACGTCATTTTTCAATATGGCCGCCATACATATGTTTTTTCGGATATTCAATGGGTCATTTCTCCCAGTGGGCGTGATGGAGATTAAGGTTTTGTAGGGTTATATGTGGGGTTACGATAGGTGATTTTAGAAGAATTTGAATTAAGGTGAACGTGGAATACCAGGTAGAACAGGTCAACGGCTCTCGGAAACTAAAGGAGATAGGGGGTAAGCGCCAGAACTAATGTTGACAAGCAGCCTGGGCATTTTCTAAAAATTAAAAAAAAAACACACCTCCCAAACAAAAGACGATCGCGCCCATACAAAATGTAAATGCTTATAACGCCGAAACCGTTAAAGATAGGTATGAGGTGTTTTAACTAATATGATAGGGGACTGGAAGGGAAATTTGGGTGATATGTCAAAAATCCAAGATGGCGGATTCAAGATGGCGGCTACCTTAAATATTAGTCCGATCCAACTGAAAATCGACATCTAACGGTTTTTAGAGTCCCCAATTCGAAATATGAAATCCATTTTTTGATGACGTCATTTTTCAACATGGCCGCCATACAATTTTTTTCTCTGGAAATTTTATCGTAGTTTTTCGACATGTTGGCATGATGGAACGCTGAGGCTTTGTAAGTGAAAAGTATAGGCAGTGGTCTTACGTCCTTAAGTGACATCTGAAAGGAGCTGAATCTGAACCTTCTGATGGAACAGCTTGACGGCTCTCGGAAACTAAAAGAGATAGGTAGTTAGTGCCAAAACTAATATTGGCAAGCACCCTGGGCATTTCCTAAAAATTAAAAAAAAACACACCTCCCGAACAAAAGACGATCGCGCCCATACAAAATGTAAATGCTTATAACGCCGAAACCGTTAAGGATAGGTACGGGGGGTTTGAACTAATATTTTACGGGACTGGAAATGCAATTTGGCGGAAATGTCTATAATTCAAGATGGTGGATTCAAGATGGCGGCTTCCTGGAATAATGGTCCAATTCGACTGAAAATCGATATCTAAGGGTTTTTAGAGTCCCCAATTAGAAATATGGAACCCATTTTTTGATGACGGCATTGTTCATAATTTTCACAATGGCCATAGGTCGAAATTAGAGCCTGCGAGGCCGTAGGCCGAGCTATACTGGCGAGGCCGCAGGCCGAGCTATATAGGTCGAAGGCCAAGAGTGCTTCTATGCGAAGCGAGGCTGAAGGCCGAGCGTACTTCTAAGCGAAGCGAGGCCGAAGGCCGAGCATGCTTCTAAGCGAAGCGAGGCCGAAGGCCGAGCATGCTTCTAAGCGAAGCGAGGCCGAAGGCCGAGCGTACTTCTAAGCGAAGCGAGGCCGAAGGCCGAGCATGCTTCTAAGCGAAGCGAGACCGAAGGCCGAGCGTGCTTCTAAGCGAAGCGAGTCCGAGTTTTGAGCCTACGAGGAAATAGAAGTCTTTCATAGCGAGTTTATTTCAAAATTTCAATGATCTTCAAGACATCTGCCCACGTTTACATAGGTAATGTCATGAAATTATGTAAATCATGAATACTACTATAAGTACTTGATTGATAATTATACAGATATGTAGATTAACTCTTTAGTGAAACACCATAATACAAATATATGTTACAAATAAATAAAATAGAATAAAATAAAATCTCAATCAAAATATTTCACAATTAAATAGGTACTTTAAATTTAAAGTGTCAGAATGGGTGGTCTTATCGCTCAGAGCAATCTCTTTCAGATAACCATTCACGGAAAGAAATAGGCATAAACTTATAAGGACGGTGTGAATAAAACAAGTGTACTAAACACTACATATAGCAAAACTCAAGATTATAAATATAAAAAATACTTATAATATACTCGTATACAAACTATACTTATATAATTATATTATACGTAATATACTACAAAATATATACATACTATACATATACCATTTAATTATTATAAAAAAGATAATAAGTAGGTTTGCAGTTAGTTTATTTCGCGAAGCTAAATGCTTTGACACGTTTTTTGAAGATGCCTAAAGAAGGCGCGCATATAATTTCGTAGAGTAAAGTGTTCCATAGACGAACAGCTTCAACACAAAGTAGGAACCAAAAAAATTGGTGCGGGTTATCGGGGTACTTAACATTAAGTGCTCTGATGATCGTAGAGAAAAAGAGCTCCTAACATGTAAAAATTCAACATTTTACGTACTACTGATATGACATGCTACAAGTAAACTTATGTTAACTAAATATATGTTATTACTTCAGTGTTTAGACGGGTACGATTAGGGTAGATAGAAATGAAATGCATAAAGCTATGGAAAAGATACCTTTGACTTAAAGAGTACCTAAATTTATAAGAAACGCGTCATGTAATTTGAGTTAACTTTGTTGCAAAGACCCCTAGATATATCAGTTTCTTCATCAAGTTACTCTCGATGCCACCTCTATGTAATGGTAAAACTAATTACATACATGTAAAGTCGTTTCCACTACATATGTATAGCACGTACCTACGTAAATTCCTAAATGGCTGAAGTGGTATGGATTTTACAGAGTCCGCATGTGTGTGAAGTGGCTATTCTTATAAATTTGAGTCCAGACAACCTCCACGCAGTGACATAAAAAGGGTGCAACGTCATCTAAGAAGCTTAAGTGTCACAGTTAGCTGGAAAACTAATGAAGACATCTTAAGCTACTACTTACTTTTCAGCAATAAATGTATATATAATAGGCTTATAGACCTTTCAAGGGGACACATACACAGATATAATACACATCTTAATGTCATGGTAGAGATGCTTGCTGCAATGTATGTAATTAAAATACATACGAAGTGTGGTGTGCTGTTCACACTTGGAACAATATTTTTTTGTAACTATATAGAATTAGAACCCAGCTTATTGAGATATGTATAGCTCTTTTCATTCGTCCTTAAATATATATATACGTAGTATTGTATTCTCTTCGGAATATATCAAGAGAAAGACTTGACTTTACACAATTACTAATTTGACTGTTTTTAAAGTTATTTGACTGTTTTTAAAGTTAACAGCTTACAGTAGCAACTAAAAACATGAGTAGGCATTTTATGGTCAAGATGTTTTGTGGTTCTGCATTGAATATCGCTATCAAATCGTTCCTTAAGCTATGGCGGAAAATGAAATTGGAAACAATAGATTGAATAAAATGTTGCATGTTAAAGTTGTGAAGCTTCGTGTGTGTAAATAAAATTAATGCCAATGTTACGATTTGTAAAGTTCTTCAATCTTAATTTATATTAATGCCAAAGAATGTAGGTAAAAAGCACTGCGACCGTCCCCTATGTCAAACTTAATAGGCAGGTATATTTGATACGTATCTTGGTTTTTTTTAAGTGAAGATGATGATGGAATAAGTATATTTATATGGTAGTGGGAGTTAGCAGAACAAAATTAAAACCAGTTATTTGCCTTGGTAGGTACATACTAAATCCTATACATACCGAACAATGAAGTGCAATCTAATTCCTTAGTAGGTTTTACGACCTATATACATCCATGTGAAAACCTACACATGGAATAGTAAAATTTTCAAACAAGGGCTCCCTACATTTATTATTATATTATGTGACGTAAAACTTTTACTGCTGAAGATATGCATACGGAAGGACCAGATGAAAGCTGCATGCATCCAAGATAGTCCTGCGACCTTATTTAGTACGTCTTCCACATTGTCGGTGGACGACCTACCTGCTCTACCAGACTCTCAGTCAGACGGACAGATGGACAAACGGATAAACAACATCAACCTACGGTTGGATATAGATAGGGATATAATGATATACCTACTACCAACTACATACACTATTGCCTACCACATTTAGTTCAAAGAATTTTACCCTAAGACTTAACTGAAACCACACATTGAGCGTTATGTTTTAGTATTTATACCTTAGTTTTATTATAATATTATGATTTTTAAGTGCTAATGCTTGCTTAGATTAACCAAATGTTGCAATACATCCCCATACACCGGTTAAAATCAACTAAGAGAAAACAAATGATGGTTGGATGGGTGCCTATAGAAAGTGTCTACGAGATTCAAAGCCACACAAATGAATTGAATAAATATGAGCAATGATGAGAAATATCGTTTTAATGTATCGTTGGTGTAGTAGTGGCAGCGCTGCTTTGGAATGTAGAACTCTTGGTTTGGATTCCCGGTTAGGACAGTTGTTGGAATTTTCTGACAGAGAAATTCAAACTGTCCGGCGTCTGGAACACTGCCCTGTAGGTGACAATAGGCCTTATATGGGAGCAATACATATCTGCTCCCATAGTTTGATAAATACTCCTACCTACCTCTCTAAGATATGTACGCATTAACTTAATGTTATTTTTGTTTAAAATATGTATATCATTATTTACGTTACATATAAATTACTTTTACTAAGGTTAAACACTACGGATACTTTGAAAAAAAAAACTGTTTTAATATTTATTTTAAAATTTACTTGTAACGAGTTTCGAGTCAATTAAAACAAGGAATACAACAATTTTATAGAAAATTGCAGAATTATTTAGTAAATTAAGTCATTACTTACTTTTGAGTAATGAATATATATAAAGAATAGGCTCCTCACTTTTCATACATCGTGAAATATTTTTCGGGACTATCTCTGTCATCATCATCATCAACATCATCAGCCTGTAGCAGTCCACTGCTGGATATAGGCCTCTCCAATTGCACTATCTCTGTGCAAAGAACATATTAATAAACAAAAAATCATGAACCGACAAATACTTAGCTTTTCATGACAACTAATTATAATATATATCGATGCAAGAAAACGTTTTTGCTGTAAGTTTGCTGTAAGTTGTTTAGCCAAAACCCAACTTTTCCCCAGAGCCAAAGAAAATTAAAAATGTCTTCAAAAAATCTTTGACAGAAATATGATTTTTCTAACACAGTTTTGTTATAGTAATAATACTCATGAAGAGCAATGAAAATATTTTTGTTAAAGTTATTACCTGTAGGCTTTTTACTACTTACAGCAATTGACTTTTCATTTAAAGACCTGACGTCGTAAGTAGTTTGGTGACTTCTATGGAGATAAGTTTCGTATTTTCCACACATTTGAAATGCTTATACTTGAATAGGTATTTAATACATTACCTACTATATAACAGATGTAAGACTAACTCTAAAAAATGCTGATATAATACATTACACTTTATTGGCATAGGAATGCTGTTAGTTATATCAGATGTTTAATAATAAACTGAACTTTTGCTGTAGTGTAGTGTTAAAACACTGTGTTTAAGTGACTTATTCCAAGCTAATTGAACAAGGAAACTTTTCAAAATTATACCTATTGTAAAAATCTTATAGTAGCGATATGAGACCCAGACCGTTCGACGCAGATTTTTTTTAAGAATATAGCTGTGTGCTCAGTAAACTTACGCCGTTCTTGATACTTACAGCTAATACTGTTTTCTTACGTCTCCACACACATATATACGGAGTAAGTATATCATGAGAATCGCTTTGGAACATTGGGACAAGGGTGTTTCAGTAGGAGGTCGGAAGATATCCAACTTATGATGAGATACGATGATACTACTCTTCTCGCTCAAATAAAAAAAGACATGGAACACCTGTTGACACGTTTAGAGACAACAAGCCTCTCCTACAGGCTTGTGATCAACAGAGACAAAACCAAGATGATAATCGTAGACCGAACTGAACTAAATCAACCTGACATTTCTGTGACTGGCAACTGTGAAATTGTTCAATCCTACGTGTACCTAGGATCCACGAGCACAAACACGAGGGGCTATGAGAACGAAATTCAAAAAAGATGGGCTAAGACAAGATCTGCCGTTGATAAGGTCAAAAGAGTCAGGTGCAACCGAAATATCACCAAATCCACGAAACTCTGCATGAAGAAAACTTTAGTGTTGCCGATATTTCTCTATGGCGCAGAAACATGAACGGTTCACCTGAGAGACCGACGCAAAATCGATGCCCTTGAAATGTGGTGCTGGCGGCGACTGCTGCGGACGAACGAGAGATTATCTAAGACTGTGCAAATACGTATCCTGAAATACTTCGGACACATTATTCGACATGAAACTCCATAAAACGACTCGTAGTCCAGGGGCAAGTAGAAAGCAAGCAGTCGATCACACGCGTTGGGTAGAACTCACAAAAGCTGAAACAGAAACTTCCATAGTCTAAAGCACTTTTAAGTGTTATTTAAGATTTAGGTATATGTTTTTATTAAAATTCAAAATTAGCAGCCTTCCTATCACATATTTCAAAGATGTAGGGTTTACTCGAATGTTTTGAGATTGAGAGTTATGTTTTATTCTTTTAGAGTTTATTTATGCATACGTAAGTTTTTATCGTTTGCTTTTTATACTCTAACGGCTGCTTAGCGAAATGTAACTTTGCAATCTGTCCCCTAATATGCACGTTACAATAAATTAATGTAAGTCGTCCACTGCTAAACATATGCGTCCCGATCGATTTACAAAAGACCGCATGGAAGCGACCTGTATAAAAGTTCGGTCTGTGGTTACCGGCCCCATCGGCCATTAGTTCAAGGCGTTATGTGTCATGTCCACTGCCACTTCAACTGGCTAATCCTCTGGGCTATGCATGACTTTCGTTCGTGTACTAAATCAGTCCTCATTTCCGATTTAATCACTACGGAATACACCGAGCATAGCCCTTTCTAAAGTTCGTTGTATGACTTTGAGCTTACATATGAATCCCTTAGTCAGTGACCAAGTTCGGTGTCATAAATAATCACTGATCACACATGAACGGACTAAAATAGAGGATCCGAAGTCTTCTTTTATTGAAAGATGAAAAATGTTACGGCACTTGTGTGGCTAAGGCGAATCTAATGATTAATTTTATATAATGCATCAAGTCATTTCGACTCGAAGGGTCATTTAAATAAATAGAAAATATAGTGGGGTTTATTTCCGCCACGGTTGTTCTTATTCCTTTTGTATGTCACAAGGTATTTAATAATTACAGCGTTCCGATAATGATAAATAATTATTTTGATAAATGTGAATTAATTTATAGTAACATGAATGAGTCGGCCCGTTCTTAGTATTGTTCCTCTAATATTGCTACAAACGAATAGGGAAATTTATTACTACCATAACATTAGATGTATACAATATAAATATGATTTCAATAAATAATCGGGTATGCGTCTGAAACGAGAGCCATTGTTACCTTAGTTTTAAAAGGTAAAAAATATTCGAAGAGGTTAAAAAAAACTGAATGGAATAATTCAGTATCTTGCTTACTATATTAGAATATGGCATACGAAAGGTATCCCTGCATTTCACCGACACTTAATATATCATGCGACCTTTGGTTAGGTTAGGTTTGAACTGCGACAAAACTACGCGTAAGCCGAGCGGGCAAAGCGAGCGTGCCGCGGCAGCGGCTGGCGAAGCGCTTAAAACTAAGGAATGAATGATTATCTACTAGGCAGAGCCTGTACTATGGTAACCTAATGACTTATATACATATACACACTCAGACACAGCTCAAGCAGACATGTTCATCCACACGCGGTATTTAGGACAGGTTCAGGTGTTTGTTGAAACTATATAGGTACCTAAGTTTTATGTAATTACTTACAATAATATCATTAAATATGATAACATGATTTTACGATTCAACTATAAAATATCTTCCATACAAATTAATTAAAATTAGCTGTTGGCATGAATGGCTTGATAGATTTATTAATGACTAGCTGCGCTCCGTGGTTACAACCGAGCGGTGAAGGTCGATGATGATGATAAATAAAGCGTATGTTACTCAGGCATAATAGAGTTTTCTACTAGTGAAATATTTTTTGGAACCGGTTAGTAGTTTTTGCGTTTATCCGCTATACACTATCAAATAATTCTATGTACTCAGACGAGCGAATGACTAAACAGGTTTTTATTTCAGCACCATTTAGATTATGGAGAACTTTCGTTCCTGTTACCATAGGGAATATTTCACAATTTGCTGTTACCATAATAAGCTATACAAAGATTATTAGGTTGTATTAAGGTATTAGACCTTTATTATTTTTTTGTCCAGAACACGCTATGATTCTAACAAGTACTGAAGATAATTATAAAAATAAAGAACACGACTACAGACTAAGAATGTAAAAAGTTATATTATCTTATGGAACAGCAGATATAAGTGGGTTCATTAGATATTTGTTTAGTATAGTTTCAACAGTTATTTTTTATTTTTGATAAATTAATAGGTACGACATTATAATTGGAGATTTAGCACAGTGACCTCAGTCTACATCAGTTTAATAGTTTAAAAATCAAGTTAAAAAATCATGGAGTACCTTTTGTTTGCGGCTCCGTCTGCGTTGATATTTGATATACCAAAGCTGCTACGGTTTGCTACGGCGTAGCAGATTGTTTTCGGTTTATTTCTGTGTGAAATTTCATCAACAGTTTAAGCATAAAAGAAGAACAAACAAACAATTAACTACTAAGCTGACAAATACGCTTTCGCTTTATAATATTATAATAAGCATGCTGCGTCTTGCTTTGAAAATACCATCCGACATCAGTTTAGTTTTAGGGGGTAAAAATATTTGGAGACGATAAAATTGAAAGAAATATTTCAGTATCTGGCTAACGGCGTTTGTATGAGTACCTGCGTTATAACAGATGGTTTTCTAACATGACTCAAAAGTTCTTAGAATATAGCATACGAGAGGTATTTCATATTTCACTATCACATAATTTATCATCGGTCCAGTAGTTTCGGAGTTCAATTCAAACCAACAAAATCGTTCCTCTTTATAATATTATAGTATAGATATAAAGTTTTGTTACCATCAGGTCGTATTACGTATCTTGTGGTCAGTAAGATCCTTACCAAACAAATAAAGTTAGTTCAGATGATTTTGGAAAAGATGTCAGTAATTTATGCGGGTTTAACCCTGGAAAAAACATTGTTCACAGATAGAACGTTTTGGTAATGCAAAGTAGGACATCCCTTGAAGACGATTAAGCTGGTCTGTTTAACTGATCATCAAGAATGTATTACGTATTAATCTGATACAACCATTTTATTTAAACTACTATATTGGCACGACTAAGGTCAGTGCACAGTAAGTATCAAAAACGTTCACGCCGCCGCAAAAACAGCAGGGCATTGAAAGTTTCTGTGCGTTTTAAGACTTCACCAAGGATGGTTTACTAAATCTAATTATAACTTTGGAATGGTAAATCGGCAAACACTCACGTCTATTATCTGGTCGTTATTACTCCGACCGGTGTTCGGGCAGTACTGATGCTCATCCTCAAAGACCAATTATTTGTAATAAGTTATTAAGTTTGATCTCGCAAAGCAGGCGTTAAGGCTTGAAAAATAAGATAATATAATGATATTTAAAAAACAAATGATATTTGTTCACGTAGCCTAAGAAATACCAAAGTAACAGAATGAAAATTAAAAATAATCAAAGCGTTTCTTATGTTATCGTAACAAAATCGAAATAAATCCGCATTGTGTTTCATAAACTGTATATTTTTTGTAAAAGTATTTATGTAATGTCAACCAAAGTATTCAATAATTTGCCGGATAATATGAAGATAACACATTGTTGAATTAAAGAATTTTATAATAATCTGAAGAAGATACTTATTGTAAAATTCTACTATAGGTACAGTTGACGACTACTTGAGTTATAAATACAATTAGAGTATTAGCAATTATGACATACTCTTTTATTTTATTACACTGATTTGATTCCTTGACATTATTCGTAATTAAAATCTACTCCAATTATATAAACAGCTATAACTCCGCAACCATAATAGATAGGTACGGGGTGTTTGAAGTAATGTAATAGGGGACCGGAAGTGCATTTCGGAGAATATGTTTAAAATCCGAGATGACGGATTCAAAATGCCGGCCAACTTAAACAAAGTTGGTAAGTAAGTCTAAACGGGCTATTTTTCAAGATCGCGGAGTGAAATAGAAGGGTACAAGTGAGCTCATTAAGAGTTTGACAACAACAAAGTATCTATGAAGTATAATAATTGAATACACAACCATTTCTTTTGTGGATTATTTGGTCAGAGCTGAGTTATGATAGGTGCAGTGACGAGTAAAACGAGGAGGAGCGTTACTTTGCTGTTGAATACAATATCTGTAACACTGCAAATCGTAATAAGTTGCATTTTGTTTTAGGTACTGAATAAATGTTAACAGAATGAAACAGAATGTTAAAATTATGATAAGAAAAAACACAGACGAGCGAATGCCTGAACAGACTTTTCTTTCAGCACTTTTCTTCGAGTATAGAGAACTTTCGTATGAGTGGATATGTTTCTGCATGCACACCTATACTTTTTTGTTAATTATAATATTAACAGCTTCATATATATTTATATATTAGTAAATCATAACTATCACGGGTACATTACAATGTTATTGTTATTTTTATGGTGTCCACTTTAAAAAAAATATAAACTTCAGACTTTAAAAGAGTTCTGCTAAAAACGTTTTCACCAACCTACTTACTACCTACATTAGTTCAAAGAATATAAGTAAGTTATGTTTGGTATACTATGTTTCTTAATATTCTGTAATTTCACCGACACTTTTTTTTTGCTGCTGAAATTTTCGCTCTTTAATTAACATTAGTGGAAATTAAAAATTGTCATTTAAAAAAAAAAACATATAAAGACATGGTTCATCTAATTAAATGATAATTCTACAAATAATATTTAATTACAATCTCCAATGACTTCAGAAATATCACATTTAATAATGTATTGTTTGACATATATTCTTTTTAACCGACTTCAAAAAAAGGAGGAGTTTATATGTTTTTTTGTATGTTGACCGTTTCTCCCCGATTTATGCACCGATTCTTAAAGTTATTTTTTTTTGGTTTGGTAGAGTATACTTCCGTGGTAGTCCCATTTACATTTCATCAAATTGGGTGAAACAGTTTTTGAGTTACACTCCAATTACTGAAAAGTGCTACGCCTATCTTAACGATGTCATCATTAGTTAGGTTTAAACTGCGAAAAAAGTTCGTGAAGCCGAGCGAGCGAAGTGAGCGTGCTGAACAGACATCACTGATTATAATAAGCAAGCTGCGTGCCCTAAAAATTTTTCTACAGTTTTTTCAGTTGTAAAGATACAAGCGTTGTAAAAGGCTACTTCTGTTCAAAATTTTACATAAATCAGTTCAGTTGCTTTTTCGTGTAGGAGTAGCAAAGTTCCATTTATAAATCCATTTGAAGTCTCGAGTACTTTTACAATTTAATATTAGTTGATGATAGTGTATATGTATATTTTATGTAGAGCATGGTAGGTAAGGTGGTAATCGCTTGCTATTTTATGAAAAGTTATATAAAATACCTTACAACTAAGACTATGTTTACCGTATGACAGTGACCATGTTCAGTGTCATAAATAAACACTGATCACACTGAACAAAGATATGAGAGCCGAAGGTTTCTGGCTTGACTTGAGGCGGAAGGCAGCGCATGAATGTTGGGGAAAATGAAGATGACTTTGTTTAAACATTTTGCGAGGCTGATTCTATAAGTCACGCAAAAAGTTAGGAGATCTTTATTTTGGTGGACCATTTCCGTAGTACTTGTTATTTTTTTGTTGTGAAGTATGTAAATATAATTAAAGCAAACTATATATTTGATTTATTGAGAGATAATAAATGTAATGACACTTGCGTGGCTAAGGCGAATCTAATGATAGGTATGCTATTTTTTATAATGCATCAAATCAAATGACTATAGACTATAGTGGTTGTTCTTATTCCTTTTGTAAATCACGAGGTATTTAATAGTTAGAGCGTTCCGTAAGATAGAGATAAGAAAACCGATTGCAATTTGTAGATGCAAGGCATAGCATGAGAGTCGTGGAGTTGCTCATGGTCGAAAATAAGCTTGCAGACAGTCGCTAAAATGGATTCAGACGTTTTGGAGCCGTTCTTATTTATTAAATAGTTATTTTGTATACACAAGGCATGACAGTAAATAGTTTGTTTAGAAAATACCCACAATTTTTTGAAAGTATCCAACAAGATTTAATATAAATTAGTACTGCCTATATCAAAATTAAAAATTGCACAGCTCATGAGCAAATGTTATGTCAATAAATACTTACTTTATCAAATACCTTATGACTTACAAGCTATAAAGAGAGGCATTATATTTTTACAAAGCGATTAAACAACATACTACTAAAAAAATGCTACTGTAACTTGGAAGAACTCATGAACGATTCATGCATTTATTTTAAATGTTGATAAATAATAATTTTGATAATTGTTAATTAATTTAGAGTAACATGAATGAGTCGGCCCGTTCTTAGTATTGTTCCTCTAATATTGCTACACACGAATAGAGCCATTTATTACTACCATAACCTTAAGATCTATACAAAATATACATACGATTGCAATAAATAATTGAGTATGGGTCTGAAAAAAGAGCCACAGTGTTACCTTAGTTTGAATAGGTAAAAACATTCGGAAATGTTGAAAAATTAACTGAAATAATTCATTATTTTGCTGCGGTGTTTGTATGAGTGCCTGCGCTATAACAGATGGTTTTCTAACATACATGACTCATAAGTTATTAGAATATGGCATACGAAAGATATCCCTGCATTAAACCGACACTTAATTTATCATCCAACCCTAGGTTAGGTTAGGTTTGAACTGTAACAAAACTCAGCGCAAGCCGAGCGAGCAAAGCGAGCGTGCCGCGGCAGCGGCCGGCGAAGCGTTTGAAACTAAGTAATGAATGATTGTGGCTTGTGGTTCATGACTAACGATAGAGTAGTGCACAAATAATATTACAGACTACTAGACGTACTTTTTATTTTTTGGTAATTAATTGTTGTGAGAGTGACACTTTACAAATGTGAATAATAAAAGAAACAGTGTGTCAAATAAAAAATGAACAAAACATAAAATTTAATGCGAACATTTTTACAAGATTTACGTTTGCGAGCTGAATTTGTTTATGTAATATATTTAGATATGAGGCTTGAACCGACATACATCCACGTGGAATGTCGATATATACATACAAGAAACAATCAAATTTTATACCAGGATCTCACTACTATCAATTCTGCCGTAAGATGTTCATTGCCAAAGATGACCCTCTCTCATAGATTTATGAAAGGACGAGATGGAAGCTGCTCGTATCCAACGTCTTCTTGAGACGTTTATGAGGTCGTTTGATCTCCAATTTATCGGTGGACGACCTACGCTGCGCTTGCTGGTCTGTAATCTCCACTGCAAGAGCGAAGCGTTCAGTGCCATGCAGGGTTCCAAAACCGTCTGGCTCCATTAGCCATCAGTTTGGCGTGTTATGTACCCTGCTCACATTCACATTGCAATATGGATGCCCAAGTTTCTAAAGAATATATGTATTCAGATATATTATGTTTCAAATGAGGTATCATTGGAATGGCCTGAATTGCTTCCTCAAAGGCTGGCAACTCAATCTCGATACTTCTCGTATTGCAGATGTTCGTGGGCAACAGTGATCACTTACCATCTGGAGAGCCGCCCGTCCGTTTGTAATTATGATCACACAGTCAAACCCCCGTACTAAGATTACTAACAAGTATAATAGGTTAGGGTTTTTCTTTGTGATATTAGGAGTCGGCATATGCACGAAGCCCACCTGGTATTTGGGGCAGTCTTTGCGGCTGGTACTGCGCCTGTAATTCTGAGACACAGAAATGTCACCGGAACCCATACCTTTCATACCAAACCACAGTATTGCGAAAATTACTGCTTACATTACTACTGGTACGGTAAGTAGGTAGAAATGAATAAAAAAAGATATATTTAAGGTCGATTTAATAAAAGAGATGTCACTGATTACATATTGTATATTATTAGTGAGCAGATGTCATGAACATACCACGTAACTTGATTATACAAATGTATAAACTAGCTCGCCAGCGCTTCCAGCGGCTTCGCTCGCTTGGTCTGGAATTGGTGGAGCGCCGTTTTGGAATGTTAGGGTCGTGGGATTTTCTGGCAAAGTAATTCTCAATAGCAGTCCGGAGTCTGGAACAGTGTCTCGTAGGTGGCAATAGGCTAGCCCCCTATTTCATGGGATCAAAAAAATATCCGACAAAACGCAGGTGTTTCAAACACTGCTGCTCACCTCTTCGCGGATATCCTGTATATTTGACGATTTGTTATCTTTTAATTTAAAAATAACGGGTATAAATTTTTTTTCGTTAAAGTTTATTTTTACCAAGTTTTGAGTGATACTTTTTTACTATCACTTTAATTATAACATAAATTGTTACACGAAAACTTGCAAAATATACTATATATTATATAAATATAGGGTATAAATAAAAAAGGAGCCGTGTTACATTCTTAATTAATACAGTTTTTACGAAAAGTGTGTGTTTATACATCTCTCTCGCCGTCATCAAACGTCTTTACCTGCGTATGGAAGAGAGGACATGTAAACTCGCCCCGCGCCGGATTGATGAAGAATTAATTTGTGGAACGTAGTATACCGAAACAAGGGTGAGCAGGTTATTTCCAACTACTTATTTAATGAAAAGCCAGAATTAAACAGTTTTCCCTTCGTTGTTTGAATGGTTATTTCCAACTACTTATTTAATGAAAAGCCAGAACTAAACAGTTTTCCCTTCGTTGTTTGAATGCGATTGAAATGCGAAACGTAAGATGCAAGGGACTCTACTTACTGTGTTCTGCCGCGAATCATTAGTGCGTAAGCGTTAGGTACTGTAAGGGTACATTAGCATGTGAAATCAGTAAGTGTTATGTCATGGTCAGTATTATTTCTGTTACATACTTGACACAAAAGTTTGAGTAAATTTGTAGTGCAGGAGTTATAAAATAATAATCTACTTATTAACAAAGTTGAAATCAAATAAGTTGTGGGATGGAATGATACTTTTAATATTTACACATTTTATAGTATTTTTTTAAACATACGTTAATAACAGCTTACCTATCACTGCAGCTCAGAGATTATTCCTCTACATCTTACGAGTATAGATGCCAAAGTTCCTACAGTGTAAATATCTTAATACGAGTAGATATTCTGTTTTAAAGAAGGAAAATTTAAATATCAATTAATTTCAAAGTTACTATAAAATATAATGTTCACACACTTGTAGATACCCAGTACCATAGAGTCTCAGGTGTTAGGTGCTAATCTCTGCCTTTAGCAGACGTATGTCCTCACAACTGCATTGCGCACGTAAAAATGAGACATTTTTAAGTCTCAATGTGCCTGTAATTTTACCCGCACCATACCCTTCAAAACCAGAACACAATATTGCGAAGGTTACTGCTTCAGGAAAAAAAAATGATATGGTGGCAGCCTTCCCCGGATGACCTCATTCACGAAGAGTTCTACTGCTACTATGTAGGTAGGTGAATATATAGATAAACCCTTTATTGCAACACCATATTATTAATATAACTAACAAATAAATAGGATAATATAAATGAAAACTATTACTCAACAATAAAAATTTAAAATTAATTGTAACAATTGGCGGTCTTATCGGTCAAAGCGATCTCTTCCAGACAACCATGTTATTGAAAAGGAAGCTTTAATAAAAAAAAGGTCTCGAAGAAAGTTTCTTTGGATACCTGTGGAGACTCTCGTGACACATTTACCACCGACCACAATAAGAATCTAAACAAAAATTTAAAAGAATTCTGTTATGTACCTACAATCTAACGACTATACCACACTCTTTTGTCTTTTTAACTCCAGCTGACCGCTCTATCCTTGAGCCTCAATTGCACTAAGAAAAATGCTCGCTTTGTAACTTGTATGGGAGTTATGATTTTTTATGCAACTGAATGCAGATCATTTTTTGACCTCTCAAGCTGGCCTCCAAGACTACTGCTCGCGTTATCCACTGCACTAAGGGGTTGGATCCCTTAACAAACATACATAAGGACTCTATGTTCCGACTTAAACTGTAATTAAAGGCAAAATTTCTGCAATTGAACTTGTATGAAAATTTTGACTTTTCTGTTCAAATGGTTAAAAGTTTGATGACCAAAAACTAATGCACAAGGACAAACGCGGGCCACTCGTGGCCCGCGCACCGCCTAACACCTAGTTATACTATATAAAGCTCGATTACCATTCATGTACTGATTCACTGATTGACCTATTTGTTCTCCTAGAAGGAGCAATGGGGGGTATAGAAGACGTAGGGTGAAAGTGTGGGGGGGTTCCGGTGAGTTGGGGAAAAATCCGAAAAGTGCTGATTGTTGAAGTCTGATGGAACTGGTAAACGGCTCTCGGAAACTATAAAAGATGGGGGGTAGGTGTCAAAACTAAAAATGACCAAAACCCTGGGCAACTGCCAAAAATTAAAAAAAAAACATGCCTCCCGAACAAAAGACGATCGCTCCCATACAAAATGTAAATGCTTATAATTCCTAAACCGTTTGAGATAAGTACAAAGTGTTTGACCAAATGTCATAGGGAATCGGAAGGGTAATTTGGTAAAAGTGTCAAAAATCCAAGATGGCGGATTCAAAATGGCGGCCGAATTGAAAGTTGGTCCGATCCGGCTCAAAATTGGTATCGGGGGGTTTTTGGGGCCCCACATTCGAAATATGAAAATCATTTTTTGATGACGTCATTTTTCAATATGGCCGCCATACATATGTTTTTTTGGATCTTTAATGGATCGTTTCTCCCAGTGGGCGTGATGGGGATTATGGTTTTGTAAGGTTATATGTGGGGTTACGATAGGTGACTTTAGAAGAAACTGAATGGAGCTGAACGTGGAATACCAGGTAGAACAGGTCAACGGCTCTCGGAAACTAAAGGAGATAGGGGGTAAGTGCCAGAACTAATGTTGACAAGCACCCTGGGCATTTTCTAAAAATTAAAAAAAAAACACACCTCCCAAACAAAAGACGATCGCGCCCATACAAAATGTAAATGCTTATAACGCCGAAACCGTTAAAGATAGGGACGGGGTGTTTGAACTAATAGTTAAGGGGACCAAAAATGCAATTTGGCGGAAATGTCAAAAATCCAAGATGGTGGATTCAAGATGGCGGCTACCTTAAATATTAGTCCGATCCGACTGAAAATCGATATCTAAGGGTTTTTAGAGTCCTTGATTCGAAATATGAAATCCATTTTTTGATGACGTCATTTTTCAACATGGCCGCCATACAAATTTTTTTTCTGGAAATTTTATCGTAGTTTTTCGACATGTTGGCATGATGGAACGCTGAGGCTTTGTAAGTGAAAAGTATAGGCAGTGGTCTTACGTCCTTAAGTGACATCTGAAAGGAGCTGAATCTGAACCTTCTGATGGAACAGCTTGACGGCTCTCGGAAACTAAAAGAGATAGGTAGTTAGTGCCAAAACTAATATTGACAAGCACCCTGGGCTTTTCCTAAAAATTTAAAAAAAAAACACACCTCCCGAACAAAAGACGATCGCGCCCATACAAAATGTAAATGCTTATAACGCCGAAACCGTTAAAGATAAGTACGGGGGGTTTGAACTAATGTTTTAGGGGACCGGAAATGCAATTTGGCGGAAATGTCAAAAATCCAAGATGGCGGATTCAAGATGGCGGCTACCTTGAATAATGGCCTGATCCGACTGAAAATCGATATCTAGGTGTTTTAAGAGTCCCCAATTAGAAAGATGGAACCCATTTTTTGATGACAACATTGGTCAAAATGGCGAGGCCGCAGGCCGAGCTATATTGATGAGGCCGAAGGCCGAGTGTGCTCCTAAGTGAAGTGAGGCCGAAGGCCGAGCGTTCTTCTAAGCAAAGCGAAGCCGAAGGCTGAGCGTCCTTCTATGCAAAGCGAGGCCGAAGGCCGAGCGTACTTCTAAGCGAAGCGAAGCCGAAGGCCGAGCATGCTTCTAAGCAAAGTGAGGCCGAAGGCCGAGCGTGCTTCTAAGCGAAGCGCGGCCGAGTTTTGAGCCCACGAGGAAATATAGAAATAGCCTTTCATGGCGAGGTCGAAGGCCAAGCTTTCGCTAACATTAATGTCAATGATCTTCAACGCCCAAGTTAACATACGTAATGTGAATCATCATGAACACTACTATTAGTACGAGTACTACTGACATGAGATGCTACAAATAAACGTTTGATTTCCTTCGTTGACTTGGGTTTGTTATTATGAACTTGTCCAACAACACGCACATAAAAAGGCAGCGTCTTCCAAGAAGCTAAACCAAATAAAGATAAAAGATAAAGATAAACTTATTTACCCAGAGTAAAAGATACACAATATGAACAGCTTACTGTAAAAAACTTAACTAACATAGAACACATTGTACTAAATCAAAAAAGTATATCAGTGAGCCCCAAACTAAGCACAAGGCTTGTATCTTGGGACTCTGGTGCGAAGTTACCAGGAGACAGTACAGTTAATGATACAATAGAAGATCAAGAAAACAAAATTGAATCGATTCATTAACATACAACATTTAGTCTTAGTTATTAATTTAATTAATATGGTTCGATGTGTAAGAAAATCAAATAGTAATTGTTAATGTTTTATAAGGTATTCAATTTATGGTGTTTCTTAACGACTTTATGCTATACACTATACAGACTTCAAATAAGCTCCTCGGTCTCGTTGTAGGATAAGTTTAAGAGTCAATCCCTTAATTTTTTCTTGAAGGCGTATCTGGTGAAGTCATTGCATTTTCCTAACAGCATATATATTTTGTTGTACGTACACGGAATTGAGTATGCAGGGCTACGTTTGGCCATTAAGGATTGAATACGAGGGAGTGGTATCATATAGGCTCTTTTTGGTCGTTTGGATATTAAACAGGCGTAGTCATGTCGATTTTTTAAACTGAAATGGTATTTTAGGACTGCGTTATAAACGAAAAGTTGCCAAACTCTCAGAACTTTAAACTCATTATAAAGTAAATCGGTAGGAAAAATAATTTGCTTCCGTAGCAAAACCTTGATCAAAGCTCGCTGAGCTCTTTCTATGGTTTTAAAAATTGTTTTGCCTGCACTACCCCAGATTGTAATACAATACTGAAGTATTGGCTGGCACAGCGCAATATAGATTTGCTTCAGGAGTGCTGTAGGTGCACGATCACGGAGTTCTTTCATTAAGTGAATCTGTTTACGGGTGCGGGAGGAAAAATAAAGCACTACCAAACACACATATAACACAAAGGTTAGCTGGAAGAAAATGCCAAATTAGCTCGGCTATGTACTTTTAGTTTTGTGCAATAAAGAATTTTCTAATTATCTATGTATCGTTAGGTACGATTAGGGTAGATTAAAATGCAAAAACCTATGGTAAAGATACCTTTGAATTAAAGAATACCTAAATTTATAAGAAACGCGTCATGTAATTTGAGTTAACTTTGTTGCAAAGACCCCTAGATATATCAGTTTCTTCATCAAGTTACTCTCGATGCCACCTCCATGTAATGGTAAAACTAATAACATACATGTAAAGTCGTTTCCACTACATATGTATAGCACGTACCTATATTCCTAAATGGCTGAAGTGGTATGGATTTTACAGAGTCCGCATGTGTGTAAAGTGGCTACCACACTATTCTACCGCACTATTGCCAGTTATTAAACCGCCAAGCAGAAGTGTGCAAACATTACGTTTTTTCGGTTTGAAATGTAATGATGATTCCAGTGAAATTACAGGGTAAGGGATTTAACATCTTATAAATCATGGTGACAAACTTAGTGCATCGCCATCCAGTTATTTGTACAGCTTTTGTTCTAAAAGTTTTGAACGGCAATAAACTTTTATGGCAAAAGTGACGCTTAACATCAGGCGAGCTACTTCTTCTTGATATGTTCAAAGGAAAAACTAAGAGAGCTGTATTAGTGTTATAACATCCACGTATTACATAAATGTAATTAAAACTAACGATAACCACGTACATTTTTGAATCTTTAACGCCTGCTTAGCGAAATGAAATTCTTAAAGCTGCTTCCAAATATGACGGTTAAAATTAATTACTTACAGAAATAAATGCTTGGATCAGTCATGGAATTATACAGAGGTCAGAAGACGCGTGTTTGGATAAATACAAGTATATCAATACCTATAGTATATACGTTTTAATATGTATTACTAGCGAAGACATCTGCGGCTTCGCTTGCGTTGTCTACAAGATTCAAAGCTACACAAATCGTATAAATATGAGTAAGAATGAGAAATAACGTTTGAAGATTTACTGCATCGTAGGTGTAGTTGTGCTTACACAACTATTTTGTTACTATTTCTGACAGAGAAATTCACATTAGAAGTCTGGGGTCTAAATAGTGCCGTGCAGATGACAAAAGACTCTTCATATATTATATGGGACCAAAACGTATTTGGTATGGGTGTTTGATAAATACTTCTACCTACATTATAATAAGTACTCACGGGATGTACACTACGATTAGACAGGTTTTGGAGTTCCAGATATTTTACTAATTAAGTACAATGTAGTTAATGACCTCTACCTACCTTTCAAATATATTATGTAAGTGTGAACATAATGGTATGTTTTGTTAAACATATGTATTTAATTATTTACGTTACATATAAGGAAAGCGCGCGGAGAATGTTTGGAAATAAAACTTGGGTTTATCAACCAAAATTTGAGTTCAAGTAAGAGCAGATACGCGTTAGCACACGTAAAGAAAATTGTTTGATGAAATCGTATAATAACACAAATTTCGATTGACACGTTTATCAATTACACGGTTGAGAGGGAGAGGTGCATGTAGAAAACCATACTTGAAACAGTTTATTTTTAAATATTAATAAATGGTTTAAATATTTTGAAGTGCATTTGGTTAGCGGTTCCGACTGCGTGTAAATTTATTATCCAATAGTAATTTGTTTTCAGCGTAACAGTCTATTGCTGTGCAAAGATTCATTAAGATTTAGAAGTTTGAAAATGAAAGAACAAAGGATAATGCAAATCCTGGTCCTTCCAACAGCTATGTATGTTACAAAGTTGGATAGGTATTTTTAAAAATTATTATGGCGCCAAATTCAAAATATAATTCTTTCCAGATTAATTATCTATTAAACATGGTAGTTTCGGTAATAGCCAAGTATTGCTATTCATACGTGATGTATTGTATTTATGTGTTTTACATAGTAACCTTTAGTTAGTGTAAGTGGGTGGTTCAAACGGGATTTTAAGCAGTTTCGCCAAAGATATATCAACAATGCGTTACTGTTATTATGTTTTCTATGCTGAGGATAGTTACCGTTACTTAACAATTTCATAAGTATCGAAGACAATCAGTATGCAGAAGCTGACACAGGTGTCATTCATCACACTTTCGTACTAGGTTTCTGCGTGCATGTCTATACTTTTTGTTAACTATACCTATATCTTAGAACAATTCTACAAATATTAATGTAAGTACTACATTTAAACAAACTTGGATACCTATTTACTTATACCTAACTAAGACCAGCTTGAGTAGTTCAAAAATGTTCTGCATTCAGTTGCGTAAAAAATCTAAAACTCTTATAGACTTACACTTAGAGCAGATCTTATACATAGTTCCCATTTGGACGGAACACTAAGCATAATCATGTGATATAATTGTAATATTTAGACATATGGAAAAGGCAGACTTTTTTGTAAATATTGATTATGTCTATACAACTGTGGTATATTGTCAACAGTGTCCGCAGCGTACACAATATACAGATTTTTCAGCGTTACTATTGCATATTTTAACAAGAAAAAATACTATTAGTTATTGTGACAAAACTGTTAGTCATAGTCATCATTCCGGAGATTTTTGTAGATACTCGTATTGATGTCTACTACAAAACTGAAGTACATCACTATCCTCTATTTTCAATAAATCCCTCCGAAGGCCGAGCGTGCTTCTAAGCGAAGCGCGGTCGTGTTTTGTGCCCACGAGGAAATAGAAGCCTTTCATGGCGAGTTCGAAGGCCAAGCTTTCACCAACTTTATTTCAAAATGTCAATGATCTTCAATGCCCATGTTAACATAGGTAATGTTAATCATCATGAACACAACTATTAGTACGAGTACTACTGATATGCTACAAATAACCGTTTAATTTCCTTCGTATACTTGGGTTAAAAACTTAAGTCCAGACAACCTCCACGCAGTGACATAAAAAGGGTGCAACGTCTTCCAAGAAGCTTAAGTGTCACAGTTAGCTGGAAAACTAATGAAGATATCTTAAGCTACTACTTACTTTTCAGCAATAAATATATATATATATATATATATATATATATAATAGGCTTATATGCCTTTCAAGCGGACATTAATACACAGATTTCGGAGGACAAGATCTTAATCATGGTGCTTGCTGCAATGTATGTAATTAAAATAAATACAAAGTGTGGTGTGGTGTTTACACTTGGAACAGTATTTTTTTCAACTATATAGAATTACAACCCAGCTTGTTGAGAAATGTATACTGTATTCTCTTTGGAATATATCAAGAGAAAGACTTGACTTTACACAATCACTAATTTGACTGTTTTTTAAAGTTAACAACTTACAGTAGCAACTAAAAACATGAGTAGGCATTTCATGGTCAAGATGTTTTGTGGTTTTGCATTGAATATCGCTATCAAATTGTTCCTTAAGTTAGGGCGGAAAATGAAGATTGGAAACAATAGATTAAATAAAATGTTGCATATTAAAGTTGTCTTACGTACACCGTGAATAAAATGAATGCCAACGTATTTGTAAAGTTCTTCAATCTTAATTTATATTAATGCCAATTAATGGAAGTAAAAAGCACTGCGACCGTCCCCTAGGTCAAACTTAATAGGCAGGTTTATATTGTGTGATACGTAATTTGGTTTTCTTTAAGTGAAGATGTAGATGGAATAAGTATATTTATATGGTAGTGGTAGTTAGCCGAACAAAATTAAAAGCAGGTAATTGTCTTAGTACATGCTAAATCCAATACGTACCGAACAATGAAGTGCAATCTAATTCCTTAGTAGGTTTTACGACATATATACATCCATGTGAAAAAATATACATGGAATAAAAAAATTTTCAAACAAGGGTTACCTACATTTATTATCACATGAGACGTAAAACTTTTACTGCTGAAGACATTCATACGGAAGGACCATTTGGAAGCTGCATGCATCCAAGATAGTCCTGCGACCTTATTTAGTACGTCTTCCACATTGGCGGTGGACGATCTACCTGCTCTACCAGACTCTCAGTCAGACGGACAGATGGACAAACGGATAAACAGCATCAACCTACGGTTGGATATAGATAGGGATATAATGATATACTACCACACTATTGCCTACCACATTTAGTTCAAAGAATTTTACCCTAAGACTTAACTGAAACCACACATTGAGCGTTATGTTTTAGTATTTATACCTTAGTTTTATTATAATATTATGATTTTAAGTGCTTGCTAAGATATACCAAATTTTGCAATACATCCCCATACACCGGTTAAAATCAACTAAGAGAAAAAAATTGATGGTTGGATGGGTGCCTATAGAAAGTGTTTACGAGATTCAAAGCCACACAAATGAATTGAATAAATATGAGCAATGATGAGAAATATTGTTTTAAGATTTATCATTGGTGTATTGGTGGCTTTGGAATGTTTGTAGGTTTGATTCCCGGTTAGGACAGTTGTTGGAATTATCCGACAGAGAAATTCACACTGTCTGGAACTCTGCCCTATAGGTGACAAAAGGCCTTATACGAGTATGGGACCAATACGTACCTGGTATGGGTGTTTGATAAATACATGTACCTACCTGTCTAACATATGTAAGCATGAACATGATGGTATGTTTTGTTTAAAATATGTATATCATTATTTACGTTACATATAAATTACTTTTACTAAAGTTAAACTCCAGGGATCCTTTGGAAATATTATTTTAAGATTTATCATTGGTGTAGTGGTGGCTTTGGAATGTTTGTAGGTTTGATTCCCGGTTAGGACAGTTGTTGGAATTATCCGACAGAGAAATTCACACTGTCTGGAACACTGCCCTATAGGTGACAAAAGGCCTTATACGAGTATGGGACCAATACGTACCTGGTATGGGTGTTTGATAAATACATGTACCTACCTGTCTAACATATGTAAGCATGAACATGATGGTATGTTTTGTTTAAAATATGTATATCATTATTTACGTTACATATAAATTACTTTTACTAAAGTTAAACTCCAGGGATCCTTTGAAAACAAAGTTATACTACATGTTTAAATATTTATTTTAAAGTTTACTTGTAATGAGTTTCGTGTGAATCAAAACAAGAAATACAAAAAATGATATATATGTTATATAATGTTTACACAGACCGTATTAACAAAATGGATGCCCAAGTCTTAAAAGGCGTTACGATTTGTAAAAAGCTTAAGAGATCTTTATGGTAGAGACGCTGCTGTTTGTACATACTTGTACAATTGGATTGTAAAATATTCTCCATGTAATGAGAATGTACTTACTATATTTCGTTTAGCTCCATATATATACCTTTTAGTATTATACAATGACATACATAGATATAAAAATATCATACTTATAGAATAAGAACTTAGCTTATTGAAATAGGGCGAGCATTTCTTTATTTTTCCTTATAAATATCAAGAGAAGGACTTGACTTAAAAAAAAAACGTTTAATTGACTACTTTTTGAATAGAATAGAATATATAATAGGTAGTAGTAATGATTAGGTGGCGATCTCCATCCAAGTTTATTTCAAAATTTCAATGATCTTCCAGACATCTGCCCACGTTAACATAGGTAATGTCATGAAATTGTGTAAATCATGAATACTACTATAAGTACTTGATTGATAATTATACAGATATTATGTAGATTAACTCTTTAGTGAAACACCACAATACAAATATATGTTACAAATAAATAAAATAGAATAAAATAAAATCACATTTAAATATTTCACAATTAAATAGGTACTTTAAATTTAAAGTGTCAGAATGGGTGGTCTTATCGCTCAGAGCGATCTCTTTCAGACAACCATTCACGGAAAGAAATAGGCATAAACTTATAAGGACGGTGTGAATAAAACAAGTGTACTAAACACTACATATAGCAAAACTCAAGATTATAAATATAAAAAATACTTATAATATACTCGTATACAAACTATACTTATATAATTATACTATACGTAATATACTACAAAATATATACATACTATACATATACCATTTAATTATTATAAAAAAGATAATAAGTAGGTTTGCAGTTAGTTATTTCGCGAAGCTAAATGCTTTGATACGTTTTTTGAAGATGCCTAAAGAAGGCGCGCATCTAATTTCGTATAGTAAAGTGTTCCATAGACGAACAGCTTCAACACAAAGTAGGAACCAAAAAAATTGGTGCGGGTTATCGGGGTACTTAACATTAAGTGCTCTGATGATCGTAGAGAAAAAGAGCTCCTAACATGTAAAAATTCAACATTTTACGTACTACTGATATGACATGCTACAAGTAAACGTTAAATTTCCTTCGTAGGCTTGGGTTTGTTATGAACTTGAGTTCAAACAACACTTCACGCAGTGGTATAAAAAGGGTGCAGCGTCTTCCAAGAAGCTTAAGGTGTCATAGTTAGCTGGAAAACTAATGGCGACATCTTAAGCCATTACTTACTTTTGAGCAATAAATATATCTATATATAATAGGCTTATAGGCCTTTCATGGGGACATTAATATACAGATTTTGAAGGTCACGATCTTAATGACATGGTAGAGATGCTTACTTGTTGTCATTCGTTAGTCACTGGTACGACATACATCCATGTTAATAAAATAAATACAAAGTGTGGTGTGGTGTTCACGCTTGGGACAGTATTTTTTTTTCAACTATATTAAATAAGAACTCAGCTTATTGAGAAATGTATAGCTCTATTCATTTTCCCTTGAATATATCAAGAGAATAGCTTGATAAAATCATTAATTTGACTGCTTTTAAAGTAAACAACTTATCGTAGCAACTAGAAGCGTGCAGAGTAGGCATTTTATGGTAAAGATGTTTTGTGGTTCTGCATTGAATATCGCGATTAAATCATTCGAAAATGAAGATTAGAAACACTAGATTAAGTAAAATGTAACACATTAAAGTCGCGAAGTTGTCGGAAAAGTAGCCACTACAGATGAGATACAAACTCTAATACAGGTCAAACTTACGCACAACGTAAGTGAAATGAATACCAAAGTTTTAGAGGTGTTACGATTTGTAAAGTTCTTCAATCTAACATATGTTTTCTGAAAGTCAAGGAATGGAAGTAAAAAACACTGCGACCGACCCCTAGGTCAATCTTGATGTGCCAATATATGGTACGCAGGTTGGTTTATTTTTAAGTTAATCTTATAATGTAAATAGTATAATTATATCGTAGTGGGACTGTGGGAGTAAGCAGAACAAAAATAAAACCAGTTAATTGTCTTGGTACATAGAATAGAATAGAATTCATTTATTTCAGACTAATATCTGTCCATATTATTAGTAGAGGTACATACACTTAGTCTTACATCTTTTCACGCATCTCTTTGTTTAATTTGGCCGTTCTAAGGTTTTTTAATTGTTTATTCCTATATATGTATTCACGAATCAAATTTATTTAGACATCTACTTAAGGTAGAGACGCTGTCTGTATACTCTAGGTATATGTTATTACTTCAGTGTTTAGACGGGTACGATTAGGGTAGATAGAAATGAAATGCATAAAGCTATGGAAAAGATACCTTTAAATTAATTAAAGAGTACCTAAATTTATAAGAAACGCGTCATGTAATTTGAGTTAACTTTGTTGCAAAGACCCCTAGATATATCAGTTTCTTCATCATGTTACTCTCGATGCCACCTACATATGTATAGCACGTACCTACGTAAATTCCTAAATGGCTGAAGTGGTATGGATTTTACAGAGTCCGCATGTGTGTGAAGTGGCTATTCTTATAAATTTGAGTCCAGACAACCTCCACGCAGTGACATAAAAAGGGTGCAACGTCATCTAAGAAGCTTAAGTGTCACAGTTAGCTGGAAAACTAATGAAGACATCTTAAGCTACTACTTACTTTTCAGCAATAAATGTATATATAATAGGCTTATAGCTCTTTCAAGGGGACACATACACAGATATAATACACAGATTTCGAAGGTCAATATCTTAATGTCATGGTAGAGATGCTTGCTGCAATGTATGTAATTAAAATACATACGAAGTGTGGTGTGCTGTTCACACTTGGAACAATATTTTTTTTAACTATATAGAATTAGAACCCAGCTTATTGAGATATGTATAGCTCTTTTCATTCGTCCTTAAATATATATATACGTAGTATTGTATTCTCTTTGGAATATATCAAGAGAAAGACTTGACTTTACACAATTACTAAATTGACTGTTTTTAAAGTTAACAGCTTACAGTAGCAACTAAAAACATGAGTAGGCATTTTATGGTCAAGATGTTTTGTGGTTCTGCATTGAATATCGCTATCAAATCGTTCCTTAAGCTATGGCGGAAAATGAAATTGGAAACAATAGATTGAATAAAATGTTGCATATTAAAGTTGTGAAGCTTCGTGTGTGTAAATTAAATTAATGCCAATGTTACGATTTGTAAAGTTCTTCAATCTTAATTTATATTAATGCCAAAGAATGTAGGTAAAAAACACTGCGACCGTCCCCTAGGTCAAACTTAATAAGCAGGTATATTTGATACGTAACTTGGTTTTTTTTAAGTGAAGATGATGATTGAATAAGTATATTTATATGGTAGTGGGAGTTAGCAGAACAAAATTAAAACCAGTTAATTGCCTTGGTACATACTAAATCCTATACATACCGAACAATGAAGTGCAATCTAATTCCTTAGTAGGTTTTACGACCTATATACATCCATGTGAAAACCTACACATGAAATTTTCAAACAAGGGCTCCCTACATTTATTATTATATGAGACGTAAAACTTTTACTGCTGAAGATATGCATACGGAAGGACCAGATGAAAGCTGCATGCATCCAAGATAGTCCTGCGACCTTATTTAGTACGTCTTCCACATTGTCGGTGGACGACCTACCTGCTCTACCAGACTCTCAGTCAGACGGACAGATGGACAAACGGATAAACAACATCAACCTACGGTTGGATATAGATAGGGATATAATGATATACTACCACACTATTGCCTACCACATTTAGTTCAAAGAATTTTACCCTAAGACTTAACTGAAACCACACATTGAGCGTTATGTTTTAGTATTTATACCTTAGTTTTATTATAATATTATGATTTTTAAGTGCTAATGCTTGCTTAGATAAACCAAATGTTGCAATACATCCCCATACACCGGTTCAAATCAACTAAGAGAAAACAAATGATGGTTGAATGGGTGCCTATAGAAAGTGTCTACGAGATTCAAAGCCACACAAATGAATTGAATAAATATGAGCAATGATGAGAACTATCGTTTTAATGTATCGTTGGTGTAGTGGTGGCAGCGCTGCTTTGGAATGTCGAACTCTTGGTTTGGATTCCCGGTTAGGACAGTTGTTGGGATTTTCTGACAGAGAAATTCAAACTGTCCGGCGTCTGGAACACTGCCCTGTAGGTGACAATAGGTCTTATATGGGAGCAATACATATCTGGAAGTGTTTGATAAATACTCCTACCTACCTCTCTAAGATATGTACGCATGAACTTAATGTTATTTTTGTTTAAAATATGTATATCATTATTTACGTTACATATAAATTACTTTTACTAAGGTTAAACTCCAGGGATACTTTGAAAAAAAAAACTGTTTTAATATTTATTTTAAAATTTACTTGTAACGAGTTTCGAGTCAATTAAATCAATTTTATAGAAAATTGCAGAGTTATTTAGTAAATTAAGTCATTACTTACTTTTGAGTAATGAATATATATAAAGAATAGGCTCCTCACTTTTCATACATCGTGAAATATTTTTCGGGACTATCTCTGTCATCATCATCATCATCATCATCAGCCTGTAGAGTCCACTGCTGGACAAAGGCCTCTCCAATTGCACTATCTCTGTGCAAAGAACATATTAATAAACAAAAAATCATGAACCGACAAATACTTAGCTTTTCATGACAACTAATTATAATATATATCGATGCAAGAAAATGTTTTTGTTGTAAGTTTGCTGTAAGTTGTTTAGCCAAAACCCAACTTTTCCCCAGAGCCAAAGAACATTAAAAATGTCTTCAAAAACTCTTTGACAGAAATATGATTTTTGTAACACAGTTTTGTTATAGTAATAATACTCATGAAGAGCAATGAAAATATTTTTGTTAATGTTATTACCTGTAGGCTTTTTACTACTTACAGCAATTGACTTTTCATTTAAAGACCTGACGTCGTAAGTAGTTTGGTGACTTCTATGGAGATAAGTTTCGTATTTTCCACACATTTGAAATGCTTATACTTGAATAGGTATTTAATACATTACCTACTATATAACAGATGTAAGACTAACTCTAAAAAATGCTGATATAATACATTACACTTTATTGGCATAGGAATGCTGTTAGTTATATCAGATGTTTATATAATAAACTGAACTTTTGCTGTAGTGTAGTGTTAAAACACTGTGTTTATGTGACTTATTCCTAGCTAATTGAACAAGGAAACTTTTCAAAATTATACCTATTGTAAAAATCTTATAGTAGCGATATGAGACCCAGACCGTTCGACGCAGATTTTTTTTTAAGAATATAGCTGTGTGCTCAGTAAACTTACGCCGTTCTTGATACTTACAGCTAATACTGTTTTCTTACGTCTCCACACACATATATACGGAGTAAGTATATCATGAGAATCGCTTTGGAACATTGGGACAAGGGTGTTTCAGTAGGAGGTCGGAAGATATCCAACTTATGATGAGATACGATGATACTACTCTTCTCGCTCAAATAAAAAAAGACATGGAACACCTGTTGACACGTTTAGAGACAACAAGCCTCTCCTACAGGCTTGTGATCAACAGAGACAAAACCAAGATGATAATCGTAGACCGAACTGAACTAAATCAACCTGACATTTCTGTGATTGGCAACTGTGAAATTGTTCAATCCTACGTGTACCTAGGATCCACGAGCACAAACACGAGGGGCTATGAGAACGAAATTCAAAAAAGATTTGCTAAGACAAGATCTGCCGTTGATAAGGTCAAAAGAGTCAGGTGCAACCGAAATATCACCAAATCCACGAAACTCTGCATGAAGAAAACTTTAGTGTTGCCGATATTTCTCTATGGCGCAGAAACATGAACGGTTCACCTGAGAGACCGACGCAAAATCGATGCCCTTGAAATGTGGTGCTGGCGGCGACTGCTGCGGACGAACGAGAGATTATCTAAGACTGTGCAAATACGTGTCCTGAAATACTTCGGACACATTATTCGACATGAAAACTCCATAAAACGACTCGTAGTCCAAGGGCAAGTAGAAAGCAAGCAGTCGATCACACGCGTTGGGCAGAACTCACAAAAGCTGAAACAGAAACTTCCATAGTCTAAAGCACTTTTAAGTGTTATTTAAGATTTAGGTATATGTTTTTATTAAAATTCAAAATTAGCAGCCTTCCTATCACATATTTCAAAGATGTAGGGTTTACTCGAATGTTTTGAGATTGAGAGTTATGTTTTATTCTTTTAGAGTTTATTTATGCATACGTAAGTTTTTATCGTTTGCTTTTTATACTCTAACGGCTGCTTGGCGAAATGTAACTTTGCAATCTGTCCCCTAATATGCACGTTACAATAAATTAATGTAAGACGTCCACTGCTAAACATATGCGTCCCGATCGATTTACAAAAGACCGCATGGAAGCGACCTGTATAAAAGTTCGGTCTGTGGTTACCGGCCCCATCGGCCATTAGTTCAAGGCGTTATGTGTCATGTCCACTGCCACTTCAACTGGCTAATCCTCTGGGCTATGCATGACTTTCGTTCGTGTACTAAATCAGTCCTCATTTCCGATTTAATCACTACGGAATACACCGAGCATAGCCCTTTCTAAAGTTCGTTGTATGACTTTGAGCTTACATATGAATCCCTTAGTCAGTGACCAAGTTCAGTGTCATAAATAATCACTGATCACACATGAACGGAGTAAAATAGAGGATCCGAAGTCTTCTTTTATTGAGAGATTAAAAATGTTACGGCACTTGTGTGGCTAAGGCGAATCTAATGATTAATTTTATATAATGCATCAAGTCATTTCGACTTAAGGGTCATTTAAATAAATAGAAAATATAGTGGGGTTTATTTCCGCCACGGTTGTTCTTATTCCTTTTGTATATCACAAGGTATTTAATAATTACAGCGTGCCGTAAGATAGGGAGAAGGAAACTGATTGAAGATTGTAGAGGCAAAGCATAGCATGAGATTCGTGGCACTTACGGATAGGAATCCACTTTAACTGATATTTGTATTCTGATATGTCAGGGTCGAACATAAACTTGCAGACAGCCAATGAAATGAATTCAGACGTTTTGGAGCCGTTCTTACTAATTTAATAGTTCTTTTGTATACACAAGGTATGATAGTCAATAGTTTGATATCAAATACCCACAACTTATATTCAAAAAATGTGTGCAGAATCGAACAAGATTCAATATAAATTAGTACTGCCCATATCAAAATTAAAAATGCACAGCTCATGGGCAAATGTTATGTCAATAAATACTTGATAGAATACATAATGACTTTTGCTGAACTTTAAGCTAAATTCAGGCATAACATTTTTACAAAGCCATTAAATTACTTACTAATAAAAAATGCTACTGTGACTTTGATGAACTCATGAACGATTCATGCAATTATTTCAAATAATGATAAATAATTATTTTGATAAATGTGAATTAATTTATAGTAACATGAATGAGTCGGCCCGTTCTTAGTATTGTTCCTCTAATATTGCTACAAACGAATAGGGAAATTTATTACTACCATAACATTAGATGTATACAATATAAATATGATTTCAATAAATAATCGGGTATGCGTCTGAAACGAGAGCCATTGTTACCTTAGTTTTAAAAGGTAAAAAATATTCGAAGACGTTAAAAAAAACTGAATGTAATAATTCAGTATCTTGCTTACGGTGTTCGTATGAGTACCTGCGCTATAACAGATGGTTTTCTAACGTGACTCATAAGTTATTAGAATATGGCATACGAAAGGTATCCCTGCATTTCACCGACACTTAATATATCATGCGACCTTTGGTTAGGTTAGGTTTGAACTGCGACAAAACTACGCGTAAGCCGAGCGAGCAAAGCGAGCGTACCGCGGCAGCGGCTGGCGAAGCGCTTAAAACTAAGGAATGAATGATTATCTCCTAGGCAGAGCCTGTACTATGGTAACCTAATGACTGATATACATACTTATATACATATACACACCCAGACACAGCTCAAACATACATGTTCATCCACACGCGGTGTTCAGGTCCCAAACTAGGCAGAGCTGTACTATGGTAACCTGATGACTAATATACATACTTATATACATATACACACTCAGACACAGCTCAAGCAGACATGTTCATCCACACGCGGTATTTAGGACAGGTTCAGGTGTTTGTTGAAACTATATAGGTACCTAAGTTTTATGTAATTACTTACAATAATATCATTAAATATGATAACATGATTTTACGATTCAACTATAAAATATCTTCCATACAAATTAATTAAAATTAGCTGTTGGCATGAATGGTTTGATAGATTTATTAATGACTAACCGCGCTCCGTGGTTACAACCGAGCGGTGAAGGTCGATGATGATGATAAATATAGCGTATGTTACTCAGGCATTATAGAGTTTTCTACTGGTGAAATATTTTTTGGAACCGGTTAGTAGTTTTTGCGTTTATCCGCTATACGAGTACACTATCAAATAATTCTATGTACTCAGACGAGCGAATGACTAAACAGGTTTTTATTTCAGCACCATTTAGATTATAGAGAACTTTCGTTCCTGTTACCATAGGGAATATTTCACAATTTGCTGTTACCATAATAAGCTATACAAAGATTATTAGGTTGTATTAAGGTATTAGACCTTTATTATTTTTTTATCCAGAACACGCTATGATTCTAACAAGTACTGAAGATAATTATAAAAATAAAGAACACGACTACAAACTAAGAATTAAAAAAGTTATATTATCTTATGGAACACCAGATATAAGTGGGTTCATTAGATATTTGTTTAGTATCGTTTCAACAGTTATTTTTTATTTTTGATAAATTAATAGGTACGACATTATAATTGGAGATTTAGCACAGTGACTCCAGTCTACATCAGTTTAATAGTTTAAAAATCAAGTTAAAAAATCATGGAGTATTTTGTTTGCGGCTCCGTCTGCGTTGATATTTGATATACCAAAGCTGCTACGGTTTGCTACGACGTAGCAGATTGTTTCCGGTTTATTTCTGTGTGAAATTTCATCAACAGTTTAAGCATAAAAGAAGACCAAACAAACAATTAACTACTAAGCGACAAATACGCTTTCGCTTTATAATATTATAATAAGCATGCTGCGTCTTGCTTTGAAAATACCATCCGACATCAGTTTAGTTTTAGGGGGTAAAAATATTTGGAGACGATAAAATTGAAAGAAATATTTCAGTATCTGGCTAACGGCGTTTGTATGAGTACCTGCGCTATAACAGATGGTTTTCTAACATGACTCAAAAGTTCTTAGAATATGGCATACGAGAGGTATTTCATATTTCACTATCACATAATTTATCATCGGTCCAGTAGTTTCAATTCAAACCAACAAAATCGTTCCTCTTTATAATATTATAGTGTAGATATAAAGTTTTGTTACCATCAGGTCATATTACGTATCTTGTGGTCAGTAAGATCCTTACCAAACAAATAAAGTTAGTTCAGATGATTTTGGAAAAGATGTCAGTAATTTATGCGGGTTTAACCCTGGAAAAAACATTGTTCACAGATAGTACGTTTTGGTAATGCAAAGTAGGACATCCCTTGAAGACGATTAAGCTGGTCTGTTTAACTGATCATCAAGAATGTATTACGTATTAATCTGATACAACCATTTTATTTCAACTAATATATTGGCATGACTAAGGCACAGTAAGTATCAAAAACGTTCACGCCGCCGCAAAAACAGCAGTGCATTGAAAGTTTATGTGCGTTTTAAGACTTCCACAAGGATGATTTACTAAATCTAATTATTACTTTGGAATGGTAAATCGGCAAACACTCACGTCTATTATCTGGTCGTTATTACTCCGACCGGTGTTCGGGCAGTACTGATGTCCATCCTCAAAGACCAATTATTTGTAATAAGTTATTAAGTTTGATCTCGCAAAGCAGGCGTTAAGGCTTGAAAAATAAGATAATATAATGATATTTAAAAAACAAATGATATTTGTTCACGGAGCCTAAGAAACACCAAAGTAACAGAATGAAAATTAAAAATAATCAAAGCGCTTCTTATGTTATCGTAACAAAATCGAAATAAATCCGCATTGTGTTTCATAAACTGTATATTTTTTGTAAAAGTATTTATGTAATGTCAACCAAAGTATTCAATAATTTGCCGGATAATATGAAGATAACACATTGTTGAATTAAAGAATTTTATAATAATCTGAAGAAGATACTTATTGTAAAATTCAACTATAGGTACAGTTGACGACTACTTGAGTGATAAATACAATTAATACAATTAGAGTATTAGCAATTATGACTTACTCTTTTATTTTATTACACTGGTTTGATTCCTTGACATTATTCGTAATTAAAATCCACTCCAATTATATGAACAGCTATAACTCCGCAACCATAATAGATAGGTACGGGGTGTTAGAAGTAATGTAATAGGGGACCGGAAGTGCATTTTGGAGAATATGTTTAAAATCCGAGATGACGGATTCAAAATGCCGGCCAACTTAAACAAAGTTGGTAAGTAAGTCTAAACGGGCTGTTTTTCAAGTTCGCGGAGTGAAATAGAAGGGTACAAGTGAGCTCATTAAGAGCTTGACAACAACATAGTATCTATGAAGTATAATAATTGAATACACAACCATTTCTTTTGAGGATTATTTGGTCAGAGCTGAGTTATGATAGGTGCAGTGACGAGTAAAACGAGGAGGAGCGTTACTTTGCTGTTGAATACAATATCTGTAACACTGCAAATCGTAATGAGTTGCATTTTGTTTTAGGTACTGAATAAATGTTAACAGAATGAAACAGAATGTTAAAATTATGATAAGAAAATATTTACACAGACGAGCGAATGCCTGAACAGACTTTTCTTTCAGCACTTTTCTTCGAGTATAGAGAACTTTCGTATGAGTGGATATGTTTCTGCATGCACACCTATACTTTTTTGTTAATTATAATATTAACAGCTTCATATATATTTATATATTAGTAAATCATAACTATCACGGGTACATTACAATGTTATTGTTATTTTTATGGTGCCCACTTTAAAAAAAAATATAAACTTCTTCTTTAAAAGAGTTCTGCTAAAAACGTTTTCACCAACCTACTTACTACCTACATTAGTTCAAAGAATATAAGTAAGTTATGTTTGGTATACTATGTTTCTTAATATTCTGTAACTTCACCGACACTTTTTTTTGCTGCTGAAATTTTCGCTCTTTAATTAACATTAGTGGAAATTAAAAATTGTCATTTAAAAAAATAATACATATTATAAAGACATGGTTCATCTAATTAAATGATAATTCTACAAATTATATTTAATTACAATCTCCAATGACTTCAGAAATAGATATCACATTTAATAATGTATTGTTTGACATACTTTTCTTTTTAACCGACTTCAAAAAAAGGAGGAGTTTATATGTTCTATTGCATGTTTTTTTGTATGTTGACCGTTTCTCCCCGATTTATGCACCGATTCTTAAAGTTATTTTTTTTTGTTTTGGTAGAGTATACTTCCGTGGTAGTCCCATTTACATTTCATCACATTGGGTGAAACAGTTTTTGAGTTACACTCCATTTACTGGAAAGTCTTCTGATGATGAAGATGAATCTTAACGATGTCATCATTAGGTTAGGTTTGAACTGCGAAAAAAGTTCGTGAAGCCGAGCGAGCGAAGTGAGCATGCTGAACAGACATCACTGATTATAATAAGCAAGCTGCGTGCCCTAAAAATTTTACTACAGTTTTTTCAGTTGTAAAGGTACAAGCGTTGTAAAAGGCTACTTATGTTCAAAATTTTACATAAATTAGTTCAGTTGCTTTTTCGTGTAGGAGTAGCAAACTTCCATTTATAAATCCATTTGAAGTCTCGAGTACTTTTACAATTTAATATTAGTTGATGATAGTGTATATATGTTTTATGTAGAGCATGGTAGGTAAGGTGGTAATCGCTTGCTATTTTATGAAAAGTTATATAAAATACCTTACAACTAAGACTATGTTCACCGTATGACAGTGACCATGTTCAGTGTCATAAATAAACACTGATCACACTGAACAAAGATATGAGAGCCGAAGGTTTCTGGCTTGAATTGAGGCGGAAGGCAGCGCATGAATGTTGGGGAAAATGAAGATAACTTTGTTTAAACATTTTGCGAGGCTGATTCTATAAGTCACGCAAAAATTTAGGAGATCTTTATTTTGGTGGACCATTTCCGTAGTACTTGTTATTTTTTTGTTGTGAAGTATGTAAATATAATTAAAGCAAACTATATATTTGATTTATTGAGAGATAATAAATGTAATGACACTTGCGTGGCTAAGGCGAATCTAATGATAGGTATGCTATTTTTTATAATGCATCAAATCAAATGACTATAGACTATAGTGGTTGTTCTTATTCCTTTTGTAAATAACGAGGTATTTAATAGTTAGAGCGTTCCGTAAGATAGAGATAAGAAAACCCATTGCAATTTGTAGCAATGCAAGGCATAGCATGAGAGTCGTGGAGTTGCTCATGGTCGAAAGTAAGCTTGCAGACAGTCGCTAAAATGGATTCAGACGTTTTGGAGCTGTTCTTATTTATTAAATAAATATTTTGTATACACAAGGCATGACAGTAAATAGTTTGTTTAGAAAATACCCACAATTTTTTGAAGGTTTCCAACAAGATTTAATATAAATTAGTACTGCCTATATCAAAATTAAAAATGCACAGCTCATGAGCAAATGTTATGTCAATAAATACTTACTTTATCAAATACCTTATGACTTACAAGCTATAAAGCTATAAAGAGAGGCATTATATTTTAACAAAGCGATTAAACAACTTACTACTAAAAAAATGCTACCGTAACTTGGAAGAATTCATGAACGATTCATGCATTTATTTTAAATGTTGATAAATAATAATTTTGATAATTGTTAATTAATTTAGAGTAACATGAATGAGTCGGCCCGTTCTTAGTATTGTTCCTCTAATATTGCTACACACGAATAGGGCCATTTATTACTACCATAACCTTAAGATCTATACAAAATATACATACGATTGCAATAAATAATTGAGTATGGGTCTGAAAAAAGAGCCACAGTGTTACCTTAGTTTGAAAAGGTAAAAACATTCGGAAATGTTGAAAAATTAACTGAAATAATTCATTATTTTGCTGCGGTGTTTGTATGAGTGCCTGCGCTATAACAGATGGTTTTCTAACATGCATGACTCATAAGTTATTAGAATATGGCATACGAAAGATATCCCTGCATTAAACCGACACTTAATTTATCATCCAACCCTAGGTTAGGTTAGGTTTGAACTGTAACAAAACTAAGCGCAAGCCGAGCGAGCAAAGCGAGCGTGCCGCGGCAGCGGCCGGCGAAGCGTTTGAAACTAAGTAATGAATGATTGTGGCTTGTGGTTCATGACTAACGATAGAGTAGTGCACAAATAATATAACACACTACTAGACGTACTTTTTATTTTTTGGTAATTAATTGTTGTGAGAGTGACATTTTACAAATGTAAATAATAAAAGAAACAGTGTGTGAAATAAAAGATGAACAAAACATAAATTTTAATGCAAACATTTTTACAAGATTTACGTTTGCGAGCTGAATTTGTTTATGTAATATATTTAGATATGAGGCTTGAACCGACATACATCCACGTGGAATGTCGATATATACATACAAACAACAATTAAATTTTATACCAGGATCTCACTACTATCAGTTCTGCCGTAAGATGTTCATTGCCAAAGATGACCCTCTCCCATAGATTTATGAAAGGACGAGATGGAAGCGGCTCGTATCCAACGTCTTCTTGAGACGTTTATGAGGTCGTTTGATCTCCAATTTATCGGTGGACGACCTACGCTGCGCTTGCTGGTCTGTAATCTCCACTGCAAGAGCGAAGCGTTCAGTGCCATGCAGGGTTCCAAAACCGTCTGGCTCCATCAGCCATCAGTTTGGCGTGTTATGTACCCTGCTCACATTCACATTGCAATATGGATGCCCAAGTTTCTAAAGAATATATGTATTCAGATATATTATGTTTCAAATGAGGTATCATTGGAATTGCCTGAATTGCTTCCTCAAAGGCTGGCAACTCAATCTCGATACTTCTCGTATTGCAGATGTTCGTGGGCAACAGTGATCACTTACCATCTGGAGAGCCGCCCGTCCGTTTGTAATTATGTTCACACAGTCAAACCCCCGTACTAAGATTACTAACAAATATAATAGGTTAGGGTTTTTCTTTGTGATATTAGGAGTCGGCATATGCACGAAGCCCACCTGGTATTTGGGGCAGTCTTTGCGGCTGGTACTGCGCCTGTAATTCTGAGACACAGAAATGTTACCGGCACCCATACCTTTCATACCAAACCACAGTATTGCGAATATTACTGCTTACATTACTACTGGTACGGTAAGTAGGTAGAAATGAATAAAAAAGATATATTTAAGGTCGATTTATTAAAAGAGATGTCACTGATTACATATTGTATATTATTAGTGAGCAGATGTCATGAACATACCACGTAACTTGATTATACAAATGTATAAACTAGCTCGCCAGCGCTTCCAGCGGCTTCGCTCGCTTGGTCTGGAATTGGTGGAGCGCCGTTTTGGAATGTTAGGGTCGTGGGATTTTCTGGCAAAGTAATTCTCAATAGCAGTCCGGAGTCTGGAACAGTGTCTCGTAGGTGGCATAAGGCTCGCCCCCTATTACATGGGATCAAAAAAATATCCGACAAAACGCAGGTGTTTCAAACACTGCTGCTCACCTCTTCGCAGAATTCCTGTACATTTGACGATTTGCGATCTTTTAATTTAAAAATAACGGGTATAAATTTTTTTTCGTTAAAGTTTATTTTTACCAAGTTTTGAGTGATACTTTTTTACTACCACTTTAATTATAACATAAATTGTTACACGAAAACTTGCAAAATATACTATATATTTTATAAATATAGGGTATATATAAAAAAGGAGCCGTGTTACATTCTTAATTAATATAGTTTTTACGAAAAGTGTGTGTTTATACATCTCTCTCGCCGTCATCAAACGTCTTTACCTGCGTATGGAAGAGAGGACATGTAAACTCGCACCGCGCCGGATTGATTGAAGAATTAATTTGTGAAACGTAGTATACCGAAACAAGGGAGAGCAGGTTTTTTCCAACTACTTATTTAATGAAAAGCCAGAATTAAACAGTTTTCCCTTCGTTGTTTGAATGGTTATATCCAACTATTTATTTAATGAAAAGCCAGAATTAAACAGTTTTCCCTTCGTTGTTTGAATGGTTATTTCCAACTACTTATTTAATGAAAAGCCAGAACTAAACAGTTTTCCCTTCGTTGTTTGAATGCGATTGAAATGCGAAACGTATGATGCAAGGGACTCTACTTACTGTGTTCTGCCGCGAATCATTAGTGCGTAAGCGTTAGGTACTGTAAGGGTACATTAGCATGTGAAATCAGTAAGTGTTATGTCATGGTCAGTATTATTTCTGTTACATACTTGACACAAAAGTTTGAGTAAATTTGTAGTGCAGGAGTTATAAAATAATAATCTACTTATTAACAAAGTTGAAATCAAATAAGTTGTGGGATGGAATGATACTTTTAATATTTACACATTTTATAGTATTTTTTTAAACATACGTTAATAACAGCTTACCTATCACTGCAGCTCAGAGATTATTCCTCTTACGAGTATAGATGCCAAAGTTCCTACAGTGTAAATATCTTAATACGAGTAGATATTCTGTTTTAAAGAAGGAAAATTTAAATATCAATGAAATAACAAAGTTACTATAAAATATAATGTTCACACCCTTGTAGATACCCAGTACCATAGAGTCTCAGGTGTTAGGTGCTAATCTCTGCCTTTAGCAGACGTATGTCCTCACAACTGCATTGCACACGTAAAAATGAGACATTTTTAAGTCTCAATGTGCCTGTAATTTTACCCGCACCCATACCCTTCAAAACCAGAACACAATATTGCGAACGTTATTGCTTCAGGGTGGAAACAGGTATGGTGGCAGTATTCCCCGGATGAATTCATTCAAGAAGAATTCTACTGCATATACTCGTATGTAGGTAGGAAAATTGATAGATAAACCCTTTATTGCAACACTACATTACTAAATATAACTAACATATAAATAGTATAATATAATATAATACTATTACTCAACAATAAAAAACTAAAATTAATTGAAACGATGGGCGGTCTTATCGGTCAGAGAGATCTCTTCCATACAACCATGTTCTTGAAAAGGAAGCTTGAATAAATAAGATCTCGAAGGAAGTTTCCTTGGACACCTGTGGAGACTCTTGTGACACATTTACCACCGACCACACTTAGAAGTAGAGCCCCTACAATCTAACGACTCTAATACAATTTTTTGTCTTTTTAACTCCAGCTGACCACTCTATCCTTGAGCCTCAATTGCACTAAGAGAAATGCTCGCTTTGTAACTTGTATGGGAGTTATGATTTTTTACGCAACTGAATAGAGATCATTTTTCCACCTCTTAAGCTGTCCTCCAAGACTACTGCTCACGTTAATCACTGCACTAAGGGGTTGGATCCCTTAACAAGCATACACAAGGACCAGTTTTTTTTAAATTAAATTTCCGATTGGCTTCTATGCCCCGACTTCAACTGTAATTAGAGGCTAAATTTTTGCAATTGAACTTGTATGAAAATTTTTACTTTTCTGTTCAAATGGTTAAAGTTTATCAACAAAAACTAATGCACAAGGACAAACGCGGGCCACTCGTGGCCCGCGCACCGCCCAACACCTAGTTATTATTATACTATATAAAGCTCGATTACCATTCATGTACTGACTGATTGACTGATTGACCTATTTGTTCTCCTAGAAGGAGCAATGGGGGGTATAGAAGATGTAGGGTAAAAGTGTAGGGGGGGTTCCGGTGAGTTGGGAAAAAATCCGAAAAGTGCTGATTGTTTAAGTCTGATGGAACTGGTCAGCGGCTCTCGGAAACTATAAAAGATGGGGGGTAGGTGTCAAAACTAAAAATGACCAAAACCCTGGGCAACTGCCAAAAATTAAAAAAAAAACATACCTCCCAAACAAAAGACGATCGCTCCCATACAAAATGTAAATGCTTATAATTCCTAAACCGTTTGAGATAAGTATAAAGTGTTTGACCAAATGTCATAGGGAATCGGAAGGGTAATTTGGTAAAAGTGTCAAAAATCCAAGATGGCGGATTCAAAATGGCGGCCGAATTGAAAGTTGGTCCGATCCGGCTCAAAATTGGTATCGGGGGGTTTTTGGGGTCCCACATTCCAAATATGAAAACCATTTTTTGATGACGTCATTTTTCAATATGGCCGCCATACATATGATTTTTTGGATCTTTAATGGATCGTTTCTCCCAGTGGGCGTGATGGGGATTATGGTTTTATCGGGTTATATGTGGGGTTAGGGTAGGTGACTTTAGAAGAAACTGAATTGAGCTGAACGTGGATTACCAGGTAGAACAGGTCAACGGCTCTCGGAAACTAAAAGAGATAGGGGGTAAGTGCCAAAACTAATGTTGACAAGCACCCTGGGCATTTTCTAAAAATTAAAAAAAAAACACACCTCCCAAACAAAAGACGATCGCGCCCATACAAAATGTAAATGCTTATAACGCCGAAACCGTTAAAGATAGATACAGGGTGTTTGAACTAATGTTTAAGTGGACCGAAAATGCAATGTGGCGGAAATGTCAAATATCCAAGATGGCGGATTCAACATAGCGGCTACCTTAAATATTAGTCCGATCCGACTGAAAATCGATATCTAAGGGTTTTTGGAGTCCTCGATTTGAAATATGAAATCCATTTTTTGATGACGTCATTTTTCAACATGGCCGCCATACAACTTTTTTCTCTGGAAAATTTATCGTAGTTTTTCGACATGTTGGCATGATGGAACGCTGAGGCTTTGTAAGTTAAAAGTATAGGCAGTGGTCTTACGTCCTTAAGTGACACCTGAAATGAGCTGAATGTGTACCTTCTGATGGAACAGCTTGACGGGTCTCGGAAACTAAAAGAGATAGGTAGTTAGTGCCAAAACTAATGTTGACAAGCACCCTGGGCATTTTCTAAAAATTAAAAAAAAAACACACCTCCCAAACAAAAGACGATCGCGCCCATACAAAATGTAAATGCTTATAACGCCGAAACCGTTAAAGATAAATACAGGATTTTTGAACTAATGTTTAAGGGGACCGAAAATGCAATGTGGCGGAAATGTCAAATATCCAAGATGGCGGATTCAACATGGCGGCTACCTTAAATATTAGTCCGATCCGACTGAAAATCGATATCTAAGGGTTTTTGGAGTCCTCGATTTGAAATATGAAATCCATTTTTTGATGACGTCATTTTTCAACATGGCGAGGCCGCAGGCCGAGCTATATTGACGAGGCCGAAGTCCGAGTGTGCTCCTAAGTGAAGTGAGGCCGAAGGCCGAGCGTTCTTCTAAGCAAAGCGAAGCCGAAGGCTGAGCGTCCTTCTATGCAAAGCGAGGCCGAAGGCCGAGCGTACTTCTAAGCGAAGCGAAGCCGAAGGCCGAGCATGCTTTTAAGCAAAGCGAGGCCGAAGGCCGAGCGTGCTTCTAAGCGAAGCGCGGGCGAGTTTTGAGCCCACGAGGAAATATAGAAATAGCCTTTCATGGCGAGGTCGAAGGCCAAGCTTTCGCTAATTAATGTCAATGATCTTCAACGCCCAAGTTAACATAGGTAATGTGAATCATCATGAACACTACTATTAGTACGAGTAATACTGACATGACATGCTACAAATAAACGTTTGATTTCCTTCGTTGACTTGGGTTTGTTATTATGAATTTGTCCAACAACACGCACATAAAAAGGCAGCGTCTTCCAAGAAGCTAAACCAAATAAAGATAAAAGATAAAGATACATTTATTTACCCAGAGTAAAAGATACACAATATGAACAGCTTACTGTAAAAAACTTAACTAACATAGAACACATTGTACTAAATCAAAAAAGTATATCAGTGAGCCCCAAACTAAGCACAAGGCTTGTATCTTGGGACTCTGGTGCGAAGTTACCAGGAGACAGTACATTTAATGATACAATAGAAGATCAAGAAAACAAAATTGAATCGATTCATTAACACACAACATTTAGTCTTAGTTATTAATTTAATTAATATGGTTCGATGTGTAAGAAAATCAAATAGTAATTGTTAATGTTTTATAAGGTATTTAATTTTAGGTGTTTCTTAACGACTTTATGCTATATACTATACAGACTGCAAATAAGCTCCTCGGTCTCGTTGTAGGATAAGTTTAAGAGCCAATCCCTTAATTTTTTCTTGAAGGCGTATCTGGTGAGGTCATTGCATTTTCCTAACAGCATATATATTTTGTTGTACGTACACGAAATTGAGTATGCAGGGCTACGTTTGGCCATTAAGGATTGAATACGAGGGAGTGGTATCATATAGGCTCTTTTTGGTCGTTTGGATATTAAACAGGCGTAGTCATGTCGATTTTTGAAACTGAAATGGTATTTTAGGACTGCGTTATAAACGAAAAGCTGCCGAACTCTCAGAACTTTAAACTCATTATAAAGTAAATCGGTAGGAAAAATAATTTGCTTCCGTAGAAAAACCTTGATCAAAGCTCGCTGAGCTCTTTCTATGGTTTTAAAAATTGTTTTGCCTGAACTACCCCAGATTGTAATACAATACAGAAGTATTGGCTGGCACAGCGCAATATAGATTTGCTTCGGGAGTGCTGTAGGTGCACAATCACGGAGTTCTTTCATTAAGTGAATTTGTTCATTAAGTGAAACTTCAATTATGTGCTGCTTGAAAGAGAGATTTTCATCAATGCTTACACCAAGATATCTAATGCTTTTGGTGCTGTCAATAGAGCTGCAGGAGCAGAGAGAGGATCGAAGTCGGGGATCGGAAGAGCAATAGTGTATTTTGAGCTGTAATTGGGCAGGTGGCTGGGAAATACTGGTTTTAGTAAAAGCTATGTACTTAGTCTTTTTGGTATTTAAAGTAAGCAAATTTTTATCTAAAGCTTTAGCCAGCACAGAGAGTCCGTTTTCAGCAAGATTAAAATCATGAAACACAACCCCATACACCAAATAAAATCAACATTTGATGCTTGGAAGGGTGCCTAGGTGACCTAGCAGTCATGGAGTTAGACAGGGATTGTCAGAAGATGCGGGTTCAAAACCCGTAGAGAGATAGGTAGTTTCCATTATCAAATAGAAATACATAAGTTCGTTCGTATAATAATCTTGATAGATATATATTAATCGAGGTATTGTTGCAATTGTAAAGTATTTATAAAAACCGTAAATACACTATCTGCAGAGATTATGAATGACCCACTTATATGATATACGTGAATAAGAATGTAAATTGATGTGTACATTTGTTAATTCCTTACGTTTTAACGTTTCAACGGATCTAGATGAAATTCGGAATAACTTTTAAAACGTTTACACACCCATACCCCCGTACTAAGATCCCCGGGTCACAGAGACATGGACAAACAGACTAATACATAACAAAAACCATGGCCCGAGAATAAACAATTCTGCTCATCCCACATACTCCTACCTTCAAATCCAAAGTTTATCAACATTACCTTTCCATGCAAGATAATAAACTTTATTGAGCTATTGTAAGGTTTAAATATATGTATGCTATTTATATGTGTGTGTATATATATGTATATGTAAAGTTTTAGTATATTATTTATGAATATTTTACCTTAAACATCTGTTCTATTGAAACTCTCAAGTTTTAAATAAAGCACTACCAAACACACATATAACACAAAGGTTAGCTGGAAGAAAATGCCAATTCGCATTAGCTCGGCTATGTACTTTTAGTTTTGTGCAATAAAGAATTTTCTAATTATCTATGTATCGTTAGCGACTAGTTTGCCCGCGCCACAAAACTGCAAGGATTTTTGAGGTCCAAAGTGTCGGCGCAACAATTGTTGCAAGTAAGTGTCACGCGCGTTTTTCTTTTGTTTATTTTTTAAAGTCATCCCAATGTTTAACTATAGAGTTTAATTCTTTAGCGTAATATATTTTCTTTCTATGGCAACACTACAGACGGACATGTTCTATCTGTGAACTTTAAAAAAAAATATAATCAATGTTTATATTTTCATCTGTGTTTGGCGGTGAGGTTAATGTTTTGTGCTATAGTTTTTAGTGAATTAATCGGGTTAAACTCATGATTTTGATACAAATTAAACATGAATATGATCGTGAATGTGTAAGAAATACTGTAAATAGTGATTTAAGTTCTGACATCAAAATTTTCACGATATAAATTTGTCACGAATCGACAACACTCGGTAAGCTAATTTCTCATTGTTATGATTGGTTATAATTTGGTTTATTTTGAATAGATTATACTTTTACATTGTAAAATATCACAGAAATAATGTTGTCAAGTAATTACACCCACTCAGAATATGATAAATACGCCATATCATGTCAGGATCGATAAAAAATCAAAGTCACGTGACGTTTAAATTCGCTTGTACTAAAAATCCAAAATTTGTAATTTTTTTTAAATATTTCTGATATATAATTATTCTTTGAAACCTAGTTTGGTTTGTAGAATTTCTAATAAGAATTCCAATAAAATAAAAAAACCAACAAGAAAATATATATTTCATAAAAAAAAATTTTTTTGGAAATCACCATGTCTAAGTCTAGAAAATGGGCCCCCAAGTTGAAAAAAAAATCATTATTGGCCGAAATTTCAAAGTAGCTCTTATTTTTTATGTAATTATTAATAACCTAAGCATATGTTACTAGGTAAAAATAATATTTCTGTTCTAGACATTCAAAATATTTATAAATATCAAAACAAAATCCTGTCTTGGTAAGCATTATTTATTGATAAAACTTAATTTTTGTGGTCAGATTGCAAGTTTTTTTTATGATATTATTTCTTCTACGAATTCAAATATTTGAATGTAATTAGATAGATATGTGTTTTTACTATTTAATTACCGCAAAAAACCTATAGGTATTAATGTAAAATTTTTAAATTACAATTTTTTTCCATATCAATTCTGATTTTTTCGGCTACGTCAAGTTTGTCCTCGTGTAACATAACATTTTACTAATACATTTGACATTAATGTTTATGTATCAGATTTCTTGGTTATTCAACTATCTCTGACAAAAATTTCGTCTCTTAACTCGCTATAGGTATGGCACAAGAGCCATTTATTCCCAACTCGGCGCAAACTTTTGACGCGGGCGCAGGTCGTAACACTCGGGAGCAATCACGAGGGCGCCACAGGGCTCCTTAGGCAAGCTAGTCGTTAGGTACGATTAGGGTAGATAGAATTAAAATGCTAAAACCTATGGTAAAGATACCTTTGAATTAAAGAATCCCTAAATTTATAAGAAACGCGTCATGTAATTTGAGTTAACTTTGTTGCAAAGACCCCTAGATATATCAGTTTCTTCATCAAGTTACTCTCGATTCCACCTCTATGTAATGGTAAAACTAATTACATACATGTAAAGTCGTTTCCACTACATATGTATAGCACGTACCTATATTCCTAAATGGCTGAAGTGGTATGGATTTAACAGAGTCCGCATGTGTGTAAAGTGGCTACCACACTATTCTAACGCACTATTGCCAGTTATTAAACCGCCAAGAAGAAGTGTGCAAACATTACGTTTTTCGGTTTGAAATGTAATGATGATTCCAGTGAAATTACAGGGTAAGGGAATTAACATCTTATAAATCATGGTGACAAACTTAGTGCATCGCCATCCAGTGATTTGTACAGCTTTTGTTCTAAAAGTTTTGAACGGCAATAAACTTTTATGGCAAAAATGACGCTTAACATCAGGCGAGCTACTTCTTCTTGATATGTTCAAAAGAAAAACTAAGAGAGCTGTATTAGTGTTAGAATTATATTAGTGTTAAAATAGTGGTTAAAATTTTATGAACGTGCTTTCACCCGTGGCCCTAGGCATAGTGACTCCAAGCTAAAGGCTACCCATCTGCCAAGATTCGATAGTTTAAGTTTAAGTTTGAAAGCAGAAAAAAATATTAACTAACGATAACCACGTAAATTTTTGAATCTTTAACGCCTGCTTAGCGAAATGAAATTCTTAAAGCTGCTTCCAAATATGACGGTTAAAATTAATTACAGAAATAAATGCTTGGATCAGTCATGGAATTATACAGACGCGTGTTCGGATAAATACAAGTATATCAATACCTATAGTATATACGTTTTAATATGTATTACTAGCGAAGACATCAGCGGCTTCGCTTGCGTTGTCTACAAGATTCAAAGCTACACAAATCGTATAAATATGAGTAAGAATGAGAAATAACGTTTGAAGATTTACTGCATCGTAGGTGTAGTTGTGTAAGCGCTATTTTGTTACTATTTCTGACAAAGAAATTCACATTAGAAGTCTGGCGTCTAAATAGTGCCCTGCAGATGACAAAAGACTCTTCATATATTATATGGGACCAAAACGTATTTAGTATGGGTGTTTGATAAATACTTCTACCTACATTATAATAAGTACTCACGGGATGTACACTACGATTAGGCAGGTTTTGGAGTTCCAGATATTTTACTAATTAAGTACAATGTAGTTAATGACCTCTACCTACCTTTCAAATATATTATGTAAGTGTGAACATAATGGTATGTTTTGTTAAACATATGTATTTAATTATTTACGTTACATATAGCGCGCGGAGAATGTTTGGAAATAAAACTTGGGTTTATCAACTTTAATTTTTTTTTTAATCAGTTCAAGTAAGAGCAGATACGCGTTAGCACACGTAAAGAAAATTGTTTGATGAAATCGTATAATAACACAAATTTCGATTGACACGTTTTTCAATTTCACGGTTGAGAGAGAGAGGTGCATGTAGAAAACCATACTTGAAACAGTTTATTTTTAAATATTAATATATGGTTTAAATATTTTGAAGTGCATTTGGTTAGCGGTTCCGACTGCGTGTAAATAGTATTTTTTTTTCAGCGTAACAGTCTATTGCTGTGCAAAGATTCATTAAGATTTAGAAGTTTGAGCATGAAAGAACAAAGGATAATGCAAATCCTGGTCCTTCCAACAGCTATGTATGTTACATAGTTGGATAGGTATTTTTAAAAATGATTATGGCGCCAAATTCAAAATATAATTCTTTCCAGATTAATTATCTATTAAACATGGTAGTTTCGGTAATAGCCAAGTATTGCTATTCATACGTGATGTATTGCATTTATGTGTTTTACATAGTAACCTTTAGTTAGTGTAAGTGGGTGGTTCAAACGGGATTTTAAGCAGTTTCGCCAAAGATATATCAACAATGCGTTACCGCAATTATGTTTTCTAAGCTGAGGTTAGTTACAATTTCATAAGTATCGAAGACAATCAGTATGCAGAAGCTGACACAGGTGTTATTCAGCACACTTTCGTACTAGATTTCTGCGTGCATGTCTATACTTTTTGTTAACTATACCTATATCTTAGAACAATTCTACAAATATTAATGTAAGTACTACATTTAAACAAACTTGGATACCTATTTACTTATACTTAACTAAGACCAGCTTGAGTAGTTCAAAAATGTTCTGCATTCAGTTGCGTAAAAAATCTCAAACTCTTATAGACTTACACTTAGAGCAGATCTTATTCATAGTTCCCATTTGGACGGAACACTAAGCATAATCATGTGATATAATTGTAATAATTAGACATGTGGAAAAGGCAGACTTTTTTGTAAATATTGATTATGTCTATACAACTGTGGTATATTGTCAATAGTGTCCGCAGCGTACACAATATACAGATTTTTCAGCGTTACTATTGCATATTTTAACAAGGAAAAATACTATTAGTTATTGTGACAAAACTGTATTAGTTAGTCATAGTCATCATTCCGGAGATTTTTGTAGATACTCGTATTGATGTCTACTACAAAACTGAAGTACATCACTATGCTCTATTTTCAATAAATCCCTCAGCGTATGCTTTATATGGTTTTTTTTTTTTCACACCTTGGGTTACATTATCGAAGTTTTCACAAGGATCCTACACTTTTATTTAATATTGTAGCGCCTTTGTTAATCAGAGATAACGTAGGGTTCTTATGGTGAAAGATTTTTCATATCGGTGGAGAAGTTTCGGAGCGTATTCAATTCAAACAAACAAACATATATTTCTTCTTTGACTGGCACGACATAGATACATGTAATTAAAATAAATACAAAGTGTGGTGTGGTGTTCACACTTGGAACAGTATTTTTTTTCAACTATATCGAATAAGAACCTAGCTTATTGAGAAATGTATAGCTCTTTTAATTTTCCCTTAAATATATTTACTTATTGTATTCTCTTTGGAATATATCAAGAGAAAGACTTGACTTTACAAAATCACTTATTTGACTGTTTTTAAAGTAAACAACTTAGTAGCAACTAAAAATGTGAGTAGGCATATTATGGTCAAGATATTTTTTGGTTCTGCATTGAATATCGCTATCAAATCGTTCCTTAAGGTAGGGCGGAAAATGAAGATTGGAAATAATAGATTTAATAAAAATGTAGCATATTAAAGTTGTGAAGCTGTCGGAAAGGTTGCCACTATAGCTGAAATACAAACTCTAATACATGGCCGAACTTACGCACACTGTAAATAAAATTAATGCCAAAGTTTTAGAGACGTTACTATGTGTAAAATTCTTCATTCTTATCTTATATTAATGCCAAAAAATGGAAATACTGCACTGCGACCGTTTCCTAGGTCAAACTTAATAGGCAGGTTTATTTTGTTTATATTGATATATAGATTATAGTGATACGTAATTTGGTTTTCTTCAAGTAAAGATGATGATGGAATAAGTATATTTATATGGTGTGGGAGTTAGCAAAACAAAATTAAAAGCAGTTAATTGTCTTAGTACATACTAAATTCAATACGTACCGAACAATGAAGTGCAATCTAATTCCTTAGTAGGTTTTACGACATATATACATCCACGTGAAAAGATATACATGGAATAATAAAATTTTCAAACAATGGCTACCTACATTTATTATGATATGAGACGTAAAACTTTTACTGCTGAAGATATGCATACGGAAGGACCAGATGGAAACTGCATGCATCCAAGATAGTCCTGCGACCTTATTTAGTACCTACGTCTTCCACATTGTCGGTGGACGACCTACCTGCTCTACCAGACTCTCAGTCAGACGGACAGATGGATAAACGGATAAACAGCATCAACCTACGGTTGGATATAGATACGGATATAATGATATACTACCACACTATTGCCTACCACATTTAGTTCAAATAATTTTACCCTAAGACTTAACTGAAACCACACATTGAGCGTTATGTTTTAGTATTTATACCTTAGTTTTATTATAATATTATGATTTTTAAGTGCTAATGCTTGCTTAGATAAACCAAATGTTGCAATACATCCCCATAAACCGGTTAAAATCAACTAATAGAAAAAAAATGATGCTTGGATGGGTTGCCTAGAGAGGGTGTCTACGAGATTCAAAGCCACACAAATGAAATGAATAAATATGAGCAATGATGAGAAATATCGTTTTAAGATTTATCGTTGCTGTAGTGGTGGCTTTGGAATGTTTGTAGGTTTGGCGTCCCGGTTAGGATAGTTGTTGGAATTTTCCGACAGAGAAATTCACACTGTCCGGCGTCTGGAACACTGCCCTGTAGGTGACAAAAGGCCTTATACGAGTATGGGACCAATACGTACCTGGTATGGGTGTTTGATAAATACACCTACCTACCTGTCTAAGATATGTAAGCATGAACATAATGGTATGTTTTGTTTAAAATATGTATATCATTATTTACGTTACATATAAATTACTTTTACTAAAGTTAAACTCCAGGGATCCTTTGAAAACAAACTTATACTACATGTTTAAATATTTATTTTAAAGTTTACTTGTAATGAGTTTCCTGTGAATCAAAACAAGAAATACAAAAAATGATATATAATGTTTACATAGACCGTATAAACAAAATTGATGCCCAAGTCTTAAAAGGCGTTACGATTTGTAAATAGTTTAAGAGATCTTTATGGTAGAGACGCTGTTTGTACATACTTGTACAATTGAATTGTAAAATATTCTCCAGATAATGAGAATGTACTTCCTATATTTCGTATAGCTCCATATATATACCTTTTAGTATAATACAATGACATACATACATATAAAAATATCATACTTATAGAATAAGAACTTAGCTTATTGAAAAAGGGCGAGCATTTTTAATTTTTCCTTATTCCTATAAATATCAAGAGAAGGACCTGACTTGAAAAAATCGTTAAATTGACTCCTTTTACATTAAACAACTTTGAGAAGGTTCGATGGATTATTAATTATGTATGTAGGTACGAACTGATCATTTCATATTTTTGATATTTATACTGACCAATATAAATGTATTATTTGTGGCTCCGCAACACAGCTGATGATTGAACTATTTGCAACCAGTCCACAATATACACAGGCTTCGACGGGGTCAAGAGACGCGTACAAACACACACATGAGAGCTAATGCAATCTAATTCCTTAATCGATGTTACAACATCCAAGTATTTACGGATAAGGTTTTTAATATTATAAACTACCTTTCACCCGCGGACCTTCTTGCGTTTATAGTGACTTCCCGTTACAGGATACCTATGTGGCAAGAATCGTGAACATCGGTTCACTAATTTAAGCGTAAAGCAGAACAAACAAACTAATTAATTACGAACCGACAAATATTTTCGCATTTAAAATAATATTTTTATGTACTGATGTAATAGCTGAAAATTATATTTAAAACGTTCAGTTTTCAGGAGTAGGTAAAAGTAATTTTAGTGCTAATTCTGATCATCAGTATTCATGTTAGTGATTTGACGCAGCTTTTTCTTGAAAGAGTTATCTATTCTAAAAGAGAGTCTATTCCATATGCTTAGGTACTGTCACATTTTTTGTGATACACGATGATATTTTAAATGTACCGATTATTATGTATTAGTGTAATGCTATAGGCTATAGGATGTAAGGAGTCTACTTACAACATAGTTCATAGTTTTTTCCTCTATGTTAGTGTATGGATAGTTTTTTATTTCACACATTATTAATAATTCAATACACGTAGGGAACAAAATATTGAATGGAATAGAATATATAATAGGTAGTAGTAATGATTAGGTGGCGATCTCCATCCATCTTCTATAAATTGGAGTCAGTACAAGTCTATCCGCTAGACTTCTGATGCCAGTGTTGTTGCTTATGTCTACTCTGGAGATGAAGGATGCTATGCGTTTCCTCTGGATGGAATGAAATGAGCCGACCCGGGACAGTGAACATTGCAGAAGCGCTACAATGCCATAATATATTGTTATAGGCGCCTCGGGTTCTATATTGGCGTCATCCTTCAGACTGGAAGTTACAATATGACTAAAGTACTACAATTTTAATAAGTTGTCTTACATATGTATTAACGAAACAACTTTATTCAGACATATACTTAAGGTAGAGATGCTGTCTGTATACTCTATATATTATTACTTCAGTGTTTAGACTGATACGATTAGGGTAGAAAGAATTGGAATGACAAAAGCTATGGAAAAGAAACCTTTGAATAAAAGAGTTGTACCTACTTATTCGAACCTAATTATATAAGGAACGCCCCATGTAACCTGAGTTAACTTTGTTGCAAAGATTTCATCCTCATGGATGTAGCAGCTTCTTCATCAAGTTACTATCGACACCACCTCCATGTAATAGTGAAAACTTAATTACATGTAAAGTTGTTTCACAACAAACAAATTAACTAACGATGACTAGACAAACACGTTTATTTTTGAATCTCTAACGGCTGCATAGCGAAATGATATTTTGAAATCTGCCCCCAAAAAAATATGATGGTTAAAATTAATTACAGAGATAAATGCTCAGATCAGTCATGGAGTTGTACCGAGCTCAGAAGACGCGTGTTCGAATCTCATCCTAGAATTTGTAATTTTCTTTCTTTTATTGCAATACATACAGGTCTATCTCTGTGCTAAGGACATATTAATAAACAAAAAATCATGAATCCCTTGGACAGCGTTTCGGACTTATGTCTGTATCATAAAAGCTGCAACAGAAACTTCCATAGTTCAAAGCACTCGAAACGCAGAAGACCGCAATGGATAGCGCTGAAATATTTAAAGAAAATCATCGTCTTCAACCACGACTCCCATGTCAAGAGTGAACGACGAAGAAGGGGGAACTATAATAAGAAAGCTGTGCGCTCCATCCCGCACCGGCCTGAAAATGTATTATCCTACATAATCAGTTTTAGTTTGAAAATGTATGTAAAGATCATTGATGCTATCACTTTTTGCGTTTGAAGTTTAAATTTAATCGCTTCAGTTGTAGAAGTAATTACTTAAAATGTTATTCAAAAGTTTTATAAAATATTTTCTACCCAGCTAACCAATCAAATTACTTTAAATTTGGCTGTACCAGGTATATGTATAGTGACTCCATACGATATACAGGCTACCTTTGTGCCAAAATCCATCAATATTGTTTCAGTAGCTTGAATGTAAAAGCAGGCCAAACAAACAAGCAACGAACCGACAAACACTTTCGCATATGAAATATCGCTACCGATCTCTAAAGGTCTTTTCACATATGGCCAGTTTTGCGGAATAAAAGTAGTTTCAGTGTTATATATTTCGTTATATCACGTTGTATATGTGAATTTCCCAAGTTTTTATTATATGACTTTTGAAGCACTAACGCTTGGTTAAAGAAACCATATTTTGAAATTTATCCCCTAATACGAGGATTTAAATCCATTAGGAAGATATATTCCAAGCTTGCCATGTAGCGCGTCTTTGGTATCGTCTCGGTGGCCTAAGATACGGTTTGTCAGAAGACGCGGGTTCAAAACCCATTCCAGGATGGGTTGTTTTTGTGATTAAATGGTAAATCGGACAACACTGATGTCTATTATGAGGTCGTTACTATTCCGACGGGTGTGCGGGCAGTTATGATACCCACGCTCAAAGCTCATTTATTTTTGTCCTATAATTTGACAGTTTGGTCTCGCTAGGCAGGCGTTACGGCTTGAACAATAAGATAATACGGTTTGATAACTTACTGAATCATTTTTAGTTCAGTAAGTTATCAAACCGACCTGAACCTGGAGGTTGGCCGTAACTTACAGCGATAATTTTTCTAACAAACTGAATCAAAAACCCTGAAAAAAGCTCACCCTAAAATGCTTTATACTAAATATTAGGTACTATCCCAAATCATTAAAAGTAACAACACGCATCTGTCCATTCAAACAGTCATAGGTAGTTATATATTTTTATTGATTAGTGGTAGTATTCAAGAGCATTATAAAATACCTGAATACCGCTGGTATTCAATTCAGTGGGCTGGTACTTACACAATAATACATATTTTTGAGGTCAAATAATAAAAAAAGTGCTATGCTTCTAATTTGAAAACCAAAATTTTTCCTTTTGCATTTCGCTTGCCTCTTATAAATTCATGGGATCCCCAGAAAGTTTTGAAAAACTGAAACAACACCTAAAATGGATACAATATTTTCAATAAATCTTTTCCGACGAGCACGTTACACTCCAATAACTGAAGAGTAGTACGCCTTTCTTGGTAATATCATCATTGGCGGTTAATGACAATCGATCAGTAAGTTGCAAGGGTCACTAAAATGGTAAAAAAAATATTTCACCCAAAATGGAACCGATTTCAGCACCGAAAAGTGTAAAAGAACTTGTGGAAATTGGTACTTTTGTACTTTCATGGTACCGACTACCATTCTTTGTAACGGCAATGACCCGTTGACTTTGATATTGTTGCCAAACCGCTGGGTCCGATTCTACTAACCAAATGTTGCTCCAACTTTAACTGAACTGTAGCTGAACGATGACATTTATACGTTTTTTTATTGTGCTATTTAAGTTAGGTTTCTATTGTTACAATAAACTTTAAATTAAAACCTAATATGATGTTAACTATATAGATCATGACCGCGACTTTAACGCATATCCGTATATTATATTTTTATATAGGTAGTAGCGTTTAAGATGACGTTACGTTTCAAGTTGTCATCATAGAAATAGTAGAACAGCTTTTTGGGTTAGTATCCAACGGAGTCGAACTGATGTTGCAACTGAATAGATAGTTGAACGTTGTGAAAAAATAGAATTGGTTTGCAGATGCCAAACTTTCTGAATAAATTAATTAGAAAGTAACGTTAAAGAATTAACCTTTTGCGTCCCAGAGACATAAATATACGTCAGTTTCATTTATAAACCTTTTGTGTTTATTATCACGGTATAGGAAGGATTAATACATAAGGAAGTTGATTTAGGAAGTTATCGATTTGTCCTGAATAGGGAAGCTAATCCAATCTTAGATGCGACCACCATTTAATTAAAATACTCAAAATAAAAGTGTATATCTTGGCAAACTTAAAAGCAAGTGTTGGTTTATTTGACACAACAGAAGGAAGAGTGTTCCACATGTTACAAGTCTCCACGAGTCCTACCTACTCTACCTACAACTACATGTCAAACTAAGAGCTATTTTAGACACACAGTCAGACGTACAGATGGACAAACGGACAAATAGCATCAACGGACGGTTGGATATGGATACGGACATAATATGATGATATACAACCACAATACTGCCTACATTTATTTTAAACAAATTTACCCTTAGACTTAACTGGAACTCACATTGAGCGTTATGTTTTATATATAGATAGATATTAAAGATAAGTAGGTATTTTTCCACTATAAAGTAGCAATACTTAAGTTCTTACAGTTCAAAAATCTTGACAGATATGTATAAATCGACGTATTATTGGATTCGTAAAGTTTTTATAAACACATTAATACACTTGTTAACAACCAGTCTGCAAAGAGTTTATAAATATCACACTTATGTTATAAACGTGAATAAAGACGTGAATATTTTCATTGTTATAAACTAAATATAGATATAAATATATATTCCATATCGAATAAGAACTAAGCTTATTAAGAAAGGTAGAGCTCTTTTAATGTTTCGTTGAATATTTCAAACGAGCGACTTGACTTGGCAATATCCCTAATATGACTGTACTTTATATATAAAGGGTAAAATTATTATAACTTTGTTTACAAATTTACGAGACTGATCCTAAAACTCTGTGTGACGCCGAACTACAAGCCTGCGCTGATAGCAGGGCAAGAGCACAGTCCGAGAATGGAAACATTTTAGGGTACTTTTGTTTTGGTGCATCAATTGAAAAATAATAATGTTTGGAGTGTAAGACAAACCTAACAATATCGTTGTTGATAAAAATCTATTATACCGTTTTATCTGCAGAATGATCGTAATTATAGATCTTACGAGTACACACATCTTAAAACATTATAACCGTCTTTCATGCATCCGATGGCATGCATGAAAGTACTAAGTACCTAATGAACGTACACCGCCTAAAAGTACATACACAACACATCCTTAAAACATAGGTAACCCTCCTTCAGGAAGTAAGTTTTAAAAGGCAAAGTAGGAAAGTTAATTACTACTTACTCAATGAAAGGACAGCATTCAAGAATTAAATCCTCGCGGTCGTGTTTGATAACAACCCTACGCGGATATGTAAGCGTGAAGATAACGTAGGTAACATACGTTATCTTTTAAATTTACTTTTAATTTACTTTTAATTTATTTTTACTTAATTTTGAGTAAACCGTATTCATTTTATCCATGGATACATTTCAGAAATGTGTTGCACTCCGTCAAGGGTTGCTAATGAAACGGCTAACTGCCCGCGACTTTCGCCCTCGCCATAACATCCCAGATTTTCATTTATAAGAACCTTCTCCTGACAATAATTAACACAACAAAAAAGAATTAGCGAGATTGTTCTATCCGTTCTCAAGTTATAGCGTTACCAGGAGAAATAGGGGTTCATTTTTATATATATGTATAGAAGATAAATAGGTAGATTTCAAAGTTTAGTTGTACAGAGTTTTCAGTAAATCAAAACCAAAGAATAAAATAAATACATGTTTTGTTATTTATGTCAATGTTTATCTTCACGAGTTTTGAGTCAAAAGAATAACATTTTCCATATAAACTTTAGTCATAGTCATAGTAGTTTCATGGCACCCTGTTTAAACATCTCAGGCTTTGATTTTTAATACCTAAGCGTTTATGTGATTTCACAAACTAAACTATCTTTATTCCATAGTTCATTTAAACTTTTTTAGTAGTTACCTACGGAGATACTTGGTGACAAACATTCACGGACACAAACTTTCACATATTTAATTTTACTCACTGACCCTCTTGCGGCTTCGCTTGCCGTAGCGTGCGGGTTACAAAGCCACAGCATTCATTTGATAAATAATCAAAGCATTTCTTAAGGTTCCCTACCTTAAGAAATGAAATGTTAAACGCAAGTTTGAAAAAGTAGATTAAATAAAATAACAAGTCCAATATGAAAATTTAATATCGACATCCATTCTATTCAGTTATTGGAGTGTATCTCAAAAATTACTTAACCGAATTTGATGAAATTTAAATGGGACCACACGGGAAGCACCAGCTTTCAAACAAAAAAGAATTTTGAGAATCGGTGCATCCTATCGAAAACTATGAGGTAACAAACATTTAAAAAAACATACAGTCGAATTGAGTAGCTCCTCCTTTTTTTGGAAGTCTGTAGTAAACACAAAACATGATAGTCGCGACGCTTTCGGATATAAAGTGACTATAGCTGAAATACGAACTGGTACACGGTCGAGCTTACGCAGACTGTAATTAAGATTGATACAAAAGTTTTAGAGGGGAACGTTTTATGTAATAGTTGTGACGACAAGGAAGCAAACATGACACAAGCACTGCGGCCTTCACCTAAAAGACCGTAGATAAGTAATGTAGTCTGGTTTATGGTTAAATTCGTTTATGGTTAAATAAGAGATGTAATGTTATGTTATTATTATTAATATTATCCTAACAAAATCATGTATCTTACTGTTAAATACTTTTACAAAAAATATACAGTTTATGAAACACAATGCGGATTTATTTCGATTTTGTTAGGATAACATAAGAAACGCTTTGATTATTTTTAATTTCCATTCTGTTACTTTGTATTTCTTAAACTACGTGAACAAATATCATTTGTTTTTTATAAATATCATTATATTATCTTATTTTTCAAGCCTTAACGCCTGCTTTGCGAGATCAAACTTAATAACTTATTACAAGTAATTAGTCTTTGAGGATGGGCATCAGTACTGCCCGAACACCGTCGGAGTTATAACAACCAGATAATAGACGTGAGTGTTTAAGATGTACCATTCCAAAGTTATAATTAGATTTAGTAAACCATCCTTGTGGGAGTCTTAAAACGCACAGAAACTTTCAATGCACTGCTGTTTTTGCGGCGGCGTGAACGTTTTTGAACTGACCTTAGTCGTGCCAAGATATTATTATAAATATAATGGTTGTATCAGATTAATACTTAATACATTTTTGATGATCAGTTCGACAGACCAGCTTAATCGTCTTCAAGGGATGTCCTACTTTGCATAACCAAAACGTACTATCTGTGAACAATGTTTTTTCCAGGGTTGAACCCGCATAAATTAATGACACTTTTCCAAAATGATCTGAACTATTTCTATTTGCTTGGTAAGGATCTTACTGAGATACGTAATATGACCCGATGATAACAAAACTTTATATCTACACAATAATATTATAACGAGGAAAGATTTTGCTTGTTTGTTTGAATTAAACTCCGAAACTACTGGACCGATGATAAATTATGTGATAGTGAAATGACAATGAAATACAAATGAAATACCTTTCGTATGCCATATTCGAAGAACTTATGAGTCATGTTAGAAAACTATTTGGTAAGGCGCAGGTACTCAAACAAACGCCGTTAGCAAGATTCTGAAATATTTCTTTCAATTTTATAAACGTCTCCAAATGTTTATACCGCCTAAAAACTAAATTTATATTCTAGGATGAGATTCAAACACGCGTCTTCTGAGCTCGGTACAACTCCATGACTGATCCGAGCATTTATCTCTGTAATTAATTTTAACCATCATAATCTTTTGGGGGCAGATTGCAAAATATCATTTCGCTATGCAGCCGTTAGAGATTCAAAAATATACGTGTTTGTGGAGTCATCGTTAGTTAATTTGTTTGTTGTGAAACAACTTTACATGTAATTAAGTTTTCACTATTACATGGAGGTGGTGTCGATAGTAACTTGATGAAGAAGCTGCTACATCCATGAGTATGAAATCTTTGCAACAAAGTTAACTCAGGGGCATGTCACACGGAGCGTTCCTTATATAATTAGGTACGAATAAGTAGGTACAACTCTTTTATTCAAAGGTTCTTTTTCCATAGCTTTTGGCATTCCAATTCTTTCTACCCTAATCGTACCAATCTAAACACTGAAGTAATAATATATAGAGTATACAGACAGCATCTCTACCTTAAGTATATGTCTAAATAAAGTTGTTTCTTTAATACATATGTAAGACAACTTATTAAAATTGTAGATAATTTACAGTACTTTAGTCATATTGTAACTTCCAGTCTGAAGGATGACGCCAATATAGAACCCGAGGCGCCTATAACAATATATTATGGCATTGTAGCGCTTCTGAAATGTTCACAGTCCCGGGTCGGCTCATTTCATTCCATCCAGAGAAAACGCATAGCATCCTTCATGTCCATAATAGACAGAAGCAACAACACTGGCATCAGAAGTCTAGCGGATAGACTTGTACTGACTCCAATGTATAGAAGATGGATGGAGATCGACACCTAATCATTACTACTACCTATTATATATTATATTCCATTCAATATTTTGTTCCCTACGTGTATTGAATTATTAATAATGTGTGAAATAAAAAACTATCCATACACTAACATAGAGGAAAAAACTTTGAACTATGTTGTAAGTAGACTCCTTACATCCTATAGCCTATAACATTAAACTAATACATAATAATCGGTACATTTAAAATATCATCGTGTAACACAAAAAATGTGACAGTACCTAAGCATATGGAATAGACTCTCTTTTAGAATAGATAACTCTTACAAGAAAAAGCTGCGTCAAATCACTAACATGAATACTGATGATCAGAATTAGCACTAAAATTACTTTTACCTACTCCTGAAAACTGAACGTTTTAAATATTATTTTCAGCTATTACATCAGTATATAATAATATTATTTTAAATGCGAAAATATTTGTCGGTTCGTAATTAATTAGTTTGTTAGTTCTGCTTTACGCTTAAATTACTGAACCGATGTTCACGAATCTTGCCACATAGGTATCCTGTAACGGGAAGTCACTATAAACGCAAGAAGGTCCGCGGGTGAAAGGTAGTTTATAATATTTAAACCTTATCCGTAAAAACTTGGATGTTGTAACATCGATTAAGGTATTAGATTGCATTAGCTCTCATGTGTGTGTTTGTACGCGTCTCTTGACCCCGTCGAAGCCTGTGTATATTGTGGACTGGTTGTAAATAGTTCAATCATCAGCAGTGTTGCGGAGCCACAAATAAGACATTTATATTGGTCAATATAAATATCAAAAATACGAAATGGTCAGTTCGTACCTACATACATAATTAATAATCCATCGAACCTTCTCAAAGTTGTTTACTGTAAAAGTAGTCAATTTAACGTTTTTTTCAAGTCAAGTCCTTCTCTTGATATTTATAAGGAAAAATTAAAAATGCTCGCCCTTTTTCAATAAGCTAAGTTCTTATTCTATAAGTATGATATTTTTATATGTATATATGTCATTGTATTATAATAAAAGGTATATATTTTACAATTCAATTGTACAAGTATGTACAAACAGCGTCTCTACCATAAATATCTCATAAACTTCTTACAAATCGTAACGCCTTTTAAGACTTGGGCATCCATTTTGTTAATACGGTCTGTGTAAACATTATACGAGTATATCATTTTTTGTATTTCTTGTTTTGATTCACACGAAACTCATTACAAGTAAACTTTAAAATAAATATTTAAACATGTAGTATAAGTTTGTTTTCAAAGGATCCCTGGAGTTTAACTTTAGTAAAAGTATTTTATATGTAACGTAAATAATGATATACATATTTTAAACAAAACATACCATTATGTTCATGCTTACATATCTTAGACAGGTAGGTACATGTATTTATCAAACACCCATACCAGGTACGTATTGGTCCCATACTCGTATAAGGCCTTTTGTCACCTACAGGGCAGTGTTCCAGACAGTGTGAATTTCTCTGTCGGAAAATTCCAACAACTGTCCTAACCGGGAATCAAACCTACAAACATTCCACAGCCACCACTACACCAACGATAAATCTTAAAACAATATTTCTCACCATTGCTCATATTTTTTCAATTCATTTCTGTGGCTTTGAATCTCGTAGACACTTCCTATAGGCACCCATCCAACCATATTTTTTTCTCTTAGTTGATTTTAACCGGTGTATGGGGATGTATTTCAAGATTTGGTTTATCTAAGCAAGAATTAGCACTTAAAAATTATAATACTATAATAAATCTAAGGTATAAATACTAAAACATAACGCTCAATGTGTGGTTTTAGTTAAGTCTTAATAGGGTATAGTATTTTGAACACATTTTAAACGCAGACTTTTATTTTTAAAAAGCCAGTATTTCGATCGAGGTGATGGTTTTCAACTCGCCAGTGCGTGGAATCCAGTATTAGGTTGTTTTAAAAATAAAAGTCCGCGTTCAAAATGTGTTCAAAATACTATACGCAGTGATACAGTGAGTGTGTTTTGTCGGGACTTAGGATCGAGTTCGAGTTCCAGTGATAACCGTAGCAAAAGACTAAGAAAGAGGGTAGATCGTTATGTCTGCACCTAACTTTTAAACTTTTTACCAACCACCCGCATTCTTCAGTCTTCCCGTGAACATGGTGCATGTAACTGCGCCGAAATATCGGGAGCTCATTCCACAACTTTACCACGGTAAATATCCCGTTAATAATCATATAACTTTAGAGAACAACCGTGATAGTTTAAAACAGTGTTAAACTTTCTTCATTATTTACTTCGATCCACATACAACTGTTCGGGTCGCGGTGTAAGTCAGCTTGTATTCGGTAAAGGCAATAATAAGTAGGTACGTCTACTAAGTTTCATCGGTAAACATATTATAAAATAGTTACTGCTAATTCTCATCAATACTATTCTATGAGAAATTATATGGCTACGCAACAAATAAAAAATGTCTATTAAATATAATATATACACGTTAAATTTGCCTTTTTACGTAGAAAATTTGCTTAAGCAGGGTGTTTTTCAAGAACGCGGAGTAAAATGGAAGGATGCATGTGAGCTCATTAAGAGCTTGACGTTGTATGTGACGCATAAGTATTATAATTGTAAAGTTTATTACTATATATTGTCGCGCCGAGCCGAAGACAGACATATTTCTAAAAGCTTTTAAGAGGCAGTTATTTTGGTTCACTGCGCGATAGGATTTGTTAAGTATTAGAAATGTAATGTGTATGGTAAATGCTTTATCAAATATTCTACCGCGAAGCCTTCGATACTGTACTAAAAGAGTAATTTAAATAGCAAGTGAAATAAGTAGGTGATATTACGTTAGTACGTTATTTCTGGTCATTATTATTTCTCTTACAAATTTGACATGAAGGTTTAAGTAAATTTGTCGTGTAGGAGTTATAAAAAACGATCTATTAAGCAACAAAGTTGAAATTAAAAACAAAATGTGTAATGGAATGATATTTATTTTATCATAGAAGAATTTTATTATATTAAATACTATATATACTTCAGTTCACACACAATTATATAGATATTCTGTTAAGTTGTATAAGTGTTGTACTAAGTTGTTATAAAAATTAATGTCCCCTAGGACCCTAAAGACCCCTAGGTAAAAGACTCCTAGATAAAGACTCCTAGGTCACTACCAAGCAGTTTAAGTTTTTTTTTTAATTCAAGCTGTACACGTACAAGGCCTACCAGGTGTTAAGTGCCTCTGCCTATAACAGTCCTCACAAGTGACCAACTGAATTGCGCACGTAAACTTGTTAAAAAAATTGTTAAGTCTCAATGTGCCTGTAATTTTACCCGCACCCATGCCCTTCAAAACCAGAACACAATATTGCGAACATTACTGATTCAGGGTAGAAAAAGATATAGTGGCAGTCTCTCTTCCCCGGATGACCTCATTAACGAAGAGTTCTACTGCTACTATGTAGGTAGGTAAATAGATAGATAAATCCTTTATTGCAACACCACATTATATAATATAACTAACAAATAAATAGTATAATATAATTGAATACTATTACTCAACAATATAAAACTTAAAATTAGGTGTTAAAATGGGCGGTCTTATCGGCCAGAGCGATCTCTTATAGACAACCATGTTATTGAAAAGGAAGCTTGAATAAAAAAGATCTCGAAGGAAGTTTCCTTGGACACCTGTGGAGACTCTTGTGACACATTTACCACCGATCACACTTAGAAGTAAAGCCCCTAAAAAAATTGAAAAGAATTCTGGTATGTACTACTACCTACAATCTAACGACTCTACTACACTTTTTTGTCTTTTTAACTCCAGCTCACCGCTCTATCCTTGAGCCTCAATTGCACTAAGAGAAATGCTCGCTTTGTAACTTGTATGGGAGTTATGATTTTTTACGCAACTGAATGGAGATCATTTTTCCACCTTGTAAGCTGTCCTCCAAGACTATTGCTCACGTTAACCACTGCACTAAGGGGTTGGATCCCTTACCAAGCATACAAAAGGACCAGTTTTTTTTAAAGTAAAATTCCAAATGGCCTCTATGCCCCGACTTCAACTGTAATTAGAGGCAAAATTTCTGCAATTGAACTTGTATGAAATTGTTTACCTATCTGTTCATATGGTTAAAGTTTAGCAACATAATGGTATGTACTACTACCTAAAATCTAACGACTCTACTACACTTTTTTGTCTTTTAAACTCCAGCTGACCGGCTATCCTTGAGCCTCAATAACACTAAGAGAAATGCTCGCTTTGTAACTTGTATGGGAGTTATGATTTTTTACGCAACTGAATGGAGATCATTTTTCCACCTCGTAAGCTGTCCTACAAGACTATTGCTCACGTTAACCACTGCACTAAGGGGTTGGATCCCTTAACAAGCATACACAAAGACCAGTTTTTTTAAAGGTGAATTCCGATTGGCCTCTATGCCCCGACTTCAAACTGTAATTAGAGGCTAAATATCTGCAATTGTATGAAAATTTTTACTTTTCTGTTCAAATGGTTAAAAGTTTGATAACCAAAAACTAATGCACAAGGACAAACGCGGGCCACTCGTGGCCCGCGCACCGCCCAACACCTAGTGCATTTATAAAGAAAAATATCACTAAACTGTTCGAGTGAGATGTATGTAAGGCATGGAAAGTTTTTCTTTATTTTTATTGCATAGTGTGGTACGGGTGATGGAAATCCATAATTTTATCGTAGAACGTCGACAGATATTAACACATTAATTTGTTTTTACTTTTACTCACCTATTGTTTTTTATGTCTGAAGCTATTTGTTTTGAAAAGGCATTGCTACAAGAACCTTTGCCATGGACGTTTATGTACATACATGCCTGCACCGGTGGCACAGGAGCTAGCCTTATTATTTATAGCTCATGCTCATAAATCATTGAATCTTATTAGTTGTCACACTGAAGAAAGTAATGCTAATGTTTTAAGACGTTACAATGATAATTTTTGTGTGTTATAGAAGAATATCTGACTGACGATGGCCCAAGCTGCTGCGCCGTGCAATTCTCCGAGCTGCTGTTCTGAGTGGCTCTCCGAGCTGCTATCTTGAGCGGCTCTCCGAGCTGCTATCCGGAAAGGCTCTCCGGGATGCTGTCTTTGGTATGCATTTATAAACAAAAATATTACTAAACTGTGCGAGTGAGATGCATGTAAGGCATGGAATATTTTCTTTGTTTTCATTGCATAGTGTGGTGCGGGTGATGGAAGTCCAGAATTTTATCGTAGTACGTCGACAGATATTAACATATTAATTTGTTTTTACTTTTACTCACCTATCGTTTTTTATGTCTGATGCTTTTAGTTTTGAATATGCATTGCTACAAGAACCTTTGCCATGGACGCTTATGTACATACATGCCTGCACCGGTGGCACAGGAGCTAGCCTTATTATTTATAGCTCATGCTCATAAATCATTGAATCTTATTAGTTGTCACACTGAAGAAAGTAATGCTAATGTTTTAAGACGCTACCGTGATACTTTTTGTGTGTTATAGAAGAATATCTGACTGACGATGGCCCAAGCTGCTGCGCCGTGCATCTCTCCGAGCTGCTATCCTGAGTGGCTCTCCGAGCTGCTATCCTGAGCGGCTCTCCGAGCTGCTATCCGGAGAGGCTCTCCGGGATGCTGTCTTTGGTATGCATTTATAAACAAAAATATTACTAAACTGTGCGAGTGAGATGCATGTAAGGCATGGAATGTTTTCTTTGTTTTCATTGCATAGTGTGGTGCGGGTGACGGAAGTCCAGAATTTTATCGTAGTACGTCGACAGATATTAACATATTAATTTGTTTTTACTTTTACTCACCTATCGTTTTTTATGTCTGAAGCTATTTGTTTTGAATAGGCATTGCTAAAAGAACCTTTGCCATGGACGCTTATGTACATACATGCCTGCACCGGTGGCACAGGAGCTAGCCCTATTATTTATAGCTCATGCTCATAAATCATTGAATCTTATTAGTTGTCACACTGAAGAAAGTAATGCTAATGTTTTAAGACGCTACCGTGATACTTTTTGTGTGTTATAGAAGAATATCTGACTGACGATGGCCCAAGCTGCTGCGCCGTGCAGCTCTCCGAGCTGCTATCCTGAGTGGCTCTCCGAGCTGCTATCCTGAGCGGCTCTCCGAGCTGCTATCCGGAGAGGCTCTCCGGGATGCTGTCTTTGGTATGCATTTATAAACAAAAATATTACTAAACTGTGCGAGTGAGATGCATGTAAGGCATGGAATGTTTTCTTTGTTTTTATTGCATAGTGTGGTGCGGGTGTTGGAAGTCCAGAATTTTATCGTAGTACGTCGACAGATATTAACATATTAATTTGTTTTTACTTTTACTCACCTATCGTTTTTTATGTCTGAAGCTTTTTGTTTTGAATAGGCATTGCTACAAGAACCTTTGCCATGGACGCTTATGTACATACATGCCTGCACCGGTGGCACAGGAGCTAGCCTTATTATTTATAGCTCATAAATCATTGAATCTTATTAGTTGTCACACTGAAGAAAGTAATGCTAATGTTTTAAGACGCTACCGTGATACTTTTTGTGTGTTATAGAAGAATATCTGACTGACGATGGCCCAAGCTGCTGCGCCGTGCAGCTCTCCGAGCTGCTATCCTGAGTGGCTCTCCGAGCTGCTATCCTGAGCGGCTCTCCGAGCTGCTATCCGGAGAGGCTCTCCGGGATGCTGTCTTTGGTATGCATTTATAAACAAAAATATTACTAAACTGTGCGAGTGAGATGCATGTAAGGCATGGAATGTTTTCTTTGTTTTCATTGCATAGTGTGGTGCGGGTGATGGAAGTCCAGAATTTTATCGTAGTACGTCGACAGATATTAACATATTAATTTGTTTTTACTTTTACTCACCTATCGTTTTTTATGTCTGAAGCTATTTGTTTTGAAAAGGCATTGCTACAAGAGCCTTTGCCATGGACGCTTATGTACATACATGCCTGCACCGGTGGCACAGGAGCTAGCCTTATTATTTATAGCTCATGCTCATAAATCATTGAATCTTATTAGTTGTCACACTGAAGAAAGTAATGCTAATGTTTTAAGACGTTACCGTGATAATTTTTGTGTGTTATAGAAGAATATCTGACTGACGATGGCCCAAGCTGCTGCGCCGTGCAGTTCTCCGAGCTGCTGTTCTGAGTGGCTCTCCGAGCTGCTATCTTGAGCGGCTCTCCGAGCTGCTATCCGGAGAGGCTCTCCGGGATGCTGTCTTTGGTATGCATTTATAAACAAAAATATTACTAAACTGTGCGAGTGAGATGCATGTAAGGCATGGAATGTTTTCTTTGTTTTCATTGCATAGTGTGGTGCGGGTGATGGAAGTCCAGAATTTTATCGTAGTACGTCGACAGATATTAACATATTAATTTGTTTTTACTTTTACTCACCTATCGTTTTTTATGTCTGATGCTTTTAGTTTTGAATATGCATTGCTACAAGAACCTTTGCCATGGACGCTTATGTACATACATGCCTGCACCGGTGGCACAGGAGCTAGCCTTATTATTTATAGCTCATGCTCATAAATCATTGAATCTTATTAGTTGTCACACTGAAGAAAGTAATGCTAATGTTTTAAGACGCTACCGTGATACTTTTTGTGTGTTATAGAAGAATATCTGACTGACGATGGCCCAAGCTGCTGCGCCGTGCAGCTCTCCGAGCTGCTATCCTGAGCGGCTCTCCGAGCTGCTATCCGGAGAGGCTCTCCGGGAAGCTGTCTTTGGTATGCATTTATAAACAAAAATATTACTAAACTGTGCGAGTGAGATGCATGTAAGGCATGGAATGTTTTCTTTGTTTTCATTGCATAGTGTGGTGCGGGTGATGGAAGTCCAGAATTTTATCGTAGTACGTCGACAGATATTAACATATTAATTTGTTTTTACTTTTACTCACCTATCGTTTTTTATGTCTGATGCTTTTAGTTTTGAATATGCATTGCTACAAGAACCTTTGCCATGGACGCTTATGTACATACATGCCTGCACCGGTGGCACAGGAGCTAGCCTTATTATTTATAGCTCATGCTCATAAATCATTGAATCTTATTAGTTGTCACACTGAAGAAAGTAATGCTAATGTTTTAAGACGCTACCGTGATACTTTTTGTGTGTTATAGAAGAATATCTGACTGACGATGGCCCAAGCTGCTGCGCCGTGCAGCTCTCCGAGCTGCTATCCTGAGTGGCTCTCCGAGCTGCTATCCTGAGCGGCTCTCAGAGCTGCTATCCGGAGAGGCTCTCCGGGATGCTGTCTTTGGTATGCATTTATAAACAAAAATATTACTAAACTGTGCGAGTGAGATGCATGTAAGGCATGGAATGTTTTCTTTGTTTTCATTGCATAGTGTGGTGCGGGTGTTGGAAGTCCAGAATTTTATCGTAGTACGTCGACAGATATTAACATATTAATTTGTTTTTACTTTTACTCACCTATCGTTTTTTATGTCTGAAGCTTTTTGTTTTGAATAGGCATTGCTACAAGAACCTTTGCCATGGACGCTTATGTACATACATGCCTGCACCGGTGGCACAGGAGCTAGCCTTATTATTTATAGCTCATGCTCATAAATCATTGAATCTTATTAGTTGTCACACTGAAGAAAGTAATGCTAATGTTTTAAGACGCTACCGTGATACTTTTTGTGTGTTATAGAAGAATATCTGACTGACGATGGCCCAAGCTGCTGCGCCGTGCAGCTCTCCGAGCTGCTATCCTGAGCGGCTCTCCGAGCTGCTATCCGGAGAGGCTCTCCGGGAAGCTGGCTTTGGTATGCATTTATAAACAAAAATATTACTAAACTGTGCGAGTGAGATGCATGTAAGGCATGGAATGTTTTCTTTGTTTTCATTGCATAGTGTGGTGCGGGTGATGGAAGTCCAGAATTTTATCGTAGTACGTCGACAGATATTAACATATTAATTTGTTTTTACTTTTACTCACCTATCGTTTTTTATGTCTGAAGCTATTTGTTTTGAATAGGCATTGCTAAAAGAACCTTTGCCATGGACGCTTATGTACATACATGCCTGCACCGGTGGCACAGGAGCTAGCCCTATTATTTATAGCTCATGCTCATAAATCATTGAATCTTATTAGTTGTCACACTGAAAAAAGTAATGCTAATGTTTTAAGACGTTACAGTGATAATTTTTGTGTGTTATAGAAGAATATCTGACTGACGATGGCCCAAGCTGCTGCGCCGTGCAGTTCTCCGAGCTTCTGTTCTGAGTGGCTCTCCGAGCTGCTATCTTGAGCGGCTCTCCGAGCTGCTATCCGGAGAGGCTCTCCGGGATGCTGTCTTTGGTATGCATTTATAAACAAAAATATTACTAAACTGTGCGAGTGAGATGCATGTAAGGCATGGAATATTTTCTTTGTTTTCATTGCATAGTGTGGTGCGGGTGATGGAAGTCCAGAATTTTATCGTAGTACGTCGACAGATATTAACATATTAATTTGTTTTTACTTTTACTCACCTATCGTTTTTTATGTCTGATGCTTTTAGTTTAGAATATGCATTGCTACAAGAACCTTTGCCATGGACGCTTATGTACATACATGCCTGCACCGGTGGCACAGGAGCTAGCCTTATTATTTATAGCTCATGCTCATAAATCATTGAATCTTATTAGTTGTCACACTGAAGAAAGTAATGCTAATGTTTTAAGACGCTACCGTGATACTTTTTGTGTGTTATAGAAGAATATCTGACTGACGATGGCCCAAGCTGCTGCGCCGTGCAGCTCTCCGAGCTGCTATCCTGAGCGGCTCTCCGAGCTGCTATCCGGAGAGGCTCTCCGGGATGCTGTCTTTGGTATGCATTTATAAACAAAAATATTACTAAACTGTGCGAGTGAGATGCATGTAAGGCATGGAATGTTTTCTTTGTTTTCATTGCATAGTGTGGTGCGGGTGATGGAAGTCCAGAATTTTATCGTAGTACGTCGACAGATATTAACATATTAATTTGTTTTTACTTTTACTCACCTATCGTTTTTTATGTCTGAAGCTATTTGTTTTGAATAGGCATTGCTAAAAGAACCTTTGCCATGGACGCTTATGTACATACATGCCTGCACCGGTGGCACAGGAGCTAGCCTTATTATTTATAGCTCATGCTCATAAATCATTGAACCTTATTAGTTGTCACACTGAAGAAAGTAATGCTAAAGTTTTAAGACGCTACCGTGATACTTTTTGTGTGTTATAGAAGAATATCTGACTGACGATGGCCCAAGCTGCTGCGCCGTGCAGCTCTACGAGCTGCTGTCCTGAGTGGCTCTCCGAGCTGCTGCCTTGAGCGGCTCTCCGAGCTGCTATCCGGAGAGGCTCTCCGAGAAGCTGTCTATGGTATGCATTTATAAAGAAAAATATCACTAAACTGTGCGAGTGAGATGTATGTAAGGCATGGAAAGTTTTTCTTTATTTTTATTGCATAGTGTGGTACGGGTGATGGAAATCCATAATTTTATCGTAGAACGTCGACAGATATTAACACATTAATTTGTTTTTACTTTTACTCACCTATTGTTTTTTATGTCTGAAGCTATTTGTTTTGAAAAGGCATTGCTACAAGAACCTTTGCCATGGACGTTTATGTACATACATGCCTGCACCGGTGGCACAGGAGCTAGCCTTATTATTTATAGCTCATGCTCATAAATCATTGAATCTTATTAGTTGTCACACTGAAGAAAGTAATGCTAATGTTTTAAGACGTTACAGTGATAATTTTTGTGTGTTATAGAAGAATATCTGACTGACGATGGCCCAAGCTGCTGCGCCGTGCAATTCTCCGAGCTGCTGTTCTGAGTGGCTCTCCGAGCTGCTATCTTGAGCGGCTCTCCGAGCTGCTATCCGGAAAGGCTCTCCGGGATGCTGTCTTTGGTATGCATTTATAAACAAAAATATTACTAAACTGTGCGAGTGAGATGCATGTAAGGCATGGAATATTTTCTTTGTTTTCATTGCATAGTGTGGTGCGGGTGATGGAAGTCCAGAATTTTATCTTAGTACGTCGACAGATATTAACATATTAATTTGTTTTTACTTTTACTCACCTATCGTTTTTTATGTCTGATGCTTTTAGTTTTGAATATGCATTGCTACAAGAACCTTTGCCATGGACGCTTATGTACATACATGCCTGCACCGGTGGCACAGGAGCTAGCCTTATTATTTATAGCTCATGCTCATAAATCATTGAATCTTATTAGTTGTCACACTGAAGAAAGTAATGCTAATGTTTTAAGACGCTACCGTGATACTTTTTGTGTGTTATAGAAGAATATCTGACTGACGATGGCCCAAGCTGCTGCGCCGTGCATCTCTCCGAGCTGCTATCCTGAGTGGCTCTCCGAGCTGCTATCCTGAGCGGCTCTCCGAGCTGCTATCCGGAGAGGCTCTCCGGGATGCTGTCTTTGGTATGCATTTATAAACAAAAATATTACTAAACTGTGCGAGTGAGATGCATGTAAGGCATGGAATGTTTTCTTTGTTTTCATTGCATAGTGTGGTGCGGGTGACGGAAGTCCAGAATTTTATCGTAGTACGTCGACAGATATTAACATATTAATTTGTTTTTACTTTTACTCACCTATCGTTTTTTATGTCTGAAGCTATTTGTTTTGAATAGGCATTGCTAAAAGAACCTTTGCCATGGACGCTTATGTACATACATGCCTGCACCGGTGGCACAGGAGCTAGCCCTATTATTTATAGCTCATGCTCATAAATCATTGAATCTTATTAGTTGTCACACTGAAGAAAGTAATGCTAATGTTTTAAGACGCTACCGTGATACTTTTTGTGTGTTATAGAAGAATATCTGACTGACGATGGCCCAAGCTGCTGCGCCGTGCAGCTCTCCGAGCTGCTATCCTGAGTGGCTCTCCGAGCTGCTATCCTGAGCGGCTCTCCGAGCTGCTATCCGGAGAGGCTCTCCGGGATGCTGTCTTTGGTATGCATTTATAAACAAAAATATTACTAAACTGTGCGAGTGAGATGCATGTAAGGCATGGAATGTTTTCTTTGTTTTCATTGCATAGTGTGGTGCGGGTGTTGGAAGTCCAGAATTTTATCGTAGTACGTCGACAGATATTAACATATTAATTTGTTTTTACTTTTACTCACCTATCGTTTTTTATGTCTGAAGCTTTTTGTTTTGAATAGGCATTGCTACAAGAACCTTTGCCATGGACGCTTATGTACATACATGCCTGCACCGGTGGCACAGGAGCTAGCCTTATTATTTATAGCTCATGCTCATAAATCATTGAATCTTATTAGTTGTCACACTGAAGAAAGTAATGCTAATGTTTTAAGACGCTACCGTGATACTTTTTGTGTGTTATAGAAGAATATCTGACTGACGATGGCCCAAGCTGCTGCGCCGTGCAGCTCTCCGAGCTGCTATCCTGAGTGGCTCTCCGAGCTGCTATCCTGAGCGGCTCTCCGAGCTGCTATCCGGAGAGGCTCTCCGGGATGCTGTCTTTGGTATGCATTTATAAACAAAATATTACTAAACTGTGCGAGTGAGATGCATGTAAGGCATGGAATGTTTTCTTTGTTTTCATTGCATAGTGTGGTGCGGGTGTTGGAAGTCCAGAATTTTATCGTAGTACGTCGACAGATATTAACATATTAATTTGTTTTTACTTTTACTCACCTATCGTTTTTTATGTCTGAAGCTATTTGTTTTGAAAAGGCATTGCTACAAGAGCCTTTGCCATGGACGCTTATGTACATACATGCCTGCACCGGTGGCACAGGAGCTAGCCTTATTATTTATAGCTCATGCTCATAAATCATTGAATCTTATTAGTTGTCACACTGAAGAAAGTAATGCTAATGTTTTAAGACGTTACCGTGATAATTTTTGTGTGTTATAGAAGAATATCTGACTGACGATGGCCCAAGCTGCTGCGCCGTGCAGTTCTCCGAGCTGCTGTTCTGAGTGGCTCTCCGAGCTGCTATCTTGAGCGGCTCTCCGAGCTGCTATCCGGAGAGGCTCTCCGGGATGCTGTCTTTGGTATGCATTTATAAACAAAAATATTACTAAACTGTGCGAGTGAGATGCATGTAAGGCATGGAATGTTTTCTTTGTTTTCATTGCATAGTGTGGTGCTGGTGATGGAAGTCCAGAATTTTATCGTAGTACGTCGACAGATATTAACACATTAATTTGTTTTTACTTTTACTCACCTATTGTTTTTTATGTCTGAAGCTATTTGTTTTGAAAAGGCATTGCTACAAGAACCTTTGCCATGGACGTTTATGTACATACATGCCTGCACCGGTGGCACAGGAGCTAGCCTTATTATTTATAGCTCATGCTCATACATCATTGAATCTTATTAGTTGTCACACTGAAGAAAGTAATGCTAATGTTTTAAGACGTTACAGTGATAATTTTTGTGTGTTATAGAAGAATATCTGACTGACGATGGCCCAAGCTGCTGCGCCGTGCAGTTCTCCGAGCTGCTGTTCTGAGTGGCTCTCCGAGCTGCTATCTTGAGCGGCTCTCCGAGCTGCTATCCGGAAAGGCTCTCCGGGATGCTGTCTTTGGTATGCATTTATAAACAAAAATATTACTAAACTGTGCGAGTGAGATGCATGTAAGGCATGGAATATTTTCTTTGTTTTCATTGCATAGTGTGGTGCGGGTGATGGAAGTCCAGAATTTTATCGTAGTACGTCGACAGATATTAACATATTAATTTGTTTTTACTTTTACTCACCTATCGTTTTTTATGTCTGATGCTTTTAGTTTTGAATATGCATTGCTACAAGAACCTTTGCCATGGACGCTTATGTACATACATGCCTGCACCGGTGGCACAGGAGCTAGCCTTATTATTTATAGCTCATGCTCATAAATCATTGAATCTTATTAGTTGTCACACTGAAGAAAGTAATGCTAATGTTTTAAGACGCTACCGTGATACTTTTTGTGTGTTATAGAAGAATATCTGACTGACGATGGCCCAAGCTGCTGCGCCGTGCATCTCTCCGAGCTGCTATCCTGAGTGGCTCTCCGAGCTGCTATCCTGAGCGGCTCTCCGAGCTGCTATCCGGAGAGGCTCTCCGGGATGCTGTCTTTGGTATGCATTTATAAACAAAAATATTACTAAACTGTGCGAGTGAGATGCATGTAAGGCATGGAATGTTTTCTTTGTTTTCATTGCATAGTGTGGTGCGGGTGACGGAAGTCCAGAATTTTATCGTAGTACGTCGACAGATATTAACATATTAATTTGTTTTTACTTTTACTCACCTATCGTTTTTTATGTCTGAAGCTATTTGGTTTGAATAGGCATTGCTAAAAGAACCTTTGCCATGGACGCTTATGTACATACATGCCTGCACCGGTGGCACAGGAGCTAGCCCTATTATTTATAGCTCATGCTCATAAATCATTGATTCTTATTAGTTGTCACACTGAAGAAAGTAATGCTAATGTTTTAAGACGCTACCGTGATACTTTTTGTGTGTTATAGAAGAATATCTGACTGACGATGGCCCAAGCTGCTGCGCCGTGCAGCTCTCCGAGCTGCTATCCTGAGTGGCTCTCCGAGCTGCTATCCTGAGCGGCTCTCAGAGCTGCTATCCGGAGAGGCTCTCCGGGATGCTGTCTTTGGTATGCATTTATAAACAAAAATATTACTAAACTGTGCGAGTGAGATGCATGTAAGGCATGGAATGTTTTCTTTGTTTTCATTGCATAGTGTGGTGCGGGTGTTGGAAGTCCAGAATTTTATCGTAGTACGTCGACAGATATTAACATATTAATTTGTTTTTACTTTTACTCACCTATCGTTTTTTATGTCTGAAGCTTTTTGTTTTGATTAGGCATTGCTACAAGAACCTTTGCCATGGACGCTTATGTACATACATGCCTGCACCGGTGGCACAGGAGCTAGCCTTATTATTTATAGCTCATGCTCATAAATCATTGAATCTTATTAGTTGTCACACTGAAGAAAGTAATGCTAATGTTTTAAGACGCTACCGTGATACTTTTTGTGTGTTATAGAAGAATATCTGACTGACGATGGCCCAAGCTGCTGCGCTGTGCAGCTCTCCGAGCTGCTATCCTGAGCGGCTCTCCGAGCTGCTATCCGGAGAGGCTCTCCGGGAAGCTGGCTTTGGTATGCATTTATAAACAAAAATATTACTAAACTGTGCGAGTGAGATGCATGTAAGGCATGGAATGTTTTCTTTGTTTTCATTGCATAGTGTGGTGCGGGTGATGGAAGTCCAGAATTTTATCGTAGTACGTCGACAGATATTAACATATTAATTTGTTTTTACTTTTACTCACCTATCGTTTTTTATGTCTGAAGCTATTTGTTTTGAATAGGCATTGCTAAAAGAACCTTTGCCATGGACGCTTATGTACATACATGCCTGCACCGGTGGCACAGGAGCTAGCCTTATTATTTATAGCTCATGCTCATAAATAATTGAATCTTATTAGTTGTCACACTGAAGAAAGTAATGCTAATGTTTTAAGACGCTACCGTGATACTTTTTGTGTGTTATAGAAGAATATCTGACTGACGATGGCCCAAGCTGCTGCGCCGTGCAGCTCTCCGAGCTGCTATCCTGAGTGGCTCTCCGAGCTGCTATCCTGAGCGGCTCTCCGAGCTGCTATCCGGAGAGGCTCTCCGGGATGCTGTCTTTGGTATGCATTTATAAACAAAAATATTACTAAACTGTGCGAGTGAGATGCATGTAAGGCATGGAATGTTTTCTTTGTTTTCATTGCATAGTGTGGTGCGGGTGATGGAAGTCCAGAATTTTATCGTAGTACGTCGACAGATATTAACATATTAATTTGTTTTTACTTTTACTCACCTATCGTTTTTTATGTCTGAAGCTATTTGTTTTGAAAAGGCATTGCTACAAGAGCCTTTGCCATGGACGCTTATGTACATACATGCCTGCACCGGTGGCACAGGAGCTAGCCTTATTATTTATAGCTCATGCTCATAAATCATTGAATCTTATTAGTTGTCACACTGAAGAAAGTAATGCTAATGTTTTAAGACGTTACCGTGATAATTTTTGTGTGTTATAGAAGAATATCTGACTGACGATGGCCCAAGCTGCTGCGCCGTGCAGTTCTCCGAGCTGCTGTTCTGAGTGGCTCTCCGAGCTGCTATCTTGAGCGGCTCTCCGAGCTGCTATCCGGAGAGGCTCTCCGGGATGCTGTCTTTGGTATGCATTTATAAACAAAAATATTACTAAACTGTGCGAGTGAGATGCATGTAAGGCATGGAATATTTTCTTTGTTTTCATTGCATAGTGTGGTGCGGGTGATGGAAGTCCAGAATTTTATCGTAGTACGTCGACAGATATTAACATATTAATTTGTTTTTACTTTTACTCACCTATCGTTTTTTATGTCTGATGCTTTTTGTTTTGAATATGCATTGCTACAAGAACCTTTGCCATGGACGCTTATGTACATACATGCCTGCACCGGTGGCACAGGAGCTAGCCTTATTATTTATAGCTCATGCTCATAAATCATTGAATCTTATTAGTTGTCACACTGAAGAAAGTAATGCTAATGTTTTAAGACGCTACCGTGATACTTTTTGTGTGTTTTAGAAGAATATCTGACTGACGATGGCCCAAGCTGCTGCGCCGTGCAGCTCTCCGAGCTGCTATCCTGAGTGGCTCTCCGAGCTGCTATCCTGAGCGGCTCTCCGAGCTGCTATCCGGAGAGGCTCTCCGGGATGCTGTCTTTGGTATGCATTTATAAACAAAAATATTACTAAACTGTGCGAGTGAGATGCATGTAAGGCATGGAATGTTTTCTTTGTTTTCATTGCATAGTGTGGTGCGGGTGATGGAAGTCCAGAATTTTATCGTAGTACGTCGACAGATATTAACATATTAATTTGTTTTTACTTTTACTCACCTATCGTTTTTTATGTCTGAAGCTATTTGTTTTGAATAGGCATTGCTAAAAGAACCTTTGCCATGGACGCTTATGTACATACATGCCTGCACCGGTGGCACAGGAGCTAGCCCTATTATTTATAGCTCATGCTCATAAATCATTGAATCTTATTAGTTGTCACACTGAAGAAAGTAATGCTAATGTTTTAAGACGTTACAGTGATAATTTTTGTGTGTTATAGAAGAATATCTGACTGACGATGGCCCAAGCTGCTGCGCCGTGCAGTTCTCCGAGCTTCTGTTCTGAGTGGCTCTCCGAGCTGCTATCTTGAGCGGCTCTCCGAGCTGCTATCCGGAGAGGCTCTCCGGGATGCTGTCTTTGGTATGCATTTATAAACAAAAATATTACTAAACTGTGCGAGTGAGATGCATGTAAGGCATGGAATATTTTCTTTGTTTTCATTGCATAGTGTGGTGCGGGTGATGGAAGTCCAGAATTTTATCGTAGTACGTCGACAGATATTAACATATTAATTTGTTTTTACTTTTACTCACCTATCGTTTTTTATGTCTGATGCTTTTAGTTTTGAATATGCATTGCTACAAGAACCTTTGCCATGGACGCTTATGTACATACATGCCTGCACCGGTGGCACAGGAGCTAGCCTTATTATTTATAGCTCATGCTCATAAATCATTGAATCTTATTAGTTGTCACACTGAAGAAAGTAATGCTAATGTTTTAAGACGCTACCGTGATACTTTTTGTGTGTTATAGAAGAATATCTGACTGACGATGGCCCAAGCTGCTGCGCCGTGCAGCTCTCCGAGCTGCTATCCTGAGTGGCTCTCCGAGCTGCTATCCTGAGCGGCTCTCAGAGCTGCTATCCGGAGAGGCTCTCCGGGATGCTGTCTTTGGTATGCATTTATAAACAAAAATATTACTAAACTGTGCGAGTGAGATGCATGTAAGGCATGGAATGTTTTCTTTGTTTTCATTGCATAGTGTGGTGCGGGTGTTGGAAGTCCAGAATTTTATCGTAGTACGTCGACAGATATTAACATATTAATTTGTTTTTACTTTTACTCACCTATCGTTTTTTATGTCTGAAGCTTTTTGTTTTGAATAGGCATTGCTACAAGAACCTTTGCCATGGACGCTTATGTACATACATGCCTGCACCGGTGGCACAGGAGCTAGCCTTATTATTTATAGCTCATGCTCATAAATCATTGAATCTTATTAGTTGTCACACTGAAGAAAGTAATGCTAATGTTTTAAGACGCTACCGTGATACTTTTTGTGTGTTATAGAAGAATATCTGACTGACGATGGCCCAAGCTGCTGCGCCGTGCAGCTCTCCGAGCTGCTATCCTGAGCGGCTCTCCGAGCTGCTATCCGGAGAGGCTCTCCGGGAAGCTGGCTTTGGTATGCATTTATAAACAAAAATATTACTAAACTGTGCGAGTGAGATGCATGTAAGGCATGGAATGTTTTCTTTGTTTTCATTGCATAGTGTGGTGCGGGTGACGGAAGTCCAGAATTTTATCGTAGTACGTCGACAGATATTAACATATTAATTTGTTTTTACTTTTACTCACCTATCGTTTTTTATGTCTGAAGCTATTTGTTTTGAATAGGCATTGCTAAAAGAACCTTTGCCATGGACGCTTATGTACATACATGCCTGCACCGGTGGCACAGGAGCTAGCCCTATTATTTATAGTTCATGCTCATAAATCATTGAATCTTATTAGTTGTCACACTGAAGAAAGTAATGCTAATGTTTTAAGACGTTACAGTGATAATTTTTGTGTGTTATAGAAGAATATCTGACTGACGATGGCCCAAGCTGCTGCGCCGTGCAGTTCTCCGAGCTTCTGTTCTGAGTGGCTCTCCGAGCTGCTATCTTGAGCGGCTCTCCGAGCTGCTATCCGGAGAGGCTCTCCGGGATGCTGTCTTTGGTATGCATTTATAAACAAAAATATTACTAAACTGTGCGAGTGAGATGCATGTAAGGCATGGAATATTTTCTTTGTTTTCATTGCATAGTGTGGTGCGGGTGATGGAAGTCCAGAATTTTATCGTAGTACGTCGACAGATATTAACATATTAATTTGTTTTTACTTTTACTCACCTATCGTTTTTTATGTCTGATGCTTTTAGTTTAGAATATGCATTGCTACAAGAACCTTTGCCATGGACGCTTATGTACATACATGCCTGCACCGGTGGCACAGGAGCTAGCCTTATTATTTATAGCTCATGCTCATAAATCATTGAATCTTATTAGTTGTCACACTGAAGAAAGTAATGCTAATGTTTTAAGACGCTACCGTGATACTTTTTGTGTGTTATAGAAGAATATCTGACTGACGATGGCCCAAGCTGCTGCGCCGTGCAGCTCTCCGAGCTGCTATCCTGAGCGGCTCTCCGAGCTGCTATCCGGAGAGGCTCTCCGGGAAGCTGTCTTTGGTATGCATTTATAAACAAAAATATTACTAAACTGTGCGAGTGAGATGCATGTAAGGCATGGAATGTTTTCTTTGTTTTCATTGCATAGTGTGGTGCGGGTGATGGAAGTCCAGAATTTTATCGTAGTACGTCGACAGATATTAACATATTAATTTGTTTTTACTTTTACTCACCTATCGTTTTTTATGTCTGAAGCTATTTGTTTTGAATAGGCATTGCTAAAAGAACCTTTGCCATGGACGCTTATGTACATACATGCCTGCACCGGTGGCACAGGAGCTAGCCTTATTATTTATAGCTCATGCTCATAAATCATTGAACCTTATTAGTTGTCACACTGAAGAAAGTAATGCTAAAGTTTTAAGACGCTACCGTGATACATTTTGTGTGTTATAGAAGAATATCTGACTGACGATGGCCCAAGCTGCTGCGCCGTGCAGCTCTACGAGCTGCTGTCCTGAGTGGCTCTCCGAGCTGCTGCCTTGAGCGGCTCTCCGAGCTGCTATCCGGAGAGGCTCTCCGAGAAGCTGTCTATGGTATGCATTTATAAAGAAAAATATCACTAAACTGTGCGAGTGAGATGTATGTAAGGCATGGAAAGTTTTTCTTTATTTTTATTGCATAGTGTGGTACGGGTGATGGAAATCCATAATTTTATCGTAGAACGTCGACAGATATTAACACATTAATTTGTTTTTACTTTTACTCACCTATTGTTTTTTATGTCTGAAGCTATTTGTTTTGAAAAGGCATTGCTACAAGAACCTTTGCCATGGACGTTTATGTACATACATGCCTGCACCGGTGGCACAGGAGCTAGCCTTATTATTTATAGCTCATGCTCATAAATCATTGAATCTTATTAGTTGTCACACTGAAGAAAGTAATGCTAATGTTTTAAGACGTTACAGTGATAATTTTTGTGTGTTATAGAAGAATATCTGACTGACGATGGCCCAAGCTGCTGCGCCGTGCAATTCTCCGAGCTGCTGTTCTGAGTGGCTCTCCGAGCTGCTATCTTGAGCGGCTCTCCGAGCTGCTATCCGGAAAGGCTCTCCGGGATGCTGTCTTTGGTATGCATTTATAAACAAAAATATTACTAAACTGTGCGAGTGAGATGCATGTAAGGCATGGAATATTTTCTTTGTTTTCATTGCATAGTGTGGTGCGGGTGATGGAAGTCCAGAATTTTATCGTAGTACGTCGACAGATATTAACATATTAATTTGTTTTTACTTTTACTCACCTATCGTTTTTTAAATCTGATGCTTTTAGTTTTGAAAATGCATTGCTACAAGAACCTTTGCCATGGACGCTTATGTACATACATGCCTGCACCGGTGGCACAGGAGCTAGCCCTATTATTTATAGCTCATGCTCATAAATCATTGAATCTTATTAGTTGTCACACTGAAGAAAGTAATGCTAATGTTTTAAGACGCTACCGTGATACTTTTTGTGTGTTATAGAAGAATATCTGACTGACGATGGCCCAAGCTGCTGCGCCGTGCAGCTCTCCGAGCTGCTATCCTGAGTGGCTCTCCGAGCTGCTATCCTGAGCGGCTCTCCGAGCTGCTATCCGGAGAGGCTCTCCGGGATGCTGTCTTTGGTATGCATTTATAAACAAAAATATTACTAAACTGTGCGAGTGAGATGCATGTAAGGCATGGAATGTTTTCTTTGTTTTCATTGCATAGTGTGGTGCGGGTGTTGGAAGTCCAGAATTTTATCGTAGTACGTCGACAGATATTAACATATTAATTTGTTTTTACTTTTACTCACCTATCGTTTTTTATGTCTGAAGCTTTTTGTTTTGAATAGGCATTGCTACAAGAACCTTTGCCATGGACGCTTATGTACATACATGCCTGCACCGGTGGCACAGGAGCTAGCCCTATTATTTATAGCTCATGCTCATAAATCATTGAATCTTATTAGTTGTCACACTGAAGAAAGTAATGCTAATGTTTTAAGACGCTACCGTGATACTTTTTGTGTGTTATAGAAGAATATCTGACTGACGATGGCCCAAGCTGCTGCGCCGTGCAGCTCTCCGAGCTGCTATCCTGAGTGGCTCTCCGAGCTGCTATCCTGAGCGGCTCTCCGAGCTGCTATCCGGAGAGGCTCTCCGGGATGCTGTCTTTGGTATGCATTTATAAACAAAAATATTACTAAACTGTGCGAGTGAGATGCATGTAAGGCATGGAATGTTTTCTTTGTTTTCATTGCATAGTGTGGTGCGGGTGTTGGAAGTCCAGAATTTTATCGTAGTACGTCGACAGATATTAACATATTAATTTGTTTTTACTTTTACTCACCTATCGTTTTTTATGTCTGAAGCTTTTTGTTTTGAATAGGCATTGCTACAAGAACCTTTGCCATGGACGCTTATGTACATACATGCCTGCACCGGTGGCACAGGAGCTAGCCTTATTATTTATAGCTCATGCTCATAAATCATTGAATCTTATTAGTTGTCACACTGAAGAAAGTAATGCTAATGTTTTAAGACGCTACCGTGATACTTTTTGTGTGTTATAGAAGAATATCTGACTGACGATGGCCCAAGCTGCTGCGCCGTGCAGCTCTCCGAGCTGCTATCCTGAGTGGCTCTCCGAGCTGCTATCCTGAGCGGCTCTCCGAGCTGCTATCCGGAGAGGCTCTCCGGGATGCTGTCTTTGGTATGCATTTATAAACAAAAATATTACTAAACTGTGCGAGTGAGATGCATGTAAGGCATGGAATGTTTTCTTTGTTTTCATTGCATAGTGTGGTGCGGGTGATGGAAGTCCAGAATTTTATCGTAGTACGTCGACAGATATTAACATATTAATTTGTTTTTACTTTTACTCACCTATCGTTTTTTATGTCTGAAGCTATTTGTTTTGAAAAGGCATTGCTACAAGAGCCTTTGCCATGGACGCTTATGTACATACATGCCTGCACCGGTGGCACAGGAGCTAGCCTTATTATTTATAGCTCATGCTCATAAATCATTGAATCTTATTAGTTGTCACACTGAAGAAAGTAATGCTAATGTTTTAAGACGTTACCGTGATAATTTTTGTGTGTTATAGAAGAATATCTGACTGACGATGGCCCAAGCTGCTGCGCCGTGCAGTTCTCCGAGCTGCTGTTCTGAGTGGCTCTCCGAGCTGCTATCTTGAGCGGCTCTCCGAGCTGCTATCCGGAGAGGCTCTCCGGGATGCTGTCTTTGGTATGCATTTATAAACAAAAATATTACTAAACTGTGCGAGTGAGATGCATGTAAGGCATGGAATGTTTTCTTTGTTTTCATTGCATAGTGTGGTGCTGGTGATGGAAGTCCAGAATTTTATCGTAGTACGTCGACAGATATTAACACATTAATTTGTTTTTACTTTTACTCACCTATTGTTTTTTATGTCTGAAGCTATTTGTTTTGAAAAGGCATTGCTACAAGAACCTTTGCCATGGACGTTTATGTACATACATGCCTGCACCGGTGGCACAGGAGCTAGCCTTATTATTTATAGCTCATGCTCATACATCATTGAATCTTATTAGTTGTCACACTGAAGAAAGTAATGCTAATGTTTTAAGACGTTACAGTGATAATTTTTGTGTGTTATAGAAGAATATCTGACTGACGATGGCCCAAGCTGCTGCGCCGTGCAGTTCTCCGAGCTGCTGTTCTGAGTGGCTCTCCGAGCTGCTATCTTGAGCGGCTCTCCGAGCTGCTATCCGGAAAGGCTCTCCGGGATGCTGTCTTTGGTATGCATTTATAAACAAAAATATTACTAAACTGTGCGAGTGAGATGCATGTAAGGCATGGAATATTTTCTTTGTTTTCATTGCATAGTGTGGTGCGGGTGATGGAAGTCCAGAATTTTATCGTAGTACGTCGACAGATATTAACATATTAATTTGTTTTTACTTTTACTCACCTATCGTTTTTTATGTCTGATGCTTTTAGTTTTGAATATGCATTGCTACAAGAACCTTTGCCATGGACGCTTATGTACATACATGCCTGCACCGGGGGCACAGGAGCTAGCCTTATTATTTATAGCTCATGCTCATAAATCATTGAATCTTATTAGTTGTCACACTGAAGAAAGTAATGCTAATGTTTTAAGACGCTACCGTGATACTTTTTGTGTGTTATAGAAGAATATCTGACTGACGATGGCCCAAGCTGCTGCGCCGTGCAGCTCTCCGAGCTGCTATCCTGAGCGGCTCTCCGAGCTGCTATCCGGAGAGGCTCTCCGGGAAGCTGGCTTTGGTATGCATTTATAAACAAAAATATTACTAAACTGTGCGAGTGAGATGCATGTAAGGCATGGAATGTTTTCTTTGTTTTCATTGCATAGTGTGGTGCGGGTGATGGAAGTCCAGAATTTTATCGTAGTACGTCGACAGATATTAACATATTAATTTGTTTTTACTTTTACTCACCTATCGTTTTTTATGTCTGAAGCTATTTGTTTTGAAAAGGCATTGCTACAAGAGCCTTTGCCATGGACGCTTATGTACATACATGCCTGCACCGGTGGCACAGGAGCTAGCCTTATTATTTATAGCTCATGCTCATAAATCATTGAATCTTATTAGTTGTCACACTGAAGAAAGTAATGCTAATGTTTTAAGACGTTACCGTGATAATTTTTGTGTGTTATAGAAGAATATCTGACTGACGATGGCCCAAGCTGCTGCGCCGTGCAGTTCTCCGAGCTGCTGTTCTGAGTGGCTCTCCGAGCTGCTATCTTGAGCGGCTCTCCGAGCTGCTATCCGGAGAGGCTCTCCGGGATGCTGTCTTTGGTATGCATTTATAAACAAAAATATTACTAAACTGTGCGAGTGAGATGCATGTAAGGCATGGAATGTTTTCTTTGTTTTCATTGCATAGTGTGGTGCTGGTGATGGAAGTCCAGAATTTTATCGTAGTACGTCGACAGATATTAACACATTAATTTGTTTTTACTTTTACTCACCTATTGTTTTTTATGTCTGAAGCTATTTGTTTTGAAAAGGCATTGCTACAAGAACCTTTGCCATGGACGTTTATGTACATACATGCCTGCACCGGTGGCACAGGAGCTAGCCTTATTATTTATAGCTCATGCTCATACATCATTGAATCTTATTAGTTGTCACACTGAAGAAAGTAATGCTAATGTTTTAAGACGTTACAGTGATAATTTTTGTGTGTTATAGAAGAATATCTGACTGACGATGGCCCAAGCTGCTGCGCCGTGCAGTTCTCCGAGCTGCTGTTCTGAGTGGCTCTCCGAGCTGCTATCTTGAGCGGCTCTCCGAGCTGCTATCCGGAAAGGCTCTCCGGGATGCTGTCTTTGGTATGCATTTATAAACAAAAATATTACTAAACTGTGCGAGTGAGATGCATGTAAGGCATGGAATATTTTCTTTGTTTTCATTGCATAGTGTGGTGCGGGTGATGGAAGTCCAGAATTTTATCGTAGTACGTCGACAGATATTAACATATTAATTTGTTTTTACTTTTACTCACCTATCGTTTTTTATGTCTGATGCTTTTAGTTTTGAATATGCATTGCTACAAGAACCTTTGCCATGGACGCTTATGTACATACATGCCTGCACCGGTGGCACAGGAGCTAGCCTTATTATTTATAGCTCATGCTCATAAATCATTGAATCTTATTAGTTGTCACACTGAAGAAAGTAATGCTAATGTTTTAAGACGCTACCGTGATACTTTTTGTGTGTTATAGAAGAATATCTGACTGACGATGGCCCAAGCTGCTGCGCCGTGCAGCTCTCCGAGCTGCTATCCTGAGCGGCTCTCCGAGCTGCTATCCGGAGAGGCTCTCCGGGAAGCTGGCTTTGGTATGCATTTATAAACAAAAATATTACTAAACTGTGCGAGTGAGATGCATGTAAGGCATGGAATGTTTTCTTTGTTTTCATTGCATAGTGTGGTGCGGGTGATGGAAGTCCAGAATTTTATCGTAGTACGTCGACAGATATTAACATATTAATTTGTTTTTACTTTTACTCACCTATCGTTTTTTATGTCTGAAGCTATTTGTTTTGAATAGGGATTGCTAAAAGAACCTTTGCCATGGACGCGTATGTACATACATGCCTGCACCGGTGGCACAGGAGCTAGCCTTATTATTTATAGCTCATGCTCATAAATCATTGAATCTTATTAGTTGTCACACTGAAGAAAGTAATGCTAATGTTTTAAGACGCTACCGTGATACTTTTTGTGTGTTAGAGAAGAATATCTGACTGACGATGGCCCAAGCTGCTGCGCCGTGCAGCTCTCCGAGCTGCTATCCTGAGTGGCTCTCCGAGCTGCTATCCAGAGCGGCTCTCCGAGCAGCTATCCGGAGAGGCTCTCCGGGATGCTGTCTTTGGTATGCATTTATAAACAAAAATATTACTAAACTGTGCGAGTGAGATGCATGTAAGGCATGGAATGTTTTCTTTGTTTTCATTGCATAGTGTGGTGCTGGTGATGGAAGTCCAGAATTTTATCGTAGTACGTCGACAGATATTAACACATTAATTTGTTTTTACTTTTACTCACCTATTGTTTTTTATGTCTGAAGCTATTTGTTTTGAAAAGGCATTGCTACAAGAACCTTTGCCATGGACGTTTATGTACATACATGCCTGCACCGGTGGCACAGGAGCTAGCCTTATTATTTATAGCTCATGCTCATAAATCATTGAATCTTATTAGTTGTCACACTAAAGAAAGTAATGCTAATGTTTTAAGACGTTACAGTGATAATTTTTGTGTGTTATAGAAGAATATCTGACTGACGATGGCCCAAGCTGCTGCGCCGTGTAGTTCTCCGAGCTGCTGTTCTGAGTGGCTCTCCGAGCTGCTATCTTGAGCGGCTCTCCGAGCTGCTATCTTGAGCGGCTCTCCGAGCTGCTATCCGGAAAGGCTCTCCGGGATGCTGTCTTTGGTATGCATTTATAAACAAAAATATTACTAAACTGTGCGAGTGAGATGCATGTAAGGCATGGAATATTTTCTTTGTTTTCATTGCATAGTGTGGTGCGGGTGATGGAAGTCCAGAATTTTATCGTAGTACGTCGACAGATATTAACATATTAATTTGTTTTTACTTTTACTCACCTATCGTTTTTTATGTCTGATGCTTTTAGTTTTGAATATGCATTGCTACAAGAACCTTTGCCATGGACGCTTATGTACATACATGCTTGCACCGGTGGCACAGGAGCTAGCCTTATTATTTATAGCTCATGCTCATAAATCATTGAATCTTATTAGTTGTCACACTGAAGAAAGTAATGCTAATGTTTTAAGACGCTACCGTGATACTTTTTGTGTGTTATAGAAGAATATCTGACTGACGATGGCCCAAGCTTTTGCGCCGTGCATCTCTCCGAGCTGCTATCCTGAGTGGCTCTCCGAGCTGCTATCCTGAGCGGCTCTCCGAGCTGCTATCCGGAGAGGCTCTCCGGGATGCTGTCTTTGGTATGCATTTATAAACAAAATATTACTAAACTGTGCGAGTGAGATGCATGTAAGGCATGGAATGTTTTCTTTGTTTTCATTGCATAGTGTGGTGCGGGTGACGGAAGTCCAGAATTTTATCGTAGTACGTCGACAGATATTAACATATTAATTTGTTTTTACTTTTACTCACCTATCGTTTTTTATGTCTGATGCTTTTAGTTTTGAATATGCATTGCTACAAGAACCTTTGCCATGGACGCTTATGTACATACATGCCTGCACCGGTGGCACAGGAGCTAGCCTTATTATTTATAGCTCATGCTCATAAATCATTGAATCTTATTAGTTGTCACACTGAAGAAAGTAATGCTAATGTTTTAAGACGCTACCGTGATACTTTTTGTGTGTTATAGAAGAATATCTGACTGACGATGGCCCAAGCTGCTGCGCCGTGCATCTCTCCGAGCTGCTATCCTGAGTGGCTCTCCGAGCTGCTATCCTGAGCGGCTCTCCGAGCTGCTATCCGGAGAGGCTCTCCGGGATGCTGTCTTTGGTATGCATTTATAAACAAAAATATTACTAAACTGTGCGAGTGAGATGCATGTGAGGCATGGAATGTTTTCTTTGTTTTCATTGCATAGTGTGGTGCGGGTGACGGAAGTCCAGAATTTTATCGTAGTACGTCGACAGATATTAACATATTAATTTGTTTTTACTTTTACTCACCTATCGTTTTTTATGTCTGAAGCTATTTGTTTTGAATAGGCATTGCTAAAAGAACCTTTGCCATGGACGCTTATGTACATACATGCCTGCACCGGTGGCACAGGAGCTAGCCCTATTATTTATAGCTCATGCTCATAAATCATTGAATCTTATTAGTTGTCACACTGAAGAAAGTAATGCTAATGTTTTAAGACGCTACCGTGATACTTTTTGTGTGTTATAGGAGAATATCTGACTGACGATGGCCCAAGCTGCTGCGCCGTGCAGCTCTCCGAGCTGCTATCCTGAGTGGCTCTCCGAGCTGCTATCCTGAGCGGCTCTCCGAGCTGCTATCCGGAGAGGCTCTCCGGGATGCTGTCTTTGGTATGCATTTATAAACAAAAATATTACTAAACTGTGCGAGTGAGATGCATGTAAGGCATGGAATGTTTTCTTTGTTTTCATTGCATAGTGTGGTGCGGGTGTTGGAAGTCCAGAATTTTATCGTAGTACGTCGACAGATATTAACATATTAATTTGTTTTTACTTTTACTCACCTATCGTTTTTTATGTCTGAAGCTTTTTGTTTTGAATAGGCATTGCTACAAGAACCTTTGCCATGGACGCTTATGTACATACATGCCTGCACCGGTGGCACAGGAGCTAGCCTTATTATTTATAGCTCATGCTCATAAATCATTGAATCTTATTAGTTGTCACACTGAAGAAAGTAATGCTAATGTTTTAAGACGCTACCGTGATACTTTTTGTGTGTTATAGAAGAATATCTGACTGACGATGGCCCAAGCTGCTGCGCCGTGCAGCTCTCCGAGCTGCTATCCTGAGCGGCTCGCCGAGCTGCTATCCGGAGAGGCTCTCCGGGAAGCTGGCTTTGGTATGCATTTATAAACAAAAATATTACTAAACTGTGCGAGTGAGATGCATGTAAGGCATGGAATGTTTTCTTTGTTTTCATTGCATAGTGTGGTGCGGGTGATGGAAGTCCAGAATTTTATCGTAGTACGTCGACAGATATTAACATATTAATTTGTTTTTACTTTTACTCACCTATCGTTTTTTATGTCTGAAGCTATTTGTTTTGAATAGGCATTGCTAAAAGAACCTTTGCCATGGACGCTTATGTACATACATGCCTGCACCGGTGGCACAGGAGCTAGCCCTATTATTTATAGCTCATGCTCATAAATCATTGAATCTTATTAGTTGTCACACTGAAGAAAGTAATGCTAATGTTTTAAGACGCTACCGTGATACTTTTTGTGTGTTATAGAAGAATATCTGACTGACGATGGCCCAAGCTGCTGCGCCGTGCATCTCTCCGAGCTGCTATCCTGAGTGGCTCTCCGAGCTGCTATCCTGAGCGGCTCTCCGAGCTGCTATCCGGAGAGGCTCTCCGGGATGCTGTCTTTGGTATGCATTTATAAACAAAAATATTACTAAACTGTGCGAGTGAGATGCATGTAAGGCATGGAATGTTTTCTTTGTTTTCATTGCATAGTGTGGTGCGGGTGTTGGAAGTCCAGAATTTTATCGTAGTACGTCGACAGATATTAACATATTAATTTGTTTTTACTTTTACTCACCTATCGTTTTTTATGTCTGATGCTTTTAGTTTTGAATATGCATTGCTACAAGAACCTTTGCCATGGACGCTTATGTACATACATGCCTGCACCGGTGGCACAGGAGCTAGCCTTATTATTTATAGCTCATGCTCATAAATCATTGAATCTTATTAGTTGTGACACTGAAGAAAGTAATGCTAATGTTTTAAGACGCTACCGTGATACTTTTTGTGTGTTATAGAAGAATATCTGACTGACGATGGCCCAAGCTGCTGCGCCGTGCAGCTCTCCGAGCTGCTATCCTGAGCGGCTCTCCGAGCTGCTATCCGGAGAGGCTCTCCGGGAAGCTGGCTTTGGTATGCATTTATAAACAAAAATATTACTAAACTGTGCGAGTGAGATGCATGTAAGGCATGGAATGTTTTCTTTGTTTTCATTGCATAGTGTGGTGCGGGTGATGGAAGTCCAGAATTTTATCGTAGTACGTCGACAGATATTAACATATTAATTTGTTTTTACTTTTACTCACCTATCGTTTTTTATGTCTGAAGCTATTTGTTTTGAATAGGCATTGCTAAAAGAACCTTTGCCATGGACGCTTATGTACATACATGCCTGCACCGGTGGCACAGGAGCTAGCCTTATTATTTATAGCTCATGCTCATAAATCATTGAATCTTATTAGTTGTCACACTGAAGAAAGTAATGCTAATGTTTTAAGACGCTACCGTGATACTTTTTGTGTGTTATAGGAGAATATCTGACTGACGATGGCCCAAGCTGCTGCGCCGTGCAGCTCTCCGAGCTGCTATCCTGAGTGGCTCTCCGAGCTGCTATCCTGAGCGGCTCTCCGAGCTGCTATCCGGAGAGGCTCTCCGGGATGCTGTCTTTGGTATGCATTTATAAACAAAAATATTACTAAACTGTGCGAGTGAGATGCATGTAAGGCATGGAATGTTTTCTTTGTTTTCATTGCATAGTGTGGCGCTGGTGATGGAAGTCCAGAATTTTATCGTAGTACGTCGACAGATATTAACATATTAATTTGTTTTTACTTTTACTCACCTATCGTTTTTTATGTCTGAAGCTATTTGTTTTGAAAAGGCATTGCTACAAGAGCCTTTGCCATGGACGCTTATGTACATACATGCCTGCACCGGTGGCACAGGAGCTAGCCTTATTATTTATAGCTCATGCTCATAAATCATTGAATCTTATTAGTTGTCACACTGAAGAAAGTAATGCTAATGTTTTAAGACGTTACCGTGATAATTTTTGTGTGTTATAGAAGAATATCTGACTGACGATGGCCCAAGCTGCTGCGCCGTGCAGTTCTCCGAGCTGCTGTTCTGAGTGGCTCTCCGAGCTGCTATCTTGAGCGGCTCTCCGAGCTGCTATCCGGAGAGGCTCTCCGGGATGCTGTCTTTGGTATGCATTTATAAACAAAAATATTACTAAACTGTGCGAGTGAGATGCATGTAAGGCATGGAATATTTTCTTTGTTTTCATTGCATAGTGTGGTGCGGGTGATGGAAGTCCAGAATTTTATCTTAGTACGTCGACAGATATTAACATATTAATTTGTTTTTACTTTTACTCACCTATCGTTTTTTATGTCTGAAGCTATTTGTTTTGAATAGGCATTGCTAAAAGAACCTTTGCCATGGACGCTTATGTACATACATGCCTGCACCGGTGGCACAGGAGCTAGCCTTATTATTTATAGCTCATGCTCATAAATCATTGAATCTTATTAGTTGTCACACTGAAGAAAGTAATGCTAATGTTTTAAGACGCTACCGTGATACTTTTTGTGTGTTATAGAAGAATATCTGACTGACGATGGCCCAAGCTGCTGCGCCGTGCAGCTCTCCGAGCTGCTATCCTGAGTGGCTCTCCGAGCTGCTATCCTGAGCGGCTCTCCGAGCTGCTATCCGGAGAGGCTCTCCGGGATGCTGTCTTTGGTATGCATTTATAAACAAAAATATTACTAAACTGTGCGAGTGAGATGCATGTAAGGCATGGAATGTTTTCTTTGTTTTCATTGCATAGTGTGGCGCTGGTGATGGAAGTCCAGAATTTTATCGTAGTACGTCGACAGATATTAACATATTAATTTGTTTTTACTTTTACTCACCTATCGTTTTTTATGTCTGAAGCTATTTGTTTTGAAAAGGCATTGCTACAAGAGCCTTTGCCATGGACGCTTATGTACATACATGCCTGCACCGGTGGCACAGGAGCTAGCCTTATTATTTATAGCTCATGCTCATAAATCATTGAATCTTATTAGTTGTCACACTGAAGAAAGTAATGCTAATGTTTTAAGACGTTACCGTGATAATTTTTGTGTGTTATAGAAGAATATCTGACTGACGATGGCCCAAGCTGCTGCGCCGTGCAGTTCTCCGAGCTGCTGTTCTGAGTGGCTCTCCGAGCTGCTATCTTGAGCGGCTCTCCGAGCTGCTATCCGGAGAGGCTCTCCGGGATGCTGTCTTTGGTATGCATTTATAAACAAAAATATTACTAAACTGTGCGAGTGAGATGCATGTAAGGCATGGAATATTTTCTTTGTTTTCATTGCATAGTGTGGTGCGGGTGATGGAAGTCCAGAATTTTATCGTAGTACGTCGACAGATATTAACATATTAATTTGTTTTTACTTTTACTCACCTATCGTTTTTTATGTCTGATGCTTTTAGTTTTGAATATGCATTGCTACAAGAACCTTTGCCATGGACGCTTATGTACATACATGCCTGCACCGGTGGCACAGGAGCTAGCCTTATTATTTATAGCTCATGCTCATAAATCATTGAATCTTATTAGTTGTCACACTGAAGAAAGTAATGCTAATGTTTTAAGACGCTACCGTGATACTTTTTGTGTGTTATAGAAGAATATCTGACTGACGATGGCCCAAGCTGCTGCGCCGTGCATCTCTCCGAGCTGCTATCCTGAGTGGCTCTCCGAGCTGCTATCCTGAGCGGCTCTCCGAGCTGCTATCCGGAGAGGCTCTCCGGGATGCTGTCTTTGGTATGCATTTATAAACAAAAATATTACTAAACTGTGCGAGTGAGATGCATGTAAGGCATGGAATGTTTTCTTTGTTTTCATTGCATAGTGTGGTGCGGGTGACGGAAGTCCAGAATTTTATCGTAGTACGTCGACAGATATTAACATATTAATTTGTTTTTACTTTTACTCACCTATCGTTTTTTATGTCTGAAGCTATTTGTTTTGAATAGGCATTGCTAAAAGAACCTTTGCCATGGACGCTTATGTACATACATGCCTGCACCGGTGGCACAGGAGCTAGCCCTATTATTTATAGCTCATGCTCATAAATCATTGAATCTTATTAGTTGTCACACTGAAGAAAGTAATGCTAATGTTTTAAGACGCTACCGTGATACTTTTTGTGTGTTATAGGAGAATATCTGACTGACGATGGCCCAAGCTGCTGCGCCGTGCAGCTCTCCGAGCTGCTATCCTGAGTGGCTCTCCGAGCTGCTATCCTGAGCGGCTCTCCGAGCTGCTATCCGGAGAGGCTCTCCGGGATGCTGTCTTTGGTATGCATTTATAAACAAAAATATTACTAAACTGTGCGAGTGAGATGCATGTAAGGCATGGAATGATTTCTTTGTTTTCATTGCATAGTGTGGTGCGGGTGTTGGAAGTCCAGAATTTTATCGTAGTACGTCGACAGATATTAACATATTAATTTGTTTTTACTTTTACTCACCTATCGTTTTTTATGTCTGAAGCTTTTTGTTTTGAATAGGCATTGCTACAAGAACCTTTGCCATGGACGCTTATGTACATACATGCCTGCACCGGTGGCACAGGAGCTAGCCTTATTATTTATAGCTCATGCTCATAAATCATTGAATCTTATTAGTTGTCACACTGAAGAAAGTAATGCTAATGTTTTAAGACGCTACCGTGATACTTTTTGTGTGTTATAGAAGAATATCTGACTGACGATGGCCCAAGCTGCTGCGCCGTGCAGCTCTCCGAGCTGCTATCCTGAGCGGCTCTCCGAGCTGCTATCCGGAGAGGCTCTCCGGGAAGCTGGCTTTGGTATGCATTTATAAACAAAAATATTACTAAACTGTGCGAGTGAGATGCATGTAAGGCATGGAATGTTTTCTTTGTTTTCATTGCATAGTGTGGTGCGGGTGATGGAAGTCCAGAATTTTATCGTAGTACGTCGACAGATATTAACATATTAATTTGTTTTTACTTTTACTCACCTATCGTTTTTTATGTCTGAAGCTATTTGTTTTGAATAGGCATTGCTAAAAGAACCTTTGCCATGGACGCTTATGTACATACATGCCTGCACCGGTGGCACAGGAGCTAGCCTTATTATTTATAGCTCATGCTCATAAATCATTGAATCTTATTAGTTGTCACACTGAAGAAAGTAATGCTAATGTTTTAAGACGCTACCGTGATACTTTTTGTGTGTTATAGAAGAATATCTGACTGACGATGGCCCAAGCTGCTGCGCCGTGCAGCTCTCCGAGCTGCTATCCTGAGTGGCTCTCCGAGCTGCTATCCTGAGCGGCTCTCCGAGCTGCTATCCGGAGAGGCTCTCCGGGATGCTGTCTTTGGTATGCATTTATAAACAAAAATATTACTAAACTGTGCGAGTGAGATGCATGTAAGGCATGGAATGTTTTCTTTGTTTTCATTGCATAGTGTGGTGCTGGTGATGGAAGTCCAGAATTTTATCGTAGTACGTCGACAGATATTACCATATTAATTTGTTTTTACTTTTACTCACCTATCGTTTTTTATGTCTGAAGCTATTTGTTTTGAAAAGGCATTGCTACAAGAGCCTTTGCCATGGACGCTTATGTACATACATGCCTGCACCGGTGGCACAGGAGCTAGCCTTATTATTTATAGCTCATGCTCATAAATCATTGAATCTTATTAGTTGTCACACTGAAGAAAGTAATGCTAATGTTTTAAGACGTTACCGTGATAATTTTTGTGTGTTATAGAAGAATATCTGACTGACGATGGCCCAAGCTGCTGCGCCGTGCAGTTCTCCGAGCTGCTGTTCTGAGTGGCTCTCCGAGCTGCTATCTTGAGCGGCTCTCCGAGCTGCTATCCGGAGAGGCTCTCCGGGATGCTGTCTTTGGTATGCATTTATAAACAAAAATATTATTAAACTGTGCGAGTGAGATGCATGTAAGGCATGGAATATTTTCTTTGTTTTCATTGCATAGTGTGGTGCGGGTGATGGAAGTCCAGAATTTTATCGTAGTACGTCGACAGATATTAACATATTAATTTGTTTTTACTTTTACTCACCTATCGTTTTTTATGTCTGATGCTTTTAGTTTTGAATATGCATTGCTACAAGAACCTTTGCCATGGACGCTTATGTACATACATGCCTGCACCGGTGGCACAGGAGCTAGCCTTATTATTTATAGCTCATGCTCATAAATCATTGAATCTTATTAGTTGTCACACTGAAGAAAGTAATGCTAATGTTTTAAGACGCTACCGTGATACTTTTTGTGTGTTATAGAAGAATATCTGACTGACGATGGCCCAAGCTGCTGCGCCGTGCATCTCTCCGAGCTGCTATCCTGAGTGGCTCTCCGAGCTGCTATCCTGAGCGGCTCTCCGAGCTGCTATCCGGAGAGGCTCTCCGGGATGCTGTCTTTGGTATGCATTTATAAACAAAAATATTACTAAACTGTGCGAGTGAGATGCATGTAAGGCATGGAATGTTTTCTTTGTTTTCATTGCATAGTGTGGTGCGGGTGACGGAAGTACAGAATTTTATCGTAGTACGTCGACAGATATTAACATATTAATTTGTTTTTACTTTTACTCACCTATCGTTTTTTATGTCTGAAGCTATTTGTTTTGAATAGGCATTGCTAAAAGAACCTTTGCCATGGACGCTTATGTACATACATGCCTGCACCGGTGGCACAGGAACTAGCCCTATTATTTATAGCTCATGCTCATAAATCATTGAATCTTATTAGTTGTCACACTGAAGAAAGTAATGCTAATGTTTTAAGACGCTACCGTGATACTTTTTGTGTGTTATAGAAGAATATCTGACTGACGATGGCCCAAGCTGCTGCGCCGTGCAGCTCTCCGAGCTGCTTTCCTGAGTGGCTCTCCGAGCTGCTATCCTGAGCGGCTCTCCGAGCTGCTATCCGGAGAGGCTCTCCGGGATGCTGTCTTTGGTATGCATTTATAAACAAAAATATTACTAAACTGTGCGAGTGAGATGCATGTAAGGCATGGAATGTTTTCTTTGTTTTCATTGCATAGTGTGGTGCGGGTGTTGGAAGTCCAGAATTTTATCGTAGTACGTCGACAGATATTAACATATTAATTTGTTTTTACTTTTACTCACCTATCGTTTTTTATGTCTGAAGCTTTTTGTTTTGAATAGGCATTGCTACAAGAACCTTTGCCATGGACGCTTATGTACATACATGCCTGCACCGGTGGCACAGGAGCTAGCCTTATTATTTATAGCTCATGCTTATAAATCATTGAATCTTATTAGTTGTCACACTGAAGAAAGTAATGCTAATGTTTTAAGACGCTACCGTGATACTTTTTGTGTGTTATAGAAGAATATCTGACTGACGATGGCCCAAGCTGCTGCGCCGTGCAGCTCTCCGAGCTGCTATCCTGAGCGGCTCTCCGAGCTGCTATCCGGAGAGGCTCTCCGGGAAGCTGGCTTTGGTATGCATTTATAAACAAAAATATTACTAAACTGTGCGAGTGAGATGCATGTAAGGCATGGAATGTTTTCTTTGTTTTCATTGCATAGTGTGGTGCGGGTGATGGAAGTCCAGAATTTTATCGTAGTACGTCGACAGATATTAACATATTAATTTGTTTTTACTTTTACTCACCTATCGTTTTTTATGTCTGAAGCTATTTGTTTTGAATAGGCATTGCTAAAAGAACCTTTGCCATGGACGCTTATGTACATACATGCCTGCACCGGTGGCACAGGAGCTAGCCTTATTATTTATAGCTCATGCTCATAAATCATTGAATCTTATTAGTTGTCACACTGAAGAAAGTAATGCTAATGTTTTAAGACGCTACCGTGATACTTTTTGTGTGTTATAGAAGAATATCTGACTGACGATGGCCCAAGCTGCTGCGCCGTGCAGCTCTCCGAGCTGCTATCCTGAGTGGCTCTCCGAGCTGCTATCCTGAGCGGCTCTCCGAGCTGCTATCCGGAGAGGCTCTCCAAGATGCTGTCTTTGGTATGCATTTATAAACAAAAATATTACTAAACTGTGCGAGTGAGATGCATGTAAGGCATGGAATGTTTTCTTTGTTTTCATTGCATAGTGTGGTGCGGGTGATGGAAGTCCAGAATTTTATCGTAGTACGTCGACAGATATTAACATATTAATTTGTTTTTACTTTTACTCACCTATCGTTTTATATGTCTGATGCTTTTTGTTTTGAATATGCATTGCTACAAGAACCTTTGCCATGGACGCTTATGTACATACATGCCTGCACCGGTGGCACAGGAGCTAGCCTTATTATTTATAGCTCATGCTCATAAATCATTGAATCTTATTAGTTGTCACACTGAAGAAAGTAATGCTAATGTTTTAAGACGCTACCGTGATACTTTTTGTGTGTTATAAAAGAATATCTGACTGACGATGGCCCAAGCTGCTGCGCCGTGCAGCTGTACGAGCTGCTGTCCTGAGTGGCTCTCCGAGCTGCTGCCTTGAGCGGCTCTCCGAGCTGCTATCCGGAGAGGCTCTCCGGGATGCTGTCTTTGGTATGCATTTATAAACAAAAATATTACTAAACTGTGCGAGTGAGATGCATGTAAGGCATGGAATGTTTTCTTTGTTTTCATTGCATAGTGTGGTGCGGGTGATGGAAGTCCAGAATTTTATCGTAGTACGTCGACAGATATTAACATATTAATTTGTTTTTACTTTTACTCACCTATCGTTTTTTATGTCTGATGCTTTTTGTTTTGAATATGCATTGCTACAAGAACCTTTGCCATGGACGCTTATGTACATACATGCCTGCACCGGTGGCACAGGAGCTAGCCTTATTATTTATAGCTCATGCTCATAAATCATTGAATCTTATTAGTTGTCACACTGAAGAAAGTAATGCTAATGTTTTAAGACGCTACCGTGATACTTTTTGTGTGTTATAGAAGAATATCTGACTGACGATGGCCCAAGCTGCTGCGCCGTGCAGCTCTCCGAGCTGCTATCCTGAGTGGCTCTCCGAGCTGCTATCCTGAGCGGCTCTCCGAGCTGCTATCCGGAGAGGCTCTCCGGGATGCTGTCTTTGGTATGCATTTATAAACAAAAATATTACTAAACTGTGCGAGTGAGATGCATGTAAGGCATGGAATGTTTTCTTTGTTTTCATTGCATAGTGTGGTGCGGGTGATGGAAGTCCAGAATTTTATCGTAGTACGTCGACAGATATTAACATATTAATTTGTTTTTACTTTTACTCACCTATCGTTTTTTATGTCTGATGCTTTTTGTTTTGAATATGCATTGCTACAAGAACCTTTGCCATGGACGCTTATGTACATACATGCCTGCACCGGTGGCACAGGAGCTAGCCTTATTATTTATAGCTCATGCTCATAAATCATTGAATCTTATTAGTTGTCACACTGAAGAAAGTAATGCTAATGTTTTAAGACGCTACCGTGATACTTTTTGTGTGTTATAGAAGAATATCTGACTGACGATGGCCCAAGCTGCTGCGCCGTGCAGCTCTCCGAGCTGCTATCCTGAGTGGCTCTCCGAGCTGCTATCCTGAGCGGCTCTCCGAGCTGCTATCCGGAGAGGCTCTCCGGGATGCTGTCTTTGGTATGCATTTATAAACAAAAATATTACTAAACTGTGCGAGTGAGATGCATGTAAGGCATGGAATGTTTTCTTTGTTTTCATTGCATAGTGTGGTGCGGGTGATGGAAGTCCAGAATTTTATCGTAGTACGTCGACAGATATTAACATATTAATTTGTTTTTACTTTTACTCACCTATCGTTTTTTATGTCTGATGCTTTTTGTTTTGAATATGCATTGCTACAAGAACCTTTGCCATGGACGCTTATGTACATACATGCCTGCACCGGTGGCACAGGAGCTAGCCTTATTATTTATAGCTCATGCTCATAAATCATTGAATCTTATTAGTTGTCACACTGAAGAAAGTAATGCTAATGTTTTAAGACGCTACCGTGATACTTTTTGTGTGTTATAGAAGAATATCTGACTGACGATGGCCCAAGCTGCTGCGCCGTGCAGCTCTCCGAGCTGCTATCCTGAGTGGCTCTCCGAGCTGCTATCCTGAGCGGCTCTCCGAGCTGCTATCCGGAGAGGCTCTCCGGGATGCTGTCTTTGGTATGCATTTATAAACAAAAATATTACTAAACTGTGCGAGTGAGATGCATGTAAGGCATGGAATGTTTTCTTTGTTTTCATTGCATAGTGTGGTGCGGGTGATGGAAGTCCAGAATTTTATCGTAGTACGTCGACAGATATTAACATATTAATTTGTTTTTACTTTTACTCACCTATCGTTTTTTATGTCTGATGCTTTTTGTTTTGAATATGCATTGCTACAAGAACCTTTGCCATGGACGCTTATGTACATACATGCCTGCACCGGTGGCACAGGAGCTAGCCTTATTATTTATAGCTCATGCTCATAAATCATTGAATCTTATTAGTTGTCACACTGAAGAAAGTAATGCTAATGTTTTAAGACGCTACCGTGATACTTTTTGTGTGTTTTAGAAGAATATCTGACTGACGATGGCCCAAGCTGCTGCGCCGTGCAGCTCTCCGAGCTGCTATCCTGAGCGGCTCTCCGAGCTGCTATCCGGAGAGGCTCTCCGGGAAGCTGGCTTTGGTATGCATTTATAAACAAAAATATTACTAAACTGTGCGAGTGAGATGCATGTAAGGCATGGAATGTTTTCTTTGTTTTCATTGCATAGTGTGGTGCGGGTGATGGAAGTCCAGAATTTTATCGTAGTACGTCGACAGATATTAACATATTAATTTGTTTTTACTTTTACTCACCTATCGTTTTTTATGTCTGATGCTATTTGTTTTGAATAGGCATTGCTAAAAGAACCTTTGCCATGGACGCTTATGTACATACATGCCTGCAACGGTGGCACAGGAGCTAGCCCTATTATTTATAGCTCATGCTCATAAATCATTGAATCTTATTAGTTGTCACACTGAAGAAAGTAATGCTAATGTTTTAAGACGCTACCGTGATACTTTTTGTGTGTTATAAAAGAATATCTGACTGACGATGGCCCAAGCTGCTGCGCCGTGCAGCTGTACGAGCTGCTGTCCTGAGTGGCTCTCCGAGCTGCTGCCTTGAGCGGCTCTCCGAGCTGCTATCCGGAGAGGCTCTCCGGGATGCTGTCTTTGGTATGCATTTATAAACAAAAATATTACTAAACTGTGCGAGTGAGATGCATGTAAGGCATGGAATATTTTCTTTGTTTTCATTGCATAGTGTGGTGCGGGTGATGGAAGTCCAGAATTTTATCGTAGTACGTCGACAGATATTAACATATTAATTTGTTTTTACTTTTACTCACCTATCGTTTTATATGTCTGATGCTTTTTGTTTTGAATATGCATTGCTACAAGAACCTTTGCCATGGACGCTTATGTACATACATGCCTGCACCGGTGGCACAGGAGCTAGCCTTATTATTTATAGCTCATGCTCATAAATCATTGAATCTTATTAGTTGTCACACTGAAGAAAGTAATCCTAATGTTTTAAGACGCTACCGTGATACTTTTTGTGTGTTATAGAAGAATATCTGACTGACGATGGCCCAAGCTGCTGCGCCGTGCAGCTCTCCGAGCTGCTATCCTGAGTGGCTCTCCGAGCTGCTATCCTGAGCGGCTCTCCGAGCTGCTATCCGGAGAGGCTCTCCGGGATGCTGTCTTTGGTATGCATTTATAAACAAAAATATTACTAAACTGTGCGAGTGAGATGCATGTAAGGCATGGAATGTTTTCTTTGTTTTCATTGCATAGTGTGGTGCGGGTGATGGAAGTCCAGAATTTTATCGTAGTACGTCGACAGATATTAACATATTAATTTGTTTTTACTTTTACTCACCTATCGTTTTTTATGTCTGAAGCTATTTGTTTTGAAAAGGCATTGCTACAAGAGCCTTTGCCATGGACGCTTATGTACATACATGCCTGCACCGGTGGCACAGGAGCTAGCCTTATTATTTATAGCTCATGCTCATAAATCATTGAATCTTATTAGTTGTCACACTGAAGAAAGTAATGCTAATGTTTTAAGACGTTACCGTGATAATTTTTGTGTGTTATAGAAGAATATCTGACTGACGATGGCCCAAGCTGCTGCGCCGTGCAGCTCTCCGAGCTGCTATCCTGAGTGGCTCTCCGAGCTGCTATCCTGAGCGGCTCTCCGAGCTGCTATCCGGAGAGGCTCTCGGGGATGCTGTCTTTGGTATGCATTTATAAACAAAAATATTACTAAACTGTGCGAGTGAGATGCATGTAAGGCATGGAATGTTTTCTTTGTTTTCATTGCATAGTGTGGTGCGGGTGATGGAAGTCCAGAATTTTATCGTAGTACGTCGACAGATATTAACATATTAATTTGTTTTTACTTTTACTCACCTATCGTTTTTTATGTCTGATGCTTTTTGTTTTGAATATGCATTGCTACAAGAACCTTTGCCATGGACGCTTATGTACATACATGCCTGCACCGGTGGCACAGGAGCTAGCCTTATTATTTATAGCTCATGCTCATAAATCATTGAATCTTATTAGTTGTCACACTGAAGAAAGTAATGCTAATGTTTTAAGACGCTACCGTGATACTTTTTGTGTGTTTTAGAAGAATATCTGACTGACGATAGCCCAAGCTGCTGCGCCGTGCAGCTCTCCGAGCTGCTATCCTGAGCGGCTCTCCGAGCTGCTATCCGGAGAGGCTCTCCGGGAAGCTGGCTTTGGTATGCATTTATAAACAAAAATATTACTAAACTGTGCGAGTGAGATGCATGTAAGGCATGGAATGTTTTCTTTGTTTTCATTGCATAGTGTGGTGCGGGTGATGGAAGTCCAGAATTTTATCGTAGTACGTCGACAGATATTAACATATTAATTTGTTTTTACTTTTACTCACCTATCGTTTTTTATGTCTGAAGCTATTTGTTTTGAATAGGCATTGCTAAAAGAACCTTTGCCATGGACGCTTATGTACATACATGCCTGCACCGGTGGCACAGGAGCTAGCCCTATTATTTATAGCTCATGCTCATAAATCATTGAATCTTATTAGTTGTCACACTGAAGAAAGTAATGCTAATGTTTTAAGACGCTACCGTGATACTTTTTGTGTGTTATAAAAGAATATCTGACTGACGATGGCCCAAGCTGCTGCGCCGTGCAGCTGTACGAGCTGCTGTCCTGAGTGGCTCTCCGAGCTGCTGCCTTGAGCGGCTCTCCGAGCTGCTATCCGGAGAGGCTCTCCGGGATGCTGTCTTTGGTATGCATTTATAAACAAAAATATTACTAAACTGTGCGAGTGAGATGCATGTAAGGCATGGAATGTTTTCTTTGTTTTCATTGCATAGTGTTGTGCGGGTGATGGGAGTCCAGAATTTTATCGGAGTACTTCGACAGATATTAACATATTAATTTGTTTTTACTTTTACTCACCTATCGTTTTTTATGTCTAAAGCTTTTTGTTTTGAATAGGCATTGCTACAAGAACCTTTGCCATGGACGCTTATGTACATACATGCCTGCACCGGTGGCACAGGAGCTAGCCTTATTATTTATAGCTCATGCTCATAAATCATTGAATCTTATTAGTTGTCACACTGAAGAAAGTAATGCTAATGTTTTAAGACGCTACCGTGATACTTTTTGTGTGTTATAGAAGAATATCTGACTGACGATGGCCCAAGCTGCTGCGCCGTGCAGCTCTCCGAGCTGCTATCCTAAGTGGCTCTCCGAGCTGCTATCCTGAGCGGCTCTCCGAGCTGCTATCCGGAGAGGCTCTCCGGGATGCTGTCTTTGGTATGCATTTATAAACAAAAATATTACTAAACTGTGCGAGTGAGATGCATGTAAGGCATGGAATGTTTTCTTTGTTTTCATTGCATAGTGTGGTACGGGTGATGGAAGTCCAGAATTTTATCGTAGTACGTCGACAGATATAAACATATTAATTTGTTTTTACTTTTACTCACCTATCGTTTTTTATGTCTGAAGCTATTTGTTTTGAAAAGGCATTGCTACAAGAGCCTTTGCCATGGACGCTTATGTACATACATGCCTGCACCGGTGGCACAGGAGCTAGCCTTATTATTTATAGCTCATGCTCATAAATCATTGAATCTTATTAGTTGTCACACTGAAGAAAGTAATGCTAATGTTTTAAGACGTTACAGTGATAATTTTTGTGTGTTATAGAAGAATATCTGACTGACGATGGCCCAAGCTGCTGCGCCGTGCAGTTCTCCGAGCTGCTGTTCTGAGTGGCTCTCCGAGCTGCTATCTTGAGCGGCTCTCCGAGCTGCTATCCGGAGAGGCTCTCCGGGATGCTGTCTTTGGTATGCATTTATAAACACAAATATTACTAAACTGTGCGAGTGAGATGCATGTAAGGCATGGAATGTTTTCTTTGTTTTCATTGCATAGTGTGGTGCGGGTGATGGAAGTCCAGAATTTTATCGTAGTACGTCGACAGATATTAACATATTAATTTGTTTTTACTTTTACTCACCTATCGTTTTTTATGTCTGAAGCTATTTGTTTTGAAAAGGCATTGCTACAAGAGCCTTTCCCATGGACGCTTATGTACATACATGCCTGCACCGGTGGCACAGGAGCTAGCCTTATTATTTATAGCTCATGCTCATAAATCATTGAATCTTATTAGTTGTCACACTGAAGAAAGTAATGCTAATGTTTTAAGACGCTACCGTGATACTTTTTGTGTGTTATAGAAGAATATCTGACTGACGATGGCCCAAGCTGCTGCGCCGTGCAGTTCTCCGAGCTGCTGTTCTGAGTGGCTCTCCGAGCTGCTATCTTGAGCGGCTCTCCGAGCTGCTATCCGGAGAGGCTCTCCGGGATGCTGTCTTTGGTATGCATTTATAAACAAAAATATTACTAAACTGTGCGAGTGAGATGCATGTAAGGCATGGAATGTTTTCTTTGTTTTCATTGCATAGTGTGGTGCGGGTGATGGAAGTCCAGAATTTTATCGTAGTACGTCGACAGATAATAACATATTAATTTGTTTTTACTTTTACTCACCTATCGTTTTTTATGTCTGATGCTTTTTGTTTTGAATATGCATTGCTACAAGAACCTTTGCCATGGACGCTTATGTACATACATGCCTGCACCGGTGGCACAGGAGCTAGCCTTATTATTTATAGCTCATGCTCATAAATCATTGAATCTTATTAGTTGTCACACTGAAGAAAGTAATGCTAATGTTTTAAGACGCTACCGTGATACTTTTTGTGTGTTATAGAAGAATATCAGACTGACGATGGCCCAAGCTGCTGCGCCGTGCAGCTCTCCGAGCTGCTATCCTGAGCGGCTCTCCGAGCTGCTATCCGGAGAGGCTCTCCGGGAAGCTGGCTTTGGTATGCATTTATAAACAAAAATATTACTAAACTGTGCGAGTGAGATGCATGTAAGGCATGGAATGTTTTCTTTGTTTTCATTGCATAGTGTGGTGCTGGTGATGGAAGTCCAGAATTTTATCGTAGTACGTCGACAGATATTAACATATTAATTTGTTTTTACTTTTACTCACCTATCGTTTTTTATGTCTGAAGCTATTTGTTTTGAAAAGGCATTGCTACAAGAGCCTTTGCCATGGACGCTTATGTACATACATGCCTGCACATGTACATACATGCCTGCACCGGTGGCACAGGAGCTAGCCTTATTATTTATAGCTCATGCTCATAAATCATTGAATCTTATTAGTTGTCACACTGAAGAAAGTAATGCTAATGTTTTAAGACGTTACCGTGATAATTTTTGTGTGTTATAGAAGAATATCTGACTGACGATGGCCCAAGCTGCTGCGCCGTGCAGTTCTCCGAGCTGCTGTTCTGAGTGGCTCTCCGAGCTGCTATCTTGAGCGGCTCTCCGAGCTGCTATCCGGAGAGGCTCTCCGGGATGCTGTCTTTGGTATGCATTTATAAACAAAAATATTACTAAACTGTGCGAGTGAGATGCATGTAAGGCATGGAATATTTTCTTTGTTTTCATTGCATAGTGTGGTGCGGGTGATGGAAGTCCAGAATTTTATCGTAGTACGTCGACAGATATTAACATATTAATTTGTTTTTACTTTTACTCACCTATCGTTTTTTATGTCTGAAGCTATTTGTTTTGAAAAGGCATTGCTACAAGAGCCTTTGCCATGGACGCTTATGTACATACATGCCTGCACCGGTGGCACAGGAGCTAGCCTTATTATTTATAGCTCATGCTCATAAATCATTGAATCTTATTAGTTGTCACACTGAAGAAAGTAATGCTAATGTTTTAAGACGTTACCGTGATAATTTTTGTGTGTTATAGAAGAATATCTGACTGACGATGGTCCAAGCTGCTGCGCCGTGCAGTTCTCCGAGCTGCTGTTCTGAGTGGCTCTCCGAGCTGCTATCTTGAGCGGCTCTCCGAGCTGCTATCCGGAGAGGCTCTCCGGGATGCTGTCTTTGGTATGCATTTATAAACAAAAATATTACTAAACTGTGCGAGTGAGATGCATGTAAGGCATGGAATGTTTTCTTTGTTTTCATTGCATAGTGTGGTGCGGGTGATGGAAGTCCAGAATTTTATCGTAGTACGTCGACAGATATTAACATATTAATTTGTTTTTACTTTTACTCACCTATCGTTTTTTATGTCTGAAGCTATTTGTTTTGAAAAGGCATTGCTACAAGAGCCTTTGCCATGGACGCTTATGTACATACATGCCTGCACCGGTGGCACAGGAGCTAGCCTTATTATTTATAGCTCATGCTCATAAATCATTGAATCTTATTAGTTGTCACACTGAAGAAAGTAATGCTAATGTTTTAAGACGTTACCGTGATAATTTTTGTGTGTTATAGAAGAATATCTGACTGACGATGGCCCAAGCTGCTGCGCCGTGCAGTTCTCCGAGCTGCTGTTCTGAGTGGCTCTCCGAGCTGCTATCTTGAGCGGCTCTCCGAGCTGCTATCCGGAGAGGCTCTCCGGGATGCTGTCTTTGGTATGCATTTATAAACAAAAATATTACTAAACTGTGCGAGTGAGATGCATGTAAGGCATGGAATATTTTCTTTGTTTTCATTGCATAGTGTGGTGCGGGTGATGGAAGTCCAGAATTTTATCGTAGTACGTCGACAGATATTAACATATTAATTTGTTTTTACTTTTACTCACCTATCGTTTTTTATGTCTGATGCTTTTTGTTTTGAATATGCATTGCTACAAGAACCTTTGCCATGGACGCTTATGTACATACATGCCTGCACCGGTGGCACAGGAGCTAGCCCTATTATTTATAGCTCATGCTCATAAATAATTGAATCTTATTAGTTGTCACACTGAAGAAGGTAATGCTAATGTTTTAAGACGCTACCGTGATACTTTTTGTGTGTTATAAAAGAATATCTGACTGACGATGGCCCAAGCTGCTGCGCCGTGCAGTTCTCCGAGCTGCTGTTCTGAGTGGCTCTCCGAGCTGCTATCTTGAGCGGCTCTCCGAGCTGCTATCCGGAGAGGCTCTCCGGGATGCTGTCTTTGGTATGCATTTATAAACAAAAATATTACTAAACTGTGCGAGTGAGATGCATGTAAGGCATGGAATATTTTCTTTGTTTTCATTGCATAGTGTGGTGCGGGTGATGGAAGTCCAGAATTTTATCGTAGTACGTCGACAGATATTAACATATTAATTTGTTTTTACTTTTACTCACCTATCGTTTTTTATGTCTGATGCTTTTTGTTTTGAATATGCATTGCTACAAGAACCTTTGCCATGGACGCTTATGTACATACATGCCTGCACCGGTGGCACAGGAGCTAGCCTTATTATTTATAGCTCATGCTCATAAATCATTGAATCTTATTAGTTGTCACACTGAAGAAAGTAATGCTAATGTTTTAAGACGCTACCGTGATACTTTTTGTGTGTTATAGAAGAATATCTGACTGACGATGGCCCAAGCTGCTGCGCCGTGCAGCTCTCCGAGCTGCTATCCTGAGTGGCTCTCCGAGCTGCTATCCTGAGCGGCTCTCCGAGCTGCTATCCGGAGAGGCTCTCCGGGATGCTGTCTTTGGTATGCATTTATAAACAAAAATATTACTAAACTGTGCGAGTGAGATGCATGTAAGGCATGGAATGTTTTCTTTGTTTTCATTGCATAGTGTGGTGCGGGTGATGGAAGTCCAGAATTTTATCGTAGTACGTCGACAGATATTAACATATTAATTTGTTTTTACTTTTACTCACCTATCGTTTTTTATGTCTGAAGCTATTTGTTTTGAAAAGGCATTGCTACAAGAGCCTTTCCCATGGACGCTTATGTACATACATGCCTGCACCGGTGGCACAGGAGCTAGCCTTATTATTTATAGCTCATGCTCATAAATCATTGAATCTTATTAGTTGTCACACTGAAGAAAGTAATGCTAATGTTTTAAGACGCTACCGTGATACTTTTTGTGTGTTATAGAAGAATATCTGACTGACGATGGCCCAAGCTGCTGCGCCGTGCAGTTCTCCGAGCTGCTGTTCTGAGTGGCTCTCCGAGCTGCTATCTTGAGCGGCTCTCCGAGCTGCTATCCGGAGAGGCTCTCCGGGATGCTGTCTTTGGTATGCATTTATAAACAAAAATATTACTAAACTGTGCGAGTGAGATGCATGTAAGGCATGGAATGTTTTCTTTGTTTTCATTGCATAGTGTGGTGCGGGTGATGGAAGTCCAGAATTTTATCGTAGTACGTCGACAGATAATAACATATTAATTTGTTTTTACTTTTACTCACCTATCGTTTTTTATGTCTGATGCTTTTTGTTTTGAATATGCATTGCTACAAGAACCTTTGCCATGGACGCTTATGTACATACATGCCTGCACCGGTGGCACAGGAGCTAGCCTTATTATTTATAGCTCATGCTCATAAATCATTGAATCTTATTAGTTGTCACACTGAAGAAAGTAATGCTAATGTTTTAAGACGCTACCGTGATACTTTTTGTGTGTTATAGAAGAATATCTGACTGACGATGGCCCAAGCTGCTGCGCCGTGCAGCTCTCCGAGCTGCTATCCTGAGTGGCTCTCCGAGCTGCTATCCTGAGCGGCTCTCCGAGCTGCTATACGGAGAGGCTCTCCGGGATGCTGTCTTTGGTATGCATTTATAAACAAAAATATTACTAAACTGTGCGAGTGAGATGCATGTAAGGCATGGAATGTTTTCTTTGTTTTCATTGCATAGTAAGGTGCGGGTGATGGAAGTCCAGAATTTTATCGTAGTACGTCGACAGATAATAACATATTAATTTGTTTTTACTTTTACTCACCTATCGTTTTTTATGTCTGATGCTTTTTGTTTTGAATATGCATTGCTACAAGAACCTTTGCCATGGACGCTTATGTACATACATGCCTGCACCGGTGGCACAGGAGCTAGCCTTATTATTTATAGCTCATGCTCATAAATCATTGAATCTTATTAGTTGTCACACTGAAGAAAGTAATGCTAATGTTTTAAGACGCTACCGTGATACTTTTTGTGTGTTTTAGAAGAATATCTGACTGACGATGGCCCAAGCTGCTGCGCCGTGCAGCTCTCCGAGCTGCTATCCTGAGTGGCTCTCCGAGCTGCTATCCTGAGCGGCTCTCCGAGCTGCTATCCGGAGAGGCTCTCCGGGAAGCTGGCTTTGGTATGCATTTATAAACAAAAATATTACTAAACTGTGCGAGTGAGATGCATGTAAGGCATGGAATGTTTTCTTTGTTTTTATTGCATAGTGTGGTGCGGGTGATGGAAGTCCAGAATTTTATCGTAGTACGTCGACAGATATTAACATATTAATTTGTTTTTACTTTTACTCACCTATCGTTTTTTATGTCTGAAGCTATTTGTTTTGAATAGGCATTGCTAAAAGAACCTTTGCCATGGACGCTTATGTACATACATGCCTGCACCGGTGGCACAGGAGCTAGCCTTATTATTTATAGCTCATGCTCATAAATCATTGAATCTTATTAGTTGTCACACTGAAGAAAGTAATGCTAATGTTTTAAGACGCTACCGTGATACTTTTTGTGTGTTATAGAAGAATATCTGACTGACGATGGCCCAAGCTGCTGCGCCGTGCAGCTCTCCGAGCTGCTATCCTGAGTGGCTCTACGAGCTGCTATCCTGAGCGGCTCTCCGAGCTGCTATCCGGAGAGGCTCTCCGGGATGCTGTCTTTGGTATGCATTTATAAACAAAAATATTACTAAACTGTGCGAGTGAGATGCATGTAAGGCATGGAATGTTTTCTTTGTTTTCATTGCATAGTGTGGTGCGGGTGATGGAAGTCCAGAATTTTATCGTAGTACGTCGACAGATATTAACATATTAATTTGTTTTTACTTTTACTCACCTATCGTTTTTTATGTCTGAAGCTATTTGTTTTGAAAAGGCATTGCTAGAAGAGCCTTTGCCATGGACGCTTATGTACATACATTCCTGCACCGGTGGCACAGGAGCTAGCCTTATTATTTATAGCTCATGCTCATAAATCATTGAATCTTATTAGTTGTCACACTGAAGAAAGTAATGCTAATGTTTTAAGACGTTACCGTGATAATTTTTGTGTGTTATAGAAGAATATCTGACTGACGATGGCCCAAGCTGCTGCGCCGTGCAGTTCTCCGAGCTGCTGTTCTGAGTGGCTCTCCGAGCTGCTATCTTGAGCGGCTCTCCGAGCTGCTATCCGGAGAGGCTCTCCGGGATGCTGTCTTTGGTATGCATTTATAAACAAAAATATTACTAAACTGTGCGAGTGAGATGCATGTAAGGCATGGAATGTTTTCTTTGTTTTCATTGCATAGTGTGGTGCGGGTGATGGAAGTCCAGAATTTTATCGTAGTACGTCGACAGATATTAACATATTAATTTGTTTTTACTTTTACTCACCTATCGTTTTTTATGTCTGATGCTTTTTGTTTTGAATATGCATTGCTACAAGAACCTTTGCCATGGACGCTTATGTACATACATGCCTGCACCGGTGGCACAGGAGCTAGCCTTATTATTTATAGCTCATGCTCATAAATCATTGAATCTTATTAGTTGTCACACTGAAGAAAGTAATGCTAATGTTTTAAGACGCTACCGTGATACTTTTTGTGTGTTTTAGAAGAATATCTGACTGACGATGGCCCAAGCTGCTGCGCCGTGCAGCTCTCCGAGCTGCTATCCTGAGTGGCTCTCCGAGCTGCTATCCTGAGCGGCTCTCCGAGCTGCTATCCGGAGAGGCTCTCCGGGATGCTGTCTTTGGTATGCATTTATAAACAAAAATATTACTAAACTGTGCGAGTGAGATGCATGTAAGGCATGGAATGTTTTCTTTGTTTTCATTGCATAGTGTGGTGCGGGTGATGGAAGTCCAGAATTTTATCGTAGTACGTCGACAGATATTAACATATTAATTTGTTTTTACTTTTACTCACCTATCGTTTTTTATGTCTGAAGCTATTTGTTTTGAATAGGCATTGCTAAAAGAACCTTTGCCATGGACGCTTATGTACATACATGCCTGCACCGGTGGCACAGGAGCTAGCCCTATTATTTATAGCTCATGCTCATAAATCATTGAATCTTATTAGTTGTCACACTGAAGAAAGTAATGCTAATGTTTTAAGACGCTACCGTGATACTTTTTGTGTGTTATAAAAGAATATCTGACTGACGATGGCCCAAGCTGCTGCGCCGTGCAGCTGAACGAGCTGCTGTCCTGAGTGGCTCTCCGAGCTGCTGCCTTAAGCGGCTCTCCGAGCTGCTATCCGGAGAGGCTCTCCGGGATGCTGTCTTTGGTATGCATTTATAAACAAAAATATTACTAAACTGTGCGAGTGAGATGCATGTAAGGCATGGAATGTTTTCTTTGTTTTCATTGCATAGTGTGGTGCGGGTGATGGAAGTCCAGAATTTTATCGTAGTACGTCGACAGATATTAACATATTAATTTGTTTTTACTTTTACTCACCTATCGTTTTTTATGTCTGATGCTTTTTGTTTTGAATATGCATTGCTACAAGAACCTTTGCCATGGACGCTTATGTACATACATGCCTGCACCGGTGGCACAGGAGCTAGCCTTATTATTTATAGCTCATGCTCATAAATCATTGAATCTTATTAGTTGTCACACTGAAGAAAGTAATGCTAATGTTTTAAGACGCTACCGTGATACTTTTTGTGTGTTTTAGAAGAATATCTGACTGACGATGGCCCAAGCTGCTGCGCCGTGCAGCTCTCCGAGCTGCTATCCTGAGTGGCTCTCCGAGCTGCTATCCTGAGCGGCTCTCCGAGCTGCTATCCGGAGAGGCTCTCCGGGATGCTGTCTTTGGTATGCATTTATAAACAAAAATATTACTAAACTGTGCGAGTGAGATGCATGTAAGGCATGGAATGTTTTCTTTGTTTTCATTGCATAGTGTGGTGCGGGTGATGGAAGTCCAGAATTTTATCGTAGTACGTCGACAGATATTAACATATTAATTTGTTTTTACTTTTACTCACCTATCGTTTTTTATGTCTGAAGCTATTTGTTTTGAATAGGCATTGCTAAAAGAACCTTTGCCATGGACGCTTATGTACATACATGCCTGCACCGGTGGCACAGGAGCTAGCCCTATTATTTATAGCTCATGCTCATAAATCATTGAATCTTATTAGTTGTCACACTGAAGAAAGTAATGCTAATGTTTTAAGACGCTACCGTGATACTTTTTGTGTGTTATAAAAGAATATCTGACTGACGATGGCCCAAGCTGCTGCGCCGTGCAGCTGTACGAGCTGCTGTCCTGAGTGGCTCTCCGAGCTGCTGCCTTAAGCGGCTCTCCGAGCTGCTATCCGGAGAGGCTCTCCGGGATGCTGTCTTTGGTATGCATTTATAAACAAAAATATTACTAAACTGTGCGAGTGAGATGCATGTAAGGCATGGAATGTTTTCTTTGTTTTCATTGCATAGTGTGGTGCTGGTGATGGAAGTCCAGAATTTTATCGTAGTACGTCGACAGATATAAACATATTAATTTGTTTTTACTTTTACTCACTTATCGTTTTTTATGTCTGAAGCTATTTGTTTTGAAAAGGCATTGCTACAAGAGCCTTTGCCATGGACGCTTATGTACATACATGCCTGCACCGGTGGCACAGGAGCTAGCCTTATTATTTATAGCTCATGCTCATAAATCATTGAATCTTATTAGTTGTCACACTGAAGAAAGTAATGCTAATGTTTTAAGACGTTACAGTGATAATTTTTGTGTGTTATAGAAGAATATCTGACTGACGATGGCCCAAGCTGCTGCGCCGTGCAGTTCTCCGAGCTGCTGTTCTGAGTGGCTCTCCGAGCTGCTATCTTGAGCGGCTCTCCGAGCTGCTATCCGGAGAGGCTCTCCGGGATGCTGTCTTTGGTATGCATTTATAAACAAAAATATTACTAAACTGTGCGAGTGAGATGCATGTAAGGCATGGAATATTTTCTTTGTTTTCATTGCATAGTGTGGTGCGGGTGATGGAAGTCCAGAATTTTATCGTAGTACGTCGACAGATATTAACATATTAATTTGTTTTTACTTTTACTCACCTATCGTTTTTTATGTCTGATGCTTTTAGTTTTGAATATGCATTGCTACAAGAACCTTTGCCATGGACACTTATGTACATACATGCCTGCACCGGTGGCACAGGAGCTAGCCTTATTATTTATAGCTCATGCTCATAAATCATTGAATCTTATTAGTTGTCACACTGAAGAAAGTAATGCTAATGTTTTAAGACGCTATCGTGATACTTTTTGTGTGTTATAGAAGAATATCTGACTGACGATGGCCCAAGCTGCTGCGCCGTGCAGCTCTCCGAGCTGCTATCCTGAGCGGCTCTCCGAGCTGCTATCCGGAGAGGCTCTCCGGGAAGCTGGCTTTGGTATGCATTTATAAACAAAAATATTACTAAACTGTGCGAGTGAGATGCATGTAAGGCATGGAATGTTTTCTTTGTTTTCATTGCATAGTGTGGTGCGGGTGATGGAAGTCCAGAATTTTATCGTAGTACGTCGACAGATATTAACATATTAATTTGTTTTTACTTTTACTCACCTATCGTTTTTTATGTCTGAAGCTATTTGTTTTGAATAGGCATTGCTAAAAGAACCTTTGCCATGGACGCTTATGTACATACATGCCTGCACCGGTGGCACAGGAGCTAGCCTTATTATTTATAGCTCATGCTCATAAATCATTGAATCTTATTAGTTGTCACACTGAAGAAAGTAATGCTAATGTTTTAAGACGCTACCGTGATACTTTTTGTGTGTTATAGAAGAATATCTGACTGACGATGGCCCAAGCTGCTGCGCCGTGCAGTTCTCCGAGCTGCTGTTCTGAGTGGCTCTCCGAGCTGCTATCTTGAGCGGCTCTCCGAGCTGCTATCCGGAGAGGCTCTCCGGGATGCTGTCTTTGGTATGCATTTATAAACAAAAATATTACTAAACTGTGCGAGTGAGATGCATGTAAGGCATGGAATATTTTCTTTGTTTTCATTGCATAGTGTGGTGCGGGTGATGGAAGTCCAGAATTTTATCGTAGTACGTCGACAGATATTAACATATTAATTTGTTTTTACTTTTACTCACCTATCGTTTTATATGTCTGATGCTTTTTGTTTTGAATAGGCATTGCTAAAAGAACCTTTGCCATGGACGCTTATGTACATACATGCCTGCACCGGTGGCACAGGAGCTAGCCCTATTATTTATAGCTCATGCTCATAAATCATTGAATCTTATTAGTTGTCACACTGAAGAAAGTAATGCTAATGTTTTAAGACGCTACCGTGATACTTTTTGTGTGTTATAAAAGAATATCTGACTGACGATGGCCCAAGCTGCTGCGCCGTGCAGTTCTCCGAGCTGCTGTTCTGAGTGGCTCTCCGAGCTGCTATCTTGAGCGGCTCTCCGAGCTGCTATCCGGAGAGGCTCTCCGGGATGCTGTCTTTGGTATGCATTTATAAACAAAAATATTACTAAACTGTGCGAGTGAGATGCATGTAAGGCATGGAATATTTTCTTTGTTTTCATTGCATAGTGTGGTGCGGGTGATGGAAGTCCAGAATTTTATCGTAGTACGTCGACAGATATTAACATATTAATTTGTTTTTACTTTTACTCACCTATCGTTTTTTATGTCTGATGCTTTTTGTTTTGAATATGCATTGCTACAAGAACCTTTGCCATGGACGCTTATGTACATACATGCCTGCACCGGTGGCACAGGAGCTAGCCTTATTATTTATAGCTCATGCTCATAAATCATTGAATCTTATTAGTTGTCACACTGAAGAAAGTAATGCTAATGTTTTAAGACGCTACCGTGATACTTTTTGTGTGTTATAGAAGAATATCTGACTGACGATGGCCCAAGCTGCTGCGCCGTGCAGCTCTCCGAGCTGCTATCCTGAGTGGCTCTCCGAGCTGCTATCCTGAGCGGCTCTCCGAGCTGCTATCCGGAGAGGCTCTCCGGGATGCTGTCTTTGGTATGCATTTATAAACAAAAATATTACTAAACTGTGCGAGTGAGATGCATGTAAGGCATGGAATGTTTTCTTTGTTTTCATTGCATAGTGTGGTGCGGGTGATGGAAGTCCAGAATTTTATCGTAGTACGTCGACAGATATTAACATATTAATTTGTTTTTACTTTTACTCACCTATCGTTTTTTATGTCTGAAGCTATTTGTTTTGAAAAGGCATTGCTACAAGAGCCTTTGCCATGGACGCTTATGTACATACATGCCTGCACCGGTGGCACAGGAGCTAGCCTTATTATTTATAGCTCATGCTCATAAATCATTGAATCTTATTAGTTGTCACACTGAAGAAAGTAATGCTAATGTTTTAAGACGTTACCGTGATAATTTTTGTGTGTTATAGAAGAATATCTGACTGACGATGGCCCAAGCTGCTGCGCCGTGCAGTTCTCCGAGCTGCTGTTCTGAGTGGCTCTCCGAGCTGCTATCTTGAGCGGCTCTCCGAGCTGCTATCCGGAGAGGCTCTCCGGGATGCTGTCTTTGGTATGCATTTATAAACAAAAATATTACTAAACTGTGCGAGTGAGATGCATGTAAGGCATGGAATATTTTCTTTGTTTTCATTGCATAGTGTGGTGCGGGTGATGGAAGTCCAGAATTTTATCGTAGTACGTCGACAGATATTAACATATTAATTTGTTTTTACTTTTACTCACCTATCGTTTTTTATGTCTGAAGCTATTTGTTTTGAAAAGGCATTGCTACAAGAGCTTTTGCCATGGACGCTTATGTACATACATGCCTGCACCGGTGGCACAGGAGCTAGCCTTATTATTTATAGCTCATGCTCATAAATCATTGAATCTTATTAGTTGTCACACTGAAGAAAGTAATGCTAATGTTTTAAGACGTTACAGTGATAATTTTTGTGTGTTATAGAAGAATATCTGACTGACGATGGCCCAAGCTGCTGCGCCGTGCAGTTCTCCGAGCTGCTGTTCTGAGTGGCTCTCCGAGCTGCTATCTTGAGCGGCTCTCCGAGCTGCTATCCGGAGAGGCTCTCCGGGATGCTGTCATTGGTATGCATTTATAAACAAAAATATTACTAAACTGTGCGAGTGAGATGCATGTAAGGCATGGAATGTTTTCTTTGTTTTCATTGCATAGTGTGGTGCGGGTGATGGAAGTCCAGAATTTTATCGTAGTACGTCGACAGATATTAACATATTAATTTGTTTTTACTTTTACTCACCTATCGTTTTTTATGTCTGAAGCTATTTGTTTTGAATAGGCATTGCTAAAAGAACCTTTGCCATGGACGCTTATGTACATACATGCCTGCACCGGTGGCACAGGAGCTAGCCTTATTATTTATAGCTCATGCTCATAAATCATTGAATCTTATTAGTTGTCACACTGAAGAAAGTAATGCTAATGTTTTAAGACGCTACCGTGATACTTTTTGTGTGTTTTAGAAGAATATCTGACTGACGATGGCCCAAGCTGCTGCGCCGTGCAGCTCTCCGAGCTGCTATCCTGAGTGGCTCTCCGAGCTGCTATCCTGAGCGGCTCTCCGAGCTGCTATCCGGAGAGGCTCTCCGGGAAGCTGGCTTTGGTATGCATTTATAAACAAAAATATTACTAAACTGTGCGAGTGAGATGCATGTAAGGCATGGAATGTTTTCTTTGTTTTCATTGCATAGTGTGGTGCGGGTGATGGAAGTCCAGAATTTTATCGTAGTACGTCGACAGATATTAACATATTAATTTGTTTTTACTTTTACTCACCTATCGTTTTTTATGTCTGAAGCTATTTGTTTTGAATAGGCATTGCTAAAAGAACCTTTGCCATGGACGCTTATGTACATACATGCCTGCACCGGTGGCACAGGAGCTAGCCTTATTATTTTTAGCTCATGCTCATAAATCATTGAATCTTATTAGTTGTCACACTGAAGAAAGTAATGCTAATGTTTTAAGACGCTACCGTGATACTTTTTGTGTGTTATAGAAGAATATCTGACTGACGATGGCCCAAGCTGCTGCGCCGTGCAGCTCTCCGAGCTGCTATCCTGAGTGGCTCTCCGAGCTGCTATCCTGAGCGGCTCTCCGAGCTGCTATCCGGAGAGGCTCTCCGGGATGCTGTCTTTGGTATGCATTTATAAACAAAAATATTACTAAACTGTGCGAGTGAGATGCATGTAAGGCATGGAATGTTTTCTTTGTTTTCATTGCATAGTGTGGTGCTGGTGATGGAAGTCCAGAATTTTATCGTAGTACGTCGACAGATATTAACATATTAATTTGTTTTTACTTTTACTCACCTATCGTTTTTTATGTTTGAAGCTATTTGTTTTGAAAAGGCATTGCTACAAAAGCCTTTGCCATGGACGCTTATGTACATACATGCCTGCACCGGTGGCACAGGAGCTAGCCTTATTATTTATAGCTCATGCTCATAAATCATTGAATCTTATTAGTTGTCACACTGAAGAAAGTAATGCTAATGTTTTAAGACGTTACCGTGATAATTTTTGTGTGTTATAGAAGAATATCTGACTGACGATGGCCCAAGCTGCTGCGCCGTGCAGTTCTCCGAGCTGCTGTTCTGAGTGGCTCTCCGAGCTGCTATCTTGAGCGGCTCTCCGAGCTGCTATCCGGAGAGGCTCTCCGGGATGCTGTCTTTGGTATGCATTTATAAACAAAAATATTACTAAACTGTGCGAGTGAGATGCATGTAAGGCATGGAATATTTTCTTTGTTTTCATTGCATAGTGTGGTGCGGGTGATGGAAGTCCAGAATTTTATCGTAGTACGTCGACAGATTTTAACATATTAATTTGTTTTTACTTTTACTCACCTATCGTTTTATATGTCTGATGCTTTTTGTTTTGAATATGCATTGCTACAAGAACCTTTGCCATGGACGCTTATGTACATACATGCCTGCACCGGTGGCACAGGAGCTAGCCTTATTATTTATAGCTCATGCTCATAAATCATTGAATCTTATTAGTTGTCACACTGAAGAAAGTAATGCTAATGTTTTAAGACGTTACAGTGATAATTTTTGTGTGTTATAGAAGAATATCTGACTGACGATGGCCCAAGCTGCTGCGCCGTGCAGTTCTCCGAGCTGCTGTTCTGAGTGGCTCTCCGAGCTGCTATCTTGAGCGGCTCTCCGAGCTGCTATCCGGAGAGGCTCTCCGGGATGCTGTCATTGGTATGCATTTATAAACAAAAATATTACTAAACTGTGCGAGTGAGATGCATGTAAGGCATGGAATGTTTTCTTTGTTTTCATTGCATAGTGTGGTGCGGGTGATGGAAGTCCAATATTTTATCGTAGTACGTCGACAGATATTAACATATTAATTTGTTTTTACTTTTACTCACCTATCGTTTTTTATGTCTGAAGCTATTTGTTTTGAATAGGCATTGCTACAAGAACCTTTGCCATGGACGCTTATGTACATACATGCCTGCACCGGTGGCACAGGAGCTAGCCTTAATATTTATAGCTCATGCTCATAAATCATTGAATCTTATTAGTTGTCACACTGAAGAAAGTAATGCTAATGTTTTAAGACGCTACTGTGATACTTTTTGTGTGTTTTAGAAGAATATCTGACTGACGATGGCCCAAGCTGCTGCGCCGTGCAGCTCTCCGAGCTGCTATCCTGAGCGGCTCTCCGAGCTGCTATCCGGAGAGGCTCTCCGGGATGCTGTCTTTGGTATGCATTTATAAACAAAAATATTACTAAACTGTGCGAGTGAGATGCATGTAAGGCATGGAATGTTTTCTTTGTTTTCATTGCATAGTGTGGTGCGGGTGATGGAAGTCCAGAATTTTATCGTAGTACGTCGACAGATATTAACATATTAATTTGTTTTTACTTTTACTCACCTATCGTTTTTTATGTCTGATGCTTTTTGTTTTGAATATGCATTGCTACAAGAACCTTTGCCATGGACGCTTATGTACATACATGCCTGCACCGGTGGCACAGGAGCTAGCCTTATTATTTATAGCTCATGCTCATAAATCATTGAATCTTATTAGTTGTCACACTGAAGAAAGTAATGCTAATGTTTTAAGACGCTACCGTAATACTTTTTGTGTGTTTTAGAAGAATATCTGACTGACGATGGCCCAAGCTGCTGCGCCGTGCAGCTCTCCGAGCTGCTATCCTGAGTGGCTCTCCGAGCTGCTATCCTGAGCGGCTCTCCGAGCTGCTATCCGGAGAGGCTCTCCGGGATGCTGTCTTTGGTATGCATTTATAAACAAAAATATTACTAAACTGTGCGAGTGAGATGCATGTAAGGCATGGAATGTTTTCTTTGTTTTCATTGCATAGTGTGGTGCGGGTGATGGAAGTCCAGAATTTTATCGTAGTACGTCGACAGATATTAACATATTAATTTGTTTTTACTTTTACTCACCTATCGTTTTTTATGTCTGATGCTTTTTGTTTTGAATATGCATTGCTACAAGAACCTTTGCCATGGACGCTTATGTACATACATGCCTGCACCGGTGGCACAGGAGCTAGCCTTATTATTTATAGCTCATGCTCATAAATCATTGAATCTTATTAGTTGTCACACTGAAGAAAGTAATGCTAATGTTTTAAGACGTTACAGTGATAATTTTTGTGTGTTATAGAAGAATATCTGACTGACGATGGCCCAAGCTGCTGCGCCGTGCAGTTCTCCGAGCTGCTGTTCTGAGTGGCTCTCCGAGCTGCTATCTTGAGCGGCTCTTCGAGCTGCTATCCGGAGAGGCTCTCCGGGATGCTGTCTTTGGTATGCATTTATAAACAAAAATATTACTAAACTGTGCGAGTGAGATGCATGTAAGGCATGGAATATTTTCTTTGTTTTCATTGCATAGTGTGGTGCGGGTGATGGAAGTCCAGAATTTTATCGTAGTACGTCGACAGATATTAACATATTAATTTGTTTTTACTTTTACTCACCTATCGTTTTTTATGTCTGATGCTTTTAGTTTTGAATATGCATTGCTACAAGAACCTTTGCCATGGACGCTTATGTACATACATGCCTGCACCGGTGGCACAGGAGCTAGCCTTATTATTTATAGCTCATGCTCATAAATCATTGAATCTTATTAGTTGTCACACTGAAGAAAGTAATGCTAATGTTTTAAGACGCTACCGTGATACTTTTTGTGTGTTATAGAAGAATATCTGACTGACGATGGCCCAAGCTGCTGCGCCGTGCAGCTCTCCGAGCTGCTATCCTGAGCGGCTCTCCGAGCTGCTATCCGGAGAGGCTCTCCGGGAAGCTGGCTTTGGTATGCATTTATAAACAAAAATATTACTAAACTGTGCGAGTGAGATGCATGTAAGGCATGGAATGTTTTCTTTGTATTCATTGCATAGTGTGGTGCGGGTGATGGAAGTCCAGAATTTTATCGTAGTACGTCGACAGATATTAACATATTAATTTGTTTTTACTTTTACTCACCTATCGTTTTTTATGTCTGAAGCTATTTGTTTTGAATAGGCATTGCTAAAAGAACCTTTGCCATGGACGCTTATGTACATACATGCCTGCACCGGTGGCACAGGAGCTAGCCTTATTATTTATAGCTCATGCTCATAAATCATTGAATCTTATTAGTTGTCACACTGAAGAAAGTAATGCTAATGTTTTAAGACGCTACCGTGATACTTTTTGTGTGTTATAGAAGAATATCTGACTGACGATGGCCCAAGCTGCTGTGCCGTGCAGCTCTCCGAGCTGCTATCCTGAGTGGCTCTCCGAGCTGCTATCCTGAGCGGCTCTCCGAGCTGCTATCCGGAGAGGCTCTCCGGGATGCTGTCTTTGGTATGCATTTATAAACAAAAATATTACTAAACTGTGCGAGTGAGATGCATGTAAGGCATGGAATGTTTTCTTTGTTTTCATTGCATAGTGTGGTGCGGGTGATGGAAGTCCAGAATTTTATCGTAGTACGTCGACAGATATTAACATATTAATTTGTTTTTACTTTTACTCACCTATCGTTTTTTATGTCTGAAGCTATTTGTTTTGAAAAGGCATTGCTACAAGAGCCTTTGCCATGGACGCTTATGTACATACATGCCTGCACCGGTGGCACAGGAGCTAGCCTTATTATTTATAGCTCATGCTCATAAATCATTGAATCTTATTAGTTGTCACACTGAAGAAAGTAATGCTAATGTTTTAAGACGTTACCGTGATAATTTTTGTGTGTTATAGAAGAATATCTGACTGACGATGGCCCAAGCTGCTGCGCCGTGCAGTTCTCCGAGCTGCTGTTCTGAGTGGCTCTCCGAGCTGCTATCTTGAGCGGCTCTCCGAGCTGCTATCCGGAGAGGCTCTCCGGGATGCTGTCTTTGGTATGCATTTATAAACAAAAATATTACTAAACTGTGCGAGTGAGATGCATGTAAGGCATGGAATGTTTTCTTTGTTTTCATTGCATAGTGTTGTGCGGGTGATGGAAGTCCAGAATTTTATCGTAGTACGTCGACAGATATTAACATATTAATTTGTTTTTACTTTTACTCACCTATCGTTTTTTATGTCTGATGCTTTTTGTTTTGAATATGCATTGCTACAAGAACCTTTGCCATGGACGCTTATGTACATACATGCCTGCACCGGTGGCACAGGAGCTAGCCTTATTATTTATAGCTCATGCTCATAAATCATTGAATCTTATTAGTTGTCACACTGAAGAAAGTAATGCTAATGTTTTAAGACGCTACCGTGATACTTTTTGTGTGTTTTAGAAGAATATCTGACTGACGATGGCCCAAGCTGCTGCGCCGTGCAGCTCTCCGAGCTGCTATCCTGAGTGGCTCTCCGAGCTGCTATCCTGAGCGGCTCTCCGAGCTGCTATCCGGAGAGGCTCTACGGGATGCTGTCTTTGGTATGCATTTATAAACAAAAATATTACTAAACTGTGCGAGTGAGATGCATGTAAGGCATGGAATGTTTTCTTTGTTTTCATTGCATAGTGTGGTGCGGGTGATGGAAGTCCAGAATTTTATCGTAGTACGTCGACAGATATTAACATATTAATTTGTTTTTACTTTTACTCACCTATCGTTTTTTATGTCTGAAGCTATTTGTTTTGAATAGGCATTGCTAAAAGAACCTTTGCCATGGACGCTTATGTACATACATGCCTGCACCGGTGGCACAGGAGCTAGCCCTATTATTTATAGCTCATGCTCATAAATCATTGAATCTTATTAGTTGTCACACTGAAGAAAGTAATGCTAATGTTTTAAGACGCTACCGTGATACTTTTTGTGTGTTATAAAAGAATATCTGACTGACGATGGCCCAAGCTGCTGCGCCGTGCAGCTGTACGAGCTGCTGTCCTGAGTGGCTCTCCGAGCTGCTGCCTTGAGCGGCTCTCCGAGCTGCTATCCGGAGAGGCTCTCCGGGATGCTGTCTTTGGTATGCATTTATAAACAAAAATATTACTAAACTGTGCGAGTGAGATGCATGTAAGGCATGGAATATTTTCTTTGTTTTCATTGCATAGTGTGGTGCGGGTGATGGAAGTCCAGAATTTTATCGTAGTACGTCGACAGATATTAACATATTAATTTGTTTTTACTTCTATTCACCTATCGTTTTTTATGTCTGAAGCTATTTGTTTTGAAAAGGCATTGCTACAAGAGCCTTTGCCATGGACGCTTATGTACATACATGCCTGCACCGGTGGCACAGGAGCTAGCCTTATTATTTATAGCTCATGCTCATAAATCATTAAATCTTATTAGTTGTCACACTGAAGAAAGTAATGCTAATGTTTAAAGACGTTACCGTGATAATTTTTGTGTGTTATAGAAGAATATCTGACTGACGATGGCCCAAGCTGCTGCGCCGTGCAGTTCTCCAAACTGCTGTTCTGAGTGGCTCTCCGAGCTGCTATCTTGAGCGGCTCTCCGAGCTGCTATCCGGAGAGGCTCTCCGGGATGCTGTCTTTGGTATGCATTTATAAACAAAAATATTACTAAACTGTGCGAGTGAGATGCATGTAAGGCATGGAATATTTTCTTTGTTTTCATTGCATAGTGTGGTGCGGGTGATGGAAGTCCAGAATTTTATCGTAGTACGTCGACAGATATTAACATATTAATTTGTTTTTACTTTTACTCACCTATCGTTTTTTTATGTCTGATGCTTTTTGTTTTGAATATGCATTGCTACAAGAACCTTTGCCATGGACGCTTATGTACATACATGCCTGCACCGGTGGCACAGGAGCTAGCCCTATTATTTATAGCTCATGCTCATAAATCATTGAATCTTATTAGTTGTCACACTGAAGAAAGTAATGCTAATGTTTTAAGACGCTACCGTGATACTTTTTGTGTGTTATAAAAGAATATCTGACTGACGATGGCCCAAGCTGCTGCGCCGTGCAGCTGTACGAGCTGCTGTCCTGAGTGGCTCTCCGAGCTGCTGCCTTGAGCGGCTCTCCGAGCTGCTATCCGGAGAGGCTCTCCGGGATGCTGTCTTTGGTATGCATTTATAAACAAAAATATTACTAAACTGTGCGAGTGAGATGCATGTAAGGCATGGAATGTTTTCTTTGTTTTCATTGCATAGTGTTGTGCGGGTGATGGAAGTCCAGAATTTTATCGTAGTACGTCGACAGATATTAACATATTAATTTGTTTTTACTTTTACTCACCTATCGTTTTTTATGTCTAAAGCTTTTTGTTTTGAATAGGCATTGCTACAAGAACCTTTGCCATGGACGCTTATGTACATACATGCCTGCACCGGTGGCACAGGAGCTAGCCTTATTATTTATAGCTCATGCTCATAAATCATTGAATCTTATTAGTTGTCACACTGAAGAAAGTAATCCTAATGTTTTAAGACGCTACCGTGATACTTTTTGTGTGTTATAGAAGATTATCTGACTGACGATGGCCCAAGCTGCTGCGCCGTGCAGCTCTCCGAGCTGCTATCCTGAGTGGCTCTCCGAGCTGCTATCCTGAGCGGCTCTCCGAGCTGCTATCCGGAGAGGCTCTCCGGGATGCTGTCTTTGGTATGCATTTATAAACAAAAATATTACTAAACTGTGCGAGTGAGATGCATGTAAGGCATGGAATGTTTTCTTTGTTTTCATTGCATAGTGTGGTGCTGGTGATGGAAGTCCAGAATTTTATCGTAGTACGTCGACAGATATTAACATATTAATTTGTTTTTACTTTTACTCACCTATCGTTTTTTATGTCTAAAGCTTTTTGTTTTGAATAGGCATTGCTACAAGAACCTTTGCCATGGACGCTTATGTACATACATGCCTGCACCGGTGGCACAGGAGCTAGCCTTATTATTTATAGCTCATGCTCATAAATCATTGAATCTTATTAGTTGTCACACTGAAGAAAGTAATCCTAATGTTTTAAGACGCTACCGTGATACTTTTTGTGTGTTATAGAAGAATATCTGACTGACGATGGCCCAAGCTGCTGCGCCGTGCAGCTGTACGAGCTGCTGTCCTGAGTGGCTCTCCGAGCTGCTGCCTTGAGCGGCTCTCCGAGCTGCTATCCGGAGAGGCTCTCCGGGATGCTGTCTTTGGTATGCATTTATAAACAAAAATATTACTAAACTGTGCGAGTGAGATGCATGTAAGGCATGGAATGTTTTCTTTGTTTTCATTGCATAGTGTTGTGCGGGTGATGGAAGTCCAGAATTTTATCGTAGTACGTCGACAGATATTAACATATTAATTTGTTTTTACTTTTACTCACCTATCGTTTTTTATGTCTGATGCTTTTTGTTTTGAATATGCATTGCTACAAGAACCTTTGCCATGGACGCTTATGTACATACATGCCTGCACCGGTGGCACAGGAGCTAGCCTTATTATTTATAGCTCATGCTCATAAATCATTGAATCTTATTAGTTGTCACACTGAAGAAAGTAATGCTAATGTTTTAAGACGCTACCGTGATACTTTTTGTGTGTTTTAGAAGAATATCTGACTGACGATGGCCCAAGCTGCTGCGCCGTGCAGCTCTCCGAGCTGCTATCCTGAGTGGCTCTCCGAGCTGCTATCCTGAGCGGCTCTCCGAGCTGCTATCCGGAGAGGCTCTCCGGGATGCTGTCTTTGGTATGCATTTATAAACAAAAATATTACTAAACTGTGCGAGTGAGATGCATGTAAGGCATGGAATGTTTTCTTTGTTTTCATTGCATAGTGTGGTGCGGGTGATGGAAGTCCAGAATTTTATCGTAGTACGTCGACAGATATTAACATATTAATTTGTTTTTACTTTTACTCACCTATCGTTTTTTATGTCTGAAGCTATTTGTTTTGAATAGGCATTGCTAAAAGAACCTTTGCCATGGACGCTTATGTACATACATGCCTGCACCGGTGGCACAGGAGCTAGCCCTATTATTTATAGCTCATGCTCATAAATCATTGAATCTTATTAGTTGTCACACTGAAGAAAGTAATGCTAATGTTTTAAGACGCTACCGTGATTTTTTTTGTGTGTTATAAAAGAATATCTGACTGACGATGGCCCAAGCTGCTGCGCCGTGCAGCTGTACAAGCTGCTGTCCTGAGTGGCTCTCCGAGCTGCTGCCTGGAGCGGCTCTCCGAGCTGCTATCCGGAGAGGCTCTCCGGGATGCTGTCTTTGGTATGCATTTATAAACAAAAATATTACTAAACTGTGCGAGTGAGATGCATGTAAGGCATGGAATGTTTTCTTTGTTTTCATTGCATAGTGTGGTGCGGGTGATGGAAGTCCAGAATTTTATCGTAGTACGTCGACAGATATTAACATATTAATTTGTTTTTACTTCTATTCACCTATCGTTTTTTATGTCTGAAGCTATTTGGTTTGAAAAGGCATTGCTACAAGAGCCTTTGCCATGGACGCTTATGTACATACATGCCTGCACCGGTGGCACAGGAGCTAGCCTTATTATTTATAGCTCATGCTCATAAATCATTGAATCTTATTAGTTGTCACACTGAAGAAAGTAATGCTAATGTTTAAAGACGTTACCGTGATAATTTTTGTGTGTTATAGAAGAATATCTGACTGACGATGGCCCAAGCTGCTGCGCCGTGCAGTTCTCCGAGCTGCTGTTCTGAGTGGCTCTCCGAGCTGCTATCTTGAGCGGCTCTCCGTGCTGCTATCCGGAGAGGCTCTCCGGGATGCTGTCTTTGGTATGCATTTATAAACAAAAATATTACTAAACTGTGCGAGTGAGATGCATGTAAGGCATGGAATATTTTCTTTGTTTTCATTGCATAGTGTGGTGCGGGTGATGGAAGTCCAGAATTTTATCGTAGTACGTCGACAGATATTAACATATTAATTTGTTTTTACTTTTACTCACCTATCGTTTTTTATGTATGATGCTTTTTGTTTTGAATATGCATTGCTACAAGAACCTTTGCCATGGACGCTTATGTACATACATGCCTGCACCGGTGGCACAGGAGCTAGCCTTATTATTTATAGCTCATGCTCATAAATCATTGAATCTTATTAGTTGTCACACTGAAGAAAGTAATGCTAATGTTTTAAGACGCTACCGTAATACTTTTTGTGTGTTTTAGAAGAATATCTGACTGACGATGGCCCAAGCTGCTGCGCCGTGCAGCTCTCCGAGCTGCTATCCTGAGTGGCTCTCCGAGCTGCTATCCTGAGCGGCTCTCCGAGCTGCTATCCGGAGAGGCTCTCCGGGATGCTGTCTTTGGTATGCATTTATAAACAAAAATATTACTAAACTGTGCGAGTGAGATGCATGTAAGGCATGGAATGTTTTCTTTGTTTTCATTGCATAGTGTGGTGCGGGTGATGGAAGTCCAGAATTTTATCGTAGTACGTCGACAGATATTAACATATTAATTTGTTTTTACTTTTACTCACCTATCGTTTTTTATGTCTGAAGCTATTTGTTTTGAATAGGCATTGCTAAAAGAACCTTTGCCATGGACGCTTATGTACATACATGCCTGCACCGGTGGCACAGGAGCTAGCCCTATTATTTATAGCTCATGCTCATAAATCATTGAATCTTATTAGTTGTCACACTGAAGAAAGTAATGCTAATGTTTTAAGACGCTACCGTGATACTTTTTGTGTGTTATAAAAGAATATCTGACTGACGATGGCCCAAGCTGCTGCGCCGTGCAGCTGTACGAGCTGCTGTCCTGAGTGGCTCTCCGAGCTGCTGCCTTGAGCGGCTCTCCGAGCTGCTATCCGGAGAGGCTCTCCGGGATGCTGTCTTTGGTATGCATTTATAAACAAAAATATTACTAAACTGTGCGAGTGAGATGCATGTAAGGCATGGAATGTTTTCTTTGTTTTCATTGCATAGTGTTGTGCGGGTGATGGAAGTCCAGAATTTTATCGTAGTACGTCGACAGATATTAACATATTAATTTGTTTTTACTTTTACTCACCTATCGTTTTTTATGTCTAAAGCTTTTTGTTTTGAATAGGCATTGCTACAAGAACCTTTGCCATGGACGCTTATGTACATACATGCCTGCACCGGTGGCACAGGAGCTAGCCTTATTATTTATAGCTCATGCTCATAAATCATTGAATCTTATTAGTTGTCACACTGAAGAAAGTAATGCTAATGTTTTAAGACGCTACCGTGATACTTTTTGTGTGTTTTAGAAGAATATCTGACTGACGATGGCCCAAGCGGCTGCGCCGTGCAGCTCTCCGAGCTGCTATCCTGAGTTGCTCTCCGAGCTGCTATCCTGAGCGGCTCTCCGAGCTGCTATCCGGAGAGGCTCTCCGGGATGCTGTCTTTGGTATGCATTTATAAACAAAAATATTACTAAACTGTGCGAGTGAGATGCATGTAAGGCATGGAATGTTTTCTTTGTTTTCATTGCATAGTGTGGTGCGGGTGATGGAAGTCCAGAATTTTATCGTAGTACGTCGACAGATATTAACATATTAATTTGTTTTTACTTTTACTCACCTATCGTTTTTTATGTCTGAAGCTATTTGTTTTGAATAGGCATTGCTAAAAGAACCTTTGCCATGGACGCTTATGTACATACATGCCTGCACCGGTGGCACAGGAGCTAGCCCTATTATTTATAGCTCATGCTCATAAATCATTGAATCTTATTAGTTGTCACACTGAAGAAAGTAATGCTAATGTTTTAAGACGCTACCGTGATACTTTTTGTGTGTTATAAAAGAATATCTGACTGACGATGGCCCAAGCTGCTGCGCCGTGCAGCTGTACGAGCTGCTGTCCTGAGTGGCTCTCCGAGCTGCTGCCTTGAGCGGCTCTCCGAGCTGCTATCCGGAGAGGCTCTCCGGGATGCTGTCTTTGGTATGCATTTATAAACAAAAATATTACTAAACTGTGCGAGTGAGATGCATGTAAGGCATGGAATGTTTTCTTTGTTTTCATTGCATAGTGTGGTGCGGGTGATGGAAGTCCAGAATTTTATCGTAGTACGTCGACAGATATTAACATATTAATTTGTTTTTACTTCTATTCACCTATCGTTTTTTATGTCTGAAGCTATTTGTTTTGAAAAGGCATTGCTACAAGAGCCTTTGCCATGGACGCTTATGTACATACATGCCTGCACCGGTGGCACAGGAGCTAGCCTTATTATTTATAGCTCATGCTCATAAATCATTGAATCTTATTAGTTGTCACACTGAAGAAAGTAATGCTAATGTTTAAAGACGTTACCGTGATAATTTTTGTGTGTTATAGAAGAATATCTGACTGACGATGGCCCAAGCTGCTGCGCCGTGCAGTTCTCCGAGCTGCTGTTCTGAGTGGCTCTCCGAGCTGCTATCTTGAGCGGCTCTCCGAGCTGCTATCCGGAGAGGCTCTCCGGGATGCTGTCTTTGGTATGCATTTATAAACAAAAATATTACTAAACTGTGCGAGTGAGATGCATGTAAGGCATGGAATGTTTTCTTTGTTTTCATTGCATAGTGTGGTGCGGGTGATGGAAGTCCAGAATTTTATCGTAGTACGTCGACAGATATTAACATATTAATTTGTTTTTACTTTTACTCACCTATCGTTTTTTATGTCTGATGCTTTTTGTTTTGAATATGCATTGCTACAAGAACCTTTGCCATGAACGCTTATGTACATACATGCCTGCACCGGTGGCACAGGAGCTAGCCTTATTATTTATAGCTCATGCTCATAAATCATTGAATCTTATTAGTTGTCACACTGAAGAAAGTAATGCTAATGTTTTAAGACGCTACCGTGATACTTTTTGTGTGTTATAGAATAATATCTGACTGACGATGGCCCAAGCTGCTGCGCCGTGCAGCTGTACGAGCTGCTGCCCTGAGTGGCTCTCCGAGCTGCTGCCTTGAGCGGCTCTCCGAGCTGCTATCCGGAGAGGCTCTCCGGGATGCTGTCTTTGGTATGCATTTATAAACAAAAATATTACTAAACTGTGCGAGTGAGATGCATGTAAGGCATGGAATGTTTTCTTTGTTTTCATTGCATAGTGTTGTGCGGGTGATGGAAGTCCAGAATTTTATCGTAGTACGTCGACAGATATTAACATATTAATTTGTTTTTACTTTTACTCACCTATCGTTTTTTATGTCTAAAGCTTTTTGTTTTGAATAGGCATTGCTACAAGAACCTTTGCCATGGACGCTTATGTACATACATGCCTGCACCGGTGGCACAGGAGCTAGCCTTATTATTTATAGCTCATGCTCATAAATCATTGAATCTTATTAGTTGTCACACTGAAGAAAGTAATCCTAATGTTTTAAGACGCTACCGTGATACTTTTTGTGTGTTATAGAAGAATATCTGACTGACGATGGCCCAAGCTGCTGCGCCGTGTAGCTCTCCGAGCTGCTATCCTGAGTGGCTCTCCGAGCTGCTATCCTGAGCGGCTCTCCGAGCTGCTATCCGGAGAGGCTCTCCGGGATGCTGTCTTTGGTATGCATTTATAAACAAAAATATTACTAAACTGTGCGAGTGAGATGCATGTAAGGCATGGAATGTTTTCTTTGTTTTCATTGCATAGTGTGGTGCGGGTGATGGAAGTCCAGAATTTTATCGTAGTACGTCGACAGATATTAACATATTAAATTGTTTTTACTTTTACTCACCTATCGTTTTTTATGTCTGAAGCTATTTGTTTTGAATAGGCATTGCTACAAGAACCTTTGCCATGGACGCTTATGTACATACATGCCTGCACCGGTGGCACAGGAGCTAGCCTTATTATTTATAGCTCATGCTCATAAATCATTGAATCTTATTAGTTGTCACACTGAAGAAAGTAATCCTAATGTTTTAAGACGCTACCGTGATACTTTTTGTGTGTTATAGAAGAATATCTGACTGACGATGGCCCAAGCTGCTGCGCCGTGTAGCTCTCCGAGCTGCTATCCTGAGTGGCTCTCCGAGCTGCTATCCTGAGCGGCTCTCCGAGCTGCTATCCGGAGAGGCTCTCTGGGATGCTGTCTTTGGTATGCATTTATAAACAAAAATATTACTAAACTGTGCGAGTGAGATGCATGTAAGAATGTTTTCTTTGTTTTCATTGCATAGTGTTGTGCGGGTGATGGAAGTCCAGAATTTTATCGTAGTACGTCGACAGATATTAACATATTAATTTGTTTTTACTTTTACTCACCTATCGTTTTTTATGTCTAAAGCTTTTTGTTTTGAATAGGCATTGCTACATGAACCTTTGCCATGGACGCTTATGTACATACATGCCTGCACCGGTGGCACAGGAGCTAGCCTTATTATTTATAGCTCATGCTCATAAATCATTGAATCTTATTAGTTGTCACACTGAAGAAAGTAATGCTAATGTTTTAAGACGCTACCGTGATACTTTTTGTGTGTTATAGAAGAATATCTGACTGACGATGGCCCAAGCTGCTGCGCCGTGCAGCTCTCCGAGCTGCTATCCTGAGTGGCTCTCCGAGCTGCTATCCTGAGCGGCTCTCCGAGCTGCTATCCGGAGAGGCTCTCCGGGATGCTGTCTTTGGTATGCATTTATAAAGAAAAATATTACTAAACTGTGCGAGTGAGATGCATGTAAGGCATGGAATGTTTTCTTTGTTTTCATTGCATAGTGTGGTGCGGGTTATGGAAGTCCAGAATTTTATCGTAGTACGTCGACAGATATTAACATATTAATTTGTTTTTACTTTTACTCACCTATCGTTTTTTATGTCTGAAGCTATTTGTTTTGAATAGGCATTGCTAAAAGAACCTTTGCCATGGACGCTTATGTACATACATGCCTGCACCGGTGGCACAGGAGCTAGCCCTATTATTTATAGCTCATGCTCATAAATCATTGAATCTTATTAGTTGTCACACTGAAGAAAGTAATGCTAATGTTTTAAGACGCTACCGTGATACTTTTTGTGTGTTATAAAAGAATATCTGACTGACGATGGCCCAAGCTGCTGCGCCGTGCAGCTGTACGAGCTGCTGTCCTGAGTGGCTCTCCGAGCTGCTGCCTTGAGCGGCTCTCCGAGCTGCTATCCGGAGAGGCTCTCCGGGATGCTGTCTTTGGTATGCATTTATAAACAAAAATATTACTAAACTGTGCGAGTGAGATGCATGTAAGGCATGGAATGTTTTCTTTGTTTTCATTGCATAGTGTGGTGCGGGTGATGGAAGTCCAGAATTTTATCGTAGTACCTACGTCGACAGATATTAACATATTAATTTGTTTTTACTTCTATTCACCTATCGTTTTTTATGTCTGAAGCTATTTGTTTTGAAAAGGCATTGCTACAAGAGCCTTTGCCATGGACGCTTATGTACATACATGCCTGCACCGGTGGCACAGGAGCAAGCCTTATTATTTATAGCTCATGCTCATAAATCATTGAATCTTATTAGTTGTCACACTGAAGAAAGTAATGCTAATGTTTAAAGACGTTACCGTGATAATTTTTGTGTGTTATAGAAGAATATCTGACTGACGATGGCCCAAGCTGCTGCGCCGTGCAGTTCTCCGAGCTGCTGTTCTGAGTGGCTCTCCGAGCTGCTATCTTGAGCGGCTCTCCGAGCTGCTATCCGGAGAGGCTCTCCGGGATGCTGTCTTTGGTATGCATTTATAAACAAAAATATTACTAAACTGTGCGAGTGAGATGCATGTAAGGCATGGAATATTTTCTTTGTTTTCATTGCATAGTGTGGTGCGGGTGATGGAAGTCCAGAATTTTATCGTAGTACGTCGACAGATATTAACATATTAATTTGTTTTTACTTTTACTCACCTATCGTTTTTTATGTCTGATGCTTTTTGTTTTGAATATGCATTGCTACAAGAACCTTTGCCATGGACGCTTATGTACATACATGCCTGCACGGGTGGCACAGGAGCTAGCCTTATTATTTATAGCTCATGCTCATAAATCATTGAATCTTATTAGTTGTCACACTGAAGAAGGTAATGCTAATGTTTTAAGACGCTACCGTGATACTTTTTGTGTGTTTTAGAAGAATATCTGACTGACGATGGCCCAAGCTGCTGCGCCGTGCAGCTCTCCGAGCTGCTATCCTGAGTGGCTCTCCGAGCTGCTATCCTGAGCGGCTCTCCGAGCTGCTATCCGGAGAGGCTCTCCGGGATGCTGTCTTTGGTATGCATTTATAAACAAAAATATTACTAAACTGTGCGAGTGAGATGCATGTAAGGCATGGAATGTTTTCTTTGTTTTCATTGCATAGTGTGGTGCGGGTGATGGAAGTCCAGAATTTTATCGTAGTACGTCGACAGATATTAACATATTAATTTGTTTTTACTTTTACTCACCTATCGTTTTTTATGTCTGAAGCTATTTGTTTTGAATAGGCATTGCTAAAAGAACCTTTGCCATGGACGCTTATGTACATACATGCCTGCACCGGTGGCACAGGAGCTAGCCCTATTATTTATAGCTCATGCTCATAAATCATTGAATCTTATTAGTTGTCACACTGAAGAAAGTAATGCTAATGTTTTAAGACGCTACCGTGATACTTTTTGTGTGTTATAAAAGAATATCTGACTGACGATGGCCCAAGCTGCTGCGCCGTGCAGCTGTACGAGCTGCTGTCCTGAGTGGCTCTCCGAGCTGCTGCCTTGAGCGGCTCTCCGAGCTGCTATCCGGAGAGGCTCTCCGGGATGCTGTCTTTGGTATGCATTTATAAACAAAAATATTACTAAACTGTGCGAGTGAGATGCATGTAAGGCATGGAATGTTTTCTTTGTTTTCATTGCATAGTGTTGTGCGGGTGATGGAAGTCCAGAATTTTATCGTAGTACGTCGACAGATATTAACATATTAATTTGTTTTTACTTTTACTCACCTATCGTTTTTTATGTCTAAAGCTTTTTGTTTTGAATAGGCATTGCTACAAGAACCTTTGCCATGGACGCTTATGTACATACATGCCTGCACCGGTGGCACAGGAGCTAGCCTTATTATTTATAGCTCATGCTCATAAATCATTGAATCTTATTAGTTGTCACACTGAAGAAAGTAATCCTAATGTTTTAAGACGCTACCGTGATACTTTTTGTGTGTTATAGAAGAATATCTGACTGACGATGGCCCAAGCTGCTGCGCCGTGCAGCTCTCCGAGCTGCTATCCTGAGTGGCTCTCCGAGCTGCTATCCTGAGCGGCTCTCCGAGCTGCTATCCGGAGAGGCTCTCCGGGATGCTGTCTTTGGTATGCATTTATAAACAAAAATATTACTAAACTGTGCGAGTGAGATGCATGTAAGGCATGGAATGTTTTCTTTGTTTTCATTGCATAGTGTGGTGCGGGTGATGGAAGTCCAGAATTTTATCGTAGTACGTCGACAGATATTAACATATTAATTTGTTTTTACTTTTACTCACCTATCGTTTTTTATGTCTGAAGCTTTTTGTTTTGAATAGGCATTGCTACAAGAACCTTTGCCATGGACGCTTATGTACATACATGCCTGCACCGGTGGCACAGGAGCTAGCCTTATTATTTATAGCTCATGCTCATAAATCATTGAATCTTATTAGTTGTCACACTGAAGAAAGTAATGCTAATGTTTTAAGACGCTACCGTGATAATTTTTGTGTGTTATAAAAGAATATCTGACTGACGATGGCCCAAGCTGCTGCGCCGTGCAGCTGTACGAGCTGCTGTCCTGAGTGGCTCTCCGAGCTGCTGCCTTGAGCGGCTCTCCGAGCTGCTATCCGGAGAGGCTCTCCGGGATGCTGTCTTTGGTATGCATTTATAAACAAAAATATTACTAAACTGTGCGAGTGAGATGCATGTAAGGCATGGAATGTTTTCTTTGTTTTCATTGCATAGTGTTGTGCGGGTGATGGAAGTCCAGAATTTTATCGTAGTACGTCGACAGATATTAACATATTAATTTGTTTTTACTTTTACTCACCTATCGTTTTTTATGTCTAAAGCTTTTTGTTTTGAATAGGCATTGCTACAAGAGCCTTTGCCATGGACGCTTATGTACATACATGCCTGCACCGGTGGCACAGGAGCTAGACTTATTATTTATAGCTCATGCTCATAAATCATTGAATCTTATTAGTTGTCACACTGAAGAAAGTAATGCTAATGTTTTAAGACGCTACCGTGATACTTTTTGTGTGTTATAGAATAATATCTGACTGACGATGGCCCAAACTGCTGCGCCGTGCAGCTCTCCGAGCTGCTATCCTGAGTGGCTCTCCGAGCTGCTATCCTGAGCGGCTCTCCGAGCTGCTATCCGGAGAGGCTCTCCGGGATGCTGTCTTTGGTATGCATTTATAAACAAAAATATTACTAAACTGTGCGAGTGAGATGCATGTAAGGCATGGAATGTTTTCTTTGTTTTCATTGCATAGTGTGGTGCGGGTGATGGAAGTCCAGAATTTTATCGTAGTACGTCGACAGATATTAACATATTAATTTGTTTTTACTTTTACTCACCTATCGTTTTTTATGTCTGAAGCTATTTGTTTTGAATAGGCATTGCTAAAAGAACCTTTGCCATGGACGCTTATGTACATACATGCCTGCACCGGTGGCACAGGAGCTAGCCTTATTATTTATAGCTCATGCTCATAAATCATTGAATCTTATTAGTTGTCACACTGAAGAAAGTAATCCTAATGTTTTAAGACGCTACCGTGATACTTTTTGTGTGTTATAGAAGAATATCTGACTGACGATGGCGCAAGCTGCTGCGCCGTGCAGCTCTCCGAGCTGCTATCCTGAGTGGCTCTCCGAGCTGCTATCCTGAGCGGCTCTCCGAGCTGCTATCCGGAGAGGCTCTCCGGGATGCTGTCTTTGGTATGCATTTATAAACAAAAATATTACTAAACTGTGCGAGTGAGATGCATGTAAGGCATGGAATATTTTCTTTGTTTTCATTGCATAGTGTGGTGCGGGTGATGGAAGTCCAGAATTTTATCGTAGTACGTCGACAGATATTAACATATTAATTTGTTTTTACTTTTACTCACCTATCGTTTTTTATGTCTGATGCTTTTTGTTTTGAATATGCATTGCTACAAGAACCTTTGCCATGGACGCTTATGTACATACATGCCTGCACCGGTGGCACAGGAGCTAGCCTTATTATTTATAGCTCATGCTCATAAATCATTGAATCTTATTAGTTGTCACACTGAAGAAAGTAATGCTAATGTTTTAAGACGCTACCGTGATACTTTTTGTGTGTTTTAGAAGAATATCTGACTGACGATGGCCCAAACTGCTGCGCCGTGCAGCTCTCCGAGCTGCTATCCTGAGTGGCTCTCCGAGCTGCTATCCTGAGCGGCTCTCCGAGCTGCTATCCGGAGAGGCTCTCCGGGATGCTGTCTTTGGTATGCATTTATAAACAAAAATATTACTAAACTGTGCGAGTGAGATGCATGTAAGGAATGGAATGTTTTCTTTGTTTTCATTGCATAGTGTGGTGCGGGTGATGGAAGTCCAGAATTTTATCGTAGTACGTCGACAGATATTATAGTAGATCCAACCGTTTATCCTCTTTTTGACAGATCTAATTTGTCAGTTAAAGTGTTGTGACCAAGTGATTATAGTGGACACGATTTCGATTCATTTTTCTATCGAGTCTGTGCGGAAAGAGAATAGTCCTAGGAATGGCGCCATGACCATGGCTATTGGCCATCTAGAAATACGTCAGCCAATGGGGAATGTTGAAAGGGCGTGGACAGGCCGTCATGGCATGGCCATCTAGAAACGCATCAGCCAATGGGAAATGCTGACGCATTTCTAGATGGCCATGCCCAGATGGCGAGGCCACGCCGTCCGGTTACACCCGTGTAGTTTCCAAGGTAAGCTATCAAATTCTGAGTTATAAGTTTTCACTTCTATCGGCAATTCCTATGACTGCCAATTTTTTTGTCTATGGGTAAGCAGTAGTATTTTATCAAGGTAGTAAAACTCAATGGTCCACCGCCGTTTTGTATTTGTCACTGTCACTCGCAACAAGACGCCCGTGCTAGTAATTATTTGCTGAGTTTTATATTGGAACTATAAAATGCCGAAAGGATCAGTGCTGAAAGGACAGACGAGAGAAATGGTGATCAAGCTTCGTAATTACTTTGAAGCAGAGTATCAAAATGGCGGCCCGCTTTTACCATTGTCGCAAGTGAGAGAGCGCGTTGCGGCCGCGTTAGGTATTAGTGCATCTACGATTACAAAAATTACTACCGAAGCCTACGGAACAAGCGGCATGCAGGAGAATAAGCTTCGTACGCCGAAGAAAAAACGCCAACCACGTCGTGTGACTTCGGTTGACAACTTTGACGCAGACGCTATACGCCGTCATATATATAACTATTACTTACGTAAAGAAGTTCCAACACTTAAAAAACTTGTTGCTTCTTTGCGTGAATGTGATTTGTTCCGAGGTCAAAAATCGTCATTGGTAAAGGTCTTGAATGAAATTGGATTTACTTATAAAAAATCGGACAAACGCAAAATATTGATGGAGCGTCGCGACGTAGCTTTTGCTCGTTGCGAATTTTTGAGCGAAGCCAAAAAAATTACAGATTGGTCAAATGTTGTTTTCACTGACGAAACTTGGCTGAATGCGAACCACACAGTGTCTAAGAGCTGGACTGATGACACCGCTGCTTCCACTACCTCAGTACCGATGGGAAAAGGAGAACGTCTAATCATTTGCCATGCAGGGTCTGTGAAAGGATTCATGCCAGATGCTTTGTTGGCCTTTAAATCCAAAAAAACAGTTGAGTACCACGAAGAAATGAATTCTGAGGTTTACGAAAGTTGGTTTAAGGAAATGGTACAATCATTGGAAGAACCGTCAGTTATTATTATGGATAACGCATCCTATCACTCACGCCAAATTGATAAAATGCCGACCCAGGCCGACAAAAAACAAGTAATCATTGACTGGCTTCAACGACATGGTGAAAATGTTGATAACTCCTTACTAAAAGTACAATTACTAAATATATTACGAACAAAAAAACACTTCCCAAAACGATATGTGATCGACGAAATAGCTGCAGAACATGGTCATTGGGTTCTTAGACTTCCACCCTATCATTGTCAATACAATGCCATTGAATTAATATGGGCTCAAGTTAAAGGACACGCTGCTAGAAATAACACAAAACCCCCATTCACGGCAAACAAAATGGTAAATTTATTAAAAAATGCATGTGTGAAAGTAACTGCGGAAAGCTGGCAAAATGTAATTCAAAAAACACAAGAAACTATAATGGCAGATTGGGATAAACACGTGGCGATAGATTATATGAGTCAACAATTAATTATAAATGTCGGCAATAGCTCGAGTGACAGCAACGATGAATCTGATTTTGATTAATAAATAAATAAAAATAAAAGATTAGATTTCGTTTGCTTAAATTGGAATTGGGGTTGCTCAAACTTTACTATTTTCTGGTACCAAACGGCAGACTTTAATGTCTGCCATCCCCAGCGAGCAACACGGAAGGGAGTAGCCTTAGCTAAAAAATATTGTTCAAATCTTTCTGTCATTTCTTGCGGGAGGGGAAGTTGCACACTAGCGCAAAGCCGCACTATTACATACAAAACATACCTGTACCGATCCATTGCCGATCATACTCACACAACCAAATCACTAACACATAAAAAATAAAGCACCATTCACAAATCTAGCCCCGCCCTCACCCCACAGTATATTATCAAACTCCATGGTCCATGCGGACTTGTACTTTGACAGAGGGGAAACGCTGTGTATGCCTACTCCCTTCCGTGTTGCTCGCTGGCCATCCCAGATTTAACCGGTAACAGCTTCGTCAAGTATGACTTGTACTTGTAATCATCATAGTCATCATAACCTTGTTCTTTTTTGGATATACACCAGGAGATAAACACGTCTTCAAATAATGCTGTATGTTTTCCTGAGGCGCATCAATATAACGGTTTTACATAAAAATAAATCCGATATTATGTGCCGAGAACGGAAAACACCCGTGTAAAAATAGTTCATAAACAATATCGATATCTCAATCGTAACTTCGTAACATCACTATGTTGATAGCCATAGAACGTAATTTTTTAAAAACGTTTGTTATTTTATGGAATTTATAAAAAAACTACTGCACTTATGGACTCATTTTGTGAAAGATGATTATTATACGGGATCAAGGAGCAAATTTAAGCAGTTGTCATATTTTTAAAACCTCGCATTTATAAGTTAACTTTTGCGTAACATCGTCATGTTACGTTCTATTGGTGCTGTCAAAAAGAGGATAAACGGTTGGATCTACTATAACATATTAATTTGTTTTTACTTTTACTCACCTATCGTTTTTTATGTCTGAAGCTATTTGTTTTGAATAGGCATTGCTAAAAGAACCTTTGCCATGGACGCTTATGTACATACATGCCTGCACCGGTGGCACAGGAGCTAGCCCTATTATTTATAGCTCATGCTCATAAATCATTGAATCTTATTAGTTGTCACACTGAAGAAAGTAATGCTAATGTTTTAAGACGCTACCGTGATACTTTTTGTGTGTTATAAAAGAATATCTGACTGACGATGGCCCAAGCTGCTGCGCCGTGCAGCTGTACGAGCTGCTGTCCTGAGTGGCTCTCCGAGCTGCTGCCTTGAGCGGCTCTCCGAGCTGCTATCCGGAGAGGCTCTCCGGGATGCTGTCTTTGGTATGCATTTATAAACAAAAATATTACTAAACTGTGCGAGTGAGATGCATGTAAGGCATGGAATGTTTTCTTTGTTTTCATTGCATAGTGTTGTGCGGGTGATGGAAGTCCAGAATTTTATCGTAGTACGTCGACAGATATTAACATATTAATTTGTTTTTACTTTTACTCACCTATCGTTTTTTATGTCTAAAGCTTTTTGTTTTGAATAGGCATTGCTACAAGAACCTTTGCCATGGACGCTTATGTACATACATGCCTGCACCGGTGGCACAGGAGCTAGCCTTATTATTTATAGCTCATGCTCATAAATCATTGAATCTTATTAGTTGTCACACTGAAGAAAGTAATCCTAATGTTTTACGACGCTACCGTGATACTTTTTGTGTGTTATAGAAGAATATCTGACTGACGATGGCCCAAGCTGCTGCGCCGTGCAGCTCTCCGAGCTGCTATCCTGAGTGGCTCTCCGAGCTGCTATCCTGAGCGGCTCTCCGAGCTGCTATCCGGAGAGGCTCTCCGGGATGCTGTCTTTGGTATGCATTTATAAACAAAAATATTACTAAACTGTGCGAGTGAGATGCATGTAAGGCATGGAATGTTTTCTTTGTTTTCATTGCATAGTGTGGTGCGGGTGATGGAAGTCCAGAATTTTATCGTAGTACGTCGACAGATATTAACATATTAATTTGTTTTTACTTTTACTCACCTATCGTTTTTTATGTCTGAAGCTTTTTGTTTTGAATAGGCATTGCTAGAAGAACCTTTGCCATGGACGCTTATGTACATACATGCCTGCACCGGTGGCACAGGAGCTAGCCTTATTATTTATAGCTCATGCTCATAAATCATTGAATCTTATTAGTTGTCACACTGAAGAAAGTAATGCTAATGTTTTAAGACGCTACCGTGATAATTTTTGTGTGTTATAAAAGAATATCTGACTGACGATGGCCCAAGCTGCTGCGCCGTGCAGCTGTACGAGCTGCTGTCCTGAGTGGCTCTCCGAGCTGCTGCCTTGAGCGGCTCTCCGAGCTGCTATCCGGAGAGGCTCTCCGGGATGCTGTCTTTGGTATGCATTTATAAACAAAAATATTACTAAACTGTGCGAGTGAGATGCATGTAAGGCATGGAATGTTTTCTTTGTTTTCATTGCATAGTGTTGTGCGGGTGATGGAAGTCCAGAATTTTATCGTAGTACGTCGACAGATATTAACATATTAATTTGTTTTTACTTTTACTCACCTATCGTTTTTTATGTCTAAAGCTTTTTGTTTTGAATAGGCATTGCTACAAGAGCCTTTGCCATGGACGCTTATGTACATACATGCCTGCACCGGTGGCACAGGAGCTAGCCTTATTATTTATAGCTCATGCTCATAAATCATTGAATCTTATTAGTTGTCACACTGAAGAAAGTAATCCTAATGTTTTAAGACGCTACCGTGATACTTTTTGTGTGTTATAGAAGAATATCTGACTGACGATGGCCCAAGCTGCTGCGCCGTGCAGCTCTCCGAGCTGCTATCCTGAGTGGCTCTCCGAGCTGCTATCCTGAGCGGCTCTCCGAGCTGCTATCCGGAGAGGCTCTCCGGGATGCTGTCTTTGGTATGCATTTATAAACAAAAATATTACTAAACTGTGCGAGTGAGATGCATGTAAGGCATGGAATGTTTTCTTTGTTTTCATTGCATAGTGTGGTGCGGGTGATGGAAGTCCAGAATTTTATCGTAGTACGTCGACAGATATTAACATATTAATTTGTTTTTACTTTTACTCACCTATCGTTTTTTATGTCTGAAGCTTTTTGTTTTGAATAGGCATTGCTACAAGAACCTTTGCCATGGACGCTTATGTACATACATGCCTGCACCGGTGGCCTTATTATTTATAGCTCATGCTCATAAATCATTGAATCTTATTAGTTGTCACACTGAAGAAAGTAATGCTAATGTTTTAAGACGCTACCGTGATACTTTTTGTGTGTTATAGAAGAATATCTGACTGACGATGGCCCAAGCTGCTGCGCCGTGCAGCTCTCCGAGCTGCTATCCTGAGCGGCTCTCCGAGCTGCTATCCGGAGAGGCTCTCCGGGAAGCTGGCTTTAGTATGCATTTATAAACAAAAATATTACTAAACTGTGCGAGTGAGATGCATGTAAGGCATGGAATGTTTTCTTTGTTTTCATTGCATAGTGTGGTGCGGGTGATGGAAGTCCAGAATTTTATCGTAGTACGTCGACAGATATTAACATATTAATTTGTTTTTACTTTTACTCACCTATCGTTTTTTATGTCTGAAGCTATTTGTTTTGAATAGGCATTGCTAAAAGAACCTTTGCCATGGACGCTTATGTACATACATGCCTGCACCGGTGGCACAGGAGCTAGCCCTATTATTTATAGCTCATGCTCATAAATCATTGAATCTTATTAGTTGTCACACTGAAGAAAGTAATGCTAATGTTTTAAGACGCTACCGTGATAATTTTTGTGTGTTATAAAAGAATATCTGACTGACGATGGCCCAAGCTGCTGCGCCGTGCAGCTGTACGAGCTGCTGTCCTGAGTGGCTCTCCGAGCTGCTGCCTTGAGCGGCTCTCCGAGCTGCTATCCGGAGAGGCTCTCCGGGATGCTGTCTTTGGTATGCATTTATAAACAAAAATATTACTAAACTGTGCGAGTGAGATGCATGTAAGGCATGGAATGTTTTCTTTGTTTTCATTGCATAGTGTGGTGCGGGTGATGGAAGTCCAGAATTTTATCGTAGTACGTCGACAGATATTAACATATTAATTTGTTTTTACTTCTATTCACCTATCGTTTTTTATGTCTGAAGCTATTTGTTTTGAAAAGGCATTGCTACAAGAGCCTTTGCCATGGACGCTTATGTTCATACATGCCTGCACCGGTGGCACAGGAGCTAGCCTTATTATTTATAGCTCATGCTCATAAATCATTGAATCTTATTAGTTGTCACACTGAAGAAAGTAATGCTAATGTTTAAAGACGTTACCGTGATAATTTTTGTGTGTTATAGAAGAATATCTGACTGACGATGGCCCAAGCTGCTGCGCCGTGCAGTTCTCCGAGCTGCTGTTCTGAGTGGCTCTCCGAGCTGCTATCTTGAGCGGCTCTCCGAGCTGCTATCCGGAGAGGCTCTCCGGGATGCTGTCTTTGGTATGCATTTATAAACAAAAATATTACTAAACTGTGCGAGTGAGATGCATGTAAGGCATGGAATATTTTCTTTGTTTTCATTGCATAGTGTGGTGCGGGTGATGGAAGTCCAGAATTTTATCGTAGTACGTCGACAGATATTAACATATTAATTTGTTTTTACTTTTACTCACCTATCGTTTTTTATGTCTGATGCTTTTTGTTTTGAATATGCATTGCTACAAGAACCTTTGCCATGGACGCTTATGTACATACATGCCTGCACCGGTGGCACAGGAGCGAGCCTTATTATTTATAGCTCATGCTCATAAATCATTGAATCTTATTAGTTGTCACACTGAAGAAAGTAATGCTAATGTTTTAAGACGCTACCGTGATACTTTTTGTGTGTTTTAGAAGAATATCTGACTGACGATGGCCCAAGCTGCTGCGCCGTGCAGCTCTCCGAGCTGCTATCCTGAGTGGCTCTCCGAGCTGCTATCCTGAGCGGCTCTCCGAGCTGCTATCCGGAGAGGCTCTCCGGGATGCTGTCTTTGGTATGCATTTATAAACAAAAATATTACTAAACTGTGCGAGTGAGATGCATGTAAGGCATGGAATGTTTTCTTTGTTTTCATTGCATAGTGTGGTGCGGGTGATGGAAGTCCAGAATTTTATCGTAGTACGTCGACAGATATTAACATATTAATTTGTTTTTACTTTTACTCACCTATCGTTTTTTATGTCTGAAGCTATTTGTTTTGAATAGGCATTGCTAAAAGAACCTTTGCCATGGACGCTTATGTACATACATGCCTGCACCGGTGGCACAGGAGCTAGCCCTATTATTTATAGCTCATGCTCATAAATCATTGAATCTTATTAGTTGTCACACTGAAGAAAGTAATGCTAATGTTTTAAGACGCTACCGTGATACTTTTTGTGTGTTATAAAAGAATATCTGACTGACGATGGCCCAAGCTGCTGCGCCGTGCAGCTGTACGAGCTGCTGTCCTGAGTGGCTCTCCGAGCTGCTGCCTTGAGCGGCTCTCCGAGCTGCTATCCGGAGAGGCTCTCCGGGATGCTGTCTTTGGTATGCATTTATAAACAAAAATATTACTAAACTGTGCGAGTGAGATGCATGTAAGGCATGGAATGTTTTCTTTGTTTTCATTGCATAGTGTTGTGCGGGTGATGGAAGTCCAGAATTTTATCGTAGTACGTCGACAGATATTAACATATTAATTTGTTTTTACTTTTACTCACCTATCGTTTTTTATGTCTAAAGCTTTTTGTTTTGAATAGGCATTGCTACAAGAACCTTTGCCATGGACGCTTATGTACATACATGCCTGCACCGGTGGCACAGGAGCTAGCCTTATTATTTATAGCTCATGCTCATAAATCATTGAATCTTATTAGTTGTCACACTGAAGAAAGTAATGCTAATGTTTTAAGACGCTACCGTGATAATTTTTGTGTGTTATAAAAGAATATCTGACTGACGATGGCCCAAGCTGCTGCGCCGTGCAGCTGTACGAGCTGCTGTCCTGAGTGGCTCTCCGAGCTGCTGCCTTGAGCGGCTCTCCGAGCTGCTATCCGGAGAGGCTCTCCGGGATGCTGTCTTTGGTATGCATTTATAAACAAAAATATTACTAAACTGTGCGAGTGAGATGCATGTAAGGCATGGAATGTTTTCTTTGTTTTCATTGCATAGTGTGGTGCGGGTGATGGAAGTCCAGAATTTTATCGTAGTACGTCGACAGATATTAACATATTAATTTGTTTTTACTTTTACTCACCTATCGTTTTTTATGTCTAAAGCTTTTTGTTTTGAATAGGCATTGCTACAAGAGCCTTTGCCATGGACGCTTATGTACATACATGCCTGCACCGGTGGCACAGGAGCTAGCCCTATTATTTATAGCTCATGCTCATAAATCATTGAATCTTATTAGTTGTCACACTGAAGAAAGTAATGCTAATGTTTTAAGACGCTACCGTGATACTTTTTGTGTGTTATAAAAGAATATCTGACTGACGATGGCCCAAGCTGCTGCGCCGTGCAGCTGTACGAGCTGCTGTCCTGAGTGGCTCTCCGAGCTGCTGCCTTGAGCGGCTCTCCGAGCTGCTATCCGGAGAGGCTCTCCGGGATGCTGTCTTTGGTATGCATTTATAAACAAAAATATTACTAAACTGTGCGAGTGAGATGCATGTAAGGCATGGAATGTTTTCTTTGTTTTCATTGCATAGTGTGGTGCGGGTGATGGAAGTCCAGAATTTTATCGTAGTACGTCGACAGATATTAACATATTAATTTGTTTTTACTTTTACTCACCTATCGTTTTTTATGTCTGATGCTTTTTGTTTTGAATATGCATTGCTACAAGAACCTTTGCCATGGACGCTTATGTACATACATGCCTGCACCGGTGGCACAGGAGCTAGCCTTATTATTTATAGCTCATGCTCATAAATCATTGAATCTTATTAGTTGTCACACTGAAGAAAGTAATGCTAATGTTTTAAGACGCTACCGTGATACTTTTTGTGTGTTTTAGAAGAATATCTGACTGACGATGGCCCAAACTGCTGCGCCGTGCAGCTCTCCGAGCTGCTAGCCTGAGTGGCTCTCCGAGCTGCTATCCTGAGCGGCTCTCCGAGCTGCTATCCGGAGAGGCTCTCCGGGATGCTGTCTTTGGTATGCATTTATAAACAAAAATATTACTAAACTGTGCGAGTGAGATGCATGTAAGGCATGGAATGTTTTCTTTGTTTTCATTGCATAGTGTGGTGCGGGTGATGGAAGTCCAGAATTTTATCGTAGTACGTCGACAGATATTAACATATTAATTTGTTTTTACTTTTACTCACCTATCGTTTTTTATGTCTGAAGCTATTTGTTTTGAATAGGCATTGCTAAAAGAACCTTTGCCATGGACGCTTATGTACATACATGCCTGCACCGGTGGCACAGGAGCTAGCCCTATTATTTATAGCTCATGCTCATAAATCATTGAATCTTATTAGTTGTCACACTGAAGAAAGTAATGCTAATGTTTTAAGACGCTACCGTGATACTTTTTGTGTGTTATAAAAGAATATCTGACTGACGATGGCCCAAGCTGCTGCGCCGTGCAGCTGTACGAGCTGCTGTCCTGAGTGGCTCTCCGAGCTGCTGCCTTGAGCGGCTCTCCGAGCTGCTATCCGGAGAGGCTCTCCGGGATGCTGTCTTTGGTATGCATTTATAAACAAAAATATTACTAAACTGTGCGAGTGAGATGCATGTAAGGCATGGAATGTTTTCTTTGTTTTCATTGCATAGTGTTGTGCGGGTGATGGAAGTCCAGAATTTTATCGTAGTACGTCGACAGATATTAACATATTAATTTGTTTTTACTTTTATTCACCTATCGTTTTTTATGTCTGAAGCTATTTGTTTTGAAAAGGCATTGCTACAAGAACCTTTGCCATGGACGCTTATGTACATACATGCCTGCACCGGTGGCACAGGAGCTAGCCTTATTATTTATAGCTCATGCTCATAAATCATTGAATCTTATTAGTTGTCACACTGAAGAAAGTAATCCTAATGTTTTAAGACGCTACCGTGATACTTTTTGTGTGTTATAGAAGAATATCTGACTGACGATGGCCCAAGCTGCTGCGCCGTGCAGCTCTCCGAGCTGCTATCCTGAGTGGCTCTCCGAGCTGCTATCCTGAGCGGCTCTCCGAGCTGCTATCCGGAGAGGCTCTCCGGGATGCTGTCTTTGGTATGCATTTATAAACAAAAATATTACTAAACTGTGCGAGTGAGATGCATGTAAGGCATGGAATGTTTTCTTTGTTTTCATTGCATAGTGTTGTGCGGGTGATGGAAGTCCAGAATTTTATCGTAGTACGTCGACAGATATTAACATATTAATTTGTTTTTACTTTTACTCACCTATCGTTTTTTATGTCTGAAGCTTTTTGTTTTGAATAGGCATTGCTACAAGAACCTTTGCCATGGACGCTTATGTACATACATGCCTGCACCGGTGGCACAGGAGCTAGCCTTATTATTTATAGCTCATGCTCATAAATCATTGAATCTTATTAGTTGTCACACTGAAGAAAGTAATGCTAATGTTTTAAGACGCTACCGTGATACTTTTTGTGTGTTATAGAAGAATATCTGACTGACGATGGCCCAAGCTGCTGCGCCGTGCAGCTCTCCGAGCTGCTATCCTGAGCGGCTCTCCGAGCTGCTATCCGGAGAGGCTCTCCGGGAAGCTGGCTTTGGTATACATTTATAAACAAAAATATTACTAAACTGTGCGAGTGAGATGCATGTAAGGCATGGAATGTTTTCTTTGTTTTCATTGCATAGTGTGGTGCGGGTGATGGAAGTCCAGAATTTTATCGTAGTACGTCGACAGATATTAACATATTAATTTGTTTTTACTTTTACTCACCTATCGTTTTTTATGTCTGAAGCTATTTGTTTTGAATAGGCATTGCTAAAAGAACCTTTGCCATGGACGCTTATGTACATACATGCCTGCACCGGTGGCACAGGAGCTAGCCTTATTATTTATAGCTCATGCTCATAAATCATTGAATCTTATTAGTTGTCACACTGAAGAAAGTAATGCTAATGTTTTAGGACGCTACCGTGATACTTTTTGTGTGTTATAGAAGAATATCTGACTGACGATGGCCCAAGCTGCTGCGCCGTGCAGCTCTCCGAGCTGCTGTCCTGAGTGGCTCTCCGAGCTGCTGCCTTGAGCGGCTCTCCGAGCTGCTATCCGGAGAGGCTCTCCGGGATGCTGTCTTTGGTATGCATTTATAAACAAAAATATTACTAAACTGTGCGAGTGAGATGCATGTAAGGCATGGAATGTTTTCTTTGTTTTCATTGCATAGTGTGGTGCGGGTGATGGAAGTACAGAATTTTATCGTAGTACGTCGACAGATATTAACATATTATTAAACAACTGTACCGTAATTCGAAACCTAATTATACATGAGAGTAGCGTACTCGACTTCCGTTCCGAACAAGTCATGCTGTGATTGGTCCGCCCGATCTCCTCGCCCAATCAGCGTCGACTCCGCCCCTTCCGCTCAAATGTCAACCATCACCCCAGGTAGTGCGCCTAGCGCAACTTGGCTTCATTGGCGTTTGGATTTTCATCCGGAGCAGTTGTAAGTACGAAATATTTACTTTACTGACTGCGTCATGCTGGTGAAAGTTCAGGTAAAGTCCTGAACCAATTAGTAAGTCCATGTGCAATTATATATACTTACTAAAAATATTTTAACCGTGTTACCGTTCGCTTCAATACTAATTATGTTTTATTTATAGCCAGTGCTATCGCTGGTTCTAGATATAAATGAAATATTTTAACTGTTTCACACTGTTTCAGTTGAATTTTAGATTCTTTAAATTGATAGTTATACTGGTCCAGCCCCAACGATGGAAGAAGCGGAATAAAAACAGGAAAAAGAAGATGATAACCTACCAACGGTATCGGATTCAAGTGTTGGTTCGTAGTTTAGCTCCAGCTCATCACCAAACCGTAAGTAACACTTACTATTTTTCATCAACTATAATATAATCGTGGTAAATTACAATCCAAGTTACAGTCATTCTAACTTGTACTGCAATTTGAGCAGACCCAAACATGTGTGGGTAATCAAACGAGGATAAGCCCTACTGAGCACCTCAAATTAAAACCACTGAACTTTCAAATGGTTAAAGCGTGTAATAATCTTAGTTTACGCTTCAGAAAAATAAAGGTTATGTAGAACAGCTCATAGAACCACAACCTTTTGAACAATATTGTAATAATGTCCAATACTATAAAACTCAAACACTTCTATCTCCAATGTTATGAGTTCATTAGCTATGGTGTGATCCCCATAATGAAATCAAACGCTACGCTTACTTTACGCTTTGCTTAACCAGTCGAAGTCGTTCACTCGTTAGTGAAAGAGTCGCACAAAACCAGACTTAAAACAGTTTAAATGGTTTCTTAGATGACATGCAATCGACTGATTAATGTTCCAGACTGGCTAAAATCTGTTAAAGCACATTCTAATGCGGAAATGTACAAAGAAAACTTCTACATTCATGCACTTTCACACCAGGTAAAGTAGCAAAACTGAAAAATTCGATGTTATTTAGGCAGAGCTGGTAGAATAACATATATTCTCAGGTCGCGTTTTGGCTTATCTTCGAACATATCTTAGTCTTTTTAGTCCCTGGACTTAAACAACCTTTAAACAACCTACATACGAAATATTGGCCTGGACCTCTGATGAAACAAAACGCAATGAAACACATCTAAAAACTGCATCACAAGATAAGTTTCTGAACAACACGGGCTAACTGCCACTACCCTACCACATTGCTACGTCAAAGTAGGTCAGTCTAGAAAGTGACACAGCACACGCCAATGTCTGCAGTGGCCAACTGTAGTTCGCAGTCGCTGCTGCACACCCATAGATGAGTCTGTTTTGCTTGAAACCCGGGTCGACATATTCGATCCCTAACATGAGGGCGTTGCCGGTGTAACTAACAAATTTTACAGCCCGACAAGAGGCATAATTCCTCCTCATCCCATCGGGATAGGACAGGAAATCATAATATGGAAGCAACGAAATAAAACGAAAAGATTCTGACTCGAAACCCTTCCGTGCCAGGCAGCTACCAAAAAAGGTTGCAATCACTGGTTCTCAAGAAAAATTACTCGTTGAAAAAGGCTTGGGGCTCCGCTCTATATTCTAAACGTAATAAATGGCTTCCGTACACCATTCAAAAAGCTCAAGAGGCTTAGTTTGCATCGAGATAGGTGATAATAATAAAACATGCATACAAGCAGCCCTTCGTGAGGGTCATTAAGCAAAGTTAAACTCATCGAAGAATGCTTGGAGCTCCGCTCTACATTCTAAGCATAATAAGTGACTATAATGTGTACCACAAAACATCATTGCATTTGTCGAGCGACCGTAACAAAAGTTAAGCGCATCGAAGAATGCTCGGAGCTCCGCTCTACATTCTAAGCATAATAAGTGACTACTGTGTACGGTTCAAAAAGAAAACGTTATTTCTTTTGTCGAGCTACCGTTACAAAGCTAAACGCATCGAAGAATGCTAAGAGCTCCGCTCTGCATTCTAAGCATAATAAGTGACTGTATACCGTTCACAAAGAAACGGTCATTGCTTTTGTCGAGCTACCGTAACAAAGCTAAACGCATCGAAGAATGCTCGGAGCCCCGCTCTGCATTCTAAGCATAATAAGTGACTGTATACCGTACAAAAAGAAACGGTCATTGCTTTTGTCGAGCTACCGAACGCATCGAAGAATGCTCGGAGCTCCGCTCGACATTCTAAACATAATAAAAGTAACTACTATTTACCATTATACACGAAATTGTCATTGCTTTTGTCGAGCGACCGTTACAGCAAAATATCTAACTAAATTGAAATGAAAGTGGTTGACGAAATGCACACTCGAGGTGTCATAAAAATGGGAAGCCAGTCTTTTCCAAGCTGTTAGCAATATTCTCAGACTTAAAGGCAACGGCACACCAAGACCGTTTTTGGGATCAGAAAAACTTGAACAAGTACCTACGGTGCTCTCTTAAAATTCAGATTGATTAACCATGATTGCGTGCTAGTTTCTCCAAGAGAAGACTGGATCGAGCATTGCGTGCTACTTTCTCTAAGAGTAGACTGGATGGCCAAGGTCGATCTTCCTCTGGACCACTTGTCGGTCGATTCAAACAATCACCGTTTCCTTCAGATCATTTACAATGACTATTTCTAGACTATTTTAGTTTATATACGAATGTATATCTTTTTGCAAAAATATCAAAAATATCTGCTTGCAATCTGTCTTTAGCTCAGTGCCCCAAAAACATGTGCGGTTGCGAGCATCACAAAAATTCTGACACTGAGCAAGGCTGGGGATAATTCTAATAATAATTTGAATTCCTTCTGACGCATCAGATACTACTAATACTGCAAAACCTTATTGTATTAACCGTGAATATATGCGAGTACCTCGTTTACGCATCCTCGTATTCGTTGCAAAATATACACAGAAATGATTAGTTATCCTTAAAAACCTACTATGAACTAGAGTAAGATCAAAGCTCACAGCTCATGGAAAAGCTATTTAATTTTGGAAGCTCTGTTCCGAGTGGTATTGCCAAACAGTGATCTACTACAAAACTAACAGACACAGTTTTTGTAAAGTGGGGCAAACAAGAAACCTATCTTTTTGCCTTTCGCCAAGCTTACGAGTGATCACAATTTCTGCAAAATCGACAGATTAGATTCCCAAGGTCACTGTTACGCCCCACCGGCTGACTTGGAACTTCAGAGTAGGGTTGGGTTTATCCCCCGGCATACCATAAGAAATACTAGCCGATTTAAAACAAATCAACAGGAATTTTCCTGATCGCTGAATTACAGTGAGAAACAGTCGTCGCATTAGCAACCCGATTTAGACCTCACGATTACTCAGTTACCGATGCTATTAGGTATGTTTTATTCTAAACGATTCAATGTTTTTCAAACATTGGTACCGCTAGGTATTGTATTTTTTTATGAAGGCTGTTAAATAGATCGTTGGATTACCCCGTTCACGATTACAAATCTATCCAGAGTCCCAACAATGCCGACCGACTGGTCGGCTTCCTGTGTGGGTGACTAACCATTGTCGCGTCCGATAGAAATGATACAAAAAGTTTGTACTCGTAGATGTACGAATGTATCAAAATCTAAGCGACTATAATGCAAGAAAATGTTTAGGCTTATCAGCTCCTTGGAGAAAGTTTAGCTTGGAAAAATTAGCACTCTTCGTGAGATAATTACCCAGGAAACCAACAAAAACTCAAGTGGTCTAATCTTGCAAGATTCTTAACCAATCTTATTAAAACGACCCTTAGTATATTTTTAATTCACAAATCTGGAATACTTACCTCATGCATTTTTAAGTCGAAATTATAATAATACTTAAATATAAATATTTAAAGCTAAAATCACTATTTTAGCCAAGGCGACCGCGACCCCCAACCTGGAAGTCGATACCTTAATAAATCAATAATTTTATTCAGAACATTTGTGAAGAAAATAGTTTTTATCTACCTAATTCAAGGGACATAGTAGCCATCGTTATTTCTATGTCACAATAGTTTATAAGCTTTTTTCCAGAATTAAATTACGAAACTGCAAACTACTTTAGCACTGCTATGGTCTTAAAACAGATACTCTCACGAAACAGACAGTTGTAATGTGTCCAGCACACTGACTGCACTAGGCATTTAAATATATATATATATATACTACACTCATTCAAGAATGCTCGGGGCTCCGCCCCACATTCAAAACATCATGAGTGATTACGAGAGTTAAAAGATGGGTTGCAAGCAGCACATAAATAAACCTTGAACAGCAACACGTGCCAAGGTTACTAATTTAGTAAAACTCATAATTAGTGGAACGTATTGATGAATTGACCTTGCCTCAAGTCTGCTAGCAGTTCCATTGAGAAATTGGGCGTACCTTCCTTATTTACTCTTTGTTCGCAGTGATTTGGCAGACAAATCAAATAATGGACGTTTCATGTACTAAAATGAGTAGTCTAATTTTCCTACACCTAGAATTCATGCTTACGCAGACAACAAAAGTTTTGTGAATGAAACCTGGACCGCTGGGCGTCAGAACATTCAATACCTATTAAAGATTTATCACATTGGCGTCACCATCACCACCAGGCGATAACAAACACATCTCTCATGTATAATTAGGTTTCGAATTACGGTACAGTTGTTTAATAGCGATGTTTTACCTGCAATTAAAACATTTATTAAACATACTTACCTAATTCGAAACCTAACACTTTCTATACCTGCCTGGTGGCATAACACGAGAAAACCAATGAAGCCAAGTTGCGCTAGGCGCACTACCTGGGGTGATGGTTGACATTTGAGCGGAAGGGGCGGAGTCGACGCTGATTGGGCGAGGAGATCGGGCGGACCAATCACAGCATGACTTGTTCGGAACGGAAGTCGAGTACGCTACTCTCATGTATAATTAGGTTTCGAATTAGGTAAGTATGTTTAATAAATGTTTTAATTGCAGGTAAAACATCGCTAATTTGTTTTTACTTTTACTCACCTATCGTTTTTTTATGTCTGAAGCTTTTTGTTTTGAATAGGCATTGCTACAAGAACCTTTGCCATGGACGCTTATGTACATACATGCCTGCACCGGTGGCACAGGAGCTAGCCTTATTATTTATAGCTCATGCTCATAAATCATTGAATCTTATTAGTTGTCACACTTGTCACCTTCCTACCTACTCAGGGTAGAAGGGAGCATAAGAGAAAGAAGAGAGATGAGAATATAAGTATAATAAATAGAAGGGTCGTGGATCTCAGACAGGTATGGCAATTTGGCAAGCTTCCTTGTTTAAGGACTTAGCTCCGGTCCGCTAGTATTTTCCGATGCTCAGCAGCTGGTCCGTTCACTATCGAGCAATTAGGGACTAGCCTAGGTAGCTCGTGAATTGCGAGCTACCAACAACACCCTTTCAAGTTTGCCAGAAGGGCGTAAAATAGAAACAAGAAGAAAGTTGAGAAGCAACAGAAAACACAGAAAAACACATAAATTAAACTACAGAGTTTGCATGTAAGACACATAAAAAAATACAGTAAATAAGTTGAGAGTACATACCAAAGGTTACAAATTGTTGGTTAGAATTTATGGTGGGCAAGTACACTTTCACTTCAAAACTCAAACTTACCCAATGTATGGGGGTTCTGAAGATTGATGTTAGAATTTAATAAAGTTTCTGTAGCACTAGACGTAGTAATTTATTAGCAGTTGCACAGTCGATGGCCGGTGACAAAGTGATGGCGATTTCTATTGTTGAAAAAACGAGAAGTTGGGCGGATGTCGGAGGCGCATTTCGCTACCATATATGGTAATGAAAAAGGCCTCAAAACCGTCGTAGTCGTCATTCCAATCACTACACTGCATTTTGAACTTTTTCAAAATATCAACGTTCGTTCACCGGAACTCACAACTCGTGGCATTATTTTCTCTAAACTCGATTGACATTTGTTTAACTGTCACTGTCAACATTTTTGATTGTTATATGCGACCTCTATCGGTGAATCGCCGAACTACCTCAGCGCGCAGCAAAGGTAGTTAGGTTTCTCGATTTAAAGGTTGCTTTAATCTTCAAACGGAATTTAGGTAGTCGTTTGTGAGTTTGCCTACAGATGTCGCTTATTTAAACTAGTTTTTAAGAGAACCGATAATCTAGTAATCTAGATCGGTTACATATCTCCCCACCCAAGAAAGAATTTTTTTACTAGGAAAAAAAATTCACTAGCCTTGAGCAGTTCTAAGAAAGAAAAAAAATTACTTGACCTAAGACCTAACTTTGAGTATCTTATATAAGCTACAGAAACTCCAGTATATGATCTTAAGTTATTAACTATGTCTATGTGCAGACACATACCCAAGTATCTCCTAGAATTCCCCCCCATCGTTTGGATTAGATATCCCAAGAAACGATTATTGACAGCAATATTGAGAGGAATGGAAATTGTAGGCTGCAGAAGTTAACTTCTAAGAGCAGCTAGCTACGTTATAGGTATGAATACACACTAGAACATAGATAAGTTAAGTACTTATTGCAGACATTCATGGATAATTTTATTTTTTTTTGAATATAAGTTCCATAATTGCCTAAGTTAAATTAAATTTTAAGACAGAGAATTTAATCAAAAGGAAATTACATAGATAAAGGCTTGTTTAGTGAGTTATCTACCGCTCAGACCAATAAGGCTTGTTTTTAAAGAGTTTGGACACCGCTCTCTATTTGAAGAATTACCATGGCTGGCACGTGAAAGAATGATTTTAGCTATGTTATAACACTATTCCATTGAAAGTGGAGAGTGACAAAGAGTATTTAAGGAAGTTAAATTAATTCAGTAGGTATATAAGTTAAGATGTATAGTTTGTAGTACATTATATGTATTGTAGTTAAGTTATAATATATCTTATGCCATCGTTGTATATAAGATATAAATAATGATCAATATAAGAAAGGATCACAAGTTATTAGAATTCAAGAAGTATATAAGATACTGTTCCTATAAGATTTATTGTATATAAGGATTTATTTTTCCTTTATATATAAGATTATTGTAAGAGATTATTAAAAAGTTGCACCCTATGAGTTTGGTTGCATTAATCAATTATATTTTAGATATTTAAGATATATAGAATATGCGTTTTAGTTGTAAGATTGTATATTTAAAGCTTTATTAATTTAATCATAGCATGAATTTGGTTTTATTTGAGAATATTTATTTATTTTAAGTTGTCAACAAGTTATTCAGTACTAAGATTTGCTAATGTTAAGAAGGTGAATTAATTACTAGGATATGTATTCACATATTTTAAAATTGTTGTTATTATTATTATTATTTTTGTTGTAGGAGTTATTATTATAATTTTTATTATAGGCAGAGTTATAATTATTATTATTACGGTACTGGGGTGTAGTGGAGCTACTGGCTTTAGAATAAGTAAATTCTGGAGCCAATGTTTGTGAAGTGCATTGAGGTGGCTCATGAAATTGTGTCAGACGCGACTGAATACTTTCAAAATTTTTGCATATAGCTTTAAGAGCATCAATAGATTGTATTTCAGGAGAAGCAGCTAAGGTACTAGCATAAGATGGCCTAATATTATGAAGGAGAATTTCAAGTTTTTCTTCTTCTGTTAAGGGTTTGTCGAGTCGAGAGAACATACCGTGCATTATTGCAACATAAATAGTTATATTTTCTCGCTCTCCCTGTGTACGAGACCTTATTTCATTCATCAGCCTGTAATCATAGTCAGTGATGCTGAAGTCTGATTTTAATAAAATAGTTAATTCACTCCATGATTTCACATTGTCTTTTACACAGCGGAACCAATGGAGAGCTTCATCCGTGAACATGTCATATGAGTGGGTTAAAATTTTTTCATAAGAAATGTTTCTAGATTGTACATATTCTTCCACCCTTTGTATGAAAGCACGGACACAATTTTTGCCATTAAATTTAAGTTTACTAATATCAGATAAAATTGAATTTCTTTCACAAGTTACAGATAGCACAGGTTGCTCTAAGGGAGTCTCAGATTGATTACTAGTTGAAGGTTGTGAAGTTGGTAAAATAGTTTTTAAGATTTGTAAGTCCTTGTTAAGAGAATTTAGTTTAGAAGACACCGACTTAAAATCTTCACTATTGGATGCACTTATCCTTATCAACCTGTGGTTCATATGGTTGATTAAAACTTCTGTTCTTAAAAAAAGATTTTTTTCAAATTTAGTTTTGAGGAGAGCAATGTTGCTTTTTGCTTTTGCCATTGACTCCTTGAGTTCACTTATATCGACCTCAGGGTCCAAGTGTGACTCCAATATATCCTCAGAAAGCATGTCTTTGGATAGTTTCACAATCTGTTTCCTTAAATCCTGAACAGATTCAGTATGCGAGCCACCACGCAGTGCCACTTCATATGCTAATTCAGCCTTTTGCAGAGATAAAAAGTTAAGTTGTAGACTCATGTTTGTAGTTGTGAAAGTATACTTGACCTATGAAACCAATGACAACAGTGTCATACAAGGTCAATTAAAAAAAAAATATTTAAAAGGGTATAATTTTTTCAGATGAAAATAACACGTAGGTAGAATTACAAATAAGGTGTGTGCTATTTATAAGTTGAACAGAGGTGAATATGGAATATTAGATATTTAATAAGAAAAGTTATTAATTATGCAAGCTGTAAAAAAAAACTAAAATTTAATTTTAGGTAAAAATAAAATTCGTTGAAGACGGTAATGGGTGGATTACTGACCCCCTGGGTGTTACCCGTTGTCTTTCAGTCGCTTCTTACGACATGCAGAGCTGCAGCCGGCCTATTCTCAGACCCCGGGCCAGCACAGGGCCAATCACAACTTATAACTAACACACACGAAAGGAACACAATAAGACACAGTATACAGAATAAGTATGGCAGAGCCACACCCAAGAAAGTTTGCCAAACCAACCTGTCTGATCCTACTTTGTAGGGGCGCCAATGTCACCTTCCTACCTACTCAGGGTAGAAGGGAGCATAAGAGAAAGAAGAGAGATGAGAATATAAGTATAATAAATAGAAGGGTCGTGGATCTCAGACAGGTATGGCAATTTGGCAAGCTTCCTTGTTTAAGGACTTAGCTCCGGTCCGCTAGTATTTTCCGATGCTCAGCAGCAGGTCTGCCGTGCAGGGTCGGCTCCACACCGCCGCGCCGGTAGAAATTCCCAGCAATCGCTGTAGAGAAAGGTGGCCGCGGTCGGTGCTGGAGATCAGAGGACGGCCGGAGTTCAGACGTCGTGTACTGGAAGGATTCCGCCTCGTACTGGAACGATTCAGCCTCGTACTGGAAGGATTCAGCCTCGTACTGGAAGGATTCCGCCTCGTACTGGAACCCTAGAAAGCACATGTGCTCCGGTCACAATTGGTCCAGTAAAGTGTTGAGCTGGTGGGTCCACTGTCCCTCTGCTACTGGGCATATAGTGACTCGCAGAGGGCCTTTAGGGATGTGGCCCGCCAGCAAACAAGAGATGCCGTAAGGGCCAAGGAAGTAATGCTGCTGGTGAAGAATTCGCATCCGCTAAGGCTTCCGCTACCGAGCATAAAGGGACTAGCTAGGCCCTTCGCGGATGCAAACCACCAGCCGCTCAGAATGCCAGAAGGGCGTAAATAGGTATGTTGCTGGTAAAAGTGCGCACAATCCACGAGGTCCGTTCACTACCGAGCAATTAGGGACTAGCCTAGGTACCTCGTGAATTGCGAGCTACCAACAACACCCTTTCAAGTTTGCCAGAAGGGCGTAAAATAGAAACAAGAAGAAAGTTGAGAAGCAACAGAAAACACAGAAAAACACATAAATTAAACTACAGAGTTTGCATGTAAGACATAAAAAAATACAGTAAATAAGTTGAGAGTACATACCAAAGGTTACAAATTGTTGGTTAGAATTTATGGTGGTCAAGTACACTTTCACTTCAAAACTCAAACTTACCCAATGTATGGGGGTTCTGAAGATTGATGTTAGAATTTAATAAAGTTTCTGTAGCACTAGACGTAGTAATTTATTAGCAGTTGCACAGTCGATGGCCGGTGACAAAGTGATGGCGATTTCTATTGTTGAAAAAACGAGAAGTTGGGCGGATGTCGGAGGCGCATTTCGCTACCATATATGGTAATGAAAAAGGCCTCAAAACCGTCGTAGTCGTCAGTCCAATCACTACACTGCATTTTGAACTTTTTCAAAATATCAACGTTCGTTCACCGGAACTCACAACTCGTGGCATTATTTTCTCTAAACTCGATTGACATTTGTTTAACTGTCACTGTCAACATTTTTGATTGTTATATGCGACCTCTATCGGTGAATCGCCGAACTACCTCAGCGCGCAGCAAAGGTAGTTAGGTTTCTCGATTTAAAGGTTGCTTTAATCTTCAAACGGAATTTAGGTAGTCGTTTGTGAGTTTGCCTACAGATGTCGCTTATTTAAACTAGTTTTTAAGAGAACCGATAATCTAGTAATCTAGATCGGTTACACACTGAAGAAAGTAATGCTAATGTTTTAAGACGCTACCGTGATACTTTTTGTGTGTTATAGAAGAATATCTGACTGACGATGGCCCAAGCTGCTGCGCCGTGCAGCTCTCCGAGCTGCTATCCTGAGTGGCTCTCCGAGCTGCTATCCTGAGCGGCTCTCCGAGCTGCTATCCGGAGAGGCTCTCCGGGATGCTGTCTTTGGTATGCATTTATAAACAAAAATATTACTAAACTGTGCGAGTGAGATGCATGTAAGGCATGGAATGTTTTCTTTGTTTTCATTGCATAGTGTGGTGCGGGTGATGGAAGTCCAGAATTTTATCGTAGTACGTCGACAGATATTAACATATTAATTTGTTTTTACTTTTACTCACCTATCGTTTTTTATGTCTGAAGCTTTTTGTTTTGAATAGGCATTGCTACAAGAACCTTTGCCATGGACGCTTATGTACATACATGCCTGCACCGGTGGCACAGGAGCTAGCCTTATTATTTATAGCTCATGCTCATAAATCATTGAATCTTATTAGTTGTCACACTGAAGAAAGTAATGCTAATGTTTTAAGACGTTACCGTGATACTTTTTGTGTGTTATAGAAGAATATCTGACTGACGATGGCCCAAGCTGCTGCGCCGTGCAGCTCTCCGAGCTGCTATCCTGAGCGGCTCTCCGAGCTGCTATCCGGAGAGGCTCTCCGGGAAGCTGTCTTTGATATGCATTTATAAACAAAAATATTACTAAACTGTGCGAGTGAGATGCATGTAAGGCATGGAATGTTTTCTTTGTTTTCATTGCATAGTGTGGTGCGGGTGATGGAAGTCCAGAATTTTATCGTAGTACGTCGACAGATATTAACATATTAATTTGTTTTTACTTTTACTCACCTATCGTTTTTTATGTCTGAAGCTTTTTGTTTTGAATAGGCATTGCTACAAGAACCTTTGCCATGGACGCTTATGTACATACATGCCTGCACCGGTGGCACAGGAGCTAGCCTTATTATTTATAGCTCATGCTCATAAATCATTGAATCTTATTAGTTGTCACACTGAAGAAAGTAATGCTAATGTTTTAAGACGCTACCGTGATACTTTTTGTGTGTTATAGAAGAATATCTGACTGACGATGGCCCAAGCTGCTGCGCCGTGCAGCTTTCCGAGCTGCTATCCTGAGCGGCTCTCCGAGCTGCTATCCGGAGAGGCTCTCCGGGAAGCTGTCTTTGGTATGCATTTATAAACAAACATATTACTAAACTGTGCGAGTGAGATGCATGTAAGGCATGGAATGTTTTCTTTGTTTTCATTGCATAGTGTGGTGCGGGTGATGGAAGTCCAGAATTTTATCGTAGTACGTCGACAGATATTAACATATTAATTTGTTTTTACTTTTACTCACCTATCGTTTTTTATGTCTGAAGCTTTTTGTTTTGAATAGGCATTGCTACAAGAACCTTTGCCATGGACGCTTATGTACATACATGCCTGCACCGGTGGCACAGGAGCTAGCCTTATTATTTATAGCTCATGCTCATAAATCATTGAATCTTATTTGTTGTCACACTGAAGAAAGTAATGCTAATGTTTTAAGACGCTACCGTGATACTTTTTGTGTGTTATAGAATAATATCTGACTGACGATGGCCCAAACTGCTGCGCCGTGCAGCTCTCCGAGCTGCTATCCTGAGTGGCTCTCCGAGCTGCTATCCTGAGCGGCTCTCCGAGCTGCTATCCGGAGAGGCTCTCCGGGATGCTGTCTTTGGTATGCATTTATAAACAAAAATATTACTAAACTGTGCGAGTGAGATGCATGTAAGGCATGGAATGTTTTCTTTGTTTTCATTGCATAGTGTGGTGCGGGTGATGGAAGTACAGAATTTTATCGTAGTACGTCGACAGATATTAACATATTAATTTGTTTTTACTTTTACTCACCTATCGTTTTTTATGTCTGAAGCTTTTTGTTTTGAATAGGCATTGCTACAAGAACCTTTGCCATGGACGCTTATGTACATACATGCCTGCACCGGTGGCACAGGAGCTAGCCTTATTATTTATAGCTCATGCTCATAAATCATTGAATCTTATTAGTTGTCACACTGAAGAAAGTAATGCTAATGTTTTAAGACGCTACCGTGATACTTTTTGTGTGTTATAGAAGAATATCTGACTGACGATGGCCCAAGCTGCTGCGCCGTGCAGCCCTCCGAGCTGCTATCCTGAGCGGCTCTCCGAGCTGCTATCCGGAGAGGCTCTCCGGGAAGCTGTCTTTGGTATGCATTTATAAACAAAAATATTACTAAACTGTGCGAGTGAGATGCATGTAAGGCATGGAATGTTTTCTTTGTTTTCATTGCATAGTGTGGTGCGGGTGATGGAAGTCCAGAATTTTATCGTAGTACGTCGACAGATATTAACATATTAATTTGTTTTTACTTTTACTCACCTATCGTTTTTTATGTCTGTAGCTATTTGTTTTGAATAGGCATTGCTACAAGAACCTTTGCCATGGACGCTTATGTACATACATGCCTGCACCGGTGGCACAGGAGCTAGCCTTATTATTTATAGCTCATGCTCATAAATCATTGAATCTTATTAGTTGTCACACTGAAGAAAGTAATGCTAATGTTTTAAGACGCTACCGTGATACTTTTTGTGTGTTATAGAAGAATATCTGACTGACGATGGCCCAAGCTGCTGCGCCGTGCAGCTCTCCGAGCTGCTATCCTGAGCGGCTCTCCGAGCTGCTATCCGGAGAGGCTCTCCGGGAAGCTGTCTTTGGTATGCATTTATAAACAAAAATATTACTAAACTGTGCGAGTGAGATGCATGTAAGGCATGGAATGTTTTCTTTGTTTTCATTGCATAGTGTGGTGCGGGTGATGGAAGTCCAGAATTTTATCGTAGTACGTCGACAGATATTAACATATTAATTTGTTTTTACTTTTACTCACCTATCGTTTTTTATGTCTGAAGCTATTTGTTTTGAATAGGCATTGCTAAAAGAACCTTTGCCATGGACGCTTATGTACATACATGCCTGCACCGGTGGCACAGGAGCTAGCCCTATTATTTATAGCTCATGCTCATAAATCATTGAATCTTATTAATTGTCACACTGAAGAAAGTAATGCTAATGTTTTAAGACGCTACCGTGATACTTTTTGTGTGTTATAGAAGAATATCTGACTGACGATGGCCCAAGCTGCTGCGCCGTGCAGTTCTCCGAGCTGCTGTTCTGAGTGGCTCTCCGAGCTGCTATCCTGAGCGGCTCTCCGAGCTGCTATCCGGAGAGGCTCTCCGGGATGCTGTCTTTGGTATGCATTTATAAACAAAAATATTACTAAACTGTGCAAGTGAGATGCATGTAAGGCATGGAATGTTTTCTTTGTTTTCATTGCATAGTGTGGTGCGAGTGATGGAAGTCCAGAATTTTATCGTAGTACGTCGACAGATATTAACATATTAATTTGTTTTTACTTTTACTCACCTATCGTTTTTTATGTCTGAAGCTTTTTGATTTGAATAGGCATTGCTACAAGAACCTTTGCCATGGACGCTTATGTACATACATGCCTGCACCGGTGGCACAGGAGCTAGCCTTATTATTTATAGCTCATGCTCATAAATCATTGAATCTTATTAGTTGTCACACTGAAGAAAGTAATGCTAATGTTTAAAGACGCTACCGTGATACTTTTTGTGTGTTATAGAAGAATATCTGACTGACGATGGCCCAAGCTGCTGCGCCGTGCAGCTCTCCGAGCTGCTATCCTGAGCGGCTCTCCGAGCTGCTATCCGGAGAGGCTCTCCGGGAAGCTGTCTTTGGTATGCATTTATAAACAAAAATATTACTAAACTGTGCGAGTGAGATGCATGTAAGGCATGGAATGTTTTCTTTGTTTTCATTGCATAGTGTGGTGCGGGTGATGGAAGTCCAGAATTTTATCGTAGTACGTCGACAGATATTAACATATTAATTTGTTTTTACTTTTACTCACCTATCGTTTTTTATGTCTGAAGCTATTTGTTTTGAATAGGCATTGCTAAAAGAACCTTTGCCATGGACGCTTATGTACATACATGCCTGCACCGGTGGCACAGGAGCTAGCCTTATTATTTATAGCTCATGCTCATAAATCATTGAACCTTATTAGTTGTCACACTGAAGAAAGTAATGCTAAAGTTTTAAGACGCTACCGTGATACTTTTTGTGTGTTATAGAAGAATATCTGACTGACGATGGCCCAAGCTGCTGCGCCGTGCAGCTCTACGAGCTGCTCTCCTGAGTGGCTCTCCGAGCTGCTGCCCTGAGCGGCTCTCCGAGCTGCTATCCGGAGAGGCTCTCCGAGAAGCTGTCTTTGGTATGCATTAATAAAGAAAAATATCACTAAACTGTGCGAGTGAGATGTATGTAAGGCATGGAAAGATTTTCTTTATTTTTATTGCAAAGTGTGGTACGGGTGATGGAAGTCCATAATTTTATCGTAGAACGTCGACAGATATTAACACATTAATTTGTTTTTACTTTTACTCACCTATTGTTTTTTATGTCTGAAGCTATTTGTTTTGAATAGGAATTGCTACAAGAACCTTTGCCATGGACGCTTATGTACATACATGCCTGCACCGGTGGCACAGGAGCTAGCCTTATTATTTATAGCTCATGCTCATAAATCATTGAATCTTATTAGTTGTCACACTGAAGAAAGTAATGCTAATGTTTTAAGACGTTACCGTGATAATTTTTGTGTGTTATAAAAGAATATCTGACTGACGATGGCCCAAGCTGCTGCGCCGTGCAGTTCTCCGAGCTGCTGTTCTGAGTGGCTCTCCGAGCTGCTATCCTGAGCGGCTCTCCGAGCTGCTATCCGGAGAGGCTCTCCGGGATGCTGTCTTTGGTATGCATTTATAAACAAAAATATTACTAAACTGTGCAAGTGAGATGCATGTAAGGCATGGAATGTTTTCTTTGTTTTCATTGCATAGTGTGGTGCGAGTGATGGAAGTCCAGAATTTTATCGTAGTACGTCGACAGATATTAACATATTAATTTGTTTTTACTTTTACTCACCTATCGTTTTTTATGTCTGAAGCTTTTTGATTTGAATAGGCATTGCTACAAGAACCTTTGCCATGGACGCTTATGTACATACATGCCTGCACCGGTGGCACAGGAGCTAGCCTTATTATTTATAGCTCATGCTCATAAATCATTGAATCTTATTAGTTGTCACACTGAAGAAAGTAATGCTAATGTTTAAAGACGCTACCGTGATACTTTTTGTGTGTTATAGAAGAATATCTGACTGACGATGGCCCAAGCTGCTGCGCCGTGCAGCTCTCCGAGCTGCTATCCTGAGCGGCTCTCCGAGCTGCTATCCGGAGAGGCTCTCCGGGAAGCTGTCTTTGGTATGCATTTATAAACAAAAATATTACTAAACTGTGCGAGTGAGATGCATGTAAGGCATGGAATGTTTTCTTTGTTTTCATTGCATAGTGTGGTGCGGGTGATGGAAGTCCAGAATTTTATCGTAGTACGTCGACAGATATTAACATATTAATTTGTTTTTACTTTTACTCACCTATCGTTTTTTATGTCTGAAGCTATTTGTTTTGAATAGGCATTGCTAAAAGAACCTTTGCCATGGACGCTTATGTACATACATGCCTGCACCGGTGGCACAGGAGCTAGCCTTATTATTTATAGCTCATGCTCATAAATCATTGAACCTTATTAGTTGTCACACTGAAGAAAGTAATGCTAAAGTTTTAAGACGCTACCGTGATACTTTTTGTGTGTTATAGAAGAATATCTGACTGACGATGGCCCAAGCTGCTGCGCCGTGCAGCTCTACGAGCTGCTGTCCTGAGTGGCTCTCCGAGCTGCTGCCCTGAGCGGCTCTCCGAGCTGCTATCCGGAGAGGCTCTCCGAGAAGCTGTCTTTGGTATGCATTTATAAAGAAAAATATCACTAAACTGTGCGAGTGAGATGTATGTAAGGCATGGAAAGTTTTTCTTTATTTTTATTGCATAGTGTGGTAAGGGTGATGGAAATCCATAATTTTATCGTAGAACGTCGACAGATATTAACACATTAATTTGTTTTTACTTTTACTCACCTATTGTTTTTTTATGTCTGAAGCTATTTGTTTTGAAAAGGCATTGCTACAAGAACCTTTGCCATGGACGCTTATGTACATACATGCCTGCACCGGTGGCACAGGAGCTAGCCTTATTATTTATAGCTCATGCTCATAAATCATTGAATCTTATTATTTGTCACACTGAAGAAAGTAATGCTAATGTTTTAAGACGTTACCGTGATAATTTTTGTGTGTTATAGAAGAATATCTGACTGACGATGGCCCAAGCTGCTGCGCCGTGCAATTCTCCGAGCTGCTGTTCTGAGTGGCTCTCCGAGCTGCTATCCTGAGCGGCTCTCCGAGCTGCTATCCGGAGAGGCTCTCCGGGAAGCTGTCTTTGGTATGCATTTATAAACAAAAATATTACTAAACTGTGCGAGTGAGATGCATGTAAGGCATGGAATGTTTTCTTTGTTTTCATTGCATAGTGTGGTGCGGGTGATGTAAGTCCAGAATTTTATCGTAGTACGTCGACAGATATTAACATATTAATTTGTTTTTACTTTTACTCACCTATCGTTTTTTATGTCTGAAGCTTTTTGTTTTGAATAGGCATTGCTACAAGAACCTTTGCCATGGACGCTTATGTACATACATGCCTGCACCGGTGGCACAGGAGCTAGCCTTATTATTTATAGCTCATGCTCATAAATCATTGAATCTTATTAGTTGTCACACTGAAGAAAGTAATGCTAATGTTTTAAGACGCTACCGTGATACTTTTTGTGTGTTATAGAAGAATATCTGACTGACGATGGCCCAAGCTGCTGCGCCGTGCAGCTCTCCGAGCTGCTACCCTGAGCGGCTCTCCGAGCTGCTATCCTGAGCGGCTCTCCGAGCTGCTATCCTGAGCGGCTCTCCGAGCTGCTATCCGGAGAGGCTCTCCGGGAAGCTGTCTTTGGTATGCATTTATAAACAAAAATATTACTAAACTGTGCGAGTGAGATGCTTGTAAGGCATGGAATGTTTTCTTTGTTTTCATTGCATAGTGCGGTGCGGGTGATGGAAGTCCAGAATTTTATCGTAGTACGTCGACAGATATTAACATATTAATTTGTTTTTACTTTTACTCACCTATCGTTTTTTATGTCTGAAGCTATTTGTTTTGAATAGGCATTGCTAAAAGAACCTTTGCCATGGACGCTTATGTACATACATGCCTGCACCGGTGGCACAGGAGCTAGCCTTATTATTTATAGCTCATGCTCATAAATCATTGAACCTTATTAGTTGTCACACTGAAGAAAGTAATGCTAATGTTTTAAGACGCTACCGTGATACTTTTTGTGTGTTATAGAAGAATATCTGACTGACGATGGCCCAAGCTGCTGCGCCGTGCAGCTCTTCGAGCTGCTGTTCTGAGTGGCTCTCCGAGCTGCTATCCTGAGCGGCTCTCCGAGCTGCTATCCGGAGAGGCTCTCCGGGAAGCTGTCTTTGGTATGCATTTATAAACAAAAATATTACTAAACTGTGCGAGTGAGATGCATGTAAGGCATGGAATGTTTTCTTTGTTTTCATTGCATAGTGTGGTGCGGGTGATGGAAGTCCAGAATTTTATCGTAGTACGTCGACAGATATTAACATATTAATTTGTTTTTACTTTTACTCACCTATCGTTTTTTATGTCTGAAGCTTTTTGTTTTGAATAGGCATTGCTACAAGAACCTTTGCCATGGACGCTTATGTACATACATGCCTGCACCGGTGGCACAGGAGCTAGCCTTATTATTTATAGCTCATGCTCATAAATCATTGAATCTTATTAGTTGTCACACTGAAGAAAGTAATGCTAATGTTTAAAGACGCTACCGTGATACTTTTTGTGTGTTATAGAAGAATATCTGACTGACGATGGCCCAAGCTGCTGCGCCGTGCAGCTCTCCGAGCTGCTATCCTGAGCGGCTCTCCGAGCTGCTATCCGGAGAGGCTCTCCGGGAAGCTGTCTTTGGTATGCATTTATAAACAAAAATATTACTAAACTGTGCGAGTGAGATGCATGTAAGGCATGGAATGTTTTCTTTGTTTTCATTGCATAGTGTGGTGCGGGTGATGGAAGTCCAGAATTTTATCGTAGTACGTCGACAGATATTAACATATTAATTTCTTTTTACTTTTACTCACCTATCGTTTTTTATGTCAGAAGCTATTTGTTTTGAATAGGCATTGCTAAAAGAACCTTTGCCATGGACGCTTATGTACATACATGCCTGCACCGGTGGCACAGGAGCTAGCCTTATTATTTATAGCTCATGCTCATAAATCATTGAATCTTATTAGTTGTCACACTGAAGAAAGTAATGCTAATGTTTTAAGACGTTACCGTGATAATTTTTGTGTGTTATAGAAGAATATCTGACTGACGATGGCCCAAGCTGCTGCGCCGTGCAATTCTCCGAGCTGCTGTTCTGAGTGGCTCTCCGAGCTGCTATCCTGAGCGGCTCTCCGAGCTGCTATCCGGAGAGGCTCTCCGGGAAGCTGTCTTTGGTATGCATTTATAAACAAAAATATTACTAAACTGTGCGAGTGAGATGCATGTAAGGCATGGAATGTTTTCTTTGTTTTCATTGCATAGTGTGGTGCGGGTGATGGAAGTCCAGAATTTTATCGTAGTACGTCGACAGATATTAACATATTAATTTGTTTTTACTTTTACTCACCTATCGTTTTTTATGTCTGAAGCTTTTTGTTTTGAATAGGCATTGCTACAAGAACCTTTGCCATGGACGCTTATGTACATACATGCCTGCACCGGTGGCACAGGAGCTAGCCTTATTATTTATAGCTCATGCTCATAAATCATTGAATCTTATTAGTTGTCACACTGAAGAAAGTAATGCTAATGTTTAAAGACGCTACCGTGATACTTTTTGTGTGTTATAGAAGAATATCTGACTGACGATGGCCCAAGCTGCTGCGCCGTGCAGCCCTCCGAGCTGCTATCCTGAGCGGCTCTCCGAGCTGCTATCCGGAGAGGCTCTCCGGGAAGCTGTCTTTGGTATGCATTTATAAACAAAAATATTACTAAACTGTGCGAGTGAGATGCATGTAAGGCATGGAATGTTTTCTTTGTTTTCATTGCATAGTGTGGTGCGGGTGATGGAAGTCCAGAATTTTATCGTAGTACGTCGACAGATATTAACATATTAATTTGTTTTTACTTTTACTCACCTATCGTTTTTTATGTCTGTAGCTATTTGTTTTGAATAGGCATTGCTACAAGAACCTTTGCCATGGACGCTTATGTACATACATGCCTGCACCGGTGGCACAGGAGCTAGCCTTATTATTTATAGCTCATGCTCATAAATCATTGAATCTTATTAGTTGTCACACTGAAGAAAGTAATGCTAATGTTTTAAGACGCTACCGTGATACTTTTTGTGTGTTATAGAAGAATATCTGACTGACGATGGCCCAAGCTGCTGCGCCGTGCAGCTCTCCGAGCTGCTATCCTGAGCGGCTCTCCGAGCTGCTATCCGGAGAGGCTCTCCGGGAAGCTGTCTTTGGTATGCATTTATAAACAAAAATATTACTAAACTGTGCGAGTGAGATGCATGTAAGGCATGGAATGTTTTCTTTGTTTTCATTGCATAGTGTGGTGCGGGTGATGGAAGTCCAGAATTTTATCGTAGTACGTCGACAGATATTAACATATTAATTTGTTTTTACTTTTACTCACCTATCGTTTTTTATGTCTGAAGCTATTTGTTTTGAATAGGCATTGCTAAAAGAACCTTTGCCATGGACGCTTATGTACATACATGCCTGCACCGGTGGCACAGGAGCTAGCCCTATTATTTATAGCTCATGCTCATAAATCATTGAATCTTATTAATTGTCACACTGAAGAAAGTAATGCTAATGTTTTAAGACGCTACCGTGATACTTTTTGTGTGTTATAGAAGAATATCTGACTGACGATGGCCCAAGCTGCTGCGCCGTGCAGCTCTACGAGCTGCTCTCCTGAGTGGCTCTCCGAGCTGCTGCCCTGAGCGGCTCTCCGAGCTGCTATCCGGAGAGGCTCTCCGAGAAGCTGTCTTTGGTATGCATTAATAAAGAAAAATATCACTAAACTGTGCGAGTGAGATGTATGTAAGGCATGGAAAGATTTTCTTTATTTTTATTGCAAAGTGTGGTACGGGTGATGGAAGTCCATAATTTTATCGTAGAACGTCGACAGATATTAACACATTAATTTGTTTTTACTTTTACTCACCTATTGTTTTTTATGTCTGAAGCTATTTGTTTTGAATAGGAATTGCTACAAGAACCTTTGCCATGGACGCTTATGTACATACATGCCTGCACCGGTGGCACAGGAGCTAGCCTTATTATTTATAGCTCATGCTCATAAATCATTGAATCTTATTAGTTGTCACACTGAAGAAAGTAATGCTAATGTTTTAAGACGTTACCGTGATAATTTTTGTGTGTTATAAAAGAATATCTGACTGACGATGGCCCAAGCTGCTGCGCCGTGCAGTTCTCCGAGCTGCTGTTCTGAGTGGCTCTCCGAGCTGCTATCCTGAGCGGCTCTCCGAGCTGCTATCCGGAGAGGCTCTCCGGGATGCTGTCTTTGGTATGCATTTATAAACAAAAATATTACTAAACTGTGCAAGTGAGATGCATGTAAGGCATGGAATGTTTTCTTTGTTTTCATTGCATAGTGTGGTGCGAGTGATGGAAGTCCAGAATTTTATCGTAGTACGTCGACAGATATTAACATATTAATTTGTTTTTACTTTTACTCACCTATCGTTTTTTATGTCTGAAGCTTCTTGATTTGAATAGGCATTGCTACAAGAACCTTTGCCATGGACGCTTATGTACATACATGCCTGCACCGGTGGCACAGGAGCTAGCCTTATTATTTATAGCTCATGCTCATAAATCATTGAATCTTATTAGTTGTCACACTGAAGAAAGTAATGCTAATGTTTTAAGACGCTACCGTGATACTTTTTGTGTGTTATAGAAGAATATCTGACTGACGATGGCCCAAGCTGCTGCGCCGTGCAGCTCTCCGAGCTGCTATCCTGAGCGGCTCTCCGAGCTGCTATCCGGAGAGGCTCTCCGGGAAGCTGTCTTTGGTATGCATTTATAAACAAAAATATTACTAAACTGTGCGAGTGAGATGCATGTAAGGCATGGAATGTTTTCTTTGTTTTCATTGCATAGTGTGGTGCGGGTGATGGAAGTCCAGAATTTTATCGTAGTACGTCGACAGATATGACATATTAATTTGTTTTTACTTTTACTCACCTATCGTTTTTTATGTCTGAAGCTTTTTGATTTGAATAGGCATTGCTACAAGAACCTTTGCCATGGACGCTTATGTACATACATGCCTGCACCGGTGGCACAGGAGCTAGCCTTATTATTTATAGCTCATGCTCATAAATCATTGAACCTTATTAGTTGTCACACTGAAGAAAGTAATGCTAAAGTTTTAAGACGCTACCGTGATACTTTTTGTGTGTTATAGAAGAATATCTGACTGACGATGGCCCAAGCTGCTGCGCCGTGCAGCTCTACGAGCTGCTGTCCTGAGTGGCTCTCCGAGCTGCTGCCCTGAGCGGCTCTCCGAGCTGCTATCCGGAGAGGCTCTCCGAGAAGCTGTCTTTGGTATGCATTTATAAAGAAAAATATCACTAAACTGTGCGAGTGAGATGTATGTAAGGCATGGAAAGTTTTTCTTTATTTTTATTGCATAGTGTGGTAAGGGTGATGGAAATCCATAATTTTATCGTAGAACGTCGACAGATATTAACACATTAATTTGTTTTTACTTTTACTCACCTATTGTTTTTTTATGTCTGAAGCTATTTGTTTTGAAAAGGCATTGCTACAAGAACCTTTGCCATGGACGCTTATGTACATACATGCCTGCACCGGTGGCACAGGAGCTAGCCTTATTATTTATAGCTCATGCTCATAAATCATTGAATCTTATTAGTTGTCACACTGAAGAAAGTAATGCTAATGTTTTAAGACGTTACCGTGATAATTTTTGTGTGTTATAGAAGAATATCTGACTGACGATGGCCCAAGCTGCTGCGCCGTGCAATTCTCCGAGCTGCTGTTCTGAGTGGCTCTCCGAGCTGCTATCCTGAGCGGCTCTCCGAGCTGCTATCCGGAGAGGCTCTCCGGGAAGCTGTCTTTGGTATGCATTTATAAACAAAAATATTACTAAACTGTGCGAGTGAGATGCATGTAAGGCATGGAATGTTTTCTTTGTTTTCATTGCATAGTGTGGTGCGGGTGATGTAAGTCCAGAATTTTATCGTAGTACGTCGACAGATATTAACATATTAATTTGTTTTTACTTTTACTCACCTATCGTTTTTTATGTCTGAAGCTTTTTGTTTTGAATAGGCATTGCTACAAGAACCTTTGCCATGGACGCTTATGTACATACATGCCTGCACCGGTGGCACAGGAGCTAGCCTTATTATTTATAGCTCATGCTCATAAATCATTGAATCTTATTAGTTGTCACACTGAAGAAAGTAATGCTAATGTTTTAAGACGCTACCGTGATACTTTTTGTGTGTTATAGAAGAATATCTGACTGACGATGGCCCAAGCTGCTGCGCCGTGCAGCTCTCCGAGCTGCTATCCTGAGCGGCTCTCCGAGCTGCTATCCTGAGAGGCTCTCCGAGCTGCTATCCGGAGAGGCTCTCCGGGAAGCTGTCTTTGGTATGCATTTATAAACAAAAATATTACTAAACTGTGCGAGTGAGATGCATGTAAGGCATGGAATGTTTTCTTTGTTTTCATTGCATAGTGCGGTGCGGGTGATGGAAGTCCAGAATTTTATCGTAGTACGTCGACAGATATTAACATATTAATTTGTTTTTACTTTTACTCACCTATCGTTTTTTATGTCTGAAGCTATTTGTTTTGAATAGGCATTGCTAAAAGAACCTTTGCCATGGACGCTTATGTACATACATGCCTGCACCGGTGGCACAGGAGCTAGCCTTATTATTTATAGCTCATGCTCATAAATCATTGAACCTTATTAGTTGTCACACTGAAGAAAGTAATGCTAATGTTTTAAGACGCTACCGTGATACTTTTTGTGTGTTATAGAAGAATATCTGACTGACGATGGCCCAAGCTGCTGCGCCGTGCAGCTCTCCGAGCTGCTATCCTGAGCGGCTCTCCGAGCTGCTATCCTGAGCGGCTCTCCGAGCTGCTATCCGGAGAGGCTCTCCGGGAAGCTGTCTTTGGTATGCATTTATAAACAAAAATATTACTAAACTGTGCGAGTGAGATGCATGTAAGGCATGGAATGTTTTCTTTGTTTTCATTGCATAGTGCGGTGCGGGTGATGGAAGTCCAGAATTTTATCGTAGTACGTCGACAGATATTAACATATTAATTTGTTTTTACTTTTACTCACCTATCGTTTTTTATGTCTGAAGCTATTTGTTTTGAATAGGCATTGCTAAAAGAACCTTTGCCATGGACGCTTATGTACATACATGCCTGCACCGGTGGCACAGGAGCTAGCCTTATTATTTATAGCTCATGCTCATAAATCATTGAACCTTATTAGTTGTCACACTGAAGAAAGTAATGCTAATGTTTTAAGACGCTACCGTGATACTTTTTGTGTGTTATAGAAGAATATCTGACTGACGATGGCCCAAGCTGCTGCGCCGTGCAGCTCTTCGAGCTGCTGTTCTGAGTGGCTCTCCGAGCTGCTATCCTGAGCGGCTCTCCGAGCTGCTATCCGGAGAGGCTCTCCGGGAAGCTGTCTTTGGTATGCATTTATAAACAAAAATATTACTAAACTGTGCGAGTGAGATGCATGTAAGGCATGGAATGTTTTCTTTGTTTTCATTGCATAGTGTGGTGCGGGTGATGGAAGTCCAGAATTTTATCGTAGTACGTCGACAGATATTAACATATTAATTTGTTTTTACTTTTACTCACCTATCGTTTTTTATGTCTGAAGCTTTTTGTTTTGAATAGGCATTGCTACAAGAACCTTTGCCATGGACGCTTATGTACATACATGCCTGCACCGGTGGCACAGGAGCTAGCCTTATTATTTATAGCTCATGCTCATAAATCATTGAATCTTATTAGTTGTCACACTGAAGAAAGTAATGCTAATGTTTAAAGACGCTACCGTGATACTTTTTGTGTGTTATAGAAGAATATCTGACTGACGATGGCCCAAGCTGCTGCGCCGTGCAGCTCTCCGAGCTGCTATCCTGAGCGGCTCTCCGAGCTGCTATCCGGAGAGGCTCTCCGGGAAGCTGTCTTTGGTATGCATTTATAAACAAAAATATTACTAAACTGTGCGAGTGAGATGCATGTAAGGCATGGAATGTTTTCTTTGTTTTCATTGCATAGTGTGGTGCGGGTGATGGAAGTCCAGAATTTTATCGTAGTACGTCGACAGATATTAACATATTAATTTGTTTTTACTTTTACTCACCTATCGTTTTTTATGTCAGAAGCTATTTGTTTTGAATAGGCATTGCTAAAAGAACCTTTGCCATGGACGCTTATGTACATACATGCCTGCACCGGTGGCACAGGAGCTAGCCTTATTATTTATAGCTCATGCTCATAAATCATTGAATCTTATTAGTTGTCACACTGAAGAAAGTAATGCTAATGTTTTAAGACGTTACCGTGATAATTTTTGTGTGTTATAGAAGAATATCTGACTGACGATGGCCCAAGCTGCTGCGCCGTGCAATTCTCCGAGCTGCTGTTCTGAGTGGCTCTCCGAGCTGCTATCCTGAGCGGCTCTCCGAGCTGCTATCCGGAGAGGCTCTCCGGGAAGCTGTCTTTGGTATGCATTTATAAACAAAAATATTACTAAACTGTGCGAGTGAGATGCATGTAAGGCATGGAATGTTTTCTTTGTTTTCATTGCATAGTGTGGTGCGGGTGATGGAAGTCCAGAATTTTATCGTAGTACGTCGACAGATATTAACATATTAATTTGTTTTTACTTTTACTCACCTATCGTTTTTTATGTCTGAAGCTTTTTGTTTTGAATAGGCATTGCTACAAGAACCTTTGCCATGGACGCTTATGTACATACATGCCTGCACCGGTGGCACAGGAGCTAGCCTTATTATTTATAGCTCATGCTCATAAATCATTGAATCTTATTAGTTGTCACACTGAAGAAAGTAATGCTAATGTTTAAAGACGCTACCGTGATACTTTTTGTGTGTTATAGAAGAATATCTGACTGACGATGGCCCAAGCTGCTGCGCCGTGCAGCTCTCCGAGCTGCTATCCTGAGCGGCTCTCCGAGCTGCTATCCGGAGAGGCTCTCCGGGAAGCTGTCTTTGGTATGCATTTATAAACAAAAATATTACTAAACTGTGCGAGTGAGATGCATGTAAGGCATGGAATGTTTTCTTTGTTTTCATTGCATAGTGTGGTGCGGGTGATGGAAGTCCAGAATTTTATCGTAGTACGTCGACAGATATTAACATATTAATTTGTTTTTACTTTTACTCACCTATCGTTTTTTATGTCAGAAGCTATTTGTTTTGAATAGGCATTGCTAAAAGAACCTTTGCCATGGACGCTTATGTACATACATGCCTGCACCGGTGGCACAGGAGCTAGCCTTATTATTTATAGCTCATGCTCATAAATCATTGAATCTTATTAGTTGTCACACTGAAGAAAGTAATGCTAATGTTTTAAGACGTTACCGTGATAATTTTTGTGTGTTATAGAAGAATATCTGACTGACGATGGCCCAAGCTGCTGCGCCGTGCAATTCTCCGAGCTGCTGTTCTGAGTGGCTTTCCGAGCTGCTATCCTGAGCGGCTCTCCGAGCTGCTATCCGGAGAGGCTCTCCGGGAAGCTGTCTTTGGTATGCATTTATAAACAAAAATATTACTAAACTGTGCGAGTGAGATGCATGTAAGGCATGGAATGTTTTCTTTGTTTTCATTGCATAGTGTGGTGCGGGTGATGGAAGTCCAGAATTTTATCGTAGTACGTCGACAGATATTAACATATTAATTTGTTTTTACTTTTACTCACCTATCGTTTTTTATGTCTGAAGCTTTTTGTTTTGAATAGGCATTGCTACAAGAACCTTTGCCATGGACGCTTATGTACATACATGCCTGCACCGGTGGCACAGGAGCTAGCCTTATTATTTATAGCTCATGCTCATAAATCATTGAACCTTATTAGTTGTCACACTGAAGAAAGTAATGCTAATGTTTTAAGACGCTACCGTGAAACTTTTTGTGTGTTATAGAAGAATATCTGACTGACGATGGCCCAAGCTGCTGCGCCGTGCAGCTCTACGAGCTGCTGTCCGGAGTGGCTCTCCGAGCTGCTGCCTTGAGCGGCTCTCCGAGCTGCTATCCGGAGAGGCTCTTCGAAAAGCTGTCTTTGGTATGCATTTATAAAGAAAAATATCACTAAACTGTGCGAGTGAGATGAATGTAAAGCATGGAAAGTTTTTCTTTATTTTTATTGCATAGTGTGGTACGGGTGATGGAAATCCATAATTTTATCGTAGAACGTCGACAGATATTAACACATTAATTTGTTTTTACTTTTACTCACCTATTGTTTTTTATGTCTGAAGCTATTTGTTTTGAAAAGGCATTGCTACAAGAACCTTTGCCATGGACGCTTATGTACATACATGCCTGCACCGGTGGCACAGGAGCTAGCCTTATTATTTATAGCTCATGCTCATAAATCATTGAATCTTATTAGTTGTCACACTGAAGAAAGTAATGCTAATGTTTTAAGACGTTACCGTGATAATTTTTGTGTGTTATAGAAGAATATCTGACTGACGATGGCCCAAGCTGCTGCGCCGTGCAGTTCTCCGAGCTGCTGTTCTGAGTGGCTCTCCGAGCTGCTATCCTGAGCGGCTCTCCGAGCTGCTATCCGGAGAGGCTCTCCGGGAAGCTGTCTTTGGTATGCATTTATAAACAAAAATATTACTAAACTGTGCGAGTGAGATGCATGTAAGGCATGGAATGTTTTCTTTGTTTTCATTGCTTAGTGTGGTGCGGGTGATGGAAGTCCAGAATTTTATCGTAGTACGTCGACAGATATTAACATATTAATTTGTTTTTACTTTTACTCACCTATCGTTTTTTATGTCTGAAGCTTTTTGTTTTGAATAGGCATTGCTACAAGAACCTTTGCCATGGACGCTTATGTACATACATGCCTGCACCGGTGGCACAGGAGCTAGCCTTATTATTTATAGCTCATGCTCATAAATCATTGAATCTTATTAGTTGTCACACTGAAGAAAGTAATGCTAATGTTTTAAGACGCTACCGTGATACTTTTTGTGTGTTATAGAAGAATATCTGACTGACGATGGCCCAAGCTGCTGCGCCGTGCAGCCCTCCGAGCTGCTATCCTGAGCGGCTCTCCGAGCTGCTATCCGGAGAGGCTCTCCGGGAAGCTGTCTTTGGTATGCATTTATAAACAAAAATATTACTAAACTGTGCGAGTGAGATGCATGTAAGGCATGGAATGTTTTCTTTGTTTTCATTGCATAGTGTGGTGCGGGTGATGGAAGTCCAGAATTTTATCGTAGTACGTCGACAGATATTAACATATTAATTTGTTTTTACTTTTACTCACCTATCGTTTTTTATGTCTGTAGCTATTTGTTTTGAATAGGCATTGCTACAAGAACCTTTGCCATGGACGCTTATGTACATACATGCCTGCACCGGTGGCACAGGAGCTAGCCTTATTATTTATAGCTCATGCTCATAAATCATTGAATCTTATTAGTTGTCACACTGAAGAAAGTAATGCTAATGTTTTAAGACGCTACCGTGATACTTTTTGTGTGTTATAGAAGAATATCTGACTGACGATGGCCCAAGCTGCTGCGCCGTGCAGCTCTCCGAGCTGCTATCCTGAGCGGCTCTCCGAGCTGCTATCCGGAGAGGCTCTCCGGGAAGCTGTCTTTGGTATGCATTTATAAACAAAAATATTACTAAACTGTGCGAGTGAGATGCATGTAAGGCATGGAATGTTTTCTTTGTTTTCATTGCATAGTGTGGTGCGGGTGATGGAAGTCCAGAATTTTATCGTAGTACGTCGACAGATATTAACATATTAATTTGTTTTTACTTTTACTCACCTATCGTTTTTTATGTCTGAAGCTATTTGTTTTGAATAGGCATTGCTAAAAGAACCTTTGCCATGGACGCTTATGTACATACATGCCTGCACCGGTGGCACAGGAGCTAGCCCTATTATTTATAGCTCATGCTCATAAATCATTGAATCTTATTAATTGTCACACTGAAGAAAGTAATGCTAATGTTTTAAGACGCTACCGTGATACTTTTTGTGTGTTATAGAAGAATATCTGACTGACGATGGCCCAAGCTGCTGCGCCGTGCAGCTCTACGAGCTGCTCTCCTGAGTGGCTCTCCGAGCTGCTGCCCTGAGCGGCTCTCCGAGCTGCTATCCGGAGAGGCTCTCCGAGAAGCTGTCTTTGGTATGCATTAATAAAGAAAAATATCACTAAACTGTGCGAGTGAGATGTATGTAAGGCATGGAAAGATTTTCTTTATTTTTATTGCAAAGTGTGGTACGGGTGATGGAAGTCCATAATTTTATCGTAGAACGTCGACAGATATTAACACATTAATTTGTTTTTACTTTTACTCACCTATTGTTTTTTATGTCTGAAGCTTTTTGTTTTGAATAGGCATTGCTACAAGAACCTTTGCCATGGACGCTTATGTACATACATGCCTGCACCGGTGGCACAGGAGCTAGCCTTATTATTTATAGCTCATGCTCATAAATCATTGAACCTTATTAGTTGTCACACTGAAGAAAGTAATGCTAATGTTTTAAGACGCTACCGTGAAACTTTTTGTGTGTTATAGAAGAATATCTGACTGACGATGGCCCAAGCTGCTGCGCCGTGCAGCTCTACGAGCTGCTGTCCGGAGTGGCTCTCCGAGCTGCTGCCTTGAGCGGCTCTCCGAGCTGCTATCCGGAGAGGCTCTTCGAAAAGCTGTCTTTGGTATGCATTTATAAAGAAAAATATCACTAAACTGTGCGAGTGAGATGCATGTAAGGCATGGAATGTTTTCTTTGTTTTCATTGCATAGTGTGGTGCGGGTGATGGAAGTCCAGAATTTTATCGTAGTACGTCGACAGATATTAACATATTAATTTGTTTTTACTTTTACTCACCTATCGTTTTTTATGTCTGAAGCTATTTGTTTTGAATAGGCATTGCTAAAAGAACCTTTGCCATGGACGCTTATGTACATACATGCCTGCACCGGTGGCACAGGAGCTAGCCCTATTATTTATAGCTCATGCTCATAAATCATTGAATCTTATTAATTGTCACACTGAAGAAAGTAATGCTAATGTTTTAAGACGCTACCGTGATACTTTTTGTGTGTTATAGAAGAATATCTGACTGACGATGGCCCAAGCTGCTGCGCCGTGCAGCTCTACGAGCTGCTCTCCTGAGTGGCTCTCCGAGCTGCTGCCCTGAGCGGCTCTCCGAGCTGCTATCCGGAGAGGCTCTCCGAGAAGCTGTCTTTGGTATGCATTAATAAAGAAAAATATCACTAAACTGTGCGAGTGAGATGTATGTAAGGCATGGAAAGATTTTCTTTATTTTTATTGCAAAGTGTGGTACGGGTGATGGAAGTCCATAATTTTATCGTAGAACGTCGACAGATATTAACACATTAATTTGTTTTTACTTTTACTCACCTATTGTTTTTTATGTCTGAAGCTATTTGTTTTGAATAGGAATTGCTACAAGAACCTTTGCCATGGACGCTTATGTACATACATGCCTGCAACGGTGGCACAGGAGCTAGCCTTATTATTTATAGCTCATGCTCATAAATCATTGAATCTTATTAGTTGTCACACTGAAGAAAGTAATGCTAATGTTTTAAGACGTTACCATGATAATTTTTGTGTGTTATAAAAGAATATCTGACTGATGATGGCCCAAGCTGCTGCGCCGTGCAGTTCTCCGAGCTGCTGTTCTGAGTGGCTCTCCGAGCTGCTATCCTGAGCGGCTCTCCGAGCTGCTATCCGGAGAGGCTCTCCGGGATGCTGTCTTTGGTATGCATTTATAAACAAAAATATTACTAAACTGTGCAAGTGAGATGCATGTAAGGCATGGAATGTTTTCTTTGTTTTCATTGCATAGTGTGGTGCGAGTGATGAAAGTCCAGAATTTTATCGTAGTACGTCGACAGATATTAACATATTAATTTGTTTTTACTTTTACTCACCTATCGTTTTTTATGTCTGAAGCTTCTTGATTTGAATAGGCATTGCTACAAGAACCTTTGCCATGGACGCTTATGTACATACATGCCTGCACCGGTGGCACAGGAGCTAGCCTTATTATTTATAGCTCATGCTCATAAATCATTGAATCTTATTAGTTGTCACACTGAAGAAAGTAATGCTAATGTTTTAAGACGCTACCGTGATACTTTTTGTGTGTTATAGAAGAATATCTGACTGACGATGGCCCAAGCTGCTGCGCCGTGCAGCTCTCCGAGCTGCTATCCTGAGCGGCTCTCGGAGCTGCTATCCGGAGAGGCTCTCCGGGAAGCTGTCTTTGGTATGCATTTATAAACAAAAATATTACTAAACTGTGCGAGTGAGATGCATGTAAGGCATGGAATGTTTTCTTTGTTTTCATTGCATAGTGTGGTGCGGGTGATGGAAGTCCAGAATTTTATCGTAGTACGTCGACAGATATGACATATTAATTTGTTTTTACTTTTACTCACCTATCGTTTTTTATGTCTGTAGCTATTTGTTTTGAATAGGCATTGCTAAAAGAACCTTTGCCATGGACGCTTATGTACATACATGCCTGCACCGGTGGCACAGGAGCTAGCCTTATTATTTATAGCTCATGCTCATAAATCATTGAACCTTATTAGTTGTCACACTGAAGAAAGTAATGCTAAAGTTTTAAGACGCTACCGTGATACTTTTTGTGTGTTATAGAAGAATATCTGACTGACGATGGCCCAAGCTGCTGCGCCGTGCAGCTCTACGAGCTGCTGTCCTGAGTGGCTCTCCGAGCTGCTGCCCTGAGCGGCTCTCCGAGCTGCTATCCGGAGAGGCTCTCCGAGAAGCTGTCTTTGGTATGCATTTATAAAGAAAAATATCACTAAACTGTGCGAGTGAGATGTATGTAAGGCATGGAAAGTTTTTCTTTATTTTTATTGCATAGTGTGGTAAGGGTGATGGAAATCCATAATTTTATCGTAGAACGTCGACAGATATTAACACATTAATTTGTTTTTACTTTTACTCACCTATTGTTTTTTTATGTCTGAAGCTATTTGTTTTGAAAAGGCATTGCTACAAGAACCTTTGCCATGGACGCTTATGTACATACATGCCTGCACCGGTGGCACAGGAGCTAGCCTTATTATTTATAGCTCATGCTCATAAATCATTGAATCTTATTAGTTGTCACACTGAAGAAAGTAATGCTAATGTTTTAAGACGTTACCGTGATAATTTTTGTGTGTTATAGAAGAATATCTGACTGACGATGGCCCAAGCTGCTGCGCCGTGCAATTCTCCGAGCTGCTGTTCTGAGTGGCTCTCCGAGCTGCTATCCTGAGCGGCTCTCCGAGCTGCTATCCGGAGAGGCTCTCCGGGAAGCTGTCTTTGGTATGCATTTATAAACAAAAATATTACTAAACTGTGCGAGTGAGATGCATGTAAGGCATGGAATGTTTTCTTTGTTTTCATTGCATAGTGTGGTGCGGGTGATGTAAGTCCAGAATTTTATCGTAGTACGTCGACAGATATTAACATATTAATTTGTTTTTACTTTTACTCACCTATCGTTTTTTATGTCTGAAGCTTTTTGTTTTGAATAGGCATTGCTACAAGAACCTTTGCCATGGACGCTTATGTACATACATGCCTGCACCGTTGGCACAGGAGCTAGCCTTATTATTTATAGCTCATGCTCATAAATCATTGAATCTTATTAGTTGTCACACTGAAGAAAGTAATGCTAATGTTTTAAGACGCTACCGTGATACTTTTTGTGTGTTATAGAAGAATATCTGACTGACGATGGCCCAAGCTGCTGCGCCGTGCAGCTCTCCGAGCTGCTATCCTGAGCGGCTCTCCGAGCTGCTATCCTGAGCGGCTCTCCGAGCTGCTATCCGGAGAGGCTCTCCGGGAAGCTGTCTTTGGTATGCATTTATAAACAAAAATATTACTAAACTGTGCGAGTGAGATGCATGTAAGGCATGGAATGTTTTCTTTGTTTTCATTGCATAGTGCGGTGCGGGTGATGGAAGTCCAGAATTTTATCGTAGTACGTCGACAGATATTAACATATTAATTTGTTTTTACTTTTACTCACCTATCGTTTTTTATGTCTGAAGCTATTTGTTTTGAATAGGCATTGCTAAAAGAACCTTTGCCATGGACGCTTATGTACATACATGCCTGCACCGGTGGCACAGGAGCTAGCCTTATTATTTATAGCTCATGCTCATAAATCATTGAACCTTATTAGTTGTCACACTGAAGAAAGTAATGCTAATGTTTTAAGACGCTACCGTGATACTTTTTGTGTGTTATAGAAGAATATCTGACTGACGATGGCCCAAGCTGCTGCGCCGTGCAGCTCTTCGAGCTGCTGTCCTGAGTGGCTCTCCGAGCTGCTGCCTTGAGCGGCTCTCCGAGCTGCTATCCGGAGAGGCTCTTCGAGAAGCTGTCTTTAGTATGCATTTATAAAGAAAAATATCACTAAACTGTGCGAGTGAGATGTATGTAAAGCATGGAAAGTTTTTCTTTATTTTTATTGCATAGTGTGGTACGAGTGATGGAAATCCATAATTTTATCGTAGAACGTCGACAGATATTAACACATTAATTTGTTTTTACTTTTACTCACCTATTGTTTTTTATGTCTGAAGCTATTTGTTTTGAAAAGGCATTGCTACAAGAACCTTTGCCATGGACGCTTATGTACATACATGCCTGCACCGGTGGCACAGGAGCTAGCCTTATTATTTATAGCTCATGCTCATAAATCATTGAATCTTATTAGTTGTCACACTGGAGAAAGTAATGCTAATGTTTTAAGACGTTACCGTGATAATTTTTGTGTGTTATAGAAGAATATCTGACTGACGATGGCCCAAGCTGCTGCGCCGTGCAGTTTTCCGAGCTGCTGTTCTGAGTGGCTCTCCGAGCTGCTATCCTGAGTGGCTCTCCGAGCTGCTATCCGGAGAGGCTCTCCGGGAAGCTGTCTTTGGTATGCATTTATAAACAAAAATATTACTAAACTGTGCGAGTGAGATGCATGTAAGGCATGGAATGTTTTCTTTGTTTTCATTGCATAGTGTGGTGCGGGTGATGGAAGTCCAGAATTTTATCGTAGTACGTCGACAGATATTAACATATTAATTTGTTTTTACTTTTACTCACCTATCGTTTTTTATGTCTGAAGCTTTTTGTTTTGAATAGGCATTGCTACAAGAACCTTTGCCATGGACGCTTATGTACATACATGCCTGCACCGGTGGCACAGGAGCTAGCCTTATTATTTATAGCTCATGCTCATAAATCATTGAATCTTATTAGTTGTCACACTGAAGAAAGTAATGCTAATGTTTAAAGACGCTACCGTGATACTTTTTGTGTGTTATAGAAGAATATCTGACTGACGATGGCCCAAGCTGCTGCGCCGTGCAGCTCTCCGAGCTGCTATCTTGAGCGGCTCTCCGAGCTGCTATCCGGAGAGGCTCTCCGGGAAGCTGTCTTTGGTATGCATTTATAAACAAAAATATTACTAAACTGTGCGAGTGAGATGCATGTAAGGCATGGAATGTTTTCTTTGTTTTCATTGCATAGTGTGGTGCGGGTGATGGAAGTCCAGAATTTTATCGTAGTACGTCGACAGATATTAACATATTAATTTGTTTTTACTTTTACTCACCTATCGTTTTTTATGTCAGAAGCTATTTGTTTTGAATAGGCATTGCTAAAAGAACCTTTGCCATGGACGCTTATGTACATACATGCCTGCACCGGTGGCACAGGAGCTAGCCTTATTATTTATAGCTCATGCTCATAAATCATTGAATCTTATTAGTTGTCACACTGAAGAAAGTAATGCTAATGTTTTAAGACGTTACCGTGATAATTTTTGTGTGTTATAGAAGAATATCTGACTGACGATGGCCCAAGCTGCTGCGCCGTGCAATTCTCCGAGCTGCTGTTCTGAGTGGCTTTCCGAGCTGCTATCCTGAGCGGCTCTCCGAGCTGCTATCCGGAGAGGCTCTCCGGGAAGCTGTCTTTGGTATGCATTTATAAACAAAAATATTACTAAACTGTGCGAGTGAGATGCATGTAAGGCATGGAATGTTTTCTTTGTTTTCATTGCATAGTGTGGTGCGGGTGATGGAAGTCCAGAATTTTATCGTAGTACGTCGACAGATATTAACATATTAATTTGTTTTTACTTTTACTCACCTATCGTTTTTTATGTCTGAAGCTTTTTGTTTTGAATAGGCATTGCTACAAGAACCTTTGCCATGGACGCTTATGTACATACATGCCTGCACCGGTGGCACAGGAGCTAGCCTTATTATTTATAGCTCATGCTCATAAATCATTGAACCTTATTAGTTGTCACACTGAAGAAAGTAATGCTAATGTTTTAAGACGCTACCGTGAAACTTTTTGTGTGTTATAGAAGAATATCTGACTGACGATGGCCCAAGCTGCTGCGCCGTGCAGCTCTACGAGCTGCTGTCCGGAGTGGCTCTCCGAGCTGCTGCCTTGAGCGGCTCTCCGAGCTGCTATCCGGAGAGGCTCTTCGAGAAGCTGTCTTTGGTATGCATTTATAAAGAAAAATATCACTAAACTGTGCGAGTGAGATGAATGTAAAGCATGGAAAGTTTTTCTTTATTTTTATTGCATAGTGTGGTACGGGTGATGGAAATCCATAATTTTATCGTAGAACGTCGACAGATATTAACACATTAATTTGTTTTTACTTTTACTCACCTATTGTTTTTTATGTCTGAAGCTATTTGTTTTGAAAAGGCATTGCTACAAGAACCTTTGCCATGGACGCTTATGTACATACATGCCTGCACCGGTGGCACAGGAGCTAGCCTTATTATTTATAGCTCATGCTCATAAATCATTGAATCTTATTAGTTGTCACACTGAAGAAAGTAATGCTAATGTTTTAAGACGTTACCGTGATAATTTTTGTGTGTTATAGAAGAATATCTGACTGACGATGGCCCAAGCTGCTGCGCCGTGCAGTTCTCCGAGCTGCTGTTCTGAGTGGCTCTCCGAGCTGCTATCCTGAGCGGCTCTCCGAGCTGCTATCCGGAGAGGCTCTCCGGGATGCTGTCTTTGGTATGCATTTATAAACAAAAATATTACTAAACTGTGCGAGTGAGATGCATGTAAGGCATGGAATGTTTTCTTTGTTTTCATTGCTTAGTGTGGTGCGGGTGATGGAAGTCCAGAATTTTATCGTAGTACGTCGACAGATATTAACATATTAATTTGTTTTTACTTTTACTCACCTATCGTTTTTTATGTCTGAAGCTTTTTGTTTTGAATAGGCATTGCTAAAGAACCTTTGCCATGGACGCTTATGTACATACATGCCTGCACCGGTGGCACAGGAGCTAGCCTTATTATTTATAGCTCATGCTCATAAATCATTGAATCTTATTAGTTGTCACACTGAAGAAAGTAATGCTAATGTTTTAAGACGCTGCCGTGATACTTTTTGTGTGTTATAGAAGAATATCTGACTGACGATGGCCCAAGCTGCTGCGCCGTGCAGCTCTCCGAGCTGCTATCCTGAGCGGCTCTCCGAGCTGCTATCCGGAGAGGCTCTCCGGGAAGCTGGCTTTGGTATGCATTTATAAACAAAAATATTACTAAACTGTGCGAGTGAGATGCATGTAAGGCATGGAATGTTTTCTTTGTTTTCATTGCATAGTGTGGTGCTGGTGATGGAAGTCCAGAATTTTATCGTAGTACGTCGACAGATATTAACATATTAATTTGTTTTTACTTTTACTCACCTATCGTTTTTTATGTCTGAAGCTATTTGTTTTGAAAAGGCATTGCTACAAGAGCCTTTGCCATGGACGCTTATGTACATACATGCCTGCACCGGTGGCACAGGAGCTAGCCTTATTATTTATAGCTCATGCTCATAAATCATTGAATCTTATTAGTTGTCACACTGAAGAAAGTAATGCTAATGTTTTAAGACGTTACCGTGATAATTTTTGTGTGTTATAGAAGAATATCTGACTGACGATGGCCCAAGCTGCTGCGCCGTGCAGTTCTCCGAGCTGCTGTTCTGAGTGGCTCTCCGAGCTGCTATCCTGAGCGGCTCTCCGAGCTGCTATCCGGAGAGGCTCTCCGGGAAGCTGTCTTTGGTATGCATTTATAAACAAAAATATTACTAAACTGTGCGAGTGAGATGCATGTAAGGCATGGAATGTTTTCTTTGTTTTCATTGCATAGTGTGGTGCGGGTGATGGAAGTCCAGAATTTTATCGTAGTACGTCGACAGATATTAACATATTAATTTGTTTTTACTTTTACTCACCTATCGTTTTTATGTCTGAAGCTTTTTGTTTTGAATAGGCATTGCTACAAGAACCTTTGCCATGGACGCTTATGTACATACATGCCTGCACCGGTGGCACAGGAGCTAGCCTTATTATTTATAGCTCATGCTCATAAATCATTGAATCTTATTAGTTGTCACACTGAAGAAAGTAATGCTAATGTTTTAAGACGCTGCCGTGATACTTTTTGTGTGTTATAGAAAAATATCTGACTGACGATGGCCCAAGCTGCTACGCCGTGCAGCTCTCCGAGCTGTTATCCTGAGCGGCTCTCCGAGCTGCTATCCGGAGAGGCTCTCCGGGAAGCTGTCTTTGGTATGCATTTATAAACAAAAATATAACTAAACTGTGCGAGTGAGATGCATGTAAGGCATGGAATGTTTTCTTTGTTTTCATTGCTTAGTGTGGTGCGGGTGATGGAAGTCCAGAATTTTATCGTAGTACGTCGACAGATATTAACATATTAATTTGTTTTTACTTTTACTCACCTATCGTTTTTTATGTCTGAAGCTTTTTGTTTTGAATAGGCATTGCTACAAGAACCTTTGCCATGGACGCTTATGTACATACATGCCTGCACCGGTGGCACAGGAGCTAGCCTTATTATTTATAGCTCATGCTCATAAATCATTGAATCTTATTAGTTGTCACACTGAAGAAATTAATGCTAATGTTTTAAGACGCTACCGTGATACTTTTTGTGTGTTATAGAAGAATATCTGACTGACGATGGCCCAAGCTGCTGCGCCGTGCAGCTCTCCGAGCTGCTATCCTGAGCGGCTCTCCGAGCTGCTATCCGGAGAGGCTCTCCGGGAAGCTGTCTTTGGTATGCATTTATAAACAAAAATATTACTAAACTGTGCGAGTGAGATGCATGTAAGGCATGGAATGTTTTCTTTGTTTTCATTGCATAGTGTGGTGCGGGTGATGGAAGTCCAGAATTTTATCGTAGTACGTCGACAGATATTAACATATTAATTTGTTTTTACTTTTACTCACCTATCGTTTTTTATGTCAGAAGCTATTTGTTTTGAATAGGCATTGCTAAAAGAACCTTTGCCATGGACGCTTATGTACATAAATGCCTGCACCGGTGGCACAGGAGCTAGCCTTATTATTTATAGCTCATGCTCATAAATCATTGAATCTTATTAGTTGTCACACTGAAGAAAGTAATGCTAATGTTTTAAGACGCTGCCGTGATACTTTTTGTGTGTTATAGAAGAATATCTGACTGACGATGGCCCAAGCTGCTGCGCCGTGCAGCTCTCCGAGCTGCTATCCTGAGCGGCTCTCCGAGCTGCTATCCGGAGAGGCTCTCCGGGAAGCTGGCTTTGGTATGCATTTATAAACAAAAATATTACTAAACTGTGCGAGTGAGATGCATGTAAGGCATGGAATGTTTTCTTTGTTTTCATTGCATAGTGTGGTGCTGGTGATGGAAGTCCAGAATTTTATCGTAGTACGTCGACAGATATTAACATATTAATTTGTTTTTACTTTTACTCACCTATCGTTTTTTATGTCTGAAGCTATTTGTTTTGAAAAGGCATTGCTACAAGAGCCTTTGCCATGGACGCTTATGTACATACATGCCTGCACCGGTGGCACAGGAGCTAGCCTTATTATTTATAGCTCATGCTCATAAATCATTGAATCTTATTAGTTGTCACACTGAAGAAAGTAATGCTAATGTTTTAAGACGTTACCGTGATAATTTTTGTGTGTTTTAGAAGAATATCTGACTGACGATGGCCCAAGCTGCTGCGCCGTGCAGTTCTCCGAGCTGCTGTTCTGAGTGGCTCTCCGAGCTGCTATCCTGAGCGGCTCTCCGAGCTGCTATCCGGAGAGGCTCTCCGGGAAGCTGTCTTTGGTATGCATTTATAAACAAAAATATTACTAAACTGTGCGAGTGAGATGCATGTAAGGCATGGAATGTTTTCTTTGTTTTCATTGCATAGTGTGGTGCGGGTGATGGAAGTCCAGAATTTTATCGTAGTACGTCGACAGATATTAACATATTAATTTGTTTTTACTTTTACTCACCTATCGTTTTTATGTCTGAAGCTTTTTGTTTTGAATAGGCATTGCTACAAGAACCTTTGCCATGGACGCTTATGTACATACATGCCTGCACCGGTGGCACAGGAGCTAGCCTTATTATTTATAGCTCATGCTCATAAATCATTGAATCTTATTAGTTGTCACACTGAAGAAAGTAATGCTAATGTTTTAAGACGCTGCCGTGATACTTTTTGTGTGTTATAGAAGAATATCTGACTGACGATGGCCCAAGCTGCTACGCCGTGCAGCTCTCCGAGCTGTTATCCTGAGCGGCTCTCCGAGCTGCTATCCGGAGAGGCTCTCCGGGAAGCTGTCTTTGGTATGCATTTATAAACAAAAATATAACTAAACTGTGCGAGTGAGATGCATGGAATGTTTTCTTTGTTTTCATTGCATAGTGTGGTGCGGGTGATGGAAGTCCAGAATTTTATCGTAGTACGTCGACAGATATTAACATATTAATTTGTTTTTACTTTTACTCACCTATCGTTTTTTATGTCTGAAGCTATTTGTTTTGAAAAGGCATTGCTACAAGAACCTTTGCCATGGACGCTTATGAACATACATGCCTGCACCGGTGGCACAGGAGCTAGCCTTATTATTTATAGCTCATGCTCATAAATCATTGAATCTCATTAGTTGTCACACTGAAGAAAGTAATGCTAATGTTTTAAGACGCTACCGTGATAATTTTTGTGTGTTATAGAAGAATATCTGACTGACGATGGCCCAAGCTGCTGCGCCGTGCAGCTCTCCGAGCTGCTGTTCTGAGTAGCTCTCCGAGCTGCTATCCTGAGCGGCTCTCCGAGCTGCTATCCGGAGAGGCTCTCCGGGAAGCTGTCTTTGGTATGCATTTATAAACAAAAATATTACTAAACTGTGCGAGTGAGATGCATGTAAGGCATGGAATGTTTTCTTTGTTTTCATTGCATAGTGTGGTGCGGGTGATGGAAATCGATAATTTTATCGTAGTACGTCGACAGATATTAACATATTAATTTGTTTTTACTTTTACTCACCTATCGTTTTTTATGTCTGAAGCTATTTGTTTTGAATAGGCATTGCTAAAGAACCTTTGCCATGGACGCTTATGTACATACATGCCTGCACCGGTGGCACAGGAGCTAGCCCTATTATTTATAGCTCATGCTCATAAATCATTGAATCTTATTAGTTTTCACACTGAAGAAAGTAATGCTAATGTTTTAAGACGCTACCGTGATACTTTTTGTGTGTTATAGAAGAATATCTGACTGACGATAGCCCAAGCTGCTGCGCCGTGCAGCGCTACGAGCTGCTGTCCTGAGTAGCTCTCCGAGCTGCTGCCCTGAGCGGCTCTCCGAGCTGCTATCCGGAGAGGCTCTCCGAGAAGCTGTCTTTGGTATGCATTAATAAAGAAAAATATCACTAAACTGTGCCAGTGAGATGTATGTAAGGCATGGAAAGTTTTTCTTTATTTTTATTGCATAGTGTGGTACGGGTGATGGAAATCCATAATTTTATCGTAGAACGTCGACAGATATTAACACATTAATTTGTTTTTACTTTTACTTACCTTTTGTTACTTACCTTTTTTTCCGTCATCGACCTCCACCCCGTACGGACGTGTGTTCAACGCTCTTAAATTGTCTTATTTATTATTGGTGTTTGCTTTGAATTGTGCTTCCAAATTTCGCTGGATTCTGCTTCAGCATCGACTCCTCTCGTTCCTTCCTGGGCTTGCCGCCGTGCTACCCCTTGGCCATATTGGACTGTGTCGGATCTCTCGTTCCATTCTCTCATGCCTGCACCAGTGGCACAGGAGCTACCCTTATTATTTATAGCTCATGCTCATAAATCATTGAATCTTATTAGTTGTCACACTGAAGAAAGTAATGCTTATGTTTTAAGACGCTACCGTGATACTTTTTGTGTGTTATAGAAGAATATCTGACTGACGATGGCCCAAGCTGCTACGCCGTGCAGCTCTCCGAGCTGTTATCCTGAGCGGCTCTCCGAGCTGCTATCCGGAGAGGCTCTCCGGGAAGCTGTCTTTGGTATGCATTTATAAAGAAAAATATCACTAAACTGTGCGAGTGAGATGTATGTAAGGCATGGAATGTTTTTCTTTGTTTACATTGCATAGTGTGGTGCGGGTGATGGAAGTCCATAATTTTATCGTAGAACGTCGACAGATATTTACACATTAATTTGTTTTTACTTTTACTCGCCTATTGTTTTTTATGTCTGAAGCTATTTGTTTTGAATAGGCATTGTTGCAAGAACCTTTGCCATGGACGCTTATGTACATACATGCCTGCACCGGTGGCACAGGAGCTAGCCTTATTATTTATAGCTCATGCTCATAAATCATTGAATCTTATTAGTTGTCACACTGAAGAAAGTAATGCTAATGTTTTAAGACGCTACCGTGATAATTTTTGTGTGTTATAGAAGAATATCTGACTGACGATGGCCTAAGCTGCTGCGCCGTGCAGCTCTCCGAGCTGCTGTTCTGAGTGGTTCTCCGAGCTGCTATCCTGAGCGGCTCTCCGAGCTGCTATCCGGAGAGGCTCTCCGGGAAGCTGTCTTTGGTATGCATTTTTAAACAAACATATTACTAAACTGTGCGAGTGAGATGCATGTAAGGCATGGAATGTTTTTCTTTGTTTACATTGCATAGTGTGGTGCGGGTGATGGAAGTCCAGAATTTTATCGTAGTACGTCGACAGATATTAACATATTAATTTGTTTTTACTTTTACTCACCTATCGTTTTTTATGTCTGAAGCTATTTGTTTTGAAAAGGCATTGCTACAAGAACCTTTGCCATGGACGCTTATGTACAAACATGCCTGCACCGGTGGCACAGGAGCTAGCCTTATTATTTATAGCTCATGCTCATAAATCATTGAATCTCATTAGTTGTCACACTGAAGAAAGTAATGCTAATGTTTTAAGACGCTACCGTGATAATTTTTGTGTGTTATAGAAGAATATCTGACTGACGATGGCCCAAGCTGCTGCGCCGTGCAGCTCTCCGAGCTGCTGTTCTGAGTAGCTCTCCGAGCTGCTATCCTGAGCGGCTCTCCGAGCTGCTATCCGGAGAGGCTCTCCGGGAAGCTGTCTTTGGTATGCATTTATAAACAAAAATATTACTAAACTGTGCGAGTGAGATGCATGTAAGGCATGGAATGTTTTCTTTGTTTTCATTGCATAGTGTGGTGCGGGTGATGGAAGTCCAGAATTTTATCGTAGTACGTCGACAGATATTAACATATTAATTTGTTTTTACTTTTACTCACCTATCGTTTTTTATGTCTGAAGCTATTTGTTTTGAATAGGCATTGCTAAAGAACCTTTGCCATGGACGCTTATGTACATACATGCCTGCACCGGTGGCACAGGAGCTAGCCCTATTATTTATAGCTCATGCTCATAAATCATTGAATCTTATTAGTTGTCACACTGAAGAAAGTAATGCTAATGTTTTAAGACGCTACCGTGATACTTTTTGTGTGTTATAGAAGAATATCTGACTGACGATAGCCCAAGCTGCTGCGCCGTGCAGCTCTACGAGCTGCTGTCTTGAGAAGCTCTCTGAGCTGCTGCCCTGAGCGGCTCTCCGAGCTGCTATCCGGAGAGGCTCTCCGAGAAGCTGTCTTTGGTATGCATTAATAAAGAAAAATATCACTAAACTGTGCCAGTGAGATGTATGTAAGGCATGGAAAGTTTTTCTTTATTTTTATTGCATAGTGTGGTACGGGTGATGGAAATCCATAATTTTATCGTAGAACGTCGACAGATATTAACACATTAATTTGTTTTTACTTTTACTCACCTATTGCTTTTTATGTCTGAAGCTATTTGTTTTGAATAGGCATTGTTACAAGAACCTTTGCCATGGACGCTTATGTACATACATGCCTGCACCGGTGGCACAGGAGCTAGCCTTATTATTTATAGCTCATGCACATAAATCATTGAATCTTATTAGGATCACACTGAAGAAAGTAATGCTCATGTTTTAAGACGCTACTGTGAAACTTTTGATGTGGTATAGAAGAATATCTGACTGACGATGGCCCAAGCTGCTGCGCCGTGCAGCTCTCCGAGCTGCTGTTCTGAGTGACTCTCTGAGCTGCTATCCTGAGCGGCTCTCCGAGATGCTATCCGGAGAGGCTCTCCGGGAAGCTGTCTTTGGTATGCATTTATAAAGAAAAATATCACTAAACTGTGCGAGTGAGATGTATGTAAGGCATGGAATGTTTTTCTTTGTTTTTATTGCATAGTGTGGTGCGGGTGATGGAAGTCCAGAATTTTATCGTAGTACGTCGACAGATATTAACACATTAATTTGTTTTTAATTTTACTTACCTTTTGTTTTTTATGTCTGAAGCTATTTGTTTTGAATAGGCATTGCTACAAGGACCTTTGCCATGGACGCTTATGTTCATACATGCCTGCACCGGTGGCACAGGAGCTAGCCTTATTATTTATAGCTCATGCTCATAAATCATTGAATCTTATTAGTTGTCACACTGAAGAAAGTAATGCTAATGTTTTAAGACGCTACCGTGATAATTTGTGTGTTATAGAAGAATATCTGACTGACGATGGCCCAAGCTGCTGCGCCGTGCAGCTCTCCGAGCTGCTGTTCTGAGTGGCTCTCCGAGCTGCTATCCTGAGCGGCTCTCCGAGCTGCTATCCGGAGAGGCTTTCCGGGAAGCTGTCTTTGGTAAGCATTTATAGACAAAAATATTACTAAACTGTGCGAGTGAGATGTATGTAAGGCATGGAATGTTTTCTTTTTTTTTTATTTCATAGTGTGGTGCGGGTGATGAAAGTCCAGAATTTTATCGTAGTACGTCGACAGATATTAACATATTAATTTGTTTTTACTTTTACTCACCTATCGTTTTTTATGTCTGAAGCTATTTGTTTTGAATAGGCATTGCTAAAGAACCTTTGCCATGGACGCTTATGTACATACATGCCTGCACCGGTGGCACAGGAGCTAGCCCTATTATTTATAGCTCATGCTCATAAATCATTGAATCTTATTAGTTGTCACACTGAAGAAAGTAATGCTAATGTTTTAAGACGCTACCGTGATACTTTTTGTGTGTTATAGAAGAATATCTGACTGACGATAGCCCAAGCTGCTGCGCCGTGCAGCTCTACGAGCTGCTGTCTTGAGTAGCTCTCTGAGCTGCTGCCCTGAGCGGCTCTCCGAGCTGCTATCCGGAGAGGCTCTCCGAGAAGCTGTCTTTGGTATGCATTAATAAAGAAAAATATCACTAAACTGTGCCAGTGAGATGTATGTAAGGCATGGAAAGTTTTTCTTTATTTTTATTGCATAGTGTGGTACGGGTGATGGAAATCCATAATTTTATCGTAGAACGTCGACAGATATTAACACATTAATTTGTTTTTACTTTTACTCACCTATTGTTTTTTATGTCTGAAGCTATTTGTTTTGAATAGGCATTGTTACAAGAACCTTTGCCATGGACGCTTATGTACATACATGCCTGCACCGGTGGCACAGGAGCTAGCCTTATTATTTATAGCTCATGCTCATAAATCATTGAATCTTATTAGTTGTCACACTGAAGAAAGTAATGCTCATGTTTTAAGACGCTACTGTGAAACTTTTGATGTGGTATAGAAGAATATCTGACTGACGATGGCCTAAGCTGCTGCGCCGTGCAGCTCTCCGAGCTGCTGTTCTGAGTGGCTCTCTGAGCTGCTATCCTGAGCGGCTCTCCGAGATGCTATCCGGAGAGGCTCTCCGGGAAGCTGTCTTTGGTATGCATTTATAAAGAAAAATATCACTAAACTGTGCGAGTGAGATGTATGTAAGGCATGGAATGTTTTTCTTTGTTTTTATTGCATAGTGTGGTGCGGGTGATGGAAGTCCAGAATTTTATCGTAGTACGTCGACAGATATTAACACATTAATTTGTTTTTAATTTTACTTACCTTTTGTTTTTTATGTCTGAAGCTATTTGTTTTGAATAGGCATTGCTACAAGGACCTTTGCCATGGACGCTTATGTACATACATGCCTGCACCGGTGGCACAGGAGCTAGCCTTATTATTTATAGCTCATGCTCATAAATCATTGAATCTTATTAGTTGTCACACTGAAGAAAGTAATGCTAATGTTTTAAGACGCTACCGTGATAATTTGTGTGTTATAGAAGAATATCTGACTGACGATGGCCCAAGCTGCTGCGCCGTGCAGCTCTCCGAGCTGCTGTTCTGAGTGGCTCTCCGAGCTGCTATCCTGAGCGGCTCTCCGAGCTGCTATCCGGAGAGGCTTTCCGGGAAGCTGTCTTTGGTATGCATTTATAGACAAAAATATTACTAAACTGTGCGAGTGAGATGTATGTAAGGCATGGAATGTTTTCTTTTTTTTTTATTTCATAGTGTGGTGCGGGTGATGAAAGTCCAGAATTTTATCGTAGTACGTCGACAGATATTAACATATTAATTTGTTTTTACTTTTACTCACCTATTGTTTTTTATGTCTGAAGCTATTTGTTTTGAATAGGCATTGTTACAAGAACCTTTGCCATGGTCGCTTATGTACATACATGCCTGCACCGGTGGCACAGGAGCTAGCCTTATTATTTATAGCTCATGCTCATAAATCATTGAATCTTATTAGTTGTCACACTGAAGAAAGTAATGCTCATGTTTTAAGACGCTACTGTGAAACTTTTGATGTGGTATAGAAGAATATCTGACTGACGATGGCCCAAGCTGCTGCGCCGTGCAGCTCTCCGAGCTGCTGTTCTGAGTGGCTCTCTGAGCTGCTATCCTGAGCGGCTCTCCGAGATGCTATCCGGAGAGGCTCTCCGGGAAGCTGTCTTTGGTATGCATTTATAAAGAAAAATATCACTAAACTGTGCGAGTGAGATGTATGTAAGGCATGGAATGTTTTTCTTTGTTTTTATTGCATAGTGTGGTGCGGGTGATGGAAGTCCAGAATTTTATCGTAGTACGTCGACAGATATTAACACATTAATTTGTTTTTAATTTTACTTACCTTTTGTTTTTTATGTCTGAAGCTATTTGTTTTGAATAGGCATTGCTACAAGGACCTTTGCCATGGACGCTTATGTACATACATGCCTGCACCGGTGGCACAGGAGCTAGCCTTATTATTTATAGCTCATGCTCATAAATCATTGAATCTTATTAGTTGTCACACTGAAGAAAGTAATGCTAATGTTTTAAGACGCTACCGTGATACTTTTTGTGTGTTATAGAAGAATATCTGACTGAAGATGGCCCAAGCTGCTGCGCCGTGCAGCTCTCCGAGCTGCTGTTCTGAGTGGCTCTCCGAGCTGCTATCCCGAGCGGCTCACCGAGCTGCTATCCGGAGAGGCTCTCCGAGAAGCTGTCTTTGGTATGCATTTATAAAGAAAAATATTACTAAACTGTGCGAGTGAGATGTATGTAAGGAATGGAATGTTTTTCTTTGTTTTCATTGCATAGTGTGGTGCGGATGATGGAAGTCCAGAATTTTATCGTAGTACGTCGACAGATATTAACACATTAATTTCTTTTTACTTTTACTCACCTTTTGTTTTTTATGTCTGAAGCTATTTGTTTTGAATAGGCATTGCTACAAGAATCTTTGCCATAGCGATTATGTACATACATGCCTGCGCCAGTGGCTCAGGAGCTAGGCTTTTTTATTTATAGCTCATGCTCATAAATCATTGAATCTTATTAGTTGTCACACTGAAGAAAGTAATGCTAATGTTTTAAGACACTACCGTGATACTTTTTGTGTGTTATAGAAGAATATCTGACTGAAGATAGCCCAAGCTGCTGCGCCGTGCAGCTCTCCGAGCTGCTGTTCTGAGTGGCTCTTCGAGCTGCTATCCCGAGCGGCTCACCGAGCTGCTATCCGGAGAGGCTCTCCGAGAAGCTGTCTTTGGTATGCATTTATAAAGAAAAATATCACTAAACTGTGCGAGTGAGATGTATGTAAGGCATGGAATGTTTTTCTTTGTTTTCATTGCATAGTGTGATGCGGGTGATGGAAGTCCAGAATTTTATCGTAGTACGTCGACAGATATTAACACATTAATTTGTTTTTACTTTTACTCACCTATTGTTTTTTATGTCTGAAGCTATTTGTTTTGAAAAGGCATTGCTATAAGAACCTTTGCCATGGATGCTTATGTACATACATGCCTGCACCGGTGGCACAGGAGCTAGCCTTAATATTTATAGCTCATGCTCATAAATCATTGAATCTTATTAGTTGTCACACTGAAGAAAGTAATGCTTATGTTGTAAGACGCTACCGTGATACTTTTTGTGTGTTATAGAAGAATATCTGACTGACGATGGTGCTGCGCCGTGCAGCTCTCCGAGCTGCTGTCCTGAGTGACTCCCGAGCTGCTGTCCTGAGTGGCTTTCCGAGCAGCTGTCCTAAACGGCTCTCCGAGCTGCTATCCGGAGAGGCTCTTCGAGAAGCTGTCTTTGGTATGCATTAGTAAAGAAAAATATTACTAAACTGCGCGTGTGAGATGTATGTAAGGAATGGAATGTTTTTCTTTGTCTTCATTGCATAGTGTGGTGCGGATGATGGAAGTCCAGAATTTTATCGTAGTACGTCGACAGATATTAACACATTAATTTGTTTTTACTTTTACTCACCTTTTGTTTTTTATGTCTGAAGCTATTTGTTTTGAATAGGCATTGCTACAAGAACCTTTTCCATGGACGCTTATGTACATACATGCCTGCACTGGTAGCACAGGAGCTAGCTTTATTATTTATAGCTCATGCTCATAAATCATTGAATCTTATTAGATGTCACATTGAAGAAAGTAATGCTAATGTTTTAAGACGCTACCGTGATACTTTTTGTGTGTTATAGAAGAATATCTGACTGACGATGGTGCAAGCTGCTGCGCCGTGCAGCTCTCCGAGCTGCTGTCCTGAGTGGCTCTCCGAGCTGCTGTCCTGAGCGGCTCTCCGAGCTGCTATCCGGAGAGGCTCTCCGAGAAGCTGTCTTTGGTATGCATTAGTAAAGAAAAATATCACTAAACTGTGCGAGTGAGATGTATGTAAGGCATGGAATGTTTTTCTTTGTTTTCATTACATAGTGTGGTGCGGGTGATGGAAGTCCATAATTTTATCGTTGTACGTCGACAGATATTAACACATTAATTTGTTTTTACTTTTACTCACCTATTGTTTTTTATGTCTAAAGCTATTTGTTTTGAATAGGCATTGCTACAAGAACCTTTGCCATGGACGCTTATGTACATACATGCCTGCACCGGTGGCACAGGAGCTAGCCTTATTATTTATAGCTCATGCTCATAAATCATTGAATCTTATTAGTTGTCACACTGAAGAAGGTAATGCTAATGTTTTAAGACGCTACCGTGATACTTTATGTGTGTTACAGAAGAATATCTGACTGACGATGGTGCTGCGCCGTGCAACTCTCCGAGCTGCTGTCCTGAGTGGCTCTCCGAGCTGTTGTCCTGAGTGGCTCTCCGAGCAGCTGTCCTGAGCGGCTCTCCGCGCTGCTATCCGGAGAGGCTCTCCGGGAAGCTGTCTTTGGTATGCATTTATAAACAAAAATATCACTAAACTGTGCGAGTGAGATGTTTGTAAGGCATGGAATGTTTTTCTTTGTTTTCATTGTATAGTGTGGTGCGGGTGATGGAAGTCCAGAATTTTATCGTTGTACGTTGACAGATATTAACACATTCATTTGTTTTAACTATTACTCACCCATTGTTTTTTTATGTCTGAAGCTATTTCAGAGTCAAATACAAATAATCTTGCATCAATTAGGTGTAAAAAAGTTGTTTTCCCGATGGATACCGCATTCGCTCTGTGAAGAGCTAAAATCGGCTCGCGTTACTTGGTGCGTCAGAACTCTCGAAAGATTCCACGCAGGATCCTCAAATGCTGTATACAACATCGTATCAGGTGACGAATCCTGTATATACGCAAACGAACCCGCAACAAAAAACCAGTCACGAGTTTGGGTGTTCGAAAATGAGTTAAAGCCAACAAAAATTGTTCGTTCACGGAGTGTTGCAAAAAAAATGGTGGCCACGTTTGTCTCCAAAACCGGCCATGTTACGACTATTCCTCTTGAGGGACAAAGAACGGTTAATGCAGAATGGTATGCTAGCATTTATTTGCCACAGGTCGTTTCTGAACTCCGTAAAGAGAACTGCAACCGCCGCATCATCCTCCATCACGACAATGCGAGTTCTCACACCGCGCTCAGAACAAAAGAGAATTTAGAGCAACAAAACATAGAATTATTAGACCATCCGCCGTACAGCCCCGACCTAAGCCCTAATGATTTCTATACTTTCCCTAAACTAAAGAATAAATTGCGTGGACAGAATTTTCATCACCTGAAGAAGCTGTGGACGCCTACAAAACGGCCATTTTGGAGACCCCAACTTCCGAATGGAATGGTTGTTTCAATGATTGGTTCTATCGTATGGAAAAATGTGTAAATGTATTTCGCGGAGAATACTTCAAAAAGCAATAAATACATTTTTAAATAGTAATGTTGTGTCACTTCCTTGATTCCCGAAATTGTCAGTATCGCCCTCGTACTAACAACAAAAAAATTGCGATCACTTTGAAAAATTGATACTTAATTCTTTTTTGTTACGGTAGACTATGATTTCTTCGTCTTTTTAGTTGCTATTGATGGAATTGTCAGACCATTCCGGGTAAACTATAGGCACAATCTGTTAGCAATTATGTTAATATTTCGTGTTAATTTAGAACTAGGTGTTCGTTCGCATCGTTTGTTCGGGGATATTGCGAACGAACACGTGGTCTACACTTTTTATATAAATTGCCAAAACACTATGATGATAATTATAAAATAATTAAAGAATATTTGTTCCTGTTTAAAGTAGTTAAATCATACATTGATATTATTACGAATTGTTAATGTTGTGGAACGATGACGCTCGGTGGCAGCCATTGTTGTTTACGAGTTGTAAGGTAATTTAAACACAGAGCTTGCTCAACCGAGCGTCATCTCTCCGACTCCCCTCTCTCCTAGCGACGGCCCAAGCCGAGGTCCGTACCTTAGTGGTGCCCTTGAGCAAATCGCCTACTCATCTCCTTGCGGCGAAGCGTCTTCAACGCTCGCCTTAGGCGGTGCGCCCTCTGCGCCCGCATCTGGCTGAGTGCCATCTGCGCTCGCCAACCGTCTGGTGACGCTGTAAATTCCGGTAGAGGCAAACAGCATTAGTCCGTTCTAAAAAAAAACCGAGCATCATTCCTTGTCTGCGACTCGTGCTGGTAACATCTCTTGGTATTTGGTGCTACTTTGTGAACATAATTATATATTTAGAATCGATGTCTTTTGTAACAGTTATTATATTCAATAATTATATGGCTAGTACCATGAGCTTTATTAGTTACGCTCTTTGAAATGAAATATAATATATTTTGTACAATAAATATATTGTTTCTCTAGTAAAGAGGGTTTTATTAACAACTCAGAAGTGGGATATGAACTCGAAAAAAATGAAAAAAATAAGCAGTTATTTTTCCTTTAGTTTGACTTTCTATTCCTTATCACAAACTAACATGAAAAACATTTTCTTGTGCTTTTTATTGTATTCTTCCAGGATACCAATGGTAGCCGCCCACCACGCAGCCATTCATGGACAGTGCCGTATGACAGCCGCTCGCGTAATCGATGCCGCAGCCGATCGAGTCTGCCGCAGCCGCCAACCGCGTAGCCGTTCACGTGCAGAGCCAGGTGATCGCCCGTCGCAGCTACGAGATCGCAGCCGATTGAGTCTGCCGCAGCCGCCAACCGCGCAGCTGCTCACGTGCAGAACCAGGTGATTGATTAAGTTCAATTAAAAAATTATATCAGCTTTAAAAAATTAGATCACAAACTTTTTTGGTGTGTGTACATATAATCTAACAAACATACGGACAGGTGAAAGTTAATTTGACCAGTTGAAGCCGACACTTCGATCGATTCGTTAACTAAGATACTTTGTAACAATAGTAAGTGGCGTACTATACTCGCGTACTGTGGGCCTAGCACGAATAACTGCGTAAGTGTAACGTAACGTGTCGTTCACGTGAAACAGTACAAACTGTCATTTATCTAGAACAACTGTGACACAGTTAACTCACAGTATGTACGCCGAAGCGTGGCGCATTGACGTTTGTGATACTAATACTTTTACGCAAACTACAACTACGGCCTCTGACAAAGTAGCGTGGGCGTGTTCGACGATGTCTAGAGAAATTATCAATTGAATCAGAATTTAAATATTTTCTTTTTATATTATAAGACGGTACAAGCACGAGGCCCATCTGGTGTTAAGCGGAAACCTCTGCTTACATCAGATACATTTCGTCACAAGTGACGAACTGCACTGCGCCCGTAACCCTGAGACATTAAGTTGTTATGTCTCATGTAATTTCGCCGGCACTCATACCCTTCTACAACCAGAACGCAGTATCGTGAACATTCCTACTTCGCAGTAAAAATAGGGTGTGGTACTTCCCCGGACGAACTCATTCACGAAGAGAAGAATATTAACTCACCCTTACAGATGATTATAGAGATTGGTCACACCTACTAATCAATATATTACCAACGAGGATTCCAAAGGAGGACTGGAGTCAGGCAGGCAGTCGGCCATAACATCGAATCTAACACTTTAACCCTCTGTTTTCGACTTTCACTGGAATGCATTTTGATGCGTTTTTCGGTCTGTACTAGACCACAAACATTCACGACAAGGTTTCAACCGCAACTAAAGCGCAAGTGTGTCAGCCGACACACTTTCGGTGGACCAGCCTAAAAAATGTATCACTCGTCTTCCCCTTTTGAAACTGTCATTGGGTCTATCTATATATTATATAAGAATCAAAAGTCCTGATTGATTGACTGACAGACAACACGTAACCTAAACCGCTGATAGTAGAAAGTTGAAATTTTGGAGGATGTTTTTGTCTTGGTGGATAGAGGTGGAGTATTAAGAAAGAGTATTTCGATATTCATTTCTATTCGAAATTCATCCCTAAGGGGGGTAATAATGGGTGAAGATGTTTGTATGAAAGTAATTTGTTCTTGAACTTTGTATTCAAATAGTTAATTTAAAATAAAAAATGGTGTTCCTTAATATTTATGATAGGAATTACTTAGAGGGGTGAAATGGGGAATTAAACTTTGTACAGAGCTCTCCAACAAGCCTGGTTACTTAAGTGCCCGGCTCCAAACAAGTGACCAACATTGCATAAAGAAATAATGTAAAGTACGTTATCTACATGAGCTTTTGTCAAATTTTACACATAGTAGTGGGTGATAGCCATGAACATAGCGCTATATTGTTAAAATAACTCAAATCTATAAAAAATACGCGGATGAAGTTCTGGGCAAAAGCTAGTAAGTGATAAAAATCAAGATAATGAGCAGTCAAATTTGCGATTGCTGCGAAAAGCTTATAACTTCCCGCCACAGGTTGGACAATGCACTATTTTTTTTTGTCCAACATTTGAACACATCTACGATTATGAATAAGTTTAAGAATTTCTATATTAATTAACAGTTTTATAATAAAAAACAAAGCCAGACTTTAACCAGTTGTTAAAATAAGCACCTAAATCATTTTATATTATTTACGTACCTAGAATATAAAGATTTAATTCAATTTCATAACTGATTCAGTTTGTAATAAACAATGTTTACAAGTTTGTTTCTGAGAGCATATTCATCAATAAAGTCTTCTCAGTACCATACTTGTTTTCATTTAATGTACCAGCTTTTATAGCTTATTAAATATAATATAGCCTAAATTAAAAGTAGAAACGGATTTGAATATCCCGCATGTGAGATTTTGAATCACGCCATCTATGTCGTACCCCCTAAACTTTTTACTAAAACTTGAAATCTACACCCCACTTTTTTTTAATGAAGTCGGCGTTCTTCCCCCCGGTAATATTGTTCTGTGGTGCGACGGCTCGAACAAGAATGTCATCCCGTCTTTTTTTTTTTTATAACGTACTAATGCTGTTGCCTCTACCGGCATTTACAGCGTCACCGGACGGGTGGCGAGCAGTCCTCCTAGAAGTGTATGGAAATTGTATACGCACTTCTACCAACGTAAGAAAAATGGTGGTAAATGTATTTTTGTTTTTTTCTGTGTTTTCTGTTTACATCGAGTCGAGTGGGCATCTGCTCCTCCTCTGTATCCGGATCGTGCCGTTGAATTGAGATAGTGACTCTGCTTGTGTTGTGAAACAGTGACTTTGCTTGTGTTGTGAGACAGTGACTCTGAAATCTAAATCTGTGTGGAACTGATAAAATGGCCTGCGTAGGCCAATACAGAATAAACAATTTTATTTCGATTAAGCAATTGTTATAAACAAGCAATCACATACCTACATTTACTGCGGGGGTATTGTCAGGTGACATGCAACATGTGCAGCAATAGTGTGCAAACATTACTGAGATTTGTAGGCAGTTTTGTATCCATGAATTTACTGAGCACTAAGCTGTAGAACTATTAATAATGTGACACTAAATTGTAAACATTTTTGTTTATTTCTGATTTAATCTTACAGGTAAATTGTGATACGAAAGAAAGTGGGTAGAAACAAAGAAATTTTAAAGTAGGTATATGAAATAAAATTATTCACTAACCTCATCAGATTCCTCATTTGGTGTTGCAGATTAAAATAATCTTCTGTTGTCATTATCAATGAAGGATGTTTTCTTAAAATGCCTATTACAGAGCATTCTATGTTATGCATGCAACTTCGCTTGAAATTCTTGTGAGTGCCATGGGCCATGAGGAAAACAGTACTTCACCCATAATTCACAACTGAAAAATAAGATTTTAATTAGAATGCAGTACATAAATCAATACATATCTATTTTTTAACCACCATTGAACACATGGGTTTTATATGTATAAAACATATTTGTTTCAAAGGCGACTTTATCGAGGTCCATAGTTACTATTATAGAAAATCTGATCAACTGTTTAATTAGAGATCAACAGGTCTTTTCTAGTCGTTTCTTCTAACAAAATTCACATAAACTTACCGAAGGCTATTTATTGGTTCTCCCGGGCCTAGGGAAGCGATGTAAGGTGATACGAGGTTATCACTTGGTAAGCCCCCACACTTGAAACACTTTCTTTTGTTTTCTTTCATCATAAATACAATCACAAATGCGAGTCTAGGTATATCTCGGAGCACTTATTTTACTTAACACTAAACGGAGGAGCGGGGCTCGACTAAACGTTAACACGTAGGAAAATCGCAGAAACAAACACAAAGTTTATTTAGCACATGCCTAAATACATAACAAACAACATAACATAAACCTCACAAAATTTAACAGCGACAGACATTATTTACAAATTTAACGGACGAAGGAAATAATTTTGACACTTTTAAATTGATAGGTAGTGTCTCAGACTCACAGATTACGCACGGTAGTGTTACAGGTAATTTAATTGAAACTAAGCATTAATGTCTGTCTCTCTCGCACCATATTCGCTGCACTGCTTCTTTAGGACCCCGTTAGGTTGTCACCTTCCTACCTACTCAGGGTAGAAGGGAGCATGAGAGAAAGAAGAGAGATGCTGATATAAGTATAATAAATAAAAAGGGTCGTGGATCTCAGACAGGTATTGCAATTTGGCAAGCTTCCTTGTTTAAGGACTTAGCTCCGGTCCGCTAGTATTGGCCGATGCTCAGCAGCAGGTCTGCCGTGCAGGGTCGGCTCCACACCGCCGCGCCGGTAGAAATTCCCAGCAATCGCTGTAGAGAAAGGTGGCCGCGGTCGGTGCTGGAGATCAGAGGACGGCCGGAGTTCAGACGTCGTGTACTGGAAGGATTCCGCCTCGTACTGGAACGATTCAGCCTCGTACTGGAAGGATTCAGCCTCGTACTGGAAGGATTCCGCCTCGTACTGGAAGGATTCAGCCTCGTACTGGAACCCTGAAAAGCACATGTGCTCCGGTCACAGTGGGTCCAGTAAGGTGTTGAGCTGGTGGGTCCACTGTCCCTCTGCTACTGGGCATATAGTGACTCGCAGAGGGCCTTTAGGGATGTGGCCCGCCAGCAAACAAGAGATGCCATAAGGGCCAAAGAAGTAATGCTGCTGGTGAAGAATTCGCATCCGCTAAGGCTTCCGCTACCGAGCATAAAGGGACTAGCTAGGCCCTTCGCGGATGCAAACCACCAGCCGCTCAGAATGCCAGAAGGGCGTAAATAGGTGTGTTGCTGGTAAAAGTGCGCACAATCCACGAGGTCCGTTCACTACCGAGCAATTAGGGACTAGCCTAGGTACCTCGGGAATTGCGAGCCACCAGCAACACCCTTTCAAGTTTGCCAGAAGGGCGTAAAATAGAAACAAGAAGAAAGTTGAGAAGCAACAGAAAACACAGAAAAACACATAAAAATAATACAGTAAATAAGTTGAGAGTACATACCAAAGGTTACAATTGTAGGTTATAATTTATGGTGGTCAAGTACACTTTCATTTCACAACTCAAACTTACCCAATGTATGGGGGTTCTGAAGATTGATGTTCGAATTTAATAAAGACTCTGCTAGCACTAGTCGTAGTAATTTATTAGCAGTTGCACAGTCGACGGCCGATGACAAAGTGAGGTTGGTTGCGCTTGCAGTAAAAACAACAAGTTGGGGCGGAAGTCGGAGGCGCATTTCGCTACCTTATATGGTAATGAAAAAGGCCTCAAACCCGTCGTAGTCGTCAGTCCAATCACTACACTGCATTTTGAACTTTTTCAAAATATCAGCCTTCGTTCACCGGAACTCACAACTCGTGGCATTATTTTCTCTAAACTCGATTGACATTTGTTTAACTGTCACTGTCAACATTTTTTATTGTTATATGCGACCTCTATCGGTGAATCGCCGAACTACCTCAGCGCGCAGCAAAGGTAGTTAGGTTTCTCGATTTAAAGGTTGCTTTAATCTTCAAACGGAATTTAGGTAGTCGTTTGTGAGTTTGCCTACAGATGTCGCTTATTTAAACTAGTTTTTAAGAGAACCGATAATCTAGTAATCTAGATCGGTTACATATCTCCCCACCCAAGAAAGAATTTTTTTACTAGGAAAAAAAAATTCACTAGCCTTGAGCAGTTCTAAGAAAGAAAAAAAATACTTGACCTAAGACCTAACTTTGAGTATCTTATATAAGCTACAGAAACTCCAGTATATGATCTTAAGTTATTAACTATGTCTATGTGCAGACACATACCCAAGTATCTCCTAGAATTCCCCCCCATCGTTTGGATTAGATATCCCAAGAAACGATTATTGACAGCAATATTGAGAGGAATGGAAATTGTAGACTGCAGAAGTTAACTTCTAAGAGCAGCTAGCTACGTTATAGGTATGAATACACACTAGAACATAGATAAGTTAAGTACTTATTGCAGACATTCATGGATAATTTTAATTTTTTTGAATATAAGTTCCATAATTGCCTAAGTTAAATTAAATTTTAAGACAGAGAATTTAATCAAAAGGAAATTACATAGATAAAGGCTTGTTTAGTGAGTTATCTACCGCTCAGACCAATAAGGCTTGTTTTTAAAGAGTTTGGACACCGCTCTCTATTTGAAGAATTACCATGGCTGGCACGTGAAAGAATGATTTTAGCTATGTTATAACACTATTCCATTGAAAGTGGAGAGTGACAAAGAGTATTTAAGGAAGTTAAATTAATTCAGTAGGTATATAAGTTAAGATGTATAGTTTGTAGTACATTATATGTATTGTAGTTAAGTTATAATATATCTTATGCCATCGTTGTATATAAGATATAAATAATGATCAATATAAGAAAGGATCACAAGTTATTAGAATTCAAGAAGTATATAAGATACTGTTACCTATAAGATTTATTGTATATAAGGATTTATTTTTCCCTTATATATAAGATTATTGTAAGAGATTATTAAAAAGTTGCACCCTATGAGTTTGGTTGCATTAATCAATTATATTTTAGTTATTTAAGATACATAGAATATGCGTTTTAGTTGTAAGATTGTATATTTAAAGCTTTATTAATTTAATCATAGCATGAATTTGGTTTTATTTGATAATATTTATTTATTTTAAGTTGTCAACAAGTTATTCAGTGCAAAGATTTGCAATTGTCAAGAAGGTGAAATAATTACTAGGATATGTATTTACTTATTTTAAAATTAAAATTTGCCATTAAATTTAAGTTTATTAATATCAGAGCAAATTGAATTTCTTTCACAAGTTACAGATAGCACAGGTTGCTCTAAGGGAGTCTCAGATTGATTACTAGTTGAAGGTTGTGAAGTTGGTAAAATAGTTTTTAAGATTTGTAAGTCCTTGTTAAGAGAATTTAGTTTAGAAGACACCGACTTAAAATCTTCACTATTGGATGCACTTATCCTTATCAACCTGTGGTTCATATGGTTGATTAAAACTTCTGTTCTTAAAAAAAGATTTTTTTCAAATTTAGTTTTGAGGAGAGCAATGTTGCTTTTTGCTTTTGCCATTGACTCCTTGAGTTCACTTATATCGACCTCAGGGTCCAAGTGTGACTCCAATATATCCTCAGAAAGCATGTCTTTGGATAGTTTCACAATCTGTTTCCTTAAATCCTGAACAGATTCAGTATGCGAGCCACCACGCAGTGCCACTTCATATGCTAATTCAGCCTTTTGCAGAGATAAAAAGTTAAGTTGTAGACTCATGTTTGTAGTTGTGAAAGTATACTTGACCTATGAAACCAATGACAACAGTGTCATACAAGGTCAATTAAAAAAATATATTTAAAAGGGTATAATTTTTTCAGATGAAAATAACACGTAGGTAGAAATACAAATAAGGTGTGTGCTATTTATAAGTTGAACAGTGGTGAATATAGAATATTAGATATTTATTAAGAAAAATTATTATTTATGCAAGGTGTAAAAAAAAACTAAAATTTAATTTTAGGTAAAAATAAAATTCGTTGAAGACGGTAATGGGTGGATTACTGACCCCCTGGGTGTTACCCGTTGTCTTTCAGTCGCTTCTTACGACATGCAGAGCTGCAGCCGGCCTATTCTCAGACCCCGGGCCTGCACAGGGCCAATCACAACTTATAACTAACACACACGAAAGGAACACAATAAGACACAGTATACAGAATAAGTATGGCAGAGCCACACCCAAGAAAGTTTGCCAAACCAACCTGTCTGATCCTAATTTGTAGGGGCGCCAATGTCACCTTCCTACCTACTCAGGGTAGAAGGGAGCATGAGAGAAAGAAGAGAGATGCTGATATAAGTATAATAAATAAAAAGGGTCGTGGATCTCAGACAGGTATTGCAATTTGGCAAGCTTCCTTGTTTAAGGACTTAGCTCCGGTCCGCTAGTATTGGCCGATGCTCAGCAGCAGGTCTGCCGTGCAGGGTCGGCTCCACACCGCCGCGCCGGTAGAAATTCCCAGCAATCGCTGTAGAGAAAGGTGGCCGCGGTCGGTGCTGGAGATCAGAGGACGGCCGGAGTTCAGACGTCGTGTACTGGAAGGATTCCGCCTCGTACTGGAACGATTCAGCCTCGTACTGGAAGGATTCAGCCTCGTACTGGAAGGATTCCGCCTCGTACTGGAAGGATTCAGCCTCGTACTGGAACCCTGAAAAGCACATGTGCTCCGGTCACAGTGGGTCCAGTAAGGTGTTGAGCTGGTGGGTCCACTGTCCCTCTGCTACTGGGCATATAGTGACTCGCAGAGGGCCTTTAGGGATGTGGCCCGCCAGCAAACAAGAGATGCCATAAGGGCCAAAGAAGTAATGCTGCTGGTGAAGAATTCGCATCCGCTAAGGCTTCCGCTACCGAGCATAAAGGGACTAGCTAGGCCCTTCGCGGATGCAAACCACCAGCCGCTCAGAATGCCAGAAGGGCGTAAATAGGTGTGTTGCTGGTAAAAGTGCGCACAATCCACGAGGTCCGTTCACTACCGAGCAATTAGGGACTAGCCTAGGTACCTCGGGAATTGCGAGCCACCAGCAACACCCTTTCAAGTTTGCCAGAAGGGCGTAAAATAGAAACAAGAAGAAAGTTGAGAAGCAACAGAAAACACAGAAAAACACATAAAAATAATACAGTAAATAAGTTGAGAGTACATACCAAAGGTTACAATTGTAGGTTATAATTTATGGTGGTCAAGTACACTTTCATTTCACAACTCAAACTTACCCAATGTATGGGGGTTCTGAAGATTGATGTTCGAATTTAATAAAGACTCTGCTAGCACTAGTCGTAGTAATTTATTAGCAGTTGCACAGTCGACGGCCGATGACAAAGTGAGGTTGGTTGCGCTTGCAGTAAAAACAACAAGTTGGGGCGGAAGTCGGAGGCGCATTTCGCTACCTTATATGGTAATGAAAAAGGCCTCAAACCCGTCGTAGTCGTCAGTCCAATCACTACACTGCATTTTGAACTTTTTCAAAATATCAGCCTTCGTTCACCGGAACTCACAACTCGTGGCATTATTTTCTCTAAACTCGATTGACATTTGTTTAACTGTCACTGTCAACATTTTTTATTGTTATATGCGACCTCTATCGGTGAATCGCCGAACTACCTCAGCGCGCAGCAAAGGTAGTTAGGTTTCTCGATTTAAAGGTTGCTTTAATCTTCAAACGGAATTTAGGTAGTCGTTTGTGAGTTTGCCTACAGATGTCGCTTATTTAAACTAGTTTTTAAGAGAACCGATAATCTAGTAATCTAGATCGGTTACAAGGTATATCCGGACGTTCCGAACAAGTGAGATGATGTGGAACTATGATGGAACAAACTCCATTGTTGTGTGTGTAGTGAAGACAGCAGCTCTGAACAAGTTAACACACATACAACCCCGGTCAGTAGCAGTGCCGGAACCACAAAGAAATCACCCCACGCGATGTTGCCATACCGTGCAATCACCTAAAACTGCTTATTTATTACTGTTACACTTATTAACACTTATAAACAGATATAAACTGTTATACGAATGACTGGCCCGGTCAGGTCGCAACACGGTGTAGCGAGAATCATCCTTTATGTTTCTTATCACATTTGCGACACGGACCGAACATGCACTGCATAACCGTATGACCGCCGCGTAAACAGTTCTCGCATAGTTTGTTATCCTTTACAAATTGAATTCGGGATTCTAAATTATAGCTTAAAAATGTTTGACACGCGTATAGTAAGTGATATCGTTGCAAAAGTAAACAAGATCTTTTACTTAGTTGTGGCATATTGGTGGAAACATTGCAGTGAACTTTACTACTAGTGTGCGTAATTGTGTTGTGTTTACTATAATTTGTTTTAGTGCTGCTATGTGATGCTTGCAATGTTTCCAGCATGTCTGCCCTATCTTTTAGAAATGTTCGAATCATTGACTGTTGTTGGGTATTCTATTTATGTTGTTCCCAGGCGCGTTCTGTGGTTTTGTCTAGTTTGGAAACAATTATGTAGATAATGAGTGTGTCCCAACTGTCAACCGGTTCACCTAGAAGTTCAAACTCGTAATTCATTCATTCATTCAGTCATTCTCATCGCGTTCGTCAAACTGTAAACACGTTGTGTCTCCCGTATTTATCCATTGCAAAAATAATCAGTATTTATATAAAAGTTAAAATAGTTAGTGATTAATAGGAATTAAGAAATACCGTGATATGTTGAGGAAGCTAAACGGCACATAATTTCTGAAAGCCGGTGCCTCGCTATTACAACAAAATCAGTAAGTGGCATTTTCTGTACACAAATAACGAGGTTTAATTGCGCCAGCGTCACATAACCGATTATTTTATAGATACCTACAAGATTGCTACCCACTACAAAAATATGACCACTACATAGACTAACCGTTCGCCACCCCAGAAAGGAAATCGTGCTGTAATGGATAGCAATGCAAAACCTTCTCCTTCACTTGAGGAGCCAAGCCAGCAAAAAAAATCGTTAAATAGGACACGTATCCGGTTATCGGATGACGACTTCAACGAGTTAGATATATTCAAAAATGAAATGAAAGAGATGTTGCAATGCTTGGTACATTTACAAACAATCAAAATGATCGTATGGCCCGAATGGAATGATACATAGGTCAAAGTACAAACGACACCGATAGCTGATATCGACAAATCCATTGGCTACTTATCAGATCAGATCACAGACATGCGAAAAAAGATCGATCTGTTAGAAAGTGACCGAAAAGAATTAAAACACCAAATAAGCGGCTTGGAAGATAGATTTGATTACATAGAAAAAGTTTCAAGAAAAACTTCAATTGAATTTTATTAAGGAACGTACCCAAAAAACAAGGTACATCTAAAAAGGAGCTTTTCGATATGATAAAAACCTTATCAAACTCGCTGGATATCGAGTTATCTTCTTCCGACGTACGAGATGTGTATCGAGTATCAAACAAGCAAAACAACAGTGTTTCCACTCTCATTGTGGAGTTTACTAACACTTATAAAGGGGACTGTGCTACAAAAAGCTAGAATATACAATAAAAGCCGTGACAGCAAACTCTGTACTCGACACCTAGGACTTAACGTAACACCTACCCAGATATTCATATCTGATCTCCTAACGTCTAAGTCGAAAAGATTGTACTATCTGGCTAGAGAATTAGCTAAAACAAAAGATTACGCGTACTCTTGGACATCTAATGGGAACATCTACCTACGTAAACGAGAGGGACTGCCGCATATACATATAAATGACGAAGATCGACTCGAGTTACTAAAGAATCAAGCATGAAAATTAGAGACCGACTCGAAGACAGACTATAATAACCGTAAAAAAAAATTAAAATCATACTTATTTTATTACCTCAATAAAAAAAATGTAACGAGGGTTATAATAAAATTAAGAAGTATACCTTCTATTACCTATGATATGCTAAACATGTATCTACTATTACGTATGAATTCATTCACCTTTGCTTATACGGGTATGATGAGATTTCACTATTGTGAACATTGTATGCTACCCGCATAACTGCGCATACTTTAGTGAAAAATACCTCATACATGCAATTATTAACATAATAACATCTGTCACTTACAAACACGATTATCCAACAGTTTTGTCATTCCGTAGTTCAGTGAGACAATCATCTTATATAACTATCACTTTATATATTCCAACACTTAGAAAAGGTATCAAAACAATATCACAAAATCAATCCACCTATCAGCTGACGTTGATTATAACCTAAGTAAAGTACACTGTCTGACTGTAACACATATGAGTAGTTTTTACTTTAGTATAAAAGTGTACGCGCCTATTTATAAAACGAGTTCTAATCTTATGTTGAATACCTACGTCTATCCCGACCCGAAAGCAAGCAACACTGATTGATTCCTACCGTGTTATTTACTGGGTGGCGTTTGGATGGGCCTGCATAACTATCACTATATCACCTAACTTGCATTACATAACTATTTTTATAAATGGATACAATTCTCGCACTTATGAGTTTTTTAAAATAGATTATGGGTAGTCAATTATTATCTAACGATCTGGACATTAGTGAAATAGTTAGCAGTAACTCCACTTTTGTCCTTGAAATATGCAAGTTATATCTAGGTGTAGACGAAGATAGGCAACACTTTACTGTTCTCTCACAAAATATACGAAGTATAAGAGCAAATTTCGATAAATTACTGGTTCTCCTTTCAAGACTTAACTTTTTGCCAGATTTAATAATCCTAACAGAGTGCTGGCTTAATTCTTCTTTTTCTGGTATAACGTTGGAGAGCGGTTACTGTTGTTTTTTTTTTTTTCAAAAAAATATCTACATCAAAACGATGGAATCGTAGTTTATTCAAAAATAGGTCTACAAGTATACATTACAGACCTGACGTAGCCCATGCTAACTGCCTGATAATAAGTATAGGAAAAAAGTATAAAATATTAGCTATTTATAGGTCACCGTCTGTTTACAATATTGATAACTTCATTTGCTCATTGCAAACTATCCTCGAAGGTATTTCAGCCGAAACTATTGTATTACTGGGAGATCTCAACATAGATATTAAGAGCGCTACTACCGACCCAAGGGCCATTAAATACACTGACCTAGTGGAAGGTTACGGGTTACTACCAGCACATCTACTTCCTACTCACGGGCTCAACTGTTTAGACCATGCATTCATAAAAACAGTACAAAAAATATCAGTTGTAATCTGTACATCAGGGGTGAGTGATCACGAAGCAGTCATTCTGAGCATGGAGGAAAGAACTAAGACAGTAAACCATAAGAAAATCATTAAGAAAATCAAAATTGACTACGAATCAGTCATAAAAGATCTAGAGGCAGAAAATTGGTCTTCTTGACGCAGTTAAAACGTTCAGCACTATTGTCAAAAAATCTATTGAAAACCACAGAACTGTTACCATGACACAAAATTCAAAATTTATTAGGAAAAGCTGGATCACTCCTGGCTTGATAAGATGTATAAGAAATAGGGACCACTTACAATACCTACTTAGCCAAAAAGAGACCTAAAGATAAAAATTCACAAATTCGATATAAGAACTATAGAAATATTTGTAATAACTTACTTCAAAATTTAAAAAAATGCGCATTACTCGAGTAAAATAAAAAACAGTAACGGCGACAGTAAGAAAGTGTGGGAAGCTATTAAGGAAGTCTGCAGTTTTAAATTGGCTGAATCCACTAACATTTGGTTGCTAAAGTCTGCACAGACTCCACAAGAAGCGCTAAACAATATAAACAATTATTTTGCAACCGTAGGGGCATCCTTGGCCAATGTTATATTATCACAATTAAACAAATCAGAACAAGTGCTGTGTAATGAAATAGAAAGTACGAATCCACCATCAAATTCCTTATTTATAGCTCCAACGGACTCTTGTCAGGTTCGTAAAATTATAGGCAACTTAAAATCAAGTTTTTCAACTGGAGCTGATAATATTAGTAATCATTTTCTAAAATTAGGTAAGCACATCTTTGATGCCCCCATAGCTTTCATCTGTAATCTTAGCATTGAGACTGGTGACGTCCCCGAGGAGTTTAAGCAGGCTGTTGTGTGCCCTATCTTTAAAATAGGGGATAGAGAGCAGGTTTCAAATTACAGACCAATATCTCTATTAAGCTCAATTGCAAAAATATTAGAAAAAGTGGTCAACAGAAGCTTTGTCGTTTCTGGAGAGCAATAACATTTTATCGCCAAACCAAATTGGGTTTAGGTCTGGAAGGTCGACTGAGGATGCGGTATCTGCATTGGTTGAACACGTATCTAGTAAACTCTGGACGGAAATGCATTGGTGTTTTTCTCGACCTAGCTCAAGCTTTCGACACCGTGTCACGATCCATTCTGTTAAAAAAGCTCGAATGCATCGGGGTACGAGGAACTGCTTTAGAATGGTTTAAATCTATTACTATTATTAATTAAATCTATTACTAATACCTATCACACCGTACGCAAAAGTCAAAGTTGCGGATAGCTACAGCAGGCCTAAGGAGGTGCGTTTCGGCATTCCTCAAGGTAGCGTGATCGGTCCAACACTGTTTTTGGCATATATAAACGATCTATGTAACCTCAACTTGAGCCATGCAAGACTGTTTGCATTTGCCGATGATACCGCCATTTTTGACGATTATACTTGGGAAGAAGTGACTCAGAACACTAACAATGGATTGCGTACTGTAGTGAGGTGGCTTCAAAATAACCTCTTAACGCTTAATGCGAGCAAGACCAAAATAGTAGCCTTCCGAGTTTCAGGTCGTAGTGTAGATGTCTGCATAAAGCTACACCAATGCAAGACTACGGATATAGCCAAGTGTACCTGTCTTAAATTAGGACAAGTGCAAGAATTTAAATATCTTGGCATATATATATAGACGAATTGCTTTCTTGGACTAAACAAATTCAAGTGCTAAGCGGCCGCGTGAGAAAATTACTTCATGTTTTCAAAAGATTAAAGTCAATAGCGGACCGGAAAGTAATATCTATGGTCTATATAGCTCTTTGCCATTCAATCCTCAGCTACTGTATTATTGCATGGGGTTCCGCTGGAAGTGGTAACTTAATGAGAGACTTGATGAGATTGAACGTGCACAGCGTGCAGTACTGAAGGTAGCGTATAGTAAACCATTCAGATATCCAACGGAATTGCTTTATCAGGATACCAACCACCTCAGAGTCAGGCAAATATATATCCTAGCGTCGACACTTCCATAGAACAGCTTTGTGTGCTGCTGATCTTAGAAAGGATTCAAGATCTAGGCATCCCACAAGGCAAACTACAACATTTAGCACTGCTATAGGAAAAAGAAGCTCTAGTTTTATGGGATGTTATATATACAAAAAAATTTATAAGAAACTCGATATTATACAGGACACTAAATTTAAATGTAAAAAGAAATTAAAAGAATATTTGTATACATTAGGTTATCAAAGCACAGAGGACTCGCTACGCGTAATAAAATGAGAAAATCCTTAAGTATCATTAGTAAAATCAACATTCAGTTTTATACATCAGTTTTCAAAATCGTTTGTTGCATTTTATTTTTAAATTCTATTTTAGCATTCGCCAACAATAGGTCGGTTAATAAACAATTTAATTTATGTATAATTTAAATGTATGTATAATTTTATTGTAATGAATTTATTATTTTTAAAGAAGAGTGTGTCAAGTTTACATTTGAATATTTATTTTAATTAATCACAATAACTGCATCTGTAACGTTTATGTATCCCGGAGGAGACCTAGATATTGTAAACACAGGGTATCCTACCGCAATATCTAGTGCTGCAAATGTAACAAATTTAATTAAGTACTTATGTAAATTTGTACATAATAAGCATATTACTGTTGAACTAAAAAAAAAATATTTTTATTATTTTTTTTAGGATGGTGTCGATTAAGTTGCATAATAAGACGACTATTATTATATCGATTAAGTAGAAATTCCCACGCTACACAGTAGTTGTTGGCACAACATTCTAAAGAAACAATTACTAAGAATGCGCTTCCCTTTAGTGACGATTTTAGAAAGTGATACTTTTGAATACTACTGAGTTGAACAGAACTATGTACTAACGACATTAATATGTCTCCAAACTCCAACCAATGCTCACTTGAACCATCAAAGATAGGTACCGATATAGTAGGAAGCTTCACAGCATCGCCATGACATCGCTTTGAACATGTTGGAACTTCGTCTGTGCTTAACATACACTCTACTCAACGAGATCTGCTCGCAGTTGAGGTGATGATATGCTGTCACTACTAAGTGAATTTATATGGTTTGTAAGTCTAGTTAGTCGACCTTTAACAATAGCTCGTTTTTTAACAAGAACCCTTATTGTCTGGTTTATATATTCGTCGTCAGTAATAGTTATTTTACAGGGCGATTTAGACCTTGCCCTTTCTTCAGTGCTCATTTCGGTGGATGGTGAAAGGTGGAGTAGGTACTTAGGGTTAACAGAGGCAACTGGTTCTAGTATGATGCACGTCACCACTGGTAAGCAGGTAACTCGCCGCGTCTCCAGTCACAGAAATTAATTTTACCACGAGATTAACACAAGCACTTGGAAAGGGCAGGATAAGGTAGTTGGCTGCCGTACCACAATGCGCGCGTTCTTTGAAGTATGTGGCTTCTTCTGATGTGGAACGTAGCCTCCTCCAGCTGATATTTCGGATGAACTTTTCGGTCTCGGACCGCGAAGTCTTCTCGTCAAAAATACCTCAGTGTCTCAAGACAAGAGTCTTCGACCAATGTGTGTTACCAGTGATGACTTATGGCACTGAAACGTGGTCTCTTACTATGGCCTCGTAGATAAGCTCAAAGTCGCACAACAAGCTATGGAGAGGGCTATGCTCGGGGTTTTTCTACGTGATCGAATCAGAAATGAGGAGATCCGTAGAAGAACGAAAGTCACCGACATAGCTCAAAAGATTAACCAGTTGAAGTGGCAGTGGGCAGGGCACATAGCACGCAGAACAGATGGCCGATGGGGCCGAAAGATTTTGGAGTGGAGACCACGGACCGGCAAGCGCAGCATAGGTCGTCCACCGACACGGTGGACAGACGACCTGAGGAAGGTCGCAGGACGACGTTGGATGCAGGCCGCTTCCAACCGGTCCTTTTGGAAAATCATGGGGGAGGCCTATGTTCAGCAGTGGACGTCCTACGGCTGAGATGATGGTGATGATGATATTTAAAATAATTGACTTGACTTCATAAAATAGATGGTTTTTGTCTATGGTTTCTGTGTTGTGACTAAACTGATTGTCACAATTCTGCGAGTGTCTGTACACGCTAGTGTCATAAACCGTGAGGAATATGTAGGTTGTAGTCTAATATTTATAAGGTCAGTAATAAAAAAAACCATCAGTATTTGAAAATCCCTCCTGGTTTTGTATCCGCCTTATTCTATATTCTTATTCGTAGGACAACCATAATGAGTAGTAATAAATTCACCGTTTGCCACGCAGCGAGACAGGCCAGCCGTTAAAAAACGTAACAGACTCGTAAGGGATAGGTACAACATTTAGGGCTCTTGGGTGAACCCTGTGTCTTTGGTTTACCCTTTTTGGTGATACCCAGTCACAGAATGGTATTTATATAGTACTGTTAAACATCCCACTAAACATGAACCTTACAGACTCATTGCTGCAACTTGAATTTAGATTAAATGCGTTACTTGAGCCTGTCACTTCTGCACATGTTTGTGCAACTGAAAAATCTACGTTATGTTTCAACGTTTTTAGCAACGTTTAAAACAAATCTATGTCCGAGCAATTGAAAGCTTGCTCGGATATTTCTACAACGTTGCATAAACACCATATTATCTTAAATTTTATATTGTAGGGTAATGATTGGTATACTTAAAAGTTAAAATAACTTATAACAACTTCCAAAAATATTAGTTCAGTAAATTCTTAAATGTCAGGTACTTTCAAGCTCGCTAGGACTTGTTTTCGTTGTTGCATAGACGTTGCAGACTTGCAGATATATTTACAACAGTTCATATGCAACTTTATATGAACTTAGCCTTGCTAAGTGGACTAAATCAGACATCTTCAACTTTTTTGACCAACGTTAATCGATTCTTTCTTACGACGCTTCATAGAAACATCACTAATAATGTTTGACATGTGGTTACGTTCCGTTTCTCGCATAAGTTTTCTTGGAACCACACAATAATTTAGTGCATTGCATCTAACAATATTATTTTTCCTAAATACATTAAATAAATAATAGATATAATAATTAAATATATGTAACATAATTGGTAACATATTTTCATTGTAAAAAATATTAAAATGTATGAACTTGTATTTAGTGTCATCTAACTGAAAGTGAAATAACTATTACAATTCCCCGTAAACCTACAGTTCTGTCATTTGTTCTAAGTGAAAAGCGTGTGACACGGATCACAGAAACAACATAGGTAAATGATTTATTCAATTTGTGAGAATACGCATACAACATTAGAATTTGAAAATTGTTGTGAAAGAACATAGATAGCTTGTTTGGCTATCTTCGCTTAAGCATGCAAGGAAAGGTATACAATAAATTAAAAATGTCATTACAATATTATACAATATATATCAATCCTCTCATAAATCACAGAATGGTATTGTCAAAACAAAAATTTTGTACATTTTGATCGTTTATAAATTTATTCAATTGTTTAAAATGCTTTTTATATTAATAATTTTTAAAGGCTCTTTAAATCGTAAATGTTATCTTCTGCAAGTATTATTACTTACTTAGTCTAGTATCTACTTACTACCGTGTTACCGTTACTTACCGTGTTTATTTACTTCTTGTTGTGAAATTTATTATTAAAGATAGGTAGGTATTGTTAAAATACCAACTCACCTAGATTTCAAAGACTGTTTTTTTACTAAGAATGTGTGATTGTGTTTAATATATGTTACTCTAATTACTAGTTTTATTATGATTTCGTGATTTATAAAACCTCTTAAGTAGTTTGTGTACCTACATACTTACTCTAGTAACTACTTAATACCGTGTGACCGTTACTTATAGTGTTTATTTTTTTGTTATTGTGTAAAATTTTATTATAGATATTGTTAAAATACCTACTCACCTAGATTTTGTAGACCGTTTTTTATTAAAAGAATTTTTGGTTGATTATGACTGTAAATCGCCAATGTCAAATGCCTCGTTACGGCGACACAACCTTTTATTAATGTTATTTCATATTGATATTTTAATTTGTTTATGCAAATAACACATAAAATAATAAAAACAGAGGTGATTTTAATAAAAACATAGTTTTGTCTGTTATTCGAATAATATTCAAATAGTTCGAATAGTACCCGAAAAAAAATCGAATATTCGAATATCAAAATTATCGAATATTTGCAAGCCCTAGTACCTATATATTATAATTATAGGTTTATTATTGGGTAGATCCTGTTTTATATTTTAATTATTGTGTTACATTGGTTAGTGGTGCACAACTTGTTTGCTTTGTTATTGTTACTGTCTTTGTTTGTTACGAGTAGCTCGTACGTGCACCGTGTATTTCACTCGTGCGTAACGTCACCTGTCAGTTCCAACGCAAGACCAGCGCTGATTTTAGACCAGCATCTGCTGAGTCGGGTTCGATTTGTGGCAAAAACAAGTCATAGGTTTATTGTTTTATGTATGGTTTAGGCCTTCGGGCGGCCTGAAAACTTCGACATGAGTAGGCCACTAACCTATCCACCAAGACGCACTGGGTGGATTATGGCCCAACTCCTCTCTCTGAGAGGAAGACTCGAGTCCCAGTGAGAACAAAATGGGCTAATTACGAGTATGATGATGATGATTACTTTGATTTGTGGTTGCGATAATAGCACTGTTATTACATTTAAAATTAATCACTGTAAAATTGTAAAAAACAAAGGACAATTTTGCAACTTTTCGAAAAATGTTTATTATCGCTGGCTACGTGTCATGGATTTCTTTCTTGAGTGTGAATGAGTTTCTGGACAACCTGTATAAGGGCTAAACGTCTCATATAAGGATGCATACCCGAGGTGGGCACTTAAGCCTTTACGCATAACCAAGGTGGGCACTTAAGCCTTTTAAGCGTACTAACCTTTTTTGCCGTTTTAATTATTTAAAGGTTGAAGTACCAGTTGTCAGTCTTGCCACCTGCCAGAAACTGCTGCGTAGAACGCGCCTGGGTTGGTTCTTCAAACTACATTCTTCCTTAATGTGTGCGGGTGGAGAGGAAAGCAAGGATACTTGCAAAGGGGATGGGGGATCACCTCTGTCTTGTCCCATTGAGGTAAGTACGAGCTGACAGCAAGTTGCTACCACCTGAGCGAACTCACTACCACCTTTCAAATCAAATATATCAATAGGCGTCGTGTTTTCGCTTAGATCTTTGAATAAAACTAACGTAGACCTATGCATATGGGTAAAAACAGAGACCTTTTCATGTTACCGCGGTTCGGCAAATGTTACGCCTGAGTTTTTAATACTCGTAATAGCCTAGTGTATTATTAATGACCTAGTCAAAGTATACTGACATGAAATATACTAACATACTCATGTATGTATGTAGTTATTAAAAAATTATATAAATTTATAATTTGTATGCCCTTGTGCATAAAGAAGACTTTCACGCACTAGAGCATAAAGTACCGTTTTAAAAGATATTTATTAGCAAATCTAGAGGCATTTGCTAATTGTAGCTGGTTACAAATACGTTGATAGTTTGTGCAAAAGAAAAGCGTCTTAAGAAATGAGGTGGCGTGGCGCGTGTGTTACTTGCCGAGTACTTGAACCGCTGGTCCTGAGTTCGATCCACGGACAGGTCAAACATTTGTGTGCATGAACATGTCTGTTTGAGCTGTGTCTGGGTGTGTATATGGATATAAATATGTATATCAGTCATCAGTTTACCACAGTACAGGCTCTGTCCAGTTTGTGACCTGAACACCGCGTGTGCATGAACATGTCTGTTTGAGCTGTGTCTGGGTGTGTATATGGATATAAGTATGTATATCAGTCATCAGTTTACCACAGTACAGGCTCTGCCCAGTTTGTGACCTGAACACCGCGTGTGCATGAACATGTATGTTTGAGCTGTGTCTGGGTTTGTGTATGTATATAAATATGTATATCAGTCATCAGGTTACCACAGTACAGGCTCTGCCTAGTTTGGGACCTGAACACCGCGTGTGCATGAACATGTCTGTTTGAGCCGTGTCTGGGTTTGTATATGTATATAACTATGTATACCAGTCATCAGGTTACCACAGTACAAGCTCTGCTTAGCTTGGGACCTGAAGACCTGCGTGGATGAAATAAAACAATAAGTTGCAGAAATTACCGCTGCTGATATACCGTTTTAGACAGATTATACAGGACAGATAATTCTTCGATTATTGGTCAGCCTGCCATATTAAAATCTGAATGATAATTCACCGAATTAAAAGTGGCTTTATAAAATACTAGCTTCGCTCCACGGTTTTAACCTTGTATGATGTAGAAGAATTTGATAAAATTAAAGAATTTTGTGTGTATCTTAGTTACAGTATCCATCAAGTGTCAAAACTCCAGACAAAATAGAAATTTCATTGTTATATTGACACATGAAGGGTTAAGTATCTACATACTTAATTATGCCCAAATCTAATAAAGCCGTCCTGACGTGATTAAATAAAGAAAATTCATTCAAACTTTCGCATGTATGTGTGATCATCAAATCATCTGATGTCATTTAGATCTAAGTGTAATTACATCTTTCTCCGCAGTCAGAAGAAGGCCGGTACATACAGGCTGGTATCGTCGCGTGGGGCATCGGTTGTGGTACACACGGAACCCCTGGAGTATACGTGGATGTCTCCAACATGAGGACCTGGATCGACGAACAAGTCACCAAAAGAGGATATGACACTAAGATTTATTCTATTTAGAGTAAACGAACTTCAGAAGCATCTATCAAAAGAAATATTTCTTGGAAATAGATATACCGATGCTTACATTGCTGTCTCCAAAGTAGCATTAGGTTTTGTCATAACTCGTAGATACATTGGGGATATCGTTTTGAAAAATATATATTGTTGTTTAAACAATGTGAATTCTTCTAAAGTCGACGTTATCTGTTGAATCCATACAGAGTACTCATTCTTAGATAATACAGGCTGACCGGCCTGCGGCTTCGCTCGCGTGGCCTCGCGGGATACAGTTAATTACTGTTTTACTTATCCCACGGAAACTCTTTAACCCTATCTTAATAAGGAAAATCCCATTCCTAATAAGGAAAAAACGCTATATTAGACATTCTCATTCACATTCGAACAGAGTATACATAGGTTTGGAATCTTAAGTTTGGTAGTTAGACTGGCTGGCAAAAAGTGCCCTACCACCATGCTGTGGATTTCATCACCATGTTACCTTCTCCAAAAACTCAAGCTCTAGGTGAGGATCGAACCCGTGGCCTTCAGATTGACAGCTGACCGTTATCACATAAATAAACATATCTAAGTGATTTTTAAGAAATGGAATAAACCAAAAATAAATACCCAATGTAAATGTTTTGAGATCACATTATTGTTTAAAACATTTACGGTTATATTATATAACGTCTTGTTACTTACGGCAAAGTAAGTAAATATCTAGTAGAACGTCTTCCCTGCAAGCGTTGATTGACGCAGGTTTGGCGTGAGATGCATGTAGGGATGTCAACATTGCAATCTACGAACAAATTTTTTATTGAGCTTATTTGTTCAGACATTCCCCGCTGCACTACCAAGCTGCACTACTGATAGTGCAGCTTGGTAGGGAATGTTTATTCCCCACTGCACTACCAGCTAGGTAGTGCGTTGGTAGCTTTACACAACATACATTAATTACTCCAATCAACAGCTCATTTGACACTGTTGCAAGCGTCATGATCGCGGGACGACTGGAGAATGCGGAAATTAATACCTAATTATAATCGTGAAGACGGCTCTAGGTTGTCAAGCACGTGGAACGCAATCTTGAACTTAATAAAGGACAACAAACAACCTAATATGGACTCAAAAATCATCATGATACAGTGAGTGTGTTGCATCGTGAATTGCGACCGAGTTCCAACAGTGCGCGTAGCAGAATACAGAGAAAGAGGGTAGACAGATATGTCTGCTCTTAATGTTAATTCATCCACCCACCCGCATTCTCCAGTCGTCCCACGATCATGGCGCTTGAAACAGTGTCGAAATATTGGGAGCTCATTAAAAATAAATACCACGATGTAACAATAATAACTATGTTCATACAATATTTTATTTTAAAATTATACTATTTATCCTAAGGCCAGACTACATTCTCGATCCAAGGTATGAAGTGGTCAACTTTGGTGTATAGACCGGGGCTATGGCTCAGACACCCTTTTCCTATAGACGTTATTCCAACGATTGTGTACATGCAGGCTATTTGATTGTTTTTCACGAAGGCAGGGTTGCCACCGTCGTCCTGAAAAAATTAACATATTTTATGTATTTTTATGCCATAATTGGCAAACAAACAGGCAGGCTGGTGGATAGCGATGATGTAGAGTTAGGACTTTTACAGAGTCTCGATAGGTTTCTAAACTACCACGGTCTTTTTTGCAATAGTTAACATTAGAAACAGGATATGTACCGTCTAATCCATTTTGTTTTAGTTGCCAAAGAAGTGTTAAAATGTCGATACCTTTCGATTCGTGTGTTTTGAGCAAAACATGGATAAGAGTGATTTGTGTGACAGTAATAGGAGTGCTGTATACATAAATCGCAACACAAAGAGGGTAGACCGTTTCGTTTGTTCTTAGTGTCGCGCACTCGCATAGACTTCAGTTTAAGTTGTAAGATCAGTAGAACAATTAATGAGTTTGTCCCGAGAAGTCCTGCCTCTACACCTATTCTACCGTGAAGCAGAAATGTTCGCAAGGCTGTATTCAGGTTTGATAATATAGTTGCCGGCGAAATTACAGGCACACGAGACTCAACAACTTAATGTCTCAGGGCGCAGTGCAGCCCGTCAATTATGAGGAAATGCATCTGTTCTAGGTAGACGTTAATACTTAACATCATGTGGGCTTTGTGGTTGTACCGTTTCTTTATAACATAAAAAAGTTAAAAGTTCTGAATGACACTGATCTATTACAGGCAAGCGTGAAGCTTATTATCAGGCGAGGGACTTACTGCATCTCGTACCGATTGAAATGTTTACCATTGCCTATGGCACTGAGGACATCACACATATGTTGCTGACTTTTAAAGACGATGGTGTCGATTCTGTAAGCATTCTCTACACTAAAATCTCTAAAGTATGGCACTTTTATTCTGTTTAGGTTAAAATCCAAATTAGTTTAACCTTTTCGAATGACAGCACTAAAATTAGACATATCTCTACAACTGTTGGTATATTTTAGACAAATTACTCGTCACGTAGTTTGGTGCTCGCTAAACTAACGTAAAAATACCTAAAATTGAATATCACAATCATAATTTTAGAAGTGTTATTCAAAGTGTTAATTGAATATGGATTCTAGTGTTAACAGAATAAGGACAACTACACTCGAGAGCAATGAATCCGGGTCACTTAAAGAATGTTAAAAATCTCGGAAACTAAAAATGATAGGTTAATGCAATAAATTGTATTTAATAGACAATGTAATACTCCTTAAATGAAAGTAAAAAAAATATGAGCCACCATACATTTTATTAACACAAAATTATATAAAGAAAAAAACTGCTGATCTCTCCTTAAAACGAAAATAGGAAACATGAAATTTTTGAACTTTATTACGGTTTTCTTGAATTTTAATACTTCGTATTGCCTCCTCGTGCTTCTATTACTGCGTTTACGCGGTTTGGCATGCTGTACACCAAGTTCCTTATACGATTTTGGGGAATATTCTCCCATTCCTCTGTGAGAGCAATTTTGAGCTCACGAAGCGTGATTGGGGGAGGGTTTCGTTGTTTTACGCATCTGCCTAGCTCGTCCCAAGCATGCTCGATCGGGTTGATATCCGGGCTGCGCGCTGGCCACTCCATACGAGTAATGTTCATCTCTTGAAGGTAGTCATTCACAATCCTACCTGTATGAGGTCGGGCATTGTCATGCATAAATATAGCATCCTCACCTAAATTGACCATAAATGGACCAACGTGAAATTGATTGAGGATTGATTGAGGATTTCTTCCACATATCTTTCGCTAGTTAAAGAGCCGTTTTCTATGATCACCAGCTGTGTGCGACTTTCAGAAGAAATTCCGGCCCACACAAGTACAGACCCACCACCGTAGGCTACTTTTTCTTCGATGCATGCTTGCTTGAATCTTTCCCCTGGTCTTCGATACACGCTGTGTCTTCCATCGTGCTTGTAGAGCATACATTTTGATTCGTCGGAGAACATAACTTTTGACCAATCTTCAATACTCCAATTTACTTGGCTCTGGGCATATCTTAGTCTTGAAATACGATGCCCACGCTCCAGTTTAGGGCCGTTTGCAGGTCTAAGGGGTTTTAAGTTATATTCAGCAAGCCGACGTCTTACTGTCCATGCACTTGGGTTACTTCCTCCGAGGCGTCGAAACTGATTTGTGAGTTCAGTTCCTGTGAGAAAGCGATTTCGAAGCATGGTGTTCACCAAGTATCGGTCTTCTCGTGCTGTGGTACACCTGGTTCTGCCCGTTCCTGGTCTGCGTAGGTTAGAACCAGTTTCTTCGTAACGTCGGAGAACTCTTTGTACTGTTGACAGCGACACACCGACAGTCCTGGCTGTATCGCGCTGACTCCGGCCGGTTTCCAGCATTGTAAGTATTCTGGTGCATTCTTCAGGCGTAAGCGACATAATTTCAGCTTGAATAATGAATATAGAGCACTATCAACATGGTTTATGTACCCACATAAATGACAGATTACAAACAAAAGCAAAACCAAATGCTGTAATTTCGTAGTTCCATCTTCGAAAGTGATTTTCAAATTTGATTTTTTTATGATATAACTTTACAATAACTAAGAAGTTTTAATACCTTCATTTAAGGAGTATTACATTGTCTATTAAATACAATTTATTGCATTAACCTAGCATTTTTAGTTTCCGAGTTTTTTAGGATTCTTTAAGTGACCCGGATTCATTGCTGTCGAGTGTATAATTATATTTTAGTTCGATAGTTTAGTTTAGTTTTTTGAACAAGTGAATCGCTACCAATGGCACCGATTCACTTGTTCTAAAATTTGATTATTATAGTTCGTATTCTGTTAACACTAAAATGCAAATTCATGTAACATTTACAATGTCATTTCTAAAAATAGGATTATCTGTTCAATTTTGGGTATTTTTACGTTAGTTTAGCGAGCACCAAACTACGTGACGAGTAATTTGTCTAAAATATGCCCACAATCAATCTAGTTGGAATGCAACGAACTAACTGTTGTTTTTAGTGCATCCTCCGATGCAGGTTCTGCTAGTATATGAGTAACTACTCCTACATCTATAACTTTTAATTTAGCAATGCTATCAATTGTTGCATTTGAATTGCGTTTTGGACACATTCCATAAGCACATGGTATATATATCATCTACTACTCCACATGAGTCACAATTAGATGATGTTTCCTTTCTCATCATGTAACCGAATTTCTTCGTTGGAATGTGTCTGGAACATATATTTCATTTATATTTACAATAGTTGAACCCTGCAGCACTAAAAGAACTATCTCGCCAGGATATTTTTCCAGAACAACCTTACCTACTTACTACATAAATATGTTTAGGTATTTGCTCCCAACACAATGTGAGTTTTCTCATTAGAAGTACAATTTATTCATACTTGTGCAACCAACAATGCAAAGTAAATATGTTAAATTAGGTAGGTATAAAGTTCCAGGTGAAGATAGCATATTTATTGTAAAAACATGCTACCTACATACCTACCTAACCATTAAAATCAAATAAAAAAAAACATTATTATTATACCCGCATGCCAATTTTATGAAGTAAACTGATTCAAAGAACAGGAGTAAAACTAACAGTTATTTTGAAATTTAATCCTAAAAGTACCTGAAGATCACTGACATATAGCAAACACCCTCAAGATTATAAACAAGGCAATAAAACATACAAACAATAGCGAAATTAGTCAATAGACATTGCTCCATTTAACTTATCTGAAGTCTCACTGTACCTACTAGTATAATTATGTTGTAGGTACAGTAAGTTTATCTACTTTAACAATGTACAATATTTCGTAATCGTTTTGAGAAAACTGGAGTAAAAGTGAAAATTTGGCGTCAGATCAAAATCCTCAATGACACTAGTCCTTGAATGTTATTGAGAAAAGTGTCTACGAAACTCGTAGATATCTTGACGGTGCAAATATTGTAGATATCAACGAAAGCGTCCAGTGTAAATAGCAAGAAAATAACAGCTGATGCTAATTATGAGTAGAGAACGTAAATGGAACCTTACACTGTCATATTACCAGCTCCGCGAATCACAATCGGATCTGGCACTAAAGTCACATGAGTCTCCTCTATATGCTCCTCCAGATCTTCTGTGTCAGGGTATATTGCATCAAAATCTGCCATTTTCACCAAATCAATAACTAAAAACACTACTCTTTGAATTATAAACACATCACAAAGCACTGTGTTTGTCGGATTACCTTCATTCTGGTAGGTTCCGTTATATGTATATTTTTTGATTTTCCTTTCATTAATTGACTTTTGCAAAGACGCTAATTACACACTCTATACCATTATTACCAAGCACGTATTCCATCTACATACACAGTTATAGACTGCTAATAAGTAAATATTACTTCACTCTAACCATGAAACAAATCGAAAGACACAGTGGGAAACGCCAGCCGGCAACAAAGGAAAGGGGTGCACACAACATAACAGAGTATTCTTATTTTCACATCTCACACGCAGCGCCGTCCTATACAAAGACTTTGCACATCAGCAGCAAATTTGAATAATTTTTTTTTATCATTATGTCTATTTTTCTTCGTTCCTCTCCGCATTACATAACAGCTAGTATTTACCGTATTATTAGTATACATGTTTATAAGATGCTATGTATGCATTGTTTAAATTAAATGATCTACACACGTGTTACAAAATAAACCCGGTAACTTTCGAAAGTAGCGGGAAAATTAAAATAGGTACATTGAGTACAGTACATAGTATGTTACTCGTACGTAATACACAACCGAAGTGCACCATATTATGCTCACGTACTTAAATTAACGAGAACATCGTTTGCACCAAGCCAGTGGTTCACACTATATGTAAATAGACAATAACCTTGTACGATATATGTATATCTGAAAATGTTAACACGCAATGTTCCGATTAAAAGGTAAACCTTACAATATCTTATGGGTAAAATGTTTTCTAATGTAATAGACATTATTAATAAACCATAATGGTTACATGAAATAATAATGTTTATTGCCTTCTTTACTGGAAAGGCCAGACTGAATCTGGTATTCAATACATTTTTTGTTAATTTATTTTATTTTACTCGGAAAAGCCTGAACGAATCTGGCGTTCCGTCACAACAAAATATATTTTATTTATTTCTTAAGAACAGTTATAGCATCATTACAGTTTACCCAATACAATGCTACACTTACCTAAATCTATTATATTATATATTATAACTTATTTATTATTTCATAATTCATTATTTTCACATATTTTATATGCAGTCTCTGTGAATTCTGCAAGGCCACAGAGAAAAATATCCGTCTCTTCAGAAATTAAATTTAGTATTCTGACAGCGCGTGTCATGGGGGCAAATTTGAGCAGATTTGTCCTATACGTCGGCACCCGAAACGTAGTGAATCTGCGTCGCCTACACACTGCCTTGTCTGGCGCGCACAGCTGTAACATCTCCAGCACTTCGGGATGGTGCAGCTGGCCGCGCAGCACGCAACACACGTACTTGCAGAGCGCGACGTCTCGCCTTACACGCAGCCTGCTGTACCCGACCATGCCTAGGACGAACAAACTCGGGTACATCAGCGGATAGAAAGGATAGACGTTGTACTCCTTTAAATATAAAAAACGCGTGAATTTATTTTGGATCTTTTCCAACATGCTTTTATATTTATCTTGATGGGGATTCCAAATTATTGCACTAGTCTCGAGCCGACTACGAACGAGTGCATTATATAAAATCTTGATCACCGCCGTACTGTGGAATGCCTTGCATTGCCTGAGAACAAAACCCAAGTTTCTAAACGCCTTACCGCAGGCATCAACAATGTGCTTACGAAACGTTAGCTCGGGTACCATCTCCACACCGAGATCGCGCACGCTAGATACTCGCGGCATCACCGTATCTTCCACCTCGTACTGGTATTGTAGCGGTGCCAGCTTTCGTCCGTAGCTTACCACTTCGCACTTAGTCGCATTAAAATATAGTCTATTAGTAGCGCTCCACTGCACGACCCTATCTATGTCTCGCTGAAGCCGCTCACAATCTGAAATATCCCTTACCGATAGCAACAATTTCAGATCGTCAGCGAAGAGAATACATTTCGCATCCTTAACGACCACCGGATATATTATTACTGATTTCAAAATCAGATCCCAGCATCTCCATCATTTTGTCGCGCTTCCTATGTCATAACAAGATGACTGTGTGTGCCCGGTACAAGGGTCCGTTCAGTTACCCTTTGATCGACTATGGCTCCAGTCAGAGCGCAGTACCGTGTTTACTGCGCCCGGGTCTTCCCTTTACTTAGATATTGCGTATATTTATACAAGTTATCTCTCTCATTGGGTTCCTGGTCAGTACAGTTTACCCCAGGAATGACACCAGCTGGACATGGGGTGTTCCCCACGAGGACCTCCACCATCCCCATAGTCCTGCCCATATGCTCCAACAACAGCCGATCATTTTGCTATCCCCTGTTGGTTACACCCGGATATGGATGCTCAGAGGGTCAACTCGCTAGCTCTTCAGTCCAATTTCCTTGACTACCAGTTAATGTACATTGTACGCAATCATTGGACTCTGCCTAACCGTAAAACGTGACGTCGTCTCATTATCACATCGCACGGTTCTTGTAGAACTAGGAATCATGAACTAAAAGCACTTACCAGGACCTCTGCTGGTTGTTTTCCATCGAGACCTCAGCCAGTGCCTCACACGTGCTTACCCATCCGCCATTTTTCTCCGTACCCTCCTTCCTGCCAGCACGCCATTCGTAGTCTGCCCCAGAGATGCGTTAGCATCTGCTAGTCTGTGCCACAGAGTACCTGCGTCAAATCACTTACAAAAGAAGAGTTGTCATAGTGCAAAAATAGATTGACAATAAGGATACAGTTACACTCACCAATTTGTTCACGGAAACTCGCGCTGCGCGCGACAGGTGGATACCTTACTTCTATAGTTAATTATAATTCAATGAATATTCTGTTTTTTATTTTCCGGCAGCACATCTAAGGAATTCAGAATAAACCCTAAAAACTGGCATTTCTGAGCAGATACATGTGAACTTTTTTCGTAGTTTAAAACAAAATAAAGTTTTGTTAGGATTAGTGACACACTGATCATAACTGTCACCAAAATTACAGCTGTCATCGCTATGACCATTCAATCACGTAACGCGGTACGCTACGATTTCCCCGGGGAATGATCCTGTACTCCATACAATTTTACCCATCATTCCATGGAAATATCATAACGAGCCGCGTTACTTGATTGATGGTCATAGCAAATAAGGCTCCAGTGGTGTCAACCTCGTACGAGTATAGTACGACACTATGTTACGACATAATATAACATTAGTTTCGTGAATGAGGTGCTGACGCAAGTCCTAACGGTAGTAGGACTATAAATTCATACAATATTGAGCCAGGGAGAAACGTAGGTACTTTGTGTGTTCTGGATGTATAGACACTGAAAAGTATGCCTCCTTGAGGCCTAGATTTATCATATAAGCCTCAAAGGGGAAAGAAATTAAATTTCCTTTTTAATGTTATATGATTATTAACGGGATATTTACCGTGGTAAAGTTGTGGAATGAGCTCCCGATATTTCGGCGCAGTTACATGCACCATGTTCACGGGAAGACTGAATAATGCGGGTGGTTGGTCAAAAAGTTTAAAAGTTAGGTGCAGACATAACGATCTACCCTCTTTCTTAGTCTTTTGCTACGGTTATCACTGGAACTCGAACTCGATCCTAAGTCCCGACAAAACACACTCACTGTATCACTGCGTATAGTATTTTGAACACATTTTGAACGCGGACTTTTATTTTTAAAACAACCTAATACTGGATTCCACGCACTGGCGAGATGAAAACCATCACCTCGATTGAAATTCTGGCATTTCGAGATCTCAATAGTTTCCTTTACTAGCCTTGGTATGTAATGGCGTTCGGTGGACAAGATTTTAGGGTTATGGAATTCAATCCAGTGGTTAGGACCCGCGTCCAGCAGATGCTCAGCTATGGCAGATTTGTGTCTTTCATTGTTTTTTACTGCCTTTATGTGTTCCTTGATGCGGCATGAAACGAACGACAAGGAACACAAAGGCAGTAAAAAACAATGAAAGACACAAATCTGATTTATTGTTCACTAAAACTAGTATATGACCCGTCTATATAGAGGCGGGCTAACGAAGGGCGGATAAAGAGATGGCAACATACTAACAACACAGTGACTAATTTTGATAGGTAGTTAGTCGATTAACAATAATAGTTGATTATACAAATATATATAAAAATTATATTATAAATATTTATAATGTTCAATATGGATTGAACATAGTTGGGACCTCGACAAAGATGCAATAATTTTATATGATTATATAAACACATGCAAGTGGTATTCAATGCCATCAGTCATGAATTTAATTTGAATGATGGTTATACTGTCGACATTACACGCTCATTCTGACTGATCGTCAGTCAGATATACGCAAAATTTCACAGGGAACACACGTGTTCACAGAAGATAATATTATTTTATATTCATAAAGGATATTCATAAAAGAAAAGCCTTATTGGATGTTGGTTGCCATTTTAAAGTATGAACGTAAGAACGTGTAAACAGAAACCCTTTTAGATAGCCAATATAAGATTGGCTATTAAAAGGGATTACTTTACCCATATAAACTTGTAGGCTGATAAACGGTAGATCCTAGTAAATAAAAAACCGGCCAAGTGCCAGTCGGACTCGCGCACGAAGGGTTTCGTATATTATCTATAAATCTCCCATACAGTGACTTTTTTGCCGTTTTTACGGAAACCTTCGTGCACGAGTTGTTATTGTTGTTATAGCGGCAACAGAAATTAATCATCTGTGAAAATTTCAACTGTCTAACTATCACGTTGAATGACATAGATACAGCCTAGTGACAGATGGACAGACGGACAGCGGAGTCTTAGTAATAGAGTCCCGTTATTACCCTTTGGTAATGGAACCCTAAAAATAAGACCAGAAAAATAAAATGTAAAAGCTATAACTCCTGAAGAAAAATTTGGAGCAACTTCGACATCTCTCTACTGGTAGAAATATTGAACACATGAAGTACACAATAAGATGGGCCTTGGTAATCGGAGAAATGGTAAAGTGAAAAGTTTTCTTTTCGTGGAACCTTTATCTTTGTAATAATTGCTAGTTTATGTGATTAAATCAGATAGGTAGGTACTTTGAAATTTTCATTAAATTGATATTAACTCCTAGAAATAATGTAGAATATGAGATGATGCTGCTGCAACTCAACATGACTGTTACGACAGGCGTTTCGTTCGGTAATAACATGGGATTAATAGATTAAGAAAACATTGATTTCAATAAAATAATAATAATAAAACCGCAGGGGCGGCTTTGTGGCGAGCCGTCGGTGAGTGGCGACACCGTGGACTCTGATTCTCCCTGGGGCTAAATGAGACCACTGACCCCCGGTTTGCCTTAATTGGCCGTCTGGGGGTGGAGACGCAAGAGCAAGTAACAAAAAGCTCCAAGGGTGGAAGCTGCCGGCACGCCATTCGTAGTCTGCCCCAGAGATGCGTTAGCATCTGCTAGTCTGTGCCACAGAGTACCTGCGTCAAATCGCTTACAAAAGGCAGAGTTGCCATAGTGCAAAAATAGATTGACAATAAGGATACAGTTACACTCACCAATTTGTTCACGGAAACTCGCGCTGCGCGCGACAGGTGGATACCTTACTTCTATAGTTAATTATAATTCAATGAATATTCTGTTTTTTATTTTCCGGCAGCACATCTAAGGAATTCAGAATAAACCCTAAAAACTGGCATTTCTGAGCAGATACATGTGAACTTTTTTCGTAGTTTAAAACAAAATAAAGTTTTGTTAGGATTAGTGACACACTGATCATAACTGTCACCAAAATTACAGCTGTCATCGCTATGACCATTCAATCACGTAACGCGGTACGCTACGATTTCCCCGGGGAATGATCCTGTACTCCATACAATTTTACCCATCATTCCATGGAAATATCATAACGAGCCGCGTTACTTGATTGATGGTCATAGCAAATAAGGCTCCAGTGGTGTCAACCTCGTACGAGTATAGTACGACACTATGGTACGACATAATATAACATTAGTTTCGTGAATGAGGTGCTGACGCAAGTCCTAACGGTAGTAGGACTATAAATTCATACAATATTGAGCCAGGGAGAAACGTAGGTACTTTGTGTGTTCTGGATGTATAGACACTGAAAAGTATGCCTCCTTGAGGCCTAGATTTATCTTATAAGCCTCAAAGGGGAAAGAAATTAAATTTCCTTTTTAATGTTATATGATTATTAACGGGATATTTACCGTGGTAAAGTTGTGGAATGAGCTCCCGATATTTCGGCGCAGTTACATGCACCATGTTCACGGGAAGACTGAATAATGCGGGTGGTTGGTCAAAAAGTTTAAAAGTTAGGTGCAGACATAACGATCTACCCTCTTTCTTAGTCTTTTGCTACGGTTATCACTGGAACTCGAACTCGATCCTAAGTCCCGACAAAACACACTCACTGTATCACTGCGTATAGTATTTTGAACACATTTTGAACGCGGACTTTTATTTTTAAAACAACCTAATACTGGATTCCACGCACTGGCGAGATGAAAACCATCACCTCGATTGAAATTCTGGCATTTCGAGATCTCAATAGTTTCCTTTACTAGCCTTGGTATGTAATGGCGTTCGGTGGACAAGATTTTAGGGTTATGGAATTCAATCCAGTGGTTAGGACCCGCGTCCAGCAGATGCTCAGCTATGGCAGATTTGTGTCTTTCATTGTTTTTTTACTGCCTTTATGTGTTCCTTGATGCGGCATGAATCGAACGACAAGGAACACAAAGGCAGTAAAAAACAATGAAAGACACAAATCTGATTTATTGTTCACTAAAACTAGTATATGACCCGTCTATATAGAGGCGGGCTAACGAAGGGCGGATAAAGAGATGGCAACATACTAACAACACAGTGACTAATTTTGATAGGTAGTTAGTCGATTAACAATAATAGTTGATTATATAAATATATATAAAAATTATATTATAAATATTTATAATGTTCAATATGGATTGAACATAGTTGGGACCTCGACAAAGATGCAATAATTTTATATGATTATATAAACACATGCAAGTGGTATTCAATGCCATCAGTCATGAATTTAATTTGAATGATGGTTATACTGTCGACATTACACGCTCATTCTGACTGATCGTCAGTCAGATATACGCAAAATTTCACAGGGAACACACGTGTTCACAAAAGATAATATTATTTTATATTCATAAAGGATATTCATAAAAGAAAAGCCTTATTGGATGTTGGTTGCCATTTTAAAGTAAGAACGTAAGAACGTGTAAAAATAAACCCTTTTAGATAGCCAATATAAGATTGGCTATTAAAAGCGATTACTTTACCCATATAAACTTGTAGGCTGATAAACGGTAGATCCTAGTAAATAAAAAACCAGCCAAGTGCCAGTCGGACTCGCGCACGAAGGGTTTCGTATATTATCTATAAATCTCCCATACAGTGACTTTTTTGCCGTTTTTACGGAAACCTTCGTGCACGAGTTGTTATTGTTGTTATAGCGGCAACAGAAATTAATCATCTGTGAAAATTTCAACTGTCTAACTATCACGTTGAATGACATAGATACAGCCTAGTGACAGATGGACAGACGGACAGCGGAGTCTTAGTAATAGAGTCCCGTTATTACCCTTTGGTAATGGAACCCTAAAAATAAGACCAGAAAAATAAAATGTAAAAGCTATAACTCCTGAAGAAAAATTTGGAGCAACTTCGACATCTCTCTACTGGTAGAAATATTGAACACATGAAGTACACAATAAGATGGGCCTTGGTAATCGGAGAAATGGTAAAGTGAAAAGTTTTCTTTTCGTGGAACCTTTATCTTTGTAATAATTGCTAGTTTATGTGATTAAATCAGATAGGTAGGTACTTTGAAATTTTCATTAAATTGATATTAACTCCTAGAAATAATGTAGAATATGAGATGATGCTGCTGCAACTCAACATGACTGTTACGACAGGCGTTTCGTTCGGTAATAACATGGGATTAATAGATTAAGAAAACATTGATTTCAATAAAATAATAATAATAAAACCGCAGGGGCGGCTTTGTGGCGAGCCGTCGGTGAGTGGCGACACCGTGGACTCTGATTCTCCCTGGGGCTAAATGAGACCCCTGACCCCCGGTTTGCCTTAATTGGCCGTCTGGGGGTGGAGACGCAAGAGCAAGTAACAAAAAACTCCAAGGGTGGAAGTGTTAAAGGGCATAACGCCGGTAGTAGCGCTTCAGTGAAACCGCAGCACACCTCTCGACACCCTTTAGCCAGCCACACCAACGTTGCCCTTTCTGTCACCATTTATGGTGGCCTTTATGGGGGGCCCGTTTAGTAGGTGGCAAGTCACCACCTACCCAAAAATTTTAAAATGTGACTGAATTTGGCAGGGGCCGTAGTCTCTTCCAAAGCCCACTATCTTTTTATCACTAATAAAATCATTTCAATAGCCTTGTCATTTTACCCATTTTTATAATAGATATACCATGTCACCATCCATCCAAAAGTTTCTGTTTTTTTATACTACTTTGTATTTTTATACCAAACAGGCCTCTAAGTGTCGGCTACAGCCTTTGTAAAGGACCGGATGAAATCCGTGATTTATTTTGAATAAATAATAATAATAATAATAAATTTATTAAGGTAAAACATATAGGTTACAGAATAAATGTAAAGGAGCACCTGGTTTCTAAACTAGGTTCGAGACCCGTATTATAGAACCCAGGACTCTTTCGTCGGAGTAACAGGAAAAAAATGCCTTAATAACTTAGGTAATATAAGTAACAATAGGCACCTACATTATATAAAAGCTACAAACAAGATATTTAATATTTATTTATTTATTTATTTATATTTGGAAAACCAACAGCTATACAAATTTCTTTAACAACTAAAAACAAAACAGAAAGCCAATTATAGGTTTTCACAGATAGAGACTTAATACATTTAAAATTATGCGAACACTGAATAACTAACCAAGTTTTTACAATACCAACAACAAGTTAATACAATTTTAAGATTATTAAAAACATTACATTAAATTAAATTAAACCTACCTAAGTAACAAAGAAGTTAACGGTTAAGCACCGCCTTGCCCTCGGAATACTCATAACAAATGGATCAATGTCCATTAATTTAGAGAATGTATTAAAAGTTTTACTCGCTCGCACAATAAATGAATTTTGTCTATAGTTGGTGGCGGCAAAAGGAACCTTAAGTGTGTCATGAAACCTACGAAATTTACATGGAATATTAAAGGATAGTTTGCTAAGTCCGTATGGGCAATCGATGTCATTAGAAATATTTATTTAATAATTTATTTAATATGTTGTGCTTATTATGTAAGTGTATTGTGTGTGTTAGTGTATTGTGAATGTAAGTGTAATTGTGTATTAGTGAGTTGTTAGTATATGTGCATGAGAGGAAGGAAGGATTTAAGAAAAGGGAGCTATTTTCGTGCAACTATTTATTATTGTACTATATAATTTAGTAGGTTTTCTGTGTCAAGATAACTTAGTAAAGACAATTTTTTAAATACAGTTTTCTTACACCCAAAAGATGTAAGACTAGTTAATGTTGTGTCTTTATTTATAGTGTTGTATAGATAAGGACCTCGAACACTAGGGAACCTTTTTGCAAACATTGTATTGTATTACATTTAGGAATGTTGCATACATGACGTGTATTACGCTTGATGTTGGATTGATCAGGTTGAAATTTTTCTCTCGAATGTTGTAACAGTATTAATTGTTGTATATATTATTGTCTCACTGTCAGTACCCTGCATTCATTATATAAGTCAGCAGTGGGATATCTATATGGGCGTTTGGTGGCACATTTGAGTAAGTATGTCTCTTTGTGCTCTTTCGAGTGGAAGTAAGAACGTGATGTTTGTGCCTCCCCAAGATGGTATACAATACGTGATTAAAGATTGACAAAGTGAATAATATAGCATTTTAATGATTTCAACATCTGCACAATCTCTAATGTTTCTAAAGACGGCAATGAGCTTTCTGACACGTTGCGTAACTAGGTTTACATGTGGTATAAAAGAAAGCTTATCGTCAATGATGATACCTAAATATTTGATTGAGTCAACTCTGTGAATGGCAAGACACAAGTAGACTTATTAGTATCTTGACAGAAAGAATTTGTATGAGCAAGGAGGGAATAAGAGTCCATTGACCCTTGTAAATTTCTGACTGAAAATGTAATGTACTTCGTTTTCTCAATATTTAGAGTTAACATATTGTTTCTAAGCCACGTTGATATATTATTAAACACTGCTTGAGCAGTTTGAAAAACTTCCGCCCAGCTCTCTCCCTGAACTACTGAACCACAACAACAGTGTCATCAGCATAACTTATTACACTGCCACGATCAATAGTCAAATTACAGAGTTCATTTACATAGATCAAGAAGAGAGTTGGACCCAGTATGCTTCCTTGCAGGATGCCACAGTTTATGGGAGTAGGATCACTAATGTAGTCACCTATTTTGACACTTTGTGTCCTTCCGTGCAGATAGTCTTCAAAAAGGTTAAGCTGAGTTCCTCTGATTCCGAATGATTGCAGTTTAAAAAGGAGCAGCGGAATCGATACCGTATCAAACGCTTTTGAAAGGTCTAAAAATATAGCCACTGTCTTCTTTTTATTATCAAGACTGTGAACTATAAATTCTGTTAAAGTAAGAACTGCATGAGAAGTTGATTTACCACCACGAAACCCGTATTGGTTGGGAGAGAGAAGGTTATTTTTTTCAATATAATTTACCAGACGTTTGTTAATAACTTTTTAAAAGAGTTTCGAAATAGATGTAAGTATTGAAATAGGCCTATAATTTCCAACCGCTTTTTTATCTCCTCCTTAATGCAGCGGAAGTATAATCGCATGCTTGAGAATTTTAGGGAATAAACCAGTGTGTAGCGACAGATTTATTATGTGTGTTAGAACAGGAGACTTCTTTGTTCTGAATTAAAATATTAGAGGAAATGTTATCCCAACCAACAGTAGAATTGAGTTTTAAAGAGCTTATTAGTGCTGAAATTTCTGAAACATCTGTGTCCAACATAGCCAAAAAGTTTTGAATACTGCATTGTTGTGACTGTCTAGCTAAGTCAATGTCTGGTGTTATTTTGGCGGCTAGAGCTTTACCAACGTTAGCGAAATAGCTGTTAGTAGCATTTACAGATTCTTCTGCAGTCTTACCAGTTTTGAGGAGATCTTGACATAGTTTTGGGCTAGTTTTGTAGTATGTAATTTCATTGATAATTTTTTAATGAAATTATATATAAAAGGGATTTTATTTTTAACTTGTGTCAAAAGAGTGTTTCTATCAAGAGAATTGAAGGCGTTCTTAATATCAACCTTCAGCAACACTTCACATCCTTCATTTGTTAAAAATATTCTTAGGGCATGTACCGCCGCCTCACAGCCACCCTGTGAACCAAATCCCAACTGTAAGGGTTGAAATTCCTTGCAGAGAGATTGTTTGATGTGTTTAACACAAATTTTAGCAGTTAGACGACGGTACACTGTTCCAACAGCTATGGGCCTTATGCTACGATCTTTTTTAAGAAGAGTGCATAAATTAGCTCCGTATAAAACATTTGTTATTGCGTCATTCACTTTACCTGTTAACATCACATTTACTAGTGAAGTGAGCTCTTTAAGCAGAAAGTCCCCAATCTCACCGCAGCTTGCACTGGTCAGGTCTTTTAGGTGTTGTGGCGTAAAAGAGTCGAGGCCCCCCGCTGAACCACTTGGGAAGGATGCTAACGCATACATTAGGTCGTCGACAGTGGCGACAAGAACATCCTCCCCAGTAACGTTAGCAGGTAAAGGAAGAGCTTGAGCTGCGGAAGGTGGATGTTTTTCTATTAAAGCCAACAAAGTTTCCGGAGAGTTTGGTGCCAATGTATCGTTTGAAAATAAAAGTCTAGCCGAACCTCTGATGTCTCCTTCACTTAGCTTGTCTTCTACGAGACGGTAGGACGCAGAAGAGTATACGGGTCGAGCTAAATTTGGCGAAGTGAAGCAGTAAACAGGACAGCGCTTTGAGTTGTCTTTACAATTTTGTTTTATTTTGCTAGTAAGAGAATTTTGATCAGATTTGTGTTAAGTATATTATGGTAGTTCTTATTCTATTCACGCTTATGTCCACATTCGTATAGTGCTTATAAATAACAATTTTTAAATTTGTCCTTTTTGTTTGATTTTTGGTAGATTTCGAGCAAATGTCTTCGTAATTTCAATTCGTAGTCTAACTGACCCACAATTAAAAATAATAATAATATTTTTAGAATTGTCATTCGTGTTATACGAATGTGGATTTTAGTGTAAACAGAATAAAAACTAGTTTCCATAGTTTTGAGAATTTTAGTTGAGTGTACGAATAAGCAAATCACTACCTACTAGGACGTGGTATGAAGATAAATGTAATGCTCTAAATTAAATAATAATAATAATAATAACACTCTTTAGCCATCCACACCAACGTTGCCCCTTTTGTCACCACTCATGGTGGCCTTTATGGGGGGCCCGTTTAGTGGATGGCAAGTCACCTAAATATTAAACCTAAGCCTAAAGATTTTAACATGAGACTAAATTGGCAGGTGCCGTAGTCTCTTCCATAGCCCACTATCTTCCTTATCACTAATAAGTTCATCTCAATAGCCTGACCATTTTACCCATATTTGTAATAGTTATAAGTACCATGTTACCCTTCATCCAACATTTTTTTCTGTTTTTTATACTCCTTTTGTATTTTTATACCAAACAGGCCTCTAAGTGTTGGCTACAGCCCCACTTATGCCTTTGTAAAGGACCGGATGAAATCCGAGATTTTGTTTTGAATAAAAGAAATAATAATAATGTATGAGAGTGAGTTTATCTCAGGGTTGGTTTAATGAAATAACTTAGTTCATCTAAACCACTGTATTGTGACTGTTAGTATGATTACATTTATTAAGGTTCTATAGCCGGATTTTAAAGGTATGCGGACAATAAACTATGACTAGCGTTAATATTATAATGATGCGAGATTACTTGACGCTCGAGCGAGAAGCGCGCGCGGATACAACGAGAGTTGGCGGCGGACTAGCGAGGCGGGAATGCTGACGACGGCCGTTACCGCCAAGTGCAGGCGGCGGGGCGGTCACCTGCTATTGGGTCCCGAGAGAATCACGCCACATCAGGTGATTTATACTACGTCTCTCTCTATTCAACGTACCGCGAAGGCAAGCGCCCGCTCCTGGACGCTCGGATTGGCAATGTATTGCCAGGTTTAGTGTTTGCTATAAATGTCATTTATTTCAGATCATAAAAATCCATATTATACATTAAAATAATTAATTAGACGATCATATTATAACTAAAACATTTTAAATCGAAAATCATTGGAAACAGACACAAAAACACACGACATTACAAACAGATTTAGGGACACTATTGCAAAACAATTATTATATCTTCTGTCCCATGAGAGCACAGACATCCATTTGTGCTGTATGGGACAGTCAAGTCGGGCAGCAACCATCTGCAGGATACTATTGCGGCTGGCTCACACTCGCTGTCGTAGGGATGCGACTTTCTTGCGAATGATTGCATGAAAGTCGTCCGTGTGTGCTTCAGCGAACATCTGAGATGCGCTGCAGAAGTGAGGCAGCCGCATCAGCACCCTGACGACGTCGTTATACTGGATGCGTAGATCACTGGCAGTTCGTCGAGTGTGATAAATCCATAGGCTGCTCGAGTAAAAGGACTGATAGTACGCCTTAAACAGAGTTATCTTCACTTCCCTCGAGCAGCGACAAACCTACGTGCGATCATATTTGATTAAATGGCAATCCACACAACAATAATAATTATTAGAATTTTAGGAAGCCGATGGGGTCATCAGAGATGTATGAAAAAATATATATCTCCAATCATTTTTGGAGGTGGCATTCACGACTCCATGTGAAATAATATGAAACTGATCAAATCTTTTATGAGCTTTACTACCGCTCAGAATCCGCCTGTATAAGTTCAATAGGTATAAATAAAATAGATACAATTGTCACACAACATTCCGTAAGCTTGTATCAGGAGGCTGTAGGTGCTCGTAGGTATAACAAGACGTTTTTGGGTCACAGCTGCGCTTATCACAGCCTACATGTGTGAAATGTGAGTGCAATGCAAGATAATACATAATGGCCAAGCCTTGTAAATCCAGTCTTGCTTACCTATATTTTATTGGGCGGCGCATAGATATCTATGCCGTATTATTTTCTGTGTCCATGCGCCGTATTGAAACGTGCGTTAGTTACCTAACCGGCTGTTGTCTCATTATTGCAAAATAGATAATTACAATAATAATAATTATAATTAAAATTTATAATTAAAATATAGGTGCAATTATTGACCGAGCGAGCGAAGCGTTTCAGCAAAACTTTGCAAAATTGGTAGAAATTCTAAAAAGAATTTCAATTTAAAAAAATATGATTATATTTATATTTATTACTAAAATATTTTTTCTCACATCGCCAAGTCTAATTCTAGAAAATGGCCCCCAAGTTGAAAAATAAAATCATTATTGCCCGAATTTTTAAAGTAGCTCTTAGTTTTTGTAAATATTAATAACCTAAGCTTATGTTACTAGGTAAAAATAATATGTTTGTTCTAGACATTCAAAATATTTATAAATATCAATTCAAAATCCTGTCTTGGTAACCGTTATTTATTGTTAAAACTTAATTTATGTGGTCAGGGGCCTTACTATCAACTTCGTGAAAACCATGCAAGTTCCGTGCAGTTCTTAAACCTGACATAAACAGTTTTGAATGAAATCATACCATGACGCTCATTTAGCTGAACTGTTTGAATATTGTTTTCGCAAAGGTAAACGGATAATATTGTCTCTGGCATTCTAACAATTTACTATAACCAACATTGCAGACGCCTAGACGTTAGTAAGCTAATAAACTGAGTGGATTTAGAGCGACATGGTAACGAGAGTTCATTCAAAAAAAAACAGGTGAATGGTTTTTCTGCGGTTCTTGAGTAGTAGGCCTGGGCAGGCCTGCTTTAAAGTTGTCATGGTACGAATAAACCGGGCAGTTGTCTAGAAGTCCTGCTTTAAGAGCTCATAGTAAGGCCCCAGATTGCAAATTTTTTTATAATATTATTTCTTCTACGAACTCAAGTATTTGAATGTAATTAGTTATATATGTGTTTTTACTATTGACACAGGGTAAAAACCTATAGGTATTGGTGTAAAATTTTTAAATTACAATTTTTTCCACATCAACTCTTTTCATTTTTTTTGGCTAGCCAAAAAAAATAAGTTTGTCCTCTTGTAAAATAATATCTCACTAATACATTTAAAATAAATGTTTGTGTATCGGATTTCTTGGTTATTCAACTATCTCTGACAAAAATTTCGTCCCTTAACTCGCTATAGGTATGGCAAAAGATCCGTTTGTTCCCAACTCGTCGCAAACATAATGACGCGGGCGCAGGTCGTAACATTCGCGACGGCGCCGCAGTGGCCCTAGTACGATATAACGTGACCATTTTTTTCGTATCAAAGCGGGACGCCCACGGAATTTTGTATATAAATAAATACATATATAGAGTACGTCGGTGTAAGATGTCATAATTAAGTGCAAAATAAAAATTATGGTTTAAAAAATTACTTAAATAATTTATTGTGGTATCTTACCCTCACTGGCATCTTAATTCTTACATCATATTACCCTAAAAATAATATTTATAACTAATTTCGCAACAAAAAACTACTTTGCTAAAACAAAATCGGTTCAACGGTTTAGGCATGAAAAATAACAGCCAAGTTAGTTACTTTAGTACGTATTTTGTAATACAATACAGCTTCAAGAAGCTGTAAAGCTTTTTTATTTCCGTCAAGAGAGTTGAATCGAACAACACGTCCGTCTCCATGGCTAGCGTGGTGCGTACTGACGTGATAAATATTGACGCGAGATCAAACGTTCAATATTTATCACATTCTGAAGGATCATCAATACGGAATCAAGAAATCTAGAAATCCACTATTAAATATTGACATTCATCAGTACGCTAGTTACACGTTCAATAAATACCATGAAACATGAGTATTTATTGGCTAAACGCAGTAAATACTTTACGTGTAACAGGCGCCTTATCGTCTATCCTGTCCTTGCATATCAGTCGCTCGCTCGCGCTTGTTCCTGACTGTCAACCCGTGTAGCTACGGTGCGCTGCCAGCTGCCGTCTTTCGCGATATATTAATGTATGCAAGTAATTAAGTAGGTATAAAGGTTTATTCGTAAAAGCAAACTCATTGGGGACACCGGGACGAACAGCCTGAAAGCGGGACGTATGGTCACGTTACCCTAAGACGAACTAGTCGTTCTTCTTCTTCTGTGGCTTTTAACGATGGAAGACGTTACTCTGCCAGTGTCATGTACTTGCACTCAAAGGTTTTTGGCGGATATTTTGCCCATCTTACCAAATCGACTTTCATCTATCCGTATGCGTGTTCATCTTCCTGAACAGGTCGTATTTTTCAACCAATCTTGCCGATACTTGGTAGATATGCATGTTATCGGTGAATTTTGAATACACAACGAACGACAACAACTTGGTACTGACTTGCACACATTGATTCGTTACCCATATTATGTTACTACATATCTGATCGCCGCTATGCGATACCAGCTCGACGAAAACCACAACTCCTATGCGTTCCACGAAAACACACTTATATTATAAACTACCGCGAAGTAAGTTTTTATGAAATTCACAGATTTGTCATGGCTAAGTGCTACTGGCTCGATCTTTCGACCGAATCTCACCGCTATGCGATACCAGGTCAACGAAAACCACAGTTTGTTTTCGTCGACTTGGTATGTTTTCATGTGTTTCATGTGTTTTTATGTATAATATAAGTGTGTTTTCGTGGAACGCATAGGCGAAAACACACTTATATTATACATAAAAACATATAATACACACTTATATTATACATATAATATAAGTGTGTTTTCGTGGAACGCATAGGCGAAAACACACTTATATTATAAACTATCATGATTCTAAGACGCCATTTCTAACGAGCAATGTCATTCTCCCCGACCAGACATAGTCCGAATCGCGATAGAAAAACGTATTTAATAATAATAAATCTTTATTTCAGGTAACATAACCCATACACCTTCTACAAAAATATATATTAAATTACATGTTTATTAACAAAAGATAAGATTAACAAACAATTAAAGTATAATAATAGACTATATATATAAAGTAAATAGTTTTTTTTTTCATCTACAAGTGTTTGTGGACGAAATCGTCATTTGCGATTTTCGCTCTGGTGCACTGCAATCCATGACCGATAGATAGGACTACACAGGTCATCAGACAGGCACTGCAGTATGGTATTATTCGATCTCCGTATTCTATCCCAAAAAGATGCAATACGTGATCGAATAACCGCAAAGAAATCAGGAACCCGCGCATCAGCAAACATCCCCGACGCGCTGCAGAACCTAAGCTTTTTCATAAGTATGCGAAATGCGTCATTATATTGCACCCTTATGGTATGATAGGCTAGTCTGGTATACTTTACCCAAAGCTGACATGTGTATAAACACATGCAGTAAGCTTTGAATAAAGTAACCTTGACTTCATGGGAGCATTTTGCAAATCTGCGCGCGAGCATGTTACATCTGATTGACAGATTCCTTCTCTCTCGCTCCATGTCCAAGTTGTCAGTCATATCTTCGGTCATTATATGACCAAGATACCTAAACCTTTTCACAACCTTTACTGGCGAATTCATCAACATTACATCTGGTACGATCTCCGGACCCTTACCTGCGCGAAATACCAGCATCTCTGTTTTGGCTACATTATATTTTAAGCCGTTCTTTGCTGCGTATTGTTCGCATACATCCAACAGTTTCCTTAGTCCGCTGATCAAGGGGCTGAGAAGCACCATATCATCTGCATAACTTAGGTTATTGAGGCATACACTACCAATATGGCATCCGACACTGGTGCTTCTCAGCTTCCCTATAAGGTCATTTATATAAAAATCAAAAAGGTCCGGAGATGTCAAGCCCCCCTGGCGAACTCCGCCGTCCAGTCTATACTCACTGGAGGTCGTGTCGCCCCATCTCACTACGTTGGTTTGGTTACCGTACCAGTACTTAAATATGTTTATGACGTCAGCCGGAACCCGAGTCGTGGTCAATTTGTTCCAGAGAATATTATAATTCACCTGATCAAATGCCCGACTCAGGTCCAGGAAGCAGGCATAGACCGATGTTTCACGTGAGAGATAGTAATTGACAGTGTGTTTCACACTGAATATAGCCAAGTCTGTTGATACCAAATGCCACCAAATGTTGATGTAGCCAAACTGCGCGTCATCTATACTTAGATTATTCACCAGTAAAGGCTGCAGAAGTCGCTCAAATATCTTACCTATCACAGTTCCCAGAGAGATAGGTCGGTAGTTAGCTGCATTCCCTAAGTTGCCGGTCTTATTTTTCACGATTGGCACGACTACAGTTTTCATGAGGCTCTCCGGCAAGTACGAATATTTAAGGCACAAGTTGTAGAAATCACATAATTTTATATATATTGTAGGCCCGGCGCTGAGAATGTGCTCGAGACTAATGCCATCATGTCCTGGCGACTTGCCACGCTTCATTTTACGGACAGCTTTGGCCACATCTGTAGTACTAAATATTACATTTTTAACACTAGAGGTGTGGGCATTCGATGATGCCTCCAACGTATTTACGTGCAATTCCGGTTGGACTTTAAATCTATTCGAGAATAACTCTGCTATGTCTTTAGGATTCTTTAAGCCGTCAACCGTCACTGGCAGAGTCTTTTTTTGATTTAAATTCTTAGTTGAGTTCCAAAATTTTATGAAATTGTTGTTACTTCTATGAGAAGCTAGTATGTCCATTCTAATTTTTTCTTCATTAGTCTGGCTTCTTCATTAGTATAACAGGGAATGCCCAATTATTAATAATAAAGCCGAGAACTCTCAGAAATGCCCCCCACTAACTTATACTCTAATGGTACAAACTCACTAGGAACACGTCTTCCTACAACGATGGTATGAAAATGTATGAGCTCGATTTCCCTCCGACTGTTTCGCATATAAACTCAGTAGTTCTCCCACCAACTCCCTTGACAACACTCCACTCGACCAATTAGACGTTTAAGCCAATCATATACGTTTTCAATTCGGAAATCCACTCAATTGCGTATTTTATCCGTCTTATCATACGATTTTAGTTCTTATTTCCACTACGAACAGGTTTTGCACTAAATCTGTGCGGCGCTGCTATCGCATTACGCGATCGTTGTCAAATCTAACACGAACTGTTTAATTATTTACTATCCATGCCACAGATCTAAAGTAATTCTAAAATTATTAAATTCATTAATAATGTTTTCTACAATTTAGTTATAACCGTTTGGGAATATCTTATTTTTGCATTCACAGTATCTGAATACCTACATCACTTCCTTATTTCCTCCCGCCATGATGGCTGAAGTCACGCCGCACATATTATTCACAATGGCGGACAGTCAAATCTCCGTTTTCGTCCTTACAATGACTTTGTTTATGAAAACCATACACGAGATACTTGATAATTCCCGTATGATTATTTAATTTCTAACTATAATGAGTTTACATCAGAATAAAAGATATTTCACGCATTACAAACACGTGGTTTCGTCGATATACTTTGATAAAGTTTATTTTTCCTTTCCAAACCTTTCTTCCTTTTTGCAACACGTTTCGCCAGATATGATATTCCCATGTAAGTAATAGGGGGCGAGCCTATTGCCATCTACGGGGCACTATTTCAGACTGCGGACTACTATTGAGAATTTCTTTATCAGAAAAAACCCAACAACGGTCCGACTCGGAGATTGAACCCAGGACCTCAAAATTCCAAAGCGGCGTTTCCACCACCACGCTAGCATAATTTTCGAAACGGCTGAACTGAAGTTGTCAGGACTTTGGCTCTCAGTTAAAGTTGATATTGTAAGGAGTATCTTAGGTTCATTTTATTTATAAACAGTGTTCCAGTCAGCAGATGTCTTCTGTGCAGAACTCTGAACAATGATGGTGAAACTCGTAATAAAACAGCCCTGACTTGTCAATCGGTCATCACCATTATTGCTTCACGATAACGCAAGACCTCAAACTGCTCGATAATCAGTTTGAACGCTAGAAGACCAGAAGTTAGAAACTATCCGTCATCCTCCATACTCGCTGGATCCCGCCCCAACCGACTACCATTTTTTTCGCGATTTAGACAGTTTTTTGTACGGCAAAAATTTCTTCCCATGGAGCAGTACAAAATGCCTTCGCACAGTTTATGGAGCCCAGGACCCCAGAGTTCTATCGTTAAAATTTGAATAATATTCCGATTAGATGGCAGGAATGTATAGATAACGAGGGTAAATACTTTGATGAAATAAATATATTTTACCCTACAAATAAATGTTTCAATTTTTCACTTCTTATATACGAATAGCAGTTGTGATCACATCATGTGTGGACCTCGATCGTGTGTGGACCATCGTGTGTGTGATAACCATAGATAGATAGATAGAAAATTCTTTGTTGCACAAAACTAAAAGTACATAGGCGAACTTAATGCTAATTAGCATTTTCTTCCAGCTAACCTTTGTGTGATATGGAAGTTGTTTTGTAGTGCTTTATTTAAAGCTTGAGAGTTTCTATAGAACAGATATTTTAGGTAGAATACTAATAAATAATAATCTAATCATATACTATAACTTATAGTATCACACACTTATTAGTGTGTGTTATCACACACACAGATGACGTTACTGTCCCCCCTAATGAATTACAACCCTTTCCTAAAAATCGTTGCAGAAGATACGAGAGCGCCTTTACTGAGGCATCTCTCGAAAACTAAGTGCCTGCATGACGTTTTGAATATAAACTACAATGAACACTATTATAACATATAAGTCTCTTTACTAATCAAAATAGATCAATGTTGTCTAGTAGACACATAATAAAACTTTGAATTTGAATGTCTAGTAGTATCGGGATATTCAAAGAGTATTGTGCTACTTAGACCTTTGTACATAGAGAGTATCTTATTCGAAATTAATAAATAATTACTTCACTTTTATAAATTGAGATCATAATACTCTTATAAAGCAAAATATTTAACATTCGACAGCTTTAAGCTTAATGATACATACATACCAAAATTAGTATTTCTACATCCACTCTGACCTCGTGCCCTTTAGTCCGAAGGATTTATATCTAAACAATTTTATCTAGTGCATAATGTAACCAGTATTGTAAAGGGTACAGGGCTGTGACGTATGCAGCGTTTTTCTAATGCATATGTGCAGCAGGCGTATAAAAGGAGCCTGAGCGCAACCCTAAGTATTCACACCAGCGAGTCAATCCGAGGTACCAACACAAACATGAAGGTATGGTTTTGATTTAATAAAATTATATGTTATCCACTAAATAATATATCAGGTTACTTAAGTCTATAGACTAGATATATCTAGTTTTTGTTATAACACATTTATTTTATAACATACCGGCAGCACTCACTTGTTAATATGTCGGTTTAAGTCCGACGATGTTACGAATGTATAAGACGTTCTTCAGGGATTGTTTTATTTTGCCCGCCTTATTCAACGCTTTTATAAAATAATGTATATACTAATTAAATAGTGTTTAGATAATATTCTTGTCCTTTTTAGTGATTTAAAATGACAACGAACGAGTATACTTGTAACGGTTTATGATGTTTTTATAGTATCTAATAATTAACGGAAAACTTCACCATCTTTTATACGTCATCATCACCTGCGAGTATTGGTGTTCATCAGAAGCAAATCAATTTATAAATATATAACCTCAAGATCTATAGTAAATACATCTATTATATATTAGGTATTTTTTTAAATTGCCAGATAATTCTTAAATTATCACGATTTACATAATGAAGTCGAATAATTCCAGCGAAAAATCGTACCAAGAATTATTTTTTTAATGTTCCCACTGAAAGCGAAAGTGACAAACATATAATTTAACGCCAAGAAATATGAGTAGAAGTATATGTGAAGTGATTAGACTATTTTTCAAGGAAAGACTTTAATGAACAATTCTGTTTGTTCCCAAGGTCGCATTCTTAGCTGTCATCCTGGCGGTGTGCAGAGGAGCAGTGGCTGGCGTGGTGCCCGTCGCTGGGTACGCCAGCCCCTACGGCCTGTCTGCCCCTCTGCTGGCCAGGCCTGCATACGCCGCCCCTCTCGTCGCCAGGCCAGCCCTGGCTGCCCCGCTTGTAGCCCACGGCGCAGTCCATGCTGCTGTCGACGAATACGACCCTAACCCTCAGTATTCTTACGCATACGATATTCAGGATGCGATTACTGGTGAGTATATATTAAGTGTCTCTTTAGTAAACTACTTGGCTATGCTCTTATCTATTTTAAACAAACTATTTGTTTTTAATAATAAGTATAGTCATATAAATTAGAATCTTAACTGGTTTTATCAAAAATCACTGATAGTACATTGAGTTATAACTTCCTAAATTTTTAATAACCTACATCTCGATAAGGATACTCGTATATAACTTCCTCAGGGTTAATATTTTAAAAATCTCGAAAAGGGAGGCTCCGCAGTTTTTCCTTTGAAAGGGGGGTAAATATGATGAATTATTTTATCCTACCTAATGCTTGGATTTTCAACTGGCTACCAAACAGGAGGTTCTCAATTCACCTGTATTTATTAGTCTGTATGCTACTCGATTTCTTCGCCGTTGTGAAAAATTTTTTTTCTTGACTGTGGTCAACCTTCTAGTTAGTTCTTCTTCAGAAAAACTTCAGAAACTGTTTCTCAGTCATTCTTGAACATGTAAAGTACGTCTCGATTTTCACATTAAAATATAATTGTAGGTACTTTGGTTTCTAAATATTTGTTGTCACCGATTTGAAGTTTATGCCCCTTAGAAATAACTGTCCCTTTCAAATACTTACGTTTCGGGGATTATGAGACATCTTTATGGATCTCTTCAGGCCTATCAACCTGACATGTCGCATTCAAGGATCCGAGGATAATGGAAGAAATCGGATTGGATTTATTTTTAAAATTTCATTTCAAGGACGGAGCCTTGCAAATGCCAGCCAATTATCACACTTACTATGAATAATAAATTGCTTAATTGAAGTTCTACTATCGCTTACATGCCCACTGCTATTAATCTAGTTGTAATAGCTTGATAAGCATTATGTATGTAACTAGAACATATTACTTAACGACCTACATGAGATTGTCCTGATGACCTCAGTTCAACAATCAAGCGTGTAAAGTTTAATTATAAGATATGAAGTAGACGTATGTTTACTATTTCCATATGGCAAATCTAACTTTAGTGAATTCCGCGAGAGACACAGTTACAAAATTCCCAATCTGCTGAATCAGCAGTTGCTTGGATCTATTCACGATAAAGTTCTTATGTCGATAAACTGATTTCTATTTAGCTTATCTTGCCCCTACCACAGTAGGGCTATTATGTATCTCAGTTGCCATCAAATGTTGATTGAAATGTTGAAAAATGGCGACTCTATGTCAGTTTTGACAAGTCCAGTAAGCAAAAATGTTAGTAAGGCCGCTTGCTGATTTGGTGGTACGGCATCGATATGAGATTTTTTATACGTTACCGCAAACTTACTGTTGTCAGCCAGATCTCTTCACAAGGTGGTATCCTGAGAGTAAGCTTTCGGTATAAAATAGTAGAATCTTCACATTTTGTTCACGCATCACAAGCGGTAGCGCTCTGTATGCAGGATTTTTACTGACTGCCCGTACCACGGCGCAGCATGCCGTAAGCTCACCGCCCCGCGCTAATCAGGAATTATGTACCTATTTAAATACAGGAGCTCAGTAATGAATCGGTAATAAAATGCTGAGCCTACTTTACTGCACCGATACCGTACCGCCAAATCAAGAAGCGGCCTAAGTTCACGACTGTAGCTGACAAAAGCCGGCAATTTTTCATAATATTTCAATTAATATAGTTGTTTACAAATAGATAAATAACCCGCAGATCTAGCTGCGATAGCTATATCGCATGCTGGCTTTTATCGACAATTACTATCAAGTTTTATCTTATCGACAATACATTCTCGCAGTACCCATAATTAAAGGACGAGGAAATTAGATAAAGGTAGGCCTCTTGATCATGACCAACTTAGTAGGCCCTGATATATGGCATCAAAGCCTAGCGTGGGAAGCGTAAATTACACTTCAAAGTCACTAAGGAAACGGAACAAGCTTCTTCCGCTTGATGCCCTGGGTTGGACGCTGCCCATTGTCCACTCCAGATAATGGCGCAGCAAACCCTGGCTTGGGTTTTCAGAAATTTCTTTAATAATCTGTTGCCCACCTTCACGAAGGAATTTCGTGAAATGGAGACAGTTTAAACAATATTCATCACAGGTCATGTTCCTTTTCAGGTGACTCCAAGAACCAGCAAGAGACCCGCTCTGGAGACGTAGTCCAAGGCTCTTACTCCCTCGTAGAGCCCGACGGCACCCGTCGTGTGGTAGAGTACACGGCTGACCCTCAAAATGGATTTAACGCGGTCGTACACAAGGAACCTGCAGGAGCCGCCATAGCAAAAGTTGCTCCTATCCACGCCGCCCCTGCTTACTACCACTAGTCTTCGACAATCTTAGTTAGAATGGTCTAGTCTTTGCTTATAAGTCCAAGATACTTTCAGTTCATAGTTATTCTAGAAAGCTAATTTTGTTTATTTCAGCACAGAAAGAGGCATATAAAAGTCTATGCGAATCTAAATGAATTATAAGGGTTTGCTCAAGAAACGTAGAAGAATTCACGTTTCTAAAAATTTTATTAGGAATGGGGAAAACTTGAGATTTTTGATGTTTATGTTGTAGGAAGAACCTAAGTACTGAAAGTTGTAAAATCATGACATGTTACTATTGAAAAGTGTTTCTTATTATTTTATGAAACAAAACGATCTATTAACAAGGTGTTATTTAAAATACCGGTTCTTTAGTAACCGTTATCAAATATAATGTTCGCTACAGCTTATAAACTATGTTTATAGTATTGGCTGGAGGTAGAACTAATAGGACTTTGAAAGCTATCTAGATCAGATCCGTCTAAGTGAAGAGGTGCATACCTTTCTGAGTGACCTGAACCGTATTACGTTATATGTTATATATTTAAGTAAAGTATTGTTAGTTAAGTGTTATAGCTGAGGTAATAAATAAGAGGAATCGATGTCACTTGTTTTATTCGACGATAGATGTTGCCCTCGTGTGTATCCGCATAATACGATTTCGTGACACTCTGTACGTGAGTAGGTACCTGTAATTGGGATAAAAAGCAACTTGTGGTATCCAGAATAAACACTTTGCTACATTTTATGTTAACCCTTTGCGTATCAGAGACGTACATTTACGCCCGCTTCATTCATAAATCTTTTGTTTTAATTATCACGGTATTAAAATAATTACATAATGCCAATCTTAATGTAAATCTGTTCTACCATTTTATCGCTAAATGGTAAAAAACACACACTTATGCGCAAATTTCTTATTTTTGATTCGACTGGCCGGCTTACGCTGTTGGTAGATCCCTGCTTTCTGAGCCATTGGTCCCGGGTCCCCCAGGCAGGTCGAACATTTGTGTGCATGTCAGTTTGAGCTTAGTCTGGGTATATGTATATACCTACTTACATGTGTATATCAGTCACCATAGATAAGTCAGCAGGTTACTGTTATTATTATATTACTACATAGAGAAAAGCAGAGAGGCCTCTATATATGATGAAACTGCTGTACCGCACCTATGTGTTAGGCCAGAAAAATAGAATTTAACCTTGCACTTAATATCTGATCTAATTTTATTTTTTATAACATTGAGGGTCACTTACTGAGCATAAAATCACAAAATACTGACAGTCAGAGTGAGACAGAGATCCAAGTGGATCTTCGAGCGCAATCTTGAAAAACAGTTTTTGGCCGATATCTCGGAAACTACACTTTAGGTCAAAAGTTATTGAGACTATTATTGTAGAGAATAATGTTTCGCATTTTTACTGCCTGTATTTTTTTGTAAAACTTACCGTTTACGATTCTATCTCGGCCGATAACTCTTAAAATATTGCATTAATCAATAATGTTTTGCTTTACAATGTTATGAATATGAGTACCTATACCGGCCTACTTACCTTATAGGGACTTTAGATAGTAACAGATTGCTGTCCCGCTCAATTTATATCTCACAGCAATATATGGTACAATACACTGATTTGTACCACATTCTTTGGATAGTCGCAATCATATACTATTAACTAGTCCCAACTGTACCAATATATTATTTATTTATAAGTATAGGTACTAGCTCTTGCCCGCGACTTCGTATGCACAGGATTAGTAGGTACTTCGAGTAGCGTATTATCTTCTCCAAGGCCATATCTAACTTTTTTTTAAACTTTACTCCACAGACTCCAGGGTCCGTGCCTTTTTTCAACTTTTTAGATTTTCAAAACTTACGATTAATTTTTTACATTCAACAAATATACATGCATGGGGAACATATTAAACTAACTAACTATTTACTATATTAGGTATATACTAAATTTTTTAACTAATACATATAAGTAAATTTTATTATTACTATTAAGATTATTCTGAGTTGGTGTAAGCATTCACAGCAGACCAGTGTCCGCAAACAGCACCCTTTCACGAGTTGACGCATGTGCCAGCCATCGCCTTCCTCAACCATTTCTGAGGGAAGATGGCGACCCGCCACACACGCCACCGCTTGCCAACACATTTCCGTGAGCATGTCTGCTCTGAATGCCCAAACCATCTCTTTGTCAGTTACAGTTTTTATGAGAACTTAACGCCAGTTACAGGTTATTGTGAGCCCACATTGCCCACATTGCGCTGAAGCAGGGCCTCCATCACCACGCTGTTTCGATCCCTGATTGCCATCTTCAGGTTGTAGCTATAGATGGTTTGTTCGCTCGCAACCATCGCTTGCCTCACAAACCGTCCGATGGCATCATCCTCGTCGTCGGCGTAGTAGACAAAGGTCCTTGTGTGCCGGGAAACCGCAACGACTGCGTGTGGGACGCTCTCGTGCAGCTTCATTTTGCCTTTAGTTTTAATCGCCGCGACTGACTCGTACGTCAGTCCCTGCGCCTCGTGAATGGTAAGGGTGCGTGATCCTTCGCCCTTACCATAGTCCTGGCTGGTCAGGGTCTCCTTTTCCTCCTGAGTGTGGACCAGGAAGAGGGTGTTTGGAAGGGATTTGGGGATTTTCGCTCCCGTGTAGCTCTCGAGGCGCAGGCGCAGGGACCTAATACTGGGAGCCGAGGAATATATACCGGAGTATATTTCCCTCAGCGCATACGCAACATCCATTGGGTTCCGGTGCGTGCACAACAACTCCTGGCTGATGTTCGTAACCAGGCTAGGGCGGTTATACCTTAGATCGAACAGGTACTCCCTGTCTATGTAAGGTAATTGGTTGACGTCTCCGATGAGGACAAGTTCGCTAGCTCCAGACAGCCTAGAAGCCATTACTATGGCCCCAAAATGGTTCATGTGAGCCTCGTCCACCATCAGGCGGACGTAGCTCTCATGTAATTTTTTTATGTATGTTTCCTCATAACTTTCGACTGGGTGAACCCATTCTCAATATTATTTTTTGTTTGTAAGCTGGTGCTACCCGTGTGGTCCCATTAAATTTCATCGAATTCGGCCCAGTAGTATTTGCATTACACTCCAATAACTGAATAGTCGGTTTAAATTTTTTCAAATCGTACTTGTGTTGATGCTGTGCCCAAGAATATTACGCTTTTTCACCCTCGTGGTGATGAATGGTGATGATGTTGATGAAAAGTATCCTATGTGTTAATCCAGCTCCTCATCTACCTCCATACCAAATTTCATTAATATTGGCCCCGCCATTTGATCGTGAAAGAGTAACATCCATCCATACAAACTTTCGCGTTTATAATACTAGCTGCTCTCCGCGATTTCACCCTCGTGGTGATGGATGATGATGATGATGAAAAGTTAAAAGAAATTCTATGTGTTAATTCAGCGCCTCATCTACCTCGATACCAACTTTTATCAAAATTTGCCTAGCTGTTTAAGCGTGAAAGAGCAACAAACATCCATACATACATCCATCTATCCATCCATCCATCCATCCATCTAAACTTTCACATTTATGATATTCGTGGGATTAGTAGGAAGTAGGATAGTAGGATGGTTTGGCATTGTACTCTGGGCGTTTCGATGAAATATACCCATTGCGCCATAAAGAAAGCAGTTGGTTAAAGAAGGCGTTAAGAGGATTGCATAGCTAAGCTAGTACTTTCCATACTAAAAGAAAACACTCGTTTCTACCTCTTAACATTGTCCGATTTCAGTGATTTTTTCTCGGAATCTTCACATTGTTTACAATGCCCGATCAATTTGATTTTTTCAGTTTCAGTTTCAATGTTTTATAAATTTCCTTTTTTAACCTAAAAAACTGCAAAAACCAAAACGTACGGGCATAGTAAACAATGTGAAGATTCCCTGAAAAAAAACATCACTGAAATCGGACAATGTTAAGAGGTAGAAAAGAGTTTTTTCTTTTAGTATGGAAAGTACTAGCTATGCAATCCTCTTAACTTTTAAAATAAGTATTAAAGAGAGTTTATTTCATTATAAAAGAGATATTAGACTTTAATATTTTGGTAATGGGCATTTTTTATTTTTTATTTATTTAAGAATCAACAAACACTATACAGCAGAAGTACAATATTAAAGCAATATAGATAAAAAACAGTTAATAGCTGGTGTACCAGCATCGTTGACCACAGATTGAATATAAATATTTTGTGTACATGATATAAATTATACAGTTATACATTATTTCATTTACATATTAAATTTCTTCGTTAACTAATTGTGCTAAGTGTAAGTAGTAGTTGTAAATATATTTGTTGGTCTGTCTATACCAAATGAGGAACTAAATAGTTTTTCATCAAGTTAAGGCAGACTACCAAAAATACATTTTTATAGTACCTAAGTATGTCTCGTGACTGTGGCCCCAGGGGGGCAGCGCCAGGGGTTCCTCGTAGTCATGTAGCAAACAAAAGACAAAAATTTTGATCCTTCATATACCGTCAGAATTATAACAAAATATTTATGAATGAAACGCACGTATATTTACGTCAATGGTACTCAAAGGATTAATCCTTCCTATACCGTGATAATTAAAACAAAAGATATATGAATGAAACGCACGTAAATGTACGTCTCTGGGACGCAAAGGGTTAAACTAGTTTTTGTAAAGGTGCTACGGTACCAAATATGCAATTTTCTTCACATTTGAGTACTTTTGTATACTTAGTAATAATACAGTTGTTATACGGTTTCCCAACGTGGGTGGTCCGAACGCCAACTGCCACCGACTGTACTCCGGAGTGATCCGGAGTATGGCCCTTTACGGGGCACCAGTCTGGGTAGACACCCTCGGTCGCAATAATCGGAGCTTGCTGCGACGTCCGCAGCGAGTCATTGCGACTAGGGCGATCCGCGGATACCGGACGGTGTCATGGACGGCGGCATGCGTGCTGGCCAGTGATCCCCCCTGGGAGCTGCAGGCGGAAATCCTTGCCGAAGTCTACCACTTCGTGGCGGCGAGGAGATTCCAAGGAGCAGCCCCAAACTGGGAGGAGGTCACACGCATGCGACGGCAGGCGCGAGCCACTCTATTGCGGCGATGGGAGGAGGACCTGGCTCCGCCGGTTCCTGGGCAGTGGACGGTGGAGGCCATCCGTCCGGTCCTTCAGAGGTGGGTGAAACGACCTTTCGGGTCGCTGACCTTCCGATTGGTGCAGGTGCTCTCCGGACATGGATGCTTCGGAAAGTACGTGCACCAAATCGCAAGACGGGAGGCGACTCCAGCTTGCCACGCGTGCGGTGCGCCGGAGGATACGGCGCACCACACACTGGAAGTGTGTGCTGCATGGGGCCCGCAGCGGCACACGCTTTCAGCGGAAATAGGGGGAGATCTCTCCCTGCCGAGCGTGGTGTTCTCCATGCTCAGCAGTGAGAGATCGTGGCAGGCGGTGGCCACCTTCTGCGAAACGGTGATGACGCAGAAGGAGGCCGCGGAGCGGATCAGGGAGAACGATGTCCGAGCTGACCCGCTCCGGCGCAGACGACCGGGGGAACGGAGAAGACGGTTTGCACGTCTCCTCCCTCCTCCGTAGTGGGGTTACTGGCGAATAGTCGGGGGACTCTTCGCCGGTTTGCACGGCCCTACACGTCTAGGGGGTGACCTTGGTGAGCAAGGTCATCCCTTCACAGGCGCTGAGGCCCGGTTAAGATCAATCCGGGCCTACCGCTGGGGCGAGATGGTGACTGCCAGCGCGACCCTGTCTCGCCCCACCTTGGCGGAGGACTGCTCACGGGGGGGTTTTAGTGGGTCTGAGCCCCACACGCCCCCTTCCGTCACCCCCGTGGCGGAAGGGAAGTGCACAGCATTTCCCCCCTAAAAAAAAAAAAAAAAAGTTGTTATACGGTTTGAGAGATAGACGGAGAGATTGAGAGCTTCTATCGACAGTTATATACCTCGACGCGCGAACCCGTTACTGAAGCAGCTCAGGACACCAGAGTAAAGTTAGTCCGACACTATACCGAAGACATCCCGGACATCAGCCTGCACGAGATTAGAATGGCTCTCAGACAGCTTAAGAACAACAAGGCGCCAGGAGAGGACGGAATTACGACTGAACTTCTGAGAGCGGGTGGTAGACCGATACTTTTAGTCCTCCAGAAGTTATTCAATTCTGTCATCTTCGAAGGCAAAATGCCGGAAAAGTGTCCTGAGACTATTCCACCCATTACCCTAAATGGCATGAACATTAATCGGGTTTTCCAACTCAAATATCTTGGACATTATCTTACCGACGACCTTAAAGACGATGTGGATATAGAACGTGAGCGTAGGGCACTGGCGGTTCGCGGTAACATGCTGGCCCGTAGGTTCGCCCGCTGTACGGACCCGGTCAAAGTCACGCTCTTCAAGGCGTACTGTCAGGGAATGTACACGGGAGGTCTGTGGGCCAGTTACACCAAAAAGTCGCTGAATACCCTACGTGTACAGTATAATAACATCTTCAGGATGATGTTGGGACTCCCTCGCTGGTGCAGTGCCTCTAGAATGTTTGCGCAGACGCATACTGACGGGTTCCATGCCGTCATTCGCAAGAAAGTCGCGTCATTAATGAGGAGGGTGCGAGGAAGTCACAACAGCATCCTGAAAATCGTTGCTGAAGACTTACGGGCACGGAGGCATTTTGTCACGGTGATGATCGAGTGAGATTGTGGCTCGTTCTATCCTTGGCTGGGACCCTTTATTTTAATTTATAAAATTTTATAACAATTAATTACTTAGCTTAATTTGTTTACATTAATTTTAAGTTTAATTGCGTTTACACTAACCTAATATGGATCCAAATAGTTGTCCAAATAAACAAATTTTGAATTGAATTGAATTGAATTTAGCACCGTAGACCATATTCATACACTACGGCAGATTATACAGAAGACCGAAGAGTATAATCAGCCACTGTGTCTAGCGTTTGTGGATTACGAGAAAGCATTCGATTCTACTGTGCTTCAGTCCTTGCAGCGATGCCAAATTGACTATAGGTATATCAAAGCGTTGAAGTGTTTAAACAGCAAGGCCACTATGTCAGTCCGATTACAGGACCAAAGTACGGAACAAATCCCATTGCAGAGAGGTGTGAGACAGGGAGACGTCATCTCTCCGAAACTGTTCACTAACGCATTGGAGGATGTTTTCAAACTTTTGGACTGGAAAGGATCTGGCATCAACATTAATGGCGAATACATCACTAACCTTCGTTTTGCCGATGATATAGTTATAATGGCGGAGTCGCTCGAGGATATCGGCACCATGCTCAACGACCTCAGTAGAGTTTCCCAACAGGTTGGTCTTAAGATGAACATGGATAAGACGAAAATCATGTCCAATGTCCATGTTCCACCTTTACCGGTAGTTGTTGGAAACGATACACTCGAAGTTTTAGACGAGTACGTCGACCTGGGACAGACTGTCCAATTAGGAGGTCCAACTTCAACAAGGAGGTCGCACGAAGAATCCAGCTCGGATGGGCAGCGTTCGGGAAGCTTCGATCCATCTTTTCGTCCCCAATACCTCAGAGCCTGAAAACCAAGGTTTTCAACCAGTGAGTGCTGCCAGTGATGGCTTATGGCACTGAGACGTGGTCCTTACTGTGGGCCTCATTAACAAGCTTGAAGTCAAACTAGGCAGATCCAAATTCGAGAAAGAGGTCCATCGTCGAATCCAACTCGGCTGGGCAGCGTTCCGGAAATTTCGCGAAGTCTTCTCGTCTAAAATACCTCAGTGCCTCAAGACAAGAGTCTTCGACCAATGTGTGTTGCCAGTGATGACTTATGGCACTAAGACGTGGTCCTTACTGTGGGCCTCATTAACAAGCTTGAAGTCGCTCAACGAGCAATGGAGAGGGCTATGCTTGGGGTTTCCCTGCGTGATAAGATCGGAAATGAGGAGATCCGTAAGAGAACTAAGGTCACCAACATAGCTCTCAAAATTAGCAAGTTAAAGTGGCAATGGGCAGGCCACATCGCTCGCAGAACTGATAACCGATGGGGAAGAAAAGTTCTCGAGTGGCGACCACGCACCGGAAGGCGTACTGTAGACCGGCCCCCGCTAGGTGGACCGACGACCTCATAAAAACCGCGGGGAATCGCTGGATGCAGGAAGCGAGTAGCCGGTCCAAGTGGCGTTCTATGGGGGAGGCGAATGTTCAGCAGTGGACGTCTTCCGGCTGATAATGATGATGATGATACTGTTTGGCATGCATAAATAAAAAAGGTTTTATTTATTCTTTTATATAATACTTTAATTGATTTATTAGTGCAGTAAAACCACAAAAAATATTCTTGTAGTAATACTCTTTGTGAATGAGTTGGTTCGGGGAAGTATTGACATATGTTTTTCATACCACCTGCTCGAAAATGTCCAATTACATATCACGCAATCTCTACGTAAAGCAAGGCATTACATACGCGGGGCTGTAAAGTTGTATGAAACTCCCTGGGGAGTAAAGTGATTTTGATTTCGAACATTAGTTGTAGGGAAACTCTTAGTACGTAGACTACACAGCATACTTACAGAAAAAAAAAGAAAAAAGGCGGGATTGTACTATTAGTAGTGCGTTCGAATAGCCCTAAGTTATCGAAAATAGTTGGCGCTAAAAACGCTCACATGACATTCTAATTGGGAATATATGGATGAAAATGTTGTTTATGGCTCTTTATATTCAGCGTTCAAAAAGCTAAAAAAAAGGATTATTTTTGCCACCAAAATTGGGCTTTACGAACGCTTTAACAAAAAGAGTCAACAATAGCAACGCCACCAATGTCATTGCTAAACGAACCTAAGGAGTGTGATTGTTGTGCGCCGCGTTGCTATGGGTTACGCATAGTCCGCTCTGCTCATTCAAGATCATAGTTGAAGTTTTGTGTTGCGATCGGTGCTAGTTATTATATTCATCTATGTTCTGGTGTTTGGTGTTATTCAACTTTCATAAAATATTATTATTTTCAACGTGGTGCGTGTAACTGTACCGAAATATCGGGTGCTCCAAAAGCAACTAAATTGTGAGTACTAATTATAACTTAGTTAACAACCGCGAAAGTCTAAAACAGTGTTTTTTCATGAAATGTTCCTTCCAAAGATATTGTCTCTGTCCCTCTATAACGGGACAAATGTGTCCAATATTAATATTAACTATCAATGTATTTTACTGTTAACGAAATAACTGCTATTTTATAGCTCTGAGTTTTTATTGTCTCGCAGTAGGTATGAAAATTAGAGTACGTACCTCGAGGATAAAGCCTGTCTTCGTCTTGGGCGGCTATAACCCCTCGCTTCACTCAGGACTCTACAAAACTCCCTCGCTGCGCTCAGGGATTAACCCAAGAGTCCCCGTTACAGTCAGAGTTCAATATACCGCCTATGACGTAAGACACTGCTTTACGCCCTTGGTGCATAATCTACTATAAGTAATACAATATTCTTCAATATTGTAATATTGTAATTCGATGTTATCAATTGTAATATTGTTATGTGTAACCATTTTAATGCATGAATAAAATTATTATTATGATTATTATTACCTTATCTAGCTTTTTCTACCGAGAATACCGCGGGGCGCAACTAGTAGTTTATTCATTCCGCATGTGTGCTCGCATACAAGGCGTGCCTTGCCGTTAATGATGCCTGCACTTTACTTTGCAAGGCTGGCTTTACTTTGTTAGCTTCTCTCTATGGCTAGTATAACAAACTGTGGCTTGTGGCAGCTTGATAGAAATAACTTTCCTAGTATATATTTTGGTCTATGGAAATAACCAGATTATGATTTCCTTTTAGTACTTATCGCCTCGTTTGTAATTATCAACATCCCACACGCGTGAAGCTAGGGCGCGCATATACGAAATTGACATTCAGCCGATATTTAAAAAAAAAATACCAAAAATGGAACCAACTTCAACGCCAAAAAGTGTGAAATGACTTGTTGAAGTCCGTACCACAATATATCAAAAGTAGGTACCTTTTATCACATGATTTCAAAAAATCTTTCACCATCGGAAAGCTACATTCACCCTGAGTAACATAGGCTATATAAGATTCATCATCATCATCATCACCATCCATGACCGCGCGGGTGTAACCACGGAGAGCAGCTATAGTAATATAATACAGATACCGTAAACCGGGGTTACTTTGAACTCCGGGATTACTTTGACCAAAACTTCCTGCTCTAATAAAAATGCGAATTGCGTATAAGGGGATACCTTTAAAAGCAGTAAAAAAATATAGGTAGGTTACCTTAACCTACTGTTACTTTTTTAAACAGTAAAAAAACTGTGTGATCAAAGTTAGATTCATTTAGGGGTTACTTTAAAACCCCCTATGTGTGATGTGGCATTTGAAACTAACCCTAACTATTAAATAGATCATCACGAAAAAAAGTTATAGGAATTTAAATTAGTTGGGTTTACATTGATTGGAAGAACATTTTTAGAAATAACGTTTTTATTTTATTCTAATCGTATTAGGAATTTTAAGTAAGACACCATCAATAATCAGCCTCACATTAGACTATGAAGGGTCTCTTATGGTAAATCTTCCATCAACAATTTGCTGTAATATCTCGTTTATACGGGCTTCTGAATATTTTTGTAGTCTCGAGACTTAAGCTTATTTTTATGAATCTTCGGCATTGTCCGGTAAACAAAATAAAACCAATTAACATCAAAGCAAAATCCAGTTTATATTATACGAATATGAACAGTGAAGTATGATTAATGTCGCCACACTGAACTGAAAAATGACACCTCACACAAATAAAACGAACTACCGGAATCGTTTTGAGGTTAGAAAAATAGCAACCGTTCTTTTATCAATCATATATATTTTCTCTTTATTATTAGAGTAGAAGATAACTATTAATACCAAAGTACGAATAATGTGACCTGGTTTGTACCGGCCTTGCTATTGCATATTTCAAAATGAAAAAGTATTTATTGTGACATAAGTATGATAGTTAAACATAATGGTAATTTGGACTTCTTTGTAGATGTCATAGTCTTCTATTAAACTTTAGTATTTCCCAATGCTGTATAATTGTCAATAGTTTCCGCAGCGTACGCCATACAAGGACAATTTTGTACTTTTTCAGCACCCTGGGTCACATTATCGAAGTTTTCATACGGATCCCTAACTTTTTTGAAAATATTATATAGTCTATGTTCATCAGGGATAATGTAGGATTCTAATAGTAAAATAATTATTCTAATCGATTCAGTAGTTTCGGATTCTATACAATACAAACAAATCTTTTCTCTTTATAGTATTAGTTAAATTATATCAGTGTTCACAGTGAAAAATATACGCTGTAAAACATAATTTGCACGTCTGAACATGTGAGTATTAGTGAATTTGTTGTGAAATTTTATAAGGCATCATACGAGTATATTCAGGAATATAAAAGAACGCTTGATATTTTTCTAACCTCAAAACGATACCGGTGGTTCGTTTTATTTGTGTGAGGTGTCATTGTTCAGTTCAGTGTGGCATTAATCATATGATCAAAGTTACTTCACCGTTCATATATAAACTGGATTTTGCTTTGATGTTAATTGTTTTTATTTTGTTTACCGGACAATGCCGAGGAGTCATAAAAAGAAGCTTGAGTCTCGATACTATAAAAAATATTCAGAAGCCCGTATAAACGAGACATTACAGCAAATTGTTGATGGAAGATATACCATAAGAGGCCCTTCATAGTCTAATGTGAGACTAATTATTGATGTTGCTTTACTCAAAATTCCTAATACGTTAATAATAAAACAAAAACGTTATTTAAAAAAGTTATTCCGATCAATGTCAACCCAACTAATTTAAATGCCTATAACTTTTTTCGTGATGACCAATTTCATTAGTTAGGGTTAGTTTCAAATGCCACATTACAAATAGGGGGTTTTAAAGTAACCCCTAAATAAATGTAACTTTGATCAGTTTTTACTGTTTAAAAAAGTAACAGTAGGTATGTATATTTTTTTTAACGGAATTCGAAACCATTACTATTTTTTTATAACGGAATTCGAAACCAGGCTTAAAACCGATTTTATGATATTTTTTGCTATTTATATAGGTATTCAATTAAGAAAATTTATAACTTTGAATATCTAAATTGACCAAAGTAACAGACATCAGTTTACAGTACTATAAAGAGAAAATATGATGATGAAAAGTTCTTTCACCAGTAGAAACTTACAATCCTTGATGAACATGCGTGATTCATCATCATAATCATCCATCACCACGCGGGCGAAACCGCGGAGCGCAGGTAGTAAATAATAATAGAGACAACACACGACATCCTTCTCAACCGATAACGCAATAAACGAGAGTAAGTTGTTTCCTAATCTAGATCAGTGCCAAAAATTATCCGTGTGGTCCTATCACCAACCGGTCTAAGTAAATGTCAATTGTACTTGCATACAAGGCTTGCGAGCGACGCGAGAGCAATGTGTCGTGACTTTTAACTCACATACTAAATAGAACGAGGTTATGTTTTAGTGTTTAACCGACTTTAGCGAAAGAAGGAGGTTATCAATTAGTTTTTTTAAGTGTGGTACTTCATAACCACTGCAGGTACTCGAGCCTTCCTCTCATAGATAGGAGTTGGGCCATAATCCACCACGCGGGCCCAGTGTCGCTTGGTGGATAGGTTTCTGGTCGACCCATGTCGAAGTTTTCAGGCCAACCAAAGGCTTTCGACATAGCCTAACGACTGTTGTCCTAAGACAAACAACCGAGACCGGCGGCTTAACGTACCTACCGAAGCACGGAAGCGATAATGCCACTAGCAATCACCCATCCAACGCCTGACCGCAGCAAGCGTTGCTTAACTTGTTGAGAGATGGGCAAGTCAAGCTCCGCTGGGAGCGCTTAATTTAGCACGAATTTACTAACGGATTGTCAAAATTTTAACGACAACTTCATCAAAGTTTGTCGAATTTGACGAGGATCGACGAAGTTATTATAGTTTCATGCTACCGATCTCTGACAAAACCAATAATGTCAATAATTACTGTCAATTTTTATCTAATCGACAGTCCATGCTCGCAGTGCGTCACGTACATAGTTCAATCACAAAGCATTTTATAGAAATATTAAATTTGCTTAAAACTGCGCTTTGACCATAAGAGTTGATTCGCAAGAGTGTACTTTGATAGATTATCCTAGATCCTAGTGTACTGTGATAGTAGTTAACACGTTAATAGTTGTTTTAATAATAACTAATGTTATAATTTGACAGGGAACAAGAAAGCTGCAAAAACAACAAGTCTATGACAATACGATGACAGATCACAAACTATTACTGTTGTGCATTGAAGTAACGCCAGATTTATTGATATACTTATGATTTGAAAAACAGCATCCAGCAATAAAGAAGGACTGGAAGAACTTACTAACTTTACTTTTTAGCCTTATTTTTTCGACTAACAGTTATTTATAAACTATATACACACAAGACTATTAAAAAATCACACATTAAACTCTTCGCACTGCGAACGAAGTCGCGGGCAGTCGCTAGTATATATAAACAATAATGAACCCCTATTTCTCTTGGTCACGATATAACTTGAGAACTGATAGAACAATCTGGCTAATTATTTTTTTGGTGAAGCAGGCTTCCAGGTGGTACCACCAGATAAATATCCCAAGAGTTTGTACAGAATAGGCACTCCGACGGACCGACGGCATTGGTCTTTGTGACGAGAGGCTCCACGATGGTCACTCCAAGGTGATGGAGGAAAGAAAATGGCGATATACGCGCTCACGCACCTTGTGCTGGACTTGTGCGGTCCAGAAGACAGAGGATGCGCAATCTTGAGTGGAGACGTGTGTTGCGCTCGATGGCTTGTCTACCACTCGCTTGATGTCGGAAGGAATACCAACACAGCGGAAACATTCGGATGCATCGCATTTCTACCAACACCAAAATACTCGTTAAAGTCTAGTTTGTTTGTGCAAGGTCACGTGACAGTATCAATGCGCTAAGCATGTGAATTCCAAAGTAATTGAATTAAAGCACGGAAAATAATATATATTGAAAATTATGTAAGAAAGCTGGCTCTGTACGAACAATGTTATCCAGCGCCACATCTACCTCCATACCAAATACCATCAAAATTGGTCCAGCTGTTTGAGCGTGAAGAAGTAACAAACATACGCACAAACATTCGCGTGTATAATATTAGTGAGATAGCATTACTTTGCATTATGTCATGAGTGCCATGACTGATTCAACACAACATCCTGTTGAACAGAATGATGGATGGCCTGATGGTGTTTACTTTTTAATTTATGTTTAAATCTAAAATTATATGTTCTATTGTTTTAGATTATTATGAAAATTTGTATTTGTCATTGTACATTAATGAACATAGGCTACGTTCCGGGAAGCACCGTCAACGCTCACAACTGTCGCGCCCCGGTTTAGCGTTCCGGTTGGAATGAATGCTTGCAATGTTCAACCGAAGTGGAACAGTTACGCGGTCGCGAAAAGCGCGCCAACTTTTCTGTCAAAAATCGATAGAATCCTATACATTTGATGTTAGACAGTGAAAGCTTGCAAACGACCACGAAAACCCACCTACGATCTGCGAGCGTTGTCAGCGTTTTCGGTGACGTCATCGATGACGTATCGAGCTCGCTCACGATGATCGCGGGCTTCTAATGGAATGGGTGTGCGAACGCCGCGAGTGATTTCGGCGCTTCCCGGAACGTAGCCCTAGAAGGAACTTAGAATGAACATGAACAAGATTGAATGAATGAACATCATAGTGTATTTTTATGTTATGATCGATATAGTTTGAATTGAACAGACTTTACGAGTTCTGAAAAAAATAATATCTACTATATTGTATGTTTTTATATATGTATAATTACTACTATTAAAACTTGGCGCTAAGTTTATACACAAAATATCCAACCAAAAAAAAAACATCCAAATCGTATATACCAGTAAAAAGTTTAGCGAGGTCATACATTAAAAAAAAACTATCATATTTTCCTACTGCTATAAAAGTCGGTTTATAACTTATATAAACTTAATATACTTTATTCATATCAACTTATCTTGAAAGAGCACTAAAAGAATAGAGCAACGAAATATCCTTCCACTTATGACCCTGTTCTAAGTCTAGTCTAGAGTGCAGGATGTTGCCAATTACTTAATACATGTAATGCTAATATTGTTACAACCCGGTCACAATATCTGTGCACCTGACCTCGTGACGTCATATCGTCGGTCTGGGTACGGTGTGAAAAAAATGTGTTTTTTCGAGAAACGTGGAGGTAAAAAAAAATTACTAACCGTTTCAAATCAATTTATTATTGATGAAGGGTTTGTTATTAAAAAAACAATAATTTTTATTACAAAAACATTTATTATTAAACTCAGTCACTATAAATTATTGACTCTATGCCTGACATTGTATCTTCCTCACTCTCACTATCTGAACTCTCCGAACTATCTTCCCCTAGTGATATTAAAAGTTGTGTGATGTTGTCATCTGCTAGATGATCCGGCGAAGAAGGTGGTTGTACTTTGGCTTCATTTTCATTAGAGTCCTCTTTGATATCCCAGTTGCAGCACAGGTTCGTTTCACCACTTGGTCTACAGGTATGGTGTACTGTTTATTTGCTTTCTCCGATTCAAAAAACTTGAGCACTTTCAAGATTAAATTTTTTGATTCGCTGTGTATTGTTTTTCCCATGACTTCAGCTACAACAATTTTAATAACAACCAAACCAGTCCAAACTTAACAGTAAACCGTCTAAACTTAACAATAAATATTAAAAAACAAAACAACAACAAAGCGAAAATATCAAAATTATCGGGACGTGTATCGGCAACGAAGATGCTAACCGTATTGTCGCACCGGAGAGTGCGCGGAGAGGTGACAGGGGAAGCGGGAGACGCGCCGCATTCCAGCGAGGTCCACAGATATTCTGACCGGGTTGTAGTGCTTAGTATATAATTTTTCAGTGATGGGTAGGTTAGGTTGTAGATAAAAGTAAATTTGCTCAGAAGCAATATAAAGTAGTAGTCCCACATCTGTCTAAAAAACTTAGTAATAATAATATAAATAGTTTCAATAAATGTACGAACAAGGAAATTAAAAAGATAATTTTAACGTGGCTCAACAGTTTAGATTACGACGATGTTAAAGAAATGTTATCAAGTTTAAATTTTTTTCAATGTACATTTTATTATTTTGATTTATTGCTGTTATAGTAAAGTAATCCCCCTCCCCTTCACAAACATACACTACATACACCCCAATACACACACTGCGGGCACTGGTCTGCTGTGAATGCTTGCACCAACTCAGAATAAAATGTACCAATAACTTTAAGTTTATTATGTTATATGTATGAGTTAATTTAAAAAAAAAAATTAAAGTCTTATAACAATAGCATGAGTATTACTATAAAAAAAATATGTTCCTCATGTATGTATTTTGTTTTGTTGTACTTATGTTATAAATTCATCGTAAGTTGTCAAAAATCTTAAAGTTAAAAAAAGGCACGGACCCTGGAGTCTGTGGAGTGTAGTTTTATTTAAAAAAAAATATACACACTCATTACACTACTTACATAAATACACGTTACACACAATACACACACATTGTTTTAAAATAATATGTATTTAAAACCAAAATAAAAATATTGTATCCACTAATGACATATTTAGAGATAAGTCTTTCATGAGAGAAGCTCCTGAAACACAGTAACTCTAGTTCGGGAGCCTATGGATTCATTAAATTTGTGTATAAATGTATATGTCAATAAAAGTTTTTTGTATTGTTTTGTAGATATACAGGGTAACATCTTCTACGTCGGTAGAAGATGATGACTTTAAATAATACTTAGGCGAGAACATCGATTTCCTCCCGAAGGGTTCCCGCATTGACGTGGCGGGGGGGCTCAGTAACCGTGGCTTGACGGTGAAGCCAAGCGGAACCCCAGGGGCCGCGCCGGCGTTGGGGTGCGCTGGCAGGCTCAGACGGGGCCGCTCCTATGGGCTTTGTCCGCCAAGTCCACATAGGAGTGGCGGGGTCCGGGCGCTTTGGCGCAGACTCGAGGAGGTGGGGCCCGGGCGCTTTGGCGCAGGCTCGAGGAGGGGAGCCCGGGCACTTTGGTGCAGGCTCGAGGAGGTGGGGTCCGGGCGCTCGGCGCAGACTCGAGGAGGTGGGGTCGCTGGGGGGTTATCCCCTGTGGCTGACGTAGCAGGCGGTGGGGCTACGTATCCGACCCACCGCAGGGAGACCATGGGCGTCCAGACACGGGGAAGTCTGGCGCTCATTGTCGGCGGGTTTGGTCTCCGAGGTAGTTGCGGCGCGCCATGCGTTCTGGCGTGCCGCGAAGAGAAGGGTCCGGCAACGGACAGCCGCGGCGGGTTCGCGGTCGTGTGCAAAATCTGTCCCGCGTTCCCGCCAAAAGCGGAAGTGACGGAACACCCCGGGGTTTTGGTGGGTATACGGACTCCCACATAACCACCTACCTCCCCGTGGTAGGTGGTATCCATAAAGGATTTCCCCGGGACAAAAAAAAAAAAGAACATCGATTTACCTATTCATTTAAAATCAATGTATCAAAAGCAACTTAAAAATACACATAAAGTGGTTCTTAGAGTTTTTTTTATTGTGTACAACGTCAGTGACAAGATAATGTCTATCCCTATTGTATGGTATATTCTATTATACATCCATACCTATACGTACCTTCCTACTTTTCACTAATTCTGGAAGAAAGCACACTTTTTGTATAGTACCTACTTTTAGTATATATTGCGGATATCATGAACTGATGATATTTGCACACATACAGTATAGAACTTGTTTAAGTATACACACATACATATATTTATTATTTTAATTCAACTACCTATACAATGCATCTCTCTCCAAACTACACAACGTTAATTTTATTTAAATCATCACACCTATCCTCACATACACTATTTAACACAGAGAAAAACCTGAGATATGTTATTGCTTCGTAATTTGTTTAGTGTTATTAAGTATTTATTATTTCTTTTGTGCAAAGTCAGCATACATTCTATAATTATTTTAACATTCTTATAAAATGTGTATTCATGTAAAGATCATTGGGGTAATTATAAAGGTAGGGACTGAGTCTCACGACAGAGGCCATCCTACTGGATGATCCATGATGAGCCATCCTGGGATTCAGTGATCATCACGAGTACTATTTTATATAATACGAGTATATAAGCCAAAAGATGTAATCGATTTTGGAAGTAATTAGCATAAGTTTTTGTTTCCTAAGAAACGTTATTATTATTATTATGTATAGTATATTATATATAAAAAATAATAAATCTGTAGCCAAGGTGAAATTTGTACATGAAAGATATTTTAGTTAATCTATATATATATAAAAGATGTCCTGACTGACAGACAACGCACAGCCGGGCCGAGAAACACGAAAACGGCGAAAACGAGTCCTTTTTAATGCGCGATGTGAGAGGATGAAAGATATTGATTCAAATTAAAAAAATGTCATAAATAAGGGAAAACTTTGAAAAATTTAATGAACCGGACAAAATTTTGAAAATTAACCGGGTTTATTAAAAAAAAAATACAAATTTCTAACCAAAAAAATAAGTTTAATAATTCGAATGCTCAGAATTATCAGCGACAACACCCCATTATTTTTTACGAATAAAATAGCCAGATCACTTTTCTATTTCATAGACCGAGTTTTTTTATTTTTATTGTGTATATTATGAGTAATTAATTAAAAACTCAATCAAATCCATTCGCGCCTACTCTAGTTTAGCTTTCACCCTAACGTGTTTGCTCAGAAAATTTGATCAGGCACTATCTGGGCAGCCGCCGCTGCACCGGTGCGACGTTGCGACTCCGACGAGCGCACGATTGACTGTTCGCTCAGCGTCGGGCTGGCAACGCCGCAATGTATGGACGGCGCGTTACGCGTGCTGGTTGTTTTTGTTATTGTCTTGTAGTTGTAGGCAGGTACTCTGTGCGACGACAACCGAGTGATTTACTTCGAAATTATATTCAAAATTATAAGTTAGAGTTTAATGAGTATATTATATTGTAGCTTCAGAACATTAATTGTAGTAGGTAGTAAGTTAGGTAATTATAATTATTTTAATTTGGTAGTGTGTAAATAGTATAGGTAGGTAAACAAGTTTAGTGTTCATAGAAAATGGGGAGGAAAGATAAGCGGAAAGAATTATTTAAAAAAAAACGAAAAAGAAAACCAAAGCAATGACGGAATGTTTGGGTAAGTTGGATTACATATAATATAATAAACTTGCCATAAATAGCTGCACTCTAATGCCCTAAGAATAAAGTCTATATTTGGTAAACACACATTCGTCTACAGATGATGGATTATCACATGCTTCAATTTTTCGGTAAATTTTCTGCATTTACACATATTTTCAATTTTTTTTAGGTCAAAAAAACGGAAACTGCAAAGTTACGATGGTCAACCCACAGCCTCAACAGAGCCAGTAGATAGAGAGTGAGTACTGAGTACCTACCTATCTATCATGTCAGCAATCAATTTAGAGTACCTAATAATAATACTCCGTCTATTTTTTATTTTCAAGAGTGTACTAAGATTAGTCTGTATAAAGACGTAACCATACTGTAGGAAACAAATATCAGAACAAAAAGCTATGGAGTCGTCTCTTGATATTTTAGAAACCTATCTAAAATAATAATATTTATTAGGTGATGTTCTATCACCTAATAAATATCATTCGAATCCGACGGTATTTGTGTTAGCTTTAACTTTTTAATAATTATATAATTACATAATTTTATTTTGTAGCCATCCAGAAATATCACCAACTTACGCAGAGTTACACTATGTGTTGCCGACATCTGAGGATTCAGAGGAAACGGTAAACTTAAATACTTTTTTAAATTATCACGGTTATAGTATTGTCTTTTTACCGACTTCAAAAAAGAGGAAGTTGTCGATTGGGTTATTATTTTTTCCTCTTTTAAATAAACGAAATTAAAATTACTCTCACTGCTTTATCACAAAGATTTTCCAGGTATTTTGTGAGTATTTAGCATCCCTCCGCCACTGTACTCCAGTCATTTGGTAGATGTCTAATTCCTTTAATAGTTATGTAAGTAATTTTGTTTCAGTTAAAAGAACCAAGGCCTGAAAACGAAAAGTTACAAAATGTGTTGCCCACATCAGAGGATTCGGAGGAAACGGTAAACTTAAGTACCTTTTTAAACTATCGCGATTATTGTCTATCTTTTTACCGACTTCAAAAAAGGGGAAGTTGTCGATTGGGTTATTATTTTTACCTCTTTTAAATAAACGAAATTAAAATTACTCTCACTGCTTTATCACAAAGATTTTCCAGGTATTTTGTGAGTATTTAGTACCCATCCCTCCGCCACTGTACTCCAGTCATCTATTATATCTAGTTTTCTAATTTACTTAATAGTAATATAAGTAATTTCGTTTCAGTTAAAGGAACCAAATCCTGAAAATGAAGAGCTTTCATACATATTCGAAAGTACCCCTGAAACTACAGTAAGCATTTTGTAATAGCTAAGTAATATTTACATAATAAGAAATCAAACTTAATAAATACTAAAATATGTGCTTAAATTTCAGATTCAAACAGAAACACCCGACTTGGGGCATCGAGTAATAGATGTTAATCATTTTACATCACAACTAATACAGCTCTCTCAACATGAATCTCTGTTTGACTGCGGATTAGCCTCAATGAAATTAGTTTCTGAACATCGAATTGGATTAGAATCGGAATTCACATTTGTCTGCTCTATGTGTAATTATAAAAACAAAATAAAATCATCTTTGGCTGATGTAAACAAAGATGCTGTTGCAGGAATAATGGCAGCAGGTTGTGGTCACGCGCAACTGAAGCAGTTTTCCGCAGCAGTAGGATTACCCATTATGTCAGAACACACTTACAATAAAATGCAGGACGATGTTTGTGACGATTGGGAAGAAACTGCCTGGGAGGAAATGAAAATAGCTGGAGAAAAAGAGAAAGAACTAACAACTATACTGCACTATCGGGTGCTGCAGCCATAATTGGCAGACGTTTTGGGCCAGTTTTGTACATGTGTGTCAAAAATAAGTATTGTTGTATTTGTGCCCGAGCTCAAAATAAAAAAGAAAGTCCCAAAGATCATGTCTGTTACAAAAACTTTGATGGGGCTTCTACTGCTATGGAATCACAAATAATAACTGAGGGGTTCAAACGATCCATTGAAATGCACGTTATAATATACGCGCGACTTATTGCTGATGGCGACAGCAGCACCTATGCCAAAATAATAAATGCCCGGCCATACCCAGGATTAACAGTGTCAAAAATTTTCAGTCGGAATCATTTACTGAGAAATTATTGCAATAAGTTACAACAATTTACTTCAGACACACACTTCAACGTAACAGACAGGAAATATTTGACACAAGAGAAAATAATGCGCTCCAGGAAATATATTTGCAACGCTATAAAACTTCACAAGGAGAGCCAAAATACAGATGGTTTATATAAAGATATAAACGCATCTATTGGCCATGCGTTTAATTCTCATGAAAGTTGTAACGAGTTATTATGCAAAAATCATATGCATATAAAAAGTAGACGCTCCTAATCCGTATTTTGGGAGTTTGCTTTGGCAAAAAATAAAAACTTATGTCGCACGATTGGCTGACAAAGCCCATAGTTTGATTGAAGATGTCGACAGTAATGTAGTGGAAAGATTTAATGGAGTCATCGCCAAACTTGTTGGTGGAAAAAGAGTAAATTATTCTCAAAGAAGAACTTACCAAGCAAGATGCTCCGGTGCAGTAATATCTTTTAACACTGGCAACTTGCTGTCGACTGTCCACCGTAATGTTTATGGAAATAGCCCAAAAAAAAGTATTACAAAATACGAAAGAGCAGTAAATGAAAAAAAGAATAAAACAAAACAAAACTGCAAAAGGAAAAAAAAACGTACTTTGGTGCCACGTACATTAAACTTAGATTATGGGGAAATTGTGGATAAGCCAGACTTAGATGACGACACTTTAAAAAAGGCCAAAGACACGTTCATCCAGAATTTGATGAAAACCGAAGAACAGCGAAAAGAAGTAGAAAAAAGAACCATACTACAAAGCGAATCTGGAGAATGGTTGGAATTAAGGCGAAGCATGCTAACTGCGTCAAACTTCGGTAAAATTGTAAAAAGAAAAGAGACAAATACATGCCGAAACGTAGTAAAAAAATTACTATACAAGCCTAATATTGACAACGTGTCATCAATAACTCACGGAAAAAAGCACGAAAAAATTGCAATCGAACAATTGTCGGTTATGGAAGACTTAAAAATCGAAAAATGCGGTTTATTTATAGATGAGCAATATCCATTTTTGGGGGCAACGCCTGATGGGATTACCGATGACAACAAAATAGTCGAAATAAAATGTCCCATAGCACCATTTAAAATGGGTATAGACGAAGCGATTGAACAGAACAAGATGCATTTTTATAAAAAAAATAAAGACGGCGAAATAGTAGTCAATAAAAAATCAGACTGGTATTTTCAAGTCCAAGGCCAGTTACATATTTGCAGAAAACAGGAGGCCTTACTTGGTATATGGTATGGAGACAAAAAAATGAAAATAGAAATCATAGAAAGAGACGATAAATTTTGGACAGATATAATGGAACCAAAACTGCTTAAATTTTACTATGATTGTCTTCTTCCAGAGTTGGTTGATCCTAGACACATAAGGAATAGGCCAATTCGTGACCCAGAATACGTGACTGCAAAAGGGAAAGAAAATGATACAGCTACCATTTCAATAGAAAAAAATACTTGTGACGTTGACGATTGTTCGTTCGGGGATACCATAGATTATGTGATGCCATTTTCAGAATATTGATATTGAGTATGTTTTTTTCTTCACAAAAAGCATAAGTTTTAACATTAAGATACCTACACTTTCCAACACTGTAGTATTGGGAAAAAATGATAAACACTTCACTAATTTGGCGGCTTCGCAGACAGCGTTCTAGCTTAATTGGACAAAGCATCTGCGCCGGAATCCCAGAGAGATGCTGGTTCAAATCCTGCAAGCGCGTAAATTTTTGAAATGTTTATCACTAAAAGAAAGTTTCTAAAAGCCTGTGAAGATAATAATAGAAAGAAATATGTGAAGCACGATAAAAATCAGTTCATTGATTAAGATAAAGATGTAAACAGGGTTATTTGTAATCAATTATACATAAATAGACAGGCCGGTTGGCGCAGTTGCTAGCACCCCTGCCTTTTGAGCCGCTGGTCCCGGGTTCGATTCCCGGACAGATCAAACATTTGTGTGCATGAATATGTCTGTTTGATCTGTGTCTGGGTGTGTATATGTATATCAGTCATCAGGTTACCATAGTACAGGCTCAGTCTAGTTTGGGAACTGAAGACGTTTGTGTGGATGTTGTCCCATATTATTATTATAATTAGCATTTTTAGGGGTTTATTCCGTACATCAAAACCAACAACTTTTGTCAAAACTAAAAAAAAAACATCATCACATATCACATCACAGAATAAAGGATGATAATTGATTAGAAATAACCCTGTATTGTATGAAAAAAAACATTAAATAAATCAAAAGAATTTTTGCTTATTTTTTAAATGGTTGAATAAGGACAAGGCGACTCCATGATTATCTATGCTCTAGGCAAATTAGCATAGCAGCGCCAGTACGCTAGACCAGCGCTGCCGCCCGCCGCTCTCGCGTATTCCTGTCGAGTGCGACCGCGTAAAATTTGTCCGAGTGAAGGGGCGCGGTCTTCGATTTTTGAAACCATAGTTTATCAATGCGTCACCTTAAACCACTGATCGTTGAGACTTGAAATTTGGAGGGTTTATTGTCCTTGATGCGTAGAGGTGTACTAAGAATGGGTTTTTCGAAATTCTACCCCTAAAGGGGTAAAAACGTATGTATGAAATTCCTTTGTTTTTGAACTTATAGTTGTGAAAATTTGTATTTAGATAGGTCATTGAAAATAATAAAAAATGTTGGACAATTTTTTTTAATAGGTTTTAGAGGCTGAAATGAAGGGGTGAAAGTTTGTATGGAAAGTTTTTTGTTTTCGAACATACAGTAGTGAAAATAAGCATTTGGACTGTTTAAAGTGATGATTTCAATATTTATTGAGAGGGGTCATCCCTCTCAATAAACATTGAAAAGAGGGTGAAATTAAGAGGGTGAAGCGGGGGATAATTTTTTCCTCAAAAGTTTTTTGTTTTTGGAGCTACAGTGATGAAAATTGATATCTGAATAGGTAATTTAAAATAAATAGTAATGATTTCAATATTTTTGTAAGGGATGACTTAAGGGGGTGAAACGGGGGATGATTTTTTTCAAAAGTTCTTTGTTTTTGGAGCTACACTGATGAAAATTGCTAACTGGATAGTTAATTTAAAATAAATAGTGATGCTTTCAATATTTTTGTCAGGGAAGACTTAAGAGGGTAAAACGAGGGATGTAAAAACTACTAGCTACATATTATAAACTGTAGAGGTCAAATTTCTGTACAATGAAAAATATGCTAAAAACCGAGTCAGTCGGTCAGTCAGTCAGGACATCTTATTTTATATATATAGATAGATATTTCGATGAGGGTGTTTTTGCGTTGGTGGGTGGAGGTAACTAGAAGTGTACTAGGAACTCGGACAAAATTAAAAAGTCATGTGTTTAATTAAAACTACGCCTAGCTCCATACATACATAATTACATTACAACGAAACTACGCCTTGCTTGAATCGTCAGTTGAACTATCGCGGTGCGTGGAAGCAACATTTAAAGTTTTAATTATCATTTAATTTAATAAAATTAAATAAAATCAAAAGTTAATTAATTTTTAATAATTTTAATATAATTTGAGTTATCATGGCAAAACCGATGCACGCACGTCATTTAGTTTAGAAAACCGGCCTCATTTCTCTATTCACAACATTCTGTCTTGACTTTTTTACTTAAAGAAAAGAAAAGGTTTTCAACCACTAAGGGGGTATACCTGGGTGAAAACGTTAGTATGATAGTCCTTGGGTTTTGAACTTATAGGTATACAATTTGGATTTAGACGGTTCAGAATAAAAAAAGGGTGTTCCTTAATATTTTTTTAAAGGGACTCAGGGTGTGAAAAGGGGGGTACAAATTTGTATGGCAAATTCTTTGTTTTTGAACCTATTGGTGTGAAACGTCGTATCTAGATAATTCGCTTAAAACCATGAATGCTCTTTATTGTTACAATAATTCATGTCTTAAAAAAAAGACCCAACTCGGACGAAGTCGCGGGCAAATGATAGTTATTATAATTTTGCAGGATTCATTAAATGATATAAAATTAGCTTCAATGTTAATATCTACCTGCTTTAGATTAGCAGTGAGTCACTTTTGCTATATATTTACATTTCAAAAACATTGGCCTGTGTTGCGGGATCAAACATTTCTGCTTATCATAAATATTTGTCCCGACCAGGGATCGAACCTGGAACTCCACGCTTAGAAGGCAGGACCTCTATCAACTGAGCTATCGGAGCCGTCAAAAAGCTAGTCTCCAGGTGTCATCTTTTGCCTTAGCAAAATTAGATCTTAATCTCATCCACTCACACTCGTATTTATAACATGTAATTACTTTTTGCTAAGTAATTTCGCAATAAAGCAATTACTTGACGATAGAATGCTTCAACATCAAATCTTATTCAATAGTGGAGCAAAGAACGTTACTTACTAAAGTAAATGCTTATAGATAAAGATCGATTTTAATCGAAAGAACATATATCGAATGATAAAGATTTGTCAAAAACATCTGCGGTTACATAGGTAGGTACTAAGTTCTCAAACAAATATGCACTTATGTAGGTATTTCAAATAAACATTGTTATGTATCAACATGTTTTGCCAAAATTGGCTTACATAATTTAGGATGAAACGGTATTATAAATTTAATTGAAACAGATTTTTATTCACATGCGATCACAATACAAAAACTATTATAAAATTAAGTCAAATTCACTATAGGGTTATGTCATTACTTAAGTAAGTAATTATATACCTAACCCTATAAAAATGGAAGTTATCTTTTTACACTTGTATTTGGTTGTTGTGCTGGGGTTTTAACTTTTACAGCATGATAGATTCTTCACTGTTGAGACTTGTGTGCGAATGTCATTTTTATACAACTTCACTTTTGAAATAAAAACAACAAATTGACGTGTTCTCATTGCTTATGTAAAGGAAATGGTGACTATTCAGCTAAGAGCTAAATGACTTCGGCTAAGAATTCTAGCCTTTGATAATAGAATTATCTACTTCTATATATAATTATCTAATTATTAATAGTTCAGGCAGATAATAGTCTTCTATAGACTAGTATCTGCCTGAAGTTAAAATAGTTGCTTGACTTAATGTACTTAATTAAGTATTTTTATTATTGTCGTATTTCGTATACGGCAGTTAGAGCATGTGGCGTACTAGATGTCAGATGTTTTTGCGTCATAGAGTAGGTATGATTTCGGAATCGAGTGTTTTTGTTTCACAACATACAATGAAGCAAGTCATAGAACTTACTTATAGGTACTTATAATCAATGCTTAACATCTTGTGCGTCCATTCATACATTGAAGATGATGAATGAATGCTATCTCTGAATGAGACATCGACATTGAGTTTAATTGATATATACGACACGCTGTGATGTAAATGATGTTGCTGTTAGTTCGACATGAATAAGTATTGTTTCGTTTTGTAATGAAGAAGAGTTGTTGCAAAAACATTTCCACTTAGCATTAGGGTTTTTACAAGAGCTAAAATCGTACTAGCAGCAACCAATAAACCTTTAATTCATTTAATTTTAAAATAAATAAATTATTTATTTATGTAGCCCTGGTGGTTTTTAACTGTTTGGCAGATATGAATGGTAGGTATTCACCTCTGTGATGTAGCCTGTCTTCGTTTTGACTTGATCGGCTTAAAACTCTCGCTTCACTCTAGAAAACTCCTTCGCTTTACTTGGAAGTGTAACACTAACACTAGTGTCACTAAATCACTGCTTTATCCCCTTGGTGCTTAATCTATACAATTTTCGTTCTCCAACTATTTTATGTGGGAGAAAGTTTAAACTATGATCTAAGATTATGTTAATACATAAAAATAAGTCGCCGGCGACGGAATCCGCGCTTATGGCTTGCCGTTTGGCTTCATCGTAAAGGCAGTGTGGAATAGTGGAAGCTTAGTGAAACTCAAGATACTAAAACTTCTTAAACCAAGCATGCAATGCAAGCATGGTTAAAAATGCAGAGGATCCAACAATATGTTAGGCGTTTATATCTGTGTGATTAGGAGTCGGTACAAGCACGAGGCCCACGTGGCGTTAAGTGGCAACCTCTCCCCATATAACAGCAGGCCTAGCACGAATAACTGCGTATGTGTAAAGTAAGGTGCCGTTCGCGCGAAACTATACAAACTGGCATTTATCTAGGGTGACTGTAACACAGATATCTCATAGTTTGTACGCCGAAGAGTAACGCGTTGACGCGTACGATTCAAATACTTTTTCACAAATGGACGGCCTTAGAACATTCGTATATGTCACAAGTGCATGATGAATTGCAGTGCGTCCACAATTGAGACATTAAGTTATTAAGTTGCATGTACCTGTAACTTCTCCGGCATCCATACACTTCAACCTAGAACTCGGATTACTGTGATCTGGGTTGAAGGCTGGTCTGGCTGGTACGTGAAGCAGTAATGTTTGCGTTAGCAATCATTATCTGCATCGCATCAAATTTATTTAAATTTAATTAAATATAAAGAAATTAACCTATTGAACTGCTAAAATAAATAAGCACACTGTAAACCTCTACGCATCTTGTCCTATAAACTCAGGTCAATATGAAGTCCCGTAAGTATTTGTAAGAAGTTAATAAGGAGTCGCCCATTAATGAAAATAAAATCACTTGGAAACCTATTTGGAATAGTATACAATTTTCTCTAGGACTTTGAATAAATTTAAAAATACAAAAAAAATAAAAATAAAATATAGTGTTGAAAAAACTATTAAAATCTTGTATTACCAAAGGCAAGGACCTTATGTCTGTGGACCTACGAGTAGCATCTACTAAAAAAAATATGAAGTCCCACTAATCCTTAAGATATTCATTATATTAAAATACCTACCCACTCCTATTTAAAACATTAAAATGATTGAATGGAAGAATGTAAATAATCCACAAAGTGAAATAAAAGTTCAATGACCAACCAATTTAATTCAATAAGTACTCGATTAAGCAACAAAGCTCGACTTTGGAGCGAGGTGAAGTGGGCCATTCCGATATCGCACATTGCAATAAGTAAATAAGAAGAACACGCACTCGTACCTACCTCATGCTACTATCAACTATACCCATATACGTACCTTGTCATTGTTCTTTCTTTCTCTCTTTATGTTATTGCTTAGGAAAATATTAAACTTACTTATTACGACACAGTGCGTTCATATCAATAATGTTATCTACATTTAAATGGAACAAGTGAATGCAAGTCCTTTACAAATAAGTAAGTATAAATATCTACAAGAACTCATGGAAAGGGTTGTTGCTGTGAACTATTATTCATTGAAAGCAGACATCATGCAGCTAACGGTATTTATTTTATATTATTTTTAATTTACAAAAATGCGAAATTGGAAATAGTATTCATACAAACTTACAAACTACAAATGTACACTATGTCTCTGCTGTATGTAATAACGACACATCCCAGGTCATCATTGAGGTAGCGATGTCAGGTCAGTATATGGCGGTGTACAGTGCGACAGATGGTTTTGTGCTTCTGGACGAGGGAGAAACGTAGCGCAAGCGCGGATCCACCGTTGTGGTCACGGTGGGCATGCTCACAACCCTAAAAGGCTTGTAACATCAGACGTCACACTTTCATGTCCGACAGGCTGATGATATGACCTGGATTGGATATAAAATCCAATGCCTTAGTAAAATATACAAAACCTGGATATCGATGAAATTAACGTTTTCGCAAAAAATAAATATTAGCTTGCATTAGTAATTTAAGTAATCACTTATAAAAATATTTATTAAAAAATTTATAAGTACAAGATTTTAATTTGACATCATTTGATATCCTTTGTAATTGCCATTGCCATGCAGGGTTTTGAAGTGTTGTACCCAGTTCAAATTTCTGAATGGCGACTCGATACTATATCGATCATGAGAGAGTTGATACTCCGACTCGCACTTGGCCGATTTTCAGGTGGCTGTGACCACAACCTTTTTTGTGGGCTGGTTCCGCACCTGATGTAGCGAACAGGAATACTAAAGTTTGTGACACCACAAAACAACCCGATTGTAGTCACTTCCCAGTGAACCAAAATAATGCTCGACCCTCGAATCCACGAAGTGGCAAAATCTATTTCAGGGTACTCAGAAGTCGAAGTGTTGTGGGAACACTGAGAAGAACCGAAAATGCATTGGGTCAACGAAGTACCAGGATGCGGAAATACAACTTGGGTGGTAAGACTCTTCGATGTGGATAAGAACGTTACAATCACAACCACTACAGAAGCAACCAAAGATCTAAGATAGAAGCTCGCGCACCGGATGGGAGACCTAGCAAAGACCAAGGTGTGGACTATGGGTAGTATGGACCTACAGCCGCCTCATGGTAGATGAAGCTCTCATGAACCTTTTTGGAACCATAGTTATGGCTTCCAGGCTGTCTAAAGTTAGCGAACTTGTCCTCATCGGAAATGTTAACCACGTACATTATCGATAGAGAAAATACTTTCTAATTAAGGTATAATCTTCCAAACCTGGTAACAAACAAGAACACATCAAAACTTCATGGATGTCGCGTACAAGCAGAGGGAGTAATACTATATATTCCTCGGCTCCCAGTGTTAAGTCCATACAGCTGCGCACACGGGTGCGAAAATTTCCCGAAACTCAACCCAACACCCAATCTCCCCTCCTACCTGGCTAAGATCCAGATCTTAGCCAGGAAGAAAAGGAGACCCTAATCGACCAGGATATGGAGAAGGGACGGGATCACTGACCCACATCATCCACGAACCACAGGGATTGACGTTCGATTCGGTGATCGCCTTAAAGCCCAAGGGTGGTTTGAAGCTGCACGATAGTGTTCCACGATTTTAAAATACTAATGTGAATTTGCTTAAAGAGTTTAATTAATATAAGGCACACACTATGCACAAAAAGGTTTAGTTCGGCAAGCCAATGGTGTAGGTAAGGAAAAGTGCCGAAAACGCTAGCTGCATGCACTTCGCTAAAAAACAGGTTGCATTTTAGACTATGTCATACAAACAGACAAGCTCGAGGTTTGTCAAACCTCGAGGGTTTCATTCCATATATTATGCACATTATATAACTAAACCTTAACAATTCATTTTCCAAAAAAAGTGTTGGCATAATTCAATTTGTGGGTAATATTTAAAGTATGTATATCAGTCATAAGGTTACCATAGTACAGGCTCTGCCTAGTTTGGGACCTGAACACCTTTGTGTGGACGTTGTCCCATATTATTATTATTCACATTATTTATTTCCTTTTCTAAAAATTACATTTTTTTACAATATTTCTATTATTATAAAACAAAACAAAGTCTCGGATTTCATCCGGTCCTTTACAAAAGCATAAGTGGGGCTGTAGCCAACACTTAGAGGCTTGTTTGGTATAAAATACAAAGGAGTATAAAAAACAGAAAAAATGTTGGATGAAGGGTAACATGGTACTTATAACTATTACAAATATGGGTAAAATGGCCAGGCTATTGAGATGAACTTATTAGTGACAAGGAAGATAGTGGGCTATGGAAGAGACTACGGCACCTGCCAATTTTAGTCTCATGTTAAAATATTTAGGCAGGTGGTGACTTGCCATCCACTAAACGGGCCCCCCATAAAGGCCACCATGAGTGGTGACAAAAGGGGCAACGTTGGTGTGGATGGCTATAGAGTGTCGAGAGGTGTGCTGCGGTTTCACTAGAGCGCTACTACCGGCGTTATGCCCTTTAACACTTCCACCCTTGGAGCTTTTTGTTACTTGCTCTTGCGTCTCCACCCCCGGACGCTAATTAAGGCAAGCCGGGGGTCAGGGGTCTCTTTTAGCCCCAGGGAGAATCAGGGTCCACGGTGTCGCCACTCACCGACGGCTCGCCACAAGGCCGCCCCTGCGGGTCTATTATTATTATTATTATTATATTATTCTTTATTGTGCGAGCGCGTTGATGTCTTTTACGTGGTCAAATTGAAAGCTTGAACTAGTCTTGTTCGATTATAAAATGTGATTGACAGCTACCAGGAAAGTGTTTGGCTTGATCAATTCAATACATCAAAGATCAGTGAAGTCGGTCGCTTGGAGCCAGTCAAGGAGTAAAGGCACATTCTAGTGAATGCACGTTCTAATCGGCACATTATAAATAGGGGGCGCATTCGTGCCACTCTCGCTGTTTTCCGCGACACTATTGTTCAGCTGACAACATGTTCAGGGTAATTTATTTTTGCTTAGTTCGTTTTGAGTGCTTTATTTAATTTGATTGCATAATTAGGAGTTGGAAACTTCTTTCAGTGTGTATGGGGTGTAATAAATGATCCCATTAAACATATACATAATATTTAAAACAATAATCATTAATATAGAAATGCATAATATAGTAACATTATAAACCATTTAGTTCAAACGGTCCCCTAAACTAAAAACTAGCGTTTTTAATATATTACTAGCTGCGTACCGCGGCAGCGCCCGCTTGGAGAATGACTGTCGTACAGGACCTTCCGGCGTGGAAAGTGTTATGTCAGATCGTATTATACCGATTTTTTCTAAATCTTTTGGCGTGAAAGTGTTATCAAATAAAATACTATAATAATAATATCGCATTCATTATTTTAATTATCAGAGCGTGATAATTATGAGTGAAATTGGACACACTGGATTAAATTACTTGATCCTAGTTGTAATTTTTTAATATCAGGAAACATGTGATTTACTTTGCTGATTTTTGTGGGCGTTAATTATACGATAAAAATCTAAAAACTGTTAATAGAACCCTCAACGTCAACCTAGAACGTCATCTTTTGTCATATCAATAAATGATCGTAAAGTTAAATACAATTTATGAGTTTGTTGTTGTAGTTGTGTCTTTCTGATGTATACAAAGTTTATCTATGTTTTTCTGGGTATAAATCTGCGAGTTCTTGCAAGTAAGTAGGTACTCTTAACACAATGCAGCACTGTGTCACAGTATAAACCATAGAACTGAGTAGCCGAGGCTGGTCGGTACCTAACATCGTAGCTATTTATAGCACTGAACTAGATCTACTTTACGCTGATAACTGTTCAAAGGTCAAACAAATCGAATGCAACATAAAATAGTGGCAAGAACAAATGATTGTATAAGGACGTTTAACACTTTCAATTTCAATGTGGCTCACCATTTGGATCGCCATTAGAATCGTGGATCATCAATGTACTATGTAATGCGAGAGACACTTCGAAAAATGTTTTATAAGTAAATAACCGGCCATCTTGGTATGGTTTGACAAAGATTACAATTGTTATATTAGTGAACGATATTTTCTAGATTAGATTTTGCAAGATTGCCTAAGTTCTAGTCTCTCTATATCAATCAACTCGTAACTAAAATTATAATTTTACCTTTTCAGACATCACTACTTCTTTGGTCCGTCCCAGCAGTGCTCAGTATCATCGTGACCGACCCATTGCCCTCTGATACAGACTACAAATACTCTTATGACATCGAAGACCCTACTACTGGAGATAACAAAAGCCAGCACGAAGTCAGGCAGGGAGATGTAGTCACTGGTGCATATTCTGTGCTCGGACCTGATGGTACTAAGCGGATTGTCGAGTACACGGCCGATTCGAAACATGGATTCAAACCTGTTCTTCGAGAAGAACCTGCCACGGAGCAAGTTACACCACCACAGCCAATGCAAGAAGCGCAACAACACTATGCAAAGCCTGAGCGGCTTCAACTGCCTGACATTTACGACTTAGTACAGGGAAAGCTACCTATCCCTTATGCTAAGGGAAATAATGATATTTTCTTCTTCACTCCGGCAAATGAAATAAAGGCAGATAGATTCATTTTTGACCACGGAAAGTACTTTGAACCTGCTGGTCTATAAAGATGTAAAGAAAAAGGTTAGTCGATAGATAGTGAAAGATAATTATATGAAAGTAGGTCCTTATGACACGCTTTTATTATTAGCAAGTGTAGTTATTGTTTATATTGTTATTGTATTAGTTGAGAACGCGGAATGGTAACTATACCGAGGACTATGCTTAGATGGAACAATGCAAACCAATCAGGTCCTGGAGGCTGGCAGCGTGATGAAAAGAAGAATCCTGTATCAGGATTAATGGTCCTTTCAGAGATGCCTGTGTTAGCAGTGAACTGATATAAACTAAGTTGAGCAGTCCACCAGCAAGCAAACAAATATTTCCTCTTTAAATTAGTATAGGTATTATATGGATCATGAACATCTGGAAAAGAAGTTAGTAGATTTGAAATTTGTAGAGAGAATAATTCACATCCTCGGACGGGGTTCGAACCCGCGTCATGTTCTGTTTGAGATTGCTAAAGCAGGCGTTAGTACTTTAAAAAAGTAATACTATAAAAGTTAGTAGATATTAGAATAGTGTTAAGCGATCGTGGTACGCTCCACAATTAAACTACTTATTTAATAAAAAGTGATATTAATGTTAGGGTATAAGAAATCACACTTGTGTATCAATTACAATGTTTTAAGTTGTTTGGAAAACAATCTCAGAAGATTTTTTTATTTCGTGTTAATAAATTATTATGTAATATGTAGATATAATATTATAGTACCAATGCATAAATTTAGATACTATATTATGTAAATGTTAATTATAAAACACACACTCACACGAGCGCAGTGTCGCTCACAAACATCCCCTCACACACTCGCCCACTCTTAAACATGCGCGTAAGCGCGTATAATCATAATCATAATCAGGCCATTTTGTTCCCACTGTTGGGACTCAAGCCTTCATCTCAGAGAGAAGAATTGGGCCATAATCGACCACGCGGGCCCAGTGCGGCTTGGTGGATAGGTTAGTGGCCAACCCATGTCGAAGTTTTCAGGCCGCCCGAATGTTCTCGACATAGCCTAACGACTATTGTCCAAGACAAACAACTGGGACCGACGGCTTAACGTGCAAGGAAGCGATCAGTTGAATAATGCCACTAGCGGTCACCCATCCAAGTCCTGACCGCAGCAAGCGTTGCTTAACTTGTTGATCGGTTAAGATCGTACCTTACTGCAAACTATATGCGTGAAAACAGAGTATTTTCAATTTAACCGGGTAATACAGTTTTTTTAGTGGCAACAAAGAGGTTTTATGCCGTAGAAAATTCATATACATTTTTGGAATAAGTCAATGTGTACGTTCTCAATTAAGTCAAGCAAGGATTTATTACAATCAAACTATTAATATTTCATATTAATTTAGTATAACAGGTTAAAATATATGCTTTTGATAACTTAAAATTATAGTTTGGAGTAGGTTGTATGTTCGCTTACCATGCAGGTCAAGCGTGAAAAAACATTTGTTGGGCTTTTCCAACCGCTACGTAGTCTGAGGCTTTTCCTATAATTTTCATCTTTGGTTTGAATCGTATTTGTTGCTTTGTGGTAAATAATTGTAAAAATGACAAGTATTAGTAGAAAAGATTAACAATTGATAGATTTAACCCAACCAGAAATACTAAAATGCAGCAAAAACTATAAACGAATGCCTGCAAAATCTAGAGAAAAGTACTTACGATACGAAAGCTGCTTTCTATAGTTTCCTACAAAGGAAGAGCAACAAAAACCCATTCTTAAACGATTTATGCTATGCAATACATGTTTGTTTTTTCCTCGCAAGTGTGTGAAAAAGTGCGTATGAAACTCGTGAGCAACTTGCTCACTAGATACTCGGCTGATTTACGTCCTCGCCTGCGGCTCGGGCTGCAACCCACATCATCTTCATCATCATCATCTCCACTTCCGCCTACCCAATAATTTTCCAAAACGACCGGTTGGAAGCGGCTTCCATCCAACGTCGTCCTGCGACCTTTATCAGGTCGTCTGTCCGCCGTGTCGGTGGACGAACTACGCTGCGCTGGCCGGTCCGTGATCTCCACTCCAGAACCTTCCGGCCCCATCGGCCATCTGTTCTGCGTGCTATGTGTCCTTCCCACTGGCTAATCTTCTGGGCTATGTTGGTGACTTTCGTTCTTCTACGGATCTCCTCATTTCTGATTCGATCACGTAGAGAAACCCCGAGCATAGCCCTCTCCATAGCTCGTTGTGCGACTTTGAGCTTTTCTATGAGGCCCATAGTAAGAGACCACGTTTCAGTGCCATAAGTCACCACTAGTAACACACATTGGTTGAAGACTCTTGTCTTGAGGCGCTGAGATATTTTTGAAGAGAAGACTTCGCGAAGTTTCCGCCAACCCACAGAAGTTGCAACCCACAGCCTCGTGTATTATGAGTAACTTAGCTCACTTGTATCATAATATACTAAACATAACATATAATAGTAGATTATGATACTGTTGCATAATAAGGGTTCTTATAACATGAGTGTCACGAGCCATAGGCGAGTTTTTTTATAGTATCACACGAGTGTTATAAGACTAAGTTATGTACAGTGTCATACACTACTTTATCTACTCTCATACTATAATACGTAAAACCAATATTGCAAATAAAACGCTGAATATAACAAATTTATTTTTACTTGTAATAATTATTGATGTTCTGAATATTACAATTATGAAAATGAATTTGAACCGGACAGGAAGCGTTATTGGAGGTACTCGGAGAGGGTATGTTAATGTTGACCTCATTTCTGTTATTTTCAATACTGTTAAGTATTGAATTGGATATAGCGATCTTGTTAGTCATTGAATCATCTATATAGCCTTCTGCAACTGTCGTTGACTTCCAACCACCGTGTCGCTTTAGTGCCGTTATATTTCCACCAGCGTCAACTAGCAAGGTCGCAGATGTTCGGCGAAAGCAGTGTCCTGTGTACAATTCGGGGTTGGTAAGTTGAAGATAGCTGGCAATAACTTTGCCTAAAGCTCCAAATTTGTTAATGTCAACTCTCTGCGTCGTGCATTTTCCTTCAATATAGTTTAGAAAAAAACTGGGATTGCTGCACTCAGTTGGTCGTAGCTCTATGTATTTTTTGCATTGTTCATAATATTTCCCAGTAATGGTAAAAGAGCGGTCCGTCATGGTTTTAGTTTTACTTATTTTGATCAATAGTGTAGTTTCGAAGACTTCAACATCTTTGAATTGTATGTTGTATAACTCTTGCCGTCGGCAAGCACCCATTATACCAAAAATTTGTGCCATCTGTAACAACTCATATATATATTACGGTAAATTAACTCAATATTAACAAAAAATTTACATGGTTAACTGATAAACAACTAAAATACCTTTGTGAAGAGATATAATGTGTCTGGGGCTTCATTTAAGAACTTATTTATCTGCTCTGCTGTAAAATTCTTGGATTTTTTCCCTTTATATCCTTGTGAGTTTCGTTTCAAAAATGCAATCAGCTTGCTATATTTAGTTATGTCAACTTCGTTGTAAATATTGAGTGTACTTTTAATCATGGAGTATTTAACCCACATACTGGACACTTTATATTTTTCAGATAACTCTTGAAAGTACGCTAACAACACATTTTCAGAAAATGATGTAGCATTATTATTCATTTTACATTCCATGAATTCGTGGTAACATTTATTATAGTTGCTCCTAGATTTCGCCGGCAACAGGTTCATGGTCATGTTTGACGCAGCTTCCAGAATGTCTGGTGGTGTACAATCATCCCCGCTTTCAGACATGTTTTTACACAAAACCTATGTATTTTACAAACAAAACCAAACTTTGTTTAAATATTTAAAAGATTTTTTAAATGTCAAATGTTGGCGCCAAGGCGCAAACATCGATTGCGCATGCGTGTTGCGTCGTCGCGGACTCGTTCATTGAAACCTTTTTTTTTTAAAGTAGAGGTTCAACCTCCTTGGTCCAGCTGGAGGTTGTATAGGTGTATCGTTATGATTAAAAAGTTATATTATATCACAGGTCATAGAGTAAATTATATATTATATATGTAGATTACAGGTGTCCATACAAGACCTGTATCGTAATTAAACTTTTTTTTTATTATTTTTGGCCTGTACGTAATGTTTGTCATAAGAATTTTATTTTCAGTTTTATAATCATTGTATTATAGTATCAGAGTAGATATGTATTAAATCGCGTTCAACGTAATCGGGTCAGACACCCGTGAGCATGTTTACTGAAAAGTGTTCAAAACATCGAGATCAATTAAATATAAAATTATATACGAATTTTTCCGTTTAGTTGTTTAATTTCAATGTTTTTAATTACTATTATTATTTGGTAACAGATATAATCTGTAGGTATCTACGAACAAACAATCTATGAAGTAAAAAGTGGATAATTGCTAGTCAGACTTGTGTATACCGGAGGTTTCATTCGCACTTCCGTACAAACACACGGTTTATCATCCTGAGCGTGAGCCCGACTCACATTTAGCCACTTTTGGCGATTTGTTTTTTTTTTGATTCGGAGATTAATCTCACTCACATCAGCATATACTGTTGATGTTGTCGTATGTTTATAATATAAATTATGTTTGTTTATTGTGATAAAAACTAAAAACTTTAGAAAAAAACAGGTTTAATGTATGTCCCTGTGTTTTTTTAAAATGTTTATGGTTTGTTACAATATCCGCCACAATAACTCATATTCAATCGACTACAAAATACATCAAAATTGTATAATTAATCATAATTGTACTGTAAGGAGGTAATTTTATCTATACTCTAAAAACATGTTGTTTTAGTATACTTACACGTTTGATTTTATTATTTTGCGATCAGTCATATAATATAATATAATTAAGGGACTTTTACTATTAAACTAAAAGTCTGTATTTATTAAAAATTATTTATGTAAGCCGGTAATGTATTTATAAAAGTTACCTTTAGTTCCGGGGATCTGTTTTGATTATCCGGCTCAAGATCAGAATAATTGGGCCGAGCTTGTCCGCATGGCCTAGAAGCTTATGAATTAAACCAGTTTATCAAGAACCACCATATGCTCGTTATCTTAAAAACAATTATAGTAAAGCGAGTCTATTTAAGTTGGCTAATTTGAGGATATAAAAAGATTTCGTATATATTAAGATTTATAAGCTCAGATGTATAGGTTGACATGAGCAAACTATCAGTGCACAATGAAATACCTACATAGACACTTAACAGGCGTGTTCTATTAGGTCACATGTGGTTGGGCATTAATTGTAAAAGAATACTGCTGGGTGGACCGAGGACTGGCCATGCCATAACGATTACCTCTTGGATTGGCAGTCAACAAAAAGTAATGTAATCTAAATGGGGCCTTTTCAGGCTTGGAATCAAAGAGGTATTAACAATTAATCATCATCATCAGCATTATCAGCCGGAAGACGTCCACTGCTGAACATTATGCCTCCCCCATAAAACGCCACTTGGACCGGCAACTCGCTTCCTGCATCCACCGATTCCCCGTGGTTTTTATGAGGTCGTCGGTCCACCTAGCGGGGGGCCGGCCTACACTACGCCTTCCGGTGCGTGGTCGACACTCGAGACCTTTCTTGCCCATCGGTTTTCAGTTCTGCGAGCGATGTGGCCTGTCCATTGCCACTTCAACTTGCTAATTTTGAGAGCTATGTCGATGACCTTAGATCTCCTACGGATCTCCTCATTTCGGATCTTATGACGCAGGGAAACCCCAAGCATAGCCCTCTCCATTGCTCGTTGAGCGACTTCAAGCTTGTTAATGAGGCTCACAGTAAGGGACCACGTCTCAGTGCCATAAGTCATCACTGGCAACACACACTGGTTGAAAACCTTGGTTTTCAGGCTCTGAGGTACTGGGGACGAAAATATGGATTGAAGCTTCCCGAACGCTGCCCATCCAAGCTGGATTCTTCGTGCGACCTCCTTGTTGAAGTTGGACCTACCTAATTGGATTAACAATTAATGTCAACTATTAATTAACTAAGTATAAATGACTTAATACTGCGGCGTTCCAAAATAAATAGATCCATTACCTAGAAGACCAATCATGAGACTCAGGGCCATTCTTTTCACAGTTTTACAGTCGGTGTTAAGTAATGAAGCAGTCACCAGGCTCGCAAATCAGTACCTGGATAGACGGATAGTCAAGTTCCGTGAAGTGAGGTGACAGATCAGTCTTGAGGGTAAGTCGGGTGAGTACTAAAAAGTTCCCTACCCTGAATTGCAGTAGATTTCCTTTTGATGTGCACAGACCTTCACAGGAAGCTCAAATTCGAGCGTTTAGGGCCCTAGGCTCAACTGCGAAGCTCAACCAGTTGAGCGGTTCGGACTTTTTTTCCTGTAGGCTCAATTGGTTGTGTCGATTAGAAAAAAAATATGTCGAAGGCTCAACCGGGACCTAGATTAAAACACGAGGCTTAACTAGTTGAGCCTTTTGAACTTTTTTCCCCGTAGGCGCAACTAGTTGTTTAGATATATATCTCAAAGGCTCAACTTTTATTACTAGCAGATTCCCATGACAATTTTGTCCAGTTATTACCCGCTGCAATACCAAGCTGCATTTTTATTCATAGACTTATGGATTAGGTCTTACCTATGACAGCTGTCAAAATGACAGTTCATGTCATATTTTATGATTTTGATTTCACACTTAGATTACATTTGGCTTAAAAATAACACCGATATAGGTCTTAGCTGTGACAGCTGTCATAGTGACAGTTGAAGTCGTATTTATATGATTTTGATTTCACACTTAGATTACATTTGGCATAAAAATAACACCAATATAGGTCTCAGTTGTGACAACGGTTCATGACTGCCTGGTGCATAAATATAGTCATTGCAGAATTTAACCTTGAACTGAGAATAAGCCCTCTATATTTCGATTTATTAGTTAGCCATGTGGACGGAAGCGCCATTTCCAACCTTATCTATAACTTAGCTAGTATCAATAAAACCAACCTAGTAAGAACTTGTACCAAAAGCTTAGTTTTTCACGAATGTTCGTGCTTATAAAAGCAATAATCCTACTAATATTATAAATGTGAAAGTTTAGATGGATGGATGGATGGATGTATGGATGGATAGATGGATGTATGTATGGATGTTTGTTGCTTTTTCACGCCCAAACGGTTAGGCCAATTTTGATGAAAGTTGGTATGGAGGTGAGGCTTTGGATTGACACATAGGATACTTTTCATCTTCATCATCATCCATCACCACGCGGGTAAAGCCGCGGAGTGCAGCTAGTTAGTAAATAAGAGTAATAAATCATAGTATAATGTATTAACAAATAAATTTAATAATCTTGTTAAATTTGAATTGGATCATCATGAAGTTTGTAGTAAACTCCTCCATATTTAACTATTTATTTACTAACGACTGCCTACGACTTCGTTCGCGTTGTTCTTCGTAGCTCGTAGGCTCGGCATTCGGCCTCGCCATAACCTCCCATCTTTTAGTATTTTTTTTTTGTAAGAATCTTCTTCGGTACCTAAAGCCGTTCTTAAGTTATGTATAGCGTGACAAGGAGAAATATGGGTTCATTTTTATTTATCCAGATAGATGTGTCTACACGGTTGTGGAACAAAGAATTAAATTACAATGCTATTTTAATTGGCAAGATTTCCCTATTCAAACACAACTTTACTACTTATATTTTATTCACTGTTATTACAAAACAAACATTCAACGCGTAAACAACAAACGCCTTATGATTCACTGTTATTACAAAGGCGCAACTGGACAAAGTTCAAACCAGTATCCGCAGCCGCAGCGCTTGGGCTCGTCGCAGTGCAGGCACATGTACTCCAGGTGGTTGTCGTTGGGGTTGCAGTGGCAGCACACGATGCGAGACGGGTTTGAGCTCGGGATCAGATTGGGACGCTCGCGGGTCCCGGGACCTACGGCATTTAACATCAAATAGAGAGTTAAATTGGCCTGGCCCTAGTTTTTTATCTCTTTTTATATAGTACTTTTGACAGAACAAGCAGGAGGCCCACCTGCTGTTCAGTGGTAACCTCTGCCCAGGGGCCCTACTCCCACCTCTTAAAGTAGTCATGTTTCAACCTTACCATTAAATTTGGTACCACCACGTCAATATAGCAAGCTTAAAATAATGCGTTACGATAGACGTTTTGATGACGTAGTATCAAATATTTCACTCAATTCGCTTACTTTTGACACTAACCTAGGTGATTAGTAGGTAGTGAATAGGTGACTCTAGGTGACCCCTAAACTGCACGTCATTCGTTATGTCGACGCCAAGGATCCCGATAATGCTAGAGATCTTCAAGGGTGTTCCTTGGAACTGTGTGCGGAACTTCTTTTATTCACTTAAAATATATTCTAAAATTAAACGTTTATTGGTGTAAAAGTGTCATACACACTTTGGAATCTTTTACTAGATATACTTAAACAAAAGAAAAAAGAGACAAATGTTTGCAACCGATGATGGATTGAGGTTTACTGCTACAGTGGTAATAAAAGAATATGCTGATGTTGCGGTAGCAGGGTCTTATTACTATATCATGGATGTTACAGTTCGTACCATCGCAGTGCCAGATGCGATGTTCTGATGCGAAGCAATAGCGCGGCAGCATTCCTGTGTTAGGGTGTGAAAGGCAAGTAGCAATTGAAATCGCTGGGCGAAAATGACTCAAAAAACAATGTCTTGGGGTGACGAGAGCAGGCAGAACCCAGGCAATACCAGGCAAAACTACAGTTCGTAGCGTAGTGTGCAGTTGCCATTGCAATTGTCATGGTAAAATGTAGTGTTTAACATTATGCGCACAAGTTGTTCATCTTGTCGTCTTGTTTATATAATAGTATAGTTTTGTATATAATATAGTTTGTACGAAAGATTTGCCGTTCGGTGAATATTTCTTAGCATGACGTCACCAACCTTGAACTAGTTCTGCATATTATGATCTGACCATTCCTGAACAAGACTGATTCTGGATATGCCCATTTATATTTTATGTTATTACATAAAATATAAATGGGCAAATCCAGAAATTTAAAAGCACTATTGTGCTTTTAAATTTCTTTATAAAACACCTAAGTAAATATGATTCACAAAACTCCTACATAATATTGTACCTTTTTTTATGGACAACATGTGGAAAGGGTCGCAGTCGCCGGCGAGGTGGGCTAACAGTTCACGCTTCTCCAGCCCAGTGGCAAGGTCGAGGGGGTCATGCATGGAGCCATACCAGCGGCGGACCCCAACTCGGTGTAACCGAATCAGTGACCGTAGTCCGAACATCACAGGCTGGAACAAAACCACCGTATGAGAACTTAACTTCAATCAAGCTGGGACTAACGTAAACGCTTCGTCGTAAATTCACTTTTAATTCAAATACACTTTAATTGACACCAATACAAGTAAAACATATATAAAATCAATGTTGTACAAGAAGCGACCATCTCGCGAATAGCAGTAACATAGAGTCAACCATAGCGTAAATAGAAATTGGAAGCACTATATTTCGGTAGTAGTGAAAAAAATATAACAAAGGTAAAATTTGAAATGTATAAAAACGTTGGATTTTTTGTCCACAGGACAAGTCTCCTGGCCAAGAAGTATCACTGCAAGATCCCCTTATATAACAGGTAACAGTTCGATACCTATTATCCTACTGTTACACGAAGAAACGTGTAAAGCGTTTATTTCATAAGGCGTTCGTATTTGACTTTAATGTGAAAAACATATTTTCACAGTTATGTAGTAAACGATAGTGTGTTGTATTTCGGGGTACGACCACTTAGTTCGATTAAGTTGTCCACGTGGTCTTCCTTATTAACCCATGATTCATCTTATACAATCTGTATAGTCTTATAATCCATCAAAGGTTGCACGGCCACACACAATAGAAATTTCATTGTTATAATGACATCGACTCTTGAAGGGATAAGTCGAAAATAAATTTATATATTATTTATAAGTTAAGATTATGCCGGGACATAATGACATTGATATTTTATTCAACAATATCGGTGAAATCATAGAAACGTATTTTATACTTGTATGACGAGATGGACAGGTAAGTACAACCTGATGTTAAGCAGCCTACCTATGACAATCGTAGTAGGTATCTACAGCAGAACTTGCATTGTACAGCAGATGCTTTACAATCTGTGTTGTACAAGTTCTGCGTGGGACTACTTTGTGCTCCTGCACAATGAGTCGTGAGCGTTCGTTGCCCGTGACACAACCGCGTGGCACTACCAGTAGAGTGAAGGGTAATTTTACTTTCCCGTGGCACTACTGGTCGTGTGAAAGGTAAGAGTACATTTCCAGTGACACTACACTATGTTCAATAGTTTCACGGGAAATATGATTTCCCGTGGCACGAGTGGGATTATATTTGGGATTATAAATGGGCTATTTTAAATCGTAGCAAAACTGCAATCAAACTACTTGGAACAAGAAAGGTACTGACTATGATGAGGCCTATAATTCGTTTCAAAATAAAGGTCTTAACTTTGTAGCATCTCTGCCCTCACTTTCAAGTGTGCAACATTGCTTGTACGATACGAGGAACAAAGCACTGAATGTGTCCAAAACAGTTTACCAGCATTTTGAAGAAGTTCAAATACCAGCCAATTTTTCAGATTTTATTTTGGCTGACTACTACTATGATGGGACTCGTATTATATTATGTAAATATGGTAAAATAAGTAATTTTTTTAGAGATGCATTTAAAAATTGCCCTCTACCGTTTGCTGAACTTTACAGCATACATGGTGACGTCGGTAGCACGGTAGAAACCACAAATATGATTCCCTTAATTTTTGCTTTAATGCCAAATAAGCAACAGAAGACATACGAGACTTTATTCAATCTAATAAAATCGACGCTACCAGATTGCCCCCCTAACCTATTTCATTGCGATTTTGAGTTAGCAGCCATCAATGCCTTGACTGAAGTTTTCCCCGATATTAACCTAAAAGGCTGTTTTTACCATTGGTCAAGAGCAGTATGGAAAAAAGCTAAAACTCTAGGCTATACCAAAAGAAAAGGCCACAAACGTATTATTGAACTTACAGCAGTGTTACCATTATTGCCGAGTGAATATTGAAGTGAACAGTGGCATAGTACGGGGTTGGGAATATGTGAAAGCCGAAAGTCAAGATTTGGGCATGCAAAAGTTCCAAAATTACATAGAACGTTTCTGGCTTTAAAAAAACTTTCCAAAAATGTTGAGTGTTTATGGTCAACGTCATAGAACCAATAACGTTTTGGAAAGTTGGCACTCAAAAATTAATAAAAGGGTGACAAAAGGTTCAATTACATTACCACGATTGTTAAAAATCCTGACGGAGTTCCAAAAGACGAAAACGTTAAAACAAACCAACAAAGGGCCAAAGCGGACTAAAATTGCAATTGACAACGATGATTACATAATGAACATTCTCCTTCAATTTATTAATGGAGAATTAACGGTTGGTTACGCGTTGGAGAAGTTGCGATAATGTGGTTTTACCCGACTGCGCAGCACAAATAAAGGTTATTTGTTTATTTTTTCGGTCAAAGCCCGTAGGAGCGGGCCTCTCCTGAGCTGGCCAGCGCACCCCAACGCCGGCGAGGCCCTTAGTTTGCTCTTAGCTTTACCGTGGTGGTCCACGCCACGGCTACTGAGCCCCCCGCCACGTCAATGCAGGAACCCTTCATGAGGGGAAACCAACATAACTAGCTTAAAATTCTTCAGGGTGAATTATTAATTATCAACAATTATTTCTTCTTCCACAAAATTAAATTCATAATTTCCTCTAGTATATAGTATTCTATAGCCATATTTTCACAACAGTTTTAAAACAATTTATATTAATATAACCTTGACTTGACATTAATTTGTCTCATCAGTACCTTCATAGTTCAATACAATATAATCCATCAAAGGTCATTGGTCATCATGTGGCCAGACACAACAGAAATTTCATTGTTATAATATAACGACTTTTGTAGGGATAATACAAAACTTGTAAAGTATAAGTATGGATCAATAGTAGGTACTTGGATAAATTTATATTGCAGAAGCAGTTAAAGAGCATCGATGAAAAGTTTTTATCACAACTGTACTTCCCTATGGAAAAATCATAATGTGGAATATTACGAATTCGTAAAATTAAGAACTTGTATATATAATAATGCGGAAAATCCAGAATATAAAATAAATGGATTTAGGGAATATAATAATTTGGACAATGTTAGAACTTTGACTATTAATAGTTTAGAATAAAAACCTGACATTCTCTAAAGATCAAACTCATGAGCAGATTTTGATGATTCTTACGTCAATCGATTTGTCTTAGTCTTCCCAGTGCCATTGAAGACATGATAGTAATCAAGATTCAATATGGCTGCAATCAAGCGCCATATTGTAAAAAAGTTGATATAAAGTTGTTGCAGTCGGGTTTGTAGTTTTTAAATATAATTACTGCTTATTGTGTATAATATGTACTACAAAGACACATTTTTATGAGAACTCGTTTTTTTAATCTGAGGAACTGTTAAGTAAAAGAAACGTTTTATATAGGGTACATGTAAACTTGAATTTGTTGTAAGTCTTAGGTTTTGATTTACAAAAAAATTTGGATCAAATAAATATTTTGAATTCATTTTTAACAAGCTTTATTTGATTTAGTAGATACTTAGTAGTAGCACAAAATAAATAATATATCAGTAGTGCCATGGGTAATGAGGTAATCCACGGGAGATTTTATAACACGAGTATTGGAGAAAAAGTAGACCGGATGAAGCGCGCAGTCAGAACGGACCAACCAACGAGCGTTTCTTGCTTCCAAATGTTGCCACGAGGGGCGCTGCGATCTGTGGTGGGCGCGTAAGTCGTCAACATGGCGGATTGTCACCTTTGCTCGAGACGTGGTGCTGAACGGTTTAGCCTAACTGTGTAGAATTAATGTTTATGTAATTGTGTTAATCATATTTTGTTAAAATAATTAAAATTGTATTTTGTTTTTGTTATAGTGTTTTAAATTCAAACAGTAATCATAGTAGTAATTTTTAAACTTTCGCGATTTGAACACATGTTTTAAATGTTTATCGGGACTTATCACGTATTTAAGTGACGCGCCCGTTTCTTTCGAAGACATTCCAGGTGACGGATTTTATTTGCAACCTCCGGCCCGTAACGGTTAGCAATAGTAATTTTTAAACTTTCGCGATTTGAACACATGTTTTAAATGTTTACCGGGACATAAACATTTAAAACAAGTAATCATAGTAGCTAAAACGAGTTTAATCAGCAAATTTGAATAGTAGTGCCACGGGAAAGTAAAATTACCCTTCACTCTACTGGTAGTGCCACGCGGTCGTGTCACGGGCAACGAACGGTCGTGAGATGTAGCTGTTATATTTCTAGTAATTTCATTTGCTACTATTATACCCTTCAACCTCAAAGGTGCAAGTTGTACCGTACACGTAGCAGCAGCAGACGACGTGTCGTCGCTTCATGTCGCTGCAGTCGTGATTTCGTACCCGACTGCAGTCGGCAACCGCAGATGGCATCAATCATTTGAAAAGCGATACGAAAGGTTTACTTTAAAAGCTTTTCAGTTGTTTTACTAGGTAGATTGGTACCCTCTAGCGGCACTACTGATCTGCGCAGCGGTCGAGCGACAGTGATGTCTGCCGCTCGAGGACGCGTCGCTATAGCTTCGTGTCGCTAACTACGAATGTTATTTCATAGAAATACATAGGAACCGGTAATGTCGCTGCGACACGTCGTTTGCTGCGGCTTCATGTAGCCGGCTACCAACTCGCACCTTAACAGTTAACACTGTATTTTCACACTACAGTTTCGTGGGAGAAAAGCTGGCACCGCAGTGGTATCCACCAAAACAGATTATATATGACGTATGTCAGGCATGGCAAAGCAATGGCACGTACGCCATTGATGGCACGCGACACAACATTTCGGGCACAGTTTGCATTTTAGTTCACTGTAAGTAACAAAATTCATTGTGAGCGATAGCGACCTACTACTGAAAACAACTACGCTACAGCGAAAAATGATAGCTACTTATATGTGTTCATAAAATAAGACTACATAAGCCAGATTTTAGCCACGCGATACTTCGGAAAAATCTACTATGGTAAAAATCCTTGATAATGGAATAAAGTGGACATAAAAGTGCAAGAAGATCCATCAATGGATCTTTACATTGGATTTTGTGAACCGAGAGGTATTTATTAAATATACAGTGCAAATTGTATTATTGGTATCTAGTAAACGAATAGTCAAAATTATTTGTAGGCACGTCTATGGTTTTGTTAAACATTTAATTAGAAAAAATGGCACGTTGATCGATAAAGGTTCGCCATCCTTGACCTATGTCATCTGACTGAATCACCAGAGATTACATGGAAGAATAATTTTAGGGTCGCCCTCCTTGAGTGACGTGACGTGACTGCCAAAATTATATATTGGGGCTAAAAGACATGGGGCATCGCTGTTGAAAGTCAACGAGCATATTATGTTCGGGGTTTTCTGCTTTACAGATCTTTTACCGAGTTAATCTTCAGAAATTGACGTTAAGGAGAGATAGGTTGACGCAAAGACGTACTTAGTGTAGTAATTGTAAACGTTTCACAGTTGGCGCGGTGATATGTAGGCCACTAGGGTCTAGGGGCCATAGGCGTAGGTGATTGAAATGGTTGTTAAAAAAATCAGCTGGTTAAAACAAGTTTGAGCCTCATGAATGCTCAGTTTATGATTTGTTTTCATTCTGTGACAAGGGCAATGTGTTCGTAGGAGCCAGACCCCAACATAACAGTTGCAGTGTCCAGAGCTGCGATGCTAAACTACCACGGGGTGCTGAACTACGCTCGTCACAAAGACAACAGTTTTTATTAGTCAGATTCATCCAGTAGTATTCCTCATTACCCTGCAAGTCCTAACATGTACCACCTACTGGTTTGAAACAGAATATCCAGATATTCTGTTCAGGCTATACGTAACTATCTCTCTGATTATGTACTCTTTCTAAAGAATAATGTAGATGCTGAAGAATACCCTGATGAATGCCATTATTTACCTACCATTGGTACCCATTAAGAAACAGCCAAACTCAATAAACATATAGGTACTAACCTACAAATATTTTGTTATAAAATTACCTTAAAATTTCCGCTATAAATATTTTCTTCGCAATCTCAAAGAAAACAAATACAATACGTCAGTCTTCGTAAAGGATGACAAATCAAATTTGAATTTTCTCTATGCAAATGTCACGCCATTTTTAAACGAGGTCAACTGAAAAATCATATAAACCTTTTTGGAGTAGATTCGTAACGAAGGAAGGGTCGAACGTTGGCTCAGTTTCGTTTTAAATCTAGCTGTATGCCCCAGTATGCCCTGATCAATTCTTGCAGGAGGTCTGAGCTTTGATCTATCTCAAAGAGTTCTTAATCCTTATTTCAAAATCTAATAAAATCTTTCATGTTTTTCACCTAGCTCATCACGCTTATATTGAGTTTCGGAATGTAAATCTGAGATTTTCATTACTATATTAGTCTTATGTATGGGTGGTTATCAGAAATTTGGTTAACTTCTGACGTTATTTTGAAAGTGGTGTTTTAAGTTAAAAATCAGAACAGTTTATATTCTATGCTGTGGGTATAACATCTACTTTGCTGCACCTAAAAGGGCCAGTCATTTTACTTGATATTTTTAAAGAAATATATGATTTTTTAAAATCTATGTTCTAGGGACTGACGAGACGTGATAGGGACTGACGCCAAACACGATTATTATGTCAAATCACATTTTTATTTCAAAATCAACATCTTAACAATCAAATTGTTCTTTGAGTTTAAAACTTACAAACTAATAGTCTAAGTAATTAACAATTATTGCAATAATCAGCCTTCTAAAGTTCTAAGTAACCAAATTATAATTTGAACACAATATTCAGACTTTCATTAATTATTATAAGATCACAAATATTTCAAACTTAAACTACCTCATATTTATTATTATAACTATTTGTTTCACTTCTCGTAAACATTAACGGGTCTTTCAAATTTGTAAAATACTGTATTTCTCTTGATGATTAGATTAGGAACTGGCAGTTTTTCTATAACGTCTTCGTAAGGCACGTCGGCCATATCATTATCATTTATTTTAAATTCTGTGCCATCTTCACTGCAAACTTTAAGGAATGTAAGTGTCAGCTCTCCATCTTCATCGTCATATTTTGAGCAAATTGCGGTGTATCGGTATTCTTTTCCTGTCATTATTAATTTAACTAGTATATAATCTCCACTGCCATAGCTCGTTTTAGACTTTTCTTACGCAATGTGGCTCATACTTGCTAACGGCATATCATCTTCAGAATCCGTGAAAATATCTGAAACATGAAGCCGCTGTGTATTGGTTTGGTACGTTATAGTCCCTAAGTTATAATGATCACAACCAACATTATCACAGAAACAACTTAGAGACTTCAAGACAAGTTTATTAGCGTTATACATATGACCCGAGACTTGATGCACTAAGAGAGTTCCTTTAAACGGTTTCTGCTCTTTCTCGTGTTCCTTGATCATTTTGTTAACTTTTTCTATGTCAACATCTTCGATAACAGAGATCTGTATATTTGGACACCTTTCTCGAAGCACAGCTACAAAGTCGTACAAGTTTGTAATGTCACCTCTCTGAGCAATGAGTTGGTCTGAAGTACGTTTGCATGTAGCTCCGATTCCATCTGGTGCCCCTTTCCCATGTCCCGCCTCATGGAAATTCCATGTGTATTGCATAACCAGTGGATAGAAATCCTCGATTCTGCAACCCAAAATATAAAACATTGTTTTATTTCGATATTGGGTTACAGGACCGTCACTCAAAAAATGCAGGTTTACTACAGAGGATGGCAATCCTATGAGGACAGGGTGTAAATGTGCCTAAAATGGCTCCAGCGTTGTGAGATAAATTTAACGACACAGTGCAATGAGATGTTACTTTATCCTTTGTGTAAACCACCACTGTATGCAAAGAAATTTGAGTCCTGGAGCCGCCAAAATGATACGACTGAATTTCTTGGTTGCATTTAGTGGTGTAGTTTTCCGAGAAGTCCATGTGAATTACTGCATCCTTTTCAGTAAGTGACTCTTTAAAAGATTTAATAGTTTTATATTGGTGGACGATGTTCTGTTCATGTTGGAATAATTTTGGAATTTCTTGTTAAAATTCCTTGCTATGCTGCCATTGTTTGACAGCAATATCGATACTATTATCAAACTCCTTGTATGGTAAAATCTTCATCGAGCAGTCCTGGCAAGTTCTTGCCAAGCATTTTTCCGAGTAACGATCACAGCAAATTGTTTCCAGTGCAGTTTGATATGTTGCAAAGTCAAGAACATTTGCATTTTTCAAGGCACCTAATTTCAAATTAATGTTTTCATGAGTAACACAAGCACAGGTGTCACGGTCTTTAAGCTGAGGCACAACAACCCAAAATGGTAGCAATTTGCAGAACGAATTATAACCAATTTTCATAACACCCGTATTGAGAAATTTTTGATGCAAGTTTTTCAAGGAATCCAGCAAATATCTTTTTTGTTTTTTTATTTTTTTGCGAGTGATGCATTCCTTTTTTCTTGCCGCACAACGACTATTATTGTCATCTTCATAAAACTTGTGTATGATATCTTCAACTCTCTTTCTCTTTCGCTTAGCTTCATATTTTGTACTATTAAATCCCATCTTCTTATAGGTAATGGCTTTGTTTCCAAGTCTCCATATCTTATATTTATGTGTCAGTGGACTGGACAAAATAGTTTTTAAGACGGCTTTTTTTTGGTGTGTCTCCATCTTTTTATCTAAAATTTGACTCTGAATAATATCGCCAAATAACGCTTTTTTTATCAATTCTACTTTTTGATTAGGGTCGTTGGCCATTTCTACAATTTTACTTTTTGGTGTCAGTGCTTGCTTCTTTTTTATCATTCTATGTTTCAGTCTTCTGTTTCTTTGTTGTTCCCTGATAAGTTTTTTCTTTAAATTTTCAATGAGTAAGTCCTTCCTCTTCAGTATACTATTTCTTTTTTTCCGTTGAACTATACTCCTTCTTCTAGCTTCAGCTTCTCTTTCATTATTTATTAAAGGAACCTCGGGAATAATTTCATCTTCCGATGATGGCGGCGTATTTTGGTCCACGTATTTATCTGTATTTTCACGAATCTTTTGTTTTTTTCTATAATCAGATGAATAGGCTACCCAATTTTTTCTTGCCTTTCTGTGCTCACGTATAGAGTCATGTCTTTTACACATTTCCTTTGTCCTTTTTCCTTTTTCTTTAGATATTTTAGTCGTTCCTTTTCTTTGTACTCTGCCAGCAAAACGGTCATTTTTAATTTTTCCAATCGCTTCTTTGCCTGTTCAGACCTTTTTTTTGCAATTTCCTCTTTAGACAATGTTTTATTCTTTCTAGGCGCCATATTCTACAACAAATACATTGGTATTATTGCATCACACAGTATGACCATCAGTCCCTAGATGTAGCGTCAGGCCCTAGTCACAATTACGACTAGGGCCTGACGGTCTAGGGACTGACGAAATGAAACAAAATCAAATGAAACCTATTATTTAAAATCAACATCAAAACCAATAGGCGGTCAAAATAACAAGGCAGACCAAACTCATATTTACAATAAGCAATGAGATCAATTAGTAATCAACTATCTTTAAAACGACTTACCTAGGGCCTGAGAGTTTGACTGGCACAGCACGTGTTTCCGCAGCAAAGTCGGCGACCGCACTAATAACAAAATGGTTGCCGCGGCTTGGGTCGCGTTTGCAACTAACTTCGCACCAATGCTATCGTATTGAGTGAGTTATGAAAAAGCCATATACTTGGATGCCGCGTATTTTTGAGTTTCGTAAATGACTAGGGCCTGATATTTTTTATCGCTTACACTTTTTGCCTTGAAATAATGTGATGAAACATATAGTTATTCTAAATTAAATCGTAATTACAATGTTAGTAATTTAATAGTAAACGAATTTAAATAGAGTGTGATCGAATTATTATTATAGAATTATAATAACAACGAAATGAATACAAAATTCGGGAGATCTTACATGGCTAGGGCCTGATATTTGGAGTAACAAATGTCAATTTTTGGAAATAAAGAATATTATGATATACATATATCAAAATGAGTGACCAAACTAAATGGACTTTATAACATCGCTTAGTAGTTTCAAATATTGGATATTCTTTTATATTCTTGTGAAAATTTATGCTAACACCAAGTTAACCGAATTTCAGATAACCACCCGTATGTATTTATCTATGCATCTGGCTCTACAGATCTGCCATGATGCAGCAGGCGGCTTGGCAGATCACCGGGACCCGCTGTAGCGCTGATCACAGCAGGCGGTAATGCAGAGATTTTGGACTTGTTCACAGAACGGAATGTAGAGGGGCCGGGTCACATCACGGCATTTGTCAAATAAGAAGTAGGTAAAATGCATTGCCTTTCATTATCCCATACGTACACTAAAGCAAATTTTAGTTTGTCCTAATTTCTACAGAACTTTTGTAAATTTTTCTTTTCCTGAAAACCTATTACCATAAATAAAATAAATTAGTACCTAATCAAGCTAAATGACCTTGCAACGACCTTACAGGGTATTTACATTATAATTAACTCAATAAAATATATAAGAACTGTCTGTAACATAATAACAAACAAGCGTAAGCAAGTTTAAATATTTGAACTATTTTATCCAAATCGATCCATCCGTTCTCAAGTTATGCAATTACAAACTAATAGCATTCAACTTTTATTTATAGCGATAATTATCATGTCTCTCCTGAAATACTTTAAAAAACACCTTTATTTAACATTACAACTGTATTTGAAAAAAAAATTAACTGTGAATGATGAGCATAAATAATGCAGATGAGCAAGTTGGATAAAATAATGTCGTGTTATTTCAGGTAGAACAAAAAATAATAATATCATGGTAGATAGCACTGCATTTGCAGATATTTAGCTTCAAAGCAGTAGTGCGCAAAATCTTAATATGTTGAGGTTTGTAGAGCATTGTAGCATGTGAAATTATTAGAGAATTTCATATTTGATTATATGACTTTAACTAACTATGTGTCGGGATGACAAGCACTATTGCAGTACGGTGCTGAAGTTCTGCATGTAGAAACTGAAAGCTCAGGGAAAGCCCTGCCTCTGTCAAGGGCAGGCGTAGTGGTCACCGTTAGGCAAGCTAAAATCTTAATTGACTAGTCGATAATTATACATCTGTAACAGTGAATTGATTTCATTTCTACTTAAGAACAAGTACAATTTGAAAAATTGTATACCGACTTATTTTAATTTTATACCATTCTATTCAGTTATTGAAGTGTAACTCAAAACTACTACTAGACCAAATATGATGAAATTAAACGGGACCACACGGGACGCAGCAGCTTTCAAACAAAAAAAGAATTTTGAGAATCGGTTTAGCCTATCGAAAGTTATGAGGTAACAAACATAAAAAAATACAGTCGGATTGAGTACCTCCTCCTTTTTAGAAGTCGGTAGAAAATATAAGTATTCTTAGAAATTTCGACTATTAATCACTATTTGATATTTATTAAGCACTAATTTATCTAGTAAAAATTTCTAAGAATACTTATATGTACATATTAGCGCAATTCTATTTACATATTGTGACCCAGTTTACAAGAATTAGTTAAACAATCACAACCCAAAACGAAAGAAATTACATCAGCAAAGTAATGAGGTCTCACAACACAAGGACGCGCACTCCCAAAAAAAGTCGTCCGCATTGTAATGCAAGTGCTCTTTGTGCTGAAGATCAATCATAGCCTCCTTGCTCTTATTTACATATAATACGAACCAATTCAAAAGCTCCATGCTTTCAAAGCTTTGATTGAATGACGCAACTCCCGAAATCAACCGGTTCATATGACGACGAACTCGCGCGCGCCGCGCTTTCAATGCATCGCTTGGGGCATGTTGGAGACGTATAAAAACGCGGGCTGACATGATTAAAGCACATTCAACTTGAGGTCTCCTCTTGGTTAAGTCACTGTCATTATTCCAACAATGGCTTTTAAGGTACCTACTCTTAAACTTTTGATTAAGAAGATTGATTAGCTTAAATCTTGACTTTTAACATAAAAAGCTCGTATCCTACTCGTTCACTTGTTTAAACGGACAGGAAAAGAAAACTTAGCTACGGTCATTATTAGGGTGAGAATTGGTGGTCGCCCAGATAATGCTTGATCTCAGAAAATGCTAGTAGCAATCCTTAAGCTAACAATAGTTAGACTATGTTTCGTTGAACTTTTCGTTCATCTCCGACATAAGGCTGATCACTACTCCCACGCTGATACAGTGCAGGCCTATGTCAATTGAGCATTATGGGCCATACTTGTCTCTTCTAAAGAAGAAGAAAGAAAGGCTCAACGTTCGGAACGTAATTACTGTTCATACCCTGAGCTATTAGAAATTTACCAAGGAGAGCCACTTAGGAGCTCAGTAGTGAGCATTTACTAACAAGAAAGTTTAACATTCAGAGCTCAAAGATAATTGTTTTGTTTGCATTACAGCTTGTAGTGCTGGTGTGTGCGTTCGCCGCTGCGCAAGCGGGGTTGGTCGCCCCCGCAGCATACGCGGCGCACCCAGTGCCGGTCGCATATGCAGCAGCACCCGTGGTGCACGCTGCTCCGGCCGCACCAGTCGCCTACTCCAGCCCCATCGCTTACGCCGCTCCCGTCGCTAAACTCGCCGTCGCTCCCGTCGCCAAAGCAGTAGAAGAGTACGACGCGCACCCTCAGTACACCTTCGCGTACGACGTGCAGGACGGTCTCACCGGTGACTCGAAGACTCAGCACGAAACCCGCGACGGTGATGTCGTCCACGGTTCTTACTCCGTTGTCGACCCCGACGGCACCAAGCGCACCGTGGACTACACCGCTGATGATCACAACGGATTCAATGCCGTCGTGCGTAAGGAGCCTCTTGGACATGTTGCCAAGGTCGCGGTGGCCCCTGTAGTAGCTAAGGTCGCTGCCCCTGTGGCTTACGCCACTGCTCCCGTAGTTCACGCCGCGCCGGTTGCGAAATACGCCGCTCCTTTAGCTTACGCCGCCGCGCCTTTGGTACACGCCGCCCCTGTGGCTAAGTTTGCCGCCCCCGTCGTCCACGCTGCCCCTGTAGCGTACACTGCCCCCGTTTATCACCACTAGAAATCGTATAAGTGCCACTAGTCAGTTCATAACGATCGCAATATTTATTACTTACTCAGTTTATGATGCGCTTATACTATCATGACAAATATTATTTAAATAAAACGATTTTGTATTGATCTCCTTATATTATTCCATTACGTAGGTATTAGAGATTACATTATCTTTTATACTCTCTTACTGAAGGCGTTAATTGAAGTATAAGTTATCCCAAGGGCGGATGATGCCTACTCTTGGGATAATTTGTTGGCTAGAACTGAAGCAAATTTTAGTCAACAATTTCAAAGAATCATAAAGCTTATTTATTGTTACATATAAATTATGATTTACGTACAAAATAGGCCTATTTACATGATTTACGTACAAAATATGCATATTTACATAATTTACGCTATTATTTTAAATTAAATAACACTGCCTTCTTTTAAAACCGTATTATCAAAGAGTGGAATATTATTACTATGATGACAGCGATGAAAGAAAATAATATTCGGATTTGGAGTTGCATATTTTACAATGATACATATTTTTGAAAGCATGACTAATTATATTTTTTTTTTGTAATTTTACATTATTATAACTAGCGACTGCCCGTTACTTTGTTCATGAAACTACGTAGTCTTGCCATAACATCCCTCCTATTCTTTCATAATCTTGCGTTTTCTTTCATAAACGTCTCATGACAATAATTAACACAACAAAAAAATAATTAGCGAAATTGTTCCATTCGGTCACGCGTGATGCGATGACCAAGATGTAGGTAGATATAACGAGACGAGAATTATACTGATGGTAAGCATCATGTTACTTTGCGACTCAGATCTTCAAGTGCTGTCTCGGCACTGCACTGCTCCTGTCTTCCTCATAAATGATAAAAAAGAGAAAAAAACAATATAAGTATAAACAATAATACCTAATAGGTACTCTGCTCATGCATGACATTCTAATTTAGATTTCTTAACTGAACGTATTAAATATGAATAAGACCTAAGATCATACCATCATCATAATATCAAAATGGATGGGGGATGTAAGGGGCGAGCCAACATCTTTTGACCCAAGTAAACCTCACCTGCACGCGGTGCATCCTGCTGATCGACGAACGACGCTCTGACAACCAACCGATGGCGGTATACCCATCCCAACAGGCGTCGCTAAATGCAGCAGGCCGGTGACGGGCTGCAGCGTCACCGGTGCGAGAAGCTACGCCCTGCGATCGCCAACCCGCCTGCCCAGCGTGGCGATTACGGGCAAATTCCTCCAATGCAGGACAACAAAAAGCCACGGCCCCTAGTTCCCGGCGGCCCCGCTATTCCTGGTCATGGTGGCGACCATGGTAACGGCGGGGCGAGGGGTGCTAAGAATCTCCGGGCTACGGGAGGCCACCACAAACAACTGACCCTGGCGACGTATAACGGACGCACGCTACGGCTTGACTCGCATCTGGCGCAACTCGAGGTGGAACTTGGGAAAATTAGGTGGCACATACTGGGGTTGAGTGAAGTCCGAAGAGAGGGGGAGGACACTTTAACCCTAGAATCGGGCCACCTAATGTACTTTCGAGAGGGAGACCAACAATCCCAAGGTGGCGTTGGGTTTCTGGTAAACAAGTTCCTTTCTGATAACTTTGTGGAAGTGTCCAGTGTGTCGAACAGGGTAGCGTACCTTATTGTAAAGCTCACCGAGAGGTATAGCCTCAAGGTGGTGCAAGTGTACGCACCGACCTCGACACACTCGGACGATGAAGTGGAGGATATGTTCGATGACATATCGTGGGCCCTCCACTTCACTACAAAGACCCAGTACACCATTGTCATGGGGGACTTTAACGCTAAAGTGGGAGTACAGAATTTCAGGGAATCGGTAGTAGGATGCCATGGCTATGGACGCAGAAATCATGGGGGCAAATGCTCGTCAACTTCCTCGAACGGGAGGTGCTCTTATTGATGAACTCCTTCTTTAAGAAACAGCCCCAAAGGAAGTGGACGTGGCTAAGGCCCGACACTAGAACTAAAAATGAGATTGACTTCATCATGACGGATAAAAGGCACATATTTAGAGATGTCTCCGTGATCAACAGGTTCAATACCGGTAGCGATCACCGACTTGTCCGAGGCTCTCTGAATATCAAGTTCAAGGCACAACGTGTCCGCCTGATGAAGTCCAGGCTCCGACCAACACTGCTCCAAACCATGGCAGGATCTGAAACATTCCAGTTAAACCTGGAGAACCAATTCGCTGCCGTGGAAACAACCACAGACGTAAACCAGAACCTCGAAAATGTGACTCGGGACCTCAGTGAAGAAGGTACGAGATTTTGTTACATGCAGCGTAAGAGCAAGAAGTCCAAGCTTTCAGAAGAGACTTTGGGGCTAATGAAGGAACGACATGAAAACCCACCCATCATTTCGTCAGAAAAGCGGACTCTAAACCCAGAGATCAACAAGAACGTATGACACGACCTCCGGTGCTTCAATACTCTTTCGATCTAAAGAGCGATCGAGCAGAATCGGGGGTCAAATGTGTTCGTATAATCTCTTGGAAGAAGCCACCTGACGAAGTTGACCACAGCTAGTGGATAAGTCGTTGCTGCGAAGCTGGCAGTCCTTTCGGAAGTAGAGGACTTTTATGGCCTATTATACGCATCGCATGCATCTCGACCTGATCCCGAAAATGAGGATCCTAGAGCCACGTTAACACGCCATTTCACCGAAGACCTGCCAGAAGTCGCTCTTGGACAGATTAAAAATGAAAAAGTCCCTGGAGTGGATGGCGTTACAACAGAGCTACTAAAAGCAGGAGGTAAACCCGTACTGAGGGAGCTCCAGAAGCTTTTTAACGCTCTCCTGTTCGAAGGGAGAACTCCAGAGGCGTGGAGTAGGAGTGTGGTCGTCCTGTTCTTCAAAAAGGGAGATAAGACCCTGCTGAAGAACTATCGACCCATATCCCTTCTAAGCCACGTCTATAAGCTGTTTTCAAGAGTGATCACGAACCGTCTTGCACGTAGACTCGACGAATTCCAACCACTGGAACAGACTGGGTTTCGGAGCGGATACGGCACCATAGACCACATTCACACAGTGCGGCAGATTATACAGAAGACCGAAGAGTATAATCAGCCCCTGTGTCTAGCATTCGTGGACTATGAGAAGGCCTTTGACTCGGTTGAAATCTGGTCTGTTCTGGAGTCCCTGCAGCGTTACCAGATAGATTGGCGATATATATTATTACACATCCAAGTGATGAGATGTCTTTACGAAACTGCCACCATGTCCGTCCAAGTACAGAATCAGCAAACAAGTCCCATACCGTTGCATCGAGGAGTGAGACAAGGGGATGTTATTTCCCCGAAATTGTTTTCAAATGCAATGGAGGATATGTTCAAGACGCTGAACTGGAAAGGACGTGGCATTAATATCAACGGCGAATACATCTCTCACTTGCGATTTGCTGACGATATCGTCATCGTGGCAGAGACGCTGCAGGACCTGCAACAGATGCTGAACGACCTGGCTGACTCTTCTATACGCATCGGCCTACGGATGAACTTGGACAAAACCAAGGTCATGTTCAACGAACATGTTCTACCGGAACCGATTGCGATATACGGCGCCGTTCTCGAAGTTGTTCAAAAATAGGTGTACCTCGGGCAGACATTGCAGTTGGGTAAAAACAACTTTGAGAACGAGGTGAATAGAAGAATTCGGCTGGGCTGGGCAGCTTTTGGGAAGCTACGTCGAGTCCTTACTTCGCCGATTCCACAATGCCTGAACACGAAAGTCTTCAATCAGTGCGTCCTACCCGTCATGACATACGGAGCCGAAACGTGAACACTGACGGCTCGAATGGTCCACAAGCTTAAGGTCGCTCAGCGGGCTATGGAAAGGGCTATGCTCGGTGTTTCTCTGAGGGATCGCATCAGAAATGAAGTGATCGGTCAGAGAACCAAGGTCATCGACATAGCCCACCGGATCAGCAAGCTGAAGTGGCAGTGGCCTGGCCATATTAGCCGTAGAACCGACAACCGTTGGGATAAACGAGTTCTACAGTGGAGACCGTCTCGGCAAACGTAGTGTAGGACGTCCTGAGGCACGGTGGAATGACGATCTGCGCAAGACGGCTGGCAAAAACTGGATGCGAGAAGCCCAAGATTGACCTAAGTGGCGTGCAATTGGAGAGGCCTATGTCCAGCAGTACACTGCTTCAGGCTGATGATGATGATGAATATCAAAATAATCTAGCTAGATAATCTATACTCGTAGTATAATAAAATTGGCGTAATACCATTTAATCTACTATCAATTAAATCACTCTCCTCTCTTCTAGCTTACAAGGTCCATACGAACTTATGTACATATAATTATATATTACTTACGACCTTGTACTGTAGGTATGGTTGCAATAAAGAATCTGAATCTGAATCTTAATCATGGGAAACGCCAGTGGTGTCATACACATTTTTCAATAAGAACTGCATCAGAATTTTATATCATTATAGTATCAAAAAAGAGGCACGGTGGGTGCAAATACGGCGAGTGGAGACTTTTATGGGCCGGGAATGGTGATCAACGCCGATCAACGCCGTATAGAACAAAACTGTTAGGTTATGATACTAAAAATGCAAATTTTCACGGAAAGTCAAAGTTGGCATTCGTACCGGTTGGAGTAACAAATGTATCTTAGTGTTTTCTCAGTGAGTACCAACTTTGAATTTATTAAGGATCATACATTCCTCATGGTGAATTCGGAATACTAAAAAAGGAGTATTTAAAAGCAGTAAAGCTTTCAATAACAATATTTTATAATTACATCTGTAAATGCGTGAAAACGAGAAATAAAAAAATATTTAGTTACTTATAGCTAATGCAATGCAAAACCTAACGCTCAAAATGACACGTGCTCTTGTTATCTACACATGTTGCGTGGCAAGTCAGAGTGGCAAACGACACCTTATAAACGTGCAGACAATGAAAAAAAGCTTTTCAGAGGTTTTTGATAATGTCATGTTTTTATTCTTATTATTAATTTTCCAAGTTCTAATATTGTCCACATTATTATTTTTCCTAAATCTCATTATTTCATATTCTGCATTTTCCGCATTATTATATTTACATGTTCTTTATTTTGCGAATTCGTAATATTCCGCGGAGTGGGTCAGAGAGAATGATGTCTGAGCTGACCCACTCCGACGCAGACGAACGGGGGTACAGAGGAGGCAGTTCGCACGCCTCCTCTCTCCGCCGTAGTGGGGTCACTGCAGGAGAGTCGAGGGGCTCTTCGCCGGCTTGCACTGCCCTACACGCCTTGGTGAGCAAGGTCACCCCTTCGCAGGCGCTGAGGCCCGGTTGAGATCAATGCGGGCCTACCGCTAGGGCAAGATAGTAAATGCCAGTGTGACCCCATCTCGTCCTACCTTGGCGGAGGACTGTTTGAGCCCCACATACCCTTTCCGCCACCCTCGCGGTGGAGTGGACAGCATTTTCCCACCTCAAAAAAAAAAGATTGTATTGTGTTTTACAAGTTTTGTATTGTATTTGAACTATGAAGGTACTGATGAGACAAATTAATGTCAAGTCAAAGTTATATTAATATAAATTGTTTCAATACTGTTGTGAAAATATGGCTATGGTATAGGAAATTATGAATTTAATTTTGTAAAAGCCGAAAAAAAAAATTGATGATTATTAATAATTCATCCTGAAGAATGTTTAAGCTTGTTATGATGGTTGAATTAAATAGTAGTTGAAGTAACATATTTTATGTTTAGCAGATTAGATAAGTAGTTTTAGGGTGCCGTATCCAAAGAGTAAAACAGGACCCTATTACTAAGACTCCGCTGTTCGTCTGTCATCAGGCTGCATGAACCGTCATAGTTAGACAGTTGAAATTTTCACACATGATGTATTTCTGTTACCACTATAACAACAAATACTAAAAAGCCGGCCTAGTGCGAGTCGGACGATAACAATAGATAATGGTAAGAAACCCTTCGTGCGCGAGTTCGACTCGTGCTTGGCCGGTTTTTTTTAATATTTTACGCCATTACAACAAGTACCCAGAAGTACCAATAAATCCATCCGTTTCAATAGCATTTGAGTTTATTTATTTTTGCATTATGTATCTAATTGTACTTGCTCGGAAATGTAAGAAACTGTACAACTTATAATATGAAAAATAAAGAATTTGGAAAATTTCGAAATTGTAAAATAAATAATTTGGAAATTTAAGATTACCGATTTCCAAGAAATTGGAGAATATATAATGTGGAAAACTCAGAATTTGGAACTTTTCGCTGACACCATAAATTTAGATTTGTTTATATATCATTTCCCGTTCAACGACCAAAAATGCAATTTTGAGAGAGTTTCATCCAGTTCTGACTTGTCACCATCGACAGAAATTAATTATGGCTTCACAAGTTGACCATCCTAATAATAGTATTAAGAAAAATATTATTCTTCGTTTATATAGTCATTGTCCCAATTTAAATGTGAATATTAACTATCTTAAGCTACCATTTTTCTTCATTATATATCTATTTTCGCTTAAATCATTCATTTTTTTCGTCGTTATGGCATAAAGTATAGTACACAGTACACAGTGTAACTCTTGAATAAAACGGATTTTTATCGAGAGCCACAAATCACTCGCATCGCTCAGAATTCTAACACTGCTATTAATCGCGTAGGATTTATGATAATTGAATGGCGAGCGTAGCCAGTGACATTAATCATCATGAATAACTCCTTGCGCTCGTTATTAAGTTGTTAGAATCCTTCAGTTGCTCGTGATTCATCTATGGTCTTTGCTTTAAATCTGTGCTTCATTCACTAACTGACCAGGCATCACCTTCGATCGCTTGGTCTGAAAATGCCTTTTTATAATCTCGGGGCCCTGGGTTCAATCCCCGGATAATAGCAGTCCGGAGTCCAACAGTGTCCCGTAGATGGCATTGAGCTTGCACCTTATTAAAATGAACCTAGCCTACCCACTAGTGGATATATAGGTGTGAAGATTGTGGCACGTTTCATGTTATTTTCAAACACACACCGTGTTTGAAAATAACATGAAACGTGTTGAATTATTTTCGTTAATGTTTATTTTTACCAAGTTTTGAATGAAATGCATACATTTTATAAGATTATTTGCAAAAATTAAAAAAAAACGTGTTTTATTCTTAATTATTACGGTTTTAGCCGTACCATAGAGGTTTCTGCGCGCGTTCATCGATACTACAGTTTTATATGAGAGCGTGTAGTATAAAGAGATCAAGCTGCCATCATGGATTTATGTCACGGATCAAGATAAAAAGTCTGCAGTTGGGAGCTCCGGGCTTCTATCCATATACTACATTCTATCAATATATATAATGTTACGACTTCTGACCACATTTTTTTTTCTTCAGTACAGACTTTTTGGCCTCGTCTCCTTTATCATAGGTATATATTGTATGTAAATATTATGCTACATCTAACAGCATGCGTTTTTGGAATTATAGAGAAATATAAATCATGTAACCTCTCCCAAACGCAAACAAGCTTGAGGCTCTTCTGGCTGAGGGCCAACGTAGGTACCCCGGGGAACGAAAGAGCAGACGAGCTTGCCAAGAAAGCAGCACACACTAAGAAGATGGCCGCTGACTATGACGAGGTGCCGTTATCGTTCATCAGGAAACAGATTCGGGAGGAGACTGTCAGAAGGTGGCGCTACGAATCCTCTAGTACAGGTTCGGTCACGAAGGCTTTTCTACCGTCTTCTTCGCAAGACGAGTACTTAAGGACATGGTACGAACACCTATCCATGTCCAAATATTGACCGGGCACAGAGGATTCGCAGCGTACCTACATCGGTTCCATGTAAAAGACAGTCCCTCTTGCGTCTGCGATCCAGCTTGGGACGAAACGATATGGCACATACTGTTCGAATGCCCAAGATTTGGCCTGGAAAGGATGGATCTGGAATCTAGAATCCAGATCATGCTATACCAATCCGCTCTCCCGACCATCATGGAGAGCCAGGCCTCTGGAACACCCTACTTGGCATTTGCGAGCAAAGCTGCCAGAATCGCAACGGCGAGGAATAAGTAAGGTTGATTTGTGCTAAGTAGATTAGAGCTGCTGGACGACTCCTTATTGGATTTGATTTGTAAATTTATTTCATTAGAGATAAGATAAATTGTAAAAAAGAGGGAAAAAAATGAGTAAAGGACAAAAACAAAAGACCAATAGAACCTAAAAAAAAACAAACCTTTTACTGTTAATTATAAGATTCAATACTAGATAAGTTAAGATATTAAGTATTTTTATGAAGTTAATAAGGAGTCGTCCATATATGAAAATAAAATCACTTGATCTCGTTTAAGACTTTAAATACATTTAAAATGTTTAAAATTTAAGTATTCAAAAAATTATTAAAATCTTGTGTTACCAAGGGCACGGACCTTATGTCTGTGGACCTAGCAGCTACTAATAAAAAAAATGCAAACAAGATTTCTATTTCTACCCATTTCCTGCTCCCATTTACTTTCATTTATGAAACACTGTAGCATCGCCCTGCGTGTACTATTAATTTTATGCCCTCGTGATAACAAAATATTATTATAATGGGAACTAAGACTAAGAAAAGGGATGACTAGGTATACCTTAGAAGTATTTGGGTATAAGTACCTAGTACCCAGCCAATCGTACTTTTTATATTAAAGCTAAAGTAACTCCTATACTGTGTACATGAATATAATTGACCTTGACCTTGCACTTTATTCAGGTAACTACTGTTCAAGTGTCATCGCATCAGCAAACATCGCAAAAATTTGTATTATTGATTAATCTATCCGCATCAGGTTTACGCTATTAGAAAAGATTTATGAATGGACTGGAGGCTTACTGATTCGGTCGGGTTAAACCTGTCATCAAGTTAGGCCAGCGACTGACAGCGCCCACGCCGCGGGCGGTACGCGGTCGTACGAGTATAAAAGCACAATACGTTTTCAGTTCTTGTCATAATGTACTCACGCTCAACACACCTAGCTTCAGAAATGGCATTCAAGGTATACAAAATGTGATTAGTATTAGAATTTGTATTTTTTGTGTATTTATTCCATACGACTTTAACAATTAATCATTTATATTCCAGTTTGTCGTATTCGCTGGCCTGATGGCTTGCGCTAGCGCAGGACTGCTGCCCGCCGCCCCTGTGGCCTACCATGCTGCTCCAGTGGGCTACTCTGCATATGCCGCCCCCATTGCCAAGGTCGCCGTGGCTCCCGTAGCCAAGGTCTTCGAGGAGTACAACGCTCATCCTCAGTACAGCTTTGCATACGACGTTCAAGATGGTCTGACTGGAGACTCCAAGTCGCAACACGAGAGCCGCGATGGTGACGTTGTCCAGGGTTCTTACTCGGTCGTTGATCCCGACGGCACCAAGCGCACCGTAGACTACACCGCCGACCCTCATAATGGATTCAACGCCGTCGTGCGCAAAGAAGCTCTCGGTCATGTCACCAAGGTTGCCGCACCCGTCGCCTACGCCGCTCCCGTCGCCAAATACTCCGCCCCTCTGTCCTACGCCGCCCCTGTTGCCAAGCTCGCCGCTCCCGTTGCTTACTCCGCCCCAGTTTATCACTCCGCCCCCGCCGTGTACCACTCGGCCCCCGCCGTATACCACTCTGCCCCCGCCGTATACCACTCTGCCCCTACTGTATACCATTCTGCTCCCGTCTACCACCACTAACTGATCGGATACCAAAGTCAAGCTTACGAGTATATTATACATATCTAAAGTAATGATAATGATTTGTAAATACACCTAAACTAGGAAAATAAATTATTATTACGCTTAATAGTTACATCGTTTTTTGATTATTTTTATTATTTGGTCTTATATATCCTATACCTTCCTGAGAATTAAAAAAACGGGATTCTGTTCATAATATATGGATATTGAATAATATAAACGGGTAAAACATATGCTTGGCGCGAATTTGTGATATTCTAATATGTGAGAGCACAACAGTTTATACATTTCTATTGTTAAAATTTTAGACTGAAGAAAAGTACATTATACTTTTCTTCAGTTCAGTTTCAGTTCAAAATTTGAAAAACGGTACAATATCGCGTGTGAAAGAGAATATTAGCAAAATATTATTGTATTTTTAAATTCGGTTTTCAATTTTACCATAACTAAGACTAAGATTTGAATGGGACATACTCAGTTATTTTCTTGAATAAATGACAAATACGAAGATAAATACTAATTGGTCTAGCGTGGGTTTGCAATTTACAAATGGTTGTCTCTAAAGTCGGTTTACGGACGATAACTTTACGTAATAACGTCATAAGACAAGCCGAACTCTTAGGCCGATCGTGTCTCTCTATCGCTTGCTCCTCGCTCTTGCTTGTTGCACGCTTGACTCAGGCGGAACGTGATAGTAATACTTTTTCGTGCGTGCAGCCTAGTGCTTATCGATTTATGATACGTTATCACGTCAAAAAAAACACCTTTTATTGCCATTTAGATATGGTATTGCTTTTTGAAATTTGATCTTCTGTTCAATATGTAGTATTGAAGATAAGTAAAAAAAATCTGTCATAGTTTTGGGCCATCGAAAGACACGCTGGTGCTTTTCTTATCTTCTACAACAAGGTATTCGAAAACAGAAGACACGGACGTGGACGCAATTATTGAAACTATAAAATATACCTTCTTGATATTGAGGAATAAAATGACATACTTATTTAAAATTCATATAACATTATTATTAATATTGATTTATCCTTTCTTTTATGATTATATTAAAATATAATATTGGTGACGTTCTTATGTAAAAATATAAAAATAAACAAGATTTGGGCGATTTGGGCTATCTAAGATCCCAAATTGAGCGACTTAGCTACCTCAGATCGCATTTGATCGAAATTGGGCGACAAGAGCTTGCATGCATCTGGCAACACGGCCTGTCAGATCATAAGGTTAATAGTTATTTATGCAACAAGAGAGCAAAGAGATTTTTGGCTGCGAGTACTGATTTCGAATCCTGAGTGTGGCGAAGCATTCAATATCAAAGGCACGAGATGCAAAAAACTTTGCTCTCATGTAGGTAATACACATAACTTTTCACTTCAGCAGCGAGAACACTTTAGGAGATAAAATAATAAACAGGAATATATTGAAATAACTATTTATTGTGAATCAAAATAATTAACATTGTAGTAGAGGTACCAATTCAATAAAATGGAACATTTTAAAAGTTAAAAGTATAATTACTGCAATTGTGCAAATTAAAAGTAACAGATTTATTTGGCAACGTTATAGTTGCATTGAGTTGAGTTTGATTATCTGGGGTTAAGGTTTCTGTTTCGGTAGCGAATTGAGAAGGAACAACGGTGAACGATGGCGACTCTGATCGGCTTTCTGTATAAGTACACTGAGCGTCGTTGGAAGTGGGTGGGCGTGGGTGAGACCAAGGATCCGAGGTCGAATTCAGACTTATTGTTTCCACTATACGCTTACAGATTTTCGACTTATTTTCTATTGAGTCTTCAATATAGCCTTCTGCAACCGTATTGAACTTCCACCCACCGTGACGTTTTAAAGTGGTGAGATTGGCTCCGGAATCAGCCAAAGGCGTTGCCGAAGTTCTATGAAAGTAGTGTATAGCTGAGGCTCTTCCAGTTTTAAGAAAATAGCAATTTTTCGGTATAGTACCTATTTAATTTACTCCCATAAACTATCTTGAGCATTTATTATATGGTATTGTACGAAAAATCGCTCGGTTTTTATATTGGCTAGATGTAAATTTTGGTATTTTTCTACAATAGTTACATATTCTTCGCGTACGACAAAAGTCCTGTCAAGGTTCGTCTTCGTATTTTTAAATTTTACTAACATCAATTTATAATTTATCTGAATAATTTTCATTCTTTTATGGGACAATGTATACGATTCTATAATAAACTTCACAATGTTATCCGAGATTTGCCTATTAATAGGCAAAGCGGTTCAAGCGGGCCGCTCCTATGGGCTTTGGCCGCCAAGTCCACATAGGAGTGGCGGGATCCGGGCGCTTTGGCGCAGACTCGAGGAGGTGGGGCCCGGGCGCTTTGGCGCAGGCTCGAGGAGGTGGGGCCCGGGCGCTTTGGCGCAGGCTCGAGGAGGTAGGGCCCGGGCGCTTTGGCGCAGGCTCGAGGAGGGGGGCCCGGGCACTTTGGTGCAGGCTCGAGGAGGTGGGGTCCGGGCGCTCGGCGCAGACTCGAGGAGGTGGGGTCGCGGGGGGGCTATCCCTTGTGGCTGACGTAGCAGGCGGTGGGGCTACGTATCCGACCCACCGCAGGGAGACCATGGGCGACCAGACACGGGGAAGTCTGGCGCCCATTGTTGGCGAGTTTGATCTCCGAGGCAGTTGCGGCGCGCCATGTGTTCTGGCGTGCCGCGAAGAGAAGGGTCCGGCAACGGACAGCCACGGCGGGTTCGCGGTCGTGTGGAAAATCTGTCCCGCGTTCCCGCCGAGGGCGGCAGTGACGGAACACCCCGGGGTTTTGGTGGGTATACGGACTCCCACATAACCACCTCCCTCCCCGTGGTAGGTGGTATCCATAAAGGATTTTCAAAGGATAAAAAAAAAAAAAAAAGGATCTATCTACTCGTGTACTAAGATGTCAAAGTGTAGCGTGTCTTGCCCTACTGATACCATTATAGTGTTCTCTTTTGTAAGGCAACACACTGGAACTAATATTTGTAGTAAGTACCTAAGTAAAACATTGTAAAATCATCTATATAAAAAGAATGGTCCCGAGTTTCTTGCCGCTTCTTCTCGGTAGGCTCTATATATTTTGGAACGCGGCGGTAGTCTTTAAAGTACATTATATTAAAAAATTGAGTGCGTCTTTGATGCCTAAATTGAATAAATGATTTTGACTTTGACTTTGACTTCGATATTATTAGCTGTTAGCGTAATAGCTCGTTATTGCTACACGCTCCACTAATTCCTATGATCAGTAAAACCTGTAATGAAATATTACATAATTAATATATAGTACATATATATATATATATATATATATATATATTTCAACAGTATTGCCAAGCTAGACTAGGATTCATTGCGCCTCCAAAAATTTGTAGTAGGCAGTAAGTACCTTTATACATATAACACTCTACACACAAATTTTAATAACTAACAACATAGATTCATAGGTACCACTTACTTTAGCGATATAGAACAGATACGAGTTTTACGTATGTTTCAATATGCACGCTATGTTTTATTTTTAAATTTATAATATTTAGCTTTCGACATTGAGTAAATACTCCACATTGTAGATGATCGCCTCGTCTAAATTAATAAAATAAATCTAAAAAATAAAAGATAGCAACACCGTTTCTGAAAAACTGCTTGCGCCTTTTGTTAGTCTCCAATCATTGAAGAGATGGTATGCTTTCAGATATTTCTCGCGAGGCTTCTCAAGTAGGAAACTTAATTCTGCATTAAAACTTGTTTTAACTCTTCCGGCGTTATAATACTGTTCTTTCGTACAACCGTACAACTTTACTACTATTCCACCTAAAGTCATCCCTGCAAAAAAAAAATTAAGGAATACCATTTTTCATTTCTCATACTCGGAAAGTAGTGTTGTTCTCATCTGATTATTGGGTGGAAAATGCTGCTTCCCTCCATAGAGAGGGAAAAACTCATACAAATTACTTCCCACCTAAGGGCCGGAATGAACTTTTAAAATAGAAATGCTGTCAGCTGTGAAGAGTTTTACGTAAAAAAAAAATGCTGCGGCCATGTGACTTAGCAGTGTGAACTTAGCGCAAACTTCTTTGAGCGGAATAAGCCGCAACTGTTTACAACGTTAATCTTTTGCATCAACTCTGAAGGCGACAGCGGAGAGTCGGCGGGGTGCAGGAAGGGTGTACGTACGGCTGTCACTGCACCTCAGCGCCACTTCACTTCACACGATCTACCGAGCAATTACATACTTACCATGTCAATTTTTTTATCATAATTACTACACTTAAACTGTGTACCAAAGCATCAAAAATAAATAAGTTCTGGAGCACGTAAGGTGATATTATTGAAGATCACCGCAGCTACCTTCGGCGGAAACATTATTGGAGGCCCCGACGAGATACACCTACTTCAAGAAAATTCCACATCGATGTCGCATCGGAAATCGTCGCAAGAACCAATTGTGTTGTTTTATGAGGGAAGTATCAGTGTGAGTGGTGAACGAGATATAAGTTAATAAGTTAATATGTATGTGTTGTTTCTCCTCATCAGTTTATCTACAGGTAACTGCAAACCATATTAATTATATTCTCGTCGTTACCCTCTTATCTTATTCTCACCGTTACTACAACTTGCTAAATCATTTTCAACTATGAACCTACCTACCTACAAACATAATTTATTAATAAGTAATGCACCTTTGTAACCAAGTGATTGGTACTGTTTTTGTCTTGCGTTTTTGAAGTAGGTATGCAAAGAAAACATAAACATAATCGTACTAACTATATTTATAAGTTCCATAAAGAATTGGTTAGCTTATATAGCTAGAGAATTATATACGTAAGTACTACATACTACTTCGAGCTATTACTGTTACATGAACATATTTATAAAAACACTAATTACTAGAAGCAAATATCTGGTTTAAATGCAGGTACGCTTCACGATATTCCTATAACTTTATAAAATTACGCAATTAACAGTAGTGTAGGTACCTTCCTCTCATGCCTATTTGTCATAACAAACTATTTAAGTGTCACTCTTATACAAATATTCAGATAATGTATTCAATCATTCTGTATTGTATGTTATATTCTATACCTATTTTTTCTCAAATAATAACTTAATATTTCCTTTACTGTTATCGAAGTTTTTTAGCTGTTAGCTTGCAACTGTCTAAATAGTAATTAAGCAGATTTATTTTAAAAAGCAAAACACGAATGTTTCAGACATCACTGGCGACAGGGACCCACCGTTGGGCCGCTTGGCTCGTACACGGGAGTTGTTTACGTGCACAGCACGAGCGTTGCCTCCTACCAGAGCCCGACTCGCACTGGAGGCGCGTCCGTGCTACGGTATTTGGCTGGCTGACGACGGACTACCAACCGCGAGTATATTTATTGGTTTCTATTGAAAATAGTGTCTACTTTTATTATACAAAATGAAAGATGATTTGAGGTCACTTACTCATCAGCGCGGCACTATAAAAGGTAGACTTACTAAATTTGAAAGCTACGTATGAGTTTTACAGCAAATTGAACCGTAAAATATAGCAAAATTACAAGTTAGCGAGTTAAAATTTAAATTACAAAAGATTGAAAAGTTGTATGATACTTTTGATGAGATTCAGACTAAAATTGAGAAAATAACACCTGCTAAGATGGACGATAAGCTTGATGAACGCGAAAAAATCGAAACTTCATTTTCTACACTGACTTCAATTGCAAATGACGTAATTGTCAACGCTTCAAATAATATCAACTCATCAAGCTTATCAGGTGGCATGGCAAGCGGCCATGACGCCAATGGTGCTGCGTCGATGAACCATGTTCGTTTACCAACTATATCACTTCCTAAGTTCGATGGAAACCACTTGCAATGGCTTGAGTTCCGTGACACCTTTGATTTTTTAATTCATCAAAATAACTCGATACCGGCGATACATAAATTTCACTATCTTAAGTCATCATTAGAGGCTGGTGCCGCTGTCGTAATTAAATCGATTGAATGTACGCTACGAAGAAATATTATTTCTTCGTAGAGTGTACGTCTGAAAATTATATAGTGGCTTGGAATTTATTAAATGATAGGTACAATAATAAGAAAATATGAATTAATAATCACTTAAAGTCTTTATTTAATTTATACACAATTACTAAAGAGTCATACAAATCATTGAGATATCTGATAGATCATATGTCCAAAAATCTGCGAGCACTAAGTATCCTTGAAGAACCTACAGATTATTGGGATACTATAGTTATTTTCATGATGGCTATGAAGTTGGACAGCACCACAGGTCTTAAATGGGAGGAGTACAAGGGTACAATTTCACACTCAGCTAAGTTAGACGATTTTTATCGATTTTTGCGAAATCGTGCCGATGTTCTTGAGACAGTACAATTTAGTAGAAACGATTCGAAACCAGAATACAAGAAATCTTTCAATAAACAAACTATGTACATCTGTGTTATCTTCACTAATTGAAAATAATAACTCCAGTTATCAATGTCCTGTGTGTAAGCAGGGTCCTGTGTGTAATTCAAATCGATGACACCTGAGTCCAGAATAACTGAAGTGAATAAATTTAGGCTGTGTTCTAACTGCTTGCGTCCGGGTCATCACCGGTCCAACTGCAAGATGGGTAATTGCAGGACCTGTGGAAGAAAACACAATACATTGCTACACATACATAATTATAATTCTAATAATACAAATACTACTGAGCCAAATGAACAGCAAAGAGCATCAGCTCACACACAACAAACGACTAATACTAATTTACAAAGAATACTAAAATACTACAAACTAACACTACTACTAATATTATTGATACATACATACCTGACCCTTTGTCTCTGTCGTTGATCACACCTAGCCAGGTCCTATTGAGCACAGCGTTAGTGGAAATTGTTGATTCTACATCTGGAAACACTTGCCTGGCCAGAGTACTCCTAGATAGTGGCAGTCAGTCGTCACTGGTAACTGAAAAATTAAAAAACAAGTTAAACCTAACAATTAAAAACAATACAGTTTCTATTACTGGGATTAATAATGGTACTATCAACGGAACACAAAGTTGTGATCTAGTAATTAAATCTCGAGTCACTGCATTTAGCATCGATGTGTCGTGCGTGGTCATACCTCAAGTAACAGGTAACCTGCCGAAAAGCCTGCCTTTAAAATCGATCCATCACAACTAAATATACCAGCAAACATTCAACTAGCCGACCCAGAGTTTTATCGTCCCTCAGAAGTTGACATACTTCTGGGGGCAGACGTTTTTTGGGAGTTATTAAATACTAATGGTCCAATCAAGTTAGGTAAAAACAAACCTACACTAAGCGATACTAAATTGGGCTGGGTGGTAGGTGGACCAACAGGCGGTAGCCCCACTGACTCTAATAGTCGTAATAGTATTATTCATTGCAATTTCAGCCAACAAATACAAGACTCCATGACACGCTTTTGGGAAATAGAGGAAGTTTCCTCTTTTCGAAAATTACTAAGCACAGATGAGCAATTCTGTGAAACACATTTTAAGAAAACTACGACACGTCTTAGTGACGGATGGTTTTGTGTCAATATTCCACTTAGAGAAAACCCAGAGGAGACACTAGGGGAATCAAAAAAAATCAAAAAACAAAGAATTTATTAATGAATATAGAGATTTAGGACATTTGACTGAAATACAAAGGCCTGATTTTGGTAACTACATTCCTCACCATGCTGTCATAAAAGAACAAAGTGAAACAACGAAGTTACGAGTAGTCTTTGACGGGTCATGTCGAACCTCACTTCGAAAATCTTTTAATGACATTCAGATTGTGGGTCCAACTGTGCAGGACGACTTATTATCAATTCTAATACGATTTCGTCAAAATCCGTATGCGTTGTGTGGGTATATTGAAAAAAATTACAGGCAAGTGACTGTGCATCCATCACAAAGACATTTACAATTAATTCTTTGGAGGGATGACGAAGCTAAACCACTTAAGACGTTACAACTCAACACAGTCACGTATGGGACAGCTTCTGCACCATATTTAAGCACGAGGTGCTTACTGCAACTGGCAGAAGACTGTAGTGATCCCATCATTAGTGACGTTATAAAACATAAATTCTATGTTGATGACTGTCTTATAACAGCTACGTCTACTTCTGAGTTGCAACAAATAACTATAGGTATTACAGAAGAGTTAAAAAAGGGTGGTTTTCCACTCAGAAAATTCAGAACTAACTGTCCAGAAATCTTTAATAATTGTAATATTGTCACTACAAAGGATAACCATGAGTTTTCAAAACAATCTTCAGTTCTTGGTCTCCTTCTCTTGATATACTAAAATTTTCTACGATATTAAAATTGCAGAAATAACTACTAAAAGAAATATACTTTCTGCTGCATCTCAGATCTTTGATCCACTCGGGTTACTATCTGCTTCTACGATCATTCCAAAAATGCTAATACAAGCCCTGTGGATGGAAAAGTTAGACTGGGAGGAACCAGTGCCAGACCAAATTGAAAGGGTATGGAAAAACTTTGCTTTAAACATAAAAAAATTAGCTACAGTACAAATACCGAGACATGTATTCTTGCATTACATCATGCATTCATATATTTGTGGATAGCTCTAACAAGGCGTATTCAGCCTGTTTATTTATTAAATCGACTGACAATACGGGTAATACAAAAGTAAAATTACTGTGTGCTAAAACTAAAGTAGCCCCCATAAAGCCAACCACAATTCGTAGACTGGAGTTGTGTGCTGCGTTGTTTGGTGCTAGGTTGCACGCAAGGATCATAGAATCTCTCGATGTACAGATAAAATCCTCAACATTTTGGTCTGACTCATACATAGTTTAAGGATGGATAAAGGCGCAGCCTAAAACTTTGAAACACTTCGTATGCAACAGAATACAGGAAATACGTGAACTAACTAATCAAATTGCATGGAGATGGATACGTAGCGAGCAGAACCCCGCGGATTTGTCTTCCAGAGGTGTCCCGCCCCAACAGTTGCCAAATACAGATTTGTGGTGGTCAGGGACGCAATTTCTTCTGCATAGTGAAGATAACTGGCCCCCAAACACGATTCCTGATGTAGTGCTACCTGAAATAAAGGCAAACATTAGTACTAACAAGTGAGAATTCATCATAAAATTTGATACATATTCAAAACTACACAAACTACAACGAATATTAGCATACGTACTAAGATTTATTAACAATACAACATGCAATAAAAATAATAAAATCAAAGATGATATACTTACTAAAGACGAGCTTCACACTTCAATAATCACATTGGCAAAGTTATCACAAAAAGAATCATTCCCTATATTCCCTCCCAATACAAACATTGTCATCAAATCAAAATCTACCTTCTAAATCACATATTTTAGCTTTAAATCCATATCTTGATACTCATGGCGTGTTAAGAGTAGGTGGGCGTATTCAAAATAGTGTCCACTACTCAATAGATAAAAAACATCCTATACTGATTGATTCTAAACATCATTTTACTAAACTTTTATTTGAACGTGAACACATCCGGTTATTACATTGCGGTCCACAATTATTGCTCAGCTCAATTCGAGAGCAATTTTGGCCAAGAGGTGGACGCGAAATCGCGAAAAAAACTGTCAACAAGTGTGTACGGTGTATTAGAATGCGAGGTAAAATTGTACAACCCATCATGTGCAACTTACCACAACCTCGCGTCACACCTGCTCCTCCATTTGAAACCTGTGGTATTGATTTTGGGGGGCCCTTCTACATATCGAGTCGAAAGAGCCGTGGTGCTCCAACTTCTAAGTGCTATCTATGTTTATTCGTTTGTTTCTCAACTAAAGCCGTGCATTTGGAAGTTTCAAGCGACTTAAGTACTAATGCGTTTATTTTATGTCTTCGAAGATTTATTTCTCGACGGTCCAAGCCTAAGACAATATTCTGCGACAACGGCACCAACTTTGTTGGTGCTAACAATGAACTGAAACGAATGCTTAGGGCCTGTCGTCAGCCAGTCACTCAATTTGCAAGCGAGGAAGGTATATTATTTCAATTTAACCCGGCATACTCTCCAAAGTTTTCGGGAATTATCGAAGCAGGTATTAAATCAGCGAAGGGATTATTACGTAAAATTGTAGCAAATACTAGCTTAACTTTTGAGGAGATAACAACACTTTTTTACCAAATTGAGGCAATACTTAATTCACGTCCGTTGACACCTTTGTCATCGGATCCTTCTGACTTGTCGCCACTTACGCCTGGTCATTTCCTTGTTGGGCGACCTTTGGTATCTTTGCCATCGCCGACAACCGAGAAAATCTCAATCAACCGGTATCAACTTATCGAACGACAACGACAAACATTTTGGAACCGGTGGACACGCGAATACATCTGCGAACTCCAGCAGCGTGTCAAATGACAGACTAATGGACGCCAACTCAAAACTGGAGATCTTGTCATTCTAAAGGAAGATCACCTACCACCAATGAAGTGGCAATTGGGCCGCATAGTCAAGACATATTTGGGTTCCGACGGCGTATGCAGGGTGGTCGATGTCCAAACCAAGAAGTCAGTACTCAGGAGAGCAGTGTCAAGACTTTATCCTCTTCCAACTCCGGAATCATACTCTTGAAAGACGAGGCTTTCAAGGAGGCGGGAGGATGTTTACAACGTTAATCTTTTGCATCAACTCTGAAGGCGACAGCGGGGAGTCGGCGGGGTGCAGGAAGGGTGTACGTACGGATTTCACTGCACCTCAGCGCCACTTCACTTCACACGATCTACCGAGCAATTACATACTTACCATGTCCATTTTTTTATCATAATTACTACACTTAAACTATGTACCAAAGCATCCAAAATAAATAAGTTCTGGAGCACGTAAGATGATATTATTGAAGATCACCGCAGCTACCTTCGGCGGAAACATTTTTGGAGGCCCCGACGAGATTACGCGGTGAGTTCCATATTTAAAATTTAAAAAGTTGACATAAATTGGCGGAAAACTAAATTGTTATGTATCTGTGGCGGAATTCAAAAAAATAGTTAATATTCTTTTATGCTAAGGTTTGAGTATTAAAAATGAGTTCAAGCGATTCTGAAATGTTGACACCAGATTCAATTAAGGACGAGGCAAATTGTGTTAATGAAAATCTTTTGCCAGAAATCAAAAGAAAGATATATAAACACATACAATGATTTTATGAAGTGGCGAGCAGAGAAGAATATAAAATCGTTTTTCGAAAGTGTATTTTTTACATATTTTAATGGACTTTGTAGCAAACTACAGCCTTCTACGCTATGGCGCCGATATTCAATGCTCAAGAGTACACTTAGTGTAAAGCACAATGCAAAAAAATTCCATAATTTAACATCATTTTTGAAAAGACAGTCTCAGGGGTTCAAGAGTAAGAAATCTAAGGTTTTCACCTCTCATGAAGTGGTAAAAATTTTAAATGATGCTCCTGACGCGATATATTTGGCAGTGAAGGTAAGTTTACCTAAGTATTTATGGATTTATTCTAAAAATTAACATATTTATTTCACAAATACTAAAAAATTAAATGATTTTTCACATGGTGGTATTGATACTCGGTATAAGCGGCGCTTGCAGAAGCAGTGAGCTCACAAATTTGACAACTAAGGACATTGAAAGTCAAGGTCACTTATTACTAGTAAAACTGACTAAAACAAAAACAAATATTGAGCGCTCGTTTGTAGTACAAGAAGAGTTTACACAAATAGTAAAGAAATATCAAAAAAATGAGACCCAGTGATGTAAAAACGGCCCGTTTTTTTCTTAACTACCAGAAGGGAAAATGCTATAAACAAGTGATCGGAAAAAATTAAATCTCAGGTATGCCGAAGCAGCCAAACTGTGAGCAATATACCGGACATTGTTATAGACGAACGTCAGCTACACTTTTAGCCGATTCTGGAGCAAACATGACAACCTTAAAAAGACATGGAGGCTGGAAATCCAGCACAGTCGCCGAAGGCTACATTGAGGGTTCAGTACAAAATGAAACTAAAACTTCAAACTAATTAACTGAAATTATAAAAATACGATTAAATTTTTTTTAAAATTAATCTTGTAGATTAGCCAGTTGAAGTGGCAGTGGGCAGGGCACATAGTTCGCCGGCTGAAAGTTCTGGAGTGGAGACCACGGACCGGCAAGCGCAGCGTAGGTCGTCTTCTGACACGGTGGACAGACGACCTGATGAAGGTCGCAGGACGACGTTGGATGCAGACCGCTTCCAACCGGTCCTTTTGGAAAATCATGGGGGAGGCATATGTTCAGCAGTGGACGTCTTACGGCTGAGATGATGATAAAAATACGCCCCAATTCGCCTCAGCCGACAACTTCCAGGTAGTATCCGCCATGGAATCCATCGTCTGATGAAATACCAGAGTCTCCTACTTTTACAGATATCCAGAACAGCCAAATTTGTCATAATATATCAAACAGCATAAACATTCCAAACAAAAATGTAACTTTTAATTTCACGAATTGTCCTAATTTGACCATTAATTTTAAATAGGTACTACTAATATTATTATATATTATCAATAAATAGTTTAGATGAACAACTAGTGTTATTTTCCGCATATTCGAAATGAAAAGTAGAGCTTTTAACACGGGTAAAAGAATCAATTCGTGCTCGGACTATAGCCGTCTAAATATCTCGGGAATTGATTCTTTCGACCCTCGGTTAACAATCTAATTTATTTTAAACGAACTATCCAAATACAATGTTTAACACCGATAGGTTCAAAAACAAAGAATTTGCTAAGGCAAATTCTTTGTTTCTTTGTGAAAAGGAGGATTAAACCTTGTAAGCAAGGTTTTCACATCCTTAAGTCATCCCAGTCATAAATATTAAAAAACACATTTTTATTTTTAATGAACTAAGTAAAGCTAAATACAAATTTTCACACCTATAAGTTCGAAAATAAAAGACTTTCATACAAACGTTTTCACCTTTGCTTACCCCTTCAGGAAGTTAAATTTCGTAAAACCCTTTCATAGTATCTCTACCCACCAAGACAAAGTTTTTTTTGGTCAACGTGGCACTAAATTTCCGATCCAATTTTGTTTTTTATAAGGTTTAGGGTCACACTTACTTAGCATAAAATGATAAAATGCTGACAGATTCAGGTGGAGCTTCAAGCGCCATCTAGTAAACAGTTTTTGGCCAACTCTTGGTTCTCGAAATATACGCACTTAAGGTAAAAAGCTATGCAAATCATTATCGTAGAGAATAACATTTCGCATCTTTTATATATTGTAAACTTCTTTGTAAAATACGCCGTTTACGATTTATGGTTCATTAAATGAAATGATTTTGAAGTTGAACCGCATACAATAAATAAAGGTAATCAGAAAAACCAGATATATGTATAGCCATAGATACCCATATCATATCATTTACATAGAATATGGTATCTCTGATACCATAATCATAATCATAATCAGTCTATTTTGTTCCCACTGCTGGGACTCGAGCCTTACTCTCAGAGAGAGGAGTTGGGCCATAATCCACCACACGGGCCCAGTGCGGATTGCTGGATAGGTTAGTGGCCAACCAATGTCAAAGTTTTCAGGCCACCTGAAGGCCCTCGACATAGCCTAACGATAGTTATCATAAGCCAAACAACCGGGACCGACGGCTTAACGTGCCCTCCGCAGCACGGAAGCACTCAGTTGAATAATGCCACTAGCGGTCACCCATCCAAGTCCTGACCGCAGCAAATGTTGCTTAACTTGTTGATCGGTTAAGATAGCCAAGTCGAGATCCGCCTTCGAGCGCTTCATAGATACATAATATATATAAATATATATATATATTGTACATATAGATAACGCAATATATAGTGCGCACGCATAACAGTTTTGTATGTTTAGCAGAATTATTATTTTGCTCTTGTCCGTTCAGTTATCCTGAAAGACCTATTGATTCCTTTATGTATTTACTCCTAACTTCAGTTAAATAATTTCTGCAAAACTATAACATCTACCAAATACAACCTTGTAGATAATAACCTATTTCAATAACATACCATCCATCCAACCGTACCTTTATATTAAAGCTACGGTAACCCCTATTACTTAGATATGAATATAATAAACCTTGACCTTGCACTTTATTCAGGTACTAGCTGTTCAAGTGTCAATGGTCGCATTATTGATCAAACCTGTCATCAAGTTAGGCCAGCGACTTAACGCGCCCACGTCGCAGGCGCTACATGGTCGTATAAAAGCTCAATACGTTTTCAGTTCTTGTCATACTCTCTCAATCACTCACACTCAACACACCAAGCTTCAGCAATGGCATTCAAGGTATAAAAATGTGATTATTCACTAATCTGTTTCATGTATTATATATCAATTATATTCTGTTTGGCGTATGTATATAATAATATATTTTTATTGCAGTTTGTCGTATTCGCTGGACTGATGGCTTGCGCTAGCGCAGGACTGCTGCCCGCCGCCCCTGTGGCCTACCATGCTGCTCCCGTGGCCTACTCTGCATACGCTGCCCCTATTGCCAAGTTCGCGGTCGCTCCCGTAGCCAAGGTCGTCGAGGAGTACAACGCTCATCCTCAGTACAGCTTTGCGTACGATGTCCAAGACGGTCTGACCGGAGACTCCAAGTCGCAACACGAGAGCCGCGACGGTGACGTCGTCCAGGGTTCCTACTCGGTCGTTGACCCCGACGGCACCAAGCGCACCGTAGACTACACCGCCGACCCTCATAATGGATTCAACGCCGTCGTGCGCAAAGAAGCTCTCGGTCATGTCACCAAGGTTGCCGCACCCGTCGCCTACGCCGCTCCCGTTGCCAAATACTCCGCCCCTCTGGCCTACGCCGCCCCTGTTGCCAAGCTCGCCGCTCCCGTTGCTTACTCCGCCCCAGTTTACCACTCCGCCCCCGCCGTGTACCACTCGGCCCCCGCCGTATACCACTCTGCCCCCACTGTCTACAATTCTGCTCCCGTCTACCACCACTAACTGATCGGATACCAAAGTCAACCTTACGAGTATATTATACATATCAAAAAAAGTAATGATAATGATTTGTAAATACACCTAAACTAGGAAAATAAATTATAATTACGCTTATAGTTACATCGTCTTTTGATTGTTTTTTATTTGGTCTTATATGTATATCCTTTACATTCCTGAGAAATATAAAAACGAGATTTGGTTCATAGTATTGGATATTAAATAAGTATATAAACGGTTAAAACATATGTATGTTGTATTGATTCATGAGAAAGGTAATTAAGAAGATTTTTTTTAAGAATTGCCTCTAAACTAAAGGACAGTTATATGAAGTCCGTTATATGCTAAAAACCTCTTGTAGAGACTTTGGTGAAATATATCAATTTGTAGAATGAAAGTACAAATAAACTGGTAACATTAATGAATGTGATATGTAATTTTCATGAAATTGACTTTCACGGTATGGTTGTATACAATATTTAAACATTTTTGTAGTGATTATGATTCTTTTGTCGATGCCTTTTGTCTTTGAAAGTAGTCAATCCGAATTTTTAATATTTCTCACACATTGCAATTTACGGAATCACTCTTAAATGTCTAATAATATGGAACAACAATTACACAATGTCATCAGATCCTAAAATTTGCGGATTCTTTTATACTTGTCTTTATACATGAGCCGCTGGTTCCGGGATCGATCCCAGGCAGGTCAACATTTGTGCGCATGAACATGTCTGTTTGGCCTGTGTCTACAGCTCGTTAGAAACGAACATTACTAAAGACAGCTACTAATGCATCTCTTTCCCACACTTTTATTGCTCCGCGGGCAGCGAAGGTTTGACACGGTTTAACACTAACGGCCTTATTTATAAACGCTGCCTAAAGTTAAATAACGTCACGTAGTACGGCTCAGAACAATTTACCTGTGCGCACTACAAAAAAACGTAACTTAAAGTTAAGCAGCGTTTATAAGTAAGGCCCTTTATAGGGCTATATCGGAGTTGAATCTAATTAATAAAATTGTGCGCTCCTCCTCCTGCTGAGGAGGATACCTAACTGTTACGAATTCCAGTATGCCGCACTTAATTTATCTTAATTAAATAAACGTTTAGGCAGACACAATAACATGTCACAACATTACAGACCCGACAAAAGTTACTGCTTATCACATAAATATTCATCTCAGCTAGGGATCGAACCTGGGATCCACGTGTCAAAGGCAGCATCACTACCAACTGAGCTAATAGAGCTTCCAAAATACCGACAAAATTATTGCGGGTAGATTAGTAATTTTATGTTTTTTAATAGACTTCCAAAAATATGGAGGAGGTGCTCAAGTCGACGCATATATTTTTTTTGTTTTAAATAAGATCACGCATAACTTTTTACAGAGTAGTCCAGTCTTTTTAGAGAGAGAATACATGGTTTAATCCCCCTTTTACACATCTTTGTCAAAAATATTAACAAACATATTTTTTTTACATTTAATGAACTTCTAAATACAAATCTTCACACATATACGTTCAAAAATAAAGCACTTTCATACAAACCTTTTCACCTATGCTTACCTCCTTAGGGAGTTTAGTTTTGTAAAACCCTTTCTTAGCACCTCTACCCAAGACTTTTTTGGCATATTCTAAACATAAAATGGAAATGGACAGGCCACATACATAGAGCTCAGATTAAAACAAACTGGTATCCTAGAGACAAAAGACGAAGACGAGGTAGACTTTTTAAAAGTTGGAGCGACGATATAACTAACATAGCCGGAAGTCTATAGTCTAGACTTTCTAGGCAAAGAGACAAATGGAAAACATTGGAGGAGGAAGAACAGCTAAACCGTAGCTTGTAGTAACTATTTAATACATAAACTACTCAAATCTTAAAACTAACGTTAATATGTAAATATTTACTTATAAAGCACAAAAAAATACTATATATTTGGTTTATGTAAACTCTAAAATTTTTATATATTTATTATATATATTTTATGTAATTAAGCGTATATTTGAGACGGCAAAATAATAATAAAATGACTTTTACTTCATGACTTTTATGTCACATAGTCACATAGTCTACAGCTATTGGACAATCAAGACGCTTCCAATGATACTTCTACTACTACTCTTTTGTCAAATTATGATAAGTCATTTAGAAGTAATGGGGGAATTTGACGAACGTATTTTATACATACGTACTCACGTACGTTCATATCGAACAAAGTTATTATAATTCCTCGTTCTTGTGTTTCCATAATCGGATGATCATAATTATGAATAATATAATTATATAAAATCAGTTAAATACCAAGGAAAGATGGGAGACTATGGCGAGGCAGAAGGCCAAGCTTACTCCGTGAACGAAGTCGCGTGCAGTCGCTAGTATAATAATAAAGGGGAAAGACTTGATTGTTAGTTTGATTTTAATGGATTAACTCAGAAACGAAATAACTGATTAAAAAAAACTTCTTTAACCAGTAGAAAGCTACATTATTTATGAGTTATGAGTGTATTTAATCATCATCATCATCGTCCATGACCACGCGAGTTAAACCGTGGGGCACTGCTAGTCAAAAATAAATTGGAAAATTATTGGAGCTAAACTTAGTGGCAGAATATGCAACAGTGTTGATAGGGGTACGTTTCTGTGTGTAGGAAGATGTAGTGGCTCAAATTGAGAAAAGTAGGTAGTATGTTAAGATACGTAGATTGGCCATTGGAAATAATGAATAAAAAAAGACTAAATAGACAGGTGTTTAAGTCAAATTAATGAGGTTGGAGCATAGATTGTCGATAAGATAAAGTTATCGGCTAAAGACAGCCCGCCATATAGTTGTCGCAGCTAGATCTATACTAAAGACAAGGTAAGATAGCTGATAAAAGTAAGTACTCGACAAGTTTATCGTGAGATCCGAACTCGCACGGCAGGTGTGTCAGGATCATGGAAAGTTGAGTCTCTGCCTACTGAAAACATCATTTTATGTATGTACGCTTAAATAAAAAATTAAAATTTGTAAGTGTAATAATAATTTATTTTCTTAATTAACATATTTACAAATCATTATCATTACTTCGAAGTCGTAAAATCCATATTAGCGTCATATTAGTGGTGGTAGACAGCGGGGGCGGAGTGATAGACAGCGGGAGCAGAGTGGTAGACAGCGGGAGCAGATTGGTAGATGGGGGCGGAGTAGGCGACGGGAGCAGCGAACTTGGCTACTGGGGCGGCGTGCACGACGGGGGTGGCGGCGTAGGTCAGGGGGGCAGCGTATTTGGCGACAGGAGCCGCGTAGGCAACGGGTGTGGCTACTTTGGCAACGTGACCGAGGGCTTCCTTACGTACGACGGCGTTGAATCCGTTGTGATCGTCAGCGGTGTAGTCTACGGTGCGCTTGGTGCCATCCGGGTCAACGACCGAGTAGGAACCCTGGACGACATCACCGTTGCGGCTCTCGTGCTGGGACTTGGAGTCTCCGGTCAGACCATCTTGGACATCGTACGCAAAGCTGTACTGAGGATGAGCGTTGTACTCCTCGACGACCTTGGCTACGGGAGCGACCGCGACCTTGGCAATAGGGGCGGCGTATGCAGAGTAGGCCACAGGAGCAGCATGGTAGGCCACAGGGGCGGCGGGCAGCAGTCCTGCGCTAGCGCAAGCCATCAGTCCAGCGAATACGACAAACTGGAAGGAAGATTCAAAATGTTATATTACATATATTTTCCTACATTTTGCAATGAACGAAAGTTTATTTAATTATAAATCAAATACTGCTAAACAGCTATACCTATCTATTTAAATTACAATAAAAATTATAGCCAAAAATTTATTTAATCGTTTGATGGACTCTATGGGTACTCGTAGTTCAAGCAATACTTGTGCACATGACAACGTGGCTTATGTGGCCAAAGGGCTGGTCGCAATGCCCCACTGAATTGTTGAGGCCTCAACAGTTCTCTTTAGCTCTATAAAAAATATCATATGTTTTATAATACTCAAACATTACTAAATGACTCGTTATTTTCTTTTTATTCTATTACTAACCTTGAACGCCATTGCTGTAGTGTTGTGATTGTTTTGAATGATGGAGAATGTGTAATGCAAATGCAGAATATTGTTCGAGTATATATATTGGCTGTCAGACGCCCGAGGCGAAACTGCAGAGCGCTGACTTGTCCTTAGATTACCAGTTTCGATCAAAAGTTCAACTTCACAATTACGATCACGGGCTATCACAGAGGACATAGCACAAACAATTTGCGAAAAAGTATTCGTATCGTAAGCGTCAACGCGTCACGCTTCGGCGTGTCACAGTTGTGTGGATAAATACGATTTCATTTCATTTATATTTTTCATTTCAAATTGCCCTAGATAAATGTCAATTTGTACGGTTTTACGTGAACGACACGTTACGATACACTTACGCTGTTATTCGAGCTCGGTCCTCAGCATGACAGTAGCTAATATTTTCATTATTATCTACCGACTTCCAAAAAGGAGGAGGTACTCAATTCGACTGTATATTTTTTTTATGTGTGTTACCTCATAACTTTGGATAGGGTGTACCGATTCACAAAATCCTTTTTTCGTTTGAAAGCTAGTGCTTCCTGTGTGGTCCCATTTAATTCAGTTTCATTAAATTCAGTCCAGTAGTTTTTGAGTTACACTCTGAATAGAATGGAAGTCGGTATAAAATTTTTCAAATTGTACTTGTTTTTATATCATTGTACTTCTATAAAATTGTATTCCTAAATTTTAGCCTATACACTTGGTACTTTGTATTGTGACCATCCTTGGCAATGTCATCTCTGACCTTTAAATTAGACGGCGGTAAAACGCTAATCTGTCTTCTCTAAATCTTTGAAGAAAATTTAGAAAATTTTACACAGTTCTATGTGTTGAAGTGATTTCCATTATTTGGTAATTATTTGATTCACCCTTTTTAGAGACCCTTGGTACTTACGGAATCGGCTGTCATTCCCCGTCAATAACGATATCATCATGATAAGCAAAATTCTTCTCAGTTATTGTAACTAAAAACCGCTTTACCGAATTTAATAGAATTTAAATGGGATCACTTCGGAAGTATACTCTACTAAACAGAAAAGTATTATCAAAACGGACTACTCTTTAAAAAGTTATCAGTGTTAATCAAATCAATGGTCAAATTAAGAATCGTATATTCGATTAAGGCATCAATCAATCATATACTCCTACTAATATCATAAACGTGGAAGGTTGTATTTTTTATATTTATTTATTTATTTATTCCAAAAATTTACAAGTACCATTACAGTAACTTAATACTAATACGATACAGTAAAAAAACAAATTAAATTATTTAAAAACAATATATATATATATATATATACAAATATAAATTATATTAGAGTAATTAAATTAATAAAAAATCTCAAATTAAATCATTTTCGATTGCGCTACTTCCGTGAATTTCCTCAAGCTGCAGTGAAAAAAGTTAACATGGGTAGATATTTGGTTTATCATACCTATGGCTCGTGATAAAGGGGCACATTTAAGTAGGTTGATGAATGTATGTTTTTTACTCTCCCACGCTCAAACGGCTGTGCCAATTTCGACGGGTATGGAGGTAGGTGATGCGCTGGGTTAACTCTTGTCATCATCATCATAGTCATCATCCATCACCACGCGGGTGAAACCGCGGGGCGCAACTAGTAAAATCATAAAAAAGATGTTTCTGCGTTAATATAACTTATCAGGGCTACCTAATGAAGACATTCTACTAACGTCCGCTCTCTATAATCTATTCATTATCAGCCGGAAGACGTCCACTGTCGAACATAGGCCTCCCCCATAGAACGCCACTTGGACCAGTTACTAGCTTCCTGCATCCAGTGATTCCCCGCGGTTTTGACGAAGTCGTCGGTCCACCTAGCGTGGGGCCGGCCTACACATCGTCTTCCGGTGCGTGGTCGCCACTCGAGAACCTATAATATATGTACCCACAGTTTTCCCTGATAGAAATTTTACATAACATCCATCAAAATACTATCATATATCTATCATTAGCCTCCGCTGCCTCCGCCCATTGTTACACTATTTGTAAGCGTTTAATTGTAGTTAGATATTTTTGTATATGACTGTTTCGTTATTATTTATTTGTTATGTGTAATTTGGTGTTTAAGAGTTAATCTATCCATGTACGAGTGTCTATCTCATCATCATTTCAGCCGTAGGACGTCCACTGCTGAACATATGCCTCCCCCATCAATTTCCAAAAGGACCGATTGGAAGCGGCATGTATCCAACGTCGTCCTGCTACCTTTATCAGGTCGTTAGTACACCTTGTTTGTGTATGACCTACGCTGCGCTTGCCTGTCCGTGGTCTCCACACCAGAACCTTCCGGCCCCATCGGCCATCCATGTTCTGCGTGCTATGTGCCCTGCCCACTGCCACTTCAACTGGCTTATATTAGTATAATGATGAATTATATGAGTGTATCTATGTAATGTGATTTGAATTTGGTACGTAAAAAAATTAGTATGAAATCTTTTAGTATAGACTAGCTGCGTCCCGCGGTTTCACCCGCGTGGTGATGGCTGATCTTGATGATGAAATGTTTGATAATTATGTGCTCTTCCGGGACATACCAATAGGTGGGTACATTACGAGAACCCGACATACGTAGGTCATAGAAAACGCGCGTTACCCTATTACAACTGAATTTGCGTCTGCGTTTGTGTAATTGTTTTTTTCATATTTTATTTTCATATTATTAGGAGAAGGTACAGGCACGAGGCCCATCTCTTTAGTTTTAAGTGGTAACCTCTGCCTAGAGCAGATGCATTTCCTCATAAGTAAGCCTGCACTGCGCCCGTAATGACTCTAAGACATTAAAAGTTCATAAGTCTCATTCGCCTGTAAATTCGCCGGCAGCCATACCCTTCTAACCAGAACATAGTATTGCGCACACTACTGCATCACGGTAGAAAAAGATATAGTACTCGTAGCAATACATCTCCGGAAGAACTCAATCATGAAGTCAAAATCATTTATTCAATTTAGGCATCAAAGACTTACTTAAAAGTCAATTATTTATTTAGGCATCAAAGTTAAAACTTATGGACTTCAATTTTTCATTATAATGTACTTTAAAGACTCTACCGCCGCATTCCAAAATATATAGAGTCTACCGAGAAGAAGCGGCAAGAAACTCGGGGCCATTCTTTTGACAATGTTTCTACTTAGATACTACTATTATTACATTTTATGGGTGGCAGATGACAGCTTGCCAGAAGTGGGGTATTATTGCATCTTTATGTTCTATATTATAAAGTCGGACTTTATAATATGTTTTTTTATTAAAACGTTTTTTTTACAGTCAAACTGAATTGTCTTTCTGTGAGCACAATTATGTGTTTTGGGATTTTATTATAAAAACGCATACAATTTCCTAGGAACTTTAACTGAAAAAGTGTGGACTCTAATTTGGACCAGAAAAAATTACAGGTCTAAATTATCAGAATAGGTTTTTTTATCATTTTTATAAAACTGAAATTTTGTAAAATCGTCTATTTCCTCTCTTTCTTTTGCGAACCTGTTTGGATGTGTTCGATGATTTGAATATTTTTTGCCCAAGTTCTAGAATATCACATAAAAATTATGTAGAGGGTGTTACGCCCATGAATATTAGTGATAAAGATTAGTATTCCTATATTTGTTCCATTTAATTATACTTAACGGTTACTTCCCACAACACTTTGTTCGAGAAATATTGTATTTCTTATATAGATTTGAAAGGAAATCCGATATTATTTTTATAAAATGTGATATTATATTTAACTTGCGTTTAATTTTTAATGACCTGATTAAGTATTCATTTATCACATTTGTCCATAACTGTACCTACCTGAGCGGCCGACCACCATTTTGGTTCAACTTACGTGCCTCGAGTTATACTACAGTTTTATAAAAGAAGTCAATATGTACAAAGAAGTCCACATTACCATACTATATAACTATTACAGTTATTGCACAATAAATACCTCTTTATTTTGAAGTATGCAATAGTAGCGCTGGTGCAATTCATGCCACATTAATCGTACCTTGGTATTAATCCCTTTATAATTCCCACTAAAGAGAATACAATAGAGATAACCTACTATACTATTCGGAAAGATTTGTAAGGACAGACGCATAACCAAGAAAACAAAGGTTCGTCTAATGAGATATCTGGTCTTTCCAATCTTTCTTTTTGCGCGGTCACTAAAACTACAGAATCCCTAAAAAATCGATGCCTTAATACTTCATCAGTCGAACTACCCAGACACAATAGACATTCCATTGTTATATGGACAATCGACTGGTGAGGGGCTAGACATGTGGTGCTGGAGACGACTACTGAAAATACCGTGTATAGCGTTCCGCACCAATAATTCCATCTTCAAAGAACTTCAAATTAATTTAGACTATCGTTGATTGTGCAGATGCGAATGATGAAGTTCTTCGGGTATATCTCCGGGAATAAGAACTCGATGGAGAGTTAATAGTGCAAGCCCAAATGGAAGTAAAGAGACCCAGAGGTCGTTCACCAACACGCTGGACTTACTCTATTAAAAAGTCCACGAATTCCACCATTGTACAATGTGCTCGCAATGCCAGGAGACATCGCGAGGAGATCAACAGCCCTGGAAATGGAAACTGGCGAGGATCCGCCGTTTACCGTCACCATGACCACGACCACTCTGCCAAAAGTGCCCGGCTAAGAAGATTATAATAATAAAGAAGAAACATATATGATTGTTTGTTTGTTCTTAATGGATTCACGTAAAACTACAGCTGAAGGCTTAACCGATTCAAACAATTCTTTCATGAGTTTAGAGCTAATTAGGTACATTATGCCTGAGTAACATGCGCTATATTTGATTCATCCTCATCATCATCCATCACCACGGAGGTGAAACATCAGCCTAGCGGTTTTGAGTAAATCGCCTGCAATACTTACATTTTATTTTTAAACACAACATAACAAATAGTTTCGCCTATATATCCTCGAATGGGGAAGCAGCGGTGTCTTAAGCGCCTACGTTTCGCTAGACATGTTTTTAGTCTTATTTCATAAGAGGCGATTGCTATTTGCGATGCTATATTGCGATAGCTATTGCAAACTATGGGGCACTCTTTCAAAATGTCTTTGTCAGATAAAGCCAGTAACTGTCCAACCCGGGGATCTACCCATGACCTCGAGGTTCCAAAACGGCACTTCTACCTCTACACCAAGACCAAGCGAGTGAAGCCACTGGCGGGTCAGCTAGTGGTAAATAAAATGTTATTCATTCATTCATTCATAGGAACATACGGTACATCCGTATGGCACAGATGCAGACATTTATGTCTCCGAATTCCGCATTCTTTAAGTTCTGTGCATTATGCCCGTCATCGCAGGAAATATGAACGCATTACTTTAATTCGATCAAATCGAAATACTGGTATGTTTCTCACTACTGCTTGGTAGTGGGATATCTATCCTGGCTACAACAAATTACTCTTCCAGAAGAATACTCGCACTAATTATTTCACAGGGTATCGAATTTTATTATTGAAAGAGTTCCTTCGTACCAGTACAGACGTGAGTGAACCTTATTCCGGCTCTAAGTGACATGTTCTCTACAATAATCAACGTTCGTTTTTGCTTACCGACGGCCACAAGCATGACAATTATGTATCTCAGTTGCAATCAAATGTTGACTGTAATATAAAAAATGGCGGCTTTTTGTCACTTCTGTCAGCGCCTGTCATCAACTTTTATAATCAGCCCATTTTGTTCTCGCTGGGACTCGAGCCTTCCTTTCAAAGAGAGGAGTTGGGCCATAACCCACCACGCAGGCCCAGTGCGGCTTGGTGGATAGGTTAGTGGCCAACCCATGTCAAAGGTATTCAGGCTGTTCGAAGGCCTTCCACATAGCCTAACGACTGTTGTCCTAAGACAAACAACCGGGACCGACGGCTTAACGTGACCTCCAAAACACGGAAGCGCTCAATTGAATAATACCACTAGCGGTCACCCATCCAAGTTCTGACCGCAGCAAGTGTTGCTTAACTTGTTGATCGGTAAAGATCGCCAAGTCAAGCTCCGCTACAAGCGTTTCCATCTCCATCATCAACTTACTTTTGCTTAATGGAGTTGTCAAAACTGACAGAGTCGCCATTTTCCTAGATTTCAATCAATGTTTTCAACGTTTAAAGAAATTGTGGTCGAACGGCTAGAATGGCCGGGAAGTAATACGGAGACCTGAGGTTCAAGCCCCAGCATACCACTTCACTTTTTGCGCTCTTTTTTTTCAGTCTTTCCTTTGTTGTTTCTTAAGTTAGTTAATATAACTATTTTATTTTACTTTTCACACAAAAACCATGGCAAATTACTCTGTGAGCAACATTACATTCAGAAGACCGCAGAGAACAAGTTCATTAAATGATACATCAACTACCAATTCTACACTGTTTGAAACAACTGCGATGAGTCTACCAAACTCATCGTTGGACGATAGCCAGAACTCGAAAGATTTCCTAGACACTATAAGAAAATTACAGGAAAATTTAGAATCAGCACTCGTTTAGAGAACTCAAGACTTACTCATGAATTAAAAAAGTCACAAAAAATAATAGAACTGTTTAAGAGTGTGGGGACATCCGAAGCAATTTTTAGTCAAACGTTGTAAATTAAGAAATTATACTTACTAAAGGAAGGAGGTACAGCAATCCTGTGGCCACTTCATCATCGGAAACCCCTGTTAAAGATATAAATCTGTTTATCAGCGACCAAAATGCTGAGCCTCCACACGAAGAACTGGAAAAATAAAACAACATTTAATTGTAACTGAGATACATACTCGTAATTGGCCTGATGGTATCACCACGAGCTATGAAATTTTATTAGTTGAAGAGTTCCTTCCTAAAGAGGTGAGTGAACCCTTTTTCGGCTCTAAGTAGCATGTATCTCTACAATAATCAACGTTCATGTTGGTTTACCGACGGTCACCTGCATTATGTTTTCCTAATATATATTTTGGTCTATGCATTATGTATCTCAAGTGTTGATTAAAATCTAAAAAATGGCGGCTCTATGTCACCTTGAAAAGTGGCGGCTCTATGTCAGTTTTCAAAACTCCAGTGAGCAGAAATTTTAGTTAGTACTTGTATAAAGTTAATGAGTGGAGCTGACAAAGCTCCACTCATTAACGTTAGGCATTAAGTTTTGAAAACTGACATAGAGCCGCCACTTTTTAAGGATACAATCAATATTTTATTGCATCTGAGATACACATAGCCCTGCCGAGGTGGCTTGCAATCTAAAAATTAGTGCGATCATACGAGTAGATCGTCGCTAAAATGACCATTGATAAACTTGTCACATCGACAAATTGATTTTATCTATCATACCTTTACTCTAACAGGTAGTTTTGGATGCGTGGAGTAATATTTAACGATATAGGGGTTATTAGTCGCGATAGATATATCGCAGGCTTTCTTTTATCGATACTTAATGTCAAATTTTATTTCATTGATTCATACTCGCAGTGCAGGGACAAAAATGATCAAATAGTTACTCAACATCATTTCATTGATTCATACTCGCAGTGCAGGGACAATAATGATCAAATAATTACTCAACATCCTGCCCCGTTCCTATGGGTGGCTTCTGGAGAAAGAGTTCATCATAAAGAGTCCCTCTTTCTCCAGGAAGTCGGCCATACTCTGTCCCCTACGGTTCCGTTGTCCATAACCAAATTACCCCACTTTCAACTCATCCTCGCTTCTCTTACCCACTTTCGCGTTGGTTTCCTCCATAACAACTAGAAAGTGCGTTTCAGAGGTATGTATGGCCCGACTAATGTCTTCATACATATCCTCCACCTCATCACCCGGGTGCGACTTCGTCGGTGCGTATACCTGATTGACCTTCAGCGAGTATCTTTTGGATACTCTGAGTATTAGGTATACGACCCTGTTGGAAACGCTAACGATCGTAACAATGTGGTTAGTAAACGACTTGTGGACGAGAAACCCGACACCACCTTGGGATTGTTTGTCGCTGATTTAAGGGTTATCGTGACCTCACCCGCTCTTCGGACTTCTGATAACCCCACGATGTCCCAGTGTAACCTACTCATTTCTTCTTCCAGCGCGTCAATCTTCTCGTCTGTCCTCATCATGCGTATGTTGTGTGTTACCAGGGCCAGTCGTCGTTGTTGAGGGTGGTAGCCGGGCGTCTGCCGGGGATTCTTAGCCTTCACCCCTGCCCCACCGTTACCATGGCCGCTACCGTAGCCAGGAATAGCGGGGCTGCCGGGGACTGGGGGTTCATGGAGGGTTTAGCCAATAATCGCCACGCTTGGCAGGCGGGTTGGCGAGCGCAGTTTTAGGCGGTGTTGTGCTCAGAAAGTGCTGCTGCCCACCTCCTGGTTTGTTATCCCTTAGCCGGCTTCTACTGCACCCACGGCAAGAATTGTGGGGGTATTATTCAAAGCCGGCACCCTACGGCATTTGTAATGTTACCATGTTACCATTATCCAAAATGTTTCTTTTTTTATACCTACTACATTGTATATTTAATACCAAACAGGCAACACAGGCAACAACAAAGTTTTAGCTAAAGCCCCACTTATGCTTTTATAAAGGACGATCAAATCCGTGAAATAAATGGAAAATATGATAATAATAATAATAAAATTTACACACATTTAAATCCCCGCATTAGAATTCCTTGAATAACACACACAAGACCCGAAAACAAACATTTCTGTGCAACAAACCTCCCCCACACTTCGAAGACAACTTGCCTAGCAGCTTAGCTAAAGTTGTCATGGACTGTAATCTAATATATTGAAAATAAACAACTTTAAGCGGGTTAAATACTGTAAGACCTCTGGACAACAGTGAGTAACTACTGCATAGGGAACGTTTTAATTAATATATGATAAACGGTACATGTAAATAATTTACATAACTTTATACTTAACAGAAAAAATTTCATCTAATCTACCAGTGAGTGATTTTCACTGATAAGTGTTCAATACGTCGGGATAATATAATATCAAATTATACGCAATTTTTTTAAGGTTGTTTAATTTCAATGTATAATAATCACAAAAACCTATTATGTAATGCATAGTTGATATTTATAATTTCAATTTACTAACCATTTACTTATCTACTAACAACCGATCTCACTAATTATACTCGTACCGTGACAATATTGCAAATTATTTATAAATCATTCGGTCACATTGAAAGCAACACCTTACATTGAAAGCAACGGTAAATCCGTTACTTTCAGTATATTCGGCGTTCTATTTGCAAATAAGTACCCATTCTAGGATGTTGAAGTGATTTGCCACACTTTTATGCATTCCGAAAAATTTCTTAACAATTGGCCAAAACTCAAGGTACGCGTTTGAATTTTCCGCCATTGACAAACTCTGGCTCATTTCCAATTGCGTGCACATCCTTAGTGACGCGCTAGTACAATACAAAACGCGAACTTGGCTCTGTGTGTCACAACCAGCTGCCGGTATATATACCCTGCTCCAAGACACAGGAGCATAGTCTCATCTGACTTCACTCAACAAACCATCCCAAGCACGAAAAAATGGCCTTTAAGGTAATTTAGTATCTACATTTAATCCACATTTAAATTCACTCTTCATTTCGATCTCATCTTTTATAATTACTTTTGAGTATTTTCTTAATAACTAAAATTAGCTAGATTAATCATAAAAACATTAGCAAAGTTGAAGACTGTTTAGAATTTCCTTTTTAGAATGCTTAATTCATTGTGATTTAACTTCAATCATATAATTTACTTCTTGCTATCCTACATTCAAGGGCCAATTATTATATTATTTTACATATTACAAACCTTCTAAGATTTCATAACTTCAACTTTGGATATACTTCTCATATTGTGTATTAAATTAAAAACTGGCATAATATTACCTCTTCAATACCTGTCACAACTTTTTCTACATCATTGAAATTCTCAAGTGAATTTGCATGTTAGAAGACCGTTAAAAATACTGTATTGTTTCTATATTTGACGTTCTACTTTCGACTTCATCAGCGTGAAACATAGTCACAATACAACCACCGAATGCCACAATGTTCTAGGCTCATTCAGATGCGGCGGGCGACACCTCGTGTCCTTGACGTACGAGCTGTCCTCAGCTTATTAGTAATTTCTCAGCACATGCGCTTGCGCAACTACACTAGTCTCGCCCTCGCTAAGCGTGTCACTGTTTCAAGTACACCTGTCATGTGCGCCTCTCATAAATCGAGACCTAACTTGACCTTTATGTGTATTTTTCAGTTCGTCATCATCTCTTGCCTTGTGGCTTTGGTGCGCGCGGGCAACATCCCAGCAGCGGTAGTGGCAGAACCAGTGGTAGCGGCGCCGGCGGTCGCAGCCAGACTCGAAGAATTTGACACGTTCCCTCAATACAAATTCGGTTACAACGTAGCCGACACGAGCACTGGCGACTTCAAGAGCCAGACGGAAGAGCGCAATGGTGAATTGGTGGTCGGTCAATACTCTCTGGTTCAACCTGATGGCACCTACCAAATTGTTGACTACAGCGCGGACCAAAATGGATTCAACGCGATCGTTCGCAAAGAGAACCTGGTGGCCGAGCCCGCCTTGGTGGCAGCAGAGCCGGCCGCGGTACCTGCCCGCATTGCCGCTGCACCTGCCAGCTTTGTCTCTGCTCCCGTGGCTCCCGTTGCTCCCGTAGCTCCCGTGGTCCCCGCAGCGCGCTACGTGCTCCCACCCGCGTTCGCATCGCGGTACACCGCCCCTTTCGCGCCTTTCGGTAGGTTCACCGCACCCTTCCAGTTTGCCGCACCGCAAGTCGTAGCTGTTTAACATCTGCACGCACAAGGACTGATAACGAATATTAAATGGCTAATATTTTTTTAACTGAAACAAACTTTTGATTTTTTTTCTTTTTAGGCAGGTAATTAATATACAATAATAAGGGCATTGAAATCAACGATATAAGTATCTAGGATGGTGCCGTAAGGCGAGGTTTTAGAAGGTGATTCGTTTCACCTAGAGAAGAAAATACAAAATAAAAAAAAATGTTTATAGGGGAACTACGAAGAATTTATTTCTGCGTAGTACGGGAAGTTGTAAATGGACAAGTCATGTATCGTTCATTACGTACATGTTACATAATTACAAACTAGTATATTATCTTCCCTTCATTTTTGTTAATGGATAAATATGAAATTAAGTGCACTAATATTTAAGAGCCGTAAAACTATTCAATAACTTTGTTTAGATGCACAACAACGTATAATTAAAATATGAACCAAACCGCAGTACTGAGGTAGAGGAGAATTAGAGGATAAAAATGACCCTAACTTTTTTGAATTATTTTATCGAGATAATTTAGTGAAAAATTTCGATATTTTTTAGGTTATAAACCACTGTACTAAAGATCATAGGTTATTTTAAAGAACCATAAGAAATACAGTATATTTTCCTAGTAGAACTAAGAAAAAGTATGTAGATAAACCAACATCTTATCAACCTTTATACCAGCTTAGAAATCTGTGCGTTGTGTCTAAACAATTTAAGCCTAAAGCTCGATAATATAGATAGATAATAAGTACAACTCATTAGCGCGAATCTATCATGTTAGATATCGCTGTAATACCAAATTATGCCAAATCAGTCAAGAGCAGCTTACCTGTATATTACTGTGTTTAGGTTCGAAGAAAGAATTAAAATGACGAATTATCAAAACACGCATACAAAATTAGGTACGTACTTGAACTGAACAAACATAGCCCATAAAGAGTAAGTATAGATATTTACTGACATCAAATTATATTTGATTGAGATACTTGTATAAAATGATCTGACACGGATGCCTTAATAATCATTTTTTTTCTGAATTATAACTTAAACCTGATAATGAAAAGTAAAAGCTAGGCTCTTTTCAAAAGTCATTCCTTTAATGGATCATGGTCGTTCAGCTTCGCCGTCATTTGGAAGGGAAGACTAAATTTGTGTTGTAAAAGACTAAATGTTGTTGTAAAAGTGTGCTTGGAAAAGCGAGACGGTACTTCACATCGGCCCATCGCCTGCAACTCTATAAGGCTCAAGTTCTGCCTCACATGGAGTACCTACTGTTCTCAGCTCTGGGCGGGGGCTCCCTAGTACCAGCTCCTTTCATTTGATCGCATTCAACGCAGATCGGTTCGAATCGTCGACGACCAAGCTCTCTCCGATCGGCTCGACTCTTTGTCACTGCGTAGAGATGTTGGATCACTCTGCATCTTCTACCGCATATATCATGGGGAGTGTTCCGAGGAACTGTTCAGTCTAATACCTGCAGCTGCTTTTCGCCATCGGAAATCACACGGAAATTTCATAGAGATCATGTTGACGTCTGCGAGTCCACGACCGTGCGATTCCGACGGCACTTTCTGCCTCACACTACGTGAGTAATAGTGTGAGGCAGAAAGTGCCGTCAGAAGTGGTTCCACATAGTTGGATCCAGTTCCCACTTGAGGTGTTTCCGAACAGATACGACTTGGGAGCCTTCAAGAAAAGAACCTATTCCTTCCTCAGAGGCCGACAACGCATCCTCGAGACCTCGAATCTGATATTGTGGATGGCCGTGGGCGACGCTGATCACTTACCATAAAAAACATAAGTGTTCATGACGGAGCACGGGTACTTATACAATTTTTTTTACCAAAAACTTGAAAAATGAGAATGAAATTGTTTATTCTGTACAGGCCTACGGGGGCACTTACAAATTGTCATATTAGATTTAATATTTCTTAAATCGACAACCGGATCAGAACGACCAAGGAATATTTAACTCTCTACCGAGAGAAAAACTGAGAACGACTGAGAAGATTTGGCAAGAAACTCAGCGGGCTTGTCTTTTTAATAAATTTTTTTGGGACCAACCATAGACTAAAGGACCGACTTCAACACCCTAGTATATATTTTAGTCTATGTTCAACACCATAAAGTGTGAAATAACCAAACAAATCTACATATATATAATTTACTCTATGTAACCAAAGACCTTACTTATAATAACTAGACTGTGTACCTACCAATAATTTTTGTTTAGCTAAATTAAGATCTATGTACTTACCATTAGGGCAGCTAATTCCTTAAAGGCGGTAGCTAGCTAAAAGCGGTCCTGGTGAGAGGGCTCCCGTTGGGAGTGTGTCCTTGTCTGACGACTTGCCAGTTTAATTAATCATCGAGTTAGGTAGAAATGGTAGAAAATTGTATATTTTGCTTTTTTAAATTAACGTAAACAAATGATTCATAAACTTTGAAACTGATTTAAATTTTCTACAGTTTTATAATCCATTCGTTAATTCGTTGTACTTTAGCGGATATAATTCAGTAGACAGAAAAAATGATGTGACTTTAAATATACATAAAACTAAAATAATTCAGTTTAATTCATACAATACAAAATTAATACCTCTAGACATTGACTATAAAAATCAAAAAGTACTTGAAGTAGAATCTTTTAATTATTAAGTAATAAATTTAGATCAACACCTTAATTGGAAAACTCATGTAAATACTGTTTGTCAGAGGCTTGGTCGCTTTAATTTTGCACTCAAAAGGGTAACGCAAACTGTTTCTGCAGAAGCTGCCTTGGCTGCATATCATGGCTATGTGTCATCACTCAGTTAAGGCTTAATAATGTGGGGAAACTCTGTAGACTCAAAGCCTTCAATGTAAAAAAAAGGTGTATTCGAGTTATAAATAAAGCTTGGTTTTTGGATAGTTGCAAGCCGTTATTTAAGAAATGTAATGTCCTACCACTTACTTGTATGTACATTAAAGACGCATGCGTTTTCGTTAGAGCTCATCCTAATTATTTCACAAAACGTAACGAGATTAACATTAGCCATGAAAGAGCTAAGTTCCAAAATCCACTTTACCAGTCCGCTAGCCATAGAGAAATTTATAAGAAAAATGTATACAACGTGTGCATAACTATTTATAATAAATTACCAGACCATACAAATATGCTGCATGTTAATAAATTTAAATTAAACCTACATAAGTGGCTGTTGGACAATTGTTTTTATAGTGCAAATGAATATCTTAAGTTTAAATAATATAATGAAGCACAGAATTGAATAATATATGATTAGAAATTTGTTAAATGTTAATATAATATCTTTATATTTGAATGCATTAATTTATATTTTATTTATTATAATATTTGCAAGCTTGCCTGCAAGCTGAATACATTGACATAATTATTAGTTAAAGACTTTATATAATATTGTATTGTAGCAAATAAATAAATTTGTTTTTGTATTTGTATTTAAAAAGTAATTAATTAATACTGAGTAAAAAGTAGTACTCAAATGTTTGGGACCTGGTAATACTAAATGCAAGATGGTGGTTTGTTGAATATTCTTTAAGGCAACCATGAATATTGTTGATCTAAGATATTTTTCAATTCCATAGTATCCCCATAGTACGTAGGTAGATACTTCTGTCCGACTGTCTTAAATTGGAGATGTACCGGTCACCGTCAAAGTGTACAAAAATGGCAAACCCAAAACTTAGATGTTTTTATTAAAAGAAAAATCTCGTTTTATCGTGTCCTTCGACTTTGCACTGATGATGTTTGTCGTTATTAATTACATTTCTTGTATTGTAGATTTTCGAACAATGAAAACCAGAAATTGAATTGGTAAAATGCACTGCCTGGAAAAATGTCAAAATCGTCTGCCGTTTACATAGCGCATTTTTAATGTGACGACTTTATTTATGTTTATACTAGAAGAATGCTAAAACCTGAAGCTGTTCCGTCAATATTTCCTAAGGAAAAGAATAAATCATCAGAACGCGTACGTGCATTAACCTATTAATCTTGAAGATTCAAATCTTGCAACGGCCTTTCTACATATTTCTACTGAACTGATTTAAATAAAATTTGCATGTCAATACATATATCATGTTGTACATCAAATATTTAAACGTTTTAAAATTTGGTGACGATGGACCGATGAGAAGACAAAAGTAAAACTCTTCAATGATTGCTAGTAGAAGCACTGATCTCACCACTCTGCGCCAGTCTACTCGTGTATACCATGTATTAACTTTCTTTACAGATCGAGCCCTGCGAAAAAATAGTAATGTTTTAAGCAATATATGTATCGAAGAAAAATAAGCACCAACCAAGTTTTATAAAACGATAAAACTGCAATAAAGTGGCAGAAATAAGATAATTACTACGGAAAGTGTTTGCACACAAACAGCATCTGCTCAACTACTGCCTCACCATGTAAAAATAAATTACGTTGAGATGTCAGTCTTACAACAACGCCTGAAAAGACGTTACACAACTTTTGATTACCTAAAATGTTAATTAAAAATAATGGGATAGTTATTTTGAAGTTGAACGATAGTCTAACATAATTTCGAAAACATTCACACAAGATAATATAATATAAGATAATACGACAAAATCTAACATGTCCAATAAATATTCAGATAAAATTAAACCGTTTGTCATTGTATGATTATTCGGGTAAAATCTATTAATTTTTGAGAAATCGTATCCCTTTACATCGCCCTGCAACTCTGCGAAGGATATTGGCGACGCATATATGCGACCTGGATTTTATTGCAGAAATGATGGAATTCTTGATGGAAAAGGCTGAAATGAACGTCGCTTTAATTTTTGATACAATGGCCATCAAAGCTGGCAAACTATAAACATGGTTAAAGTCATTGGTTTATTTTTATAATTACACTCATTTTGTAGTTACATTATTTAGCAACAAGTATGCACAGTTTAGTTTATTCACAGTAACTCATTGTTCGTTTACACATGATACCGTAATTCAAGTCAGAGCTATTTTTGAAAATGGATAAAATTGACCATCGTGCAGTGATAAAATACCTGAATTTGAAAGGTTTAACTCCAAAAGCTATACATGAAGACATGTCTGCTACTTTGGGTGAGTCCGCTCCTTCGTATGCGACTGTTAAAAACTGGGTGGCAGAGTTTAAACGTGGTCGTGAGACCATTCAAGATGAGCCCCGTAGTGCCCGGCCTTCGACTGCTTCCACTGATCAAAACAAAGAATAAATCTGTGATTTAATTTTATTTGATCGAAGATTGACTGTCGAGGAGATAGCTAAGACTGTAGGCATCTCATCTGAGCGAACACATCATATAATTACTACTGAACTTGGATTATCTAAGGTGTCTGCGCGGTGGGTACCGCGACTGCTTTCAGTGGAACAAAAACGCAACCAAAAAATGGTAATAAATACTTTATGTTATGGCCATTACCGAAAAAAATGGCGAAACGATATTGTGCTTATTAGTTCCAATTTTCACCTCTTTGCTTCCTCTTTATTGATCCTAGTTCTAAAAATTAACAATTTATTACTATGTGGTCCAAACAAGGGCCTAATGAGTGAAATTTATAAACTTAGGTTCCAATTTGCTCTCTTATCTTTAGATATCTAAAACAGCCAGGAAAGGGTTCAACTTGCAATATTTAAAACCCCTGTTTACCAACAATATTACGAGTATTTTTGATCTTCATTCAGCTGGGGTTTAGTACCGAGATCAACCAATTCCGTCCGATTAAAATGTGAGTACCCATACCTACTTATTTTTATTTCTATAAATCGATTTATTGACCGAATATTTGACTGTTTAAGTAGGTAGGTAGGTAACTATTTGATGTTAAGCAATTTTCAATTTTAATGATCAGTAAACAACTTCATTACTTTGGTGCCTATTTGAATTTGTGGTGAACTATTTTTGTTCATTTAAAATAATGTTTAGACGATCACAATTAACATTGAACATGTTATTGGGGCGTGTAATTCAAATGTACTAACTAGGACACGGATTAATATTACCGTGACTAGGACATCCCGCCGGCACGCGGCGCGGCACCGCTTGCGTTCGAGCCTGGCGCGACCCGCGCCTTACAGCTTTCAATTGTACAAGCTCAATTTTTTTAATATAAAATCAATATCCAAGAAATAAAAACTGTAATTCCCTTGACTGTATTTGTAACTTTTCACTAACTTAGAAAACCCGAAATCCGTCAAACCAGCTTCATAGTTCGTTTTTGGGAGTATGCCTTCAGAGTAGTTGTCTGTCGGATTGTCTTGTGGTCGGAATCTCTCGACTACAGTCAACTTGACAAAAAAGATGGTTGACATGCCAACTCTATCGCCGAGCCCGTCTTATCGAGCTGACAAAATCAATGCTTGCTTTTGACGTAGCTATCAGATACTGACACATCTTTGACAGAACTCTATTGATAGAAGATAAATCATCATTATTATCTTGACGCCTACGTGACTTATATTCTATGTTCTCGGAGATCCTGTTATTGTGGCTATGCTATGCCCAAGAATATTACGCTTTTTCACCCGCGTGTTGATGGACGATGATGAAAAGTAGCCTATATGCTATTCCGGAATATAATCTATCTCTAAGCCAAATTTAATCTAGATCCATTTAGCCGTTCTGCCGTGGTTAAGTAACAAACATCCATACGTCCTACGGCTGAGATGATGATAATGATGAATACTATTATAGCAGTTGCGTTTGACCATGTAAATATTTTATGACATTTTGGTATAAAGATATATATGGCCTCGGAGAATATAATAATCTACTCGAATTAGGTACTAATCCTGCGTAGACAAAGCCGCGCACATCAGCTAGTCTACATAAATTAAGAAGAAGAATTAACAAATAGTACTAACTACTAAACAAGAGCTTTCATATTATGCGGTACTTTTAGAACATAACTGTCTGTATAAACATTTAACTCAAATTAAATTGTATTGTCAGAATGTAACTGAATTTTAAATACTACTTCCTATGTGTTTCCATAACAGTTTTACTTTACGTAAAAATTACTTTGACTCAATTTCTCCATACTACTACTTGTGCTAACAGTCTGCTGTATTCTTCATCAAACAAGATATCGCCCTTCCTCTTGTTTCTTGAAGCTATGAAAATACTGTTTATGAAATTAGTGACTAATAATCAAAATATCTTTTCAGGAAAGTACATTATGGGAAACGGGTAATTTAGGAAACGGTAGTGACGGGAACGGACGTTTTGGGATTAGGTCTTACTGGGAAACGGATATCAAGCCCAACGTATATTTCAGGAAAAGTACATTGTGGGAAACACTGATATTGGGAAACGCGTAATTTAGGAAACTGAAGTGACGGGAACGGATGTTTTGGTAAACGGATAGCATATTACGAAAGATTTTCGATGAGTACACTATTCCTTTAATATTCATTTTATGGCAGTCAATAACATCCTGCATCCTTTCTCTCTAGACATTTTTATCATTCATGAGAATAAAATTAGATTATACTTTAAACCTGTATTTGAAGATAATATTTAAAAAAAAAAAAATTCTTTGAAGGTAGGTTAATCTTAAACCTCACTACGTATCACAAAAAGGGAGGGGGTTTAAAAACGGCAAAAAAAAATCACGTGATTAATGGGCGGCCCCTATTATGATAAGGCCCTTACACACTACGAGTATTATCACAGATTAGGAAGTACAGACTATTATTATAATATGCATGATGAGCCATTAATATAATACCAAAGTGCGCAAGCTTGACCCCGAATGATTTAACAGCCATACGGCCTACTGATCCAGAATCCAGAATTAAAAAAAAGGTTATTGCAAAGAATGTAGGTGTCTATATCCGCTAGGATAGACTTTTTTCTATGAGTTTGCTTACTTGTATCTGTGGTTCTAAGATAATACATTTGTTTCCCTTTAGCATTATCTATGATATTTGTTATTATTCTCATCAGAGTTGATTTTTAGAAACTTTTTTACAGTAAATATACAATAATTACATGACTTAGAAACTTATTGCAAAGCAACAATGGAAGAGAAGCAACTGTACGGCGCACTGACCGTGTACCGTGAGCGAGGTGCATTCCTGCGCCGCCTCGAACAGTTTGAAAAGTCGAAAGCATCGTACGACGAAGCATTTAAGAGCAATCCCGAAGATGTGCGGATGCTTACGGGCAGAAGCCAGGTGTGTGCCGACGCTGTGCAGCCGGTGCAGGCGTATGCAGATGCAGAGCTTGCACTCAAACTGGAGCCCGGGAACATGATCGCGCGAAATATGCAAGCTCGCGCCATGTATACCTTGTCAGATTTTGAGCGCTCCGTAGTTATGAATTACCGTGGCGCGCGGATACGCAAACAGCCCCCTTACTTCATTGAGGGCGTTAATCAGGGGCTCGAAACTATACAAGACTGTATCGGAGTAAATGCCGGAAGCGTCATGCTCGACTTTCTGCCTCTGATCAAACAAATAGAAGCGAGCAGATTTGATGAAGATGAACCACAGAAAGCCTTACATGTATCACGTATACCTAAGCCTGAACGTAAACGGAAACTGACACAGATGGAAGCTCGAAAACACTTGACACTGGCACGAGTTATGGCCATGAAATATCTGGGACCAATGGCATATGATAAATTTTTCCTTCAAGAGCTCCTTGAAGATCCTCGCGTGAAAGGTGCAAACTCTAGTGGTAGCATGAAGTTGTTATCTCTCATAAAAGAAGCTCTTAGGTCACTCTCAGAAAGACAAGATATGTTGCGGTCGCAGCGGCCATATTACACCATAAAACTTGCCGAAAAGGCAGATTCCAAACATCAGAACAAGTACAAGGAGGCTATACTTGTAAAGGAACGCGAGATTGGGGCGCGAACTTCTGAGAGATTATTGAAGCAAATTGAAAAAGCTTTACGTGAGAATCGCATTATGGATTTGATATCTCAAGTGGAGCGAATGCAGATATTTCTTGATAGCAAGACGCCTCGATCGCTGCCCGACAAGGAAATCTATACAGATCGGTTGTACAGGGCAGTTGGTGAGGGCTACCTCTCTCAACATCGCATGTCCTACACTCTCAGCGAGCGTGGTAATAAGCGGCGTATTGCTTTCCTCATGGGATTACCCGTAGGTCGTCCGCAATCATTCGACTCTGTTATGGCGAACTATCCGTATAAGTTTATCGATGTTAAACAAGCTACAGAAAATGTAATGATGACTCTGGATATGTGTGAAAATTCTACAATGAAGTGTTGGCTTATGTATGAACTTGCTCGATTGCTGTGTACTCAAAAAAACTATGCGCTTGCCAAATTTTATGGCAAGCGTTGTCAAAGAGAAGCCCAAGAACTAGGGAATACAGCTTGGTGGCTCAATGGATGTTTTGTTTTGATGAGTGGCGATATGCAGCAAGGAAACGCAAACGAAGTACGGGTGCAGGTGGAAGAAGCATATGAGTGGTCGAAGAAAATGCAGGATCCTGAACGAGTACAAGCCTTTCTCTATAAGTGCGCTGAAATGGCAGCTGAAGTAGTGAGTGCTGACGAGCGAAAGGCAATCATCCAGCGCGAGAAACAGATTTTAGGTGTACTGTCGGATGACCAAAAAGTTGAGACCCAGGTGCTGTTCAAGCGGATGTCAACGGTTCCGACCGGACGGAGGTTCTCGGTGCTCCCGGGAAAGACTTCAGGGGATGAGCGATCGGAGCGTCGCAATCGCCGGCAGCGCGGTCTCTCTGTTATCCCGGGCCCAGAGCACGCGCTGGCGCCACCACCTCACTCCAAAACACTTGGATTTCAGATATTCGATGTCTGATGTAATAATTATAATTACTTTGGCAAAAAATAGTATATTTTTACTTTTACGACTATAAGGCCGGCATTTCAGAAGTACGATCAGTGAATCTATGCTTGAGTACAGATCTGAGTAAGTTATGTGCGGCTTTTACTGCCATATCGCAACTCAAGTAGAGATTCTTAACTGAGCGTCTTTCTGGAATACCGACCTTAAAGCACTAACACCTGCTTAGCGAGACCAAACTTTGCAAATTTAGAGAGAAAAATCACATCCTCGGACGCTATTCGAAGCCATGTCTTCCGAAAACCCGTGTCGGACGCCTGACGCCAGATGATGTGTAATTTTAAGTTTTAAGATATTTACTTCCCATAAGGAATACAATTCACTTCGTAATTCAATAATTAACATTTAACAAGTGAGTACACGGGATATAATTTCAACTGTACATAAACCTAAGTTAGGTTTAAAAAGGTGCATACCTACCGCAATTATAAGTACTACAATTATTAGTTCGAAACATAATTCGCTTTTAAATTATTTTGTTAAAGTTTTTTCATGTTACTTGGTACGGTACAAGCACGAGGCCCACCTTATGTGAATTGGTAACGTCAGAATTCGCCCTATTTATATAGGTAGACCTATATATATAGGTGCATTTCCTCACAAGTGACGAACTGCTCTGCGTCCGTCATCATTAGACATTAAGTAGTTAAGTTTCATCATCATTATCAGCCGGAAGACATCCACTGCTGAACATATGCCTGTAATTCGGTATGCTAAAAAAAATTAACCTATGCCAATTCCGAAACCATTTCGAGATTTTATGTTACAAACCCTTATTTTTCTACTCTGACCTTTTAAAACGATAAGATGCCATTTATTTTAACAAAAAACGATGAAATAATTCGACTTTCATTGACCTCTAAATGACGTCACTTTTTTGCACTTTTGTTTTGATTACTTACGAATTAGTAGGTGTCACTGTCAAGTGTTCTAGTTTCTTTTTTTTTACTCGCGTGCTTTTCTTGGCTTCTCAACGCAACTACATATTTGTGCAAAAAAGTGACGTCATAGGATTCAAATTTTCAAAAAAATATTATAAAATAACTACTGAATATAAAACAAAAATATTGAAATTAGTTTCTTATAATGACCTAATCTACGAAATAAAAATATAAAAAAAATACCAAAAAAAAACTTTACATACCGAATTTCGCCGACAATCGTAACTTTTAACCCTTTGCGTCCCAGAGACGTAAATATACGTCAGTTTCATTCATTTCATTCATAAATTTTTTTGTTTTAATTATCACAGTATAAATAAGAAAGATTAAACCAAAAGACAGTATTTCAAACATTACTGCTTCACGGTAGAAAAAGGTATGGTGGCAGGTACCTACTTCCAAAAACGAACTCATTCACAGATAATTCTACTGCTCTTAAATAGTGTATTTATCACTGGCTGCACACCACGGTTTCACCCGTGTGGAGATCGATAATGATGAATCAAATAAAGCATTTGTTACTCAGACATAATGTAGCTTTCTACTGGTGAAAAAAGTTTTTGCGTTCATCCATTACAACCAAACAATAAAATCTTTCCTGTTTATTAATAGAGTAGATAAGGACGCATAGTTTATAGTTTATTTATACGGTATATACACAATAACAATTAATTACTAAAAGCCATGGCTTGTGTTGCGTCTATTAACTTAGTCTGCTATCGCACAGAACCTACACTAAGAAAATGATTTCTTGTGTTGTATCTTCAAGTGTTACAGTAGGATGTAATAAGATTTTTACCGTGAAATACATGTATATAAACTATATGTGTGTAAATTATAATGTTTGAAAACAAAAAGTGAAATAGAATAAGTAGTGGTTATTTAAAAGTATTACTATTTTATTTTATACATTCTTATCATTTATGTTTTTGTGTCTAAGTTTGTGAGTTAGGTTATACCCAGTGCGAGTGCGTGAGTGTATATATGTGTGTGTAAGTGTGTGTGTGTGTGTGTGGTATGTTAGCCACCTGAGGCTGACCTGTATATGTATAATATAAAGGAATAATAGGTGGATGTAGAAAAAGGTACCATACGAGTAGATTAAATATGTTCAAGGCTAACTTGTAAAATAGTCAACGGAATGAAAAAAGCAAGAATAAGACATGTCTTTTGAAGTTGTACCAAAATCCCGCAAAGTATCAAGTAGATAATTGCCCGAATGGCCATCAAAGAAAGAACACTAATAATCATAACCGCGGCCGGCTGAAGTGGCTTGCCCTCGCCGCGGCTTCCAAGCTTCCCGTCCGTCTCAGAAAGGCGGTCTCTTTTTTCCAGGCAACCATTGGGTCTTACTGCGATATCGCAGGTATACACACAACACAAATCACATTTTATTTATCTTACGTAAATTGTATGAGTCAGTATGAGTATATAAATGTAGATAATTGCCCGAATGGCCATCAAAGAAAGAACACTAATAATCATAACCGCGGCCGGCTGAAGTGGCTTGCCCTCGCCGCGGCTTCCAAGCTTCCCGTCCGTCTCAGAAAGGCGGTCTCTTTTTTCCAGGCAACCATTGGGTCTTACTGCGATATCGCAGGTATACACACAACACAAATCACATTTTATTTATCTTACGTAAATTGTATGAGTCAGTATGAGTATATAAATGTACCTAAATAATCTTTATACAATAGGTAAAGTAATTTCTTCATTTAAAAATAAACTTTGAGTGCGGCAGTGAGTGCCGTAAAAGAAAAAAAAACGTAGACAGCTTACAAAAATAAGAACAGCACTAAGTCAGAGAGTGAGCTTTAAGAAAATCCGTTGGTTCGACAAAGCCCAAAATTAAATAATGAAAAAAAAAAGGAAAATCCGTTGTTGCTATTTAAGAAGTAGAAGGTACCGGAGAAGAAAGAAAGTAGGACTATCTAAAAAAGAAATGAGATGCTAAGTCTCGCCTACTCAACAACTCAGTTACTTACTGTGTTCTTCTACCGTAAAAAGTTTTGAGATCCATGTAAAACCAAGTTATTACGTAATTAGCTAACCTAACAACATCTTATAGTGACTATATCGATATTAAAAAAATCTACGTTTTAAAGAAAATAAATTGACTTGGCCATCGCATGAAAACACAATGTAGCGTACAAGTAAGCAATAAATATATTACATTAAATAAGATTGTTTAGTGCGATTGCCAAGTCAATCTATTTTATTTAAAACATGGATCTCAAAACTTTACGCTAGATGAACAGTAAGTAACTGAGTGGTTGAATTGGCTAGACTTGATTTTATCACAAGGTTCGTTTTTGATGGCATTAGTATATATTTCTAATGATAGTGTGAAAATGTGAGTCATATCTAACGAGTCCCGATAGGTTTTATTGATTCATTTCATAAACTAACATATATTATCACAGAAGTTTGTTTTACACAAAATGTCAAATACTGCCATTTTGGGACGTCACACTTCTACTGTCTTTCACGCGGGAAAATTCAGACTGACTAGTCTACTTTGTGCTATCCTTAATGAAAAGATGTATTTTTAAATACAACATAGCATGTCGCAACGCCTACATCCTCGAAAGTGTAGGCAGCGGTGTTTGAAATACCTACGTTTCGCTAGAAGGACAAGATTTTAATAGTCTCATGTAATAGGAAACAAGCCTATTGCCATCTACGGGACACTGTTCCAGACTCCAGACTGCTATTGAGAACTTCCTTGTCAGAAAAACCAAATAACGGTCCGACCTGGGTATTGAACCCAGGACCTCGAAATCCCAAAGCGGCGCTCCTACCACTACATCAAAACCAAGCGAGCGAAGCCGCTGGCGGGTCAGCTAGTCTACAGTGATAATAAAACTGTGAAACCTAAAAAGTATAGGTACACCAAATATGTTTTCACAGACAGAACAATACGGAACAATTTGTGTCTGCTCGTCTTTCAGGCTGTCAGTGTTACGCGTCGTTTCCGTTTTCAAGAATTGCTGAGTATAAGTAATTCGATGACGTTTTCACAAAAAAAATATTAAGCTTATATTTTTGGCACAGAATTTCGGACTATTTATATAGTGCTTTTTTATAGGTTTTTTTTTTTATATGGCTTAAAAATTGTATCTAAGTATAATCGTAACGGTGTCATAGTGTATCGAAGTATTTCCCTAAAGCCAAGTAGGTCAGTTTTAGACACACTCAAATTAATTTGAAAAGTGGCTGTTCTAGTCTATTTATGTTTTTTTTTCATTTTTCGTCATTCATACGCGACCTAATTTTAATTAGGTATTATATTAATTAGGTATTATAATATTATTATAAAAATGCAGTAGCGAAGTCCAATTTAGGGATGTGTATTTTACTTAAACCATGCTAAGTGTAAGTTTGTGAACGTAAATAATTGCCAAAGTGATTCACTGTTCAGATCATTGTTTGCAAATTAAAAAATAAGAAAACATTTGCGCAAAAATAATCTAAAATGATACCTGGACTTCCTTACGAGTGCTGTAGTGTAATTTTTTTTTATTAACGTGTGGGGTATGCACTTACACATCCCCGTCAAAGCCGGGGGGATTCGACGGGGTATGTCAGACTCGTCCTTTACGCGCCAACCGCACACCTAGCAGCAAGCAGACCATACCGACTATATAAACCACCACACGGTGTTTCTCCGGGCGCCCTAATGTCAGGGTAACGAGAACGCTTCTGCAATCTGTCGCGGCTGTAGTGTTATCCTAGTCTAACTAAGGAACAAAGAAAAAGTTAGAATAAAATCATAGCATCTAATACTTTGTTTAAATTAATTATTTTTTGTTTTCTTAGTTATATTAGTACAGCGGATTAGCTAACCTATTTCGCACTTTATGATAAAATCACCGAATTTGGCACATATATGGCCGTAAGTGGACAAATGATTAAGTTTTGCGCTGAAGGTTTTAGTGAATATTTATTAAATGTTTTGAATGGAAACATGCTTAGTGAGAAGCGGTGCACCAGTTCCCTCATATTTGACGATAACAAGACAAAGCTGTTCGTCTTCCTCTCTGACGTCCTATGCCACTCATTCCAGCTTGCAGACAAGGAGAGAAGGAGAAAAGATTGACGTAAATCTTTATACCTTATATGTCCAATAATTTCTGTGGCTTCGTCTCCCGAAGACCAAGCGAACGAACCCGGGGGCGGTCTGCTAGCATTGTAATAAGATAATTATATTTATAGCTCGATAGCTACTATAACATAAAAAAATAAAAACCTTAACTTTTAGTATTTAAATAAATAATTTATTTACAACATGGCATTCAAAGTTTGCTATTATCGTTCGTATTTAGTGGTGGTAGACAGGGGCGGAGTGGTAGACAGGGGCAGACTGGTAGACAGGAGCAGACTGGTAGACAGGAGCAGACTGGTAGACAGGAGCAGACTGGTATACGGCAGGGGCAGAGTGGTAGACTGCAGGGGCAGACTGGTAAACGGGAGCGGAGTATGCGAGCTTGGCTACTGGGGCGGCGTAGGTGAGGGGAGCAGCGTACTTAGCGGCGGGAGCGGCGTAGGCGACGGGAGCGGCGACCTTAGCGACCACGGGGGCGACCGCGGCGACCTTGGCGACGTGACCGAGGGCTTCCTTGCGCACGACGGCGTTGAATCCGTTGTGATCATCAGCGGTGTAATCTACGGTGCGCTTGGTGCCATCGGGGTCGACAACGGAGTAAGAACCATGGACGACATCACCGTCGCGGCTCTCGTGCTGGGACTTAGAGTCTCCAGTGTGTCCGTCCTGAACGTCGTACGAGAAGCTGTACTGAGGGTGTGCATTGTATTCCTCTACGACTTTAGTGACTGGAGCCACGGCAACCTTGGCGACGGGGGCAGCGTATGTTGAGTAAGCCACGGGAGCAGCGTATTTAGCTACAGGGGCGGCGTAGGCGACGGGAGCAGCATGGGCGGCGTAAGCAACGGGAGCAGCATGAACGGCGTGGCTGGCGTAGGAAAGAGGACTGGAGTAAGCTACCGGAGCTGCTGGGAGCAGGCCAGCGCTTGCTGCTGCCACCAAGGCGCTGAATACGACAAACTGAAAAAACAACACAAGGATGACTATGGCTATATGTAAAATTATAATAGTATTTATGTAAAAACTATTTAGTTTACTTAAACTATCTACTAGGTACGGGCTATAGCTTTCTTTTTAAAATAATTAATCGTGAATTAGTTTATTTTAATTAAAGTGATTGAATATTTATTTTAAATTATTGGATATCCGCAACGTATCGCTGTATACCTTGAATGCCATTTTAGGTTGTGATTAAGTTCGACGATGAGATTGAACTGCCGAATGTAGAGTACGCTCTCGTTTTATATCCATCGTGTGTCCACTCGTGACATTCGGATTTGCGTGACGTCACACATGGTCCGGTAATCGAACCCGCACCTACGAGGAGCTTATTGAAACTTTCGCTTTTAATTGAAGCGTTTAACGAAGGCAAGGTCGCGATCTTTGGCGGAATGTGTCAGAGCGTCGTGCGGCGGTCGGCGCTCCGCCCGCGTTTGTTCATACTCATTATCTTATTAAAGGCAAGGCCGTTGGTACAGCTTCCAGGTATCAAATTAATATTAGCAAGTTAGCTGTAAATCAATCTGTGTGACCTTTAACGCGCTAGACATATGTATTATATTGCATTACGTTATTGTACAATGCCATGCTCTACTTAAATTTTAAGTGTAGGTAATTACATACTCTGCTGCAGAGTTTCTTTTGAAGCATCCATGATCAAACGTCATGTATTTTATAAAAAGCTTAATTGAAAAGCTTCCTAAAAATTATGATTTAGATTTTTATAGTTTGATAATTTTCACTATTTTATTAGCATTTACTGCATTTTTTATGACATATTGATTTGTACAATAAATAGGTATATATACTTCAAGAGGTAGAGAGAGTTTATTTTTCCGTGAAGTGACGGAGTAGAAAGATTCCGTCCACCGTCGGGATGCGAATTGTAAGAGGCGAGGAAACCCGACATGGTGGTAGGTCTGTTGTGCAAAATGCCTTGGTACCACTGCAGGGCCAGATATTCTATTGAGTTGAAATAGTGCGCAAGCGCAATGTGTTACAAACTAAAGTCACCGACATAGTCCAGAAGATAAGCCAGTTCGTGGCAGTGGGCAGGGCACATAGCACGCAGAACAGATGGCCGACGGGGACGGATGGTTCTGGAATGGAGACCACGGCGAATGGTTCTGGAATGGAGAAGCGCAGCGGTCGACCACCGACACGGTGGACTGACGACCTGAAAAAGGTAGCAGGACGACGTTGGATGCAGGCCTCTTCCAACCGGTCCTTTTAGATATTGTGGAGGAAGCCTATGTTCAGCAGTGGACTTCCTACGGCTGAGATGATGATGATGATGATGATGATTACTATGTTAGGGTGTGAAGGGCATTGTAGTAAGTGAAAGTCACGAGAGCAGAGCCACAAAAAATAATATAAGCTCTGGGTGGCATCTGTCATGGGTAAACGTAAAGGTGCTGTCAGTTCATGACGTCGATAAAAATGAGGGTTTTTGAAGCAGCTATTTAGTTTATATTATAAGCAGCGATTAACTTAAAATTACAAAAATTAATATGACCTTTCTAAGACTTTTAAGTATACATTGACGGACTAAAAAACATATTTTAACATACAAGAGTAAATAAAAAAAAATATTCAAACATACCACTTAACTTCACCTTTAAAACTGGTTTGCTCTATATTCACAATTGTATTTGTCATTAAACACATATGATAAAATAGTAATTTTTAATACACATACACTGACGGATAGTGTTTTTTATTGAAAAGTGAACATTATTTTTTATGAATTTTTGTACGTTTTTACGAGATGCGCTTGCATAATTTCAAGTGAAAGAAGTTGAAAGAATTCAAGCTCTGAACTTTCGTGCGATTCTGAGCAAACATCGTTGCATCTTTGACTACATCCGTGAAAAAAATTACGCGATGACAAGAAACGTTAGAAAACAACCTTATGTACAAGTGCGATATTAAATGTTTGACATCGGTGAGCTCGTCGACGAGCACCTCGACGAATCATTAGAGAATCGCACGACTGACAGCGCCTTAACATCAGACGCAAGACATGCCCGTCTTATCAATTAAGTAACAAATTACCTGCATAAAAAAGAAGAAGGGCTCGCGTTTCTTTTTTTCTGCATATCACCATAATAGCATTTTATTCTGGAGCTTATTCCTTACATTAATAATTAAATTTTCTAAACAGTATTTTTGAAATAGTGCTATGCCTGCTATTATAGCCACGGTATGTGCTGTAACATTATCTAATTTGAATCCTGAGCCAGTTTCATTTAATAATGTTTTGATTATATTCTGTTTTGTATGCCTTAAGTAATAACCTCTGCTTAGAACAGATGTAAACCCGTAACCCTGAGACGTTAAGTTGTTAAGTATCATGTGCCTGTAATGTCGCCGGCACCCGTAACATTCAAACCAGAACACAGTGTTGCGAACATTACTGCTTCGGGGTAGAGATACGGTTGCAGCCTAGTACTTCCCCGGACTAATTCATTCACAAAGAGTTCTACTGCGCTGAATTGATGCCGAATATCATTTGAAATACATGACAATACATGACATGACACAGGGAATCCTAGTATGAGGGCTAGTGGCCACTCTATTGTCCACACTGTAAAGCTGGTAATTGATGATTTGGTTACCTATTTATTTGTATCAACTTTTATTTATATATTAGTTTTATTTATTTATTTATCTAAAAACTTACATCTTATTTTACTACTACAACTTATTTTACTACTACGAGTATTATGTAGCATGGTAGCACAATAAACATTAATTTCTAACACTTAATTAATAGAATGTATTAGTGCCTACTGCACATAACATATCCATGATAACCTTAATTCTAAGTATATTTTTTGTAAACAGTGGTTTAATATTTGTTCAAAATAAATTATTATTATTATTATTACTTATTATTAATACCAGTTCAACAATACCTAACTCGATAGGACAGGTAACTTAACTTCTTTTCTCTTCCACTTTCTTTCAAAATCTTTATATCACCCTCGTATTATATTACCATAGTAAAACCTGGATGATGTTTACTGCATAGAGGAAAATATGTTGACTAGTTCTTACTATGATGTTATGTGTATGTGCTATATAAAAATCCATCCAATGAGTATCTAAAAACGAGTACCTAAGTAGCGATATGTTACGTATACGCAAAACAAAAACATCGTAAAACTCATTAAGAAATAATATTTCTTCGTAGATTTTAAGCCAGTCTTTTAATACATATTATTTATATATAAAATCAATAAAGAAATGTTCGTTAGTCAATTATTTATTTTATTTGCGCTCAAATAGAGAGGTAGGAATTACGAATAAAAAGGATCATAATCAACATCGCATGATGCAGGTGTAACCGCGGGGCGAATATAGTTTAAAATAATAACGAAGGCAAGATACATTTCATTCATTTAATACCATAAATAACAGTCATAAAATTCCTATAAAAATACAAAGTAACAACAAAATTGTAATATTTCATCTATCGCCTAGAAGTAGTAGGGTAATCTTGGAGCCAGGAGAGGAGCAGGGGCGGGGGCAAAGACAGGGGCTCTAGCTAATATGGGCGCGGGTGCAGGGGCGAACACAGGGGCAGGGGCAACTACTCTCGCAGGGGCGGGGACAACTAGGGGTTCACGTCGCACGACCGCGTTGAACCCGTTGATGGAATCAGCAGCGTAGTCGACAATTCTCCTCGTGCCGTCGGGATCTACTACTGAGTATGAGCCGGTGACAAGATCTCCGTTCCTGTTCTCCTGGTGACCTTTGTAGTCCCCTGTGAGTGCATCCTGCACGTCATACCCGAATGAGTACTGTGGTAGGGGGTCCACGCGGGCTACGGGTAGAGGGGCGACGATACTGGCGGCTGTGATGCCAACCATGCAGATGAATACTACAATCTGAAACAAGCAAAAGTCATGTCACTCTATGTTTTATAGAATACTAACTGAAAAGAGTTGCATGGCATCACATTAATCTTACTATCTTACTTCTGACTTATATATAATACAAGCTGCGCTCCGCGGTTGCACCTGCGTGGTGATGGATGATGATAATGATGAAAAGTACCATACAGGTACAGATACGGGGCCTGTAGGGTGATACCCGACAGATTGACGATCGTCTTAATGTTAAAGATAGCTTTGCCCTTGGGAGAGCGGTCAAGGATGACCAATACTAGGTCATAGGATGCCTTGGTTTTCCCGCTGTACATGCGGTGAACCTCGGGGACTGGACAGCCCTAGGCTTTTAAGTCGGTGCCGACTAACTCTGTCGACACCTCCTTAGGGACGCCACGTAGGAGTTTTTCCTCCTCGAGAGCATACGTATGAAAACTGATTTTCTCATCTCGGAGAATCTTGGTAAGACCTGTATGGTCTGAGGAAGTCGGGACTTGGACTCTGATGCCCTGCTGCGTGGAGCGGGCATTGGTGAAATTGAGTTTACGCTAGGTTAACAGTCGAGAGATGATCCCGTTTCGCCCGCATCCTTCCCCGGCATTTAACCTATCGTATATAATCAGCCGTTTAGGCGTGCTATGGTAACAAACAGACAGAGTGACAGCCTTACAAACGTTTTAATAGTATTAATCATGGATTATACAATGTAAATGGATGGTTGTTTGTTACTCAATCACGCCAGAACGCCTGAACGGATTTGGATGAAATTTGGCATGTAGATAGAAGAGGCACTGGAATAACAGAATACTTATCAACATCTGGTGATGTTCACCATCACCATGATATTATATCATCAGCAATGTGTCAATATAGGGAATCTGTCAGATGGCTGGCCATAAAACTCACAGTTGAATCTTTTAACAATATAATCTCATGACCTATATTTCTTGTAAATTCTAGCCAATATTCTACTAAAACTGGTAGCTCCTGCGTCTAGCATGTCGATCAAGCTTCTATACCCACGTCAATGCGATTATCGGTTAATATGTCTTTTACGATTATCGATTAATATGTCACGTTGAGCTTCCATGTTACACAACATATTAGCTAAACGATGTGACGTGTGTTGATCTCTATACCTTTGGAATAGAGACTATATTAGACAAGAAGTTTATTAACCTGTGGACCGTACTTGTACCGGACATTTATATGCATCGATTGTAAGTTTGCAACATGCTCCCATTTCAACCCTTTTTATGTAACTTTATGCGGCTAGAATTTAAATCGAATGCCTTTAGATACCCATCTACTTTTTGCGCGAGAGTTCTATATAGGTACGTTACCATATCTGTAAAGAGAGGGATTTCAAGTAAAAAGTAGAGTGAAAAGTCAGAAATACGCGTGCCACGGGAAAAAGTGCGTGTGCTTACCATATCAAACAATTAAGTTTTCCTGCTTTTGGAACTATGTATTTTAGAAGTAGAATCTTGAAAATGTAGGCTAAGTACTACTAGCTTTTACTAGAACCTGTTGAGGAAAAACGTACCTCGTACATATGCGTTTATTAGTTGGTATATAGGTCTCTATAGGATAAAAACGAGTACGGAAAGCTGATTGCCAACCTTCATTGATTGAAGAGGCACTGAGAGAAGAAGAAGATAGGTATCTTGTGCAAAATAATTGGTTGGTAGCACTTCAGTGCCAGATATTCTGGGCCAAAGCAATAGTGGACAAAAGTAACTGTGTAAGGCTGTGAAGGGCACTGTAGCAAGTGAAATTACTAGGGAAAATATTTAATAACCAATGTGTTTGCGTGGCGGGTGCCATACTAATCTATAGTTGTAAACTATACTAATGTAAATAACTGGGTGGTTGTAAGTTGTGGGTGGCGCTGCAACTGTCATGGGAAAATGGCATAAAAACCACAGATTATTATGTTGTTTTGATGAAAGTTTTTTTACTAGGGACTTGATACTTTCCGATTGAATTGAACGTTTAGTTCTGTGATCTTAATTCAACGATATAATACGGTTTTTGTGCACAAAATTATTTGCATTTAATCTGATAAACTATTTTTGTTGAGTTCTTTGAGGCAATTATTTCCTTATTAGCTTAAAGTGTTACATATCTTGAAAATAAAAAATATAATTTATCGTCATTGCTTTTCGATATTATTATTATATAGATTAGTATTATAATGGAATAGTGTATGTATAAGTATTGTATATTTGCTGCCACTAGGAGCTAAAGCGGCATGACGAAGTTGTTGATTGTAGTTTTAAATTACCTTAGGTACTATAATGTGCTTTCTTTCTTCTATTATTCAGTGTAGAATTTTGTGAATAGTCATTTTTCTACGGGTGCATAGCTAGTAACGAAGTATTTCATTATAATAGTTATTTTTCCTTAAACTGCTTAAAACGGAATAAATAGCGTATAGTTTGATATAATTTTGTCCCGACGTTTCGAATACTTTCCGGGTAGATTTCTGTTTTCACTAAAAAGTGCTCGAAACTTCGGTATAACATAATACCAAATTATACGGGATTCAATCGATTTAAAGCTGTTTAACCCGTCCGCATCAGCGCAAAAAATAACAATAGATTTATGAATGAAACTTAACTCGAATGAGTCTTGCTGATTCGGACAGATTAATTTCGATGTATAAGAATCATAAATAGTTATTTTTAACCTGACTTTGACGATATTTCGAGCGCGTTCATGTCTTTTCTACGGGCAAAACATTGTGTTACTTTATACTCTCATGAAGCGTGAAATAACTTTTAAATACCTACAGAATATTTATCAAATAGAAAGCAGATATTGTTGCAATTTAATAATCATATTCCAAGTAGCAACTGTCTAATAATGAAATAATATATGGGTTGCGTGGGCGTGACATTTACATACAATGCATGCACCTGACATCAATTTGAAGCGTTGCAAAAATATGAACCATTTCTAATTTGAAGGACCATTTGGTTAACTATATAAAGTACAAGTAATAGTTACACGTGGCCTCGTCAATCATTGCCAGTAGTTTTGTACAAGGATCCATGTATGCATATGGTGGTATATACCATGGTTTTGTACAACAAGCAACGCGGTTCCAACCTGATGCTTAGATGAAAAGGTTAGCGCACTTTAAAGTATATCTACAGTAATCTACATGTACACTAATAATATAATATTATAAATAGGAAAGATTTGTTTGTTTGTTGGGATAGGCTCCGAAACCACTGGACCGATTTGAAAAACTATTTCACCATTAGAATCCTACATTATCAGTGAACAACATAATATATAAAGCCTTTATAATATTTTCAAAAAAGTTAAGGATCCTTACGAAAACTTCAATAGTGTAACCCAAGGTGTGAAAAATACCAAAAACATCCTTATATCACGTATCCTGCGGAAACTATTGACAATATAGTAAATTGATTTACCACAGTTTTATAGACGACATCAATATCTACAAAAATTACGCGAAACAATTATACTGCGATACTTCGAAATAAATACTTTTTCATGTCAAAATAAGCAATAGTAATACCGAAACCGGTACAAAATAGGCCACATTATTCGTACTTTAGTATTAATCCTTATCCTTATCTACTCTAACAGTAAAGAAGAAAGATTAGATTGTTTGTTTGTATAAATGGATAAACGAAAAACTATTTAACCGATTAAAAATCTTTCAACAATAGAAAGTTACATTATGCCTGAGTAGCATACGCTTAATTTGATTCATCATCATCATTATCATCCATCACCATGATGAATAGCGCTAGATCTTGTATATTTTGATAAGCTAGTCATATTATAAGGTATATTGTAGTATATACTTCAAATCATTAAATTGTGCTGTGTTTTTGTTACATTCATTATTAATAATTATTTATAAAAGCAGTAGAACTTTTTGTGTATGAGTTCGTCCGGGGTAGTACTGTTATCATGCCTGTTTCTACCGTGAATCAGTAATGCTCGCAATACTGTGTTCTGGTTTGAATAGTATGGTTGCCGGCGAAATGACAGGCACACGAGACTTAACAACTCAATGGGTTACGGGCAGTGCAGTGCTTCAAGTCATGTTAGGAAATGAATCTGTTCTAGGAAGAGGTTACCGCTTAACATCAGAAGGACGTGCTTGTACCGTTTCCTAATAACTTAAAAAAAGTTTTTAAAGCAAATGAAGTAATACTAATTAAGCATTAAATACCCTTTTCTAACGACTTCCAAAAAGGAGGAGGTACTCAATTCGACTGTTTTTTTTTATGTTTGTTACCTCATAACTTTCGATAGGGTGAACCGATTCTCAAAATTCTTTGTTTGAAAGCTGGTGCTTCCCGTGTAGTCCCATTTAAATTTCATCAAATTCAGTCCAGTAATTTTTAAGTTACAAGTCAATAACTGATTAGAATGGAAGTTGGTGTTATTTTATTCAAATTGTACTAGTTAGTTTGACATTTGTAGCTAGTAACTTCTACGCTACGAATACAGTGAAGTAATGATGTGCATTAAATGACTAAAAGAACATGAGCAAATAGAAGAACAAGTTGTATTGTTAGTAGCCATTGAAAGTAAAGACGAAAGAGCACGCGGTGTCGCAAAGCGTCCTGATATGGATCGTATTGGTCAACGTTTGCGCACGCGCCGCTCTTCTACTCGACGTCAGTACTCTGCTCATTCCAGTACTTGAAGTCGAGACTATTCACAAAAAATCTATCTATCGTAATCATGCAAGTTGCAACCAGTACTGTTTAATATTTAGTGAGACTGTCTTTATGGGTCAGCGTTTGTACTGTGTTTAGGTTTGAAAGGTTAAAATTAAATTATATTAACAGAATAAACATTCTGTTGAAGAATGTATGCACATACTTATAATAAAGTAATTTGACATTTTTCACGCATGTCATGAATATATGAATATGAATATAATTAAAGATTTGTGTCTTAAAAGTGGGTATCTGGCGATTCGGCCGTTACGAATATATATTAATGTTACATTGTATATGTTATTTTATATGTATTATAAGCAGTCAAGTCACGCTTCCAAGAGCTACATTAAATCATTACAAATTATACATAAGTAGAATTTAGAGATTTCCTGGAATCGGTAGTCACATTATTAAAAATAAATAATAGTGGGAATCGAATTGTAATATACTGCTAAATGCGGATTCTAATAACAGGCCTAATAATTTAGGTTTATTCATTCCTAGATATATATTTGTATTAGTATTGTCCACTTGATACAATAAATATTATTAGATGTCTGTGATTGACTTGCCACTTATGGCCAAGGATCTTTGTGATATTGTTTTATTTGCGGATGACACATCTCTGATTTTTTAAGTAGATAGGAAAGATAGCACACTAATTCAAGTAAACAACGCTCTATCTAGTATCTCTAAATGGTTCTCAACTAATAATTTACTTCTGAATTCAAAAAAGTCAAAATGTTTGAAGTTTTCTTTGCCTACTGTTCCATATTTGGAGTCCAACGTTACGCTTGATGGAGTTAAACTCGTAATGGACAAGGCAACAGTCTTCCTAGGTATTAAAATTGACGCAAAATTACAATGGGGTCCTCATATAAATGCCCTATCTGGGAGACTCAGTTCTGCTGCATATGCAGTACGTAAAATAAGAGAGCTAACAGATGCTTCTACGGCGCGATTAGTGTATTTTGCATATTTCCACAGCGTAATGTCATATGGAATATTGCTATGGGGTTTAGCGACTGATATGGAGACCATATTTATCCTTCAGAAACGTGCTATTAGAGCTATATACGAAATGGGTCCCCGTGAATCTTTGAGAGATTTATTTAAAGAAATCAATATATTAACGTTGCCTTCCTTATATGTATTTGAAAATATAATGTATGTTCGTAAAAATTTACATAAATATAAGTTAAATAGTGATCACCACACTTTTTATACCAGAAATACAAATAGGATAGCTGTACCTAGTTTTAGACTTGCGAAGACTAATAAATCATTCCTAGGAAATTGTGTGCGTTTTTACAATAAAATCCCAAAGCACATAACTGAGCTCACAGAGGGCAAATTCAAGTTGACTGTAAAAAGCGTTTTAATAAAAAAAGGTTACTATAAAGTTCGACATTATATAGAAGATAAAGATGCTTGGAATACTCCTTCTGGCAAGCTGTCTCTCTGCCACCCATAAAATGTAATATTTGTAGTACCTAAGTAGAAACATTGTAAACATCCATATAAAAAGAATGGCCCCGAGTTTCTTGCCGCTTCTTCCCGGTGGGTTCTATATATTTTGGAACGGAGCGGTAGAGTCTTTAAAGTACATTAGAATGAAAAGTTGACGTTCATAAGTGCGTCTTTGGAGCCTAAATTGAATAAATGATTTTGACTTTGACTTTGACTTTAACGTAGCTGAACAAAAATAATTAAAAAAGTAAAATTTGAAAGTACGACACACTAACAAAAATAATGCATCAAATTAAACATATCAAAAGAGCTCTAGTACTGTCTACAATGTATAGGATGTCAAGTCGATACTATCAGGCATCGTCCCAAACGGTATAGCACGATAGAGCTGACCGAGAGCTTTTCGAATAGACTTTACGGTAATAAATTTGAATTTATCGCATTGCGAAAACGAATGTCATCCAGCGCTGATTCGGCATTGACATTGATATTGTCTAACAAAAGGATTTTAACAATACATCACTTGCATTTTTGTATTGTTTATTTGTTCAGGTTATATTCAAAATGCAAGTCTAGTCAAGCTAATATATATAGCTAGTCTATATATATTAGCATAAATATGCATTAGAATTAGTTTTCGTATTTTATTTTAAAATAGCTGCGATCTGCGATGACGCACGCGTCATGGAAAATTGTATTGCCTGTGTCACCTAATTCTTTTTTGTATTTTCTTTCGTCACGGGCATTGTATAGCAAGAGAGAAAAGTGTTTAGTAATCAAAGTTTTTTTATGAAATGAAAGGCGTCACTAAATGCTACATCAAAATAAGTATTATTCCAATCATTTAAGTTTAGAGAAGATCAAAACAATTACTTATTATCTTGTACGAATTGGAATTTATTGAAGCTCATATACGAGTACATTTTGATTTTGATTTCTCTCTGCACGAGAATCATTTTCACTTAACATTTTTTTACGTATATCTCACATTACTTTTAATTAATTATATTACTTCTAATTCACGATATTTTAATATTAATACATATTTGAACTTTATGACGTAATCAATTCATAAACATGTCTAATTAATATTGCTATTTATTAATTTATAAAGTTCATGTGTTTATAAAATGAATAACTCACCTTGGAGTCCATGTTTGTTGGCTTGGTATAGGATGTTCACAGTCCTCGAGTTGGAATGTGCATGGTCCTGGCTCGTCCGCGTTATATATCCTACGATACCGATACAATACGTAACGATAAACGTGAGTGCAATACAACACACCTAATTGAAGAAAGTGCGCGAATTACGCGACGATGTCGATGCGATGCGACTCTTGCGATATATGCTACGTTTTATGAATTTCTACCTTTGTCTGGTTTGTGTGATCTAGCTCGGCTATCGATATCCCTCTTAAATAACTAAAATCTCTTCTCTATTACCTATTAATCAATGTGACACTGGCTATTAACGTGCAAAGCCTAATTCTCTCATGAGCAGAGGAAAGTTATAAATACGAATATGTCTATGTAGATGGATAGATTGATATGTGTTACAATTAATGTAGTAAATTATATAGTAGATACTACTTTTTAAAATATATATAATAAAAATAGTAAATTGTAGTCAAAGTTACGCGATGGCCTGGAAAACAGAATAGTCTACTTTTTGTTGCGGAAAATATTTTTGTCGTTTGGTCATTCTCCATGTTGGTGGAATCACGAAGTGATTTTGAAACTGCTGAAAATTGGAACTCAATAGAAGTTCTGCGTACAGTAGACCTCGCGAGCACGCGAGAGTCTTATCAACGGCAATTTTCGCAGTACTTCACAACCTATCTTGGAAACACATGACCAATTTAGTTCATACTCGCAATTCCCGTTTAGGGCCTTAGGTTGCTAAGCTCTACTAGTTGAGCCTTTCAGACTTGTTTCTCTTTCGGTCAGGTACCAAATGTGTATATCAAATTTCATCAACATCGATCGGTAAATAACGCCGCAGCAAACTTCCACCCTGTTTAAGTAGAAAGTATACCCCCAATCAAAAATCACCAACGACAAAAAATATATATTAAAAAGTAGAAAATGCATACCAAGTTAAATATCGTCAAGATTGGTTGTAAAATACGACCTGTACAGAAATACGAACGAACAACATAACAAAAATAGATAGATATATATACATAAAAGTCAATTTGGCCAGCAGCAGAGACGCTTCGCTCGCTCGGTCATTAAAATTTCCCATACAACAGACATGATTTTATGCCGTTTTTAAAGATAATGGTACGGAACGCGCAAGAACGCCAGTCAAACCCGCGTAACCGTAACAACAAACACCTACTAAAAATACGATTTTTAGTAGATATTTGTTGTTAAAGCGGCAACAAAATATATCATCTGTGAAAACTTTAACTGTCTAACTGTCACCGTTCATGAGATGTATCTCATCGCTTGGTCAATTGAAAAAAAATGTACCTACTTGAACACCAAAATGTGTGAAATAACTTGTCGAAGTCAGTATCATGCGCACAATATTGTGATAATAGGTACTTTTAAACTGCCAGGTTACTGATTTCAAAAGTTATTTCACACTTTATGGCGTTGAAGTCGGTTCCATTTTAGATAAAGAAAATGTTCGTTATTCTTTAATAGGTATGCAGTTTAATTTTAGTGGTGTAACACATATGGTATTTTGAAAAAAAAAAGCGACGTCTTAAAATTTGAGACCCCTCCCCGCCCCTTTTCACACAATGTCACACTTTGTCGACCCCCTCCCACCCCCTTCAAAATAGGCGAAACACTTTTTAGCTATTGGAACACTCCAATTTAGAACATTAACACTTAGAGCAATAAATTTATTTATATTATACTAATTTTTTGAGTTACACAACTCAAAAACTAATAAAATGAATTTAATTAAATTTAAAAATGGGACCACCGTGAAAGTATAAGGTTACCAAGTTATCCGCGAACACACATACAAATATATATATGGTCGAATTGAGTAACCTCCTCTTTTCTGAAGTAGATTAAAAATAAAACCAGTACACCGGTGCTTGTATTACTAGGGGTGGGGGGGTAGAGGTGTATAAATAATTCTTTTAAAAAATGTAACACTTATTTTATTTTTACAAAACTACCGTTCATAGTGAAGTACATAATATTTTTAAATACAACATAACTAATCGCCACGCCTACATCCTCAAAGGGGTAGGCAACGGTGTTTAAAATACCTAAATACCTACGTGTCGCCAGAGGGATGATATTTTTTTGATCGACCCTGTTGCCATCTACGGGGCACTGTACCAAACTATAGACTGCTATTGATGATTTCTTTAGAAAAACCCAATAGCGGTTCGGCCTGGTATTGACCCCAGAACCTTGAAATCCCAAAGCGGCGCAACTACCACCACAACAAGACCACGCGAGCGAAGCTGCTGGCTGGTCAGCTAGTATTATACAATATGACGTGAAACTTAAAAAAATGTGCTCTTGAGCGTCAAAGATGAGCGGATCTCTAAGGCTACGTTCCGGAAAGCGCCGAAATCACTCGCGGCGTTCGCACACCCATTCCCTTAAAAGCCCACGGTCATCGTGAGCGAACTCGATACGTCATCGATGACGTCACTGAAAACGCTCACAACGCTCGCAGATCGTAGGTGGGTTTTGCGGTCGTTTACGAGCTGTCACTGTCAAGCATCAAATGTATAGGATTCTATCGATTTTTGACAGAAAAGTTAGCGCTCTTTTCGTGACCGCGTAACCGTTCCGCTTGGGTTGAACATTGCAAGCATTCATTCTAACCGGAACGCTAAACCGGGGCGCGACAGTTGTGAGCGTTGACGGCGCTTCCCGGAACGTAGCCTTTATGAAATGCTCCGAGGTGTCAACTTTTGACTTATAGGAAAAATAAAACGTACAACGTATAGATACTAGATACGCACTATTGATGTAAACAGCCAGAGAACTTGACTTTATAGTATTGTTGAGGTGACGCTTTCAGATTTAAACTCTTGCCGTCTTATTATAAACGTGGACTAAAGATAGTCCCGAGTTTAAACCATGCTTTAAGGGCATTTCGTAAATGGTAACAGTGTAACAAAAACAGTGGTTTAAACTCGAGATTTATTTTTATGTGATAGGTTGACAAACGAGCAAGTGGCTCACCTGATGGTAAGTGATACCGTCACCCACGGACATCCGCAATAAAAAACAGAGGTCTCGAGGATGCGTTGCCGACCTTTGAGGAAGGATGATAGGAAGTAAGAGATAGAAAAGTTAAAGGTTGGAGGGGGAAGGGGAAGGAGAGGGAGAATAGGGAAGAGGAGGATTGGGCCTTTGGAACCTCCCAAACCGACGAAACGCAATAGCAAGCTATGTTACTTCACGTCGGTGTTATGTGAGAGTGTGGTACTTCCCCGGTCGTGCTGGCCCATTCGCTTGTAGGGTTACAGCGTGGCAGTGCCACCGAAAAATAATGGACTATCTATAGTTCACGTTTTATAATCAGGCAGTAAAAATATTCTATTAATAATCGTCACTATGGTAACTACACACCGAATTAAGTTCAACCGTTTAGCCATAAAAGTAAATTTCAATGTTTGAGATCGCTTAAGCAGGCGTTAGTGCTTTAAAAAGTAATACTATAAAAATTACAAGGGATGTGATGTCAATACGAAAGTTTCAAGTATTTCTAAATAATGCTTCTTTCGGTTGGATGGTACTGTTAAATTGTCCAATAGATGTCGCTCCGTCCCCGCAAGACGGTTAGTCAAATAGAGAGTTAAAATTCGACGCTCGGACCAGATTCTCGGTGTCCTAGTTGGTCAATGACGTCCGACACGGAGAGTCAGAAGACGCGAGTTCGAATCCCGTCCGAGGATGGAATTTTTCTCTCTATAAATTTCAATCCCTAAAAGTAACTAACACGGATACATACATAGTAATTTTCACATTTATTTGTACATCCGTAATCCAAAAAGCAATAACAAGACATAAATGCAAAGGGTTTGTTGTCCTTATTTCACGCTTAACACAACTAAAACAAACGATCAAACATGGAAAAGCCTGCCGTGCGATTTTCTAAGAGCAAACATCGTTGCATCTTTGACAACATCCATAAAACAAATGACGAGCTGACAAGAAACGGTGGAAAAACCACCATGTGTACAAGGGCGCTACCTCATAAACTATTTGACATCAGTGAGCTCAATCATTAGAGAATAGTCTGTCTGTAGTCCTGAAAAGAACGTAAGTTCCTTTAACACACAAAACTAACACAAAAACTAGTTTTTAGGCAACTCTTCGGACACAATGTTGTTGATAATAGATTAGTGTGGATGCGGAAATGGATGCGTATTTCGTAGGGACGTGCTGAAAATCTAAAGATACAAACAAAAAAGGAGATGTGTCTTTTAAGAATACCTAATTATGTAATATCTATGACTTCACCAAGAGTCGACCTAGATGGGCTATATAGGTCTAAAGACCTAGAGGATATTCTGCTTGTGAAAAGATGTGTTTATACTCGTAGTATTATTGATAGGTATATTATTACTTATGCACTACTTACTTATTTATTTTCATACTTATATTAATACCTATTATAATATAGTATTAATGTGTATACCCTTTTGGCATCGACCTACAGTTATAGAGGTCAACAAGAAAAACATAATTTTTCTTTTGAGTCCCGATTGGTCAAAAATCAATTGTTCTCACCACCCATCCGGGCGAAGCAACTATTCTACGTTTAGTGTATTATTATGAGATAAATATCCCGTTTCTAAAGTTAATTATAGCATTGTAAAGTAGACCCAAATTGTATAACTCGTCTTAGATATACTTTAATTTTTAGTTATAAAGCGTTCAGTTCACAGAACGAGGTTTAAGGTAATTATGTAAATGACAAGAGAACATCAGTACAATTTTTCTCATTTATTTTCATTTCTTTTCAAGTACAAAAATAAAGAAAACAATAAAATTATTTACGAATCAAGTCTTTAAGGGTAAAAATGAGCCATCAAGTTTGAGGTATTCTTTAAAGTTTGAGGTAGCCTTCAGCTTTGCTGATGATCTTGGCAGGAGCGGCAGCCACCGGGGCGACCACTGGGGCAGCAGCGTACGCAGCGGGATAAGCTGTGTAGGCCGCGGCAAGGGGAGCAGGGTACTGGGTGTAGGCAACTGGGCCAGTGGAGGTGTACTGGGCGACAGTCGCGCTGGAGAATGGAGTGGGGTATGCAGAGTACGGGGAGGTGTAGGCTGCCGTGTATGGTGATGCGTATGTTAAAGAGGGAGCTGCGGCATAACGGGCAGCTACAACTGGGGCGGCAGGAGCAACGGCGTAGTTAGCAGGAGCAACGGCGTAGTTGGCACGAGCAACGGCGTAGTTAGCAGGAGCTACGGCGTAGTTAGCAGACGCGACGGCAGCAGGAGCTACCGCATAACGGGCTGGAGCAGCTACGGGTGTGGCGGCGTAGTTAGCGTAGACTGGAGCGGGGGCAGCGACGGCGTAACGAGCGGGGGCGACTGGGGCGGCAATGCGAGCGGGGACAAAGGCGGGTTCAGCGACCACGGCGGGAGCGGCGGCTACTAGTGGCTCCTTGCGCACCACTGCGTTGAAGCCGTTCACAGGGTCGGCATTGTAATCCACTACACGGCGTGTGCCATCGGGATCAACCAGGGAATATTGTCCTGTCACAAGATCGCCATTACGCTCTTCGGTTGCAGATTTGTAGTCTCCAGTCAAAGCGTCCTGTACGTCGTATCCATACCGATACTGAGGTAAGGGGTCGGCGAGCTCCTCTAGACGGGCAGCGTATAAGGGTGACGCTGCGAAAGCCGCTGGTGCCACGCTGCCATATGCGACGGCCAGAAGGCAAGAGAATACCACTAACTGTAATGACAGAAATAAAATAATTTTAGTAATCAGATAAGTGAGGAAGTAGGTTTTAAATAGATATTATTTAAAAGAAAGTTGCATGTTCTTGTTATCCTCAAACGTTGTAAACATTCAATGCAATTTTAGAGAGAAAAAGTACACATCCTCGGACGGGATTCGAACCCGTGTCTTCCGTCAATCCGTGTCAGATCGCTAGGCCAGTGATGTCATCCGCCCGGATATTTAATGTCACTCTCTAGTTAATTCTAAACTATCACATGGGGACATGTCAACATTCTTTAAGAACATTGATTTTGTGTCTCTGCTATAAGATTTTTTTAAATTTCAATTTATCTCGTTTTTGAAAGGATTGATCCTTGCAATTATATTTTGAGATTTTTAAAGGATTTTCATTTAACGGGGCACAAGTTCATGGTAAACTCCATTTAATTTTGCCATATGATTTTCACTCCACTTAAATTTGATGATGATCACTTTTTTTGACACTGTTTTCACTGAATCCTTAGGTTCCGTACCTTGAAAGCCATTTCTGATTGTTTGGTGAGGTGTGTTCGGGAATGCTAGTAGCGATGAACTGTACACCCTGCTGGATATCATTCGCATTTATAGTAGTTGACGTGAAGCGCTTGCCTCATTATGTAGCATCTCTAAATTTAAATATATTCAAGTACGCACGTACAAGTTTGCCGTTGGGGCGGCTGGACAATGTCACATGAACAAATCATTTTTTTTAGATACGTTACGGAATCCTTCGTGCGCGAGTCTCACTTCCACTTGGCCGATTTTTTAGTACCTATTTGTTGTTACAGCTCTTACACACAAGCGGAATGTCGCCAACGGCAGAAGTAACTGCTGTCGTCGACCTACATTAACACTTGCAGTTGTAGCGTGCTGACGATGGCCGCCGCTGATCTTCAAAGTTAAAAAAACGGCGGCTGCTGTCGAAGCGTCAATAACTGCCGTCAACGCGTGTCGGCAGCTGCAGTTACTTCTACCGTTGGCAACATGCCGCTCGTGTGTAAGAGCTCTTATTTCGGCAACAGAAATACATAATCTATGAAAATTTCAACTGTCTATCACGGTTCATGAAATACAACCTGGTGATAGACGGACAGACTGACAGACAGACGGACGGACCGCGGAGTCGTAGTAATAGGGTCCCGTTTTACCGTTAGGTACTGAACCCTTACAATGAATCAAAGATAGATGAGATACAAAATTAAAGGTTAAACGTTAAAGAAATAGGCAACAAAATAAACAATGTGTAGAACTTATGTACTAAAATTTATTCTTTTAAAGTCCTACGGTTTTGATGTTTGTCCTATTTGACCAAACTTTAGCATGAAGCCAAGAAGAAGTCATGCGCCTTAATCCTTTGAATACCATTGACGTACATTTACGTTCGTTTCATTCATAATTTTTTTTAATTATCATGGTATATGAAGGGTTAAATTATTATTATTATTCATAACCCAAGAACCACTGATGAGATAATAGTTACTTTGGCTGGCCATGCTTCGTTCGTCTGTCTGTTTGTTCGCGCATCATGTAAAAACTACTGGATATATTTTGATTTTTTTTACCTACTGAAATATATTTACTAGAAACCTGCAAAAGTATAGATATTTGTTTTTTTGGAAATCGGTTTACCTGAAAAAAAAAGCTAAAAACCTGCAGAAAAGAATCATGCGGGCCTTTGGAGACTGCCGATAGAAGTGAAAACTATTCGAATTATTTTTAAGACACACAATCAACAACAATAGGTAGTCATGGAAACCATTATCGCGCCAAAAGAAGTTTCCACTACAAAACTACATTATATCAATGACAAATCGTTACGTGTTGATGATGCGAGTTCTTTGATTTTTCTTCACCCAAAAAGCCGATGACGATAACGCGAGTTTTATGATTTAATACACCCAAAAAGCTCTCAACGCGCCAAATCCAGAGGAGAAGATTTAATGTTGTGAGACAGATAATCTGATAGTTACGTTAGAGATAATATTTATGGACGCTGATTATATATGGAGCTGTTTGTACCTATAACTTAATTGAAGTATAGGTAAGTGTATTTATAAGTGTAACTTTTAAGAAGTGGCCCGGATAGTCACGAACAGGACGAGATACTCAAATATACCTACCGCGTAAGTTAAACCGTCAAAATAACATTAACATTGTGTCTACTTGTTAAAATTATAGTATTTTAGTTCCATTCAGTTCCAACCCAGTTTTTATATAGGAATAGCGTGGTGATGGAGAGCCTGCTGAAATAGGATGTGGGTAACCAGTGCCCTATGACTTAGTATAATTAAGTTTCCTTATGTCTTCAAGTCAAACAAAAAAACTAATGTGCCCGTCTGTAATATCTATAGTTACCTACTATGTAATGGGTAAACATTGGCATTCCGATCAGTCACGCTCACGAAGAGGTTTTGGCAAGTGGCGTCGACGTGTGTCGGGTCGTCATCTTCCCTCAATGGTTGATAAAGGCGATGGATGGTACATGCGTCAACTCGTGAACGGGTGCTAATTGCGGAGACCGGTCTGGTCGGAATTCTAATTAAACTTAACCCGTCCGAAACAGCGAACCCCCAGTTCATTCATAAATCTTTTGTTATAGCGTAAACCTGATGCGGACAGATTAATCAACCTTATTTAGTTCCCTCTGTTCTTTTACTTCTTGTTACATACGTGAGGATTAGTCTATATTCCCTCCTTGTATGCATAGATGTGTATTTAAATAGTTGAGTAAATAGTTAAGTTAAGTAGGTAAATGTCAAAAATTGCAAAATCCGAAATCCCCCTAGTTTTATCAACTTCGGCATCGACACCATAATTATACTACACAATAATACATCGTTGTTTTATGATATCTATCTTCATCGTTATCTATACTTATAATAAAGGAGTACAGGTCAAATAGCCTATAGATACTTGGAAGTAAATTAAAAAAGTATGAGTCAGAAGACGTAGAATTACCTATTGAACAACAATATCACGTTTTAAAAAAATATATTATTTATCTTATCACTTATTATTATTTATTATTATAAAGTATTAATGTGTATTGTGTCACACAAATCTTGGCATCGACCTACAGTTATAGGTCAAAAAGAAAAACAACAATTTTATTTTTTGTTTCGATTAGTAAAAAATCAATTGTTTTCATCACCTATCCAGGAACAACACGTCGAGAAGCAACTATTCTACGTCTAGTCTATTATTATGAGTTCTCAATATTTCGGCACTTTTGCGCATGCAACTATCGAGAGCTCACAATAAATACAATACATGGTAAATATCCCGTTTCTAAAGTTAATTCTTGCATTGTAAAGTAGACCCAAATTGTAATGTATTGTATCAGTAGCTTTAGAAATACTTTCATTTTCAGTTATAAACTATTCAGTTCACAGAACGAGGTACAAGGTAATTATGTAAATCACAAGAGAACATCAGTACAATTTAACTCATTTATTTTCATTTCGTTTCAAGTAAAAAATAAAGAAAACAATAAAATTATTTACAAATCAAGTCTTTAAGGGTAAAAATGAGCCATCAAGTTGGAGGTATTCTTTAAGGTTTAAGATAGCCTTCAGCGTTGCTGATGATCTTGGCGGGAGCGGCAGCCACGGGGGCGGCCACAGGGGCAGCAGCGTAAGCAGCGGGGTAAGCAGTGTAGGCTGCTGCAAGGGGACCAGGGTACTGGGTGTAGGCGACTGGACCAGTGGAGGTGTACTGGGCGACAGCTGCGCTGGAGAACGGAGCGGGGTACGCCGCGTACGGGGAGGCGTAGGCTGCCGTGTACGGTGACGCGTATGTGAAAGAGGGAGCTGCGGCATAACGGGCAGCTACAACTGGGGTGGCAGGAGCAACGGCGTAGTTAGCAGGAGCAACGGCGTAGTTGGCACGAGCAACGGCGTAGTTAGCAGGAGCAACGGCGTAGTTGGCACGAGCAACGGCGTAGTTAGCAGGAGCTACGGCGTAGTTAGCAGACGCGACGGCAGCAGGAGCTACCGCATAACGGGCTGGAGCAGCTACGGGTGCGGCGGCGTAGTTAGCGTAAACTGGAGCGGGAGCAGCGACGGCGTAACGAGCGGGGGCGACTGGGGCGGCAATGCGAGCGGGGACAATGGCGGGCTCAGCAACCACGGCGGGAGCGGCGGCTACTAGTGGCTCCTTGCGCACCACTGCGTTGAAGCCGTTCACAGGGTCGGCATTGTAATCCACTACACGGCGTGTGCCATCGGGATCAACCAGGGAATATTGTCCTGTCACAAGATCGCCATTACGCTCTTCGGTTGCGGATTTGTAGTCGCCAGTCAAAGCGTCCTGTACGTCGTATCCGTACCGATACTGAGGTAAGGGGTCGGCGAGCTCCTCTAGACGCGCAGCGTATAAGGGTGCCGCTGCGAAAGCCGCTGGTGCCACGCTGCCATATGCGACGGCCAGAAGGCAAGAGAATACCACCAACTGTAATGACAGAAATTAAAGGATTTTAGTAATCAGATAAGTGAGGAAGTAGGTTTTAAATAGGTGTCAACTCTTTAAAAGAAAGTTGCATGTTCTTGTTATCCACGAACGTTGTTAACATTCATTGCAATTTTAGAGAGTAAAAGTACACATCATTAGACGGGATTCGAACCCGCGTCTTCTGTCAATCTGTGTCTGACGCCATGACCGCTAGGCCAGCGAGGCCATGCCCTCCAATATCAAATTTCACTCCCTTACTGATTCTAACTATCACATGGAGACATGTTAATATTCTTTAAGAACATTGATTTTGTTTCGCTGTATTTTTTTTTATTTGTAATCATCATCTTTTTTAAATGATTGATCCTTGCAATTATTGTACATGTATGTTTTAAAGGATCCACATTTATCGTGGCACAAGTTTAATGTAAACTCCATCTAAAATTTGCCATATGATTTTCACTCCACTTAAATTTGATGATGATCACTTTTTTTGACACTGTTTTCACTGAATCCTTAGGTTCCGTACCTTGAAAGCCATTTCTGATTGTTTGGTGAGGTGTGTTCGGGAATGCTAGTAGCGATGAACTGTACACCCTGTTGGATATCATCCGCATTTATAGTAGTTGACGTGAAGCGCTTGCTTCATCCTGTAGCATCTCTAAATTTAAATATATTCAAGTACGCACGTACAAGTTGGCCGATGGGACGGCTGGACAATGCCACGTGAACAAAGCAGCTGCTTGCAACATAGTTAGCCTATGAAACTTGGCGGTCACTCATTCTTTTCTATATTTATGAATATATTTTCAGGACTGTTTGGACGATCTTCACGGTTTAAGTGCCATACAAAAATCATAGAGGAACTTACTAGTTACAAAAATGTATATCGCATTACTAATCACGTTCTTGTAAGGATATGTACATATGACTTCCAATTCAGCGTCCAATATTAACCGTTATTCTAAGTGTAGAGATAGAAAATATATTGTTGAATAAAATTATCTCTCCAATCAGTGAGTATCACACATACAATATAAATGTGATAGTTTATGAGTTTTACATACTGAAACGACTTAACGGATCTGAGTTACTCGTATATTAGTTTTTGGCTTATACCCAGGATTAAAAGACGTAAATTATTACCAAAAAAGGTGCATGCGTTCATAATTACTACCAACTCCGCCTAGGTGGTGCCACGGAGTAAATCTACTTTCTAGTATCTAATTTTAATAAACCTCTAGAAAATATTTATTATAAGCATAAATTTAATCGCGGTGAAAACTAAACGTAGGCATTTATAATAAGTAATTTGAAAACAACAAAATTACTATTTACTACTATACTTCATCATTTATTTATAAAATAAGTATTCTGATCCATTTTACGTATCTAATATTTCTATAAGTATAGTCTGTTCCACTTCACATGCTCGATAATTTCACATTATGTACCTAGGTAGGTATATTATTCAACTCTTACCGAAAGTTAGTCATTAATATATATTATCTGGGTTTAATATATTATGATATTGTTTGAAATTCGAACCTCACAATTCGTATGAAAACAAACTAAACTAACCCCTTGTTTTCACAAAAAAACAGGCTAAATTCTAGTTTTATACAAAACTTGTCGAAAACTTATCAAAACAAAGTTATTTGTTTGTGACGTGGGTGAACGTGAGTTCATAGCATGTAGACAACTAGAAGTTCTTAAATAATGTTACCCAACAAGTTTATACAAGTTGTATACATGTACAAGTGTGTACAATAAACGAAAACGTTGCATAAAATCTGTAAAATGCATGAATCTTGTGAATCTTAGTATACGATGGGTAGAGACTTCCTTCCATGAAAAGTTCTGCTTTGAAGGCGTAAATTAAAAATAAAAAACACATCTGAGTCTGCTTCAACAGCAACTAGGGACATTACACAGGGTAACAAATTATAGCTTTTAATAAGATAACTAATAAAATACTTTATTTCCAGTGTACTTGCTTTTTATTGTCTCGCAGTAAACATTTATTGTGTCTTAATTACAGTGAAAAGTGGAGTAAGTATACGCCTTTGGGATTTACCTGTCTTCATGTAAGGGGAATTTGATTTCGCTGCACTCGAATTCCGAGCTAAGTGAGGTAGAATTAACTCTATTCTGAGTGATATCATGAGTGATCTCTATCTCTCACATTGTAAATTTCTAGAATCTGTGTCTGTAGAGTCTGTTGCCTCTATATAGAAACCTTCGTTGCACTTGAAACTTCAAATGACGCCCATGACCTAATACACTGCTTTATCCCCTTGCTTAGTGCATCATTCCTCCGTCGTCAGAATGCGAATTGTAAGAGACGAGGAAATCCTTCTTGGTAATAGACCTCTTGTGAAACAGACCGTCTTGGTTGGCACCATCGCTGTACCAGATATTTAGCAGCCAAGCAATAGTGCACAAAACACAAAAATGTTTATATCTTGTTCATACATATATAAAATAGTGTTGCATGCGCAAGCCACCCTAAGCATTTCAAACACCAAGCATTCTCATATTAGGGTGTGAAAGGCACTGTAGCAAGTGAAATTACTAGGTGTACGAGACTTAAACCAATGGCTTAGAGTAACGAGCACAGTGCAGCCACGAATAGTTTTGGTTCTAAACCCAATATGGCACTGCAACTGTGAGGTGTGCCGTGTGACGCTTACCATCAGACAAACGAACTTGCTCGTTTCTTCAATATCACCTCGCCACAGTCTAAAAAACCAAACAGGGAAATTCCCCATAACGAATCCATTTTTCTACTAAATAACACAGGCTACACATATTGTAGGTAAACCCAGAACAAATGTGAATTAGCCTCACCAAAATATACATTTAGAACAACTAAATCTTGTGACTTATTCTATCGAAAGAATTTTCTTTAGAATTTAGTGACGGTTTCTGCGTCCTGTAAACTATTATTAGTACACATGTTATTAGGCAGGCAATGTCCGTATTATGTCGCCAGTTCTTATATTGACACTACGTCGATTTAACATCAACATCGAACTATTTCATGTACAAGTCTTTAATTTGTTTCATGTTTTATAATTGTTAGATATATTAGATAACAAAGTGACTGCTGATTGATAAATTAATTTCATAACCAACAACTGAATCTATGAAACGTGAAATTCGGAAAGTATTTTCATTTAATATTATTGTACGCATGGAAGAATCTTTTCGAAAGGTAACCTCTGAAATAGTGAAAATGATTGTAATCTTTTTATTTTACAGATGCTAAAGTTTTATTTTACAGATGTAATAATCTCAAAATTGTATAATATAGTTTCTATAATAGTAACTCTAATGGTATACATGCACTAACGATCCAGAATCTTAGAGATAGGTAGATTTAAAACTACGGAACAGCTAGCAGATACTAGGGGAGGTTTCTTAAAATTAGCAAACGCCTATAGTCACTACACACCCGTGTACTTCCATGTTACATACAGTCAAGCAGAGGTGAGCAAGGGCGCTTACATTGGGTATATTATGTAATAAAATTAGGTACTACTTAATTGTTCCAGTTGAACCAGGTAATTCGTTTAATTGGATTAAAATCAGTAGTTGAAACTACTGATTTTAATCCACCACAAACATTGTTATTTTTACTGTCTTAATTTAGTGTTTTGCGACTTTGACTACCTACTTTATTGTTACACAAAAGTCTATATAATGATGTTTAATTACGTCATATTAAATTGTATAAGCTCTGAAACTTTGTAAATTGTTCTTACCATTAAAATTTCTTTAAATACCTACTATTGGTAAAAGGCACCATACTATATAAACATGTTTATATAATCTCATTCGGTAATATTCTTATTATGAAATAAAATACAGACTTTTATTGGCATATTTTATTTACATACTTCTTTAAGAAAATTAAAAATAGTAGTTTATGCAACTGCCATATAATAGAGGGTATTAAAACATGAGTGTAGTTTTTTTTAACGAGCCGTAGGCGAGTTTCAAAATAAGATTACACGAGTGTTTTAATGCTTGATTATATGCAGTTGCATACACTACTTTCTTTAATCTCATGACACTAAAGTTTTATCCAACAAAATATTACTCAAATTCTTATGTACGAAATAGCGCCAAAATGGAAAAAGTCTTCTTCTTCTTCTTGTTTGTATGGCTAGTGCGGCTTAACCACAATTTTGCCAATATCAGTGGAAAAAGTCTGTTATTGGTATATTGGCTCGGAACCAGCGCGTTGCGCGCGCAGCGCGCTCACCACAGATAATGTGTACTTAAATTGAATTGAAACCTCCTTGGTCGGGACACATTGTACTTTAATAATAAAAAAATGTTTAAAAGCATTATTTTGTTAGGAGAATAATGCTTTAATTAAATTTTCTTAAAATATGTAAATAAAATATGCCAATAAAAGTCTGTATTTCATTTCATAATTAGAATATTACCGAATGAGATTATATAAAGTAGTGTAACTATGAATATTCTATAAGTAAAAATAGATACAAGAGTTTCGCGATATTCCAAAAAAGAAGTGGTTTTATTTTACAGCCTTTTAGGTACACATACGAGACCACTTAAGAGTACTTTCTAAAGCCGTTTGAGTCAAAGAGAATATGTCCTAAATCTAGTAAATTATCATATTTTTCTTGACGTTATTTTAATAAAGATTAAGGAAATAAAGGTTTATTTGCACCCCAAATGAAGCCCAATCAACATACATTTTTGAAATATCTAGGTACGCTTTGAAATTAGAGACTTACCAACATATGTTTGATAAATATCTTTCTCATATTTTTATCAAATGGTTCGTGTTTCTTCTTGACGCATAATGTTACCCTTCAGGGTGACGTTATCCGTCAAGGGATCTTGCGTAGAATTAAAATTCTCAGTCAGTTTTGTGAATGTGATTTAGAAAAGCACAATTTATAAAACCTAACCTTAAATGGAATATTTACTCCCGAAACTGGTTTTAATGTTAGTTTTACAGTATCCATGCAGTACCTAATCAGATAGTAAGTCGTTAAAACTAGCATTTGTAAAAAGTATTTGCAGCACTTGTCGACATACAAACAGGCTGGTGTCAGAACTAGTTTTTTTATTACATGTGTTATGAAACTAGTCTAAAGCAAGAGTAATTCTTTTATTAAACTGCGTAAAAATAGGTTGTGTATTTAAGGTGCTGTCAATTCACAACGTCGATAAAAATGAGGGGTTCTGAAGCAGATTATCTTATAAGCAGCAATTTACTTAAAACCTTTTTAATTACACATTGACGGACTTAAAAACATATTTTATCATACTAGAGCACATTAAAAAGAAATGTAAACAACACTCTTAATTTCACCTTTAAAACAGTTGTATTTATCATGAGACACATATACACGTGATCCGCGGAAAGGAAGTTATAATATGAGAATGATATGCTATTTTATAATATATAAAATAGCATATCATTCTCATATTATAACTTCCTTTTTAAGATGCCTTTATCATGCCGGTATGATCAACCCCGCATAATTACGCCAAAGAGATCACTGCTAAACTGACAACAAGAAAACAAAATCATAATTTGGTTTTAGTTCATAGTTCTTCATTACATAGTTAAAAGTTTCGAAAATTTTACTTAAATACTAATTATTTGTTATGCAAAGCTGCAAAGTTGGTTTTTGGTCCGAGTACTTGTATAGAATCCTGAGCGTAGCGAGGGTTTCAAAGGTACGAGATGCAAAATAACTTTGCTGCCAAGTGAAACTCACAACTGTTCACTTCACTACAGTGAGGAAAACGCTAAATGCAAAAACCAGCTGGTTTTTGCACCTAGTTATTAAACTAGTGTTTATTCATTCTACACATCATCAGCATCATCATCAGCCTGTAGCAGTCCACTGCTGGACATAGGCCTCTCCAATTGCACGCCACTTAGGTCTATCATTCTACACATTAAATGACATTAAATGAAATTTCTGCAACTGGTACTATGATACAATTTTTTTTTTTGGAACTGTTATATTTGTAAAACACTGTTTTAAGCTATCACGGTTGTTCACTAAAGTTATATGATTATTAACGGGATATTTACCGTGGTAAGGTTGTGGAATGAGCTCCCGATATTTCGGCGCAGTTACATGCACCATGTTCACGGGAAGACTGTGTGTGACTTGTGTTTGTCAGTTGTCACTTGTGTATTATTATTAGATATTTTATTTTTATTTTTATCATACAGTGTTCAGTGCTGCCACCTGTGGTTTGCCAGTGCGATTATTCAAAGACATGAGGTAGGCGCACTGATATGAAATAAGTATTTAATGCATTTTTAGTGGACTTGCGGTGTAGAAAAGTATGTCATACAAAGGAATTATAAAAAAATTTAATAGAATTTAAAAAAAAAACTCTTTCCACGTTATCGGAAAAATTCACTTATGCACTCAGATTTCTAATGACAAAAAAGAAACAGATGAAGAAAGACAGAAAGTAAAGATACAGATGTCATGGTAGATATAAGATATATGTCTAATGAAACAATGCTTAGAAATATGAGAAGCATACTAGGAAGTGATATCAATTCCTTTACTCGAATTATTTTAGTACGTGATCCGCGCGCCCCGCACATCAATAAAATCCAGGAAGTGTGAGGCAACTGTTTAACTAGCTAATCACTGGATGTTATTATATATGATTTGCTTAATGCAATTGTATGTTTCTCATACATCATCTTTTTATGACTGAAAGATTATTTAGCTCATAAGTTTCGTTTTCCTCATAGAATTTTAGTTCATAACATTGACACAGTTAATTGACTTGCTATTGGCGTGTACGTGTACTTTAAATGGAGGCGTACTTGACCGGTAATTTATTGATACATTTCAAATTCAAGCCACGCGCAGACCATCGTAATTGTTAACTTTTACGACGATGCTTGCCGAAATTCATTACTGACTCATTTAGGTTTCCTAGACTTCATGCATTTGAATAGTAACTTGACGCAAGGTAGAAACGGCACGAGAAATCTGTTTTTCTTATTCTTATTCTTATCTACCGACTTCCAAAAAGGAGGAGGTACTCAATTCGACTGTGTTATAATTTTTTTTACGTTTGTTTGTAACTCATAACTTTCGATAGGGTGAACCGATTCTCAAAATTCTCTTTTTGTTTGAAAGCTGATGCATCCCGTGTGGTCCCTTTTCTTAAAATTCGGTCTAGTAGTTTATGAGTTACACTCTATAACTGAATAGAATGGAAGTCGGTATTAAATTTTTCAAATTGTTTATGAAATAAGTTGGCAGACGAGCAGGCGGCTCCGTGATGGTAAGTGATCACCATCGCACGGACATCCGCAATACCAGAGGTCTCGAGGATGCGTGGCCGGCCTTTGAGGATGAAATAGTCTCTTTTCTTGAAGGCTCCCAAGTCGTATCTGTTCGGAAATACCTCAAATGACAGCTGATTCCATATAGTGGTAGTGTGAGGCAGAAAGTGCCGTCAGAATCGGACGGTTATGGACTCCCAGACGTCAACATGAAATTTTATAATCTTTCGTGAAGTCCAATGGTGAAATTCTATATGGGGCGATAAGTCCTGAACTGACGTCCAGCATGGGGTGTCTTTTGCATTTCCCCCTGCCAGCTATACTAGTCCCTTAATATAGCGAAGGTGGACTTTGGGTCGCTGGCTGCTTTAGTGTCGTAGGAGTTGGTAGTGACGAGAATAGCTCGTCTAGTCCCGTTATAATTCGCAATTGTTCCGTGGAACACCACGGTCTCATCTTCGCGCACAGCGTTCTCTACATAGAGGACTTTCTGTAGCTTCAGTTTTGTGCAAACGATAATTCAGCTTACATTGTCCTGTAATTATGCCTACAAGTAGGTGTCGTTTCTCGCGTTGTAGTTTCTATAGGTTATTGGTCAGGCTTTTATTAAGAGTTGGAAACATCGCTTTTGCTTGTTTGCAATCTTCTTTCTTATTCCACAAATGTCGTTGTTCTTTCTCGGTGTGAAGACGCAATGGTTCCCGTAACTCCATCGCTGATGGTTTCCACAGATTCTTGACGTCCTGACACGAGTAATGTTAAACCACGTTATTTTACAGACTTTCTAAGGGATGAGAGATCTTGTTAGTTCTGATAAGCCTCAACGGTCCTTTAAAGTTCCTTCGTTTACATAATATGCAGGTGAAAGATCTGAGTGAACGACAAATGTAATCTTCTACCTACACACTTTAACGGATAATATTTTATACATATTAGGTATATTAAAATGTAATGGTCTTACTACAGCTACTTAAAAGTTTCTAACAATTATCGAACTGCTATGTAACTGTTTTATTTTGTATGTAAACCACATCTGTGATTAAATTTCTCTATCTATATTATCTACTTACTCGTTAAATTACATTTAAACGGATGAAACCGTGTATACTTTTTATTATTTTAACAATGATCGTGGTCACGGGGAGATTAAATTATAGTTGTGTTGATATTAATATTGTTATGTGTCGCATATGTTACTTCAATCAAAATATTCTTGATGCACGCAGTAGCCACTGTGACTTGCAGTATTGTGCTGGCAACTGCAAGATACTTAACCGACTTAATGACTGGATCCCAAGCAGTTGGTAATTACAACCTATCATTTCTATTGATTGAAAATAATCTCTGTTAACACATTCAAGGCAAGTATAATATCTAGTATTTAAATTAAAGATATAATGTTTAGTAGGCACATTTGGCAATAAAAAGATCTTTTATCTTGTACATAGTGAAAGGGCGGGCAGGATGGATATGATAAGAACAAACTGCTATTAATATAGTTAATCTTTGTATGAAACTAAAAAACTTAACTTAGAGTAATCGTTTACTAATTAATCTATTATTGGCAACAAAGAGATCAGTTAAAATTACAATAAAAAATATTGAATTCGTCGAATTATAAAGAAGTAGTAATTATCCATCTTACCCGAATAGGGTAGGTAAGATGGATCGCGAAGTCGGGTAAGATGGATCATGGGTATAATGTTCTTCATCGCACTCGTCGTCAAAGTACAAGCCATGCATAACCTAGATAGGACGACCATAGAGCATGTATACACTTCTAACATCCTGAACACTATCAAGGCTTCAGCTATGGAAGTTTGATACGGTTTTGTGCAGATTGTGCATAAGTAAGTAGGCTGGTCAGAATTTTCCTCTAGTAGAACTTTCTGGTTCAGATTATAGTCTTCCTCTTCGTATTGTTCTTCTGGGACGTCGAGAGGTCGTTTGATAATTGACCGGGCGAAGGCTTTTTATAGGTTTGAGGTTGCTGAATAGTAATAGTATTTTTAATTAAATATCGTTCCCTTATTTTTGACTTTCGTAAACATTCCTGCTAGCTGTATGGATTATGGATTCTGCCCTCGTCAAACCACATAAAAGTGAATTTACTATCTGAACGTATTCCACTAGTAACTTCTTGTGGTTTGAAGAATGTCATCTATGAAATATGCCGATATAACGTCACATATGAAATACCATTTTTGGGAGAAGCTTAACGCATAGATTAAGTTTTTGCTTCTGTCATAGCTTGGTCGAGGGTTTCTGAATATCACGATCCATGTTGAGTTAGTCATATACGAGTAAATCTGAAAGACATTAAAATATATCTAATTATTTTGTTGTAATTGGCGGGCAAGATGAATATAGCTAAAATAACATGATCCATCTTGCCCGCTCGGGTTTCGGTAAAGTAAAAAATTATTACCTCAAAAACTAATAACAATGAACGACAATCCATTCCAAGCAAGTATGTTTAATACGTATCAAACGGTAAAATTAACATGTTGTCATCCAAATCAACACGAAAATAGTTTAGCCATACTTGCCAACTAATTACACTGACTTATTTTTTTTATCGGCAATTCTTTATGGCATAACGAGTTACGCATTATTTTTGTTATAATAATATTTTGATACACTTCGTAGTTGTTTTGACATAATATTTCAGTATAAATATAGTTTAGTTTATTAGTTTTTGCCCTAATTTTGATTTGCATAGAAAATAAGGCATATTGTTTATTCGTCTAATAGTTGTTAGGTATAAGTGCACCTCTGAATTTCGTCAAGTTATTGCTTCGACAGAACATATATTCGACAAGAATTACTCCCACAGAACGCAGCGGAGCAAAGTCACGAGCGTGCTGCGGTAGCGGCCAGCGAAGCACCAGAATAAGCCTAGCCTAAGGATATAACGCAGAAATTCTAGTAGAATACAAGCCCTGTCGAAGCAATGACTTGTCTAACTATGCTTTTTCGAAGTAAGCGACTTGTTGAAGTATTAAAATTGTTCAAATTCTGAAACTTCCTATTTCCATTATTATGCTTAAATATTATGGGTAAGTATATTTAAGCTTTAGAATATTATAGTATTCTTAATAATTATTATACAGTAGTTATGCCGTAAAAAAATGTGCCTTAAAAGTTATGCCTTATTAATATTGTGCATAACTATTATTACAATAAGTAATTATATTATTAACGGTTCACTGTCGGTCTAGCGCTCGACGAGTCAACATCTCCTGAGGATGCCTCGTGTAGAGGCGAAACACGTGTCGAATCGGTTTTGGTTGATTTGTGTTTTTTATTTTGTATTCTTCCTATTAGCATTTTATGCGGGAGGGAGGGTGGTGCACGCCCCCAAATAGGCCAAAATCATTGTTTTCTTTTCAGCGGAAGTGTCACTAAATATTTTTTAATATCGTTCTTTTGATAATGGATTTCCGCAAAGTAACGCCTGAATCAATAAATTATTAACGGGGCTTAATCGCGTTAGTAATAGTATTTATTTACCTCGATGTTTACTATTACTAACGCGATAAGCCCCGTTAATATAATATAAATATGTGTTCACATCGCGAAAGTTTATAAAGTAAAAGTATGCTATGTTAAATTATGATGGTTCCCTATTTTTGCATAAAGTTATATCTTTATGCAAAAAATAGGAACCGTGTACGTCATATCTTAACACAGTAATGATCACACAAGTTTTAAGGAAGAACACCAATTATCCTTATAACTTAGTTTTTGGCCGTGATCCTGATAACTAATTAGTTTTATAACATTGCAATTTTTTTAAAGTATTACTTTTTAACAGCACTAACGCTTGCTTAGCGATACCAAACATTGCATTTGTTAGAGAGAAAAATTCACTTCCTCGGACGGGATTCGAACCCGCGTCTTCCGACAATCCGTGTCAGACGCCATGACCACGCCACCGAGGCTCGAGGTCCGAGCATCGAATTTTAACTCTCTATCTAATTTAACAGTCTTACCGGGACAGAGTGACATCTATTGAACAGCTTTGACAGCATTATCCAACCGAAAGAAGAATTTTTAGTAATACCTAATCTTTCGTATTGACGTCACGACCCGACACGACGTGACTTTTAAATTTTTTCTCACGACTTCCAAAAAAAGGAAGAGGTACTCAATTCGACTGTATTTTTTTTATGTTTGTTACCTCATAACTTTCGATTGTATGAACCGATTCTCAAAATTATTTTTTTGTTTGCTGGTGCTTCCCGTGTGGTCCCATTTAAATTTCATCAAATTTGGACCAGTGGTTTTTGAGTTACACTCCAATAACTGATTTTTACCAAAGTAATGGAATGGAAGCCGGTATTAAATTTTTCAAATTGCACTTGTATAATGTCTGCTTACTTGCTGTATTCCCAGATTCACGGGACATTTTTCCAGAGACTTAAATATACTAGATTAAGAAATTATTATGTAATAATTTACTATACCTGCTTACAACATCTTTGCACACATTACAATGCCTCATTTTTGACATTGCATGATATAGTTTTGTCACACATTATTATGCATGCAGTTTTCTAATTCTTTACTTCCTTTCATTGTAGTGTAATATTGTTTTGTGTTTATTGTTTCTATGGATATTGTTTCTCGATGAGGTGTTGCTGATGGGTCGTCATCAATGGTTGCTAACATTTTCTCTGGTTACTAGTCATAGCTTATACATAATGATAAATACCTAATATGTCTCATACCAGGATATTGTTGGTAAACTGAGTTCTCAATGATACTGGTATTGGCCAGCGGCTTCGCTCGCTTGGTCTTGGTGTAGTGGCGAGAGACTTATTTTTAAATTCTAAAAATAAGTAACTTTATGAACTGATTGACATGAAACAAACACTAAATGTTAAGTGAAGCTTACCACAACATTTTATTTAAAACAATCGGATAAACCGTTTCTGAGATTAGCGTGCACAAACGCACAAACAGATGAACAGACAAACAGACAACAATTCTAACAAATTGTTTTTTCATTCCATTTTCGTTTAAAATAGTCCCAATAAGATTTTTTCTCATTTATCTTCTATGTACAGAAAGCGATCTGTTACATTTTTATTATATATTTATATAGATAGATAGATTATCTGTGTCTTGTCCATGTTCATCTTAAGGCTTAGCCGTTACGACTCTTTTTAAGGTCTTCGAGCATCGTGCTGAGGTTTTCCATGAATTCTGCCATGACTACAATATCGTCTGCAAAGTTTAAATTTGTACAAGTTATTATTATATAGTCGATAGTCTTCCTAACAATAAATAAATAAAATAAATAAACAAATTAAATTTGTACATACCTACATGTACAATCTACCCTAGAAGTCGGTTGAGTGTATTTTTCAATAAATAAAATTGTAGAAATCGTTATATTTCGTATTTTAAATAACGTTTTAGATTAACACCTAATAAAAATGCGTAGTGCGCCGACGCAGCTAGCGGGGGGAGGTGGTACGGCGACGGTGGTATTTTCCCGTGCCTAATGTGCTTTGCGCACGCGCGTCCTTCACAAGGTTGCCAACTGTTGCGTAACTTTACGTCGCCGCGTCACAGTACAAGTACACAGTGATACAACTATTTGTACCTCTACTAATACAACTGTGTACACTGTGTACATACATACACATTTTATTAGTTTTATATATCATGTTTCATAGCAACATTAACTGACGTACACAATCGATATCGATAATAGAAACTTAGATAGATTATAGTATAGAACACCAAAGTAAAATAGCGACCTAAAATCTATTTTTAGTAAGTTATGGTAGTTCTTATTCTGTTCATTCTTAAGTCCAAATTCGTATAACGCTTGCAAGTGACAATTCTTAAATTTGCCATTTCTGTTTAATTGTGGGTACGTTTAGTGCAAATTTAATCGTTATGTAAGTTCGTGCTCTCTAAACTAGTCTAAACTGATGTAAAACTACCCGCAATTCAATAGAATAATCTTATATTTAGAATTATCATTCTAAGTGTTACGCGAATGTGGATTTTCGCATTAACATACTCGTAATAAGAACTACCATAGTTTAAAGAATTTTAGTTTAGTGTACGCACAAGCGAATCAACACCAATGTAAGTTTTTATTCTTCAATATGACCAGGTTCAATTCTTGAACAGGTTTTTTTCGAAATGTTTGAATGCATATTTTGTCACTAAAATCTTCAAGTATTTTTTTAAAACTATATGCAGTTTTTTATCACTAAAATCGATGGTATTGTTTTTAAAAAGAGATCTTTGTATGACTTATAGTTACATACTTGCCCATACTTGCCCATCTAAATGGCCGATCCTGAGGGTATATATAGGATATATAGTAATACCTATAGCCTTTTATTCAGATCAACTTTAAGCTAATGCTGCAGATCTCTTTGTGCATTTGCTAGTCGTCCAGTAAAAGGTTTTTCTTCACTAAAATCGATGACATGATTTCTAAGAAGAGATCTTTGAGGTTTGTTGTAGGTACTTATGACATATACACTGTTTTAGACTTACGCGGTTGTTAACTACATTATAATTAGTACTCACGGGATGTACACCACGATTAGGCGGGTTTTGGAGTTCCCGATATTTCAGCGCAGTTACATGCACCATGTTCACGGGTAGACTGAATATGCGGGTGGATGTGAAAAAAAGTTCGAAGTTTTAAGAGCAGACAAAACGGTCTACCCTTTTTCTTACTCTTTTACTGCGGATACCACCGGCCCTCGGACTCTCGAAATATCGGGAACTCCACAACCCGCCTAATCATGGTGTACATCCCTTGAGTACTAATTATTATGACATATAATTACAGACTTGCCCACACTGGCCCATCAAAATTATATATATATATATATATATATATATATATATATATATATATATAATATACAGGATATATAGCCTATAGATCAACTTTAAGCTGCAGATCGCTTTGTGCGTTTGCTAGTCGTCCAGTAAACTATCACAGTTAACTTTGACTCAATTAGTTATATAGCCAAATCTAGTTAGTAAAGATAAATAAGTAATAAAGTTGAGTAACGTTTTAGTAAAGCAGTGGATTCACAACAATAGCTTTCTAGGATTCGATTCACGACAAGCACATACAAAACACGTTTCTTGATTGGATTGGAGCACATGTATGATTTTTCTAAATAATTAGAAGACGCGGCTTAAGTTACAGACTATATCAACAAATATGTAAGCCAAAGCAAAATATATTAATTTTCATGCTCTTGAAATATTATAAAAGCAAATTTTCTCTGCAGCAAGCGCGTTGATGTCTTTTCCACTGACGAGTAGTTAGCTACGACATGTCTTACATTAGACTTATCTTATTGACCGTAATAAATAAATAGTATATTATAACATCACGCCCATGATTTTGCGAAGAGGTTGGCAGATGTATATGTCTTATTGCAAGCGACTGTACAATTTTTTTTGGTCATTTTGTTAGTTATGTAAATGCCATGTACATGGTTAGCCTGTTGCTATACCGATACACAGCTCCAAACTCAGCTGTTTTCTACCGGCTTCCAAAAAGGAGGATAAACTCAGTTCGACTGTATTTTTTTATGTTTGTTACCTCATAACTTTCGATAGGGTGAACCGATTCTCAAATTTTTTTGTTTGAATGCTGGTGCTTCCCTAGTGATCCCATTTAAATTTCATCACATTGGGTCCAGTAGTTTTTGAGTTACACTACAATAACTTATTTTATTTTTATTTTTTTTATATATTTATTTTATTTCTAGCAAAAGTATATAGCAGTAAATAACAAATCAGCCTTATCTTAATTAAACCAAAAAGTTATACAACTATTAATTAACTATAGGTACTTATATTTACTAAAGTTTTAAAGTTATACAAGAAGATTTTAGAGATACATTTCTGGTAACATAACTGATAACTGAACTGAAAAGAATGGAAGTCGGTATTTAATTTTTCAAATTGTACTTGTAAGTTATACTTTACTTTAATTTAAGCTATAAGTACTTACAATCTATTCTCACAACAATCTAATAACACTTTGACTGACCGGAAACCGTTCTTTTTTTATTTTATTCTTTTATTGTAGGACTTATAGCTTAAGTTCAAGTAATAATAACTACAGGTAAAACGGCTTTTGGTACGTCTATATACTTAGTGGCTATATCTCTTTAACTATACGTTTGTAGCGACCTCTGCCGCATCCTACTCACAGCCCGTCGCTACATACGTAACCAAGCGAAGAAGTACTCATACCACACCGGGGCTGGAGGACAGCTGTCCCTGGGCCAACAACACCTGGCAAAGTGGGAAGTACTTCCCTATTGGATGGAGGCGCATCAACGTGGATACCTGCACCTACCTACCTATGTACCTATCCAGCCAATCGACCTCCTCACATACTTCAACAACACATAAGTATACACATAGATACCTATATAAGTAAGCATGTATATATATCGTTTTCAATTCGTGTCAATTGAATCGAACTAGTTTTAAGAACATGCGTACTGTTATCACTCTTATCACGTGCTACCTTGATTACTGACCCCATTCACAGGAATGTCTACTTACGTCAGGTGAGCTGGCATCCTCTCGCTTAATTATTATTCCGGTCTCAGACTCAGGCAACCTAAACGCTTTCCTTAAGTACTTACTTATAAGTACATATACTTCTTAGAACGCCTGCGGTTAAAAGGCTAAAAACTAGAACGAAATGATAAGTAGCTACAAGGATATAAGCGACATTACGCGGTACAGTAGCATGCAGTAGTTGAGCTTTCACGATTAGTTATATATTGTTGAAAGGATCGGATTTGTTTTATATTATTGTACTAGCGACTGCCCGCGATCTCGTTCGCGTAGTAGGCTCGGCTTTCTGCCTCGCCATAAGCTCCCGTTTTTTCTTCGTTTTTCTTTCATAATTAAGATACCTTCTCCTGACAATAAATAATACAATAAAAAAAATTTGCTAGGTTGTTCCATCCGTTGTCAAGCAAGTTATAGTGTTACCAAGAGAAATATTTTTATATATATATAGACTAGCGACTACCCGCGACTTCGTTCGCGTAGTAGGCTCGGCCTTCGGCCTCGCCATAACCTCCCATATTTTCTTGGTTTTTCTTTCATAAAAACCTTCTCCTTACAATAATTATCACAACAAAAAAAGAATTAGCGAGGTTGTTCCATCCGTTCTCAGTTCAGTACTCAGTTACAGCGTGACCAGACGAAATAGGGGTTCATTTTTATTTATATATATATATATACATATCTGCGATTGCACGACGACGACGGGTAGATTATGTTTGAATCGACGGGTAATCAAGTGGTAAATAGAGAGCCATTGCATGAAACAAAAAAAACTTTGAAGAATATCCGGTTCTATACTGTCATCCGATATACCGTAGTATAAGTTATGTACTAACTTACTATACTTTATCACATGGTCGTCGAGTAACGCCGGGGACGCAACCAATGACCTATCAATCTTGAAGCTGCGGGCAGGACTCACAAAGTTGCAAGTTACTATGTACTGGTTATGTGATAACTAACATTAACTTTTTGTGAAGGAAGTTTACAAATTCTTAAATTTTAACATTTTGTCGGCGCTTTCGCGACCGGAGTCGATAGTACAACGGCGCTCGTGACGACGAGCGTGGAAAGAGCGCTAAAATTGCCTAAGAATTTTGTAGAATCGACATATATGCCGGAATATTTGAAGTATTTACATTTTTTTACTGTAGGGTGTATAATTTTTGTACTTTACTTTGATACAGGGTCGTCGAGTACCGCTGGGGACGTAAACAACGACGTATCAATCAAATCTGTATCAAGCCCAATACACTCTCTTCAGCAGTCTTTCTAATGCGTAAAACTATAGTGATTCGGTGGGAGATGTTAAATACTTTGAAAAAACTGCAGAGTGCGACGCATTACTTGCTGATGGCTTCCTTGGCACTGATGTTAAACTAGAAGCGCTCCGCAGTTTTCTCTGCGTGGCGATAGATAATGATGATGAATAACGAACACAAGGTGTTCCCAAACTAGGCAGAGCGTGTACTATAGCCTAACCTGATGACTGATATACATACTTATATACATATACACACCCAAACACGGCTAACAGACATGACAGGTCAAACATTTGTATGCATGAAAGAAATGTTTGACCTGTCCAGGAAACCCGGGACCAGTGGCTTAGATCAGAAGGCAGGATTGTTAGCAACTTTGCCAACCGGTCAGTAAAAACATACTTTATTTTCTGGTTGCGTAAGCTTAGATACTGAACAGATAAGTGTATTATGTCAGTTTGCATTACCATATGACTAAGGTCGAGCTCGTACGTAACCCGGCTGCCTACGCGCGACGTGCCGAAGAAAGTAACTGCGCACTTTGGATGCCAGGTTAGCACTTTTGATTTTCAGATGATGTCAATTCAGAGCACGATCAGACTTTGTCAGATGATATCTAGTTCTGTCAGTGTTGGGCCGGTATTCAAGAAAGACGCGTTGGGAATCTCGATTTGTGTGGAGATTTGATAGCAAATGCCATACAACATTCACTCAACAGGGCTATTACGTATCTCACTAACAACGAATACTTAGCTCAAAACCTAAAGGACCGATTTCAAAAACTCTTCCTTGAATAGAATGCTGCATTATCCCTCAGTAATATAGGCATATAATTTGCTTCATCATCAACATGTATCACCACGCTGATGAAACCGAGGAGCACAGCTAGTCCATACATTTATGCAGATAAATAAAATTGGTGGGTCTATTTGTAAATCCAAATTAACAGCTTTTCACTAAATGCATATGAAAGTATATATGGTACTTACATAATAAATCTATTTTTAAAATTGTTGTCTGTATGTTTGTTCCGGCTAATCTCTGAAACGGCTGGACTGATTTTAACGGGACTTTCACTGGCATATAGCTGATGTTATAAGGAGTAACTTAGGCTAATTTTATTCCATCAACATCATCATCATCCATCACCACGCGGGTGAAACTACGGAGTGCAGCTAGACAGATGTCTATGATGAGATGTATAAGATGAATGTGGGCTCTGTTAGCTCAGTGGGTAGATACCGTCCGAAGCGTAGGGTCCCAGGTTCAATCCCTGGCCGGGGCAAATATTTCTGTAACGATTAGAAATGTCTCGGGTCTAGGATGTTGTGATGCGTTTTTGTGTGTGTCCATGTCTCCCGTGACACAGGGATTATTAATAATGTGGGAGTTGCTAGTTTGTAAACTTTATTATTATTAACATTGGTTTGCTATAAATTATCGAGATTAGCCACTAAATATCTTTGACATATATACAAAAAGAGCAATATCTACCAATAAAGTTGGGAAGTCTACGCCATACATACATAAATCTTTTTGGCATGTGGGTTGTCAACAAAGTGCGCAGGCAATTCAATCAATCATCTTGGGCAAAAAGTCTTGTCAATTATGACGTCACGACACGACACATCAACATGACAGTGATTAGTGTAACGATGCATTTTTTTTAGATTTAACAGCTTCATTCTCGGAGCGTTCTTATAATTTACCCTTAATGCTTACACAAGCTGTGCCTAGCGACTTCGCCCGTGAGCTTCACGATTCCCCCATATAAGTTTTTCAAAACGTATAAACAATAACGAACTGCGCCCTGCGGTTTCATCATCATCATAATCATATGAAAGTATCTTATCTCCTTGCCAAATTCTTATCTTTATGATCGGTTCAGTCGTTTAGGCGCGATAAGGTGACAAACAGACAAAGTGACCGAGCGAGCGAAGCGTCTCTGCTTCAACTGATCAAATTGACTTTCATTTGTCAGTATGTTTGTTAGGTTGTTCGTTGGTCTTCATGAACAGGTCGCATTTTTCAACCAACTTTGACGAAACTTTTTATGTATGTTTTAGTTGATTATATTTGAGTTTTTTGTCGACAGCGATTTTAATTGGAGGTATACTTTTCCTTAATAGGAGGAAAGTTTACTGCGTCGATTTTTACCGACTGATTTTGATAAAATTGTGTTAAACACATTTGGTACCTGACTTAAAGAGGTATTTTGAATATGAGCATAATTGGTCAAGTGGTCTCCGAGATAAAAGGTTGCGAAGTACTGCGAGTGATTGCTGCTCATAAGAGTATGTGCTCGAAGCGTCTCTTTAACTGGCCAAATAGACTTTTCTACGGACTTCCAAAAAAGGAGAAGGTACTCAATTCGACTGTATGTTATTTTATGTTTGTTACCTCAAAACTTTTGACTGGGTGAACCGATTCTCAAAATTCTTTTTTGTTTGAAAGCTGGTGCATCCCGTGTAGTCTCATTTAAATTTCACCAAATTCACACAGATTCAACAGACAATGACTTTTTAACTAGGGCGTTTACAGTAGATTATGTACCGAGGGTGTAAAGCATCAGGTGTCATCACGTCACGGGCGGTATATTAGACCTTGAGCGTAATGAGGGACTCTAGAGTTAATTTAATTTTTTTGAATTAAATTTGTTAGAGTTCCGATTGAAGCGACGGTTTCAAACCGCCCAAGACGAAGACAGGCTTTGTCCTCGAGGTAAATATTTTACTTTTCATACCTACTGCGAGACAATAAAAACTCAGGGCTCTAAACTCAGGAGGTATATAGGATTTATTCGAACTGGCCGATCAAATAAAAAGAAAAAATAAGAGTTTTCCTACATAGTTTAACACTCCAAATCACCTTAATCCCTTGGAAGTTTCATACAACATTACTTCCACTGAGATATAATGCCTTGCTTTACGTCGAGATTGCGTGATATGTAATTGGACATTGTCAAGCAGGTGGTATGAAATATATTATACAGAGTGGTCTGTTAACCCTTTGCGTCCCAGAGACGTAAATATACGTCAGTTTTATTCATAAATCTGTTGTGTTAATTATCACGGTAGGAAGGATTCATAGAACAATTTTAATCTAATTGTGTCAATGTGACCATTATAATTTTAGTTTATTTGCTAACTTTTTTCTATATATATCAGAAAGAATGGCAGCTTAGTAAAGTGCCGGCTGTCAACGCGACTGGGCCTTGGCATTGGTTTATTTTCTCTCTACCAATACCTAGAGCTTTTAGCTTGAATGCACAATCTTGTGCGCTCCTGACAGTCTACCACCCTCAACATTGAGGTAAGTATTAACCACACCATATCGCAGTTCCTAGAAAAGTAGTATGATTTCGTAGAAAACTATTGTATTACTAGCTGGTGCCCGCGACTACGTTTGCGCAGGATTAGTACTTCGAGTAGCGTATTATCTTCTCCAAGGTCATATCTATATCTTTATAATAAATTATCATAAAACATGTACATGGTCAAACGCAATATATATATATATATATATATATATGTATTATAGGAGTAAATTTAAATACTTAGTATATCAATCAGTAAACTTTCATAATAAAATACAGGACTTACAAATATAAAATTAATCACCATGGAAAAAAACTTCATTACATTTCATCACCCTTAATAATTGATGGTCGCCGAGCACGTCTTGTGCCAAATTGAGTTGGCTTTTGAGTAAGCTATCAGAAACTGACACAAACTGTGACAGAAGTGTCATCATTAGGATCTAGACGTAGGCGGAGATCTTACTCTTTTTCACCCGCGTGGTGATGGATGATGATGATGATGAAAGTATCATATGTGTTAATCCAGCGCCTCATCTACCTCCATACCAAATTTCATCAAAATTGCCCTCGCCGTTCGAGCGTGAAAGATCCACACAGGATGTGTGGATCTTTGTTACTCTTCTTCATACTCACAAACTTTCGCGTTTATAATATTAGTATAGGATTTGCCAAATATGGCGAATGGTGAGTCTACGGGAGTAGGTACCTAATGGCGTCTTCGCAAGCTGTCCTCAAATTGCAGTTGCCATCACTGTCAACTATGCTACCACTTTCGATCACATTATCACTGACCATTAAGTGAGATAGAGTTAAAGGTCAATCAAAGGTCAAAAGTAATCAGCAGAATAGATTTATTGTTTCCTATATAGATTAAACGGGCGTAATATCATTAAGAGAAGGGTTTCAAGTCTAGAACGATTATGAAAAAATCACTCACAAACCTCAGTATCGAAGCTTTTAATCTAGGTACAATGGATTCAAATAGATCAAAAAATGATATAATAAAAATTGTACGACCTCAATAAAATAGCCAGTGTCTAACTCTCACGACTACTAACCAGTTTAATCTGAATCACTTGATCGGACCTTGCGCAACACCGGCTCCTTTAATGTATCAGTGATATACTATCAATAGACGTGGTCATAGAAACCTCTATCTGTAATCGACACTATTATCGAGCGGAGCCCGTCGAGACATCTACGTCCGTGGAAAGATACTCTAATGCGAATTTCTTCTCGGGACCGTAGGGTAGTTCCCAGGTGGAGCCAATCAGATATGAGACTATACAAGAGATAATATAATATATAAAAATAATCTATGATATATTTTGATAATATAAAAATAATATACCTACGAGATATACGAGACTTCAGCTAGTGGCCATCATAGTACGTACCACCGCAGCACCAGATACTCTAAACACCTCGAAACGTGTAAAAACACTACTGTATTCCATCGAAAGACATTGACTGAGTGACAGTGATTGCCTGAGATCGAAGGACATTGTAGCATGTGAAATTACTTAGTGAATGGGGCTAAAATAAACAGCTTTGACTCTGGGTGATGTGCGTGTAGTGCAGCGCGGAATTATAAATCTTATAGATCTGTCTTTCTGTTCAGCTGTATTGGACAGATGTATCACTTGCCATTATTTGAACGAATTGAAATCTCTTCGGACTCACCAGTCTCGTTTCTGAGCAGTATAAACTTTATACTGCTCAGGAACGAGATTGCTTGAATACTTTATACTATAAAATATTCGTGCAGTAGTTAGCATATTTTCATAATTCAAAGATACTTCCACTTACATATATACTTTTGAGTAACTAGTTTCTTAGAAAATATGTAGTTAAAGCTGATGGTGTGGCCTTATGAATTGGTGCCAAAAACGTATGCTATTTATAAAGGATCATTAGACGTATCCTTAGCTACGTATATTACGTGTAAAGTTTGGAACAGCTTTCAAGTAAGTAGTTTAGTTATGCTTGTAGGCACGTTACAGCTACCACAATCGTGTATGATGGATGTAGTTCTGAGGATTCAGGAATCAGCAGTAGCATTCAAAACTGGGGAATGTTCTGAAGAGCTTATTAATCTTAATCCTTCCTCACCATTCCGATCCCGAACTACTCGTACTCGTTATTCGGCCTAGCATTGCATCCATATACTGTTGAAAACTTAAGCCAAAAAGTTTAGCTGTTCCTACCTCTGTCGTGTTAGTAGATTGTGGAATGCTTTGCAGCTATGACCCTGGGTCTTTCAAGCGGGGCGTGAAAAAGAATCTGTCAGGTCATCATAGGGGTGGCGATTAGTGCAGCTTACCATTAGTGCGGCTGCACTAATGGTCATTGCTTCTTGATTCCATCTTCGCTTTCCATCAGGCGAGAGGGAGTCACTTTGATGAACCATTACAAAAAAAAAGCTAAATTAGGCACATTATATGTAAATAAAACAAACAATAAATACTCATATTATTTATAGGATATTTACGATATAATATGTTTGGTTTGAATTTTATATATTTGATCATATATAATATACTTACTCGTACTTACAGTAGTTTACCTACTACTACACTATACATAAAGATTCAAAAAGTTATGTAATCCATAATAAGCACTCACAATCTTATTGGAACGCCGGCGCCTATCTACATTGACACTTCAATTTACAGTTAACTTCAAAAGGAACTCAAATAAAATTGTTTTGGTATTTAGCTGTTCCCACGTGATTCTGTAAAGTCAACTTGTTTCCATGCAAAGTGGGCCAAGGTCGAGATTTTGCGAGCGAGTTTGTTTCGCGGACATCCGTTTTAACGTTGTCGCCGCTTCTCACGGCTGAGATGTGATAATTGCCTTTAATTACACATAGCGTAGTAATATTCAAACATTGTAATTAATTCTTTTATAAATACTCAATTATACTAGAGTTATTTTTTATCTGATTCTGTAGGAATAGTAGCTAGAGCTCTGGATACAGTAGGACAAAAATGCTTTTTGAAAATCTGTAATAAACATATTGAAAATTTACTACCTTTGACCTTCAGTCGCATCATACTGAATATCAAGTAAGTAATAGTCTAGGTACAGGTATATTATGTATAAAAAATCCCTTTTAACGGTACCTACTTTTATATCTTTCACTTATGGCTTCAATATTTAAGCAGAAATGTCAATATCTCCAAAATATATTCTCAAATTACTAAGTATGTATGCCTCTGGAATAGTTAGCCAGTTCCGATACGTCATTCTCCCTCATTAAATGTGTTTAAAGATCGAATTAAAAATTTCTATCCATCGCAGATTGGTGTTTGCTAAAAATATTATATTTCTTCTTGCTATCATGCCTGTATTATTCATCCCATCAAAAACATAAATGAGAAATGAGAGCCAAGTTCAATATTATGATATTATATTTGGTTGTTGACTTCCACGACAAAATAAGTGAGATCTAAATAGGTGCCAAATTCAATAATCAGTCCTGAAATTTGTTTATAATAACATTAAATATCATTTCTTCTTATAACTTACGATAATATAACTGAAGCATTTAAGGTCTGACTTGGCTGCCGGTTAATAGTAATAGTTAAATATGTATCAAACTCACGAGAAAATTCGTCATCATTATTTTTGTTAAATCTGTGGTTTCGAGAAATTTCAATGAAACAATTTCAGATTGATTTATGAACGTATTATCCCGGCTAAATTGTAGTATAAAAAGAAATTTGGATGAATATCTGTGATGATGACTGCATTTATGTATGTATCCCGAAATGTTTTGATAAGATGTTTTTCATCAGACATTGTTCTAGCCATTTCGCCTCTAGGCATCTAGGAATTATTTTGCATCTATTTCCTTTAACTAAGTTTTCAATAGTCAATCGTATAACATTATTTAACTAAGCGAGTGCGAAGAACGAACGAAGTGTCTCTGCAATAGTTTAGACAAAATGCTTTCGTACCTATGTCCAGATGTCCGGCTGTTCGCTCGTCTACAAGTCGCATTTCTCAACTGAATCTCGTGAAATTTTGTGAGCAGCAGTGCAAGTATCGAACTTACCGATCGTAAAATTTGAGTCTTGGATTCGTTATACTTCGAAAACAACTGGCAATATCGATCTTTTGTCGATCATTGCAAGTAAGTAAGAAATTTTGCCATCGGTAGACAAATTCGATAAGTAAAACGATTATAACGGTAACTTTTTTATAGTATTACTTTTTAAATATTTATTATTGACTTTTCAATTATTGACATCGCAGCAGACAAAGGCTGCGATGTCAATACGAAAGTTTCAAGTATTTCTAAATAATGCTTCTTTCGGTTGGATGGCACTGTTAAACTGTCCAATAGATGTCGCTCCGTCCCCGCAAGACGGTTAGTCAAATAGAGAGTTAAAATTCGATGCTCGGACCAGATTCTCGGTGGCCTAGTTGGTCAATGGCGTCTGACACGGAGAGTGAGAAGACGGAATTTTTTTCGAATCCCGTCCGAGGATGGAATTTTTCTCTCTATAAATTTCAATGTATAACGGTAACCTTGGAATGGCATGGAATTGATAAATTACGTTTGAGATCGTCTATTTAATCGATTTTAACGATTTTTTTGTCAGCATTGAAAACGACCTCGATATAGCTTGTCGACGAGAATGGGGATATTGTTTAGTTGCGTTTGATCTTACTAATATTACTTATAAACGCGAAAGTTTGTATTGATGGATGAATGGATGTTTATTATTCTTTTACGCTCTATTTAATGAAAAAGATAACTATCTAATCTATAAGCCCCATGGTGGGGGGAAAAGTGGCCAAAATGCTGGCGGTATTGCCACGCTGGATGGCAATGCTAAGTTTTTGCCCAAAATAGGCGCCATCATTTCGGTCACCCGACGCCTCAACCAAACGTTTCGCCAGATCCGTAAACAAGTTGAGAGCGGACGGCCCCCATGGGCCTAAAGTTTCGACCCCAAAGGGCACAAACATGTACATTCTGTCTAAATACACATATTTATAACGTTTGAGGTCTTCCGCTTTAGACGTGGCAGCGCCAGCCCGATCAATCGTCCCAGGGAGATGAGACGGCGCCAGTGTGTCCACACATGTAGCATCCCAAACCAGGGGCTGTCCCATCTTCCACGGGACGATAGTCATCCCATCTGGTCTCTTGCTGTCATCCCGCATCAATCCGTTTGGTTCCAAAACTGACGAGTCTCCAGCACTGACAAATGCCCGACGAATATATCTTTCAAGATATCATTAAAGCTGGCGTGCCGCGGTATGCGACCCGCGCTCTTTACGCATGAGAGTGCGTGGTGGCCGAACCGATCCACCATTTCACCGCAGACACAACGGTGAGGGACCTGGCAAGGGGCACCTACTCGTAGGGATACGGCTATTCGGAAACTATTGTTGTCCAAAAGATTTCCAACATTTTTAGACGGCAAAGCATGTAGCCAAAGCCCCGACTCCCATCGAGTAACAGCTAACAGGCGAGCACGCTCTGCGGAAGAACTAGTTGAATTGATCAGGTTTTCAAGTTCTAACTCACAGAGCGGCCCGTCCCACTGCCTCTGAAAAGCAGGAGCTTTGGGCAGGGACTGACTTGGACAAGCTATTTTCCAGTTTCCTAAAGCCTCAGTCATATAACTAATTTGAATAGAAGGCGATAAAATTGCCTTTACTAACTTTTGAGTACCGAAAATTGATGAAAGGAATGCGGGTAATGCTACACTAGAAATTTTGCGAATACCGAGACCTCCACACCTAACAGGTAGTGAGGCCTGGCGCCAAGAAGTGCGATCGTCAAAATGTGTGTTAAGTATGGTAGTGAGTGTATCCCTCTGGATGTTGTTAAGTTTTTGTAAAAGTAAAGGATGATTCCAAAACTGACAACATCTAAGAGAATACATAAATTTAGGGACAAAAAGGCAATATCGAATAATAAAATAGGCCATGTGACAATTTATTTTTTGTAAGCGGTCCGAAACTGAGTTAAAGTTTTGAATTTTGTCATCAACAAAATCTTCAATTGACTCGTCTAGGATTGGAGACCCTAAGAGGCGAAGTGATCGATCTAATATTTTGATATTGGGAGCAATTCGTTCAAAAATGTTTACTATCTTATTTCTTAGTAGTGTTGTTGAATTTGGAATGAAAAGTTCGCATCTTGAAAAGTTGAGAGCAAGACCTATTGAACTAAATTCTGAAATTAAATTTTGTAGGTCTTTAAGAACAGTATCAACATCTCCTCCTACGGACCCATCATCCAGGTACCAGACATTACATTTCGATTCTAATTTTTTGACGATAGGGTGGATTGCTAGGCTAAAAATAGCTGGTCCAAGCGGATCCCCTTGTTGGCATCCTACTTCTGAAGATAACAAATTGTTTTTGTATATTAATTTTGATTATTAATTATATCTATTTAAATATTTTTTCAAAATAAAATTAATCTCATAAGTTTTTAATATCCTTAAATGGAACTAGATGGCGGGTGCGCGGTGAATATTTATAGATTCAGTTTAATCCCGCAAATAAGACAGATAAGACCAAGTTATAATTTGGCGAGGCGAGTATTGATTCTACACGCTCGAAGTTGGTGTCAGTAGTCGGCTGCGGTTCAGGAACACAGGACAAATAAAGTGTGCATGATATCATTTTTTTCTCAGTAGATGTCGCTCCGTCCCCATAAAACGGTTAAAATACGGATGGTAAGCTTCAGTGACGTAGTAGTCATAGCGTCTGATACGGATTATCGGAAGAAGCGGGTTCGAATCCCATCCGAGGATGTGAATTTTCCTCTCTTAAATTGCAATGTGCATGAAATCTTATAACATAGAATAGTCAGAAACTAACAAAAATATATAAAAAACTAGTGATATATTATTTAATATAGACTCAATTATCAAGATTATTATATGACACGTAATTACACAGTAAACATTGCGGAGTTAGCACGACTTCAATGATGTAATTTTAAAACTAAAGAAAGGAAATGTCAAAAAAGGATACGGACACGATTTGCTGCTTTACAAGTTTTTTGTTACCATTGAATGTTGCAACAGTTTCATTTTTACACCAATGTGTTCGCTAGCCAGCCAACCTCCCCATAACACAATTGGCCCCTCCTTAGTAGTTGGCTTGTATAACTAGCGACTGCCCGCGACTTCGTTTGCGTATTATGCTCCCATATTTTCTTGTATTTTCTAACATAAGAACCTTCTCCTGACAATAATTAACACAACAAAAAAGAATTAGCGAAATAGTTCCATCCGCGTGATACAATGACCAAGGGAAATAGAATTCATTTTTATATATACTTAGAAGATAAAAAAACATAATTAGTTATTACGAAGAATGCTTGGGCACAATTTTGTAACCTTTATCTAATTTCTAGAACCATAGTTACTGGCCCCCCTAAGGTGTTTTAACCAAAATGTTCGAAGGGCACGTGCATTCAGTGTACCTATCCATTAAATCAATCTATCTCTGGGATCGACAGCCGATGAATCGAGGCTCATTATTTATTAAGTAGGTACTTACGTAAGTTTCTTGAGACAATGGTAGACCTCACCTTGACATTAAGTTCTCGGCATACGAATTATGGTAACACAATTAGATCTTGTCACAATGAGAAAGATAAGAATAAATACGTTGATTACGTGATAGATAGTAACTTTATGTATTACATTATACGTGTTTTTATCGTGGAATCATCACTGAAACTGATTTGATAGTAATCAGTTTCAGTAACAGTACAATTCTTGGTGATCGACTCCGTCCGGGTACTGCCAACATACCTATTTGTAACGCAAAGTAATAATGTTCGCATCAATGTATTGTAATCCGGGTACGGTCACAAAATAAACAAGTACAGAAGTCAACATCACTTTTCATACCTGAACGGTCGCGCTAGGGTTATCAACTCTGGCTTATGCGAAAAAAGTATCGTGGTAGTGGCACTCGCATCTAGTTCTTTTTTTGATTGTTGTACAAGCAGAGGGTGCGCCTCGTGCTTGTTCCATAACTTATTCAAATAATGAAAAAGTATATGTAGCACCTAAGAAATATACGAAAGTATTTACAAAACCTTAAAAATATTTCCTATTTTAATGTTATGAAGATAGCTTGGGGCATGATCCAGTTACATCAAATGTACCCTTGTATTGAGCGTCGAAACTTCTTTCGTTTAACATAACTATAATTCAGGATTGCGCGAAGTCCGCTTCTAAATCCAGTCTGCCAAAAATTGTCCGGTCTGTATCTCGTTCTAGTAAACCGTTGGATGCATAACTAAAACTTTCAGGAGCGATCTACGAAGAGCACATAAAATCACTTAATTTAATTTTGCTTTCATGATGCACTTCCATCATCACTTATTCGGCTAATCCACCATTTCTTGTTAAAACTAGAGGAAACACAAATCTAGAAAATTTCTACTAATTCAACTACAAACATTTTGGGGTCTTTCTAGCCAATCAATATTTTAGTTATCAATTCTCTTTATAAATAGATGAGGAAAATTGCTGACGCATAATATCCTGTTGTAGGTATTTGTTTCAGTCGCAAGACAAACGACCTGATAAAGGTCGCAGCTGCGATGGATGCCAGCCACTTTCATCTGGTCCTTTTGGAAAGTTTTGGGGGAGGCTATGTTCATGGTTCAGCAGTGGACGTCCTACGTCGGAGATGATGATGATGATGATGGATTGTTTCAGTTAAGGTTGATACAAAAGGTAAAGGGTACGTGCTGACATTCTAAATTGCATAATATTTCCCAAGCAATTTTAGAATACCGGTAGCGAGCTACGCGTTCCCGAACTCTACAACCGTGCAAATATGGCGTAATCACGCGGCAAATGTGGCGATCGTGGCCAGTAAGAAATCGATAACCACAGATATATAAGTACAATAAATAACTCAAATGTGTGTAGGTACTTCCCGTCTCCGAACCCCGAACAACCGTCAAGGTTAGCCGCCGCTACTTACAGTCCGCGCGTGTCTGTTGCTGCAGCCGTACGGCCGCGAAAACTAAATTGAGTGATAATTAACCAATAATATAAGATAATAGCCCAAAAATTTTGAGCCCACAAAGGCAAGGACATATTTCTAATCACAGATAAGTTGTTTTAAATTATTTTATGCGTAAATTCTCGTAAGTAGCTGAATTCATTAAAAGTCCGCAGATTTGGTATCGTTATCTATTGTACATATAATGTCTGTGCCGTTAACCATGTGTAACGAAACCAAAATAACCCACAGGTTAAATGCTCCGTGCGATTGATCAGCGTAGGACATCAATGGTGGGGCCAGTGGTACTCATAGGATAAAGTAAATTGAGTCGTATGTGTCACAAACCACAAGCTTAGTGTCAAAACATACAAAAATGTCGATGCCTTAAAAAGAAACAAGAGTAGTTGTTCTGCAAACAGTGGATCTCGCGAGCGCAGTCTTATCAGCGGAAACTTTCCAGCAAGCAAATTTCCCCTTTTTTAGGAAATTCACCTCCCTGATACGACATTAAAAATATAGTGAATAGTCCAACATGCATATCATGTTACGTCAAGATTGGTTGAAAAATACGACCTGCCGTGCGATTCTCTAATGATTCGTCGACGGGCTCACCGATGTCAAATACTTTATGAGATATCGCCCTTGTACATAAGGTTGATTTTCCAACGTTTCTTGGAAGTTGTTGTCAAAGATGCAACGATGTTTGCTCTTAGAGAATTGCACGGTTGTATGGGAAAACCAACGAACACCCAAAAAACATACGGACAGAAGAAAGTCGTTTTGGCCAGTTGAAGCAGCGACGCTTCGTTCGCTCGGTCAAATAGAAGAGTTCGTAAAGGTCTAAATTCGTAGAAATATTTATATTTGTTCGATTTCACTCCTTACATCCCCCTGATTTTAGCATTTTTTTCATTTTACGGAAATTCGACCTCTACAGTTCTATTATATGTAGTGATTATTTTATTTTTATGTTCTATAATTTGGCTCAAAATATAGATATGCCATATACACGACAGTCAGTAAAGTAAAAGTACACATAGCCATCCACGACGCCGAGAATAGGACCAGATGGCGAATCAAACCAAATCAAATAAAATCAGCGTTGAGGAAAACGACGCAAGGAGGAGGAAGTGACTGAAATATATCTATTTCAAATGGGATGTCTCAATGATTATAAGATATTTCAGCAACAAGCGCAAAGTCAATTGTTTGTCTGTCTTGTGCCGGTAATTTCCAAAACGGCTGCTCCAATTTTTTGGGACTGCCCACTGGCAGATAGCTGTTGTTATAAGGATCAGCATAGGTAATTTTATTTCAGAAAAAATAAGGGGTCCGCGCAAAACAAATAAAACACATTATCCCGCGAGGCGATGCAAGCAAAGCACCGGACAGGTTAGCTTGTAAGACATTAGAAATAGTATACGAATACCCATTTTGACAAATTCAGACTAAGCGGAGCAACTTTAAACCATATAACAGTTGGTTTAGTATTGGAAATAAATGTCCGTATTTTCTGATTGCGTTGACTCATTTTTAGATATACTAGATGCATCTCGCGGTTTCATCCGCGTGTTGATGCATGATAAAATACCGCTACACTGGGAAAAATACACAGCTTTTGCACACGGCTACGCGTTCGGGAACCGTGTAAACGGCTCTGCCAGCCGGGTTTGGCAGCCGTGTGAAAAGCCGTGTACACGGCTTGAGTTTTTACACGGCTACGTGTACCGTCTAAACGGTTAACGTAGCCGGTAAAGACGGCTACGTGTACCGTGTTCGATAATTTTGCAGCCATGTTAAAACCGTAGCCGTGTAAAAATACACGGTTACCGTTTGGCACGGTTGTCGGGGCCGTGTAGAAACATCAAACACGGCTGTCAAAGTCGTTTAAACACGGCCCAGTGGGCCACGTGCGTTTCGAACATGGCTACGTTACCAGTGTCATAAATGAAATTTGCAAATACGCCTGTCGGAGCCGTGCTAGACACGCCACAGCGGACCGTGTGTTTATTAATACCTGGCTACGTTAGCCGTGTCGTAAATAAGAGTGTTAGACACGGTTACCGGAGCCGTCTAGACACGGCAAAAGGGGCCGTGTAATTGACACTACTTGGCTACTAAAGCCGTGTCTTAAATGAAATTTGCAAACACGGCTGTCGGAGCCGTCTAGACACGGCACAGCGGGCAGTGTAATTATCAATACTTGGCTACGTTAGCCGTGTCGTAAATTAGAGTGGAAGACACGGCTGTCGAAGCCAGTCTACACACGGCACAGCGGGCCGTGTGATTATCGATACCCGGCTAAGTTAGCCGTGTCGTAAATTAGAGACACAGACACGGCTGACGGAGCCGTCTAGACACGGCACAGCAGGTCGTGTGAATATCAATACATGGCTACGTTATCCGAGTCGTAATTCAGAGTCAAAGACACGGCTGACGGAGCCGTCTAGACACGGCACAGCAGGTCGTGTGATAATCAATACATGGCTACGTTATCCGTGTCGTAATTCAGAGTCAAAGACACGGCTATCGCAGCCGTTCTACACACGGCACAGTGGGCCGTGTGATTATCTACAATTGGCTACGTTAGCCGTGTCGTAAATCATAGTCACATACACGGCTGACGGAGCCGTCTAGACATGGCACAGCAGGTCGTGTGATTATCAATACATGGCTACGTTATCCGTGTCTAAATCAGTTTCACAGACACGGCTGACAGAGCCGTCTAGACACGGCACAGCAGGTCGTGTGATTATCAATACATGGCTACGTTATCCGTGTGATAATTCAGAGTCGAAGACACGGCTGTCAGAGCCGTTCTACACACGGCACAGTGGGCTGTGTGATTATCTATATTTGGCTACGTTAGCCGTGTCGTAAATCAGAGTCACTGACACGGCTGTCGGAGCCGTCTAGACACGGTACAGCAGGTCGTGTGATTATCAATACATGGCTACGTTATCCGAGTCGTAATTCAGAGTCAAAGACACGGCTGACGGAGCCGTCTAGACACGGCACAGCAGGTCGTGTGATTATCAATACATGGCTACGTTATCCGTGTCGTAATTCAGAGTCAAATACACGGCTATCGCAGCCGTTCTACACACGGCACAGTGGGCCGTGTGATTATCTACACTTGGCTACGTTAGCCGTGTCGTAAATCAGAATAATCTTGGTTCTCTGTCGGATAACCTAGTGCCTAAACCTGTTTGTAACTTAGTTTTAACATTTTCGTTTAAGGTGTAATAATAAAGTGTTTCTATCTATCTATCTATGTGCCCTGCAAATTTTGTTGAGTAAAAAGCTTGAGAAGTGCGCGCCATCTAACCGCAGAGCAGCATATTATTTTGACTTTAACGCGCGCGCGGCGTGCTCTTTAACAAAAGTGCCTTTATACCTACATAGGTACCTACTTAAGTACTCGGATACATATAAATATTATGGGTAATATAATGTAGGTACATATACCTACAGGTTAGAATAGGTAGTTAAAGTAGGTACCTAGGTAGTAGATACCTACTTACAACAACATAAAACGGATTTTCATTAATTTACATAGGTACCTAGGTAACCTACCACAGTCGCGCCGCTGCACGCACCGAGTGCAGACCTTTTGCTCGCGCGCACGACAATGAATGATCGTGAGGTTTTTACCGAGTTCATTGAACTATTTTGAGACCTGCCCTGTCTTTGGGATCTAACTTGCAAAGAATATAGAGATTCCACGCAAATTTTAATGTACCTACTTACCTCTGTAAATGAATGAAAATCCGTTTTATGTTGTTGTTAGTAGGTACCTACTTATACTATTCTAACTTGTAGGTACATACCTACAAGTTAGAATAGAACCTTGGTATATTATATTACCTATAGTATTTCTAAGTATCCAAGTAGGTATAAAAGCAACTTTTGTTACCATACCTACCTACCTAGTAATTTTCAGATTGTTTGCGCGGTATGGTATGATATAATACCGATATAATAACCTACCTACTCGGCTATTTATGTTCTTATTTTCTTCAGTTCATATTTAACAGTACTATACACATGTAGGTACCTACCTACAGTCAGCATCAAATATGTAAGAGTGCAACACAAGCGTTCTACACTCGTCTACTCAGCGCGAGCGCTTAAACAGACTGAAGTTTGTGGTTTGTAGTTTGTTTTTGGACAAACCGTGTAGATAAAGCGTTCCAAACCACGGTCACTTGGTTGGAACTCGCATTTCCCACCATCTAGCACACGCTTTAGCAACTGACCTAGCAACCTGGCATGCGAATATGCGCCAAAAACGAAATTGGACTTTATCTTCATAGCCTTACAGTCGTTTAGTTAGACAGTCAACACGGCTTCAAATCAAACGATTGCCAAGCCGAACAAAGCAAACATTTTTAACCTACTTAAAAAAAGGAGAAAGTCTATTAGGTATATTTTTTTTACTTAGGCCCGAGTTATTAGGCTACGACACACAAGAATAAATTAATCTACCCTGGAAATGACTAAAGGGGTAGTCAGTCAGAGGTACGTCCAAACACTACAATTTGCAGCCTGTGTGGTAGGTAGGTTTCCTAGATACCTACCTACTACTGCAAAATGAGGGCATGTGCCAAATATAATGTTTGGACATGCCTCTGACTACCCCTCCTTCTACCCCCTTTATACATCTTCAAGGATCTAAGCGCCTGGAGATCTGAGAGGATTTCTATTTAGGGATTACAGTCTTGATCCTATTTCATTTCATTAGCTAAAAGTAGGTAGGAAGTAGGTAGGTAGTAATTATTTTAAAAATAAATGAAATAACTAGTTTAGGATCACGACTTTAATCCAAGAAGGTAGGTATAAGGAAGGTATGTGCCTACCTACATAGATCTCAGACTTACAAAAATTATTTAAGGGGTCAGTCAGAGGCGCATCCAAACATTACATTTGGCTTCAAAATTATATTATTGGCTAGTAATTAGGAACCTACCTACGTAGGAAGTAGGTATAGGTAGGTACAAAATAATACGAGATATGTCCAGTCGAGGTTCGAACCCATGACCATCGGATTGAAAGAGCTAAGTAGGTAGGTACCTACTTACTTCGTTGTCAACGTTCGAGACACATTTATCTGCTCTGCTGTACGTACGCAGTTTTCGCAAAGCCCAACTTCAGAGCCATATGATGATTTACCTAATACCTATCTCCAATTTGACATTGACGCGTGGTAGCTACTTACCGTAATAATTATTACCTACCTAACTACCTCTCGGCAGAAACAATATACCTACTTACCTACTACAAGTACCTGTACTATTCCCCTTCTGTGCTACAAACTTACAACGTGTATAATATGATTTTACATTCGCAAATATAATTATTACGAAGCTTTTCCTAAGCTTTCATCATCATCATCATCATCAGCCTCTTGTCATCCACTGCTGGATAATAGGCCTCTCCCAAATACCGCCACGGTTGTGTCTATCATTTGGGGGGAAATTGCCATAATCACCACACTTAGCAGGCGGATTGGTGATCGCAGTATGATAACAAGTACCTACTCAGGTAGATGCTGCTGCCCATCTCCTTGTTTTTTATCCCTTAGTCGCCTTTTACGACATCCACGGGAGGAAATGGAGGGGTCCAATTCTTAAGCCGGGACCGCCACAGTACGTCTTTCATGTTGGTGACATATTCTGCGCATCTCTAGTACCTACCTACCTATCCTTGCAAAACATGCAAACATAAAACACGTCCAAACATGTGCATTCGCAATGGCACGTGCAATACTAGGTAATGCTTGATTGGCCTTTCAATGTGCTGATTTTATGCTCTATTATTTAGTTTTATCTCTATTATAATATAAAAAAAAACATAAACATTTATTTCAGTACTTACATAAACTAGAATAAACCTATAATACAAAGCGAAAAGTAAATCTTACAATAAAAGCCAAACAGTTGAATAACCGGAAATCGATTACCGGAGTCGCAATTAGAACAACCACTAGCTATTGGTTCGAGTGAAATATTTGTGTAGATCTGTTGCGGCGGCCAATCAAAATTTCCCTCTAAATTTGAAAATGGGTTAGAGATGTCCCCCCGACGACTGATTGCTTACAAACGATTATTACAATCGAACTTTGATTAATTATCTTATTTATCTATACATATATTATATATATACTAATCTATAACAATATTATACAGAGGAAAGATTCGATTGTTTGTTTGTTTGTTTGCAAGAATAGGCACCGAAACTACTGAAACCATTTGAAAAAATATTTCACTGTTGGGAAGCTATACTATCCCCGGGTGACATAGGCGATATTGGCTGTATCAGTATAATCCAAGGTGTAAAATATAATATATACCTACCTATAATATTCTTTACATCGCTCTGCGAAAACTCTTGATGATAGAATAAAATAATGTACTACGACTTTGTAGGACATACCATTATTAAGAAAAAGTGTCGCGACAGCATTATCTACATTAATCTACACTAATATTATAAAGAGGAAAGATTTGATTGTTTGTTTGTTTATTTGCATTGAATAGGCTCAAAAACTACTGAACCGATTTGAAAAATTCTTGCACTGTTGGAAAGCTACACTATCCCCGGTGACATATGCTATAGATATTTTGTAAATACCCGCGCGAAGCCGTGGAATGCTGCTAGTGTCTAAATATAATAGTTACACCAAAATACGTGTTCTTTTATTTAAAAAAAATAAATGAAATGTCGCCGCTAGAAAAGGCTCTTTATTTTGTATCTTGGATTAATATTTATATATTTTTTATAATAATTCTTTTTTTTTTTAATATTTCGGTCATTCCATTTGAAAGATATCACGAGTTTAAAAATGTAAGTATTTCATATTTCATATTTCATATTCATTTATTGCTTCCATAATGTTTACAATATAAGGTCTTAACATAATAAATGTGCAGTCATATATGGACCCCGTCGGGCACAGCAATGTTAGAAGAGAGGAGGACGCAATATTATATGTATCTATTACCAATTGATTTAATTAATATGATTATAATATATAAGCATGCGTTTATACTGTCACATGAAATTAATCCTTAATAAATACATAATTATAATGTCGAATGAAGGTAGGCCGTAGTTTATTATTGTTATTTATTTATAATTTAAAAATTCGTCAATTGAGTAATATGCTTTATTAATAAGAAATTGTTTTAATATTTTGATAAATTTTATGTCATTTTCCTCACACCTAATTTCTTTTGGCAACTTATTATATATTTTTACTGACATAGGTAATGTACTAGATGAGCTGATCTGGAGCCGGGATACAGGTAACAATAACCTGTTTCTGTGACGAAGTGAGAAGTTAGTTTTTACATCTTGTCGAGTATTATATAAATGAGGATTTTTACGTACGAATTTACAGATTTCGTAAATATATATGCATGTCAAAGTTAATATTTTATACTTTATAAAATAAGGTCTACAACTATCAATCTGGTCTATATTTGCTAGAATTCGAATAAGTTTTTTCTGCATTGTGAATAAATCGCTTCCAGCGCTGCTATTTCCCCATAGTATAATGCCATAAGTCAGTCTCGAATGAGCATTCGCATAATAAGTGGTAATTGCCGTTTTCATATCAGTAGTCTTTTTTATTTCGCGGAGGGCATACGTAAGAGATGATAGTTTTGATTTAATTTTTATAACGTGTGAGTGCCAGTTTATATAAGTGTCAATGTTTATACCTAACAGAGTGAATTCTTTGACTGTTTCTAATTTGATACCTCGAAATGAGTAGGTGAATTGAAGTGATGGTTTTTGATACGGATGAAATGTAATAATTTTTGTTTTAGCGAGATTGAGTTCAAGGTTATGTTTATACATCCAGTCAGTTGTTTGTTCAAGCATCGCGGTGAGTTTGGCATGAATTTCTTTGCTAACTTTTATTGAAGCAAGTAGGGAAATGTCATCTGCAAAGCAAACGCAGTGTTCGTATTAGAAAAAAGTTGCGTGGTCGCCGCTCACCCTGCTTAGCTAGCTAGCTAGGCAGCATCTCTATGCGATGTAGATGTAAGCGTCATTGGGGTAATGTCAAGACAAAACCAATGCCAAACGATTATTCGTGTTCCATCATGATGTCTGGAGTAGCCACAGGTGCATTCAACACCTATTAGGCAAGCATGCTCCATCTTCGACCACACCATCACTTTCCATCAGGTGAGGTTGCGGCCAAATGCTTGCCTAACGAGAATTTAAAAAAAAACTTAAAAAAGTAACCTGACGCAAAAAGAAGGGATATTGTGTGTGTGTTTCTTTTTGTTGTTAAATACCCTTGCGAAGCCGGGACGGACTGCGTTTATAATTTACTAGCTGCTGTCCGCGGCTCCACCCGCGTTGAACAGTGATATAGGTTTCACACTCATAAACTTTCGCATTCACAATTAGTAGGATTAAATCTTAGTGTACCTGAGTAAAACTTATATGGAGATAGGTATTTATAAAAAGGTTTTATAAATACCTATCTCCGTGGTGAATCCAATCACTAGATTGGATTGGAGTCGACAGATCGCGATATTTTAATAACCAATAGGTACATACAGATTTGCATATACCTACGTGCATTTAACGGAATAAAATCGATTAATTTATCGACGTTTTTTGTTGAAGTTAAGATAGATTGATCAAATAAAATCGAATGATTTTTATTACGTCAATTATTGTCGATGCATGATTGATTGAAGGACATCTCTAGTGACGCTACCGAAAATTCGCGCCAACGCCTTTGTGCAGTAGCAGTACTGCAGTTCAAGTTGTGCCAACGCCTAGTGCACAATGCAGTTTTGTGAAGTGAATGATTTGTTAGCCGAATGGAAATTGTCTCAGCCTGCAATTAAAATAATTATTGGTAAGTGCAAACAACCAATTTCTTTCATAATCCGTGCAGTGCCTTCTATCTGAGCTGATGAGAGCGTAGGTAGGTACCACCTAAGCCCGTTTTTATAGAGTCATTATAATAATGGTAAGTACCAACCTACGCTACGTTTATATTAGCAAAGTACAATGTGCCATGATCACCTTGTCTAATAGGTATGCTGCTCGGAACGCGGGATGCCAATACATGTACGTAACTTAGGGACACACAGGTGCAGACATGCCGCTATCACACTCCATACACAGGTATCGGGGGCCAATTGAAATACAAAGTACGATAGGCAAAGAAAAGTAGGTACCTACACTTGTAGTTCTCAGACTTGGTTCTGAACTGAAGACCATCTTTTCAGATAATGGATACACTTCAATAGATCTTTTAAAATCACTGGTACCATCTGATGAGAACTTCAAATTACTGAATTTACCCAGTATGCCTGATAGAACAATGTATAGTATGAAATGGAAGGAATGGACAATGCAAAAGGTAAGAATATGTACTTATTCAGTTCATAATTTCTGTTTTGATTTATTGTCTATGATTGTATGTGTCTAAGTACCTAATAAATGTTAAGTTGCGAGACGCAGTCATGGCCGGTGCAGTAAACCATGACCAAATTGTTGCCCCCGAACAAGCCAAGAGTATACCTACTTCAGCAGTGCAGATGCGATCAGCTCACAATAGAACGAATAGCTTATCATGAAAGAGGCCTATATATGCACATAGCAGAGAGAAAGGGCTGACAAACGAAATAAAAAGTGCCCTGTCTGTTAAAAATTCTAAATTCCATTGATAATTTTCAGATTATTAAATCCTACACCTCAGTGTTAGGTACTTGGTCAGCATGGATGGATATATTAACAGTAAGGGGTATTTTCTTTCAGGACAGGGTAACATTTTCTGTGAGGATGTTTCACTCTTAGGAAACGCTCAGACCAACAAATAATGTAAGACTGAATGTCGCCTTTAGCAAACTGAAGTTTGCAGTTTTTATGCATGTGTGCTGTTCAAATGGTTTTGCATAATTGTGGTTTAAATGAATGCATGTGTGCCGTGCCATATGGTTTCTATGTATCTATAGCAGCACATACAAAAATGCATGCACCACTGTATTAATATTTTTAATTATATTTTTTTCTTTATGGTTTATTTATGTTACATTTATTAGACTAGTTGTTTGTTAGATGGACTGACAGGATTTTATGGAAGATACTTTTATAGGTTATATATGTTTTAAAATAAATGAAAGAAGGAATTTTTCAAAAATTCCTATTTGGTCCATCTACCAAACAACCTGTATATTTAATATTTTATTTATTGTGTTTCCTTGGTAGCCGTTTCTGCCAGGAAGAGATGACAATTTTGCCACACTCTGTCACTCTGTATAATTACCTAACTAACTTGGTGCTAGCTAATTTACTAACTGGTTGAGTGTAATGGACATCTGTAATGGAGTTTGGGGGTCCTACCAAGGGAACTCCTCAATGGTTAGCAGCACAGACACGAAATTTTGTATAGGCATTAAATTATGATTACCCATTACATTATAATAGTGTGTGTGTGTGTGTGTCTGTCTGCGGTGCAGGTACAAGTATGTACTTGTAGCCTCATAATTATTAAACCCAATCTTAAGTTTTTTCAATAATTTTAGGTTGACAACCTGTCCAATCCATTGGCAACTCTGGTCCCTGAAGCTGGATACAAGGAATTTGATCCACTTGGCCAATTCAGCAGCTCTGAAAGCGAAGTTGATGTTTACACCAACAGGTACCAACACTTTATTTTTATTATGATTTTTGCTCTATAATAGAGATTTTTTGAATGCATTTTAACCGACTTCCAAAAAAAGGAGGAGGTTCTCAATTCAGTTGTATCTTTTTTTACCGATTTGATTCAGCGTGACACGGCAACCCTTGCCGTGTTGACTTGACACGGCTCCATCTGCAGTACCGGGTTTATACAGCTCTGCAGCCGATAAATTGACCTATTTTTTCCCAGTGTAGATATAAAACCAGTAGCATTATCGCACTAATATTATTAATGTGATGTTTGTCAGCGTGTTTACACACATATGTGTGAGTGTTTGTTTCCTTCACTTCACTGTTTTGTAAAAATTTAAGATGTTCATGATTCATGATATTCCATTTTTCAGACCTCCCACAAAACGGCCTGCTCTATCGCACTCTGAAACTTTAACTCAAGAATCTACACCAGGCAACTGTAATCCCCTTAGAAACTTGCTAGAGAAATCTTCTGCAACCAGACAGTTGCTTAAGATTGGACTTCAGAGAGAATTTCGAAGAAGCGAGCAGAGCGAACTCTGTGACATCATCCTTGACCACCTCCTGAAGGATAGTAGTGATCAGAAACCAAAACTTGCATACGGTGTTTTCATTCAATGGGCAAAGTATGTTCACGATTTGTTCACAAAGGAACCAGAGGCTATTTGGTTTAGCGTCACCCCACCCATGAAAAGAGATCTGAACCAACTTTCTCCAGGAGCAAAAGCCCCACTTAGCGCCTCTGCACGGCCTCATGGGAAGTTGTATGACAGGTAATTATTACATTTATAATTATAACATTTATAATTATTATGATTATTTTATTATTTATTCATTATATATTTTTCTTTTATATACCCCCACCACTCATGCCTATACACCTACACCCACATTATTAAGATGAATTTGTTTGTTTGTTTGTAAAGGTATAACAAAAGGCAAGCTATTTGGCGGGAGAGCAGAGGGCTCGTTAGAACCATTGAAAAAAAAGCTTTATCCAGCTCTTCGGCAGATTCAGATATAACTGATACAGTGCGATGTCGCCGCAAAAGGGAATCACAGATGCAGTTGTTGGATGAAGAACACCATAGTTTAGAAGGTAATGACCGTTTATGTTACAATAGTAGCTGCTGCCCGCAGCTTCGCTCATGCACCTCGTACCACCTAGCTAGCATTTTTAAATAGTTGGCAAATGTGGCGGCATTAGACAATTTAAGCAAACATTGCGGCGGAAATCGAACCCACTCATTAATTTCAACCGATTACTCACTCATTACAACATTGAGTATATTTAATAATAATATTAATGTTTGTGATTGAATGGTACCTAAATTATTCTCAATTTTTTTTTCGCAGATGAGCTGGAAAATAACGCCGACATTATAACAATATCAAATTACCAGGGGTTAGAATTATCGTCTATACTAGAAACAGCTTGGAAGGCAACGTGGTCACTTCGAAAGCGGTACTTACTGTCGGCTTCAGCCGGACAGTACTTGAAAAAGTTTGCTGTACTTTGCTTGAAAAGCGTAGGTCCACATCTGGTAAGTGAAGTAACTAAAGTAAAAAACACTATTATAATATTATGGTATAATTGGGGGGTTATTCATTAACATAATGTTGTGTATTGTTGCTTTACAGATAAATATTGACTTTACATCTCTCAATTCAAAAACAAGCCCCACAGCGCTGTATACTGGACTAAGAAAACACTGTAACTTGATTGAAAATAGGGCTTACTCAAAGCTGCGATCTCTATCAAAGCCGTTAAGGGCTCAGCAACAAAGGATTCACGATCTCCCAAAAGGTAAGAAGTGATATCGTAAGCTGAGTTCACTAAACATCACACTGAAGCTAGTCTGTTATTTATTACCATGTCTGGACTTGAAAACATTGGTCCCTCCTAGGTTCTTGCCTAGTTCTTTCCTACGAGTGGCGTAGGGTTGTGATCATCAGTGATAGGAATTAGGTGTGCCTATTTACCTAAACTTCGAAGAACAGAGACAAGAAACGGAGACTTCCTTAGGACTAAATTTTTTCCGGGACAGATGGTCCCGTAATTCGGGACAACACTCCATATCATATCTCAATAAGGGTGAACGATAGGTGAAAACTTTAGGACTAAATTTTATCCAGGACAGATGGTCTCGTAATTCGGGACAACACTCCATATCATATCTCAATAAGGGTGAAAGATAGGTGAAAAACTTATAGGACCTTTATTGTAGATCGCATAAAAAGCAACAAAAAATATTCCATAAAAAAATCGTATCTTATCGGAGAACCCAGTTATTGTGAAAAAATTAAAGGAGATGTTGCAGTTTTGTATGGGACTCCGGCCATGACTTGTACCTTTCAGGAAAGGTGGGAAACAATCCCCTGAATAGAATAAAGTAACATTTTTTAAATAGTAATAGATGGTTTTTATGCACATAATAAAAATTAAAAATGTTTGACGTTTGTCGCGAGAGTTATGACAGCCATGACAGGTTGTAGAGATGACGTTTACATAACCTAGAAATTGTCATTTGTCATTTCGAATTTTTCGTTCAGAAGTACACTTCAGAAAAGTAGTACCTATTATATAGTTTTTAACGATGAAATCACCACACTTGCTTATAATTTGTTGAAAATGATGTCTAAGAGACTAATAATAATAATTAATTTAAAAAACACTGACTTTTCATAATTTAACGTCGATGTGATATTATGTTTTTATGTGACATGATTTCCGAACGAAAGCAAACTGCAAAGTGGAAGACGCCATGTTGAATAGAATGGGGCAATAATTGAAAAACTATAATTTCTTGTGCACAGCAAATCAGGCTTAAATTCACGAAAGAATATTTTTACTAAGTTCGTGGAATTTTTTCCTCTTTTTCAATAAATGTACATCTTATGGCCGAAAATGCAACATCTCCTTTAAGGCTAAATTTTGGTTATTATGTGGCCTAGAAAAGCTTTAACTTCAAATTGTTGACCAAGATTTCTTATGTGCATTTTCCACCATCTTGAAAAAAGATTAAACTTATTTTTTTCACAATAACTCGGTTCTCCGTTAAGATACGTTTTTTTTATGGAATACTTTTTGTTGCTTTTTATGCGAACTACAATAAAGGCCCTATAAGTTTTTCACCTATCTTTCACCCTTATTGAGATATGATATGGTGTGTTGTCCCGAATTACGAGACCATCTGTCCCGTAAAAAATTTAGTCCTAAAGTTTTCACCTATCGTTCACACTTATTGAGATATGATATGGAGTGTTGTCCCGAATTACGGTACCATCTGTCCCGGAAAAAATTTAGTCCTTAGGAAGTCTCCGTTTCTTGTCTCTGTTCTTCGAAGTTTAGGTAAATAGGCACACCTAATTCCTATCACTGGTGATCATTGACGTTTCAAAGTGTTTTTTTTAATCTTCTGAAATAATTTTTTTTTTTTTTTCATTAACATTAAGTTTTATTTTTCAGATAATGAGTTACAGAAGCTAACTGCAGTACTTCTTTTATTGCCATTTGCAATCGTTGGAGGGAAGACCGGTATTCGAACAAAAGCTTCACGGTTCGACGCTGCTATCCGCTTCATTTTCGTCGCCAAAACTCGCAGCGAGGGAGAGGCACATCTAAAGGAACTCGGAAAGGAAGCTTCAAAAAAACCAACATCTTTAGGAGTAGGTGTGCAACCTCTAGTTATTGCTATTGGTGAGGACTTGGCTAATATTAATAGCGCATTCGTTGTTGTTGATGGCGTATGGTTCTACTGTTCTCATATTCTGGAAGCTGTAGACCTATGTTTCAAAATATTCTACGTTTTTAACCTTAGATATCCAATTGAGTGTGAGCACATCTGGCAGGTGTTACAGTTTATTTGCTATGGTATTAGAGATGCAAAGCACGACAAATATATTATTGATGTCAATCGATTCCTAAATGAAATAGAAGGACCTTGCTCACAAGAAACTGCACACTCAAAAGAAACTAGAGATATGCCCTCTGAGTCTGAAGAAACTGGCGAGTCTTCCTCTCTAGATACTGGAGACATTCCCTCTGACTGAAGAGACGAAATTGTAGAATAGGATACAGCTATATTGTTTATAACAAATTCAAGATGCTTACTTGTTATTACTGTAAAAAATGTTACCGTGATTTGTGTTTACTGTTTTCCCATATTACAGTCGGTTGTCCGAAGTACAGTGATGTCGAAGGTTGGGGAGGTTTTAGGTGTGGGATGTGTTCACGCTGGTTTTCTGATATATACACATGGAGGCGTCATGTGCAGCAACACCATTCTCCACCCTCTGCTCTTGTATCTCCATGTAAATCAGTCCCTTCCTCTTCTGTGTCGACTCCGGTTAAAAGCTTAGATTTACCTGGTCCAAGCAGTGGTGTATTACCTGCTGGTAACATATTTAGAACTCCAGAGAAAATGGCTAGTAATGTTTTTACCGACACCTCTTCTCAACAAGTTATGCAACCAGTAGTATTACAAAATGTAACAGCATTTTTGCAGCAACAATTAGGATTATTAATCAGCTCTTTTCACACTAACACTGGTATATCCTTAAAAACAGTCCAGAGTTTTGTAGAAGCTTTTAGCTCTTTTAACAGAGACCTCGTGGATGTAGCTTTAGAACGGATGGGCAATGACCTTCCCACAACCACGGGCGATGTGGTCTGTGAACATGTATCCGCATATATAGAACAGTTACGTAAAACATTAAATGCAGTTATTGAGCCACTTCAGTCGATTTACAAGCGAGAGAAATACTTCACCAGCTTGGGTTCTTATATTCCTCCCCAAGATGTTTATCTAGGTGTTCGAAATGAAGTAGTGGGACGACACCCCCCACCTCGCAGTGTTCCGGTTGTTGGTCAGTTTATCCCAATACACAAAGTTTTTCAGCGATTGCTCTCAATTCCAGGGTTGATGTCAGAAATGGATGTTTATGTTCAACGCTGCCATAAATCGCCATGCATACAGCACTTTACACAGTCTCTTGTCTGGAAGGAGACCAAATCCAAACATTCTCTAGCCGCAGATAAAAAAGTTTACCCTTATTACATATATTTCGATGATTTCGAGACCGGAAATGCTTTAGGATCACATGCTGGTATTCATAAACTTGGCGGGGTGTATGTATCTCTTCCTTCACTTCCTCCCCGTCTAGCGTCTCAGTTGAAATATATATTTTTGTTGTACCTTTTTCATTCAGATGACCGCACAGAGTTTGGTAACACAATTTTTAAAACTGTGATTGATGAAATTAATTTTCTTGCCGAAGAGGGTGTCAACATCAAAGTAGAGGGCTTCGAGGGAAATGTGAGGTTTGTTCTTGGTCTCATCATAGGAGACAATCTAGGCCTACACACTATTTTGGGTTTCAGCCAGAGTTTCAGAGCTAACTACTCATGCAGAATATGTAAAGCATCAAAGGAAATAAGTATTTCACAATGCGTTGAAGACCCCACTTTGTTGAGAGACAAAGATACATATTTTGAGGATGTCGATCGGGATAATGTCACAGAAACTGGTGTAAGGGAGCGTGCAGTTTGGTTAAATGTAAAACACTTCGATCTTTTTTCACATGTTGCTGTTGATTATATGCATGACTTGTTGGAAGGAGTTTGTAGATACACCATGAAAGTCGTTATCGAAAGTCTTATTGAAAATAATCACATCACATTAGATTACCTGAATTCACGAATAATAGAGTTTGATTATGGTCCAGATTCTGGAAACAAACCACCCATCATAAAAAAGTTAGGTGCCAACTCAATTCAAATAAAAATGTCGGCTTCTGAATGCCACAGACTTGTACGTTATTTTGGCTTGATGATTGGGCACCTGATACATGAAGTAGATAATAGATTAAGGATAGGTAGTCACAGGAAAGTCCCGTCTTCAACAAATTACTACGAATACTATGAGTTGTATCTCCTGCTACGCAAATTGATGGACATTATCCTCACTGAACAAGTTTATCCCCAGTTGACGGAAGTGCTTGCCATTTATATTAAAGATTTCAATGAATTATTTATTAAATTGTCCAGTTCTACGTTAAAACCTAAATTTCATCATTTGATTCATTACCCACGAATGATGTTGAGGCTGGGACCTGTTTGCCACATTTCTAGTATGCGCTACGAGTCGAAGCACAGAGCCGGCAAAGCTGCTGTCAATGCAGGAGCCGGTAGAATTAATGTATGTAAAAGTGCAGCAAAAAAACTTCAGCTTCAATTGAACCATTTGTTACTAACTAATCTAGCTACTGCTGTCAATGTACCTGGTTCATTAACAACTCTCCCAATTGAAGATAAAATAGCTGTTATAGATGTGTTCTCATTACCTCAAAGTACGTCAATTTATTCGGTTCCATACGTTACTGTTGCTGATTATAATGTTACTTATCGCCTTACTGATGTTTTGCTCCTCGAGTTGGTGTCTGAGGATATGTTTGCCCCTTTGCTAATGTCAATTACTAACATTTATTACGAAAACAGAGTGGGTAAGGCTTACGCAAAAGGGCAACTCTTCGAAACACTGTACTTCGACAACCACTTTCATGCTTATAAAGTAGTGAAGACCCACGAGGTCAAATATATTGCTTTAGACCAGTTACAATTTCCCTTTCCCAACACAATAACGTCCTCTTTGATCGATGAAGCTTTTTTCGTAACCATCCGCAATTCCATAGACTAGCTACATTACCATATCATTTTAGTTTAACTTCTAAACGTCATTAACAATAACTTATTTCTCAATAGTTACATAATTTGTTGAGTTTGGACAGTAATGGTGCGTTAGATTTTTTAAGGTGAGCTCAAGTTTTTGAATGGCGTTGTCACATGAGGGTCATCAGGAGGACAGTTGATTATTTATAGCAGGTGGCAACTACCCTTAACGTTATGTATAAAAAACCCTTATTTAAGTTTTAAAAAAAACCCTACGCCAGTTTGTACAGTAATGGTGCTTTAGGGTTTCTAAGTTTAGCCCCTCGGTTAAGTTCTTGTTTGGCGTTGTCACATGAGGGGTCCCCAGAAGGACAGTTAATTATTTATTGCAGGTGGCAGCTACCCTTAATGTTATGTATTTTACGAGCTTATTTCGGCACTCAGAGAAATGTCCGTATTGATTTTTATCGACTGTTTTAAGTGTTGTTAATATTGTTCACACAAGTATTGATTATAATTAAAGTTCATCTTAGTTGTACTTGTAATAACCAGTGATAGGAATTTGGTGTGCCTATTTACCTAAACTTTGAAAAACAGAGACAAGAAACGGAGACTTCCTTAGCACAATATTTTTTCCGGGACAGATTGTCCCGTAATTCGGGACAACACTCCATATCGTATCTCAATAAGGGTGAACGATAGGTGAAAACTTTAGGACTAAATTTTTTCCGGGACAGATAGTCCCATAATTCGGGACAACACTCCATATCATATCTCAATAAGGGTGAAAGATAGGTGAAAAACTTATAGGACCTTTATTGTAGATCGCATAAAAAGCAACAAAATGTATTCCATAAAAAAAAATCGTATCTTAACGGAGAACCGAGTTATTTTGAAAAAATTAAGTTTAAGGCTAGTTTTTGGTTATTATGTGGCCTAGAAAAGCTTAACTTCAAATTGTTGACCAAGATTTCCTATGTGCATTTTCCGCCATCTTGAAAAAAGATTAAACTTATTTTTTTCACAATAACTCGGTTCTCCGTTAAGATACGATTTTTTTATGGAATACTTTTTGTTGCTTTTTATGCGAACTACAATAAAGGCCCTATAAGTTTTTCACCTATCTTTCACCCTTGTTGAGATATGATATGGAGTGTTATCCCGAATTACGGGACCATCTGTCCTGGAAAAAAATTAGTCCTAAAGTTTTCACCTATCGTTCACCCTTATTGAGATATGATATGGAGTGTTGTCCCGAATTACGGGACCATCTGTCCCGGAAAAAAATTAGTCCTAAGGAAGACTCCGTTTCTTGTCCCTGTTCTTCAAAGTTTAGGTAAATAGGCACACCAAATTCCTATCACTGGTACTAACACATAGGTACTTAAGTTGTAATATTACCCTAATTGTAAGTTCTTTGTAAAATTGTCTTGACATTAACGCGATGTTATGTTTGAACTTGTCTTAATTTTTTTCAATAAAATTGTCAGATTCTGGAAATATTATTTATTATTTAGAAATCAACATTCACCTTTATGTATAAGAAAATAATGTTAAGTTAGTTAATAGATTTCTTGTATTCTTTTAGTACTTTTAGTTTTTATTTTAATTTTCACTCAACTTTCTTTCAGGCTCTCTTCTACCTTTTCCCTTTTCAGCTGGTCAACCTGAGACAGCTGGGACAGCCGTCTCCCTACGTCCATAATATGCTGCTGACAGAGCCGTGTCACACGGTTCCGCCAGCTGTGTACGGACGTAGGGAGACGACTGGGACAGTCGTGTTGACATGGCTGAGGCAGCCGTTTTACACGGCTACTTCAGACCATGTCACACGTCTCCGCCAGCCGTGTAAGGAGGTAGGTAGACGGCTGGGACAGCCGTCTTGACATGGCTGAGGCAGCCGTTTTACACGGCTACTTCAGACCATGTCACACGTCTCCGCCAGCCGTGTAGGGAGGTAGGAAGACGGCTGGGACAGCCGTGTTGACATGGCTGAGGCAGCCGTTTTACACGGCTACTTCAGACCATGTCACACGTCTCCGCCAGCCGTGTAGGGAGGTAGGAAGACGGCTGGGACAGCCGTGTAGGGAGGTAGGAAGACGGCTGGGACAGCCGTGTTGACATGGCTGAGGCAGCCGTTTTACACGGCTACTTCAGACCATGTCACACGTCTCCGCCAGCCGTGTAGGGAGGTAGGTAGACGGCTGGGACAGCCGTGTTGACATGGCTGAGGCAGCCGTTTTACACGGCTACTTCAGACCATGTAACACGTTTCCGCCAGCCGTGTAAGGACGTAGGTAGGCGGCTGGGACAGCCGTGTTGACATGGCTGAGGCAGCCGTTTTACACGGCTACTTCAGACCATGTCACACGTCTCCGCCAGCCGTGTAGGGACTTAGGTAGACGGCTGGGACAGCCGTGTTGACATGGCCGAGGCAGCCGTTTTACATGGCTACTTCAGACCATGTAACACGTTTCCGCCAGCCGTGTAAGGACGTAGGTAGGCGGCTGGGACAGCCGTGTTGACATGGCTGAGGCAGCCGTTTTACACGGCTACTTCAGACCATGTCACATGGCTCCGTCAGCCATGCCGTCACACGGCTGCTCCAGCCATGTCAGGCGTAGCCATGTCTAAATTCAGCCGTGTCGAATCAAAGCCGTGTTAACACGGCTGCAACTGCAGTACCGTGTGTAAATTCAGCCGTGTCGAATCAAAGCCGTGTTATCACGGCTGCAACTGCAGTACCGTGTGTAAATTCAGCCGTGTTAACACGGCTGCAACTGCAGTACCGTGTGTAAATCTAGCCGTGTCTAATCAAAGCCGTGTTAACACGGCTGCAACTGCAGTACCGTGTGCAAATCTAGCCGTGTTTGTTGACACGGCTGGCACTGCAGTAGAAGCCGTGTTGTGTAAAATCTAACCGTGTGTATTTTTAACCGTGTCCTAACCGTAGCCGTTTCAGCGTGACACGGTAACCCTTGCCGTGTTGACACGGCTGCAACTGCAGTACCGGGTTTACACGGCTCTGCAGAGCCGATAAATCGACCTATTTTTTTCCCAGTGTAGAACCGCACATAAGGTTTTGTTTTACTCCTAGGTGACGAGACCAGCAAGTCTTCTGATGGTAAGCGTCACATATATTGACAGTTTTAGTGCAACCTAAATCTATTAGCTCCTAAGTTCGAGGGGTACTACCTGCGCTTGTCTCCCAAGACATAGCTGTTCAGTCCTGTATGGACTAACCAATAATTTCACTCGCTAGAATGTCCCTATAGGTGATAAATTAAATCTCCTAAACCTATTAATGTCTCCCAATGAACGGGGGTAGATCCACTTATACTAGCAGTTTGGCAGTTTAACTTATAGATATCCTATACGTTAAACTACCAGACATCTTTCCCGGGTTCCTATATCCAGACACGGATCGTTTTGCTTTCGGCTCGTTACTTTTTGACATTTATCTTATACAAAAAGCAAAGTAATTAAACATCTACCTACCTAAAAGTAGAACGTCTTCCCTACTAGCGTTGAGTCACGCAGATTTGGCGCGAGACGCGTGTCAACATCGCCACAAAACAAGTACAAATCGCATCTACCTACGTTTTGTTGGTAGCTTACCTATGCAAAAGAAAACAATGACATTTAAAAACTGCCAACCTCGACTGCTTCACCGGCACTCACTCTATCGCCGGTTTACCTTAATAGAGATAGATATTTGACAATATTTGTATGGACGTTATGTCACATTTCTATCGGTAGTAAGGAAAACCGTGGATAGATAGATTATTGGGATCCCCCATTAATCATTTCCGGCAAGCGTTCTCCGCCCCTAGCCCCCCACCCACCGCATTTACCCACTTTAATCGCCTATTTATCGTGAAGACGTTCTACATACTCGGAGCCGCGCGGTCTAAGTACTTTGCAATAAGTGTCAAAACGGTCCGTTTCCAGAAACGAACTACTTATATCCAGATATAGGAACCCACCATGACCTAAGTCACTTATCGATGACATCATCTTGTTTTGAAGACTTTCTGCATGTGGTTCATTAACTCGTAAATACTTATTTAAAACTGGTTTGCTTCACATTCCATTAAAACAGTCCTTCCGAAAATCTATACGGACTCAAATTGCTCAAAAACCTTCCGACAAACATGGAAATCGTTATAAATGCGGTGTTAAATCGTAACTCAATTTATAATGCAAACCTGTCCAGGTGCACCGGACGCAACATTGTATACAGATGTCGACATAAATTATCTTCATTATTCGTAAATTTAAAAATTAACACCATTGGCGTTAATTGGACATGCTGCTTTTAAAGGCCGAAAGATCGATGGAAACCAAAATTTCACGTTGTTTCGCGATTTATAAATCAATATTATTAAATTGAATATCTGTTGACAGCATTATCCAACCGAGAGATTTTTTTCAAGCTTATGTATTGATGGTGCAACCGTTCATAATTTTTATTAAGTACTCGTATATGATTTTTAAACACAAGCCTGCTTACCGAAACCAAGGTTAAGGTAGTTAGTTTTTGAATCCCGTCCGAGGATGTGATTTTTTTGTCTAAAATAGTAATGTTTGGTCTCTTGGTAAGCTGGTGTTAGTGCCCTAAAAATCATGTAATGGAAAATCTATATATTTATTACATAATTTATAGTAAACATTATAAAAAACAAAGATTCGACTGAGAACAAAATAAAAAAATTGCCAAAAGAAATCGAAATCGCCTGCTAGCGAGTGCAAAGTCAAAGTTAAAGTAGTAGGTGTAGTAGGTACCTTGTGAAATTAAAATATGGGTGATACTGCAACTGTTTATTTAACTCTAAGCTCAACTATTAATTTATTTCATTTTAACTCAATAACTGCTTTTTCAAAGCTCTGAGATTTTATTGTCTCGAACTAGTAGGGTTTTAACCCCTCTCTTCACTCAGAGTTAAATCCTAATCCCCTCGCTGGGTCCCATGGTCCAAACCCAAGGGTACCCGTTACTCTCAGGGTTCAATATACCGCCCATGACGTAAGACACTGCTTTCCTCCCTCAGTGCTTAATATACAATATCAACACGGCGCACAACAATCACACTCCCTATAGTACAATCGCGCCTTTTTTTTTCTCTATGATGTCTCTGTACTAATAGTTTTCCTACAACTACCGTTCCAAATCCAAATCACTTTACACCCATGGGAGTTTCATACAACATTACAGCTCCGGGGATGTAAGTGTCTTAAGATAAGATAATATATGTCTACAAAGCGTGTTAAAGGCGAGGTAGGAAATATCAGTCCTTCACATTAAGATTTGAGGTAACTCCAAGAAGTATCGAATAAAATGTCGCATTACGTGAAATTTACCTGTGTATTTAAATAAAGTATCGACAAATATGCATAAGAGGTGTTAAATGAATATATCTGCAGAGTTGCCGGGCATCCTTGAAACAGGTCTGGGTGAGCACTCTTGTGTAATTTTTTACTGTAACGAGATCATATAACATGAGCCGATAAAATGTCACTTGACCAATGTAGACCAGCCGTGCGATTCTCTAATGATTCGTCGTTGCGCCTGTCGACGAGCTTACCGATGCCAAATACGTTATGTGATATCGGCCTTGTACATAAGGTTGTTTTTCCAACGTTTCTTGTCATCTTGTCATTTGTTTCACGGATGTTGTCAAAATGCAACGATGTTTGCTTTTAGAAAATAGCAGGGCAGTGAATGGATACATACATATTAGGTTTTTATTGCTGTATATAATACCGGTCAGTCGTGGTGACCCTTTAAGTATGTTTTGAGTACATAGAAACGAGTGGTACAAAAATAATATTTCAGTAACAGGTAAGAGAGTATATTTTTACAAAGCAATGGGAAAAAATCACCACACCTACTTTCTTTTCATTTCTGATGATTATATGTATAAAACTAGCTGCGCCCCGCAGTTTCACCCGCGTAGTGATGGATAATGATTGCGATAATGAAAAGTACTTTACGAAATATTCTCAGACCTACTGGTACAATATTTCATAAGAATCGGTCAAGCCTTTTCGGGAGAGTTTTGATACAAATACTGTTATACGAGAATGTTTGATTAACTACTTACTTGTAGGTATGAAATATAATTTTCAATGTATATACAATCTCTAAAACAAATCCAAGTTGAAAAAGTTGATTATTAAAAAGTATTATATTATTGTCATTGCACATATTAGGTATAGGTTAATACTCGTAGTCTCGAAAAGTGTTCACTCTATAATCTGTCGGCTCGAACTTTAGCCGTTTAAAACTTTACTACTACATTACTGTAGGTACTGTCTATGTAAAAGTAAGTTTAAGGTCAGATCCGAGTCTGACAAACAGGGGCCTTATTCACTACTAGCTGACCCGCCAGCGACTTCGCTCGCGTGGCCTAGCGGGATACGGGAAATTTTCAGTTTTTGAACTATCCCACGGGAACTCTTTAATATACCAGGATCAAAAGTATCCTTTATATTGACCAGGGATATAAGCCACAATACAAAATTTCATTCAAATCGGTCCAGTCGTTTCGGAGATTAGCCCGTACAAACAGACAGACAAAAAGAGAAATAAAAAAAATATTTGTTAGATTTCACTCCTTACATCCCCCTGACTCGGTTTTTAGAGGTTTTGTTCATTGTACAGATATTCTTTAGTTTTATTATATGTAGCGATGATCATTCAAACACGTAACTCACTGCGTTACGATAACTTCATGGAATGATTGTGAAGTCAATACAATTTTACTATCGTTCCTTAAAGATAACGTAGCGCGCCGCGTTACGTGCAAATAAGGCCCCAAAATGTTTTGAAAGCTTCTTAACCTTCTGGTTTACATTTTCTTTTGGATCTGAGAATCGTTAGCTTCGCGTTGATGAAATTTGATCGTACACTTTTTGAGTGGACAACATTCTTGATGAATATTAATTTCAATCATCTGATACTCATTCTATTATTATGGTCAAGCTTCAAATATCATAATGCCAAATGTCACCAAAACTCGAAGAACATGCAAACAAGCTCGTAGAATTTACAATAAGCAATTAATTATCATATATTTTATGGATTTATTATGATTATTATATGATTCTACAAATAATTGTAAAGAAGTGAAGATTTTTCCGTATGGAAAACGTAATTATGTTTAATTTCATATGGTGTTTTATTTCCAGTCATTCCCCGCTGCACTACCAAGCTGCACTACTGGTAGTGCAGAAGGGAATTTTTATTCCCCACTGCACTACCAGCCGGTAGTGTCGTGAGGAATTTAGAATCTGCATACATTGCACAAATATTCAACTCGTTTATGTTGATGTTGTTTCACGCTATGGTTTTATTATACTGTAGCTTCTCATAGATGACTGCGAAGTGACAGCTGTCGCAATGACAGTTGATGTCGTATTTTAAGATTTTGATTTCACACTTAGACTACATCTTACTCGACAATAACGCCGATATTGGTCTAAGCTGTGACAGCTGTCAAAGTGACAGTTGATGACGCATTTTATGATTTTGATTTCCCACTTATACTACATCTTACTCGAAAATAACGCCGATATTGGTCTTAGCTGTGACAGCTGTCAAAGTGACAGTTGATGACGCATTTTATGGTTTTGATTTCCCACTTAGACTGGCGAGGAACGGCAATGTATATCGAAGCGTTGAAGTGTATATACAGCAAGGCCACTATGTCAGTCCGATTACAGGACCAGAGTACGGAACAAATTCCATTGCAGAGAGGTGTGAGACAGGGAGACGTCATCTCTCCGAAACTGTTCACTAACGCATTGGAGGATGTTTTCAAACTTTTGGACTGGAAAGGATGTGGCTTCAACATTAATGGCGAATACATCACTAACCTTCGTTTTGCCGATGATATAGTTATAATGGCGGAGTCGCTCGAGGATATCGGCACCATGCTCAACGACCTCAGTAGAGTTTCCCAACAGGTTGGTCTTAAGATGAACATGGATAAGACGAAAATCATGTCCAATGTCCATGTTCCACCTATACCGGTAATTGTTGGAAACGATACACTCGAAGTTGTAGACGAGTACGTCTACCTGGGACAGACTGTCCAATTAGGTAGGTCCAACTTCGACAAGGAGGTCGCACGAAGAATCCAGCTCGGATGGGCAGCGTTCGGGAAGCTTCGATCCATCTTTTCATGCCCAATACCTCAGAGCCTGAAAACCAAGGTTTTCAACCAGTGTGTGTTGCCATTGATGACTTATGGCACTGAGACGTGGTCCCTTACTGTGGGCCTCATTAACAAGCTTGAAGTCGCTCAACGAGCATGAAATGAGGAGATCCGTAGGAGAACTAAGGTCACCGACATAGCTCTCAAAATTAGCAAGTTGAAGTGGCAATGGGCAGGCCACATCGCTCGCAGAACTGATAACCGATGGGGAAGAAAGGTTCTCGAGTGGCGACCACGCACCGGAAGGCGTAGTGTAGGCCGGCCCCCCGCTAGGTGGACCGATGACCTCATAAAAACCGTTGGATGCAGGAAGCGAGTAGCCGGTTCAAGTGGTGTTCTATGGAGGAGGCGTATGTTCAGCAGTGGACGTCTTCCGGCTGATAATGATGAATGATGATGATGATGTGCCCAAGAATATTACGCTTTTTCACCCGCGTGGTGATGGATGATGATGAAAACTAGTAAATGTGCTATTCAATACCATAATCTATCTCTATGCCAAATTTCATCCAGATCCGTTCAGCCCATCTGCCGTTTTTGAGTAACAAATATCCATTTATCCATCCATCCATCCAAACTTTCACATTTATAATATTAGTGGGCTATCCTACTAATATTATAAACGCGAAAGTTTGTATGTGTGCATGTATGGATGTTTGTTACTCTTTTACGCAAAAACGACTGTATTTTAGTGAAATTAGCTATTTAGATAGATGAGGCGCTGGAATAACATATAGGATACTTTTTATCATCATCATCATCATCCATCACCACGCGGGGCACAGCTAGTACACCAATAAAACAAAGTGTTAGTTACTCCATTTATAAAACGAGCAGCAGGATATTATATGATTTTTGTGTGTTTCTAATTGTCATATCTCCATCATCATCCATTATCATGCGGGTGAAACCATGGGGCATAGCTAGATATATTGACATCAATAACATGAAATATCTAAATACAAATTTTCACAACTATAATTTCAAAAAACAAAGATTTTTTCAAACACAGTTTCATCCCCCATTTCATACCTTTAAATCATCACTAATCAATCATATCAAGGACACATTTTTTAATTTAAATGATATATCTAAATACCAATAATTGTCACATATATATGTCCAACAACGACAAAAAAAATACCCAGTTTACCGCAAAAGTCATCCATGTCAAATATATTAAAGTACACCATGTTTCATTTTTAATGAAAAATCTAAAAATATAAATTTTCACACCGTTAAGTTCAAAAACAAAGAACTTTCCAATACAAAGTTTAATCCCCCTTTTCACACCCCTAAGTCATCCCTGTCAAAAGTATTAAATAAGCATCATGTTTTATTGCAAAAGAAATATCTATATACAAATAAATGTCCACACCTATAAGTTCAAAACCAAAGGGCTTTCATACAAATGTTTTCACTCATTTTAATCCCCTTAGGGGTTGAATTTCAAAAAGCCTTTCTAAATAAATTTTCACCTACCAAGACAAAAGCACCCTCCAAATTTCAAGTCTCTACGACCTGCCATTTGTTTTTTATTTGAAACTGTTTACTACTATAAAAAGTTATTTAAAAAGATACAGCGTGAAGCACTTAATTTAAACGAGATTATATGCGCCTGATGGATCGATTTTTATACCTCTATTTTTAGTATGTTGTTACAGTTCCTAAGTATAAAATATGGACAAAGGCTGTGCGTTGTCTTTCAGTCAGTCAGGACTTGATTCTAATATAATATAGTCATTGATTGATTGATAGTAGAACATACGAGTACATACCAAGTTTCGTTAAGATTGGCTGAAAAATGCGACATGTACAGGACGACCAACGAACACCCTAACAAAACAAACAAATGGACGAAATGAGATGAAAGTCAATTTGGCCAGTTAAAGCCTTCGAGCACATAGTCTTATGTGCGGCAATTTTTCGCAGTACCTGTTATCTCAGAAATCACTTGACCAATTAAGCTTATATTTGAAATTCCTAATACCTAATGAGTGTAGGTACCTAATTTTATAAAAATCGGATGGTAAATAGCGCCGTAGCAAACTTCCCTCTTTTTACGAAAAGTACACGCCTGATCAAAAATCGATGACAACAAAAAACTCAATTAAAAAGTAGAACACACATCCCAAGTTTCATCAAGATTGAATGAAAAATACCTGTAAAGGAAGATCAAAGAACATCTTATATAAAGCGTAAAGCTATACGTTTGTTCTTACATGCAATAATACGGTGTTGAAGAGAACATTCTCCCCACCTTCCCTGACTCATACGTACTTGGTGCCTATTCATTATAATCTAGATCTCATGTCACGACTTACTCCTAAATTGCCATTCAAAAGCTTTAAAAGCCACATAATTATTTTTATACGGCTTATCTTTATCCATAAACTTGTTAATTAGTCATAACAATTGAGTAACGTCTGCGACGCAAATTAATTACGTACATTACATACGTCATTCATAAGTGACTACATTAACTGTGAAGTTAAAAAAAATAGTATTATTAAATAATGATATTTGATAATAATAATAATAATGATTAGAAAACGTAGCGTTACTGTCGGAGATCTATATATTACCTAAATCCCATCAAAAACATGAATGTGAAATGAGAGCCAAGTTCAATATTATGATATAAGCTTCGGTTGTTGACTTCAACGTCAAAAGAGCTGAGTAACTAAATAGGTGCCAAGTTCAATGGACACTCCTGAAATTTATTTATAACAACATAATATTACATTATGGTACAAGTGTGTAATGTTAGTTATTACCGCTGGGGCGCCATTTAGACCCGAGCCGTTATGTGAGGGTCTTAAGAGAGCCGAGGACGGTAATCAACAATACACACGTGTATCATACGACGTTTTTCAACATATAAAATAACACAAAAAAATCATTTTATTTAAGTAGCGGGAAAAATTAATCAGTTTACCTATGCGCGCGCATCTAACACTGGCGATCGGCCGTAGACTAAAAGAATGAGGGTTTTTTTTAGCTTTTTGCGGGTAGCGTTTTAGCCACATACATAAAATAAAATAATGGGGATTTCAAGTTTTCTTTATTTGAAATCGGTGAAGTTAGAGCCACTTTATGAGCAAGTGCGTTGAACAATATTTTACGACTTAAAATATTATTTCTTCTTATAACTAAGCATAATATATAAGCCTGACTAGGCCCCTGGTGAAAGTTTGTGTGTGTGTGTGTGTTTGTTTGTATGTTTGTTACTGCTTCACGGCGGGACCAATTTTTATGATATTTGTCATGGAGGTAGATCAGGTGCTGGAATAATTTATAGGATTTACATAATCATTGTCATCCATCACCACGCGGGAGTGACCGCTGGGCGCGGCTAGTTTATATTTTTATAAAGTTTAGTACTATCTATCTATATCCCTTCAAGAGTCGTTATATTATAACAATGAAATTTCTATTGTGTCTGGCCGCATGATGACCAACGACCTTTGATGGAATATATTAAAGCTCCTATTTTTCCTGGTCAAGGTATACCTTGAGAACGGCTTTACCGATCCCATTCATCAATTTTTTTTAAGTTTTCATAAACTTCGTAGAAGGATCTTACATTAAAAATAAATTAAAAAAGAAGGAAGGTTTTGGCGAGGACGAAGGCCGAGCCTACTACGCAATTGAAGTTGCGGGCAATCAATAGTCTATATTATAAAAGAGAACCCCCATTTTTTTCTGGTCACGCTATAACTTGGGAACGGATGGAACAATCTCGCTAATTCTTTGTTTGTTGTATTAATTCTTGTCAGGATAAGGTTCTTATGGAAGAAAAATCAAGAAAAGAGGGGAGGATAAAGCGAGGCCGAAGGCCAAACCTACTACGCGAACGAAACCGCGGGCAGGCGCTAGTATAATATAAATATTATTTCGATGATGTTCATACCAATTATTTATGTATATCGCGTGATATATCATTTATTAAAAAGTGTCGTATGTTCTCAGTGTTAGTAATGCAGGTTAACTGGAAAGCAGTTCAAGTAACCCCGGCATGGCGGGCGTTGCCGGAGGTCGGCGAGACCTTGATCCATGCCTTGATCCGACCCACCCAAGGGCCAGCGCGCTATACGTTTTATTTAGTACTGTACTGATTCAAGAACAGGTATTTTCGATTGCTAAAATACAGGAAAACGGAACTAATTCTAGTTTTGGAAATGCCTCAGGCGTATTGTTTATTTACGTGTTTTGGAATTGCTTATAATTGTGTCCTACACATTTGAAATAAAATAAGAGATAAGGAACTACTTACAATATTGGTATATATTAGGTAAATTTGGAGGAGACAGCTTGTTGTTACACCCACGTGGTGATGGATTATGATGATGAAAAATTATTCTATAGGTACGTTATTCAGCACCTCATCTATCTACATAGTTTTTACGTCAAAGAGTAACAAACATACATATATCTAGACATAAAAACTTTCGCGTTTATAATATAAGCATGATATTAGGACGTAACGTCGTTTTTGTTACTTCTTGGATCAGCTCATGAGTTGGTAGCAGGAACTTAAAGGCTAGTTTTCTTTACTAGATATAAATGGGGGGACGGGGACTAAGCTATATTATCTATACTAAGGAGACAATTATAAAGATGATAGATTTGTATTTTTATGTTTGCAACGAATAAACTCAAAAACTACTGGACCTTTTTCAACAAGTCTTTCAACATTACAATGCTACGTTATGAGTAACTTAGTATAACGTATATATATATAGGGTGTTTGGTAGAGGGACCGACAAACCAAATGAGCGTGTTCGGGGGCCCACTTGGAGAATACAAGTTGGCCAAAAAAAATCCCAGACCCCCCAATTTTTTTTAACGTTTTTTTGTGAATTGTCCCTTTTTCTCCGAAATCGTACCTATTTACCACCATAACATTTGTAAAAACTGTTTTAGACAGGATGTTTTAGTTGAATTTGGTCTCTATACACCTTCAGGCCAAGCAAAGCAAAATTGGATACAAAAAAGGGAAAATTCACAAAAAAAAGTTAAAAAAAATTGGAGGGTCTGGGATTTTTTTTGGCCAACTTGTATTCTCCAAGTGGGCCCCCGAACACGCTCATTTGGTATGTCGGTCCTTCTACCAAACACCCTGTAAATATATATATTTTGATTCATCATAATTATCATCCATCACCACGAGGGTACAAGCAACTGAGATACATCATAGCCCTATACAGGCCTACTCGTAAGCTTAAGTATAGGTATTGCAAACTATGTAAATTGAAAGGTTAGCTATTTAAATAAACTATACGACGATCCAGTGAACTTTGCGCTTGATATGTGAACGTATAAGTACTATGTAACAGTACCTAGAGCCACTAATATGCGCTATATATTAATAATAATATGCTACTGATATCTTGGACTCTATTGGAATATTTACAGAATCAAGCAACATGATGTAGCAATTTATTTAGTTACCTTAAGAGGATTGCATAGCTAGATTCCATACTAAAAGAAATAACTCATTTCTACTCTTAACATTGTCCGATTTCAGTGATTTTTTTTTCATGTGATCATCACATTGTTTATTATGCCCGTACGTTTTTAAAATTTCTGTTTTTTAAGTAAATTTATAGTACTTTGAAATACTAAACAATGTGATGATCACATGCAAAAAAATCACTGTAATCGGTCAATGTTAAGAGGTAGAAAAGAGTTATTTCTTTTAATATGAAAAGTAATAGCTATGCAATCCTCTTAAATAAAAATATACAAGAAGTAACTCTAGAAATGTAAATAAACTCTAAAAGAATGAACTCTGTTATATTATTTATACCATCACGAAATGTAAATATAAGGCAGTATATGCATACTCCCACTGTCGATATGACCTGCAAATACAATTTCAAAAATTTAATTCCGTCTTCCATTCTACTCAGTTATTGGAGTGTAACTCAAAAACTACTAAACCGAATTTGATGAAATTTAAATGGGACCACACGGGAAGCACCAGCTTTCAAACAAAGAATTTTGAGAATCGGTTCATCCAATCGAAAGTTATCAGGTAACAAATATAAAAAGAAATAAATACAATCGAGTTGAGCACCTCCTCCTTTTTGGAAGTCGGTAGAAAATAGTTGTTGAATTTTTGTTATATTGCGAGTTTCCTGAGATTCTCCCTCAAGTTTCCGTTTTGTTATACTTGATTTTGGTTACTGTAATTCATATTCATAACTCTTCTAATATTCCCCGTTTTCTATTACGAATAAATATTGAATAATCATACTAGGGTGAAAGCGTATCCTGCAGAAACCTTCCACCATACAATGGTTGGTACATACCACCAGTTCCAATTAAGGTTTTAAAAGTAATGTAGCAAGTGAAATGAATTGTAATGTTACGAAGAACTTTAGCTCTGGGTGGTACTGCAACTGTAATGGGCAGAAGTGACCCCTCAGCGCAGATAGTAGCTTCAAAAAAAATACATTATCAATAATAATCAATCAAGCATTAGTTATCTTTTCATAATTTCACTAATAAACACAGACTACATTTCAATAATTGTCTGTATTAATAGGCAATAATTTAATTTTAATAATGTTGGTTGAAAGTAGTTTAAAGATAACCCAAACGAAGAGGCAAACCATATGTACCAAAATTGGTACAATCACCAAAGCTATACGTTACAATATTCCATACAAAAAGCTCTATAATTTGAGCTTGAAGCTTCCCAAGTGGGGTCTTGTCCGGCGTTCGCCCCGGGGCTTACCTCACGGCCGCGTGACGTCGCCGTGATTCCGATGAGTGAAAGGGTGCGCCCCCGCCAATTGTATAAAAGCTCCAAGCACTTCTAAACCGACATCATTCATTCAACATCCATCAACAACTCACTCACTACACAATGGCATTCAAGGTACTTACGATTGTAACGTGTGATCTAGTGACCCAGTGACTTTAACACGATACTACATATAGTGATTAGAATCGTGAGTTTTAACTTACATCCCTTTTATTCTTTACAGTTTGTGGTTCTCGCCTGCTTGGTGGCTGCTGCCAGCGCTGGCATAGCTCCCCTCACCTACGCCGCTGCTCCAGCCCACTACGTGCACTCCGCACCTGTGGCCTACGCTGCAGCCGCCCCTGTGGCTAAGCTCGCCGTAGAGTCGTACGACTCCCACCCTCAGTACAGTTTCGCGTACGACGTCCAGGATGGTCTGACCGGAGACTCAAAGTCCCAGCACGAGAGCCGCGACGGTGATGTCGTCCACGGCTCTTACTCCGTTGTCGACCCCGATGGCACCAAGCGCACCGTAGACTACACCGCTGATGATCACAACGGATTCAACGCCGTCGTGCGCAAGGAAGCCCTCGGTCACGTCGCCAAGGTCGCCGCGGTCGCCCCCGTAGTCGCTAAGGTCGCCGCTCCCGTCGCCTACGCCGCTCCCGTCGCTAAGTACGCTGCTCCCCTCACCTACGCCGCCCCAGTAGCCAAGATCGCCGCTCCTGTCGCCTACTCTTCCCCCGTCTACCAATCTGCTCCCGCAGTCTACCACTCTGCTCCCACTGTCTACCACTCTGCTCCCGCTGTCTACCAATCTGCTCCCGCTGTCTACCAATCCGCTCCTGCGGTCTACCACTCCGCTCCCGTCTACCACCACTAATTTGATGCCAAAACCTAGGAAACTATACAGTGCAGTTAACGCATTATTTTCAATATGTTAACTGCACTTCGTATTAAATGTGATCATTAAGCTAGGCAAAATAAATTATTTTTGTACGAACTATAGTTTGTTGTATTTGTTTCACTGCACCTACTTTATTTTTAGCACAGATACAAGATGATCGTAGTTTGGGATTTAAGTAGTTCTTTGACCTGTACCAAGGACCATTTATTTGCCTGTACCTACTACCTGCTTAGCTAAGAAATGTATCTAAATAGGTCAGTATGTAGTACAGTATCAGTACTACTAAAACACGGCCTAGACATTTACTGCTGTTTTTATCTTATCATCATTTTGGGATCGCTCGCTGACCCACTGGGTATTTATTGGGTAAGATCAAAATCCTTCGATCAAAGAGATCCATTGACAGAAATTTCAAGCTCTATACGAGTAATATCAAGACAGTTGATCGATCCAAATATAAAGTATAGATTTTAGATTGGATATAGAAGCCGGTGTTATAGAAGATGTAGTAATAAGTTATTAATTACTCAACTTAGGAAGTGTGATGGAGTTTGCAAATTCTCTCGGTCAACAAGTCTTGTTTCAAAAGTTATATATATCAGCGCGTTCACTCTATATTAATTAAAATATATACCTACGTAGAAAATATCCGGTAATTGTAATTTTATTTACTAAAGAATTAAATAGGTACTGTAATATATTTTTATTGAATGATTAATTGATTGGCTTAGAAGTGCTAGATATATTTAAGTTCACTATCAGATAGCCGTCAGATCGACTTACTTAGCTAGCTAGGTAATGTACTCGTATGTTTTTTTATCTATTCATTTTCTGAGATTACTACGAGTACTTCCTCCGACAAACAAAGACGAAACATTTCTTTAATATATTATACCTACATATGTAGTTTCGGAGATAAAGGATTTTGTCCGACACTATACGTCTCCATTAATCCTTCCTATAGCGTGATAATTAAAACAAAATATTTATGAATGTAACGGACCTATATTTACGTCTCTGGGACGCAAAGGGTTAATATATTAAAGAAGACGCTACGACCAAACAGGGCTTGTTAACTAACCATAATTAACTTATGTATTTTTCAGATAGCCTCCGATATTAAAAACTATTTGGTCGAATAGCCCAATCTAGTTCAACAAGGCGTAACGGATCAAAACAGCATCGTGAGGATATATTTATTTCTTGCTAGTTTGTTCCGGATCCGCCCGCGCACATAGTGATTATTCAACACCAACCTCACTCACAGTAGATAGACAACTAAGCAAACAATTTAAAAAAACGTTAACGTATGAAATATCTATTTAGGCAAGCCGTAGAATAAAATATAGCTAATGTGTACCTACGTAATAGAGGAGGTACTCTTGGTAGCAATTAGGTACAAAATTCAATTATCCCCAAGAGTAGGTAATCAGGTACTAACCAGTTGAATATTAACAAGATGTGGTATAGCATAATATAACTAGTTGAACCTCGACACGACGACACATTTAGAGCCTCATAGGTTATCGGGTTCATTTTCAAAGGTCTGAGAACGTCCTATTGACATTTCGTAAACGAAGTTCAAAGGAATCAGCTTTACTAGGCGCAGGCCACATATAAAAGACGTCGGGCGCTGACATGACGCGAGCGGCTTCCATTAAAATTTCATACATAATGCATGGATATAAAGCGCAATTTAGAAGCTGCCTATGAAGTGCGCGCGCCGTAATGGCGCTTCCGAGCAACGACATACCGTGTGTTCTAAATCGCGCTTTATATCCATGCATTTTGTATTAAATTTGAATGGATCATGATGCCGACCGTGCCATGTCCGCGCCCGACGCCATTTTTGTGTGGCCTGTACCCTAGACAGCTCCGGGCATAAATAGTGTAGTAATGAACTGTCAAAGCATATACATATTAAGGGCAAAGAGAATGGCCTTGGCCAAATTACACTAATCCTACTAATCATGGGCCTCACATGGGCTAGGTTGGCTCCAAGTTATACTGTTGGATCCAACACACCAATGTGAGGATCGATCTTGGAACGTTATTGGATAAAAACGGAACATTGCGTCCAATAGCCAATGTCAACCCGACTTGTTTCGGTTTTTTGTACAAGTTCAAAGGCGTGGGGAGTAAGTGTGTAGGCGTAGGTACCTATACATACCTACTTCACATATTTTATTTTTAATAGTTTTTAATTTAGTATGTAAGTTAGTTTATAATTTGTTTATAATGTCTTTTGTCTTGCCGTATTTTAAAATTATGGGATTTAAGCTACGAATAGGATTTAAGCCTGCTCTAGCGTAGCGTTATATTCTCTTTGATCGTATAATAAACAGTGACAGATATTATGACAGTTTTGAAATACTTGAAGAACCTGTGAAAGTCAAAGTTGGTGACGGAAGAATACTACGGTCCGGCAAGTATAACTTGGCGCGGCTGTGCGCCACTGTGTTCAATGTCAGTGTTGCCACTGCACAGAAGATGACGCGAAAATTGGGAAATTAAATTTAGTTCAATGATTTACGGATTTATTTACTTGAGGAGTATTATGATGAAATCATATATGTATGTGTGTACGTTGATGATATTTTAATCTGCGGGGAAAATGAAAATACTGTCGATATAGTCAAATAACATCTGAGTAATCGTTTTCGCATGAAAGACTTAGGAAAAGTAGAACAATACTTAGGTATTGATATTCAATATGAACCTAAAGAGAAGTAAATGACACTAAGTCAAGAAAAGTACACAAATAGTTTGGCTGAGAAGTATAATGTAAAGGATTCCAAGAAATTGGACACGCCAATGGAAATGAATCTTAATCTTGTACCGAGTAATAACAATACATCATTGAAATATAGTAATTTGATTGGAGCTTTGTTATAAATTGCAATGGGAACACGACCAGATATATCATTCAGCGTTAACTATTTAAGTCGTTTCCAAAATGCATATGACAACACTCATTACAGATACGCATTGCGAGTTCTGAAATATTTGTAGTACAATACAAATAATTAAAACTTGACATTTAAAATTGAACTATAACTCAGACTTTGATGAATACTTGGACGCTTTCGTGGACGCGGATCTTGCAGCGGATATAAATGACAGGAAGTCAACAACTTGGAATTATAATAAGAAATTTTAATAACCTAATAATGTGGAAATCACAAAAGCAGAAGATTGTTTCAAGGGCATCTACTCACGCAGAGTATTACGCTATAGCTGATTGAGTGGAGGAAATTCTATCTATAATAGGTGAGTTAAAGATTTAGGCGTAGAAGTTAAAAAGCCGGTAAGTATTTACGAAGATAATACTGGTGCTATCAGTTTAGCTAAAAACGGAAGGTTTTGTACAAATTCAAAACATATTGACATAAGCTATCACTTTGTTCTCAAAAGGTGCAAAGGTTCTGGAGTGGAGACCACAGACCGGCAAGCGCAGCGTAGGTCGTCCACCGACACGACAGACAGGACTGGACAGACGACCTGAGGATGGTCACAGGACGACGTTGGATGCAGGCCGCTTCCAACCGGTCCTTTTGGAAAATCATGCGGGAGGCCTATGTTCAGCAGTGGACGTCCTACGGCTGAGATGATGATGATCACTTTGTACATGACTATGAGAAGAAAGGTATAATCAATGTTAAGAAGATTGACACTGCAGACCAGTTAGCAGATGTTCTAAGAAAATCGTTATGTAAAGCTAAGTTTGAATGCCTCGGAGATTTACTATGTGTTAAATAGAAGAGTGGATGTTTCGGACATTTGAAATTATTAATTTTTATGTGGACTTGATTTTAGTTTGATTTCTTTATTAATGTTGTTTCTCTTTAAAATCAAGGGGGTGTGTTAAGGAATTGATTTGATATAGAAACCTCCTTTTCGTACTCTATGTAACAAATGTCAGTCTGTCGTCTAACGTCTAATGAAAATAATATATTGTGTAAATATCCATTTCTAATTAAATATAATATAAATTCACGGATCTCGTTGTTATTTAACAATTTGAGACAAGGAGTTTATAGTGCATTAGAATAAAAACTGTATAACGTTCTTTGCTGCTATTGTAGTAAAAAAATATATTAATAAGAAAATTACTGTAAAGTTTAGTAATTGTTACAATTTTAATGAACATTTTAGTTAAGTTAACCTTCCTTTTTTTCTCCATTAAATGTCTATTTTATCTTAAATGATTTCTTTTTCTCATAGTCATGGTATAAAGGTATAGTATGCAACTCTTGAATAAAACGGATTTATATCGAGGGCCATGAACCATTCAAATCGCTAAAGATTCTAACACTTGAATAACTCGCTACGCCCTTGATTCAATATTCACGAATCACTCCCTGCGGTCGTGATTCAGTCGTTAGAATCCTTCACTTCTCGTGATTCAGCTATGGCCCTCGCTTTGAATCCGTCGTTTATTCACTAATTACATAATATACTACTGTTTGCCAGTCACAACTCTTTTTTAAGATATGGTTATAGTTTTGGTAAATATTTCTGATATTACTATCGCATTTTGATTTTCTTTATTACCTTAGTTACAGACAAATAAATACGTAATGAAACTATTTTTTAAATTGATGAAATTTGGGTTAATTTTTTATTGGGTCAGTTATAAAGTTCTTAATAGTGTTAATTATTACGCACCACCTACGAAGAAATAATAGTCAGGAACTGTAACTGCGTTAAAAAATGACCCAACAAAAGTCGTGTTCAAGTAGGCGGGGCTTAAAAGTCGTGTTCAGTACGTCATCAGTCGGACATTTTTCTTGTAAGCGAGCACACTTCAAATCTTCGCGTACATTTTCATTTTTATCATAGTGAACTACAGTTGTGGATCATCATGCCAGCATTCGTTGTGAAGTGGTGCAGGAACAATACACGATTAAAATGTCCAGGGATCACTTTTACTCGTAAATAATAGCAAAATTATGATTATTCAAAGATGTTCAAATACGTTAACAAATAGAGATGGTCAATACAATGCAAAATAAAGTCAGTAAATTTTTATTTAATTTAAGATGTATTTTTTTCTTCAGGACTAAATATTGATATGTATGTAATGTGCAATGGTTTTTCTAGTTATGTTTTATTCTCGCTTGCTTGCTGATTCAACGCGGCAAAATAAGTGCCTAGCTGCACTTAAGCTAGAAAAAAAAGAGTATGACGACTGCCTGTGAAAACCAGCATAGATATACTTCGTTAGTTTTGACTGAAAACGATAAAATTATAGATAATAAAAAAACTATAAATACCACAAAACTGCAGTACCTACCTACCAGTTGGTACAGTAAGTACCTACTGTATTTTAAATTATGTTATATACAATATCATATTTATCTTTTTATGCTGATGATTTGTCCCGAAGAAACATCGACATCTTTAAGAGCCTTTATTCTGCGCAGCGCTGCGCGAATTTAGGTAAGAGTATTTTACATTAGCGAGTTACTTACTAGCGGCAGTGGCCTTACCGCTTGAGCAAAAGAGCGCGCATTCATATTTGGATCTTTTTTTATCTACTTTGGGTTTTATGTCACAAATAGACGTAGGTCAAAAAGGTAAAATAAAATATCACGAAGGACATATTTTATTTTTAATATCGACATTAATTAACATAATATGATAATTATTAATAAAGTACATGTTATCTACAAGACTAGAAAAAACTAAGTTTAACCTACCAAAAAGAATTGAGAATAGCAAATAAAACAACCATCAAATAGTTCCTGCTACCAGTTTCTGGATCCAGCATCAGGTACTGGACACCAGCTAGAAAAATGGTATCGCGAAAACGATTCATACGATCCCAAACACGGTGTGTCTACTATTAACCATCACATAGTTCCTGCTACCAGTTTCCGGCTCCAGCATGGATTCCTGGATACCAAGTATAAGCATAAGAAATTTGGTTAATAGCAAAACACTAGCCCCTCAAGGGTCGATGTCATTATAACAATGAAATTTCTATTGTGTCTGACCTTTGATGCACTAGATGTCATATAAAATTATTTGTTAGAATCCCACTTAGAAATGTTACCTCAATAAGTATCAGGAAGTTTTGAGCGCACTAATATTTAGTTGTGTAAGCGCGGTCATCAGGGCGATACGTCCTCTGACCTCTCTCTAAGAGGCCTCAGCCGCGTCTGACGATTCGTGACTGGCGCGACCGCTTTTGTGATTGATTTTAAAAACGTGTGTGTGTAGAAACGCTCGGCAATAACAATCTAATTAACAATTTCTAAATATAGTCTATGGAACTTGAACTTGTTAATCAAATAATGTTCTGATACATCAGGTAAGAATAATGACATAATATACTATATCAATCATTATTATGTGACCCTTCAAACACTCGCGAATTGGCGCTTCCAAAGCGTTTACGCTCTAAAGAGATAATACAGAAAATGAACAATAAACGATTGCCTACAGTTGGTATGTAATATAGGTAACTATATAGCATTAAAAAACAGTTCATTGTTTGGTCAAATTAAAGAACGTTTATTTTTTCAAGCTAATGAAAATTCACCCTCTGCAAATTTTAAAGTGGTTTAGCTGAGTTGCTAATTAATTTGTCAGTAATATCAACACAGTGCTTTTCTTAAGTAATTCTATAAATTGATTGAATTTTCTAAATTGATAATGAAGGTATTCTGTGACCACTGAAAAACATTCAGCTGGCTAATAACGACTTATTTTTTTTTGGTAAAATGTATAAGCCTAAAATGTTTCATAATCTTTCTTTACTACATTGCGAAGAATCTCTTCTGATGTCTTCTAGACAAAAACTTAATAAATTAATCTTATTTTGCAAGACATACGAGATTTACGATTGTTTTATTATTGAGTTGGTCCAGTCCACTTGTTGCATAACATCGTCCACGCCGCTATGACTCTGCTGTCATTGTAGACGTTGCAGCACACGCGTAAACCAATCCCTGCTTTCCTTCTGAATTTAAACCAATCTCCGAACATGTATATTTGTAACCTCGGAAGTAATTTGTATTTGGAATCATACGTTGTTTTGATTTGAAGGGCCACTTTTTGTGTGGAATTTGTTCTGAATTATGCTTCCTGACTATTATTTCTTCGTAGCGCATCACTAGCCATGACCAGCTGACAGGACAAATCGCATTCTTTCGTTGGCTGCACTGGGGCCTTACTATGAGCTCTTAAAGTAGGCCTTCTGCCAGGTTTATTCGTACCATGACAACTTTAAAGCAGGCCTGCCCAGGCCTACTATTCAAGAACCGTAGAAAAACTGTTCACCTGTTTTTTTTTGTATGGACACTCGTTTACATGTCACTCTAAATCCACTCAGTTTATTAGCTTACAAACGTCTAGGCGTCTCCAAAGTTGGTTATAGTAAATTGTTAGAATGTCAGAAACCATATTATCCGTTCACCTTTGAGAAAACAATATTCAAACAACTCACCTAAATGAGCGTCATGGTATGATTTCATTCAAAACTGTTTATGTCAGGTTTAAGAACTGCACGGAACTTGCATGGTTTTTACGTAGCTGATAGTAAGGCCCCTGTACATATAAGTATTTTACTACAATTAGGAATGGCAAGTGTGACAACCATGCGAATCCATTTATAAAGAAAGTACGAATCTGAGAACGCAGTCTCTTTATTATCTATGGATGTCTCCTTTCTTAGTTTCAAACTGTCAATTATTTTTACTGCATTTTAGTTTTTATAACTATTAAAATAGAGAACAAATTTCCTTGCACAAAGCCATCAGTTGTCATAAATGTTACGACCATACGAGACATGTCAAAAACTCAAAACAAACAGAGCTAGGTAAGAGCCGACGCCCAAACAAAATATTATTTTCTGATAAAGGCGTGTCTCAGGCTGTCCTGTTGACGACCTCAGTTAATTTTGCATTTTATTTTCATTGATTGTGTATTCAATTTTTTCTCATATTTTGCTCACTTTCATCAAATTGTACCGTTAAAATATTGGGCGTAAGTTACGCATTTTTATCACTTTTTTTCTATTTTAGTCTACTTATAATGTGATTTTGTCAGAAATATTCTATAGCAAAGCATAATTTCTAATTTAGGATAGCGGTTCGTTTGTGGGAAAGCTGTAGAAATGGTTTCTACGCGGGGTGTGCGGTATAAATTTACGGAGGGCGAACGTGTTTTGTGCTATGAACCAGATCCTACGAAGGCCAAAGTACTGTACGATTCTAAGGTAAATTCTCTCATTTATTTTCTTTCATCAATCATGCATATTACCACGTATTTCTAGATAATAACATAACCTAGAAAGTAGTAAGTTTGAGGTAAAACTTGGAATAACATAACACGGGCGTAACCTAGGGCGTAGTCGGGGTGGGGTAGGTGGCGCATGCCGTATCCCCCACCCTCGCAACCGGATTGCGGACAAAGGAAATCAATTTCTGCTAATATTAATTATTATAATTTATCTGTAGCTTCACTTTGTAATAAAAATATACCTTTGGGAGATATAAACAATGAAAAAAACTTTGAAACTTCAGATAAAACATTAAGCTAAGAAATCATAATAATATTTCTGGGTGTGGTTTGTTAGTAAAAATATCAAAGAAATTGAGACAGAAGTTATTGCAGAGCAATTTAGTTAAATGGATAAACGAGAGGCAATGACCAGTGATCCATTATAATGTGAATTACATTCAATTGCTGCAACAATAACTGTACAAGTGCTTCCTTAGTACCTTTATTTACTTGTTAGATTTCTCACAGACTGACATCTCTTGGAGTTCTTTTGTTTTCATAGGTGACCAAGGTATCTATACCCAATTTAGTGTGTTGTCCAATTATTTTAGTTTCCGCATGTTTTTTCCTAAATCAAATACCAGAAAGTTAAATATTTTGAGCTTATATTACTCACATCTTTACCATGATAAAAAAGGTATTTAGTAAATAAATAATAGTATATAAATTTGATGGACAGGTTTATGCAATTGGTAGCAACCCTGCCTTCTGGGCCACTGGTCCCGGGTGCAATCCCTGGACAGGTCAAACGTTTATGTGTATGAACATGTCTGTTTGAGCTGTGTATGGGTGTGTTTGTGTATAGAAGTATGTATATCAGTCATCAGGTTACCATAGTACCACAGGCTCCGCCTAGTTTTGCACCTAAAGACCTTGTGTGGATGTTGAAACTACACTGAAATAACATCTATTTATATTATCTTCCTCTTTTGGTGTTAATGAGGTTAACATATTTGTTTAACTAACTTTGCCATCACCATTTGTCATAATGATAATAAACTCGATCAACACCTCTTGCCAGCTGTTGCTAGATGGTTGGATCAAGGGCCAAATACAGAAAGTATTACTCCTTTCCTTGAAAAAGCACATATTGTCAGGAGGCTCCTCAGTCTACAGTCCTAACCACTGGTAGTTAGATCATGCCCCACTGCCCGTGACAATCTGGGATTAAGGTTTTTGTTTTATATAGAAATATGGTCAAAAGTTTAATTTTAATAGGAAAGCAAATAAATAATGTGAATAATAATAAATAAATAAATAAATAAATATTCCAAATAATAATAACATAATGGTTTGTAAGTTTGTCTAATATAGGTAATATTTTATTATATTCTCATAAATATAATTATAAAACTACCAGCATTCTCCTCATTTAATACACTCCATTCAATCATTATTATTTTTGATGACCTGTGTCAATTGGAATACACCCAACAAACCGGCTCAGCTTTTGACTTTGCCGATGTGATAATATGGTTCTACTTATGCATTTGTAAAGGACCAGATGAAATCCGTTGATTCAATGAATAATATAATAATATGAGCCAATATCCAGACAATATTGTCATGTCTTAAGCTAGACAGAGCCTGGAATATGGTCACCTGATACCTACTGACTTGTTGATAATTAGTGCACCATAGTGAACAGGGTGGTTCAGAATCGATAACTGGCCATGAAAGTGAATGAAAAATAACATGTTCTTTATTAATATGAACCTCAGAGTAAGTATCAAAATGATACTCTGAGTTATGAACCCATGTTCATTACTCCACTAAAAACGGTTGAAACTAAAAATAATCAATTAAAAAATAATAATAAAAAAACTAAAATAGATTACCTAACAGTTCAACGCCCATCGGCGCCGCTACATCACAGAATACGAAGCAATTACTTAACGAGACATACCTACCTATTTAGAATAGGTACAATGAAGCACAAACTTACCTACCTACTCACATGTGGCAGCTGTGCCGGTCACCGCGGCACAGCTGTTGTCTGCATACAGGGCACGCGTAGTGCGGCGGCGGGTGATGTCGGGTATTGCAATAGGTATACCACGGAGTAATCAAACAGAATCATCATCATCATCATCATCAGAATATTCATAAAATAACAGAACGCCAAAATAGCACGGAAATAGCGCCGCCGTAATCTATGGTTCAGTCTCAATCGTTGTTAGCGGATCAACTAAGATGGATTAATAATAATATAAAAAATAGAATATTTTTCCTGCACTCTGATGACTAATAGTTATCAATTTCAAACCACCCCACATTAAAAATTATGCACTAATTGTCAAAGATCATAAATATCGCCCAAAAATGATGTGATGATGCATAGATTTTTAACTATTATTTAGGCTACACTCCATGATTGTGGATATTATGGGTCATGGCACCAGGCATGATAATATTTTTCCCATATTTACCAATATTTACCATATTCAACAAATACGACACCAATGAGGAAGTTTCATGGAACTATCTAATTATTAAGCTGAGAACCAAAATGTCGTACGAAAAATAACTCTTGACTCTTTCCAAATCCTCAGTCCATCTCGCTGCAACATTTGGGTTATTAATGACATTATAGACCATCAAAACGACCCCCTAAGTCATTTTCACAGGTTCTAGAAGTGATAGAAAGCAAGGACAAGCGTGGTCGTCGCACCGTCGAGTATCTCGTTCACTTCCAAGGATGGAACTCCTCTTGGGACCGTTGTGTCAGCGAAGACTTCGTGCTCAAAGATACGGAAGAAAACAGGCAGCTCCAACGAGACCTTGCTGAGAAGTCACAACTACAGCTGTATGTTATTTCCACCTGGTGTTTTCAAGCCGAATCGGGTATTCTATGCAGCTTACTTTTTAGGCATGTAAATAATTGACAAGGTAGACAAACTTGTCCAAATATTTACATGCCCAATAAAATACTATAAGTAAAATCTACAATTGCAATCTGAAAATAGTAACCTCTACAATTAATATATTGGTGTACCTCTGAATATCGGCAAGTTTTTCTTCGACAAGTCGCTTACTTCGTAAAAACATAGCTCGAGAAGTCAATGCTTCGACAGGATATATTTTAATGAATTTTAGAAGAATTTTATCCGGAAAGTGCTGCGTTATGTCCTTATCAAGGTGTCATCATTATTAGCTCAGCCGTAGGACGTCCACTACTGATCATAGGCCTCCCCCACAAATTTCCAAAAGGACCGGTTGAAAGCGGCCTGCATCCAACGTCGTCCTGCTACCTTTATTAGGTTGTCAGTCCACCTTGTCGGTGGACGACCTACGCTGCGCTTGTCGGTCCGTGGTCTCCACTCAGAGTTGGGCAGTATTTGAATTACTTGTAATTAAAATACGTAATTGAAATACAAACACGTATTTAGAACTTGTATTTCAATTACTTCCTTAAAATGTAATTCGTATTTCAAATACCTGACGCCGAGGTATTTTATAATTAGTATTTTAAATACTCTAGTTTTCAAAATACATTTATTTATCTATAATATTTATGTATTTAGAAATATATAAGTATGTTTATCAGTTGTCTAGTACCCATAACACAAGCTCTGCTTAGCTTGGGACTAGATGGCGTTGTGTGATAGTTGTGGGATATTTATTTTTATTTTATTTTATTTTAACACTAAACCTTTATATAGCGATTGTGAGTGACCAGTCGAAAGATTGTTTTCTTTAGCAGGCAACAAGAGGCTGTTTGTCTGACACTACATTTAAAAATATATTTTTATTTATTTATTCCAAAAATTTACAATTACCATTACAGTAACTTGATACTAATGCGATACAGTAAAAAAACCAAATTAAATTATTAAAAAATTAATTAAGTAGGTATATACAAAAGTAAATTATATTAAAATAATTAAATTAATAATAAATCTCAAATTAAATTATTTCCATTAACGATTGCGCTACTTCTGTAAATTTCCTCAAGCTGCAGTGAAAAACTTCAACATGGGTAGATATTTGGTTCATCATACCTATGGCTCGTGGTAAATGTGGCACATTTAAGTAAGGTTGGTCCTCGCTGTTGGCAGGCACATTCAGCAACGTAGGGCGACGGCGAACCACCACACACCCGTCCGGCGCACGCAGCTGCAGCTCCGCCAGCACCTCCGGGTGGTGCTGCTGCCCTCGCAGTACCAACCACACATACCTTACCAGCGCTACGTCTCTCCTAACCGACAGCCGACTGTACCCGACCATGCCTATGACAAACAAGCTCGGGTACATCAACGAATAGTATGGATAAACGCCGCACTGCTTTAAGTATAGAAAACGCGTGAATTTATTATGGATCTTTTCCACCACGTATTCCATTTATATTTCGCCTCATAATCGGATTCCATATCACAGCGTTAGTTTTAAGGTGATTTCGGACGAGCGCATTGTTAATAAGTTTTTACTCTCATTACAAAATGTTTTACTTTTCTGCCCGTGCTGATCTAGATTATTTATTTTGTAATTTGTATTTTTTTTACGTTTTTCAATTAAAAATAGCTAAAATACTGTGTTTTGTATTTTATATTTCAAATACCGTAGGACCGTAGGTACTTGAATGTATTTTGTATTTCATATTCTAATTACTTGCGATACAGTATTTTTCAATTTGTATTTCAATATACATGCTTTGCTTTAGCGGAAAAATGGATGGCTTGCTAAAGCAAAGCATGTATTTTTCCCAGCCCTGTCTCCACTCCAGAACCTTCCGGCCCCATCGGCCATCTGTTCTGCATGCTATGTGGCCTGCCCACTGCCACTTCAACTGGCTTATCTTCTGGACTATGTTGGTGACTTTAGTTCATCTATGGATCTCCTCATTTCTGATTCGATCACGTAGAGAAACCCCGAGCATAGCCCTCTCCATAGCTCGTTGTGCGACTTTATTGTTTTGCTAATAAGGCCCACAGTACGAGACCACGTTTCAGTGCTATATGTCATCACTGGTAACACACATTGGTCAAAGTGATGATCAAGCTGTAGGTTAGCCTAATGCTAACGCTTCGCCGGTCGCTACCGCGGTATATTAGCTACGCTCGCTGGGCTCGCGCGTATGTGGTCACCATTTAACCTATCGCTCCGCCTCGCTTTGCTTGTCGATGCACCCACCGTGACTTTGATCAGAATAGATACGTGTAAATGTTCTGTCGAAGCAATCAGTTGTCAAACCATTTTTTTTCGTAGTAAGCGACTGTTGACGTATTGAACTTGTCGAAATTCAGAGGTAAACCGTAATATATTCACATTCGAAGCTGCAATACGCGCTCCATTAATCCATCTAGAAAGTTATTTTTTAACCAACTTTACAACTGCAAGACAGCATAAAGGTTATATAAGTATTGAGATAAACTCCATTTCCAACAGACTGTTAGTAAGGATACATGCTAAAAAAATGCTTACCTTCTAATCTTTGTGTCTAATATCTTAAAGTATGCTTCGTATTGAACGACCTACCTAGTACCACACATTATAAGATGTATATGGTAACATGACACAGTACAGGGCGTCCATAGACATACATTAATATGATAGTTACATGAATGTAATGGCTCGTGTGACTATGTGAGTTCCATCCCAAAAATAAATAAATAAAACCGGCTAAGTGCGAATCAGACTTGCGCACGAAGGGTTCCGTACCATTATCTATAAATCTCCCTTACAACAGGCATGATTTTTTTGCCGTTTTATAAATAAGGGTATGGAATCCTTCGTGCGCGAATCCGGCTCGCTCTTGGTCGGTTTTAATATTTGTTGTTATAGCGACAACATAAATTTATGATTGAAAATTTCAACTAACTATCACGGTTCCTGAGATACAGACGGACAGCGGAGTTTTATTAAGTAATACGAGTAGTTTACGGGGAAACCTGGTTTGAATTCCAGTTTTCCACTCATGCTGTCATAATATAATAAAGTATTACTTTTGAAAATGTATTACATCCATCATAGATTTCATGTTATAACTTGTAACTGTTTGTGGAAAGAAATGGTTTATTATTATCATAATAATAGGGTTGTTTTACCCTTCGGGTACGGTAGCTTAACAACGAGAAGGAAAGTACCCTAAATATGGACACTTAAAAACGTGTATCTAACAGGGGGGCCTACCTATACCGCCGAGAGCGCAAGAAAGGCAGCACATCCAGCGCTGGCGCCGGACCTGCGAAACGCTCTCGACAGGGCTTCAGCGACGATGGTTCGTCCAGCAGTACGCAGCCTGATGGTTAGTCCTCTAAAACCATTTCTATTGTTCACCTATCTGATACACCCCTTTGTTTCATGTCAACAGACTTCCAAAAACAAAGGTTCTCAGGTCGACGCGTATATGTTTTTTAATGTATGAACACGCATAACTTTTTACAGATTAGTCTGAATTTGATAATTATATTTTTGTTTGGTAGAGTTCCGAGGTGACACACTTCCGAGGTATTCCCGTTTAAATTTCTCTATTTTAATTAAATAGAAGCCCAAGATAGACCTAAGTGGCGTGCAATTGGAGAGGCGTATGTCCAGCAGTGGACTGCTACAGGCTGATGATGAATTAAATAACTGAAAAGTGTTTCGCATATATTGATGATATATGATTGACGGTGATTGACAATCGATCCCGTAAGTAGCAAGGGTGTCTAAAAACGGTAAACAAATTGAACCGAATTTAACATTAAAAAGTGTGAAAAACATGTTGAAGTCGGTACCATGATAGTTCAAAAGTACCTATTATAACAATATTACGCACATGGTACCGACTTCGACAAGTTATTTCACACTTTTTATTAAAATTTGTTTATTTAAATTTATTCAGAATTTATTTTACACTATTATCAACTTTGCTTGTTCAACACTCTTCTGGCCAAAAACGTTGAGGTATGACTCCGGAGAGTGTTTGAAATGAGGCGATAGGCGTATCTGCAGTGCCAGCGTAGATCTCGACATCCACGATAAACTAGCCGCGATAACTATATACCATGTCATACATATCGCAAGCTGTCTTTTACTCGTATGTTCCTGAGCTGAAAACAATCTGATCGTTCACTCACCTACAAGCCGACGATCATCGTGAACGAGCTCTCACTGTCAAAGCATCAAATGAGTATAGAATTTATTTCGATTTCTGACTGAAAATTTGGCGCGCTTTTCGCGATCGCGGTACTGTTCCATTCGGGTTAGATATTAAAAGCATTGGAACTAAAGGGAACGCCAACCGGGGCGCGACAGTTGTGAGCGTTGACGGTGCTTGCCGGAACGCACCCTATGTACAATATATAAGTTTATTCTGGTTGTATAATGTATTTCCTTTGTAGAGACGGAAGGGGATGTGGAGGGTGAAGCTCGCGAGGGGAGCGGTGGTGCAGAGACTGCCGATACAGATTCATCGTCTGGATCAGGCTCTTCCGGAACACAATCGCGGTCGCCCCCTCCCAATGCCCCAATCGGTCGCGCGCAAATCACGCTACCCCCTGCTTTACGGTGAGATCTGGTGGTAGCTTAATGTAACCGGTTACCTTTCCATACACGCTTCAGACGGCATTGAGAATAATACCATAGCTTTTTTATGTGGTTAAATGGTACCACCACGAGACCCATCTTGTGTTATGAGATACCCTAAAACAGATGCATTTTGTCACAAGTGACGAAATATGCTGCAGCCATAACCCTGAGACATTAAGGGTGCGTATCCACCAAATATGTGAGCTATGGATGCGTCTGGTATCCACCAATTAGATCGTTGAAATTACAAAACATAGACTGGTCATAACTTGACCAATCAAGCAATATGATTGGTGGATACCAAACACATCCATAGCTCGCATCTCTGATGGAAAAGCAGAAGGCCGCTATTCCAGAAACACGTGTTGTAAATCTCTACTTGAGTGGACTTTTGACAGTAAATGCCGTACTCATCTTCATAACTTACTCCGATCTGTACTCAATCCTAGGTTAATTCTGAGTGTTCTTCTGGAGTAAGGCCCTAATTTATTTAGTCTTCTTTTTTGTGGCTTTTGCGAGATTGTAAAGATTCTTTTAACTCTCTGCCAGTAATTTCGCCGGCAGCCATACCAATAAAACCTAAACATAATATTGCGAACATTACTGCTTTATGGTAGAAATAGGTATATGACAGACTATATAGAAATATAGGGGACGTACTGTCACCTACTTGGTGACAGTACGTCCCCGGGCGATCTCATTCACAAAGAGTTCTATATAGAGTGCGCTAAAAATGTATCTTAATACGAATAAATCACACTCATGATTAAAGTGAATATCGGGACTTTTTTGCGCACAGGTTATTTATGAAAATATAATTATAACTTCTTAGTCGCTACACTCTTGACAGAGTGGTCGTGGTTATCACGTTAGGAGTGGTGGCACGCCTCACAATCCGTCGCCATTGCTCTCGCACCACTGCCCCAGAGCAGCTCTTATTGGATCCGTCCAGCGCATCGGTGATCTGCCGCGAGCTCTTGTGCCATCCATTTTTCCTTGTACTACAAGGCGTTCTACAGACTCATCTCCTTGCTGCGAAACATGTCCTAAGTAACTGACAATGCGTCTTTGTACGATGGAAGATAGGCGCTGTTTGACGTTGAGTTCATTTAGTATGGAAATGATGGTTCGAAATTGAGTCCATGATATGCCAAGCATTTTCCTCCAGCACCACATTTCCAGCGCATCTACTTTCTTTTTCTCGGTCTCTCTTAGCGTCAACGTATTAGCACCGTAGAGAAATATGGGAAACACTAATGCATCGCAACACAATGCAAGTCGCATTTTTGTGGCTTTCTACCGACTTCCAAAAAAAGGAAGAGGTACTCAATTCGTCTGTTTTTTTATGTTAACCTCATAACTTTCGATTGGGTGGACCGATTCTAAAAATTCTTTTTTTGTTTGAAAGCTGGAGCTTCTATTTAAATTTCATCAAATTCGGTCCAGTAGTTTTTGAGTTACACTCCAATAACTGATTTTTACCAAAGTAATGGAATGGAAGTCGGTATAAAATTTTTCAAATTGCACTTATGTCTACTTTTCCAAAAAAAAGGGGAAGTACTCAATTCGACTGTTTTTTTTAAATGTTTTTTTACCTCATAACTTTTGACTGGGTGAACCGATTCTTAAAATTATTTTCTGTTTAAAAGCTGGTGCCTCCCGTGTGGTCCCATATAAATTTCATAAAATTCGGTCCAGTAGTTTTTGGGATACACTCCAATAAGTAATATACGAATGATGAATAAAATGGAAGTCGGTATCAAATTTTTTAAATTGTACTTGTGTTGTTCCTGTTTCACCATATTTTCTTAAGCCTACCCATTCCCGACTTTGTAATTTTGACCAACCAGACGTTTCGATCGAGTTGCATCGACCGTGGTCGCGAGTTGGAGAAAAAGTCCCGATATTCTCTTAAACCATGAGTTTGATTAGTGAAAGTTTAAAAAGTTCTAAATCGCACTCATTTCTTTTTTACTTGACAGAGATACGTTTTTGAGATTAATAGCGGGTTTCTTCTCCTAGTGACCGTTTAACATTTGACTACCACCTGGTGGTCAAACGTGGACGTTTGTCCCGGCTGCCTGCATCCCCTAGTGCTGCGCAGATCTTGGAAGCCTTCGTGAAGTGGTTTGCACGCGCGGGCGCCTGGCAAACCGCACGGGGCCGGACCGAGCCGCCGCAGAGGCCGGACCTACTCGATGTTACCTGCAGGTAACTAGAAAACTTGCTATCGGCAGCAAGAGTTATACGAGTTTGGTCTTTAGCATTAACAGAATAAAAAGTAACATAATGTACGTTTCCGAATTTTCATTCAAATTCAAATAATTTATTTATCAAATAACACACGATTATATGTTTCACTAAGTATTAAATTGTGACCCTGTGACATTAAGTTGTAGTCTCATGTGCCTGTAATCGCCGGCGCCCATACCCTTCAAACCAAAACACAGCATTAAGGTGCAAGTTGGTAGCTGGCTACACGTAGCAGCAGCAAATGACGTGTCGCAGCGACACTACTGGTTTTTATGTATTTCTATGAAATACCGTTCGTAGTTAGCGACACGAAGCTAGCGTCGCGTCGTCCAGCGGCAGACGAAGCTGTTACCCGACCGCAGATCAGTAGTGCCGCTCGCGGGTACCAATCTACCTACTAAAACAACTGAAAAGCTTTTAAACTAAACCTTTCGTATCGCTTTGCAAATGGTTGACGCCATCTGCAGTTGCCGTCTGCAGTCGGGTTCGAAATCATGACTACAGCGACATGAAGCGACGACACGTCGTCGCTGCTGCTACGTGTAGCCGGCTACCAACTTGCACCTTTACGGACATTACTGCTTCGCTGTAGAAATAAGTATGGTGACAGTATTCTCTGTACGAACTCATTCACAAAGAATTAGATAGATAGATTGATTACTCTTTGTTGTACATAAAAAACTCGGATACATTTAATATACAAATATTAATACTGTTGTACAATGGGCGAGACAACATGTTGATCGAGAGGAATTATGATACACTAACAGACGGCGGTGTATTTGAAAACAACGTCAAAAATGTAAACCTAAACAATATACGAGTAAAAATTACATAAAATAACACAAACATATCCTAATATAAATAAATACCTAAATACAGTAATTATATATACTTGAATACATATGTATAAGAAACGTATTCATATAATATAAATAATTATCAATATGCAAGCGATTAACAAGAATAATTTGAATCGACTTGAGAGGTAAAGCCTCTTTATTTGAGTTCTACTGCACTATAACCCTACATAAAGCATGCACAACGTACACAGGTTGAACCTCGTTCGCGAAGTGGCGGACGGACTACGCGTGTATTTCGATTTCATCCTTCGCGGACACTTGCTGTACAAGCAAGAACTTCGCCAGTACCACGAGATCTGCGGACAGTTCATTGATGAGTGAGTACAACACTTCCTGCTGTCCTTATCTTACTCCCAGTTTTGAGAAACGTATGTGTTAGAACTTATGTTATAAAAACTAATGTAGTTTTCCACCACACCCAGTTGACTTTTTCAAGGAGTGCACCTAAAGACGTGTTCGAAGGCCTGCAGATACCTGTGGGGCGAGCACGAAAATCTGTTTAAGTGTAACGTAATCGCATAATTAACGTATTTAGTAGAAGACCATGTATTGTATTTATTGTGAGCTCTCGATATTTCGACCCTCAAAAATCGGCCATTGCCCAACAACTTTTGGAATTAGGATCGAATCACTGGATTGAGTTACATAACCCTCAGATAATCTCGACAGAACGCCGCTATTTACCTAGATTGGTAAGGGAGGCAATCGAAATTACCAAATAAGGGAATTTTAATAGCGAGGATGGGTTTCAACTGTCGAGAACCTGGAGTCCAGTGGTTCATCTTTGCAAAAACCGAAGAAGTTCCGAGTGTCGACACCCAGATCGAGTTCCAATTGACTGTTGTGTCATTGGTAATAAGCCGGGAAGCAAGAAACGTGAAAGGAAGAGGGTAGATCGTTTCGTCTGCTCACAACAATACCTACCCGCAGATACTTTAGTTTACTCGTGAACATGGCGCATGCAACTGTGCCGAAATATCGAGAGCTCACAATAAATACAATTTGTGGTAAATATCCCGTTTCTAACGTTAATTCTTGCATTAGTGACCACGTCAGTTTAAAAACGTATTAACAACAAACTGCCATTTATCTAGTACAATAGGGGCACAGATAACTCATGGTTTGTACTGAATACGTAAACGATACGATAACGTTACACTTAAGCAGATTTTCGTGCTTGCATTCCTAAATTCAAAAGCCACATATTCTGTCCTACTCTGCTGTATCGCCTATCATCTGAATACAACTCTGCATGATAATAAATGCAATATTTAACGAACACGTAATTTAAATGCAGATCTAACTATCTATATTTATTAAGAATTAGTGCATGCACAATTACTATGTCACATTACGATTATCAATTGAAATAAATATGTGGTAGAATTGAATAACATGAAATATATTAATCATTTTGATTTTGAATTTTATACCATTATATAATTCACAAAGCAGAAAAAAAATATAACCTGATAAGTGTCAGTTCAGAGCACCGTCGTGCCATGTCCGCGACTGGACGACTTCTGATCTGTCGAGATTGCTTTTGAACGTGCTAAATGCTGTTTGCCACTACCGGCATTTACAGAGTCACCAGATGGGATCCGTCGAGAGGCCATTCGGCCGTTTTTTGTTTTTGGTGGGTGCACGCAGTAGTCAATTACACGACTGTTTAAACGCAAGTCGGTAGTAAAGTACAAATTAAATTTAAATATCGTGTTTTCTCCCATAAACATATCAATTAGAAAAAAATACTAGCTGGGCATTATAACTCATGGGGATATTTTCTCTGATTGAATCCTATGAATGCTTCAAACTGAATATACAGTTAATTTCAGCCAGGAGCAGCACATCAAAGAGGAGATGGATGACGAAGACCCTCTGTCACAAGATGAAGGGGAGTACCCTGAAGGCGTCAATTCCGCAGAGGAAGACCTTCAAAGCCCGAAGATACCAGAGTACTCGCACCTACCACCTGATCCAGTGGATGGAGAAATATATGAAGGTATATTTGAAGATATTAAAAATAAATATGTTTAGTAATATTTTTTCTGGTAAATAAATACTTATGATCAAAATCCAGTGTGCACCGCCCTCCCGCCTGCGTAAACTGCATGCAAGAAGTATAAAGAATGGCAACAAATGCAACTTACTCAACCAACACCTCTTCATCACGTGTTTTGGCTCTACACGAAGCATCTTTAGATTGTATTGTATCTATATTAATTGTTTTTATCTATATTATATAAAAATTAACCCTTATTTTTACTGTCACGCTATAACTTAAGAACGGCATTATCGATTTCGCTAATTCTTTTTTGTTGTGTTAGTTATTGTCAGGAGAAGGTTTTGATGAAAGAAAACCCAAGAAAAGATGTGAGGTCATGTGGCGACACCGTGGACCACAATTCTCCCTAGGGCTAAATAAGACCCCTGACCCCTGGCTTGCCTTAATTGGCCGTCTGGGGGTGGAGACGCAAGAGCAAGTAACAAAAAGCTCCAAGGGTGGAAGAGTTTAAGGGCATAACGCCGGTAGTAGCGCTCTAGTGAAACCGCAGCACACCTCTCGACAACCTTTAGCCATCCTCACCAAGATTACCCCTTGTGTCAACATTCATGGTGGCCCTTATGGGGGGCCCGTTTAGTGGGTGGCAAGTGACCACCTGCCTAAATGCCTCTAAGTGTTAGTTACAGCCTCACTTATGCCTTTGTAATGGACCGGCAGGGCTATTATGTATCTCAGTTGCTGACAAATGTTGATCAAAATCATGAACAAGTACAATTTGAAAAATTTGAATACTGACTTCCATTCTATTCAGTCATTGGAGTGTAACTCAAAAACTACTGAACCGAGTTTGATGAAATTTAAATGTGACCACACGGGAAGCACCAAAATTCAAAAAAGAATTTTGAATATCGGTTTACCCAGTCAAATTTATGAGGTAATAAACATAAAAAAAACAGTCGACTTGAGTACCTCCTCCTTTTTAGTAGAAAATGGCTGCTTTATGTCACTTTTAACAACTCCAGTAAGCAAAAATATTAGTAAGTTGACTGGAGCTGACGAAAGTGACACAAAGCCGCCATTTTTTTTTCGATTTCTATCATCATTTGTTAGCAACTGAGATACATAATATCCCTGCTGATAACAAATTCCCGAAATAAGTTGAAGTAAAATAATAATAATATTGCCACAAATTATAAAAGCTTACAATTAACTTAAATTATGTTAATAGATGTAAGTTATTAATTGGGTTATAAAACATTTCTATTTAATTACAGCAAAACCTACACTGAGATTTCTCTTGTGTCGTAGTTTTGCTATCTCTTCCAGGGTCACAATATCAGCCATTTACATAAAAGAGTGTGCGTAACTTTAATACTTTATCATCTCAGCCGTAGGATGTCCACTGCTGAACATATGCCTCCCCTCCCCTATAATTTTCCAAAAGGACCTGTTGGAAGCGGCCTGCATCCAACGTCGTCCTGCGACCTTCATCAGGTCGTCTGTACGACCTACGCTGCGCTTGCCAGTCCGTGGTCTCCATTCCAGAACCTTCCGGCCCAATCGGCCATCTGTTCTGCGTGCTATGTGCCCTACTCACTGCCACTTTAACTGGCTAATCTTATGGGCTATGTCGGGGACTTTCGTTCTTCTACGGATCTCCTCATTTATGATTCGATCACGTAGAGAAACCCCGAGCATAGCCCTCTCCCTAGCTCGTTGTGCGGCTTTGAGCTTACTTATGAGGCCCATAGTAAAAGACCACGTTTCAGTGCCATAAGTCATCACTGGTACACACATTTGTCGAAGACTCTTGTCTTGAGGCACTGGGGTAGTTTTGAAGAGAAGACTTCGCGAAGTTTCCGGAACGCCCAGCCGAGTTGGATTCGATGTTTGATCTCTTTCTCGAAGTTGGACCTGCCTAGTTAAACTTTAATGCTTATAAACATGTTATTTTAGCCAAATTTACACGATACGATGGTCCAGTGTGCGTGTATGTATGGTGTTAGTTAGTGACCATGTGAGTGTGTGTGTGTGTGTAGTAAGAATAAGAATAAAGTTTAATAACTTAATAAGTAGGTTTACGAGTTAGTATGAAGGTAGGTATTTACTCAGTCATTCAAAACAATACTTACTTTGTACAAATAATAAGTAGAACTCTTATCCTTCGTGCTATTAATAAGCCGCGCGGAGCATTCACGTCACAAGTCTCGTTGGTTGCTTTGTGTTGTGAGTGCAACGGAACGCACTAACACCAAGGCAGCAGACCGTTCTTGGGCATGTAACTTCTCATTTTGGCAAGTATGATGACAAACTTATGAGGTAAAACATCTTTTTTTCATAAGCGGCCTGCCACCAGTAAATCGATCTCTCATAAAATTTTGAGTGTCATTCTCAACCTGATAATTAAAATAAAAAAAAATAATACAACATAACTTACCAATACTCTTGCAAGTGAGCCAAAAACTAAAACTTCATTTTTTCCATTCCCGTAAAATTTCTATTATTTTCTAATATACTACATTGCATCTATGTAATTATCATTAAAAAACTGTATAAAATATTTAGACTTAACACAAATTGTACAGGCCAACTTTTTAATATTAAGAAAACAAAATAAAATAAATATTCAAGGAGGTTCTCTCTATGCAGATGATCTTCAAATCTTCTCTCAAGCACCGTTTAATAGGCTGGCTGACGCCATCGACGACACCAACTGCAATCTTGGTCGTATATCTGAATGGAGCAAATGTGTTGGCCTTACAACACATTTGTTACATACAATCAAGCCCATAAAGACACAAGCTAATTGGAACCTCGAGAATGATTGTTAAAGTAGATCCTTTGACACTCCCGCAAATACTATTTGATGGGGTAGTTGTTCCGTGCAGAAGTCAAAAACCTTGGAGTCGTAATGAACAACTGCCTTCACTGGAAATCGCAGTCATCATCAGTAAGCCGTAAGATTTAGCTTCAGGTGCATCACTTCAAAGGTTACCCAATTTTCTTACAAATGCTACTGAAGTTACTCTTGCACAATTCCTGCTCTTATCGATTTAAGACAATGCCGATGCCTGTTATCTTGATCTTACGGAAGAACAGCTAAATAAACTTGAGCGTCTCCAAAATTACTGCATATAATTTATTTTCAGTCTTCGAAAATATGATCACGTCTCTCAATTTCGTACAAAACTCAAGTGGCTGCCAATTCGCTTTCGCCCGAATACTCACATACTTTTCCTACTGTACAACATTTTGTTTAATCCTCTCACTCCCCATTATTTGAAAAAACAATTCCTGTTCTTAGACTCTTAGACTTAGACGGAATCTTTGCTATGTAAATATTTTTGGTTTATACACCACCTCTATAAACTTATTTCTTTCCAAGAGATCGCTCTGAGAGATAAGACCGCCCATTGTGACACTATTAGTTTTAAGCATTTCATTGTAGTAAGATACGAGTATTTGTATAGTACATTGTATCGAAATGTACTTATGTGTGAATAAAAAGTTAATCTATCTATCTTCTCACTCACTTACCCTCAGATCAGCTACAAATCTGAAACTAAGAATGCCTTTTCATAAGACAGGTTTCCTTGGTGGATCCTTCACAGTACGTGCCGTTCAACTCTGGAATGAGCTTTCGAAAGCCGTCAGACAAGCTCCATTGCTCAATATTTTCAAAAACCAAGTCATTAGTTTTTATCCAGATAAGCCTGAGATAACGTGTAATTTGGTTCCTATAGACTATATATATATATATATTATACTATATAATAATATAATGAAAAGCCTTTTATTTCCTGCGCATTCAAATTTATTATAGAAAATATTATATACATAACAAAGTGGGATTGAACCTAATCTTAAATATCAATTTTAATTCATAGTTAAATTTAACTTGTATTTCATTGTAAAATTATTGAGATATACTTATTAGGTACATTACAATTTATAAATTCATGTCATTTAAAAAATAAAATAGTAATGATAAATAAAAAAATTAAATTATTAATAAAAAAAATGATTATACATTGTTTATGAAATTATCAAGCAGGCATGCAAGAACCCATCTTATGTGAGGGTGAAGACCTCCTCCAGACTTTTCCACTTGTCTCTATCTTTGGCAATTGTTTTCCAGTTTTTTCCTGCTATTTTGATTATGTCATCTTCCCAACGAGTTACTGGTCTCCCTCTCTTTCTAATACCCGAAGGGCCCTGCCATACTGTCAGTCTAGACGTCCAACTGTCATCATTTATTCTAGTTACATGGCCTGCCCAGCGCCATTTTAACTTTTGTGAGAATTGAAGTGCATCTATAACTTTAGTCTTTTCCCGTATAGAGACGTGTGGTATTTTTTGTATTTTCTCATATTTGTGATGCTTCTCTCCATACTTCGTTGACAGGATCTAATTTTGATTTTTTACTCTTTGTGTGTACTTCCATGTTTGACATCCGTAGGTGATTGAGGGGAGTAAGCAGGTGTCCATAATTTTTTTCTTCAAATTTATAGGCATAGTTCCTTTTAGTAATTCTTTTAAGCTCCAGAATTTTTGCCATGCACCTGAAATTCTCCTATCTACTTCTAGTTCGTTACTTTGTTTATCGAAGGAAATTTGTTTGCCTCAGTATATATAGCTATCCACGTATTCCAATGGTTTTTGATCGAGACATAAGGGATATTTTACGCTGTTAGTCATAATTTTAGTTTTGTTAAAGTTAATTTCCAAGCCCACCTCATAGCTAACAGATTTCAGCGAGTGAATCATTGATTCTATCTCCTTAGCACTTTCGGATAGTAGAATAATATCGTCAGCAAATCTTAAATGGCTGATAAATTTACTGTTAATGTTTAGCCCTGTTCTGCCCCAATTGAGTTTGCTGATGACCATCTCCAGTACCACTATAAAAATTCTCGTTGACAGGGGGTCGCCTTGCCTTACACCTCTCTTTATGAGTATCGGCGGTCCTATCTTCTCAAATTTCACTCTAGTTTTGCAGTTGTTGTACAGATACTTTATAACTTCTATATATTTGTGTTCAACGCGTTGTGACCTTAAAGCTGACCATACCGAAGAATGCAGGATTGTGTCAAAGGCTTTCTGGTAATCAATAAACGCGACATAAAGTGGTCTCTGGTACTCACTATATTTATCAATTATTTGTTCAATTGCATGGATATGATCTATCGTAGAATATCCACGTCTCAAACCAGCATGTTCTATCGGTTGATGTTCTTCTATACTCTTACTCAGCCTTTTTTCGATTAATGACGAAAATAGTTTGTAGAGTGTGGGCAGCAAACTGATAGGGCGATAGTTGCATATATCTGTTGGATCGCCTTTTTTGTACAGCAGGATCATGTTAGATTCTGACCACTGAAGGGGTGTGATACCTGAGTCTAATATAGAGTTAAAGAGACCTGCCAAAGGGCGTGCAAGATAGATACAACCTTCTTTTATTGCCTCGTTAGTAATTCCATCAGGGCCTGGGCATTTTTCCATTTTCAATATTTTTATTTCTTTTGAAATTTCGAGCTCGTCTATAATGTCTATATCTGAGAAGTTTTATTCATGTTGATGAACGTCGATGCTGGCAATTTTATTCTTATTGTTGGGAGCTTGACAGTCATACAATTTTTTGTAGAGGTTTTGAGAATATCGGACCTGTTATCCGATAGTTTATCTGACTCTTTTAGTTCCTTTATCAATATCTTATGGGTATTTAGCTCTTTGTATGTTCTCTTAACGCTGCCAGTAGTACTTAGATGTCTTTCAATGGTTGTCAATCGATGGAACATGTAATGCCTTTTTATAGTTTTACTTATGAGTTTATATAAAGCTTTTAGCTCATTTTTCTGTGTCCGCGTTTTAAGTTTAATTTCATGTAATTGTTTTCTTCGGACTATGAGTTTCCTGGTATAAGCTGATAGTACACAAAGCTTAGTGGCGTGTTGTTCGGAATTATATAGACTCTTTTCAATGGCTCGGATGATTTTGTCGTAGTTAGCTTGTATGGTGACATCGTCTTGAAATTGAAGTTGGTCTTTATATTTTTCTAGAGATAGTTTATATGTTGATATTTCCGACTCGTTTTTTAATAAATTTTTTAAATGGTTTGTGTATTTTGTACGGCTTTTCTTTATTTTTCGCAGTAGAATAGATGCCTTTATAAGTCTATGATCGGTGGGAAAATGTATATTCAAAACTTGCACATTTTTAACATTTTTATCTAGATTTGTTAATATGTAATCAATTTCATTTTTTGTGATTCCGTCTGGGGATTTCCACATCCATCTTTGGTTTATGGGTTTTTTAAAGAAGGTGTTCAATATACTCAATTTGTTTTCGTTTGCGAAGTCTATCAGGCGCTCGCCTCTACCATTTCTGACACCGTAACCGTAGCGTTTTATTATCAACCGTTCTTCGGGTCTAGGTTGCCCTATTTTTGAATTAAAATCACCCATGACTATTATATTCTTACCAGAGTTTCTTAAAGTTTCGTTAATAGTATTATAGAAGTATTCCACTTCATCATCATTTGAAGCCTCTGTGGGTGCATAGACTTGTAGTATATCTAGTTGAAATCCATTTATATTTAGTTTCAGAAGAGCTATTCGTTCTGATATTCCACTAAAACTCACAATGTTCTTTTGAGATATTTTTAACGATGAATCCCACACCATATAATCCACGTGTTTCCCCTGTATAACAGAATATGAAGTTATCGTGTTTCTGGATTGATGTGCCAACACGTCGTACTTCTGAAACGCCGATTACGTCATGTTCTGTGTTTTTCAGCGAGTCCGTCAGCTCTATTAAGTGGTGGCTACTTGATAGAGTCCTCACGTTATATGATGCTACGTAGAATAAGTTTGTTTGGACTTTATTTGTTTGTTTGTCTGGAGGGTTTTGGTAGAGCTCTCCCGCGATGACCAGCCGTAGTGGGAGATGTAGAGTCGGAGGGGCCGTTTGTAATTGTCAGTCTGCTTTGTGTGGTATTTTCAGGCTGATGGTTAACGATGGTATTGTAGTTAAGCTTTGGTTTTTGTGTAATAAAATCTTTCATGTTTGATAACTTGTTCTTTTTGCTTGATTGTTTTTGTCTTGATTTTATAAATTCTCTCTGGTATATATCATCTCGGGTGATTCAGACAAATTTCTTTTATTTGAGTGAGTACGAAGAGCTTGTTGTTCCTTATCCTTTATTATAACCAGTTTATCATATCTAATGTACGCCTTGTGGCCTAGTTGTAGTTCTTTCTTAAGTTGATCTTGTAACTCTCTTCGCTTATTTAGGATCTCTAACGGGTAGTCTTCTTTCAAATAGTATGGCGTATTTTTCAGAAGCTTTTTATTTTTAACCCCATTGTACTGAAAGTTATTTTTATTGGTCTAACCGCATCCTTCTTTTTTCCAAGTCTTGTGACATATTCAATACTAAGATTATTATACTGGAAGTTAAAATGTGTATTTATTAGGTCTATTATGGACTTTTCTAGCTCATGGTATGATTTTTCCTCAAACCAAACAAAATCAAATTTTTTTCTCGCATCTTTCGTAGTTGGTTAACGCTGTGCTTTGTTGTTGAATTTTTGTTTCACCTCCAAATAAGTAAATTTTTCATTTAAATTATTAATAATAGTTGTTTTTATATACTCTTTCATCGCAAACATTTCAGATTTTGATTGCCTAATTTCTTGCTGCATATTTTCTAATAACTTTTTTATTTCTTCCATGTTTGTTTTGATGTATATTTATATATGTATACATATATATGTCGGAAACAGTCAACACGGTTGCTGATTTGACTCAACAACGACGGTAAAAGTACAAGTACCGCGCTCCGAATAGTGCCTTACCTAAGTGAAGTGAAGTGATTTTACTGTAACAATCAGTTAATTATATTGTGCTTCGAAATCAGTTAATGGTATCGTTTCACTGTTGAATAAACATTTCCCACGGTGCGCCCACTCTGAATAGTCACAAATCATGGCTGACAGCGGTGACTCAAGTATACCTCGGACGTTATATATATCTCTTACATATGATATAGATAAATATATATATTTACAGTATATAAAAGCATAGTACTTTTGTATGTATTGAATGTATTATGTATGTGTATTGTATAATTTATTATTAGGTATATTACCTCACCTACTCACTCTAACCCAAATAAATAGCTCTATAATTTATAAGCAACATAAATTTATAACAATATTACACACTTAGTCTTCTCGTAAGTATTTACATAATATGTTATATAGTTGTACTTTGTTTGTTACTAAGGAACTATGTAATTAGCTTACTTTCGGAGGAGGGCGTTGACATCTGCGACACAGTTAATACTTCTACAGGTGTCATCTATTTCAATATGTTTGTAACTAAATCGTGTTATGGTTCCAAATAAATGATTATTATTATTATATATTCCCATTATATGGTGCCCACCGACACGGTGGACAGACGACCTGAGGAAGGTCGCAGGACGACGTTGGATGCAGGCCGCTTCCAACCGGTCCTTTTGGAAAATCATGGGGGAGGCATATGTTCAGCAGTGGACGTCCTACGGCTGAGATGATGATGATTATTATATATTAAGTATTTATTTACTTTTACTATGTAACCGTTACATTATTTACACCACCGACCTTTATCACCCCCTTCTTCTCTCCATCCAAAGGTTAACTAGAAGAGATCGCTTTTAGCGATAAGTCCGCCCTTTGTACTTTAGTTTGTAGTCTATCACTCTGTGTATGTTTTAATGCTGGTGTTGGTGGTTCCTATACAACAAACGAGATTTTTTTTGTTTGATAATGGCAACAGGTAGACGCTTTATAATATTCACTTTAAAAATACATAATTATCTTAAAATAAAATCTAGGGGGCTCCCATAGAACAAACGTGATATTTTTTCCAATGTTTTCTCGGTCTTAATAACGATAACAGGTAGAAATTTGCAATATTTGTTTTAGATAATGTTACGGAACCCTTTGTACGCAAGTCCGACTAGCACTTGGTGGGGTTTTATTATTGAAAGTGTAATTATTCCCTTTGGGCTGTATTGTTAATTACTGTTCTTATCAGCATTTCTTAAAGCTATGCCACCAAATAAAAAAGACTTATTATTTGACGCTCAGGACGAGTGAAAAAAAATATTATTTTTTAAAATGTTATTGTACTTTGTGTGATTTTGATTCACGTAAATATGATATTTTGAAGTTTTAACAATTAATGTTTAATTTTGTTTCATTACAGAAGATGAGGGGCGACAAACACCGAATGAAGAGTACTGTGATATGATTATAAAGCAAGAAATCAAAGAAGAACCGATGGAAGAGTCCCAAGAAGAAGAAGAGGAAGAAGAAGAAGAAGATAACCAAGGTGAACTTGATGTCCCACTTGAAATCAAAGAGGAAGTAGAAGATGAAATGGAACAAGAAGAATACTCAGGCGATGACCAAGATTATTACGACCAAGAAGAGGACAACCAAAGTTATGATGAAGAAGACGATGGTAGCCAAGAAGACGATGTTAACCAAGAAGACTATGGCAATCAAGAAGAATATGACAATCAAGAAAACTATGGCAATCAAGAAGACTATGGCAATCAAGAAGACTATTGCAATCAAGAAAACTGTGTCAATCAAGAAAACTATGGTAATGAAGAAGACTATGTCAATCAAGAAGACTATGTCAATCAAGAAGACTATGTCAATCAAGAAGACTATGTCAATCAAGAAGACTATGTCAATCAAGAAGACTATGGCAATCAAGAAGACTATGGCAATCAAGAAGACTATGGCAATCAAGAAAACTATGTCAATCAAGAAGACTATGACAATCAAGAAGACGACAGTCAAGATGATGATATCGAAGAAGAAATTGAAGAATATGACGAAGAACAAAGGCATGAGACAGAGTTTGATGAAGAGGGTAACGAAGAACATGATCAAGTAGAACAAACAGGTGAAACACAAATGACTATGACACCGGAAAGTGAAGTACAGATAGCTGAGGAACAGAGCGAAGACAGTCAGCCAGACGACAAACGTGCAGATACGAAACAGGAAGATGAACAACAGATAGATACGGAGCAAGAGATTGACAAACATGGTGAAGAGAACCAGACTGATGGTAAATATTTCAGGGAGAAACAAGAGGTTGTAAAACAGGGAGACGGGATCCAACAGGAGAGTGGTGAACAAGAAGTTCTTAGCGACTGTCTTGAAAAACATGAAGGAGGAAAACAGATCCATGTAGTAGAACAAAAAGGTGGAAACGATATGCATGAGAAAAATGACCGTAAGAATGAGATGGATGCGGAATATATAGATAACCAACAAACAGATTTGAGTGGCAAAAAAAAAGATGTAGATCAGGCAGGTGGAAAACAAATAAATTTGAAACAGGGCAGCGAGAAGCATATGAATTTAAGAAAGAGAGATGTAAAACAGATTGAAGAGAAGCATACAATTGAGAAACAGGTAGAAGTTGAAGAAAATGATGATGAAAAACAATTAGATGACAAACAAGATGACGGAAAACAGATTGAAGTAAATGAAGAGGGTGTAAAACTAATGGGTTTAAGACCAAGAGGTGGGGAACATGTACTAAATCATCATGGCGAAAAACAGATTGAACTAAAACAGGGAAGTGGAAAGCAAGTAAATGTGAAACATGGGGGTGAAAAACAGATGCATTTAAGACACGGAAGTGGGAAATCGATGACTTTAAGGCATAGTAGTGAGAAACCTATGAATTTAAGACATGTAGGTGGAAACGAAACGGATTTGAGAAAGGAAAGTGAAAATCAAACGGAAGTTAAACAAGGAAGTGAAAAACAGATGGATGGGAAAAAAGGTAGTGGAAAACAAATGGGACACGGAGGTGGTAAAGAGACATCGTTAAGGCAAGAAGATCAAAAACAGATGGAAGTGATACAAGAAAGCAGAACACATATGGAATTGAGACATGCAATTGGAAAAGAAAAGGTACACGGAAATGATAAACATAATGAAGGGCAACAAGGAAACGGAACGCAGATGGAATTGAGACATGTAGGAGGGAAAGAGACAGTTTTAACACGGGAAAGTGAAACACATAAGGACATTAAACAAGGAAATGGCTCGCAGATGGAATTAAGACATGGAGGTGGCAAAGAGACGGTTTTTAGACGGGAATGTGAAAAACGGACAAACGTGAAGCAAACAAGTGGAACACAGATGGAACTGAGACATGGAAGTGGCAAAGAAACTGTTTTAAGAAATGAAAGCGACAAACAAACAGATGTGAAACATGGAAGTGGAAAATCGATTGAATTAAAATATTTAGATAACAAAGACACGGCTTTGAGACGAGATAGTGAAAAACAGACAGATGTGAAGCAAGGAAGCGGAACACAGATGGAATTGAGACATGGAACTGGAAAAGAAACTGCTATGAAACGGGAAAGGGAAAAGCATACGGAGGTAAAGCTAGAAAGTGAAACACGTATGGAATTGAGACATGAAAGTGATAAAGAGGTTGACTCAAGACGTGAAGGTGACAAACATATCGAAGTAAAACAAGGAAGCGGTACACAAATGGAATTGCGCCATGGTGGTGGCAAAGAGACAGCTTTGAGACGGGAAGGCGAAAAACAGTTGGAAGACAACAGAAAACAAGGAAGCGGAACGCGTATGGAATTAAGACATGGAGGTGGAAAATCAATTGAGTTGAGACAAGGAGCGGGGAAACAGACGGAAGTGAAACAAGATACTGGAAAACAGATGGAAGTGAAACAAGGTACTGGGAAACAGATGGAAGTGAAACAGATGGAAGTGAAACAAGGTACTGGGAAACAGATAGAAGTGAAACAAGGTAATGGGAAACCTAAGGATGTAAAACAAGGAGGTGGAAAACAGTTGGATAAGAAAGAGGCTAGCGGAAAACAGGTGGAAGTCAAACAAGCTGGAGGAAAACAAATGGAAGTGAAACAAGGAAGTGGCAAACATTTGGAAATGAAACAAAGTGATGGGAAACAGAAAGAAGGGAAAGAAACTGATGGGAAACAGATGGAAGTGAAACAAAGTGATGGTAAACAGATGGAAAAGAAACAAGGGAATGGGAAACAGATAGATGTAAAACGAGGGGGAGAAAAACAGATGACTTTAAGACACACAGGTGGAAAAAAAATTGAAGTTAAAGAGGGGGATGAAAGTGAGATGAAAATCAAACACGATGTTGAAAAGGAAATGGCCGATAGACCGGAAGGTGAAAAAGAACAAGGTATGAAAGTGGATGTTATTGAACTAAAAGATAGAAAGGAAGAAGCTACTAACGAACCGCGCGAACAAGATGAGCACGTAATGGAAACAAAACAAGAAGTAGACAGTAAAACACAAGCACAACAGGAAGACAGTAAACAAGAGAAGCAAGATGATACAAAAGAGTCATCAAAACAGGCAGACGAGAAAAGTGAACCTGTCAAGAAAAGGAAAGAGAAACAATTAGATGAGAAACAGACCAGTGAGAAACGCGGCAAAAAGAAACTAAAAGTTGAGAAAAATATTGACGACAACAAAGAGGAAAATAAAACTGTTGTCAAGGAAGAAATAACGGAAGAAACCAAGACACATGTCAAGGTATGTATTTATTTTCATTAATTAATTAATAGCTGCTGGCGGCTTAGTATAATGCAATCGCCGGTTGATATCAGAATACAACATTCTCCGTTCTCGTCTTTGATCAGAATCCGTCGACAAATAACGCTGCAGCAAACTTTCCTCCTTTTCACTTATTTCCTCCCCAATCAAAAATCATGATCGACTAAAAATTTAAATGAATCAAGGAACTAGAGAACCAATTTTGGTCAAAATCGGTTATCGGAATAATGCGACCGGTAAGAATAAAAAATAAAGACAGACAGACAAAAGCATTCTAGGCCAATCTTGAAACTGAGACGCTTCGGTTGCTTCGTTTGCTAGGTCGATAAAGCCGTGGAATTTGCTAAGGATTCCGGCCGTAGGCCGTGATTTTGTATTTTTTTGGCCTGAAAGCCGTAGAACACGATAATTGCCATAGCATTGGCAACACTGGGCGGAACGTGCTATGAGGACGGTGCGAGAGAGTGAGAAGGGCACAGTTGCGCGAAATTAGAAATACAATAGTTCTCAGCGACAGACAGCATGCACCACCATTATCTACCGACTTCCAAAAAAGGAGGAGGTACTCAATTTGACTGTATGTTTCTTTTTATGTTTGTTACCTCATAACTTTCGATTGGGTGGACCGATTCTCAAAATTCTTCTTTGTTTGAAAGCTGGTGCTTCCCGTGTGGCCCCATTTAAATTTCATCAAATTCGGTTCAGTTTTTGAGTTACACTCTAAAAACTGAATAGAAGGAACACGGTATTAAATTTTCAAATTGTACCTGTTTATGATTTTAGCTACTTCGGCTTGTGCTAATCAGCAAATTATAATATTTCCGTGATTTATGGCTAATTTCTTTGAAAATAAAAACATTAACCGTGCTCGAGAATTCCCAGGTGACCTTTTTTTGCAGCTTGTGACGTCTCCCATTTCCTTATGGCACGCTCAAATAGTCAGATTAATGAAACACTTTTCTATACGTAATAGTATTTAATATGTATATGTGTATGTAATCCTTGATGTAACTAACTTACCTTACCTTAATCTGACGCGCTCGAGTTTTTTTAACGATCGATTTTTTTTACTAATCTAATCGGCTGCCCTAGACGTTCCCTATGTACATTGTACAGGGCTCAGGTATAGTGGGAGTACTTAACAAGGTACAAGGTTGCCCCCTTTGTTATTCTGATCCGCTCGAGTGTTCCCGAAACCCCCGCTTAGGCTCCCCTACTACTAGACAGTACATTGATTTCATGATAGCCATATACATGTGACTGACTTTAATCTGGCTGCTTGAGTATAAATCTTGATGCAACTTAATGCATTAACATAATTAACTTAGGAAACTTACATTTAGGAATTGCAAAAGTATACACGCACGAGTCCACTTATAAAGGTAAAAAAAAACTCACCACCACCAACCTCACCACAAAAATGCAACTGTCTGTTTGTAATTCCAAATTTACAGGTTTACACTAAATGCATATGAAAGTAGTATATACTTACATTAAAAAAATATAAATGTTTTGTCAGTATGTCTGTTTGTTCCGGCTAATCTCTGAAATGGCTGAACTATCTACTATATATAAACTATCGTGAAAGTTCCGTTGAAATCTCTCCTAAGCTTAAGTTATATTATCATATAGCTGATGTTATAAGGAGTAACATAGGCTTTTATATCATCATCATCATCATCATCCATCACCACGCGGGTGGTGGCGCAGCTAGTTATAAAAAAGAGTTTATATGAGAAATTTGCTTAGTCTATGGTTTTATGGTATGGTGGTATTTACTTAACTCGGGACTATCTTTTGCCCACGTTTTATAATATTTTAGTCTATGTTTAACAATGACAGTTGTTGGTTGTGATCTATTAAAACTTCTTCTTCGTTAATAACTATTCTAACAATCTAAAACGTTCTTTATACTCGTTCCCCGAGTATTTGATTGATTCTTACGCAGTGTTTTGGCGTGAATATTTGAACCTTTTAAATTTTTTACCATACAATTACCGTTTTGCAGTCCAATAAACCGAATGATAACAAAATCGGAGATACAGTTTGGCCTTGTTGTTTCGAATCTATCTTATTACACTTATTACATCCAAAATTAAATTATACCACTGGATAGCTAAATCCAAGTTTTCATTATGATAAACGAGCATCGTGACGCATCGCGCGGGGTGGAGGGGGAAGCGCCGCCATTATGAGGTTATTTCACTGCGTATCGAGATTTGCAATTGGTATAACTTTTGAGAGAAACGTATTCACGTACAACATACGACCGTCACCATGATCAAACACACCATTTTTTTCTACCGGCTTCCAAAAATAAAGAGGAGGTACTCAATTCGACTGTACTTTTTTTTGTGTTTGTTACCTCATAACTTCCGACTGGGTGAACCGATTCTCAAAATTATTTTTTTGTTTGTAGCTGGCCCGTGTGGTCCTATTTAAATTTCATCAAATTAGGTCTAGTAGTTTTTGAGTTACACTCCAATAACTGAATAGAATGGAGGTAGGTATTAAATTTTTCTAATTGTACTTGTTATTATCACTATACTATTGTTTTCTTTTTTTCAGTTCGAGATAAAACAAGAAACTGAAGACAATAGCGATAGGGCTGACGCACAGAGACTGTCGCCTTTAGAGGAGAGCTTCGACTTCGTGAACGAAATCCGCACGCGGACGCATGCGCGTCGTGCCGGGCTCGTACGCAGGTTTGTACAATATACATTATACAAGGGCTTTGTATATTGAACGGGGCGGTTTGGAACCGTTAACTGGTGATGAAAGTAAAAGAAAAAAAAAACACGAATTTTTTATTATTATGAACCCAAGCTCGCCCCTCCATGTAAGAACCATTGTGCGACTGCACGCACGACACGACGCACCGATATATTTAGAATAGGTACAACGACGTACAAACGTTGACCAGCCCGCCTTCGTTGGTATATCAGCTAGTAGTGCATTCGAATAGGCTATTTGTGATAGTTTTTAGCGAAAATAACGCTAAAAACGCTCACAAGGGGCGTTCGAATTGGGAATATGTGGGTGAGAATGTCGTTCATGTCTCTTTTTGTTCAGCGTTCGGAAAGCTAAACTAGAGGAATTTTTGCCACCAAAAAGTGTAATTTTTCACCCACGTCCGGAGCATGGTTGTTTGTGATTGTTTTTTGACAGCTATGTATTTGACAGCATAATCATGCGATTTTAGGTCTTATGCTCAGTTGAGCGTTCGAATAGGGTGTGGGCAAAAGTGGCAAAAATAACGTTTTTGAGCTTTACGAACGCTATAACAAAAGAGCCATCAATGACATCGCCACCGACGCCCTCATAAGCTAAACAAACGTACCTTAGGTATGTACCTAAACGTTAGCGTGTAGATAGGTTCGTACGTCGTTGTACCTATTCTAAGTGGTAATGTCTCGCGTAGTTACTGCTATCTATTATGTAATGCAGCGGCGCCGTCGTGCGTTCAGCTTTTTTTTTTGACGCTGGGAAAAATGCATTACGCTTCCCCCCCATTGGGGATAGGGGGGGTATGTGGGACTCCCCGGTTCAACCGGTATACCCACTAAACTAACCCAGCGGCACTCCGGCTTCGTCTGTGTGGAGGAGGACTGGGAAGTTGGCGGAGCCTCTACGTCCAGTCCCCCACCGACGACCGCCCGCTTTTACAGCGGGGCCTGCACGCCCCTCCCACCAGGAGGGGCCAGGGAATGACCAGGAGTGCTCGGCCATTCCCGCCCGACGGAGGTGGTGAATAGGTGCAATGCGAGAGAAGGCGCCCCCGCGCCTAACTCTCGCTATTCACCACCGGGAGGCAGAAGGCGCAATCGCCTTCTTCCGCCCCTTCTTCGTCTACGCAGTGGCGCCGCAAGGGGGTCTTCCTCTCTTGCGCGCTCTGCCGCCTCCTTTTGGGACATCACGCTCCTTCAAGGTGGGGCGCTCCCCGAGCGCCTTACGCCTAGCCGTCCACTCGTACACTTTGGCGAGCACCTCTGCCTGGAGCTCCCAAGGAGGGGTGCCAGCCAAAGCGCACGCCGCCGCGAAGCCCACCGACCGGTAGGCCCTCGCCACCCGCAGTGCAATGGCCCTTTGGGGCCTGCGGAGAGTAGTGGCGTTCTCCCTCTTTTGAAGGGAGTCAGCCCAGATAGGAGCCCCGTAAAGGGCCATACTCTTCAAGATGCCGGCGTATAAGAGCCGGCACCGCGCTTTGGGCCCCCCCAAGTTCGGAAGGAGCCAAGAGAGGGCGCCCGCGACCTTTAGCAGGCGCGTCGACAGCCCGCTGAAGTGCGGGCCGAAGTCGTGCGTTCAGCTGCGCAACGTTATTAGCCGCGGAGCAATGAATATGGATTCATAATAATAAATAACAGTCATGTATTTTTTTCTTTCTTTATTACCAGTTATCGATACCAAAACACCCCATTCAATATTGTGCACTAATTAACAAAGACCAGAAATAAACTATAGAACGCTATAAAAACGTAGTTCTAGGTCAACAATAATAGAGAGATAGAAAAGGGTATGGTGACAGTACTTCTTCGGATGAACTCATTCACAAAGAATTCTACCGCTCTAAAAGGAAGACCTGCTATTCAACAAACTGCACAGGTACCCCTGTGCAAAAAGTTTGTAACACACAGCACAGGCTTGTAACACAGTTAACAGATAAAGACTTTTTATAGGAAACCATAGGATTGTTTTTTTAATAAAGCAGCTACCGTCCACAAACTCAGTCTGTGTCATTCTTAACTTTTAATGTGATTTGTTTGATTGGAAATCAACAATGAACAAGTACAATTTTATATAATTTAGTACCGACTTCCATTCTATTCAGTTATTGGTGTCTAACTCAAAAACTACTGAACCGAATTTGAAAAAAATAATGGGACCACACGGGAAGCACTAGCTTTCAAACAAAAATAGAATTTTGAGAATCGGTTCACCTAGTCGAAAGTTATGAGGTAATAAGCATAAAGAAAAACAAGTACAATTTGAAAAATTTAATAATGACTTCCTTTCTATTTAGTTATTGCAGTGTGTCTCAAAAACTACTGGACCGAATTTGATGAAGTTGATAAATGGGACCACACGGGAAGGACCAGCTTTCAAATAAAAAAAGAATTTTGAGAATCGGTTCACCCAATCGAAAGTTATGAGGTCACAAACATATAAAAAATACAGTCGAATTGAGTACCTCCTCCTTTTTGGAAGTCGTTAGAAAATTGTAACACTCCAAGGTGACCCCACATATAAGTTTAATCCTTCCTTTACCGTGATAATTAAAAAGATTTATGAATGAAACTGACGTATATTTACGTATCTGGTACGCAAAGGGTTAAGGCATGTGTCATTTTCAAAAAAATACTCTATCATAAGTTTATCATGTTGCAAGGTTGGACAATGGAGTACCAGTAAGTTATCATTATTTGTATTGTAACTTCGTTTACGTTGTTTATTTCGAATATTTCCACAGACTTCGTTCTCACAAATCCGCTGTATCACAATCTGAAGAGGAGCCTATGCCTTCGACATCCACAGCTGAGCCACGAGCGTTTGAAGCCGTATCGTCCAGGTGAATATTTTACACTTATATGTAGTCTTAAATTTAATATTTAAAACAAGGTGTGGAGGTTTAAACAATTATAAACCATTCATTCTCAGAATTACTTTAAAACGTTATTATAATATTAATTTATTTGTGATTAGTAATTGGGCCAATTACTTATTATATGTTTTGTTCGATAATCTACTCCACGGCTGTCAAGATTCGTCTTCGTCTAGATAGCGAGTGTCACAGGGTACTGGGTACCCGACCGCGGCAAAGTCCAAAAGGAAGGCGGATTTTCTGCGTTTTTATCAGTGGGCTAATTATTTCCATAGTTGGGGTTAACCAAATTTTTCTCTTGTTCGCCATTGACATGTTGGGCGCATAGCGTTAACGTATTCATATCATTTATTGAATCATACATGTTACAGGGATCTTAATTTTTATAATACTGAGTCATATATGTACCCAATTTTGGGCATAGCAATATGAGTAGAACCCAGTATGGACCCAGCCTTACTTATTAATTGCTTGTACAAATGTGATACTCTGATATCAATTTACTTAATGTACTGTTGAAGGCGCCTTCATCGTGCTAGACACAATAAAAATCCATAGTTATGATATGAGGCGCGTGGACCGCTGAGGGGGAGTCGAATTTTGTAGATCTCTACAGGTAGGCACCGTTGAAGAAAGAACGTTATAAAATGTTATGATTTATAAAGCGGTCGTATATATTTTTTTACTCAGTAGTAATTATATACAACATCAAAAAAAGTTTGCGGTCACTTTGAAAAATCGAAATCTGTTACGGTAGATTATATTATGATTTCTTGGTCTTTTTAGTTGCTATCGATGTAATAAAATTGTCAGACCGGTCTGAGTAAACCATGGGCACCAATTTGTACTGGTCGATGATAATGCGCCCGCCCATCGAGCTCAACGAGTCAATGCTGCTCTCTGAGAATACGACATCACAAGGCTAGACTGGCCTGCTCAATAGAGCACGCGTGGGATGCTGTTTGGAACCGTCAGCCACGTCCTCAGACAGTGCCAGTGCTCAGGGAAGCCGTTATTCAAGAATGGGACAGGTTACCCCAAGAAATGCTGGATAACTTGATTCTCAGCATGCCCAGGGGGATCACCGCATGTGTTCGAGCCAGGGGAGGATTTATATTGAATATAAACCCTTTATTAATAAATTGTTGATAAGTTCATTTTACAAAATTATACCAGCTTATGCTAGTGATCACAAACTTTTTTGATGTGTGTATATCAGTAGTAATAATAATATACATATTTGTATATAAATGTATGAACTAACTTGTATTTTTGTTTTTGCTGTCACTGAAAGATTGTAAGTATGAACTACATTTTAGATCAGTTATTACTGAGTTTGGTTTGGATAGTATTAAACTCGGTGGTTATCAAGGTATTTCTTAATTATAATAAAGTTAGTACATATGCTGTTTTGTGTGTGTTTTCCTAATTTGTTACAACTGTAGTCAAGCATTTTTAACGCAGATTTGAAACAAGACGTATGTACGCAATTTGAAAGGATATGTACTGGTTTTCTTACTTCTTTCGAACTCGAGGGAGGTCGTGCATGTACAGAAAATACCGCGGTTGCGACCCTCTACTTAGCTCCATTGAAAGGCACTGGTTTTATTCGTACTACTATGTGTGTGTATAGTGTATGTGTGCGTGTGTGAGTTGAAAAGTAACATAATCAAAGAAGACACCAAGAGCCCTACCTACGTGTAACACGGCGCGCTACGATATCTTAAATAAACAATATACATTTTAGATATTGTAAAGCATCGCGTTAGGTGCTTAAATTGTCATTGCGAATAATTACCCAGCAGATAACTTGAGCACGAAGCACTGGTAAACAGTATAGGAGCAATTGATTTTGAGTAGGTCTTGATTACTTTCAATTCCACACAGCAAAGTATACAGAGAACGATAGACAAATAATTATATGAAAAACGCCAGCGAACAGTACCTTTACTAGATTGATTTTTGCTATCAAAATACGAATCAGTTTTTACTGTATGATTTTTAAAACAGTAACGCCTGCTTATCGAGTCCAAACTTTGATCCCCATACGACAGTTAAAATCATCTAGGAAGTTCAATTCTATACGCGGACGGATCGGTGGCCTAGCGGTCATGGCGTACGAAGCCCATCCGAAGATGTGTAATTATTCTCTCTAAAAGTTCCAATCCCGTGAATGTACTGTTTGTTGTTGTACTTCGCGTATGTGGAAACTGTGCTCAACTTATTCGCTGGATGCTATACCCTCGATGTAATTACCTATATGCCCTCGATTCTGACAAGATCACGTAAAACTAAAATATTCTAAAATGTAACGGCGTTACTGTTTAAACATAATACTGTTTTATTTTTATATAAAATAAAAACCGTTTACCTAAATTTAAATATCGTCATTTAGTACGGCGTGGACCAGTTTTGTAGTGTGGCAATACTAAATGACGTAACTTAAATGTATGCATCGTTTATAAGTAAGCCGTTAATATCGTGGTTTATTTTGTACAACCAATATAACATTGGCTTTAGTTCAGTCTCCATGTATACTGTATAAGTTGTTTAGACTTTTTATAAACATGCGTTAAATATATCAATATATTTTTCCAAAATTTAATAGATATTGTTAAAACACGAATGCGTGTAATGTTTAACTACGCATAGCTCGTAGATAGCCAGCGTATAAGGGTGGCCACACACGGGCAGCTTGAAGCAGTCAAGATAGAGTGCTTCAAGCTGCGACTGCACAGTGAACTACAGTCTTCTACGTACACACATACACGAAACCACTCGAGCAGCTGCAATTGCTTCGGGCGGTTGGCAGCACGGTGAATTTTCATCATGCGGTCAAGCAGTCGCCAATCATCACTGACTGCTCGAGCTGTCGACTGCTCTCGTGCAGATACCCGCGCCCGCGCTCTTCATTCCACGTCGCGTGCGCTTCCCGACCCTGAATAGAAATTGTCACTTGGTGAGCAGTTATTACAAACTGCTCCAGCAGTTATCAATTGCAGCTTCAAGCTGTTGACTATGTCTGCAAGAGCGGTCCGTATGTTGGAGAGGGCTATTCCACTAGTCCCTACCAACGTGGTATACGTTGGTAGGGACTAGTGGAATAGCCCTGGTGGGGAATAGTGGCAATTTCTTCAACTTATATCTACTGGTAGGGATTCATAGAAATTTACTTTCACGTATCTGGCTAACTGCTCTAACAATCTGTGTATGCCCGCCCTAAGGGCTTAACCGCTAACCGTTCGTATCATTGCAACTGCTCGAACGGTTTCGTGTATGTGTGTACGTAGAAGACTCTAGTTCACTGTGTAGTCGCTGTTCGAAGCAGTACATGCTAACTGCTTCAAGCTGCCCGTGTATTTGGAGCCTAAGTCGTGTCCGGATCGAGAGACCATTGTCTTTTTATATTCATATTCAATATTTTTATTCCATCATATATTTTATTTATATATATATATATATTGGTTTGGCCTTGGCCTCTTGCCCGGGTTATCGTTGAATTTCGGGACACCCGATATAGGTACCTATATGTTATATTATTTATGTCGAGCGAGTGTACGTTAAAGTATCGAGAATGTTCCGTAGCGTGTGTAGCAGTGGTTCGTCGATGAGCGAGGGTTGGGCCCGCGCCGGCCCCCCACCGCCCGCGCCACCCGCACCCCCGACGCGCACTCCACTCTCTTTGCTCCTTGAAAAGGTACTTCCTAGTCATTTTACTAAAAAAATATAGATACGCTTGTGGTAACAATTCACTTGTTCAGAAGACTACACTAAACCAACGAACTAATAGTAGATTATGCACCTATTGAATAAAGCAGTGTCTTACTTCACGGGCGGCATATTGGACCCTAAGCGTAACTGAGACTCTAGAGTTAATCTCTCAGCACAGCGAGGGGATAATAAATTTAACTCCCTCGCTTCGTTCAGGAGTTATGTAGAGTCCTGAGTGAAGCGAGGGGTTCAAGCCACCCAAGACGAAGACAGGCTTTATCCCCGAAGTGAATACTCTACTTTTCATACCCACTGCAAGACAATAAAACGCAGGTCTACATAAAAAGCATTTAGGTATTTAGTTAAGAATAAAATAAATTAAAAGTTATTTATATTAATATTGGACACATTTTTCCAGTTATGGATGCGCAAAAATATTTTTGAGATAACGTATACGTGATAAAATACTAATCAGGGAAGAGAGAACACCGTTTTTTGTTTTACATTCATTACAATCGCGCTTCTTTTCTTTTTTTTTGTGTACTGCCTGTGGAGGCTAGTTCGATTATCGAATATACTCTTTTTACAATGCCCGTATCTATGGTAATACTTTTGAGTACATATTTGAACGAAACTTAAATGAAACCAAGTCCAAATCAATTTAATCCCATGGGAGTTCCATACAACATTACATCCCTGAGGATGTAATGCCTTGCTTTACGCCGACATTGTGTGATATATAATTGGACATTGTCGAGCAGGTGGTATGTAAAATTTATTTTTCGTTTAGTCATTCGTCAACGACAATTCAGTCGGTTCTTAAATTTGCCATTTCTGTTCAATTGTGGCTATGTTTAATCATGTAACTTAGTGCTCTTCAAACTGATGTAAAACTACCCACAATTAAGTAGAATAATCATATTTTTAGAATATAATTATTATTCTAAGTGTTACACGAACGTGGAATTTAGTGTAAACAGAATAAGGACTACCATAGTATAGATCATTTTAGCTTAGTGTTCTGCACACACGAATTGCTACCAATATAGTATTTGATAATAATATTTTGACGGTTTAACTTACGCGGTAGGTATATTCAAGTATATCGACCGGTTTCGTGACCTTATAGACTACTTCTTCATAGAGTAGATACTCGCGCACCCGACGGCGTCCGCGCTAGTACTAGTAACCTAGTATTTGACCACTATCTCATTTGATAATTGGTGATAATTTGGTAGCACACTAGATATTTCAATACCCGTCAAAATCAGTCGTGCACGATTGGAGGACACGAATTTGATTGAATTGAACACGAGTTCGTAAAGGCAGTTAGCGCTACAAACCCGTGCGTGTTTCAAGGCAGTACGACATCCTAATGAACACGGAAATGGAAATACGGGGCCAGACGACGTAGGTTCGGGTTTGTACACCGTAGTTTACTAGTTATTATTACTTTCATATCGCTAAGCAGGTGTTAAAGCTTTATAAAGAACTCCGCAGTTTCACCCGCGCGGTGATGGATGATGATGATGATGATGATGAATCTTATATAGCCTATGTTACTCAGGGTGAATGTAGATTTCCAATGGTGAAAGAATTTTTGAATTCGGTCCAGTACTTTTTGAGCCAATTCGTTACAAACATCAATCAATCTTTCCTCTTTATAATATTAGTATAGATTTACAAAATTGTCAGGTGTGTATCACCGTTATTCTGATTAATACAATGCTGATATGTGTTTCAGGTAGCCAAGTGGCAAATCATTCCCCGCGAAGGCACCGAGCATCTACCCTGCCGCGTGTACGGCGCTATTCATCTTGCCAGACTATTCGGTAAGTAATTACTTAATATAACTTGGTACATAAATACACTTCATACTATTTAGTACTGTCCGACCTGCGTAGGAAGGCCTCTTTTACAATACAATGACTAATTCTTGCACACCAAAACATACCTACAAAACTTACAAAATAGAGGCAAAGCATTTCAATTGAACTGCGTGCACCGTAAAAGATTTGTGAGAAAACTTTGTAGTATGTACCTACTTTAATATACTATTGTAGAGATTGTGCTATGCGCACGGACTGAAAAGTGATAGGAATTCAAAACGCACCCTGAGATTGAAAGATCCTGAAGGAGAGAAGAGAATTAAATAAATAAGGACAAGTACTTATATGAAATAAAGCAATAAATATGGGTCGGTAACCCTAGCACAAACAATTTGTAAAAGCATTCGTATTGTAAGCGTCAACGCGTCACGCTTCGGTGTACAACCTATGAGTTATCTGTGTCACAGTTGGCCTAGATACATGACAGTTACAGCCTCACGTGAACGGCACGGTGAGTTGCACTTACGCAGATATTACTAGGCCAGGTCGTCCTTACGTTAACTAAAAATAAACTGAATCCAGAAGGTCTGTAATTGATTCAATTTACTAATTTGTACCTCGGTAAGATCCAGACAGCAGTGGCACAAACACGAATAACTGTTTGTGTAACGTAACGTGCCGTTCACGTGAAACAGTACAAACTGTCATTTATCTAGGGCAACTGTGACACAGATAACTCATAGCTTGTACGCCGGCGCGTGACGTGTTGACGTTTACGATACGAATACATTTTTGCAAATTATTTGTGCTACGGCCTCTGGTGGCAGCATAATCAAGTCTGGGGAGTAAAAGATATTGTAGGTACAAACACTGTTTTAGTTGTAATGGGAAGAAAATTGCGTAATTTTCTGAGTGAGCCTGCTGTGGTAAACAAATTCGACTAGTTTCTACCAATTGAAGATTTAGGAATACTGACGCTTTAAATGTGACCATGTTTAAAAAAAAATAACACTCTGGTTCTGAGACACCGTATCCCGTAGGCTATGCGAGCGAAGTTGCGGGCGGGTCAGCTAGTTATAAAATAACTATTAGTTTCGATAGAAGAGGAACACACGGATATTATACCGAATCCTTTCTCAGACACAGATTAAAAGAAAGCTTTCTTTCAACACGCAAGGATGTTCCCGACCACACTTTCAGAATTAAATTATAAAGACCCTATTACGTACACCAGCAGGGCAATAAAGTTTACTTAGCAGCTGAGGTATACATTATGTAATAACCCAGCTAGTCATTAAGATCGTCTGGATCACAGAGGAGTTCTCCTCGCGTCTATTGTCGTAATCTGTTGTTATGCACCGAAAATCTTGGCCCGCGCTAACACACACGCAACCACGGATGTAGGAAAGGATATGGCGCGAGGAATTTATTATTTTTACTAATTCGCATGACGCAGTTTTTCAATTACGCATCCCCACTGCACTTCACACCTACAATTGAAACAATAAACTCATAACGTAATACACTAAACGCAATGCTCTCATTAGCTACTTACACCAACTCATTACAATGCACGCTGACAAATCAACCAATGAACGCTAATAACTCCCGGCGCCGATAGCAGCGGCCGCACTTCTCGACGGTGCGCGATCAGAGTATTGTTATACTAATACTACATGGCGGCATTAGTTTGTTGAGTTGTAAACAATTTCATAACACTACCAGCAATGGATGTCGAAATGAATATGCTACACACTGGCGCGACGATATTTACGATTTTAGCCAACACGTTCTCCGGAAATTGTTGCTGCGACAAGTGCCACGCCTTGTCAACAAATCCCCCACATTAAAAAAATGTCTAGTAGACTCAGTTCAGCGGCTTATGCTGCACATACTGCTCTGGGGAAGTTCTGCAGATCTTAATTATATTTTCAAACTGCAAAAAAGGGCAATACGAGGTATCTACGAGGAAGTTTAAAGATATAAGCATCTAACTGTTGTATCTCAGTTTATGTCAATGTATTTTTTATGTATGTGTAAAAAGGAGTGATGCTCATTCCATCAACACGCGGAATAAGCACAAGCTATCCGTACATGTAACGCGCCTCCACAGAATAAGTCATTCTTTTATGGGACAATGTATACGATTCTATAATAAAGTTCCCAATGTTATCCGAGATTTGCCTATTAATAAGTTTAAAATTACTATTAATACGAAACTCTGTCAAAAAAGTTATAACAAAATTTCGGTTTACTTGGAGGATAAAACAGCTTGGGACTGATCACTCCAGGATCTACCTACTCGTGTATTACGATGTCAAAGTGTAGCGTGTATTGGCCTACTGATACCATTATTATGGTCTCTTTTATAAGGCAACACACTGGAGCTAAAACTAAATGAACATTTGTTAAAAATATTAAGTAAGTGGCGATAAAAAAATATGTAAAAAGACAAGACCGCTGAGTTTCTTGCTGAATCTTCTCAGTCGTGGTCGCGTTCCGATCTGGTTGTAGATTTAAAAAGTAATAATGTAATATGACAATTTGTAGGCCTTATGCAGAATAAATGATTTGATTTAAATTTTTCCTTTCAAAATCCGCGCACGCAATACACTATACAGATTAATCCGAGAGCTGTCCTTGAGAGCCAGTCACCGTTCTAGGTCTGATGAATCACTCAGCAGCACATCATCACTATCCTATGTACTTAAAAAATGTTATTTGAATATGTACCTACATTCTTTCTTCATAAGAGTTATCTTTGTATGTTTTCAGTAAGATTGCCAGATTTCTTGAACGCCACTCAGATGCCAGATTTCAAGTTGAAACTAATTGTGAAGCATATCGATATGTTTGTCCAGTGAGTACCTCGCTTTACTTATCTACCGCGGCCGTTAAATAATTGTCAGCTGATAAATGGCCATTTCAAACTTACGAGGTCCAAATATACAGGTGTCCCGTAACGAAACGATAACCTAGTACCGGGCGTGAGGCCAAGGTATGCTACAGTGCTAAGCGAGACGTCATCGACGCGGGCGTCCCGAACACTCCTTGAAAATTACCACCGATGTGGTTGAAACTATAGTCGGATCTATCCGTTAAATATTACGTGAATAATCTCTTATTCCTAATTATAAAAAGATATGCCAGTTATGAAAAAAATAAGTAAAAAAAATTTTTTATCGAACATGTAATGTCCAAAGTTAACTGGCAATTATTTTGTAAACCATAACTCGTCAAAACTTAATTTATTTTATTTAGTTAACAATACGAGTATTTACTACTTTGATTTGTATTTGCGATTAATAGAATTATTATTTGAGATTACATTATAGAAAAACACTGTAAAATTTTGTTTATCTTTTTCAAAAAATCTATTATCGCTATGGTGACATGGTTGTTTTTTCTTATTTTTTCATAACTGGTATACCATGGCCTCTCGCCCGGTACCAGGTATCGTTAAGTTTCGGGACGCCCGATATAGGTCGCAAATACTTGTATGATGAGCAGGAATAATTGTTTTCGGATCTTGGATGTTTGTTATGTGTTAATGTGTGTGTGACGACACAAGGAATACTTGCGGGGGTATAAATTCGTGAACATCCTACTAATATTATAAACGCGAAAGATTGTGAGTATGGATGTATGAATGTTTGTTACTCAGTCACGCTCAAACGGCGGGGACAGTTTTGTTGAAATTTGTTATGGAGGTAGATGAGGCGCTGGATTAACACATTGGATACTTTTCATCATCTCCATCACCACGCGGGTTAAACCTCGGGGCGCAACTAGTTATTTATAAAGAAAACTATAGAACATGCCCTTTGCTGGTGACTATGCTTGATCAAAATCATTTTATTAGAAGTCCGAAAGCTAGCGATGTGTAGGTACTTTGTTACTTCTTCAAGCTGTAGAGTTGAGTGTTAATTATTGCAATGGAGGAAGTTTTACCTTGGATTAAGGTAAATGCTGCCGGGATATTTAAAATTAAACGTTTTTTAGCTATGTGGGTAGTTTGACTTAATCATGTCGTTCGGGAAGTTTGAAAATATTCTTATACTTATATTAGGAGTATTCTATGTTTGCACCTATTGTCCACTTTTTTTCCTGAAAGTATGTTCCTGTTGGGATAGTCATTTAGATAACTCACCTAGTTTGTAATATTATGCGTCGCTATACTTTTGTCTCAATAATTGGATGTTTGTTTCTATTTTACGCCAAAAATACTGAACCGATCCGTCTTAAATTTTAACATATATGATAACAAGTACAATTTGAAAAATGTCATACCGACTTCCATTCTATTCAGTTATTGGAGTGTGACTCAAAAAGTACTGGACCGAATTTGAATTTAAATGGGACCACACGGGAAGCACCAGCTTCAAAACAAAAAAAGAATTTTGAGAATCGGTTCACCCTATCGAAAGTTATGAGGTAACAAACATAACGAATTGAGTACCTCCTCCTTTTTGGAAGTCGGTAGAAAAATTACATAGGATTATAATTTGACTGTTTTGTTTTTCTTACAGATTCCTGGATGAGCACAAGGAATGGTTCGGAGAACATTACTACTACGCAGACAACTTGTCTAGATCCGCCTAACTAATAAGGTCCATGAGGAATTTATCTATATCCTCGGACAACCCCTAAAGACTATGGAATGGTTACTATCGAAACGTGGACAAAATTCCAATACATTCCGAACAATAAGTGAAACTATGTATTATGTAACGTGTTTATTTAAATCAAAATATTCCGACTAAAAGAACATTGGTTACCGTCCAAATTCAAAATTAACCGCGATCCAACTCGGGACTAAAATGAAGAAAACAACATAATAACTTTAGAGTAGTTTTTTAATCCTATTGCCGCTATTCGTAGTGTTATTTCTATGATGTAAACGAGTGACTTCACAAAGCCTTTCTCTAATAGATTAGAAGCAAATTGTTCTTATTCTTATAACACTGTATATAATAGGTACTTCGTAGTGGCTCGCGATATATACAGCTTTGTAGGTTTTAATTAAAAAAATATCAGTATTAGGTAGTGGTTTTCATGAATTATTGTTGATTCGGAAAGTGCAAGACCTTACCCATTTAGTGTAATATATGATGCATTCAGACAATGCGTATCACGGGCTTGTTATAAAAAATGAATTACACTTTGTGAAAAAGCAATCATATCGTTAACATATACAATTCAGTAGAATCTATCTTAATAAATGTATACGTTGACGATACGAATACTTTTTCGCTAAAATTACTTGTGCTAGAGTAAATATTATAATAAGATATACCTTTGAAAATCATATCGTAATCACGCTCTCTTAACCTCCACTCTTGTTTTTATACTTGAGGGCTTAGCACGAAGATTTGCTTAAGTATTATGTAATCGTATCGTCAACGTATACAGTACAAACTATAATTTATCTTCTACGACTATGGCACAGAGAAACTCATAGTTTGTACATACGATTGCGATACACCGACTGAAATTTTCTTACTAGACCCACTGTAATACTACTAAGGTATGAAACGTTGATTTTTCCTCCGTAACTCTCAGTGGGCCTAGCACGAGTATTTGCGTAAGTGTATCGCAATCGTATCGTAGACGTATACAATACAAACTACAAGTTGTCTGTGCTACAGTTGTACTAGATAAATTCGTTTATTGTCCGTGGTCCGATCGCGGAGTTCGACTGGTCAATCCACGGACTTTTGTCTTTGTTTCTATCAATCGGACCATCGTAATAAAAATGTATAGTTTATACTGTATACGATTACGTTACACGTTACGTTACGCCTGTTTCGTGCTAGACCCGCTGGTAGCGGCTTTAGGTACATACAAGTACTAAGCGACAATGTCAAAGATTCAAGATACGCTTGTCTGATTGTAACCAGCATCACATCACATCACACCGAAATGCACAATGATACACCGTATTTACTACCTATTTGTACATGTAGCAGCAAATGTTTAGTTCAGCATTACCTGCAAACTGCATTTTCTATATCTATATTGAAAACATGGAATTATTTAGCATTAAAATGAATTAATTATTTAACATGGAATTAATTAATTATTATTAATTAGCCTTATGTGTTATAGTATGTACCTACTTGTTTGGTGTGATGTGGGTCTTAGTTGTAGATGTTCACAACTTTTTAATGTTCTGAAATTGAGGTCGGTATTCCAAAAATACGGTTAGTTGCTAATCTCTACCTCTGCTCTACTTGAGGACAGTTGACAGTAAATACCATACAATTTTTACTCTTATACTTGTATTATCTTATACTCTATTATCTTATACTTTGTATCTTATACTTATACTTGGGTCAATTGTAAGTCTACGATTTACAATTGAGCCACAGTGGGCTGAGCACTAAAATCTGCTAATGCTAAATAATGCTAATCTAAGTGTAACGTTATGTTACGTGTACGTATTCAGTACAAACTATGCGTTATCTGTGCCACTATTGTACTAGATAAATGACAGTTTGTACTAAATACGGTAACGATGCGATTACTTTACACTTAAACAGATTTTCGTGCTCGGCCCACTGATATATGTATGAAACTAAATCGGCCGACTTTTCAATGGAACTGAATTACGTGAATTTAAGCATAATATAATTTTAAAATAACTTATCTGTGATAAGAAATATGTCCTAGCCTTTGGGGGCTCGAATTTTTTGGGCTAATGCAGTTAATTATCACGCGATTTAGTTTTCACGGCAGTCCGGCTGCAAGAACAAACGCACGCGGACTCGAAGTAGCAGCGGCCAACCTTGACGCTTGGTCGGGGTTCAGACACGGGAAGTTACACGCTTTTGCGTTTACTTCCCGTCTAATCTGTGAATTGAGCGTACTTTTAGAATACGACCCTGACAGTATGAGAACACAGTACGTACATTGTGTACGCAATCATATTTAGAATTTATGGGATTTATTCCTATTGCTAATTTTAGTATAATTGTAAATAAATTGTACAGTTTTGTTATTTCTCACGTAGGTGAGCTTACTATCACAGGTTGATCTGACTAGGTTTATAATCCTTATTGGTACATAATATGTGTTTTAATGCAGACGTTAGTGTATTAGTAAAACATAACAGTATACTCCAAAATGCGGACGTGTTTCAATGGACGGGTTCAAAATGTAGCATATGAATCTTTTAAATCTAGAATAAATTGCTGTTGTAAACTACTGAATCATTACTCACTTCATATGATACTAATAAAGATATTTGTACACGCTCTATCCGCAATATTTGTTGTATCTGTAATCAAATCAAATCAAAAAAAAAAAAAAAAAAAAAAAAAAAAAAAAAAAACAAAGACAAAGACAGCGATAATGTTTGCTAGCGCAGCGAGGAACGACAATGTATGCAGATTCTAAATTCCCCACGGCACTACTAGCTGGTAGTGCAGTCGGGAATGACTGGACGAACCCAGTAATTAGTACATATTTTACTGAACATGTACTAATTACTGGGTTCGGATTCTAAACAAGTACAATTTGAAAAAAATAATACCGACTTCCATTCTATTCAGTTATTGGAGTGTATCTCAAAAACTACTGGACCGAATTTGATGAAATTTAAATGGGACCACACGGGAAGCACCAGCTACAACAACCTACTAACAAAAAAATATTTTTTTGAATCGGTTCAACCAGTCAATAGTTATGAGGTAACAAACATAAAAAATAAAATAAAAAAATACAGTCGAATTGAGTACTTCCTCCTTTTTTTGGAAGTCGGTAGAAAATTACATCAAATTAAAGCAGTAACTTGCAAATTTCAGACAGCGGGGTGCTTGCTCATTTCCGTTACTTCCAAAATATTACAATATGCAGACTACCACAGTAAAATATGAGTGTGTCGAAAGTCCGGAACCACGTTATTTAACTGTGGCTCTGTTTTAGAACCGCTCGTAATCATCCTGTACTCATTCGAAATAAAATATTGAAATTTATTTCGAACGATCGCGTTATCTGTGTTTTGAATTACTTATAATCATGATTACCTTAAGATTAAAAGACTTAATAGATGATTTTTCATTTCACGCAGAATTTATCTACAGCTGGTGCACGCATTATAACCGGTAGCATAACGTTAAAAAGGAACATCAAGTTAATTGATCTTATGAGTAATGCCCACAAATTTCAATTCATCGACTTAACTATAAGTTACAGAGGCGTAGAACGCGAGCGAAGAGTAGTGTGGCCTTAGCGAGGGATTTGCAAATTAATAATGCTAATATCACTCATATTCTAACTTTAAAATGCTTGTTTTAAAGTTCGACATATGAGCGATTCAAATGATGCGGATTTGCAAATTAATAATGCTAATATCGCTCATATTCTAACTTTAAAATGCTTGTTTTAAAGTTCGACATATGAGCGATTCAAAATTGTTCCGCGGGGCAATTACGTATCTCAGTTACGATCAAAGGTTGATTGAAATCTTGAAGTGTGACTTTATGTCAGTTTTGTCAACTCCAATAAGCAGAAATGTTAGTAAATTGCTGACAAGTGACATAAAGCCGCCGTTTTTTAATCGACTTCAAATAGGAGGAGGTTATAATGTTCGTGTGTATGTATTTTTTATGTGTATGTTAGCCGATATCTCCCCCATTTGTGGACTGATTCTCAAATATTTTTTTGGTAGAAATACTTCCGAGGTGGTCCCATTTAAATTTAATCAAATTCGGTCAAGCAGTTTTTGACTTACACTCCAAAAACTGAAGTGTTGATTTATCTTAATGATATTATCATCATTGACAATCGATCCTGTAAGTAGCGAAGGGTCACTAAAAATGGTGAAAATTAAGTGCTTTACCAAAAAACCGGCTTCAACACCGAAAAGTGTGAAATAACTTGTCGAAGTCGGTACCATGCGTACAATATTGTGATAATAGTAGTAACTATCATGGTACCGATTTCAACAAGTTATTTCACACTTTTCGGTGTTGAAGCCGGTTTTTTGGTAAAGCCCTTAATTTTCACCATTTTTAGTGACCCTTCGCTACTTACAGGATCGATTGTCAATGATGATAATATCAGTCGTAACGTTTTAGTAATATATACATTTTCACATATCCTGTTCAACAAACTCGCTTTATATTATGTCATGCAACTCTAACCGAAAGTGCTAAGTCATTAGATGTGCTTTTTTAAAGTGGACTCTTACGCTTGTACTTTTGCCATTCCTCAAGTTAAATAGACCTAATAGATAATGTTGCATCAAGTGAGATTTTCATTTAAGTAGTCAGATTCTATTCGAAAAAGTCGGTAAATTTTTTTAGTAATATTTTTTTTTATAATTCTAATTTGATTACAACTGAGATACCCCTGCTTGACAGATAGCCCTGCAGGGCTATACAAAAGATGTTTCTGTTATCGTTAACGCCAAACGACAACTCCAAAATGTATGGCGTTGACATTACCTGTGAAAGTCACGTGACGTCGCGCTAAGTTCGTAGACGGGACCCGGGAACGTTCTGTCTGTAGTGTGTGCGGAAAAACGCCTGCTTGAATTTTGTCTAGGCGTGCTGTAGGGCTATTATGTATGTCAGCTGTTAACAAATATCGATTGAAATCGAAAAAAATGGCGGCTCTATGTCACTTTTGTCAGCTCCAATCATCAACTTACTAACATTTTTGTTTACTGGAGTTGTCAAAACTGACATAGAGCCGTCATTTTTCAAGATTTCAATCAACATTTGTTAGCTTGTCTTGCTCGTTGTTGTCATTTGTTTAGCAACTGAGATACATAATACTTGCTGGTCACCATAGCGAACTATTAAATTGCGACATTGATGGTAATATAAACCCTTTACCTTACACACTCGACCAAACTATAACAGAACATATAATATTTATAGAATTTTGAAGAAAGAGAGAAATTTGGCTACCGTATTTATTTGTAGATCAAAAAATATTCTTGTTTGGTCGAATGTGAGTTATGTAGGAAAGCACGCAAGTTGACATGCTTTCATTTAGTTTATTAATTAAATCGAAAAAAACAAACTTAAAAACATACTTTTATTTCCAATTCCGCTTTCATACCAATTAGACATGAGCGATACTGTTTCATTAACCTATGCACTTCCATATCACACAAATTCACACATTTATTACTGGCAATGATATTCCAAGATTATTATAAACAATTATTTTTAGTATCACCCAAATGCAATTCACATAACTTAAAGGTCTATTTTTTTAAAGCGAGGTTATTCCTGACGTATTCTATAGTTGTTATGAATGCATTTAATGAATTCATAATACAATGTATGGTGGTAAGTAGATAATATTTTACCATTTTTAAATTGAGACATGTTTATACTAAAAATAAAATAAAGTAACAGACATTACTTACCAGATTTATCAACCCATAGACCTAAAACAGTGAGAAGCCTCGGTCGGTCATATTTAATATCATTTATAATCAAGGCTAATGACGTATGACGATGAATAGTCTGCTAATTGCAGAATCCGACGTACACGACCGTGTATATATATATATATATATATATAAAACTAGTTTTGACTTTAGTTTCGGTTTCGGCCACAATATGGTCGAAACTTTCGGCCCCGTCGAAACACGAGTGTTCTTGATTTTCGTGCGTCGTTCAATTTATTATAAAAAAATATATATTTGTTACGACTGTTTTTTTTATTTTATGTAACACTAACTTAATTTTTTAATAAGTTTCAGTTTCGGCAACACGAAACAGAGAGCAAGGCCGAAAGTTCGGTTTCAGTTTATCTGATCAGCTGAAACTGAAACCGAAACTAAAGTCAAAACTAGTTTTTTTGGCCGAAACCGAAATTTCGGTCGGTCACTAATATATACCATTTTCTTCTTCGTTCTACTGTTTTAGGCCGTAAACTTCACTTATCAAATCGACTTACATTATCCATATAAATTCTTCACTTTCTACATTTCCCGCGAAAAATATTTAAAAAAATAGCAAAATCAATACATGAAACGAATTATACTTGAACAGTCTTTCTAAACACACTTTAAAGGCAGATTATTCAAATGGAGATGGCCGAATCCGTAAAGCAAACATGCGTTTACACAACCGAAAATTATTGCGCGAAAGGGTTCCGCACTGGCAAAACATTCACAAGAAAATATTGCCATACTCTATTTTCAACAAGGCATGATGTGTATGTTTATTATCACCCAACTTCTTGTGTAACCAAATTTCGACAGATTAGTCCAACAAATCTTGAGATTTTTATGGATTTGCACATGAATCCGGCAATTGTGGACCCGATAAAACAGTTTGTAAGGTATGTTTGCTATGACGTACGATACTCCCCTCCGTACATGTATTTGATGAAAATACACAGAACCGGTTTCAAAACGAAACGTTGAAAATCTGGCTTAATAAGTTGACAGTTTAATCTCAATCGCGACTGGCCATAGTGAGAACTATTTTTACGAGCGAAAGTATGGTCTCTAGCGCTACACAACTTTTTGGGCATATTTTTTTTTGAGTAGGTATCTTTTATTTGCACTCTTTACTCACAAATTCTAAAATCTAACAGTTTACGTGGATATATTTTAATTTTGCTGTAATAACACGACAGCGACAAATATATGAAAGCAAAATAATATATCCTCATATAATTGACAGCAAATGTCTTCCTTTTAACGTGGATGGCCGTTACATAAAATCCAAAAATGCCGCACATAATCCAATTTTTCCACGACGTTTACTACTCAAAAAGTTTTAATGAAAAAATCTATAATGAATGTAACATAATAATTTACGGCAAATTGATCGCTGTAGCTAATCACGGGCTCAAATTTAAACAAAACTAAAGATGCATCATAATTATATAAAAACAATATATTTCCGGCTATGGAACCGGAAATAGAACTCGATGAATCGCCGGTTGGTTATTACCAACCCATAGAACGATCAAATAATGAAATTCTGAATTCATATGAAACAACAAACTAAATAGGAGTAAAGGCTTGTTTTCGTTATATTCTTCCATTTACACGCTAATAAAAAAAAACTTCAGTTAAGGACAGAAATCGAACACCACTTGGGCTTGGGTTAAAACACAATAAATTCGTTATATTCTAGAATTCAACAACCCATATTAGTTCATGGAAATTCTCCTTAGGGATGCGTGTAACATTTAACCCGTTTACTCGCATGTCGCCATGTTTGATAATAATACAATAGTTTTCTAAGAAAATATACTACAATTCCAGGAAATGTGACGTGGTTAAGACACAGGAATTGATCATCTGTCTTGCATCGTAATGTGATATCCGTGTCTGCGATGTCATGAATCTATTGTGCACATAGTGATAGTATAAGAAAGAAGGAAGTATCTTCCCTTAAGTTTGCAGTTTGACTTCCCAGAACTTGATCTGTTTTAGATTGGTCATCCACGTTTGAAAAATCACCTTTATAGCCGATTTCTTCTTCGAAATTTGACCATTACTGTTGAAATAACTGGTTAAATTCAAATAATTTTGTACCGTTCGCAAAAATGGTAAGTATATCACTTCAGCATTTTTAAAACAAAAAACTGAGTTATAAATTCAATTTGTAACAATAACCAGTTTAATTTCGAGCATGCAATAATTAACCAAATCACAAATGTTATTAGCATTCTTGTTCCATTCTATGTAGGACTCTTCTGTATTCGTCTTCTAATGCTAAATATTGTGTGGCGAGTCGACCTTGCGTCTCGCTCACTCCTGTGGAACTGATTGTGGCTGCATACTCTTCTGGCTTAAGGACTTTTTGCAGTTTCTTCATTTCTAATTTCTTTTTCTGTGGACACAATAACAACTAAATTTAACACCGGCTTTTTTTTCACCAGCATCATTGCGAAATGAAACCACCAATAAATGCTTAAACGATTGCCTATTTTGACAAATCTGTCTTAATGCAACTATGCAAGCTTAACAAATGGCAAATGTACAAACCGTACGAAGCTTATATAATTAAGAAAAAGTAGTAGTTTGTGCCCGGCCACCAAAATAAAGCTTATAAATAATAAAAAATCCTTGTGCGCTCCATTAAAATCGTGTACAAAAACATTTTTAACTAAAGCTTTGTGGAGTTTATAATATGCGTTCCAATTAGTTCTAATTAGTTTAAAAATCATCACTTACCACCGAGTGATATTATTAGTGGTAAACGCTATTTAAAATAATATGCTAACTATCAACAACAGTAATAACAAGTGCTTCTGAATCATTAGAAGCAAATGGATTTAAAATAATACGCAAAGCTATTTAAACCTCTTTGTATGAGAAGCTGGCATATGGGTCACTGTAATTTTGCGGGAAATTTCCTTACGCTTTAAGACTTTATATCATATGTCACTTTTTGTTTGTCTTTAGGTTCTATATCCATATCCTGTGCATATTGATATACACAGGTTTCATTTGCCCTTGATTTATAAAGCAATAACTGCATATTTAGTTGCTATGTTTTTCTAATATTTTACTTTTGACAGAATACTAAGATTTTTTTCAAAAATAAACGTGTATTATTCCACAAATGGATTCTGTTGCTGATAAGGATCAATCTTTGCAAAGAAACGTATTACCTACGTAACGTAAGAAAACTCACCTCCTATTCAAACTTTTTGGTTGTTATGTGTGAAACTCATCTGTCTTATTAGCGGGATACTGTGGTGATTGTTACACTTAATAAAAAAATAATACATTACATATTTAAAAGTAGAATTCAGTATTGAGTCGTTTGTGTTGGTTTATCTAAATAGTTGATGTCTACGAAGAAAGATATTATTTCTTCATAGGATGATGTCTATAATTGCGTTATGTTAACATTGTCTATGATACATTTCGCTAATATTTACTGTGCCCCGAGTATACATTGTATTATTGTTACCCTGCTTACTCGACAACAATATCAAATTACCTGAAAAGGTGCATTCAGCCTATTTTTGACGTCAAGCCTGTAGTTCAAGTATGCAGTCTTGTCCGATGTGTTGGTGTTTTTCAGCCGGAGGATTTCGTACACGCGCCGCGACTGTTTCTTGTTTATTTTGAACTTGTTGCAAGCTTGAGTCGCCATTTCTTGTGAAAAACTGTTTACAAATAAAAATAAGTGTTAATTGAAAGGAAAATAATTAACCCTCTCACATTTATTAATTAAAACCATATTTATTATTTTTATATTAAAAACTTATTAGTAACTGGCCAGCAATACGTGACCTGACGATGACCTTCAGAGTACCTCTTTCTAGTGATAATTATAAATTAAATGTGATATGTGACTTGACCAAAGTTTCACGTTTTCGGAGCCTTCACTTCTCTCTTACATTCTTCATCCTACGATAATTCCTTACTACTGGTACTGGCATTTCGACTGGGGCTCTGTATTACAATAATTTGGTTATCCTCTATCCATCCATATAGATAAGAATCTTCGAATTCTATATTTTATTTCTTATTTTTTGAGCAACCCCTCGGGTACATATCCATTCTCAAAAAAAATTCTTCTGTTGACTTTTTTGTATCAATCAATATTTTTTCCCTTCTGACTTTCCCATTCCCATTTTTTTAAATTTCACGTATCGCCGGCCAATTACTGATAAGTTTTTAAAATAAACAATACTTACATAGGTTTTAATCCTTTGAGTACCATCGACGTACATTTACGTTCGTTTCATTCATAAATCTTTTGTTTTAATTATCACGGTATATGAAGAGTAAATGTGAGATGATACGAAAGTATATGAAATATATTACAATTTGTGAAAATATCAACCAAGAGCTAGTCGAACTACCGATATTTGTTATGTATTTTCTAAAATGTACTTTTAACGGGATATGTAAAGTAACTTTTTTAATCAGGTTAAAAAGTAGTCTAGGTGTTAATCCTGGGTATAACCTATCTCCATTCCTAATTTTATAGATATCTATTGCTGTTCAAGGCGTCAGAAACATACACACATGCATACTACACATCCTCACTTACACAATTACAAATATTTTAAAGACGAATATTTGTTAGAGTGTAAGTGTGTTTGTATATTTCTTACTTCTTCATGCTCAAACAGCTGGAGCAATTTTAATGAAATTCGATATGGAGGTAGATGAGGTGCTAGATCAACATTTAGAATACTTTTCATCATCATCATCATTATCCATAACTGCGGGGCACAGCTAATACATAGTATAAAAGTATCACACGAATAGTAAAAATGTATTGAAAGTTTGTGAGTTAGTATGTTTGTTAATACGGTGTAACAAAGTGACCATGAAATTTGGAATGGAATTAGCTTATACCCAGTATTAATACATACACTAGGTATAGCCAACAACAAAAACAGCTGAGAATTCATGTGATTTTTTAAATATTATGACAGAAAATAATTTAATAAATAATAATAAGATAGTAGATACTGATTAAAAATTAAACTCGGATTTCAACGCTGATTAAACAAAATATATAATAAACCTATTTCTGTACGTATTCAGAAACTTTTGTTGCTGACCATACTTATTGTCTTGCATAAACATTCTTGTGGGTAATTTTATGTGAGAGGTGCATTTAGTTAATCATATTTTTAAGTTAGTCTTACCCTTGAATAAGTTTAGCAGGTTGGAAAGCCGGCAATGTTTCACAGTTCTTGGCATCTACATAATCTCTTATCCTCTGGAAGTCTTGTGAGGGATCTTCTACAGTCAAATCCACAACGTCTGCCATTATTGTGAAGTGAGAATAGATTGCCTGTTGAAAAAAAAAAAAACATTAAAAGCCTCTATATCCATATACTTATTATTATAAAGCCTTTATTCCGATATTAAGGTAACTTATAAATATTTGTCTTAAACTAAAAAAACTAGTTGCTAACACCCCCTATCGGTGTGTCCTTTTGGACAAAAGCCTCCTCCAACTGGGACCATTTGCCCCTATCCCCCGCCACTTTTGTCCACATGCTTCCTGCTACGTCTTTTATGTCGTCTGCCCATCTTGTGGATGGCCTTCCTCGCTTTCTCTTTTTGTCCCTGGTAAACCAGTACATTATTGTTTTTGACCATTTTTCCTTTCCTCTAATTGTATGCCCTGTCCATTTCCACTTAAGTTTCTTAATTGTTACTGTAACATCTATTGTTTTGGTTTGTGTTTTAATGGTGGCAGTTCTTACTCTGTCTGACAGCCTTTTCCCCATCATGCTTCTTTCCATGGCATTTTGACAGGTTGTAAGTTTCTTAATGTGGGCTTTAGTAGTTGACCAGGTTTGGCATCCATAAGTGAGTACTGGCAGTATGCATGTGTTGAATAATTTTCTCTTTAATGGCCATACTCATGTCTCTGGTTTTCATGATGTCTTTCAGACTCCAGTATTGTTTCCATGCATTTCCTATTCGCCTGTCTATTTCTTTTGATGTTGAGTCCTGAGGTGTGATAACTTGACCTAGGTAGATATATTCATTTTCATAGTCTATAGTGTTGTTATTAACAATGATAGGTTCTTTTTTTCCATTCGTCATTATTTTGGTTTTTTGTGTGTTCATAATTAGTCCTACCTTACGACTTATCCTGTCTAGGTCGTTTAGCATTACCTGTAGCTCTTCTTTTGATTGTGAGAAGATTATTAGATCAACGGCAAACCTCAGATGCGACAGATACTCTCCGTTAATTAGTAGTCCACATTTCTCCCAATTTAGCTGGTGAAAAATCTGCTCAAGGACGGCTGTAAAAAGTTTAGGTGACACAGGGTCTCCCTGGCGTACACCTTGTTGGCAACCCAACATAATTTGTTATAATAGTAAAAATCAATGTTTTGTTGTTAGTGTGGCAGCCTTGTTTTTGTATTCGCTTCCTTCTGCCATCGGCCATCAGCCTGTGCACACGTAACGATTGTACATAGTAAAACCCAGGAAATAAATAACGTTAAAGTTTATACCTAGTATTCTTCACAAGAACCCCTTACAGTCCATTACAAATAGCTGAGCCCTCGACACACCTCTTTCTATTTTTATTTCCTTACCTTCCTTTTCTAGTTTGATTTTGGCTCTGCTGTTTTTGTAGATGTTTTTTAGTATTCTGGTGTATTTATTTTCTATACCTTGGTTTTTCAGCGCTCCCCAGATGCATTCATGTTCCAATGAGTTGAATGCTTTACTGTAATCTACAAAGCAGCAATAAAAGATTATATTAAATTCTTTACCTTTTTCAAATAGTTGTTTCACTACGTGTATGTGATCTAGAGTCGAGTATCCACACCTGAATCTCGCTTGTTCTCTCGGTTGATTCTCATCCAGGGTTTTTGTTATTCTATGTTATTCTATTGAGTACCTTGTAGATATTTGACATTAAGCTGATAGGTCTATAGTTGTTTATGTTATTTTTGTCTCCTTTTTTATGTAGCAGTATTATTGTTGATGTTGTCCATTGGTGGGGTATTTCCTCATTGCATAATACGTCATTAAAGAGGTAAGTAAGAATTGGAATAAGATAGTTTTTGTTTTCAATAAGAAACTCATTGCTAATGCCGTCTGAGCCTGGAGCTTTATCTTTCTTCTGAGTTGTTATAGCTTTATCGACCTCTGCAGTAATTATAGCTGGTACATCATCTCCGCCTGTCAGGTCTATTGGTTGGCAAGTGTTTTTATTTTCATACAAGTCTTGGAAAAATTCAGTGGCTATTGTCATAATTTCGGGGTGTCTAGTTTCTTGTTTACGGGTTTTATTTGTTATACTAGGTATCCATTCTATTTTTTCCTTTAACTTTTTCATTGCTTTTTTGATGCCTCCTGTCTTCTTAATGCAGGTTTCTAGTAATCTTAGCCTGTACCTATGACGATCTTTTCTCATGTTGTGTTTTATTTTACTAATTTCTGATATGTCTTTTCTTACCTTTTTTGTTTTCTCCGATATAGATATTAATTCTGCTCTGTTTTTTAGTAGTTCCTTGGTTTCATTTGTTACCCATGGTCTTTTCTCCTTCTCATTGCTCAGTTTGTTTTTTTCTTTCCTGTATATAAGTTCTTGAAACTGGTTGTATTTGTCTTGAAAAGTTAGATTTTTTGTGTTTTCCAAGAATTCTGTCAATTTACCTTTCAGTCCTTCAGTATTTTCTAGAGTACAGTAGTGTACAGTTGTGATTTATCTTGAAAGGTCTTTTCCTCTGGAACATGTTGAGTTGAATTTTGGCTCTAACCATTCTGTGGTTACTGTTAAAATTGAGGTTGCTTATGACCTTACAGTCCTGAAAGTCTTTAGTTTTATTAGTCAATATATAATCTATCTCGTTTTTATAGCAGCCATCTGGTGATTTCCAGGTCCATCTGTTATTAACGCGTTTTTTATATACACTGTTAAGTACTTTCAGGTTAAATTCATATGCTAATTGTATAAGTTTTTCACCATTTCTTGTTCTCTTTCCTGAGCAGTATGGGCCTAGTACTATATCTTCTCCTTCTCGTCTTCGTCCTGTTCTAGCGTTGAAGTCGCCCATCACTATTAAATTCTTGTAAGTGAGTTTTTTTTAATGAATCTGTTAGTGTATCATAGAAAGAGTCGATTTCAGTCTTTTTGGCCTGTTCTGTTGGAGAATAGATTTGTACAATCGACCATATTTCGTTCTTAGGGGGTAATTTCAGGTTTAGTATTACAATTCGTTCAGAGACCCCGATGAATTCTTCGATATAGTGTCGTATTTCATTTTTAATCAAAAATCCTGTTCCATATAGACCAGGTGTATCACCTTTAAAATATAGAATAAAGTCGCCATGATCCTCTATGCTCTCACCGAGGCGTCTAACTTCGCTCAATCCAATTATGGACCATTTGACATTTTCTAGTGCTAAAATCAGTTCATCCAGACTTGCATCAGTTCTGAGAGAGAGAGTATTATATGTTGCAATATGTAATACATCATCACTACGACGTGGTGTTTTAGAGATATAATTAGTGGCTGGGTAAGTTGGAGGGTAGTGGTCTTCTTCCCCCACGGTGACCAGCCGGCTTGGGGTGCTTTCATCAAAGTTTGATTTGTATGTAGTTGTGTTGTTTGGTTTAGTTTGATTTCCGTTGCCGGCGGTCCTTATTAGTTTTTTGGAGTCTCGGGCAGTGGGGCTTGTCTACCTCGTTCGACATAGTTAAGTATATTAGGTTTAGTGATGTCTTTTGTAGTAGCTTTAGCCGGTGGATAAGTTGAGTTTTCTTTTGTGTTAACTTTCTTGTGAGTCGACATGTTTGGTGAGCTTGATTCCTCCCTCCTCCTTTTGTCTCTGGATTTTTCTGTTGGTTTCTTTACTATTATTTTGTCATATTTTAAAAAAGCAATGTTTCCTTTCTTCTGTTCTTCCGCCACTTGGGTCTGTAACTGCTTTCGCTTTTTAAGTACTTCTTTGGGGAAATCTTCTTTTACATATATTCCTGCCGGGAATTTGCTCTTGTTTTTCAGTATGTTGTGTTTTTTCCATATAGATGTGATGGACACTACAATAGGGCGATTTTTGTTGTTGGTTTTTTTGCCAATTCTATATATGTTGCTGATTTCGTTACTATCGAGGTGTGTACCAGTTTCTATTACTGTTTCCTTTATGTGGTCCACCAACTCTGCCTCTGATTTTCCTGTCTCTTCTATTCCAAAAAACACTAGATTGTACTTCCGTTTCTCCTTATCCATTATGTTGAATTTCTGCTCAAGAGTAGATACTTGGGCTTTAAGTTGAGTATTTTCTTCCGTTAATGACTTTATTCTGTCGTCTAACGCTTCCATAACGCATTTCGTCACTGACGCAGTGATGTTTGTTCGTTTAGTTTCTCGTCTAATTTGGACAACAGCATCTCCATACTTTTTTCCATATTTTATGGGTAATTTCCTTTGTATGGCAACACTAGTTTGTTTATGGTCGGAATATATCTGTCAGTGTCAAAGAGACGTTGACGTTGAATGTCACTAACACTTTGCTATTCGCTAGTTAGGTTGGTTGCACTGCTAATTGATGAGAATCAAGAATTGCACTTTTAGGTTATGTTGTTGAATGGATTATTTTTGCAATTTTTACGACAAACGAATATGTTTTGCACTGTGATCACTTTCTATAAATGTTCATTACTGACTATTCTATCGGATTTTGCGTCAAAACACTTTTAAAAGACGCTTTTTGCACTGCTATGATTTTTTCTTTGCGGAGGACGTTGACGTACGTATTCACTGTTAGATCACCGGAAACGGAAAAAAAACTTAATAAAAAAATATCCATATACTAATACTATAAAAATGTTTGCAACTCTGTCTCTCTATAAATTTGTTACTTTATCACGCGTAAACAAAGGGGGCAAGGAGATAGATCATATCACAGGAATCAGGGTCATCTATCCATTACCTGCCGAGCGAAACCGCGGGCTGCAGTTCTATATATAGTCACGAATTCATAGCGTCAATTGAAGATAACTAGCACTTCTTGTGGAAGTATATATCGTACTTTTTTAAATCGTGAAAAAAGAAGAAATACTCCTTAAGGCCTACGCAGACCGGAACGGCATGGCAAGGGATTTACATTTTTACCAATGGACATTTAAACGTATTGCTATAGAAATACGACATAAATTGCTATGCTTCAAAATGATGCCGTGACATCGAAAGGGATTTCATTGCACGGCATTGAAAGACGCGCCACGGGCTCCCGCGGCGGAATGCCGTGGCGTACTGCGGTAGGCAACGGCATGCCGAGAACGCTGCCGGCTCTTGTTGTGACATACCGTGGGGTGAGGCGCATATAAAATAATTAATATTAACAGCCTGTGCACCTTCTTCGCTCCCGCGGCGGAATGCCGTGGCGTACTGCGGTAGGCAACGGCATGCCGAGAACGCTGCCGGCTCTTGTTGTGACATACCGTGGGGTGAGGCGCATATAAAATAATTAATATTAACAGCCTGTGCACCTTCTTCGCTCCCGCGGCGGAATGCCGTGGCGTACTGCGGTAGGCAACGGCATGCCGAGAACGCTGCCGGCTCTTGTTGTGACATACCGTGGGGTGAGGCGCATATAAAATAATTAATATTAACAGCCTGTGCACCTTCTTCGTCTGCGTTAATCGATATTAACACCAAATCTATCATCATCACCGACGTCAAGCTTCGGGTATTTTGTGCATTTCACCCGCCAGCCTTTACCCGAACCATCCCAACTCCCTTCCTTTTCCTCCAATACAACGGAGTATGACTCTGGGTCGCTGGCACAACTGCTCCAGTGATATATGACCTGTTAAGACTGATGATGATAATTTTGAACTACATATAGTGAGTTTGAAACGCACCTGTATGAGATGGGCACAAATTCCAAGCTTTCTAAACGGCGGCAGTGTGAGTACTTGCGAGATTCGCGGCCGCGAGTGATTTGGGTACGCATAGTAGCGATACACTGTGGCATACGCAGCGGTCGCGTACCGGCTACCACCCTCGCTTGACTGGTACTTTTCGAATCTGAAACATAATACATATTTCCCGTGACATCAGTTAAGTTTTTTTTCCTAAAGGTAACACATACACTAAATATATAAATTACTATTCTCCCCACTATGTGCCGAGAATGATAAGACCATATAAATTATAAAAATATCCTAATTTCAATAGAGATTATTTTTGGCAAGTACCAACTGCTTGGTATCCAGTGATCAAGCTAATAAAATCACAAAGCCAGCACAATTATTATACTGCAAGACCTAAGCCGCCTTATTATGGTTGCAGGTTTAAACCAACTCTAGCGATAAACTCGACAATAAACCCGAAAACGTTATTAGCGTCACAGGTTTATTTCATAAACCAGACTTTTCTATAGCAACATCGCCAAACCAGGCCCCGGCCTAGTTTAAACTGTGGTTTATTCCGCCATTTCGACTTTGACGTAAAATTGACAGCGATGCGAGTTGACGACGGTGAGGTTTCAGGTTATGTTTGTGTATTTTATTTCGTGTTGCATTGTATTGCTCGAAATTCTTTACTGGCTTGAAAATGGATATATATATATATAATTTATAAATAAGGAAAGAAACGAAGACATTACAATTATTTTACTGCGACGTGATATATCTACCGCCCGGATTAGCATAACATTGATGCATTTGTTGTTGGGAAAGGAACTTGTCGAAGAGGAGTTTCCTTACAAAATTTACAGACAGAACCACACGCCAGAAAGATTGTAAATTTCTTAAAATGCGACCTGAGCAGCCCCGAGGTAAATAAGGTATGTAAATAGGGCGAATTCTGTGGTTTTCATTTCATTCAACAATGTCTAAAGTTGTTAGTAATAGGTGTATTTTATTTATCCACTCAAGATCTATTAGGTATTGTTTTCATCCGAGTAAAAATCAGAGAAATGGATTATGCAACCTACAAAGTGCATTATGTATGTAGGTATACCGACAAAATGTTTCTTACATCCTTACCTACTTATAAAAGCTCCATAGGTACCATGTATAAAGATACAATGTGATGAGTAATCTGTATGGTATTTCGCAGCTATCTATAAACCAATACTGTTAAAAGACTAGGACAATAATAACTACTTGAGCTACTTCGCTTTGACAAGAAATTGGACAAAACACCATTTCCATTTATTGAAGAAGAACATGCTAGACAGCAATGCAATACATTACTAGAATTGCTGCTGTCTTAACTGATTAATTTTTGTGTAATGAATTACTGCTGCACTCACTGTGTATACATATATATATATAATATATATGTATATATCATATTCATCGAACCTGGCTCAATGATAACAACATTTTTCTTTTAAGATTAGTGATTTACTAACAATAATTCCATACCATGTACCTATAAAACATTATTTTGATTTCAGATACAATGTGATACTAGAATCTGTATGGTATTATGCAGCTATCTATAAATAATTACTGCAAAAAGACTATGGGACAATAATAGAAGGTTTCATTAAGACTTGGGCTACTTCGCTATGACAAGAAATTTGGAGAAAAATACCATTTTGTGAAGAAAAAAGTGGTCGAAAACAATTGAACACATTCATACAGTAATTGTTGCTGTCATACAGGATGAATTAACATGTTATGTACTGCTGCTGCACTGTATTAATCTTTATCGAACCTGGCTCAATAATCATTGAGACAGATTATAGGAGAGCCCAATTCCAATTCTGTAAATGTGTTAAAAGTTCCAGTGACTTTGGGAGATGTGTTTATGCCTACGAGAAGACTAAGTTGAGAAATAATTAATTACCTACTCAGGTTCTTTTGGTTCAGTTTGAAATAAATAAATTAAGACATGACTGTTTTCTTGTGTTTACTCATTTGTGAAGGTTACAAAACCCAGTTCTCATCTTTATTAGTTCATAAATAATTTATAATATTAATAAGTATAGTTAACTTAACATTTAAGATCTTATAAATCTTTTTAGGAGCAACTGAAGTCTACACACAATGATTATTTGTTTCATCTATCTACATACTTTAAACCTAATTACAAGCCAGTTTGAATATGAAATATGAACAGGGAACTGTAGTGATACCCGTAAGTTAGGCCTCAAATGCCTAAGCTAGGTGCCTATAATAGCTTAATATGCATTGATTAAATCTGACTATTTGACAGGTGAAAGGGCATCTGCACTCCCACATGTAATAAATCATGTTTGCATCATAATAGAAGAAATGAAGCATAAACAATGAATGAAAACTTTATGTTTAATAATAAACATGTAGCATCAATTGTACAAGACATATTTTAATATTTATAGTTGTGAGCTTAGCCAAAACAAATTATATGGTAAATAACAGAAACAAAATATACTTTTAATAATTGTTTATTGTTATAAACACTGGTCTCAAAATTAGTAACCATAATAAATATTTAAGTGAAAATTTGTACACAAATAAAGTAAATATTGTAATTCTATTAGGTATCAATGTCTTCATAAACAGATACTCTTCTTCTACATAAGTCAAAGTAGGTACTTTGGCCGCTTCAATCACACTTTAGGTGGCCTCATTGAGGTCAACCTTTCCTATATAGTACCCATACTGTAGTGTTCTGGACTAGGTAGGAGCACTGAAATCACAATCAATGAGATTAGGATCTTAGACACCCATATATACACAGGTTTGATCTGCAGCAACGAACTGTAGGTAAGTGAGAAGCTGGAACAACCATGCATGTGCCCTGTTGACATAGTATTCCAATATGATGACATATTCATCTTTTACTATTTCAACTAGTATTATATGCTCTTTGATTTCAACTTCGGAAACGCTTCATGGCTGTTATAATTTTCCAAGTTATAAGAGAAAGTCTGCCATCTCATTTCACTAGTTCTGGTTTTTTTATTTCTGCCCAAGTTGAGCTTTCATCTTGTTCTCAATAGAACTCAACTCTCAACAGAAAAGATAAGTCTGTCCTTCGTCCTCTAATTAGTGATATGAATTAGAGTGCGCTGCTAGCATTACAAGTTGTCGCATATGATCCTGACGTAAAATATGAATCGAGTGGATTACAGCAGACATTTTACTTTCGTCAATGTTAAACGATGTGTTTATTGACTCACTTTTTCTTCCTCTCAATTCTAGCACCTTTTCTTTTTTACATTTCTTTGCAGAATTTGAAAACTCAACAAACCAAGAGATATTTGTATGCCGATAGAAAAGTTGTATACAAAACTTCATATATAATTCAAAAAAATTGTTAAGGAAAACGTATACGTTCCGTTACATTTACTTCGTAGCTAAGCGTAAGATACTAGTTTATGTATATCACTTAAATTTCCTTGATACATTAAGGTATTTATAGCCTGCTACCAAGCTAGAATTCATTTGCGATTATTTATCCGGATTGTCATTTAGGAATTATGTATTGTTTCATACTTTTTCTTTATTTGTTTTTTAACTTTATGTACATGTAAAAAGTATGGATGAGTAAATAGGATCGTTTTGAATGAATAGTAATAAAAATGAATGAACAAAATATCTTATCTGTGGAAAAACTCGAGACTATGTGATCCTTCGATAGTTCGGCGACCATAATACGGATGTTTCTCAGACCGAGTCTAAACCAAAAGTTTCCATAGATCGAGACTTAGTAAACTGAGGTTTAAACCTTCAACCATAATAAGAGGGAAGGACTCTGTGAGTGACTACTGCATGCACCGGGAAAGTTTTGATTTGACTAAAATATGATAGGTGGTACATCTAAATAATTTCCATAATTTTATAGGATACAACCAGTCTACCCGTGACCATGTTCCCTAAAAATTGTGTGAAACATCGGGATAAAATAATATAAAATCATACGCAATAGTCCGTTTAAAGTTTACTATGGTAGTATTTAATGTGTGTACTACCCTTAGTAAGGGGCTTGTACAAACTATTAGATATAAAAATGAACCCCTATTTCTCCTGGTCACGAAACAACTTGAGAAAGGAAGGAATAATCTCGCTAATGAAATCGCTCGAAGGTTCCTATGAACGATAAACTACGGAGCTTATTACGCGAACGAAGTCGCGGGCAGTCGCTAGAATTTTCTTTTTTGTCTTTTGTTTAGAATACTGCATGATGTTTTGAATAGTTTACTGTTTACAATTTTTATTTTATAGTATATTTTTTATATATAATTCAATGACCAAAACGGGCAAGTTGTGCGCATGATAGTAAGCAGTAAGCGCTTGCTAACAGTTGCAGTTCTGAGTAGCACTGAACTGCGCTCGTCACTCTTACGATTCGCATCCCGACGGCGGAAGGAATATTCTTTAACTTCTGTCTCCTCACAGAGTAAATTTATAGAGTATAAGTCTTTGTCTATTTTCATATTATAATAAGTCCTTCGCATTATGCTATCTTATATACTAATTAAAATACAATTCAATCAATTTATGTAAAGTAGGATGATGTCCTTTGTTCCTGTGTTGGGTTGTTCATCAAATCCCGATTGACATTCCCCATCAATGGGAGTTTGTGAACTCTTCTTCCATAAGCCCCATTAACGTCTCATAGAGCTTGTAATGGGGATTCATGGAAAAAGTCCACAAATCCCCATCGGTTTAAATAAAATCACCATGGTTAAAAAATAAAATAATGAATAAATTATAAACAACATACATAAAGTTGTAGTATAATAATCACATACGAGGGTTATTTGAAAAGTTCTTAGCCTAACATGGTTTAAGTCATTGGTTTTTTTTATAACTACCCTCATTTTGTAGTTACATTATTTAGCAACAAGTATACACAGTTTAGTTTATTCACAGTAACTCATTGTTCGTTTACACGTGATACCGTAAGTCAAGTCAGAGTTATTTTTGAAAATGGATAAATTTGAACATCGTGCAGTGATAAAATACCTGAATTTGAAAGGTTTAACTCCAAAAGCTATACATGAAGACATGTCTGCTACTTTGGGCGAGTCCGCTCCTTCGTATGCGACTGTTAAAAACTGGGTGGCAGAGTTTAAACGTGGTCGTGAGACCATTCAAGATGAGCCCCGTAGTGGCCAGCCTTCGACTGCTTCCACTGATCAAAACAAAGAAAAAATATGTGATTTAATTTTATCTGATCGAAGATTGACTGTGGAGGAGATAGCTAAGACTGTAGGCATCTCATCTGAGCGAACACATCATATAATTACTACTGAACTTGGATTATCTAAGGTGTCTGCGCGGTGGATACCGCGACTGCTTTCAGTGGAACAAAAACGCAACCGACTCACAACTTCTCGTAACTGTTTAGAGTTATATGAAGCTGACCCAATAGAATTTGTTGAAAGATTTATAACCATGGATGAAACCTGGGTTCACCACAATACACCCGAGACAAAAGAACAGTCGAAACAATGGAAAAGAGCAGGATCGCCCACCCCAAAGAAGGCAAAGGTGGTTTTATCGGCGGGCAAAGTCATGGCATCCGTTTTTTGGGATCCAAAGGGTATAATTGTCGTGGATTATTTAAAAAAGGGTGAAACAATAAACTCCGATTACTATTGCAACCTGTTGCGTCGTTTGAGAGAAGAAATCAAAGAAAAACGTCCAGGTTTATTGAGAAGAAAAGTCTTGTTTCATCAGGACAATGCGCGCGTTCACACTTCTTTATTTTTATTTTATTTATTTATTTATTTATGATACACAAAACAAATTACAATCAATTTTTCACTTATAAATATAGATGCTAATACAATTCTTTACTGGATTGTAACTCAAAATATGTGTATACAGAAAAACAAAAAGTACCGAGATAGATGGGATTGAAAGTATCCACCTGCAAAGCAATGATCTTTGCAGATGAATACCAACAGGTTGATGCAGTTATATATATTATACATAATCAAGAATCTACAACTTTAAGCGGGATGGATTATCCAGACGCAACACCGCTGTTGTGTCTGAACCATCCGGTTTAAGATGGAGGATATCTTTAACAGTTTTTATGTAACTGCTGAGCTTAGGATCAAAAATGTCTAAATCTGGGTTATTTAAAACGAGCTCATTATATTGACGAGTCATTCTTACGATGGGGTTAAAATAAGATGTATTATTTTTGTAGATTTGAAGTGCAAACAAATTTGTGATATTGGCTCTGCGTGCTCTGTATTTAATGTTGAAGGATATTTGAGATAACAGATCACGGGAATCAATTATTGAGTGAATAATTTTATACAGGTATATAAAGTCAAAGTATTCTCTACGCGTTTTCAGGGACTGAACATTAAATTTCATCAACCTTCTCTCATAGTTTAAATCAGAGCGTCCCACATGCTGACGATAACAAAGTATTCTCAAAAATTTTCTCAAAAAACTTCTGTGCAATCCATGGCAGAAATCCATCAATGTGGCTTCGAAATGTTACCTCATCCCCCATATTCACCGGATTTAGCACCGTCCGACTTTTATCTGTTCCCAAAGCTGAAAACATTTTTAGGTGGTAAAAGTGCCGCCGTGGACGCTTATTTTGAGGAGTTAGACGAAGATTTTTTTTAAAATGGGTATCGAAGCCTTACCGGGTCGATGGAAAAATTGTTTTGAGCTCGGAGGAGAGATGTTGAAAAATAAAAATAAACTCAAAATCGTGTGGTTTCATTAAGTATGTTAGGCTAAGAACTTTTCAAATGACCCTCTTAGTATAATAGTCATAGTCTTTATTTCTTACGTAGGTACAGGACTCACAATAACTTATTTTTTTGTCAAATACTTACACTGTGAAGAAAGTCCACTGATCATCATCGACGTCTATGAAAGAGGCTGCATCCACATACCACAGCAGGAAGGTTTGCAACCTCTCGTGAAATGACAGGAATCCTGGAGTAGACACCTCACTGTAGTACACTTCGAATGATCTTCTGTCACCACCATCATCTACACACAACAGACAATGGGACAAACTCAGGAGTATGCCTTATCAATTACAAAAAAAATATTTAAGAATCGGTCCACAAATGCGTGGTGAAGATACATAACAAAATACAGTCGAACACAGAACCTCCTCCTTTTTTTAAGTCGGTTAAAAATATGTAATAAATGTTATAACTATTCTAACTATTATATATTGTAAATTGGGGTCCTGTTGTAAGTTGACTCAAAAAATCAATTGTAATAAGTTTTATTTTGCTGTAAATATATATATATATATATGATCTGTATGTGATTGGCAGGGCTGATCCCAAAATGTCAAAACGGCTTACAGGTATACTCGTATATAAGTATTTTTTAAGTTCTTTTCTACCATGCCACGGTGCTATAAATAAGTAGTACTTCGTATAGTTTGAGCTGTGGTTTGTGATAGGCCATTTAAAATAATTTAAAAATATTTGTAGGCATACATTATTATGTACTTCTTACAAAACGAACCTGCATATAAAAATTTAGAAAAAAATGTATTGCCCAAGCACTGATCGACTGCAACACTAAAACGTGTGAAATAACTTGTTGAAATTAGTACCATGATAGTTCAAAAGTACCTGCGCATGGTACTGACTTCGACAAGTTATTTCAAACTATTTAGTGTTGATGTTGGTTCCATTTTTGGCTAAAAACAAATTGGTTCACCCTAGTAACCCTTGCTACATTAGAGATCGATTGTCATTGGGCGTCAATTACGATATCATCAAGATAGGCGTCAAGGGCGTACCCAGGATTTCAGCTAGGAGGGGGCAGGGGGCTGCTTATACCTGTTTCGAAAAGATCGTCTGTCGGGTATATTGAAACAAAAAATCATGAAAATTTACTTTTATTCATTAATTTTGATGATGACACAAAACAAAATATTATACATAATTATACCATACATTATGTATAATATATATTATTATATTATGTATGTATATATTAATTTAACAGTAATCTTCTCGGATTTGCCCCAAATTTGTCTATGATAGTCTTTTCAATAAACTCACTGTTGTCTTTTAAATAGTTGCGATGTATGCTCATCAGACATAAACCCGTAAGCCTTTCTTCACCCATGGTGCTTCTAAGCCACGTTTTAAATCTTCGCAGCGTACTTAAGGACCGTTCTACGGTCGCCGTGGTGCATGGGATAGTGCTTAAAATAATTAATGCCTTTCTGACAGCAGGGTAAAAAATGTTGGCTTCGTTGAACAGATCAATTACTTCTATGTCCCTTAATTGATCATCTGATAAAGCCTTTGTCACCCATAAATTATGCCAAAGGTTCAGTTCTCCGGTGATATCCAGGTTATAAAATTCTTGGAATGATTCTGCGTTTTTGTGTAGGTCTGTAATGCTGGTTTTTGTCATATACAAGGGATGTAGCCTGCTTAAAGCAAACGCCGGAGTATTTTCTTGGGAGAATCGAATATTCAGTGATGAAATGAGTGAATCAATGTATGGGATTATCAGGGAACGCCGCCAATATTCGTTATCATTGTCTGATGGCGGATTACTTCTATGTGTTTGCTTATGAGCAAGACGTGGAACCGAAATTTCTATGTTCAAATCCATTGCAACAGCTCGTGCTTTTTGAAGTATTTCATTACTTATTCTATCAGGAAACTCGCGGTCATTTCTGAGAATGTCCTTGATATTTTTGATGTTTTCCCCTACCGAGATCATGTCGATCGATTTAGCTTGCAGTGCGTTAACTACTGGTTCTAAAACTGCTGAATATTTGGCTATTGTTTGTAGAGTAACAATAAACACTGGTTTTGTAACGGCTGAATGCAACTGATATGCAGATTTTCTGGTGGCATAATTTTCTATTATATATTAATATAATTTATATTAATTTGTTATATATAATTTGCTATTCAATACAAGATGTCGCTATTGACCGTATAAATTGATCCTATTTCTTTTTACTTGAAAAAGTACTGCCGTCCGAAACTAGATGGCGCTAGATGTTGTTTTCTCCCAATTATATTCGGCTTTAATCCTAGATGGCTCTCTGATTGTCTCGGCGGAACCGGAAACTACGAGATGCGACGGTTTTGCGGGAGATTTAAATTATATTGCATCGCTAACAGTATACTAGAATTACTAGAGTCTGTCTAGTGAGCCGCGGCACAGATAAAACCGCAGCAAAAATCTTTTAGTTTTAGTTTAAGTATCAAATTCAAATTTCATAGTATATTCAGTGTTTACTGAATATACTATGAAATTTGAATTTGATACTTTCACTATTTTATTTAATAAACACTAAGAATCTTACACTAAATCTGTACAGATATATACTACTTAAAATAATATGCAACATATTGAATATTATTTTATTTTAGCATTGAAAACAAATTAATATAATAAATAAAACCAAACTTGCATCAAAACCTTACTTAGTTTTTATTTATTCTGTCGCGTAATCAAAATCAGATTCCAGAAATTAAATTCTCGACTATGAATCGTTACTGTCACTTTCATTATCACTAAAAAATAATAAAAACGAAATAAAGAAATAAATAAAGTGTATCAAAACTTGATCAAAACATTTTGCGTTTCGTTTGACGGCGGCTGAAAGTCACTATATAAAATATTCTAATAAATACGTTGCGGCACGACCGACACGACTCACTATACATAGACTCTATATCGAATATTGTAGAATATTTAACTATAGAAAAAAAATCTGGCTGAAAAGATATTTTGTTTCCAACACTTCATTTTGCGCAGAGTAGGTAATACGTTTTTGATTTCTATTTGCCAAAAAAAAAATACATTTATTGAATCTTCTAGGGGGGGGCAGCTGCCCCCCCCTGCCCCTACCTGGGTACGCCCTTTAGGCGAAATACTTTTCAATTATTGGATTGTAATTAAAAAACATCAAATTAAATGTGTTTTTATGACATGATGTTAATATTTATTAATTTCAAATAATGTTTAATTTATAGTGGACTATAAGTTAAATGACTTGTTTAAAAAATATTCAGTGTAACTAGATTCTAGTGTATTGACCAAATGTTACCACATCTTATTTAATGTTATATGTATTATTACTTACTTGTAAGATATATTGTGTTTTTATATAAAAATTATTAAATTATCATTAAAAAACCGTTCTAACGAATTTAATGAAATTTAAATCCACCTCGGAAGTATACTCTACCAAACAAAAAAGAAGAGAATTATCAAAATCGGACTACTCTGCAAAAAGTAATGCGTGATCATACATAAATAAATTACGCGTCGATTAGAACCTCCTCCTTTTTTAGCAGTCGGTTGAAAAGTAAACACTTACATGGAGTTACAGTGAAAGCATGAACAAGATTCCCGTGCGGTACAAAGGAGCCATCTTTTTCCAATTTTGTTAAGAAATGGTCTAAATTTGTGGCGTATCCTGGCGCCAATACCTTCTTCAGGGCACCCTCAACATCATCAGCTTTCATTCCATCAGACTTACTCGGCTCAATCTGTAAGTTAAATTATTGTAGGTTATACTATTATGGTTTAATATGTTAGAAAATTATAATAGGAATAAACCAGCCAAGTGCGAGTTGAACTCCTGCACCGAGGGTTCCCTAAAATAAGAAGGAATCTAACATTAATGCTCTAAGTAATAGGCAAACTGGGTTAAGGCGTAGTTCAATACTAATTTTAAAACAATTTACGATGATTTACATAAGGTTGACAATTGCTATCAGATTGGACAATGTAATGCGAAGATGCAAATAAATAATACTAATACTTTTTATATTTATTTCGTACAATCAAATAATTAAATTTTAATAATAAAGGAGTCCATAGTTCATTAATTAATTTGATTGGGAATTCGAATATGAAATATATTTGCGCATAATTGAATAAAAATGCTTTTTCCCACGAAGCATGTAAGAAAAATTGCTAAATTTAGGAAATGTTGCCGTTTTTTTTCTATCGAGCCAAGTTTGCTCAATCGTGTATTGGCTCCCATACTTCATAAGAATGTGTACTTAAGTTTTTTTTTTCGAAAATCGATTATTAGGTTTAAGGCGCGCTCGTACCCTGATTTAAGAAAAAGCAGAATTTTTAAACACCTAGTGTAACGAAACAGATCCATAGTATATTATGAAAAAAATACAAAGGTCAGAAAAGGAATTGGAAAAGAGTAATAACCGAATAGAGTTCATAAATATAACTCTATTTCAGCAGAAAAAATCCTGAATAGGTCCACAAAAATAAACTTTCACGTCCAAACTCTCAGAATTTTCAGCGATAACACCATATTTTTTTTAGGTAATACTTAGCCAACGTATATTACTAAAGTTATAACCAGCAGTTTTTTCAATTGTGTTAGTATATATCGAAAAATATAAAGAAAACTTACAAAATTAACGCATTTTCGCATTACATCGTCCAAGCCAACAAGCGATTTTCAACCTTACGTAAAGCATAGTAAATTATTTTAAAATTGGGGTTGGACCGCGTTTTAAGCAATTAATCAATCAATCAAATATTTATTTGTCAGAATACACATAATACAGTTTCAGATCTGAAATAATTGACGTCATTGTATTTAACCTGCAAGCAGGTGTACAAATATTTATGTTTATCTCTATATTAAATACCTAACTTATTTGAAAGCGTTGAAAACTAGGTTTTCGCGAAGTCGAATCATGAAATTTGGTCGAAATATACACTCATTCTGTCTTAAAGGACAAACTTAACTTTGCCGTTCCATCCCTAGACACGACTATTGCATCAACTGCACGGTACGGTTTGCATATTTTTCCCTTTACTGTGCTGTAAGACAATTGCTTCTTGACAAATTTCATGATTATAGGCCAATGGAAAGTACCCAATATATTTTCATTCCCTTGTGAAATCGCAAAATATGCGACATAAGTGTTCATATTTTTGACCAAAGACCAGAGTAATTAATATCTATGTATTCCAGACAGACAAAGTTAGGGTAACTTTGATAAAAAAAGAAATATTATTGGATATCTAATAAATATCTATTTCTTTGCCGATTTTATTGCATTTGTGCCATTCATCTAATTATGACGAAACTTTAGTGAGTTAATATGTGCGGGAAGAATTTGGACACGAAATATTAAGTTTTGTAGGTACATGTATATGTATAATTGCGTACCTAATTACAAAACAAAGAAGCACTGCTACATGTGTCGCGCGCAGCGCGAGTTTCCGTTAACGAATTGCTGAGTGTAACTGTATCCTTATTGTCAATCTATTTTTGCACTATGGCAACTCTGCCTTTTGTAAGTGATTTGACGCAGGTACTCTGTGGCACAGACGAGCAGATGCTAACGCATCTCTGGGGCGGAAGAGGAATGGCGTGCCGGCAGGAAGGCGGGTACGGAGAAAAATGGCGGATGGGTACGCACGTGTGAGGCACTGGCTGAGGTCTCGATGGAAAACAACCAGCAGAGGTCCTGGTAAGTGCTTTTAGCTCATGATTCCTAGTTCTACAAGAACCGTGTGATGTGATAATGAGACGACCGTTAACGAGTCACGTTTTACGGTTAGGCATAGTCCAATGATTGCGTACAATGTACATTAACTGGTAGTAAAGGAAATTGGACTGAAGAGCTAGCGAATGCACCCCCTGAGCATCCATATCCGGGTGTAACCAACGGGGGATAGCAAAATGATCGGCTATGTTGTTGGAGAATATTGGGCAGGACTATGGGGATGGTGGAGGTCCTCGTGGGGAACACCCCATGTCCAGCTGGTGTCATTCCTGGGGTAAACTGTACTGACCAGGAACCCAATGAGAGAGATAACTTGTATAAATATACGCTATATCTCAGTAAAGGGAAGACCCGGGCGCAGTAAACACGGTACTGCGCTCTGACTGGAGCCATAGTCGATCAGAGGGTAACTGAACGGACCCTTGTATGAGGCAAAGCCTCCTAGCACCAAATGTTGCCTAAATTGCGTGCGTTGGTGGTCGACTCATTGTTTCATCCACGTGTTCTTTATATTCTTTGTCGTGTGTTTATTTTAGTATGATTATTTACCGGGCACACACAGTCATCTTGCTATGACAGGAAACGCGACAAAATGGTGGAGATGCTGGGATCTGATTTTGAAATCAGTAATAATATATATTTTGTTGTGACGGAACGCCAGATTCGTTCAGGCTTTTCCGAGTAAAATAAAATAAATTAACAAAAAATGTATTGAATACCAGATTCAGTCTGGCCTTTCCAGTAAAGAAGGCAATAAACATAATTATTTCATGTACTTAACCATTATGGTTTATTCATAATGTCTATTACATTAGAAAACATTTTACCCATAAGATATTGTAAGGTTTACCTTTTAATCGGAACATTGCTTGTCAACATTTTAAGATATACATATATCGTACAAGTTTATTGTCTATTTACATATAGTGTGAACCACTGGCTTCGTGCAAACGATGTTCTCGTTAATTTAAGTACGTGAGCATAATATGGTACACTTCGGTTGTGTATTACGTACGAGTAACATAATGTACTGTACTCAATGTACCTATTTCAATTTTCCCGCTGTTTTCGAAAGTTACCGGGTTTATTTTGTAACACGTGTGTACATCATTTAATTTAAACAATGCATACATAGCATCTTATAAACATGTATACTAATAATACGGTAAATACTAGCTGTTATGTAATGCGGAGAGGAACGAAGAAAAATAGACATGTTGATAAAAAAAATATATTCAAATGTGATGCTGATGTGCAAAGTCTAGGACGGCGCTGCGTGTGAGATGTGAAAATAAGAATACTCTGTTATGTTGTGTGCACCCCTTTCCTTTGTTGCCGGCTGGCGTTTCCCACTGTGTCTTTCGATTTGTTTCATGGTTAGTGTGAAGTAATATTTACTTATTAGCAGTCTATAACTGTGTATGTAGATGGAATACGTGCTTGGTAATAATGGTATAGAGTGTGTAATTAGCGTCTTTGCAAAAGTCAATTAATGAAAGGAAAGCTAGAATATAATTGAAGATGTGCTATTTCTGGCGCGTTTCAGACAGCGTCCCAAAAACGAATCATATATATTGCAAAAGCGGCTCTTGTTTTTTGCTATATAAATAATCGAAGACGACCTTATTTAGTTTAATTAGGTACTATTGTATTATCTGTTTACAACAACCAACTGAAAAAAAACCAATCCGATGAAATAATAGACTAGTTCTACTAAATATTTCATGAATTTTTCAGCCAAAAACATCATGTTAACAGACTTAACCCTTTGCGTACCATTGACGTAAATTTGCGTGCGTGTCATTCATAAATCTTTTGTTTCAATTATCACGGTATAGGAAGGGTTAACGTGTACTAAAGTGAATGCCTCACATACAACCAGTTGCAGAAAGTTCTTCATTATCAGTTCATTAGTTAATCCAGCTTGAGTGATAATAAAATCATTATTTTAGTAACGTTGCACAAAAGTCGATTATTTTATAAGTTGACATCATAATGATCCTTTAGCTAAAGCCGGCATTTAAACAACGATTGCGTAAAATATTTTAAAAGAGAATGAACGATAAACAGATACAACCGTCTTGGGACTGAACATTTGGCGTTTTTTTATTTTGCTATTTATTAAACAAATATTTTTTGAATTATAAAAAAAAAAAACGCAAACAGCGTTTAGCTTGTCATTATCAAATAGGTGTCAAAAAGGGAATGTTTTTTTCTTTGTACTTGGACTCGTTGACATGACTATAGTTTTGTATGTGGAAAAAAAAAATATACAAATTAAAATAATCAAAATATTGTTAAATAAAACGAAAACGAGAAGCAAGTAAAACATATACGATACATTACTATAGATATAATGTAAATAGGGCGAATTCTGTGACACTACTAAACTTTCAATGAAATTTAAACATTTTACTGAACTTATGAAAATGCTATATTGACAAGGCCTGATCGCACAGAGTATTAGAAACATTATGCAGCACTATAACCTAAAAACGGTTGGTGTTTTGTATAAATAAAAAACTTGATAATTTTCGTAATTTTTCCCTGTTTTTTGACATAGGTTATATAGACATGGCTTCACTTTGCCAGTTCGTGACTTACTTTCTGTACAATTGTAGAAACTGTTGATGGAAAGATCGCGTCGCGAAGTATAAGGTATATTACGCTCAGACAGATCAATAACTGTGTGTTTATTAATCATCAATGACTTTATTTCTTTTGGTCGTTGGTTCCAAAACAATAATATATTTGATTTGCAGAACTACACCTTTGGAAATCTGCTACTATACCCGAAACTCTTCACTGTTGTTAGTTAAATAAAATGTACTTTACTTTGTCCGAGATTTGGCGGCGGGAACGTAATCTTCGGCAGGAAAAAAAAAAAAAAAAAAAAAAAAACCTAAATTCTACTAAAGTCGGTATAATGGATTATTGTTGACTAATTAAGTTTTAATTCCTGATCTGTCAATTTAACGTCTCAATAAACACTAATTATGTTCTAAAGACGCTTTGTGCAACGCAAAATACACGATTAATGACATATTGACGTTCCATTAGATACATTTAATGGAACTTTAAAATATGATGAAATTTTCGTATGTGCAACGACTTAATGTCAAATTAAGATTCAATTACGTCTATAAAAGTTAAAGATCATTTCTGCAACTGTCTGATAGATGAGAAAATATCTGTTAACAAAAACCACTTTTAAATTGAGGTAAATTATTTATACTTATTTTGTTCATTATTGTTTGAAAGGGGGACATTGGGTTTGGTTTCAAAACTTTTATTGGTATGAATTAAAGCAATATCTGCTAAACCACATACGAATTTGAACAAATCTCATTATGGAGTCAATCTTTAAAAGATTTTAATTACGGCATCAAAGGCTAAACTAAGCCTTTCAGACCGCCCAACGCCTAACTAAGCCTTTAAGTAACCGAGCTTCCTTATAAATATCGAGTCGGAGCATTCGATGAATATTTTACTTTATGTCATGTGAAACCTAAACAAAGAAATGAAGTCTTTTGAGGAGGAGCTATACCAGTTTCTTATCTACATCTATATTATGCAGTCAAAGTAAAGGTCTAGACCTCATGACGCAAGACCAGTTGAAGGTTGAAGATCTTTTAACAGAGTTGGAAGCTACAATAACCCTATCTAGGTTGACACAGACAACAACAACTAAACTCCCAAAGCTCACTATACCAACATATAGTGAAGACAAACTTAAATGAAAGAAGTTTTGAGATAGTTTTAAGGCGAATATTCACCATCATTCTACAGCAGAGGTGGACAAGATGGGCGATGTGGCCTTGGATACCGTATCTGACCTTTTAACAACGGATTCAAAGTACAGTAGAAGCGTAAAGAAAAGATTTGGTTGCAAGGATTCAGTAGTTGATGCACACTACACTGCGTTAAATGCCATGCCCACTGATACTGCAAATTAAACTTCTTTTTAACTATTTGCAAAGAGATGTTAAAGTGCAATGTTGCCAAGGAATTTCTTGGATCACTAAATTCAATTCTAAATAAATTAACAGCTGTGACCAAGATAGAACTACCTAGATATATGAGAACTAACATGACAAATGTTGATTTGCATTAATCCTATAAGCTTCATACAGAGATTACTTAAATACTGTCTTAGCCTCCGTTGTACATATGAGAACAGGAGGAGACAAGGAAACATTAGTTAGTGATGACAAAATCTCGTGTATCGCTGATCCAAGACAAAGACGACTTTAACATACCGAAACTAGAACTACTGGGGTTTCTGATAGGAAACAGACTTCTGAAATATGTCAAAGTTAACTTAGACCTGCCTGTACAAAAGGAACACATTTGAACGGACAGCCTAGTTATTATCGGATGGATGAGATCAAACTGTTATCACTATTTGTAGCAAACATAGTTATTGTGATCAAACGAGACCATCCAAATACTGAATTTTTTTTACATCAATACAATGTCGAATCCAGCAGACATCGCCACGAGACCTGAACCTGAACTCGGGAATCACAGGAAAGAACTTTGGTACAATGGCCCAGCATTCTTGAAAGAAGAAGAGTCATACTGGCCTGTGAGTCGCCATTATGAGACACAGAAGACTTTCCTTTCAGTTGGGGAGCCCCCGGGCCCCGAGGCCCAGGAGAGCCGACAGAAACTTGCGAATCCTCAGAGGAAATGGAAGTACCATATAATGGTCTAAATTAACCAATGGACCTCTCTGAGTTTACTGACTTTCTGAGCCAACATTGGTCAGATAGGAGAGAGCCATAAAGCGAAATTGTTACTCAAACCAGTTGCCACAGGAGAGTAAATTACAACGAGCCGTATACATTCACTGGTGCGTACTTCTTTGGGCCACTATATGTATGCACAGCTACAGGAAAGGAGAAGAGATGGGTAGACTTATTTACATGTTTGACTGTAAGGGCAGTACATCTAGACATAGTAAAGGACATATCGGTTGAAGAAAGTCTTCTGGTTAGAGTGGCTTATGGAGATTTGAAGCAACAAGAGGCACCCGCAAAGGTTTTAATTCTAATAATGTAAATAATTTCACATTACTAGCGGAACTACTTAAAAACCCGTACTGTATCAAAAAGAAAATCTAAGTTAGCTAAGAATTGCCTCAGTAGAACCTAGAGGAAACATCTAGTAATCCACGAGTATAAATTGCTGACGGTGATAAAGTAAGTAGAAGCAATACTTAATTCAACACTTTTAGCAAGAGTTGGCATAGAACTTGAACATGTCTTAAGACCAGCAGACTTTCTTAGCGCAGATAGCAAATGCAGAGTTGCGAAAGTCAAAGTCGACGACTCCCTGTTCACGCGTTCTATAGGACATCTATACCCTCTTGCAGACGATGTCGATGACACTCTGCCTGTGATGAACAGAGGATTGAGAAGTAACAATACTCCAGTGGAGTAGGAGTGGGCACATCGCTTCTGGATATAGAAGCTTTATCCGCAGAACATATCACGGATAGTGAGGTACAACCACAAATCGACACGAGCACCTGTTTGCCTGAAAACACATGCTCAATGGAGATAGAGTCTGGCTATAACAGACTTGAGTGGGAAAAAGGCGGTGATGAAGTAACTGTAACTGAGTATGATATATCCGCTAGCGCATCGGCACCATGTATGGGAACTGCAAGTGAAAATAATCTGCAGCCCAGCGATGTAAGGACCAGGAGCAAAAGACGTCTCTTTTGCTAAGTGCTAAGTAAGCTGTCATTCGGGACAGGAGAAAATCCTTGTGTGGACTTGTCAACTGCTAGCCCTCTTGAAGTAGACCTCTCTGCCGTTGTGAGTGTCGCGCGCAGCGCGAGTTTCCGTTAACGAATTGCTGAGTGTAACTGTATCCTTATTGTCAATCTATTTTTGCACTATGGCAACTCTGCCTTTTGTAAGTGATTTGACGCAGGTACTCTGTGGCACAGACGAGCAGATGCTAACGCATCTCTGGGGCGGAAGAGGAATGGCGTGCCGGCAGGAAGGCGGGTACGGAGAAAAATGGCGGATGGGTACGCACGTGTGAGGCACTGGCTGAGGTCTCGATGGAAAACAACCAGCAGAGGTCCTGGTAAGTGCTTTTAGCTCATGATTCCTAGTTCTACAAGAACCGTGTGATGTGATAATGAGACGACCGTTAACGAGTCACGTTTTACGGTTAGGCATAGTCCAATGATTGCGTACAATGTACATTAACTGGTAGTAAAGGAAATTGGACTGAAGAGCTAGCGAATGCACCCCCTGAGCATCCATATCCGGGTGTAACCAACGGGGGATAGCAAAATGATCGGCTATGTTGTTGGAGAATATTGGGCAGGACTATGGGGATGGTGGAGGTCCTCGTGGGGAACACCCCATGTCCAGCTGGTGTCATTCCTGGGGTAAACTGTACTGACCAGGAACCCAATGAGAGAGATAACTTGTATAAATATACGCTATATCTCAGTAAAGGGAAGACCCGGGCGCAGTAAACACGGTACTGCGCTCTGACTGGAGCCATAGTCGATCAGAGGGTAACTGAACGGACCCTTGTATGAGGCAAAGCCTCCTAGCACCAAATGTTGCCTAAATTGCGTGCGTTGGTGGTCGACTCATTGTTTCATCCACGTGTTCTTTATATTCTTTGTCGTGTGTTTATTTTAGTATGATTATTTACCGGGCACACACAGTCATCTTGCTATGACAGGAAACGCGACAACATGTGCCAGCAAATCTAGCGAAAAATAAAGAGAACTAGCGAAGCTTAGAAAACACAAGAATCTTGTTTTTATTTTGTTTGTTACTATGGACACTAGAGGCGCGTCACCCATTAGGTCTGCTTCTACCGCTATAATTTTCCATAGTTTTATCCCATTCAGAAATGACGAGTGAAGCGATACAGTCGCGGTCAGTGTTGCCTGTTATCGATATTTTACTGTAGGCAAAGAATACAACTTGAGAAAATTTATAGCACACACACGCCAGTAATGTATTGTAGGCCAGCTGGCGCAGTTGGTACTAACTAAGCTTTCGGAGCTGCTGGTCCCGGGTTCGATCCTCTGACAGGTCAAACAAATGTGTGCATAAACATGCTCTGTCTAGTTAAGCATCTGAAGGCCTTGTCCTTAACTATTATTAGTATCCTTAACTATTACATTTTACTAATTTCTTAAAGAGATATATAATACTAATATCAGATATAGAAATAAGATTATTGCAAACCCTTGGGAACTAGGTATAATATTTGCCTATGTATAATTTGTGGTATGATATATACCTATGGTATCGATATCGAGATAAAAAGTAGCCTTTATTAATCCTTTCTATAGCCATCACTCTCTAAACAAATAAAAAATGAGGGTAAGTATCTCCTATTGTGAAGAAGGAACAAATACCCACTCATTTTTATAGGTATGGAATTTATCGCCAATTTAGGTCGCTCATACTGAAGTGGAACATCACTAGACAATACTTAACTAATATTTATTCAGCTCTGGATGAATTTTGCCAAAATGTATCGTAATTGGGTTTTTAAATAATCTACTTGTAGGGGTCAATTGATAGTTGTTCTGAGCAGTACTTCATCAGTCACACTATTACTTGTATTTATTTTACGGGTTTTATCAGGTCCTTTACAAAGGCATAAGGGGGCTGTAGTCAACACTAAGAAGCCTGCTTGGTATAAAATATACAAATAGTATTAAAACAGAAATATTTTGGATGGATAACTCATATTATTTTAATAATATATTTTAGTTTCCTTATTGGCTGCCATAGTAACTGCATTTCAGCAGCTGTTGACAATTTAGAGAATGAGCTTGAAATCAACTTGCTATGCAACCAGTTAGTTGCCAATGAATCTTGTTTCATAACAAGTTGTTGAAGATTTATTTATAAGTGTGATTTATTCAAAGGGATTTGTTTTGTTGTTCATGATCATAGACAATATTCTACTGCTGTTTTTTTTTGGAATGCCATTATTTATTGACATTCAGACCCAAATTTATTAAAAGAATTATAACAAATGTGGGTACTAATAATTTTAACTGCAGAACAGATTAAAAGTATTTACAAAGTTTTCAGAGTTTTCAGAAGGAGAGAAAGTTTACAGAACTTAAACTTTTTAATTTAAAACAATCATGAGTTGCATAACAAAGCCATTTATTTATTTGTTTTTTTACAATTGGTTGTTCAATTTATCTGCTATCTACAAGAATAAAATAACATTTTCGGCAACTATTTGCATAGCAAGATTTATTATTTTACTCATTTTTGTTGACAACTAGAGGGACTATTTTTTGAAGGCAGATTTCTGGCACTGCAATGTCTCCTACCAAGACAAATCATGTTAGACTTTTGGAGAGACAAGTTGGATTCCCAGACTGATAGATCTTCTAAAACACAAATAGTTTAAGAACTTACTTTCTCAGTGTATTCAATGCCGAGATATGTCTGTAGACTTGCCGCACTGTAGTATAAACGTATGTGCAAGTCTGTGTAGCCAAATATGTTCTCATTTTCACCAAACACCTGATGACACATCTCCGGGCTGAAGCTTACCTCATCATTTTCTAGATCATCAGTTGTTCTCACTAAAATAAAGCATATAAAAATATGAATAAGAAAATGAAGGTTAATATTAGGTTCTTCTGTTTTTATTGGCAACTGGTGTTGGACTTTTTCCAATACCATTTATAAATAATGTTATTACAATAATGTGTTTAGAAAACATGTATTGACAGCAATCAATATTATTATATACAAAAATGTAAGTCCTGATTGACTGACAGACATTGCACAGCCGTAACCGCTGGTTCCAGAGACTTGAAATTTAGATGCATTATTTTGTCTTGGTAGCTTGAGGTGGTAAAATGGGTGACAACATTTATACAAGGTGTTTGGTAGAGGGACGGACAAACCAATTGAGCGTTTTCAAGGGCCCACTTGGAGAATACAAGTTAGCCAAAAAAAAATCCCCGACACACCAATTTTTTTTAACTTTTTGTTTGAATTTTCTCGTTTTCTCCAATATTGTACCAATTTTGCTGCCTGAAGGTGTATTAGAGACCAAATTCAACTGAAAACATCCAGTCTTAAACAGATTTTACAAATGTTATGGTGGTAAATAGGTACAATTTCAGAGAAAATGGGAAAAATCACAAAAAAGTTAAACATATTGGGGGGTGGGGGTTTTATTTTTGGCTCACTTGTATTCTCTAAGTGGTCCCCCGAACACGCTTATTTGGTTTGTTGGTCCCTCTACCAAACACCCTATATAAAAGTCCCTTGTTTTTAAACTTGTAGGTGTAAAAAATTGTGCTTAGATAGTACATTTCTAATAAAATAAGTTCTTTAATATTTTTAGACAGGGATGACTTAGGGATGAAATGGAGGATGAAACTGTGTATGGAAAATTATGTTTTTCAACTTATTAAAAAATTGTGCTTAGATAGTACATTTCTAATAAAATAAGTTCTTTAATATTTTTAGACAGTGTTGACTTAGGGATGAAATGGAGGATGAAACTGTATGGAAAATTCTGTTTTTCAACTTATTGGTGTGAAAATTTGTATACATATGTTATTTTAAAAATCATCATCATCTTTAATAAATTGCTCAACTTAATAATAATATATTTTATACACTCATAACCCGAAGCACAAGGACTCCCTGTGTTGCAGAAGGTTTGGACACACACAAAAACACAATACAACATACAAGACCTAACAACTTACATTTCTGCTTATCACAACAATATTTGCTCTGGTCAGGGATCAAACCGGCGAAGGCTAACGGAGCCAACAATGTTAACATATAAGTACTTCAGTAAAACAAAATAAAAACTATATTTATTGAAATAGATGTCACACTTTAAACAGAGTAGAGCTTCAAATACTAGACAGTTACTTACTCCACATACAAACGACTACTAAAAGAATGTAATTTAACGTATACAAACAGCAGCAGGCAAGATGCAAAGCTAACCATTTCCAATTGAAAACTCAACAACCAAAACAGAAGCACGTATCTTAAGTACATGAGCATAGTATACTAACCTAGTTTGATCTCTAAAACCTCGTTTCCGTCCACGACCAAATGGCACAGTGCATCAGTCATCGTGATAGAGCGTATAGTACTTTCATCCAAAACTAAGGATTCACTGATTCCCGCCGAAACTGGTAAACGGTCAACAAGTTATTTTCTTCGATTTCATGCAAGTAACTTACATGACATGTAATTGAAGTTTTATTACCAATATTAGTGTGAAATTCAATGGTACGGCGAGTTTCGAAGGAGTGGCTACTTTGTTAGATGTCTGAATGTGCCATCACGAGTATTTTCAGCAAATATTAAAACCGAAAATTCGGTCAACGAAAAGTCGAGAGAAACGATTTTGCGATTTGTTTCGATGCCTGATTGCCTGTCAAAATACTAATGTCACAATTTTCTCTATGCTAATGTCAATTGTCTTGTCAGGCACATTACAATTACTGTCATCGCAACTTTTTTTTACAGAGTCCTCTGTCGCCCGCCCTGTTTCACAGTTTTATATGGAAGATAGAATTTTGTTATTATTTATGTTGTGTTTGTGTGTTTTAGAGCAATCACTGGAGTGGAACAGTTTGTTTGATTCTCTCTTCTAATCACCGACCATATTCTAAAAGTTAACTTTAATTTCTCCTACAGTTTATGAAACTATCATGTAACAGATACTGGCAAAGTTGCGACACTCAAACAAGTCTCAGAGGCCATACACAAAGAATCTATTATGGAAGATGGACAGATAGAATTTCTATATTCTCTACATTTTCTACATTGTACAAAGATACTCATTATTGAAACACCACATCACACATAAGTACATTACAAATAAAGTATTAGGAGCAATTGTATACAAAAATAATTTACTTCAATTCATCATCATCATCATCATCTCAGCCGTAGGACGTCCACTGCTGAACATATGCCTCCCCATGATTTTCCAAAAGGACCGGTTGGAAGCGGCCTGCATCCAACGTCGTCCTGCGACCTTCCACAGGTCGTCTGTCGACCTACGCTGCGCTTGCCGGTACGTGGTCTCCACTCCAGAACCTTTCGGCCCCATCGGCCATCTGTTCTGCGTGCTATGTGCCCTGCCCACTGCCACTTCAACTGGCTAATCTTCTGGGCTATGTCGGTGACTTTCGTTCTTCTACGGATCTCCTCATTTCTGATTCGATCACGTAGAGAAACCCCGAGCATAGCCCTCTCCATAGCTCGTTGTGCGACATTGAGCTTGTCTATGAGGCCCATAGTAAGAGACCACGTTTCAGTGCCATAAGTCATCACTGGTAACACACATTGGTCGAATACTCTTGTCTTGAGGCACTGAGGTATTTTTGACGAGAAGACTTCGCGAAGTTTCCGGAACGCTGCCCAGCCGAGTTGGATTCGACGATTGACCTCTTTCTCGAAGTTGGACCTGCCTAGTTTGACTGTCTGTCCCAGGTAGATGTACTCGTCAACAACTTCGAGAACTGAGTTCCCAACTGATATTGGGGTAGGTACAACTTGGGCATTAGACATAATTTTCGTCTTGTCCATGTTCATCTTAAGACCTACCCGTTGGGAAACTCGATGGAGGCCTTCGGGCATTGTACTGAGGTCTTCCATGGATTCTGCCATGACTACAATATCATCGGCAAATCGAAGGTGAGTGATGTATTCGCCGTTAATATTGATGCCAAGTCCTTGCCATTCCAGAAGCTTGAAGGCGTCTTCCAATGTAGCGGTGAACAGTTTCGGAGATATAACGTCTCCCTGTCTCACGCCTCTTTGCAATGGAATTGCCTTCGAACTCTGCTCCTGTACTCGGACTGACATGTAGGCGTTTTTGTACAAACACTTCAGCACTTCAATATACCGATAGTCAATACGGCACCGTTGGAGAGACTCAAGCACTGCCCACGTCTCGATCGAATCAAAGGCTTTCTCATAGTCCACAGACGCTAGAGGCTTGTTCCGGAGGCTGGAATTCATCAAACCTGCGACTGAGACGGTTCGTTATGACCTTCGAAAACAGCTTATAAACATGGCTCAAAAGCGAGATGGGTCTGTAATTTTTAAGTAAAGTGTTGTCACCTTTCTTGAAGAACAGCACCACCACGCTTTTGTTCCATGCTTCAAGCGTTGAACCTTCGAGTAAGACGGTATTAAAGAGCTTCTGAAGGACTTTAAGTACCGGTGTTCCACCCGCTTTCAGAAGCTCAGATGTGATACCGTCGTCACCAGGCGCCTTGTTGTTCTTAAGCTGTTTCAAGGCCATTCTAATCTCGTACAGGCTGATGTCCGGGATATCTTCGGTATAATGTCGGGTCAGCTTGGCTCTTGGGTCTTTGACCGAGCTGCTAACAGGTTTAGCGACCGAGGTGTATAATTGTCCGTAGAAACTCTCGACCTCTCCTAACACTTCCGCTTTGGTCGACGCTACACTGCCGTCTCCTCTCTTCAGCTTCGTCAACTGGCTTTGCCCAATAGATATGTCTCTTGCAAACACTTTGGAGCCTTTTTTCCGCTCTATCGTCTCTTTAATACGGTTTGTATTAAAGATCCGGATGTCGTGTCGCAAGGACTTCCATATTCGTCTATTGAGCAGCCTATATGCTTCAGCATCATTCGAAGACTGCAGTTTCAATGAGCGTCGTTCAGCCATGAGGTTGAGGGTATCGTTGGAGAGTTTCTGTGGCCTATCTGTACGGTGGGGTAGTACTTGGAACCCACTGTATGGACAGTTTCTACTAACCTGTTCTTGATCTCGTCCACTGTAGCGATGTTCTCAAGGCAATCGAAGCGATTGGATAGCTCAAGTTGAAAGCTCTCGGGGTCTTGAATACGGGCACGAGTGGGTCGGAGCGTAGACTTCATCAGACGAGACCTCTCCAGTTTGACATTAATATTCACCGTGCCTCTTACCATTCGGTGATCACTACCGGTTTTAACCCTGTTGATCACGGAGACATCAGTGAATATTTGCCTTTTGGTGGTCATAATGAAGTCAATCTCATTTCTCGTGGAACCATCGGGACTCAGCCAGGTCCATTTCCTGTGAGGTGGCTTCTGAAAGAAAGAGTTCATCATAAAGAGTCCCTCTTTCTCCAGGAAGTCGGCCAACCTCTGTCCCCTACGGTTCCGGTGTCCATATCCAAATTGCCCCACTTTCAACTCATCCTCGCTTCTCTTACCCAACTTCACGTTGAAGTCCCCCATAACAACTAGAAAGTGCGTTTCAGAGGTATGTATGGCCCGACTAATGTCCTCATACATATCCTCCACCTCATCATCCGGGTGCGACTTCGTCGGTGTGTATACCTGAATGACCTTCAGCGAATATCGTTTGGATACTCTGAATATTAGGTATACGACCCAATTGGAAACGCTATCGATCTTAACTATGTTGTTAGTAAGGGACTTGTGGACGAGAAACCCGACACCACCTTGGGACTGTTGGTCGCCCTCCCGGTGGTAGAGTAGGTTACCTGATTTTAGGGTTATCGTGTCCTCACCCGCTCTACGGACTTCAGATAACCCCACAATGTCCCAGTGTAGCTTACTCATTTCTTCTTCCAGCTCATATATCTTCTCGTCTGTCCTCATCGTGCGTATGTTGTGTGTTACCAGGGCCAGTCGTCGTCGTTGGGGGTGGTAGCCGGGCGTCTGCCGGGGATTCTTAGCACCCTCTGCCCCACCGTTACCGTGGCCGCTACCGTAGCCAGGAATAGCGGGGCTGCCGGGGACTGGGGGCCTGGTTCTTTTTGTCCAATCCATGAAGGGGTTTTTGCCAATACTCGCCACGCTTGGCAGGCGGGTTGGCGAGCGCAGTTTGTGTGTGTTTGACTGGGAAGGTGCTGCTGCCCACCTTCTGATTTGTTATCCCTTAGCCGCCTTCTACGGCACCCACGGGTAGAGTTAGGGGGGTGCTATTCTAAGCCGGCACCGCCACGGCTATTTACTTCAATTAAATGCTTAAAATTAATACCTACCTAGTGTCACAATATGGCGGTATTTAAGTACCATTACAACTCTTGGTTTCTTAGATAATTCAGAACTATTCTAAGCCTTTGGGGAGAACCCACACATATAATACGAATATTATACCAGGGTCTTTACTATCAGTTTCATAAAAACCATGCAAGTTCCGTGCAGTTCCTAACCTTTATTAAGCCGGAATTACATTACGAAGTTAGTAGCATGGAATTAATTTCGTGACATTAGTTTTAACAACAGTTTCACATGTAATTTAATATTTTCGTAATACATGCATTAATTTCATGAATGCAAATGAGTTTCGTGCCCTGCGCGATTTTTAGGTGAAATTAGTGTCATGCAACTAATTTCATAGTGTAGATGCGAGGTTAAACTAGTGTAGCGAAAGCGCCTGTTCTGTGCGGACGTGTGTATTTTTATCATTGCGCGCGCTTCAAGCGTTGAAAATGGCAAACCAAAGATGGAGTACAGATAAAAGTATACAATTCATCAATGAATATCAGCGACAAGCGTGTCTCTGGGACCCGAAACACCCACAATATAAAAATGCCCGAGATGCGGCCTACAAAATAATCATGGAAGCCATGGAGATGCAAAATGTCAAAAAAGTTGTTGGTAAATACGATCACTTCGAAATACTTACAACAATGAGTTATTAAAGGCGAAAAAATCTAATACCACGGGTACGGCAGCTAATGAACTGTATATTTCTAAAACTCCTTGGCTCATTTGGATTTTTTGAAAAATATTGACAGCTACACGAGAGAAAATACAGAAAATGTGGTATCATTTATTCTACATAATATACAATTTTACAAGGGATGTTTTGTTTTCACCTCCTTGCATTTAAAAAATCATTCTGTCTTGCCATTCTACACGCCCATGTCCAACAAAGTATTCAGTATAACCTTGTCTTATGAGGGTTGCATTTCTAGAATGATTTCTACCCAAATTACGAAGTGGGGAAAAAGTTCCGTGGGTTACCGTCCGAAATGTACCTTCTACTACTTCTCCCGTTTCTGGATTTTCTTCATCAATCAAACCCGGTTCTACATAAGTCGATGAAATAGTTTTCAGCCAATTATGCAAGACACAACATGTCTTTATTATTTTGTCCACAGTTTCTGGCAATACCGGGATAGAATTCTCGAATATCCGAAATTTACTAACTAAGAGTAACTAAATTTACTAACTAACTAAGACACCAAAAATATTTTCTATATTTCTTCGAGCTCTGCTTAATCTGTAGTTGAAAATTTTTTGTTGGTTTGATAAGTTTAATCGACGACTATATGGTGTCATAAGATATTCGGTTTAGGGGAAAGCTTGATCTCCAAACAAAATCATTCCTTCAGGAGCGTTCAATAAATGTTCCTCCAACATTGTTTTTAAATTTGATCTTGCAAAAATTCCCCCATCAGAAGCACGACCATAATGACCCACGTTATTATATATTAATTTTAGATTACTGTCACAGACTGCCAGAAGGACTATACTGAAAGTTCCCTTGTAATTGTAGTAATCAGTTCCTGAATGCACTGGAACCACGAATTTGGACATGTTTGCCATCTATAGCGCCACCACATAACGGAAAATTAAATTTGTCACTATAACCATCAACTATCTCGCTCCAAGTTTCTTCTGTGTTTGCCATCTGTAAAGAAAAAAAGTTCAATAATAAACGTACATAATAAATTTAATTCATTGTTTCAGGCACCAAATAGCCAGGCAACTTCTACTTCAGAATCCGAGAGCCAAGATTTTACCGTACCATGCATACCTACAAGAAATATAAGAAAATCAAAAGATCCCCTATTGAAGGCAGTAGATGTATTAGAAAAAGTTTCAACGCAGCACTTTTCAAATACTACTAATGATGAATTCGATCTTTTTGCCCAAACTATAGCTCAACAGTTACGGCAACTTCCTCTAGAAATAGCTCTGGAAACAGAGGACATGATTGTGTCAACAGTACGAAAGCAACGTATCAAATTGGCAAAACGACAGACTTCAACTCAACAAATTAGCCCTCCAGCTTCATCATCGGAACCCGATACCTTTGCTTCAACCAGTGGTACCAGTGGTGTAATAACAATCAACGAGTATTTTCGTGATGAGGACTACGACGTACTAGCACGGGCTGTAGCAAGCATTCAGGATGCTTCTATGCTGGAGTCCGAATTGAGTTATGAACAATATTAGTTTTTCTAAATACCCTTAGTTGTTGATTGTAGCTACTTACCAAATAAAAAATAAAAATATTTTTGCTTACCTCAATAAAGTTTTTCAATTCTTCGTAGACTGCATCCAGGATCTCAGACACAAATTTTGATATACTACATGATGGCACCCTGAATTCGTATGATAAAGACTTAAAACTATTTCCAGTTGCTAAAAAGCGCAGTGTTATTTGAAGTTTAAGTTTTGCTGGTAACGCTTCTCGACATATCGTATCTTGTTTAGATATTTTGTTGGACACTCTTTTCAGTAAAAAAAAAAATTATCTTCACTTATTCGGAAATAGTTTTTATAGCTCTCAGGATCTTCATCTGCTACTTGGTGCTTGGTACTTGGTGGGCTGCCTCTTTTCCGCAACCAGGCCGCTGTAGCGCGGCCCATTTTGCGTGATAGCCGGGTGACGCTGATCAGTCCAGCCACCCGGTGTCGCCCAGGAAAGCCAGCACCTGCTTCATTTGCTAATTCAGAGACTAACTTCATTGCACCCAAATGCTTTCTTGTTAACCATCCTCGAATCCACCAACGTCTTTTTTTCTTGATAGCCTTTTTTTAAGTTTATATAGAAGCATCTCTTTAACTACATTGAATATAGAAAAATATAGCTTTGATGCTGATGGGGCCATGGTTACTGCGATACTGTGGATTTCACGACACTTTTTATTTTACGAAATTACTTTCGCATATATCGAAACTACTTTCGTGAAACTGATTTCAACATGCATGACACTAATTTTGTAATGTTATTCCGGCATTAAACCTAGTGGCGGAGCGATACCGCCATACGGTCGGAAGAAAGTATTAAAGGATTAATTATCCGGCTATTAATCTGTCCGAATCAGCAAGACTCATTCGAGTTAAGTTTCATTCATAAATCTATTGTTATTTTTTGCGCTGTTGCGGACGGGTTAAAAGGAGGGAATAGGTTAAGGTAAGAATGTGGGGTACTTACGGATGTCGGGGTGACTCTGGATCTGATGGGGGCTGATGACCTTGAGAGTCCTCTTGGTAGGCGTCCTACTGCGGACTGCGTGCTGAATGGTTGTCACTCGTAGGTATAAAGTCTTTGGATTTATTGTTTGTGCACTGATTTACGCGTAAACACGGGCTGATTAGCAGTCACTCACGGCGCGGTTAGGTAGATGACTCGGGCTGACGCGTAACGCTAAGGTTTGTGCTGATGCGTAAGCGCGGAGTTTATGTTGCGGCCGCGGCGCAAAGGCGGAGCGGTATACGTCCGCTAGCTTCGACTCTAAAATGGTGACTTTTGGGGTGACGCGTAAACGCGGGGCTGATAAGCGGTCGCTCGTGGCGACGTTAAAATGGTGACTGTTTCCGCTGCCCTTCAGCCGCCTGCTCATAGTTTGACAGCTGCAGGACAGCGGCGGCGGGACGCCCGGGGGGGGGGGAGTTCTCGAAGTGATGTCGTCTAGTCTAGTCACCTAGTACACTAAACAGTTTTTAATGAAATCATACTATGACGCTCAATTAGGTGAACAGTTTGAGTACCTATAGTTTTCTCAAATGTAAAAGGATAATATTGTCTCTAGCCCTCTAACAATTCCCTATAACCAACATTGCAGACGCCTAGACGTTTGTTGGTTGACAGACTGAGAGGATTTAGAACGTCATGTTAACGAGAGTCTATACAAAAAACAGGTCAACGGTTTTTGTGCGGTTCGTGTATAGTAGTTAGTAAGCCTGTAGCTCTACCATGAGTTGGCAACGTAAAACGTCATCGATAGCCGATACTCGCTAGCGTCTACACGATCGTCGATTGCGAGCTGATTTAATTGGCACCATGAGTCGTTAAAAAGGTGCTTTCGACAATTCGATACTCGTTAGCGGGTCTCGTGTCGATTTGGTTATTTCTTTATGTTGGCATTATCTAAGAACTAGCTTCACACGTATTATGTTGTCTTTTTCTATCAACGTACGTAAGAAGGAGAGCGTATGACGTCAATATAAACCAACAAAACAAAATAAGCTTAATTTACTTATTACTTACTGTGAACTCCATTACTTTCGAATTTATATTCATTATACGTAGCTGACAGCTCCTTTTTCGACTGGTATTTGCGGAGAAGAAGACAAAGAGAAAATTGTATGAAGAAGATATTTATTTTGTTTTGTAACAAGTACATACAATAAATAGTATATTAAAACCAGTTAAAAGTGTTTCTTTTTAAATCAAGAAATAGCGAAAATGAGCCCATCCAAATGTTTTTATGCTGGTGGAGTTCATGGAACTAGTAAGTACTAGTAACTTAGCCCGAATTAGTTTATTGATCAATTTTCTTACATTATTTCTACAATGATCTCTACTGTACTGTTGCTTTCTAATCATACACGACGACGATGTGAAAAATAAAGTAACAGGGATTATTGTATCTCTCAGACATACTAACCATACATAACCTCTATACGTACTTGTGTAAAAACATAATAATAACGTTAATTCCTACAATAACATAGGCCTTAGCCTTCGCTTCTTAATCTGGGAGATAAAGTAAACCTATAATAATGTTTAGGTAGGTACATGGTTTACTCTAAGCAACAGTGATTTCTTCTATTTAGATACACTGATCTCTTATTCTTATTCGTTTTGGGAGTGATGAGGCCTGCACTGACGTCCCGCTTGGGGTGTTATGTGCATTCCACCCTGCCAACATTTGCTCAAGCCAGCCTAACTTCTTCACATAGAGGAGTAAGGCCTTGGGGCGCTAGCACAACTGTTGCAATGTAGTTTGAGATGTTGTATAAACAATCGTCGATGATGCTGATGATGCATCATGCGTTCTGGAGTAGACCTCCAGTAATCCTGTTTTTGCTCTAATATCTTCCGTAGCCCTGCAGTGCAGCAACACAGTCTGCACACTCTTGTCCTTCTGCAGACAGTCTCCAGATAGTGGGCTGTCCGTAGCTCTGATCTTGTGCAACTGGTAATTTAGATTACTGTGAGCAATGATAATTCCCATCATTAGGCGAAGGTCCTGACGTTGTAATCATAGTAATTTGTTAGTAGTATTTTTGTTTAGGATTGGAAACATGGATTTCGCATGTTTACAGTCCTTCCTGTCATCCCAACAGTTTTGGTGTTTTCTTACTGTGTAGCTACTCAGGAGATTCTGCACACTGATCTCCTCGGAGTATTAATTATTCTGACACTGCCTCTTGGGAAAAATGATTTGCAGCTTCAAATACTTTTTGGGTGGTCCCCGTGCTGTGCATAGAACAGCAATGCAAATAAAACCTGTAATGCAAAGATAAAAAAGTAGTATACCTATCTGGGTTTATAATAAAATAATAATAAATAGCCTGTAGTTTTATTTGTAAGTTATTAGCATAACCTCAAATATGTAAAAAATAAATATGTTTACAGCTTACCTTAGACCCTAGTGAGACTCTTTGTGATGGTATTAAATCTGTTGAATCCACAATAAATGTCTTCAAAAGCATACACAGGTAAGATGCTTTTAGAAAGTCTTTAAAGCTTTCTTCACTAAGGTTTAGTGGACATCCAACTTGTTTTCTCATTTCGGCTTGAAATTGGGAATTCTCGTTGCTGATCTCCATTTTCAGCTGCCGTCACCATATTCAAAGCCAAATAAATTATTCCTGCCAATTTTATCGTAATACAAATAAAATTATTTGATTATGTAAGTATTTTGAATTGAAACTCGATAGGTTATTTTCCCTTTCACACGATTCCACACCTCAAAATTCTCGTGAGTGGCGTAGTCGCTAACGTCTATCGAAATTTTCGAAGGCGATTGTCAAAATAATGACTTATGGTACCGTTTGAGTGAAAATCCAAGCAAATCGCGTATCGACATCGATTGTCGCTATCGACTCACGATTCGTTTTCGAAGCGACGACTGTTAATAAAATAAACTTGTGGTGCCGATTTTAGTTCTACAAGTGACCGCAAGGTGGCACTGTTCTTTTTTCATACAAATTTTCGTAGACAGTCGCTACCGAGCATCGATTGGTGTCAATATTGTCAACTCATGGTAGAGCTACTGATATTAAGTGACAGACCCATAACAATTGCTGTATGTCTCAAATCTCTAAAGCTCTGCACGATATTACACTACGTTTGTCACCCAATTTTTATTTAGTCACCGCAAGGATTTCTAATGATTTTGTCTGCTGCGATATCCTATAAATCTAAATAGTCACTGTGTTTGCATGCTACTAAATAGAGGCAGAATATCTGGTATCGCAACGGTGCTCCCCACATAGTATGAGAGAGATGGAATCATGTTATTACATGGGATCATGTGTAGAGATATACTGTAAACGCCGTTGAATATGTTCTTAATATATGATAATTATTACAAATGTGTCTGAAAATCTTGATGTTAATGTTATATTCTGATTTCATAGTTGTTTCAAAAGCTTTAATTTTTATTCTAGAAGGAACTACAATTTTGTTTTATGGCCTTAAGCGTTTTATATGTATAATCAATAAATTTTGTAATAAATAATTGTTGTCCAATTTATTGTCCTTTTCTTTAAAGGTCGTTATTACAATGCAGTAAAATAGAAAATATCTTGTATTAACTGGAAAAAAAATGAATGTGTTAATATCTGTCGACGTACTACGATAAAATTCTGGACTTCCATCACCCGCACCACACCATGCAATGAAAACAAAGGAAAAACATTCCATGCCTTACATACTTTACTAAGATCTCACTCGCACAGTTTAGTGATATTTTTCTTTATTAATGCATACCAAAGAAAACTAGCGCATGATATCAATTTGTGAAGATTAACTGTCGAATGTCTCGACATACTCACGATACCACCTTTGCATGACACCACACAAGGTAATCTTTGGTGTCGATTACTCCGGACTTGACTTCCAGCAGACAACTGCTCGGGACAGCGGCTTGGGCGGCCGCTCAGCGCAGAAGCACGGGCAGTTGCTCAGCGCAGCAGCCCAGCGCAGCACTTTGGGCAGCCGCTCAGGATACCTGCTCGGGACAGCTGAAAAACAAATGAATGTGTTAATATCTGTCGACGTACTACGATAAAATTCTGGACTTCCATCACCCGCACCACACCATGCAATGAAAACAAAGGAAAAACATTCCATGCCTTACATACTTTACTAAGATCTCACTCGCACAGTTTAGTGATATTTTTCTTTATTAATGCATACCAACGACAACTAGCGCGTGATATCAATTTGTGAAGATTAACTGTCGATTGTCTCAACAAACTCACGATACCACCTTTGCATGACACCACACAAGGTAATGTTTGGTGTCGATTACTCCGGACATGACTTCCAGCAGACAACTGCTCGGGAAAGCGGCTTGGGCGGCCGCTCAGCGCAGAAGCACGGGCAGTTGCTCAGCGCAGCAGCCCAGCGCAGCACTTTGGGCAGCCGCTCAGGATACCTGCTCGGGACAGCTGAAAAACAAATGAATGTGTTAATATCTGTCGACGTACTACGATAAAATTCTGGACTTCCATCACCCGCACCACACCATGCAATGAAAACAAAGGAAAAACATTCCATGCCTTACATACTTTACTAAGATCTCACTCGCACAGTTTAGTGATATTTTTCTTTATTAATGCATACCAAAGACAACTAGCGCATGATATCAATTTGTGAAGATTAACTGTCGAATGTCTCGACATACTCACGATACCACCTTTGCATGACACCACACAAGGTAATCTTTGGTGTCGATTACTCCGGACTTGACTTCCAGCAGACAACTGCTCGGGACAGCGGCTTGGGTGGCCGCTCAGCGCAGAAGCACGAGCAGTTGCTCAGCGCAGCAGCCCAGCGCAGCAGTTTGGGCAGCCGCTCAGGATACCTGCTCGGGACAGCTGAAAAACAAATGAATGTGTTAATATCTGTCGACGTACTACGATAAAATTCTGGACTTCCATCACCCGCACCACACCATGCAAAGAAAACAAAGGAAAACCATTCCATGCCTTACATACTTTACTAAGATCTCACTCGCACAGTTTAGTGATATTTTTCTTTATTAATGCATACTAAAGACAACTAGCGCATGATATCAATTTGTGAAGATTAACTGTCGAATGTCTCGACATACTCACGATACCACCTTTGCATGACACCACACAAGGTAATCTTTGGTGTCGATTACTCCGGACTTGACTTCCAGTAGACAACTGCTCGGGACAGCGGCTTGGGCGGCCGCTCAGCGCAGAAGCACGGGCAGTTGCTCAGCGCAGCAGCCCAGCGCAGCACTTTGGGCAGCCGCTCAGGATACCTGCTCGGGACAGCTGAAAAACAAATAAATGTGTTAATATCTGTCGACGTACTACGATAAAATTCTGGACTTCCATCACCCGCACCACACCATGCAATGAAAACAAAGGAAAAACATTCCATGCCTTACATACTTTACTGAGATCTCACTCGCACAGTTTAGTGATATTTTTCTTTATTAATGCATACCAAAGAAAACTAGCGCATGATATCAATTTGTAAAGGTTAACTGTTGAATGTCTCGACATACTCACGATACCACCTTCGCATGACACCACACAAGGTAATCTTTGGTGTCAATTACTCCGGACTTGACTTCCAGCAGACAACTGCTCTAGCGGCCGCTCAGCGCAAAAGCACGGGCAGTTGCTCAGCGCAGCAGCCCAGCGCAGCAGTTTGGGCAGCCGCTCAGGATACCTGCTCGGGACAGCTGAAAAACAAATGAATGTGTTAATATCTGTCGACGTACTACGATAAAATTCTGGACTTCCATCATCCGCACCACACCATGCAATGAAAACAAAGGAAAAACATTCCATGCCTAAAATACTTTACTAAGATCTCACTCGCACAGTTTAGTGATATTTTTCTTTATTAATGCATACCAAAGACAACTAGCGCATGATATCAATTTGTGAAGATTAGTTGTCGAATGTCTCGACATACTCACGATACCACCTTTGCATGACACCACACAAGGTAATGTTTGGTGTCGATTACTCCGGACTTGACTTCCAGCAGACAACTGCTCGGGACAGCGGCTTGGGCGGCCGCTCAGCGCAGAAGCACGGGCAGTTGCTCAGCGCAGCAGCCCAGCGCAGCACTTTGGGCAGCCGCTCAGGATACCTGCTCGGGACAGCTGAAAAACAAATGAATGTGTTAATATCTGTCGACGTACTACGATAAAATTCTAGACTTCCATCACCCGCACCACACCATGCAATGAAAACAAAGGAAAAACATTCCATGCCTTACATACTTTACTGAGATCTCACTCGCACAGTTTAGTGATATTTTTCTTTATTAATGCATACCAAAGACAACTAGCCCATGATATCAATTTGTGAAGATTAACTGTCGAATGTCTCGACATACTCACGATACCACCTTTGCATGACACCACACAAGGTAATCTTTGGTGTCGATTACTCCGGACTTGACTTCCAGCAGACAACTGCTCGGGACAGCGGCTTGGGTGGCCGCTCAGCGCAGAAGCACGGGCAGTTGCTCAGCGCAGCAGCCCAGCGCAGCAGTTTGGGCAGCCGCTCAGGATACCTGCTCGGGAAAGTCCCAAAAAAAACAAATGAATGTGTTAATATCTGTCGACGTACTACCATAAAATTCTGGACTTCCATCACCCGCACGACACCATGAAATGAAAACAAAGGAAAACCATTCCATGCCTTACATACTTTACAAAGATCTCACTCGCACAGTTTAGTGATATTTTTCTTTATTAATGCATACCAAAGACAACTAGCGCATGATATCAATTTGTGAAGATTAACTGTCGAATGTCTCGACATACTCACGATACTACCTTTGCATGACACCACACAAGGTAATCTTTGGTGTCGATTACTCCGGACTTGACTTCCAGCAGACAACTGCTCGGGACAGCGGCTTGGGCGGCCGCTCAGCGCAGAAGCACGGGCAGTTGCTCAGCGCAGCAGCCCAGCGCAGCACTTTGGGCAGCCGCTCAGGATACCTGCTCCGGACAGCTGAAAAACAAATGAATGTGTTAATATCTGTCGACGTACTACGATAAAATTCTGGACTTCCATCACCCGCACCACACCATGCAATGAAAACAAAGGAAAACCATTCTATGCCTTACATACTTTACTAAGATCTCACTCGCACAGTTTAGTGATATTTTTCTTTATTAATGCATACCAAAGACAACTAGCGCATGATATCAATTTGTGAAGATTAACTGTCGAATGTCTCGACATACTCACGATACCACCTTTGCATGACACCACACAAGGTAATCTTTGGTGTCGATTACTCCGGACTTGACTTCCAGCAGACAACTGCTCGGGACAGCGGCTTGGGCGGCCGCTCAGCGCAGAAGCACGGGCAGTTGCTCAGCGCAGCAGCCCAGCGCAGCACTTTGGGCAGCCGCTTAGGATACCTGCTCGGGACAGCTGAAAAACAAATGAATGTGTTAATATCTGTCTACGTACTACGATAAAATTCTGGGCTTCCATCAACCGCACCACATCAGCAATGAAAACAAAGGAAAAACATTCCATGCCTTACATACTTTACTAAGATCTCACTCGCACAGTTTAGTGATATTTTTCTTTATTAATGCATACTAAAGACAACTAGCGCATGATATCAGTTGCCGTCCGGCTTCGTTAGAGAACACACGCTCGCTTGTTTGTTTTGACGTATCAGTGTTTCTTACCTTCGACAACATGTTTACGTGTGCTAGTTGTGGAATAAAACATACAGAAGGCCCAGTGTGCAGCAACTGCAAACAACACTATGATTTCCAGTGCTCTGGAGTCACCGAATCGGGTTACCGAAAATTGGGCGATAGGAAGAATACGTGGCGGTGCCTCAAGTGCAAGTCTAGCCTATAACCGGCCCCGGCCGCTACGTCTCCGCAGCCCAGTCAATTAGACAAAATCCAGAATCAGCTGAATCAAATCACGTTTCAGTTAGCACCCCTAGCATCCATGGTGGAAGATATTAAATTAATCAAGAGTGAACTTAGTCACATGAAGGAGTCGCAAGAGATGGATCACCAACTCATTAGTAATCTTTCGGGAACAGTTCAATCCTTAGATTCGCGAGTGAAAAAGTCGGAGAAAGTAGCTCAACAAGTTTCTGTCCTGCAGGCCGAAATTACCCGTCTCGATCAAGAATTGCAAGATAAGGATCAATGGGCTAGGGCAAACAACGTTGAGATCCGAGGAATACCTCAAAAAAAAAATGAAAACTTATACGACATTGCTCAAAGCATCGGTCAGGTCTGCGATTTTCCTATCGTGAAGGAACATATTAACTATATCGCACGCATTCCAACTCGCGTGCCCAACGTTGACAAGCCGATAGTTATCGCATTTAATAGCCGATATACTAAAGAGGAGCTGGTGGCATCATCGCGTAAGCATAAGCAACTGAATCTGTCCAGTCTGGGTTTTAATAACACAGGAAACTTCTACGTGAATGATCACTTAACTCAACGGAACAAAACCCTTCTGAGTAAAGCGAGAACCTTAGCCAAGGAGAAGAACTTCATGTTTATCTGGGTTAAGCACTGTAAAATAATGGCCAGAAAATCGGACACTTCACCTATATTTTTTATAAAGTGCGAGAACGACCTTATGAAAATAACCTAATTTCTATATATGTAATAAGTCTTCAGCGTAACATTACCACGCTCGTCAGTTTGAGAATCGCTTCATACTTAATAGTCTTTTGTTTACCTTATCGTTTTATGTGTCGCAGGACAGTCGTCCAGTCAATGCAAGTAAGTTGGTTCATATCATATCAGCTTAAAATACTCTCGAACGCGTTCGCCTGCATTTACGTTAATATAGCACTCATTGCAACATGTACCGACCGGCTGACTGTATTGACAAAGTTACGGTTTTATTTGTGCACACCCGCATTATTTATCTTTTATTATTTTGTTACTATTTTTTGGCTTTGGAATTTCATAATTAAATTGCAGATAATATGCCAGTCATATAATATTAGATTTGTCGCTAACGTACAATATGTTATAAATTATTTTGTATATTCTTTAATATGTAAACAGTCTGACTCTTACTTATTATCCGATTGCGTTAATTATCACAATACTAAGCTAATGTTATCTATGTATTGCCGGGATAATACCTTAAACTACGTTATTTCGACTCGCTGCAGTTACGTTTCACTGGCTGTTAATGATGGCTTCTGACATACTTAGCATATATTATCAAAATACTCGGGGACTACGCACTAAAACACATTTATTTAAAAGAAATGTATTACTCAACTCTTACGATGTTATTGCGCTTACAGAAACATGGTTGCTTAGTGGCATCAGCGATGGTGAGTTGTTTGATGATAGGTACGTTGTTTGGCGACGAGACAGAAATTACGAAACGACGCAAGAGAAGTATGGTGGAGGGGTGCTTTTAGCGATACGTCGCGAGCTAACAGCAGTGTATCGTCCGGAATGGTCTTCACCTGCTGAAGATATATGGGTCACCATCTCTTACATTGATAAGAAAAGACACTCAAGTAGGATACATTTTTGCACTATTTATCTCTGTGATGAAAACTTCGGCTTCACATTCAACTCGCAACTTAACAACTTTACTGACAGCCTATCACGTATAATCGATTCATGTCCGAACGACGTGTTTGTTATTATGGGAGATTTTAATCTAAGTAACATACGTTGGATACCTCAGCGTACTGATAATCTACAGAGCTCCGGTGCAATAGGAGCATCTCAGATATACTTTGTTGATACTTTGACGGAATGTAATCTAACACAATTTAATTTTTGCAACAATATTAACGATCGTGTTTTGGACTTAGTATTATGTAATTCGAACTTAAAAGTAATGGGTTGTGATGACCCACTAGTACCAGAAGATGTCCACCACAAATCATTATGTATTGTTTTAAACTTAATTTTATCTGAGCCGCTTGATGTGAAACCAAGAAAAAAGTATTATTATGCATCAGGTAATTATGGTAATATTAATATTTTATTAAATGAAGTTGACTGGGAAGAAAGTTTGCAAAATATTCCGTTAGAGGACGCTATACATAATTTTTACAATTGTCTGTATGATGCCATAGAAAAATATGTACCCCATAAACTATTTAGGTCTTCATCAACTTTTCCGTTATGGTACACCGCGTCTCTTAAAAAGGTTGTCAAAGAAAAGTTTAAATTCCTTCAAAAGTACCAAAAATATGGCAATACAGATGATTATAACACATTTTCCCTACTTCGTAAGAGAGCTAAACTATTAGAGGCAGATTGTTATAAGACTTATCTTAATAAATGTCAGGATTCTATAGTTAGAAATCCAAAGTTGTTTTGGTCATTTATTAAGTCTAACAAAAATACCTGCAGCACTTTGCCCTCTGCCTTCTCATATGAAGGCCAACTAGCAGAGTCGGGGGAAGATGCTTGTCTTCTGTTCTCAAAATACTTTCAATCAACGTTTCTTTTGCCCTCTCCCAGGGTACCATCGGATCAACGTTCATGCTCTAATCATATTAATACCATATGTAATATTGAAATTGATCCGTTAACATTAAATAAGTTGCTAAAGTCTTTAGACTTAACTAAAGGAGCTGGGCCTGACCATATAACACCATTATTCATTACTAAGTGCTCGGATGCTTTGACAAAACCACTTACAATTTTATTCCAACGCTCTGTCAGAGAAGGTGTTGTTCCCAAACTATGGAAGTCTGCATTTATAACACCAGTTCATAAAAGTGGTAGCAGAAATGATGTTACAAATTATAGGCCTATCTCAAAACTATGCATTTTCGCCAAATTACTGGAACGATTAGTTTATAATCAAGTGTACAGTACTCTTTCTGCTTCTTTTATTCCGGAACAACATGGTTTCCTCAAATATCGATCAACAACATCTAATTTATTATCGTTCATTGATTACACAACCTCAAACATGGATGCAGGTGGGCAAGTTGACTCTGTATTTACCGATTATAGCAAATGTTTTGATCGTATTGACCATGCCTTACTCTTACGTAAACTCTTCTATGCCGGAATTCATGGCGATTTGTACAGGTGGTTTATTTCATACATTGAGAACAGATCCCAGGCTGTTGTGCTTAATGGTTATTCCTCGATATGGAATCACGTACCATCCGGGCTACCACAAGGCTCTTTGTTAGGACCGTTGTTATTTAATATATTTATCAATGATATAAGTAGTTGTTTCCAGCATTCCAATTTTCTCTTGTATGCAGATGACATGAAAATTTTCAAACAAATTAACAATACCAATGATTGTCACCTTTTGCAACAAGACTTACACAGATTTGAAGGATACTGTTGCCGAAACAGATTGGATCTTAATGTTGCAAAGTGTCAGTCTATAACTTTTACACGGAAAACTAATATCACAAAATTTAAGTATAAACTCAAAGATCAGGAGCTTGAAACCGTAGAATCAGTGCGGGATTTAGGCGTGATTCATGATGCAAAGTTAACTTATGAGAAACATATTAACTACATTGTTACGAAAGCCAACAAATCTTTAGGATTTATCAAAAGATCTTGTTCGCAATTCGATAATATCAAAGTAATCAAGGTTCTTTATTGTTCCTACGTGCGTAGCATCCTCGAGTATTGTTCACAGATATGGGATCCCCAATATGATGTTTATATTAACAGACTTGAATCTATTCAGCGCAAATTTATGCATTATTTGCAATTTAAATGTAAGATTTATGACGACACTTATAAGTCGAGATGCAGGAGGCATCACATTCTACCTCTCCACGTGAGACGCAATATCGCAGACATATGTTTACTAACTAAAATAGCACAAAGTCAGGTAGACTCACCGTACCTCCTCTCTAAGATAACTCTTAAAGTTCCTACAAGATCCTCGAGACAAAACAAACTTCTTCATGTTCCTCTTAGTTCTACCAATTACAGACAGAACTCGTTCTTCATAAGAACGGCAAACAATTTTAACAGACTGGTTGACTGTCCTGAGTATGATTTGTTTAATTCTTCAATAAACTTTTATAATAAAACTGTTACTTCACAATGGTTTGACGCGACTTCCCAACTGTCTCACTAGCATTTCTTGTTTACATCGAAAGTATATCGATAAAAACACTAAGGGTTAATTTTATGTTATGATATTTTTAAGTATCGGCACTTTTGTAATTATTTATTTGCACTGTCAAATGTTATAGCAGACAAGTAGATCATAGACGTGTATATGCGAAAGCATGTAATTGGTGTTTAGTTGTAATTTTTCTTAGAATACTTAGTTAAGTAGCACTGTTTGCTTTCCGAAGAAAATAAAAATAAAAATAAAAATAAAATAAATCAATTTGTGAAGATTAACTGTCGAATGTCTCGACATACTCACGATACCACCTTTGCATGACACCACACAAGGTAATCTTTGGTGTCGATTACTCCGGACTTGACTTCCAGCAGACAACTGCTCGGGACAGCGGCTTGGGCGGCCGCTCAGCGCAGAAGCACGGGCAGTTGCTCAGCGCAGCAGCAGCAGCCCAGCGCAGCAGTTTGGGCAGCCGCTCAGGATACCTGCTCGGGAAAGTCCCAAAAAACAAATGAATGTGTTAATATCTGTCGACGTACTACGATAAAATTCTGGACTTCCATCACCCGCACCACACCATGCAATGAAAACAAAGGAAAACCATTCCATGCCTTACATACTTTACTAAGATCCCTCTCGCACAGTTTAGTGATATTTTTCTTTATTAATGCATACCAAAGACAACTAGCGCATGATATCAATTTGTGAAGATTAACTGTCGAATGTCTCGACATACTCACGATACCACCTTTGCATGACACCACACAAGGTAATCTTTGGTGTCGATTACTCCGGACTTGACTTCCAGCAGACAACTGCTCGGGACAGCGGCTTGGGTGGCCGCTCAGCGCAGAAGCACGGGCAGTTGCTCAGCGCAGCAGCCCAGCGCAGCAGTTTGGGCAGCCGCTCAGGATACCTGCTCGGGAAAGTCCCAAAAAAATAAATGAATGTGTTAATATCTGTCGACGTACTACGATAAAATTCTGGACTTCCATCACCCGCACCACACCATGCAAAGAAAACAAAGGAAAACCATTCCATGCCTTACATACTTTACTAAGATCTCACTCGCACAGTTTAGTGATATTTTTCTTTATTAATGCATACTAAAGACAACTAGCGCATGATATCAATTTGTGAAGATTAACTGTCGAATGTCTCGACATACTCACGATACCACCTTTGCATGACACCACACAAGGTAATCTTTGGTGTCGATTACTCCGGACTTGACTTCCAGTAGACAACTGCTCGGGACAGCGGCTTGGGCGGCCGCTCAGCGCAGAAGCACGGGCAGTTGCTCAGCGCAGCAGCCCAGCGCAGCACTTTGGGCAGCCGCTCAGGATACCTGCTCGGGACAGCTGAAAAACAAATAAATGTGTTAATATCTGTCGACGTACTACGATAAAATTCTGGACTTCCATCACCCGGACCACACCATGCAATGAAAACAAAGGAAAAACATTCCATGCCTTACATACTTTACTGAGATCTCACTCGCACAGTTTAGTGATATTTTTCTTTATTAATGCATACCAAAGACAACTAGCGCATGATATCAATTTGTGAAGATTAACTGTCGAATGTCTCGACATACTCACGATACCACCTTTGCATGACACCACACAAGGTAATCTTTGGTGTCAATTACTCCGGACTTGACTTCCAGCAGACAACTGCTCTAGCGGCCGCTCAGCGCAAAAGCACGGGCAGTTGCTCAGCGCAGCAGCCCAGCGCAGCAGTTTGGGCAGCCGCTCAGGATACCTGCTCGGGACAGCTGAAAAACAAATGAATGTGTTAATATCTGTCGACGTACTACGATAAAATTCTGGACTTCCATCATCCGCACCACACCATGCAATGAAAACAAAGGAAAAACATTCCATGTCTAAAATACTTTACTAAGATCTCACTCGCACAGTTTAGTGATATTTTTCTTTATTAATGCATACCAAAGACAACTAGCGCATGATATCAATTTGTGAAGATTAGTTGTCGAATGTCTCGACATACTCACGATACCACCTTTGCATGACACCACACAAGGTAATGTTTGGTGTCGATTACTCCGGACTTGACTTCCAGCAGACAACTGCTCGAGACAGCGGCTTGGGCGGCCGCTCAGCGCAGAAGCACGGGCAGTTGCTCAGCGCAGCAGCCCAGCGCAGCAGTTTGGGCAGCCGCTCAGGATACCTGCTCGGGACAGCTGAAAAACAAATGAATGTGTTAATATCTGTCGACGTACTACGATAAAATTCTAGACTTCCATCACCCGCACCACACCATGCAATGAAAACAAAGGAAAAACATTCCATGCCTTACATACTTTACTGAGATCTCACTCGCACAGTTTAGTGATATTTTTCTTTATTAATGCATACCAAAGACAACTAGCCCATGATATCAATTTGTGAAGATTAACTGTCGAATGTCTCGACATACTCACGATACCACCTTTGCATGACACCACACAAGGTAATCTTTGGTGTCGATTACTCCGGACTTGACTTCCAGCAGACAACTGCTCGGGACAGCGGCTTGGGTGGCCGCTCAGCGCAGAAGCACGGGCAGTTGCTCAGCGCAGCAGCCCAGCGCAGCAGTTTGGGCAGCCGCTCAGGATACCTGCTCGGGAAAGTCCCAAAAAAAACAAATGAATGTGTTAATATCTGTCGACGTACTACCATAAAATTCTGGACTTCCATCACCCGCACGACACCATGAAATGAAAACAAAGGAAACCATTCCATGCCTTACATACTTTACAAAGATCTCACTCGCACAGTTTAGTGATATTTTTCTTTATTAATGCATACCAAAGACAACTAGCGCATGATATCAATTTGTGAAGATTAACTGTCGAATGTCTCGACATACTCACGATACTACCTTTGCATGACACCACACAAGGTAATCTTTGGTGTCGATTACTCCGGACTTGACTTCCAGCAGACAACTGCTCGGGACAGCGGCTTGGGCGGCCGCTCAGCGCAGAAGCACGGGCAGTTGCTCAGCGCAGCAGCAGCAGCCCAGCGCAGCAGTTTGGGCAGCCGCTCAGGATACCTGCTCGGGAAAGTCCCAAAAAACAAATGAATGTGTTAATATCTGTCGACGTACTACGATAAAATTCTGGACTTCCATCACCCGCACCACACCATGCAATGAAAACAAAGGAAAACCATTCCATGCCTTACATACTTTACTAAGATCTCACTCGCACAGTTTAGTGATATTTTTCTTTATTAATGCATTCCAAAGACAACTAGCGCATGATATAAATTTGTGAAGATTAACTGTCGAATGTCTCGACATACTCACGATACCACCTTTGCATGACACCACACAAGTTAATCTTTGGTGTCGATTACTCCGGACTTGACTTCCAGCAGACAACAGCTCGGGACAGCGGCTTGGGCGGCCACTCAGCGCAGAAGCACGGGCAGTTGCTCAGCGCAGCAGCCCAGCGCAGCACTTTGGGCAGCCGCTCAGGATACCTGCTCCGGACAGCTGAAAAACAAATGAATGTGTTAATATCTGTCGACGTACTACGATAAAATTCTGGACTTCCATCACCCGCACCACACCATGCAATGAAAACAAAGGAAAACCATTCTATGCCTTACATACTTTACTAAGATCTCACTCGCACAGTTTAGTGATATTTTTCTTTATTAATGCATACCAAAGACAACTAGCGCATGATATCAATTTGTGAAGATTAACTGTCGAATGTCTCGACATACTCACGATACCACCTTTGCATGACACCACACAAGATAATCTTTGGTGTCGATTACTCCGGACTTGACTTCCAGCAGACAACTGCTCGGGACAGCGGCTTGGGCGGCCGCTCAGCGCAGAAGCACGGGCAGTTGCTCAGCGCAGCAGCCCAGCGCAGCACTTTGGGCAGCCGCTTAGGATACCTGCTCGGGACAGCTGAAAAACAAATGAATGTGTTAATATCTGTCTACGTACTACGATAAAATTCTGGGCTTCCATCAACCGCACCACACCAGCAATGAAAACAAAGGAAAAACATTCCATGCCTTACATACTTTACTAAGATCTCACTCGCACAGTTTAGTGATATTTTTCTTTATTAATGCATACTAAAGACAACTAGCGCATGATATCAGTTGCCGTCCGGCTTCGTTAGAGAACACACGCTCGCTTGTTTGTTTTGACGTATCAGTGTTTCTTACCTTCGACAACATGTTTACGTGTGCTAGTTGTGGAATAAAACATACAGAAGGCCCAGTGTGCAGCAACTGCAAACAACACTATGATTTCCAGTGCTCTGGAGTCACCGAATCGGGGTACCGAAAATTGGGCGATAGGAAGAATACGTGGCGGTGCCTCAAGTGCAAGTCTAGCCTATAACCGGCCCCGGCCGCTACGTCTCCGCAGCCCAGTCAATTAGACAAAATCCAGAATCAGCTGAATCAAATCACGTTTCAGTTAGCACCCCTAGCATCCATGGTGGAAGATATTAAATTAATCAAGAGTGAACTTAGTCACATGAAGGAGTCGCAAGAGATGGATCACCAACTCATTAGTAATCTTTCGGGAACAGTTCAATCCTTAGATTCGCGAGTGAAAAAGTCGGAGAAAGTAGCTCAACAAGTTTCTGTCCTGCAGGCCGAAATTACCCGTCTCGATCAAGAATTGCAAGATAAGGATCAATGGGCTAGGGCAAACAACGTTGAGATCCGAGGAATACCTCAAAAAAAAAATGAAAACTTATACGACATTGCTCAAAGCATCGGTCAGGTCTGCGATTTTCCTATCGTGAAGGAACATATTAACTATATCGCACGCATTCCAACTCGCGTGCCCAACGTTGACAAGCCGATAGTTATCGCATTTAATAGCCGATATACTAAAGAGGAGCTGGTGGCATCATCGCGTAAGCATAAGCAACTGAATCTGTCCAGTCTGGGTTTTAATAACACAGGAAACTTCTACGTGAATGATCACTTAACTCAACGGAACAAAACCCTTCTGAGTAAAGCGAGAACCTTAGCCAAGGAGAAGAACTTCATGTTTATCTGGGTTAAGCACTGTAAAATAATGGCCAGAAAATCGGACACTTCACCTATATTTTTTATAAAGTGCGAGAACGACCTTATGAAAATAACCTAATTTCTATATATGTAATAAGTCTTCAGCGTAACATTACCACGCTCGTCAGTTTGAGAATCGCTTCATACTTAATAGTCTTTTGTTTACCTTATCGTTTTATGTGTCGCAGGACAGTCGTCCAGTCAATGCAAGTAAGTTGGTTCATATCATATCAGCTTAAAATACTCTCGAACGCGTTCGCCTGCATTTACGTTAATATAGCACTCATTGCAACATGTACCGACCGGCTGACTGTATTGACAAAGTTACGGTTTTATTTGTGCACACCCGCATTATTTATCTTTTATTATTTTGTTACTATTTTTTGGCTTTGGAATTTCATAATTAAATTGCAGATAATATGCCAGTCATATAATATTAGATTTGTCGCTAACGTACAATATGTTATAAATTATTTTGTATATTCTTTAATATGTAAACAGTCTGACTCTTACTTATTATCCGATTGCGTTAATTATCACAATACTAAGCTAATGTTATCTATGTATTGCCGGGATAATACCTTAAACTACGTTATTTCGACTCGCTGCAGTTACGTTTCACTGGCTGTTAATGATGGCTTCTGACATACTTAGCATATATTATCAAAATACTCGGGGACTACGCACTAAAACACATTTATTTAAAAGAAATGTATTACTCAACTCTTACGATGTTATTGCGCTTACAGAAACATGGTTGCTTAGTGGCATCAGCGATGGTGAGTTGTTTGATGATAGGTACGTTGTTTGGCGACGAGACAGAAATTACGAAACGACGCAAGAGAAGTATGGTGGAGGGGTGCTTTTAGCGATACGTCGCGAGCTAACAGCAGTGTATCGTCCGGAATGGTCTTCACCTGCTGAAGATATATGGGTCACCATCTCTTACATTGATAAGAAAAGACACTCAAGTAGGATACATTTTTGCACTATTTATCTCTGTGATGAAAACTTCGGCTTCACATTCAACTCGCAACTTAACAACTTTACTGACAGCCTATCACGTATAATCGATTCATGTCCGAACGACGTGTTTGTTATTATGGGAGATTTTAATCTAAGTAACATACGTTGGATACCTCAGCGTACTGATAATCTACAGAGCTCCGGTGCAATAGGAGCATCTCAGATATACTTTGTTGATACTTTGACGGAATGTAATCTAACACAATTTAATTTTTGCAACAATATTAACGATCGTGTTTTGGACTTAGTATTATGTAATTCGAACTTAAAAGTAATGGGTTGTGATGACCCACTAGTACCAGAAGATGTCCACCACAAATCATTATGTATTGTTTTAAACTTAATTTTATCTGAGCCGCTTGATGTGAAACCAAGAAAAAAGTATTATTATGCATCAGGTAATTATGGTAATATTAATATTTTATTAAATGAAGTTGACTGGGAAGAAAGTTTGCAAAATATTCCGTTAGAGGACGCTATACATAATTTTTACAATTGTCTGTATGATGCCATAGAAAAATATGTACCCCATAAACTATTTAGGTCTTCATCAACTTTTCCGTTATGGTACACCGCGTCTCTTAAAAAGGTTGTCAAAGAAAAGTTTAAATTCCTTCAAAAGTACCAAAAATATGGCAATACAGATGATTATAACACATTTTCCCTACTTCGTAAGAGAGCTAAACTATTAGAGGCAGATTGTTATAAGACTTATCTTAATAAATGTCAGGATTCTATAGTTAGAAATCCAAAGTTGTTTTGGTCATTTATTAAGTCTAACAAAAATACCTGCAGCACTTTGCCCTCTGCCTTCTCATATGAAGGCCAACTAGCAGAGTCGGGGGAAGATGCTTGTCTTCTGTTCTCAAAATACTTTCAATCAACGTTTCTTTTGCCCTCTCCCAGGGTACCATCGGATCAACGTTCATGCTCTAATCATATTAATACCATATGTAATATTGAAATTGATCCGTTAACATTAAATAAGTTGCTAAAGTCTTTAGACTTAACTAAAGGAGCTGGGCCTGACCATATAACACCATTATTCATTACTAAGTGCTCGGATGCTTTGACAAAACCACTTACAATTTTATTCCAACGCTCTGTCAGAGAAGGTGTTGTTCCCAAACTATGGAAGTCTGCATTTATAACACCAGTTCATAAAAGTGGTAGCAGAAATGATGTTACAAATTATAGGCCTATCTCAAAACTATGCATTTTCGCCAAATTACTGGAACGATTAGTTTATAATCAAGTGTACAGTACTCTTTCTGCTTCTTTTATTCCGGAACAACATGGTTTCCTCAAATATCGATCAACAACATCTAATTTATTATCGTTCATTGATTACACAACCTCAAACATGGATGCAGGTGGGCAAGTTGACTCTGTATTTACCGATTATAGCAAATGTTTTGATCGTATTGACCATGCCTTACTCTTACGTAAACTCTTCTATGCCGGAATTCATGGCGATTTGTACAGGTGGTTTATTTCATACATTGAGAACAGATCCCAGGCTGTTGTGCTTAATGGTTATTCCTCGATATGGAATCACGTACCATCCGGGCTACCACAAGGCTCTTTGTTAGGACCGTTGTTATTTAATATATTTATCAATGATATAAGTAGTTTTTTCCAGCATTCCAATTTTCTCTTGTATGCAGATGACATGAAAATTTTCAAACAAATTAACAATACCAATGATTGTCACCTTTTGCAACAAGACTTACACAGATTTGAAGGATACTGTTGCCGAAACAGATTGGATCTTAATGTTGCAAAGTGTCTAGTTTCGCAGTTTCCTGCTAGCTATACGCTCGATGATAGGGGGGGGGGTAGATGCGGTTGAGCAGTTTCCTGCAACCAGAGAATAGGTAAGGAATAATTGGGATGGTAAATACCTGCGGAGGTGAGCTCTGTGTCTGATGAGTGCTGGTGACCGTGGGTCCTCGTGGAGGCGTCCTGCTGTCGACGGCGTGCAGAATGAGCTGAAGAACTATTGTCACTTGGTTCTAATGTTTGTATTGTCCCTTTGGGTTGTGCACTGGTTTACGCGGCGGGCTGAATGCGTGTGTACACACGTGCTGATTTAGGAGTAGTGTCTGGTTGGGCCGAACACACCCTGAAGGTCACTCGCGGCGAAGTCATTCGCGGTGACTCGTGCTGATATAAAATGGCGGTGCCATGCGGTTGCTGCGCGGCGGTACACGTCCGCCGGTCGCGAGTACAAAAAGGTGACTCTTGAGCTGACGCGTAAACGCGGGGCTGATATTGGCGGTTCCCGATTACGCCGTGCGGACGCGACGGCGCCGAAAAGATGACTGTTTCCGCTTCCTTTCGCTGCTTGCTTGTCGCCTGACAGCTGCAGGACAGCGGCGGGGGAACGCGGGGGCGCGGGTCCGCGCCTTGAGGTTACGTCACGCTTTCGCGTGAACATATTCCCCACGCGGCAAAGCTGTGGTGTGGTGGTCAATCGACAGTCAGGTGGTCGTTCTTGATTTCCACCACTCGGGTGACGCCATCCCTTCATGGGTTCGTCTTGTGGCTCATGCGCCAGTGTAGAGGCGGCACCTGGTCGTCCACTATCAGTACCAGTTCCCCGACTTGAGGTGGGCTGGATCGGGGAGTCCGTTTGGAGCGGGTTTGGATGGTGTGCAGGTAGGGTTTGGACCAGGATCGCCAAAGGTGTTGGGATAAGGGTAGGACGAGCTTGAACCTTTTTGTGTGCAGAAATGGCTCGTCCTCCTACCGAATACTCAGGTAGGGCATTGAGCTGACGTTTTAAAAGGACATGACCCGCGGTGAGAAATTCAAATTCCGCGGGGTCAAAAGAGAGTGGGTTGAGAGGGCGTGCATTGAGCTTGGCTGCAATGTGCGCTAAAAGAGCTGAAAGTGTAGGTGCGATATTGTTATTGTTGGTTGCAAGAAAGTCTTGTATTTCCCTAAGTTCATTTCTAGCGCCTACATAAATTGTACCGCAATTATATCTAATTAACGTCGGTACACCGCGCCTAGAAACAAAACGCTGTAATGCCGCAAGGAACGCTTCCGTGGATAACTCAGATACCGGTTCGAGATGGACCGCCTTCGTGGCTAGGCATGTTACAACACAGAGGTAGCCTTTTAATAGCTTGGTGTTTCTCAGTGTACTGGATTTTATCAAAAATGGTCCAGTAAAGTCCGTCGTGACTTTGCTAAATACGGGCTGAACGTTTACGCGGTCGGCGGGTGAGTCGGCCATGTACGGAGCCTTAGTTTGGACGCGGAAACGTAAACATTGTATACATTTGTATACTGATAACGTCCAGAATTGCTGGCGCAAGGGTGAGTGCAGAATGTCAGCACCTAACTGACTTAAGGTGTTTGCGATGACAGTTTGTCGTCGTGTTGTGTGTGTGTGCTGATTCTTTGTGGGCTGAGTCGGTATTTGTTGGATGTGCCGTCCTAGTCATTGCCTAGGCGGCGGTGAAGGACGCGAGGTAGTGCGCGGTGGAGTACGACGGGAGTACACCATCTGGCCCGTATCAGGTGAGGGACGGCGCCGTGGTACCTCGCGCTGTTGTACCGGCAATAAGCGCACTGGTAGTGCGTAGTATCGTGTACATACCCGAGGCTTGTGACCCTTTACATTACTACATGGGTAGCAATGGTTGTCACCATAGTGAGGTTGCGGGTTCGATACCTGTTTGGGTGTTGGCGCGGAGCTGAACGGTCGTGGGTTCGAACCCTGCGCATAGCGCGGAGGTTGTGGGTTCGAAACCTGCTGAAGTGGGGACGAGAAGCGCGCGGGTATAGTCGCGGAGCCGATAGGTTGCAGGTTCGAATCCTGCTGAGCAGATGACGAGAAGCGCGCGGGTATAGGCGCGGAGCTGAGAGGTTGCAGGTTCGAATCCTGCGCATAGCACTGAGGCTGCAGGTTCGATACCTGCTGAGCAGATGACGAGAAGCGCGCGGGTATAGGCGCGGAGCTGATTGGGTGCAGGTTCGAAACCTGCGTACAGCACAGAGGCTGCAGGTTCGATACCTGCTGAGCTGATGGGGATAAGCGCGCTGGTATAGGCGCGGAGCTGAGGGGGTGCAGGTTCGAATCCTGCGTATAGCACTGTGGCTGCAGGTTCGATACCTGCTGAGCTGATGGCGATAAGCGCGCTGGTATAGACGCGGAGGTTATTGGGTGCAGGTTCGAAACCTGCGTATAGCACAGAGGCTGCAGGTTCGATACCTGCTGAGCAGATATTGAGAAGCGCGCGGGTATAGGCGCTGAGCTGAGGGGGTGCAGGTTCGAATCCTGCTTATAGCACTGTGGCTGCAGGTTCGATACCTGCTGAGCTGATGGCGATAAGCGCACTGGTATAGGCGCGGAGCTGAGGGGGTGCAGGTTCGAATCCTGCTTATAGCACTGAAGCTGCAGGTTCGATACCTGCTGAGCTGATGATGAGGAGCGCGCGGGTATAGGCGCGGAGCTGATTGGGTGCAGGTTCGAAACCTGCGTATAGCACAGAGGCTGCAGGTTCGATACCTGCTGAGCAGATATTGAGAAGCGCGCGGGTATAGGCGCTGAGCTGAGAGTGTGCGGGTTCGAATCCTGCGTACAGCACTGAGGCCGCAGGTTCGATACCTGCTGAGCTGATATTGAAAAGCGCGCGGGTATAGGCGCTGAGCTGAGAGGGTGCAGGTTCGAATCCTGCGCACAGCCCTGAGGCTGCAGGTTCGATGCCTGCTGAGTTGACTTCGAGGGGCGCGCGGGTATTGGCGCGGTTATTACATCGTCATTGGTAGCTAATGACCATGTTTTTTGTTCTAATACTACAACGAGAATCACGTAATAGGCGTCTATTGTCCTTCCATACTGCTCGTTGTAGAATTCCTCCTCGTCGTCTGATAAACCTACGGAGTCTAAAATTATATAATATGCCGCGTCAAATCTATCGCGGATCAATTTTACGCCTGCGGCTCTGGCAGCGAATCCAGGGCTATAGCGCCTAGGTTTGCTAGACCTCAATGATAACGCTTCCAAATTAAGCTTAATAATAGCGATTTGTAACTGTCTAAATCTTGCTACCTGTGATTCAGAAGGCATCGTTAATCGTCGTAGGCGAAGTCAGGCACAAGGACGCAAGCAAAATTAAAAGGAAATAAAAATATTAAAGTATTTAATCGTAGGTGAAATTCCGCACCTCCTTTTTCGGAAGTCGGTTATAATAACGCCTAAATTAATAACGTGTGTACGAAACCTTATGTGAGCTGATGGTTTAATTACTTTATTAATTGAAACCTGTAAGTTCGTTCGGTACTAAATATTTAATAACTGCGCGGAACCCTAATTTACATATAAGTAGTTAACCCAATTATAAATAACATATGTAACCTAATTAAGTAGCATGTCTAAATGATTTATGAGTGTTGAATCACAACAGCTAATTACGTAATAATTTTCACGGAACTCCAAAATGGTGTGCGGATCTCTATTAGGTAAGGATATAGGTCTTGAAATAAAATAAATTGGGCTGAATTCCAGACGTTCGACTATGGACGAATTATGATTATTTAATCTCAAGAACACAAGCAAACCCGTCTAACAGTACTTAGTATAATTTTATAATTAAAATCAACAAAGCACCTGGCGTAGGTAGGTACTTAGCCTTAAGAATTTTAATTACGAACCTTTCTTGCAAACAATTAGTGAACAATCGTATCGGCAGTCGTTCCAATTAGTAACAAGGGTCAGTTTCGCTTGGCAATATGTTTGTTCCTAACGAGTGGAATTTTTTTGCTAGAAGCTTCGAATCGCTAGTCGGGTTAGTTTGGCTTGGCAAATCGCACTGCCGGTTCACTCGTCTAGAAGCTTCGGATTGATTTGTATGACGTAAGGGGATTTACATTAAATCAATATCTATAAGAAGTAGTTTGTAAATTAAATAAGATTGATATCCGATATTTGGGAATTATTGAGCTTAAATGTGGGCTGATTTGTATGACGTAATTTGGGTAATATTAAGTCAATAAAATGTAGTTTGTAAATTAAATAGGTCTGATAGGGATTGATATCCGTTATTTGGGAATTAAATTGAGTTTATTGTGGGCTGATTTAATGGACTGTATTTAAGGGATAGGGGGTGATAGCATTGGTTTATCCGGCAGCGAAAGAGATTATGTTGCCGGATATCCGCGCTCGTGGGAAATGTGGTTTATCCGGGTACCCGGTTATATCCGGATAACCGGATAAATCCGGCTCGAAGGAAAATATAGTTTCGCAGTTTCCTGCTAGCTATACGCTCGATGATAGGGGGGGGGGTAGATGCGGTTGAGCAGTTTCCTGCAACCAGAGAATAGGTAAGGAATAATTGGGATGGTAAATACCTGCGGAGGTGAGCTCTGTGTCTGATGAGTGCTGGTGACCGTGGGTCCTCGTGGAGGCGTCCTGCTGTCGACGGCGTGCAGAATGAGCTGAAGAACTATTGTCACTTGGTTCTAATGTTTGTATTGTCCCTTTGGGTTGTGCACTGGTTTACGCGGCGGGCTGAATGCGTGTGTACACACGTGCTGATTTAGGAGTAGTGTCTGGTTGGGCCGAACACACCCTGAAGGTCACTCGCGGCGAAGTCATTCGCGGTGACTCGTGCTGATATAAAATGGCGGTGCCATGCGGTTGCTGCGCGGCGGTACACGTCCGCCGGTCGCGAGTACAAAAAGGTGACTCTTGAGCTGACGCGTAAACGCGGGGCTGATATTGGCGGTTCCCGATTACGCCGTGCGGACGCGACGGCGCCGAAAAGATGACTGTTTCCGCTTCCTTTCGCTGCTTGCTTGTCGCCTGACAGCTGCAGGACAGCGGCGGGGGAACGCGGGGGCGCGGGTCCGCGCCTTGAGGTTACGTCACGCTTTCGCGTGAACAGTGTCAGTCTATAACTTTTACACGGAAAACTAATATCACAAAATTTAAGTATAAACTCAAAGATCAGGAGCTTGAAACCGTAGAATCAGTGCGGGATTTAGGCGTGATTCATGATGCAAAGTTAACTTATGAGAAACATATTAACTACATTGTTACGAAAGCCAACAAATCTTTAGGATTTATCAAAAGATCTTGTTCGCAATTCGATAATATCAAAGTAATCAAGGTTCTTTATTGTTCCTACGTGCGTAGCATCCTCGAGTATTGTTCACAGATATGGGATCCCCAATATGATGTTTATATTAACAGACTTGAATCTATTCAGCGCAAATTTATGCATTATTTGCAATTTAAATGTAAGATTTATGACGACACTTATAAGTCGAGATGCAGGAGGCATCACATTCTACCTCTCCACGTGAGACGCAATATCGCAGACATATGTTTACTAACTAAAATAGCACAAAGTCAGGTAGACTCACCGTACCTCCTCTCTAAGATAACTCTTAAAGTTCCTACAAGATCCTCGAGACAAAACAAACTTCTTCATGTTCCTCTTAGTTCTACCAATTACAGACAGAACTCGTTCTTCATAAGAACGGCAAACAATTTTAACAGACTGGTTGACTGTCCTGAGTATGATTTGTTTAATTCTTCAATAAACTTTTATAATAAAACTGTTACTTCACAATGGTTTGACGCGACTTCCCAACTGTCTCACTAGCATTTCTTGTTAACATCGAAAGTATATCGATAAAAACACTAAGGGTTAATTTTATGTTATGATATTTTTAAGTATCGGCACTTTTGTAATTATTTATTTGCACTGTCAAATGTTATAGCAGACAAGTAGATCATAGACGTGTATATGCGAAAGCATGTACTTGGTGTTTAGTTGTAATTTTTCTTAGAATACTTAGTTAAGTAGCACTGTTTGCTTTCCGAAGAAAATAAAAATAAAAATAAAAATAAAATAAATCAATTTGTGAAGATTAACTGTCGAATGTCTCGACATACTCACGATACCAACTTTGCATGACACCACACAAGGTAATCTTTGGTGTCGATTACTCCGGACTTGACTTCCAGCAGACAACTGCTCGGGACAGCGGCTTGGGCGGCCGCTCAGCGCAGAAGCACGGGCAGTTGCTCAGCGCAGCAGCAGCAGCCCAGCGCAGCAGTTTGGGCAGCCGCTCAGGATACCTGCTCGGGAAAGTCCCAAAAAACAAATGAATGTGTTAATATCTGTCGACGTACTACGATAAAATTCTGGACTTCCATCACCCGCACCACACCATGCAATGAAAACAAAGGAAAAACATTCCATGCCTTACATACTTTACTAAGATCTCACTCGCACAGTTTAGTGATATTTTTCTTTATTAATGCATACCAAAGACAACTAGCGCATGATATCAATTTGTGAAGATTAACTGTCGAATGTCTCGACATACTCACGATACCACCTTTGCATGACACCACACAAGGTAATCTTTGGTGTCGATTACTCCGGACTTGACTTCCAGCAGACAACTGCTCGGGACAGCGGCTTGGGCGGCCGCTCAGCGCAAAAGCACGGGCAGTTGCTCAGCGCAGCAGCCCAGCGCAGCACTTTAGGCAGCCGCTTAGGATACCTGCTCGGGAAAGTCCCAAAAAAACAAATGAATGTGTTAATATCTGTCGACGTACTACGATAAAATTCTGGACTTCCATCACCCGCACCACACCATGCAATGAAAACAAAGGAAAACCATTCTATGCCTTACATACTTTACTAAGATCTCACTCGCACAGTTTAGTGATATTTTTCTTTATTAATGCATACCAAAGACAACTAGCGCATGATATCAATTTGTGATGATTAATTGTCGAATGTCTCGACATACTCACGATACCACCTTTGCATGACACCACACAAGGTAATCTTTGGTGTCGATTACTCCGGACTTGACTTCCAGCAGACAACTGCTCGGGACAGCGGCTTGGGCGGCCGCTCAGCGCAGAAGCACGGGCAGTTGCTCAGCGCAGCAGCCCAGCGCAGCAGTTTGGGCAGCCGCTCAGGATACCTGCTCGGGACAGCTGAAAAACAAATCAATGTGTTAATATCTGTCTTCGTACTACGATAAAATTCTGGACTTTCATCACCCGCACCACACCAGCAATGAAAACAAAGGAAAAACATTCCATGCCTTACATACTTAACTGAGATCTCACTCGCATAGTTTAGTGATAATTTTCTTTATTAATGCATACTAAAGACAACTACCGCATAATATTAATTTGTGAAGATTAGTTGTTGAATGTCTCGACATACTCACGATACCACCTTTGCATGACACCACACAAGGTAATCTTTAGTGTCGATTTCTCCGGACTTGACTTTCAGCAGACAACTGCTCGGGACAGCGGCTTGGGCGGCCGCTCAGCGCAGAAGCACGGGCAGTTGCTTAGCGCAGCAGCCCAGCGCAGCACTTTGGGCAGCCGCTCAGGATACCTGCTCGGGACAGCTGAAAAACAAATGAATGTGTTAATATCTGTCGACGTACTACGATAAAATTCTGGACTTCCATCACCCGCACCACACCATGCAATGAAAACAAAGGAAAAACATTCCATGCCTTACATACTTTACTAAGATCTCACTCGCACAGTTTAGTGATATTTTTCTTTAATAATGCATACCAAAGACAACTAGCGCATGATATCAATTTGTGAAGATTAACTGTCGAATGTCTCGACATACTCACGATACCACCTTTGCATGACACCACACAAGGTAATCTTTGTTGTCGATTACTCCGGACTTGACTTCCAGCAGACAACTGCTCGGAACAGCGGCTTGGGCGGCCCCTCAGCGCAGAAGCACGGGCAGTTGCTCAGCGCAGCAGCCCAGCGCAGCAGTTTGGGCAGCTGCTCAGGATACCTGCTCGGGACAGCTGAAAAACAAATAAATGTGTTAATTTCTGTCTACGTACTACGATAAAATTCTGAACTTCCATCACCCGCACCACACCATGCAATGAAAACAAAGGAAAACCATTCCATGCCTTACATACTTTACTAAGATCTCACTCGCACAGTTTAGTGATATTTTTCTTTATTAATGCATACCAAAGACAACTAGCGCATGATATCAATTTGTGAAGATTAACTGTCGAATGTCTCGACATACTCACGATACCACCTTTGCATGACACCACACAAGGTAATCTTTGGTGTCGATTACTCCGGACTTGACTTCCAGCAGACAACTGCTCGGGACAGCGGCTTGGGCGGCCGCTCAGCGCAGAAGCACGGGCAGTTGCTCAGCGCAGCAGCCCAGCGCAGCAGTTTGGGCAACCGCTCAGGATACCTGCTCGGGACAGCTGAAAAACAAATGAATGTGTTAATATCTGTCTACGTACTACGATAAAATTCTGGACTTCCATCACCCGCACCACACCAGCAATGAAAACAAAGGAAAAACATTCCATGCCTTACATACTTTACTAAGATCTCACTCGCACAGTTTAGTGATATTTTTCTTTATTAATGCATACTTAAGACAACTAGCGCATGATATCAATTTGTGAAGATTAACTGTCGAATGTCTCGACATACTCACGATACCACCTTTGCATGACACCACACAAGGTAATCTTTGGTGTCGATTACTCCGGACTTGACTTCCAGCAGACAACTGCTCGGGACAGCGGCTTGGGCGGCCGCTCAGCGCAGAAGCACGGGCAGTTGCTCAGCGCAGCAGCCCAGCGCAGCAGTTTGGGCAGCCGCTCAGGATACCTGCTCGGGAAAGTCCCAAAAAACAAATGAATGTGTTAATATCTGTCGACGTACTACGATAAAATTCTGGACTTCCATCACCCGCACCACACCATGCAATGAAAACAAAGGAAAACCATTCCATGCCTTACATACTTTACTAAGATCTCTCTCGCACAGTTTAGTGATATTTTTCTTTATTAATGCATACCAAAGACAACTAGCGCATGATATCAATTTGTGAAGATTAACTGTCGAATGTCTCGACATACTCACGATACCACCTTTGCATGACACCACACAAGGTAATCTTTGGTGTCGATTACTCCGGACTTGACTTCCAGCAGACAACTGCTCGGGACAGCGGCTTGGGCGGCCGCTCAGCGCAGAAGCACGGGCAGTTGCTCAGCGCAGCAGCCCAGCGCAGCAGTTTGGGCAGCCGCTCAGGATACCTGCTCGGGAAAGTCCCAAAAAACAAATGAATGTGTTAATATCTGTCGACGTACTACGATAAAATTCTGGACTTCCATCACCCGCACCACACCATGCAATGAAAACAAAGGAAAACCATTCCATGCCTTACATACTTTACTAAGATCTCACTCGCACAGTTTAGTGATATTTTTCTTTATTAATGCATTCCAAAGACAACTAGCGCATGATATCAATTTGTGAAGATAAACTGTCGAATGTCTCGACATACTCACGATACCACCTTTGCATGACACCACACAAGGTAATCTTTGGTGTCGATTACTCCGGACTTGACTTCCAGCAGACAACTGCTCGGGACAGCGGCTTGGGCGGCCGCTCAGCGCAGAAGCACGGGCAGTTGCTCAGCGCAGCAGCCCAGCGCAGCAGTTTGGGCAGCCGCTCAGGATACCTGCTCGGGACAGCTGAAAAACAAATGAATGTGTTAATATCTGTCTACGTACTACGATAAAATTCTGGACTTCCATCACCCGCACCACACCAGCAATGAAAACAAAGGAAAAACATTCCATGCCTTACATACTTTACTAAGATCTCACTCGCACAGTTTAGTGATATTTTTCTTTATTAATGCATACTAAAGACAACTAGCGCATGATATCAATTTGTGAAGATTAACTGTCGAATGTCTCGACATACTCACGATACCACCTTTGCATGACACCACACAAGGTAATCTTTGGTGTCGATTACTCCGGACTTGACTTCCAGCAGACAACTGCTCGGGACAGCGGCTTGGGCGGCCGCTCAGCGCAGAAGCACGGGCAGTTGCTCAGCGCAGCAGCCCAGCGCAGCAGTTTGGGCAGCCGCTCAGGATACCTGCTCGGGACAGCTGAAAAACAAATGAATGTGTTAATATCTGTCTTCGTACTACGATAAAATTCTGGACTTTCATCACGTGCACCACACCAGCAATGAAAACAAAGGAAAAACATTCCATGCCTTACATACTTAACTGAGATCTCACTCGCACAGTTTAGTGATATTTTTGTTTATTAATGCATACTAAAGACAACTAGCGCATAATATTAATTTGTGAAGATTAGTTGTTGAATGTCTCGACATACTCACGATACCACCTTTGCATGACACCACACAAGGTAATCTTTGGTGTCGATTACTCCGGACTTGACTTCCAGCAGACAACTGCTCGGGACAGCGGCTTGGGCGGCCGCTCAGCGCAGAAGCACGGGCAGTTGCTCAGCGCAGCAGCCCAGCGCAGCAGTTTGGGCAGCCGCTCAGGATACCTGCTCGGGACAGCTGAAAAACAAATGAATGTGTTAATATCTGTCTTCGTACTACGATAAAATTCTGGACTTTCATCACGTGCACCACACCAGCAATGAAAACAAAGGAAAAACATTCCATGCCTTACATACTTAACTGAGATCTCACTCGCACAGTTTAGTGATATTTTTGTTTATTAATGCATACTAAAGACAACTAGCGCATAATATTAATTTGTGAAGATTAGTTGTTGAATGTCTCGACATACTCACGATACCACCTTTGCATGACACCACACAAGGTAATTTTTAGTGTCGATTTCTCCGGACTTGACTTCCAGCAGACAACTGCTCGGGACAGCGGCTTGGGCGGCCGCTCAGCGCAGAAGCACGGGCAGTTGCTTAGCGCAGCAGCCCAGCGCAGCACTTTGGGCAGCCGCTCAGGATACCTGCTCGGGACAGCTGAAAAACAAATGAATGTGTTAATATCTGTCGACGTACTACGATAAAATTCTGGACTTCCATCACCCGCACCACACCATGCAATGAAAACAAAGGAAAAACATTCCATGCCTTACATACTTTACTAAGATCTCACTCGCACAGTTTAGTGATATTTTTCTTTATTAATGCATACCAAAGACAACTAGCGCATGATATCAATTTGTGAAGATTAACTGTCGAATGTCTCGACATACTCACGATACCACCTTTGCAAGACACCACACAAGGTAATCTTTGTTGTCGATTACTCCGGACTTGACTTCCAGCAGACAACTGCTCGGAACAGCGGCTTGGGCGGCCCCTCAGCGCAGAAGCACGGGCAGTTGCTCAGCGCAGCAGCCCAGCGCAGCAGTTTGGGCAGCCGCTCAGGATATCTGCTCGGGACAGCTGAAAAACAAATAAATGTGTTAATTTCTGTCTACGTACTACGATAAAATTCTGAACTTCCATCACCCGCACCACACCATGCAATGAAAACAAAGGAAAACCATTCCATGCCTTACATACTTTACTAAGATCTCACTCGCACAGTTTAGTGATATTTTTCTTTATTAATGCATACCAAAGACAACTAGCGCATGATATCAATTTGTGAAGATTAACTGTCGAATGTCTCGACATACTCACGATACCACCTTTGCATGACACCACACAAGGTAATCTTTGGTGTCGATTACTCCGGACTTGACTTCCAGCAGACAACTGCTCGGGACAGCGGCTTGGGCGGCCGCTCAGCGCAGAAGCACGGGCAGTTGCTCAGCGCAGCAGCCCAGCGCAGCAGTTTGGGCAGCCGCTCAGGATACCTGCTCGGGACAGCTGAAAAACAAATGAATGTGTTAATATCTGTCTACGTACTACGATAAAATTCTGGAATGATCACTTAACTCAACGGAACAAAACCCTTCTGAGTAAAGCGAGAACCTTAGCCAAGGAGAAGAACTTCATGTTTATCTGGGTTAAGCACTGTAAAATAATGGCCAGAAAATCGGACACTTCACCTATATTTTTTATAAAGTGCGAGAACGACCTTATGAAAATAACCTAATTTCTATATATGTAATAAGTCTTCAGCGTAACATTACCACGCTCGTCAGTTTGAGAATCGCTTCATACTTAATAGTCTTTTGTTTACCTTATCGTTTTATGTGTCGCAGGACAGTCGTCCAGTCAATGCAAGTAAGTTGGTTCATATCATATCAGCTTAAAATACTCTCGAACGCGTTCGCCTGCATTTACGTTAATATAGCACTCATTGCAACATGTACCGACCGGCTGACTGTATTGACAAAGTTACGGTTTTATTTGTGCACACCCGCATTATTTATCTTTTATTATTTTGTTACTATTTTTTGGCTTTGGAATTTCATAATTAAATTGCAGATAATATGCCAGTCATATAATATTAGATTTGTCGCTAACGTACAATATGTTATAAATTATTTTGTATATTCTTTAATATGTAAACAGTCTGACTCTTACTTATTATCCGATTGCGTTAATTATCACAATACTAAGCTAATGTTATCTATGTATTGCCGGAATAATACCTTAAACTACGTTATTTCGACTCGCTGCAGTTACGTTTCACTGGCTGTTAATGATGGCTTCTGACATACTTAGCATATATTATCAAAATACTCGGGGACTACGCACTAAAACACATTTATTTAAAAGAAATGTATTACTCAACTCTTACGATGTTATTGCGCTTACAGAAACATGGTTGCTTAGTGGCATCAGCGATGGTGAGTTGTTTGATGATAGGTACGTTGTTTGGCGACGAGACAGAAATTACGAAACGACGCAAGAGAAGTATGGTGGAGGGGTGCTTTTAGCGATACGTCGCGAGCTAACAGCAGTGTATCGTCCGGAATGGTCTTCACCTGCTGAAGATATATGGGTCACCATCTCTTACATTGATAAGAAAAGACACTCAAGTAGGATACATTTTTGCACTATTTATCTCTGTGATGAAAACTTCGGCTTCACATTCAACTCGCAACTTAACAACTTTACTGACAGCCTATCACGTATAATCGATTCATGTCCGAACGACGTGTTTGTTATTATGGGAGATTTTAATCTAAGTAACATACGTTGGATACCTCAGCGTACTGATAATCTACAGAGCTCCGGTGCAATAGGAGCATCTCAGATATACTTTGTTGATACTTTGACGGAATGTAATCTAACACAATTTAATTTTTGCAACAATATTAACGATCGTGTTTTGGACTTAGTATTATGTAATTCGAACTTAAAAGTAATGGGTTGTGATGACCCACTAGTACCAGAAGATGTCCACCACAAATCATTATGTATTGTTTTAAACTTAATTTTATCTGAGCCGCTTGATGTGAAACCAAGAAAAAAGTATTATTATGCATCAGGTAATTATGGTAATATTAATATTTTATTAAATGAAGTTGACTGGGAAGAAAGTTTGCAAAATATTCCGTTAGAGGACGCTATACATAATTTTTACAATTGTCTGTATGATGCCATAGAAAAATATGTACCCCATAAACTATTTAGGTCTTCATCAACTTTTCCGTTATGGTACACCGCGTCTCTTAAAAAGGTTGTCAAAGAAAAGTTTAAATTCCTTCAAAAGTACCAAAAATATGGCAATACAGATGATTATAACACATTTTCCCTACTTCGTAAGAGAGCTAAACTATTAGAGGCAGATTGTTATAAGACTTATCTTAATAAATGTCAGGATTCTATAGTTAGAAATCCAAAGTTGTTTTGGTCATTTATTAAGTCTAACAAAAATACCTGCAGCACTTTGCCCTCTGCCTTCTCATATGAAGGCCAACTAGCAGAGTCGGGGGAAGATGCTTGTCTTCTGTTCTCAAAATACTTTCAATCAACGTTTCTTTTGCCCTCTCCCAGGGTACCATCGGATCAACGTTCATGCTCTAATCATATTAATACCATATGTAATATTGAAATTGATCCGTTAACATTAAATAAGTTGCTAAAGTCTTTAGACTTAACTAAAGGAGCTGGGCCTGACCATATAACACCATTATTCATTACTAAGTGCTCGGATGCTTTGACAAAACCACTTACAATTTTATTCCAACGCTCTGTCAGAGAAGGTGTTGTTCCCAAACTATGGAAGTCTGCATTTATAACACCAGTTCATAAAAGTGGTAGCAGAAATGATGTTACAAATTATAGGCCTATAGTTTCGCAGTTTCCTGCTAGCTATACGCTCGTTGATAGGGGGGGGGGTTAAGTGTGGTTGAGCAGTTTCCTGCAACCAGAGAATAGGTAAGGGATAATTGATGGTAAATACCTTTGTCGAGGAGCTCGTGGTCTGGTGAGTGCTGGTGACCGTAAGTCCTCGTTGGAGGCGTGCTGCCTTGCTGCCTTGGTCGACGTGCTGATGGAGCTGAACTGAAGCTGAATTACGCGGATATCCGGCAACATAATCTCTTTCGCTGCCGGATAAAAAATATGGTGAGGCAATATGCCACCATACGATAGGTAGGGAAGAATTAATGGTACCTGGGTTCCGTGGGGTATGTCGGGAGACTCTGGAACTGGTGAGAGCTGGTGACCGTGGGTCCTCGTGGAGGCGTCCTGCTGTCGACGGCGTGCTGAATGAGCTGAAGGCGATTGTTCACTTGTTCACTTGGGTTTGTATTGTCAGTGTCCCTTTTATTTGTGCACTCGCGTACGCGTATGTGTCGTCGGTAAAATTATTGGGGGCGTTTCCGACTCGTGGCAAAATGGCGGCGGTGCAGAGCGGATTTCACTTAGTGTTGCGTGCGCGCGAGCAGAAGGCGTGTCGCTCAGTGGTGGCGTGCGGGAGCCGCCGCGTTTGACGTTTCCCCTTACCGGCGGGTAGCGGGGGACGCACTGTGGGTGAGGTGACGTCACGCTTTCGCGTGAACATATTCCCCACGCGGCAAAGGTGTGGTGTGGTGCTCAATCGATAGGCAGGCGGGCGATCTTGAGGACAGGTCGCGTCAGTATGCCCAAAGTCGTCTTGAGTTCCACCACTCGGGTGACGCCATCCCTCCCCGGGAGCGCCTTGGTGATGCGGCCCATGCGCCAGTGTAGAGGCGGCACCTGGTCGTCCACTATCAGTACCAGTTCCCCGACTTGAGGTGGGCTGGATCGGGAAGTCCATTTGGAGCGGGTTTGGAGGGTGTGCAGGTAGGACTTGGACCAGGATCGCCAAAAGTGTTGGGATAAGGATTGGACGAGCTTGAACCTTTTTAGTGCAGAAATGGCTCGGCCTTCTACCGAATATTCAGGTAAGGCTGTGAGCGGACGGCCAATAAGGAAATGACCTGCGGTGAGAGCATCAAGATCCGCAGGGTCAGAAGAGAGTGGGCTGAGAGGGCGCGGGTTCGAATCCTGCGCACAGCACTGAGGCTGCAGGTTCGATACCTGCTGAGTTGACTTCGAGGGGCGCGCGGGTATAGGCGCGGTTATTACATCGTCATTGGTAGCTAATGACCATGTTTTTTGTTCTAATACTACAACGAGAATCACGTAATAGGCGTCTATTGTCCTTCCATACTGCTCGTTGTAGAATTCCTCCTCGTCGTCTGATAAACCTACGGAGTCTAATATTATATAATATGCCGCGTCAAATCTATCGCGGGTCAATTTTACGCCTGCGGCTCTGGCAGCGAATCCAGGGCTATAGCGCCTAGGTTTGCTAGACTTCAATGATAACGCTTCCAAATTAAGCTTAATAATAGCGATTTGTAACTGTCTAAATCTGGCTACCTGTGATTCAGAAGGCATCGTTAATCGTCGTAGGCGAAGTCAGGCACAAGGACGCAAGCAAAATTAAAAGGAAATAAAAATATTAAAGTATTTAATCGTAGGTGAAATTCCGCACCTCGCTTTTCGGAAGTCGGTTAAAATAACGCCTAAATTAATAACGTGTGTACGAAACCTTATATGAGCTGATGGTTTAATTACTTAATTAATTATATTCCGTAAATTTCGTTATGTTATTTACGTAAATTCTGTACGGGACCCTAAGACGTTTTGTGCTGGTCTCTTAAATGTAAACAATTAACTTACATTAATTATTTCATGATAATCACGAAGACAAGTAAATCTTTTAACAGTACTTAGTATTATTTTATAATTAAAATCAACAAAGTACCTGGCCTTTAGTTATGTTATTTACGACTTTCTTGCAAACAATAGCTAACAATCATAAAAACAAACGCCTCATTAACGTTATCATTAACGAGTTTGGAATTTCAAACCAAACAACTCTGCAGTATTATTGTCTATTCTGTGGCGCGCGAGTGTCAAACGAACAATGATAGCGTACTTCGTGAAATGTGGCTAGACGGGTTAGTTTGGCTTGGCAAATCGCACTGCCGGTTCACTCGTCTAGAAGCTTCGGATTGATTTGTATGACGTAAGGGGATTTAAATTAAATTAATAAAATGAAGTTTGAGTTAATATTCGATATTTGGGAATTAACTCGTGCTGATCTTCGGGCTGATATTGGCAATGGACTGTATTAAAGGGAATTTTAATTAAGAGCTGATAAGAGCTGAAAGTGAAGGATATTCACTGGGTCGTTATCTCGTTTCGAAGGAAAATATAGTTTGTTTACACCATATTTCGGTCGAATGAGATATTAAGGTGCCGGTTCTTTTAATTATCTCGGTTCGATGGACCAATTGGTAATTAATTATCCGTGCTCGTAGGAAATGTGGTTTATCCGGGTACCCGGTTATATCCGGATAACCGGATAAATCCGGCTCGAAGGAAATATGGTGAGGCAATATGCCACCATACGATAGGTAGGGAAGAATTAATGGTACCTGGGTTCCGTGGGGTATGTCGGGAGACTCTGGAACTGGTGAGAGCTGGTGACCGTGGGTCCTCGTGGAGGCGTCCTGCTGTCGACGGCGTGCTGAATGAGCTGAAGGCGATTGTTCACTTGTTCACTTGGGTTTGTATTGTCAGTGTCCCTTTTATTTGTGCACTCGCGTACGCGTATGTGTCGTCGGTAAAATTATTGGGGGCGTTTCCGACTCGTGGCAAAATGGCGGCGGTGCAGAGCGGATTTCACTTAGTGTTGCGTGCGCGCGAGCAGAAGGCGTGTCGCTCAGTGGTGGCGTGCGGGAGCCGCCGCGTTTGACGTTTCCCCTTACCGGCGGGTAGCGGGGGACGCACTGTGGGTGAGGTGACGTCACGCTTTCGCGTGAACAGCCTATCTCAAAACTATGCATTTTCGCCAAATTACTGGAACGATTAGTTTATAATCAAGTGTACAGTACTCTTTCTGCTTCTTTTATTCCGGAACAACATGGTTTCCTCAAATATCGATCAACAACATCTAATTTATTATCGTTCATTGATTACACAACCTCAAACATGGATGCAGGTGGGCAAGTTGACTCTGTATTTACCGATTATAGCAAATGTTTTGATCGTATTGACCATGCCTTACTCTTACGTAAACTCTTCTATGCCGGAATTCATGGCGATTTGTACAGGTGGTTTATTTCATACATTGAGAACAGATCCCAGGCTGTTGTGCTTAATGGTTATTCCTCGATATGGAATCACGTACCATCCGGGCTACCACAAGGCTCTTTGTTAGGACCGTTGTTATTTAATATATTTATCAATGATATAAGTAGTTTTTTCCAGCATTCCAATTTTCTCTTGTATGCAGATGACATGAAAATTTTCAAACAAATTAACAATACCAATGATTGTCACCTTTTGCAACAAGACTTACACAGATTTGAAGGATACTGTTGCCGAAACAGATTGGATCTTAATGTTGCAAAGTGTCAGTCTATAACTTTTACACGGAAAACTAATATCACAAAATTTAAGTATAAACTCAAAGATCAGGAGCTTGAAACCGTAGAATCAGTGCGGGATTTAGGCGTGATTCATGATGCAAAGTTAACTTATGAGAAACATATTAACTACATTGTTACGAAAGCCAACAAATCTTTAGGATTTATCAAAAGATCTTGTTCGCAATTCGATAATATCAAAGTAATCAAGGTTCTTTATTGTTCCTACGTGCGTAGCATCCTCGAGTATTGTTCACAGATATGGGATCCCCAATATGATGTTTATATTAACAGACTTGAATCTATTCAGCGCAAATTTATGCATTATTTGCAATTTAAATGTAAGATTTATGACGACACTTATAAGTCGAGATGCAGGAGGCATCACATTCTACCTCTCCACGTGAGACGCAATATCGCAGACATATGTTTACTAACTAAAATAGCACAAAGTCAGGTAGACTCACCGTACCTCCTCTCTAAGATAACTCTTAAAGTTCCTACAAGATCCTCGAGACAAAACAAACTTCTTCATGTTCCTCTTAGTTCTACCAATTACAGACAGAACTCGTTCTTCATAAGAACGGCAAACAATTTTAACAGACTGGTTGACTGTCCTGAGTATGATTTGTTTAATTCTTCAATAAACTTTTATAATAAAACTGTTACTTCACAATGGTTTGACGCGACTTCCCAACTGTCTCACTAGCATTTCTTGTTAACATCGAAAGTATATCGATAAAAACACTAAGGGTTAATTTTATGTTATGATATTTTTAAGTATCGGCACTTTTGTAATTATTTATTTGCACTGTCAAATGTTATAGCAGACAAGTAGATCATAGACGTGTATATGCGAAAGCATGTAATTGGTGTTTAGTTGTAATTTTTCTTAGAATACTTAGTTAAGTAGCACTGTTTGCTTTCCGAAGAAAATAAAAATAAAAATAAAAATAAAATAAATCAATTTGTGAAGATTAACTGTCGAATGTCTCGACATACTCACGATACCAACTTTGCATGACACCACACAAGGTAATCTTTGGTGTCGATTACTCCGGACTTGACTTCCAGCAGACAACTGCTCGGGACAGCGGCTTGGGCGGCCGCTCAGCGCAGAAGCACGGGCAGTTGCTCAGCGCAGCAGCAGCAGCCCAGCGCAGCAGTTTGGGCAGCCGCTCAGGATACCTGCTCGGGAAAGTCCCAAAAAACAAATGAATATGTTAATATCTGTCGACGTACTACGATAAAATTCTGGACTTCCATCACCCGCACCACACCATGCAATGAAAACAAAGGAAAAACATTCCATGCCTTACATACTTTACTAAGATCTCACTCGCACAGTTTAGTGATATTTTTCTTTATTAATGCATACCAAAGACAACTAGCGCATGATATCAATTTGTGAAGATTAACTGTCGAATGTCTCGACATACTCACGATACCACCTTTGCATGACACCACACAAGGTAATCTTTGGTGTCGATTACTCCGGACTTGACTTCCAGCAGACAACTGCTCGGGACAGCGGCTTGGGCGGCCGCTCAGTGCAAAAGCACGGGCAGTTGCTCAGCGCAGCAGCCCAGCGCAGCACTTTAGGCAGCCGCTTAGGATACCTGCTCGGGAAAGTCCCAAAAAAACAAATGAATGTGTTAATATCTGTCGACGTACTACGATAAAATTCTGGACTTCCATCACCCGCACCACACCATGCAATGAAAACAAAGGAAAACCATTCTATGCCTTACATACTTTACTAAGATCTCACTCGCACAGTTTAGTGATATTTTTCTTTATTAATGCATACCAAAGACAACTAGCGCATGATATCAATTTGTGATGATTAATTGTCGAATGTCTCGACATACTCACGATACCACCTTTGCATGACACCACACAAGGTAATCTTTGGTGTCGATTACTCCGGACTTGACTTCCAGCAGACAACTGCTCGGGACAGCGGCTTGGGCGGCTGCTCAGCGCAGAAGCACGGGCAGTTGCTCAGCGCAGCAGCCCAGCGCAGCAGTTTGGGCAGCCGCTCAGGATACCTGCTCGGGACAGCTGAAAAACAAATCAATGTGTTAATATCTGTCTTCGTACTACGATAAAATTCTGGACTTTCATCACCCGCACCACACCAGCAATGAAAACAAAGGAAAAACATTCCATGCCTTACATACTTAACTGAGATCTCACTCGCATAGTTTAGTGATAATTTTCTTTATTAATGCATACTAAAGACAACTACCGCATAATATTAATTTGTGAAGATTAGTTGTTGAATGTCTCGACATACTCACGATACCACCTTTGCATGACACCACACAAGGTAATCTTTAGTGTCGATTTCTCCGGACTTGACTTCCAGCAGACAACTGCTCGGGACAGCGGCTTGGGCGGCCGCTCAGCGCAGAAGCACGGGCAGTTGCTTAGCGCAGCAGCCCAGCGCAGCACTTTGGGCAGCCGCTCAGGATACCTGCTCGGGACAGCTGAAAAACAAATGAATGTGTTAATATTTGTCGACGTACTACGATAAAATTCTGGACTTCCATCACCCGCACCACACCATGCAATGAAAACAAAGGAAAAACATTCCATGCCTTACATACTTTACTAAGATCTCACTCGCACAGTTTAGTGATATTTTTCTTTATTAATGCATACCAAAGACAACTAGCGCATGATATCAATTTGTGAAGATTAACTGTCGAATGTCTCGACATACTCACGATACCACCTTTGCATGACACCACACAAGGTAATCTTTGGTGTCGATTACTCCGGACTTGACTTCCAGCAGACAACTGCTCGGGACAGCGGCTTGGGCGGCCGCTCAGCGCAGAAGCACGGGCAGTTGCTCAGCGCAGCAGCCCAGCGCAGCAGTTTGGGCAGCCGCTCAGGATACCTGCTCGGGACAGCTGAAAAACAAATGAATGTGTTAATATCTGTCTTCGTACTACGATAAAATTCTGGACTTCCATCACCCGCACCACACCATGCAATGAAAACAAAGGAAAAACATTCCATGCCTTACATACTTTACTAAGATCTCACTCGCACAGTTTAGTGATATTTTTCTTTATTAATGCATACTAAAGACAACTAGCGCATGATATCAATTTGTGAAGATTAACTGTCGAATGTCTCGACATACTCACGATACCACCTTTGCATGACACCACACAAGGTAATCTTTGGTGTCGATTACTCCGGACTTGACTTCCAGCAGACAACTGCTCGGGACAGCGGCTTGGGCGGCCGCTCAGCGCAGAAGCACGGGCAGTTGCTCAGCGCAGCAGCCCAGCGCAGCAGTTTGGGCAGCCGCTCAGGATACCTGCTCGGGACAGCTGAAAAACAAATGAATGTGTTAATATCTGTCTTCGTACTACGATAAAATTCTGGACTTTCATCACGTGCACCACACCAGCAATGAAAACAAAGGAAAAACATTCCATGCCTTACATACTTAACTGAGATCTCACTCGCACAGTTTAGTGATATTTTTGTTTATTAATGCATACTAAAGACAACTAGCGCATAATATTAATTTGTGAAGATTAGTTGTTGAATGTCTCGACATACTCACGATACCACCTTTGCATGACACCACACAAGGTAATTTTTAGTGTCGATTTCTCCGGACTTGACTTCCAGCAGACAACTGCTCGGGACAGCGGCTTGGGCGGCCGCTCAGCGCAGAAGCACGGGCAGTTGCTTAGCGCAGCAGCCCAGCGCAGCACTTTGGGCAGCCGCTCAGGATACCTGCTCGGGACAGCTGAAAAACAAATGAATGTATTAATATCTGTCGACGTACTACGATAAAATTCTGGACTTCCATCACCCGCACCACACCATGCAATGAAAACAAAGGAAAAACATTCCATGCCTTACATACTTTACTAAGATCTCACTCGCACAGTTTAGTGATATTTTTCTTTATTAATGCATACTAAAGACAACTAGCGCATGATATCAATTTGTGAAGATTAACTGTCGAATGTCTCGACATACTCACGATACCACCTTTGCATGACACCACACAAGGTAATCTTTGGTGTCGATTACTCCGGACTTGACTTCCAGCAGACAACTGCTCGGGACAGCGGCTTGGGCGGCCGCTCAGCGCAGAAGCACGGGCAGTTGCTCAGCGCAGCAGCCCAGCGCAGCAGTTTGGGCAGCCGCTCAGGATACCTGCTCGGGACAGCTGAAAAACAAATGAATGTGTTAATATCTGTCTTCGTACTACGATAAAATTCTGGACTTTCATCACGTGCACCACACCAGCAATGAAAACAAAGGAAAAACATTCCATGCCTTACATACTTAACTGAGATCTCACTCGCACAGTTTAGTGATATTTTTGTTTATTAATGCATACTAAAGACAACTAGCGCATAATATTAATTTGTGAAGATTAGTTGTTGAATGTCTCGACATACTCACGATACCACCTTTGCATGACACCACACAAGGTAATTTTTAGTGTCGATTTCTCCGGACTTGACTTCCAGCAGACAACTGCTCGGGACAGCGGCTTGGGCGGCCGCTCAGCGCAGAAGCACGGGCAGTTGCTTAGCGCAGCAGCCCAGCGCAGCACTTTGGGCAGCCGCTCAGGATACCTGCTCGGGACAGCTGAAAAACAAATGAATGTGTTAATATCTGTCGACGTACTACGATAAAATTCTGGACTTCCATCACCCGCACCACACCATGCAATGAAAACAAAGGAAAAACATTCCATGCCTTACATACTTTACTAAGATCTCACTCGCACAGTTTAGTGATATTTTTCTTTATTAATGCATACCAAAGACAACTAGCGCATGATATCAATTTGTGAAGATTAACTGTCGAATGTCTCGACATACTCACGATACCACCTTTGCAAGACACCACACAAGGTAATCTTTGTTGTCGATTACTCCGGACTTGACTTCCAGCAGACAACTGCTCGGAACAGCGGCTTGGGCGGCCCCTCAGCGCAGAAGCACGGGCAGTTGCTCAGCGCAGCAGCCCAGCGCAGCAGTTTGGGCAGCCGCTCAGGATACCTGCTCGGGACAGCTGAAAAACAAATAAATGTGTTAATTTCTGTCTACGTACTACGATAAAATTCTGAATTTCCATCACCCGCACCACACCATGCAATGAAAACAAAGGAAAACCATTCCATGCCTTACATACTTTACTAAGATCTCACTCGCACAGTTTAGTGATATTTTTCTTTATTAATGCATACCAAAGACAACTAGCGCATGATATCAATTTGTGAAGATTAACTGTCGAATGTCTCGACATACTCACGATACCACCTTTGCATGACACCACACAAGGTAATCTTTGGTGTCGATTACTCCGGACTTGACTTCCAGCAGACAACTGCTCGGGACAGCCGCTTGGGCGGCCGCTCAGCGCAGAAGCACGGGCAGTTGCTCAGCGCAGCAGCCCAGCGCAGCAGTTTGGGCAGCCGCTCAGGATACCTGCTCGGGACAGCTGAAAAACAAATGAATGTGTTAATATCTGTCTACGTACTACGATAAAATTCTGGACTTCCATCACCCGCACCACACCAGCAATGAAAACAAAGGAAAAACATTCCATGCCTTACATACTTTACTAAGATCTCACTCGCACAGTTTAGTGATATTTTTCTTTATTAATGCATACTAATGACAACTAGCGCATGATATCAATTTGTGAAGATTAACTGTCGAATGTCTCGACATACTCACGATACCACCTTTGCATGACACCACACAAGGTAATCTTTGGTGTCGATTACTCCGGACTTGACTTCCAGCAGACAACTGCTCGGGACAGCGGCTTGGGCGGCCGCTCAGCGCAGAAGCACGGGCAGTTGCTCAGCGCAGCAGCCCAGCGCAGCAGTTTGGGCAGCCGCTCAGGATACCTGCTCGGGAAAGTCCCAAAAAAATAAATGAATGTGTTAATATCTGTCGACGTACTACGATAAAATTCTGGACTTCCATCACCCGCACCACACCATGCAATGAAAACAAAGGAAAACCATTCCATGCCTTACATACTTTACTAAGATCTCTCTCGCACAGTTTAGTGATATTTTTCTTTATTAATGCATACCAAAGACAACTAGCGCATGATATCAATTTGTGAAGATTAACTGTCGAATGTCTCGACATACTCACGATACCACCTTTGCATGACACCACACAAGGTAATCTTTGGTGTCGATTACTCCGAACTTGACTTCCAGCAGACAACTGCTCGGGACAGCGGCTTGGGCGGCCGCTCAGCGCAGAAGCACGAGCAGTTGCTCAGCGCAGCAGCCCAGCGCAGCAGTTTGGGCAGCCGCTCAGGATACCTGCTCGGGACAGCTGAAAAACAAATGAATGTGTTAATATCTGTCGACGTACTACGATAAAATTCTGGACTTCCATCACCCGCACCACACCATGCAATGAAAACAAAGGAAAAACATTCCATGCCTTACATACTTTACTAAGATCTCACTCGCACAGTTTAGTGATATTTTTCTTTATTAATGCATACCAAAGACAACTAGCGCATGATATCAATTTGTGATGATTAATTGTCGAATGTCTCGACATACTCACGATACCACCTTTGCATGACACCAAACAAGGTAATCTTTGGTGTCGATTACTCCGGACTTGACTTCCAGCAGACAACTGCTCGGGACAGCGGCTTGGGCGGCCGCTCAGCGCAGAAACACGAGCAGTTGCTCAGCGCAGCAGCCCAGCGCAGCAGTTAGGGCAGCCGCTTAGGATACCTGCTCGGGACAGCTGAAAAACAAATGAATGTGTTAATATCTGTCTACGTACTACGATAAAATTCTGGGCTTCCATCACCCGCGCCACACCAGCAATGAAAACAAAGGAAAACCATTCCATGCCTTACATACTTTACTAAGATCTCACTCGCACAGTTTAGTGATATTTTTCTTTATGAAAGCATACCAAAGACAACTAGCGCATGATATCATTTTATGAAGATTAACTGTCGAATGTCTCGACATACTCACGATACCACCTTTGCATGACACCACACAAGGTAATCTTTGGTGTCGATTACTCCGGACTTGACTTCCAGCAGACAACTGCTCGGGACAGCGGCTTTGGCGGCCGCTCAACGCAGAAGCACGGGCAGTTGCTCAGCGCAGCAGCCCAGCGCAGCAGTTTGGGCAGCCGCTCAGGATACCTGCTCGGGACAGCTGAAAAACAAATGAATGTGTTAATATCTGTCGACGTACTACGATAAAATTCTGGACTTCCATCACCCGCACCACACCATGCAATGAAAACAAAGGAAAAACATTCCATGCCTTACATACTTTACTAAGATCTCACTCGCACAGTTTAGTGATATTTTTCTTTATTAATGCATACCAAAGACAACTAGCGCATGATATCAATTTGTGAAGATTAACTGTCGAATGTCTCGACATACTCACGATACCACCTTTGCATGACACCACACAAGGTAATCTTTGGTGTCGATTACTCCGGACTTGACTTCCAGCAGACAACTGCTCGGGACAGCGGCTTGGGCGGCCGCTCAGCGCAGAAGCACGGGCAGTTGCTCAGCGCAGCAGCCCAGCGCAGCAGTTTGGGCAGCCGCTCAGGATACCTGCTCGGGACAGCTGAAAAACAAATGAATGTGTTAATATCTGTCTACGTACTAAGATAAAATTCTGGGCTTCCATCACCCGCACCACACCAGCAATGAAAACAAAGGAAAAACATTCCATGCCTTACATACTTTAATAAGATCTCACTCGCACAGTTTAGTGATATTTTTCTTTATTAATGCATTCCAAAGACAACTAGCGCATGATATCAATTTGTGAAGATAAACTGTCGAATGTCTCGACATACTCACGATACCACCTTTGCATGACACCACACAAGGTAATCTTTGGTGTCGATTACTCCGGACTTGACTTCCAGCAGACAACTGCTCGGGACAGCGGCTTGGGCGGCCGCTCAGCGCAGAAGCACGGGCAGTTGCTCAGCGCAGCAGCCCAGCGCAGCAGTTTGGGCAGCCGCTCAGGATACCTGCTCGGGACAGCTGAAAAACAAATGAATGTGTTAATATCTGTCTACGTACTACGATAAAATTCTGGACTTCCATCACCCGCACCACACCAGCAATGAAAACAAAGGAAAAACATTCCATGCCTTACATACTTTACTAAGATCTCACTCGCACAGTTTAGTGATATTTTTCTTTATTAATGCATACTAATGACAACTAGCGCATGATATCAATTTGTGAAGATTAACTGTCGAATGTCTCGACATACTCACGATACCACCTTTGCATGACACCACACAAGGTAATCTTTGGTGTCGATTACTCCGGACTTGACTTCCAGCAGACAACTGCTCGGGACAGCGGCTTGGGCGGCCGCTCAGCGCAGAAGCACGGGCAGTTGCTCAGCGCAGCAGCCCAGCGCAGCAGTTTGGGCAGCCGCTCAGGATACCTGCTCGGGACAGCTGAAACACAAATGAATGTGTTAATTTCTGTCTACGTACTACGATAAAATTCTGGACTTCCATCACCCGCACCACACCATGCAATGAAAACAAAGGAAAAACATTCCATGCCTTACATACTTTACTAAGATCTCACTCGCACAGTTTAGTGATATTTTTCTTTATTAATGCATACCAAAGACAACTAGCGCATGATATCAATTTGTGAAGATTAACTGTCGAATGTCTCGACATACTCACGATACCACCTTTGCATGACACCACACAAGGTAATCTTTGGTGTCGATTACTCCGGACTTGACTTCCAGCAGACAACTGCTCGGGACAGCGGCTTGGGCGGCCGCTCAGCGCAGAAGCACGGGCAGTTGCTCAGCGCAGCAGCCCAGCGCAGCAGTTTGGGCAGCCGCTCAGGATACCTGCTCGGGACAGCTGAAAAACAAATGAATGTGTTAATATCTGTCTACGTACTAAGATAAAATTCTGGGCTTCCATCACCCGCACCACACCAGCAATGAAAACAAAGGAAAAACATTCCATGCCTTACATACTTTAATAAGATCTCACTCGCACAGTTTAGTGATATTTTTCTTTATTAATGCATTCCAAAGACAACTAGCGCATGATATCAATTTGTGAAGATAAACTGTCGAATGTCTCGACATACTCACGATACCACCTTTGCATGACACCACACAAGGTAATCTTTGGTGTCGATTACTCCGGACTTGACTTCCAGCAGACAACTGCTCGGGACAGCGGCTTGGGCGGCCGCTCAGCGCAGAAGCACGGGCAGTTGCTCAGCGCAGCAGCCCAGCGCAGCAGTTTGGGCAGCCGCTCAGGATACCTGCTCGGGACAGCTGAAAAACAAATGAATGTGTTAATATCTGTCTACGTACTACGATAAAATTCTGGACTTCCATCACCCGCACCACACCAGCAATGAAAACAAAGGAAAAACATTCCATGCCTTACATACTTTACTAAGATCTCACTCGCACAGTTTAGTGATATTTTTCTTTATTAATGCATACTAATGACAACTAGCGCATGATATCAATTTGTGAAGATTAACTGTCGAATGTCTCGACATACTCACGATACCACCTTTGCATGACACCACACAAGGTAATCTTTGGTGTCGATTACTCCGGACTTGACTTCCAGCAGACAACTGCTCGGGACAGCGGCTTGGGCGGCCGCTCAGCGCAGAAGCACGGGCAGTTGCTCAGCGCAGCAGCCCAGCGCAGCAGTTTGGGCAGCCGCTCAGGATACCTGCTCGGGAAAGTCCCAAAAAAATAAATGAATGTGTTAATATCTGTCGACGTACTACGATAAAATTCTGGACTTCCATCACCCGCACCACACCATGCAATGAAAACAAAGGAAAACCATTCCATGCCTTACATACTTTACTAAGATCTCTCTCGCACAGTTTAGTGATATTTTTCTTTATTAATGCATACCAAAGACAACTAGCGCATGATATCAATTTGTGAAGATTAACTGTCGAATGTCTCGACATACTCACGATACCACCTTTGCATGACACCACACAAGGTAATCTTTGGTGTCGATTACTCCGGACTTGACTTCCAGCAGACAACTGCTCGGGACAGCGGCTTGGGCGGCCGCTCAGCGCAGAAGCACGGGCAGTTGCTCAGCGCAGCAGCCCAGCGCAGCAGTTTGGGCAGCCGCTCAGGATACCTGCTCGGGACAGCTGAAACACAAATGAATGTGTTAATTTCTGTCTACGTACTACGATAAAATTCTGAACTTCCATCACCCGCACCACACCATTCAATGAAAACAAAGGAAAACCATTCCATGCCTTACATACTTTACTAAGATCTCACTCGCACAGTTTAGTGATATTTTTCTTTATTAATGCATACCAAAGACAACTAGCGCATGATATAAATTTGTGAAGATTAACTGTCGAATGTCTCGACATACTCACGATACCACCTTTGCATGACACCACACAAGGTAATCTTTGGTGTCGATTACTCCGGACTTGACTTCCAGCAGACAACTGCTCGGGACAGCGGCTTGGGCGGCCGCTCAGCGCAGAAGCACGGGCAGTTGCTCAGCGCAGCAGCCCAGCGCAGCAGTTTGGGCAGCCGCTCAGGATACCTGCTCGGGACAGCTGAAAAACAAATGAATGTGTTAATATCTGTCTACGTACTAAGATAAAATTCTGGGCTTCCATCACCCGCACCACACCAGCAATGAAAACAAAGGAAAAACATTCCATGCCTTACATACTTTAATAAGATCTCACTCGCACAGTTTAGTGATATTTTTCTTTATTAATGCATACTAAAGACAACTAGCGCATGATATCAATTTGTGAAGATTAACTGTCGAATGTCTCGACATACTCACGATACCACCTTTGCATGACACCACACAAGGTAATCTTTGGTGGCGATTACTCCGGACTTGACTTCCAGCAGACAACTGCTCGGGACAGCGGCTTGGGCGGCCGCTCAGCGCAGAAGCACGGGCAGTTGCTCAGCGCAGCAGCCCAGCGCAGCAGTTTGGGCAGCCGCTCAGGATACCTGCTCGGGAAAGTCCCAAAAAAATAAATGAATGTGTTAATATCTGTCGACGTACTACGATAAAATTCTGGACTTCCATCACCCGCACCACACCATGCAATGAAAACAAAGGAAAACCATTCCATGCCTTACATACTTTACTAAGATCTCTCTCACACAGTTTAGTGATATTTTTCTTTATTAATGCATACCAAAGACAACTAGCGCATGATATCAATTTGTGAAGATTAACTGTCGAATGTCTCGACATACTCACGATACCACCTTTGCATGACACCACACAAGGTAATCTTTGGTGTCGATTACTCCGAACTTGACTTCCAGCAGACAACTGCTCGGGACAGCGGCTTGGGCGGCCGCTCAGCGCAGAAGCACGGGCAGTTGCTCAGCGCAGCAGCCCAGCGCAGCAGTTTGGGCAGCCGCTCAGGATACCTGCTCGGGACAGCTGAAAAACAAATGAATGTGTTAATATCTGTCTACGTACTACGATAAAATTCTGGGCTTCCATCACCCGCACCACACCAGCAATGAAAACAAAGGAAAAACATTCCATGCCTTACATACTTTAATAAGATCTCACTCGCACAGTTTAGTGATATTTTTCTTTATTAATGCATACTAAAGACAACTAGCGCATGATATCAATTTGTGAAGATTAGTTGTTGAATGTCTCGACATACTCACGATACCACCTTTGCATGACACCACACAAGGTAATCTTTGGTGTCGATTACTCCGGACTTGACTTCCAGCAGACAACTGCTCGAGACAGCGGCTTGGGCGGCCGCTCAGCGCAGAAGCACGGGCAGTTGCTCAGCGCAGCAGCCCAGCGCAGCAGTTTGGGCAACCGCTCAGGATACCTGCTCGGGACAGCTGAAAAACAAATGAATGTGTTAATATCTGTCGACGTACTACGATAAAATTCTGGACTTCCATCACCCGCACCACACCATGCAATGAAAACAAAGGAAAAACATTCCATGCCTTACATACTTTACTAAGATCTCACTCGCACAGTTTAGTGATATTTTTCTTTATTAATGCATACCAAAGACAACTAGCGCATGATATCAATTTGTGATGATTAATTGTCGAATGTCTCGACATACTCACGATACCACCTTTGCATGACACCACACAAGGTAATCTTTAGTGTCGATTACTCCGGACTTGACTTCCAGCAGACAACTGCTCGGGACAGCGGCTTGGGCGGCCGCTCAGCGCAGAAGCACGAGCAGTTGCTCAGCGCAGCAGCCCAGCGCAGCAGTTTGGGCAGCCGCTCAGGATACCTGCTCGGGACAGCTGAAAAACAAATGAATGTGTTAATATCTGTCTACGTACTACGATAAAATTCTGGACTTCCATCACCCGCGCCACACCATGCAATGAAAACAAAGGAAAAACATTCCATGCCTTACATACTTTACTAAGATCTCACTCGCACAGTTTAGTGATATTTTTCTTTATGAAAGCATACCAAAGACAACTAGCGCATGATATCAATTTGTGAAAATTAACTGTCGAATGTCTCGACATACTCACGATACCACCTTTGCATGACACCACACAAGGTAATCTTTGGTGTCGATTACTCCGGACTTGACTTCCAGCAGACAACTGCTCGGGACAGCGGCTTGGGCGGCCGCTCAGCGCAGAAGCACGGGCAGTTGCTCAGCGCAGCAGCCCAGCGCAGCAGTTTGGGCAGCCGCTAAGGATACCTGCTCGGGACAGCTGAAAAACAAATGAATGTGTTAATATCTTTCGACGTACTACGATAAAATTCTGGACTTCCATCACCCGCACCACACCATGCAATGAAAACAAAGGAAAAACATTCCATGCCTTACATACTTTACTAAGATCTCACTCGCACAGTTTAGTGATATTTTTCTTTATTAATGTATACCAAAGACAACTAGCGCATGATATCAATTTGTGAAGATTAACTGTCGAATGTCTCGACATACTCACGATACCACCTTTGCATGACACCACACAAGGTAATCTTTGGTGTCGATTACTCCGGGCTTGACTTCCAGCAGACAACTGCTCGGGACAGCGGCTTGGGCGGCCGCTCAGCGCAGAAGCACGGGCAGTTGCTCAGCGCAGCAGCCCAGCGCAGCAGTTTGGGCAGCCGCTCAGGATACCTGCTCGGGACAGCTGAAAAACAAATGAATGTGTTAATATCTGTCTACGTACTACGATAAAATTCTGGACTTCCATCACCCGCACCACACCATGCAATGAAAACAAAGGAAAAACATTCCATGTCTTACATACTTTACTAAGATCTTACTCGCACAGTTTAGTGATATTTTTCTTTATTAATGCATACCAAAGACAACTAGCGCATGATATCAATTTGTGAAGATTGTTCACGCCAGAGCGTGACGTCACCTAAAAGCGCACCCGCGCCCCCGCGTTCCCCCGCCGCTGTCCTGCAGCTGTCAGGCTACAAGCAAGCAGCAAAAGGAAGCGGAAACAGTCACCCTTTTGTACTCGCGACCGGCGGACGTGTACCGTTGCGTTCCGCGCAGCGACCGCATGGCACCGCCATTTTTCTATCAGCACGAGCACCGCGAATGACTTGGCTGCGAGTGACCTTCAGGGTGTGTTCGGCCCGACCACACACTACTCCTAAATCAGCACGTGTGTACACACGCAATCAGCCCGCCGCGTAAACCAGTGCACAACCCAAAGGGACAATACAAACATTATAACCAAGTGAACCAAGTTCAGCTCCTTCAGCACGCCGCCGACAGCAAGACGCCTCCAACGAGGAAGCACGGTCACCAGCACTCATTAGACCCAGAGCTCCTCGACACAGGTATTTACCATCAATTATTCCTTACCTATTCTCTGGTTGCAGGAAACTGCTCAACCACACTTACCCCCCCCCCCCCCTATCATCGAGCGAATAGCTAGCAGGAAACTGCGAAACTACATTTTCCTTCGAGCCGGATTTATCCGGTTATCCGGATATAACCGGGTACCCGGATAAACCACATTTACCACGAGCGCGGATATCCGGCAACATAATCTCTTTCGGGGGTATAACCAGTATACCAATAATAAACCAGTGCTATCACCCCCTACCCCCTTTAATACAGTCCACAATCAATCAGCTCTTAATTAAAATTCCTTTTAATACAGGCCACATTTAAGCTCAATTTAATTTCCAAATAACGGATATCAATCCCTATCAGCCCTATTTAATTTACAAACTACATTTTATTGACTTAATATTACCCAAATTACGTCATACAAATCAGCGCATATTAAGCTCAATTTAATTCCTTCATTCTATTGATTTAATTTAAATCCCTTCCGTCATACAAATCACCTAATTAACTCAGGTATTTGCTTATCGTTGCTAGTTTGACACTCGCGCGCCACAGAATAGACAAAAGTACTGCAGGCGGCCGCGTTCACGCGCCAAGAATACATGAGAGTTGCTCAAATTCCTGACGGATTAGTTTAACGGCGATTGATAACGGTGTTTTTAGTCACGCTGTGTATTCATTTATAATTGTTAACTATTGTTTGCAAGAAAGTCGTAAATAACATAACTAAAGGCCAGGTACTTTGTTGATTTTAATTATAAAATAATACTAAGTACTGTTAAAAGATTTACTTGTGTTCGTGATTATCATGAAATAATTAATGTAGGTTAATTGTTTACTTATAAGAGATCAGCACAAAACGTCTTAGGGTCCCGTACAGAATTTACGTAAATAACATAACGAAATTTACGGAATATAATTAATTAAGTAATTAAACCATCAGCTCATATAAGGTTTGGTACAAACGTTATTAATTTAGGCGTTATTTTAACCGACTTCCAAAAAAGGAGGTGCGGAATTTCACCTACGATTAAATACTTTAATATTTTTATTTCCTTTTAATTTTGCTTGCGTCCTTGTGCCTGACTTCGCCTTTGACGATTAACGATGCCTTCTGAATCACAGGTAGCCAGATTTAAAGAGGAACAAATCGCTATTATTAAGCTTAATTTGGAAGCGTTATCATTGAGGTCTAGCAAACCAAGGCGCTATAGCCCTGGATTCGCAGCCAGAGCAGCCGGCGTAAAATTGACCCGCGATAGATTTGACGCGGCATATTATATAATATTAGACTCCGTAGGTTTATCAGACGACGAGGAGGAATTCTACAACGAGCAGTATGGAAGGATAATAGACGCCTATTACGTGATTCTCGTTGTAGTATTAGAACAAAAAACATGGTCATTAGCTACCAATGACGATGTAATAACCGCGCCAATACCCGCGCGCCCCTCGAAGTCAACTCAGCAGGCATCGAACCTGCAGCCTCAGTGCTGTGCGCAGGATTCGAACCTGCACCCTCTCAGCTCCGCGCCTATACCCGCGCGCTCCTCATCATCAGCTCAGCAGGTATCGAACCTGCAGCCACAGTGCTATACGCAGGATTCGAACCTGCACCCTCTCAGCTCCGCGCCTATACCAGCGCGCTTATCGCCATCAGCTCAGCAGGTATCGAACCTGCAGCCACAGTGCTATACGCAGGATTCGAACCTGCACCCTCTCAGCTCAGCGCCTATACCCGAGCGCTTTTCAACATCAGCTCAGCAGGTATCGAACCTGCAGCCTCTGTGCTATACGCAGGTTTCGAACCTGCACCCAATCAGCTCCGCGCCTATACCCGCGCGCTTCTCGTCATCTGCTCAGCAGGTATCGAACCTGCAGCCTCAGTGCTATGCGCAGGATTGGAACCTGCAACCTCTCAGCTCCGCGCCTATACCCGCACGCTTCTCGTCATCTGCTCAGCAGGATTCGAACCTGCAACCTATCGGCTCCGCGACTATACCCGCGCGCTTCTCGTCCCCACTTCAGCAGGTTTCGAACCCACAACCTCCGCGCTATGCGCAGGGTTCGAACCCACGACCGTTCAGCTCCGCGCCAAGACCCAAACAGGTATCGAACCCGCAACCTCATTATGGTGACAACCATTGCTACCCATGTAGTAATGTAAAGGGTCACAAGCCTCGGGTATGTACCCGATACTACGCACTACCAGTGCGCTTATTGCCGGTACAACAGCGCGAGGTACCACGGCGCCGTCCCACACCTGATACGGGCCAGATGGTGTACTCCCGTCGTACTCCACCGCGCACTACCTCGCGTCCTTCACCGCCGCCTAGGCAATGACTAGGACGGCACATCCAACAAATACCGACTCAGCCCACAAAGAATCAGCACACACACACAACACGACGACAAACTGTCATCGCAAACACCTTAAGTCAGTTAGGTGCTGACATTCTGCACTCACCCTTGCAGCAATTCTGGACGTTATCAGTATACAAATGTATACAATGTTTACGTTTCCGCGTCCAAACTAAGGCTCCGTACATGGCCGACTCACCCGCCGACCGCGTAAACGTTCAGCCCGTATTTAGCAAAGTCACGACGGACTTTACTGGACCATTTTTGATAAAATCCAGTACACTGAGAAACGCCAAGCTATTAAAAGGCTACTTCTGTGTTGTAACATGCCTAGCCACGAAGGCGGTCCATCTCGAACCGGTATCTAAGTTATCCACGGAAGCGTTCCTTGCGGCATTACAGCGTTTTGTTTCTAGGCGCGGTGTACCGGCGTTAATTAGATATAATTGCGGTACAATTTACGTAGGCGCTAGAAATGAACTTAGGGAAATACAAGACTTTCTTGCAACCAATAATAACAATATCACACCTACACTTTCAGCTCTTTTAACGCGCATTGCAGCCATGCTCAATGCACGCCCTCTCAGCCCACTCTCTTTTGACCCCGCGGAATTTGAATTACTCACCGCGGGTCATGTCCTTTTAAAACGTCAGCTCAATGCCCTACCTGAGTATTCGGTAGGAGGACGAGCCATTTCGGCACACAAAAAGGTTCAAGCTCGTCCTACCCTTATCCCAACACCTTTGGCAATCCTGGTCCAAACCCTACCTGCACACCATCCAAACACGCTCCAAACAGACTCCCCGATCCAGCCCACATCAAGTCAAGGAACTGGTACTGATGGTGGACGACCAGGTGCCGCCTCTACACTGGCGCATGAGCCACAAGACGAACCCATGAAGGGATGGCGTCACCCGAGTGGTGGAAATCAAGAACGACCACCTGACTGTCGATTGACCACCACACCACACCTTTGCCGAGTGGGGAATATGTTCACGCCAGAGCGTGACGTCACCTAAAGGCGCGCACCCGCGCCCCCGCGTTCCCCCGCCGCTGTCCTGCAGCTGTCAGGCGACAAGCAAGCAGCAAAAGGAAGCGGAAACAGTCACCCTTTTGTACTCGCGACCGGCGGACGTGTACCGCTGCGTTCCGCGCAGCGACCGCATGGCACCGCCATTTTTCTATCAGCACGAGTCACCGCGAATGACTTCGCCGCGAGTGACCTTCAGGGTGTGTTCGGCCCGACCACACAATACTCCTAAATCAGCACGTGTGTACACACGCAATCAGCCCGCCGCGTAAACCAGTGCACAACCCAAAGGGACAATACAAACATTATAACCAAGTGAACCAAGTTCAGCTCCTTCAGCACGCCGTCGACAGCAAGACGCCTCCAACGAGGAAGCACGGTCACCAGCACTCATTAGACCCAGAGCTCCTCGACACAGGTATTTACCATCAATTATTCCCTACCTATTCTCTGGTTGCAGGAAACTGCTCAACCACACTTACCCCCTATCATCGAGCGTATAGCTAGCAGGAAACTGCGAAACTAAAGATTAACTGTCGACTGTCTCGATATACTCACGATACCACCTTTGCATGACACCACACAAGGTAATCTTTGGGGTCGATTACTCCGGACTTGACTTCCAGCAGACAACTGCTCGAGACAGCGGCTTGGGCGGCCGCTCAGCGCAGAAGCACGGGCAGTTGCTCAGCGCAGCAGCCCAGCGCAGTAGTTTGGGCAGCCGCTCAGGATACCTGCTCGGGAAAGTCCCATAAAAACAAATGAATGTGTTAATATCTGTCGACGTACTATGAAAAAATTCTGGACTTCCATCACCCGCACCACACCATGCAATGAAAACAAAGGAAAACCATTCCATGCCTTACATACTTTACTAAGATCTCACTCGCACAGTTTAGTGATATTTTTCTTTATTAATGCATACCAAAGACAACTAGCGCATGATATCAATTTGTGAAGATTAACTGTCGAATGTCTCGACATACTCACGATACCACCTTTGCATGACACCACACAAGGTAATCTTTGGTGTCAATTACTCCGGACTTGACTTCCAGCAGACAAATGCTCGGGCGGCCGCTCAGCGCAAAAGCACGGGCAGTTGCTCAGCGCAGCAGCCCAGCGCAGCAGTTTGGGCAGCCGCTCAGGATACCTGCTCGGGACAGCTGAAAAACAAATGAATGTGTTAATATCTGTCGGCGTACTACGATAAAATTCTGGACTTCCATCACCCGCACCACATCATGCAATGAAAACAAAGGAAAAACATTCCATGCCTTACATACTTTACTAAGATCTCACTTGCACAGTTTAGTGATATTTTTCTTTATTAATGCATACCAAAGACAACTAGCGCATGATATCATTTTGTGAAGATTAACTGTCGAAGGTCTCGACATACTCACGATACCACCTTTGCATGACACCACACAAGGTAATCTTTGGAATCGATTACTCCGGACTTGACTTCCAGCAGACAACTGCTCGGGACAGCGGCTTGGGCGGCCGCTCAGCGCAGAAGCACGGGCAGTTGCTCAGCGCAGCAGCCCAGCGCAGCAGTTTGGGCAGCCGCTCAGAATACCTGCTCGGGACAGCTGAAAAACAAATGAATGTGTTAATATCTGTCTACGTACTACGATAAAATTCTGGACTTCCATCACCCGCACCACACCAGCAATGAAAACAAAGGAAAAACATTCCATGCCTTACATACTTTACTGAGATCTCACTCGCACAGTTTAGTGATATTTTTCTTTATTAATGCATACTAAAGACAACTAGCGCATGATATCAATTTTTGAAGATTAGTTGTTGAATGTCTCGACATACTCACGATACCACCTTTGCATGACACCACACAAGGTAATCTTTGGTGTCGATTACTCCGGACTTGACTTCCAGCAGACAACTGCTCGGGACAGCGGCTTGGGCGGCCGCTCAGCGCAGAAGCACGGGCAGTTGCTCAGCGCAGCAGCCCAGCGCAGCACTTTGGGCAGCCGCTCAGGATACCTGCTCGGGACAGCTGAAAAACAAATGAATGTGTTAATATCTGTCGACGTACTACGATAAAATTCTTGACTTCCATCACCCGCACCACACCATGCAATGAAAACAAAGGAAAACCATTCCATGCCTTACATACTTTACTAAGATCTCTCTCGCACAGTTTAGTGATATTTTTCTTTATTAATGCATACCAAAGACAACTAGCGCATGATATCAATTTGTGAAGATTAACTGTCGAATGTCTCGACATACTCACGATACCACCTTTGCATGACACCACACAAGGTAATCTTTGGTGTCGATTACTCCGGGCTTGAATTCCAGCAGACAACTGCTCGGGACAGCGGCTTGGGCGGCCGCTCAGCGCAGAAGCACGGGCAGTTGCTCAGCGCAGCAGCCCAGCGCAGCAGTTTGGGCAGCCGCTCAGGATACCTGCTCGGGACAGCTGAAAAACAAATGAATGTGTTAATATCTGTCGACGTACTACGATAAAATTCTGGACTTCCATCACCCGCACCACACCATGCAATGAAAACAAAGGAAAACCATTCCATGCCTTACATACTTTACTAAGATCTCTCTCGCACAGTTTAGTGATATTTTTCTTTATTAATGCATACCAAAGACAACTAGCGCATGATATCAATTTGTGAAGATTAACTGTCGAATGTCTCGACATACGATACCACCTTTGCATGACACCACACAAGGTAATCTTTGGTGTCGATTACTCCGGACTTGACTTCCAGCAGACAACTGCTCGGGACAGCGGCTTGGGCGGCCGCTCAGCGCAGAAGCACGGGCAGTTGCTCAGCGCAGCAGCCCAGCGCAGCAGTTTGGGCAGCCGCTCAGGATACCTGCTCGGGACAGCTGAAAAACAAATGAATGTGTTAATATCTGTCGACGTACTACGATAAAATTCTGGACTTCCATCACCCGCACCACACCATGCAATGAAAACAAAGGAAAAACATTCCATGCCTTACATACTTTACTAAGATCTCACTCGCACAGTTTAGTGATATTTTTCTTTATTAATGCATACCAAAGACAACTAGCGCATGATATCAATTTGTGAAGATAAACTGTCGAATGTCTCGACATACTCAGGATACCACCTTTGCATGACACCACACAAGGTAATCTTTGGTGTCGATTACTCCGGACTTGACTTCCAGCAGACAACTGCTCGGGACAGCGGCTTGGGCGGCCGCTCAGCGCAGAAGCACGGGCAGTTGCTCAGCGCAGCAGCCCAGCGCAGCAGTTTGGGCAGCCGCTCAGGATACCTGCTCGGGACAGCTGAAAAACAAATGAATGTGTTAATATCTGTCTACGTACTACGATAAAATTCTGGACTTCCATCACCCGCACCACACCATGCAATGAAAACAAAGGAAAAACATTCCATGCCTTACATACTTTACTAAGATCTCACTCGCACAGTTTAGTGATATTTTTCTTTATTAATGCATACCAAAGACAACTAGCGCATGATATCAATTTGTGAAGATTAACTGTCGAATGTCTCGACATACTCACGATACCACCTTTGCATGACACCACACAAGGTAATCTTTGGTGTCAATTACTCCGGACTTGACTTCCAGCAGACAAATGCTCGGGCGGCCGCTCAGCGCAAAAGCACGGGCAGTTGCTCAGCGCAGCAGCCCAGCGCAGCAGTTTGGGCAGCCGCTCAGGATACCTGCTCGGGACAGCTGAAAAACAAATGAATGCGTTAATATCTGTCGACGTACTACGATAAAATTCTGGACTTCCATCACCCGCACCACACCATGCAATGAAAACAATGGAAAAACATTCCATGCCTTACATACTTTACTAAGATCTCACTTGCACAGTTTAGTGATATTTAACTTTATTAATGCATACCAAAGACAACTAGCGCATGATATCATTTTGTGAAGATTAACTGTCGAAGGTCTCGACATACTCACGATACCACCTTTGCATGACACCACACAAGGTAATCTTTGGTGTCGATTACTCCGGACTTGACTTCCAGCAGACAACTGCTCGGGACAGCGGCTTGGGCGGCCGCTCAGCGCAGAAGCACGGGCAGTTGCTCAGCGCAGCAGCCCAGCGCAGCAGCTTGGGCAGCCGCTCAGGATACCAGCTCGGGACAGCTGAAAAACAAATGAATGTGTTAATATCTGTCTACGTACTACGATAAAATTCTGGACTTCCATCACCCGCACCACACCAGCAATGAAAACAAAGGAAAAACATTCCATGCCTTACATACTTTACTGAGATCTCACTCGCACAGTTTAGTGATATTTTTCTTTATTAATGCATACTAAAGACAACTAGCGCATGATATCTCATTATATAAAGATGGATTACCACTCACTCACTGACTGACTGACATAAATGGAACGGTATAAAGGAGCAATGGGGGGTATAGAAGATGTAGGGGAAAAGTGCAGGGGGGGTTCTGAAACCAAAGGGAAAAGTCCGGGATGAGCTGAATGTGGAACTGTGATGGAACAGGTCAACGGCTCTCGGAAACTATAAAAGATAGGGGGTAGGTGTCAAAACTAAAAATGAACAAAAACCTGGGCAACTGCTAAAAATTAAAAAAAAAACACACCTCCTGAACAAAAGACGATCGCTCCCATACAAAATGTAAATGCTTATAATTCCTAAACCGTTTGACATAAGTATAAAGTGTTTGACCAAATGTCATAGGCAATCGGAAGGGTAATTTGGTAAAAGTGTCAAAAATCCAAGATGGCGGATTCAAAATGGCGGCCAAATTGAAAGTTGGTCCGATCCGGCTCAAAATTGGTATCGGGGGGTTTTTGGGGTCGCACATTCTAAATATGAAAACAATTTTTTGATGACGTCATTTTTCAATATGGCCGCCATACATATGTTTTTTCGGATATTCAATGGGTCATTTCTCCCAGTGGGCGTGATGGGGATTTAGGTTTTGTAAGGTCATATGTGGGGTTACGATAGGTGATTTAAGAAGAAACTGAATGGAGATGAACGTGGAATACCAGGTAGAACAGGTCAACGGCTCTCAGAAACTAAAGGAGATAGGGGGTAAGTGCCAAAACTAATATTGACAAGCACCCTGGGCATTTTCTAAAAATTAAAAAAAAAACACACCTCCCGAACAAAAGACGATCGTTCCCATACAAAATGGAAATGCTTATAACGCCGCAACCGTTAAAGATAGGTATGAGGTGTTTTAACTAATATGATAGGGGACCAAAAGGGCAATTTGGGTGATATGTCAAAAATCCAAGATGGCGGATTCAAGATGGCGGCTACCTTAAATATTAGTCCGATCCGACTGAAAATCGATATCTAAGGGTTTTTAGAGTCCCTGATTCGAAATATGAAATCCATTTTTTGATGACGTCATTTTTCAACATGGCCGCCATACAATTTTTTTCTCTGGAATTTTTATCGTTGTTTTTCGACATGTTGGCATGATGGAACGCTGAGGCTTTGTAAGTGAAAAGTATAGGCAGTGGTCTTACGTCCTTAAGTGACATCTGAAAGGAGCTGAATCTGAACCTTCTGATGGAACAGCTTGACGGCTCTCGGAAACTAAAAGAGATAGGTAGTTAGTGCCAAAACTAATATTGGCAAGCACCCTGGGCATTTCTTAAAAATTAAAAAAAAAACACACCTCCCGAACAAAAGACGATCGCGCCCATACAAAATGTAAATGCTTATAACGCCGAAACCGTTAAGGTTAGGTACGGGGGGTTTGAACTAATATTTTACGGGACCGGAAATGCAATTTGGCGGAAATGTCAATAATTCAAGATGGTGGATTCAAGATGGCGGCTTCCTGGAATAATGGTCCGATTCGGCTGAAAATCGATATCTAAGGGTTTTTAGAGTCCCCAATTAGAAATATGGAACCCATTTTTTGATGACGGCATTGTTCATAATTTTCCCAATGGCCATAGGTCGAAATTAGAGCCTGCGAGGCCGTAGGCCGAGCTATACTGGCGAGGCCGCAGGCCGAGCTATATAGGTCGAAGGCCAAGAGTGCTTCTAAGCGAAGCGAGGCTGAAGGCCGAGCGTACTTCTAAGCGAAGCGAGGCCGAAGGCCGAGCATGCTTCTAAGCGAAGCGAGGCCGAAGGCCGAGCGTACTTCTAAGCGAAGCGAGGCCGAAGGCCGAGCATGCTTCTAAGCGAAGCGAGACCGAAGGCCGAGCGTCTTTCTAAGCGAAGTGAGGCCGAAGGCCGAGCGTGCTTCTAAGTGAAGCGAGTCCGAGTTTTGAGCCTACGAGGAAATAGAAGTCTTTCATAGCGAGGTTATTTCAAAATTTCAATGATCTTCAAGACATCTGCCCACGTTTACATAGGTAATGTCATGAAATTGTGTAAATCATGAATACTACTATAAGTACTTGATTGATAATTATACAGATATGTAGATTAACTCTTTAGTGAAACACCATAATACAAATATATGTTACAAATAAATAAAATAGAATAAAATAAAATCACAATCAAAATATTTCACAATTAAATAGGTACTTTAAATTTAAAGTGTCAGAATGGGTGGTCTTATCGCTCAGAGCAATCTCTTTCAGACAACCATTCACGGAAAGAAATAGGCATAAACTTATAAGGACGGTGTGAATAAAACAAGTGTACTAAACACTACATATAGCAAAACTCAAGATTATAAATATAAAAAATACTTATAATATACTCGTATACAAACTATACTTATATAATTATACTATACGTAATATACTACAAAATATATACATACTATACATATACCATTTAATTATTATAAAAAAGATAATAAGTAGGTTTGCAGTTAGTTATTTCGCGAAGCTAAATGCTTTGACACGTTTTTTGAAGATGCCTAAAGAAGGCGCGCATATAATTTCGTAGAGTAAAGTGTTCCATAGACGAACAGCTTCAACACAAAGTAGGAACCAAAAAAATTGGTGCGGGTTATCGGGGTACTTAACATTAAGTGCTCTGATGATCGTAGAGAAAAAGAGCTCCTAACATGTAAAAATTCAACATTTTACGTACTACTGATATGACATGCTACAAGTAAACGTTAAATTTCCTTCGTAAGCTTGGGTTTGTTATGAACTTGAGTCCAAACAACACTTCACGCAGTGGTATAAAAAGGGTGCAGCGTCTTCCAAGAAGCTTAAGGTGTCACAGTTAGCTGGAAAACTAATGGCGACATCTTAAGCCATTACTTACTTTTGAGCAATAAATATATCTTCATATAATAGGCTTATAGGCCTTTCATGGGGACATTAATATACAGATTTTGAAGGTGACGATCTTAATGTCATGGTAGAGATGCTTACTTGTTGTCATTCGTTAGTCACTGGTACGACATACATCCATGTTAATAAAATAAATACAAAGTGTGGTGTGGTGTTCACGCTTGGGACAGTATTTTTTTTTCAACTATATTGAATAAGAACTCAGCTTATTGAGAAATGTATAGCTCTATTCATTTTCCCTTGAATATATCAAGAGAATAGCTTGACAAAATCATTAATTTGACTGCTTTTAAAGTAAACAACTTACCGTAGCAACTAGAAGCGTGCAGAGTAGGCATTTTATGTTAAAGATGTTTTGTGGTTCTGCATTGAATATCGCGATTAAATCATTCGAAAATGAAGATTAGAAACACTAGATTAAGTAAAATGTAACACATTAAAGTCGCGAAGTTGTCGGAAAAGTAGCCACTGCAGATGAGATACAAACTCTAATACAGGTCAAACTTACGCACAACGTAAGTGAAATGAATACCAAAGTTTTAGGGGTGTTATTACGATTTGTAAAGTTCTTCAATCTAACATATGTTTTCTGAAAGTCAAGGAATGGAAGTAAAAAACACTGCGACCGTCCCCTAGGTCAATCTGGATGTGCCAATATATGGTACGCAGGTTGGTTTATTTTTAAGTTAATCTTATAATGTAAATAGTATAATTATATCGTAGTGGGACTGTGGGAGTAAGCAGAACAAAAATAAAACCAGTTAATTGTCTTGGTACATAGAATAGAATAGAATAGAATAGAATTCATTTATTTCAGACTTATATCTGTCCATATTATTAGTAGAGGTACATACACTTAGTCTTACATCTTTTCACGCATTTCTTTGTTCAATTTGGCCGTTCTAAGGTTTTTTAATTGTTTGTTCCTATATATGTATTCACGAATCAAATTTATTTAGACATCTACTTAAGGTAGAGACGCTGTCTGTATACTCTAGGTATATGTTATTACTTCAGTGTTTAGACGGGTACGATTAGGGTAGATACAAATGAAATGTAAATATAATAAACACCTGTTAAAGGTGTACATATCAGAACAGTTATATAATTGTAAGTGTTAACTCATAGTTTTTATTTAATATGTATACTGTTGGTGTTTCTATATAAAATAAATAAAAATAAATAAATGCATAAAGCTATGGAAAAGATACCTTTGAATTAAAGAGTACCTAAATTTATAAGAAACGCGTCATGTAATTTGAGTTAACTTTGTTGCAAAGACCCCTAGATATATCAGTTTCTTCATCAAGTTACTCTTGATGCCACCTCTATGTAATGGTAAAACTAATTACATACATGTAAAGTCGTTTCCACTACATATGTAAAGCACGTACCTACGTAAATTCCTAAATGGCTGAAGTGGTATGGATTTTACAGAGTCCGCATGTGTGTGAAGTGGCTATTCTTATAAATTTGAGTCCAGACAACCTCCACGCAGTGACATAAAAAGGGTGCAACGTCATCTAAGAAGCTTAAGTGTCACAGTTAGCTGGAAAACTAATGAAGACATCTTAAGCTACTACTTACTTTTCAGCAATAAATGTATATATAATAGGCTTATAGACCTTTCAAGGGGACACATACACAGGTATAATACACAGATTTCGAAGGTCAATATCTTAATGTCATGGTAGAGATGCTTGCTGCAATGTATGTAATTAAAATACATACGAAGTGTAGTGTGCAGTTCACACTTGGAACAATATTTTTTTAACTATATAGAATTAGAACCCAGCTTATTGAGATATGTATAGCTCTTTTCATTCATCCTTAAATATATATATATACGTAGTATTGTATTCTCTTTGGAATATATCAAGAGAAAGACTTGACTTTACACAATTACTAATTTGACTGTTTTTAAAGTTAACAGCTTACAGTAGCAACTAAAAACATGAGTAGGCATTTTATGGTCAAGATGTTTTGTGGTTCTGCATTGAATATCGCTATCAAATCGTTCCTTAAGCTATGGCGTAAAATGAAATTGGAAACAATAGATTGAATAAAATGTTGCATATTAAAGTTGTGAAGCTTCGTGTGTGTAAATAAAATTAATGCCAATGTTACGATTTGTAAAGTTCTTCAATCTTAATTTATATTAATGCCAAAGAATGTAGGTAAAAAGCACTGCGACCGTCCCCTAGGTCAAACTTAATAGGCAGGTATATTTGATACGTCATTTGGTTTTTTTTAAGTGAAGATGATGATGGAATAAGTATATTTATATGGTAGTGGGAGTTAGCCGAACAAAATTAAAAGCAGGTAATTGTCTTAGTACATACTAAATCCAATACGTACCGAACAATGAAGTGCAATCTAATTCCTTAGTAGGTTTTACGACATATATACATCTATGTGAAAAAATATACATGGAATAATAAAATTTTCAAACAAGGGTTACCTACATTTATTATAACACGAGACGTAAAACTTTTACTGCTGAAGACATGCATACGGAAGGACCATTTGGAAGCTGCATGCATCCAAGATAGTCCTGCGACCTTATTTAGTACGTCTTCCACATTGGCGGTGGACGATCTACCTGCTCTACCAGACTCTCAGTCAGACGGACAGATGGACAAACGGATAAACAGCATCAACCTACGGTTGGATATAGATAGGGATATAATGATATACTACCACACTATTGCCTACCACATTTAGTTCAAAGAATTTTACCCTAAGACTTAACTGAAACCACACATCGAGCGTTATGTTTTAGTATTTATACCTTAGTTTTATTATAATATTATGATTTTAAGTGCTAATGCTTGCTTAGATATACCAAATGTTGCAATACATCCCCATACACCGGTTAAAATCAACTAAGACAAAAAAATTGATGGTTGGAAAAAAAAAGTTTATTATGTACCGATTATTTTGTATTAGTGTAATGCTATAGGATGTAAGGAGTCTACTTACAACATAGTTCAAAGTTTTTTTCCTCTATGTTAGTGTATGGATAGATTTTTATTTCACACATTATCAATAATTCAATACACGTAGGGAACAAAATATTGAATGGAATAGAATATATAATAGGTAGTAGTAATGATTAGGTGGCGATCTCCATCCATCTTCTATACATTGGAGTCAGTACAAGTCTATCCGCTAGACTGATCAAGGCTGATCTGATCTGATGCCAGTGTTGTTGCTTATGTCTACTCTGGACATGAAGGATGCTATGCGTTTCCTCTGGATGGAATGAAATGAGCCGACTCGGGGCTGTGAACATTTCAGAAGCGCTACAATGCAATAATATATTGTTATAGGCGCCTCGGGTTCTATATTAGCGTCATCCTTCAGACTGGAAATTACAATATGACTAAGGTACTGTATATTATCTACAATTTTAATAAGTTGTCTTACATATGTATTAACGAAACAACTTTATTCAGACATATACTTAAGGTAGAGACGCTGTCTGTATACTCTATATATTATTACTTCAGTGTTTAGACTGGTACGATTAGGGTAGAAAGAATTGTAATGCCAAAAGCTATGGAAAAGGAACCTTTGAATAAAAGAGTTGTACCTACTTATTCGTACCTAATTATATAAGGAACGCCCCATGTAACCTGAGTTAACTTTGTTGTAAAGATTTCATACTCATGGATGTATCAGCTTCTTCATCAAGTTTCTATCGATACCACCTCCATGTAATAGTGAAAACTTAATTACATGTAAAGTTGTTTCACAACAAACAAATTAACTAACGATGACTCGACAAACACGTATATTTTTGAATCTCTAACGGCTGCATAGCGAAATGATATTTTGTAATCTGCCCCCAAAAAAATATGATGGTTAAAATTAATTACAGAGATAAATGCTCGGATCAGTCATGGAGTTGTACCGAGCTCAGAAGAAGCGTGTTCAAATCTCATCCTAGAATTTGTAATTTTCTCTCTTTTATTGCAATACATACAGGTCTATCTCTGTGCTAAGGACATATTAAGAAACAAAAATGAATCCCTTGGACAGCGTTTCGGACTAATGTCTCTATCATAAAAGCTGCAACAGAAACTTCCATAGTCCAAAGCACTCGAAACGCAGAAGACCGCAATGGATAGCGCTGAAATATTTAAAGAAAATCATCGTCTTCAACCACGACTCCGATGTCAAAAGTGAACGACGAAGAAGGGGGAATTATAATAAGAAAGTTGTGCGCTCCATCCCGCACCGGCCTGAAAATGTATTATCCTACATAATCAGTTTTAGTTTGAAAATATATGTAAAGATGATTGATGCTATCACTTTTTGCGTTTGAAGTTTAAATTAAATCGCTTCAGTTGTAGAAGTAACCACTTAAAATGTTATTCAAAAGTTTTATAAAATATTTTCTACCCAGCTAACCAATCAAATTACTTTAAATTTGGCTGTACCAGGTATATGTATAGTGACTACATACGATATACAGGCTACCTTTGTGCCAAAGTACATCAATATTGTTTCAGTAGTTTGAATGTAAAAGCAGGCCAAACAAACAAGCAACGAACCGACAAACACTTTCGCATATGAAATATCGCTACCGATTTCTAAAGGTCTTTTCGCATATGGCCAGTTTTGCGGAATAAAAGTAGTTTCAGTGTTATATATTTCGTTATATCACGTTGTATATGTGTCTGAATTTCGCAAGTTTTTATTATATGACTTTTGAAGCACTAACGCTTGGTTAAAGAAACCAAATTTTGCAATTTATCCCCTAATACGAGGATTAAAATCCATTAGGAAGATATATTCCAAGCTTGCCATGTAGCGCGTCTTAAAGACCAATGATGGACCAATACCGTTACCACATGAAAAGGCGACCATTTAAAGGCTAACTCTAAAAAGATATATATTTATAGCAATGTTATTGTAATTGTAAGTTGGAAATAAAAAAATGTTTATTTTTATTTTTATTTATTATTCCAAGCTAGAATGTGTGCTTCGCTAACCTAGCGGTTAGGGCGGATAACATTAACACAGATTGTAAGATGACGATGGTTCAGTACCCGTCCATGTATTGTATTTTTATATTCCCTCGAGATACATTGAAAATGATTTTAATTGCCATGGTCTGGTCTTTATAGTTTATAGCGAAAAAAAATCACGGCTGCAGAGAGGCGTATATAATATGGTATGAATAGTGGTAAATTAATAGAAAACTTAGTAAATAATTTTGCTTTTGGATTTAAAACCGCACTAAGATTATCGTTTTTTAAATGTTTACTGCAAGCTTACTTTTTGATTCTAACTTGATTGATTGACACGGAATTGTTACATGTAAGTAATGTTACATTAAATACGATAGATTTGGTATCGTCTTGGTGGCCTAGGATACGGTTTGTCAGAAGACGCGGGTCCAAAACCCATTCCAGGATGGGCTATTTTTGTGATTAAATGGTAAATCGGACAACAATGAAGTCTATTATGAGGTCGTTACTACTCCGACGGGTGTGTGGGCAGTACTGATACCCATCCTCAAAGCTCATTTATTTTTGTCCTATAATTTGACAGTTTGGTCTCGCTAGGCAGGCGTTACGACTTGAACAATAAGATAATACGGTTTAATAACTTACTGAATCATTTTTAGTTCAGTAAGTTATCAAACCGGCCTGAACCTGGAGGTTGGCCGTACCTTACAGCGATAATTTTTCTTATAAACTGAATCAAAAACCTTTAAAAAGCCCGCCCTAAAATGCTTTATACTAAATAATACTATCCCAAATCATTAAAAGTAACAACACGCATCTGTCCATTCAAACAGTCATAGGTAGTTGTACATTTTTATTGTTTAGGTGTAGTATTCAAGAGCAATATAAAATATCTGAATACCGCTGGAATTCAATTCAGTAGCATGCTACTTACACAATAATACATATGTTTAAGGTCTTATACTCGTAATAAAAAAAGTGCTATCCATCTAATTATAAAACCAAAATTTTTCCTTTTGCATTTTGCCTTGCCTCTTATAAATTCATGGGATCCCAGAAAGTTTTGAGAAACTGCAACAATAACTAAAATGGATACAATATATTCAATAAATCTTTCCGACGAGCACTTTACACTCCAATAACTGAAGAGTGGTAGTTCTTGGTAATATCGTCATTGGCGGTTAATGACAATCGATCAGTAAGTTGCAAGGGTCACTAAAATGGTAAAAAAAATATTTACGCAAAAATGGAACCGATTTCAGCACCGAAAAGTGTAAAAGAACTTGTGGAAATTGGTACTTTTGTACTTTCATGGCACCGACTACCATTCTTTGTAACAGCAATGACCCGTTGACTTTGATATTGTTGCCAAACCGCTGGGTCCGATTCTACTAACAAAATGTTGCTCCAACTTTAACTGAACTGTAGCTGAACGATGACATTTATACGTTTTTTATTGTGCTATTTAAGTTAGGTTTCTATTGTTACAATAAACTTTAAATTAAAACCTAATATGCTGTTAACTATATAGATCATGACCGCGACGTTAACGCATATCCGTATATTATATTTTTATATAGGTAGTAGCGTTTAAGATGACGTTACGTTTCAAGTTGTCATCATAGAAATAGTAGAACAGCTTTTTGGGTAAGTATCTAACGGAGTCGAACTGATGTTGCAACTGAATAGATAGTTGAACGTTTTGCAAAAATAGAATTGGTTTGCAGATGCCAAGCTTTCTGAATAAATTAATTAGAAAGTAACTTTAAAGGATTAACCTTTTGCGTCCCAGAGACATAAATATACGTCAGTTTCATTTATAAATCTTTTGAGTTTATAGTCACGGTATAGGTAGGATTAATACATAACGAAGTTGATTTAGGAAGTTATCGATTTGTCCTGAATAGGGAAGCTAATCCAATCTTAGATGTGACCACCATTTTATTATCTTGGCATATATTTTTATATCTTGGCAAACTTAAAAGCAAGTGTTGGTTTATTTGACACAACAGAAGGAAGAGTGTTCCACATGTTACAAGTCTCCACGAGTCCTACCTACTCTACCTGTAACTACATGTCAAACTAAGAGCTATTTTAGACACACAGTCAGACGGACATATGGATAAACGGACAAATAGCATCAACGGACGGTTGGATATGGATACGGACATAATATGATGATATACAACTACAATACTGCCTACATTTATTTTAAAGATATTTACCCTTAGACTTAACTGAAACTCACATTCAGCGTTATGTTTTAGTATTAATACCTAAGTTTTATTATAGTATGATTTTTAGGTGCTAATGCTTGCTTAGATAAACCAAATCTTTTGACTCATCCCCATTCACCGGTTAAAATCAACTAAGAGAAATAAATTTGATGCTTGGATGGGTGCCTATAGATGGCCTACCATGGCGTCATGGCGATTAGCACGGATTGTTAGAAGATGCGGGTTCAAATTCAAAACTCGTCGAAAGATAGGTAGGTATTTTTCCACTATAAAGTAGCAATACTTAATTTCTTACAGTACAAAAATCTTGACAGATATGTATAAATCGACGTACCTACTATTGGAATCGTAAAGTTTTTATAAACACATTAACACACATGTTATGTTAACAACCAGTCTGCAAAAAAGATTATAAATAATAGATAGGTACGGGGTGTTTGAAGTAATGTTATAGAGGACCGAAAGTGCATTTTGGAGAATGCGTTGAAAATCTGAGATGACGGATTCAAAATGGCGGCCAACTTAAACAAAGTAGGTAAGTAAGTTAAATACTACTACTTTTTACTCAATGAAATGAGAGTATTAAATAATATTTTTTTGCTGTCAGGATGCGACGAAAATGTGTTGCCATATGGGTATCATGCCATACCGAAGTACAAACAAGAAGATATTATCTTTTTTTTAAATGAATATTAATATTCTTACTTATATTTGCTACACCACTCGATACATTACATAAATTTGTGTTCGTTAAATGCAATGTGTTGAAAGACATCAGTTAATTATAGTTTATTGACGGATGATGCTGTTTTTTATACCATTAAGCCGTACATACATACACCCTTAATACATAGGCACGCTATTCAGAAAGTAACTAAGTCTGGAGACAAATTAGGCATGTAAGTTATTTGTAATTAGGTACTACTATTTTCTCAATGAAAGGGTAGCAATAAATAATAAAATCTTAGATGTCGGGATGCGAGTCATATTGAGCAATAAAAAGAAAAATACAAAACTAAAAAAAAATAAGTCCTGTGTTGTTGCTCTCTCTTATTGAGTGGTTATCTTATTAGTTACGATTGTATTGTCAAATGATCCGCCATGAAGCAATAATGCGCAATCGCAAATAATAAAGCATAGAAATGTTAAAGAAGGAGCTATGGACATCTTTGTATACACCTCAGTCGCTAACCTGTTAGCAGCTCGTCGAAAGATCCAAGAGCCAAGGTGACGCAATATTATATCTTGAAATAGTTTGAAAAGCAAAAGGAGTCAGGTGACGACAATATCATATCAGAGCTTTTGAAAGCAGTTGGAAAACCGGTACTTAAAGTCCTTCCGTAGATTCTTAAACACGTCTTACGCAAAGGTTTAACCCCACAGTTCACTTTTTCTACTTCTACTATAACTTCACACCAATTTTGCTTCTGAGCCAAGACTATAGTTTTCAAAGGTCATCACAAAACATCTTAATCGTAGATTAGATTCATCCTGCCTCCTCCGGAACTAGGTGGTTATAAGTCACATACAAGACTATATACCATAGACTACATCCGCACACCACGAGCTATAGGGGTGAAGGGTTCTATAGTAAATGATTGAGAGGCGTATTAAATTTCAAAAGTATTGTCTCGAAATGACGAAGCAGAGCAGTGCTACACGGAACTTGATTTTTAAGCTCTGGGTAGCACTGAAACTCGCATATGCAAATGTAGCGCTTACCATCCACGGGTACGACTTCTCCGTCTCGACACTTAATAATATAAGAATATGAAAATAAAAAAGGTTCCTACATTTTCTTAAGGTACTGCAGTAAATAATCCGGGTTCTCTGTTTTATTGTAGCTCTTTGTTTGTATTTATTATACTTATTACGTACTGGCTTATACTTAATATAATCATATGGCAACCGTATTCCTTAGGGTTACAACATGTATGTATTATGTAATTACGTGTAGTACATGTTTTAAATCTTGGCCTGCGTGGTTTAAATATTATAACTTTGCTTTCACTCGCGGCCCTGCCCGCATGCATAGGTTTATAGTAAAGGAGGTTTATATGGATTCCAGAGAGAGGTATAAAAAAACACATTTCTAAAGTTAAGATTTTTATAGTATGCCATAGTGCAATTTAATTCCTTAGTAGGTGTTACGACATAAAACCATGTTCCATGTTCAAAGATGTTTACCTTACCTTAGACAACAGATTGAGGGTCATGTTTTAGTATGTGAGAAACTATTAACTAACCTACCTAAGTTTTATCATAATATGATTTCTGAATCGCTAACACTTGCTTAGATATACCAAATTTGCTGCACATCTCCATCAGCAGCGGGCGTCTTACAGTTATTAATATTAACCGGCATTTTATGGGACATATTGCAAAACATTAAGGCTGAACTCTGCGAGAAAAACAATATTTCGGAAGAGCATTTGCTGCATGGGACCTGTTATTTATAACAAGCTCCCGCAAAGCTTAAGAAACCTCAGCATTCGTGTATTTAAAGTTAAAATTAAAAACATATTATTGACTAAATGTTATTATAGTATACACGATTTTTTTAGATGACAAGCAACTTGAAGTACAATAAGTTTAGTTATAAGTTATTTAACAAACATGTATGTTTAAATTTAATTTTTATTTAATTCTGACTTATATAAATATTTCAATTATTATTTTTATATTATTTGCAAGTGAACGCTACTCACTACTTATATTTGTACGCCTACGCGGGCAAAACATGTTGAAACTTTTTTAAATTTAAAACCTACATGCACTTCCCTGTATGACTACACACATGTTATGACAAATAAATAAATATTTATCTTTAGGTTACATTATCGAAGTTTTCTCATGGATTTGCGATCAACTTTTTTTAATATTCTAGCGCTTTTGTTCATCAGATAATGTAGAATTCTTATGGTGAAAGATTTTTCAAATCAGTTCAGAAGTTTCGGAGCCTATTCAATTCAAACAAACAAATAAAATCTTTTCTATTTATTATATTATAGTATAGATATAAAGTTTTAATACCATCAGGTCATATAACGTATCTCATAGTCGTTAAGATCCTTACCAAGCAAAAAAAGTCAGTTCAGATCATTTTGGAAGAGATGTCGTCATCAATTTACGCGGGTTCTACCACTTCTACCTATTTTTTTTAGGAAGATGTCGACTAAAGAAACAACTCGCAGCAATGATTAGATAATCTCATACAACATTTATTAAACTAATATCTTAGCATGACCAAGGTCAGTGCACAGTCAGTATCGAAAATGTTCACGCCGCCGCAAAAACAGCAGTGCATTGAAAGTTTCTGTGCGTTTTTGGACTTGGTTTACTAAATCTAATTATTACTGTAAATAAATCTTGGGTTTATCACTCTAAACCTCAGTTCAAGTAAAAGACGATCAGCGTTACCATATAAGTAGGTATACAGGTCTTTTGATTGTAGTAGTCGAGAAAGTTGTATAAACACATACATGTCGATAGTCACGTTTTTAAAGTAATGGTAGAAAGAGATAATGAAATTTTACTCCTTAACCAACGGTATGAGATACATCCATAAAGAAAACCATACGTGAAATAGCATTTTTGTTAAGCTGTACTTGCGTGGTTTATTTATTATAATGTGTATTTGATTCTCGGCACCGTCTGCGTGCAAATTGACTATACAATACAACAGAAACAACTTTCCTGTTTATCTCTGTGCAAAGTTTCATCAAAATCTATTCAGAGGTTAAACAGCGCTTACTACTATACTTTGCACTATTGTAGTGCGCGCATGTTTACGTGATTTTAACTAAACTTTCTTCATTAATTACTTCGATCCACATACAACTGTTCGGGTCGCGGTGTAAGTCAGCTTGTATTCGGTAAAGGTAATATAAATAAGGTAAAATAATAAGTAGGTACGTCTACTAAGTTTCATCGGTAAACATATTATAAAATAGTTACTGCTAATATTTGTCATCAATACTATTCTATGAGAAATTATATGGCTACGCAAAAAATAAAAGATGTCTATTAAATATAATATAAACACGTAAAATTTGCCTTTTTACGTAGAAAATTTGCTTAAGCAGGGTGTTTTTCAAGATCGCGGAGTAAAATTGAAGGATGCATGTGAGCTCATTAAGAGCTTGACGTTGTATGTGACGCATAAGTATTATAATTGTAAAGTTTATTACTATATATACTATATTGTTATCGCGCCGAGCCGAAAACAGACATATTTCTAAAAACTTTTAAGAGGCAGTTATTTTGGTTCACTGCGCGATAGGATTTGTAAGTATTAGAAATGTAATGTGTATGTTAAATGCTTTATCAAATATTCTACCGCGAAGCCTTCGATACTGTACTTAAAGAGTAATTTAAATAGCAAGTGAAATAAGTAGGTGATATTACGTTAGTACGTTATTTCTGGTCATTATTATTTTCTCTTACAAATTTGACACGAAGGTTTAAGTAAATTTGTCGTGTAGGAGTTATAGAAACGATCTATTAAGCAACAAAGTTGAAATTAAAAACAAAATGTGTGATGGAATGATATTTATTTTATCATAGAAGAATTGTATTTTATTAAATACTATATATACTTCAGTTCACACATAATTATATAAATATTCTGTTAAGTTGTATAAGTGTTGTACTAAGTTGTTATAAAAATTTATGTCCCCTAGGACCCTAAAGACCCCTAGGTAGAAGACTCCTAGGTAAAGACTCCTAAGTCACTACCAAGCAGTTTAAGTTTTTTTTTTTTATTCAAGCTGTACTCGTACAAGGCCTACCAGGTGTTAAGTGCCTCTGCCTATAACAGTCATGTCCTCACAAGTGACCAACTGAATTGCGCACGTAAACTTGTTAAAAAATGTGTTAAGTCTCAATGTGCCTGTAATTTTACCCGCACCCATGCCCTTCAAAACCAGAACACAATATTGCGAACATTACTGATTCAGGGTAGAAAAAGATATAGTGGCAGTCTCTCTTCCCCGGATGACCTCATTAACGAAGAGTTCTACTGCTACTATGTAGGTAAGTAAATAGATAGATAAACCCTTTATTGCAACACCACATAATAAAATATAACTAACAAATAAATAGTATAATATAATTGAATACTATTACTCAACAATAAAAAACTTAAAATTAAGTGTTACAATGGGCGGTCTTATCGGTCAGAGCGATATCTTCCCGACAACCATGTAATTAAAAAGGAAGCTTAAATAAAAAAGATCTCGAAGGAAGTTTCCTTGGACACCTTTGGAGACTCTTGTGACACATTTACCACCGACCACACTTAGAAGTAGCGCGCTTAAACAAAAATTGAAAAGAATTCTGGTATGTACCTACAATATTACGACTATACCACACTTTTTTATCTTTCTAATTGAAGATGATCGCTGTATTCTCGAGCCTAAATTGCACTAAGAGAAATGCTCGCTTTATAACTTGTATGGGAGTTATGATTTTTTACGCAACTGAATGCAGATAATTTTTCAATGTCTCAAGCTGGTCTCCAAGACTACTGCTCACGATAACCACTGCACTAAGGGGTTGGATCCCTTAACAAGCATACACAAGGACTCTGTGTTTATACCTACTGGGTACCAAATTTTATTTTATATTAAAATTCCGTATGGCTTCTATGCCTCGACTTCAACTGTAATGAGAGGCTAAATTTCTGCAATTGAACTTGTATGAAAATTTTGACTTTTCTGTTCAAATGGTTAAAGTTTAGCAACAAAAAAACTAATGCACAAGGACAAACGCGGGCCACTCGTGGCCCGCGCACCGCCCAAAAAGCTAGTTATACTATATAAAGCTCGATTACCATTCATGTACTGACTGACTCACTGATTGATCCCTTTGTTCTCCTAGAAGGAGCAATGGGGGGTATAGAAGATGTAGGGGTAAAGTGTAGGGGGGCGCAATTCGAGTGGGGGAAAAATCCGAAAAGTGCTGATTGTTGAAGTCTGATGGAACTGCTTAACGGCTCTCGGAAACTATAAATCATAGGGGGTTAGTGCCAAAACTAAAAATGACCAAAACCCTGGGCAACTGCCAAAAATTAAAAAAAAAACATACCCCCCAAACAAAAGACGATCGCTCCCATACAAAATGTAAATGCTTATAATTCCTAAACCGTTTGACATAAGTATAAAGTGTTTGACCAAATGTCATAGGGAATCGGAAGGGTAATTTGGTAAAAGTGTCAAAAATCCAAGATGGCGGATTCAAAATGGCGGCCGAATTGAAAGTTGGTCCGATCCGGCTCAAAATTTGTATCGGGGGGTTTTTGGGGTCACACATTCGAAATATGAAAACCATTTTTTGATGACGTCATTTTCCAATATGGCCGCCATACATATGTTTTTTTGGATCTTTAATGGATCGTTTCTCCCAGTGGGCGTGATAAGGATTATGGTTTTGTAGGGTTATATGTGGGGTTACAATAGGTGACTTTAGGAGAAACTGAATGGAGCTGAACGTGGAATACCAGGTAGAACAGGTCAACGGCTCTCGGAAACTAAAGGAGATAGGGGGTAAGTGCCAGAACTAATGTTGACAAACTCCCTGGGCATTTTCTAAAAATTTAAAAAAAAATACACCTCCCAAACAAAAGACGATCACGCCCATACAAAATGTAAATGCTTATAACGCCGAAACCGTTAAAGATAGGTACAGGGTGTTTGAACTAATGTTTAAGGGGACCAAAAATGCAATTTGGCGGAAATGTCAAATATCCAAGATGGCGGATTCAAGATGGCGGCTACCTTAAATATTAGTCCGATCCGACTGAAAATCGATATCTAAGGGTTTTTAGAGTCCCCGATTCGAAATATGAAATCCATTTTTTGATGACGTCATTTTTCAACATGGCCGCCATACAATTTTTTTCTCTGGAAATTTTATCGTAGTTTTTCGACATGTTGGCATGATGGAACGCTGAGGCTTTGTAAGTGAAAAGTATAGGCAGTGGTCTTACGTCCTTAAGTGACACCTGAAATGGGCTGAATCTGAACTTTCTGCTAGAACAGCTTGACGGCTCTCGGAAACTAAAAGAGATAGGGGGTAAGTGCTAAAACTAATATTGACAAGCACCTTGGGCAACTACCAAAAATTAAAAAAAAAACACACCTCCCAAACAAAAGACGATCACGCCCATACAAATTGTAAATGCTTATAACGCCTCAACCGTTAAAGATATGTACGGAGGGTTTGAACTAATGTTTTAGGGGACCGTAAATGCAATTTGGCGAAAATGTCAAAAATCTAAGATGGCGGATTCAAGATGGCGGCTACCTTGAATAATGGCCTGATCTGACTGAAAATCGATATTTAGGGGTTTTAAGAGTGCCCAATTAGAAAGATGAAACCCATTTTTTTATGACGGCGTTGGTCATAATGGCGAGGCCGCAGGCCGAGCTATATTGTGGAGGCCGAAGGCCGAATGTGTTTCTAAGTGAAGCGAGGCCGAAGGCCGAGTGTCCTTCTAAGCGAAACGAGGCCGAAGGCTGAGCGTCCTTCTAAGAAAAGCGAGGCCGAAGGCCGAGCGTGCTTCTAAGCAAAACGAGGCCGAAGGCCGAGCATTCTTCTTAGCAAAGCGAGGCCGAAGGCCGAGCGTGCTTCTAAGCGAAACGAGGCCGAAGGCCGAGTGAGCTCCTAATCGAAATGAAACCGAAGGCCGGGCGTCCTTCTAAGCAAAGCGAGGCCGAAGGCCGAGCGTACTTCTAAGCGAAGCGAAGCCGAAGGCCGAGCATGCTTCTAAGCGAAACGAGGCCGAAGGCCGAGTGAGCTCCTAATCGAAATGAAACCGAAGGCCGGGCGTCCTTCTAAGCAAATGAGGCCGAAGGCCGAGCGTACTTCTAAGCGAAGCGAAGCCGAAGGCCGAGCATGCTTCTAAGCAAAGCGAGGCCAAAGGCCGAGCGTGCTTTTAAGCGAAGCGCGGTCGAGTTTTGTGCCCACGAGGAAATAGATAGATAGATAGATAATTCTTTATTGTTACACCACTTAATATACAAAAATAACATAAAAGTAAAAGAAAGCTTAAAATAAAGCGTTACAATGGGCGGCCTTATCACTAATAGTGATATCTTCCGGGCAACCTTAGGATGAAGAGGAAATACAGGAATAACAAGACGGGGCGTAATATAAAGATAAAGGTACAATCAAATCATATATATGTATTGTAGTATATATATATATATATATATATATATATATATGTATATATATATATATACTACAATACAATATACTTCCATACATATATTTATACATTAATTCTTTGATGTATTATAATCAAAACCCAAGTTCACACGGGTTAAACTAATTGGCGAGATAGAAACTTTTTACTTGGCTTTTGAAGGTCGACAAGGATTGTGCACGCCTGATAATAACTGGTAATAAGTTCCATAAGCGAACAGCTTTCACTGAAAAAGAGTGGTCATAAAATACTGTGCCATGCTGAGGCATACTGAGGGCAAGATTTTCTGATGACCTAAGATTGAGAACGTTGGCATTGTGAAGGAAATTGTAACGTTCCTTAATAGAAGCCTTTCATGGCGAGTTTAAAGGCCAAGCTTTCGCCAACTTTATTTCAAAATGTCAATGCCCTTGTTAACATATGTAATGTTAATCATCATGAACACAACTATTAGTACGAGTACTACTGATATGACATGCTACAAATAACCGTTTAATTTCCTTCGTAGACTTGGGTTTGTTATTATGAACTTGATTCCAAACAACACTCCACACAGTGACATAAAAAGGGTGCAACGTCTTCCAAGAAGCTTAAGGTGTCACAGTTAGCTGGAACATCTTAAGTTATAACTTACTTTTAAGCAATAAATATATATATAATAGGCTTATAGGCCTTTCAAGGGGACATTAATACACAGATTTCGAAGGTCAATGTTATGTCATGGTAGAGATGCTTACTGCAATGTCATTCGTTAGTGAATAAAATGAATGCCAAAGTTTTAGAGACGTTACTATGTGTAAAGTTCTTCAATCTTATCTTATATTAATACCAAAGAATGGAACGGTCGCAGTTCACTAATTTAAGCGTAGAGCAGAACAAACAAACTAATTAATTACGAACCGACAAATATTTTCGCATTTAAAATACTATTATTATATACTGATGTAATAGCTAAAAATATAATCTAAAACGTTCAGTTTTCAGGAGTAGGTAAAAGTAGTTTCAGTGTTAATTCTGATCATCAGTATTCATGTTAGTGATTTGACGCAGCTTTTTCTTAAAAGAGTTATCTATTCTAATATAATACCGCTTTATGGTGGATATTCCATTTACCCGGACGAAGCGATTTACTTCTTCGTTTATCATACGAACCGCTAGGTAATGGAACACCCTCCCTGAGTCGGTGTTTCCGGTTAAGTACGATATGGGGGTCTTCAAAACACGAGTGCATAGGTATCTTCTGGGTAAGCGCGCTCCATCATCGATCGCATCATCACTAAGTCAAGTGCTACCCAGTACGGTATAAAAAAAAAAAAATAAAAAAAATAGAGAGTCTATTCCATATGCTTAGGTACTGTCACATTTTTTGTGTTACAGGATGATATTTTAAATGTACCGATTATTATGTATTATTATATATACGATTGTATATTAGTGTAATGCTATAGGATATAAGGAGTCTACTTACAACATAGTTCAAAGTTTTTTTTCTCTATGTTAGTGTATGGATAGTTTTTTATTTCACACATTATCAATAATTCAAAACACGTAGGGAATAAAATATTGAATGGAATAGAATATATAATAGGTAGTAGTAATGATTAGGTGGCGATCTCCATCCATCTTGTATACATTGGAGTCAGTACAAGTCTATCCGCTAGAATTCTGATGCCAGTGTTGTTGCTTATGTCTACTCTGGACATGAAGGATGCTATGCGTTTCCTCTGGATGGAATGAAATGAGCCGACCCGGGGCTGTGAACATTTCAGAAGCGCTACAATGCCATAATATATTGTTAAAGGCGCCTCGCGTTCTATATTGGCGTCATCCTTTAGACTAGAAGTTATAATATGACTAAAGTACTGTAAATTATCTACAATTTTAATAAGTTGTCTTACATATGTATTAACGAAACAACTTTATTCAGACATATACTTTAAGGTAGAGACGCTGTCTGTATACTCTATATATTATTACTTCAGTGTTTAGACTGGTACGATTAGGGTAGAAAGTATTGGAAGGCCAAAAGCTATGGAAAAGGAACCTTTGAATAAAATAGTTGTACCTACTTATTCGTACCTAATTATATAAGGAACGTCCCATGTAACCTGAGTTAACTTTGTTACAAAGATTTCATGCTCATGGATGTATCAGCTTCTTCATCAAGTTACTATCGATACCGCCTCCATGCAATAGTGAAAACTTAAATATATGAAAAGTTGTTTCACAACAAACAAATAAACTAACGATGACTCGACAAACACGTATATTTTGAATCTCTAACGGCTGCATAGCGAAATGATACTTTGCAATCTGCCCCCAAAAAAATATGATGGTTAAAATTAATTAGATTACAGAGATAAATGCTCGGATCAGTCATATGGAGTTGTACCGAACTCAGAAGTCACGTGTTCGAACCTCATCCTAGAATTTGTAATTTGCTCTCTTTTATTGCAATACACACAGGTCTATCTCTGTGCTAAGGACATATTAAGTAACAAAAAATTAATCCCTTGGACAGCGTTTTGCAGTAATGTCTCTATCATAAAAGCTGCAACAGAAACTTCCATAGTCCAAAGCCCTCGAAACGCAGAAGACCGCAATAGATAGCGCTGCAATATTTAAAGAAAATCATCGTCTTCAACCACGACTCCGATGTCAAGAGTGAGCGACGAAGAAGGAGGAGCTATAATAAGAAAGCTGTCCGCTCTATCCCGCACCGGCCTGAAAATGTATTATCCTACATAATGAGTTTTAGTTTGAAAATGTATGTAAAGATCATTGATGCTATCACTTTTTGCGTTTGAAGTTTAAATTAAATCGCTTCTGTTGTAGTAGTAATCACTTAAAATGTTATTCAAAAGTTTTATAAAATGCGTTTCTATCCAGCTAACCAATCAAATTACTTTAAATTTGGCTATACCAGGTATATGTATAGTGACTACATACGATATACAGGCTACATTTGTGCCAAAGTCCATCAATATTGTTTCAGTAGTTTGAATGTAAAAGCAGGCCAAACAAACAAGCAACGAACCGTCAAACACTTTCGCATATGAAATATCGCTACCGATCTCTAATGATCAGTGATGATGATGAAAGTAGTTTCAGTGTTATATATTACGTTATATCACGTTGTATATGTGTCTGAATTTCCCAAGTTTTTATTATATGACTTTTGAAGCACTAACGCTTGGTTAAAGAAACCAAATTTTGCAATTTATCCCCTAATACGAGGATTAAAATCCATTAGGAAGATATATTCCAAGCTTGCCATGTAGCGCGTCTTAAAGACCAATGATGGACCAATACCGTTACCACATGGAAAGGCGACCATTTAAAGGCTAACTCTAAAAATATATATATTTATAGCAATGTTATTGTAATTGTAAGTTGGAAATAAAAAAATGTTTATTTTTATTTTTATTTATTATTCCAAGCTAGAATGTGTGCTTCGCTAACCTAGCGGTTAGGGCGGATAACATTAACACAGATTGTAAGATGACGATGGTTCAGTACCCGTCCATGTATTGTATTTTTATATTCCCTCGAGATACATTGAAAATGATTTTAACTGCCATGGTTTGGTCTTTATAGTTTATAGCGAAATAAAATCACGGCTGCAGAGAGGCGTATATAATATGGTATGAATAGTGGTAAATTAATAGAAAACTTAGTAAATAATATTGCTTTTGGATTTAAAACCGCACTAAGTTTATCGTTTTTTAAATGTTTACTGCAAGCTTACTTTTTGATTCTAACTTGATTGATTGACACGGAATTGTTACATGTAAGTAATGTTACATTAAATACGATAGATTTGGTATCGTCTCGGTGGCCTAGGATACGGTTTGTCAGAAGACGCGGGTTCAAAACCCATTCCAGGATGGGTTATTTTTGTGATTAAATGGTAAATCGGACAACACTGAAGTCTATTATGAGGTCGTTACTACTCCGACGGGTGTGCGGGCAGTACTGATACCCATCCTCAAAGCTCATTTATTTTTGTCCTATAATTTGACAGTTTGGTCTCGCTAGGCAGGCGTTACGACTTGAACGATAAGATAATACGGTTTAATAACTTACTGAATCATTTTTAGTTCAGTAAGTTATCAAACCGGCCTGAACCTGGAGGTTGGCCGTACCTTACAGCGATAATTTTTCTTATAAACTGAATCAAAAACCTAAAAAAAGCCCACCCTAAAATGCTTTATACTAAATAATACTATCCCAAATCATTAAAAGTAACAACACGCATCTGTCCATTCAAACAGTCATAGGTAGTTGTACATTTTTATTGTTTAGGTGTAGTATTCAAGAGCAATATAAAATACCTGAATACCGCTGGTATTCAATTCAGTAGCCTGCTACTTACACAAAAATACATATTTTTGAGGTCTAATACTCGTAATAAAAAAGTGCTATCCATCTAATTAAAAAACCAAAATTTTTCCTTTTGCATTTCGCCTTGCCTCTTATAAATTCATGGGATCCCCAGAAAGTTTTGAGAAACTGCAACAATAACTAAAATGGATATAATATATTCAATAAATCTTTTCCGACGAGCACTTTACACTCCAGTAACTGAAGAGTGGTAGTTCTTGGTAATATCGTCATTGGCGGTTAATGACAATCGATCAGTAAGTTGCAAGGGTCACTAAAATGGTAAAAAAAATATTTACCCCAAAATGGAACCGATTTCAGCACCGAAAAGTGTAAAAGAACTTGTGGAAATTGGTACTTTTGTACTTTCATGGTACCGACTACCATTCTTTGTAACGGCAATGACCCGTTGACTTTGATATTGTTGCCAAACCGCTGGGTCCGATTCTACTACCAAAATGTTGCTCCAACTTTAACTGAACTGTAGCTGAACGATGACATTTATACGTTTTTTATTGTGCTATTTAAGTTAGGTTTCTATTGTTACAATAAACTTTAAATTAAAACCTAATTATGCTGTTAACTATATAGATCATGACCGCGACGTTAACGCATATCCGTATATTATATTTTTATATAGGTAGTAGCGTTTAAGATGACGTTACGATTCAAGTTGTCATCATAGAAATAGTAGAACAGCTTTTTGGGTTAGTATCCAACGGAGTCGAACTGATGTTGCAACTGAATAGATAGTTGAACGTTGTGAAAAAATAGAATTGGTTTGCAGATGCCAAGCTTTCTGAATAAATTAATTAGAAAGTAACGTTACAGGATTAACCTTTTGCGTCCCAGAGATATAAATATACGTCAGTTTCATTTATAAATCTTTTGAGTTTATAATCACGGTATAGGTAGGATTAATACATAACGAAGTTGATTTAGGAAGTTATCGATTTGTCCTGAATAGGGAAGCTAATCCAATCTTAGATGTGACCACCATTTTATTATCTTGGCATATATTTTTATATCTTGGCAAACTTAAAAGCAAGTGTTGGTTTATTTGACACAACAGAAGGAAGAGTGTTCCACATGTTACAAATCTCCACGAGTCCTACCTACTCTACCTACAACTACATGTCAAACTAAGAGCTATTTTAGACACACAGTCAGACGGACATATGGATAAACGGAAAAATAGCATCAACGGACGGTTGGATATGGATACGGACATAATATGATGATATACAACCACAATACTGCCTACATTTATTTTAAAGATATTTACCCTTAGACTTAACTGAAACTCACATTCAGCGTTATGTTTTAGTATTTATACCTAAGTTTTATTATAGTATGATTTTTAGGTGCTAATGCTTGCTTAGATAAACCAAATCTTTTGACTCATCACCATTCACCGGTTAAAATCAACTAAGAGAAATAAATTTGATGCTTGGATGGGTGCCTACCATGGCGTCATGGCGTTTAGCACGGATTGTTAGAAGATGCGGGTTCAAATTCAAAACTCGTCAAAAGATAGGTAGGTATTTTTCCACTATAAAGTAGCAATACATAAATTCTTACAGTACAAAAATCTTGACAGATATGTATAAATCGACGTACCTACTATTGGAATCGTAAAGTTTTTATAAACACATTAACACACATGTTATGTTAACAACCAGTCTACAAAAAGATTATAAATAATAGATAGGTACGGGGTGTTTGAAGTAATGTTATAGAGGACCGAAAGTGCATTTTGGAGAATGCGTTGAAAATCTGAGATGACGGATTCAAAATGGCGGCCAAATTAAACAAAGTAGGTAAGTAAGTTAAATACTACTACTTTTTACTCAATGAAATGAGAGCATTAAATAATATTTTTTTGCTGTCAGGATGCGACGAAAATGTGTTGCCATATGGGTATCATGCCATACCGAAGTAATAACAAGAAGTTATTATCTTTTTTTAAATGAATATTAATATACTTACTTATATTTGGTACACCACTCGGTACATTACATAAATTTGTGTTCGTTAAATGCAATGTGTTGAAAGACATCAGTTAAATATAGTTTATTGACGGATGAAGCTGTTTTTTATACCATTAAGCCGTATATACATACACCCTTAATACATAGGCACGCTGTTCAGAAAGTAACTAAGTCTGGAGACAAATTAGGCATGTAAGTTATTTGTAATTAGGCACTACTATTTTCTCAATGAAAGGGTAGCAATAAATAATAAAATCTTAGATGTCGGGATGCGAGTCATATTGAGCAATAAAAAAAAATAGAAAACTAAAAAAAAATAAGTCCTGTGTTGTTGCTCTCTCTTATTGAGTGGTTATCTTATTAGTTACGATTGTATTGTCAAATGATCCGCCATGAAGCAATAATGCGCAATCATTAAATACTGCCTAAAAGAAGAAGGAAGTGTAGCGACGATCAAAGGATAGAAATGTTAAAGAAGGTCAAGATATTATAGAATTTATTGACGAGCTATGGACATCTTTGTATACACCTCAGTCGCTAACCTGTTAGCAGCTCGTCGAAAGATCCAAGAGCCAAGCTGACGCAATATTATATCTTGAAATAGTTTGAAAAGCAAAAGCAGTCAGGTGACGACAATATCATATCAGAGCTTTTGAAAGCAGTTGGAAAACCGGTACTTAAAGTCCTTCCGTAGATTCTTAAACACGTCTTACGCAAAGGTTTAACCCCACAAGTTCACTTTTTCTACTTCTACTATAACTTCACACCAATTTTGCTTTTGAGCCAAGACTATAATTTTCAAAGGTCATCGCAAAACATCTTAATCGTTGATTAGATACATCCTGCCTCCTCCGGAATTAGGTGGTTATAAGTCACATACAAGACTATATACCATAGACTACATCCGCACACCACGAGCTATAGGCGTGAAAGGTTCTATAGTAAATGATTGAGAGGCGTATTAAATTTCAAAAGTATTGTCTCGAGATGACGAAGCAGAGCAGTGCTACACGGAACTTGATTTTTAAGCTCTGGGTAGCACTGAAACTCGCATAAGCAAATGTAGCGCTTACCATCCACGGGTACGACTTCTCCGTCTCGACACTTAATAATATAAGAATATGAAAATAAAAAAGGTTCCTACATTTTCTTAGGGTACTGCAGTAAATAATCCGGGTTCTCTGTTTTATTGTAGCTCTTTGTTTGTATTTATTATACTTATTACGTACTGGCTTATACTTAATATAATCATATAGCAACCGTATTCCTTAGGGTTACAACATGTATGTATTATGTAATTACGTGTAGTACATGTTTTAAATCTTGGCCTGCGTGGTTTAAATATTATAACTTTGCTTTCACCCGCGGCCCTGCCCGCGTGCATAGGTTTAAATGGATTCCAGAGAGAGGTATAAAAAAACACATTTCTAAAGTTAAGATTTTTATAGTATGCCATAGTGCAATTTAATTCCTTAGTAGGTGTTACGACATAAAACCATGTTCCATGTTCAAAGATGTTTACCTTACCTTAGACAACAGATTGAGGGTCATGTTTTAGTATGTGAGAAACTATTAACTAACCTACCTAAGTTTTATCATAATATGATTTTTGAATCGCTAACACTTGCTTAGATATACCAAATTTGCTGTACATCTCCATCAGCAGCGGGCGTCTTACATATTATAAAATAGTTACTGCTAATATTTGTCATCAATACTATTCTATGAGAAATTATATGGCTACGCAAAAAATAAAAAATGTCTATTAAATCAGGTATTTATATTATACAATTAATGTCTATTAAGCAGGGTGTTTTTCAAGAACGCGGAGTAAAATGGAAGGATGCATGTGAGCTCATTAAGAGCTTGACGTTGTATTTGACGCATAAGTATTATAATTGTAAAGTTTATTACTATATATTGTTATCGCGCCGAGCCGAAGACAGACATATTTCTAAAAGCTTTTAAGAGGCAGTTATTTTGGTTCACTGCGCGATAGGATTTGTTAAGTATTAGAAATGTAATGTGTATGGTAAATGCTTTATCAAATATTCTACCGCGAATTCTTCGATACTGTACTAAAAGAGTAATTTAAATAGCAAGTGAAATAAGTAGGTGATATTACGTTAGTACGTTATTTCTGGTCATTATTATTTCTCTTACAAATTTAACACGAAGGTTTAATTAAATTTGTCGTGTAGGAGTTATAAAAAACGATCTATTAAGCAACAAAGTTGAAATTAAAAACTAAATGTGTGATGGAATGATATTTATTTTATCATAGAAGAATTTTAATATATTAAATACTATATATATACTTCAGTTCACACATAATTATATAGATATTCTATTAACTTGTATAAGTATTGTACTAAGTTGTTATACAAATTAATGTCCCCTAGGACCCTAAAGACCCCTAGGTAGAAGACTCCTAGGTCACTACCAAGCAGTTTAAGTTTTTTTTTTTAAATTCAAGCTGTACACGTACAAGGCCTTCCAGGTGTTAAGTGCCTTTGCCTATAACAGACGTATGTCCTCACAAGTGACCAACTGAATTGCGCACGTAAACTCGTTAAAAAATTTGTTAAATCTCAATGTGCCTGTAATTTTACCCATTATACCCATGCCCTTCAAAACCAGAACACAAGATTGCGAACATTACTGATTCAGGGTAGAAAAAGATATAGTGGCAGTCTGTCTTCCCCGGATGACCTCATTTACGAAGAGTTCTACTGCTACTATGTAGGTAGGTAAATAGATAGATAAACCCCTTATTGCAACACCACATTATAAAATATAACTAACAAATAAATAGCATAATATAATTGAATACTATTACTCAACAATAAAAAACTTAAAATTAAGTGTTACAATGGGCGGTCTTATCGGTCAGAGCGATCTCTTCCAGACAACCATGTTATTGAAAAGGAAGCTTGAATAAAAAAGATCTCGAAGGAAGTTGCCTTGGACACCTGTGGAGACTATTGTGACACATTTACCACCGACCACACTTAGAAGTAGAGCCCCTAAATAAAAATTGAAAAGAATTCTGGTATGTACTACTACCTACAATCTAACGACTCTACTACACTTTTTTGTCTTTTTAACTCCAGCTGACCGCTCTATCCTTGAGCCTCAATTGTACTAAGAGAAATGCTCGCTTTGTAACTTGTATGGGAGTTATGATATTTTACGCAACTGATAAGAACTGAATAGAGATCATTTTTCCACCTCTTAAGCTGTCCTCCAAGACTACTGCTCACGTTAATCACAGCACTAAGGGGTTGGATCCCTTAACAAGCATACACAAGGACCAGTTTTTTAAAAAATTAAAGTTCCGATTGGCTTCTATGCCCCGACTTCAACTGTAATTAGAGGCTAAATTTCTGCAATTGAACTTGTATGAAAATTTTTACTTTTCTGTTCAAATGGTTAAAGTTTAGCAACAAAAACTAATGCACAAGGACAAACGCGGGCCACTCGTGGCCCGCGCACCGCCCAACACCTAGTCATCACATTATATAAAGTTCGATTACCACTCACTGACTGACTGACTGACTCATTGACCTCTTTGTTCTCCAAGAAGGAGCAATGGGGGGTATAGAAGATGTAGGGGAAAAGTGTAGGGGGGCTCAATTCGAGTGGGGGAAAAATCCTGAAAGTGCTGAATGTGGAAGTGTGATGGAACAGGTCAACGGCTCTCGGAAACTATAAATCTTAGGGGATAGGTGTCAAAACTAAAAATGAACAAAACCCTGGGCAACTGCCAAAAAATAAAAAAAAAACATACCTCCCGAACAAAAGACGATCGCTCCCATACAAAATGTAAATGCTTATAATTCCTAAACCGTTTGAGATAAGTATAAAGTGTTTGACCAAATGTCATAGGGAATCGGAAGGGTAATTTGGTAAAAGTGTCAAAAATTCAAGATGGCGGATTCAAAATGGCGGCCGAATTGAAAGTTGGTCCGATCCGGCTCAAAATTGGTATCGGGGGGTTTTTGGGGTCCCACATTCGAAATATGAAAACCATTTTTTGATGACGTCATTTTTCAATATGACCGCCATACATATGTTTTTTCGGATATTCAATGGGTCATTTCTCCCAGTGGGCGTGATGGGGATTTAGGTTTTGTAGGGTTATATGTGGGGTTACGATAGGTGATTTTAGAAGAAACTGAATTAAGGTGAACGTGGAATACCAGGTAGAACAGGTCAACGGCTCTCGGAAACTAAAGGAGATAAGGGGTAAGTGCCAGAACTAATGTTGACAAGCACCCTGGGCATTTTCTAAAAATTAAAAAAAAAACACACCTCCCAAACAAAAGACGATCGCGCCCATACAAAATGTAAATGCTGATAACGCTGAAACCGTTAAAGATTGGTACAGGGTGTTTGAACTAATGTTTAATGGGACCAAAAATGCAATTTGGCGGAAATGTCAAATATCCAAGATGGCGGATTCAAGATGGCGGCTACCTTAAATATTAGTCCGATCCGACTGAAAATCGATATCTAAGGGTTTTTAGAGTCCCTGATTCGAAATATGAAATCCATTTTTTGATGACGTAATTTTTCAACATGGCCGCCATACAATTTTTTTCTCTGGAAATTTTATCGTAGTTTTTCGACATGTTGGCATGATGGAACGCTGAGGCTTTGTAAGTAAAAAATGTAGGCAGTGGGTCTTACGTCCTTAAGTGACACCTGAAATGAGCTGAATGTGTACCTTCTGATGGAACAGCTTGAAGGGTCTCGGAAACTAAAAGAGATAGGGGGTAAGTGCTTAAACTAATATTGACAAGCGCCCTGGGCAACTACCAAAAATTAAAAAAAAAACACACCTCCCAAACAAAAGACGATCGCGCCCATACAAAATGTAAATGCTTATAACGCCGAAACTGTTAAAGATAGGTACGGAAGGTTTGAACTAATGTTTTAGGGGACCGTAAATGCAATTTGGCGGAAATGTCAAAAATCCAAGATGGCGGATTCAAGATGGCGGCTACCTTGAATAATGGCCTGATCTGACTGAAAATCGATATTTAGGGGTTTTAAGAGTCCCCAATTAGAAAGATGAAACCAATTTTTTGATGACGGCGTTGGTCATAATGGCGAGGCCGCAGGCCGAGCTATATTGACGAGGCCGAAGGCTGAGCGTCCTTCTAAGCAAAGCGAGGCCGAAGGCCGAGCGTGCTTCTAAGCAAAACGAGGCCGAAGGCCGAGCATGCTTCTAAGCAAAGCGAGGCCGAAGGCCGAGCGTGCTTCTAAGCGAAACGAGGCCGAAGGCCGAGTGAGCTCCTAATCGAAATGAAGCCGAAGGCCGGGCGTCCTTCTAAGCAAAGCGAGGCCGAAGGCCGAGCGTACTTCTAAGCGAAGCGAAGCCGAAGGCCGGGCATGCTTCTAAGCAAAGCGAAGCCAAAGGCCGAGCGTGCTTTTAAGCGAAGCGCGGTCGAGTTTTGTGCCCACGAGGAAATAGAAGCCTTTCATGGCGAGTTCAAAGGCCAAGCTTTCGCCAACTTTATTTCAAAATGTCAATGATCTTCAATGCCCATGTTAACATAGGTAATGTTAATCATCATGAACACAACTATTAGTACGAGTACTACTGATATGACATGCTACAAATAAGCGTTTAATTTCCTTCGTAGACTTGGGTTTGTTATTACGAACTTGATTCCAAACAACACTCCACGCAGTGACATAAAAAGGGTGCAACGTCTTCCAAGAAGCTTAAGGTGTCACAGTTAGCTAGAACATCTTAAGTTATAACTTACTTTTAAGCAATAAATATATATGTAATACGCTTATAGGCATTTCAAGGGGACATTAATACACAGATTTCGAAGGTCAATGTTATGTCATGGTAGAGATGCTTACTGCAATGTCATTCGTTAGTGAATAAAATGAATGCCAAAGTTTTATAGACGTTACTATGTGTTCTTCAATCTTATCTTATATTAATACCAAAGAATGGAAATACTGCACTGCGACCGTTTCCTAGGTCAAACTTAATAGGCAGGTTTATATTGTTTATATTGTGTGATACGTAATTTGGTTTTCTTTAAGTAAAGATGATGATGGAATAAGTATATTTATATGGTAGTGGGAGTTAGCCGAACAAAATTTAAAGCAGTTAATTGTCTTAGTACATACTAAATCCAATACGTACCGAACAATGAAGTGCAATCTAATTCCTTAGTAGGTTTTACGACATATATACATCCATGTGAAAAGATATACATGGAATAATAAAAATTTCAAACAAGGGTTACCTACATTTATTATCACATGAGACGTAAAACTTTTACTGCTGAAGACATGCATACGGAAGGACCAGATGAAAGCTGTCGGTGGACGACATACCTGCTCTAGCAGACTCTCAGTCAGACGGACAGATGGACAATCGGATAAACAGCATCAACCTACGGTTGGATATAAATACGGATATAATGATACACTACCACACTATTGCCTTCCACATTTAGTTCAAAGAATTTTACCCTAAGACTTAACTGAAACCACACATTGAGCGTTATGTTTTAGTATTTATACCTTAGATTTATTATAATATTATGGTTTTTAAGTGCTAATGCTTGCTTAGATAAACCAAATCTTGAAATACATCCTCATACACCAGTTAAAATCAACTAATAGAAAAAAAAAATTGATGGTTGGATGGGTGCCTATAGAAAGTGTCTACGATATTCAAAGCCACACAAATGAATTAAATAAATATGAGCAATGATGAGAAATATCGTTTTAAGATTTATCGTTGGTGTAGTCGTGGCTTTGGAATGTTTGTAGGTTTGATTCCCGGTTAGGACAGTTGTTGGAATTTTCCGACAGAGAAATTGACACTGTCTGGAACACTGCCCTGTAGGTGATAAAAGGCCTTATACGAGTATGGTACCTATACGTACTTGGTATGGGTGTTTGATAAATACATGAACCTACCTGTCTAAGATATGTAAGCATGAACATAATGGTATGTTTTGTTTAAAATATGTATATCATTATTTACGTTACATATAAATTACTTTTACTAAAGTTAAACTCCAGGAATCCTTTGAAAACAAACTTATACTACATGTTTAAATATTTATTTTAAAGTTTACTTGTAATGAGTTTCGTGTAAATCAAAAAAAGAAATACAAAAAAAATTATATATAATGTTTACACAGACCGTATTAACAAAATGGGTGCCCAAGACTTAAAAGGCGTTACGATTTGTAAAAAGTTTATGAGATATTTATGGTAGAAACGCTGTTGTACATACAATTGAATTGTAAAACATTCTCCACGTAATGAGAATGTACTTACTATATTTCGTTTAGCTCCATATATATACCTTTTAGTATAATACAATGACATACATACATATAAAAATATCATACTTATAGAATAAGAACTTAGCTGATTGAAAAAGAGCAAACATTTTTAATTTTTCCTCATAAATATCAAGAGAAGGACTTGATTTGAAAAAAAAACGTTCAATTGACTACTTTTACAGTAAACAACTTTGAGAAGGTTCGATGGATTATTAATTATGTATGTAGGTGCGAACTGACCATTTCATATTTTTGATATTTATACTGACCAATATAAATGTATTATTTGTGGCTCCGCAACACAGCTGACGATTGAACTATTTGCAACCAGTCCACAATATACCTACACAGGCTTCGACGGGGTCAAGAGACACGTACAAACACACACATGAGAGCTAATGCAATCTAATTGCTTAATCGATGTTACAACATCCAAGTATTTACGGATAAGGTTTAAATATTATAAACTACCTTTCAGCCGCGAACCTTCTTGCGTTTATAGTGACTTCCCGTTACGGGATACCTATGTGGCAAGATTTGTGAACATCGGTTCACTAATTTAAGCGAAGAGCAGAACAAACAAACTAATTAATTACGAACCGACAAATATTTTCGCATTTAAAATAATATTATTATATACTGATGTAATAGCTGAAAATATAATCTAAAACGTTCAGTTTTCAGGAGTAGGTAAAAGGAGTTTCAGTGTTAATTCTGATCATCAGTATTCATGTTAGTAATTTGACGCAGCTTTTTCTTGAAAGAGTTATCTATTCAAATAGAGAGTCTATTCCATATGCTTAGGTACTGTCACATTTTTTGTGTTACACGATGATATTTTAAATGTACCGATTATTATGTATTAGTGTATTGCTATAGGCTATAGGATCTGATACCAGTGTTGTTGCTTATGTCTACTCTGGACATGAAGGATGCTATGCGTTTCCTCTGGATGGAATGAAATGAGCCGACCCGGGGCTGTGAACATTTCAGAAGCGCTACAATGCCATAATATATTGTTAAAGGCGCCTCGCGTTCTATATTGGCGTCATCCTTCAAACTGGAAGTTACAATATGACTAAAGTACTGTAAATTATCTACAATTTTAATAAGTTGTCTTACATATGTATTAACGAAACAACTTTATTCAGACATATACTTAAGGTAGAGACGCTGTCTGTATACTCTATATATTATTACTTCAGTGTTTAGACTGGTACGATTAGGGTAGAAAGAATTGGAATGCCAAAAGCTATGGAAAAGGAACCTTTGAATAAAATAGTTGTACCTACTTATTCGTACCTAATTATATAAGGAACGTCCCATGTAACCTGAGTTAACTTTGTTGCAAAGATTTCATACTCATGGATGTATCAGCTTCTTCATCAAGTTACTATCGATACCACCTCCATGTAATAGTGAAAACTTTATTGTATTGTAATATTACATGTAAAGTTGTTTCACAACAAACAAATTAACTAACGATGACTCGACAAACACGTATATTTTGAATCTCTAACGGCTGCATAGCGAAATGATATTTTGCAATCTGCCCAAAAAAAAATATGATGGTTAAAATTAATTAGATTAGAGAGATAAATGCTCGGATCAGTCATATGGAGTTGTACCGAACTCAGAAGACGCGTGTTCGAACCTCATCCTAGAATTTGTAATTTTCTCTCTTTTATTGCAATACATACAGGTCTATCTCTGTGCTAAGGACATATTAAGTAACAAAAAATGAATCCCTTGGACAGCGTTTCGGAGTAATGTCTCTATCATAAAAGCTGCAACAGAAACTTCCATAGTCCAAAGCCCTCGAAACGCAGAAGACCGCAATAGATAGCGCTGCAATATTTAAAGAAAATCATCGTCTTCAACCACGACTCCGATGTCAAGAGTGAACGACGAAGAAGGAGGAATTATAATAACAAAGCAGTGCGCTCCATCCCGCACCGGAAAATGTATTATCCTACATAATCAGTTTTAGTTTGAAAATTTATGTAAAGATAATTGATGCTATAACTTTTTGCGTTTGAAGTTTAAATTTAATCCCTTCAGTTGTAGAAGTAATCACATAAAATGTTATTCAAAAGTTTTATAAAATATTTTTCTACCCAGCTAACCAATCAAATTACTTTAAATTTGGCTGTACCAGGTATATGTATAGTGACGCCATACGATATACAGGCTACCTTTGTGCCAAAGTCCATCAATATTGTTTCAGTAGTTTGAATGTAAAAGCAGGCCAAACAAACAAGCAACGAACCGACAAACACTTTCGCATATGGCCAGTTTTGCGGTATAAAAGTAGTTTCAGTGTTATATATTACGTTGTATATGTGTCTGAATTTTCCAAGTTTTTATTATATGACTTTTGAAGCACTAACGCTTGGTTAAAAAAACCAAATTTTGCAATTTATACCCTAAAACGAGGATTAAAATCCATTAGGAAGATATATTCCAAGCTTGCCATGTAGCGCGTCTTTGGTATCGTCTCGGTGGCCTAGGATACGGTTTGTCAGAAGACGCGGGTTCAAAACCCATTCCAGGATGGGTTATTTTTGTGATTAAATGGTAAATCGGACAACACTGATGTCTATTATGAGGTCGTTACTATTCCGACGGGTGTGCGGGCAGTACTGGTACCCACCCTCAAAGCTCATTTATTTTTGTCCTATAATTTGACAGTTTGGTCTCGCTAGACAGGCGTTACGGCCTGAACAATAAGATAATACGGTTTGATAACTTACTGAATCATTTTTAGTTCTGTAAGTTATCAAACCGACCTGAACCTGGAGGTTGGCCGTAACTTACAGCGATAATTTTTCTAATAAACTGAATCAAAAACCCTAAAAAAAGCCCACCCTAAAATGCTTTATACTAAATAATAGGTACTATACCAAATCATTAAAAGTAACAACACGCATCTGTCCATTCAAACAGTCATAGGTAGTACATTTTTATTGTTTAGTGGTAGTATTCAAGAGCAATATAAAATACCTGAATACCGCTGGTATTCAATTCAGTAGGCTGGTACTTACACAATAATACATATTTTTGAGGTCAAATAATAAAAAAAGTGCTATCCATCTAATTTGAAAACCAAAATTTTTCCTTTTGCATTTTGCCTTGCCTCTTATAAATTCATGGGATCCCCAGAAAGTTTTGAGAAACTGAAAAAACACCTAAAATGGATACAATATTTTCAATAAATCTTTTCCGACGAGCACGTTACACTCCAATAACTAAAGAGTAGTACGCCTTTCTTGGTAATATCATCATTGGCGGTTAATGACAATCGATCAGTAAGTTGCAAGGGTCCCTAAATTGTTAAAAAATATATTTACCCCAAAATGGAACCGATTTCAGCACCGAAAAGTGTAAAAGAACTTGTGGAAATTGGTACTTTTGTACTTTCATGGTACCATTCTTTGTAACGGCAATGACCCGTTGACTTTGATATTGTTGCCAAACCGCTGCGTCCGATTCTACTAACCAAATGTTGCTCCAACTTTAACTGAACTGTAGCTGTACGATGACAATTATTCGTTTTTTATTGTACTATTTAAGTTAGATTTCTATTGTTACAATAAACTTTAAATTAAAACCTAATATGCTGTTAACTAAATAGATCATGTTTTAAATGTTTATCAGGACTTATCACGTATTATTTAAAATAGGTAAAAATATGTACCTTTCGCTCGACGTTTCGACCATGTTACCAGGTCAGGTGGCAGATGGCCAGGTCTCTGTTGGACAGAGCGGACGCCCTCTGTGACCCTGAACATGTAGAGGTTGAGAAAAAGCATGTTCAGGAGGTACTTAAAAGGAATGGCTATAGTGTGACTAAACGCGGGCAGGCGAGACGCAAATGTCACAAGAGAGGGACTGACGTCGAGCGGCAGCCGGCTTTCATGCCTTACGTTAAAGGAGTAACGGATAAGGTAGGGACTTAGCTGAAAGAGTACTCCATCAAGACGGTGTATACCCCCTTATCTAAGCTGGCGAGGCATGTGAGGACACCGAAAGACGTTATTCCTTTCCAGACCCCTGGTGTGTACAAGGTCGATTGTAGCTGCGGTAGTTCCTACATAGGTCAAACGAAGCATACCATAGCTGAAAGAATCAAAGAACATATCGCGGCCGTCAAAAATCGCCAGACACAGAAGTCGGCTATTGCAGAACATTTGCTTGAGGCGGGATCCGGTCACTGGATCGAGCTCCACGATCCGAAGGTCCTCTCCACTGAACGACATTATTTTTCAAGAATGGTTCGTGAAGCGGTTGAAATTAGAAAACATCGCAATTTCAACCGGGAAGATGGATTTAAGTTAGCGGCGTCGTGGAATCCCGTAGTGAGCAAGTGTACAAACCGCGGTATAAGTACTAGGACATTTACCGATACAGTCAGTGTTGTGTGTCGTAGTGACAACCCTGCGATTTTTCAAGATCAAGTGAGGGTAGGAGAACAAAACACACGCTCTTCTCGCCGGACTCACCCGCAGTTTTCAGTCAGGTCGTGACCACGGCCATTGTAACATGGTCGAAACGTCGAGCGAAAGGTACATATTTTTACCTATATTAAATAATACGTGATAAGTCCCGATAAACATTTAAAACATGTGTTCAAATCGCGAAAGTTTAAAAATTACTATATAGATCATGACCGCGTCGTTAACGCATATCCGTATATTATATTTATATATGGGTAGTAGCGTTTAAGATGACGTTACGTTTCAAGTTGTCATCATAGAAATAGTAGAACAGCTTTTTGGGTTAGTATCCAACGGAGTCGAACTGATGTTGCAGCTGAATAGATAGTTGAACGTTTTGAAAAAATAGAATTGGTTTGCAGATGCCAAAGTTTCTGAATAAATTAATTAGAAAGTAACATTAAAGGATTAACTTTTTGCGTCTCAGAGACATACATATACGTCAGTTTCATTTATAAATCTTTTGAGTTTATAATCACGGTATAGGAAGGATTAATACATAAGGAAGTTGATTTAGGAAGTTATCGATTTGTCCTAAATAGGGAAGCTAATCCAATCTTAGATGTGACCACCATTTTATTAAAATACTCAAAATAACAATTTTATATCTTGGCAAACTTAAAAGCAAGTGTTGGTTTATTTGACATAACAGAAGGAAGAGTGTTCCACATGTTACAAGTCTCCACGAGTCCTACCTACTCTACCTACAACTACATGTCAAACTAAGAGTTTTTTTAGACACACAGTCAGCGTGGTGGTGCTGTTCTTCAAGAAAGATGACAACACTTTACTTAAAAATTACAGACCCATCTCGCTTTTGAGCCATGTTTATAAGCTGTTTTCGAAGGTCATAACGAACCGTCTCAGTCGCAGGTTTGATGAATTCCAGCCTCCGGAACAAGCCGGTTTCCGAAAAGGCTATAGTACCATAGACCACATCCACACGCTACGGCAAGTTATACAGAAGACCGAAGAGTATAACTTGCCTCTTTGTTTAGCGTTTGTGGACTATGAGAAAGCCTTTGATTCGATCGAGACGTGGGCAGTGCTTGAGTCTCTCCAGCGGTGCCGTATTGACTATCGGCATATTGAAGTGCTGAAGTGTTTGTACAAAAACGCTTACATGTCAGTCCGAGTACAGAAACAGAGTTCGAAGGCCTCCAGGTCCTACGATTCATCTCCTCATTTCTGATTCAATCACGTACAGTGACTCAGCACAGTTTTCTCCATTTCTGATGTAACGAATTTTACGATTTTGAGCTTACATACTCGTATTATGAGGCTCATAGTCAGAGAGCAGTGCCACAAGTCATCACTGGTAACATTCACTGGTCTAAGATTTGGCCTGCATGCATTTCATAGAGTACCTTTTGTTCGCGGCTCCGTCTGCGTGGATATTTGATATACCGTAGCTGCTACGGTTTGCTACGGCGTAGCAAATTGTTTCCGGTCTATTTCTGTGTGAACTTTCATCAACAGCCGAGCATCATACACTATCAAATCTTTGCTTTTTATTATAAGAGTAGATAAAGATTAACACCAAGTACACATTATTATTGTGTCATAACTGTAATAATTAGACATATCTTATTGCACTTTTTTGTAGACATTGATGTCTTCTATAATTATACTGCAGTACATCACTCTGCTGCATTGTCAATAGTTTCCGATTTTTAAATATATTGTGTGTTACTCAGTGATAATGTGACTTTTTAACGGCAAAACAATGTTTTAATCGATCCAAAGATGTTATATACGAACTGTAAGGGAAAGGTCTGATACCCCTAAGAGTGTGATTGTGGTGGGAAGTGTGGTGTGAGACGCTGCATGTCTGTACTTACTTAATTACTGTTAATGAAGTTGTCTCATATTCTCTATGGTTCTATATTCCTTGGCCAGTGGCCGAAGAAATAATATTGTGGTAAACCATGAAATTAAAAACGTCACTATCGTAAAGTGTGTGTTTATACATCTCTCTCGCCTTCATCAAATGCCTTTACCTGCGTATGGAAGAGCGGACCAGTAAACTCGCCCCGCGCCCAATTCATAGTAAAATATTTTTTTGAAATTTGGCATACCAAAATAAGTAAGCAGGTTATTTCCTACTACATACTTATTAAATGAAAGGCCAGAATAAAACAGTTTTCCCTTCGCCGTTAGAATGCGATTGAAATGCGAAACGTAAGAAGCAAGGGACTCTACTTACTGTGTCACTGTGTGTGCCGCGAATCATTAGTGCGCAAGTGTTAGGTACTGTAAGAGTACTATAGCATGTGAAATCATTATTATTTCTGTTACAAATATGACACAAAAGTTTGAGTAAATTTGTCGTGCAGGAGTTCATCTACTTATTAACAAAGTTGAAATCAAAAAGTTGTGATTGCATGATATTTTATATGTTTATTTATTTCATGATAAAAGAAGTTTAAAAAATACGCAATTATCAGCTTACCTGCTACTTCAGTTTACAAATTGTTCCTGTACATCTTATAGATGCCAAAGTTCCTACAGTATAAATATCTTAATAAGTATTCTGTTTTAAATAAGGATAATTTAGATATCATTGAATAACAAAGTTTCTCGTATTATAAAATATTATGTTCACACACTCGTACCCAGTACCGTAGAGGTACCAAGTAGTTTAAGTATTTTTTTAAAGCCGGTACAAGCACGAAGTCTACCAGGTGTTAGTTGCTAACCTCTGCCTTTATCAGACGTATGCCCTCACAACTGCATTGCGCACGTAAACATGAGACATTGTTAAGTCTCAATGTGCCTGTATTTTACCTGAACCCATACCCTTCAAAACCAGAACACAATATTGCGAAGGTTACTGCTTCAGGAAGAAAATGATATGGTGGCAGTCTTCCCCGGATGACCTCATTCACGAAGAGTTCTACTGCTACTATGTAGGTAGGTAAATAGATAGATAAACCCTTTATTGCAACACCACATTATATAATATAACTAACAAATACAAGTAAACAGGATAATATAATTGAAAACTATTACTCAGCATTAAAAAAATAAAATTAAGTGTAACAATTGGCGGTCTTATCGGTCAAAGCGATCTCTTCCAGACAACTATGTTATTGAAAAGGAAGCTTGAATAAAAAAAGGTCTCGAAGTTTCTTTGGATACCTGTGGAGACTCTCGTGACACATTTACCACCGACCACAATAAGAAGTAGAGGCCCTAAACAAAAATTGAAAAGAATTCTGGTATGTACCTACAATCTAACGACTATACCACACTCTTTTGTCTTTTTAACTCCAGCTCTATCCTTGAGCCTCAATTGCACTAAGAGAAATGCTCGCTTTGTAACTTGTATGGGAGTTATGATTTTTTATGCAACTGAATGCAGATCATGTTTTGAGCTCTCAAGCTGGCCTCCAAGACTACTGCTCGCGTTATCCACTGCACTAAGGGGTTGGATCCCTTAACAAACATACACAAGGACTCTATGTCCCGACTTAAACTGTAATTAAAGGCAAAATTTCTGCAATTGAACTTGTATGAAAATTTTTACTTTTCTGTTCAAATGGTTACAAGTTTAAATAAAAAAAATACTGCACAAGGACAAACGCGGGCCACTCGTGGCCCGCGCACCGCCCAAAAAGCTAGTCTCATTATATAAAGATGGATTACCACTCACTGACTGACTGACATAAATGGAACGGTATGAAGGAGCAATGGGGGGTAAAGAAGATGTAGAGTTAAATTGTAGGGAGGGTTCTGAAACCAAAGAAAAAAGTCCGAGATGAGCTGAATGTGGAAGTGTGATGGAACAGGTCAACGGCTCTCGGAAACTATAAAAGATGGGGGGTAGGTGTCAAAACTAAAAATGAACAAAACCCTGAGCAACTGCCAAAAATTAAAAAAAAAACATGCCTCCCGAACAAAAGACGATCGCTCCCATACAAAATGTAAATGCTTATAATTCCTAAACCGTTTGACATAAGTATAAAGAGTTTGACCAAATGTCATAGGGAATCGGAAGAGTAATTTGGTTAAAGTGTCAAAAATCCAAGATGGCGGATTCAAAATGGCGGCCGAATTGAAAGTTGGTCCGATCCGGCTCAAAATTGGTATCGGGGGGTTTTTGGAGTCCCACATTCCAAATATGGAAACCATTTTTTGATGACGTCATTTTTCAATATGGCCGCCATACATATGTTTTTTTGGATCTTTAATGGATCGTTTCTCCCAGTGGGCGTGATGAAGATTATGGTTTTGTAGGGTTATATGTGGAGTTACGATAGGTGACTTTAGAAGAAACTGAATGGAGCTGAACGTGGAATACCAGGTAGAACAGGTCAACGGCTCTCGGAAACTAAAGGAGATAGGGGGTAAGTGCCAAGACTAATGTTGACAAGCACCCTAGGCATTTTCTGAAAATTAAAAAAAAAACACACCTCCCAAACAAAAGACGATCGCGCCCATACAAAATGTAAATGCTTATAACGCCGAAACCGTTAAAGATAGGTACGGGGTGTTTGAACTAATAGTTAAGGGGACCGAAAATGCAATTTGGCGGAAATGTCAAAAATCCAAGATGGCGGATTCAAGATGGCGGCTACCTTAAATATTTGTCTGATCCGACTGAAAATCAATATCTAAGGGTTTTTGGAGTCTCCGATTCGAAATATGAAATCCATTTTTTGATGACGTCATTTTTCTACATGGCCGCCATACAATTTTTTTCTCTGGAAATTTTATCGTATTTTTTCGACATGTTGGCATGATGGAACGCTGAGGCTTTGTAAGTGAAAAGTATAGGCAGTGGTCTTACGTCCTTAAGTGACACCTGAAATGAGCTAAATCTGAACCTTCTGCTAGAACAGCTTGACGGCTCTCGGAAACTAAAAGAGATAGGGGGTAAGTGCTAGAACTAATATTGACAAGCAACCTGGGCATCTTCTAAAAATTAAAAAAAAAACACACCTCCCAAACAAAAGACGATCGTACCCATACAAAATGTAAACGGTTATAACGCCCCAACCGTTGAGGATAGGGACGAGATGTTTGAACTAATGTTTTAGCGGACCAGAAGTGCGATTTGGCGGAAATGTCAAAAATCCAAGATGGCGGATTCAAGATGGCGGCTACCATGAATAATGGCCTGATCCGACTGAAAATCGATATCTAGGGGTTTTAAGAGTCCCTATTTAGAAAGATGAAACCCATTTTTTGATGACGGCATTGGTCAAAATGGCGAGGCCGCAGGCCGAGCTATATTGACGAGGCCGAAGGCCGAATGTGCTTCTAAGTGAAGCGAGGCTAAAGGCCGAGCGTCCTTCTAAGCGAAACGAGGCCGAAGGCCGAGTGTGCTTCTAAGCGAAACGAGGCCGAAGGCCGAGTGAGCTCTTAAGTGAAATGAAGCCGAAGGCCGAGCGTCCTTCTAAGCAAAGCGAGGCCGAAGGCCGAGCGTACTTCTAAGCGAAGCGAAGCCGAAGGCCGAGCGTGCTTCTATGCGAAGCGCGGTCGTGTTTTGTGCCCACGAGGAAATAGAAGCCTTTCATGGCGAGTTCGAAGGCCAAGCTTTCGCCAACTTTATTTCAAAATGTCAATGATTTTCAATGCCCATGTTAACATAGGTAATGTAAATAACCATGAACACAACTATTAGTACGAGTACTACTGATATGACATGCTATAAATAACCGTTTAATTTTCTTCGTATTCTTGGGTTTGTTCTTAAAAACTTGAGTCCAGACAACCTCCACGCAGTGACATAAAAAGGGTGCAACGTCTTCCAAGAAGCTTAAGTGTCACAGTTAGCTGGAAAACTAATGAAGATATTTTAAGCTACTACTTACTTTTAAGCAATAAATATATATATATAATAGGCTTATATGCCTTTCAAGCGGACATTAATACACAGATTTCGAAGGACAAGATCTTAATCATGGAAGAGATGCTTGCTGCAATGTATGTAATTAAAATAAATACAAAGTGTGGTGTGGTGTTCACACTTGAACAGTATTTTTTTCAACTATATAGAATTACAACCCAGCTTATTGAGAAATGCATACTCTATTCTCTTTGGAAGAGAAAGACTTGACTTTACACAATCACTAATTTGACTGTTTTTTAAAGTTAACAACTTACAGTAGCAACTAAAAACATGAGTAGGCATTTCATGGTCAAGATGTTTTGTGGTTCTGCAATGAATATCGCTATCAAATTGTTCCTTAATTTAGGGCGGGAAATGAAGATTGGAAACAATTGATTAAATAAAATGTTGCATATTAAAGTTGTGAAGCTGTCGTAAAGGTAGCCACTATTATAGTAGAGATACAAACTCTTATACATGGCCGAACTTACGCACACCGTATATAAAATGAATACCAAAGTTTTAAAGACGTTACTATGTGTAAAGTTCTTCAATCCTATCTTATATTAATACCAAAGAATGGAAATACTGCACTGCGACCGTTTCCTAGGTCAAACTTAATAGGCAGGTTTATATTGTTTATATTGTGTGATACGTAATTTGGTTTTCTTTAAGTGAAGATGATGATGTAATAAGTTTATTTATATGGTAGTGGGAATTAGCAAAACAAAATTAAAACCAGTTATTTGCCTTGGTACATACTAAATCCAATACGTACCGAACAATGAAATGCAATCTAATTCCTTAGTAGGTTTTACGACATATATACATCCATGTGAAAAGATATAAATGGAATAATAAAATAAAATTTTCAAACAAGGGTTACCTACATTTATTATCACATGAGACGTAAAACTTTTACTGCTGAAGACATGCATACGGAAGGACCAGATGGAAGCTGCATGCATCCAAGATACTCCTGCGACCTTATTTAATACGTCTTCCACATTGTCGGTGGACGACATACCTGCTCTACTAGACTCTCAGTCAGACGGACAGATGGACAAACGGATAAACAGCATCAACCTACGGTTGGATATAGATAGGGATATAATGATATACTACCACACTATTGCCTACCACATTTAGTTCAAAGAATTTTACCCTAAGACTTAACTGAAACCACACATTGAGCGTTATGTTTTAGTATGTATACCTTAGATTTATTATAGTATTATGATTTTTAAGTGCTAATGCTTGCTTAGATAAACCAAATCTTGAAATACATCCCCATACACCGGTTAAAATCAACTAAGAGAAAAAAAATTATGGTTGGATGGGTGCCTATAGAAAGTGTCTACGAGATTCAAAGCCACACAAATGAATTGAATAAATATGAGCAATGATGAGAAATATCGTTTTAAGATTTATCGTTGGTGTAGTGGTGGCTTTGGAATGTTTGTAGGTTTGATTCCCGGTTAGGACAGTTGTTGGAATTTTCCGACAGAGAAATTCACACTGTCCAGCGTCTGGAACACTAACTAATAACGCCCTGTAGGTGACAAAAGGCCTTATATGGGACCAATACGTATTTGGTATGGGTGTTTGATAAATACATCTACCTACCTGTCTAAGATATGTAAGCATGAACATAATGGTATGTTTTGTTTAAATTATGTATTTCATTATTTACATTACATATAAATTACTTTTACTAAGGATAAACTCCAGGGATCCTTTGAAAACAAACTTATACTACATGTTTTAAAATTTACTTTAAAGTTTACTTGTAACGAGTTTCGAGTGAATCAAAACAAGAAATACAAAAAATGATATTTAATGTTTACACAGAACGTATAAACAAAATCGATACCCAAGTCTTGAAAGGCGTTACGATTTGTAAAAAGTTTAAGAGATCTTTATGGTAGAGACGCTGTTTGTACATACTTGTACAATTGAATTGTAAAATATTCTCCATGTAATGAGAATGTACTTACTATATTTAGTTTAGCTCCATATATATACCTTTTAGTATAATACAATAACATACATACATATAAAGGTATCATACTTATTGAATAAGAACTTAGCTTATTGAAAAAGGGCGAGCATAAAAATATCAATAGAAGGCCTTTACTTGAAAAAATCGTTAAAATGACTACTTTTACAGTATACAACTTTGAGAAGGTTCGATGGATTATTAATTATGTATGTAGGTACGAACTGACCATTTCATATTTTTGATATTTATACTGACCAATATAAATGTATTATTTGTGGCTCCGCAACACAGCTGATGATTGAACTATTTGCAAACAGTCCACAATATACACAGGCTTCGACGGGGTCAAGAGACGCGTACAAACACACACATGAGAGCTAATGCAATCTAATTCCTTAATCGATGTTACAACATCCAAGTATTTACGGATAAGGTTTAAATATTATAAACTACCTTTCAGCCGCGGACCTTCTTGCGTTTAAAGTGACTTCCCGTTACAGGATACCTATGTGGCAAGATTCATGAACATCGACTCACTAATTTAAGCGTAGAGCAGAACACACAAACTTATTAATTACGAACCGACAAATATTTTCGCATTTAAAATAATATTATTATATACTGATGTAATAGCTGGAAATAATATCTAAAAAGTTCAGTTTTCAGGAGTAGGTAAAAGTAGTTTCAGTGTTAATTCTGATCTTCAGTATTCATGTTAGTGATTTGACGCAGCTTTTTCTTGTAAGAGTTATCTATTCTAAGAGAGACTCTATTCCATATACTTAGGTACTGTCACATTTTTTGTGTTACACGATGATATTTTAAATGTACCGATTATTATGTATTAGTGTAATGCTATAGGCTATAGGATGTAAGGAGTCTACTTACAACATAGTTCAATCAAGTTTTTTTCCTCTATGTTAGTGTATGGATAGTTTTTTTATTTTACACATTATCAATAATTCAATACACGTAGGGAACAAAATATTGAATGGAATAGAATATATAATAGGTAGTAGTAATGATTAGGTGGCGATCTCCATCCATCTTCTATACATTGGAGTCAGTACAAGTCTATCCGCTTGACTTCTGATGCCAGTGTTGTTGCTTATGTCTACTCTGGACATGAAGGATGCTATGCGTTTCCTCTGGATGGAATGAAATGAGCCGACTCGGGGCTGTGAACATTTCAGAAGCGCTACAATGCCATAATATATTGTTATAGGCGCCTCGCGTTCTATATTGGCGTCATTCTTCAGACTGGAAGTTACAATATGACTAAGGTACTGTAAATTATCTACAATTTTAATAAGTTGTCTTACATATGTATTAACGAAACAACTTTATTCAGACATATACTTAAGGTTGAGATGCTGTCTGTATACTCTATATATTGTTACTTCAGTGTTTAGGCCGGACGATTAGGGTAGAAAGAATTGGAATGCCAAAAGCTATGGAAAAGGAACCTTTGAATAAAAGAGTTGTACCTACTTATTCGTACCTAATTATATAAGGAACGCCCCATGTAACCTGAGTTAACTTTGTTGCAAAGATTTCGTACTCATGGATGTATCAGCTTCTTCATCAAGTTACTATCGATACCACCTCCATGTAATAGTGAAAACTTAATTACATGTAAAGTTGTTTCACAACAAACAAATTAACTAACGATGACTCGACAAACACGTATATTTTTGAATCTCTTACGGCTGCATAGCGAAATGATATTTTGCAATCTGCCCCCAAAAAAATATGATGGTTAAAATTAATTACAGAGATAAATGCTCGGATCAGTCATGGAGTTGTACCGAGCTCAAAAGACGCGTGTTCGAATCTCATCCTAGAATTTGTAATTTTCTCTCTTTTATTGCAATACATACAGGTCTATCTCTGTGCTAAGGACATATTAAGAAACAAAAATGAATCCCTTGGACAGCGTTTCGGACTAATTTCTCTATCATAAAAGCTGCAACAGGAACTTCCATAGTCCAAAGCACTCGAAACGCAGAAGACCGCAATGGATAGCGCTGAAATATTTAAAGAAAATCATCGTCTCAACCACGACTCCGATGTCAAGAGTGAACGACGAAGAAGGAGGAATTATAATAAGAAAGCTGTGCGCTCCATTCCGCACCGGCCTGAAAATGCATTATCCTACATAATCAGTTTTAGTTTGAAAATGTATGTAAAGATCATTGATGCTATCACTTTTTGCGTTTGAAGTTTAAATTAAATCGCTTCAGTTGTAGAAGTAATCACTTAAAATGTTATTCAAAAGTTTTATAAAATATTTTCTACCCAGCTAACCAATCAAATTACTTTAAATTTGGCTGTACCAGGTATATGTATAGTGATGCCATACGATATACAGGCTACCTTTGTGCCAAAGTCCATCAATATTGTTTCAGTAGTTTGAATGTTAAAGCAGGCCAAACAAACAAGCAACGAACCGACAAACACTTTCGCATATGAAATATCGCTACCGATCTCTAAAGGTCTTTTCGCATATGGCCAGTTTTGCGGAATAAAAGTAGTTTCAGTGTTATATATTTCGTTATATCACGTTGTATATGTGTCTGAATTTCCCAAGTTTTTATTCTATGACTTTTGAAGCACTAATGCTTGGTTAAAGAAACCAAATTTTGCAATTTATCCTCTTATACGAGGATAAAAATCCATTAGGAAGATATATTCCAAGCTTGCCATGTAGCGCGTCTTAAAGACCAATGATGGACCAATACCGTTACCACATGGAAAGGCGACCATTTAAATGCTAACTCAAAAAAGATATATATTTATAGCAATGTTATTGTAATTGTAAGTTGGAAATAAAATACTGTTTATTTTTATTTATTATTCCAACCTAAAATGTGTGCTTCGCTAACCTAGCGGTTAGGGCAGGTAACATTAACACAGATTGTAAGATGACGATGGTTCAGTACCCGTCCATGTATTGTATTTTTATATTCCCTCGAGATACATTGAAAATAATTTTAACTGCCATGGTCTGGTCTTTATAGTTTATAGCGAAAAAATTCACGGCTGCAGAGAGGCGTATATAATATGGCATGAATAGTGGTAAATTAATAGAAAACTTAGTAAATAATTTTGCTTTTGGATTTAAAACCGCACTAAGTTTATCGTTTTTTAAATGTTTACTGCAAGCTTACTTTTTGATTCTAACTTGATTGATTGACACGGAATTGTTACATGTAAGTAATGTTACATTAAATACGATAGATTTGGTATCGTCTCGGTGGCCTAGGATACGGTTTCTAAGAAGACGCGTGTTCAAAACCCATTCCAGGATGGGCTATTTTTGTGATTAAATGGTAAATCGGACAACACTGATGTCCATTATGAGGTCGTTACTACTCCGACGGGTGTGCGGGCAGTATTGATACCCATCCTCAAAGCTCATTTATTTTTGTCCTATAATTTGACAGTTTGGTCTCGCTAGGCAGGCGTTACGGCTTGAACAATAAGATAATACGGTTTAATAACTTATTGAATCATTTTTAGTTCAGTAAGTTATCAAACCAGCCTGAACCTGGAGGTTGGCCGTACCTTACAGCGATAATTTTTCTAATAAACTGAATCAAAAACCTTAAAAAAAGCCCGCCCTAAAATGCTTTATACTAAATAATACTATGCCAAATCATTAAAAGTCACGCATCTGTCCATTCAAACAGTCATAGGTAGTTTTTTAAATTTAAATTTATATTTTTTATAAAAATTTAAATTTTTATTGTTTAGTGGTAGTATCCAAGAGCAATTTAAAATACCTGAATACCGCTGGTATTCAATTCAGTAGCCTGCTACTTACACAATAATACATATTTTTGAGGTCTAATACTCGTAATAAAAAGTGCTATCCATCATAAATAAAAAACCAAAATTTTTCCTTTTGCATTTTGCCTTGCCTCTTATAAATTCATGGGATCCCCAGAAAGTTTTGAGAAACTGCAACAATAACTAAAATGGATACAATATATTCAATAAATCTTTTCCGACGAGCACTTTACACTCCAATAACTGAAGAGTAGTACGCCTTTCTTGGTAATATCATCATTGGCGGTTAATGACAATCGATCAGTAAATTGCAAGGGTCACTAAAATGGTAAAAAAAATATTTACCCCAAAATGGAACCGATTTCAGCAGCAAAAAGTGTAAAAGAACTTGTGGAAATTGGTACTTTTGTACTTTCATGGTACCGACTACCATTATTTGTAACGGCAATGACCCGTTAACTTTGATATTGTTGCCAAACCGCTGGGGCCGATTCTACTAACCAAATGTTGCTCCAAATTTAACTGAACTGTAGCTGAACGATGACATTTATACTTTTATTGTGCTATTTAAGTTAGGTTTCTATTGTTACAATAGACTTTAAATTAAACCTAATATGCTGTTAACTATATAGATCATGACCGCGACGTTAACGCATATCCGTATATTATTATATTTTTATATAGGTAGTAGCGTTTAAGATGACGTTACGTTTCAAGTTGTCATCATAGAAATAGTAGAACAGCTTTTTGGGTTAGTATCCAACGGAGTCGAACTGATGTTGCAACTGAATAGATAGTTGAACGTTGTGAAAAAATAGAATTGGTTTGCAGATGCCAAACTTTCTGAATAAATTAATTAGAAAGTAACGTTAAAGGATTAACCTTTTGCGTCCCAGAGACATAAATATACGTCAGTTTCATTTATAAATCTTTTGTGTTTATTATCACGGTATAGGAAGGATAAATACATAAGGACATTGATTTAGGAAGTTATCGATTTGTCCTGAATAGGGAAGCTAATCCAATCTTAGATGTGACCACCATTTTATTAAAATACTCAAAATAAAAATTGTATATCTTGGCAAACTTAAAAGCAAGTGTTGGTTTATTTGACACAACAGAAGGAAGAGTGTTCCACATGTTACAAGTCTCCACGAGTCCTTCCTACTCTACCTACAACTACATGTCAAACTAAGAGCTATTTTAGACACACAGTCAGACAGACATATGGACAAATGGACAAATAGCATCAACCGACGGTTGGATATGGATACGGACGTAATATGATGATATACAACCACAATACTGCCTACATTTATTTTAAAGAAATTTACCCTTAGACTTAACTGAAACTCACATTGAGCGTTATATTTTAGTATTTATACCTAAGTTTTATTATAGTATGATTTTTAGGTGCTAATGCTTGCTTAGATAAACCAAATCTTTTAACTCATCCCCATTAGCCGGTTAAAATCAACTATGAGAAATAAATTTGATGCTTGGATGTGTGTCTATAGATGGCCTACCATGGCGTCATGGCGATTAGCACGGATTGTTAGAAGATGCGGGTTCAAATTCAAAACTCGTCGAAAGATAGGTAGGTATTTTTCCACTATAAAGTAGCAATACTTAAGTTCGTACAGTACAAAAATCTTGACAGATATGTTTAAATCGACGTATTATTGGAATCGTAAAGTTTTTATAAACACATTAACACACATGTTAACAACCAGTCTGCAAAGAGATTATAAATATCACACTTATGTTATAAACGTGAATAAGAACGTGAATATTTTCATTGTTTTAAACTAAATATAGATATAAATATATATTCAATATCGAATAAGAACTAAGCTTATTAAGAAAGGTAGAGCTCTTTTAATGTTTCGTTGAATATTTCAAGCGAGCGACTTAACTTGACTTGGCAAAATCCCTAATTTGACTGTATATACAAAGGGTAAAACTATTATAACTTTGTTTAGAAATTTACGAAACTGATCCTAAAACTCTGTGTGACGCCGAACTACAAGCCTGCGCTGATAGCAGGGCAAGAGCACACTCCGAGAATGGAAAAATTTTAGGATACTTTTGTTTTGGTGCATCAATTGATAAATAATAATATGTTTGGAGTGTAAGACAAACCTAACGATATCGTTGTTTATAAAAATCTTTTATTCCGTTTTAGCTGCAGAATGATCGTAATTATAGTTCATACGAGTACACACATCTTAAAATATTATAACCGTCTTTCATGCCGTCGGATACTAAGAACCTAATGAACGTACACCGCCTTAAAGTACATACACCCTTAAAACATAGGTAACCTCCTTCAGGAAGTAAGTTTTAAAAGGCAAAGTAGGAAAGTTAATTACTACTTACTCAATGAAAGGACAGCATTCAAGAATTAACACAACAAAAAAGTTTTAGCGAGATTTTTCTATCCGTTCTCAAGTTATAGCGTTAACTGGAGAAATAGGGGTTCATTTTTATATATATAGAAGTTAAATAGGTAGATTTCAAAGTTTAGTTGTACAGAGTTTTCAGTAAATCAAAACCAAAGAATAAAATAAATACATATTCTGTTATTTATGTCCATGTTTATCTTCTCGAGTTTTGAGTCAAAAGAATAACATTTTCCATATAAACATTAGTCATAGTCATAGTAGTTTCATGGCACCCTGTTTAAAAATCTCAGGCTTTGATTTTTAATACTTAAACGTTTATGTGATTTCACAAACTAAACTATCTTTATTCCAAAGTTAATTTAAACTTTTTTAGTAGTTACATACGGAGATACTTGGTGACAAACATTCACGGACACAAACTTTTACATATTTAATTTCACTCACTGACCCTCTCGCGGCTTCGCTTGCCGTAGCGTGCGGGTTACAAAGCCACAGCATTCATTTGATAAATAATCAAAGCATTTCTTAAGGTTCCCTACCTTAAGAAATGAAATGGTAAACGCAAGTTGGAAAAATTAGATTAAAAAAAATAACAAGTCCAATATGAAATTTTTTATATTGACTTCCATTCTATTCAGTTATTGGAGTGTATCTCAAAAATTACTTGACCGAATTTAATGAAATTTAAATGGGACCACACGGGAAGCACCAGCTTTCAAACAAAAAAGAATTTTGAGAATCAGTGCATCCTATCGAAAACTGTGAGGTAACAAACATTAAAAAAAACATACAGTCGAATTGAGTAGCTCCTCCTTTTTTTGGAAGTCGGTAGTAAACACAAAATATGATAGTCGTGACGCTTTCGGATATAAAGTGACTATAGCTGAAATACGAACTGGTACACGGTCGAGCTTACGCAGACTGTAATTAAGATTGATGCAAAAGTTTTAGAGGTGAACGTGTTATTTAATAATTGTGACGACAAGGAAGCAAACATGACACAAGCACTGCGGCCTTCACCAAAAAGACCGTAGATAAGTAATGTAGTCTGAATTATGGTTAAATTCGTTTATGGTTAAATAAGAGATCCATAAAATATATTAAAATAAGAAAACGGATTGTTTTAGTATGTGGTGACTGATATATACAACTACCCACACTACAATTCCTGGAATCGTAGTATTTATTCGTAAAAACTATTACATTGTACTTATTATTTGCCAAATTATGGTCACTAGCGAGTTTACGGGTACGCTTCGTAAGTTGTGTTTTAGCCATTTAACGTACTGACGGCCAGATAGAGAGACAAACCGACATACGCACAGATAGAAAAAGTACACATTATATAGATGGATATACCTACAACGAAAATGTTCTATAACATATGATCAATTTTTCGGAATGTACGTAGTAGGTCTTATTTCAGTTCATCACTATTTATGTTGTTAAAAATTCCACACAAACACAAATGGGATAATAAGTATTAATGCATTATTTATTTATACATTTATTGCTTAAAAGTAAGTAGTAGCTTAAGATATCTTCATTAGTTTTCCAGCTAACTGTGACACTTAAGCTTCTTGGAAGACGTTGCACCCTTTTTATGTCACTGCGTGGAGGTTGTCTGGACTCAAGTTTTTAAGAACAAACCCAAGTATACGAAGGAAATTAAACGGTTCTTGTTTATTATTTTTATGTCACCGAAAAGTGTAAAAGAACTTGTAGACATTGGTACTTTTGTACTTTCATTGTACCGACTACCATTATTTGTAACAGCAATGACCCGTTGACTTTGGTATTGTTGCCAAACCGCTGGGTCCGATTCTACTAACCAAATGTTGCTCCAACTTTAACTGAACTGTAGCTGAACGATGACATTTATACTTTTTTATTGTGCTATTTAAGTTAGGTTTCTATTGTTACAATAAACTTTAAATTAAAACCTAATATGCTGTTAACTATATAGATCATGACCGCGACGTTAACGCATATCCGTATATTATATTTTTATATAGGTAGTAGCGTTTAAGATGACGTTACGTTTCAAGTTGTCATCATAGAAATAGTAGAACAGCTTTTTGGGTTAGTATCCAACGGAGTCGAACTGATGTTGCAACTGAATAGATAGTTGAACGTTGTGAAAAATAGAATTGGTTTTTAGATGCCAAACTTTCTGAATAAATTAATTAGAAAGTAACGTTAAAGGACCTTAACCTTTTGCGTCTCAGACACATAAATATACGTCAGTTTCATTTATAAACCTTTTGAGTTTATAAATCACGGTATAGGAAGGATTAATACATAAGGAAGTTGATTTAGGAAGTTATCGATTTGTCCTAAATAGGGAAGCTAATCCAATCTTAGATGTGACCACCATTTTATTAAAATACTCAAATTAAAAAATTTATATCTTGGCAAACTTAAGAGCAAGTGTTGGTTTATTTGACACAACAGAAGGAAGAGTGTTCCACATGTTACAAATCTCCACGAGTCCTACCTACTCTACCTACAACTACATGTCAAACTAAGATCTATTTTATACACACAGTCAGACGTACAGATGGACAAACGGACAAATAGCATCAACGGACGGTTAGATATGGATACGGACATAATATGATGATATACAACCACAATACTGCCTACATTTATTTTAAAGAAATTTACCCTTAGACTTAACTAAAACCCACATTGAGCATTATGTTTTAGTATTTATAGATAGATATTAAAGATAGGTAGGTATTTTTCCACCTTTAATGGAAACCTTTTATGGCGAGTTCGAAGGCCAAGCTTTCGCCAATTTTATTCAAAAATGTCAATGATCTTCAATGCCCATGTTAACATAGGTTATGTAAATCATCATGAATACAACTATTAGTACGAGTACTACTGATATGACATGCTACAAATAACCGTTTAATTTCCTTCGTATACTTGGGTTTGTTCTTATAAACTTGAGTTCAGACAACCTCCACGCAGTGACATAAAAAGGGTGCAACGTCTTCCAAGAAGCTTAAGTGTCACAGTTAGCTGGAAAACTAATGAAGACATCGTAAGCTACTACTTACTTTTAAGAAATAAATATATTTATAATAGGCTTATATGCCTTTCAAGGGGACATTAATAATACATATTTCAAAGGTCAAGATCAAATATTAATGTCATGGTAGAGATGCTTGCTGCAATGTATGTAATTAAAATAAATACAAAGTGTGGTGTGGTGTTCACACTTAAAACAATTTTTTTTTAACTAGAACTAGACTAGAACCCAGCTTATTGAGAAATGTATAGCTCTTTTCATTCGTCCTTGAATATATTTACGTAGTATTGTATTCTCTTTGGAATATATCAAGAGAAACACTTGAGTTTACACAATTACAGATTTGACTGTTTTATAAAGTTAACAACTTACAGTAGAAACTAAAAACATGAGTAGGCATTTTATGGTCAAGATGTTTTGTCGTTATGCATTGAATATCGCTATCAAATTGTTCCTTAAATTAGGGCGGGAAATGAAGATTGGGAACAATAGATTAAATAAAATGTTTCATATTAAAGTTGTGAAGCTGTCGTAAAGGTAGCCACTATAGCTGAGATACAAACTCTAACCGGAACACTGTCCTGTAGGTGACAATAGGCCTTATATGGGAGCAATACATATCTGGTATGGGTGTTTCATATATACTCCTACCTACCTCTCTAAGAAGGATGAACTTAATGTTATGTTTTGTTTAAAATATGTATGTCATTATTTACGTTACATATAAATTACTGTTACTAAGGTTAAACTCCAGGGATCCTTTGAAAACAAACTTATACTCTATGTTTAAATATTTATTTTAATGTTCACTTGTAATGAGTTTCGTGTGAATCAAAACAAAAAATACAATAAATGATATATAATGTTTACACAGACCGTATAAACAAAATGGATGCCCAAGTCTTAAAAGGCGTTACGATTTATAAAAAGTTTAAGAGATATTTATGGTAGAGACGCTGTTTGTACATACAATTGAATTGTAAAATATTCTCCATGTAATGAGAATGTACTTACTTTATTTCGTTTAGCTCCATATTTATAACATATATAACCTTTTAGTATAATACAATAACATACATACATATAAAAATATCATACTTATAGAATAAGAACTTAGCTTATTGAAAAAGGGCGAGCATTTTTAATTTTTCCTTATAAATATCACGAGAAGGACTTGACTTGAAAAAAAACGTTAAATTGACTACTTTAACAGTAAAAAACTTTGAGAAGGTTCGATGGATTATTAATTATATATGTTTGTAGGTACGAACTGACCATTTCATATTTTTGATATTTATACTGACCAATATAAATGTATTATTTGTGGCTCCGCAACACAGCTGATGATTGAACTATTTGCAACCAGTCCACAATATACACAGGCTTCGACGGGGTCAAGAGACGCGTACAAACACACACATGAGAGCTAATGCAATCTAATTCCTTAATCGATGTTACAACATCCAAGTATTTACGGATAAGGTTTAAATATTATAAACTACCTTTCAGCCGCGGACCTTCTTGCGTTTAAAGTGACTTCCCGTTACAGGATACCTATGTGGCAAGATTCATGAACATCGACTCACTAATTTAAGCGTAGAGCAGAACACACAAACTTATTAATTACGAACCGACAAATATTTTCGCATTTAAAATTAAATTATTATATACTGATGTAATAGCTGGAAATAATATCTAAAAAGTTCAGTTTTCAGGAGTAGGTAAAAGTAGTTTCAGTGTTAATTCTGATCATCAGTATTCATGTTAGTGATTTGACACAGCTTTTTCTTGTAAGAGTTATCTATTCTAATAGAGACTCTATTCCATATACTTAGGTACTGTCACATTTTTTGTGTTACACGATGATATTTTAAATGTACCGATTATTATGAATTAGTGTAATGCTATAGGCTATAGGATGTAAGGAGTCTACTTACAACATAGTTCAAAGTTTTTTTCCTCTATGTTAGTGTATGGATAGTTTTTTATTTCACAAATTATCAATAATTCAATACACGTAGGGAACAAAATATTGAATGGAATAGAATATATAATACTAATAGGTAGTAGTAATGATTGAGTGGCGATCTCCATCCATCTTCTATACATTGGAGTCAGTACAAGTCTATCCGTTAGACTTCTGATGCCAGTGTTGTTGCTTATGTCTACTCTGGACATGAAGGATGCTATGCGTTTCCTCTGGATGGAATGAAATGAGCCGACTCGGGGCTGTGAACATTTCAGAAGCGCTACAATGCCATAATATATTGTTATAGGCGCCTCGCGTTCTATATTGGCGTCATCCTTCAGACTGGAAGTTACAATATGACTAAGGTACTGTAAATTATCTACAATTTTAATAAGTTGTCTTACATATGTATTAACGAAACAACTTTATTCAGACATATACTTAAGGTAGAGATGCTGTCTGTATACTCTATATATTATTACTTCAGTGTTTAGACTGGTACGATTAGGGCAGAAAGAATTGGAATGCCAAAAGCTATGGAAAAGGAACCTTTGAATGAAAGAGTTGTACCTACTTATTCGTACCTAATTATATAAGGAACGCCCCATGTAACCTGAGTTAACTTTGTTGCAAAGATTTCGTACTCATGGATGTATCAGCTTCTTCATTAAGTTACTATCGATACCACCTCCATGTAATAGTGAAAACTTAATTACATGTAAAGTTGTTTCACAACAAACAAATTAACTAACGATGACTCGACAAACACGTATATTTTTGAATCTCTTACGGCTGCATAGCGAAATGATATTTTGCAATCTGCCCCCAAAAAAATATGATGGTTAAAATTAATTACAGAGATAAATGCTCGGATCAGTCATGGAGTTGTACCGAGCTCAAAAGACGCGTGTTCGAATCTCATCCTAGAATTTGTAATTTTCTCTCTTTTATTGCAATACATACAGGTCTATCTCTGTGCTAAGGACATATTAAGAAACAAAAAATAATCCCTTGGACAGCGTTTCGGACTAATGTCTCTATCATAAAAGCTGCAACAGAAACATCCATAGTCCAAAGCACTCAAAACGCAGTAGACCGCAATAGATAGCGCTGAAATATTTAAAGAAAATCGTCGTCTTCAACCACGACTCTGATGTCAAGAGTGAACGACGAAGAAGGAGGAATTATAATAAGAAAGCTGCGCTCTATCCGCACCGGCCTGAAAATGTATTATCCTACATAATCAGTTTTAGTTTGAAAATGTATGTAAAGATCATTGATGCTATCACTTTTTGCGTTTGAAGTTTAAATTAAATCGCTTCAGTTTTAGTAATAATCACTTAAAATGTTATTGAACAGTTTTATAAAATGCTTTTCTACCCAGCTAACCAATCAAATTACTTTAAATTTGGCTGTACCAGGTATATGTTTAGTGACTACATACGATATACAGGCTACCTTTGTGCCAAAGTCCATCAATATTGTTTCAGTAGTTTGAATGTAAAAAAAGCAGGCCAAACAAACAAGCAACGAACCGACAAACACTTTCGCATATGAAATATCGCTACCGATCTCTAAAGGTCTTTTTGCATATGGCCAGTTTTGCGGAATAAAAGTAGTTTCAGTGTTATACTCGTATATTACGTTATATCACGTTGTATACCCAGTTCCGTACCCTCCGTGGTCGTGTAAAGCTCGACTCCGCGTTATTAAACCTTTTGAACGTTATAATGTCGAATAAACTGCTTGAAAGTTTAATACGAGACTTACAGAAGACTGTACTAGGCCTTTTGAATAAAATTGACTCGTTGGAAGCGAAGATAGAAGAACAATCGAAGATTATTTCCAAATCATTGCCGACAACAAACGACATAGTAATAAGTGACAAGTGCGCGGCATCAGCCGACCTACCGCCCGATTGCGTGGCAAATGTGTCCGCTGCAGCGCTGCAAAGATCGGAACGCGCCGCACGACGCAACAGACTGACCGCCTTAGCGAAAATATCAAGCGCTGCACCGCGCAAATCTAGCGCGGCGCGCGATGAAACTCCAACGTCAGTGCGAAACGTAAACAAAGAAACTGTAAATTCATCGGCTACAATTTCGACAACGCCATTAGCGACGAAATTATCCACGGATCCATCGAAAGCAACACCAGAATTAATTAATGCAACGATTGAGCCTCAGTCTCAAACTATCAATCGTGACAAACAGGCACAAACCGAATGGAAAGTTGTTGGCCCGAAACGGAGAAATAAACGACCTGTTGTTGTAGGAACGGGGAAGGACGACCACGAACTCAAAGCCGTGGAAAGAATCCGCTACATTCAGGCTTGGTATTTCGAGCCAAATACCACATCCGAAAAAATAGAACTGTTTCTTAACAAGATTGTGAAGTCAAACTACACCGTCGATAAAAAGAAGATACGTACAGATAGGCATGCTGCTTTTATGATAGGTATGCCCAGTAGTATCTACGATCAGGTGACAACACCGGCCGTGTGGCCTCCAGGAGTACGTTTCTCGGAGTGGTTTCCCGGACGCCCCCGTGTCCAACGGGGAGACACTAGGGAATAGCCCGCCGCGCCACCCGCACTGTGCATATGGTTCCCCTGCATCAGTTAAGAGAAGCAGTTATTGCAGTTATTGACATACTAAAAAATAAATTTGAATGTTGTTTTCCCATTAAGAAAGTCACGACTATGCGTAAAAAATATTCATGGGTGACCGAGGAACTTATCTGTCTCGATCGAATTCTTAGGGAAACAAGAGACCTGGCACAAAAATTACCAAACAATTTGGAGCTACCATTAAAACTTGACGAATTTCATGATAAATATATTAAAATCTTGTCAATAGAGCGCAGTAAACACTATTGTAATTTAATAAATAATTCAAATAATATAATTAAGACAATGTGGGACGTAGTAAATACAGAAACCGGAAAATCGAGGAAACGTTTCGATTACACTGATTTCATAAGAAATCCAAACGGTTCCAGGTTTATGAACAAAAAGGCAACCGTGGACGCTGTGAACTCACACTTCGTGAGAGCCGCGGCCGCGTGCGGGGCGCCGCACGCTGACGTAGCTGCCGCGCGCTATGCGCTGGCGGCCGCGCGCTGTCCCGCTGATTGCTCGCTGCGGTTGAGACTTTTCACACCAATGGAAGTATTTCGCATTCTTACCGCCGGCGTAGCGAACAAAAACACGAAGGACATATATGACCTATCGATCTCATTATTGCGCGACGCGGCCGAACCTCTGACCTGCGTTTTATCCGGCTTATACAACGAATGTATAAGACATGGCACATACCCAACAGTGCTGAAACAGGTAAAAGTCACCCCGATTTATAAAGGTAAAGGTAAACAAGAAAACATCAACAGCTACCGACCCATATCCATCATACCGTGCATTGCAAAGATGTTCGAATACGGTGTGAGCGCGCGTCTGGTTGAATACCTGGCGGAGAGCGACGCCCTGTCAGACAGGCAGTACGCATACCGCCCCGGCCGCTCCACGACGGTGCTGGCGCGTGAGCTCGTGCGGCAAGTCTTAGAAGCGCGGGAGAAGCAACTACAAGTAGCCGTAATCTTCTGTGACCTATCCAAGGCGTTTGACGTCACTGACCACCATGTGCTTGCCGCCAAAATGAAGTATTACGGTATCGATGGCCCCGCTCTGAGTTTGCTGAGCGAGTACATGTCGGGAAGGAGCCAGGTCGTAGTTGGGTGTGGAGGTGACGTTAAATCTAAGTCACTAACAACGCAGATTGGCGTAGCACAAGGCTCCTCCGTATCTAACATCTTGTTTTCGGTGCTGCTTAACGACTTGCCCGAAAACGTAGGAAGAGGTCATGTGCTCATGTACGCCGACGACGTTGCTGCGATAGTAACCGCACCGAATGTCGACCTGCTCGAGAGTAACCTGAACGCAACTGCTTTCGATCTAAACAGATGGTTCGAAGCCAACGGGCTTATATTGAACGTGAGCAAGACTCACTTCATACATTTCAACCTGTCAGGTCGTAAATATAAGAAACTGTCTGTAGACATAGGCGCGGAGCGTATACAACAACTGAGCTGTACAAATTTCCTAGGTTTTCAGCTAGACAGTGGTCTAACGTGGGAATGGCACATCGAAAAGCTGAGCGAGAAGGTGGGTCGTGCCTGCTTTGCTGTATGGCGAATATCTGCTATTTTACCTGAAACCACAGCTAGGAGCCTGTACTTCGCATCAATCCACTCGCTGTTACAGTACGGCATCGAACTCTTCGGACGCGCTGCCGACTGGCAAAGAGTCTTCAGAATGCAAAAACGAGCAGTGAGGGCCATCGTGCGAGTGTCGAGACAAACGTCCGCTCGGCCATTCTTCAAGTCTCTAGGGATACTTACGGTCCCTGCGATGGTAATCCTTCAGACGGCTCTGTACGCGAGAGAGAATCTGTCATCGTTTACTAGACTGGGGGACTCTCATAAATATAACACTAGAAAGGCGCAGACGCTGAGTGCTATTCCACGGCGACTGGGCAAGTCATCGAAGCTGGTGCACGTGATGGCTCCAACTGTCTACAATAAACTGCCAAACGATATAAAAAATGCAGCCTCTATGCAATCCTATAAAAATAAACTAAAGAAGTGGTTAGTTGAGCAAACACCCTATGATTTTGAGTTATTTACTTAGGTAAATGTATTTATTTTAGTTAATAATTGAAAGCACATACTTATAATTAAGTATACTTGACATTTTTAAACACTTATATTAAATATATATTTTTTGACATGTAATCTGTATTATGAATAAATGAATATGAATATGAATATGAATATGAATATATGTGTCTGAATTTCCTAAGTTTTTATTCTATGACTTTTGAAGCACTAACGCTTGGTTAAAGAAACCAAATTTTGCAATTTATACCCTAATACGAGGATTAAAATCCATTAGGAAGATATATTCCAAGCTTGCCATGTAGCGCGTCTTAAAAGACCAAAGATGGACCAATACCGTTACCACATGAAAAGGCGACCATTTAAATGCTAACTCTAAAAAGATATATATTTATAGCAATGTTATTGTAATTGTAAGTTGGAAATAAAATACTGTTTATTTTAATTTTATTTATTATTCCAAGCTTGAATGTATGCTTTGCTAACCTAGCAGTTAGGGCGGATAACATTAACACAGATTGTAAGATGACGATGGTTCAGTACCCGTCCATGTATTGTATTTTTATATTCCCTCGAGAGACATTGAAAATGATTTTAACTGCCGTGGTCTGGTCTTTATAGTTAATATCGAAAAAAATTCGCGGCTGCAGAGAGGCGTATATAATAGGTATGGCATGAATAGTGGTAAATTAATAGAAAACTTAGTAAATAATATTGCTTTTGGATTTAAAACCGCACGTTTATCGATTTTTAAATGTTTACTGCAAGCTTACTTTTTGATTCTAACTTGATTGATTGACACGGGATTTGGTATCGTCTCGGTGGCCTAGGATACTCGGTGGTATAGGATAGGTTTGTCAGAAGACGCGGGTTTAAAACCCATTCCAGGATGGGTTATTTTTGTGATTAAATGGTAAATCAGACAACACTGATGTCTATTATGAGGTCGTTAATATTCCGACGGGTGTGCGGGCAGTACTGATACCCATCCTCAAAGCTCATTTATTTTTGTCCTATAATTTGACAATTTGATCTCGCTAGGCAGGCTTTACAGCTTGAACAATAAGATAATACGTTTTGATAACTTACTGAATCATTTTTAGTTCAGTAAGTTATCAAACTGGCCTGAACCTGGAGGTTGGCCGTACCTTACAGCGATAATTTTTCTAATAAACTGAATGAAAAACCTTAAAAAAATGCCCGCCCTAAAATGCTTTATAATACATAATATTATCCCAAATCATTAAAAGTAACAACACGCATCTGTCCATTCAAACAGTCATAGGTACCTATTCATTTTATTGTTTAGTGGTATTCAAGAGCAATATATAATACCTGAATACCGCTGGTATTCAATTCAGTAGGCTGCTACTTACACAATAATACATATTTTTGAGGTCAAATACTCGTAATAAAAAAAGTGATATCCACCTAATTAAAAAACCAAAATTTTTCCTTTTGCATTTTGGTTTGCTTCTTATAAATTTATGGGATTTCCAGAAAGTTTTGAGAAACTGCAACAATAACTAAAATGGATACAATATATTCAATAAATCTTTTCCTACGAGCACTTTACACTCCAATAACTGAAGAGTAGTAGTTCTTGGTAATATCATCATTGGAAGTTAATGACAATCAATCAGTAAGTTGCAAGGGTCACTAAAATGGTAAAAAAATTATTTACCCCAAAATGGAACCGATTTCAGCACCGAAAAGTGTAAAAGAACTTGTGGAAATTGGTACTTTTGTACTTTCATGGTACCGACTACCGTTCTTTGTAACGGCAATGACCCGTTGACTTTGATATTGTTGCCAAACCGCTGGGTCCGATTCTACTAACCAAATGTTGCTCCAAATTTAACTGAACTGTAGCTGAACGATGACATTTATACTTTTATTGTGCTATTTAAGTTAGGTTTCTATTGTTACAATAGACTTTAAATTAAAACCTAATATGCTGTTAACTATATAGATCATGACCGCGACGTTAACGCATATCCGTATATTATATTTTTATATAGGTAGTAGCGTTTAAGATGACGTTACGTTTCAAGTTGTCATCATAGAAATAGTAGAACAGCTTTTTGGGTTAGTATCCAACGGAGTCGAACTGATGTTGCAACTGAATAGATAGTTGAACGTTGTGAAAAAATAGAATTGGTTTGCAGATGAACTTTTGCATTTTCGCGCGGAGTCACGCAGTTTCAAGAAGGTTCATTTTTATATATATGTATAGAAGATAAATAGGTAGATTTCAAAGTTTAGTTGTACAGAGTTTTCAGTAAATCAAAACCAAAGAATAAAATAAATACATGTTTTGTTATTTATGTCCATGTTTATCTTCACGAGTTTTGAGTCAAAAGAATAACATTTTCCATATAAACATTAGTCATAGTAGTTTCATGGCACCCTGTTTAAACATCTCAGGCTTTGAGTTTTAATACTTAAGCGTTTATGTGATTTCACAAACTAAACTATCTTTATTCCATAGTTTATTTAAAAATTTTTAGTAGTTACCTACGGAGATACTTGGTGACAAACATTCAGGGACACAAACTTTCACATATTTAATTTTACTCACTGACCCTCTCGCGGCTTCGCTTGCCGTAGCGTGCGGGTTACAAAGCCAAAGCATTCATTTGATAAATAATCAAAGCATTTCTTAAGGTTCTCTACCTTAAAAAATGAAATGGTAAACGAAAGTTGGAAAAAGTAGATTAAATAAAATAACAACTCCAATATGAAAATTTAATATCGACTTCCATTTTTTTGCGGATCCGTCTGCGTGGATATTTGATATACCGTACCTGCTACGGTTTGCTACGGCGTAGCAAATTGATTACGGTCTATTTCTGTGTGAGTTTTCATCAACAGCTGAGCATCATACACTATCAAATCTTTCCTTTTTATTATAAGAGTAGATAAAGACTAACACCAAGTACACATTAATATTGCATGTTTTATAAACACGGAATAGTAATTATTGTTGTCATAACTGTAATAGTTAGACATATCGTATTGCACTTTTTTGTAGATATTGATGTCTTCTATAATTATACTGCAGAACATCACTCTGCTGCATTGTCAATAATTCTGATTTTTGAATATATTGTGTGTTACTCAGTGATAATGTGACTTTCTAACGGAAATACAATGTTTTAATCGATCCAAAGATGTTATATACGAACTGTAAGGGAAAGGTCTGATACCCCTAAGAATGTGATTGTGGTGGGAAGTGTGGTGTGAGACGCTGCATGTCTGTACTTACTTAATTACTGTTAATTAAGTTGTCTCATATTCTCTATGGTTCAATATTCCTTGGCCAGTGGCCGAAGAAATAATATTGTGGTAAACCATGACAATAAAAATGTCACTATCGTGAAGTGTGTGTTTATACATCTCTCTCGCCTTCATCAAATGCCTTTACCTGCGTATGAAAGAGCGGACGGGTAAACTCGCCCCGCGCCCGATTGATTGTAAAATAAATTTTTGAAATTCGGCATACCAAAATAAGTGAGCAGGTTATTTCCTACTACATACTTATTTAATGAAAGGCCAGAATTAAACAGTTTTCCCTTCGCCGTTGGAATGCGATTGAAATGCGAAAAGAAGCAAGGGACTCTACTTACTGTGTCACTGTATGTGCCACGAATCATTAGTGCGCAAGCGTTAGGTACTGTAAGGGTACTATAGCATGTGAAATCATTATTATTTCTGTTACAAATATGACACAAAAGTTTGAGTAAATTTGTCGTGCAGGAGTTCATCTACTTATTAACAAAGTCGAAATCAAAAAAGTTGTGATGGAATGATATTTTATATGTTTATTCATTTCATGATAAAAGAAGTTTAAAAAATACGCAATTATCAGCTTACCTGTTACTTCAGTTTACAAATTGTTCCTGTACATCTTATAGATAGAGACATCTTAGAGATAAGTTCCTACAGTATAAATATCTTAATAAATATTCTGTTTTAAATAATGATCATTTAGATATCATTGAATAACAAAGTTACTCGTATTATAAAATATAATCACACACTCGTACCCAGTACCGTAGAGGTACCAATTAGTTTAAGTATTTTTTTAAAGCTGGTACAAGCACGAGGTCTACCAGGTGTTAGGTGCTAACCTCTGCTTTTATCAGACGTATGTCCTCGCAACTGCATTGCGCACGTAAACATGAGACATTGTTAAGTCTCAATGTGCCTGTATTTTACCTGCACCCATACCCTTCAAAACCAGAACACAATATTGCGAAGGTTACTGCTTCAGGAAAGAAAATGATATGGTGGCAGCCTTCCCCGGATGACCTCATTCACGAAGAATTACTGCTACTATGTAAGTAGGTAAATAGATAGATAAACCCTTTTTTGCAACACCACATTATATAATATAACTAACAAATAAATAGGATAATATAATTGAAAACAATTACTCAACAATAAAAATTTAAAATTAAGTGTTACAATGGGCGGTCTTATCGTTCAGAAAGATTTCTTCCAGACAACCATGTTATTGAAAAGGAAGCTTGAATAAAAAAGATCTTGAAGGAAGTTTCCTTAGACACCTGTGGAGACTCTTGTTACCCATTTACCGACAACCACATTTAGAAGTAGCGCGCCTAAACTAAAATTGAAAAGAATTCTGGTAAGTACCTACAATCTTACGACTATACCACACTTTTTTATCTTTCTAATTCAAGGTGACCGCTGTATTCTTGAGCCTAAATTGCACTTATAGAAATGCTTGCTTTATAACTTGTATGGGAGTTATGATTTTTTACGCAACTGAATGCAGATAAATTTTCAAACTCTTAAACTGGTCTCCAAGACTACTGCTCACGATAACCACTGCACTAAGGGGTTGGATCCCTTAACAAACATACATAAGGACTCTATGTCCCGACTTAAACTGTAATTAAAGGCAAAATTTCTGCAATTGAACTTGTATGAAAATTTTTACTTTTCTGTTCAAATGGTTAAAGTTTAGCAACAAAAAAACTAATGCACAAGGACAAACGCGGGCCACTCGTGGCCCGCGCACCGCCCAACACCTAGTCATATTATATAAAGTTCGATTACCACTGATTGACTGACTCACTGACCCCTTTGTTCTCATAGAAGGAGCAATGAAGGGTATAGAAGATGTAGGGGAAAAGTGTAGGGGGGCTCAATTCGAGTGGGGGAAAAATGCTGAAAGTGCTGAATGTGGAAATCTGATGGAACAGGTGAACGGCTCTCGGAAACTATAATAGATGGGGGGTAGGTGCCAAAACTAAAAATGACCAAAACCCTGAGCAACTGCCAAAAATTTAAAAAAAAACATACCCCCCAAACAAAAGACGATCGCTCCCATACAAAATGTAAATGCTTAAAACTCCTAAACCGTTTGAGATAAGTATAAAGTGTTTGACCAAATGTCATAGGGAATCGGAAGGGTAATTTGGTGGAAGTGTCAAAAATCCAAAATGGCGGATTCAAAATGGCGGCCGAAATTGAAAGTTGGTCCGATCCGGCTCAAAATTCGTATCAGGGGGTTTTTAGGGTCCCACATTCCAAATACGAAATCCATTTTTCGATGACGTCATTTTTCAATATGGCCGCCATACATATGTTTTTTCGGAACTTCAATGAATTATTTCTGCCTTTGGGCGTGATGGGGATTATGGTTTTGTAGCGTTAAATGTAGGGTTAGGTTTGGTGATTTCAGAAAAAATGAAATTGAGCTGAATGTGGAACACCAGGTAGAACAGGTCAACGGCTCTCGGAAACTAAAGGAGATAGGAGGTAAGTGCCAAAACTAATATTGACAAGCACCCTGGGCAATTTCTAAAAATTAAAAAAAAAACACACCTCCCGAACAAAAGACGATCGTTCCCATACAAAATGGAAATGCTTATAACGCCGCAACCGTTAAAGATAGGTATGAGGTGTTTTAACTAATATGATAGGGGACCGGAAGGGCAATTTGGGTGATATGTCAAAAATCCAAGATGGCGGATTCAAGATGGCGGCTACCTTAAATATTAGTCCGATCCGACTGAAAATTGATATCTAAGGGTTTTTAGAGTCCCCGATTCGAAATATGAAATCCATTTTTTGATGACGTCATTTTTCAACATGGCCGCAATACAATTTTGTTCTCTGGAATTTTTATCGTTATTTTTCGACATGTTGGCATGATGAAACGTTGAGGCTTTGTAAGTGAAAAGTATAGGTAGTGGTCTTACGTCCTTAAGTGACACCTGAAATGAGCTGAATCTGAACCTTCTGATGGAACTGCTTGACGGCTCTCAGAAACTAAAAGAGATAAGGTATAAGTGCTAAAACTAATATTGACAAGCACCTTGGGCAACTGCAAAAAATTAAAAAAAAAACACACCTCCCGAACAAAAGACGATCGCGCCCATACAAAATGTAAATGCTTATAACGCCGAAACCGTTAAGGATAGGTACGGGGGGTTTGAACTAATATTTTACGGGACCGGAAATGCAATTTGGCGGAAATGTCAATAATTCAAGATGGTGGATTTAAGATGGCGGCTTCCTGGAATAATGGTCCGATTCGACTGAAAATCGATATCTAAGGGTTTTTAGAGTCCCCAATTAGAAATATGCAACCTATTTTTTGATGACGGCATTGTTCATAATTTTCACAATGGCCGTAGGTCGAAATTAGAGCCTGCGAGGCCGTAGGCCGAGCTATACTGGCGAGGCCGCAGGCCGAGCTATATAGGTCGAAGGCCAAGAGTGCTTCTAAGCGAAGCGAGGCTGAAGGCCGAGCGTACTTCTAAGCAAAGCAAGGCCGTAGGCCGAGCGTACTTCTAAGCGAAGCGAGGCCGAAGGCCGAGCATGCTTCTAAGCGAAGCGAGGCCGAAGGCCGAGCGTACTTCTAAGCGAAGCGAGGCCGAAGGCCGAGCATGCTTCTAAGCGAAGCGAGACCGAAGGCCGAGCGTCTTTCTAAGCGAAGTGAGGCCGAAGGCCGAGCGTGCTTCTAAGCAAAGCGAGTCCGAGTTTTGAGCCTACGAGGAAATAGAAGTCTTTCATAGCGAGTTTATTTCAAAATTTCAATGATCTTTAAGACATCTGCCCACGTTAACATAGGTAATGTCATGAAATTGTGTAAATCATGAATACTACTATAAGTACTTGATTGATAATTATACAGATATGTAGATTAACTCTTTAGTGAAACACCACAATACAAATATATGTTACAAATAAATAAAATAGAATAAAATAAAATCACAATCAAAATATTTCACAATTAAATAGGTACTTTAAATTTAAAGTGTCAGAATGGGTGGTCTTATCGCTCAGAGCGATCTCTTTCAGACAACCATTCACGGAAAGAAATAGGCATAAACTTATAAGGACGGTGTGAATAAAACAAGTGTACTAAACACTACATATAGCAAAACTCAAGATTATAAATATAAAAAATACTTATAATATACTCGTATACAAACTATACTTATATAATTATACTATACGTAATATACTACAAAATATATACATACTATACATATACCATTTAATTATTATAAAAAAGATAATAAGTAGGTTTGCAGTTAGTTATTTCGCGAAGCTCAATGCTTTGACACGTTTTTTGAAGATGCCTAAAGAAGGCGCGCATCTAATTTCGTAGAGTAAAGTGTTCCATAGACGAACAGCTTCAACACAAAGTAGGAACCAAAAAAATTGGTGCGGGTGATCGGGGTACTTAACATTAAGTGCTCTGATGATCGTAGAGAAAAAGAGCTCCTAACATGTAAAAATTCAACATTTTACGTACTATTGATACGACATGCTACAAGTAAACGTTAAATTTCCTTCGTAGGCTTGGGTTTGTTATGAACTTGAGTCCAAACAACACTTCACGCAGTGGTATAAAAAGAGTGCAGCGTCTTCCAAGAAGCTTAAGGTGTCACAGTTAGCTGGAAAACTAATGGCGACATCTTAAGCCATTACTTACTTTTGAGCAATAAATATATCTATATATAATAGGCTTATAGGCCTTTCATGGGGACATTAATATACAGATTTTGAAGGTCACGATCTTAATGTCATGGTAGAGATGCTTACTTGTTGTCATTCGTTAGTCACTGGTACGACATACATCCATGTTAATAAAATAAATACAAAGTGTGGTGTGGTGTTCACGCTTGGGACAGTCTTTTTTTTTCAACTATATTGAATAAGAACTCAGCTTATTGAGAAATGTATAGCTCTATTCATTTTCCCTTGAATATATCAAGAGAATAGCTTGATAAAATCATTAATTTGACTGCTTTTAAAGTAAACAACTTACCGTAGCAACTAGAAGCGTGCAGAGTAGGCATTTTATGGTAAAGATGTTTTGTGGTTCTGCATTAAATATCGCGATTAAATCATTCGAAAATGAAGATTAGAAACACTAGATTAAGTAAAATTTAACACATTAAAGTCGCGAAGTTGTCGGAAAACTAGCCACTACAGATGAGATACAAACTCTAATACAGGTCAAACTTACGCACAACGTAAGTGAAATGAATACCAAAGTTTTAGAGGTGTTACGATTTGTAAAGTTCTTCAATTTAACATATTATGTTATCTGAAAGTCAAGGAATGGAAGTAAAAAACACTGCGACCGACCCCTAGGTCAATCTTGATGTGCCAATATATGGTACGCAGGTTGGTTTATTTTTAAGTTAATCTTATAATGTAAATAGTATAATTATATCGTAGTGGGACTGTGGGAGTAAGCAGAACAAAAATAAAACCAGTTAATTGTCTTGGTACATAGAATAGAATAAAATAGAATAGAATTCATTTATTTCAGACTAATATCTGTCCATATTATTAGTAGAGGTACATACACTTAGTCTTACATCTTTTCACGCATTTCTTTGTTCAATTTGGCCGTTCTAAGGTTTTTTAATTGTTTATTCCTATATATGTATTCACGAATCAAATTTATTTAGACATCTACTTAAGGTAGAGACGCTGTCTGTATACTCTAGGTATATGTTATTACTTCAGTGTTTAGACGGGTACGATTAGGGTAGATAGAAATGAAATGCATAAAGCTATGGTAAAGATACCTTTGAATTAAAGAGTACCTAAATTTATAAGAAACGCGTCATGTAATTTGAGTTAACTTTGTTGCAAAGACCCCTAGATATATCAGTTTCTTCGTCAAGATACTCTCGATGCCACCTTCATGTAATGGTAAAACTAATTACATACATGTAAAGTCGTTTCCACTACATATGTATAGCACGTACCTACGTAAATTCCTAAATGGCTGAAGTGGTATGGATTTTACAGAGTCCGCATGTGTGTGAAGTGGCTATTCTTATAAATTTGAGTCCAGACAACCTCCACGCAGTGACATAAAAAGGGTGCAACGTCATCTAAGAAGCTTAAGTGTCACAGTTAGCTGGAAAACTAATGAAGACATCTTAAGCTACTACTTACTTTTCAGCAATAAATGTATATATAATAGGCTTATAGACCTTTCAAGGGGACACATACACAGATATAATACACAGATTTCGAAGGTCAATATCTTAATGTCATGGTAGAGATGCTTGCTGCAATGTATGTAATTAAAATACATACGAAGTGTGGTGTGCTGTTCACACTTGGAACAATATTTTTTTTAACTATATAGAATTAGAACCCAGCTTATTGAGATATGTATAGCTCTTTTCATTCGTCCTTAAATATATATATACGTAGTATTGTATACTCTTTGGAATATATCAAGAGAAAGACTTGACTTTACACAATTACTAATTTGACTGTTTTTAAAGTTATTTGACTGTTTTTAAAGTTAACAGCTTACAGTAGCAACTAAAAACATGAGTAGGCATTTTATGGTCAAGATGTTTTGTGGTTCTGCATTGAATATCGCTATCAAATCGTTCCTTAAAACCAGTTAATTGCCTTGGTACATACTAAATCCTATACATACCGAACAATGAAGTGCAATCTAATTCCTTAGTAGGTTTTACGACCTATATACATCCATGTGAAAACCTACACATGGAATAGTAAAATTTTCAAACAAGGGCTCCTTACATTTATTATTATATGAGACGTACAACTTTTACTGCTGAAGATATGCATACGGAAGGACCAGATGAAAACTGCATGCATCCAAGATAGTCCTGCGACCTTATTTAGTACGTCTTCCACATTGTCGGTGGACGACCTACCTGCTCTACCAGACTCTCAGTCAGACGGACAGATGGACAAACGGATAAACAACATCAACCTACGGTTGGATATAGATAGGGATATAATGATATACTACCACACTATTGCCTACCACATTTAGTTCAAAGAATTTTACCCTAAGACTTAACTGAAACCACACATAGAGCGTTATGTTTTAGTATTTATACCTTAGTTTTATTATAATATTATGATTTTTAAGTGCTAATGCTTGCTTAGATAAACCAAATGTTGCAATACATCCCCATACACCGGTTAAAATCAACTAAGAGAAAACAAATGATGGTTGGATGGGTGCCTATAGAAAGTGTCTACGAGATTCAAAGCCACACAAATGAATTGAATAAATATGAGCAATGATGAGAAATATCGTTTTAAGATGTATCGTTGGTGTAGTGGTGGCAGCGCTGCTTTGGAATGTAGAACTCTTGGTTTGGATTCCCGGTTAGGACAGTTGTTGGAATTTTCTGACAGAGAAATTCAAACTGTCCGGCGTCTGAAACACTGCCCTGTAGGTGACAATAGGCCTTATATGGGAGCAATACATATCTGGTATGGGTGTTTGATAAATACTCCTACCTACCTCTCTAAGATATGTACGCATGAACTTAATGTAAATTTTTGTTTAAAATATGTATATCATTATTTACGTTACATATAAATTACTTTTACTAAGTTTAAACTCCAGGGATACTTTGAAAAAAAAAACAGTTTTAATATTTATTTTAAAATTTACTTGTAACGAGTTTCGAGTCAATTAAAACAATTTTATAGAAAATTGCAGAGTTATTTAGTAAATTAAGTCATTACTTACTTTTGAGTAATGAATATATATATAGAATAGGCTCCTCACTTTTCATACATCGTGAAATATTTTTCGGGACTATCTCTGTCATCATCATCATCATCATCATCAGCCTGTAGCAGTCCACTGCTAGACATAGGCCTCTCCAATTGCACTATCTCTGTGCAAAGAACATATTAATAAACAAAAAATCATGAACCGACAAATACTTAGCTTTTCATGACAACTAATTATAATATATATCGATGCAAGAAAACGTTTTTGCTGTAAGTTGTTTAGCCAAAACCCAACTTTTCCCCAGAGCCAAAGAACATTAAAAATGTCTTCAAAAAATCGTTGACAGAAATATGATTTTTGTAACACAGTTTTGTTATAGTAATAATACTCATGAAGAGCAATGAAAATATTTTTGTTAAAGTTATTACCTGTAGGCTTTTTACTACTTACAGCAATTGACTTTTCATTTAAAGACCTGACGTCGTAAGTAGTTTGGTGACTTCTATGGAGATAAGTTTCGTATTTTCCACACATTTGAAATGCTTATACTTGAATAGGTATTTAATACATTACCTACTATATAACAGATGTAAGACTAACTCTAAAAAATGCTGATATAATACATTACACTTTATTGGCATAGGAATGCTGTTAGTTATATCAGATGTTTAATAATAAACTGAACTTTTGCTGTAGTGTAGTGTTAAAACACTGTGTTTAAGTGACTTATTCCTAGCTAATTGAACAAGGAAACTTTTCAAAATTATACCTATTGTAAAAATCTTATAGTAGCGATATGAGACCCAGACCGTTCGACGCAGATTTTTTTTAAGAATATAGCTGTGTGCTCAGTAAACTTACGCCGTTCTTGATACTTACAGCTAATACTGTTTTCTTACGTCTCCACACACATATTTATGGAGTAAGTATATCATGAGAATCGCTTTGGAACATTGAGATAAGGGTGTTTCAGTAGGAGGTCGGAAGATATCCAACTTATGATGAGATACGATGATACTACTCTTCTCGCTCAAATAAAAAAAGACATGGAACACCTGTTGACACGTTTAGAGACAACAAGCCTCTCCTACAGGCTTGTGATCAACAGAGACAAAACCAAGATGATAATCGTAGACCGAACTGAACTAAATCAACCTGACATTTCTGTGATTGGCAACTGTGAAATTGTTCAATCCTACGTGTACCTAGGATCCACGAGCACAAACACGAGGGGCTATGAGAACGAAATTCAAAAAAGATTTGCTAAGACAAGATCTGCCGTTGATAAGGTCAAAAGAGTCAGGTGCAACCGAAATATCACCAAATCCACGAAACTCTGCATGAAGAAAACTTTAGTGTTGCCGATATTTCTCTATGGCGCAGAAACATGAACGGTTCACCTGAGAGACCGACGCAAAATCGATGCCCTTGAAATGTGGTGCTGGCGGCGACTGCTGCGGACGAACGAGAGATTATCTAAGACTGTGCAAATACGTGTCCTGAAATACTTCGGACACATTATTCGACATGAAAACTCCATAAAACGACTCGTAGTCCAGGGGCAAGTAGAAAGCAAGCAGTCGATCACACGCGTTGGGCAGAACTCACAAAAGCTGAAACAGAAACTTCCATAGTCTAAAGCACTTTTAAGTGTTATTTAAGATTTAGGTATATGTTTTTATTAAAATTCAAAATTAGCAGCCTTCCTATCACATATTTCAAAGATGTAGGGTTTACTCGAATGTTTTGAGACTGAGAGTTATGTATTATTCTTTTAGAGTTTATTTATGCTTAAGTAAGTTTTTATCGTTTGCTTTTTATACTCTAACGGCTGCTTGGCGAAATGTAGCTTTGCAATCTGTCCCCTAATATGCACGTTACAATAAATTAATGTAAGACGTCCACTGCTAAACATATGCGTCCCGATCGATTTACAAAAGACCGCATGGAAGCGACCTGTATAAAAGTTCGGTCTGTGGTTACCGGCCCCATCGGCCATTAGTTCAAGGCGTTATGTGTCATGTCCACTGCCACTTCAACTGGCTTATCCTCTGGGCTATGCATGACTTTCGTTCGTGTACTAAATCAGTCCTCATTTCCGATTTAATCACTACGGAATACACCGAGCATAGCCCTTTCTAAAGTTCGTTGTATGACTTTGAGCTTACATATGAATCCCTTAGTCAGTGACCAAGTTCAGTGTCATAAATAATCACTGATCACACATGAACGGAGTAAAATAGAGGATACGAAGTCTTCTTTTATTGAGAGATTAAAAATGTTACGGCACTTGTGTGGCTAAGGCGAATCTAATGATTAATTTTATATAATGCATCAAGTCATTTCGACTTTCAGGTCATTTAAATAAATAGAAAATATAGTGGGGTTTATTTCCGCCACGGTTGTTCTTATTCCTTTTGTATATCACAAGGTATTTAATAATTACAGCGTTCCGTAAGATAGGGAGAAGGAAACTAATTGAAGATTGTAGAGGCAAAGCATAGCATGAGATTCGTGGCACTTACGGATAGGAATCCACTTTAACTGATATTTGTATTCTGATATGTCAGGGTCGAACATAAGCTTGCAGACAGCTAATAAAATGGATTCAGACGTTTTGGAGCCGTTCTTACTAATTTAATAGTTCTTTTGTATACACAAGGTATGATAGTCAATAGTTTGATAGCAAATACCCACAACTTATATTCAAAAAATGTGTGCAGAATCGAACAAGATTCAATATAAATTAGTACTGCCCATATCAAAATTAAAAATGCACAGCTCATGGGCAAATGTTATGTCAATAAATACTTGATAGAATACATAATGACTTTTGCTGAACTTTAAGCTAAATTCAGGCATAACATTTTTACAAAGCCATTAAATTACTTACTAATAAAAAATGCTACTGTGACTTTGATGAACTCATGAACGATTCATGCAATTATTTCAAATAATGATAAATAATTATTTTGATAAATGTGAATTAATTTATAGTAACATGAATGAGTCGGCCCGTTCTTAGTATTGTTCCTCTAATATTGCTACAAACGAATAGGGAAATTTATTACTACCATAACATTAGATGTATACAATATAAATATGATTTCAATAAATAATCGGGTATGCGTCTGAAACGAGAGCCATTGTTACCTTAGTTTTAAAAGGTAAAAAATATTTGAAGACGTTAAAAAAAACTGAATGTAATAATTCAGTATCTTGCTTACGGTGTTCGTATGAGTACCTGCGCTATAACAGATGGTTTTCTAACGTGACTCATAAGTTATTAGAATATGGCATACGAAAGGTATCCCTGCATTTCACCGACACTTAATATATCATGCGACCTTTGGTTAGGTTAGGTTTGAACTGCGACAAAACTACGCGTAAGCCGAGCGAGCAAAGCGAGTGTGCCGCGGCAGCGGCTGGCGAAGCGCTTAAAACTAAGGAATGAATGATTATCTACTAGGCAGAGCCTGTACTATGGTAACCTAATGACTGATATACATACTTATATACATATACACACCCAGACACAGCTCAAACATACATGTTCATCCACACGCGGTGTTCAGGTCCCAAACTAGGCAGAGCTGTACTATGGTAACCTGATGACTAATATACATACTTATATACATATACACACTCAGACACAGCTCAAGCAGACATGTTCATCCACACGCGGTATTTAGGACAGGTTCAGGTGTTTGTTGAAACTATATAGGTACCTAAGTTTTATGTAATTACTTACAATAATATCATTAAATATGATAACATCATTTTACGATTCAACTATAAAATATCTTCCAGACAAATTAATTAAAATTAGCTGTTGGCATGAATGGCTTTTATAGATTTATTAATGACTAGCTGCGCTCCGTGGTTACAACCAAGCGGTGAAGGTCGATGATGATGATAAATATAGCGTATGTTACTCAGGCATTATAGAGTTTTCTACAGGTGAAATATTTTTTGGAACCGGTTAGTAGTTTTTGCGTTTATCCGCTATACACTATCAAATAATTATATGTACTCAGACGAGCGAATGACTAAACAGGTTTTTATTTCAGCACCATTTAGATTATAGAGAACTTTCGTTCCTGTTACCATAGGGAATATTTCACAATTTGCTGTTACCATAATAAGCTATACAAAGATTATTAGGTTGTATTAAGGTATTAGACCTTTATTATTTTTTTGTCCAGAACACGCTATGATTCTAACAAGTACTGTAGATAATTATAAAAATAAAGAACACGACTACAAACTAAGAATGTAAAAAGTTATATTATCTTATGGAACAGCAGATATAACAGTTATTTTTTATGTTTGATAAATTAATAGGTACGACATTATAATTGGAGATTTAGCACAGTGACTCCAGTCTACATCAGTTTAATAGTTTAAAAATCAAGTTAAAAAATCATGGAGTACCTTTTGTTTGCGGCTCCGTCTGCGTTGATATTTGATATACCAAAGCTGCTACGGTTTGCTACGGCGTAGCAGATTGTTTCCAGTTTATTTCTGTGTGAAATTTCATCAACAGTTTAAGCATAAAAGAAGAACAAACAAACAATTAACTACGGATGGTTTACTAAATCTAATTATTACTTTGGAACGGTAAATCGGCAAACACTCACGTCTATTGTCTGGTCGTTATTACTCCGACCGGTGTTCGGGCAGTACTGATGTCCATCCTCAAAGACCAATTATTTGTAATAAGTTATTAAGTTTGATCTCGCAAAGCAGGCGTTAAGGCTTGAAAAATAAGATTTTATAATGATATTTAAAAAACAAATGATATTTGTTCACGTAGCCTAAGAAATACCAAAGTAACAGAATGAAAATTAAAAATAATCAAAGCGTTTCTTGTGTTATCGTAACAAAATCGAAATAAATCCGCATTGTGTTTCATAAACTGTATATTTTTTGTAAAAGTATTTATGTAATGTCAACCAAAGTATTCAATAATTTGCCGGATAATATGAAGATAACACATTGTTGAATTAAAGAATTTTATAATAATCTGAAGAAGATACTTATTGTAAAATTCTACTATAGGTACAGTTGACGACTACTTGAGTGATAAATACAATTAGAGTATTAGCAATTATGACATACTCTTTTATTTTATTACACTGATTTGATTCCTTGACATTATTCGTAATTAAAATCCACTCCAATTATATAAACAGCTATAACTCCGCAACCATAATAGATAGGTACGGGGTGTTTGAAGTAATGTAATAGGGGACCGGAAGTGAATTTTGGAGAATATGTTTAAAATCCGAGATGACGGATTCAAAATGCCGGCCAACTTAAACAAAGTTGGTAAGTAAGTCTAAACGGGCTGTTTTTCAAGATCACGGAGTGAAATAGAAGGGTACAAGTGAGCTCATTAAGAGCTTGACAACAACAAAGTATCTATGAAGTATAATAATTGAATACACAACCATTTCTTTTGTGGATTATTTGGTCAGAGCTGAGTTATGATAGGTGCAGTGACGAGTAAAACGAGGAGGAGCGTTACTTTGCTGTTGAATACAATATCTGTAACACTGCAAATCGTAATAAGTTGCATTTTGTTTTAGGTACTGAATAAATGTTAACAGAATGAAACAGAATGTTAAAATTATGATAAGAAAATATTTACACAGACGAGCGAATGCCTGAACAGACTTTTCTTTCAGCACTTTTCTTCGAGTATAGAGAACTTTCGTATGAGTGGATATGTTTCTGCATGCACACCTATACTTTTTTGTTAATTATAATATTAACAGCTTCATATATATTTATATATTAGTAAATCATAACTATCACGGGTACATTACAATGTTATTGTTATTTTTATGGTGTCCACTTTAAAAAAAATATAAACTTCAGACTTTAAAAGAGTTCTGCTAAAAACGTTTTCACCAACCTACTTACTACCTACATTAGTTCAAAGAATATAAGTAAGTTATGTTTGGTATACTATGTTTCTTAATATTCTGTAATTTCACCGACACTTTTTTTTTGCTGCTGAAATTTTCGCTCTTTAATTAACATTAGTGGAAATTAAAAATTGTCATTAAAAAAAAAAAAACATATAAAGACATGGTTCATCTAATTAAATGATAATTCTACAAATTATATTTAATTACAATCTCCAATGACTTCAGAAATATCACATTTAATAATGTATTGTTTGACATACTATTCTTTTTAACCGACTTCAAAAAAAGGAGTAGTTTATATGTTTTTTTGTATGTTGACCGTTTCTCCCCGATTTATGCACCGATTCTTAAAGTTATTTTTTTTTTTGGTTTGGTAGAGTATACTTCCGTGGTAGTCCCATTTACATTTCATCAAATTGGGTGAAACAGTTTTTGAGTTACACTCCAATTACTGAAAAGTGCTACGCCTATCTTAACGATGTCATCATTAGGTTAGGTTTAAACTGCGAAAAAAGTTCGTGAAGCCGAGCGAGCGAAGTGAGCGTGCTGAACAGACATCACTGATTATAATAAGCAAGCTGCGTGCCCTGAAAATTTTACTACAGTTTTTTCAGTTGTAAAGGTACAAGCGTTGTAAAAGGCTACTTCTGTTCAAAATTTTACATAAATCAGTTCAGTTGCTTTTTCGTGTAGGAGTAGCAAAGTTCCATTTATAAATCCATTTGAAGTCTCGAGTACTTTTACAATTTTATATTAGTTGATGATAGTGTATATATATATTTTATGTAGAGCATGGTAGGTAAGGTGGTAATCGCTTGCTATTTTATGAAAAGTTATATAAAATACCTTACAACTAAGACTATGTTCACCGTATGACAGTGACCATGTTCAGTGTCATAAATAAACACTGATCACACTGAACAAAGATATGAGAGCCGAAGGTTTCTGGCTTGACTTGAGGCGGAAGGCAGCGCATGAATGTTGGGGAAAATGAAGATAACTTTGTTTAAACATTTTGCGAGGCTGATTCCATAAGTCACGCAAAAAGTTAGGAGATCTTTATTTTGGTGGACCATTTCCGTAGTACTTGTTATTTTTTTGTTGTGAAGTATGTAAATATAATTAAAGCAAACTATATATTTGATTTATTGAGAGATAATAAATGTAATGACACTTGCGTGGCTAAGGCGAATCTAATGATAGGTATGCTATTTTTTATAATGCATCAAATCAAATGACTATAGACTATAGTGGTTGTTCTTATTCCTTTTATAAATCACGAGGTATTTAATAGTTAGAGCGTTCCGTAAGATAGAGATAAGAAAACCGATTGCAATTTGTAGATGCAAGGCATAGCATGAGAGTCGTGGAGTTGCTCATGGTCGAAAATAAGCTTGCAGACAGTCGCTAAAATGGATTTAGACGTTTTGGAGCCGTTCTTATTTATTAAATAGTTATTTTGTATACACAAGGCATGACAGTAAATAGTTTGTTTAGAAAATACCCACAATTTTTTTAAAGTATCCAACAAGATTTAATATAAATTAGTACTGCCTATATCAAAATTAAAAATTGCATAGCTCATGAGCAAATGTTATGTCAATAAATACTTACTTTATCAAATACCTTATGACTTACAAGCTTTAAAGCTATAATGAGAGGCATTATATTTTTACAAAGCGATTAAACAACATACTACTAAAAAAATGCTACCGTAACTTGGAAGAACTCATGAACGATTCATGCATTTATTTTAAATGTTGATAAATAATAATTTTGATAATTGTTAATTAATTTAGAGTAACATGAATGAGTCGGCCCGTTCTTAGTATTGTTCCTCTAATATTGCTACACACGAATAGAGCCATTTATTACTACCATAACCTTAAGATCTATACAAAATATACATACGATTGCAATAAATGATTGAGTATGGGTCTGAAAAAAGAGCCACAGTGTTACCTTAGTTTGAATAGGTAAAAACATTCGGAAATGTTGAAAAATTAACTGAAATAATTCATTATTTTGCTGCGGTGTTTGTATGAGTGCCTGCGCTATAACAGATGGTTTTCTAACATACATGACTTATAAGTTATTAGAATATGGCATACGAAAGATATCCCTGCATTAAACCGACACTTAATTTATCATCCAACCCTAGGTTAGGTTAGGTTTGAACTGTAACATAACTAAGCGCAAGCCGAGCGAGCAAAGCGAGCGTGCCGCGGCAGCGGCCGGCGAAGCGTTTGAAACTAAGTAATGAATGATTGTGGCTTGTGGTTCATGACTAACGATAGAGTAGTGCACAAATAATATTACACACTACTAGACGTACTTTTTATTTTTTGGTAATTAATTGTTGTGAGAGTGACATTTTACAAATGTGAATAATAAAAGAAACAGTGTGTCAAATAAAAAATGAACAAAACATAAAATTTAATGCGAACATTTTTACAAGATTTACGTTTGCGAGCTGAATTTGTTTATGTAATATATTTAGATATGAGGCTTGAACCGACATACATTCACGTGGAATGTCGATATATACATACAAGAAACAATCAAATTTTATACGAGGATCTCACTACTATCAATTCTGCCGTAAGATGTTCATTGCCAAAGATGACCCTCTCCCATAGATATATGAAAGGACGAGATGGAAGCGGCTCGTATCCAACGTCTTCTTGAGACGTTTATGAGGTCGTTTGATCTCCAATTTATCGGTGGACGACCTACGCTGCGCTTGCTGGTCTGTAATCTCCACTGCAAGAGCAAAGCGTTCAGTGCCATGCAGGGTTCTAAAACCGTCTGGCTCCATCAGCCATCAGTTTGGCGTGTTATGTACCCTGCTCACATTCACATTGCAATATGGATGCCCAAGTTTCTAAAGAATATATGTATTCAGATATATTATGTTTCAAATGAGGTATCATTGGAATGGCCTTAATTGCTTCCTCAAAGGCTGGCAACTCAATCTCGAGACTTCTCGTATTGCAGATGTTCGTGGGCAACAGTGATCACTTACCATCTGGAGAGCCGCCCGTCCGTTTGTAATTATGTTCACACAGTCAAACCCCCGTACTAAGATTACTAACAAGTATAATAGGTTAGGGTTTTTCTTTGTGATATTAGGAGTCGGCATATGCACGAAGCCCACCTGGTATTTGGGGCAGTCTTTGCGGCTGGTACTGCGCCTGTAATTCTGAGACACAGAAATGTCACCGGCACCCATACCTTTCATACCAAACCACAGTATTGCGAAAATTACTGCTTAAATTACTACTGGTACGGTAAGTAGGTAGAAATGAATAAAAAAAGATATATTTAAGGTCGATTTAATAAAAGAGATGTCACTGATTACATATTGTATATTATTAGTGAGCAGATGTCATGAACATACCACGTAACTTGATTATACAAATGTATAAACTAGCTCGCCAGCGCTTCCAGCGGCTTCGCTCGCTTGGTCTGGAATTGGTGGAGCGCCGTTTTGGAATGTTAGGGTCGTGGGATTTTCTGGCAAAGTAATTCTCAATAGCAGTCCGGAGTCTGGAACAGTGTCTCGTAGGTGGCAATAGGCTCGCCCCCTATTACATGGGATCAAAAAAATATCCGACAAAACGCAGGTGTTTCAAACACAGCTGCTCACCTCTTCGCGGATATCCTGTATATTTGACGATTTGTTATCTCTTAATTTTAAAATAACGGGTATAAATTTTTTTTCGTTAAAGTTTATTTTTACCAAGTTTTGAGTGATACTTTTTTACTATCACTTTAATTATAACATAAATTGTTACACGAAAACTTATTAGCAAAATATACTATATAAATATAGGGTATATATAAAAAAGGAGCCGTGTTACATTCTTAATTAATACAGTTTTTACGAAAAGTGTGTGTTTATACATCTCTCTCGCCGTCATCAAACGTCTTTACCTGCGTATGGAAGAGAGGACATGTAAACTCGCCCCGCGCCGGATTGATTGAAGAATTAATTTGTGGAACGTAGTATACCGAAACAAGGGTGAGCAGGTTATTTCCAACTACTTATTTAATGAAAAGCCAGAATTAAACAGTTTTCCCTTCGTTGTTTGAATGGTTATTTCCAACTACTTATTTAATGAAAAGCCAGAACTAAACAGTTTTCCCTTCGTTGTTTGAATGCGATTGAAATGCGAAACGTAAGATGCAAGGGACTCTACTTACTGTGTTCTGCCGCGAATCATTAGTGCGTAAGCGTTAGGTACTGTAAGGGTACATTAGCATGTGAAATCAGTAAGTGTTATGTCATGGTCAGTATTATTTCTGTTACATACTTGACACAAAAGTTTGAGTAAATTTGTAGTGCAGGAGTTATAAAATAATAATCTACTTATTAACAAAATTGAAATCAAATAAGTTGTGGGATGGAATGATACTTTTAATATTTACACATTTTATAGTATTTTTTTTAAACATACGTTAATAACAGCTTACCTATCACTGCAGCTCAGAGATTATTCCTCTACATCTTACGAGTATAGATGCCAAAGTTCCTACAGTGTAAATATCTTAATACGAGTAGATATTCTGTTTTAAAGAAGGAAAATTTAAATATCAATGAAATAACAAAGTTACTATAAAATATAATGTTCACACACTTGTAGATACCCAGTACCATAGAGTCTCAGGTGTTAGGTGCTAATCTCTGCCTTTAGCAGACGTGTGTCCTCACAACTGCATTGCGCACGTAAAAATGAGACATTTTTAAGTCTCAATGTGCCTGTAATTTTACCCGCACCCATACCCTTCAAAACCAGAACACAATATTGCGAACGTTATTGCTTCAGGGTGGAAACAGGTATGGTGGCAGTATTCCCCGGATGAACTCATTCAAGAAGAATTCTACTGCATATACTCGTATGTAGGTAGGAAAATTGATAGATAAACTCTTTATTGCAACACTAAATTATAAAATATAACTAACATATAAATAGTATAATATAATATAATACTATTACTCAACAATAAAAAACTTTAAATTAAGTGAAACAATGGGCGGTCTTATCGGTCAGAGAGATCTCTTCCATACAACCATGTTCTTGAAAAGGAAGCTTGAATAAAAAAGATCTCGAAGGAAGTTTCCTTGGACACCTCTGGAGACTTTTGTGACACATTTACCACCGACCACACTTAGAAGTAGAGCCCCTAAAAAATTTTTAAAGAATTCTGGTATGTACTACTACCTACAATCTAACGACTCTACTACACTTTTTTGTCTTTTTAACTCCAGCTGACCGCTCTACCCTTGAGCCTCAATTGCACTAAGAGAAATGCTCGCTTTGTACTTGTATGGGAGTTATGATTTTTTACGCAACTGAATGCAGATTATTTTTGACCTCTCAAGCTGGTCTCCAAGGCAATTGCTTACGTTAACCACTGTACTAAGGGGTTGGATCCCTTAACAAGCATACACAAGGACCAGTTTTTTTAAAATTAATATTCCGAATGGCTTCTATGCCCCGACTTAAACTGTAATTAAAGGCAAAATTTCTGCAATTGAACTTGTATGAAAATTTTGACTTTTCTGTTCAAATGGTTAAAGTTTAGCAACAAAAACTAATGCACAAGGACAAACGCGGGCCACTCGTGGCCCGCGCACCGCCCGACACCTAGTCACATTATATAAAGATGGATTACCACTCACTGACTCACTGACATAAATGGTACGGTATGAAGGAGCAATGGGGGGTATAAAAGATGTTGGGGAAAAGTGTAGGGGGGGTTCTGAAACCAAAGGGAAAAGTCCGGGATGAGCTGAATGTGGAAGTGTGATGGAACAGGTCAACGGCTCTCAGTAACTATAAAAGATGGGGGGTAGGTGTCAAAACTAAAAATGACCAAAACCCTGGGCAACTGCCAAAAATTAAAAAAAAAACATACCCCCCAAACAAAAGACGATCGCTCCCATACAAAATGTAAATGCTTATAATTCCTAAACCGTTTGAGATAAGTATAAAGAGTTTGACCAAATGTCATAGGGAATCGGAAGGGTAATTTGGTAAAAGTGTCAAAAATCCAAGATGGCGGATTCAAAATGGCGGCCGAATTGAAAGTTGGTCCGATCCGGCTCAAAATTGGTATCGAGGGGTTTTTGGGGTCCCACATTCGAAATATGAAAACTATTTTTTGATGACGTCATTTTTCAATATGGCCGCCATACAAATGTTTTTTCGGATCTTTAATGGATCATTTCTCCCAGTGGGCGTGATGGGGCTGATGGTTTTGTAGGGTAATATGTGCGATTAGGGTAGGTGACTTTAGAAGAAACTAAATTGAGCTGAACGTGGAATACCAGGTAGAACTGGTCAACGGCTCTCGGAAACTAAAAGCAATAGGGGGTAAGTGCCAAAACTAATATTGACAAGCACCCTGGGCATTTTCTTAAAATTTAAAAAAAAACACACCTCTGGAACAAAAGACGATCGCGCCCATACAAAAAGTAAATGCTTATAACGCCGAAACCGTTAAAGATAGGTACAGGGTGTTTGAACTAATGTTTAATAAAACCGAAAATGCAATTTGGCGGAAATGTCAAATATCCAAGATGGCGGATTCAAGATGGCGGCTACCTTAAATATTAGTCCGATCCGACTGAAAATCGATATCTAAGGGTTTTTAGAGTCCCTGATTCGAAATATGAAATCCATTTTTTGATGACGTAATTTTTCAACATGGCCGCCATACAATTTTTTTCTCTGGAAATTTTATCGTAGTTTTTCGACATGTTGGCATGATGGAACGCTGAGGCTTTGTAAGTGAAAAGTATAGGCAGTGGTCTTACAACCTTAAGTGACACCTGAAATAAGCTGAATGTGTACCTTCTGATGGAACAGCTTGACGGGTCTCAGAAACTAAAAGAGATAGGTAGTTAGTGCCAAAACTAATATTGACAAGCACCCTGGGCATTTCCCAAAAATTAAAAAAAAAACACACCTCCCGAACAAAAGACGATCGTACCCATACAAAATGTAAATGCGTTATAACGCCGCAACCGTTAAAGATAGGTACGGGGTTTTAAACTAATGTTTTAGGGGATCGGAATTGCAATTTGGCTGAAATGTCAAAAATCCAAGATGGCGGATTCAAGATGGCGGCTACCTTAAATGTTAGTCTGATCCGACTGAAAATCGATATCTAGGGGTTTTAAGAGTCCCTAATTAGAAAGATAAAACCCATTTTTTGATGACGGCATTGGTCAAAATGGTGAGTACGCAGGCCGAGCTATATTGACGAGGCCGAAGGCCGAATGTGCTTTTAAGTGAAGCGAGGCCAAAGGCCGAGCGTCCTTCTAAGCGAAACGAGGCCGAAGGCCGAGTGTGCTCCTAAGTGAAGTGAGGTCGAAGGCTGAGCGTTCTTCTAAGCGAAACGAGGCCGAAGGCCGAGTGAGCTCCTAAGTGAAATGAAGCCGAAGGTCAAGCGTCCTTCTAAGCAAAGCGAGGCCGAAGGCCGAGCGTGCTTCTAAGCGAAGCGAAGCCAAAGGTCGAGGATGCTTCTAAGCAAAGCGAGGCCGTAGGCCGAGCGTGCTTCTAAGCGAAACTAGGCCAAAGGCCGAGTAAGCTCCTAAGTAAAATGAAGCCGAAGGCCGAGCGTCCTTCTAAGCAAAGCGAGGCCGAAGGCCGAGCGTACTTCTAAGCAAAGCGAAGCCGAAGGCCGAGCATGCTTCTAAGCAAAGCGAGGCCGAAGGCCGAGCGTACTTCTAAGCGAAGCGCGGTCGTGTTTTGTGCCCACGAGGAAATAGAAGCCTTTCATGGCGAGTTCGAAGGCCAAGCTTTCGCCAACTTTATTTCAAAATGTCAATGATCTTCAATGCCCATGTTAACATAGGTAATGTTAATAACCATGAACACAACTATTAGTACGAGTACTACTGATATGACATGCTACAAATAACCGTTTAATTTCCTTCGTATACTTGGGTTTGTTCTAAAAAACTTGAGTCCAGACAACCTCCACGCAGTGACATAAAAAGCGTGCAACGTATTCCAAGAAGTTTAAGTGTCACAGTTAGCTGGAAAACTAATGAAGATATCTTAAGCTACTTCTTACTTTTAAGCAATAAATATATATATAATAGGCTTATAGGCCTTTCAAGCTGACATTAATACACAGATTTCGAAGGACAAGATCTTAATCATGGTAGAGATGCTTGCTGCAATGTATGTAATTAAAATAAATACAAAGTGTGGTGTGGTGTTCACACTTGGAACAGTATTTTTTTCAACAATATAGAATTACAACCCAGCTTATTGAGAAATGTATACTCTATTCTCTTTGGAATATATCAAGAGAAAGACTTGACTTTACACAATCAATAATTTGACTGTTTTTTAAAGTTAACAACTTACAGTAGCAACTAAAAACATGAGTAGGCATTTCATGGTCAAGATGTTTTGTGGTTCTGCATTGAATATCGCTATCAAATTGTTCCTTAAGTTAGGGCGGAAAATGAAGATTGGAAACAGTAGATTAAATAAAATGTTGCATATTAAAGTTGTGAAGCTGTCGTAAAGGTAGCCACTATAGTTGAGATACAATCTCTAATACATGGTTGAACTTACGTACACCGTGAATAAAATTAATGCCAACGTATTTGTAAAGTTCTCCAATCTTAATTTATATTAATGCCAAAGAATGGAAGTAAAAAGCACTGCGACCGTCCCCTAGGTCTAATTTAATAGGCAGGTTTAGTTTGTTTATATTGTGTGATACGTAATTTGGTTTTCTTTAAGTGAAGATGTAGATGGAATAAGTATATTTATATGGTAGTGGGAGTTAGCCGAACAAAATTAAAAGCAGGTAATTGTCTTACTACATACTAAATCCAATACGTACCGAACAATGAAGTGCAATCTAATTCCTTAGTAGGTTTTACGACATATATACATCTATGTGAAAAAATATACATGGAATAATAAAATTTTCAAACAAGGGTTACCTACATTTATTATCACATGAGACGTAAAACTTTTACTGCTGAAGACATGCATACGGAAGGACCATTTGGAGGCTGCATGCATCCAAGATAGTCTTGCGACCTTATTTAGTACGTCTTCCACATTGGCGGTGGACGATCTACCTGCTCTACCAGACTCTCAGTCAGACGGACAGATGGACAAACTGATAAACAGCATCAACCTACGGTTGGATATAGATACGGATATAATGATATACTACCACACTATTGCCTACCACATTTAGTTCAAAGAATTTCACCCTAAGACTTAACTGAAACCACACATTGAGCGTTATGTTTTAGTTTTATTATAATATTATGATTTTAAGTGCTAATGCTTGCTTAGATATACCAAATGTTGCAATACATCCCCATACACCGGTTATAATCAAATAAGAGAAAAAAAAGTTATGGTTGGATGGGTGCCTATAGAAAGTGTTTACGAGATTCAAAGCCACACAAATGAATTGAATAAATATGAGCAATGATGAGAAATATTGTTTTAAGATTTATCGTTGGTGTAGTGGTGGCTTTGGAATGTTTGTAGGTTTGATTCCAGGTTAGGACAGTTGTTGGAATTTTCCGACAGAGAAATTCACACTGTCTGGAACACTGCCCTATAGGTGACAAAAGGCCTTATACGAGTATGGACCAATGCGTACCTGGTATGGGTGTTTGATAAATACATGTACCTACCTGTCTAAGATATGTAAGCATGAACATGATGGTATGTTTTGTTTAAAATATGTATATCATTATTTACGTTACATATAAATTACTTTTACTAAAGTTAAACTCCAGGGATCCTTTGAAAACAAACTTATACTACATGTTTAAATATTTATTTTAAAGTTTACTTGTAATGAGTTTCGTGTGAATCAAAACAAGAAATACAAAAAATGATATATAATGTTTACACAGACCGTATTAACAAAATGGATGCCCAAGTCTTAAAAGGCGTTACGATTTGTAAAAAGTTTAAGAGATCTTTATGGTAGACACGCTGTTTGTACATACTCGTACAATTAAATTGTAAAATATTCTCCATGTAATGAGAATGTACTTACTATATTTCGTTTAGCTCCATATATATTATACCACCTTTTAGTATTATACAATGACATACATAGATATAAAAATATCATACTTATAGAATAAGAACTTAGCTTATTGAAATAGGGCGAGCATTTCTTTATTTTTCCTTATAAATATCAAGAGAAGGACTTGACCAAAAAAAACGTTAAATTGACTACTTTTACAGTAAACAACTTTGAGAAAGTTCAATGGATTATTAATTATGTAGGTAGGTACGAACTGACCATTTCATATTTTTTATATTTATACTGACCAATATAAATGTATGTATTATTTGTGGCTCCGCAACACAGCTGATGATTGAACTATTTGCAACCAGTACACAATATACACAGGCTTCGACGGGGTCAAGAGACGCGTACAAACATACACATGAGAGCTAATGCAATCTAATTCCTTAATCGATGTTACAACATCCAAGTATTTACGGATAAGGTTTAAATATTATAAACTACCTTTCACCCGCGGACCTTCTTGCGTTTATAGTGACTTCCCGTTACAGGATACCTATGTGGCAAGATTCGTGAACATCGGCTCACTAATTTTAAAGCGCAGAGCAGAACAAACAAACTAATTAATTACGAACCGACAATTATTTTCGCATTCAAAATAATAATATTATATACTGATGTAATAGCTGAAAATAATATCTATCAGTTTTCAGGAGTAGGTAAAAGTAGTTTCAGTGTTAATTCTGATCATCAGTATTAGTGTAATGCTATAGGATGTAAGGAGTCTACATACAACATAGTTCAAAGTTTTTTTCCTCTATGTTAGTGTATGGATAGTTTTTTATTTCACACATTATCAATAATTCAATACACGTAGGGAACAAAATATTGAATGGAATAGAATATATAATAGGTAGTAGTAATGATTAGGTGGCGATCTCCATCCATCTTCTATACATTGGAGTCAGTACAAGTCTATCCGCTAGACTTCTGATGCCAGTGTTGTTGCTTCTGTCTACTCTGGACATGAAGGATGCTATGCGTTTCCTCTGGATGGAATGAAATGAGCCGACTCGGGGCTGTGAACATTTCAGAAGCGCTACAAAGCAATAATATATTGTTATAGGCGCCTCGGGTTCTATATTGGCGTCATTCTTCAGACTGAAAATTACTATATGACTAAGGTACTGTAAATTATCTACAATTTTAATAAGTTGTCTTACATATGTATTAACGAAACAACTTTATTCAGACATATACTTAAGGTAGAGATGCTGTCTGTATACTCTATATAGTATTACTTCAGTGTTTAGACTGGTACGATTAGGGTAGAAAGAATTGGAATGCCAAAAGCTATGGAAAAGGAACCTTTGAATAAAAGAGTTGTACCTACTTATTCGTACCTAATTATATAAGGAACGCCCCATGTAACCTGAGTTAACTTTGTTGTAAAGATTTCATACTCATGGATGTATCAGCTTCACTATCATTCTTCATCAAGTTACTATCGATACCACCTCCATGTAATAGTGAAAACTTTATTACATTTAAAGTTGTTTCACAACAAACAAATTAACTAACGATGACTCGACAAACACGTATATTTATGAATCTCTAACGGCTGCATAGCGAAATGATATTTTGCAATCTGCCGCCAAAAAAATATGATGGTTAAAATTAATTACAGAGATAAATACTCGGATCAGTCATGGAGTTGTACCGAGCTCAGAAGACGCGTGTTCGATTCTCATCCTAGAATTTGTAATTTTCTCTCTTTTATTGCAATACATACAGGTCTATCTCTGTGCTAAGGACATATTAAGAAACGAAAATGAATCCCTTGGACAGCGTTTCGGACTAATGTCTCTATCATAAAAGCTGCAACAGAAACTTCCATAGTCCAAAGCACTCGAAACGCAGAAGACCGCAATGTATAGCGCTGAAATATTTAAAGAAAATCATCGTATTCAACCACGACTCCGATGTCGAGAGTGAACGACGAAGAAGGGGGAATTATAATAAGAAAGTTGTGCGCTCCATCCCGCACCGGCCTGAAAATGTATTATCCTACATAAACAATTTTAGTTTGAAATTGTATGTAAAGATCATTGATGCTATCATTTTTTGCGTTTGAATTTAAATTAAATCGCTTCAGTTGTAGAAGTAATCACTTAAAATGTTATTCAAAAGTTTTATAAAATATTTTCTACCCAGCTAACCAATCAAATTACTTTAAATTTGTATAATTAATATTGTATGTATAGTGACTACATACGATATACAGGCTACCTTTGTGCCGAAGTCCATCAATATTGTTTCAGTAGTTTGAATGTAAAAGCAGGCCAAACAAACAAGCAACGAACCGACAAACACTTTCGCATATGAAATTTCGCTACCGAGTACTATATATTTCGTTATATCACGTTGTAAGTAAGTATATGTGTCTGAATTTCCCAAGTTTTTATTATATCACTTTTGAAGCACTAACGCTTGGTTAAAGAAACCAAATTTTGCAATTTATCCCCTAATACCAGGATTAAAATCCATTAGGAAGATATATTCCAAGCTTGCCATGTAGCGCGTCTTAAAGACCAATGATGGACCAATACCGTTACCACATGGAAAGGCGACCATTTAAAGGCTAACTCTAAAAATATATATATTTATAGCAATGTTATTGTAATTGTAAGTTTGAAATAATAAAATGTTTATTTTTATTTTTATTTATTATTCCAAGCTAGAATGTGTGCTTCGCTAACCTAGCGGTTAGGGCAGATAACGTTAACACAGATTGTAAGATGACGATGGTTCAGTACCCGTCCATGTATTGTATTTTTATATTCCCTCGAGATACATTGAAAATGATTTTAACTGCCATGGTTTGGTCTTTATAGTTTATAGCGAAAAAAAATCACGGCTGCAGAGAGGCGTATATAATATGGCATGAATAGTGTTAAATTAATAGAAAACTTAGTAAATAATTTTGCTTTTGGATTTAAAACCGCACTAAGTTTATCGTTTTTTAAATGTTTACTGCAAGCTTACTTTTTGATTCTAACTTGATTGATTGACACGGAATTGTTACATGTAAGTAATGTTACATTAAAAACGATAGATTTGGTATCGTCTTGGTGGCCTAGGATACGGTTTGTCAGAAGACGCGGGTTCAAAACCCATTCCAGTATGGGCTATTTTTATGAATAAATGGTAAATCGGACAACACTGAAGTCTATTATGAGGCCATTACTACTCCGACGGGTGTGCGGGCAGTACTGATACCCATCCTCAAAGCTCATTTATTTTTGTCCTATAGTTTGACAGTTTGGTCTCGCTAGGCAGGCGTTACGACTTGAACAATAACGGTTTAATAACTTACTGAATTATTTTTAGTTCAGTAAGTTATCAAACCAGCCTGAACCTGGAATTTTTCCTTTTGCATTTTGCCTTGCGTCTTATAAATTCATGGGATCTTCGAAAGTTTTGAGAAACTGCAACAATAACTAAAATGGATACAATATATTCAATAAATCGTTTCCGACGAGCACGTTACACTCCAATAACTGAAGAGTGGTAGTTCTTGGTAATATCATCATTGGCGGTTAATGACAATCGATCAATAAGTTGCAAGGGTCACTAAAATGGTAAAAAAAATATTTACCCCAAAATGGAACCGATTTCAGAACCGAAAAGTGTAAAACTTGTGGAAATTGGTACTTTTGTACCTTCATGGTACCGACTACCATTCTTTGTAACGGCAATGACCCGTTGACTTTGATATTGTTGCCAAACCAATGGGGCTGATTCTACTAACCAAATGTTGCTCCAACTTTAACTGAACTGTAGCTGAACGATGACATTTATACGTTTTTTATTGTGCTATTTAAGTTAGGTTTCTATTGTTACAATAAACTTTAAATTATAACCTAATATGCTGTTAACTATATAGATCATGACCGCGACGTTAACGCATATCCGTATATTATATTTTTATATAGGTAGTAGCGTTTAAGATGACGTTACGTTTCATGTTGTCATCATAGAAATAGTAGAACAGCTTTTTGTGTTAGTATCCAACGGAGTCGAACTGATGTTGCAACTGAATAGATAGTTGAACGTTGTGAAAAAATAGAATTGGTTTGCAGATGCCAAGCTTTCTGAATAAATTAATTAGAAAGTAACGTTAAAGGATTAACCTTTTGCGTTCCAGAGACATAAATATACGTCAGTTTAATTTATAAATCTTTTGAGTTTATAATCACGGTAGGTATAGGTAGGATTAATACATAACGAAGTTGATTTAGGAAGTTATCGATTTGTCCTGAATAGGGAAGCTAATCCAATCTTAGATGTGACCACCATTTTATTATCTTGGCATATATTTTTATATCTTGGCAAACTTAAAAGCAAGTGTTAGTTTATTTGACACAACAGAAGGAAGAGTGTTCCCCATGTTACAAGTCTCCACGAGTCCTACCTACTCTACCTACAACTACATGTCAAACTAAGAGCTATTTTAGACACACAGTCAGACGGACATATGGATAAACGGACAAATAGCATCAACGGACGGTTGGATATGGATACGGACATAATGTGATGATATACAACCACAATACTGCCTACATTTATTTTAAAGAAATTTACCCTTAGACTTAACTGATACTCACATTGAGCGTTATGTTTTAGTATTAATACCTAAGTTTTATTATAGTATGATTTTTAGGTGCTAATACTTGCTTAGATAAACCAAATCTTTTGACTCATCCCCATTCACCGGTTAAAATCAACTAAGAAAAACAAATTTGATGCTTGGATGGGTGCCTATAGATGGCCTACCACGGCGTCATGGCGATTAGGACGGATTGTTAGAAGATGCGGGTTCAAATTCAAAACTCGCCGAAAGATAGGAAGGTATTTTACCACTATAAAGTAGCAATACTTAAGTTCGTACAGTACAAAAATCTTGACAGATATGTATAAATCGACGTACCTACTATTGGAATCGTAAAGTTTTTATAAACACTTTAACACACATGTTATGTTAACAACCAGTCTGCAAAAAGATTATAAATAATAGATAGGTACGGGGTGTTTGAAGTAATGTTATAGAGGACCGAAAGTGCATTTTGGAGAATGCGTTGAAAATCTGAGATGACGGATTCCAAATGGCGGCCAACTTAAACAAAGTAGGTAAGTAAGTTAAATACTACTACTTTTTACTCAATGAAATGAGAGCATTAAATAATACTTTTTTGCTGTCAGGATGCGACGAAAATGTGTTGCCATATGGGTATCATGCCATACCGAAGTAATAACAAGAAGATATTATCTTTTTTTTAAATGAATATTAATATACTTACTTATATTTGGTACACCACTCGATACATAACATAAATTTGTGTTCGTAAAATGCAATGTGTTGAAAGACATCAGTTAAAAAGTTTATTGACGGATGATGCTGTTTTTTATACCATTAAGCCGTACATACATACACCCTTAATACATAGGCACGCTATTCAGAAAGTAACTAAGTCTGGAGACAAATTAGGCATGTAAGTTATTTGTAATTAGGTACTACTATTTTCTCAATGAAAGGGTAGCAATAAATAATAAAATCTTCGATGTCGGGATGCAAGTCATATTGAGCAATAAAAAGAAAAATAGAAAACTAAAAAAAAAAAAAGTCTTGTGTTGTTGCTCTCTCTTATTGAGTGGTTATCTTATTAGTTACGATTGTATTGTCAAATGATCCGCCATGAAGCATTAATGCGCAATCATTAAGTACTGCCTAAGAGAAAAAGGAAGTGTAGCGACGATCAAAGCATAGAAATGTTAAAGAAGGTCAAGATATTATAGAATTTATTGACGAGCTATGGACATCTTTGTATACACCTCAGTCGCTAACCTGTTAGCAGCTCGTCGAAAGATCCAAGAGCCAAGCTGACGCAATATTATATCTTGAAATAGTTTGAAAAGCAAAAGGAGTTAGGTGACGACAATATCATATCAGAGCTTTTGACAGCAGATGGAAAACCGGTACTTAAAGTCCTTCCGTAGATTCTTAACCATGTCTTACGCAAAGGTTTAACCCCACAAGTTCACTTTTTCTACTTCTACTATAACTTCACACCAATTTTGCTTTTGAGCCAAGACTATAGTTTTCAAAGGTCATCACAAAACATCTTAATCGTAGATTAGATACATCCTGCCTCCTCCGGAACTAGGTGGTTATAAGTCACATACAACACTATATACCATAGACTACATCCGCACACCACGAGCTATAGGCGTGAAGGGTTCTATAGTAAATGATTGAGAGGCGTATTAAATTTCAAAAGTATTGTCTCGAGATGACGAAGCAGAGCAGTGCTACACGGAACTTGATTTTTAAGCTCTGGGTAGCACTGAAACTCGCATAAGCAAATTTAGCGCTTACCATCCACGGGTACGACTTCTCCGTCTCGACACTTAATAATATAAAAATATGAAAATAAAAAAGGTTCCTACATTTTCTTAGGGTACTGCAGTAAATAATTCGGGTTCTCTGTTTTATTGTAGCTCTTTTTTTGTATTTATTATACTTATTACGTACTGGCTTATACTTAATATAATCATATAGCAACCGTATTCCTTAGGGTTACAACATGTATGTATTATGTAATTACGTGTAGTACATGTTTTAAATCTTGGCCTGCGTGGTTTAAATATTATAACTTTGCTTTCACCCGCGGCCCTGCCCGCGTGCATAGGTTTATAGTAAAGGAGGTTTATATGGATTCCAGAGAGAGGTATAAAAAAACACATTTCTAAAGTTAAGATTTTTATAGTATGCCATAGTGCAATTTAATTCCTTAGTAGGTGTTACGACATAAAATCATGTTCCATGTTCAAAGATGTTTACCTTACCTTAGACAACAGATTGAGGGTCATGTTTTAGTATGTGAGAAACTATTAACTAACCTACCTAAGTTTTATCATAATATGATTTTTGAATCGCTAACACTTGCTTAGATATACCAAATTTGCTGCACATCTCCATCAGCAGCGGGCGTCATACAGTAATTAATATTAACCGGCATTTTATGGAACATATTGCAAAACATTAAGACTGAACTCTGCGAGAAAAACAATATTTCGAAAGAGCATTTTCTGCATGGGACCTGTTATTTATAACAAGCTCCCGCAACGCTTAAGAGACCTCAGCATTCGTGTATTTAAATTTAAAATTAAAAACATATTATTGACTAAATGTTATTATAGTATACACGATTTTTTTAGATGACAAGCAACTTGAAGTACAATAAGTTTAATTATAAGTTATTTAACAAACATGTATGTTTAAATTTAATTTTTATTTAATTCTGACTTATATAATTATTCCAATTATTATTTTTATATTATTTGCAAGTGAACGCTACTCACTACTTATATTTGTACGCCTACGCGGGCAAAACATGTTGAAACTTATTTAAATTCAAGACCTATATGCACTTCCCTGTATGACTACACACATGTTATGATAAATAAATCTTTATCTTTAGGTTACATTATCGAAGTTTTCACATGGATTTGCGATCAACTTTTTTTAATATTCTAGCGCTTTCATCAGATAATTTCTTTCTTATGGTGAAAGATTTTTCAAATCAGTTTAGAAGTTTCGGAGCCTATTCAATTCAAACAAACAAATAAAATCTTTTCTATTTAATATATTATAGTATAGATATAAAGTTTTAATATCATCAGGTCATGTAACGTATCTCATAGTCATTAAGATCCTTACCAAGCAAAAAAAGTCAGTTCAGATCATTTTGGAAGAGATGTCATCAATTTACGCGGGTTCTACCACTTCTACCTATTTTATTAGGAAGATGTCGACTAAAGAAACAACTCGCAGCAATGATTAGATAATCTCATACAACATTTTTTAAACTCACATCTTAGCATGACCATGGTCAGTGCACAGTCAGTATCGAAAATCTTCACGCCACCGCAAAAACAGCAGTGCATTGAAAGTTTCTGTGCGTTTTTGGACTTCTAAAAGGATGGTTTACTAAATCTAATTATTACTGTAAATAAATCTTGGGTTTATCACTCTTAACCTCAGTTCAAGTAAAAGCCGATCAGCGTTACCATATAAGAAGGTATACAGGTCTTTTGATTGTAGTAGTCGAGAAAGTTGTATAAACACATACATGTCGATAGTCACGTTTTTAAAGTAATGGTAGAGAGAGATAATGAAATTTTACTCCTTAACCAACATCCATAAAGAAAACCATACGTGAAATAGCATTTTTGTTAAGCTGTACTTGCGTGGTTTATTTATTATAATGTGTATTTGATTCTCGGCTCCGTCTGCGTGCAAATTGACTATACAATACAACAGAAACAACTTTCCTGTTTATCTCTCTTATATCTCTCATTATTTACTTCCACATACAACTGTTCGGGTCGCGGTGTAAGTCAGCTTGTATTCGGTAAAGGCAATAATAAGTAGGTACCTCTACTAAGTTTCATCGGTAAACATATTATAAAATAGTTACTGCTAATATTTGTCATCAATACTATTCTATGAGAAATTATATGGCTACGCAAAAAATAAAAAATGTCTATTAAATATAATATATACACGTAAAATTTGCCTTTTTACGTAGAAAATTTGCTTAAGCAGGGTGTTTTTCAAGATCTCCGGAGTAAAATGGAAGGATGCATGTGAGCTCATTAAGAGCTTGACGTTGTATGTGACGCATAAGTATTATAATTGTAAAGTTTATTACTATATATTGTTATCGCGCCGAGCCGAAGACAGACATATTTCTAAAAGCTTTTAAGAGGCAGTTATTTTGGTTCACTACGCGATAGGATTTGTTAAGTACTAGAAATGTAATGTGTACGGTAAATGCTTTATCAAATATTCTAACGCGAAGCCTTCGATACTGTACTAAAAGAGTTATTTAAATAGCAAGTGAAATAAGTAGGTGATATTACGTTAGTACGTTATTTCTGGTCATTATTATTTTCACTTACAAATTTGACACGAAGGTTTAAGTAAATTTGTCGTGTAGGAGTTATAGAAACGATCTATTAAGCAACAAAGTTGAAATTAAAAACAAAATGTGTGATGGAATGATATTTATTTTATCATAGAAGAATTGTATTTTATTAAATACTATATATACTTCAGTTCACACATAATTATATAAATATTTTTTGACTTTGAGTTGTATAAGTGTTGTACTAAGTTGTTATGAAAATGTATGTCCCCTAGGTAGTAGAGACCCCTAGGTAGAAGACTCCTAGGTAAAGACTCCTATGTCACTACCAAGCAGTTTAAGTTTTGTTTTTTAAATTCAAGCTGTACTCGTACAAGGCCTACCAGGTGTTAAGTGCATCTGCCTATAACAGACGTATGTCCTCACAAGTGACCAACTGAATTGCGCACGTTAACTTGTTAAAAATTGTTAAGTCTCAATGCGCCTGTAATTTTACCCGCACCCATGCTCTTCAAAACCAGAACACAATATTGCGAACATTACTGATTCAGGGTAGAAAAAGATATAGTGGCAGTCTGTCTTCCCCGGATGACTTCATTAACGACGAGTTCTACTGCTACTATGTAGGTAGGTAAATAGATAGATAAACCCTTTATTGCAACAACTCCTCTCGGGCTCCAAGACTACTGCTCACGTTAACCACTGCACTAAGGGGTTGGATCCCTTAAAAAGCATACACAAGGACCAGTTTTTTTTAAATTAAAGTTCCGATTGGCTTCTATGCCCCGACTTCAACTGTTATTAGAGGCAAAATTTATGCAATTGAACTTGTATGATTATTTTTACTTTTCTGTTCAAATGGTTAAAAGTTTGATGACCAAAAACTAATGCACAAGGACAAACGCGGGCCACTCGTGGCCCGCGCACCGCCCAACACCTAGTCTCATTATATAAAGATGGATTACCACTCACTCACTGACTGACTGACCGAAATGTTTAGGTATGATGGAGCAATGGGGGGTATAGAAGAGGTAGGGGAAAAGTTTAAGGGGGGTTCTGAAACCGAGAGGAAAAATACTGGGTGAGCTGAATGTGGAAGTGTGGTGGAACAGGTCAACGGCTCTCGGAAACTATAAATCATAGGGGGTAGGTGTCAAAACTAAATATGAACAAAAACCTGGGCAACTACCAAAAATTAAAAAAAAAACATGCCTCCCAAACAAAAGACGATCGCTCCCATACAAAATGTAAATGCTTATAATTCCTAAACCGTTTGAGATAAGTATAAAGTGTTTGACCAAATGTCATAGGGAATCGGAAGGGTAATTTGGTAAAAGTGTCAAAAATCCAAGATGGTGGATTCAAAATGGCGGCCGATTTGAAAGTTGGTCCGATCCGGCTCAAAATTGGTATCGGGGGTTTTTGGGGTCCCACATTCGAAATATGAAAAACATTTTTTGATGACGTCTTTTTTCAATATGGCCGCCATACAAATGTTTTTTTGGAATTTCAATGGGTAATTTCTCCCAGTGGGCGTGATGGGGTTAATGTTTTAGTAGGGTTATATGTGCGGTTAGGGTAGGTGACTTTAGAAGAAACTAAATTGAGCTGAACGTGGAATACCAGGTAGAACTGGTCAACGGCTCTTGGAAACGAAAAGCAATAGGGGGTAAGTGCCAAAACTAATATTGACAAGCACCCTGGGCATTTTCTAAAAATTAAAAAAAAAACACACCTCCCGAACAAAAGACGATCGTTCCCATACAAAATGGAAATGCTTATAACGCCGCAACCGTTAAAGATAGGTAAGAGGTGTTTTAACTAATATGATAGGGGACCGGAAGGGCAATTTGGGTAATATGTCAAAAATCCAAAATGGCGGATTCAAGATGGCGGCTACCTTAAATATTAGTCCGATCCGACTGAAAATCGATATCTAAGGGTTTTTAGAGTCCCCAATTCGAAATATGAAATCCATTTTTGATGACGTCATTTTTCAACATGGCCGCCATACAAATGTTTTGCCTGAAAATTTATTTGGTTTTTTTCTAGATGTTGGCATAATGGAACGCTGAGGTTTTGTAAGTAAAAAGTATAGGCAGTGGTCTTACGTCCTTAAGTGACATCTGAAATGAGCTAAATCTGAACCTTCTGATGGAACAGCTTGACGGGTCTTGGAAACTAAAAGAGATAGGGGGTAAGTGCTAAAACTAATATTGACAAGCACCCTGGGCATCTCCTAAAAAATCAAAAAAAAACACACCTCCCAAACAAAAGACGATCGTACCCATACAAAATGTAAATGCTTTATAAAGCCGCAACCGTTAAAGATAGGTACGGAGTTTTTAAACTAATGTTTTAGGGGAACGGAATTGCAATTTGGCTGAAATGTCAAAAATCCAAGATGGCGGATTCAAGATGACGGCTACCTTAAATGTTAGTCTGATCCGACTGAAAATCGATATCTAGGGATTTTAAGAGTCCCTAATTAGAAAGATGAAACCCATTTTTTGATGACGGCATAGGTCAAAATGGCGAGGCCGCAGGCCGAGCTATATTGACGAGGCCGAAGGCCGAATGTGCTTCTAAGTGAAGCGAGGCCAAAGGCCGAGCGTCCTTCTAAGCGAAACGAGGCCGAAGGCCGAGTGTGCTCCTAAGTGAAGTGAGGTCGAAGGCCGAGCGTTCTTCTAAGCGAAACGAGGCCGAAGGCCGAGTGAGCTCCTAAGTGAAATGAAGCCGAAGGTCAAGCGTCCTTCTAAGCAAAGCGAGGCCGAAGGCCGAGCGTGCTTCTAAGCGAAGCGAAGCCGAAGGTCGAGCAAGCTTCTAAGCAAAGCGAGGCCGAAGGCCGAGCGTGCTTCTAAGCGAAACGAGGCCGAAGGCCGAGTAAGCTCCTAAGTGGAATGAAGCCGAAGGCCGAGCGCCCTTCTAAGCAAAGCGAGGCCGAAGGCCGAGCGTACTTCTTAGCGAAGCGAAGTCGAAGGCCGAGCATGCTTCTAAGCAAAGCGAGGCCGAAGGCCGAGCGTGCTTCTAAGCGAAGCGCGGTCGTGTTTTGTGCCCACGAGGAAATAGAAGCCTTTCATGGCGAGTTCGAAGGCCAAGCTTTCGCCAACTTTATTTCAAAATGTCAATGATCTTCAATGCCCATGTTAACATAGGTAATGTTAATAACCATGAACACAACTATTAGTACGAGTACTACTGATATGACATGCTACAAATAACCGTTTAATTTCCTTCGTATACTTGGGTTTGTTCTTAAAAACTTGAGTCCAGACAACCTCCACGCAGTGACATAAAAAGGGTGCAACGTCTTCCAAGAAGCTTAAGTGTCGCAGTTAGCTGGAAAACTAATGAAGATATCTTAAGCTACTACTTACTTTTAAGCAATAAATATATATATAATAGACTTATAGGCCTTTCAAGCGGACATTAATACACAGATTTTGAAGGACAAGATCTTAATCATGGTAGAGATGCTTGCTGCAATGTATGTAATTAAAATAAATACAAAGTGTGGTGTGGTGTTCACACTTGGAACAGTATTTTTTTCAACTATATAGAATTACAACCCAGCTTATTAAGAAATTTATACTCTATTCTCTTTGGAATATATCAAGAGAAAGACTTGACTTTACACAATCACTAATTTGACTGTTTTTTAAAGTTAACAACTTACAGCAACTAAAAACATGAGTAGGCATTTAATGGTCAAGATGTTTTGTGGTTCTGCATTGAATATCGCTATTAAATTGTTCCTTAAGTTAGGGCGGAAAATGAAGATTGGAAACAATAGATTAAATAAAATGTTGCATATTAAAGTTGTGAAGCTGTCGTAAAGGTAGCCACTATAGTTTAGATACAATCTCTAATACATAGTTGAACTTACGTACACCGTGAATAAAATGAATGCCAACGTATTTGTAAAGTTCTTCAATCTTAATTTATATTAATGCCAAAGAATGGAAGTAAAAAGCACTGCGACCCTCCCCTAGGTCAAACTTAATAGGCAGGTTTATATTGTTTATATTGTGTGATACGTAATTTGGTTTTCTTTAAGTGAAGATGTAGATGGAATAAGTATATTTAAATGGTAGTGGGAGTTAGCCGAACGAAATTAAAAGCAGGTAATTGTCTTAGTACATACTAAATCCAATACGTACCGAACAATGAAGTGCAATCTAATTCCTTAGTAGGTTTTACGACATATATACATCCATGTAAAAAAATATACATGGAATAATAAAATTTTCAAACAAGGGTTACCTACATTTATTATCACATGAGACGTAAAACGTGTACTGCTGAAGACATGCATACGGAAGGACCATTTGGAAGCTGCATGCATCTAAGATAGTCCTGCGACCTTATTTAGTACGTCTTCCACATTGGCGGTGGACGATCTACCTGCTCTACCAGACTCTCAGTCAGACGGACAGATGGACAAACGGATAAACAGCCTCAACCTACGGTTGGATATAGATAGGGATATAATGATATACTACCACACTATTGCCTACCACATTTAGTTCAAAGAATTTTACCCTAAGACTTAACTGAAACCACACATTGAGTGTTATGTTTTAGTATTTATACCTTAGTTTTATTATAATATTATGATTATACATACATATAAAAAAATCATACTTATAGAATAAGAACTTAGCTTATTGAAATAGGGCGAGAATTTCTTCATTTTTCCTTATAAATATCAAGAGAAGGACTTGACTTAAAAAAAACGTTAAATTGACTACTTTTACAGTAAACAACTTTGAGAAAGTTCGATGGATTATTAATTATGTAGGTAGGTACGAACTGACCATTTCTTATTTTTGATATTTATACTGACCAATATAAACGTATTATTTGTGGCTCCGCAACACAGCTGATGATTGAACTATTTGCAACCAGTCCACAATATACACAGGCTTCGACGGGGTCAAGAGACGCGTACAAACACACACATGAGAGCTAATGCAATCTAATTCCTTAATCGGTGTTACAACATCCAAGTATTTACGGATAAGGTTTAAATATTATAAACTACCTTTCACCCGCGGACCTTCTTGCGTTTATAGTGACTTCCCGTTACAGTATACCTATGTGGCAAGATTTGTGAACATCGGCTCACTAATTTAAGCGTAGAGCAGAACAAACAAACTAATTAATTACGAACCGACAAATATTTTCGCATTCAAAATAATAATATTATATACTGATGTAATAGCTGAAAATAATATCTAAAACGTTCAGTTTTCAGGAGTAGGTAAAAGTAGTTTCAGTGTTAATTCTGATCATCAGTATTCATGTTAGCGTTTTGACGCAGCTTTTTCTTGTTAGAGTTCGATCTCCATCCATCTTCTATACATTGGAGTCAGTACAAGTCTAGCCGCTAGACTTCTGATGCCAGTGTTGTTGCTTATGTCTACTCTGGACATGAAGGATGCTATGCGTTTCCTCTGGATGGAATGAAATGAGCCGACTCGGGGCTGTGAACATTTCAGAAGCGCTACAATGCAATAATATATTGTTATAGGTGCCTCGGGTTCTATATTGGCGTCATCCTTCAGTTTGGAAATTACAATGACTAAGGTACTGTAAATTATCTACAATTTTAATATGTTGTCTTACATATGTATTATGTATTTGTAACGAAACAACTTTATTCAGACATATACTTAAGGTTGAGATGCTGTCTGTATACTCTATATATTATAACTTCAGTGTTTAGACTGGTACGATTAGGGTAGAAAGAATTGGAATGCCAAAAGCTATGGAAACGGAACCTTTAAATAAAAGAGTTGTACCTACTTATTCGTACCTAATTATATAAGGAACGCCCCATGTAACCTGAGTTAACTTTGTTGTAAAGATTTCATACTCATGGATGTATCAGCTTCTTCATCAAGTTACTATCGATACCACCTCCATGTAATAGTGAAAACTTAAATACATGTAAAGTTGTTTCACAACAAACAAATTAACTAACGATGACTCGACAAACACGTATATTTTTGAATCTCTAACGGCTGCATAGCGAAATGATATTTTGTAATCTGCCCCCAAAAAAATATGATGGTTAAAATTAATTACAGAGATAAATGCTCGGATCAGTCATGGAGTTGTACCGAACTCAGAAGACGCGTGTTCGATTCTCATCCTAGAATTTGTAATTTTCTCTCTTTTATTGCAATACATACAGGTCTATCTTTGTGCTAAGGACATATTAAGAAACAAAAATGAATCCCTTGGACAGCGTTTTGGACTAATGTCTCTATCATAAAAGCTGCAACAGAAACTTCCATAGTCCAAAGCACTCGAAACGCAGAAGACCGCAATGGATAGCGCTGAAATATTTAAAGAAAATCATCGTCTTCAACCACGACTCCGATGTCAAGAGTGAACGACGAAGAAGGGGGAATTATAATAAGAAAGCTGCGCGCTCCATCCCGCACCGGCCTGAAAATGTATTATCCTACATAATCAGTTTTAGTTAAAAATTTTTGTAAACATCATTGATGCTATCACTTTTTGCGTTTGAAGTTTAAATTAAATCGCTTCAGTTGTAGAAGTAATCACTTAAAATGTTATTCAAAGGTTTTATAAAATGCTTTTCTACCCAGCTAACCAATCAAATTACTTTAAATTTGGCTGTACCAGGTATATGTATAGTGACGCCATACGATATACAGGCTACCTTTGTGCCAAAGTCCATCAATATTGTTTCAGTAGTTTGAATGTAAAAGCAGGCCAAACAAACAAGCAACGAACCGACAAACACTTTCGCATATGTAATATCGCTACCGATCTCTAAAGGTCTTTTCGCCAAGTTTTTATTATATGACTTTTGAAGCACTAACGCTTGGTTAAAGAAACCAAATTTTGCAATTTATCCCCTAAAACGAGGATTAAAATCCATTAGGAAGATATATTCCAAGCATGCCATGTAGCGCGTCTTTGGTATCGTCTCGGTGGCCTAGGATACGGTTTGTCAGAAGACGCGGGTTCAAAACCCATTCCAGGATGGGTTATTTTTGTGATTAAATGGTAAATTGGACAACACTGATGTCTATTATGAGGTCGTTACTATTCCGACGGGTGTGCGGGCAGTACTGGTACCCACCCTCAAAGCTCATTTATTTTTGTCCTATAATTTGACAGTTTGGTCTCGCTAGGCAGGCGTTATGGCCTGAACAATAAGATAATACGGTTTGATAACTTACTGAATCATTTTTAGTTCTGTAAGTTATCAAACCGGCCTGAACCTGGAGGTTGAATCAAAAACCCTAAAAAAAGCCTACCCTAAAATGCTTTATACTAAATAATAGGTACTATACCAAATCATTAAAAGTAACAACACGCATCTGTCCATTCAAACAGTCATAGGTAGTTGTACATTTTTATTGTTTAGTGGTAGTATTCAAGAGCAATATAAAATACCTAAATACCGCTGGTATTCAATTTAGTAGGCTGGTATTTACACAATAATACATATTTTTGAGGTCTAATAATAAAAAAAAGTGCTTTCCATCTAATTTGAAAACCAAAATTTTTCCTTTTGCATTTTGCCTTGCCTCTTATAAATTCATGGGATCCCCAGAAAGTTTTGAGAAACTGAAAAAACACCTAAAATGGATACAATATTTTCAATAAATCTTTTCCGACAAGCACGTTACACTCCAATAACTAAAGAGTAGTACGCCTTTCTTGGTAATATCATCATTGGCGGTTAATAACAATCGATCAGTAAGTTGCAAGGTCACTAAAATGGTAAAAAAAATATTTACCCCAAAATGGAACCGATTTCAGCACCGAAAAGTGTAAAAGAACTTGTGGAAATTGGTACTTTTGTACTTTCATGGTACCGACTACCATTCTTTGTAACGGCAATGACCCGTTGACTTTGATATTGTTGCCAAACCGCTGTTGCTAAATCCAACTTTAACTGAACTGTAGCTGAACGATGACATTTATACGTTTTTTATTGTGCTATTTAAGTTAGATTTCTATTGTTACAATGAACTTTAAATTAAAACCTAATATGCTGTTAACTAAATAGATCATGTTTTAAATGTTTATCGGGACTTATCACGTATTATTTAATATAGGTAAAAATATGTACCTTTCGCTCGACGTTTCGACCATGTTACCAGGTGAGGTGGCAGGTGGCCAGGTCTCTGTTGGACAGAGCGGACGCCCTCTGTGACCCTGAACATGTAGAGGTTGAGAAAAGGCATGTTCAGGAGGTACTTAAAAGGAATGGCTATAGTGTGACTAAACGCGGGCAGGTGAGACGCAGATGTCACAAGAGAGGGACTGACGTCGAGCGGCAGCCGGCTTTCATGCCTTACGTTAAAGGAGTAACGGATAAGGTAGGGACTTTGCTGAAGGAGTACTCCATCAAGACGGTGTATACCCCCTTATCTAAGCTGGCGAGGCATATGAGGACACCGAAAGACGTTATTCCTTTCCAGACCCCTGGTGTGTACAAGGTCGATTGTAGCTGCGGTAGTTCCTACATAGGTCAAACGAAGCGTACCATAGCTGAAAGAATCAAAGAACATATCGCAACCCGTCAAAAATCGCCAGACACAGAAGTCGGCTATTGCAGAACATTTGCTTGAGGCGGGATCCGGTCACTGGATCGAGCTCCACGATCCGAAGGTCCTCTCCACTGAACGACATTATTTTTCAAGAATGGTTCGTGAAGCGGTTGAAATTAGAAAACATCGCAATTTCAACCGGGAAGATGGATTTAAGTTAGCGGCGTCGTGGAATCCCGTAGTGAGCAAGTGTACAAACCGCGTTGTAAGTACTAGGACATTTACCGATACAGTCAGTGTTGTGTGTCGTAGTGACAACCCTGCGATTTTTCAAGATCAAGTGAGGGTAGGAGAACAAAACACACGCTCTTCTCGCCGGACTCACCCGCAGTTTTCAGTCAGCTCGTGACCACGGCCATTGTAACATGGTCGAAACGTCGAGCGAAAGGTACATATTTTTACCTATATAAAATAATACGTGATAAGTCCCGATAAACATTTAAAACATGTGTTCAAATCGCGAAAGTTTAAAAATTACTATATAGATCATGACCGCGACGTTAACGCATATCCGTATATTATATTTATATATGGGTAGTAGCGTTTAAGATGACGTTACGTTTCAAGTTGTCATCATAGAAATAGTAGAACAGCTTTTTGGGTTAGTATCCAACGGAGTCGAACTGATGTTGCAACTGAATAGATAGTTGAACGTTTTGGAAAAATAGAATTGGTTTGCAGATGCCTAACTTTATGAATAAATTAATTAGAAAGTAAAGTTAAAGGATTAACCTTTTGCGTCTCAGAGACATAAATATACGTCAGTTTCATTTATAAATCTTTTGAGTTTATTATCACGGTATAGGAAGGATTAATACATAAGGAAGTTGATTTAGGAAGTTATCGATTTGTCCTAAATAGGGAAGCTTATCCAATCTTAGATGTGACCACCATTTTATTAAAATACTCAAAATAACAATTTTATATCTTGGCAAACTTAAAAGCAAGTGTTGGTTTATTTGACACAACAGAAGGAACAGTGTCCCACATGTTACAAGTCTCCACGAGTTCTACCTACTCTACCTATAACTACATGTCAAACTAAGAGCTATTTTAGACACACAGTCAGACGTACAGATGGACAAACGGACAAATAGCATCAACGGACGGTTGGATATGGATACGCACATAATATGATGATATACAACCACAATACTGCCTACATTTATTTTAAAGAAATTTACCCTTAGACTTAACTGAAACTCACATTGAACGTTATGTTTTAGTATTTATAGATAGATATTAAAGATAGGTAGGTATTTTTCCACTAAAAAGTAGCAATACTTAAGTTCTTACAGTACAAAAATCTTGACAGATATGTATACATCGACGTATTATTGGAATCGTAAACTTTTTATAAACACATTAACACACATGTTAACAACCAGTCTGCGAAGAGATTATAAATATCACACTTATATTATAAACGTGAATAAGAACGTGAATATTTTCATTGTTATAAACTAAATATAGATATAAATATATATTCCATATCGAATAAGAACTAAGCTTATTAAAAAAAGTAGAGCTCTTTTGATGTTTCGTTGAATATTTCAAGCGAGCGACTTAACTTGACTTGGCAAAATCCCTAATTTGACTGTATATACAAAGAGTAAAACTATTATAACTTTGTTTAGAAATTTACGAGTCTGATCCTAAAACTCTGTGTGATGCCGAACTACAAGCCTGCGCTGATAGCAGGGCAAGAGCAAGAGTCCGAGAATGGAAACATTTTAGGATACTTTTGTTTTGGTGTATCAATTGATAAATAATAATATGTTTTGAGTGTAAGACAAACCTAACAATATCGTTTTTGATAAAAATCTATTATACCGTTTTATCTGCAGAATGATCGTAATTATAGATCTTACGAGTACACATCTTAATATATTATAACCGTCTTTCATACCGTCGAATACTAAGTACCTAATAAACGTACACCGCCTCAAAGTACATACACACCCTTAAAACATAGGTAACCCTCCTTCAGGAAGTAAGTTTTAAAAGGCAAAATAGGAAAGTTAATTACTACTTACTCAATGAAAGGACAGCATTCAAGAATTAAATCCTCGCGGTCGTGTTTGATAACACCTCTGCCTAACCCTACGCGGATATGTAAGCGTGAAGATAACGTAGGTAACATACGTTATCTTTTAAATTTACTTTTAATTTATTTTTACTTAATTTTGAGTAAACCGGATTCATTTTATCCATAGATACAGAAATGTAATGCACTCAGTCCAGGGTTGCTAATGAACGCCCCCCGAGTGTTCCCGCCTTGCCGTGGAGGGGGGGCTCAGTAGCCGTGGCTTGGGTCACCACGGTGAAGCTAAGAGGGTACCAATGGGCCTGCCAGTGATAGCCGATAGCTGGCAGGCCCGAAGTGGGACCGCTCCTATGGGCTTTGCCCTCCAGGTCCACACGGGAGCGGTCACTGTAGGTAGCGGTGGTGTATGGGCGCCACTGCAACTGAGGCGGGCTGCGGTGTCGTATGGGCGGCACCGCGGCTGAGAGTTAGGGGCTGCGGCGGGAGAGGAGTGCCGGTGTTACGGTGAGCCGCTCTCCCTGCCTTCCGCGGCCTTGACGGGGCCGCCACCGTTAGATGGCAGACGCGGTAGGGTCGCAGGGGAAGAGGACTGTCGGTATTGAGAGGCGCCGCTGTCTCTATCCTCTGCGGCCGAAGTAGCAGGCGGTGGGGCTACTCACCTGACCCATCGTAGGGGGACTTAGGGCGCCCAGACTTGGGGGAGTCTGGGGTCCTTTTGCGGGTTAGGTCCTCCGTGGCGGTTGCGGCACGCCAAGTGTTGTGGCGTGCTGCAAGAGAGAAGGGTCCGGCAACGGTCAGCCGCGGCGGGTTCGCGGTCGTGTGCGAAATCTGTCCCGCGTTCCCGCCAAAAGTGGCAGTGACGGAACACCGCAGAGGTTTGGTGGGTATGCTGCCCTTCTGGCAGAGGCTCCAATATAACCACCGTACTCCCCCCGGGGCCGGTGGTATCCATAAAGGATTACTCTTAAACCATTGTTTTAATCGGTCCAAAGATATTATATACGAACTGAAAGGGAATGTCTGATACCCCTAAGAGTGTGATTGTGGTGGGAAGTGTTGTGTGAGTTGCTGCATGTCTGTACTTACATAATTACTGTTAATGAAGTTGTCTCATATTCTCTATGGTTCTATATTCCTTGGCCAGTGGCGGAAGAAATGAAATTGTGGTAAATCATGATATTAAAAACGTCACCATCGAAAAGTGTGTGTTTATACATCTCTCTCGCCGTCACCAAATGCCTTTACCTGCGCATGGAATTAAGGAAATGTAAACTCGCCCCGCGCCGGATTGATTGAAAAATTAATTTGTGAAATGTAGCATACCGAAATAAGTGAGCAGGTTATTTCCTACTACTTATTTAATGAAAAGCCAGAATTAAACAGTTTTCCCTTCGTTGTTTGAATGTTATTAAATTGCGAAACGTAAGATGCAAGGGACTCTACTTACTGTGTTCTGCCGCGAATCATTAGTGCGCAAGCGTTATGTACTGTACTGTAAGGGTACAGTAGCATGTGAAATCAGTAAGTGTTATGTCATGGTCAGTATTATTTCTGTTACAAATTTGAGACGAAAGTTTGAGTAAATTTGTAGTGCAGGAGTTATGAAAAAATAATCTACTTATTAACAAAGTTGAAATCCAAAAAGTAGTGGGATGGAATGATACTTTTAATATTTATTCATTTTATGGTAAAAAAGAAATTTTAAACATACGTAATTAACAGCTAACCTATCACTGCAGTTCACAAATTATTCCTCTACATCTTATAGATGCCAAAGTACTCGTACCTACAGTATAAATATCTAAATAGATATTCTGTTTTAAATAAGGAAAATTTAAATATCAATGAAATAACAATGTTATTATAAAATATAATGTTCACACACTCGTAGGTACCCAGTACCGTAGAGTTCCAGGTGTTAGATGCTAATTTCTGCCTTTAGCAGATATATGTCCTCACAACTGCATTGCGCACGTAAAAATGAGACATTGTTAAGTCTCAATGTGCCTGTAATTTTACCCGCACCCATACCCTTCAAAACCAGAACACAATATTGCGAACGTTACTGCTTCGGGGTAGAAACAGGTATGGTGGCAGTATTCCCCGGATGAACTCATTCGAGAAGAATTCTACTGCAACTATGTAGTTAGGTAAATAGATAGATAGATTAACTCTTTATTGCAACACCACATTATAAAATATCACTAACAAATAAATAGGATAATGTAATTGAATACTATTACTCAACTATAAAAATCTTAAAATTTGTTACAATTGGCGGTCTTATCGGTCAGAAAGATCTCTTCCAGACAACCATGTTATTGAAAAGGAAGCTTGAATAAAAAAGGTCTCGAAGGAAGTTTCCTTGGACACCTGTGGCGACTCTCGTGACACATTTACCACCGACCACACTTAGAAGTAGAACCCCTAAACAAAAATTGAACGGAATTCTGGTATGTACCTACAATATTACGACTATACCACACTTTTTTTTCTTTTTAACTCCAGCTGACCGCTCTATCCTTGAGCCTCAATTGCACTAAGAGAAATGCTCGCTTTATAACTTGTATGGGAGTTATGATTTTTTACGCAACTGAATGCAGATAACTTTTCAAACTCTCAAGCTGGTCTTCAAGGCGATTGCTTACGTTAACCACTGTACTAAGGGGTTGGATCCCTATACAAGCATACACAAGGACCAGTTTTTTTTAAATTAATATTCCGAATGGCTTCTATGCCCCGACTTAAACTGTAATTAAAGGCAAAATTTCTGCAATTGAACTTGTATGAACGTTTTGACTTTTCTATTCAAATGGTTAAAGTTTAGCAACAAAAACTAATGCACAAGGACAAACGCGGGCCACTCGTGGCCCGCGCACCGCCCAAAAAGCTAGTCACATTATATAAAGCTCGATTACCACTCACTGACTGACTGACATAAATGGAACGGTATAAAGGAGCAATGGGGGGTATAAAAGATGTAGGGGAAAAGTGTAGGGGGGGTTCTGAAACCAAAGGGAAAAGTCCGGGATGAGCTGAATGTGGAAGTGTTATGGAACAGGTCAACGGCTCTCGGAAACTATAAATCATAGGGGGTAGGTGTCAAAACTAAAAATGACCAAAACCCTGGGAAACTACCAAAAATTAAAAAAAAAACACACCTTCCAAACAAAAGACGATCGCTCCCATACAAAATGTAAATGCTTATAATTCCTAAGCCGTTTGAGATAAGTATAAAGTGTTTGACTAAATGTCATAGGGAATCGGAAGGGTAATTTGGTGAAAGTGTCAAAAATCCAAGATGGCGGATTCAAAATGGCGGCCGAATTGAAAGTTGGTCCGATCCGGCTCAAAATTCGTATCGGGGAGTTTTTGGGGTCCTACATTCGAAATATGAAAACCATTTTTTGATGACGTCATTTTTCAATATGGCCGCCATACAAATGTTTTTCCGGATCTTTAATGGATCATTTCTCGCAGTGGGCGTGATGGGGCTGATGGTTTTGTAGGGTTATATGTGAATTTAGGGTAGGTGACTTTTAAAGAAACTGAATGGAGCTGAACGTGGTATACCAGGTAGAACAGGTCAACGGCTCTCAAAAACTAAAAGAGATAGGGGGTAAGTGCCAAAACTAATGTTGACAAGCACCCTGGGCAACTGCCAAAAATTAAAAAAAAAACACACCTCCCAAACAAAAGACGATCGTTCCTATACAAAATGTAAATGCTTATAACGCCGCAACCGTTAAAGATGGGTACGGGGTGCTTGAAATAATATGATAGGGGACCAAAAATGCAATTTGGCGGAAATAACAAAAATTCAAGATGGCGGATTCAAGATGGCGGCTACCTTAAATATTAGTCCGATCCAACTGAAAATCGACATCTAACGGTTTTTAGAGTCCCCGATTCGAAATATGAAATCCATTTTTTGATGACGTCATTTTTCAACATGGCCGCCATACAATTTTTTTCTCTGGAATTTTTATCGTTATTTTTCGACATGTTGGCATGATGGAACGCTGAGGCTTTGTAAGTGAAAAGTATAGGCAGTGGTCTTACGTCCTTAAGTGACACCTAAACTAAGCTGAATCTGAACCTTCTGATGGAACTGCTTGACGGCTCTCGGAAACTAAAAGAGATAGGTAGTAAGTGCCAAAACTAATATTGACAAGCACTCTGAGCTTTTCCTAAAAATTAAAAAAAAAACACACCTCCCGAACAAAAGACGATCGCGCCCATACAAAATGTAAATGCTTATAACGCCGAAACCGTTAAAGATATGTACGGGGGGTTTGAACTTATGTTTTAGGGGACCGGAAATGCAATTTGGCGGAAATGTCAAAAATCCAAAATGTCGGATTCAAGATGGCGGCTACCTTGAATAATGGCCTGATCCGACTGAAAATCGATATCTAAGGGTTTGAAGAGCCCTCAATTGGAAAGATGAAACCCATTTTTTAATGATCGAGTGTGCTTCTAAGTGAAGCAAGGCCAAAGGCCGAACGTCCTTCTAAGCGAAACGAGGCCGAAGGCCGAGTGTGCTCCTAAGTGAAGTGAGGTCGAAGGCCGAGCATTCTTCTAAGCGAAACGAGGCCGAAGGCCGAGTGAGCTCCTAAGTGAAATGAAGCCGAAGGTCAAGCGTCCTTCTAAGCAAAGCGAGGCCGAAGGCCGAGCGTGCTCCTAAGCGAAACGAGGCCGAAGGCCGAGTGAGCTCTTAAGTGAAATGAAGCCGAAGGCCGAGCGTCCATCTAAGCAAAGCGAGGCCGAAGGCCGAGCGTACTTCTAAGCGAAGCGAAGCCGAAGGCCAAGCGTGCTTCTAAGCAAAGCGAGGCCGAAGGCCGAGCGTGCTTCTAAGCGAAGCGCGGTCGTGTTTTGTGCCCACGATGAAATAGAAGCCTTTCATGGCGAGTTTATTTCTCTTAGTTGATTTTAACCGGTGTAAGGGAAAAGTTAAAAGATTTGGTTTACCTAAGCAAGCATTAGCACCTAAAAATCATACTTTAATAAAACTTAGGTATAAATACTAAAACATAACGCTCAATGTGAGTTTCAGTTAAGTCTAAGGGTAAATTTCTTTAAAATAAATGAAGGCAGTATTGTGGTTGTATATCATCATATTAGGTCCGTATGCATATCCGACCGTCCGTTGATGCTATTTGTCCGTTTGTCCTTCTGTCCGTCTGACTGTGTGACTAAAATAGCTCTTAGTTTGACATTTAGTTGTAGGTAGAGTAGGTAGGACTCGTGGATACTTGTAACATGTGGAACACTCTTCCTTCTGTTGTGTCAAATAAACCAACACTTGCTTTTAAGTTTACCAAGATATACATTTTTATATTGAGTATTTTAATAAAATGCTGGTCACATCTAAGATTGGATAAGCTTCTCTATTCAGGACAAATCGATAACTTCCTAAATCAACTTCCTTATGTATTAATCCTTCCTATACCGTGATAATAAACACAAAAGATTTATAAATGAAACTGACGTAGGTATATTTATGTCTCTGGGACGCAAAAGGTTAATCCTTTAACGTTACTTTCTAATTAATTTATTCAGAAAGTTTGGGTTCTGCAAAATTATTTACTAAGTTTTCTATTAACTTACCACTATTCAGGCCATATTATATACGCCTCTGCGCAACAACCGCGAATTTTTTTCGCTATAAACTATAAAGACCAGACCACGGCAGTTAAAATCATTTTCAATATATCTCGAGGGAATATAAAAATACAAACCATGGGCACTGAACCATCGTCATCTTACAATCTGTGTTAATGTTATCCGCCCTAACTGCTAGGTTAGCGAAGCACACATTCAAGCTTGGTATAATAAATAAAAATAAAAATAAACTGTCTTTTGTTTCCTACTTACAATTACAATAACATTGCTATAAATATATATCTTTTTAGAGTTAGCATTTAAATGGTCGCCTTTCCATGTGGTAACGGTATTGGTCCATCTTTGGTCTTTAAGATGCGCTGCATGGCAATCTTGGAATATATCTTCCTAATGGATTTTAACCCTCGTATCCGGGGATACATTGCAAAATTTGGTTTCTTTAACCAAGCGTTAGTGCTTCAAAAGTCATATAATAAAAACTTGGGAATTTCAGACACATATACAACGTTATATAACGTAATATATAACACTGATTATTATTTGACTATTATTCCGCAAAACTGGCCATATGCGAAAAGACCTTTAGAGATCGGTAGCGATATTTCATATGCGAAAGTGTTTGTCGGTTCGTTGCTTGTTTGTTTGGCCTGCTTTTACATTCAAACTAAGGAAACTATATTGATGGACTTTGGCACAAAGGTAGCCTGTATATAGTATGGAGTCACTATACATATACCTGGTACAGCCAAATTTAAAGTAATTTGATTGGTTAGCTGGGTAGAAAAGGAATTATAAAAAATATAAAGAAATGATAGGAATTATAATTACAAATTCTAGGATGAGGTTCGAACACGCGTCTTCTGAGCTCGGTACAACTCCATGACTGATCCGAGAATTTATCTCTGTAATTAATTTTAACCATCATATTTTTTTGGGAGCAGATTGCAAAATATCATTTCGCTATGCAGCCGTTAGAGATTCAAAAATATACGTGTTTGTCGTGTCATCGTTAGTTAATTTGTTTGTTGTGAAACAACTGTACATGTAATTAAGTTTTCACTATTACATGGTGGTGTCGATAGTAACTTGATGAAGAAGCTAATACATCCATGAGTATGAAATCTTTGCAACAAAGTTAACTCAGGTTACATGGGGCGTTCCTTATATAATTAGGTACGAATAAGTAGGTACAACTCTTTTATTCAAAGGTTCCTTATCCATAGCTTTTGGCATTCCAATGCTTTCTACCCTTATCGTACCAGTCTAAACACTGAAGTAATAATATATAGAGTATACAGACGCCGTCTCTACCTTAAGTATATGTCTGAATAAAGTTGTTGTGTTAATACATATGTAAGACAACTTATTAAAATTGTAGATAATTTACAGTACCTTAGTCATATTGTAACTTCCAGTCTGAAGGATGACGCCAATAAAGAACCCGAGGCGCCTATAACAATATATTATGGCATTGTAGCGCTTCTGAAATGTTCACAGTCCCGGGTCGGCTCATTTCATTCCATCCAGAGGAAACGCATAGCATCCTTCATTTCCAGAGTAGACATAAGCAACAACACTGGCATCAGAAGTCTAGCGGATAGACTTGTACTGACTCCAATGTATAGAAGATGGATGGAGATCGCCACCTAATCATTACTACTACCTATTATATATTCTATTCCATTCAATATTTTGTTCCCTACGTGTATTGAATTATTGATAATGTGTGAAATAAAAAACTATCCATACACTAACATAGAGAAAAAAAACTTTGAACTATGTTGTAAGTAGACTCCTTATATCCTATAGCCTATAGCATTACACTAATACATAATAATCGGTACATTTAAAATATCATCGTGTAACACAAAAAATGTGACAGTACCTAAGCATTTGGAATACTCTCTATTAGATAACTCTTACAAGAAAAAGCTGCGTCAAATCACTAACATGAATACTGATGATCAGAATTAGCACTAATGTTTTAGATAATATTTTCAGCTATTACATCAGTATATAATAATATTATTTTAAATGCGAAAATATTTGTCGGTTCGTAATTAGGTAATTAGTTTGTTTGTTCTGCTTTACGCTTAAATTAGTGAACCGATGTTCACGATTCTTGCCACATAGGTATCCTGCAACGGGAAGTCACTATAAACGCAAGAAGGTCCGCGGGTAAAAGGTAGTTTATAATATTTAAAACCTTATCCGTTAATACTTGGATGTTGTAACATCGGTTAAGGAATTAGATTGCATTATACAACCACAATACTGCCTTCATTTATTTTAAAGAAATTTACCCTTAGACTTAACTGAAACTCACATTGAGCGTTATGTTTTAGTATTTATACCTAAGTTTTATTAAAGTATGATTTTTAGGTGCTAATGCTTGCTTAGGTAAACCAAATCTTTTAACTTTTCCCTTACACCGGTTAAAATCAACTAAGAGAAATAAATTTGATGCTTGGATAGGTGCCTATAGATGGCATACCATGGCGTCATGGCGATTAGCACGGATTGTTAGAAGATGCGGGTTCAAATTCAAAACTCGTCAAAAGATAGGTAGGTATTTTTCCACTATAAAGTAGCAATACTTAAGTTCTTACAGTACAAAAATCTTGACGGATATGTATAAATCGACGTATTATTGGAACCGTAAAGTTTTTATAAGCATTAACACACATGTCATGTTAACAACCAGTCTGCAAACAGATTATAAATATCACACTTATGTTATAAACGTGAATAAGGGGACGTGAATATTTTCATTGTTATAAACTAAATATAGATATAAAGTTTTTCATGCCGTCGGATATTAAGTACCTAATGAACGTACACCGCCTAAAAGTACATACACACAAAGGTTAAACTTAAAACATAGGTAACCCTCCTTTCGGAAGTAAGTTTTATAAGGCAAAGTAGGAAAGTTAATTACTATTTACTCCATGAAAGGACAGCATTCAAGAATTAAATCCTCGCGGTCGTATTTGCTAACACCTCTGCCTAACCCTACGCGGATATGTAAGCATGAAGATAACGTAAGTAATATGTTACCTACGTTATCTTTTAAATTTACTTTTAATTTATTTTTACTTAATTTTGAGTAAACCGGATTCATTTTATCCATTGATACATTTCAGAAATGTGTTGCACTCCGTCAAAGGTTGCTAATGAAACGGCTAACTGCCCGCGACCTTCGCCCTCGCCATAACATCTCAGAGTTTCATTTATAAGAACCTTCTCCTGACAATAATTAACACAACAAAAAAGAATTAGTGAGATTGTTCTATCCACTCTATAGTTATAGCGTTACCAGGAGAAATAGGGGTTCATTTATATATATAGAAGATAAATAGGTAGATTTCAAAGTTTAGTTGTACAGAGTTTTCAGTAAATCAAAACCAAAGAATAAAATAAATACATGTTTTGTTATTTATGTCCATGTTTATCTTCACGAGTTTTGAGTCAAAAGAATAACATTTTCCATATAAACATTAGTCATAGTCATAGTAGTTTCATAGCACCCTGTTTAAACATCTCAGGCTTTGATTTTTAATACTTAAGCGTTTATGTGATTTCACAAACTAAACTATCTTTATTCCAAAGTTCATTTAAACATTTTTAGTAGTTACCTACGGAGATACTTGGTGACAAACATTCACGTACACAAACTTTCGTTGAACACAAACGTTGTGACGACAAAGAAGCAAACATGACACAAGCACTGCGGCTTTCACCTAAAAGACCGTAGATAAGTAATGTAGTCTGGTTTATGGTTAAATAAGAGATCCATAAAATATATTAAAATAAGAAAATGGAATATTTTAGTATGTGGTGACTGATATATACAACTACACACACTACAATTCCTGGAATCGTAGTATGTATTCTTAAAAACTATTACATTGTACTTATTATTTGCCAAATTATGGTCACTGGCGAGTCTACGGGTACGCTTCGTAAATTATGTTTTTAGCCTTTTAACGTACTGACGGCCAGATAGAGAGACAAACCGACATACGCACAGATAGAAAAAGTACGCATTATATAGATGGATATACCTACAACAAAAATGTTCTATAACATATGATCAATTTTTCGGAATGTACGTAGTAAGTCTTATTTCAGTTCATCACTATTTATGTTGTTAAAAATTCCACACAAACACAAATGGGATAATTACTATCAAGTAGTAGGTATATAGCTATGAAGTGTCCAAGTTAGAAACATATGTCCATCTACGTCAACATAGTTACTTTCACATATTTATCGTTTACGTGATGTAAAGATTAATTTAATTTTTTTATGTAATACCTACCACATATTTCAAAAATGTTTGTCTGTACGTTTTATTCGAATGTTTTGAGATTGAAGGTTATGGGTTATGCTTTGAGAGTACCTATATATATGCATACATACATTTTGTAATGTTTGATTTTTTATGCTCTAACGGCTGCTTAGCGAAACGAAACTTTGCAATCTGTCCCCTAATATTATTCCCTTTATAATAAATTACTGTAAGACGTTCACTGCTGAACATATGCGTCCCCTGTAGATTCCCAAAAGGACAGAATTGGAAGCTATTAGCATAACAGGGTCACTCTGTGGTTGCCAGCCCCATCGGCCGTCAGTTCAAGGTATTATGTGTGATGCCCACTGCCACTTAAACTTGCTTTTTCTCTGAGCTATGGAGTCAATAGTTTGTTGAAAATACCTTTAATTTTTATCCAAAAACCCTCTGCAGTATCCAACAAGATTCAATATAAATTAGTACTGCCTATATCAACATTTAAAATGCGCAGCTCATGGGCAAATGTTATGTCACTAAATACTTAATCGAATACCTAATTACTTTTGCTGATCTTTTAGCTAAAGAAAGACATAATATTTTTAAAAAGCCATTAAATATCTTACTAATAAAAAATGCTACTGTAACTTTGATGAAATTATGAAAGATTCATGCATTTATTTTCAATAATTATTTTGATGAATGTTAATTAATTTAGTATTGTACCTCTAATATTCTACATCAGAATAGGGAAATTTATTACTACCATAACCTTAAGATCTATATAATATACATATGATTGCAATAAATGATTGGGTATGAGTCTGAAAAGAGCCAGTGTTACCTTAGTTTTAAGAGGTAAACACATTCAAAGACGTTGAAAAAATTGAATGTATTAAATAATTCAGTATCTTGCTTACGGTGTTCGTATGAGTACCTGCGCTATAACAGATGGTTTTCTAACATGACTCATAAGTTCTTAGAATATGGCATCCGACACTTAATTTATCATCCGACCCTAGGTTATGTTCAAACTGCGACAAAACTACGCGCAAGCCGAGCGAGCAAAGCGAGCGTGCCGCGGCAGCGGCCGGCGAAGCGCTTGAAACTAAGTAATGAATGATTGTGGGTTGTGGTTTATAACTGAGGATAGAGTAGTGCACAACAAATATTACGTTCCCACGCACTACTTGACGTACTCTATCGTTATAAAGTGATTAATTGTTGTGAGAGTGACAAATTACAAATAGGAATATGTAAAAGAAACCAAAGTATGAAATAAAAAATGAACAAAAACAAAATTCATAAAAAGATTCAAATTTCATACCAGGACCTCACCATCATCATTTCAGCTGCAAGATGATGACGAAAGATGAATAGGCCCGCACCATATTACATGGGACAAAAAAATATCCGGAGAAATGCAGGTGTTCAAAACACTGCTGCCTACCCCTTCGTGGATATATCATGACATACGGAGCCGAAACGTGGACACTGACGGCTCGAATGGTCCACAAGCTCAAGGTCGCTCAGCGGGCTATGGAAAGGGCTATGCTCGGTGTTTCTCTGAGGGATCGCATCAGAAATGAAGTGATCCGTCAGAGAACCAAGGTCATCGACATAGCCCACCGGATCAGCAAGCTGAAGTGGCAGTGGGCTGGCCATATTAGCCGTAGAACCGACAACCGTTGGGGTAAACGAGTTCTAGAGTGGAGACCGCGTCTCGGCAAACGTAGTGTAGGACGTCCTGAGGCACGGTGGAGTGACGATCTGCGCAAGACGGCTGGCAAAAACTGGATGCGAGAAGCCCAAGATAGACCTAAGTGGCGTGCAATTGGAGAGGCCTATGTCCAGCAGTGGACTGCTACAGGCTGATGATGATGATGATGATACCCCTTCGTGGATATGTAGGTGTGACAATTTGTTTCTTTTGTTTAAAAATAACGTATATTGTGTATTTAGTGGTAGGACTTTTCCAGAGTCAGCATGGTCCTTTAGCAGTTATTCAACCGTGAAACAGTAGTGTGCAAATATTACTATTTTTTGGTGAATGTTTCCAGCGAAATTACAGGGCAAGAGAGTTAACATTTGCATAACTCAGGGTCCCGAGTGCAGTGCTTTGCCGTGCAGGGTTTTACACTGTTGTAGTTTAAAATTCTGTATTGCACTGGACTATTATGGGCAAGCGTGACGCATAACGTCAGACGAGCGACTTATTCGTCTTGTCTCTGCAACACGGCGGGCGGCTGAACCACAGCAGGTCCTACGATTCATCTCCTCATTTCTGATTCAATCACATACAGTGATTCAGCACAGTTTTCTCCATTTTTGATGTAACGAATTGTACGATTTTAAGCTTACATATTATGAGGCTCATAGTCAGAGAGCAGTGCCACAAGTCATCACTGGTATCATTTACTGATCTAAGATTTGGCCTGCATGCATATCATGGAGTACCTTTTGTTTGCGGCTCCGTCTGCGTGGATATTTGATATACCGTAGCTGCTACGGTTTGCTACGGCGTAGCAAATTGTTTCCAGTTTATTTCTGTGTGAACTTTCATCAACAGCCGAGCTATCACATCTTTCCTTTTTATTATAAGAGTAGATAAAGATTAACACCAAGTACACACTAATATTGCATGTTATATTAACACGGAAAAGTAGTTATTGTGTCATAACTGTAATAGTTCGACATATCGTATTGCACTTTTTTGTAGACATTGATGTCTTCTATAATTATACTGCAGTACATCACTCTGCTGCATTGTCAATAGTTTCCAATTTTTCAATAAATAGTGTGCTACTCAGTGATAATGTGACTTTCTAACGTAAAAACAAATATATTATATACGAACGGTAAGGAAAAGGTCTGATACCCTAAGAGTGTGATTGTGGTAGGAAGTGTGAGACGCTGCATGTCTGTACTTACTTAATTACTGTTAATGAAGTTGTCTCATATTCTCTATGGTTCTATATTCCTTGGCCAGTGGCCGAAGAAATAATATTGTGGTAAACCATGACATTAAAAACCGTCACTATCGTAAAGTGTGTGTTTATACATCTTCATCAAATGCCTTTACCTGCGTATGGAAAAGAGGACCTGTAAACTCGCACCGCGCCCGATTGATTGTAAAATTAATTTTGTGAAACTTGGCATACCAAAATAAGTGAGCAGCAGAGAATGATATTTTAAATGTTTATTCATATAAAGAAGTTTAAAAAATACGTAATTAACAGCTTACCTGTTTAACAGTTCCTTCAGTTCACAAATGGTTCCTGTACATCATATAAATACCAAAGGTCCTACAGTATAAATATCTTAATAGATATTCTGTTTTAAATAAGGATCATTTAAATATCATTGAAATGACAAAATTATTATAATATATAATGTACCCAGTACCTTAGAGTCACTGCCAAGTAGTTTAAGTATTTTTTAAAAGCCGGTAGAAGCACGAGGTCTACCAGGTGTTAGGTGCTAACCTCTACCTTTATCAGACGTATGTCCTCACAACAGCATTGCGCACGTAAGTTGAGGCGTTGTTAAGTCTCAATGTGCCTATAATTTTACCTGCACCCATACCCTTCAATACCAGAACAAAATATTGCGACCGTTATTGCTTCAGGGTAGAAAAAGATATGGTGGCAGTCTGTCTTCCCTGGATGAACTCATTCACGAAGAGTTATACTGCTACTATCTAGATAGGTAAATTGATAGACAAACCCTTTATTGCAATACCACATTATATAATATAACTGACAAATAAATAGGATAATATAATTGAAAACTATTACTCAACAATAAAAAAAAATAAGTCTCAAAATGGACGGTCTTATCGCTCAGAACGATCTCTTCCAGACAACCATGTTATTGAAAAGGCAGCTTAAATAAAAAAGGTCTCGAAGGAAGTTTCCTTGGACACCTGTGAGACTCTTGTGACACATTTACCACCGACCACACTTAAAAGTAGAGCCCTAAGCAAAAATTGAAAAGACTTATGGTGTGTACCTACAATCTAACGACTATACCACACTTTTTTGTCTTTTTTACTCCAGGTGACCGCTCTGTCCTTGAGCCTCAATTGCTCTAAGAGAAATGTTCGCTCTGTAACTTGTATGCGAGTTATGATTTTTTTACGCAACTGAATGCAGATTATTTTTCGACCTCTCAAGCTGGTCTCCAAGGCGATTGCTTACGTTAACCACTGTACTAAGGGGTTGGATCCCTTAACAAGCATACACAAGGACCAGTTTTTTTTAAATTAATATTCCGAATGGCTTCTATGCCCCGACTTCAACTGTAATTAAAGGCAAATTTCTGCAATTGAACTTGTATGAAAATTTTTACTTTTCTGTTCAAATGGTTACAAGTTTAAATAAAAAAAAATACTGCACAAGGACAAACGCGGGCCACTCGTGGCCCGCGCACCGCCCAAAAAGCTAGTCTCATTATATAAAGATGGATTACCACTCACTGACTGACTGACTGACTGACATAAATGGAACGGTATAAAGGAGCAATGGGGGGTATAGAAGATGTAGGGGAAAAGTGTAAGGGGGGTTCTGAAACTAAAGGGAAAAGTCCGGGATGAGCTGAACGTGGAAGTGTGATGGAACAGGTCAACGGCTCTCGGAAACTATAAATCATAGGGGGTAGGTGTCAAAACTAAAAATGAATAAAAACCTGGGCAACTGCCAAAAATTAAAAAAAAAACATGCCTCCCGAACAAAAGACGATCGCTCCCATACAAAATGTAAATGCTTATAATTCCTAAACCGTTTGAGATAAGTATAAAGTGTTTGACCAAATGTCATAGGGAATCGGAAGGGTAATTTGGTAAAAGTGTCAAAAATCCAAGATGGCGGATTCAAAATGGCGGCCGAATTGAAAGTTGGTCCGATCCGGCTCAAAATTTGTATCGGGGGGTTTTTGGGGTCCCACATTCGAAATATGAAAACCATTTTTTGATGACGTAATTTTTCAATATGGCCGCCATACATATGTTTTTTTGGATCTTTAATGGATCGTTTCTCCCAGTGGGCGTGATGGGGATTAAGGTTTTGTAGGGTTATATGTGGGGTTACGATAGGTGACTTTAGGAGAAACTGAATGGAGCTGAACGTGCAATACCAGGTAGAACAGGTCAACGGCTCTCGGAAACTAAATGAGATAGGGGGTAAGTGCCAGAACTAATGTTGACAAGCACCATGGGCATTTTCTAAAAATTAAAAAAAAAACACACCTCCCAAACAAAACACGATCGCGCCCATACAAAATGTAAATGCTTATAACGCCGAAACTGTTAAAGATAGGTACGGGGTGTTTGAACTAATAGTTAAGGGGACCAAAAATGCAATTTGGCGGAAATGTCAAAAATCCAAGATGGCGGATTCAAGATGGCGGCTACCTTAAATATTAGTCTGATCCGACTGAAAATCGATATCTAAGGGTTTTTGGAGTCCCCGATTCGAAATATGAAATCCATTTTTTGATGACATCATTTTTCAACATGGCCGCCATACAATTTTTTTCTCTGGAAATTTTATCGTAGTTTTTCGACATGTTGGCATGATGGAACGCTAAGGCTTTGTAAGTGAAAAATATAGGCAGTGGTCTTACGTCCTTAAGTGACACCTGAAATGAGCTGAATGTGTACCTTCTGATGGAACAGCTTGACGGGTCTCGGAAACTAAAAGAGATAGGGGGTAAGTGCTTAAACTAATATTGACAAGCACCCTGGGCAACTACCAAAAATTAAAAAAAAAACACACCTCCCAAACAAAAGACGATCGCGCCCATACAAAATGTAAATGCTTATAACGCCGAAACCGTTAAAGATAGGTACGGAGGGTTTGAACTAATGTTTTAAAGGACCGTAAATGCAATTTGGCGGAAATGTTAAAAATCCAAGATGGCGGATTCAAGATGGCGGCTACCTTGAATAATGGCCTGATCTGAATGAAAATCGATATTTAGGGGTTTTAAGAGTCCCCAATTAGAAAGATGAAACCCATTTTTTGATGACGGCGTTGGTCATAATGGCGAGGCCGCAGGCCGAGCTATATTGACGAGGCCGAAGGCCGAATGTGTTTCTAAGTGAAGCAAGGCCGAAGGCCGAGCGTCCTTCTAAGCGAAACGAGGCCGAAGGCTGAGCGTCCTTCTAAGCAAAGCGAGGCCGAAGGCCGAGCGTGCTTCTAAGCAAAACGAGGCCGAAGGCCGAGCATGCTTCTAAGCAAAGCGAGGCCGAAGGCCGAGCGTGCTTCTAAGCGAAACGAGGCCGAAGGCCGAGTGAGCTCCTAATCGAAATGAAGCCGAAGGCCGGGCGTCCTTCTAAGCAAAGCGAGGCCGAAGGCCGAGCGTACTTTTAAGCGAAGCGAAGCCGAAGGCCGGGCATGCTTCTAAGCAAAGCGAAGCCAAAGGCCGAGCGTGCTTTTAAGCGAAGCGCGGTCGAGTTTTGTGCCCACGAGGAAATAGAAGCCTTTCATGGCGAGTTCAATGGCCAAGCTTTCGCCAACTTTATTTCAAAATGTCAATGCCCATGTTAACATAGGTAATGTTAATCATCATGAACACAACTATTAGTACGAGTACTACTGATATGACATGCTACAAATAAGCGTTTAATTTCTTTCAGACAACCTCCACGCAGTGACATAAAAAGGGTGCAACGTCTTCCAAGAAGCTTAAGGTGTCACAGTTAGCTGGAACATCTTAAGTTATAACTTACTTTTAAGCAATAAATATATATGTAATAGGCTTATAAGCATTTCAAGGGGGACATTAATACACAGATTTCGAAGATCAATGTTATGTCATGGTAGAGATGCTTACTGCAATGTCATTCGTTAGTGAATAAAATGAATGCCAAAGTTTCATAGACGTTACTATGTGTAAAGTTCTTCAATCTTATCTTATATTAATACCAAAGAATGGAAATACTGCATTGCGACCGTTTCCTAGGTCAAACTTAATAGGCAGGTTTATATTGTTTATATTGTGTGATACGTAATTTGGTTTTCTTTAAGTAAAGATGATGATGGAATAAGTATATTTATATGGTAGTGGGAGTTAGCCGAACAAAATTAAAAGCAGTTAATTGTCTTAGTACATACTAAATCCAATACGTACCGAACAATGAAGTGCAATCTAATTCCTTAGTAGGTTTTACGACATATATACATCCATGTGAAAAGATATACATGGAATAATAAAATTTTCAAACAAGGGTTACCTACATTAGGGTATCACATGAGACGTAAAACTTTTACTGCTGAAGACATGCATACGGAAGGACCAGATGGAAGCTGTCGGTGGACGACATACCTGCTCTACCAGACTCTCAGTCAGACGGACAGATGGGCAAACGGATAAACAGCATCAACCTACGTTTGGATATAGATAGGGATATAATGATATACTACCACACTATTGCCTACCACATTTAGTTCAAAGAATTTTACCCTAAGACTTAACTGAAACCACACATTGAGCGTTATGTTTTAGTATTTATACCTTAGATTTATCATAGTATTATGGTTTTTAAGTGCTAATGCTTGCTTAGATAAACCAAATCTTGAAATACATCCCCATACACCGGTTAAAATCAACTAAGAGAAAAAAATGATGGTTGGATGGGTGCCTATAGAAAGTGTCTAAGATTCAAAGCCACACAAATGAATTGAATGAATATGAGCAATGATGAGAAATATTGTTTTAAGATTTATCGTTGGTGTAGTGGTGGCTTTGGAATGTATGTAGGTTTGATTCCCGGTTAGGACAGTTGGAATTTTCCGACAGAGAAATTCACACTGTCTGGAACACTGCCCTGTAGGTGACAAAAGGCCTTATACGAGTATGGTACCTATACGTACCTGGTATGGGTGTTTGATAAATACATGAACCTACCTGTCTAAGATATGTAAGCATGAACATAATGGTATGTTTGGTTTAAAATATGTATATCATTATTTACGTTACATATAAATTACTTTTACTAAAGTTAAACTCCAGGGATCCTTTGAAAACAAACTTATACTACATGTTTAAATATTTATTTTAAAGTTTACTTGTAATGAGTTTCCTGTGAATCAAAACAAGAAATACAAAAAATTATATATAATGTTTACACAGACCCTATAAACAAAATGGATGCCCAAGTCTTAAAAGGCGTTACGATTTGTAAAAAGTTTAAGAGATCTTTATGGTAGAGACGCTGTTTGTACATACTTGTACAATTGAATTGTAAAATATTCTCCATGTAATGAGAATTTACTTACTATATTTCATTTAGCTCCATATATATACCTTTTAGTATAATACAATGACATACATACATATAAAAATATCATACTTATAGAATAAGAACTTAGCTGATTGAAAAAGAGCAAGCATTTTTAATTTTTCCTTATAAATATCAAGAGAAGGACTTGATTTGAAAAAAACTTTCAATTGACTACTTTTACAGTAAACAACTTTGAGAAGGTTCGATGGATTATTAATTATGTATGTAGGTACGAACTGACCATTTTATATTTTTGATATTTATACTGACCAATATAAATGTATTATTTGTGGCTCCGCAACACAGCTGACGATTGAACTATTTGCAACCAGTCCACAATATACACAGGCTTCGACGGGGTCAAGAGACACGTACAAACACTTACATGAGAGCTAATGCAATCTAATTCCTTAACTCGTCCGCATCAGGACAAAAAATAACAATAGATTTATGAATGAAACTTGCCTGGAATGAGAGTTGCTGATTCGGACGGGTTAATCGATGTTACAACATCCAAGTATTTACGGATAAGGTTTAAATATTATAAACTACCTTTCAGCCGCGGACCTTCTTGCGTTTATAGTGACTTCCCGTTACGGGATACCTATGTGGCAAGATTTGTGAACATCGGTTCACTAATTTAAGCGTAGAGCAGAACAAACAATCTAATTAATTACGAACCGACAAATATTTTCGCATTTAAAATAATATTATTATATACTGATGTAATAGCTGAAAATATAATCTAAAACGTTCAGTTTTCAGGAATAGGTAAAAGTAGTTTCAGTGTTAATTCTGATCATCAGTATTCATGTTAGTGATTTGACGCAGCTTTTTCTTGAAAGAGTTATCTAATAGAGAGTCTATTCCATATGCTTAGGTACTGTCACATTTTTTGTGTTACACGATGATATTTTAAATGTATTAGTGTAATGCTATAGGCTATAGGATATAAGGAGTCTACTAACAACATAGTTCAAAGTTTTTTTTCTCTATGTTAGTGTATGGATAGTTTTTTATTTCACACATTATCAATAATTCAAAACACGTAGGGAACAAAATATTGAATGGAATAGAATATATAATAGGTAGTAGTAATGATTAGGCGGCGATCTCCATCCATCTTGTATACATTGGTATCAGTACAAGTCTATCCGCTAGAATTCTGATGCCAGTGTTGTTGCTCATGTCTACTCTGGACATGAAGGATGCTATGCGTTTCCTCTGGATGGAATGAAATGAGCCGACCCGGGGCTGTGAACATTTCAGAAGCGCTACAATGCCATAATATATTGTTAAAGGCGCCTCGCGTTCTATATTGGCGTCATCCTTCAGACTGGAAGTTACAATATGACTAAAGTACTGTAAATTATCTACAATTTTAATAAGTTGTCTTACATATATATTAACGAAACAACTTTATTCAGACATATACTTAAGGTAGAGACGCTGTCTGTATACTCTATATATTATTACTTCAGTGTTTAGACTGGTACGATTAGGGTAGAAAGTATTGGAAGGCCAAAAGCTATGGAAAAGGAACCTTTGAATAAAATAGTTGTACCTACTTATTCGTACCTAATTATATAAGGAACGTCCCATGTAACCTGAGTTAACTTTGTTGCAAAGATTTCATACTCATGGATGTATCAGCTTCTTCATCAAGTTACTATCGATACCACCTCCATGTAACAGTGAAAACTTAATTTCATGTAAAGTTGTTTCACAACAAACAAATTAACTAACGATGACTCGACAAACACGTATATTTTGAATCTCTAACGGCTGCATAGCGAAATGATATTTTGCAATCTGCCCCCAAAAAAATATGATGGTTAAAATTAATTATAGAGATAAATGCTCGCATCAGTCATATGGAGTTGTACCGAACTCAGAAGACGCGTGTTCGAACCTCATCCTAGAATTTGTAATTTTCTCTCTTTTGTTGCAATACATACAGGTCTATCTCTGTGCTAAGGACATATTAAGTAACAAAAAATGAATCCCTTGGACAGCGTTTCGGAGTAATGTCTCTATCATAAAAGCTGCAACAGAAACTTCCATAGTTCAAAGCCCTCGAAACGCAGAAGACCGCAATGGATAGCGCTGCAATATTTAAAGGAAATCATCGTCTTCAACCACGACTCCGATGTCAAGAGTGAACGACGAAGAAGGGGGAATTATAATAAGAAAGCTGTGCGCTCCATCCCGCACCGGCCTGAAAATGTATTATCCTACATAATGAGTTTTAGTTTGCAAATGTATGTAAAGATCATTGATGCTATCACTTTTTGCGTTTGAAGTTTAAATTAAATCGCTTCTGTTGTAGTAGTAATCACTTAAAATGTTATTCAATAGTTTTATAAAATGCATTTCTATCCAGCGAACCAATCAAATTACTTTAAATTTGGCTGTACCAGGTATATGTATAGTGACTACATACGATATACAGGCTACCTTTGTGCCAAAATCCATCAATATTGTTTCAGTAGTTTGAATGTAAAAGCAGGCCAAACAAACAAGCAACGAACCGACAAACACTTTCGCATTTGAAATATCGCTACCGATCTCTAAAGGTCTTTTCGCATATGGCCAGTTTTACGGTATAAAAGTAGTTTCAGTGTTATATATTTCGTTATATCGCGTTGTATATGTGTCTGAATTTCCCAAGTTTTTATTATATGACTTTTGAAGCACTAACGCTTGGTTAAAGAAACCAAATTTTGCAATTTATCCCCTAATACGAGGATTAAAATCCATTAGGAAGATATATTCCAAGCTTGCCATGTAGCGCGTCTTAAAGACCAATGATGGACCAATACCGTTACCACATGGAAAGGCGACCATTTAAAGGCTAACTCTAAAAAGATATATATTTATAGCAATGTTATTGTAATTGTAAGTTGGAAATAAAAAAATGTTTATTTTATTTTTATTTATTATTCCAAGCTAGAATGTGTGCTTCGCTAACCTAGCGGTTAGGGCGGATAACATTAACACAGATTGTAAGATGACGATGGTTCAGTACCCGTCTATGTATTGTATTTTTATATTCCCTCGAGATACTTTGAAAATGATTTTAACTGCCATGGTCTGGTCTTTATAGTTTATAGCGATAAAAAATCACGGCTGCAGAGAGGCGTATATAATATGGCATGAATAGTGGTAAATTAATAGAAAACTTAGTAAATAATTTTGCTTTTGGATTTAAAACCGCACTAAGTTTATCGTTTTTTAAATGTTTACTGCAAGCTTACTTTTTGATTCTAACTTGATTGATTGACACGGAATTGTTACATGTAAGTAATGTTACATTAAAAACGATAGATTTGGTATCGTCTTGGTGGCCTAGGATACGGTTTGTCAGAAGACGCGGGTTCAAAACCCATTCAAACTTCTATATCCAACCGTAGGTTGATGCTGTTTATCCGTTTGTCCATCTGTCCGTCTGACTGAGAGTCTGGTAGAGCAGGTAGGTCGTCCACCGACAATGTGGAAGACGTACTAAATAAGGTCGCAGGACTATCTTGGATGCATGCAGCTTCCATCTGGTCCTTCCGTATGCATATCTTCAGTAGTAAAAGTTTTACGTCTCATATAATAATAAATGTAGGTAACCTATGATCTTCAATGCCCATGAAGATTTAGAAGTTTGAGCATGAAAGAACAAAGGATAATGCAAATCCTGGTCCTTCCAACAGCTATGTATGTTACATAGTTAGATAGGTATATTTAAAAATTACTATGGCGCCAAATTCAAAATATAATTCTTTCCTGATTAATTATCTATTAAACATGATAGTTTCGGTAATAGCCAAGTATTGCTATTCATACGTGATGTATTGCATTTATGTGTTTTACATAGTAACCTTTAGTTAGTGCAAGTGGTTAACCACAGGTTCAAACGGGATTTTAAGCAGTTTCGCCAAAGATATATCAACAATGCGTTACGGCAATTATGTTTTCTAAGCTGAGGATAGTCGCCGTTACTTAACAATTTCATAACGAAGACAGTCAGTATGCAGAAGCTGACTCAGGTGTCTTTCAGCACACTTTCGTACTAGGTTTCTGCGTGCATGTTTATACTTTTTGTTAACTATACCTATATATTAGAACAATCCTACAAATGTTAATGTAAGTACTACATTCAAACAAACTTGGATACTTATTTACTTATACTTAACTAAGACCAGCTTGAGTGGTTCAAAAATGTTCTGCATTCAGTTGCGTAAAAAATTTAAAACTTATAGAAGTAACAAAAGTGTATACTTCGACCACATACAACTATTTGGGTGGCGTTCCAATTCGGCTTCAAGTCATTTGTACTCAAATATAGACATAATAACAAGGTACGAAGTACTTTAGTTTAACTGTTTAACGGTAAACCAATATAATAGCTAACATAAATCATCGTTATCAACACCAATGACTAATATGACTAATCACTATGCTACAAAATTAACAAACTGTCTGTGAAATACAATAATTGCATACCAAATTAAACATTCCTTTTGTGGATTATTTGGTCTGAGCAAAGTATATGATACGTGCAACGACGAGCAAAGCAAGGAGGAGCGTTAGGTTCACGTATGTTGGTTAAAAATATCCAGACAGTGAATGATTATTTGTCAAAGATTTGTTATTGTCTGAGGCGGCTGCTGAATATTGGAGAGACTTTTTTCACAACACATACGATTAAGTTAATTGGCCCAATTTTTTGGCAGTATAAGGTACACTTAGAGCAGATCTTATTCATAGCTCCCATTTGGATGGAACACTAAGCATATATATGTGATATAATTGTAATAATTAGACATATGGTAACGCGGACTTTTTTGTAAATATTGATTATGTCTAAACAACTGCGGTATATTGTCAATAGTGTCCGCAGCGTACACAATATACAGATTTTTCAGCGTTACTATTATAATACCTAACAAGGAAAAATACTATTAGTTATTGTGACAAAACTGTATTAGTTAGTCATAGTCATCATTCCGGAGATATGTGTAGTTGTTCATCAGAGATAACGTAGGGTTCTTAAGGTGAAAGATTTTACATATCGGTGGAGAAGTTTCGGAGCGTATTCAATTCAAACAAACAAACATATATTTCTTCTTTACTCAAACGTGAAAAAGTAAACTAGATGGAGGACATTGCGTATCTCTGTGATTTTAACATCCTTACCAAGCAAAGAAAGTCAGTTAAAATAATTTTGAAAAAGATGTCATCACTTAACGAGAACTCTGCCCTTGGAAACCGATCGACCGGAGTTCACAGACTGTCGTCTGTGAATATTCTCATTATGCAATGCAGAATATCACTTGAAGACGACCAAGTTGGTCTGTTTAACTGACATAAGAATGTATTCAAAAAATTGGAAATTATTTTGGAAGATTTAAACTAAAGTAAAGTAAACTAATATCTTGACATGACTAAGGTACACAGTAAGTATCAAAAATTTTCAGGCTGCCGTAAAAACAGCAGTGCATTGAAGGTATCTGTGCGTTTTTGGATTTCTACAAGGATGGTTTACTAAATCTAATTATTACTGTAAATAAACTTGGGTTTATTACTTGAAACCTGAATCCATGTAAGGGCCGGTTCGCGTTACCATAAGTTCTTATTCAATACATCCATGTAGAAAACCATACGTGAAACAGCATTTTTATTAAGCAGTACTTCTTTTAATTAATCTAAAATAATTAATATAATTTAAATTTTAATATAATGGTTCATCTAATTAAATGATAATTCTAAAATTTTCTTTAATTTACAATATCCAATAACTTCAGAAATATCACATTTAATAATGTATTGTTTGCTACGAATAAATAATAGTCTTTCTTCGTAGATTGTTTGACATACTATTCTTTGTAACCGACATCAAAAAAGGAGGAGGTTATATGTTCCATTGCACGTTTTTTTTGGTATGTTAACCGTTTCTCCCCCATTTATGCACCGATTCTTAAAGTTATTTTTTTTTTGGTTTGGTAGAGTATACTTCCGTGGGTATATATGTGAGTAATTTAAATGGGACTACCCATTTAAATTTCATGAAATTGTGTGAAACAGTTTTTGAGTTACATTCCAATTACTGGAAAGTGCTATATTATCGATCGCCTATCTTAACGATGTCATCATTGACGGTCAAAAACAATATATCACGTAAGTAGCAAGGCTCACTAACAAACATTAACCGACTTCAACACCAAAAAGTGAGAATAACATGTTAAAGTCGGTACCATGCGCAAACTATTCTGATAATAACTACTTTTGAACTATAATGGTACTGACTTTCAACAAGTTATGTCACACTTTTAGGTGTTGAAGTCAGTTCCATTTTTAGGTATTTCCTTTTATAATTACATTAGTTATCAAATGTTTGAAAACAGCTTTTTACTCACTTTAAATAAATTAATTTTTAATCACAAACAAGTAGTTAATACTTATTATATTTATGAATGATTGTGGCTGCAACCTTAGGTTAGGTTAAATTTAAACTGCGAAAAAGTACGTGCAAGCCGAGCGAGCGAAGTGAGCGTGCCGAACAGACATCACTGATTATAATAAGCAAGCTGCGTGCCCTGAAAATTTTACTACAGTTTTTTCAGTTGTAAAAGTACAAGCGTTGTAAAAGACTACTTCTGTTCAAAATTTTACATAAATCAGTTCAGTTGCTTTTTCGTGTAGGAGTAGCAAACTTCCATTTATAAATCCATTTGAAGTCTCGAGTACTTTTACAATTTAATATTAGTTGATGATAGTGTATATATGTTTTATGTAGAGCATGGTAGGTAGGGTGGTAATCGCTTGCTATTTTATGAAAAGTTTTATAAAATACCTTACAACTAAGACTATGTTCACCTATGACAGTGACCATGTTCAGTGTCATAAATAAACACTGATCACACTGAACAAAGATAGGAGAGCCGAAGGCTTCTGGTACGAGTACTTGAGGCGGAAGGCAGCGCATGAAGGTTGGGGAAAATGAAGATAACTTTGTTTAAACATTTTGCGAGGGTGATTCTATAAGTCACGCAAAAATTTAGGAGATTTTTCTTTTGGTGCACCATTGTTTTGTTATTTTTTTTTTGTGCAGTATGTAAATATTATAAAAGCAAACTATATATTTGATTTATTGAGAGATAATAAATGTAATGACATTTGCGTGGCTAAGGCGAACCTAATGGTAGGTATGTTATTTTTCATAATGCATCAAATCAAATGACTATAGGCTTAAGGGTAATTTAAAAAAATAGAAAATATATTAGGGTTTATTTTTGATGTGGTTGTTCTTATTCCTTTTGTATATCATGAGGTATTTAATAGTTAGAGCGTTCCGTAACATAGAGATAAGAAAACCGATTGAATATTGTAGATGCAAGGCATAGCATGAGAGTCGTGGAGTCGCTCATGGTCGAAAGTAAGCTTGCAGACAGTCGATAAAATGGATTCAAACGTTTTGGAGGCGTTCTTTTTTATCAAATAGTTATTTTGTATAGACAAGGTATGACAGTAAATAGTTTGTTTAGAAAATACCCACATTTTTTGAAAGTATCCAACAAGGATTAATAAAAATTAGTAGTGCCTATACCAAAATTAAAAATGTTATGTCAATAAATACTTACTTTATCAAATACCTTATGACTTAAAAGCTATAAAGAGAGGCATTATATTTTTACAAAGCAATTAAACAACTTACTACTAAAAAAATGCTACCGTAACTTGGAAGAAGTCATGAACGATTCATGCATTTATTTTAAATGTTGATAAATAATTATTTTGATAAATGTTAAATTATTTAGAGTAACATGAATGAGTCGGACCGTTCTTAGTATTATACCTCTAATATTGCTACACACGAATAGTACCTTTATTACTACCATAACCTTAAGATTTATAAAAATATACATACGACTGCAATAAATAATTGATTATGAGTCTGAAAAGAGAGCCACAGTGTTACCTTAGTTTGAAGAGGTAAAAACATTCGGAGATGTTGAAAAATTAACTGAAATAATTCATTATTTTGCTGCAGTGTTAGTATGAGTGCCTGCGCTATAACAAATGGTTTTCTAACATGCAGGACTCATAAGTTATTAGAATATGGCATACGAAAGGTATCCCTGCATTTCACCGACACTTAATTTATTATCCAACCCTAGGTTAGGTTCAGTTTGAACTGTTACAAAACTACGCGCAAGCCGAGCGAGCAAAGCGAGCATGCCGCGGTAGCGGCCGGCGAAGCGTTTGAAACTAAGTAATGAATAATTGTGGCTTGTGGTTTATGACTAAAGATAGAGTAGTGCACAAATAATATTACCTACAGACACACTACTTGACGTACTTTTTATTATTTGGTAATACATTGTTGTGAGAGTGACATTTTTACAAATGTGAATAATAAAAGAAACAGTGTGTGAAATAAAAGATGAACAAACCATACATTTTTATGCGAACATTTTTACAAGATTAACGTTTGGGAGCTGAATTTATTTATGTAATATATTTAGATATGAGGCTTGAACCGACATACATCCACGTGGAATGTCGATATATACATACAAGAAACAATCAAATTTTATACCAGGATCTCACTACTATCAATTCAGCCGTAAGATGTCCACTGCTAAAGATGAGCATCTCCCATAGATTTATGAAAGGACGAGATGGAAGCGGCTCGTATCCAACGTCTTCTTGAGACGTTTATGAGGTCGTTTGATATCCAATTTATCGGTGGACGACCCACGCTGCGCTTGCTGGTTTGTAATCTCCACTGCAAAAGCGAAGCGTTTAGTGCCATGCAGGGTTCCAGAACCATCTGGCTCTATCAGCCATCAGTTTGGCGTGTTATGTGCCCTGCTCACATTCACATTGCAATATGGATGCCCAAGTTCCTAACGATTAAATCTATTCAGATATATTATGTTTTAAATGAGGTATCATTGGAATGGCCTGAATTGCTTCCTCAAAGGCTGGCAACTCAACCTCGAGACTTCTCGTATTGCGGATAGTCCTGGGCAACAGTGATCACTTAGCCGCCCGTCCGTTTGCCAATAAAAACAAATTGCAAGTTATTATGAATAATGTTCACACAGTCATACCCCCTTACTAAGATTACTAACAAGTATATAGGTTAGGGTTTTTTCTTTGTGTTTTTAGGAGTCCGCATATGCACGAAGCCCACCTGGTATTAAGTGGCAACCTTTGCGGCTGGTACTGCGCCTGTAATTCTGAGACACAGAAAAGTTAAGTCACCCATACCTTTCATTCCAAACCACAGTATTGCGAATATTACTGCTTACATTACTACTGGTACGGGAAGTAGGTAGAAATGAATAAAAAAAAAGGTATGTTTAAGGTCGATTTAATAAAAGAGTTGTTACTGATTACATATTGTATATTATAAGTGAGCAGATGTCATGAACACACCACGTAACTTGAGTATACAGATGTATAAACTAGCTCGCCAGCCAGCGGCCTTGCTCGTTTGGTCTAGAATTGATGGAAGCGCTGGGATTTTCTGGCAAAGTAATTTTCTGGCAAAAAAAGAAATGCTCGCTTTGTAACTTGTATGGGAGTTATGATTTTTTACATAACTGAATGCAGATCATTTTTCCACCTCTCAAGCTGGTCTCCAAGGCATTTGCTCACGTTAACCACTGCACTAAGGGGTTGAATCCCTTAACAAGCATACACAAGGACCAGTTTTTTTTAATTAAAAATTCCGAATGGGTCTATGCCCCGACTTCAACTGTATTTAGAGGCAAAATTTCTGTAATTGAACTTGTATGAAAATTTTTACTTTTCTGTTCAAATGGTTAAAAGTTTGATGACCAAAAACTAATGCACAAGGACAAACGCGGGCCACTCGTGGCCCGCGCACCGCCCAACACCTAGTCTCATTATATAAAGATGGATTACCACTGACTGACTCACTGACTCATTGACCTCTTTGTTCTCATAGAAGGAGCAATGGGGGGTATAGAAAATGTAGGGGAAAAGTGTAGGGGGGCTCAATTCGAGTGGGGGAAAAATCCTGAAAGTGCTGAATGTGGAAATCTGATGGAACAGGTGAACGGCTCTCGGAAACTATAAAAGATGGGGGGTAGGTGCCAAAACTAAAAATGACCAAAACCCTGGGCAACTGCCAAAAATTAAAAAAAAAACATACCCCCCAAACAAAAGACGATCGCTCCCATACAAAATGTAAATGCTTAAAACTCCTAAACCGTTTGAGATAAGTATAAAGTGTTTGACCAAATGTCATAGGGAATCAAAGGGGTAATTTGGTGAAAGTGTCAAAAATCCAAGATGGCGGATTCAAAATGGCGGCCGAATTGAAAGTTGGTCCGATCCGGCTCAAAATTGGTGTCCGGGGGTTTTTGGAGTCGCACATTCGAAATATGAAAACCATTTTTAGATGACGTCATTTTTCAATATGGCCGCCATACATATGATTTTTTGGATATTCAATGGGTCATTTCTCCCAGTGGGCGTGATGGGGATTTAGGTTTTGTAGGGTTATATGTAGAGTTAGGGTAGATGACTTTAGAAAAAACTGAATTGAGCTGAACATGGAATACCAGGTAGAACAGGTCAACGGCTCTCGGAAACTAAAAGAGATAGGAGGTAAGTGCCAAAACTAATGTTGACAAGCACCCTGGGCATTTTCTAAAAATTAAAAAAAAAACACACCTCCCAAACAAAAGACGATCGCGCCCATACAAAATGTAAATGCTTATAACGCCGAAACCGTTGAAGATAGGTACAGGGTGTTTGAACTAATGTTTAATGGGACCAAAAATGCAATTTGGTGAAAATGTCAAATATCCAAGATGGCGGATTCAAGATGGCGGCTACCTTAAATATTAGTCCGATCCGACTGAAAATCGATATCTAAGGGTTTTAAGAGTCCTCGATTCGAAATATGAAATCAATTTTTTGATGACGTCATTTTTCAACATGGCCGCCATACAATTTTTTTCTCTGGAAATTTTATCGTAGTTTTTCGACATGTTGGCATGATGGAACGCTGAGGCTTTGTAAGTGAAAAATATAGGCAGTGGTGTTACGTCCTTAAGTGACACCTGAAATGAGCTGAATGTGTACCTTCTAATGGAACAGCTTGACGGGTCTCGGAAACTAAAAGAGATAGGGGGTAAGTTCCTAAACTAATATTGACAAGCACCCTGGGCAACTACCAAAAATTAAAAAAAAAACACACCTCCCAAACAAAAGATGATCGCGCCCATACAAAATGTAAATGCTTATAACGCCGAAACCGTTAAAGATAGGTACGGAGGGTTTGAACTAATGTTTTAGGGGATCGTAAATGCAATTTGGCGGAAATGTTAAAAATCCAAGATGGCTGATTCAAGATGATCTGACTGAAAATCGATATTTAGGGGTTTTCAGAGTCCCCAATTAGAAAGATGAAACCCATTTTTTGATGACGGCGTTGGTCATAATGGCGAGGCCGCAGGCCGAGCTATATTGACGAGGCCGAAGGCCGAGCGTGCTTCTAAGCGAAACGAGGCCGAAGGCCGAGTGAGCTCCTAATCGAAATGAAGCCGAAGGCCGGGCGTCCTTCAAAGCAAAGCGAGGCTGAAGGCCGAGCGTACTTCTAAGCGAAGCGAAGCCGAAGGCCGGGCATGCTTCTAAGCAAAGCGAAGCCAAAGGCCGAGCGTGCTTTTAAGCGAAGCGCGGTCGAGTTTTGTGCCCACGAGGAAATAGAAGCCTTTCATGGCGAGTTCAAAGGCCAAGCTTTCGCCAACTTTATTTCAAAATGTCAATGCCCATGTTAACATAGGTAATGTTAGTCATCATGAACACAACTATTAGTACGAGTACTACTGATATGACATGCTACAAATAAGCGTTTAATTTCCTTCGTAGACTTGGGTTTGTTATTACGAACTTGAGTCCAGACAACCTCCACACAGTGACATAAAAAGGGTGCAACGTCTTCCAAGAAGCTTTAGGTGTCACAGTTAGCTGGAACATCTTAAGTTATAACTTACTTTTAAGCAATAAATATATATAATAAATATATTGTGTGATACGTAATTTGTTTTTCTTTAAGTGAAGATGTAGATGGAATAAGTATATTTATATGGTAGTGGGAGTTAGCCGAACAAAATTAAAAGCAGTTAATTGTCTTAGTACATACTAAATCCAATACGTACCGAACAATGAAGTGCAATCTAATTCCTTAGTAGGTTTTACGACATATATACATCCATGTGAAAAGATATACATGGAATAATAAAATTTTCAAACAAGGGTTACCTACATTTATTATCACATGAGACGTAAAACTTTTAATGCTGAAGACATGCATACGGAAGAACCAGATGGATGCTGTCGGTGGACGACATACCTGCTCTACCAGACTCTCAGTCAGACGGACAGATGGACAAACGGATAAACAGCATCAACCTACGGTTGGATATAGATAGGGATATAATGATATACTACCACACTATTGCCTACCACATTTAGTTCAAAGAATTTTACCCTAAGACTTAACTGAAACCACACATTGAGCGTTATGTTTTAGTATTTATACCTTAGATTTATCATAGTATTATGGTTTTTAAGTGCTAATGCTTGCTTAGATAAACCAAATCTTGAAATACATCCCCATACACCGGTTAAAATCAACTAAGAGAAAAAAATGATGGTTGGATGGGTGCCTATAGAAAGTGTCTACGAGATTCAAAGCCACACAAATGAATTGAATGAATATGAGCAATGATGAGAAATATTGTTTTAAGATTTATCGTTGGTGTAGTGGTGGCTTTGGAATGTATGTAGGTTTGATTCCCGGTTAGGACAGTTGGAATTTTCCGACAGAGAAATTCACACTGTCTGGAACACTGCCCTGTAGGTGACAAAAGGCCTTATACGAGTATGGTACCTATACGTACCTGGTATGGATGTTTGATAAATACATGAACCTACTTGTCTAAGATATGTAAGCATGAACATAATGGTATGTTTTGTTTAAAATATGTATATCATTATTTACGTTACATATAAATTACTTTTACTAAAGTTAAACTCCAGGGATCCTTTGAAAACAAACTTATACTACATGTTTAAATATTTATTTTAAAGTTTACTTGTAATGAGTTTCCTGTGAATCAAAACAAGAAATACAAAAAATGATATATAATGTTTACACAGACCCTATAAACAAAATGGATGCCCAAGTCTTAAAAGGTGTTACGATTTGTAAAAAGTTTAAGAGATCTTTACGGTAGAGACGCTGCTTGTACATACAATTGAATTGTAAAATATTCTCCATGTAATGAGAATTTACTTACTATATTTCATTTAGCTCCATATATATACCTTTTAGTATAATACAATGACATACATACATATAAAAATATCATACTTATAGAATAAGAACTTAGCTGATTGAAAAAGAGCAAGCATTTTTAATTTTTCCTTATAAATATCAAGAGAAGGACTTGATTTGAAAAAAACTTTCAATTGACTACTTTTACAGTAAACAACTTTGAGAAGGCTCGATGGATTATTAATTATGTATGTAGGTACGAACTGACCATTTTATATTTTTGATATTTATACTGACCAATATAAATGTATTATTTGTGGCTCCGCAATACAGCTGACGATTGAACTATTTGCAACCAGTCCAAAATATACACAGGCTTCGACGGGGTCAAGAGACACGTACAAACACACACATGAGAGCTAATGCAATCTAATTCCTTAATCGATGTTACAACATCCAAGTATTTACGGATAAGGTTTAAATATTATAAACTACCTTTCAGCCGCGGACCTTCTTGCGTTTATAGTGACTTCCCGTTACAGGATACCTATGTGGCAAGAATCGTGAACATCGGTTCACTAATTTAAGCATAGAGCAGAACAAACAAACTAATTAAATACGAACCGACAAATATTTTCGCATTTAAAATAATATTATTATATACTGATGTAATAGCTGAAAATATAATCTAAAACGTTCAGTTTTCAGCAGTAGGTAAAAGTAGTTTCAGTGTTAATTCTGATCATCAGTATTCATGTTAGTGATTTGACGCAGCTTTTTCTTGAAAGAGTTATCTAATAGAGAGTCTATTCCATATGCTTAGGTACTGTCACATTTTTTGTGTTACACGATGATATTTTAAATGTACCGATTATTATGTATTAGTGTAATGCTATAGGATGTAAGGAGTCTACTTACAACATAGATCAAAGTTTTTTTCCTCTATGTTAGTGTATGGATAGTTTTTTTATTTCACACATTATCAATAATTCAATACACGTAGGGAACAAAATATTGAATGGAATAGAATATATAATAGGTAGTAGTAATGATAAGGTGGCGATCTCCATCCATCTTGTATACATTGGTGTCAGTACAAGTCTATCCGCTAGAATTCTGATGCCAGTGTTGTTGCTTATGTCTACTCTGGACATGAAGGATGCTATGCGTTTCCTCTGGATGGAATGAAATGAGCCGACCCGGGGCTGTGAACATTTCAGAAGCGCTACAATGCCATAATATATTGTTAAAGGCGCCTCGCGTTCTATATTGGCGTCATCCTTCAGACTGGAAGTTACAATATGACTAAAGTACTGTAAATTATCTACAATTTTAATAAGTTGTCTTACATATGTATTAACGAAACAACTTTATTCAGACATATACTTAAGGTAGAGACGCTGTCTGTATACTCTATATATTATTACTTCAGTGTTTAGATTGGTACGATTAGGGTAGAAAGTATTGGAAGGCCAAAAGCTATGGAAAAGGAACCTTTGAATAAAATAGTTGTACCTACTTATTCGTACCTAATTATATAAGGAACGTCCCATGTAACCTGAGTTAACTTTGTTACAAAGATTTCATACTCATGGATGTATCAGCTTCTTCATCAAGTTACTATCGATACCGCCTCCATGTAATAGTGAAAATTTAATTATATGTAAAGTTGTTTCACAACAAACAAATTAACTAACGATGACTCGACAAACACGTATATTTTGAATCTCTAACGGCTGCATAGCGAAATGATATTTTGCAATCTGCCCCCAAAAAAATATGATGGTTAAAATTAATTACAGAGATAAATGCTCGCATCAGTCATATGGAGTTGTACCGAACTCAGAAGACGCGTGTTCGAACCTCATCCTAGAATTTGTAATTTTCTCTCTTTTATTGCAATACATACAGGTCTATCTCTGTGCTAAGGACATATTAAGTAACAAAAAATGAATCCCTTGGACAGCGTTTCGGAGTAATGTCTCTATCATAAAAGCTGCAACAGAAACTTCCATAGTTCAAAGCCCTCGAAACGCAGAAGACCGCAATGGATAGCGCTGCAATATTTAAAGGAAATCATCGTCTTCAACCACGACTCCGATGTCAAGAGTGAACGACGAAGAAGGGGGAATTATATTAAGAAAGCTGTGCGCTCCATCCCGCACCGGTCTGAAAATGTATTATCCTACATAATGAGTTTTAGTTTGAAAATGTATGTAAAGATCATTGATGCTATCACTTTTTGCGTTTGAAGTTTAAATTAAATCGCTTCTGTTGTAGTAGTAATAACTTAAAATGTTATTCAAAAGTTTTATAAAATGCATTTCTATCCAGCGAACCAATCAAATTACTTTAAATTTGGCTGTACCAGGTATATGTATAGTGACTACATACGATATACAGGCTACCTTTGTGCCAAAATCCATCAATATTGTTTCAGTAGTTTGAATGTAAAAGCAGGCCAAACAAACAAGCAACGAACCGACAAACACTTTCGCATTTGAAATATCGCTACCGATCTCTAAAGGTCTTTTCGCATATGGCCAGTTTTTTTACGGTATAAAAGTAGTTTCAGTGTTATATATTTCGTTATATCGCGTTGTATATGTGTCTGAATTTCCCAAGTTTTTATTATATGACTTTTGAAGCACTAACGCTTGGTTAAAGAAACCAAATTTTGCAATTTATCCCCTAATACGAGGATTAAAATCCATTAGGAAGATATATTCCAAGCTTGCCATGTAGCGCGTCTTAAAGAACAATGATGGACCAATACCGTTACCACATGGAAAGGCGACCATTTAAAGGCTAACTCTAAAAAGATATATATTTATAGCAATCTCATCATCATAATATATAAAGCTCGACTACCATTCACTGACTCACTGACTGACTGACATAAACGATTTTGATGAAGGAGCAATGGGGGGTATAGAAGATGTAGGGAAAAAGTATAGGGGGGGTTCCAGTGACATTGGGAAAATTATCAAAAGTGCTGAATGTGGTTCCCTGATGGAACAGGTCAACGGCTCTCGGAAACTATAAAAAATGGAGGGTAGGTGTCAAAACTAAAAATGACCAAAACCCTGGGCAACTGCCAAAAATTAAAAAAAAAACATGCCTCCCAAACAAAAGACGATCGCTCCCATACAAAATGTAAATGCTTATAATTCCTAAACCGTTTGAGATAAGTATAAAGTGTTTGACCAAATGTCATAGGGAATCGGAAGGGTAATTTGGTAGAAGTGTCAAAAATCCAAGATGGCGGATTCAAAATGGCGGCCGAATTGAAAGTTGGTCCGATCCGGCTCAAAATTGGTATCGAGGGGTTTTTGGAGTCCCACATTCTAAATATGAAAACAATTTTTTGATGACGTAATTTTTTAATATGGCCGCCATACAAATGTTTTTTTTGGATTTCAATGGGTCATTTCTCCCAGTGGGCGCGATGGGGATTATGGTTTTATAGGGTTATATGTGAGGTTAGGGTAGGTGACTTTAGAAGAAACTGAATTGAGCTGAATGTGGAACACCAGGTAGAACAGGTCAACGGCTCTCGGAAACTAAAAGAGAAAGGGGGTAAGTGCCAGAACTAATGTTGACAAGCACCCTGGGCATTTTCTAAAAATTAAAAAAAAAACACACCTCCCAAACAAAAGACGATCGCGCCCATACAAAATGTAAATGCTTATAACGCCGCAACCGTTAAAGATAGGTACGGGGTCATTGAACTAATGTTTAAGGGGACCGGGAGTGCAGTTTGGCGGAAATGTCAAAAATCCAAGATGGCGGATTCAAGATGGCGGTTACCTTAAATATTAGTCCGATCCGACTGAAAATCTATATCTAAGGGTTTTTAGAGTCCCTGATTCGAAATATGAAATCCATTTTTTGATGACGTCGTTTTTCAACATGGCCGCCATACAATTTTTTTCTCTGGAAATTTTATCGTAGTTTTTCGACATGTTGGCATGATGGAACGCTGAGGCTTTGTAAGTGAAAAATATAGGCAGTGGTCTTACGTCCTTAAGTGACACCTGAAATGAGCTGAATGTGTACCTTCTGATGGAACAGCTTGACGGGTCTCGGAAACTAAAAGAGATAGGTAGTTAGTGCCAAAACTAATATTGACAAGCACCCTGGGCAACTACCAAAAATTTAAAAAAAAACACACCTCCCAAACAAAAGACGACCGCGCCCATACAAAATGTAAATGCTTATAACGCCGAAACCGTTAAAGATAGGTACGGAGGGTTTGAACTAATGTTTTAGGGGACCGTAAATGCAATTTGTCGGATATGTCAAAAATCCAAGATGGCGGATTCAAGATGGCGGCTACCTTGAATAATGGCCTGATCTGACTGAAAATCGATATTTAGGGGTTTTAAGAGTCCCCAATTAGAAAGATGAAACCCATTTTTTGATGACGGCGTTGGTCATAATGGCGAGGCCGCAGGCCGAGCTATATTGTCGAGGCCGAAGGCCGAATGTGTTTCTAAGTGAAGCGAGGCCGAAGGCCGAGCGTCTTTCTAAGCAAAACGAGGCCGAAGGCTGAGCGTCCTTCTAAGCAAAGCGAGGCCGAAGGCCGAGCGTGCTTCTAAGCAAAACGAGGCCGAAGGCCGAGCATGCTTCTAAGCAAAGTGAGGCCGAAGGCCGAACGTGCTTCTAAGCGAAACGAGGCCGAAGGCCGAGTGAGCTCCTAATCGAAATGAAGCCGAAGGCCGGGCGTCCTTCTAAGCAAAGCGAGGCCGAAGGCCGAGCGTACTTCTAAGCGAAGCGAAGCCTAAGGCTGAGCATGCTTCTAAGCAAAGCGAGGCCAAAGGCCAAGCGTGCTTTTAAGCGAAGCGCGGTCGAGTTTTGTGCCCACGAGGAAATATAAGCCTTTCATGGCGAGTTCAAAGGCCAAGATTTCGCCAACTTTATTTCAAAATGTCAATGCCCATGTTAACATAGGTAATGTTAATCATCATGAACACAACTATTAGTACGAGTACTACTGATATGACATGCTACAAATAAGCGTTTAATTTCCTTCGTAGACTTGGGTTTGTTATTACGAACTCGATTTCAAACAACACTCCACGCAGTGACATAAAAAGGGTGCAACGTCTTCCAAGAAGCTTAAGGTGTCACAATTAGCTGGAACATCTTAAGTTATAACTTACTTTTAAGCAATAAATATATATGTAATAGGCTTATAGTCATTTCAAGGGGACATTAATACACAGATTTCGAAGGTCAATGTTATGTCATGGTAGAGATGCTTACTGCAATATCATTCGTTAGTGAATAAAATGAATGCCAAAGTTTTATAGACGTTACTATGTGTAAAGTTCTTCAATCTTATCTTATATTAATACCAAAGAGTGGAAATACTGCACTACGACCGTTTCCTAGGTCAAACTTAATAGGCAGGTTTATATTGTTTATATTGTGTGATACGTAATTTGGTTTTCTTTAAGTAAAGATGATGATGGAATAAGTATATTTATATGGTAGTGAGAGTTAGCCGAACAAAATTACAAGCAGTTAATTGTCTTAGTACATACTAAATCCAATACGTACCGAACAATGAAGTGCAATCTAATTCCTTAGTAGGTTTTACGACATATATACATCCATGTGAAAAGATATACATGGAATAATAAAATTTTCAAACAAGGGTCTCACTCTCATCATCACATGAGACGTAAAACTTTTACTGCTGAAGACATGCATACGGAAGGACCAGATGGAAGCTGTCGGTGGACGACATACCTGCTCTACCAGACTCTCAGTCAGACGGACAGATGGACAAACGGATAAACAGCATCAACCTACGGTTGGATATAAATACGGATATAATGATATACTACAACACTATTGCCTACCACATTTAGTTCAAAGAATTTTACCGTAAGACTTAACTGAAACCACACATTGAGCGTTATGTTTTAGTATTTATACCTTAGTTTTGTTATAATATTATGATTTTTAAGTGCTAATGCTTGCTTAGATAAACCAAATCTTGAAATACATCCCCATACACCGGTTATTATCAACTAAGAGAAAAAAAATGATGGTTAGATGGGTGCCTATAGAAAGTGTCTACGAGATTCAAAGCCACACAAATGAATTGAATGAATATGAGCAATGATGAGAAATGTTTTAAGATTTATCATTGGTGTAGTGGTTGCTTTGGAATGTTTGTAGGTTTGATTCCTGGTTAGGACAGTTGTTGGAACTTTCCGACAGAGAAATTCACACTGTCTGGAACACTGCCCTGTAGGTGACAAAAGGCCTTATACGAGTATGGTACCTATACGTACCTGGTATGCGTGTTTGATAAATACATGAACCTACCTGTCTAAGATATGTAAGCATACCAGGTACGTAAAGGTACCATACTCGTATAAGGCCTTTTGTCACCTACAGGGCAGTGTTCCAGACAGTGTGAATTTCTCTGTCGGAAAGTTCCAACAACTGTCCTAACCAGGAATCAAATTAGACATAAACATTCTAACTGTTGTCTCCCAGTTTATCTATGAAACTCTAATGTATGTAAAGAAAAACATTAGCAGTTTTGATAAAAGGAGTGATGCTCATTCCATCAACACGCGAAATAAGCACAAGCTATCCGTACATGTAACGCGTCTCCACAGAATAAGTCATTCTTTTATGGGACAATGTATACGATATTATAATAAAGTTCCCAATGTTATCCGAGATTTGCCTATTAATAAGTTTAAAATTACTATTAAAACTAAACTCTGTCAAAAAGGTTATTACAAAATTTCGGATTACTTGGAGGATAAAACAGCTTGGGACTGATCACTCCAGGATCTATCTACTCGTGTACTAAGATGTCAAAGTGTAGCGTGTCTTGCCATACTGATACCATTATTATGTTCTCTTTTGTAAGGCAACACACTGGAGCTAATATTTGTAGTACCTAAGTAAAAACATTGTAAAATCATCTATATAAAAAGAATGGCCACGAGTTTCTTGCCGCTTCTTCTCGGTTGGCTCTATGTATTTTGGAACGCGGCGGTAGGCTTTAAAGTACATTATAATGAAAAATTGACGTTCATAAGTGCGTCTTTGATGCCTAAATTGAATAAATAATTTTGACTTTGACTTAGACTTTGACTTCCTTAATCTATGTTACAACATCCAAGTATTTACGGATAAGGTTTAAATATTATAAACTACCTTTCAGCCGCGGACCTTCTTGCGTTTATAGTGACTTCCCGTTACGGGATACCTATGTGGCAAGATTTGTGAACATCGGTTCACTAATTTAAGCGTAGAGCAGAACAAACAAACTAATTAATTACGAACCGACAAATATTTTCGCATTTAAAATAATATTATTATATACTGATGTAATAGCTGAAAATATAATCTAAAACGTTCAGTTTTCAGGAGTAGGTAAAAGTAGTTTCAATGTTAATTCTGATCATCAGTATTCATGTTAGTGATTTGACGTAGCTTTTTCTTGAAAGAGTTATCTATTCTAATAGAGAGTCTATTCCATATGCTTAGGTACTGTCACATTTTTTGTGTTACACGATGATATTTTAAATGTACCGATTATTATGTATTAGTGTAATGCTATAGGCTATAGGATATAAGGAGGATGGATGGATTTTTTTCTCTATGTTAGTGTATGGATAGTTGTACGGTTTGATAACTACTGAATCATTTTTAGTTCAGTAAGTTATCAAACCGGCCTGAACCTGGAGGTTGGCCGTATCTTACAGCGATAATTTTTCTAATAAACTGATCAAAAACCCTAAATAAAGCCCACCCTAAAATGCTTTTTACTAAATAATACCATCCCAAATCATTAAAAGTAACAACACGCATCTGTTTAGTGGTAGTATCCAAGAGCAATATAAAATACCTTGTAAAAGAACTTGTGGAAATTGGTACTTTTGTACTTTCATGGTACCGACTACCATTCTTTGTAACGGCAATGACCCGTTGACTTTAATATTGTTGCCAAACCGCTGGGTCCGATTTTACTAACCAAATAATGCTCCAACTTTAACTGAACCGTAGCTGAACGATGACATTTATACGTTTTTTATTGTGCTATTTAAGTAAGGTTTCTATTGTTACAATAAACTTTAAATTAAAACCTAATATGCTGTTAACTATATAGATCATGACCGCGACGTTAACGCATATCTGTATATTATATTTTTATATATTTAGTAGCGTTTAAGATGACGTTACGTTTCAAGTTGTCATCATAGAAATAGTAGAACAGCTTTTTGGGTTAGTATCCAACGGAGTCGAACTGATGTTGCTACTGAATAGATAGTTGAACGTTGTGAAAAAATAGAATTGGTTTGCAGATGCCAAACTTTCTGAATAAATTAATTAGAAAGTAACGTTAAAGGATTAACCTTTTGCGTCCCAGAGACATAAATATACGTCAGTTTCATTTATAAATCTTTTGAGTTTATAATCACGGTATAGGAAGGATTAATATATAAGGAAGTCGATTTAGGAAGTATTTGTCCTGAATAGGGAAGCTAATCCAATCTTAGATGTGACCACCATTTTATTAAAATACCAAAATAAAAATTGTATATCTTGGCAAACTTAAAAGCAAGCGTTGGTTTAATTGACACAACAGAAGGAAGAGTGTTTCACATGTTACAAGTCTCCACGAGTCCTACCTACTCTACCTACAACTACATGTCAAACTACGAGCTATTTCAGATACACAGTCAGACGTACAGATGGACAAACGGACAAATAGCATCAACGGACGGTTGGATACGGACACGGACATAACATGATGATATACAACCACAATACTGACTACATTTATTTTAAAGAAATTTACCCTTAGACTTAACTGAAACTCACATTGAGCGTTATGTTTTAGTATTTATAGATAGATATTAAAGATAGGTAGGTATTTTTCCACTATAAAGTACTTAAGTTCTTACAGTACAAAAGTTACAAAACACAGTTACTTTCACATATTTCAGCGAAGTGTCACTAAATATTTTTTTATATCGTTTTTTTTTATAATGGATTTCCGCAAAATAACGCCTGAATATAATATAATAAATTATATTTAGCAGTTATTCAACCGTGAAACAGTAGTGTGCAAATATTACTGTTTTTTGGTGAATGTTTCCAGCGAAATTACAGGGCAAGAGAGTTAACATTTGCATAAACTCAGGGTCCCGAGTGCAGTGCTTTGCCGTGCAGGGTTTTACACTGTTGTAGTTTAAAATTCTGTATTGCACTGGACTATTATGGGCAAGCGTGACGCATAACGTCAGACGAGCGACTTATTCGTCTCGTCTCTGCAACACGGCGGGCGGATGAACCACAGCAGGTCCTACGATTCATCTCCTCATTTCTGATTCAATCACATACAGTGATTCAGCACAGTTTTCTCCATTTTTGATGTAACGAATTGTACGATTTTGAGCTTACATATTATGAGGCTCATAGTCAGAGAGCAGTGCCACAAGTCATCACTGGTATCATTTACTGATCTAAGATTTGGCCTGCATGCATATCATGGAGTACCTTTTGTTTGCGGCTCCGTCTGCGTGGATATTTGATATACCGTAGCTGCTACGGTTTGCTACGGCGTAGCAAATTGTTTCCGGTTTATTTCTGTGTGAACTTTCATCAACAGCCGAGCTATCACATCTTTCCTTTTTATTATAAGAGTAGATAAAGATTAACACCAAGTACACATTAATATTGCATGTTATATTAACACGGAAAAGTAGTTATTGTGTCATAACTGTAATAGTTAGACATATCGTATTGCATTTTTTTTGTAGATATTGAGGTCTTCTATAATTATACTGCAGTACATCACTCTGCTGCATTGTCAATAGTTTCCGATTTTTCAATATATAGTGTGCTACTCAGTGATAATGTGACTTTCTAACGTAAAAACAAATACCTATATACGAACGGTAAGGGAAAGGTCTGATACCCCTAAGAATGTGATTGTGGTGGGAAGTGTGGTGTGAGACGCTGCATGTCTGTACTTACTTAATTACTGTTAATGAAGTTGTCTCATATTCTCTATGGTTCTATATTCCTTGGCCAGTGGCCGAAGAAATAATATTATGGTAAACCATGACAATAAAAACCGTCACTATCGTAAAGTGTATGGAAAAGAGGACCTGTAAACTCGCACCACGCCCGATTGATTGTAAAATTAATTTTGTGAAACTTGGCATACCAAAATAAGTGAGCAGCAGAGAATGATATTTTAAATGTTTATTCATATAAAGAAGTTTAAAAAATACGTAATTAACAGCTTACCTGTTTAACAGTTCCTTCAGTTCACAAATTGTTCCTGTACATCATATAAATGCCAAAGGTCCTACAGTATAAATATCTTAATAGATATTCTGTTTTAAATAAGGGTCATTTAAATATCATTGAAATGACAAAATTATTATAATATATAATGTTCACACACTTGTACCCAGTACCTTAGAGTCACTGCCAAGTAGTTTAAGTATTTTTTAAAAGCCGGTAGAAGCACGAGATCTACCAGGTGTTAGGTGCTAACCTCTACCTTTATCAGACGTATGTCCTCACAACTGCATTGCGCACGTAAGTTGAGGCGTTCTTAAGTCTCAATGTGCCTATAATTTTACCTGCACACATACCCTTCAATACCAGAACAAAATATTGCGACCGTTATTGCTTCAGGGTAGAAAAAGATATGGTGGCAGTCTGTCTTCCCCGGATGAACTCATTCACGAAGAGCTGCTGCTATGTAGATAGGTAAATTAATAGATAAACCCTTTATTGCAATACCACATTATATAATATAACTGACAAATAAATAGGATAATATAATTTAAAACTATTAATCAACAATAAAAAAAATTAAGTCTCAAAATGGACGGTCTTATCGCTCAGAGCGATCTCTTCCAGACAACCATGAAAAGGCAGCGTAAATAAATAAGGTCTCGAAGGAAGTTTCCTTAGACACCTGTGAGACTCTTGTGACACATTTACCACCGACCACACTTAGAAGTAGAGCCCCTAAACAAAAATTGAAAAGACTTATGGTGTGTGCTTACAATCTAACGACTATACCACACTTTTTTGTCTTTTTTACTCCAGCTGACCGCTCTGTCCTTGAGCCTCAATTGCTCTAAAAGAAATGTTCGCTCTGTAACTTGTATGGGAGTTATGATTTTTTTACGCAACTGAATGCAGATTATTTTTCGACCTCTCAAGCTGGTCTCCAAGGCGATTGCTTACGTTAACCACTGTACTAAGGGGTTGGATCCCTTAACAAGCATACACAAGGACCAGTTTTTTTAAAATTAATATGCTGAATGGCTTCTATGCCCTGACTTCAACTGTAATTAGAGGCAAATTTTCTGCAATTGAACTTGTATGAAAATTTTGACTTTTCTGTTCAAATGGTTAAAGTTTAGTAACAAAAACTAATGCACAAGGACAAACGCGGGCCACTCGTGGCCCGCGCACCGCCCAACACCTAGTTCATTATATAAAGATGGATTACCACTCACTGACTGACTGACTGACATAAATGGTACGGTATGAAGGAGCAATGGGGGGTATAGAAGATGTAGGGGAAAAGTGTAGGGGAGGTTCTGAAACCAAAGGGAAAAGTCCGGGATGAGTTGAATGTGGAAGTGTGATGGAACAGGTCAACGGCTCTCGGAAACTATAAAAGATGGGGGGTAGGTGTCAAAACTAAAAATGAATAAAAACCTGGGCAACTGCCAAAAATTAAAAAAAAATCATGCCTCCCGAACAAAAGACGATCGCTCCCATACAAAATGTAAATGCTTATAATTCCTAAACCGTTTGAGATAAGTATAAAGTGTTTGACCAAATGTCATAGGGAATCGGAAGGTTAATTTGGTAAAAGTGTCAAAAATCCAAGATGGCGGATTCAAAATGGCGGCCGAATTGAAAGTTGGTCCGATCCGGCTCAAAATTGGTATCGGGGGGTTTTTGGGGTCCCACATTCGAAATATGAAAACTATTTTTTGATGACGTCATTTTTCAATATGGCCGCCATACAAATGTTTTTTCGGATCTTTAATGGATCATTTCTCCCAGTGGGCGTGATGGGGCTGATGGTTTTGTAGGGTTATATGTTGGGTTAGGGTAGGTGACTTTTGATGAAACTGAATTAAGCTGAACGTGGAATACCAGGTAGAACAGGTCAACGGCTCTCGGAAATTAAAAGCGATAGAGGGTAAGTGCCAAAACTAATATTGACAAGCACCCTGGGCATTTTCTAAAAAATTAAAAAAAAACACACCTCCCGAACAAAAGACGATCGTTCCCATACAAAATGGAAATGCTTATAACGCCGAAACCATTAAAGATAGGTACGGGGGGCTTAAACTAATGTTTTAGGGGACCGGAAATGCGATTTGGCGGAAATGTCAAATATCCAAGATGGCGGATTCAAAATGGCGGCTACCTTAAATATTAGTCCGATCCGACTGAAAATCAATATCTAAGGGTTTTTAGAGTCCCCGATTCGAAATATGAAATTCATTTTTTGATGACGTCATTTTTCAACATGGCCGCCATACAATTTTTTTCTCTGGAAATTTTATCGTTGTTTTTCGACATGTTGGCATGTTGGAACGCTGAGGTTTTGTAAGTAAAAAGTAAAGACAGTGGTCTTATGACCTTAAAAGTCACCTGAAATGGGCTGAATCTGAACCTTCTGCTAGAACAGCTTGACGGTTCTCGGAAACTAAAAGAGTTAGGGGGTAAGTGCTAAAACTAATATTGACAAGCACCCTGGGCAACTGCCAAAAATTTAAAAAAAAACACACCTCCCAAACAAAAGACGATCGTGCCCATACAAAATGTAAATGCTTATAACGCCGAAACCGTTAAAGATAGGTACGGAGGGTTTGAACTAATGTTTTAGAGGACCGGAAATGCAATTTGGCGGAAATGTCAAAAATCCAAGATGACGGATTCAAGATGGCGGCTACCTTGAATAATGGCCTGATCCGACTGAAAATCGATATCTAGGGGTTTCAAGAGTCCCCAATTAGAAAGATAAAACCAATTTTATGATGACGGCGTTGGTCAAAATGGCGAGGCCGCAGGCCGAGCTATATGTACCTGGCCGAAGGTGAAGCGAGGCCGAAGGCCGAGCATCCTTCTAAGCGAAACGAGGCCGAAGGCCGAGTGTGCTCCTAAGTGAAGTGAGGCCGAAGGCCGAGCGTGCTTCTAAGCGAAACGAGGCCGAAGGCCGAGCATGCTTCTAAGCAAAGTGAGGCCGAAGGCAGAGCGTCCTTCTAAGCGAAACGAGGCCGATGGCCGAGTGTGCTTCTAAGTGGAACGAGGCCGAAGGCCGATTGTGCTTCAAAGTGAAATGAAGCCAAAGGCCGAGCGTCCTTCTAAGCAAAGCGAGGCCGAAGGCCGAGCGTACTTCTAAGCGAAGCGAAGCCGAAGGCCGAGCATGCTTGTAAGCAAAGCGAGGCCAAAGGCCGAGCGTGCTTCTAAGCGAAGCGCGGTCGAGTTTTGTGCCCACGAGGAAATAGAAGCCTTTCATGGCAAGTTCGAAGGCCAATCTTTCGCCGACTTTATTTCAAAATGTCAATTAACATTATTTATTTAATAATAATAATAATAATAATAATATTTTATTTACTCAAAATGTTGGTTCTCTTACAATAACTTACGTGTTATGCTTTAATGTACAGATCATCTACGTTGAACAATCTATGTTGAATTGAGTAATTAAAAATAAATCTAACGATACCTGTGCTTATTGTACAACTATAATAAGTGATAATAATAATATATGCAGGTCTTAGATGATAAGTTTTATCGCTCACAATAATAATAGCTTTCAATGATCTTCAATGCCCATGTTAACATAGGTAATGTTAATCATCATGAACACTACTATTAGTACGAGCACTACTGATATGACATGCTACAAATAAACGTTTTATTTCCTTCATCGACTTAAGTTTGTTATTATGAACTTGTCCAACAACATAGATAGTTAGTAGTTTCCATAATCAAATAGTAATACATAAGTTCGTTCGTATAATAATCTTGACAGATATATATTAATTGAGGTATTGTTGCAATTGTAAAGTATTTATAAAAAAAAAACTTTAATAAACCATCTGCAGAGAATATGAATGACACACTTATGTTATAAACGTGAATAACGATGTGAATTGATGCGTACAGTTGTTAATTCCTTACGTTTTAACGTTTCAACGGATCTAGATGAATTCCGGAATAACTTTTATAACGTTTACACACACATACCCCTGTACTAAGATCCCCGGGTCGCGTGGACATGGACTACTAGATTATATATATATCATATTAATACATAACAAAAACCATGGCCCTAGAATAAACATTTCTGCTCATCCCACGTACTCCTACCTTTAAATCCAAAGTTTATCAACATTACCTTTCGATGCAAGATAATAAACTTTATTGAGCTATTTTAAGGCTTAAATATATGTATGCTATTTATAAGTGTATATATGTATACGTAAAGTGTTAGTATATTATTTATTAATATTTTATCTTAAACATCTGTTCTATAGAAACTCTCAAGTTTTAAATAAAGCACTACCAAACACACTTCCATATAACACAAAGGTTAGCTGGAAGAAAATGCCAATTCGCATTAGCTCGCCTATGTACTTTTAGTTTTGTACAATAAAGAATTTTCTAATTATCTATTTATCTATTGTTATAGACTGTTGTATATATATATATATATATGGATATAATGATATACTACTAAACTACTGTCTACCACATTTAGTTCAAAGAATTTTACCCTAAGACTTAACTGAAACCACACATTGAGCGTTATGTTTTAGTATTTATACCTTAGTTTTATTATAATATTATGATTTTAAGTGCTAATGCTTGCTTAGATATACCAAATGTTGCAATACATCCCCATACACCGGTTAAAATCAAATAAGAGAAAAAAATGGATGGTTGGATGGGTGCCTATAGAAAGTGTTTACGAGATTCAAAGCCACACAAATGAATTGAATAAATATGAGCAATGATGAGAAATATTGTTTTAAGATTTATCGTTGGTGTAGTGGTGGCTTTGGAATGTTTGTAGGTTTGATTCCCGGTTAGGACAGTTGTTGGAATTATCCGACAGAGAAATTCACACTGTATGGAACACTGCCCTATAGGTGACAAAAGGCCTTATACGAGTATGGGACCAATACGTACCTGGTATGGGTGTTTGATAAATACATGTACCTACCTGTCTAAGATATGTAAGCATGAACATAATGGTATGTTTTGTTTAAAATATGTATATCATTATTTACGTTACATATAAATTACTTTTACTAAAGTTAAACTCCAGGGATCCTTTGAAAACAAACTTATACTACATGTTTAAATATTTATTTTAAAGTTTAGGTACTTGTAATGAGTTTCGTGTGAATCAAAACAAGAAATACAAAAAATGATATATAATGTTTACACAGACCGTATTAACAAAATGGATGCCCAAGTCTTAAAAGGCGTTACGATTTGTAAAAAGCTTAAGAGATCTTTATAGTAGAGACGCTGTTTGTACTTACTTGTACAATTGGATTTTAAAATATTCTCCATGTAATGAGAATGTACTTACTATATTTCGTTTAGCTCCATATATATACCTTTTAGTATTATACAATGACATACATAGATATAAAAATATCATACTTATAGAATAAGAACTTAGCTTATTGAAATAGGGCGAGCATTTCTTTATTTTTCCTTATAAAAATCAAGAGAAGGACTTGACTTAAAAAAAAGTTAAATTGACTACTTTTACAGTAAACAACTTTGAGAAAGTTCGATGGATTATTAATTATGTAGGTAGGTACGAACTGACCATTTCTTATTTTTGATATTTATACTGACCGATATAAATGTATTATTTGTGTCTCCGCAACACAGCTGATGATTGAACTATTTGCAACCAGTCCACAATATACACAGGCTTCGACGGGGTCAAGAGACGCGTACAAACACACACATGAGAGCTAATGCAATCTAATTCCTTAATCGATGTTACAACATCCAAGTATTTACTGATAAGGTTTAAATATTATAAACCTACCTTTCACCCGCGGACCTTCTTGCTTTATAGTGACTTCCCGTTACAGGATACCTATGTGGCAAGATTCGTGAACATCGGCTCACTAATTTAAGCGTAGAGCAGAACAAACAAACTAATTAATTACGAACCGACAAATATTTTCGCATTTAAAATAATAATATTAAATACTGATGTAATAGCTGAAAATAATATCTAAAACGTTCAGTTTTCAGGAGAAGGTAAAAGTAGTTTCAGTGTTAATTCTGATCATCAGTATTCATGTTCGCGAATTGACGCAGCATTTTTTTGTAATAGTTATCTATTCTAATAGAGAGTCTATTCCATATGCTTAGGTACTGTCACATTTTTTGTGTTACACGATGATATTTTAAATGTACCGATTATTATGTATTTGTGTAATGCTATAGGATGTAAGGAGTCTACTTACAACATAGTTCAAAGTTTTTTTCCTCTATGTTAGTGTATGGATAGTTTTTTATTTCACACATTATCAATAATTCAATACACGTAGGGAACAAAATATTGAATGGAATAGAATATATAATAGGTAGTAGTAATGATTAGGTGGCGATCTCCATCCATCTTCTATACATTGGAGTCAGTACAAGTCTATCCGCTAGACTTCTGATGCCAGTGTTGTTGCTTCTGTCTACTCTGGACATGAAGGATGCTATGCGTTTCCTCTGGATGGAATGAAATGAGCCGACTCGGGGCTGTGAACATTTCAGAAGCGCTACAATGCAATAATATATTGTTATAGGCGCCTCGGGTTCTATATTGGCGTCATCCTTCAGACTGGAAATTACGATATGACTAAGGTACTGTAAATTATCTACAATTTTAATAAGTTGTCTTACATATGTATTAACGAAACAACTTTATTCAGACATATACTTAAGGTAGAGATGCTGTCTGTATACTCTATATTTTATTACTTCAGTGTTTAGACTGGTACGATTAGGGTAGAAAGAATTGGAATGCCAAAAGCTATGGAAAAGGAACCTTTGAATAAAAGAGTTGTACCTACTTATTCGTACCTAATTATATAAGGAACGCCCCATTTAACCTGAGTTAACTTTGTTGTAAAGATTTCATACTCATGGATGTATCAGCTTCTTCATCAAGTTACTATCGATACCACCTCCATGTAATAGTGAAAACTTAATTACATGTAAAGTTGTTTCACAACAAACAATTTAACTAACGATGACTCGACAAACACGTATATTTTTGAATCTCTAACGGCTGCATAGCGAAATGATATTTTGTAATCTGCCCCCAAAAAAATATGATGGTTAAAATTAATTACAGAGATAAATGCTCGGATCAGTCATGAAGTTGTACCGACCTCAGAAGACGCGTGTTCGGTTCTCATCCTAGAATTTGTAATTTTCTCTCTTTTATTGCAATACATACAGGTCTATCTCTGTGCTAAGGACATATTAAGAAACAAAAATGAATCCCTTGGACAGCGTTTCGGACTAATGTCTCTATCATAAAAGCTGCAACAGAAACTTCCATAGTCCAAAGCACTCGAAACGCAGAAGACCGCAATGGATAGCGCTGAAATATTTAAAGAAAATCATCGTCTTCAACCACGACTCTGATGTCAATAGTGAACGACGAAGAAGGGGGAATTATAATAAGTAAGCTGTGCGCTCCATCCCGCAACGGCCTGAAAATGTATTATCCTACATAATCAGTTTTAGTTTGAAAATGTATGTAAAGATCATTGATGCTATCACTTTTTGCGTTTGAAGTTTAAATTAAATCGCTTCAGTTGTAGAAGTAATCACTTAAAATGTTGTTCAAAAGTTTTATAAAATATTTTCTACCCAGCTAACCAATCAAATTACTTTAAATTTGGCTGTACCAGGTATATGTATAGTGACTACATACGATATACAGGCTACCTTTGTGCCAAAGTCCATCTATATTGTTTCAGTAGTTTGAATGTAAAAGCAGGCCAAACAAACAAGCAACGAACCGACAAACACTTTCGCATATGAAATATCGCTACCGATTTCTAAAGGTCTTTTCGCATATGGCCAGTTTTGCGGAATAAAAGTAGTTTCAGTGTTATGTATTTCGTTATATCACGTTGTATATGTGTCTGAATTTCCCAAGTTTTTATTATATGACTTTTGAAGCACTAACGCTTGGTTAAAGAAACCAAATTTTGCAATTTATCCCCTAATACGAGGATTAAAATCCATTAGGAAGATATATTCCAAGCTTGCCATGTAGTGCGTCTAAGACCAAAGATGGACCAATACCGTTACCACATGGAAAGGCGACCATTTAAAGGCTAACTCTAAAAAGATATATATTTATAGCAATGTTATTGTAATTGTAAGTTGGAAATAAAAAAATGTTTATTTTTATTTTTATTTATTATTCCAAGCTAGAATGTGTGCTTCGCTAACCTAGCGGTTAGGGCGGATAACATTAACACAGATTGTAAGATGACGATGGTTCAGTACCCGTCCATGTATTGTATTTTTATATTCCCTCGAGATACATTGAAAATGATTTTAACTGCCATGGTCTGGTCTTTATAGTTTATAGCAAAAAAAAATCACGGCTGCAGAGAGGCGTATATAATATGGCATGAATAGTGGTAAATTAATAGAAAACTTAGTAAACAATTTTGCTTTTGGATTTAAAACCGCACTAAGTTTATCGTTTTTTAAATGTTTACTGCAAGCTTACTTTTTGATTCTAACTTGATTGATTGACACGGAATTGTTACATGTAAGTAATGTTACATTAAAAACGATAGATTTGGTATCGTCTTGGTGGCCTAGGATACGGTTTGTCAGAAGACGCGGGTTCAAAACCCATTCCAGGATGGGCTATTTTTGTGATTAAATGGTAAATCGGACAACACTGAGGTCTATTATGAGGTCGTTACTACTCCGACGGGTGTGCGGGCAGTACTGATACCCATCCTCAAAGCTCATTTATTTTTGTCCTATAGTTTGACAGTTTGGTCTCGCTAGGCAGGCGTTACGACTTGAACAATAAGATAATACGGTTTAATAACTTACTGAATCATTTTTAGTTCAGTAAGTTATCAAACCGGCCTGAACCTGGAGGTTGGCCGTACCTTACAGCGATAATTTTTCTTATAAACTGAATCAAAAACCTTAAAAAAAGCCCACCCTAAAATGCTTTATACTAAATAATACTATCCCAAATCATTAAAAGTCACGCATCTGTCCACTCAAACAGTCATAGGTAGTTGTACATTTTTATTGTTTAGGTGTAGTATTCAAGAGCAATATAAAATACCTGAATACCGCTGGTATTCAATTCAGTAGCTGCTACTTACACAATAATACATATTTTTGAGGTCTAATACTCGTAATAAAAAAAGTGCTATTCATCTAATTCAAAAACCAAAATTTTTCCTTTTGCATTTTGCCTTGCCTCTTATAAATTCATGGGATCCCCAGAAAGTTTTGAGAAACTGCAACAATAACTAAAATGGATACAATATATTCAATAAATCTTTTCCGACGAGCACGTTACACTCCAATAACTGAAGAGTAGTTCTTGGTAATATCATCATTGGCGGTTATTGACAATCGATCAGTAAGTTGCAAGGGTCACTAAAATGGTAAAAAAAATATTTACCCCAAAATGGAACCGATTTCAGCACCGAAAAGTGTAAAAGAAATTGTGGAAATTGGTACTTTTGTACTTTCATGGTACCGACTACCATTCTTTACTACGGCTAACGGCAATGACCCGTTGACTTTGATATTGTTGCCAAACCGCTGGGTCCGATTCTACTAACCAAATGTTGCTCCAATTTTAACTGAACTGTAGCTGAACGATGACATTTATACGTTTTTTATTGTGCTATTTAAGTTAGGTTTCTATTGTTACAATAAACTTTAAATTAAAACCTAATATGCTGTTAACTATATAGATCATGACCGCGACGTTAACGCATATCCGTATATTATATTTTTATATAGGTAGTAGCGTTTAAGCTGACGTTACGTTTCAAGTTGTCATCATAGAAATAGTAGAACAGCTTTTTGGGTTAGTATCCAACGGAGTCGAACTGATGTTGCAACTGAATAGATAGTTGAACGTTGTGAAAAAATAGAATTGGTTTGCAGATGCCAAGCTTTCTGAATAAATTAATTAGAAAGTAACGTTAAAGGATTAACCTTTTGCGTTCCAGAGACATAAATATACGTCAGTTTCATTTATAAATCTTTTGAGTTTATAATCACGGTACAGGTAGGATTAATACATAACGAAGTTGATTTAGGAAGTTATCGATTTGTCCTGAATAGGGAAGCTAATCCAATCTTAGATGTGACCACCATTTTATTATCTTGGCATATATTTTTATATCTTGGCAAACTTAAAAGCAAGTGTTGATTTCTTTGACACAACAGAAGGAAGAGTTTTCCACATGTTACAAGTCTCCACGAGTCCTACCTACTCTACCTACAACTACATGTCAAACTAAGAGCTATTTTAGACACACAGTCAGACGGACATATGGATAAACGGACAAATAGCATCAACGGACGGTTGGATATGGATACGGACATAATATGATGATATACAACCACAATACTGCCTACATTTATTTTAAAGAAATTTACCCTTAGACTTAACTGAAACTCACATTGAGCGTTATGTTTTAGTATTAATATTTTTTTTAATAACCTAAGTTTAATTATAGTATGATTTTTAGGTGCTAATGCTTGCTTAGATAAACCAAATCTTTTGACTCATCCCCATTCACCGGTTAAAATCAACTAAGAGAAACAAATTTGATGCTTGGATGGGTGCCTATAGATGGCATACCATGGCGTCATGGCGATTAGCATGGATTGTTAGAAGATGCGGGTTCAAATTCAAAACTCGCCGAAAGATAGGTAGGTATTTTTCCACTATAAAGTAGCAATACTTAAGTTCTTACAGTACAAAAATCTTGACAGATATGTATAAATCGACGTACCTACTATTGGAATCGTAAAGTTTTTATAAACACATTAACACACATGTTATGTTAACAACCAGTCTGCAAAAAGATTATAAATAATAGATAGGTACGGGGTGTTTGAAGTAATGTTATAGAGGACCGAAAGTGCATTTTGGAGAATGCGTTGAAAATCTGAGATGACGGATTCAAAACGGCGGCCAACTTAAACAAAGTACATAGGTAAGTAAGTTAAATACTACTACTTTTTACTCAATGAAATGAGAGCATTAAATAATATTTTTTTGCTGTCAGGATTCGACGAAAATGTGTTGCCATATGGGTATCATGCCATACCGAAGTAATAACAAGAAGATATTATCTATTTTTAAATGAATATTAATATACTTACTTATATTTGATACACCACTCGATACATTACATAAATTTGTGTTCGTAAAATGCAATGTGTTGAAAGACATCAGTTAAATATAGTTTATTGACGGATGATGCTGTTTTTATACCATTAAGCCGTACATACATACACCCTTAATACATAAGCACGCTATTCAGAAAGTAACTAAGTCTGGAGACAAATTAGGCATGTAAGTTATTTGTAATTAGGTACTACTATTTTCTCAATGAAAGGGTAGCAATAAATAATAAAATCTTCGATGTCGGGATGCGAGTCATATTGAGCAATAAAAAGAAAAATAGAAAACTAAAAAAAAATAAGTCCTGTGTTGTTGCTCTCTCTTATTGAGTGGTTATCTTATTAGTTACGATTGTATTGTCAAATGATCCGCCATGAAGCAATAATGCGCAATCATTAAGTACTGCCTAAGAGAAAAAGGAAGTGTAGCGACGATCAAAGCATAGAAATGTTAAAGAAGGTCAAGATATTATAGAATTTATTGACGAGCTATGGACATCTTTGTATACACCTCAGTCGCGCACCTGTTAGCAGCTCGTCGAAAGATCCAAGAGCCAAGCTGACGCAATATTATATCTTGAAATAGTTTGAAAAGCAAAAGGAGTCAGGTGACGACAATATCATATCAGAGCTTTTGAAAGCAGTTGGAAAACCGGTACTTAAAGTCCTTCCGTAGATTCTTAAACACGTCTTACGCAAAGGTTTAACCCCACAAGTTCACTTTTTCTACTTCTACTATAACTTCACACCAATTTTGCTTTTGAGCCAAGACTATAGTTTTCAAAGGTCATCACAAAACATCTTTCGTAGATTAGATACATCCTGCCTCCTCCGGAACTAGGTGGTTATAAGTCACATACAACACTATATACCATAGACTACATCCGCACACCACGAGTTATAGGCGTGAAGGGTTCTATAGTAAATGATTGAGAGGCGTATTAAATTTCAAAAGTATTGTCTCGAGATGACGAAGCAAAGCAGTGGTACACGGAACTTGATTTTTAAGCTCTGGGTAGCACTGAAACTCGCATAAGCAAATGTAGCGCTTACCATCCACGGGTACGGCTTCTCCGTCTCGACACTTAATAATATAAAAATATGAAAATAAAAAAGGTTCCTACATTTTCTTAGGGTACTGCAGTAAATAATCCGGGTTCTCTGTTTTATTGTAGCTCTTTTTTTGTATTTATTAAACTTATTACGTACTGGTTTATACTTAATATAATCATATAGCAACCGTATTCCTTAGGGTTACAACATGTATGTATTATGTAATTACGTGTAGTACATGTTTTAAATCTTGGCCTGCGTGGTTTAAATATTATAACTTTGCTTTCACCCGCGGCCCTGCCCACGTGCATAGGTTTATAGTAAAGGAGGTTTATATGGATTCCAGAGAGAGGTATAAAAAAACACATTTCTAAAGTTAAGATTTTTATAGTATGCTATAGTGCAATTTAATTCCTTAGTAGGTGTTACGACATAAAACCATGTTCCATGTTCAAAGATGTTTACCTTACCTTAGACAACAGATTGAGGGTCATGTTTTAGTATGTGAGAAAATATTACTAACCTACCTAAGTTTTATCATAATATGATTTTTGAATCGCTAACACTTGCTTAGATATACCAAATTTGCTGCACATCTCCATCAGCAGCGGGCGTCTTACAGTAATTAATATTAACCGGCATTTTATGGGACATATTGCAAAACATTAAGGCTGAACTCTGCGAGAAAAACAATATTTCGGAAGAGCATTTTCTGCATGGGACCTGTTATTTATAACAAGCTCCCGCAAAGCTAAAGAGACCTCAGCATTCGTGTATTTAAATTTAAAATTAAAAACATATTATTGACTAAATGTTATTATAGTATACACGATTTTTTTAGATGACAAGCAACTTGAAGTACAATAAGTTTAGTTATAAGTTATTTAACAAACATGTATGTTTAAATTTAATTTTTATTTAATTCTGACTTATATAAATATTTCAATTATTATTTTTATATTATTTGCAAGTGAACGCTACTCACTACTTATATTTGTACGCCTACGCTGGCAAAACATGTTGAAACTTATTTAAATTCAAGACCTACACGCACTTCCCTGTATCACTACACACATGTTATGACAAATAAATCTTTATCTTTTACATTATCGAAGTTTTCTCATGGATTTGAGATCAACTTTTTTTAATATTCTAGCGCTTTCATCAGATAATGTAGAATTCTTATGGTGAAAGATTTTTCAAATCAGTTCAGAAGTGTCGGAGCCTATTCAATTCAAACAAACAAATAAAATCTTTTCTATTTATTATATTATAGTATAGATATAAAGTTTTAATACCATCAGGTCATATAACGTATCTCATAGTCATTAAGATCCTTACCAAGCAAAAAAGTCAGTTCAGATCATTTTGGAAGAGATGTCATCAATTTACGCGGGTTCTACCACTTCTACCTATTTTTTTTAGGAAGATACCGACTAAAGAAACAACTCGCAGTAATGATTAGATAATCTCATACAACATTTTTTAAACTCATATCTTAGTATGACCAAGGTCAGTGCACAGTCAGTATCGAAAATGTTCACGCCGCCGCAAAAACAGCAATGCATTGAAAGTTTCTGTGCGTTTTTGTACTTCTAAAAGGATGGTTTACTAAATCTAATTATTACTGTAAATAAATCTTGGGTTTATCACTCTAAACCTCAGTTCAAGTAAAAGCCGATCAGCATTACCATATAAGTAGGTATACAGGTCTTTTGATTGTAGTAGTCGAGAAAGTTGTATAAACACATACATGTCGATAGTCACGTTTTTAAAGTAATGGTAGAGAGAGATAATGAAATTTTACTCCTTAACCAACATCCATAAAGAAAACCATACGTGAAATAGCATTTTTGTTAAGCTGTACTTGCGTGGTTTATTTATTATAATGTGTATTTGATTCTCGGCTCCGTCTGCGTGCAAATTGACTATACAATACAACAGAAACAACTTTCCTGTTTATCTCTGTGCAAAGTTTCATCAAAATCTGTTCAGAGGTTAAACAGCGCTTACTACTATACTTTGCACTATTGTAGTGCGCGCATGTTTACGTGATTTTAACTAAACTTTGTTCATTATTTACTTCGATCCACATACAACTGTTCGGGTCGCGGTGTAAGTCAGCTTGTATTCGGTAAAGGCAATAATAAGTAGGTACGTCTACTAAGTTTCATCGGTAAACATATTATAAAATAGTTACTGCTAATATTTGTCATCAATACTATTCTATCAGAAATTATATGGCTACGCAAAAAATAAAAAATGTCTATTAAATATAATATATACACGTAAAATTTGCCTTTTTACGTAGAAAATTTGCTTAAGCAGGGTGTTTTTCAAGATCGCGGAGTAAAATGGAAGGATGCATGTGAGCTCATCAAGAGCTTGACGTTGTATGTGACGCATAAGTATTATAATTGTAAAGTTAATTACTATATATTGTTATCGCGCCGAGCCGAAGACAGACATATTTCTAAAAGCTGTTAAGAGGCAGTTATTTTGGTTCACTGCGCGGATAGGATTTCTTAAGTATTAGAAATGTAATGTGTATGGTAAATGCTTTATCAAATATTCTACCGCGAAGCCTTCGATACTGTACTAAAAGAGTAATTTAAATAGCAAGTGAAATAAGTAGGTGATATTACGTTAGTACGTTATTTCTGGTCATTATTATTTCTCTTACAAATTTGACACGAAGGTTTAAGTAAATTTGTCGTGTAGGAGTTATAAAAAACGATCTATTAAGCAACAAAGTTGAAATTAGAAACAAAATGTGTGATGGAATGATATTTATTTTATCAAAGAAGTATTTTATTATATTAAATACTATATATACTTCAGTTCACACATAATTATGCAGATATTCTGTTAAGTTGTATAAGTGTTGTACTAAGTTGTTATAAAAAATAATGTCCCCTAGGACCCTAAAGACCCCTAGGTAGAAGACTTCTAGGTAAAGACTCCTAGGTCACTACCACGCAGTTTAAGTTTTTTTTTTTAAATTCAAGCTGTACACGTACAAGGCCTACCAGGTGTTAAGTGCCTCTGCCTATAACAGACGTATGTCCTCACAAGTGACCAACTGAATTGCGCACGTAAACTTGTTAAAAAAATTGTTAAGTCTCAATGTGCCTGTAATTTTACCCGCACCCATGCCCTTCAAAACCAGAACACAATATTGCGAACATTACTGCTTCAGGGTAGAAAAAGATATAATGGCAGTCTGTCTTCCCCGGATGACCTCATTAACGAAGAGTTCTACTGCTACTATGTAGGTAGGTAAATAACCCCTTTATTGCAACACCACATTATAAAATATATCTAACAAATAAATAGTATAATATAATTGAATCTCTATAATTGAACTCAACAATAAAAAACTTAAAATTTAGTGTTACAATGGGCAGTCTTATCGGTCAAAGCGATCTCTTCCAGACAACCATGTTATTTAAAAGGAAGCTTGAATAAAAAGATCTCGAAGGAAGTTTCCTTGGACACACTTAGGAGTAGAGCCCCTAACTAAAATTGAAAAGAATTCTGGTATGTACTACTACCTACAATCTAACGACTCTACTACACTTTTTTGTCTTTTTAACTCCAGCTGACCGCTCTATCCTTGAGCCTCAATTGCACTAAGAGAAATGCTCGCTTTGTAACTTGTATGGGAGTTATGATTTTTTACGCAACTGAATAGAGATCATTTTTCCACCTCTTAAGCTGTCCTCCAAGACTACTGCTCACGTTAATCACTGCACTAAGGGGTTGGATCCCTTAACAAGCATACACAAGGACCAGTTTTTTTAAAATTAATATTCCGAATGGCTTCTATGCCCCGACTTCAACTGTAATTAGAGGCAAATTTTCTGCAATTGAACTTGTATGAAAATTTTGACTTTCTGTTCAAATGGTTAAAGTTTAGCAACAAAAACTAATGCACAAGGACAAACGCGGGCCACTCGTGGCCCGCGCACTGCCCAACACCTAGTCTCATTATATAAAGATGGATTACCACTGACTCACTGACTCACTGACCTCTTTGTTCTCATAGAAGGAGCAATGGGGGGTATAGAAGATGTAGGGTTAAAGTGTAGGGGGGCTCAATTTGAGTAGGGGAAAAATCCGAAAAGTGCTGAATGTGGAAATCTGATGGAACAGGTGAACGGCTCTCGGAAACTATAAAAGATGGGGGGTAGGTGCCAAAACTAAAAAAGGCCAAAACCCTGGGCAACTGCCAAAAATAAAAAAAAAAACATACCCCCCAAACAAAAGACGATCGCTCCCATACAAAATGTAAATGCTTAAAACTCCTAAACCGTTTGAGATAAGTATAAAGTGTTTGACCAAATGTCATAGGGAATCGGAAGGGTAATTTGGTAAAAGTGTCAAAAATCCAAGATGGCGGATTCAAAATGGCGGCCGAATTGAAAGTTGGTCCGATCCGGCTCAAAATTGGTATCGGGGGGTTTTTGGGGTCCCACATTCCAAATATGAGAACCATTTTTTGATGACGTCATTTTTCAATATGGCCGCCATACATATGTTTTTTTGGATCTTTAATGGATCGTTTCTCCCAGTGGGCGTGATGGGGATTATGGTTTTGTAAGGTTATATGTGGGGTTACGATAGGTGACTTTAGGAGAAACTGAATGGAGCTGAACGTGGAATACCGGGTAGAACAGGTCAACGGCTCTCGGAAACTAAAAGAGATAGGGGGTAAGTGCTAAAACTAATATTTACAAGCACCCTAGGCATTTTCTAAAAATTAAAAAAAAAACACACCTCCCGAACAAAAGACGATCGTTCCCATACAAAATGGAAATGCTTATAACGCCGCAACCGTTAAAGATAGGTAAAGGATGTTTGAACTAATATTTAAGGGGACCAAAAATTCAATTTGGCGGAAATGTCAAATATCCAAGATGGCGGATTCAAGATGGCGGCTACCTTAAATATTAGTCTGATCCGACTGAAAATCGATATCTAAGAGTTGTTGGAGTCCCCAATTCGAAATATGAAATCCATTTTTTGATGACGTCATTTTTCAACATGGCCGCCATACAATTTTTTTCTCTGGAAATTTTATCGTAGTTTTTGGACATGTTGGCATGATGGAACGCTGAGGCTTTGTAAGTGAAAAGTATAGGCAGTGGTCTTACGTCCTTAAGTGACACCTGAAATGGGCTAAATCTGAACCTTCTGATGGAACAGCTTGACGGCTCTCGGAAACTAAAAGAGATAGGGGATAAGTGCCAAAACTAATATTGACAAGCACCCTGGGCATCTTCTAAAAATTAAAAAAAAAAACACACCTCCCAAACAAAAGACGATCGTACCCATAAAAATGTAAATGCTTATAACGCCGAAACCGTTAAAGATATGTATAGGGGGTTTGAACTAATGTTTTAGGGGACCGGAAATGCAATTTGGCGGAAATGTCAAAAATCCAAAATGGCGGATTCAAGATGGCGGCTACCTTAAATGTTACTCTGATCCGAGTGAAAATCGATATCTAGGGGTTTTAAGAGTCCCTAATTAGAAAGATGAAACCCATTTTTTGATGACGCAGGCCGCAGGCCGAGCTATATTGACGAGGCCGAAGGCCGAATGTGCTTTTAAGTGAAGCGAGGCCAAAGGCCGAGCGTCCTTCTAAGCGAAACGAGGCCGAAGGCCGAGTGTGCTCCTAAGTGAAGTGAGGTCGAAGGCCGAGCGTTCTTCTAAGCGAAACGAGGCCGAAGGCCGAGTGAGCTCCTAAGTTAAATGAAGCCGAAGGTCAAGCGTCCTTCTAAGCAAAGCGAGGCCGAAGGCCGAGCATGCTTCTAAGCGAAGCGAAGCCGAAGCTCGAGCATGCTTCTAAGCAAAGCGAGGCCGAAGGCCGAGCGTGCTTCTAAGCGAAACGAGGCCAAAGGCCGAGTAAGCTCCTAAGTGAAATGAAGCCGAAGGCCGAGCATGCTTCTAAGCAAAGCGAGGCCGAAGGCCGAGCGTGCTTCTAAGCGAAGCGCGGTCGTGTTTTGTGCCCACGAGGAAATAGAATCCTTTCATGGCGAGTTCGAAGGCCAAGCTTTCGCCAACTTTATTTCAAAATGTCAATGATCTTCAATGCCCATGTTAACATAGGTAATGTTAATAACCATGAACACAACTATTAGTACGAGTACTACTGACATGCTACAAATAACCGTTTATTTTCCTTCGTATTCTTGGGTTTGTTCTTAAAAACATGAGTCCAGACAACCTCCACGCAGTTACATAAAAAGGATGCAACGTCTTCCAAGAAGCTTAAGTGTCACAGTTAGCTGGAAAACTAATGAAGATATCTTAAGCTACTACTTACTTTTAATCAATAAATATATATATATATATAATAGGCTTATAGGCCTTTCAAGCGGACAATAATACACAGATTTCGAAGGACAAGATCTTAATCTGTCCGCATCAGGACAAAAAAATAACAATAGATTTATGAATGAAACTTGCCTCGAATGAGGCTTGCTGATTCGGACAGATTAATCATGGTAGAAATGCTTGCTGCAATGTATGTAATTATAATAAATACAGTGTGGAGTGGTGTTGACACTTGGAACAGTATTTTTTTCAACTATGTAGAATTACAACCCAGCTTATTGAGAAATGTATACTCTATTCTCTTTGGAATATATCAAGAGAAAGACTTGACTTTACACAATCACTAATTTGACTGTTTTTTAAAGTTAACAACTTACAGTAGCAACTAAAAACATGAGCAGGCATTTCATGGTCAAGATGTTTTGTGGTTCGCAATTGAATATCGCTATCAAATTGTTCCTTAAGTTAGGGCGGAAAATGAAGATTGGAAACAATAGATTAAATAAAATGTTGCATATTAAAGTTGTGAAGCTGTCGTAAAGGTAGCCACTATAGTTGAGATACAATCTCTAATACATGGTTGAACTTACGTACACCGTGAATAAAATGAATGCCAACGTATTTGTAAAGTTCTTCAATCTTAATTTATATTAATGCCAAAGAATGGAAGTAAAAAGCACTGCGACCGTCCCCTAGGTCAAACTTAATACGCAGGTTTATATTGTTTATATTGTTGGATACGTAATTTGGTTTTCTTTAAATGAAGATGTAGATGGAATAAGTATATTTATATGGTAGTGGGAGTTAGCCGAACAAAATTAAAAGCAGGTTATTGTCTTAGTACATACTAAATCCAATACGTACCGAACAATGAAGTGCAATCTAATTCCTTAGTAGGTTTTACGACGTATATACATCCATGTGAAAAAATATACATGGAATAATAAAATTTTCAAACAAGGGTTACCTACATTTATTATCACATGAGACGTAAAACTTTTACTGCTAAAGACATGCATACGGAAAGACCATTTGGAAGCTGCATGCATCCAAGATAGTCCTGCGACCTTATTTAGTACGTCTTCCACAATGGCGTTGGACGATCTACCTGCTGTACCAGACTCTCAGTCAGACGGACAGATAGCAAACGGATAAACAGCTTCAACCTACGGTTGGATATAGATAGGGATATAATGATATACTACCACACTATTGCCTACCACATTTAGTTCAAAGAATTTTACCCTAAGACTCAACTGAAACCACACATTGAGCGTTATGTTTTAGTATTTATACCTTAGTTTTATTATAATATTATGATTTTAAGTGCTAATGCTTGCTTAGATATACCAAATGTTACAATACATCCCCATACACCGGTTTAAATCAACTAAGAGAAAAAAAATTAGGTTGGATGGGTGCCTATAGAAAGTGTTTACGAGATTCAAAGCCACACAAATGAATTGAATAAATATGAGCAATGATGAGAAATATTGTTTTAAGATTTATCGTTGGTGTAGTGGTGGCTTTGGAATGTTTGTAGGTTTGGATTCCCGGTTAGGACAGTTGTTGGAATTTTCCGACAGAGAAATTCACACTGTCTGGAACACTGTCCTGTAGGTGACAAAAGGCCTTATACGAGTATGGGACCAATACGTACCTGGTATGGGTGTTTGATAAATACATGTACCTGTACCTGTCTAAGATATGTAAGCATGAACATGATGGTATGTTTTGTTTAAAATATGTATATCATTATTTACGTTACATATAAATTACTTTTACTAAAGTTAAACTCCAGGGATCCTTTGAAAACGAACTTATACTACATGTTTAAATATTTATTTTAAAGTTTACTTTTAATGAGTTACGTGTGAATCAAAACAAGAAATACAAAAAATGATATATAATGTTTACACAGACCGTATTAACAAAATGGATGCCCAAGTCTTAAAAGGCGTTACGATTTGTAAAAAGCTTAAGAGATCTTTATGGTAGAGACGCTGTTTGTACATACAATTGAATTGTAAAATATTCTCCATGTAATGAGAATGTACTTACTATATTTCGTCTAGCTCCATATATATACTTATACCTTTTAGTATTATACAATGACATACATAGATATAAAAATACCATACTTATAGAATAAGAACTTAGCTTATTGAAATAGGGCGAGCATTTCTTTATTTTTCCTTATAAATATCAAGAGAAGGACTTGACTTAAAAAAAACGTTAAATTGACTACTTTTACAGTAAACAACTTTGAGAAAGTTCGATGGATTATTAATTATGTAGGTAGAGGTACGAACTGACCATTTCTTATTTTTGATATATATACTGACCAATATAAACGTATTATTTGTGGCTCCGCAACACAGCTGATGATTGAACTATTTGCAACCAGTCCACAATATACACAGGCTTCGACGGGGTCAAGAGACGCGTACAAACATACACATGAGAGCTAATGCAATCTAATTCCTTAATCAATGTTACAACATCCAAGTATTTACGGATAAGGTTTAAATATTATAAACTACCTTTCACCCGCTGACCTTCTTGCGTTTATAGTGACTTCCCGTTACAGGATACCTATGCGGCAAGATTCGTGAACATCGGCTCACTATTTTAAGCGTAGAGCAGAACAAACAAACTAATTAATTACGAACCGACAAATATTTTCGCATTTAAAATTATTATATATTGATGTAATAGCTGAAAATAATATCTAAAACATTCAGTTTTCAGGAGGTAAAAGGTCAGGTAGGTAAAAGTAGTTTCAGTGTTAATTCTGATCATCAGTATTCATGATTTGACGCAGCTTTTTCTTGTAAGAGTTATCTATTCTAATAGAGAGTCTATTCCATATGCTTAGGTACTGTCACTTTTTTGTGTTACACGATGATATTTTAAATGTACCGATTATTATGTATTAGTGTAATGCTATAGGCTATAGGATATAAGGAGTGTACTTACAACATCAAAAAAGTTCAAAGTTTTTTTCCTCTATGTTAGTGTATGGATAGTTTTTTATTTCACACATTATCAATAATTTAATACATGTAGGGAACAAAATATTGAATGGAATAGAATATATAATAGGTAGTAGTAATGATTAGGTGGCGATCTCCATCCATCTTCTATACATTGGAGTCAGTACAAGTCTATCCGCTAGACTTCTGATGCCAGTGTTGTTGCTTCTGTCTACTCTGGACATGAAGGATGCTATGCGTTTCCTCTGGATGGAATGAAATGAGCCGACCCAGGACAGTGAACATTGCAGAAGCGCTACAATGCAATAATATATTGTTATAGGCGCCTCGGGTTCTATATTGGCGTCATCCTTCAGACTGGAAATTACAATATGACTAAGGTACTGTAAATTATCTACAATTTTAATAAGTTGTCTTACATAATATGTATTAACGAAACAACTTTATTCAGACATATATTTAAGGTAGAGATGCTGTCTGTATATTCTATATACTATATACTTCTTTGTTTAGACTGGTACGATTAGGGTAGTAAAAAAATAATTATGTCTAATGCCCATGTTGTACCTACCCCAATATCAGTTGGGAAGTTGTTGACGAGTACATCTACCTGGGACAGACAGTCAAACTAGGCAGGTCCAACTTCGAGAAAGAGGTCAATCGTCGAATCCAAGTCGGCTGGGCAGCGTTCCGGAAACTTCGCGAAGTCTTCTCGTCAAAAATACCTCAGTGCCTCAAGACAAGAGTCTTCGACCAATGTGTGTTACCAGTGATGACTTATGGCACTGAAACGTGGTCTCTTACTATGGGCCTCATAGACAAGCTCAAAGTCGCACAACGAGCTATGGAGAGGGCTATGCTCGGGATTTCTCTACGTGATCGAATCAGAAATGAGGAGATCCGTAGAAGAACGAAAGTCACCGACATAGCCCAGAAGATTAGCCAGTTGAAGTGGCAGTGGGCAGGGCACATAGCACGCAGAACAGATGGCCGATGGGGCCGAAAGGTTCTGGAGTGGTGACCACGGACCGGCAAGCGCAGCGTAGGTCGTCCACACGTCGACACGGTGGACAGACGACCTGATGAAGGTCGCAGGACGACGTTGGATGCAGGCCGCTTCCAAACGGTCCTTTTGGAAAATCATGGGGGAGGCCTATGTTCAGCAGTGGACGTCCTACTGAGGACGGCTGAGATGATGATGATGATGATGATTAGGGTAGAAAGAATTGGAATGCTAAAAGCTATGGAAAAGGAATCTTTGAATAAAAGAGTTGTACCTACTTATTCGTACCTAATTATATAAGGAACGCCCCATGTAACCTGAGTTAACTTTGTTGTAAAGATTTCATACTCATGGATGTATCAGCTTCTTCATCAAGTTACTATTGATACCACCTCCATGTAATAGTGAAAACTTAATTACATGTAAAGTTGTTTCACAACAAACAAATTAACTAACGATGACTCGACAAACACGTATATTTTTGAATCTTTAACGGCTGCATAGCGAAATGATATTTTGTAATCTGCCCCCAAAAAAACATGACGGTTAAAATTAATTACAGAGATAAATACTCGTATCAGTCATGGAGTTGTACCGAGCTCAGAAGACGCGTGTTCGATTCTCATCCTAGAATTTGTAATTTTCTCTCTTTTATTGCAATACATACAGGTCTATCTCTGTGCTAAGGACATATTAAGAAACAAAAATGAATCCCTTGGACAGCGTTTCGGACTAATGTCTTTATCATAAAAGCTGCAACAGAAACTTCCATAGTCCAAAGCACTCGAAACGCAGAAGTCCGCAATGGATAGAGCTGAAATATTTAAAGAAAATCATCGTCTTCAACCACGACTCCGATGTCAAGAGTGAACGACGAAAAAGGGGGAATTATAATAAGAAAGCTGTGCGCTCCATCCCGCAACGGCCTGAAATGTATTATCCTACATAATCAGTTTTAGTTTGAAAATTTATGTAAAGATCATTGATGCTATCACTTTTTGCGTTTGAAGTTTAAATTAAATCGCTTCAGTTGTAGAATTAATCACTTAAAATGTTATTCAAAAGTTTTATAAAATATTTTCTACCCAGCTAACCAATCAAATTACTTTAAATTTGGCTGTACCAGGTATATGTATAGTGACTACATACGATATACAGGCTACCTTTGTGCCAAAGTCCATCAATATTGTTTCAGTAGTTTGAATGTAAAAGCAGGCCAAACAAACAAGCAACGAACCGACAAACACTTTCGCATATGAAATATCGCTACTGATTTCTAAAGGTATTTTCGCATATGGCCAGTTTTGCGGAATAAATGTAGTTTCAGTGTTATATATTTCGTTATATCACGTTGTAAGTATATGTGTCTGAATTTCCCAAGCTTTTATTATATGACTTTTGAAGCACTAACGCTTGGTTAAAGAAACCAAATTTTGCAATTTATCCCCTAATACGAAGATTAAAATCCATTAGGAAGATATATTCCAAACTTGCCATGTAGCGCGTCTTAAAGACCAATGATGGACCAATACCGTTACCACATGGAAAGGCGACCATTTAAAGGCTAACTCTAAAGAGATATATATTTATAGCAATGTTATTGTAATTGTAAGTTGGAAATAAAAAAATGATTATTTTTATTTTTATTTATTATTCCAATTGTATTAGTTTGGTCTTTATAGTTTATAGCGAAAAAAAATCACGGCTGCAGAGAGGCGTATATAATATGGCATGAATAGTGGTAAATTAATAGAAAACTTAGTAAATAATTTTGCTTTTGGATTTAAAACCGCAGTAAGTTTATCGTTTTTTAAATGTTTACTGCAAGCTGACTTTTTGATGCTAACTTGATTGATTGACACGGAATTGTTACATGTAAGTAATGTTACATTAAATACGATAGATTTGGTATCGTATTGGTGGCCTAGGATACGGTTTGTCAGAAGACGCGGGTTCAAAACCCATTCCAGGATGGGTTGTTTTTGTGATTAAATGGTAAATCGGACAACACTGAAGTCTATTGTGAGGTCGTTACTACTCCGACGGGTGTGCGGGCAGTACTGATACCCATCCTCAAAGCTCATTTATTTTTGTCCTATAATTTGACAGTTTGGTCTCGCTAGGCAGGCGTTACGGCTTGAACAATAATATAATACGGTTTGATAACTTACTGAATCATTTTTAGTTCAGTAAGTTATCAAACCGGCCTGAACCTGGAGGTTGGCCGTACCTTACAGCGATAATTTTTCTTATAAACTGAATCAAAAACCTTAAAAAAGCCTACCCTAAAATGCCTTATACTAAATAATACTATCCCAAATCATTAAAAGTCACGCATCTGTCCATTCAAACAGTCATAGGTAGTTGTACATTTTTATTGTTTAGGTGTAGTATTCAAGAGCATATAAAATACCTGAATGCCGCTGGTATTCAATTCAGTAGCCTGCTACTTACACAATAATACATATTTTTGAGGTCTAATACTCGTAATAAAAAAATTGCTATCTATCTAATTAAAAAAACCAAAATTTTTCCTTTTGCATTTTGCCTTGCCTCTTATAAATTCATGGGATCCCCAGAAAGTTTTGAGAAACTGCAACAATAACTAAAATGGATCCAATATATTCAATAAATCTTTTCCGACGAGCACTTTAAATTCGAATAACTGAAGAGTGGTAGTTCTTGGTAATATCATCATTGGCGGTTAATGACAATCGATCAGTAAGTTGCAAGGGTCACTAAAATGGTAAAAAAAATATTTACCCCAAAATGGAACCGATTTCAGCACCGAAAAGTGTAAAAGAACTTGTGGAAATTGGTACATTTGTACTTTCATGGTACCGACTACCATTCTTTGTAACGGCAATGACCCGTTGACTTTGATATTGTTGCCAAACCGCTGCGTCCGATTCTACTAACCAAATGTTGCTCCAACTTTAACTGAACTGTAGCTGAACGATGACATTTATACGTTTTTTATTGTGCTATTTAAGTTAGGTTTCTATTGTTACAATAAACTTTAAATTAAAACCTAATATGCTGTTAACTATAGATAAATATAGATTATGACCGGCGTTAACGCATATCCGTATATTACCTATATTTTTATATAGGTAGTAGCGTTTAAGATGACGTTACGTTTCAAGTTGTCATCATAGAAATAAAAGAACAGCTTTTTGGGTTAGTATCCACCGGAGTCGAACTGATGTTGTAACTGAATAGATAGTTAAACATTGTGAAAAATAGAATTGGTTTGCAGATGCCAAGCTTTCTGAATAAATTACTTAGAAAGTAACGTTAAAGGATTAACCTTTTGCGTCCCAGAGACATAAATATACGTCAGTTTCATTTATAAATCTTTTGAGTTTATAATCACGGTATAAGTAGTATTAATACATAACTAAGTTGATTTAGGAAGTTATCGATTTGTCCTGAATAGGGAAGCTAATCCAATCTTAGATGTGACCACCATTTTATTATCTTGGCATACATTTTTATATCTTGGCCAACCCTAAAGCAAGTGTTGGTTTATTTGACACAACAGAAGGAAGAGTGTTCCACATGTTACAAGTCTCCACGAGTCCTACCTACTCTACCTACAACTACATGTCAAACTAAGAGCTATTTTAGACACACAGTCAGACGGACAGATGGAAAAACGGACAGATAGCATCAACGGACGGTTGGATATGGATACGGACATAATATGATGATATACAACCACAATACTGCCTACATTTATTTTAAAGATATTTACCCTTAGACTTATTTGAAACTCACATTGAGCGTTATGTTTTAGTATTAATACCTAAGTTTTATTATAGTATGATTTTTAGGTGCTAATACTTGCTTAGATAAACCAAATCTTTTGACTCATCCCCATTCACCGGTTAAAATCAACTAAGAGAAATAAATTTGATGCTTGGATGGGTTCCTATAGATGGCCTACCATGGCGTCATGGCGATTAGCACGGATTGTTAGAAGATGCGGGTTCAAATTCAAAACTCGTCGAAAGATAGGTAGGTATTTTTCCACTATAAAGTAGCAATACTTAAGTTCGTACAGTACAAAAATCTTGAGAGATATGTATAAATCGACGTATTATTGGAATCGTAAAGTTTTTATAAACTCATTAACACACATGTTAACAACCAGTCTGCAAAGAGATTATAAATATCACACTTATGTCATAAACGTGAATAAGAACATGTGAATATTTTCATTGTTTTAAACTAAATATAGATATAAATATATATTCAATATCGAATAAGAACTAAGCTTATTAAGAAAGGTAGAGCTTATTTAATGTTTCGTTGAATATTTCAAGCGAGCGACTTAACTTTACTTGACAAAATCCCTAATTTGACTGTATATACAAAGGGTAAAACTATTATAACTTTGTTTAGAAATTTACGAGACTGATCCTAAAACTCTGTGTGACGCCGAACTACAAGCCTGCGCTGATAGCAGGGCAAGAGCACACTCCGAGAATGGAAAATTTTTAGGATACTTTTGTTTTGGTGCATCAATTGATAAATAATAATATGTTTGGAGTGTAAGACACACCTAACAATATCGTTGTTTATAAAAATCTATTATTCCGTTTTAGCTGCAGAATGATCGTAATTATAGTTCATACGCGTACACACATCTTAAAATATTATAACCGTCTTTCATGCCGTCGGATACTAAGTACCTAATGAACGTACACCGCCTAAAAGTACATACACACCCTTAAAACATAGGTAACCCTCCTTCAGGAAGTAAGTTTTAAAAGGCAAAGTAGGAAAGTTAATTACTACTTACTCAATGAAAGGACAGCATTCAAAAATTAAATCCTCGCGGTCGTGTTTGATAACACTTCTGCCTAACCCTACGCGGATATGTAAGCGTGAAGATAACGTAGGTAACATACGTTATCTTTTAAATTTACTTTTAATTTATTTTTACTTAATTTTGAGTAAACCGGATTCATTTTATCCATAGATACATTTCAGAAATATGTTGCACTCCGTCAAGGGTTGCTAATGAAACGGCTCACTGCCTGCGACCTTCGCCCTCGCCATAACATCCCAGAGTTTCATTTATAAGAATCTTCTCCTGACAATAATTAACACAACAAAAAAAGAATTTTAAAGCGAGATTGTTCTATCCGTTCTCAAGTTATAGCGTTACCAGGAGAAATAGGGATTCATTTATATATATATAGAAGATATATAGGTAGATTTCAAAGTTTAGTTGTACAGAGTTTTCAGTAAATCAAAACCAAAGAATAAAATAAATACATGTTTTATTATTGATGTCCATGTTTATCTTCACGAGTTTTGAGTCAAAAGAATAACATTTTCCATATAAACATTATATATACATTATAGTCATAGTCATAGTAGTTTCATGGCACCCTGTTTAAACATCTCAGGCTTTGATTTTTAATACTTAAGCGTTTATGTGATTTCACAAACTAAACTATCTTTATTCTAAAGTTCATTTAAACTTTTTTAGTAGTTACCTACGGAGATACTTGGTGAAAAACATTCACGGACACAAACTTTCACATATTTAATTTTACTCACTGACCCTCTCGCGGTTTCGCTTGCCGTAGCGTGCGGGTTACAAAGCCACAGCATTCATTTGATAAATAATTATGGCATTTCTTAAGGTTCCCTACCTTAAAAAATGAAATGGTAAACGCAAGTTGGAAAAAGTAGATTAAATAAAATAACAAGTCCAATATAAAAAATTAATATCGACTTCCATTCTATTCAGTTATTGGAGTGTATCTCAAAATATACTTAACCAAATTTGATGAAATTTAAATGGGACCACACGGGAAGCACCAGCTTTCAAACAAAAAAGAATTTTGAGAATCGGTGCATCCTATAGAAAACTATGAGGTATCAAACATTAAAAAAAACATACAGTCGAATTGAGTAGCTCCTCCTTTTTTTGGAAGTCGGTAGAAAACACAAAATACGATAGTCGAGACGCTTTCGGATATAAAGTGACTATAGCTGAAATACGAACTGGTACACGGTCGAGCTTACGCAGACTGTAATTAAGATTGATGCAAAAGTTTTAGAGGCGAACGTGTTATTTAATAGTTTTGACGACAAGGAAGCAAACATGACACAAGCACTGCGTCCTTCACCTAAAATACCGTAGATAAGTAATGTAGTCTGGTTTATGGTTAAATAAGAGATCCATAAAATATATTAAAATAAGAAAACGGAATATTTTAGTATGTGGTGACTGATATATACAACAACACACACTACAATTCCTGAAATCGTAGTATGTATTCTTAAAAACTATTACATTGTACTTATTATTTGCCAAATTATGGTCACTGGCGAGTCTACGGGTACGCTTCGTAAATTATGTTTTTAGCCTTTTAACGTACTGACGGCCAGATAGAGAGACAAACCGACATACGCACAGATAGAAAAAGTACACATTACATAGATAGACATACCTACAACGAAAATGTTCTATAACATATGATACATTTTTCGGAATGTACGTAGGAAGTCTCATTTCAGATCATCACTATTTAGGTTGTTAAAAATTCCACACAAACACAAATGGGATAATTAGTATCAAGTAGTAGGTATATAGCTATGAAGTGTCCAAGTTAGAAACATATGTCTATCTACGTCAACATAGTTACTTTCACATATTTATCGTTAACGTAATTTAATGATTAATTTAATTTTTTTATGTATTAATTTTATGATGTAAATGTTTTATTAAATACGTATTAGAATCCTACCTTCCACATATTTCAAAAATGTTTGCCTGTACGTTTTATTCTAATGTTTTGAGATTGAAGGTTATGTATATGTATATGGTTTATGCTTTGAGAGTACCTATATATATATATACATACATTTATTTTTAATGTTTGATTTTTTATGCTCTAACGGCTGCTTAGCGAAACGAAACTTTGCAATCTGTCCCCTTATATTATTCCCGTTATAATAAATTACTGTAAGACGTTCACTGCTGAACATATGCTATATATTATGTAGATTCCCAAAAGGACAAATTGGAAGCTATTAGCATAACAGGGTCAGTCTGTGGTTACCAGCCCCATCGGCCGTCAATTTAAGGTATTATGTGTGATGCCCACTGCCACTTCAACTGGCTTATTCTCTGAGCTATGGCATCAATAGTTTGTTAAAAATACCAACCAGATTCAATATAAATTACTACCAATATCAACATTTAAAATGCGCAGCTCATGGGCAAATGTTATGTCAATAAATACTTAATCGAATACCTAATTACTTATGCTGACCTTTTAGCTAAAGAAAGGCATTATATTTTTACAAAGCGATTAAGTTACTTACTCCTAAAAAAATGCTACCGTAACTTGGAAGAACTCATGAGCGATTCATGTATTTATTTTAAATGTTGATAAATAATTATTTTAATAAATGTTAATTAATTTAGAGTAACATGAATGAGTCGGCCCGTTCTTAGTATTGTACCTCTAATGTTGCAACACACGAATAGGGCCATTTATTACTACCATAACCTTAAGATCTCTACAAATATACATACGATTGCAATAAATAATAAGTATGAGTCTGAAAAGAGAGCCACAGTGTTACCTTAGTTTGAAGAGGTAAAAACATTCGGCGATGTTGAAAAATTAACTGAAATAATTCATTATTTTGCATCGGTGTTTGTATGAGTACCTGCGCTATAACAGATGGTTTTCTAACATGACTCATAAGTTCTTAGAATATGGCATCCGACACTTAATTTATCATAGGTAAGGTTAGGTTTGAACTGCGACAAAACTACGCGCAAGCCGAGCGAGCAAAGCGAGCGTGCCGCGGCAGCGGCCGGCGAAGCGCTTGAAACTAAGTAATGAATGATTGTGGGTTGTGGTTTATGACTGAGGATAGAGTGGTGCACAACAAATATTACCTTCCCACGCACTACTTGACGTACTCTATCGTTATAAGGTGATTAATTGTTGTGATAGTGATATATTACAAATAGGTATATGTAAAAGAAACCAAAGTATGAAATAAAAAATGAACAAAAACAAAATTCATAAAAGATTCATATTTCATACCAGGACCTAACATCATCATTTCTGCTGCAAGATGATAACGAAAGATAAATAGGCTCGCACCATATTACAAAAAAATATCCGGAGAAACGCAGGCGTTCAAAATACTGCTGCGTACCCCTTCGTGGATATGTAGGTGTGACGATTTGTTATATTTTGTTTAAAAATAACGTATATTATGTATTTAGTGGTAGGACTTTTCCAGAGTCAGCATGGTCCTTTAGTAGTTATTCAACCGTGAAACAGTAGTGTGCAAATATTACTGTTTTTTGGTGAATGTTTCCAGCGAAATTACAGGGCAAGAGAGTTGACATTTGCATAACTCAGGGTCCCGAGTACAGTGCTTTGCCGTGCAGGGTTTTACACTATTGTAGTTTAAAATTCTTTATTGCACTGGACTATTTTGGACAAGCGTGACTCATAACGTCAGACGAGCGACTTGTTCGTCTCATCTCTGCAACACGGCGGGCGGCTGAACCGCAGCAGGTCCTACGATTCATCTCCTCATTTCTAATTCAATCACGTACAGTGACTCAGCACAGTTTTCTCCATTTTTGATGCAACGAATTGTACTATTTTGAGCTTACATATTATGAGGCCCATACTCAGAGAGCATTGCCAAGTCAAGTCATCACTGGTAACATTCACTGATCTAAGATTTGGCCTGCATGCATATCATGGAGTACCTTTTGTTTGCGGCTCCGTCTGCGTGGATATTTGATATACCGTAGCTGCTACGGTTTGCTACGGCGTAGCAAATTGTTTACGGTCTATTTCTGTGTGAACTTTCATCAACAGCCGAGCATCATACACTATCAAATCTTTCCTTTTTATTATAAGAGTAGATAAAGATTAACACCAAGTACACATTAATATTGCATGTTTTATAAACACGGAAAAGTAGTTATTGTTGTCATTACTGTAATAGTTAGACATATCGTACTATTGCATTGTTTTGTAGACATTGATGTCTTCAATAATTATACTGCAGTACATCACTCTGCTGCATTGTCAATAATTCCGATTTTTGAATATATTGTGTGTTACTCAGTGATAATGTGACTTTCTAACGGCAAAACAATGTTTTAATCGATCCAAAAATTTTATATACGAACTGTAAGGGAAATGTCTGATACCCTTAAGAGTGTGATTGTGGTGGGAACTGTGGTGTGAGACGCTGCATGTCTGTACTTACTTAATTACTGTTAATGAAGTTGTCTCATATTCTCTATGGTTCAATATTCCTTGGCCAGTGGCCGAAGAAATAATATTGTGGTAAACCATGTCATTAAAAACGTCACTATCGTGAAGTGTGTGTTTATACATCTCTCTCGCCTTCATCAAATGCCTTTATATGCGTATGGAAGAGAGGATCTGTAAACTCGCACCGCGCCCGATTGATTGTAAAATTAATTTGTGAAACTTGGCATACCAACATAAGTGAGCAGGTTATTTCCTACTACATACTTATTTAATGAAAGGCCAAAATTAAACAGTTTTCCCTTCGCCGTTGGAATGCGATTGAAATGCGAAACGTAAGAAGCAAGGGACTCTACTTACTGTGTCACTGTGTGTGCCGTGAATCATTAGTGCGCAAGCGTTAGGTACTGTAAGGGTACCATGTGAAATCATTATTATTTCTGTTACAAATATGACACAAAAGTTTGAGTAAATTTGTCGTGCAGGAGTTCATCTTCTTATTAACAAAGTTGAAATCAAAAAAGTTGTGATTGCATGATATTTTATATGTTTATTCATTTCATGATAAAAGAAGTTTATAAAATACGCAATTATCAGCTTACCTGTTACTTCAGTTTACAAATTGTTCGTGTACATCTTATACGAGTAGATGCCAAAGTGCCTACAGTATAAATATCTTAATAAATATTTTGTTTAAATTAAGGATCATTTAGATATCATTGAATAACAAAGTTACTCGTATTATAAAATATAATGTTCACACACTCGTACCCAGTACCGTAGAGGTACCAAGTAGTTTAAGTATTTTTTTTTAAAGCCGGTACAAGCACGAGGTCTACCAGGTGTTAGGTGCTAACCTCTGCCTTTATCAGACGTATGTCCTCACAACTGCATTGCGCACGTAAACATGAGACATTGTTAAGTCTCAATGTGCCTGTCTTTTACCTGCACCCATACCACCCATACTTGATGACCTCATTCAAGAAGAGTCCTACTGCTACTATGTAGGTAGGTAAATAGATAGATAAACCCTTTATTGCAACACCACATTATATAATATAACTAACAAATACGAGTTAATAGGATAATATAATTGAAAACTATTACTCAACAATAAAAATTTGAAATTAAGTGTAACAATTGGCGGTCTTATCGGTCAAGCGATATCTTCAAAACAACCATGTTATTGAAAAGGAAGCTTGAATAAAAAAGGTCTCGAAGGAAGTTTCCTTGGATACCTGTGGATTTAGAAGTAGAGCCCCTATACAAAAACTGAAAAGAATTCTGGTATGTACCTACAATCTAACGACTACCACACTTTTTTGTCTTTTTAACTCCAGCTGACCGCTCTATCCTTGAGCCTAAATTGCACTAAGAGAAATGCTGGCTTTGCAACTTGTATTGGAGTTATGATTTTTTATGCAACTGAATGCAGATCATTTTTTGACTTCTCAAGCTGGCCTCCAAGACTACTGCTCACGTTATCAACTGCACTAAGGGGTTGGATCCCTTAACAAACATACACAAGGACTCTTTGTCCCTACTTAAACTGTAATTAAAGGCAAAATTTCTGCAATTGAACTCGTATGAACATTTTGACTTTTCTGTTCAAATGGTTAAAGTTTAGCAACAAAAACTAATGCACAAGGACAAACGCGGGCCACTCGTGGCCCGCGCACCGCCCAAAAAGCTAGTCTCATTATATAAAGATGGATTACCACTGACTCACTGACTCACTGACCTCTTTGTTCTCATAGAAGGAGCAATGGGGGGTATAGAAGATGTAGGGTTAAAGTGTAGGGGGGCTCAATTCGAGTAGGGGAAAAATCCGAAAAGTGCTGAATGTGGAAATCTGATGGAACAGGTGAACGGCTCTCGGAAACTATAAAAGATGGGGGGTAGGTGCTAAAACTAAAAAAGGCCAAAACCCTGGGCAACTGCCAAAAATTAAAAAAAAAACATACCCCCCAAACAAAAGACGATCGCTCCCATACAAAATGTAAATGCTTAAAACTCCTAAACCGTTTGAGATAAGTATAAAGTGTTTGACCAAATGTCATAGGGAATCGGAAGGGTAATTTGGTAAAAGTGTCAAAAATCCAAGATGGCGGATTCAAAATGGCGGCCGAATTGAAAGTTGGTCCGATCCGGCTCAAAATTGGTATCGGGGGGTTTTTGGGGTCCCACATTCCAAATATGAGAACCATTTTTTGATGACGTCATTTTTCAATATGGCCGCCATACATATGTTTTTTTGGATCTTTAATGGATCGTTTCTCCCAGTGGGCGTGATGGGGATTATGGTTTTGTAGGGTTATATGTGGGGTTACGATAGGTGACTTTAGGAGAAACTGAATGGAGCTGAACGTGGAATACCAGGTAGAACAGGTCAACGGCTCTCGGAAACTAAAAGAGATAGGGGGTAAGTGCTAAAACTAATATTTACAAGCACCCTAGGCATTTTCTAAAAATTAAAAAAAAAACACACCTCCCGAACAAAAGACGATCGTTCCCATACAAAATGGAAATGCTTATAACGCCGCAACCGTTAAAGATAGGTATAGGGTGTTTGAACTAATATTTAAGGGGACCAAAAATTCAATTTGGCGGAAATGTCAAATATCCAAGATGGCGGATTCAAGATGGCGGCTACCTTAAATATTAGTCTGATCCGACTGAAAATCGATATCTAAGAGTTTTTGGAGTCCCCAATTCGAAATATGAAATCCATTTTTTGATGACGTCATTTTTCAACATGGCCGCCATACAATTTTTTTCTCTGGAAATTTTATCGTAGTTTTTGGACATGTTGGCATGATGGAACGCTGAGGCTTTGTAAGTGAAAAGTATAGGCAGTGGTCTTACGTCCTTAAGTGACACCTGAAATGGGCTAAATCTGAACCTTCTGATGGAACAGCTTGACGGCTCTCGGAAACTAAAAGAGATAGGGGGTAAGTGCCAAAACTAATATTGACAAGCACCCTGGGCATCTTCTAAAAATTAAAAAAAAAACACACCTCCCAAACAAAAGACGATCGTACCCATACAAAATGTAAATGCTTATAACGCCGAAACCGTTAAAGATATGTATGGGGGGTTTGAACTAATGTTTTAGGGGACCGGAAATGCAATTTGGCGGAAATGTCAAAAATCCAAAATGGCGGATTCAAGATGGCGGCTACCTTAAATGTTACTCTGATCCGAGTGAAAATCGATATCTAGGGGTTTTAAGAGTCCCTAATTAGAAAGATGAAACCCATTTTTTGATGACGCAGGCCGCAGGCCGAGCTATATTGACGAGGCCGAAGGCCGAATGTGCTTTTAAGTGAAGCGAGGCCAAAGGCCGAGCGTCCTTCTAAGCGAAACGAGGCCGAAGGTCGAGTGTGCTCCTAAGTGAAGTGAGGTCGAAGGCCGAGCGTTCTTCTAAGCGAAACGAGGCCGAAGGCCGAGTGAGCTCCTAAGTTAAATGAAGCCGAAGGTCAAGCGTCCTTCTAAGCAAAGCGAGGCCGAAGGCCGAGCATGCTTCTAAGCGAAGCGAAGCCGAAGCTCGAGCATGCTTCTAAGCAAAGCGAGGCCGAAGGCCGAGCGTGCTTCTAAGCGAAACGAGGCCAAAGGCCGAGTAAGCTCCTAAGTGAAATGAAGCCGAAGGCCGAGCATGCTTCTAAGCAAAGCGAGGCCGAAGGCCGAGCGTGCTTCTAAGCGAAGCGCGGTCGTGTTTTGTGCCCACGAGGAAATAGAAGCCTTTCATGGCGAGTTCGAAGGCCAAGCTTTCGCCAACTTTATTTCAAAATGTCAATGATCTTCAATGCCCATGTTAACATAGGTAATGTTAATAACCATGAACACAACTATTAGTACGAGTACTACTGACATGCTACAAATAACCGTTTATTTTCCTTCGTATTCTTGGGTTTGTTCTTAAAAACTTGAGTCCAGACAACCTCCACGCAGTTACATAAAAAGGATGCAACGTCTTCCAAGAAGCTTAAGTGTCACAGTTAGCTGGAAAACTAATGAAGATATCTTAAGCTACTACTTACTTTTAAATAATAAATATATATATATATATATATAATAGGCTTATAGGCCTTTCAAGCGGACAATAATACACAGATTTCGAAGGACAAGATCTTAATCTGTCCGCATCAGGACAAAAAAATAACAATAGATTTATGAATGAAACTTGCCTCGAATGAGGCTTGCTGATTCGGACAGATTAATCATGGTAGAGATGCTTGCTGCAATGTATGTAATTAAAATAAATACAAAGTGTAGTGTGGTGTTGACACTTGGAACAGTATTTTTTTCAACTATGTAGAATTACAACCCAGCTTATTGAGAAATGTATACTCTATTCTCTTTGGAATATATCAAGAGAAAGACTTGACTTTACACAATCACTAATTTGACTGTTTTTTAAAGTTAACAACTTACAGTAGCAACTAAAAACATGAGCAGGCATTTCATGGTCAAGATGTTTTGTGGTTCTGCATTGAATATCGCTATCAAATTGTTCCTTAAGTTAGGGCGGAAAATGAAGATTGGAAACAATAGATTAAATAAAATGTTGCATATTAAAGTTGTGAAGCTGTCGTTAAGGTAGCCACTATAGTTGAGATACAATCTCTAATACATGGTTGAACTTACGTACACCGTGAATAAAATGAATGCCAACGTATTTGTAAAGTTCTTCAATCTTAATTTATATTAATGCCAAAGAATGGAAGTAAAAAGCACTGCGACCGTCCCCTAGGTCAAACTTAATACGCAGGTTTATATTGTTTATATTGTTTGATACGTAATTTGGTTTTCTTTAAATGAAGATGTAGATGGAATAAGTATATTTATATGGTAGTGGGAGTTAGCCGACCAAATTAAAAGCAGGTTATTGTCTTAGTACATACTAAATCCAATACGTACCGAACAATGAAGTGCAATCTAATTCCTTAGTAGGTTTTACGACGTATATACATCCATGTGAAAAAATATACATGGAATAATAAAATTTTCAAACAAGGGTTACCTACATTTATTATCACATGAGACGTAAAACTTTTACTGCTAAAGACATGCATACGGAAAGACCATTTGGAAGCTGCATGCATCCAAGATAGTCCTGCGACCTTATTTAGTACGTCTTCCACAATGGCGTTGGACGATCTACCTGCTCTACCAGACTCTCAGTCAGACGGACAGATAGCAAACGGATAAACAGCTTCAACCTACGGTTGGATATAGATAGGGATATAATGATATACTACCACACTATTGCCTACCACATTTAGTTCAAAGAATTTTACCCTAAGACTCAACTGAAACCACACATTGAGCGTTATGTTTTAGTATTTATACCTTAGTTTTATTATAATATTATGATTTTAAGTGCTAATGCTTGCTTAGATATACCAAATGTTGCAATACATCCCCATACACCGGTTAAAATCAACTAAGAGAAAAAAAATTAGGTTGGATGGGTGCCTATAGAAAGTGTTTACGAGATTTAAAGCCACACAAATGAATTGAATAAATATGAGCAATGATGAGAAATATTGTTTTAAGATTTATCGTTGGTGTAGTGGTGGCTTTGGAATGTTTGTAGGTTTGGATTCCCGGTTAGGACAGTTGTTGGAATTTTCCGACAGAGAAATTCACACTGTCTGGAACACTGTCCTGTAGGTGACAAAAGGCCTTATACGAGTATGGGACCAATACGTACCTGGTATGTGTGTTTGATAAATACATGTACCTGTACCTGTCTAAGATATGTAAGCATGAACATGATGGTATGTTTTGTTTAAAATATGTATATCATTATTTACGTTACATATAAATTACTTTTACTAAAGTTAAACTCCAGGGATCCTTTGAAAACAAACTTATACTACATGTTTAAATATTTATTTTAAAGTTTACTTGTAATGAGTTACGTGTGAATCAAAACAAGAAATACAAAAAATGATATATAATGTTTACACAGACCGTATTAACAAAATGGATGCCCAAGTCTTAAAAGGCGTTACGATTTGTAAAAAGCTTAAGAGATCTTTATGGTAGAGACGCTGTTTGTACATACAATTGAATTGTAAAATATTCTCCATGTAATGAGAATGTACTTACTATATTTCGTCTAGCTCCATATATATACTTATACCTTTTAGTATTATACAATGTCATACATAGATATAAAAATACCATACTTATAGAATAAGTACTTAGCTTATTGAAATAGGGCGAGCATTTCTTTATTTTTCCTTATAAATATCAAGAGAAGGACTTGACTTAAAAAAAACGTTAAATTGACTACTTTTACAGTAAACAACTTTGAGAAAGTTCGATGGATTATTAATTATGTAGGTAGAGGTACGAACTGACCATTTCTTATTTTTGATATATATACTGACCAATATAAACGTATTATTTGTGGCTCCGCAACACAGCTGATGATTGAACTATTTGCAACCAGTCCACAATATACACAGGCTTCGACGGGGTCAAGAGACGCGTACAAACATACACATGAGAGCTAATGCAATCTAATTCCTTAATCGATGTTACAACATCCAAGTATTTACGGATAAGGTTTAAATATTATAAACTACCTTTCACCCGCTGACCTTCTTGCGTTTATAGTGACTTCCCGTTACAGGATACCTATGTGGCAAGATTCGTGAACATCGGCTCACTATTTTAAGCGTAGAGCAGAACAAACAAACTAATTAATTACGAACCGACAAATATTTTCGCATTTAAAATTATTATATATTGATGTAATAGCTGAAAATAATATCTAAAACATTCAGTTTTCAGGAGGTAAAAGGTCAGGTAGGTAAAAGTAGTTTCAGTGTTAATTCTGATCATCAGTATTCATGATTTGACGCAGCTTTTTCTTGTAAGAGTTATCTATTCTAATAGAGAGTCTATTCCATATGCTTAGGTACTGTCACTTTTTTGTGTTACACGATGATATTTTAAATGTACCGATTATTATGTATTAGTGTAATGCTATAGGCTATAGGATATAAGGAGTGTACTTACAACATAGTTCAAAGTTTTTTTCCTCTATGTTAGTGTATGGATAGTTTTTTATTTCACACATTATCAATAATTCAATACATGTAGGGAACAAAATATTGAATGGAATAGAATATATAATAGGTATTAGTAATGATTAGGTGGCGATCTCCATCCATCTTCTATACATTGGAGTCAGTACAAGTCTATCCGCTAGACTTCTGATGCCAGTGTTGTTGCTTCTGTCTACTCTGGACATGAAGGATGCTATGCGTTTCCTCTGGATGGAATGAAATGAGCCGACTCGGGGCTGTGAACATTTCAGAAGCGCTACAATGCAATAATATATTGTTATAGGCGCCTCGGGTTCTATATTGGCGTCATCCTTCAGACTGGAAATTACAATATGACTAAGGTACTGTAAATTATCTACAATTTTAATAAGTTGTCTTACATAATATGTATTAACGAAACAACTTTATTCAGACATATATTTAAGGTAGAGATGCTGTCTGTATATTCTATATACTATGTACTTCTTTGTTTAGACTGGTACGATTAGGGTAGTAAAAAAATAATTATGTCTAATGCCCATGTTGTACCTACCCCAATATCAGTTGGGAAGTTGTTGACGAGTACATCTACCTGGGACAGACAGTCAAACAAGGCAGGTCCAACTTCGAGAAAGAGGTCAATCGTCGAATCCAAGTCGGCTGGGCAGCGTTCCGGAAACTTCGCGAAGTCTTCTCGTCAAAAATACCTCAGTGCCTCAAGACAAGAGTCTTCGACCAATGTGTGTTACCAGTGATGACTTATGGCACTGAAACGTGGTCTCTTACTATGGGCCTCATAGACAAGCTCAAAGTCGCACAACGAGCTATGGAGAGGGCTATGCTCGGGATTTCTCTACGTGATCGAATCAGAAATGAGGAGATCCGTAGAAGAACGAAAGTCACCGACATAGCCCAGAAGATTAGCCAGTTGAAGTGGCAGTGGGCAGGGCACATAGCACGCAGAACAGATGGCCGATGGGGCCGAAAGGTTCTGGAGTGGTGACCACGGACCGGCAAGCGCAGCGTAGGTCGTCCACACGTCGACACGGTGGACAGACGACCTGATGAAGGTCGCAGGACGACGTTGGATGCAGGCCGCTTTCAAACGGTCCTTTTGGAAAATCATGGGGGAGGCCTATGTTCAGTAGTGGACGTCCTACTGAGGACGGCTGAGATGATGATGATGATGATGATTAGGGTAGAAAGAATTGGAATGCTAAAAGCTATGGAAAAGGAATCTTTGAATAAAAGAGTTGTACCTACTTATTCGTACCTAATTATATAAGGAACGCCCCATGTAACCTGAGTTAACTTTGTTGTAAAGATTTCATACTCATGGATGTATCAGCTTCTTCATCAAGTTACTATAATTGATACCACCTCCATGTAATAGTGAAAACTTAATTACATGTAAAGTTGTTTCACAACAAACAAATTAACTAACGATGACTCGACAAACACGTATATTTTTGAATCTTTAACGGCTGCATAGCGAAATGATATTTTGTAATCTGCCCCCAAAAAAACATGATGGTTAAAATTAATTACAGAGATAAATACTCGTATCAGTCATGGAGTTGTACCGAGCTCAGAAGACGCGTGTTCGATTCTCATCCTAGAATTTGTAATTTTCTCTCTTTTATTGCAATACATACAGGTCTATCTCTGTGCTAAGGACATATTAAGAAACAAAAATGAATCCCTTGGACAGCGTTTCGGACTAATGTCTCTATCATAAAAGCTGCAACAGAAACTTCCATAGTCCAAAGCACTCGAAACGCAGAAGTCCGCAATGGATAGAGCTGAAATATTTAAAGAAAATCATCGTCTTCAACCACGACTCCGATGTCAAGAGTGAACGACGAAAAAGAGGGAATTATAATAAGAAAGCTGTGCGCTCCATCCCGCAACGGCCTGAAAATGTATTATCCTACATAATCAGTTTTAGTTTGAAAATTTATGTAAAGATCATTGATGCTATCACTTTTTGCGTTTGAAGTTTAAATTAAATCGCTTCAGTTGTAGAATTAATCACTTAAAATGTTATTCAAAAGTTTTATAAAATATTTTCTACCCAGCTAACCAATCAAATTACTTTAAATTTGGCTGTACCAGGTATATGTATAGTGACTACATACGATATACAGGCTACCTTTGTGCCAAAGTCCATCAATATTGTTTCAGTAGTTTGAATGTTAAAGCAGGCCAAACAAACAAGCAACGAACCGACAAACACTTTCGCATATGAAATATCGCTACTGATTTCTAAAGGTATTTTCGCATATGGCCAGTTTTGCGGAATAAATGTAGTTTCAGTGTTATATATTTCGTTATATCACGTTGTAAGTATATGTGTCTGAATTTCCCAAGCTTTTATTATATGACTTTTGAAGCACTAACGCTTGGTTAAAGAAACCAAATTTTGCAATTTATCCCCTAATACGAAGATTAAAATCCATTAGGAAGATATATTCCAAACTTGCCATGTAGCGCGTCTTAAAGACCAATGATGGACCAATACCGTTACCACATGGAAAGGCGACCATTTAAAGGCTAACTCTAAAGAGATATATATTTATAGCAATGTTATTGTAATTGTAAGTTGGAAAAATAAAAAAAGGATTATTTTTATTTTTATTTATTATTCCAAGCTAGAAGGTGTGCTTCGCTAACCTAGCGGTTAGGGCGGATAACATTAACACAGATTGTAAGATGACGATGGTTCAGTACCCGTCCATGTATTGTATTTTTATATTCCCTCGAGATACATTGAAAATGATTTTAACTGCCATGGTCTGGTCTTTATAGTTTATAGCGAAAAAAAATCACGGCTGCAGAGAGGCGTATATAATATAGCATGAATAGTGGTAAATTAATAGAAAACTTAGTAAATAATTTTGCTTTTGGATTTAAAACCGCAGTAAGTTTATCGTTTTTTAAATGTTTACTGCAAGCTGACTTTTTGATGCTAACTTGATTGATTGACACGGAATTGTTACATGTAAGTAATGTTACATTAAATACGATAGATTTGGTATCGTATTGGTGGCCTAGGATACGGTTTGTCAGAAGACGCGGGTTCACAACCCATTCCAGGATGGGTTGTTTTTGTGATTAAATGGTAAATCGGACAACACTGAAGTCTATTATGAGGTCGTTACTACTCCGACGGGTGTGCGGGCAGTACTGATACCCATCCTCAAAGCTCATTTATTTTTGTCCTTCAATTTGACAGTTTGGTCTCGCTAGGCAGGCGTTACGACTTGAACAATAATATAATACGGTTTGATAACTTACTGAATCATTTTTAGTTCAGTAAGTTATCAAACCGGCCTGAACCTGGAGGTTGGCCGTACCTTACAGCGATAATTTTTCTTATAAACTGAATCAAAAACCTTAAAAAAGCCTACCCTAAAATGCCTTATACTAAATAATACTATCCCAAATCATTAAAAGTCACGCATCTGTCCATTCAAACAGTCATAGGTAGTTGTACATTTTTATTGTTTAGGTGTAGTATTCAAGAGCATATAAAATACCTGAATGCCGCTGGTATTCAATTCAGTAGCCTGCTACTTACACAATAATACATATTTTTGAGGTCTAATACTCGTAATAAAAAAATTGCTATCTATCTAATTAAAAAAACCAAAATTTTTCCTTTTGCATTTTGCCTTGCCTCTTATAAATTCATGGGATCCCCAGAAAGTTTTGAGAAACTGCAACAATAACTAAAATGGATACAATATATTCAATAAATCTTTTCCGACGAGCACTTTAAATTCGAATAACTGAAGAGTGGTAGTTCTTGGTAATATCATCATTGGCGGTTAATGACAATCGATCAGTAAGTTGCAAGGGTCACTAAAATGGTAAAAAAAATATTTACCCCAAAATGGAACCGATTTTAGCACCGAAAAGTGTAAAAGAACTTGTGGAAATTGGTACATTTGTACTTTCATGGTACCGACTACCATTCTTTGTAACGGCAATGACCCGTTGACTTTGATATTGTTGCCAAACCGCTGCGTCCGATTCTACTAACCAAATGTTGCTCCAACTTTAACTGAACTGTAGCTGAACGATGACATTTATACGTTTTTTATTGTGCTATTTAAGTTAGGTTTCTATTGTTACAATAAACTTTAAGTTAAAACCTAATATGCTGTTAACTATAGATAAATATAGATTATGACCGACGTTAACGCATATCCGTATATTACCTATATTTTTATATAGGTAGTAGCGTTTAAGATGACGTTACGTTTCAAGTTGTCATCATAGAAATAAAAGAACAGCTTGTTGGGTTAGTATCCACCGGAGTCGAACTGATGTTGCAACTGAATAGATAGTTGAACGTTGTGAAAAATAGAATTGGTTTGCAGATGCCAAGCTTTCTGAATAAATTACTTAGAAAGTAACGTTAAAGGATTAACCTTTTGCGTCCCAGAGACATAAATATACGTCAGTTTCATTTATAAATCTTTTGAGTTTATAATCACGGTATAAGTAGTATTAATACATAACTAAGTTGATTTAGGAAGTTATCGATTTGTCCTGAATAGGGAAGCTAATCCAATCTTAGATGTGACCACCATTTTATTATCTTGGCATACATTTTTACATCTTGGCCAACCCTAAAGCAAGTGTTGGTTTATTTGACACAACAGAAGGAAGAGTGTTCCACATGTTACAAGTCTCCACGAGTCCTACCTACTCTACCTACAACTACATGTCAAACTAAGAGCTATTTTAGACACACAGTCAGACGGACAGATGGAAAAACGGACAAATAGCATCAACGGACGGTTGGATATGGATACGGACATAATTTGATGATATACAACCACAATACTGCCTACATTTATTTTAAAGATATTTACCCTTAGACTTAACTGAAACTCACATTGAGCGTTATGTTTTAGTATTAATACCTAAGTTTTATTATAGTATGATTTTTAGGTGCTAATGCTTGCTTAGATAAACCAAATCTTTTGACTCATCCCCATTCACCGGTTAAAATCAACTAAGAGAAATAAATTTGATGCTTGGATGGGTTCCTATAGATGGCCTACCATGGCGTCATGGCGATTAGCACGGATTGTTAGAAGATGCGGGTTCAAATTCAAAACTCGTCGAAAGATAGGTAGGTATTTTTCCACTATAAAGTAGCAATACTTAAGTTCGTACAGTACAAAAATCTTGAGAGATATGTATAAATCGACGTATTATTGGAATCGTAAAGTTTTTATAAACACATTAACACACATGTTAACAACCAGTCTGCAAAGAGATTATAAATATCACACTTATGTCATAAACGTGAATAAGAACATGTGAATATTTTCATTGTTTTAAACTAAATATAGATATAAATATATATTCAATATCGAATAAGAACTAAGCTTATTAAGAAAGGTAGAGCTTATTTAATGTTTCGTTGAATATTTCAATCGAGCGACTTAACTTTACTTGACAAAATCCCTAATTTGACTGTATATACAAAGGGTAAAACTATTATAACTTTGTTTAGAAATTTACGAGACTGATCCTAAAACTCTGTGTGACGCCGAACTACAAGCCTGCGCTGATAGCAGGGCAAGAGCACACTCCGAGAATGGAAAATTTTTAGGATACTTTTGTTTTGGTGCATCAATTGATAAATAATAATATGTTTGGAGTGTAAGACACACCTAACAATATCGTTGTTTATAAAAATCTATTATTCCGTTTTAGCTGCAGAATGATCGTAATTATAGTTCATACGCGTACACACATCTTAAAATATTATAACCGTCTTTCATGCCGTCGGATACTAAGTACCTAATGAACGTACACCGCCTAAAAGTACATACACACCCTTAAAACATAGGTAACCCTCCTTCAGGAAGTAAGTTTTAAAAGGCAAAGTAGGAAAGTTAATTACTACTTACTCAATGAAAGGACAGCATTCAAAAATTAAATCCTCGCGGTCGTGTTTGATAACACTTCTGCCTAACCCTACGCGGATATGTAAGCGTGAAGATAACGTAGGTAACATACGTTATCTTTTAAATTTACTTTTAATTTATTTTTACTTAATTTTGAGTAAACCGGATTCATTTTATCCATAGATACATTTCAGAAATATGTTGCACTCCGTCAAGGGTTGCTAATGAAACGGCTCACTGCCCGCGACCTTCGCCCTCGCCATAACATCCCAGAGTTTCATTTATAAGAATCTTCTCCTGACAATAATTAACACAACAAAAAAAGAATTTTAAAGCGAGATTGTTCTATCCGTTCTCAAGTTATAGCGTTACCAGGAGAAATAGGGATTCATTTATATATATATCGAAGATATATAGGTAGATTTCAAAGTTTAGTTGTACAGAGTTTTCAGTAAATCAAAACCAAAGAATAAAATAAATACATGTTTTATTATTGATGTCCATGTTTATCTTCACGAGTTTTGAGTCAAAAGAATAACATTTTCCATATAAACATTAGTCATAGTCATAGTAGTTTCATGGCACCCTGTTTAAACATCTCAGGCTTTGATTTTTAATACTTAAGCGTTTATGTGATTTCACAAACTAAACTATCTTTATTCTAAAGTTCATTTAAACTTTTTTAGTAGTTACCTACGGAGATACTTGGTGAAAAACATTCACGGACACAAACTTTCACATATTTAATTTTACTCACTGACCCTCTCGTGGTTTCGCTTGCCGTAGCGTGCGGGTTACAAAGCCACAGCATTCATTTGATAAATAATTATGGCATTTCTTAAGGTTCCCTACCTTAAAAAATGAAATGGTAAACGCAAGTTGGAAAAAGTAGATTAAATAAAATAACAAGTCCAATATAAAAAATTAATATCGACTTCCATTCTATTCAGTTATTGGAGTGTATCTCAAAATATACTTAACCAAATTTGATGAAATTTGAATGGGACCACACGGGAAGCACCAGCTTTCAAACAATTTTGAGAATCGGTGCATCCTATAGAAAACTATGAGGTATCAAACATTAAAAAAAACATACAGTCGAATTGAGTAGCTCCTCCTTTTTTTGGAAGTCGGTAGAAAACACAAAATACGATAGTCGAGACGCTTTCGGATATAAAGTGACTATAGCTGAAATACGAACTGGAACACGGTCGAGCTTACGCAGACTGTAATTAAGATTGATGCAAAAGTTTTAGAGGCGAACGTGTTATTTAATAGTTTTGACGACAAGGAAGCAAACATGACACAAGCACTGCGTCCTTCACCTAAAATACCGTAGATAAGTAATGTAGTCTGGTTTATGGTTAAATAAGAGATCCATAAAATATATTAAAATAAGAAAACGGAATATTTTAGTATGTGGTGACTGATATATACAACAACACACACTACAATTCCTGAAATCGTAGTATGTATTCTTAAAAACTATTACATTGTACTTATTATTTGCCAAATTATGGTCACTGGCGAGTCTACGGGTACGCTTCGTAAATTATGTTTTTAGCCTTTTAACGTACTGACGGCCAGATAGAGAGACAAACCGACATACGCACAGATAGAAAAAGTACACATTACATAGATAGACATACCTACAACGAAAATGTTCTATAACATATGATACATTTTTCGGAATGTACGTAGTAAGTCTCATTTCAGATCATCACTATTTAGGTTGTTAAAAATTCCACACAAACACAAATGGGATAATTAGTATCAAGTAGTAGGTATATAGCTATGAAGTGTCCAAGTTAGAAACATATGTCTATCTACGTCAACATAGTTACTTTCACATATTTATCGTTAACGTAATGTAATGATTAATTTAATTTTTTTATGTATTAATTTTATGATGTAAATGTTTTATTAAATACGTATTAGAATCCTACCTTCCACATATTTCAAAAATGTTTGCCTGTACGTTTTATTCTAATGTTTTGAGATTGAAGGTTATGTATATGTATATGGGTTATGCTTTGAGAGTACCTATATATATATACATACATTTATTTTTAATGTTTGATTTTTTATGCTCTAACGGCTGCTTAGCGAAACGAAATTTTGCAATCTGTCCCCTTATATTATTCCCGTTATAATAAATTACTGTAAGACGTTCACTGCTGAACATATGCTATATATTATGTAGATTCCCAAAAGGACAAATTGGAAGCTATTAGCATAACAGGGTCAGTCTGTGGTTACCAGCCCCATCGGCCGTCAATTTAAGGTATTATGTGTGATGCCCACTGCCACTTCAACTGGCTTATTCTCTGAGCTATGGCATCAATAGTTTGTTAAAAATACCAACCAGATTCAATATAAATTACTACCAATATCAACATTTAAAATGCGCAGCTCATGGGCAAATGTTATGTCAATAAATACTTAATCGAATACCTAATTACTTATGCTGACCTTTTAGCTAAAGAAAGGCATTATATTTTTACAAAGCGATTAAGTTACTTACTCCTAAAAAAATGCTACCGTAACTTGGAAGAACTCATGAACGATTCATGCATTTATTTTAAATGTTGATAAATAATTATTTTAATAAATGTTAATTAATTTAGAGTAACATGAATGAGTCGGCCCGTTCTTAGTATTGTACCTCTAATGTTGCAACACACGAATAGGGCCATTTATTACTACCATAACCTTAAGATCTCTACAAATATACATACGATTGCAATAAATAATAAGTATGAGTCTGAAAAGAGAGCCACAGTGTTACCTTAGTTTGAAGAGGTAAAAACATTCGGCGATGTTGAAAAATTAACTGAAATAATTCATTATTTTGCATCGGTGTTTGTATGAGTACCTGCGCTATAACAGATGGTTTTCTAACATGACTCATAAGTTCTTAGAATATGGCATCCGACACTTAATTTATCATAGGTAAGGTTAGGTTTGAACTGCGACAAAACTACGCGCAAGCCGAGCGAGCAAAGCGAGCGTGCCGCGGCAGCGGCCGGCGAAGCGCTTGAAACTAAGTAATGAATGATTGTGGGTTGTGGTTTATGACTGAGGATAGAGTGGTGCACAACAAATATTACCTTCCCACGTACTACTTGACGTACTCTATCGTTATAAGGTGATTAATTGTTGTGATAGTGACATATTACAAATAGGAATATGTAAAAGAAACCAAAGTATGAAATAAAAAATGAACAAAAACAAAATTCATAAAAGATTCATATTTCATACCAGGACCTAACATCATCATTTCTGCTGCAAGATGATAACGAAAGATAAATAGGCTCGCACCATATTACAAAAAAATATCCGGAGAAACGCAGGCGTTCAAAATACTGCTGCGTACCCCTTCGTGGATATGTAGGTGTGACGATTTGTTATATTTTGTTTAAAAATAACGTATATTATGTATTTAGTGGTAGGACTTTTCCAGAGTCAGCATGGTCCTTTAGTAGTTATTCAACCGTGAAACAGTAGTGTGCAAATATTACTGTTTTTTGGTGAATGTTTCCAGCGAAATTACAGGGCAAGAGAGTTGACATTTGCATAACTCAGGGTCCCGAGTACAGTGCTTTGCCGTGCAGGGTTTTACACTATTGTAGTTTAAAATTCTTTATTGCACTGGACTATTTTGGACAAGCGTGACTCATAACGTCAGACGAGCGACTTGTTCGTCTCATCTCTGCAACACGGCGGGCGGCTGAACCGCAGCAGGTCCTACGATTCATCTCCTCATTTCTAATTCAATCACGTACAGTGACTCAGCACAGTTTTCTCCATTTTTGATGCAACGAATTGTACTATTTTGAGCTTACATATTATGAGGCCCATACTCAGAGAGCATTGCCAAGTCAAGTCATCACTGGTAACATTCACTGATCTAAGATTTGGCCTGCATGCATATCATGGAGTACCTTTTGTTTGCGGCTCCGTCTGCGTGGATATTTGATATACCGTAGCTGCTACGGTTTGCTACGGCGTAGCAAATTGTTTACGGTCTATTTCTGTGTGAACTTTCATCAACAGCCGAGCATCATACACTATCAAATCTTTCCTTTTTATTATAAGAGTAGATAAAGATTAACACCAAGTACACATTAATATTGCATGTTTTATAAACACGGAAAAGTAGTTATTGTTGTCATAACTGTAATAGTTAGACATATCGTACTATTGCATTGTTTTGTAGACATTGATGTCTTCAATAATTATACTGCAGTACATCACTCTGCTGCATTGTCAATAATTCCGATTTTTGAATATATTGTGTGTTACTCAGTGATAATGTGACTTTCTAACGGCAAAACAATGTTTTAATCGATCCAAAAATTTTATATACGAACTGTAAGGGAAATGTCTGATACCCCTAAGAGTGTGATTGTGGTGGGAACTGTGGTGTGAGACGCTGCATGTCTGTACTTACTTAATTACTGTTAATGAAGTTGTCTCATATTCTCTATGGTTCAATATTCCTTGGCCAGTGGCCGAAGAAATAATATTGTGGTAAACCATGTCATTAAAAACGTCACTATCGTGAAGTGTGTGTTTATACATCTCTCTCGCCTTCATCAAATGTCTTTATATGCGTATGGAAGAGAGGATCTGTAAACTCGCACCGCGCCCGATTGATTGTAAAATTAATTTGTGAAACTTGGCATACCAACATAAGTGAGCAGGTTATTTCCTACTACATACTTATTTAATGAAAGGCCAAAATTAAACAGTTTTCCCTTCGCCGTTGGAATGCGATTGAAATGCGAAACGTAAGAAGCAAGGGACTCTACTTACTGTGTCACTGTGTGTGCCGTGAATCATTAGTGCGCAAGCGTTAGGTACTGTAAGGGTACCATGTGAAATCATTATTATTTCTGTTACAAATATGACACAAAAGTTTGAGTAAATTTGTCGTGCAGGAGTTCATCTTCTTATTAACAAAGTTGAAATCAAAAAAGTTGTGATTGCATGATATTTTATATGTTTATTCATTTCATGATAAAAGAAGTTTATAAAATACGCAATTATCAGCTTACCTGTTACTTCAGTTTACAAATTGTTCGTGTACATCTTATACGAGTAGATGCCAAAGTGCCTACAGTATAAATATCTTAATAAATATTCTGTTTAAATTAAGGATCATTTAGATATCATTGAATAACAAAGTTACTCGTTTTATAAAATATAATGTTCACACACTCGTACCCAGTACCGTAGAGGTACCAAGTAGTTTAAGTATTTTTTTTTAAAGCCGGTACAAGCACGAGGTCTACCAGGTGTTAGGTGCTAACCTCTGCCTTTATCAGACGTATGTCCTCACAACTGCATTGCGCACGTAAACATGAGACATTGTTAAGTCTCAATGTGCCTGTCTTTTACCTGCACCCATACCACCCATTCTTGATGACCTCATTCAAGAAGAGTCCTACTGCTACTATGTAGGTAGGTAAATAGATAGATAAACCCTTTATTGCAACACCACATTATATAATATAACTAACAAATACGAGTATAAATAGGATAATATAATTGAAAACTATTACTCAACAATAAAAATTTGAAATTAAGTGTAACAATTGGCGGTCTTATCGGTCAAGCGATATCTTCAAAACAAACATGTTATTGAAAAGGAAGCTTGAATAAAAAAGGTCTCGAAGGAAGTTTCCTTGGATACCTGTGGATTTAGAAGTAGAGCCCCTATACAAAAACTGAAAAGAATTCTGGTATGTACCTACAATCTAACGACTACCACACTTTTTTGTCTTTTTAACTCCAGCTGACCGCTCTATCCTTGAGCCTAAATTGCACTAAGAGAAATGCTGGCTTTGCAACTTGTATTGGAGTTATGATTTTTTATGCAACTGAATGCAGATCATTTTTTGACTTCTCAAGCTGGCCTCCAAGACTACTGCTCACGTTATCAACTGCACTAAGGGGTTGGATCCCTTAACAAACATACACAAGGACTCTTTGTCCCTACTTAAACTGTAATTAAAGGCAAAATTTCTGCAATTGAACTCGTATGAACATTTTGACTTTTCTGTTCAAATGGTTAAAGTTTAGCAACAAAAAAACTAATGCACAAGGACAAACGCGGGCCACTCGTGGCCCGCGCACCGCCCAAAAAGCTAGTCTCATTATATAAAGATGGATTACCACTCACTCACTGACTGACTGACCGAAATGTTTAGGTATGATGGAGCAATGGGGGGTATAGAAGAGGTAGGGGAAAAGTGTAAGGGGGGTTCTGAAACCGAGAGGAAAAATACTGGGTGAGCTGAATGTGGAAGTGTGGTGGAACAGGTCAACGGCTCTCGGAAACTATAAATCATAGGGGGTTGGTGTCAAAACTAAAAATGAACAAAAACCTGGGCAACTAGCAAAAATTAAAAAAAAAACATGCCTCCCAAACAAAAGACGATCGCTCCCATACAAAATGTAAATGCTTATAATTCCTAAACCGTTTGAGATAACTACAAAGTGTTTGACCAAATGTCATAGGGAATCGGAAGGGTAATTCGGTAAAAGTGTCAAAAATCCAAGATGGCGGATTCAAAATGGCGGCCGATTTAAAAGTTGGTCCGATCCGGCTCAAAATTGGTATCGGGGGGTTTTTGGGGTCCCACATTCGAAATATGAAAACCATTTTTTGATGACGTCATTTTTCAATATGGCCGCCATACAAATGTTTTTTTGGAATTTCAATGGGTAATTTCTCCCAGTGGGCGTGATGGGGTTAATGTTTTAGTAGGGTTATATGTGCGGTTAGGGTAGGTGACTTTAGAAGAAACTAAATTGAGCTGAACGTGGAATACCAGGTAGAACTGGTCAACGGCTCTCGGAAACTAAAAGCAATAGGGGGTAAGTGCCAAAACTAATATTGACAAGCACCCTGGGCATTTTCTAAAAATAAAAAAAAAAACACACCTCCCGAACAAAAGACGATCGTTCCCATACAAAATGGAAATGCTTATAACACCGCAACCGTTAAAGATAGGTAAGAGGTGTTTTAACTAATATGATAGGGGACCGGAAGGGCAATTTGGGTGATATGTCAAAAATCCAAGATGGCGGATTCAAGATGGCGGCTACCTTAAATATTAGTCCGATCCGACTAAAAATCGATATCTAAAGGTTTTTAGAGTCCCCAATTCGAAATATGAAATCCATTTTTTGATGACGTCATTTTTCAACATGGCCGCCATACAAATGTTTTGCCTGAAAATTTGTTTGGTTTTTTTCTAGATGTTGGCATAATGGAACGCTGAGGTTTTGTAAGTAGAAAGTATAGGCAGTGGTCTTACGTCCTTAAGTGACATCTGAAATGAGCTAAATCTGAACCTTCTGATGGAACAGCTTGACGGGTCTTGGAAACTAAAAGAGATAGGGGGTAAGTGCTAAAACTAATATTGACAAGCACCCTGGGCAACTCCTAAAAAAATAAAAAAAAACACACCTCCCAAACAAAAGACGATCGTACCCATACAAAATGTAAATGCTTTATAAGGCCGCAACCGTTAAAGATAGGTACGGGGTTTTTAAACTAATGTTTTAGGGGAACGGAATTGCAATTTGGCTGAAATGTCAAAAATCCAAGATGGCGGATTCAAGATGACGGCTACCTTAAATGTTAGTCTGATCCGACTGAAAATCGATATCTAGGGGTTTTAAGAGTCCCTAATTAGAAAGATGAAACCCATTTTTTGATGACGGCATTGGTCAAACTGGCGAGGCCGTAGGCCGAGCTATATTGACGAGGCCGAAGGCCGAATGTGCTTCTAAGTGAAGCGAGGCCAAAGGCCGAGCGTCCTTCTAAGCGAAACGAGGCCGAAGGCCGAGTGTGCTCCTAAGTGAAGTGAGGCCGAAGGCCGAGCGTTCTTCTAAGCGAAACGAGGCCGAAGGCCGAGTGAGCTCCTAAGTGAAATGAAGCCGAAGGTCAAGCGTCCTTCTAAGCAAAGCGAGGCCGAAGGCCGAGCGTGCTTCTAAGCGAAGCGAAGCCGAAGGTCGAGCATGCTTCTAAGCAAAGCGAGGCCGAAGGCCGAGCGTGCTTCTATGCGAAACGAGGCCGAAGGCCGAGTAAGCTCCTAAGTGAAATGAAGCCGAAGGCCGAGCGCCCTTCTAAGCAAAGCGAGGCCGAAGCCCGAGCGTACTTCTAAGCGAAGCGAAGTCGAAGGCCGAGCATGCTTCTAAGCAAAGCGAGGCCGAAGGCCGAGCGTGCTTTTAAGCGAAGCGCGGTCGTGTTTTGTGTCCACGAGGAAATAGAAGCCTTTCATGGCGAGTTCGAAGGCCAAGCTTTCGCCAACTTTATTTCAAAATGTCAATGATCTTCAATGCCCATGTTAACATAGGTAATGTTAATAACCATGAACACAACTATTAGTACGAGTACTACTGATATGACATGCTACAAATAACCGTTTAATTTCCTTCGTATACTTGGGTTTGTTCTTAAAAACTTGAGTCCAGACAACCTCCACGCAGTGACATAAAAAGGGTGCAACGTCTTCCAAGAAGCTTAAGTGTCACAGTTAGCTGGAAAACTAATGAAGATATCTTAAGCTACTACTTACTTTTAAGCAATAAATATATATATAATAGGCTTAAAGGCCTTTCAAGCGGACATTAATACACAGATTTCAAAGGACAAGATCTTAATCATGGTAGAGATGCTTGCTGCAATGTATGTAATTAAAATAAATACAAAGTGTGGTGTGGTGTTCACACTTGGAACAGTATTTTTTTCAACTATATAGAATTACAACCTATCTTATTAAGAAATGTATACTCTATTCTCTTTGGAATATATCAAGAGAAAGACTTGAGTTTACACAATCGCTAATTTGACTGTTTTTTAAAGTTAACAACTTACAGCAACTAAAAACATATGTAGGCATTTAATGGTCAAGATGTTTTGTGGTTCTGCATTGAATATCGCTATCATATTGTTCCTTAAGTTAGGGCGGAAAATGAAGATTGGAAACAATAGATTAAATAAAATGTTGCATATTAAAGTTGTGAAGCTGTCGTAAAGGTAGCCACTATAGTTTAGATACAATCTCTAATACATGGTTGAACTTACGTACACCGTGAATAAAATGAATGCCAACGTATTTGTAAAGTTCTTCAATCTTAATTTATATTAATGCCAAAGAATGGAAGTAAAAAGCACTGCGACCCTCCCCTAGGTCAAACTTAATAGGCAGGTTTATATTGTTTATATTGTGTGATACTTAATTTGGTTTTCTTTAAGTGAAGATGTAGATGGAATAAGTATATTTATATGGTAGTGGGAGTTAGCCGAACAAAATTAAAAGCAGGTAATTGTCTTAGTACATACTAAATCCAATACGTACCGAACAATGAAGTGCAATCTAATTCCTTAGTAGGTTTAACGACATATATACATCCATGTGAAAAAATATACATGGAATAATAAAATTTTCAAACAAGGGTTACCTACATTTATTATCACATGAGACGTAAAACGTTTACTGCTGAAGACATGCATACGGAAGGACCATTTGGAAGCTGCATGCATCTAAGATAGTCCTGCGACCTTATTTAGTACGTCTTCCACATTGGCGGTGGACGATCTACCTGCTCTACCAGACTCTCAGTCAGACGGACAGATGGACAAACGGATAAACAGCATCAACCTACGGTTGGATATAGATAGGGATATAATGATATACTACCACACTATTGCCTACCACATTTAGTTCAAAGAATTTTACCCTAAGACTTAACTGAAACCACACATTGAGTGTTATGTTTTAGTACTTATACCTTAGTTTTATTATAATATTATGATTATACATACATATAAAAAAATCATACTTATAGAATAAGAACTTAGCTTATTGAAATAGGGCGAGCATTTCTTCCTTTTTCCTTATAAATATCAAGAGAAGGACTTGACTTAAAAAAAACGTTAAATTGACTACTTTTACAGTAAACAACTTTGAGAAAGTTCGATGGATTATTAATTATGTAGGTAGGTACGAACTGACCATTTTTTATTTTTGATATTTATACTGACCAATATAAACGTATTATTTGTGGCTCCGCAACACAGCTGATGATTGAACTATTTGCAACCAGTCCACAATATACACAGGCTTCGACGGGGTCAAGAGACGCGTACAAACACACACATGAGAGCTAATGCAATCTAATTCCTTAATCGATGTTACAACATCCAAGTATTTACGGATAAGGTTTAAATATTATAAACTACCTTTCACCCGCGGACCTTCTTGCGTTTATAGTGACTTCCCGTTACAGGACCGTTACTATGTGGCAAGATTCGTGAACATCGGCTCACTAATTTAAGCGTAGAGCAGAACAAACAAACTAATTAATTACGAACCGACAAATATTTTCGCATTTAAAATAATAATATTATATACTGATGTAATAGCTGAAAATAATATCTAAAACGTTCAATTTTCAGAAGTAGGTAAAAGTAGTTTCAGTGTTAATTCTGATCATCAGTATTCATGTTAGCGTTTTGACGCAGCTATTTCTTGTAAGAGTTCGATCTCCATCCATCTTCTATACATTGGAGTCAGTACAAGTCTATCCGCTAGACTTCTGATGCCAGTGTTGTTGCTTATGTCTACTCTGGACATGAAGGATGCTATGCGTTTCCTCTGGATGGAATGAAATGAGCCGACTCGGGGCTGTGAACATTTCAGAAGCGCTACAATGCAATAATATATTGTTATAGGCGCCTCGGGTTCTATATTGGCGTCATCCTTCAGTTTGGAAATTACAATATGACTAAGGTACTGTAAATTATCTACAATTTTAATATGTTGTCTTACATATGTATTGAGTATTTGTAACGAAACAACTTTATTCAGACATATACTTAAGGTTGAGATGCTGTCTGTATACTTTATATATTATTACTTCAGTGTTTAGACTGGTACGATTAGAGTAGAAAGAATTGGAATGCCAAAAGCTATGGAAAAGGAACCTTTGAATAAAAGAGTTGTACCTACTTATTCGTACCTAATTATATAAGGAACGCCCCATGTAACCTGAGTTAACTTTGTTGTAAAGATTTCATACTCATGGATGTATCAGCTTCTTCATCAAGTTACTATCGATACCACCTCCATGTAATAGTGAAAACTTAATTACATGTAAAGTTGTTTCACAACAAACAAATTAACTAACGATGACTCGACAAACACGTATATTTTTTAATCTCTTACGGCTGCATAGCGAAATGATATTTTGTAATCTGCCCCCAAAAAAATATGATGGTTAAAATTAATTACAGAGATAAATGCTCGGATCAGTCATGGATTTGTACCGAACTCAGAAGACGCGTGTTCGATTCTCATCCTAAAATTTGTAATTTTCTCTCTTTTATTGCAATACATACAGGTCTATCTCTGTGCTAAGGACATATTAAGAAACAAAAATGAATCCCTTGGACAGCGTTTTGGACTAATGTCTCTATCATAAAAGCTGCAACAGAAACTTCCATAGTCCAAAGCACTCGAAACGCAGAAGACCGCAATGGATAGCGCTGAAATATTTAAAGAAAATCATCGTCTTCAACCACGACTCCGATGTCAAGAGTGCACGACGAAGAAGGGGGAATTATAATAAGAAAGCTGCGCGCTCCATCCCGCACCGGCCTGAAAATGTATTATCCTACATAATCAGTTTAAGTTAAAAATGTATGTAAACATCATTGCTGCTATCACTTTTTGCGTTTGAAGTTTAAATTAAATCGCTTCAGTTGTAGAAGTAATCACTTAAAATGTTATTCAAAAGTTTTATAAAATGCTTTTCTACCCAGCTAACCAATCAAATTACTTTAAATTTGACTGTACCAGGTATATGTATAGTGACGCCATACGATATACAGGCTACCTTTGTGCCAAAGTCCATCAATATTGTTTCAGTAGTTTGAATGTAAAAGCAGGCCAAACAAACAAGCAACGAACCGACAAACACTTTCGCATATGAAATATCGCTACCGATCTCTAAAGGTCTTTTCGCCAAGTTTTTATTATATGACTTTTGAAGCACTAACGCTTGGTTAAAGAAACCAAATTTTGCAATTTATCCCCTAAAACGAGGATTAAAATCCATTAGGAAGATATATTCCAAGCATGCCATGTAGCGCGTCTTTGGTATCGTCTCGGTGGCCTAGGATACGGTTTGTCAGAAGACGCGGGTTTAAAACCCATTCCAGGATGGGTTATTTTTGTGATTAAATGGTAAATCGGACAACACTGATGTCTATTATGAGGTCGTTACTATTCCGACGGGTGTGCGGGCAGTACTGGTACTACCCTCAAATCTCATTTATTTTTGTCCTATAATTTGACAGTTTGGTCTCGCTAGGCAGGCGTTATGGCCTGAACAATAAGATAATAGGGTGTGATAACTTACTGAATCATTTTTAGTTCTGTAAGTTATCAAACCGGCCTGAACCTGAAGGTTGAATCAAAAACCCTAAAAAAAGCCCACCCTAAAATGCTTTATACTAAATAATAGGTACTATACCAAATCATTAAAAGTAACAACACGCATCTGTCCATTCAAACAGTCATAGGTAGTTGTACATTTTTATTGTTTAGTGGTAGTATTCAAGAGCAATATAAAATACCTGAATACCGCTGGTATTCAATTCAGTAGGCTGGTATTTACACAAAAATACATATTTTTGAGGTCTAATAATAAAAAAAAGTGCTATCCATCTAATTTGAAAACCAAATTTTTTCCTTTTGCATTTTGCCTTGCCTCTTATAATTTCATGGGATCACCAGAAAGTTTTGAGAAACTGAAAAAACACCTAAAATGGATACAATATTTTCAATAAATCTTTTCCGACAAGCACGTTACACTCCAATAACTAAAGTGTAGTACGCCTTTCTTGGTAATATCATCATTGGCGGTTAATAACAATCGATCAGTAAGTTGCAAGGTCACTAAAATGGTAAAAAAAATATTTAGCCCAAAATGGAACCGATTTCAGCACCGAAAAGTGTAAAAGAACTTGTGGAAATTGGTACTTTTGTACTTTCATGGTACCGACTACCATTCTTTGTAACGGCAATGACCCGTTGACTTTAATATTGTTGCCAAACCGCTGCTGGGCCGATTCTACTAACCAAATGTTGCTCCAACTTTAACTGAACTGTAGCTGAACGATGACATTTATACGTTTTTTATTGTGCTATTTAAGTTAGATTTCTATTGTTACAATGAACTTTAAATTAAAACCTAATATGCTGTTAACTAAATAGATCATGTTTTAAATGTTTATCGGGACTTATCACGTATTATTTAATATAGGTAAAAATATGTACCTTTCGCTCGACGTTTCGACCATGTTACCAGGTCAGGTGGCAGGTGGCCAGGTCTCTGTTGGACAGAGCGGACGCCCTCTGTGACCCTGAACATGTAGAGGTTGAGAAAAGGCATGTTCAGGAGGTACTTAAAAGGAATGGCTATAGTGTGACTAAACGCGGGCATTTGAGACGCAGATGTCACAAGAGAGGGACTGACGTCGAGCGGCAGCCGGCTTTCATGCCTTACGTTAAAGGAGTAACGGATAAGGTAGGGACTTTGCTGAAGGAGTACTCCATCAAGACGGTGTATACCCCCTTATCTAAGCTGGCGAGGCATATGAGGACACCGAAAGCCGTTATTCCTTTCCAGACCCCTGGTGTGTACAAGGTCGATTGTAGCTGCGTTAGTTCCTACATAGGTCAAACGAAGCGTACCATAGCTGAAAGAATCAAAGAACATATCGCAGCCGTCAAAAATCGCCAGACACAGAAGTCGGCTATTGCAGAACATTTGCTTGAGGCGGGATCGAGCTCCACGATCCGAAGGTCCTCTCCACTGAACGACATTATTTTTCAAGAATGGTTCGTGAAGCGGTTGAAATTAGAAAACATCACAATTTCAACCGGGAAGATGGATTTAAGTTAGCGGCGTCGTGGAATCCCGTAGTGAGCAAGTGTACAAACCGCGTTGTAAGTACTAGGACATTTACCGATACCGTCAGTGTTGTGTGTCGTAGTGACAACCCTGCGATTTTTCAAGATCAAGTGAGGGTAGGAGAACAAAACACACGCTCTTCTCGCCGGACTCACCCGCAGTTTTCAGTCAGCTCGTGACCACGGCCATTGTAACATGGTCGAAACGTCGAGCGAAAGGTACATATTTTTACCTATATTAAATAATACGTGATAAGTCCCGATAAACATTTAAAACATGTGTTCAAATCGCGAAAGTTTAAAAATTACTATATAGATCATGACCGCGACGTTAACGCATATCCGTATATTATATTTATATATGGGTAGTAGCGTTTAAGATGACGTTACGTTTCAAGTTGTCATCATAGAAATAGTAGAACAGCTTTTTGGGTTAGTATCCAACGGAGTCGAACTGATGTTGCAACTGAATAGATAGTTGAACGTTTTGGAAAAATAGAATTGGTTTGCAGATGCCCAACTTTATGAATAAATTAATTAGAAAGTAAAGTTAAATGATTAACCTTTTGCGTCTCAGAGACATAAATATACGTCAGTTTCATATATAAATCTTTTGAGTTTATTATCACGGTATTGGAAGGATTATGTATTAACATAAGGAAGTTGATTTAGGAAGTTATCGATTTGTCCTAAATAGGGAAGCTAATCCAATCTTAGATGTGACCACCATTTTATTAAAATACTCAAAATAACAATTTTATATCTTGGCAAACTTAAAAGCAAGTGTTGGTTTATTTGACACAACAGAAGGAACAGTGTTCCACATGTTACAAGTCTCCACGAGTTCTACCTACTCTACCTATAACTACATGTCAAACTAAGAGCTATTTTAGACACACAGTCAGACGTACAGATGGACAAACGGACAAATAGCATCAACGGACGGTTGGATATGGATACGCACATAATATGATGATATACAACCACAATACTGCCTACATTTATTTTAAAGAAATTTACCCTTAGACTTAACTGAAACTCACATTGAACGTTATGTTTTAGTATTTATAGATAGATATTAAAGATAGGTAGGTATTTTTCCACTAAAAAGTAGCAATACTTAAGTTCTTACAGTACAAAAATCTTGACAGATGTGTATACATCGACGTATTATTGGAATCGTAAACTTTTTATAAACACATTAACACACATGTTAACAACCAGTCTGCAAAGAGATTATAAATATCACACTTATATTATAAACGTGAATAAGGGCGTGAATATTTTCATTGTTATAAACTAAATATAGATATAAATATATATTCCATATCGAATAAGAACTAAGCTTATTAAAAAAAGTAGAGCTCTTTTGATGTTTCGTTGAATATTTCAAGCGAGCGACTTAACTTGACTTGGCAAAATCCCTAATTTGACTGTATATACAAAGAGTAAAACTATTATAACTTTGTTTAGAAATTTACGAGTCTGATCCTAAAACTCTGTGTGACGCCGAACTACAAGCCTGCGCTGATAGCAGGGCAAGAGCAAGAGTCCGAGAATGGAAACATTTTAGGATACTTTTGTTTTGGTGTATCAATTGATAAATAATAATATGTTTTGAGTGTAAGACAAACCTAACAATATCGTTGTTGATAAAAATCTATTATACCGTTTTATCTGCAGAATGATCGTAATTATAGATCTTACGAGTACACACATCTTAATATATTATAACCGTCTTTCATGCCGTCGGATACTAAGTACCTAATAAACGTACACCGCCTAAAAGTACATACACACCCTTAAAACATAGGTAACCCTCCTTCAGGAAGTAAGTTTTAAAAGGCAAAGTAGGAAAGTTAATTACTACTTACTCAATGAAAGGACAGCATTCAAGAATTAAATCCTCGCGGTCGTGTTTGATAACACCTCTGCCTAACCCTACGCGGATATGTAAGCGTGAAGATAACGTAGGTAACATACGTTATCTTTTAAATTTACTTTTAATTTATTTTTACTTAATTTTGACTAAACCGGATTCATTTTATCCATAGATACAGAAATGTAATGCACTCAGTCCAGGGTTGCTAATGAACGCCCCCCGAGTGTTCCCGCCTTGCCGTGGAGGGGGGGCTCAGTAGCCGTGGCTTGGGTCACCACGGTGAAGCTAAGAGGAACCAATGGGCCTGCCAGTGATAGCCGATAGCTGGCAGGCCCGAAGTGGGACCGCTCCTATGGGCTTTGCCCTCCAGGTCCACACGGGAGTGGTCACTGTAGGTAGCGGTGGTGTATGGGCGCCACTGCAATTGAGGCGGGCTGCGGTGTAGGATCGCAAGGGAAGAGGACTGTCGGTATTGAGAGGCGCCGCTGTCTCTATCCTCTGCGGCCGAAGTAGCAGGCGGTAGGGCTACTCACCTGACCCATCGTAGGGGGACTTAGGGCGCCCAGACTTGGGGGAGTCTGGGGTCCATTTGCGGGCTAGGTCCTCCGTGGCGGTTGCGGCACGCCAAGTGTTGTGGCGTGCTGCAAGAGAGAAGGGTCCGGCAACGGTCAGCCGCGGTGGGTTCGCGGTCGTGTGCGAAATCTGTCCCGCGTTCCCGCCAAAAGTGGCAGTGACTGAACACCGCAGAGGTTTGTGGGTATGCTGCCCTTCTGGCAGAGACTCCAATATAACCACCGTACTCCCCCCGGGGCCGGTGGTATCCATAAAGGATTACTCTTAAACCATTGTTTTAATCGTTCCAAAGATATTATATACGAACTGAAAGGGAATGTCTGATACCCCTAAGAGTGTGATTGTGGTGGGAAGTGTTGTGTGAGTTGCTGCATGTCTGTACTTACATAATTACTGTTAATGAAGTTGTCTCATATTCTCTATGGTTCTATATTCCTTGGCCAGTGGCGGAAGAAATGAAAATGTGGTAAATCATGATATTAAAAACGTCACTATCGAAAAGTGTGTGTTTATACATCTCTCTCGCCGTCACCAATGCCTTTACCTGCGCATGGAATTAAGGAAATGTAAACTCGCCCCGCGCCGGATTGATTGAAAAATTAATTTGTGAAATGTAGCATACCTAAATAAGTGAGCAGGTTATTTCCTACTACTTATTTAATGAAAAGCCAGAATTAAACAGTTTTCCCTTCGTTGTTTGAATGTTATTAAATTGCGAAACGTAAGATGCAAAAGACTCTACTTACTGTGTTCTGCCGCGAATCATTAGTGCGCAAGCGTTAGGTACTGTAAGGGTACAGTAGCATGTGAAATCAGTAATTGTTATGTCATGGTCAGTATTATTTCTGTTACAAATTTGAGACGAAGGTTCCCAGGTTTATTCCCAGGTGTTAGGTGCTAATCTCTGCCTTTAGCAGACGTATGTCCTCACAACTGCATTGCGCACGTAAAAATGAGACATTGTTAAGTCTCAATGTGCCTGTAATTTTACCCGCACCCATACCCTTCAAAACCAGAACACAATATTGCGAACGTTACTGCTTCGGGGTAGAAACAGGTATGGTGGCAGTATTCCCCAAATGAACTCATTCGAGAAGAATTCTACTGCAACTATGTAGTTAGGTAAATAGATAGATAGATTAACTCTTTATTGCAACACCACATTATAAAATATCACTAACAAATAAATAGGATAATGTAATTGAATACTATTACTGAACTATAAAAATCTTAAAATTAAGTGTTACGATTGGCGGTCTTATCGGTCAGAAAGATCTCTTCCAGACAACCATGTTATTGAAAAGGAAGCTTGAATAAAAAAGGTCTCGAAGGAAGTTTCCTTGGACACCTGTGGCGACTCTCGTGACACATTTACCACCGACCACACTTAGAAGTAGAACCCCTAAACAAAAATTGAACGGAATTCTGGTATGTATCTACAATATTACGACTATACCACACTTTTTTTTCTTTTTAACTCCAGCTGACCGCTCTATCCTTGAGCCTCAATTGCACTAAGAGAAATGCTCGCTTTATAACTTGTATGGGAGTTATGATTTTTTACGCAACTGAATGCAGATAACTTTTCAAACGCTCAAGCTGGTCTCCAAGACTACTGCTCACGATAACCACTGCACTAAGGGGTTAGATCCCTTAACAAGTTTTTTTTAAATTAAAATTCCGACTTGAATGACTTCTATGTCCCGACTTAAACTGTAATTAAAGGCAATATTTCTGCAATTGAAGTTGTATGAAAATTTTGACTTTTCTGTTCAAATGGTTAAAGTTTAGCAACAAAAACTAATGCACAAGGACAAACGCGGGCCACTCGTGGCCCGCGCACCGCCCAAAAAGCTAGTCTCATTATATAAAGATGGATTACCACTCACTGACTGACTGACTGACTGACATAAATGGAACGGTATAAAGGAGCAATGGGGGGTATAGAAGATGTAGGGGAAAAGTGTAAGGGGGGTTCTGAAACTAAAGGGAAAAGTCCGGGATGAGCTGAACGTGGAAGTGTGATGGAACAGGTCAACGGCTCTCGGAAACTATAAATCATAGGGGGTAGGTGTCAAAACTAAAAATGAATAAAAACCTGGGCAACTGCCAAAAATTAAAAAAAAAACATGCCTCCCGAACAAAAGACGATCGCTCCCATACAAAATGTAAATGCTTATAATTCCTAAACCGTTTGAGATAAGTATAAAGTGTTTGACCAAATGTCATAGGGAATCGGAAGGGTAATTTGGTAAAAGTGTCAAAAATCCAAGATGGCGGATTCAAAATGGCGGCCGAATTGAAAGTTGGTCCGATCCGGCTCAAAATTTGTATCGGGGGGTTTTTGGGGTCCCACATTCGAAATATGAAAACCATTTTTTGATGACGTAATTTTTCAATATGGCCGCCATACATATGTTTTTTTGGATCTTTAATGGATCGTTTCTCCCAGTGGGCGTGATGGGGATTAAGGTTTTGTAGGGTTATATGTGGGGTTACGATAGGTGACTTTAGGAGAAACTGAATGGAGCTGAACGTGCAATACCAGGTAGAACAGGTCAACGGCTCTCGGAAACTAAATGAGATAGGGGGTAAGTGCCAGAACTAATGTTGACAAGCACCATGGGCATTTTCTAAAAATTAAAAAAAAAACACACCTCCCAAACAAAACACGATCGCGCCCATACAAAATGTAAATGCTTATAACGCCGAAACTGTTAAAGATAGGTACGGGGTGTTTGAACTAATAGTTAAGGGGACCAAAAATGCAATTTGGCGGAAATGTCAAAAATCCAAGATGGCGGATTCAAGATGGCGGCTACCTTAAATATTAGTCTGATCCGACTGAAAATCGATATCTAAGGGTTTTTGGAGTCCCCGATTCGAAATATGAAATCCATTTTTTGATGACATCATTTTTCAACATGGCCGCCATACAATTTTTTTCTCTGGAAATTTTATCGTAGTTTTTCGACATGTTGGCATGATGGAACGCTAAGGCTTTGTAAGTGAAAAATATAGGCAGTGGTCTTACGTCCTTAAGTGACACCTGAAATGAGCTGAATGTGTACCTTCTGATGGAACAGCTTGACGGGTCTCGGAAACTAAAAGAGATAGGGGGTAAGTGCTTAAACTAATATTGACAAGCACCCTGGGCAACTACCAAAAATTAAAAAAAAAACACACCTCCCAAACAAAAGACGATCGCGCCCATACAAAATGTAAATGCTTATAACGCCGAAACCGTTAAAGATAGGTACGGAGGGTTTGAACTAATGTTTTAAAGGACCGTAAATGCAATTTGGCGGAAATGTTAAAAATCCAAGATGGCGGATTCAAGATGGCGGCTACCTTGAATAATGGCCTGATCTGAATGAAAATCGATATTTAGGGGTTTTAAGAGTCCCCAATTAGAAAGATGAAACCCATTTTTTGATGACGGCGTTGGTCATAATGGCGAGGCCGCAGGCCGAGCTATATTGACGAGGCCGAAGGCCGAATGTGTTTCTAAGTGAAGCAAGGCCGAAGGCCGAGCGTCCTTCTAAGCGAAACGAGGCCGAAGGCTGAGCGTCCTTCTAAGCAAAGCGAGGCCGAAGGCCGAGCGTGCTTCTAAGCAAAACGAGGCCGAAGGCCGAGCATGCTTCTAAGCAAAGCGAGGCCGAAGGCCGAGCGTGCTTCTAAGCGAAACGAGGCCGAAGGCCGAGTGAGCTCCTAATCGAAATGAAGCCGAAGGCCGGGCGTCCTTCTAAGCAAAGCGAGGCCGAAGGCCGAGCGTACTTTTAAGCGAAGCGAAGCCGAAGGCCGGGCATGCTTCTAAGCAAAGCGAAGCCAAAGGCCGAGCGTGCTTTTAAGCGAAGCGCGGTCGAGTTTTGTGCCCACGAGGAAATAGAAGCCTTTCATGGCGAGTTCAATGGCCAAGCTTTCGCCAACTTTATTTCAAAATGTCAATGCCCATGTTAACATAGGTAATGTTAATCATCATGAACACAACTATTAGTACGAGTACTACTGATATGACATGCTACAAATAAGCGTTTAATTTCTTTCAGACAACCTCCACGCAGTGACATAAAAAGGGTGCAACGTCTTCCAAGAAGCTTAAGGTGTCACAGTTAGCTGGAACATCTTAAGTTATAACTTACTTTTAAGCAATAAATATATATGTAATAGGCTTATAAGCATTTCAAGGGGGACATTAATACACAGATTTCGAAGATCAATGTTATGTCATGGTAGAGATGCTTACTGCAATGTCATTCGTTAGTGAATAAAATGAATGCCAAAGTTTCATAGACGTTACTATGTGTAAAGTTCTTCAATCTTATCTTATATTAATACCAAAGAATGGAAATACTGCATTGCGACCGTTTCCTAGGTCAAACTTAATAGGCAGGTTTATATTGTTTATATTGTGTGATACGTAATTTGGTTTTCTTTAAGTAAAGATGATGATGGAATAAGTATATTTATATGGTAGTGGGAGTTAGCCGAACAAAATTAAAAGCAGTTAATTGTCTTAGTACATACTAAATCCAATACGTACCGAACAATGAAGTGCAATCTAATTCCTTAGTAGGTTTTACGACATATATACATCCATGTGAAAAGATATACATGGAATAATAAAATTTTCAAACAAGGGTTACCTACATTAGGGTATCACATGAGACGTAAAACTTTTACTGCTGAAGACATGCATACGGAAGGACCAGATGGAAGCTGTCGGTGGACGACATACCTGCTCTACCAGACTCTCAGTCAGACGGACAGATGGGCAAACGGATAAACAGCATCAACCTACGTTTGGATATAGATAGGGATATAATGATATACTACCACACTATTGCCTACCACATTTAGTTCAAAGAATTTTACCCTAAGACTTAACTGAAACCACACATTGAGCGTTATGTTTTAGTATTTATACCTTAGATTTATCATAGTATTATGGTTTTTAAGTGCTAATGCTTGCTTAGATAAACCAAATCTTGAAATACATCCCCATACACCGGTTAAAATCAACTAAGAGAAAAAAATGATGGTTGGATGGGTGCCTATAGAAAGTGTCTAAGATTCAAAGCCACACAAATGAATTGAATGAATATGAGCAATGATGAGAAATATTGTTTTAAGATTTATCGTTGGTGTAGTGGTGGCTTTGGAATGTATGTAGGTTTGATTCCCGGTTAGGACAGTTGGAATTTTCCGACAGAGAAATTCACACTGTCTGGAACACTGCCCTGTAGGTGACAAAAGGCCTTATACGAGTATGGTACCTATACGTACCTGGTATGGGTGTTTGATAAATACATGAACCTACCTGTCTAAGATATGTAAGCATGAACATAATGGTATGTTTGGTTTAAAATATGTATATCATTATTTACGTTACATATAAATTACTTTTACTAAAGTTAAACTCCAGGGATCCTTTGAAAACAAACTTATACTACATGTTTAAATATTTATTTTAAAGTTTACTTGTAATGAGTTTCCTGTGAATCAAAACAAGAAATACAAAAAATTATATATAATGTTTACACAGACCCTATAAACAAAATGGATGCCCAAGTCTTAAAAGGCGTTACGATTTGTAAAAAGTTTAAGAGATCTTTATGGTAGAGACGCTGTTTGTACATACTTGTACAATTGAATTGTAAAATATTCTCCATGTAATGAGAATTTACTTACTATATTTCATTTAGCTCCATATATATACCTTTTAGTATAATACAATGACATACATACATATAAAAATATCATACTTATAGAATAAGAACTTAGCTGATTGAAAAAGAGCAAGCATTTTTAATTTTTCCTTATAAATATCAAGAGAAGGACTTGATTTGAAAAAAACTTTCAATTGACTACTTTTACAGTAAACAACTTTGAGAAGGTTCGATGGATTATTAATTATGTATGTAGGTACGAACTGACCATTTTATATTTTTGATATTTATACTGACCAATATAAATGTATTATTTGTGGCTCCGCAACACAGCTGACGATTGAACTATTTGCAACCAGTCCACAATATACACAGGCTTCGACGGGGTCAAGAGACACGTACAAACACTTACATGAGAGCTAATGCAATCTAATTCCTTAACTCGTCCGCATCAGGACAAAAAATAACAATAGATTTATGAATGAAACTTGCCTGGAATGAGAGTTGCTGATTCGGACGGGTTAATCGATGTTACAACATCCAAGTATTTACGGATAAGGTTTAAATATTATAAACTACCTTTCAGCCGCGGACCTTCTTGCGTTTATAGTGACTTCCCGTTACGGGATACCTATGTGGCAAGATTTGTGAACATCGGTTCACTAATTTAAGCGTAGAGCAGAACAAACAATCTAATTAATTACGAACCGACAAATATTTTCGCATTTAAAATAATATTATTATATACTGATGTAATAGCTGAAAATATAATCTAAAACGTTCAGTTTTCAGGAATAGGTAAAAGTAGTTTCAGTGTTAATTCTGATCATCAGTATTCATGTTAGTGATTTGACGCAGCTTTTTCTTGAAAGAGTTATCTAATAGAGAGTCTATTCCATATGCTTAGGTACTGTCACATTTTTTGTGTTACACGATGATATTTTAAATGTATTAGTGTAATGCTATAGGCTATAGGATATAAGGAGTCTACTAACAACATAGTTCAAAGTTTTTTTTCTCTATGTTAGTGTATGGATAGTTTTTTATTTCACACATTATCAATAATTCAAAACACGTAGGGAACAAAATATTGAATGGAATAGAATATATAATAGGTAGTAGTAATGATTAGGCGGCGATCTCCATCCATCTTGTATACATTGGTATCAGTACAAGTCTATCCGCTAGAATTCTGATGCCAGTGTTGTTGCTCATGTCTACTCTGGACATGAAGGATGCTATGCGTTTCCTCTGGATGGAATGAAATGAGCCGACCCGGGGCTGTGAACATTTCAGAAGCGCTACAATGCCATAATATATTGTTAAAGGCGCCTCGCGTTCTATATTGGCGTCATCCTTCAGACTGGAAGTTACAATATGACTAAAGTACTGTAAATTATCTACAATTTTAATAAGTTGTCTTACATATATATTAACGAAACAACTTTATTCAGACATATACTTAAGGTAGAGACGCTGTCTGTATACTCTATATATTATTACTTCAGTGTTTAGACTGGTACGATTAGGGTAGAAAGTATTGGAAGGCCAAAAGCTATGGAAAAGGAACCTTTGAATAAAATAGTTGTACCTACTTATTCGTACCTAATTATATAAGGAACGTCCCATGTAACCTGAGTTAACTTTGTTGCAAAGATTTCATACTCATGGATGTATCAGCTTCTTCATCAAGTTACTATCGATACCACCTCCATGTAACAGTGAAAACTTAATTTCATGTAAAGTTGTTTCACAACAAACAAATTAACTAACGATGACTCGACAAACACGTATATTTTGAATCTCTAACGGCTGCATAGCGAAATGATATTTTGCAATCTGCCCCCAAAAAAATATGATGGTTAAAATTAATTATAGAGATAAATGCTCGCATCAGTCATATGGAGTTGTACCGAACTCAGAAGACGCGTGTTCGAACCTCATCCTAGAATTTGTAATTTTCTCTCTTTTGTTGCAATACATACAGGTCTATCTCTGTGCTAAGGACATATTAAGTAACAAAAAATGAATCCCTTGGACAGCGTTTCGGAGTAATGTCTCTATCATAAAAGCTGCAACAGAAACTTCCATAGTTCAAAGCCCTCGAAACGCAGAAGACCGCAATGGATAGCGCTGCAATATTTAAAGGAAATCATCGTCTTCAACCACGACTCCGATGTCAAGAGTGAACGACGAAGAAGGGGGAATTATAATAAGAAAGCTGTGCGCTCCATCCCGCACCGGCCTGAAAATGTATTATCCTACATAATGAGTTTTAGTTTGCAAATGTATGTAAAGATCATTGATGCTATCACTTTTTGCGTTTGAAGTTTAAATTAAATCGCTTCTGTTGTAGTAGTAATCACTTAAAATGTTATTCAATAGTTTTATAAAATGCATTTCTATCCAGCGAACCAATCAAATTACTTTAAATTTGGCTGTACCAGGTATATGTATAGTGACTACATACGATATACAGGCTACCTTTGTGCCAAAATCCATCAATATTGTTTCAGTAGTTTGAATGTAAAAGCAGGCCAAACAAACAAGCAACGAACCGACAAACACTTTCGCATTTGAAATATCGCTACCGATCTCTAAAGGTCTTTTCGCATATGGCCAGTTTTACGGTATAAAAGTAGTTTCAGTGTTATATATTTCGTTATATCGCGTTGTATATGTGTCTGAATTTCCCAAGTTTTTATTATATGACTTTTGAAGCACTAACGCTTGGTTAAAGAAACCAAATTTTGCAATTTATCCCCTAATACGAGGATTAAAATCCATTAGGAAGATATATTCCAAGCTTGCCATGTAGCGCGTCTTAAAGACCAATGATGGACCAATACCGTTACCACATGGAAAGGCGACCATTTAAAGGCTAACTCTAAAAAGATATATATTTATAGCAATGTTATTGTAATTGTAAGTTGGAAATAAAAAAATGTTTATTTTATTTTTATTTATTATTCCAAGCTAGAATGTGTGCTTCGCTAACCTAGCGGTTAGGGCGGATAACATTAACACAGATTGTAAGATGACGATGGTTCAGTACCCGTCTATGTATTGTATTTTTATATTCCCTCGAGATACTTTGAAAATGATTTTAACTGCCATGGTCTGGTCTTTATAGTTTATAGCGATAAAAAATCACGGCTGCAGAGAGGCGTATATAATATGGCATGAATAGTGGTAAATTAATAGAAAACTTAGTAAATAATTTTGCTTTTGGATTTAAAACCGCACTAAGTTTATCGTTTTTTAAATGTTTACTGCAAGCTTACTTTTTGATTCTAACTTGATTGATTGACACGGAATTGTTACATGTAAGTAATGTTACATTAAAAACGATAGATTTGGTATCGTCTTGGTGGCCTAGGATACGGTTTGTCAGAAGACGCGGGTTCAAAACCCATTCAAACTTCTATATCCAACCGTAGGTTGATGCTGTTTATCCGTTTGTCCATCTGTCCGTCTGACTGAGAGTCTGGTAGAGCAGGTAGGTCGTCCACCGACAATGTGGAAGACGTACTAAATAAGGTCGCAGGACTATCTTGGATGCATGCAGCTTCCATCTGGTCCTTCCGTATGCATATCTTCAGTAGTAAAAGTTTTACGTCTCATATAATAATAAATGTAGGTAACCTATGATCTTCAATGCCCATGAAGATTTAGAAGTTTGAGCATGAAAGAACAAAGGATAATGCAAATCCTGGTCCTTCCAACAGCTATGTATGTTACATAGTTAGATAGGTATATTTAAAAATTACTATGGCGCCAAATTCAAAATATAATTCTTTCCTGATTAATTATCTATTAAACATGATAGTTTCGGTAATAGCCAAGTATTGCTATTCATACGTGATGTATTGCATTTATGTGTTTTACATAGTAACCTTTAGTTAGTGCAAGTGGTTAACCACAGGTTCAAACGGGATTTTAAGCAGTTTCGCCAAAGATATATCAACAATGCGTTACGGCAATTATGTTTTCTAAGCTGAGGATAGTCGCCGTTACTTAACAATTTCATAACGAAGACAGTCAGTATGCAGAAGCTGACTCAGGTGTCTTTCAGCACACTTTCGTACTAGGTTTCTGCGTGCATGTTTATACTTTTTGTTAACTATACCTATATATTAGAACAATCCTACAAATGTTAATGTAAGTACTACATTCAAACAAACTTGGATACTTATTTACTTATACTTAACTAAGACCAGCTTGAGTGGTTCAAAAATGTTCTGCATTCAGTTGCGTAAAAAATTTAAAACTTATAGAAGTAACAAAAGTGTATACTTCGACCACATACAACTATTTGGGTGGCGTTCCAATTCGGCTTCAAGTCATTTGTACTCAAATATAGACATAATAACAAGGTACGAAGTACTTTAGTTTAACTGTTTAACGGTAAACCAATATAATAGCTAACATAAATCATCGTTATCAACACCAATGACTAATATGACTAATCACTATGCTACAAAATTAACAAACTGTCTGTGAAATACAATAATTGCATACCAAATTAAACATTCCTTTTGTGGATTATTTGGTCTGAGCAAAGTATATGATACGTGCAACGACGAGCAAAGCAAGGAGGAGCGTTAGGTTCACGTATGTTGGTTAAAAATATCCAGACAGTGAATGATTATTTGTCAAAGATTTGTTATTGTCTGAGGCGGCTGCTGAATATTGGAGAGACTTTTTTCACAACACATACGATTAAGTTAATTGGCCCAATTTTTTGGCAGTATAAGGTACACTTAGAGCAGATCTTATTCATAGCTCCCATTTGGATGGAACACTAAGCATATATATGTGATATAATTGTAATAATTAGACATATGGTAACGCGGACTTTTTTGTAAATATTGATTATGTCTAAACAACTGCGGTATATTGTCAATAGTGTCCGCAGCGTACACAATATACAGATTTTTCAGCGTTACTATTATAATACCTAACAAGGAAAAATACTATTAGTTATTGTGACAAAACTGTATTAGTTAGTCATAGTCATCATTCCGGAGATATGTGTAGTTGTTCATCAGAGATAACGTAGGGTTCTTAAGGTGAAAGATTTTACATATCGGTGGAGAAGTTTCGGAGCGTATTCAATTCAAACAAACAAACATATATTTCTTCTTTACTCAAACGTGAAAAAGTAAACTAGATGGAGGACATTGCGTATCTCTGTGATTTTAACATCCTTACCAAGCAAAGAAAGTCAGTTAAAATAATTTTGAAAAAGATGTCATCACTTAACGAGAACTCTGCCCTTGGAAACCGATCGACCGGAGTTCACAGACTGTCGTCTGTGAATATTCTCATTATGCAATGCAGAATATCACTTGAAGACGACCAAGTTGGTCTGTTTAACTGACATAAGAATGTATTCAAAAAATTGGAAATTATTTTGGAAGATTTAAACTAAAGTAAAGTAAACTAATATCTTGACATGACTAAGGTACACAGTAAGTATCAAAAATTTTCAGGCTGCCGTAAAAACAGCAGTGCATTGAAGGTATCTGTGCGTTTTTGGATTTCTACAAGGATGGTTTACTAAATCTAATTATTACTGTAAATAAACTTGGGTTTATTACTTGAAACCTGAATCCATGTAAGGGCCGGTTCGCGTTACCATAAGTTCTTATTCAATACATCCATGTAGAAAACCATACGTGAAACAGCATTTTTATTAAGCAGTACTTCTTTTAATTAATCTAAAATAATTAATATAATTTAAATTTTAATATAATGGTTCATCTAATTAAATGATAATTCTAAAATTTTCTTTAATTTACAATATCCAATAACTTCAGAAATATCACATTTAATAATGTATTGTTTGCTACGAATAAATAATAGTCTTTCTTCGTAGATTGTTTGACATACTATTCTTTGTAACCGACATCAAAAAAGGAGGAGGTTATATGTTCCATTGCACGTTTTTTTTGGTATGTTAACCGTTTCTCCCCCATTTATGCACCGATTCTTAAAGTTATTTTTTTTTTGGTTTGGTAGAGTATACTTCCGTGGGTATATATGTGAGTAATTTAAATGGGACTACCCATTTAAATTTCATGAAATTGTGTGAAACAGTTTTTGAGTTACATTCCAATTACTGGAAAGTGCTATATTATCGATCGCCTATCTTAACGATGTCATCATTGACGGTCAAAAACAATATATCACGTAAGTAGCAAGGCTCACTAACAAACATTAACCGACTTCAACACCAAAAAGTGAGAATAACATGTTAAAGTCGGTACCATGCGCAAACTATTCTGATAATAACTACTTTTGAACTATAATGGTACTGACTTTCAACAAGTTATGTCACACTTTTAGGTGTTGAAGTCAGTTCCATTTTTAGGTATTTCCTTTTATAATTACATTAGTTATCAAATGTTTGAAAACAGCTTTTTACTCACTTTAAATAAATTAATTTTTAATCACAAACAAGTAGTTAATACTTATTATATTTATGAATGATTGTGGCTGCAACCTTAGGTTAGGTTAAATTTAAACTGCGAAAAAGTACGTGCAAGCCGAGCGAGCGAAGTGAGCGTGCCGAACAGACATCACTGATTATAATAAGCAAGCTGCGTGCCCTGAAAATTTTACTACAGTTTTTTCAGTTGTAAAAGTACAAGCGTTGTAAAAGACTACTTCTGTTCAAAATTTTACATAAATCAGTTCAGTTGCTTTTTCGTGTAGGAGTAGCAAACTTCCATTTATAAATCCATTTGAAGTCTCGAGTACTTTTACAATTTAATATTAGTTGATGATAGTGTATATATGTTTTATGTAGAGCATGGTAGGTAGGGTGGTAATCGCTTGCTATTTTATGAAAAGTTTTATAAAATACCTTACAACTAAGACTATGTTCACCTATGACAGTGACCATGTTCAGTGTCATAAATAAACACTGATCACACTGAACAAAGATAGGAGAGCCGAAGGCTTCTGGTACGAGTACTTGAGGCGGAAGGCAGCGCATGAAGGTTGGGGAAAATGAAGATAACTTTGTTTAAACATTTTGCGAGGGTGATTCTATAAGTCACGCAAAAATTTAGGAGATTTTTCTTTTGGTGCACCATTGTTTTGTTATTTTTTTTTTGTGCAGTATGTAAATATTATAAAAGCAAACTATATATTTGATTTATTGAGAGATAATAAATGTAATGACATTTGCGTGGCTAAGGCGAACCTAATGGTAGGTATGTTATTTTTCATAATGCATCAAATCAAATGACTATAGGCTTAAGGGTAATTTAAAAAAATAGAAAATATATTAGGGTTTATTTTTGATGTGGTTGTTCTTATTCCTTTTGTATATCATGAGGTATTTAATAGTTAGAGCGTTCCGTAACATAGAGATAAGAAAACCGATTGAATATTGTAGATGCAAGGCATAGCATGAGAGTCGTGGAGTCGCTCATGGTCGAAAGTAAGCTTGCAGACAGTCGATAAAATGGATTCAAACGTTTTGGAGGCGTTCTTTTTTATCAAATAGTTATTTTGTATAGACAAGGTATGACAGTAAATAGTTTGTTTAGAAAATACCCACATTTTTTGAAAGTATCCAACAAGGATTAATAAAAATTAGTAGTGCCTATACCAAAATTAAAAATGTTATGTCAATAAATACTTACTTTATCAAATACCTTATGACTTAAAAGCTATAAAGAGAGGCATTATATTTTTACAAAGCAATTAAACAACTTACTACTAAAAAAATGCTACCGTAACTTGGAAGAAGTCATGAACGATTCATGCATTTATTTTAAATGTTGATAAATAATTATTTTGATAAATGTTAAATTATTTAGAGTAACATGAATGAGTCGGACCGTTCTTAGTATTATACCTCTAATATTGCTACACACGAATAGTACCTTTATTACTACCATAACCTTAAGATTTATAAAAATATACATACGACTGCAATAAATAATTGATTATGAGTCTGAAAAGAGAGCCACAGTGTTACCTTAGTTTGAAGAGGTAAAAACATTCGGAGATGTTGAAAAATTAACTGAAATAATTCATTATTTTGCTGCAGTGTTAGTATGAGTGCCTGCGCTATAACAAATGGTTTTCTAACATGCAGGACTCATAAGTTATTAGAATATGGCATACGAAAGGTATCCCTGCATTTCACCGACACTTAATTTATTATCCAACCCTAGGTTAGGTTCAGTTTGAACTGTTACAAAACTACGCGCAAGCCGAGCGAGCAAAGCGAGCATGCCGCGGTAGCGGCCGGCGAAGCGTTTGAAACTAAGTAATGAATAATTGTGGCTTGTGGTTTATGACTAAAGATAGAGTAGTGCACAAATAATATTACCTACAGACACACTACTTGACGTACTTTTTATTATTTGGTAATACATTGTTGTGAGAGTGACATTTTTACAAATGTGAATAATAAAAGAAACAGTGTGTGAAATAAAAGATGAACAAACCATACATTTTTATGCGAACATTTTTACAAGATTAACGTTTGGGAGCTGAATTTATTTATGTAATATATTTAGATATGAGGCTTGAACCGACATACATCCACGTGGAATGTCGATATATACATACAAGAAACAATCAAATTTTATACCAGGATCTCACTACTATCAATTCAGCCGTAAGATGTCCACTGCTAAAGATGAGCATCTCCCATAGATTTATGAAAGGACGAGATGGAAGCGGCTCGTATCCAACGTCTTCTTGAGACGTTTATGAGGTCGTTTGATATCCAATTTATCGGTGGACGACCCACGCTGCGCTTGCTGGTTTGTAATCTCCACTGCAAAAGCGAAGCGTTTAGTGCCATGCAGGGTTCCAGAACCATCTGGCTCTATCAGCCATCAGTTTGGCGTGTTATGTGCCCTGCTCACATTCACATTGCAATATGGATGCCCAAGTTCCTAACGATTAAATCTATTCAGATATATTATGTTTTAAATGAGGTATCATTGGAATGGCCTGAATTGCTTCCTCAAAGGCTGGCAACTCAACCTCGAGACTTCTCGTATTGCGGATAGTCCTGGGCAACAGTGATCACTTAGCCGCCCGTCCGTTTGCCAATAAAAACAAATTGCAAGTTATTATGAATAATGTTCACACAGTCATACCCCCTTACTAAGATTACTAACAAGTATATAGGTTAGGGTTTTTTCTTTGTGTTTTTAGGAGTCCGCATATGCACGAAGCCCACCTGGTATTAAGTGGCAACCTTTGCGGCTGGTACTGCGCCTGTAATTCTGAGACACAGAAAAGTTAAGTCACCCATACCTTTCATTCCAAACCACAGTATTGCGAATATTACTGCTTACATTACTACTGGTACGGGAAGTAGGTAGAAATGAATAAAAAAAAAGGTATGTTTAAGGTCGATTTAATAAAAGAGTTGTTACTGATTACATATTGTATATTATAAGTGAGCAGATGTCATGAACACACCACGTAACTTGAGTATACAGATGTATAAACTAGCTCGCCAGCCAGCGGCCTTGCTCGTTTGGTCTAGAATTGATGGAAGCGCTGGGATTTTCTGGCAAAGTAATTTTCTGGCAAAAAAAGAAATGCTCGCTTTGTAACTTGTATGGGAGTTATGATTTTTTACATAACTGAATGCAGATCATTTTTCCACCTCTCAAGCTGGTCTCCAAGGCATTTGCTCACGTTAACCACTGCACTAAGGGGTTGAATCCCTTAACAAGCATACACAAGGACCAGTTTTTTTTAATTAAAAATTCCGAATGGGTCTATGCCCCGACTTCAACTGTATTTAGAGGCAAAATTTCTGTAATTGAACTTGTATGAAAATTTTTACTTTTCTGTTCAAATGGTTAAAAGTTTGATGACCAAAAACTAATGCACAAGGACAAACGCGGGCCACTCGTGGCCCGCGCACCGCCCAACACCTAGTTTTCATTATATAAAGATGGATTACCACTGACTGACTGACTGACTGACATAAATGGTACGGTATGAAGGAGCAATGGGGGGTATAGAAGATGTAGGGGAAAAGTGTAGGGGGGGTTCTAAAACCAAAGGGAAAAGTCCGGGATGAGCTGAATGTGGAAGTGTGATGGAACAGGTCAACGGCTCTCGGTAACTATAAAAGATGGGGGGTAGGTGTCAAAACTAAAAATGAACAAAACCCTGGGCAACTGCCAAAAATAAAATAAAAAACATGCCTCCCGAACAAAAGACGATCGCTCCCATACAAAATGTAAATGCTTATAATTCCTAAACCGTTTGAGATAAGTATAAAGTGTTTGACCAAATGTCATAGGGAATCGGAAGGGTAATTTGGTAAAAGTGTCAAAAATCCAAGATGGCGGATTCAAAATGGCGGCCGAATTTAAAGTTGATCCGATCCGGCTCAAAATTGGTATCGGGGGGTTTTTGGGGTCCCACATCCGAAATATGAAAACCATTTTTTGATGACGTCATTTTTCAATATGGCCGCCATACATATGTTTTTTCGGAACTTCAATGGATCATTTCTCCCAGTGGGCGTGATGGGGAGTATGGTTTTGTAGGGTTATATGTGCGGTTTAAGGTAGGTGACTTTAGAAGAAACTGAATTGAGCTGAACGTGGAATACCAGGTAGAACAGGTCAACGGCTCTCGGAAACTAAAAGCGATAGAGGGTAAGTGCCAAAACTAATGTTGACAAGCACCCTGGGCAGTTTCTAAAAATTAAAAAAAAAACACACCTCCCGAACAAAAGACGATCGTTCCCATACAAAATGGAAATGCTTATAACGCCGCAACCGTTAAAGATAGGTATGAGGTGTTTTAACTAATATGATAGGGAACCGGAAGGGCAATTTGGGTGATATGTCAAAAATCCAAGATGGCGGATTCAAGATGGCGGCTACCTTAAATATTAGTCCGATCCGACTGAAAATCGATATCTAAGGGTTTTTGGAGTCCCCAATTCGAAATATGAAATCCATTTTTTGATGACGTCATTTTTCAACATGGCCGCCATGTTGCCGCAAATGTTTTGCCTGAAAATTTATTTAGTTTTTTTCTACAAGTTGGCATAATGGAAAGCTGAGGTTTTGTAAGTAGAAAGTATAGGCATTGGTCTTACGTCCTTAAGTGACATCTGAAATGAGCTAAATCTGAACCTTCTGATGGAACAGCTTGACGGCTCTCGGAAACTAAAAAAGATAGGTAGTAAGTGCTAAAACTAATATTGACAAGCACCCTGGGCATCTCCTAAAAATTAAAAAAAAACATACTTCCCAAACAAAAGACGATCGTTCCCATACAAAATGTAAACGGGTATAACGCCGCAACCGTTAAAGATAGATACGGGATGTTTGAACTAATGTTTTAGCGGACCAGAAGTGCGATTTGGCGGAAATGTCAAAAATCCAAGATGGCGGATTCAAGATGGCGGCTACCTTGAATAATGGCATTATCCGACTGAAAATCGATATCTAGGGGTTTTAAGAGTCCCCAATTAGAAAGATGAAACCCATTTTCTGATGATTGCATTAGTCAAAATGGCGAGGCCGCAGGCCGAGCTATATTGACGAGGCCGAAGGCCGAGCGTGCTTCTAAGCGAAAGGAGGCCGAAGGCCGAGTGAGCTCCTAAGTGAAATGAAGCCGAAGGCCGAGCGTCCTCCAAAGCAAAGCGAGGCCGAAGGCCGAGCGTACTTCTAAGCGAAGCGAAGTCGAAGGCCGAGCATGCTTCTAAGCAAAGCGAGGCCGAAGGCCGAGCGTACTTCTAAGCGAAGCGAAGCCGAAGGCTGAGCATGCTTCAAAGCAAAGCGAGGCCGAAGGTCGAGCGTCTTTCTCAGCGAAGCGAGGACGAAGACCGAGCGTCCTTCTAAGTGAAACGAGGCCGAAGGCCGAGTGTGCTCCTAAGTGAAGTGAGGCCGAAGGCCGAGCGCTCTTCTAAGCGAAACGAGGCCGAAGCCCGAGCATGCTTCTAAGCGAAGCGCGGTTGAGTTTTGAGCCCACGAGGAAATAGAAGCCTTTCATGGCGAGGTCAAAGGCCCAAGCTTTCTCTAACTTTATTTCTAAATGATCTTCAATGCCCATGTTAACATAGGTAATGTGAATCATCATGAACACTACTATTAGTACGAGTACTACTGATATGACATGCTACAAATAAACGTTTGATTTCCTTCATCGACTTAAGTTTGTTATTATGAACTTGTCCAACAACACGCAGTGACATAAAAAGGCAGCGTCTTCCAAGAATTTAAACCAAATCTTGCAACACAACCCCATATACCAATTAAAATCAACATTTGATGCTTGGAGCGGTGCCTAGGTGACCTAGCAGTCATGGCGTTTGGCAGGGATTGTCAGAAGATGCGGGTTCAAAACCCGTAGAGAGAAAGTTAGTAGTTTCCATTATCAAATAGTAATACATAAGTTCGTTCGTATAATAATCTTGATAGATATATATTAATCGAGGTATTGTTGCAATTGTAAAGTATTTATAAAAAAACGTTAATACACTATCGGCAGAGATTATGAATGACACACTTATGTTATAGACGTGAATAATGATGTGAGTTGATGCGTACATTTGTTAATTCCTTACGTTTTAACGTTTCAACGGATCTAGATGAAATTCAGAATAACTTTTATAACGTTTACACACACATACCCCTGTACTAAGATCCCCCGAGTCGCGTGGACATGGACTACCAGATTAAAACATAACAAAAACCATGGCCCGAGAATAAACATTTCTGCTCATTGCACGTACTCCTACCTTCAAATCCAAAGTTTATCAACATTACCTCTCCATGAAAGATAATAAACTTTATTGAGCTATTTTAAGGTTTAAATATTTAAATATATGTATGCTATTTATAAGTGTATATATGTATACGTAAAGTGTTAGTATATTATTTATTAATATTTTACCTTAAACATCTGTTCTATAGAAACTCTCAAGTTTTAAATAAAGCACTACCAAACACACTTCCATATAAAACAAAGGTTAGCTGGAAGAAAATGCCAATTCGCATTAGCTCGCCTATGTACTTTTAGTTTTGTGCAATAAAGAATTATCTAATTATCTATTTATCTATTGTTATAGCCTTTTGTATATAGATAAGGATATAATGGTATACTACTAAACTACTGTCTACCACATTTAGTTCAAAGAATATTAAGACTTAACCGAAATCCCACATTGAGCGTTATGTTTTAGTATTTATACCTAAGTTTTTTTTTATAATATGATTTTTAAGTGCTAATGCTTGCTTAGATTAACCAAATATTGCAACACATCCCCATACATCGGTTAAAACCAACTAAAGAAATTAAAAAGAGAAATAAATTTGATGCTTGAATGTGGGCCTATAGGTGGCCTGCCAGTCATGGCATTTGGCACGGATTGTTAGAAGATGCTGGTCTGAAACTCGTCCCTAGATACCTAACTATGTATTTTCCACTCTGAAATCGCAATATATATAAGTTCCTACTGTATAAACGCCTTGAAACATATGTTTAATTGAGGTATTACGGGAGACACAAAGTTATTATATATCACGTTTACACACGTATACCCGTCTGCATTAAGGTTATAATAAGTGTGATGTGACAATAATTTTATAAACGTGAATATGAATAAGTGTAGATTTTCTTTACAATGTAACGGTAGAACGGATTTGGATGTAATTCGGAATAACGTATATAACATGTACTCACTCATACCCCCGTACTATATAGGATCCCCAGTGTCGCGGAACAAAACACACACATTAACACATAGAACAATTATAGCTGAAGAGCAAGCAAATAATGTCTGATACCTCTGCTACATTTCCTTGTCCAATTGGGCCGTTCCAAGGTTTTATAATTGTTTATTCCTATACATGTATTCACGAATCACATTTATTTAGACGTCTACTAAGGTAGAGACGCTGTCTGTAGGTATACTCTAGGTATATGTTACTTCAGTGTTTAGACTGGTACGATGTATTTTGGAGAATGCGTTAAAAATCTGAGATGACGGATTCAAAATGGCGGCCAACTTAAACAAAGTAGGTAAATAAGTTAAATACTACTACTTCTTACTCATGAAATGAGAGCATTAAATAATATTTTTTTGCTGTCAGGATGCGACGAAAATGTGTTGCCATATGGGTATCATGCCATACCGAAGTAATAACAAGAATATATTATCTTTTTTTAAATAAATATTAATATGCTTACTTATATTTGGTACACCACTCGAAACATTACATAAATTTGTGTTCGTAAAATGCAATGTGTTGAAAGACATCAGTTAAATATAGTTTATTGACGGATGATGCTGTTTTTATACCATTAAGCCGTACATACATACAGCCTACAGCCATACCCTTAATACATAAGCACGCTATTCAGAAAGTAACTAAGTCTGGAGACAAAGTAGGTATGCAAGTTATTTGTAATTAGGTACCACTATTTTCTCAATGAAAGGGTAGCAATAAATAATAAAATCTTCGATGTCGGGATGCGAGACATATTGAGCAAAAAACAGAAAAATAGAAAACTAAAAAAAAAATAAGTCCTGTGTTGTTGCTCTCTCTTATTGAGTGGTTATCTTATTAGTTACGATTGTATTGTCAAATGATCCGCCATGAAGCAATAATGCGCAATCATTAAGTACTGCCTAAGAGAAAAAGGAAGTGTAGCGACGATCAAAGCATAGAAATGTTAAAGAAGGTCAAGATATTATAGAATTTATCGACGAGCTATGGACATCTTTGTATACACCTCAGTCGGTAACCTGTTAGCAGCTCGTCAAAAGATCCAAGAGCCAAGCTGACGCAATATTATATCTTGAAATAGTTTGAAAAGCAAAAAGGGTCGGGTGACGACAATGTCATATCAGAGCTTTTGAACGCAGTTGGAAAATCGGTACTTAAAGTCCTTCCGTAGATTCTTAACCACATCTTACGCAAAGGTTTAACCGCACAAGTTCACTTTTTCTACTTCTACTATACCTTCACACCAATTTTGCTTTTGAGTCAAGACTATAGTTTTCAAAGGTCATTACAAAACATCTTAATCGTAGATTAGATACATCCTGCCTCCTCCGGAAATAGGTGGTTATAAGTCACATACAAGACTATATACCATAGACTACTTCCGCACACCACGAGCTATAGGCGTGAAGGGTTCTATAGTAAATGATTGAGAGGCGTATTAAATTTCAAAAGTATTGTCTCGAGATGACGAAACAGAGCATTGCTACACGGAACTTGATTTTTAAGCTCTGGGTAGCACTGAAACTCGCATAAGCAAATGTAGCGCTTACCATCCACGGGTACGACTTCTCCGTCTCGACACTTAATAATATAAGAATATGAAAATAAAATAGGTTCCTAAATATTCTTAGGGTACTGCAGTAAATAATCCGGGTTCTTTGTTTTATTGTAGCTCTTTTTTGTATTAATAAACTTATTACGTAGGTACTGGCTTATACTTAATATAATCATATGGCAACCGTATTCCTTAGTGTTACAACATGTATGTATTATGTAATTACGCGTAGTACATGTTTTAAATCTTGGCCTGCGTGGTTTAAATATTATAACTTTGCTTTCACCCGCGGCCCTGCCCGCGTGCATAGGTTTATATGGATTCCAGAGAGAGGTATAAAAAAACACATTTCTAAAGTTAAGATTTTTATAGCATGCCATAGTGCAATTTAATTCCTTAGTAGGTGTTACGACATAAAACCATGTTCCATGTTCAAAGTTGTTTACCTTACCTTATACAACAGATTGAGGGTCATGTTTTAGTATGTGAGAAACTATTAACTAACCTACCTAAGTTTTATCATAATATGATTTTTTAATCACTAACACTTGCTTAGATATACCAAATTTGCTGCACATCAAGGCTGTAGGCTGCTAATCACGTGTTTAATAAAATATTTACATCATAAGATTAGATTAGATTTAAATAATCATTACATAACATTAACGCTAAAAATGACACTGAAGCAGGTGTTTGTAACTTCTACTTCTTCCAATTTTCAGTCGAGTAGCATGTTCTGTAATCAGTAACAATATTATAAATGCGAAAGTTTATCGGGTCGTCATTTGATAATTTATTTGTCATGCTTTCACGCTTAAACTATTGAGATGATGTCGACCTGATCTTGGCACGTTCCTTGGCATTAGCTTGGAGTCACTATGCACGTTTTTCGTTGAGTTCTGAAATGGCTGGCTGGATCTTTAACATTTTTATAAAGGGTCCGCTTTCCATAACTTTCTCATCCTTTCACAACACAACTATTAGTACGAGTACTACTGATATGACATGCTACAAATAACCGTTTAATTTCCTTCGTATACTTGGGTTTGTTCTTATAAATTTGAGTCCAGACAACCTCCACGCAGTGACATAAAAAGGGTGCAACGTCTTCTAAGAAGCTTAAGTGTCACAGTTAGCTGGAAAACTAATGAAGACATCTTAAGCTACTACTTACTTTTCAGCAATAAATATATATATAGTAGGCCTATAGGCCTTTCAAGGGAACACATACACAGATATAATACACAGATTTCGAAGGTCAAGATCTTAATGTCATGGTAGAGATGCTTGCTGCAATATATGTTATTAAAATAAATACAAAGTGTGGTGTGGTGTTCACACTTAAAACAATTTTTTTTAACTAGAACTAGACTAGAACCCAGCTTATTGAGAAATGTATAGCTCTTTTCATTCATCCTTGAATATATTTACGTAGTATTGTATTCTCTTTGGAATATATCAAGAGAAACACTTGAGTTTACACAATTACAGATTTGACTGTTTTATAAAGTTAACAACTTACAGTAGAAACTAAAAACATGAGTAGGCATTTTATGGTCAAGATGTTTTGTCGATTCTTAAAGTAGGGCAGAAAATGAAGATTGGGAACAATAGATTAAATAAAATGTTTCATATTAAAGTTGTGAAGCTGTCTTAAAGGTAGCCACTATAACTGAAATACAAACTCTAATACATGGATGAACTTACGTACACCGTGAATAAAATGAATGCCAACGTTACGATTTGTAAAGTTCTTCAATCTTAATTTATATTAATGCCAAAGAATGGAAGTAAAAAGCACTGTGACCGTCCCCTAGGTCAAACTTGATAGACAGGTATATTTGATACGTAACTTGGTTTTCTTTAAGTGAAGATGATGATGTAATAAGATTATTTATATGGTAGTGGGAGTTAGCAGGTCAAAATTAAAACCAGTTATTTGCCTTGGTACATACTAAATCCTATACGTACCGAACAATGCAGTGCAATCTAATTCCTTAGTAGGTTTTACGACATAAATACATCCACGTGAAAAGATATACATGGAATAATAAAATTTTCAAACAAGGGTTACCTACATTTATTATCATATGAGACGTAAAACTTTTACTGCTGAAGACATGCATACGGTAGGACCAGACGGAAGCTGCATGCATACAAGATAGTCCTGCTACCTTATTTAGTACTTCTTCCACATTGTCGGTGGACGACCTACCTTCTCTACCAGACTCTCAGTCAGACGGACAGATGGACAAACGGATAAACAGCATCAACCTACGGTTGGATATAGACACTATTGCCTACCACATTTAGTTCAAAGAATTTTATCCTAAGACTTAACTGAAACCAATCATTGTAGTTTTAGTATTTATACCTTAGTTTTATTATAATATTTTAGATTTTTAAGTGCTAATGCTTGCTTCGATAAACCAAATGTTGCAATACATCCCCATACACCGGTTAAAATCAACTAATAGAAAAAAAAATATGCTTGGATGGGTGCCTATAGAAAGTGTCTACGAGATTCAAAGCCACACAAATGAATTGAATAAATATGAGCAATGATGAGAAATATCGTTTTAAAATGTATCGTTGGTGTAGTGGTGGCTTTGGAATGTTTGTAGGTTTGGATTCCCGGTTAGGATAGTTGTTGGAATTTTCCGACAGAGAAATTCACACTGTCCGGCGTCTGGAACACTGCCCTGTAGGAGACAAAAGGCATTATATGGGACCAATACGTCTCTGGTATGGGTGTTTGATAAATACATCTACTTACCTGTTTAAAATATGTAAGCATGAACATAATGGTATGTTTTGTTGAAAATATGTATATCATTATTTACGTTACATATAAATTACTTTTACTAAAGTTAAACTCCAGGGATCCTTTGAAAACAAACTTATACTACATGTTTAAATATTTATTTTAAAGTTTACTTGTAATGAGTTTCCTGTGAATCAAAACAAGAAATACAAAAAATTATATATAATGTTTACACAGACCGTATAAACAAAATGGATGCCCAAGTCTTAAAAGGCGTTACGATTTGTAAAAAGTTTAAGAGATCTTTATGGTAGAGACGCTGTTTGTACATACTTGTACAATTGGATTGTTAAATATTCTCCATGTAATGAGAATGTACTTACTATATTTCGTTTAGCTCCATATATATACCTTTTAGTATAATACAATGACATACATACATATAAAAATATCATACTCATAGAATAAGAACTTAGCTTATTGAAAAAGGGCGAGCATTTTTATTTTTCCTTATAAATATCAAGAGAAGGACTTGACTTGAAAAAATCGTTAAACTGACTTCTTTTACAGTAAACAACTTTGAGAAGGTTCGGTGGATTATTAATTATGTATGTAGGTACGAACTGTCCATTTCATATTTTTCATATTTATACTGACCAATATAAATGTATTATTTGTGGCTCCGCAACACAGCTGATGATTGAACTATTTGCAACCAGTCCACAATATACACAGGCTTCGACGGGGTCAAGAGACGCGTACAAACACACACATGAGAGCTAATGCAATCTAATTCCTTAATCGATGTTACAACATCCAAGTATTTACGGATAAGGTTTAAATATTATAAACTACCTTTCACCTGCGGATCTTCTTGCGTTTATAGTGACTTCCCGTTACAGACTACCTATGTGGCAAGAATAGTGAACATAGGTTCTTTAATTTAAGCGTGAAGAGAACAAACAAACTAATTAATTACGAAACGACAAATATTTTCGCATTTAAAATAATATTATTATATACTGATGTAATAGCTGAAAATAATATCTAAAACGTTCAGTTTTCAGTAGTATGTAAAAGTAATTTTAGTGCTAATTCTGATCATCACTATTTATGTTAGTGATTTGACGCAGCTTTTTCTTGTAAGAGTTATCTATTCTAATAGAGTCTATTCCATATGCTTAGGTACTGTCACATTTTTTGTGTTACACGATGATATTTTAAATATACCGATTATTATGTATTAGTGTAATGCTATAGGGTATAGGATGTAAGGAGTCTACTTACAACATAGTTCAAAGTTTTTTTCCTCTATGTTAGTGTATGGATAGTTTTTTATTTCACACATTATCAATAATTCAATACACGTAGGGAACAAAATATTGAATGGAATAGAATATATAATAGGTAGTAGTAATGATTAGGTAGCGATCTTCATCCATCTTCTATAATACATTGGAGTCAGTATAAGTCTACCCGCTAGACTTCTGATGCCAGTGTTGTTGCTTATGTGTACTCTGGACATGAAGGATGCTATGCGTTTCCTCTGGATGGAATGAAATGAGCAGATAAGGGGCTGTGAACATTTCAGAAGCGCTACAATGCCATAATATATTGTTATAGGCGCCTCGCGTTCTATATTGGCGTCATCCTTCAGACTGGAAGTTACAATATGACTAAGGTACTGTAAATTATCTACAATTTTAATAAGTTGTCTTACATGTGTATTAACGAAACAACTTTATTCAGACATATACTTAAGGTAGAGATGCTGTCTGTATACTCTATATATTATTACTTCAGTGTTTAGACTGGTACGATAAGGGTAGAAAGTATTGGAATGCCAAAAGCTATGGAAAAGGAACCTTTGAATAAAAGAGTTGTACCTACTTATTCGTACCTAATTATATAAGGAACGCCCCGTGTAACCTGAGTTAACTTTGTTGCAAAGATTTCATACTCATGGATGTATCAGCTTCTTCATCAAGTTACTATCGATACCAACTCCATGTAATAGTGAAAACTTAATTACATGTAAAATTGTTTCCCACAAACAAATTAACTAACGATGACTCGACAAACACGTATATTTTTTAATCTAACGGCTGCATAGCGAAATATTTTGCAATCTGCCCCCAAAAAAATATGATGGTTAAAATTAAAAAGATAAATACTCAGATCAGTCATGGAGTTGTACCGAGCTCAGAAGACGCGTGTTCGAACCTCATCCTAGAATTTGTAATTTTCTCTCTTTTATTGCAATACATACAGGTCTATCTCTGTGCTAAGGACATATTAAGAAACAAAAAATGAACTTCTTGGACAGCGTGTCGGACTAATGTCTCTTTCATAAAAGCTGTAAAAGAAACTTCCATAGTTCCAAAGCACTCGAATCGCAGAAGACCGCAATGGATAGCGCTGCAATATTTAAAGAAAATCATCGTCTTCAACCACGACTCCGATGTCAAGAGTGAACGACGAAGAAGGAGGAATTATAATAAGAAAGCTAAGCGCTCCATCCCGCACCGGCCTGAAAATGTATTATCCTATATAATCAGTTTTAGTTTGAAAATGTATGTAAAGATCATTGATGCTATCACTTTTTGCGCCTGAAGTTTAAATTAAATCGCTTCAGTTGTAGAAGTAATCACTTAAAATGTTATTCAAAAGTTTTATAAAATGCTTTTCTACCCAGCTAACCAATCAAATTACTTTAAATTTGGCTGTACCAGGTATATGTATAGTGACTCCATACGATATACAGGCTACCTTTGTGCCAAAGTCCATCAATATTGTTTCAGTAGTTTGAATGTAAAAGCAGGCCAAACAAACAAGCAACGAACCGACAAACACTTTCGCATATGAAATATCGCTACCGATTTCTAAAGGTCTTTTCGCATATGGCCAGTTTTGCAGAATAGTAGTTTCAGTGTTATATATTACGTTATATCACGTTGTATATGTGTCTGAACTTTCAAAGTTTTTATATTTCATGACTTTTGAAGCACTAACGCTTGGTTAAAGAAACCACATTTTGCAATTTATCCCCTAATACGAGGATTAAAATCCATTAGGAAGATATATTCCAAGCTTGCCTTGTAGCGCGTCTTAAAGACCAAAGATGGACCAATACCGTTACCACATGGAAAGGCGACCATTTAAATGCTAACTCTAAAAAGATATATATTTATAGCAATGTTATTGTCATTGTAATTGTCGGAAATAAAAGACTGTTTATATTTATTTTTATTTATAATACCAAGCTTGAATGTGTGCTTCGCTAACCTAGCAGTTAGGGCGGATAACATTAACACAGATTGTAAGATGACGATGGTTCAGTACCCGTCCATGTATTGTATTTTTATATTCCCTCGAGAGACATTGAAAATGATTTTAACTGCCGTGGTCTTTATAGTTTATAGCGAAAAAAAAATCGCTGCAGAGAGGCGTATATAATATGGCATAAATAGTGGTAAATTAATAGAAAACTTAGTAAATAATTTTGCTTTTGGATTTAAAACCGCACTAAAGTTTATCGTTTTTTAAATGTTTAATGCAAGCCTACTTCTTGATTCTAACTTGATTGATTGACACGGGATTGTTACATGTATCGTCTCGGTGGCCTAGGATACGGTTTGTCAGATGACGCGGGTTCAAAACCCATTCCAGGATGGGTTATTTTTGTGATTAAATGGTTAATCGGACAACACTGATGTCTATTATGAGTTCGTTACTACTCCGACGGGTGTGCGAGCAGTACTGATACCCATCCTCAAAGCTCTTTTATTTTTGTCCTATAATTTGACAGTTTGGTCTCGCTAGGCAGGCGTCACGGCCTGAAAAATAAGATAATACGGTTTGATAACTTACTGAATCATTTTTAGTTCAGTAAGTTATCAAACCGGCCTGAAGCTGGAGGTTGGCCGTAACTTACAGCGATAATTTTTCTAATAAACTGAATCAAAAACCCTAAAATGCTTTATACTAAATAATACTATCCTAAATCATTAAAAGTAACAACACGCATCTGTCCATTCAAACAGTCATAGGTAGTTGTAAATTTTTATTGTTTAGTGGAAGTATTCAAGAGCTAAAATACCTGAATACCGCTGGTATTCAATTCAGTAGGCTGGTACTTACACAATAGTACATATTTTTGAGGTCAAATAATAAAAAAAAGTGCTATCCATCTAATTTGAAAACCAAAATTTTCCTTTTGCATTTTGCCTTGCCTCTTATAAATTCATGGGATCCCCAGAAAGTTTTGAAAAACTGAAACAACACCTAAAATTGATACAATATTTTCAATAAATCTTTTCCGACGAGCACGTTACACTCATAACTGAAGAGTAGTACGCCTTTTTTGGTAATATCATCATTGGCGGTTAATGACAATCGATCAGTAAGTTGCAAGGGTCACTAAAATGGTAAAAAAAAATATTTACCCCAAAATGGAACCGATTTCAGCAGCAAAAAGTGTAAAAGAACTTGTGGAAATTGGTACTTTTGTACTTTCATGGTACCGACTACTATTCTTTGTAACGGCAATGACCCGTTGACTTTGATATTGTTGCCAAACCGCTGGGTTCGATTCTACTAACTAAATGTTGCTCCAACCTTAACTGAACTGTAGCTGAACGATGACATTTATACATTTATTCTGCTATTTAAGTTAGGTTTCTATTGTTACAATAGACTTTAAATTAAAACCTAATATGCTGTTAACTATATAGATCATGACCGCGACGTTAACGCATATCCTTATATTATATTTTTATATAGGTAGTAGCGTTTAAGATGACGTTACGTTTCAAGTTGTCATCATAGAAATAGTAGAACAGCTTTTTGGGTTAGTAAAACACTGTTTTAAACTATCACGGTTATTCTCTAAAGTTATATGATTATTAACGTCTGAAGGACTGAGTCTGTCTGAAGGACAGTCTTCCCGTGAACATGGTGCATGTAACTGCGCCGAAATATCGGGAGCTCATTCCACAACCTTACCACGGTAAATATCCCGTTAATAATCATATAACTTTTTGGGTTAGTATCCAACGGAGTCGAACTGATGTTGCAACTGAATAGATTGTTGAACGTTGTGAAAAAATAGAGTTGGTTTGCAGATGCCAAACTTTCTGAATAAATTAATTAGAAAGTAACGTTTAAGGGTTAACCTTTTGCGTCCCAGAGACATAAATATACGTCAGTTTCATTTATAAATCTTTTGTGTTTATTATCACGGTATAGGAAAGATAAATACATAAGGAAGTTGATTTAGGAAGTTATCGATTTGTCCTGAATAGGGAAGCTAATCCAATCTTAGATGTGACCACTATTTTATTAAAATACTCAAAATAACAATTTCATATCTTGGCAAACTTAAAAGCAAGTGTTGGTTTATTTGACACAACAGAAGGAAGAGTGTTCCACATGTTACAAGTCTCCACGAGTCCTACCTACTCTACCTACAACTATATGTCAAACTAAGAGCTATTTTAGACACACAGTCAGACAGACATATGGACAAACGGACAAATAGCATCAACCGACGGTTGGATATGGATACGGACGTAATATGATGATATACAACCACAATACTGCCTACATTTATTTTAAAGAAATTTACCCTTAGACTTAACTGAAACTCACATTGAGCGTTATATTTTAGTGTTTATACCTAAGTTTTATTATAGTATGATTTTTAGGTGCTAATGCTTGCTTAGATAAACCAAATCTTTTAACTCATCCCCATTAACCGGTTAAAAAAAACTAAGAGAAATAAATTTGATGCTTGGATGGGTGCCTATAGATGGCCTACCATGGCGTCATGGCGATTAGCACGGATTGTTAGAAGATGCGGGTTCAAATTCAAAACTCGTCAAAAGATAGGTAGGTATTTTTCCACTATAAAGTAGCAATACTTAAGTTCGTACAGTACAAAAATCTTGACAGATATGTTTAAATCGACGTATTATTGGAATCGTAAAGTTTTTATAAACACATTAACACACATGATAACAACCAGTCTGCAAAGAGATTATAAATATCACACTTATGTTATAAACGTGAATAAGAACGTGAATATTTTCATTGTTTTAAACTAAATATAGATATAAATATATATTCAATATCGAATAAGAACTAAGCTTATTAAGAAAGGTAGAGCTCTTTTAATAATTCGTTGAATATTTCAAGCGAGCGACTTAACTTGACTTGGCAAAATCCCTAATTTGACTGTATATACAAAGGGTAAAACTATTATAACTTTGTTTAGAAATTTACGAGACTGATCCTAAAACTCTGTGTGACGCCGAACTACAAGCCTGCGCTGATAGCAGGGCAAGAGCACACTCCGAGAATGGAAAAATTTTAGGATACTTTTGTTTTGGTGCATCAATTGATAAATAATAATATGTTTGGAGTGTAAGACAAACCTAACAATATCGTTGTTTATAAAAATCTATTATTCCGTTTTAGCTGCAGAATGATCGTAATTATAGTTCATACGAGTACACACATCTTAAAATATTATAACCGTCTTTCATGCCGTCGGATACTAAGTACCTAATGAACGTACACCGCCTAAAAGTACATACACACCCTTAAAACATAGGTAACCCTCCTTCAGGAAGTAAGTTTTAAAAGGCAAAGTAGGAAAGTTAATTACTACTTACTCAATGAAAGGACAGCATTCAAAAATTAAATCCTCGCGGTCGTTTTTGATAACACTTCTGCCTAACCCTACGCGGATAGTATGTAAGCGTGAAGATAACGTAGGTAACATACGTTATCTTTTAAATTTACTTTTAATTTATTTTTACTTAATTTTGAGTAAACCGGATTCATTTTATCCATAGATACATTTCAGAAATATGTTGCACTCCGTCAAGGGTTGCTAATGAAACGGCTCACTGCCCGCGACCTTCGCCCTTGCCATAACATCCCAGAGTTTCATTTATAAGAATCTTCTCCTGACAATAATTAACACAACAAAAAAAGAATTTTAAAGCGAGATTGTTCTATCCGTTCTCAAATTATAGCGTTACCAGGAGAAATAGGGATTCATTTTTATATATATATATATATATATAAAAATATAATAATATAATAGATATAAAATATATAATCTTCTATATATATATATATATAGAAGATATATAGGTAGATTTCAAAGTTTAGTTGTACAGAGTTTTCAGTAAATCAAAACCAAAGAATAAAATAAATACATGTTTTATTATTTATGTCCATGTTTATCTTCACGAGTTTTGAGTCAAAAGAATAACATTTTCCATATAAACATTAGTCATAGTCATAATAGTTTCATGGCACCCTGTTTAAACATCTCAGGCTTTGATTATTAATACTTAAGCGTTTATGTGATTTCACAAACTAAACTATCTTTATTCTAAAGTTCATTTAAACTTTTTTAGTAGTTACCTACGGAGATACTAGGTGAAAAACATTCACGGACACAAACTTTCACATATTTAATTTTACTCACTGACCCTCTCGCGGTTTCGCTTGCCGTAGCGTGCGGGTTACAAAGCCACAGCATTCATTTGATAAATAATTAAAGCATTTCTTAAGGTTCCCTACCTTAAGAAATTAAATGGTAAACGCAAGTTGGAAAAAGTAGATTAAATAAAATAACAAGAATATGAAAAATTTAATATCGACTTCCATTCTATTCAGTTATTGGAGTGTATCTCAAAATATACTTGACCAAATTTGATGAAATTTAAATGGGACCACACGGGAAGCACCAGCTTTCAAACAAAAATTTTGAGAATCGGTGCATCCTATATAAAACAATGAGGTATCAAACATTAAAAAAAACATACAGTCGAATTGAGTAGCTCCTCCTTTTTTTGGAAGTCGGTAGAAAACACAAAATACGATAGTCGAGACGCTTTCGGATAGAAAGTGACTATAGCTGAAATACGAACTGGTACACGGTCGAGCTTACGCAGACTGTAATTAAGATTGATGCAAAAGTTTTAGAGGCGAACGTGTTATTTAATAGTTTTGACGACAAGGAAGCAAACATGACACAAGCACTGCGCCCTTCACCTAAAATACCGTAGATAAGTAATGTAGTCTGGTTTATGGTTAAATAAGAGATCCATAAAATATATTAAAATAAGAAAACGGAATATTTTAGTATGTGGTGACTGATATATACAACAACACACACTACAATTCCTGGAATCGTAGTATGTATTCTTAAAAACTATTACATTGTACTTATTATTTGCCAAATTATGGTCACTGGCGAGTCTACGGGTACGCTTCGTAAATTATGTTTTTAGCCTTTTAACGTACCGACGGCCAGATAGAGAGACAAACCGACATACGCACAGATAGAAAAAGTACACATTACATAGATAGATATACCTACAACGAAAATGTTCTATAACATATGATACATTTTTCGGAATGTACGTAGTAAGTCTCATTTCAGTTCATCACTATTTAGGTTGTTAAAAATTCCACACAAACACAAATGGGATAATTAGTATCAAGTAGTAGGTATATAGCTATGAAGTGTCCAAGTTAGAAACATATGTCTATCTACGTCAACATAGTTACTTTCACATATTTATCGTTAACGTAATGTAATGATTAATTTAATTTTTTAATGTATTAATTTTATGATGCAAATGTTTTATTAAATACGTAATTAGAAGCCTATTCCACATATTTCAAAAATCTTAGCCTGTACGTTTTATTCTAATGTTTTGAGATTGAAGGTTATGTATATTATGTATATGGGTTATGCTTTGAGAGTACCTATATATATATACATACATTTATTTTTAATGTTTGATTTTTTATGCTCTAACGGCTGCTTAGCGAAACGAAACTTTGCAATCTGTCCCCTAATATTATTCCCGTTATAATAAATTACTGTAAGACGTTTACTGCTGAAAATATGTGTCCCCTGTAGATTCCCAAAAGAACAGAATTTGAAGCTATTAGCATAACAGGGTCAGTCTGTGGTTACCAGCCCCATCGGCCGTCAGTTCAAGGTATTATGAGTGATGACCACTGCCACTTCAACTTATTTTCTGAGCTATGGAGTCAATAGTTTGTTAAAAATACCCATAATTTTTGGATATTTGATATACCGTAGCTGCTACGGTTTTGAACGGTTTTAAAAATTGTTTCCGGTCTATTTCTGTGTGAACTTTCATCAACAGCCGAGCATCATACACTATCAAATCTTTCCTTTTTATTATAAGAGTAGATAAAGATTAACACCAAGTACACATTAATATTGCATGTTTTATAAACACGGAAAAGTAGTTATTGTGTCAAAACTGTAATAGTTAGACATATCGTATTGCACCATTTTGTAGACATTGATGTCGTCTATAATTATACTGCAGTACATCACTCTGCTGCATTGTCAATAGTTTCCGATTTTTGAATATATTGTGTGTTATTCAGTGATTATGTGACTTTCTAACGGCAAAACAATGTTTTAATCGATCCAAAGATGTTATATACGAACTGTTAGGGAAAGGTCTGATACCCCTAAGAATGTGATTGTGGTGGGAAGTGTGGTGTGAGACGCTGCCTGTCTGTACTTACTTAATTACTGTTAATGAAGTTGTCTCATATTCTCTATTGTTCTATTTTCCTTGGCCAGTGGCCGAAGAAATAATTTTGTGGTAAACCATGACATTAAAAACCGTCACTATCGTAAAGTGTGTGTTTATACATCTCTCTCACCTCCATCAAATGCCTTTATATGCGTATGAAAGAAAGGATCTGTAAACTCGCACTGCGCCCGATTGATTGGAAAATTAATTTGTGAAACTTGGCATACCAACATAAGTGAGCAGGTTATTTCCAACTACATACTTATTTAATGAAAGGCCAGAATTAAACAGTTTTCCCTTCGCCGTTGGAATGCGATTGAAATGCGAAATGTAAGAAGCAAGGGACTCTACTTACTGTGTCACAGTGTGTGCCGCGAATCAGTAGTGCGCAAGCGTTTGGTACTGTAAGGGTACTATAGCATGTGAAATCATTATTATTTCTGTTACAAATATGACACAAATGTTTGAGTAAATTTGACGTGCAGGAGTTCATCTACTTATTAACAAAGTTGAAATCAATAAAAGTTGTAATAGAATGATATTTTATATGTTTATTCATTTCATGATAAAAGATGTTTAAAAAATACGTGATTAACAGCTTACCTGTTACTTCAGTTCACAAATTGTCCTGTAAATCTTATAGATGCAAAAGTTCCTACAGTATAAATATCTTAATAGATATTCTGCTTTAAATAAAGATTATATAAATATCATTGAAATAACAAAGTTATTATAAAATATAATGTTCACACACTCGTACCCAGTACCGTAGAGGTACCAAGTAGTTTAAGTATTTTTTTTAAAGCCAGTACAATCACGAGGTCTACCAGGAGTTAGGTGCTAATATCTGCCTTTATCATACGTATGTCCTCAAAACTGCATTGCGCACGTAAACATAAGACATTGTTAAGTCTCAATGTGCCTGTATTTTACCTGCACCCGTACCCTTCAAAACCAGAACACAATATTGCGAAGGTTATTGCTTCAGGAAAAAAAATGATATGGTGGCAGCCTTCCCCAGATGACCTCATTCACGAAGAGTTGTACTGCTACAATGTAGGTAGGTAATTAGATAGATAAACTCTTTATTGCAACACCACATTATATAATATAACTAATAAATAAATAGGATAATATTATAGAAAACTATTACTCAACAATAAAAGAAATAAAATTAAGTGCAACAATTAGCGGTCTTATCGGTCAAAGCGATCTCTTCCAGACAAGCATGTTATTGAAAAGGAAGCTTGAATAAAAAAAAGGTCTCGAAGGAAGTTTCCTTGGATACCTGTGGAGACTCTCGTTTACCACCGACCACAATTAGAAGTAGAACCCCTAAACAAAAATTTAAAAGAGTTCTGGTATGTACCTACAATCTAACGACTACCACAATTTTTTTTTCCTTTTAACTCCAGCTGACCGCTCTATCCTTGAGCCTAAATTGCACTTAGAGTAATGCTGGCTTTGCAACTTGTATAGGAGTTACGATTTTTACGCAACTGCATTCAGAGCATTTTTGGACCTGTCATTTTGGTCTCCGAGGCGACTGCTCACGTTAACCACTGCACTAAAGGGTTGGATCCCTTATTGAGCTTGCTGAAGGATTCAGAATCCATACCAGTGCCAGGGTACCCGTTTTTTTAAATATTCAAATTCCGAATGACTTCTATGTCCCGACTTAAACTGTAATTAAAGGCAAAATTTCTGCAATTTAACTTGTTGAAAATTTTTACTTTTCTGTTCAAATGGTTAAAGTTTAGCAACAAAAACTAATGCACAAGGACAAACGCGGGCCACTCGTGGCCCGCGCACCGCCCAACACCTAGTCTCATTATATAAAGATGGATTACCACTGACTGACTGACTGACTGACTGACATAAATGGTACGGTATGAAGGAGCAATGGGGGGTATAGAAGATGTAGGGGAAAAGTGTAGGGGGGGTTCTGAAACCAAAGGGAAAAGTCCGGGATGAGCTGAATGTGGAAGTGTGATGGAACAGGTCAACGGTTCTCGGAAACTATAAATCATAGGGGGTAGGTGTCAAAACTAAAAATGACCGAAACCCTGGGCAACTGCCAAAAATTTAAAAAAAAACATGCCTCCCGAACAAAAGACGATCGCTCCCATACAAAATGTAAATGCTTATAATTCCGAAACCGTTTGAGATAAGTATAAAGTGTTTGACCAAATGTCATAGGGAATCGGAAGGGTAATTTGGTAAAAGTGTCAAAAATCCAAGATGGCGGATTCAAAATGGCGGCCGAATTGAAAGTTGGTCCGATCCGGCTCAAAATTGGTATCGGGGGGTTTTTGGAGTCCCACATTCGAAATATGAAAACCATTTTTTGATGACGTCATTTTTCAATATGGCCGCCATACATATGTTTTTTTGGATCTTTAATGGATCGTTTCTCCCAGTGGGCGTGATGGGGATTATTGTTTTGTAGGGTTATATGTGGGGTTACGATAGGTGACTTTAGGAGAAACTGAATGGAGCTGAACGTGGAATACCAGGTAGAACAGGTCAACGGCTCTCGGAAACTAAAGGAGATAGGGGGTAAGTGCCAAAACTAATGTTGAGAAGCACCTTGGGCATTTTCTGAAAATTAAAAAAAAAACACACCTCCCAAACAAAAGACGATCGCGCCCATACAAAATGTAAATGCTTATAACGCCGAAACTGTTAAAGATAGGTACGGGGTGTTTGAACTAATAGTTAAGGGGACCGAAAATGCAATTTGGCGGAAATCTCAAAAATACAAGATGGCGGATTCAAGATGGCGGCTACCTTAAATATTAGTCTGATCCGACTGAAAATCGATATCTAAGGGTTATTGGAGTCCCCGATTCGAAATATGAAATCCATTTTTTGATGACGTCATTTTTCAATATGGCCGCCATACAATTTTTTTTTCTGAAAATTTTATCGTTGTTTTTCGACATGTTGCCATGATAGAACGCTGAGACTTTGTAGGTGAAAAGTGTAGACAATGGTATTACGACCTTAAAAGTCACCTGAAATGGGCTGAATCTGAACCTTCTGCTAAAGCAGCTTGACGGCTCTCGGAAACTAAAAGAGATAGGGGGTAAGTGCTATCACTAATATTGACAAGCACCCTGGGCAACTGCCAAAAATTAAAAAAAAAATACAACTCCCAAACAAAAGACGATCGCGCCCATACAAAATGTAAATGCTTATAACGCCAAAACCGTTAAAGATAGGTACGGAGGGTTTGAACTAATGTTTTAGGGGACCGGAAATGCAATTTGGTGGAAATGTCAAAAATCCAAGATGGCGGATTCAAGATGGCGGCTACCTTGAATAATGGTCCGATCCGACTGAAAATCGATATCTAAGGGTTTTTAGAGTCTCCAATTCGAAATATGAAACCCATTTTTTGATGATGGCATTATTTAAAATTTCCGTAATAGCCGTAGCTCGAAATTAGAGCCTGCGAGGCCGTAGGCCGAGCTTTACCGGCGAGGCCGCAGGCCGAGCTATATAGGCCGAAGGCCGAGTTTGCTTCTAAGCGAAGCGAGGCTGAAGGTCGAGCGTACTTCTAAGCAAAGCGAGGCCGAAGGCCGAGCGTACTTTTAAGCAAAGCGAGGCCGAAGGCCGAGCATGCTTCTAAGCGAAGCGAGGCCGAAGGCCGAGCGTACTTCTAAGCAAAGCGAGGCCGAAGGCCGAGTGTACTTCTAAGCGAAGCGAGGCCGAAGGCCGAGCATACTTCTAAGCGAAGCGAGGCTGAAGGCCGAGTGTCTTTCTAAGCGAAGTGAGTCCGAGTTTTGAGCCTACGAGGAAATATAAGTCTTTCGTAGCGAGTTTATTTCAAAATTTAAATGATCTTCAAGACATCTGCCCACGTTAACATAGGTAATGTCATGAAATGGTATATAATAATATAATATAATATGAAATAATATTGTAATGTAATAGATGTCAATCTTGATGTGCCAATATATGGTACGTAGGTTGGTTTATCTTTAAGTTAATGTTATAATGTAAATAGTATAATTATATCGTAGTGGGATTGTGGGAGTAAGCAGAACAAAAATAAAACCAGTTAATTGTCTTGGTACATAGGTACTATATCCAATATGTACCGCACAATGCAGTGCAATCTAAGTTCTTAGTAAGTGTTACGATATATTACGTACATCCGTGTGAAATACATGGAACAGTCAACTTTTTAAGGAAGGGCCCCATTCATCTTAGTCGTAATTTATTTACTGCTGAAGATATGCATACGGAAGGACTGGATAGAAGCGGCATGCATACAACATAGTCCTGCGACCTTGTTCAGTACGTCATCCACATTGTCGGTGGACTAATTACAACTACATATCAAACTAAGAGCTATTTAGACATACAGTCAGATGGACAGATAAACAGACAAACAACACACCACTGCCTAACATATTTAGTTCAAAGAGTTTATCTTTAAGATTTAACCGAAAACCCACATTGAGCGTTACACTTTAGCATTAATGAAATTATATACCTAAGTTTTAATATAATATGATTTTAAGTGTTAAAGCTTGTTTAGATATAACAAATCTTGCAACACATCCCCATACATCGATTAAAACTAACTAAGAGAAATAAATTTGATGCTTGAATGGGGGCCTATAGGTGGCCTGCCAGTCATGGCATTTGGCACGGATTGTTAGAAGATGCGGGTCTAAAACTCGTCCCTAGATACCTTACTACGTATTTTCCACTCTGAAATCGCAATATATAAGTTCCTACTGTATAAACGCCTTAAAAATATGTTTAATTAAGGTATTACTGGAGACACAAAGTAATGTAACGTTAGTAATGTAAAGTATATGTAACGTTTACACACGTAAACCCGTAAGGTTATGATAAATGTGACAATAATTTTATAAGCGTGAATATAGATATGAACGAGTGTGCAGGTACCTATTTATATTTTGTTTAGTAGTAACTTTAGAACATGTACTCACTCATACCCCCGTACTATATAGGATCCCCTGTGTCGCGGAACAAACCACACACATTAACACATCGAACAATTATAGCTGAAGAGCAAGCAAATAATGTCTGATACCTCTGCATTTCTTTGTTCAATTTGGCCGCTCTATCTAAGGTTTTGTAATTGTTTATAAAATATATGTATATTCACGCATCAAATTTATTTAGACATCTACTTAAGGTAGAGACGCTGTCTGTATACTCTAGGTATATGTTATAAGGTAGATAGAATTGAAATGCAAAAAGCTATTGAAAATATACCTTTGAATTAAAGAGTACCAACATTTATAAGAAACGCCTTATGAAACTTGAGTTAACTTTGTTGCAAAGATTTCATACCTCTAGATGTAAGTTTCAGTTTCATCAACAAGTTACCCTTGATGCTACCTCCATGTAATGGTAAATCTTAATTACAAACATGTAAAGTCGTTTCCACTTCTTATGCTTAGCACGTACTTATATTCCTAAATGGCTGAAGTGGTATGGATTTTAAGGAGTCCGCATGGGGAACTGGCTACCACACTCTTCTACCGCACTATTGCCAGTTATTAAACCGCCAAGCAGAAGTGTGCAAACATTACGTTTTTTCGGTTTGAAGTGTAATGATGATTCCAGTGAAATTACAGGGTAAGGGATTTAACATCTTATTTTCTATATTAAATCATGGTGACAAACATAGTGAATTGCCATCCAGTGTTTTCTACTGCTTGGTAAAAAAAATCTGAACGGCATTAAACTTTTATGGCAAACGACGCTTAACATTAGGCGAGCTACCTCTTCTTAATATGTTCATGTTATATAGTATATTGCTGTGCAAAGATTCATTTAGATTTAGAAGTTTAAGCATGAAATAACAAAGGATAATGCAAATCCTGGTCCTTCCAACAACTATGTGTGTGACATAGTTGGATAGGTATTTTTAAGCTGTATAAAAATGACTATGGGGCCAAATTCCGAATCTAATTCCTTTCAGATTAATTATTTATTAAATATGGGAGTTTCGGTAATAGCCAAGTATTGCTATTCTTACGTCATATATTGCATTTATGTGTTTTACATAGTAACCTTCAGTTAATTGAAGTAAATAACCACAGGTTCAAACGCGATTATAAGCAGTTTCGCCAAAGATATATCAATAATGCGTTACCGCAATTATGTTTTCTAAGCCGAGGATAGTTGCCACTATCACTAAAAAATGTCATAAGTATCGAAGACAGTCAGTATGCAGAAGCTGACACAGGTGTTTTTCGAGGCGTTTCTGCATGCACGTCTATACTTTTTGTTTACTATACCTATATTATATCTTAAAACAATTCTACAAATATTAATGTGAGTACTACATTCAAACTGACTTTGATACTTATTTCCTTATACTTAACTAAGACCAGCTTGAGTGGTCCAAAAATGTTCTGCATTCAGTTGCGTAAAAAATCTTAGTCTTATATAAGTTACAAAAGTTTATACTTTGACCACATACGACTATTTGGGTGGCGTTTCAATTCGGCTTCAAGTCGGGGATTATTTCATTCGTACTCAATATAGACATAATACTTACTAATACAAGTTACTTCTACTAACTGTTTAACGGTTAACCTATATAATAGCTAACATAAATCATCGTTATCAACACCAATGACTAATATGACTAATCACTATGCTACAAAATTAACAAACTGTCTGTAAAACATAATAATTGCATACCAAATTAAACATTCCTTTCGTGGTTTATTTGGTCTGATCAAAGTATAGTATGTGATAGTGATAGGTGCAACGACGAGCAAAGCAATGAGGAGCGTTAGGTTCACGTATGTTGGTTAAAAGTGAATGATTATTTGTCAAAAGATTAAACACATCCCCATACATCGGTTAAAACCAACTAAAGAAAATAAAAAGAGAAATAAATTTGATGCTTGAATGGGGGCCTATAGGTGGCCTGCCAGTGGCATTTGGCACGGATTGTTAGAAGATGCGGGTCCAAAACTCGTCCCTAGATACCTTACTATGTATTTTCCACTCTGAAATCGCAATATATAAGTTCCTACTGTATAAACGCCTTGAAACATATGTTTAATTGAGGTATTACGGGAGACACAAAGTTATTACATGTAACGTTGACCGTGTATACCCGACTGCATTAAGGTTATAATAAGTGTGATGTGACAATAATTTTATAAACGTGAATATTGATATGAATGAGTGTAGGTTTTCTTTACCTATTTCGATTTTCTTTACAATGTAACGGTTGAACGACTTTGGATGAAATTCGGAATAACGTTTATAACATGTACTTACACATACCCCCGTACTATATAGGATCCCCAGTGTCGCGTAACAAAACACACACATTAACACATCGAACAATTATAGCTGAAGAGCAAGCAAATAATGTCTGATACCTCTGCATTTCTTTGTTCAATTTGGCCGTTCTAAGGTTTTATAATTGTTTATTCCTATATATATATTCACGAATCAAATTTATTTAGGCGTCTACTTAAGGTAGATACGCTGTCTGTATACTCTAGGTATATGTTATTACTTCAGTGTTTAGACTGGTACGATTAGGCTAGATAGAATTGAAATGCAAAAAGCTATGGTAAAAATACCTTTGAATTCAAGAGTACCTAAATTTATAAGAAACGCGTCATGTAGTTTGAGTTAACTTTGTTGCAAAGACCCCTAGATATATCAGTTTCTTCATCATGTTACTCTCGATGCCACCTCTATGTAGTGGTAAAACTAATTACATACAAGTGGTTTCCACTTCATATGTATAGCACGTACCTATATTCCTAAATGGCTGAAGTGGTATGGATTTTACAGAGTCCGCATGGGGAAGTGGCTACCACATTATTCTACCGCACTATTGCAAGTTATTAAACCACCAAGCAGAAGTGTGCACATTACGTTTTTTCGGTTTGAAATGTAATAATAATTATAATATTCAATGCTGGCAAATGGGGCAACGTTGGTGTGGATGGCTGAAGGGTGTCGAGAGGTGTGCTGCGGTTTCACTAGAGCGCTACTACCGGCGTTATGCCTTTTAACACTTCCACCCTTGGAGCTTTTTGTTACATGCTCTTGCGTCTCCACCCCCAGACGGCCAATTAAGGCAAGCCGGGGGTCAGGGGTCTCATTTAGCCCCAGGGAGAATCAGGGACCACGGTGTCGCCACTCATCGACGGCTCGCCACAAGGCCGCCCCTGCGGGTTAATAATAGTAATAATAATAATAATAAATCATTTATTACAGGCATTGGACCCATATGCGTACACTCAACTTAAAACTAACACTGTAGAGGGGTGTATAAAAATAATAAAATAAAATAGATTACAGTTAAAGAACCTAAATGAAAAATAATAATTCCAATGAAATTACAGGGTAAATGATTTAACATCTTATAAATCATGGTGACAAACTTAGTGCATCGCCATCCAGTGATTTGTACAGCTTTTGTTCTAAAAATTCTGAACGGCACTAACCATTTAAGGTAAAATATTTAAAGCAAAAAGACGCTTAACATCAGGCGAGCTACTTCTTCTTGATATGTTCAAAGGAAAAACTAAGAGAGCTGTATTAGTGTTATAACATCCATGTATTACATAGCATATAATTACGCACATTAGATTTATTAAACCTTGGCCTGCGTGGTTAAAATTTTATGAACGTGCTTTCACCCGTGGTCCTGCCCGCGTGCATAGGGACTCCAAGCTACAGGCTACCCATCTGCCAAGATTCGTCGACGTCAGTTTAATAGTTTAAGCGTGAAAGCAGAAAAAAATATTAAGTAACGATAACCACGTATATTTTTGAGTCTCTAACGCCTGCTTAGCGAAATTAACTTTTTAAAGCTTTTCCCAAATATTATAGTTAAAATTAATTACAGAAATAAATGCTTGGATCAGTCATGTAATTATACAGAGGTCAGAAGACGCGTGTTCGAATAAATACAAGTATATCAATACCTATAGTATATACGTTTTACTAGCGAAGACATCTGCGGCTTCGCTTGCGTTGTCTACAAGATTCAAAGGTACACAAATTGAATAAATATGAGCAAGAATGAGAAATAACGTTTGAAGATTTACTGCATCGTAGGTGTTGTTGTGTAAGCGCTATTTTGTTACTATTTCTGACAGAGAAATTCACATTAGAAGTCTGGCGTCTAAATAGTGCCATGCAGATGACAAAAGGCTCTTCATATATTATATGGGACCAATACGTATTTGGTATGGGTGTTTGATAAATACCTCTACCTACATTATAATAAGTACTCACGGGATGTACACTACGATTAGGCAAGTTTTGGAGTTCTTGATATTTTATTAATTAAGTATAATGTAGTTAATGACCTCTACCTACCTTTCAAATATATTATGTAAGCGTAAACATAATGGTATGTTTTGTTTAAAATATGTATTTAATTATTTACGTTACATATAAGGACAGCGCGCGGAGAATGTTTGGAAATAAAACTTGAATTTATCAAACTGAATTTGAGTCCAAGTAAGAGCAGATACGCGTTAGCACACGTAAAGAAAATTGTTTGAAGAAATTGTATAATAACACAAATTTCGATTGACACGTTTATCAATTTCACGGTCATGTAGAAAACCATATTTGAAACAGTTTATTTTTAAATACTAATAAGTGGTTTAAATATTATGAAGTGCATTTGGTTAGCGGTTCGGACTGCGTGTAAATTGATTATCCAATAGTAAGATTTTTTCAGCATAACAGTCTATTGCTGTGCAAAGATTCATTAAGATTTAGAATTTTAAGCATGAAAGAACAAAGGAGAATGCAAATTCTGGTCCTTCCAACAGCTATGTATATTACATAGTTGGATAGGTATTTTAAAAAATGACTATGGCGCCAAATTCAAAATGTAATTCTTTCCAGATTAATTATCTATTAAACATGGTAGTTTCGGTAATAGCGAAGTATTGCTATTCATACGTAATGTATTGCATTTATGTGTTTTACATAGTAACCTTTAGTTAGTGGAAGTGGTTAACCACAGGTTCAAACGGGATTTTAAGTAACAGTTTCGCCAAAGATATATCAACAATGCGTTACCGCAATTATATTTTCTAAGCTGAGGATAGTTGTTTCATAACGAAGACAGTCAGTATGCAGAAGCTGACACAGGTGTCATTCAGCACACTTTCGTACTAGGTTTCTGCATGCATGTCTATACTTTTTGTTAACTATACCTATATCTTAGAACAATTCTACAAATATTAATGTATGCACCTACTACATTCAACAAACAACAAACTTGGATACTTATTTACTTATACTTAATTAAGACCAGCTTGAGTGGTTCAAAAATGTTTTGCATTCAGTTCGTTACAAATCTGAAACTCTTATAGAAGTAACAAAAGTATATACTTTGACCACATAAAACTATTTGGGTGGCGTTCCAATTCGGCTTCAAGTCATTTGTACTCAATAAAGACATAATAACAAGGTACGAAGTACTAACTGTTTAACGGTTAACCTATATAATAGCTAACATAAATCATCGTTATCAACACCAATGACTAATATGACTAATCACTATGCTACAAAATTAACAAACTGTCTGTGAAATATAATAATTGCGTACCAAATTAAACATTCCTTTTGTGGATTATTTGGTCTGAGCAAAGTATACGATACGTGCAACGACGAGCAAAGCAAGGAGGAGCGTTAGGTTCACGTTTTTGGTTAAGATATCAAGACAGTGAGTGATTATTTGTCAAAGATTTGTTATTGTCTGAGGCGGCTGCTGAATATTGGAGAGACTTTTTTTCACAACACATACGATTAAGTTCATCGGCCCAATTTTTTGGTAGTATAAGGTACACTTAGAGCAGATCTTATTCATAGCTCTCATTTGGACGGAACACTAAGCATAATCATGTGATATAATTGTAATAATTAGACATATGGTAACGCAGACTTTTTTGTAAATATTGACTATGTCTATACAACTGAGGTATATTGTCAATAGTGTCCGCAGCGTACACAATATACAGATTTTTCAGCGTTATTATTGCATATTTTAACAAGGAAAAATACTATTAGTGATTGTGACAAAACTGTATTAGTTAGTCATAGTTATCATTCCGGAGATTTTTGTAGTTATTGATGTCTACTACAAAACTGAAGTACATCACTATGCTCTATTTTCAATAGTTCCCCCAGCGTATCCTTTATATGGATTTATTTGTTTTTTTTTCACACCTTGGGTTACATTATCGAAGTTTTCACAAGGATCCTGCACTTTTATTTAATATTCTAGCGCCTTTGTTCATCAGTGATAACGTAGGGTTTTTATGGTGAAAGATTTTTCATATCGGTGGAGAAGTTTCGGAGCGTATTCAATTCAAACAAACAAACATATATTTCTTCTTTACTCAAACGTGAAAAAGTAAACTAGATGGAGAACATTGCGTATCTCTGTGCTTTTAAGATCCTTAACAAGTAAAAAAGTCAGTTAAAACAATTTTGAAAAAGATGTCATCAATTAACGAGAACTCTGCCCTTGGTAACCGATCGACCGGAGTTCACATACTGCCGTCTGTGAATATTCTCATTATGCAAAGCAGAATATCACTTGAAGACAACCAGGTTGGTATGTTTAACTGACGTAAGAATGTATTTAAAGAATTTGAAATTATTTTCGAAGATGTAAACTAAAGTAAAGTGAACTAATATCTGGGCATGACTAAGGTCAGCGCACAGTAAGTATCAAAAATTTTCACGCCGCCGCAAAAACAGCAGTGCATTGAAGGTATCTGTGCGTTTTCTTCGGACTTCTACAATGGTTTACTGAATCTAATTATTACTGTAAATAAAACTTGGGCTTATTACTTGAAACCTGAATCAAAGTAAGGGATGGTTCGTGTTACTATAAGTTCATAGTCAATACATCCATGTAGAAAACCATACGAGATACAGCATTTTTATTAAGCAGTACTTCCGTGGATTATTTATTTATTATAATGTATACTTGATTCTCGGCTCGTCTGCGGGCAAATTGACTATACAACATAAACAATTTTTCTCTCTATCTCTGTGCAATGTTTCATCAACATCGGTTCAGAGGTTAAATAGCTTTTACTACTATACTTTGCACTATTGTAGTGCGCGCATGTTTACGTGATTTTAACTAACCTTTCTTCATTATTTACTTCGATCCACATACAACTGTTCGGGTCGCGGTGCAAGTCAGCTTGTATTCGTTAAATGCAATAACAAGTATGTACGTCTACTAAATTTTTTCGGTAAATATATTATACATTAGTTACTGATTATATTTTTCATCAATACTACTCTATGAGAAATTATATGGCTAAATAACAAATAAAAAATGTCTATTTAATAAAATATATGTAAAATTAGTCTGTTTACAAAGAATATTTGCTTAAACAGGCTGTTTTTCAAGATCGTGGAGTGAAATAGAAGGGTACAAGTGAACTTATTAAGAGCTTGACAACAACAACGTATCTATGGAGTATAATAATTGAATAGACAACCATTTCTTTTGTGGATTATTTGGTATTGCACTTTTTTGTAGACATTGATGTCATCTTCATATAATTATACTGCAGTACACCACTCTGCTGCATGATCAATAGTTTCCAATTTTTGAATATATTGTGTGTTACTCAGTGATAATGTGACTTTCTAACGTCAAAACAATGTTTTAATCGGTCCAAAGATATTGTATACGAACGGTAAGGGAAAGTCTGATACCCCTAAAGAGTGTGATTGTGGTGGGAAGTGTGGTGTGAGACGCTGCATGTCTGTGCTTACTTAATTACTGTTAATGAAGTTGTCTCATATTATCTATGGTTCTATATTCCTTGGCCAGTGGCCAAAGAAATAATATTGTGGTAAACCATGACATTAAAAACCGTCACTATCGTAAAGTGTGTGTTTATACATCTCTCTCACCTTCATCAAATGCCTTTAACTGCGTATGGAAGAGATGACCTGTAAACTAGCACCGCGCCCGATTGATTGTAAAATTAATTTGTGAAACTTAGCATACCTAAATAAGTGAGCAGGTTATTTCCTACTACATACATATTTAATGAAAGGCCAAAATTAAACAGTTTTCCCTTCGCCGTTGGAATGCGATTGAAATACGAAACGTAAGAAGCAAAGTAGCGCGCAAACGTTAAGTACTGTATTGTAAGGGTACTATAGCATGTGAAATTATTATCATTTCTGTTACAAATATGACACAAAATTTTGAGTAAATTTGTCGGGCAAAAGTTCATCTACTTATTAACAAAGTCGAAATCAAAAAAGTTGTGATGGAATGATATTTTATATGTACATGTTATATATTTATATTTATTATTTATTTATATGTTTATTCATTTCATGATAACAGCTTACCTGTTTAACAGTTACTTCAGTTCACAAATTATTCCTGTACATCTTAAAGATGCCAAAGTTCCTACAGTATAAATATCTTAATAGATATTCTGTTTTAAATAAGGATCATTTAAATGTCATTGAAATAACAAAGTTATTATAAAATATAATGTTCACACTTGTACCCAGTACCTTAGAGTCACTGCCAAGTAGTTTAAGTATTTTTTAAAAGCCGGTACAAGCACGAGGTCTACCAGGTGTTAGGTGCTAATCTCTACCTTTATCAGACATATGTCCTCAACAGCATTGCGCACTTAAACATGAGGCTTTGTTAAGTCTCAATGTGCCTGTAATGTTACCTGCACACATACCCTTCAAAACTAGAACAAAATATTGCGAACGTTACTGCTTCAGGGTAGAAAATGATATGGTGGCAGTCTTCCCCGCATGATTTCATTCACGAAGAGTTCTATTGCTACTATGTAGGCAGGTAAATAGATGATAGATAAACCCTTTATTGCAACACCACATTATATAATATAACTAACAAATAAATAGGAAAATATAATTGAAAACTCAACTCAACAATAAAAGAAATAAAATTAAGTGTCACAATGGGCGGTCTTATCGCTCAGAGCGATCTCTTCCAGACAACCATGTTATTGAAAAGGAAGCTTGAATAAAAAACGTCTCGAAGGAAGTTTCTTTGGATACCTGTGGAGACTCTCGTGACACATTTACCACCGACCACAATAAGAAGTAGAGCCCCTAAACAAAAATTGAAAGAATTCTGGTATGTACCTACAATCTAACGACTATACCACACTCTTTTGTCTTTTTAACTCCAGCTGACCGCTCTATCCTTGAGCCTCAATTGCACTAAGAGAAATGCTCGCTTTGTAACTTGTATGGGATTTATGATTTTTTATGCAACTGAATGCAGATCATTTTTTGACCTCTCAAGCTGGCCTCCAAGACAACTGCTCGCGTTATCCACTGCACTAAGGGGTTGGATCCCTTAACAAACATACACAAGGACTCTATGTCCCGACTTAAACTGTAATTAAAGACAAAATTTATGCAATTGAACTTGTATGAAATTTTTCACTTTTCTGTTCAAATGGTTAAAAGTTTGATGACCAAAAACTAATGCACAAGGACAAACGCGGGCCACTCGTGGCCCGCGCACCGCCCAAAAAGCTAGTTCATTATATAAAGATGGATTACCACTGACTGACTGACTGACTGACTGACATAAATGGTACGGTATGAAGGAGCAATGGGGGGTATAGAAGATGTCGGGGAAAAGTGTAGGGGGGGTTCTGAAACCAAAGGGAAAAGTCCGGGATGAGCTGAATGTGGAAGTGTGATGGAACAGGTCAACGGCTCTCGGAAACTATTAAAGATGGGGGGTAGGTGCCAAAACTAAAAATGACCAAAACCCTGAGCAACTGCCAAAAATTAAAAAAAAAACATACCCCCCAAACAAAAGACGATCGCTCCCATACAAAATGTAAATGCTTATAATTCCTAAACCGTTTGAGATAAGTATAAAGTGTTTGACCAAATGTCATAGGGAATTGGAAGGGTAATTTGGTAAAAGTGTCAAAAATCCAAGATGGCGGATTCAAAATGGCGGCCGAATTGAAAGTTGGTCCGATCCGGCTCAAAATTGGTATCGGGGGGTTTTTGGGGCCCCACATTCGAAATATGAAAATCATTTTTTGATGACGTCATTTTTCAATATGGCCGCCATACATATGTTTTTTTGGATCTTTAATGGATCGTTTCTCCCAGTGGGCGTGATGGGGCTGATGGTTTTGTAGGGTTATATGTGGGGTTACAATAGGTGACTTTAGGAGAAAATGAATGGAGCTGAACGTGGAATACCAGGTAGAACAGGTCAACGGCTCTCGGAAACTAAAGGAGATAGGAGGTAAGTGCCAAAACTAATATTGACAAGCACCCTGGGCATTTTCTAAAAATTAAAAAAAAAACACACCTCCCGAACAAAAGACGATCGTTCCCATACAAAATGGAAATGCTTATAACGCCGCAACCGTTAAAGATAGGTATGAGGTGTTTTAACTAATATGATAGGGGACCGGAAGGGCAATTTGGGTAATATGTCAAAAATCCAAGATGGCGGATAAAAGATGGCGGCTACCTTAAATATTAGTCCGATCCGACTGAAAATCGATATCTAAGGGTTTTTAGAGTCCCTGATTCGAAATATGAAATCCATTTTTTGATGACGTCATTTTTCAACATGGCCGCCATACAATTTTTTTCTCTGGAAATTTTATCGTAGTTTTTCGACATGTTGGCATGATGGAACGCTGAGGCTTTGTAAGTGAAAAGTATAGGCAGTGGTCTTACGTCCTTAAATGACATCTGAAAGGAGCTGAATCTGAACCTTCTGATGGAACAGCTTGACGGCTCTCGGAAACTAAAAGAGATAGGTGGTTAGTGCCAAAACTAATATTGACAAGCACCCTGGGCTGTTCCTAAAAATTAAAAAAAACACACCTCCCGAACAAAAGACGATCGCGCCCATACAAAATGTAAATGCTTATAACGCCGAAACCGTTAAAGATATGTACGGGGGGTTTGAACTAATGTTTTAGGGGACCGGAAATGCAATTTGGCGGAAATGTCAAAAATCCAAGATGGCGGATTCAAGATGGCGGCTACCTTGAATAATGGCCTGATCCGACTGAAAATCGATATCTAGGTGTTTTAAGAGTCCCCAATTAGAAAGATGGAACCCATTTTTTGATGACGGCATTGGTCAAAATGGCGAGGCCGCAGGCCGAGCTATATTGACGAGGCCGAAGGCCGAGTGTGCTCCTAAGTGAAGTGAGGCCGAAGGCCGAGCGTTCTTCTAAGCAAAGCGAAGCCGAAGGCTGAGCGTCCTTCTATGCAAAGCGAGGCCGAAGGCCGAGCGTCTTTCTAAGCGAAGCGAAGCCGAAGGCCGAGCATGCTTCTAAGCAAAGTGAGGCCGAAGGCCGAGCGTGCTTCTAAGCGAAGCGCGGCCGAGTTTTGAGCCCACGAGGAAATTTAGAAATAGCCTTTCATGGCGAGGTCGAAGGCCAAGCTTTCGCTAACATTAATGTCAATGATCTTCAACGCCCAAGTTAACATAGGTAATGTGAATCATCATGAACACTACTATTAGTAAGAGTACTACTGACATGACATGCTACAAATAAACGTTTGATTTCCTTCGTTGACTTGGGTTTGTTATTATGAACTTGTCCAACAACACGCACATAAAAAGGCAGCGTCTTCCAAGAAGCTAAACCAAATAAAGATAAAAGATAAAGATAAATTTATTTACCCAGAGTAAAAGATACACAATATGAACAGCTTACTGTAAAAAACTTAACTAACATAGAACACATTGTACTAAATCAAAAAAGTATATCAGTGAGCCCCAAACTAAGCACAAGGCTTGTATCTTGGGACTCTGGTGCGAAGTTACCAGGAGACAGTACAGTTAATGATACAATAGAAGATCAAGAAAACAAAATTGAATCGATTCATTAACACACAACATTTAGTTTTAGTTATTAATTTAATTAATATGGTTCGATGTGTAAGAAAATCAAATAGTAATTGTTAATGTTTTATAAGGTATTTAATTTTAGGTGTTTCTTAACGACTTTATGCTATACACTATACAGACTGCAAATAAGCTCCTCGGTCTCGTTGTAGGATAAGTTTAAGAGCCAATCCCTTAATTTTTTCTTGAAGGCGTATCTGGTGAAGTCATTGCATTTTCCTAACAGCATATATATTTTGTTGTACGTACACGGAATTGAGTATGCAGGGCTACGTTTGGCCATTAAGGATTGAATACGAGGGAGTGGTATCATATAGGCTCTTTTTGGTCGTTTGGATATTAAACAGGCGTAGTCATGTCGATTTTTTAAACTGAAATGGTATTTTAGGACTGCGTTATAAACGAAAAGCTGCCGAACTCTCAGAACTTTAAACTCATTATAAAGTAAATCGGTAGGAAAAATAATTTGCTTCCGTAGCAAAACCTTGATCAAAGCTCGCTGAGCTCTTTCTATGGTTTTAAAATTTTTTTTGCCTGCACTACCCCAGATTGTAATACAATACTGAAGTATTGGCTGGCACAGCGCAATATAGATTTGCTTCAGGAGTGCTGTAGGTGCACGATCACGGAGTTCTTTCATTAAGTGAATCTGCTTACGGGTGCGGGAGGAAACTTCAATTATGTGCTGCTTGAAAGAGAGATTTTCATCAATGCTTACACCAAGATATCTAATGCTTTTGGTGCTGTCAATAGAGCTGCAGGAGCAGAGAGAGGATCGAAGTCGGGGATCGGAAGAGCAATAGTGTATTTTGAGCTGTAATTGGGCAGGTGGCCGGGAAACACTGGTTTTAGTAAAAGCTATGTACTTAGTCTTTTTGGTATTTAAAGTAAGCAAATTTTCATCTAAAGCTTTAGCCAGCACAGAGAGTCCGTTTTCAGCAAGATTAAAATCATGAAACACAACCCCATACACCAAATAAAATCAACATTTGATGCTTGGATGGGTGCCTAGGTGACCTAACAGTCATGGAGTTTGACAGGGATTGTCAGAAGATGCGGGTTCAAAACCCGTAGAGAGATAGGTAGTTTCCATTATCAAATAGAAATACATAAGTTCGTTCGTATAATAATCTTGATAGATATATATTAATCGAGGCATTGTTGCAATTGTAAAGTATTTATAAAAAACCGTAAATACACTATCTGCAGAGATTATGAATGACCCACTTATGTTATAAACGTGAATAAGAATGTAAATTGATGTGTACATTTGTTAATTCCTTACGTTTTAACGTTTCAACGGATCTAGATGAAATTCGGAATAACGTTTAAAACGTTTACACATACATACCCCCGTACTAAGATCCCCGGGTCGCGGAGACATGGACAAAGAGATTAGGTAATACATAACAAAAACCATGGCCCGAGAATAAACAATTCTGCTCATCCCACATACTCCTTCAAATCCAAAGTTTATCAACATTACCTTTCCATGCAAGATAATAAACTTTATTGAGCTATTTTAAGGTTTAAATATATGTATGCTATGTATATGTGTGTATATGTCGTAGGATAATTTGATACTTCGAATCTTCGCGGAAATCCTAGGGGTTTTGCGAAAACGCGGATAATTAGACATAGGCGAAAAATTATCAAATCTTACTGGACAAAGTCAGGATTTTTGCGAAAAGTGCGAAAAGTGCCTAATACCTAAAATTAACGTAAACCAGTCTAAGGCAAAGTCACAAATAGGTACGACGACGAGCGAAGCGAGGAGGAGTGTTAGGTTACTTGTGACCACAACGCGCGAGCCGAGCGAGCGCAGCGAGCGTGCGCTGTTCGCAAAAATCCTGACTTTGTCCAGTAATTAAGATAAGATAATTTTTCGCCTATGTCTAATTATCCGTGTTTTCGCAAAACCCCTAGGATTTTCGCGAAGATTCGAATTATCAAATCATCCTACGACATATATATATATATAATATGTATATGTAAAGTTTTAGTATATTATTAATTAATATTTTACCTTAAACATCTATTCTATTGAAACTCTCAAGTTTTAAATAAAGCACTACCAAACACACATATAACACAAAGGTTAGCTGGAAGAAAATGCCAATTCGCATTAGCTCGGCTATGTACTTTTAGTTTTGTGCAATAAAGAATTTTCTAATTATCTATGTATCGTTAGGTACGATTAGGGTAGATAGAATTAAAATGCAAAAACCTATGGTAAAGATACCTTTGAATTAAAGAGTACCTAAATTTATAAGAACCGCGTCATGTAATTTGAGTTAACTTTGTTGCAAAGACCCCTAGATATATCAGTTTCTTCATCAAGTTACTCTCGATGCCACCTCCATGTAATGGTAAAACTAATTACATACATGTAAAGTCGTTTCCACTACATATGTATAGCACGTACCTATATTCCTAAATGGCTGAAGTGGTATGGATTTTACAGAGTCCGCATGTGTGTAAAGTGGCTACCACACTATTCTACCGCACTATTGCCAGTTATTAAACCGCCAAGCAGAAGTGTGCAAACATTACGTTTTTTCGGTTTGAAATGTAATGATGATTCCAGTGAAATTACAGGGTAAGGGATTTAACATCTTATAAATCATGGTGACAAACTTAGTGCATCGCCATCCAGTGATTTGTACAGCTTTTGTTCTAAAAGTTTTGAACGGCAATAAACTTTTATGGCAAAAGCGACGCTTAACATCAGGCGAGCTACTTCTTCTTGATATGTTCAAAGGAAAAACTAAGAGAGCTGTATTAGTGTTATAACATCCATGTATTACATAAATGTAATTAAAACTAACGATAACCACGTAAATTTTTGAATCTTTAACGCCTGCTTAGCGAAATGAAATTCTTAAAGCTGCTTCCAAATATGACGGTTAAAATTAATTACTTACAGAAATAAATGCTTGGATCAGTCATGGAATTATACAGAGGTCAGAAGACGCGTGTTCGGATAAATACAAGTATATCAATACCTATAGTATATACGTTTTAATATGTATTACTAGCGAAGACATCTGCGGCTTCGCTTGCGTTGTCTACAAGATTCAAAGCTACACAAATCGTATAAATATGAGTAAGAATGAGAAATAACGTTTGAAGATTTACTGCATCGTAGGTGTAGTTGTGTAAGCGCTATTTTGTTAATATTTCTGACAGAGAAATTCACATTAGAAGTCTGGCGTCTAAATAGTGCCCTGTAGATGACAAAAGACTCTTCATATATTATATGGGACCAAAACGTATTTGGTATGGGTATTTGATAAATACTTCTACCTACATTATAATAAGTACTCACGGGATGTACACTACGATTAGACAGGTTTTGGAGTTCCAGATATTTTACTAATTAAGTACAATGTAGTTAATGACCTCTACCTCGTGGTCTACCTTTCAAATATATTATGTAAGTGTGAACATAATGGTATGTTTTGTTAAACATATGTATTTAATTATTTACGTTACATATAAGGAAAGCGCGCGGAGAATGTTTGGAAATAAAACTTGGGTTATTATTATAAAACCAGAATTTGAGTTCAAGTAAGAGCAGATACGCGTTAGCACACGTAAAGAAAATTGTTTGATGAAATCGTATAATAACACAAATTTCGATTGACACGTTTATCAATTACACGGTTGAGAGGGAGAGGTGCATGTAGAAAACCATACTTGAAACAGTTTATTTGTAAATATTAATAAATGGTTTAAATATTTTGAAGTGCATTTGGTTAGCGGTTCCGACTGCGTGTAAATTGATTATCCAATAGTATTTTTTTTCAGCGTAACAGTCTATTGCTGTGCAAAGATTCATTAAGATTTAGAAGTTTGAAAATGAAAGAACAAAGGATAATGCAAATCCTGGTCCTTCCAACAGCTATGTATGTTACAAAGTTGGATAGGTATTTTTAAAAATGACTATGGCGCCAAATTCAAAATATAATTCTTTCCAGATTAATTATCTATTAAACATGGTAGTTTCGGTAATAGCCAAGTATTGCTATTCATACGTGATGTATTGTATTTATGTGTTTTACATAGTAACCTTTAGTTAGTGTAAGTGGGTGGTTCAAACGGGATTTTAAGCAGTTTCGCCAAAGATATATCAACAATGCGTTACCGCAATTATGTTTTCTAAGCTGAGGATAGTTACCGTTACTTAACAATTTCATAAGTATCGAAGACAATCAGTATGCAGAAGCTGACACAGGTGTCATTCAGCACACTTTCGTACTAGGTTTCTGCGTGCATGTCTATACTTTTTGTTAACTATACCTATATCTTAGAACAATTCTACAAATATTAATGTAAGTACTACATTTAAACAAACTTGGATACCTATTTACTTATACTTAACTAAGACCAGCTTGAGTAGTTCAAAAATGTTCTGCATTCAGTTGCGTAAAAAATCTAAAACTCTTATAGACTTACACTTAGAGCAGATCTTATACATAGTTCCCATTTGGACGGAACACTAAGCATAATCATGTGATATAATTGTAATATTTAGACATATGGAAAAGGCAGACTTTTTTGTAAATATTGATTATGTCTATACAACTGTGGTATATTGTCAACAGTGTCCGCAGCGTACACAATATACAGATTTTTCAGCGTTACTATTGCATATTTTAACAAGGAAAAATACTATTAGTTATTGTGACAAAACTGTTAGTCATAGTCATCATTCCGGAGATTTTTGTAGATACTCGTATTGATGTCTACTACAAAACTGAAGTACATCACTATGCTCTATTTTCAATAAATCCCTCCGAAGGCCGAGCGTGCTTCTAAGCGAAGCGCGGTCGTGTTTTGTGCCCACGAGGAAATAGAAGCCTTTCATGGCGAGTTCGAAGGCCAAGCTTTCACCAACTTTATTTCAAAATGTCAATGATCTTCAATGCCCATGTTTACATAGGTAATATTAATCATCATGAACACAACTATTAGTACGAGTACTACTGGTATGACATGCTACAAATAACCGTTTAATTTCCTTCGTATACTTGGGTTTGTTCTTAAAAACTTAAGTCCAGACAACCTCCACGCAGTGACATAAAAAGGGTGCAACGTCTTCCAAAAAGCTTAAGTGTCACAGTTAGCTGGAAAAGTAATGAAGATTTCTTAAGCTACTACTTACTTTTAAGCAATAAATATATATATAATAGGCTTATAGGCCTTTCAAGCGGACATTAATACACAGATTTCGAAGGACAAGATCTTAATCATGGTGCTTGCTGCAATGTATGTAATTAAAATAAATACAAAGTGTGGTGTGGTGTTTGTTTACACTTGGAACAGTATTTTTTTCAACTATATAGAATTACAACCCAGCTTATTGAGAAATGTATACTGTATTCTCTTTGGAATATATCAAGAGAAAGACTTGACTTTACACAATCACTAATTTGGCTGTTTTTTAAAGTTAACAACTTACAGTAGCAACTAAAAACATGAGTAGGCATTTCATGGTCAAGATGTTTTGTGGTTTTGCATTGAATATCGCTATCAAATTGTTCCTTTAGTTAGGGCGGAAAATGAAGATTGGAAACAATAGATTAAATAAAATGTTGCATATTAAAGTTGTCTTACGTACACCGTGAATAAAATGAATGCCAACGTATTTGTAAAGTTCTTCAATCTTAATTTATATTAATGCCAAAGAATGGCAGTAAAAAGCACTGCGACCGTCCCCTAGGTCAAACTTAATAGGCAGGTTTATATTGTTTATATTGTGTGATACGTAATTTGGTTTTCTTTAAGTGAAGATGTAGATGGAATAAGTATATTTATATGGTAGTGGGAGTTAGCCGAACAAAATTAAAAGCAGGTCTTAGTACATGCTAAATCCAATACGTACCGAACAATGAAGTGCAATCTAATTCCTTAGTAGGTTTTACGACATATATATGTCGTAGGATAATTTGATACTTCGAATCTTCGCGAAAATCCTAGGGGTTTTGCGAAAACGCGGATAATTAGACATAGGCGAAAAATTATCAAATCTTACTGGAAAAAGTCAGGATTTTTGCGAAAAGTGCCTTATACCTAAAATTAACTTAAACCAGTCTAAGGCAAAGTCACAAATAGGTACGACGACGAGCGAAGCGAGGAGGAGTGTTAGGTTACTTGTGACCACAACGCGCGAGCCGAGCGAGCGCAGCGAGCGTGCGCTGTTCGCAAAAATCCTGACTTTGTCCAGTAATTAAGATAAGATAATTTTTCGCCTATGTCTAATTATCCGCGTTTTCGCAAAACCCCTAGGATTTTCGCGAAGATTCGAATTATCAAATTATCCTACGACATATACATCCATGTGAAAAAATATACATGGAATAATAAAATTTTCAAACAAGGGTTACCTACATTTATTATCACATGAGACGTAAAACTTTTACTGCTGAAGACATTCATACGGAAGGACCATTTGGAAGCTGCAGGCATCCAAGATAGTCCTGCGACCTTATTTAGTACGTCTTCCACATTGGCGGTGGACGATCTACCTGCTCTACCAGACTCTCAGTCAGACGGACAGATGGACAAACGGATAAACAGCATCAACCTACGGTTGGATATAGATAGGGATATAATGATATACTACCACACTATTGCCTACCACATTTAGTTCAAAGAATTTTACCCTAAGACTTAACTGAAACCACACATTGAGCGTTATGTTTTAGTATTTATACCTTAGTTTTATTATAATATTATGATTGTAAGTGCTAATGCTTGCTTAGATATACCAAATGTTGCAATACATCCCCATACACCGGTTAAAATCAACTAAGAGAAAAAAATTGATGGTTGGATGGGTGCCTATAGAAAGTGTTTACGAGATTCAAAGCCACACAAATGAATTGAATAAATATGAGCAATGATGAGAAATATTGTTTAAGATTATTAAGATTTATCATTGGTGTAGTGGTGGCTTTGGAATGTTTGTAGGTTTGATTCCCGGTTAGGACAGTTGTTGGAATTATCCGACAGAGAAATTCACACTGTCTGGAACACTGCCCTATAGGTGACAAAAGGCCTTATACGAGTATGGGACCAATACGTACCTGGTATGGGTGTTTGATAAATACATGTACCTACCTGTCTAACATATGTAAGCATGAACATGATGGTATGTTTTGTTTAAAATATGTATATCATTATTTACGTTACATATAAATTACTTTTACTAAAGTTAAACTCCAGGGATCCTTTGAAAACAAACTTATACTACATGTTTAAATATTTATTTTAAAGTTTACTTGTAATGAGTTTCGTGTGAATCAAAACAAGAAATACAAAAAATGATATATAATGTTTACACAGACCGTATTAACAAAATGGATGCCCAAGTCTTAAAAGGCGTTACGATTTGTAAAAAGCTTAAGAGATCTTTATGGTAGAGACGCTGCTGTTTGTACATACTTGTACAATTGGATTGTAAAATATTCTCCATGTAATGAGGATGTACTTACTATATTTCGTTTAGCTCCATATATATACCTTTTAGTATTATACAATGACATACATAGATATAAAAATATCATACTTATAGAATAAGAACTTAGCTTATTGAAATAGGGCGAGCATTTCTTTATTTTTCCTTATAAATATCAAGAGAAGGACTTGACTTAAAAAAAACGTTAAATTGACTACTTTTACAGTAAACAGCTTTGAGAAAGTTCGATGGATTATTAATTATGTAGGTAGGTACGAACTGACCATTTCTTATTTTTAATATTTATACTGACCGATATAAATGTATTATTTGTGGCTCCGCAACAAAGTTCATGATTGAACTATTTGCAACCAGTCCACAATATACACAGGCTTCGACGGGGTCAAGAGACGCGTACAAACACACACATGAGAGCTAATGCAATCTAATTCCTTAATCGGTGTTACAACATCCAAGTATTTACGGATAAGGTTTAAATATTATAAACTACCTTTCACCCGCGGACCTTCTTGCGTTTATAGTGACTTCCCGTTACAGGATACCTATGTGGCAAGATTCGTGAACATCGGCTCACTAATTTAAGCGTAGAGCAGAACAAACAAACGAATTAATTACGAACCGACAAATATTTTCGCATTCAAAATAATAATATTATATACTGATGTAATAGCTGAAAATTATATCTAAAACGTTCAGTTTTCAGGAGTAGGTAAAAGTAGTTTCAGTGTTAATTCTGATCATCAGTATTTATGTCAGCGAATTGACGCAGCTTTTTCTTGTAAGAGTTATCAATTCTAATAGAGAGTCTATTCCATATGCTTAGGTACTGTCACATTTTTTGTGTTACACGATGATATTTTAAATGTACCGATTATTATGTATTAGTGTAATGCTATAGGATGTAAGTAGTCTACTTACAACATAGTTCAAAGTTTTTTTCATCTATGTTAGTGTATGGATAGTTTTTTATTTCGCACATTATCAATAATTCAATACACGTAGGGAACAAAATATTGAATAGAATAGAATATATAATAGGTAGTAGTAATGATTAGGTGGCGATCTCCATCCATCTTGTATACATTGGAGTCAGATCAAGTCTATCCGCTAGACTTCTGATGCCAGTGTTGTTGCTTATGTCTACTCTGGAAATGAAGGATGCTATGCGTTTCCTCTGGATGGAATGAAATGAGCCGACTCGGGGCTGTGAACATTTCAGAAGCGCTACAATGCAATAATATATTGTTATAGGCGCCTCGGGTTATCCTTCAGACTGGAAATTACAATATGACTAAGGTACTGTAAATTATCTACAATTTTAATATGTTGTCTTACATATGTATTAACGAAACAACTTTATTCAGACATATGCTTAAGGTAGAGATGCTGTCTGTATACTCTATATATTATTACTTCAGTGTTTAGACTGGTACGATTAGGGTAGAAAGAATTGGAATGCCAAAAGCTATGGAAAAGGAACCTTTGAATAAAAGAGTTGTACCTACTTATTCGTACCTAATTATATAAGGAACGCCCCATGTAACCTGAGTTAACTTTGTTGTAAAGATTTCATACTCATGGATGTATCAGCTTCTTCATCAAGTTACTATCGATACCACTTCCATGTAATAGTGAAAACTTAATAACATGTAAAGTTGTTTCACAACAAACAAATTAACTAACGATGACTCGACAAACACGTATATTTTTGAATCTCTAACGGCTGCATAGCGAAATGATATTTTGTAATCTGCCCCCAAAAAAATATGATGGTTAAAATTAATTACAGAGATAAATGCTCGGATCAGTCATGGAGTTGTACCGAGCTCAGAAGACGCGTGTTCGATTCTCATCCTAGAATTTGTAATTTTCTCTCTTTTATTGCAATACATACAGTCTATCTCTGTGCTAAGGACATATTAAGAAACAAAAATGAATCCCTTGGACAGCGTTTCGGACTAATTTCTCTATCATAAAAGCTGCAACAGGAACTTCCATAGTCCAAAGCACTCGAAACGCAGAAGACCGCAATGGATAGCGCTGAAATATTTAAAGAAAATCATCGTCTTCAACCACGACTCAACCGATGTCAGGAGTGAACGACGAAGAAGGGGGAATTATAATAAGAAAGTTGTGCGCTCCATCCCGCACCGGCCTGAAAATGTATTATCCTACATAATCAGTTTTAGTTTGAAAATGTATGTAAAGATCATTGATGCTATCACTTCTTGCGTTTGAAGTTTAAATTAAATCGCTTCAGTTGTAGAAGAAATCACTTAAAATGTTATTCAAAAGTTTTATAAAATATTTTCTACCCAGCTAACCAATCAAATTACTTTAAATTTGGCTGTACCAGGTATATGTATAGTGACGCCATACGATATATGGGCTACCTTTGTGCCAAAGTCCATCAATATTGTTTCAGTAGTTTGAATGTTAAAGCAGGCCAAACAAACAAGTAACGAACCGACAAACACTTTCGCATATGAAATATCGCTACCGATCTCTAAAGGTCTTTTCGCATATGGCCAGTTTTGCGGTATAAAAGTAGTTTCAGTGTTATATATTACATTGTATATGTGTCTGAATTTTCCAAGTTTTTATTATATGACTTTTGAAGCACTAACGCTTGGTTAAAGAAACCAAATTTTGCAATTTATCCCCTAAAACGAGGATTAAAATCCATTAGGAAGATATATTCCAAGCTTGCCATGTAGCGCGTCTTTGGTATCGTCTCGGTGGCCTAGGATACGGTTTGTCAGAAGACGCGGGTTCAAAACCCATTCCAGGATGGGTTATTTTTGTGATTAAATGGTAAATCGGACAACACTGATGTCTATTATGAGGTCTTAGGTTACTATTCCGACGGGTGTGCGGGCAGTACTCGTACCCACCCTCAAAGCTCATTTATTTTTGTCCTATAATTTGACAGTTTGGTCTCGCTAGACAGTCGTTACAGCCTGAACAATAAGATAATACGGTTTGATAACTTACTGAATCATTTTTAGTTCTGTAAGTTATCAAACCGACCTGAACCTGGAGGTTGGCCGTAACTTACATAATATATATATACGATAATTTTTCTAATAAACTGAATCAAAAACCCTAAAAAAAGCCTAAAAAAGGTATAGTACCTATTATTTAGTATAAAGCATTTTAGGGTAAAATGCTTTATACTAAATAATAGGTACTATACCAAATCATTAAAAGTAACAACACGCATCTGTCCATTCAAACAGACATAGGTAGTACATTTTTATTGTTTAGTGGTAGTATTCAAGAGCAATATAAAATACCTGAATACCGCTGGTATTCAATTCAGTAGGCTGGTACTTACACAATAATACATATTTTTGAGGTCAAAAAATAAAAAAAAAAGTGCTATCCATCTAATTTGAAAACCAAAATTTTTCCTTTTGCATTTTGCCTTGCCTCTTATAAATTCATGGGATCCCCAGAAAGTTTTGAGAAACTGAAAAAACACCTAAAATGGATACAATATTTTCAATAAATCTTTTCCGACGAGCACGTTACACTCCAATAACTAAAGAGTAGTACGCCTTTCTTGGTAATATCATCATTGGCGGTTAATGACAATCGATCAGTAAGTTGCAAGGGTCACTAAAATGGTAAAAAAAATATTTACCCCAAAATGGAACCGATTTCAGCAGCAAAAAGTGTAAAAGAACTTGTGGAAATTGGTACTTTTGTACTTTCATGGTACCGACTACCATTCTTTGTAACGGCAATGACCCGTTGACTTTGATATTGTTGCCAAACCGCTGGGTCCGATTCTACTAACCAAATGTTGCTCCAACTTTAACTGAACTGTAGCTGAACGATGACAATTATACGTTTTTTATTGTGCTATTTAAGTTAGATTTCTATTGTTACAATAAACTTTAAATTAAAACCTAATATGCTGTTAACTAAATAGATCATGTTTTATATATTTATCAGGACTTATCACGTATTATTTAAAATAGGTAAAAATATGTACCTTTCGCTCGCCGTTTCGACCATGTTACCAGGTCAGGTGGCAGGTGGCCATGTCTCTGTTGGACAGAGCGGACGCCCTCTGTGACCCTGAACATGTAGAGGTTGAGAAAAAGCATGTTCAGGAGGTACTTAAAAGGAATGGCTAAAGTGTGACTAAACGCGGGCAGGCGAGACGCAAATGTCACAAGAGAGGGACTGACGTCGAGCGGCAGCCGGCTTTCATGCCTTACGTTAAAGGAGTAACGGATAAGGTAGGGACTTTGCTGAAGGAGTACTCCATCAAGACGGTGTATACCCCCTTATCTAAGCTGGCGAGGCATGTGAGGACACCGAAATACGTTATTCCTTTCCAGACCCCTGGTGTGTACAAGGTCGATTGTAGTTGCGGTAGTTCCTACATAGGTCAAACGAAGCATACCATAGCTAAAAGAATCAAAGAACATATCGCGACCGTCAAAAATCGCCAGACACAGAAGTCGGCTATTGCAGAACATTTGCTTGAGGCGGGATCCGGTCACTGGATCGAGCTCCACGATCCGAAGATCCTCTCCACTGAACGACATTATTTTTCAAGAATGGTTCGTGAAGCGGTTGAAATTAGAAAACATCGCAATTTCAACCGGGAAGATGGATTTAAGTTAGCGGCGTCGTGGAATCCCGTAGTGAGCAAATGTACAAACCGCGGTGTAAGTACTAGGACATTTACCGATACAGTCAGTGTTGTGTGTCGTAGTGACAACCCTGCGATTTTTCAAGATCAAGTGAGGGTAGGAGAACAAAACACACGCTCTTCTCGCTGGACTCACCCGCAGTTTTCAGTCAGCTCGTGACCACGGCCATTGTAACATGGTCGAAACGTCGAGCGAAAGGTACATATTTTTACCTTTATTAAATAATACGTGATAAGTCCCGATAAACATTTAAAACATGTGTTCAAATCGCGAAAGTTTAAAAATTACTATATAGATCATGACCGCGTCGTTAACGCATATCCGTATATTATATTTATATATGGGTCTACTACCCGTTTAAGATGACGTTACGTTTCAAGTTGTCATCATAGAAATAGTAGAACAGCTTTTTGGGTTAGTATCCAACGGAGTCGAACTGATGTTGCAACTGAATAGATAGTTGAACGTTTTGAAAAAATAGAATTGGTTTGCAGATGCCAAAGTTTCTGAATAAATTAATTAGAAAGTAACATTAAAGGATTAACTTTTTGCGTCTCAGAGACATACATATACGTCAGTTTCATTTATAAATCTTTTGAGTTTATAATCATGGTATAGGAAAGATTAATACATAAGGAAGTTGATTTAGGAAGTTATCGATTTGTCCTAAATAGGGAAGCTAATCCAATCTTAGATGTGACCACCATTTTATTAAAATACTCAAAATAACAATTTTATATCTTGGCAAACTTAAAAGCAAGTGTTGGTTTATTTGACACAACAGAAGGAAGAGTGTTCCACATGTTACAAGTCTCCACGAGTCCTACCTACTCTACCTACAACTGTACATGTCAAACTAAGAGCTTTTTTAGACACACAGTCAGCGTGGTGGTGCTGTTCTTCAAGAAAGATGACAACACTTTACTTAAAAATTACAGACCCATCTCGCTTTTGAGCCATGTTTATAAGCTGTTTTCGAAGGTCATAACGAACCGTCTCAGTCGCAGGTTTGATGAATTCCAGCCTCCGGAACAAGCCGGTTTCCGAAAAGGCTATAGTACCATAGACCACATCCACACGCTACGGCAAGTTATACAGAAGACCGAAGAGTATAACTTGCCTCTTTGTTTAGCGTTTGTGGACTATGAGAAAGCCTTTGATTCGATCGAGACGTGGGCAGTGCTTGAGTCTCTCCAGCGGTGCCGTATTGACTATCGGCATATTGAAGTGCTGAAGTGTTTGTACAAAAACGCCTACATGTCAGTCCGAGTACAGAAGCAGAGTTTGAAGGCCTCCAGGTCCTACGATTTATCTCCTCATTTCTGATTCAATCACGTACAGTGACTCAGCACAGTTTTCTCCATTTTTGATGTAACGAATTTTACGATTTTGAGCTTACATACTCGTATTATGAGGCTCATAGTCAGAGAGCAGTGCCACAAGTCATCACTGGTAACATTCACTGGTCTAAGATTTGGCCTGCATGCATATCATAGAGTACCTTTTGTTCGCGGCTCCGTCTGCGTGGATATTTGATATACCGTAGCTGCTACGGTTTGCTACGGCGTAGCAAATTGTTTCCGATCTATTTCTGTGTGAACTTTCATCAACAGCCGAGCATCATACACTATCAAATCTTTGCTTTTTATTATAAGAGTAGATAAAGATTAACACCAAGTACACATTATTATTGTGTCATAACTGTAATAATTAGACATATCTTATTGCACTTTTTTGTAGACATTGATGTCTTCTATAATCACTCTGCTGCATTGTCCATAGTTTCCGATTTTTGAATATATTGTGTGTTACTCAGTGATAATGTGACTTTTTTACGGCAAAACAATGTTTTAATCGATCCAAAGATGTTATATACGAACTGTAAGGGAAAGGTCTGATACTACTCCCTAAGAATGTGATTGTGGTGGGAAGTGTGGTGTGAGACACTGCATGTCTGTACTTACTTAATTACTGTTCATGAAGTTGTCTCATATTCTCTATGGTTCTATATTCCTTGGCCAGTGGCCGAAGAAATAATATTGTGGTAAACCATGATATTAAAAACGTCACTATCGTAAAGTGTGTGTTTATACATCTCTCTCGCCTTCATAAAATGCCTTTACCTGCGTATGGAAGAGCGGACCAGTAAACTCGCCCCGCGCCCAGTTGATTGTAATTTTTTATTTTTTAAATTTGGCATATCAAAATAAGTAAGCAGGTTATTTCCTACTACATACTTATTAAATGAAAGGCCAGAATAAAACAGTTTTCCCTTCGCCGTTAGAATGCGATTGAAATGCGAAACGTAAGAAACAAAGGACTCTACTTACTGTGTTTGTGTGTGCCGCGAATCATTAGTGCGCAAGTGTTAGGTACTGTAAGGGTACTATAGCATGTGAAATCATTATTATTTCTGTTACAAATATGACACAAAAGTTTGAGTAAATTTGTCGTGCAGGAGTTCATCTACTTATTAACAAAGTTGAAATCAAAAAAGTTGTGATTGCATGATATTTTATATGTTTATATATTTCATGATAAAAGAAGTTTAAAAAATACGCAATTATCAGCGTACCTGCTACTTCAGTTTACAAATTGTTCCTCTACATCTTATAGATGCCAAAGTTCCTACAGTATAAATATCTTAATAAATATTCTGTTTTAAATAAGGATAATTTAGATATCATTGAATTACAAAGTTTCTCGTATTATAAAATATAATGTTCACACACTCGTACCCAGTACCGTAGAGGTACCAAGTAGTTTAAGTATTTTTTTAAAGCCGGTAGAAGCACGAAGTCTACCAGGTGTTAGGTGCTAACCTCTGCCTTTATCAGACGTATGCCCTCACAACTGCATTGCGCACGTAAACATAAGACATTGTTAAGTCTCAATGTGCCTGTAATTTTACCTGCACCCATACCCTTCAAAACCAGAACACAATATTGCGAAGGTTACTGCTTCAGGAAGAAAATGATATGGTGGCAGTCTTCCCCGGATGACCTCATCCACGATGAGTTCTACTGCTACTATGTAGGTAGGTAAATAGATAGATAAACCCTTTATTGCAACACCACATTATATAATATAACTAACAAATACGAGTAAACAGGATAATATAATTGAAAACTATTACTCAGCAATAAAAAAATAAAATTAAGTGTAACAATTGGCGGTCTTATCGGTCAAAGCGATCTCTTTCGATTCTGGTATGTACCTACAATCTAACGACTATACCACACTCTTTTGTCTTTTTAACTCCAGCTCTATCCTTGAGCCTCAATTGCACTAAGAGAAATGCTCGCTTTGTAACTTGTATGGGAGTTATGATTTTTTATGCAACTGAATGCAGATCATTTTTTGAGCTCTCAAGCTGGCCTCCAAGACTACTGCTCGCGTTATCCACTGCACTAAGGGGTTGGATCCCTTAACAAACATACACAAGGACTCTATGTCCCGACTTAACTGTAATTAAAGGCAAAATTTCTGCAATTGAACTTGTATGAAAATTTTTACTTTTCTGTTCAAATGGTTACAAGTTTAGCAACAAAAACTAATGCACAAGGACAAACGCGGGCCACTCGTGGCCCGCGCACCGCCCAAAAAGCTAGTTATACTATATAAAGCTCGATTACCATTCATGTACTGACTGACTCACTGATTGATCCCTTTGTTCTCCTAGAAGGAGCAATGGGGGGTATAGAAGATGTAGGGGTAAAGTGTAGGGGGGCTCAATTCGAGTGGGGGAAAAATCTTGAAAGTGCTGAATGTGGAAATCTGATGGAACAGGTGAACGGCTCTCGGAAACTATAAAAGATGGGGGGTAGGTGCCAAAACTAAAAATGACCAAAACCTTGGGCAACTGCCAAAAATTAAAAAAAAAACATACCTCCCGAACAAAAGACGATCGCTCCCATACAAAATGTAAATGCTTATAATTCCTAAACCGTTTGAGATAAGTATAAAGTGTTTGACCAAATGTCATAGGGAATCGGAAGGGTAATTTGGTAAAAGTGTCAAAAATCCAAGATGGCGGATTCAAAATGGCGGCCGAATTGAAAGTTGGTCCGATCCGGCTCAAAATTGGTATCGGGGGGTTTTTGGGGCCCCACATTCGAAATATGAAAATCATTTTTTGATGACGTCATTTTTCAATATGGCCGCCATACATATGTTTTTTTGGATCTTTAATAGATCGTTTCTCCCAGTGGGCGTGATGGGGATTATGGTTTTGTAGGGTTATATGTGGGGTTACGATAGGTGACTTTAGGAGAAACTGAATGGAGCTGAAAGTGGAAAACCAGGTAGAACAGGTCAACAGCTCTCGGAAACTAAAGGAGATAGGAGGTAAGTGCCAAAACTAATATTGACAAGCACCTTGGGCAAATGCCAAAAATTAAAAAAAAAACACACCTCCCGAACAAAAGACGATCGTTCCCATACAAAATGTAAATGCTTATAACGCCGCAACCTTTAAAGATAGGTATGAGGTGTTTTAACTAATATGATAGGGGACCGGAAGGGAAATTTGGGTGATATGTCAAAAATCCAAGATGGCGGATTCAAGATGGCGGCTACCTTAAATATTAGTCCGATCCAACTGAAAATCGACATCTAACGGTTTTTAGAGTCCCCAATTCGAAATTTCAACATGGCCGCCATACAATTTTTTTCTCTGGAAATTTTATCGTAGTTTTTCGACATGTTGGCATGATGGAACGCTGAGGCTTTGTAAGTGAAAAGTATAGGCAGTGGTCTTACGTCCTTAAGTGACATCTGAAAGGAGCTGAATCTGAACCTTCTGATGGAACAGCTTGACGGCTCTCGGAAACTAAAAGAGATAGGTAGTTAGTGCCAAAACTAATATTGGCAAGCACCCTGGGCATTTCCTAAAAATAAAAAAAAAACACACCTCCCGAACAAAAGACGATCGCGCCCATACAAAATGTAAATGCTTATAACGCCGAAACCGTTAAGGATAGGTACGGGGGGTTTGAACTAATATTTTACGGGACCGGAAATGCAATTTGGCGGAAATGTCAATAATTCAAGATGGTGGATTCAAGATGGCGGCTTCCTGGAATAATGGTCCAATTCGACTGAAAATCGATATCTAAGGGTTTTTAGAGTCCCCAATTAGAAATATGGAACCCATTTTTTGATGACGGCATTGTTCATAATTTTCACAATGGCCATAGGTCGAAATTAGAGCCTGCGAGGCCGTTGGCCGAGCTATACTGGCGAGGCCGCAGGCCGAGCTATATAGGTCGAAGGCCAAGAGTGCTTCTAAGCGAAGCGAGGCTGAAGGCCGAGCGTACTTCTAAGCGAAGCGAGGCCGAAGGCCGAGCATGCTTCTAAGCGAAGCGAGGCCGAAGGCCGAGCATGCTTCTAAGCGAAGCGAGTCCGAAGGCCGAGCGTACTTCTAAGCGAAGCGAGGCCGAAGGCCGAGCATGCTTCTAAGCGAAGCGAGACCGAAGGCCGAGCGTCTTTCTAAGCGAAGTGAGGCCGAAGGCCGAGCGTGCTTCTAAGCGAAGCGAGTCCGAGTTTTGAGCCTACGAGGAAATAGAAGTCTTTCATAGCGAGTTTATTTCAAAATTTCAATGATCTTCAAGACATCTGCCCACGTTTACATAGGTAATGTCATGAAATTGTGTAAATCATGAATACTACTATAAGTACTTGATTGATAATTATACAGATATGTAGATTAACTCTTTAGTGAAACACCATAATACAAATATATGTTACAAATAAATAAAATAGAATAAAATAAAATCACAATCAAAATATTTCACAATTAAATAGGTACTTTAAATTTAAAGTGTCAGAATGGGTGGTCTTATCGCTCAGAGCAATCTCTTTCAGACAACCATTCACGGAAAGAAATAGGCATAAACTTATAAGGACGGTGTGAATAAAACAAGTGTACTAAACACTACATATAGCAAAACTCAAGATTATATATATAAAAAATACTTATAATATACTCGTATACAAACTATACTTATATAGTTATACTATACGTAATATACTACAAAATATATACATACTATACATATACCATTTAATTATTATAAAAAAGATAATAAGTAGGTTTGCAGTTAGTTTATTTCGCGAAGCTAAATGCTTTGACACGTTTTTTGAAGATGCCTAAAGAAGGCGCGCATATAATTTCGTAGAGTAAAGTGTTCCATAGACGAACAGCTTCAACACAAAGTAGGAACCAAAAAAATTGGTGCGGGTTATCGTGGTACTTAACATTAAGTGCTCTGATGATCGTAGAGAAAAAGAGCTCCTAACATGTAAAAATTCAACATTTTACGTACTACTGATATGACATGCTACAAGTAAACTTATGTTAACTAAATATATGTTATTACTTCAGTGTTTAGACGGGTACGATTAGGGTAGATAGAAATGAAATGCATAAAGCTATGGAAAAGATACCTTTGACTTAAAGAGTACCTAAATTTATAAGAAACGCGTCATGTAATTTGAGTTAACTTTGTTGCAAAGACCCCTAGATATATCAGTTTCTTCATCAAGTTACTCTCGATGCCACCTCTATGTAATGGTAAAACTAATTACATACATGTAAAGTCGTTTCCACTACATATGTATAGCACGTACCTACGTAAATTCCTAAATGGCTGAAGTGGTATGGATTTTACAGAGTCCGCATGTGTGTGAAGTGGCTATTCTTATAAATTTGAGTCCAGACAACCTCCACGCAGTGACATAAAAAGGGTGCAACGTCATCTAAGAAGCTTAAGTGTCACAGTTAGCTGGAAAACTAATGAAGACATCTTAAGCTACTACTTACTTTTCAGCAATAAATGTATATATAATAGGCTTATAGACCTTTCAAGGGGACACATACACAGATATAATACACAGATTTCGAAGGTCAATATCTTAATGTCATGGTAGAGATGCTTGCTGCAATGTATGTAATTAAAATACATACGAAGTGTGGTGTGCTGTTCACACTTGGAACAATATTTTTTTTAACTATATAGAATTAGAACCCAGCATATTGAGATATGTATAGCTCATTTCATTCGTCCTTAAATATATATATACGTAGTATTGTATTCTCTTTGGAATATATCAAGAGAAAGACTTGACTTTACACAATTACTAATTTGACTGTTTTTAAAGTTATTTGACTGTTTTTAAAGTTAACAGCTTACAGTAGCAACTAAAAACATGAGTAGGCATTTTATGGTCAAGATGTTTTGTGGTTCTGCATTGAATATCGCTATCAAATCGTTCCTTAAGCTATGGCGGAAAATGAAATTGGAAACAATAGATTGAATAAAATGTTGCATATTAAAGTTGTGAAGCTTCGTGTGTGTAAATAAAATTAATGCCAATGTTACGATTTGTAAAGTTCTTCAATCTTAATTTATATTAATGCCAAAGAATGTAGGTAAAAAGCACTGCGACCGTCCCCTATGTCAAACTTAATAGGCAGGTATATTTGATACGTATCTTGGTTTTTTTAAGTGAAGATGATGATGGAATAAGTATATTTATATGGTAGTGGGAGTTAGCAGAACAAAATTAAAACCAGTTATTTGCCTTGGTACATACTAAATCCTATACATACCGAACAATGAAGTGCAATCTAATTCCTTAGTAGGTTTTACGACCTATATACATCCATGTGAAAACCTACACATGGAATAGTAAAATTTTCAAACAAGGGCTCCCTACATTTATTATTATATGTGACGTAAAACTTTTACTGCTGAAGATATGCATACGGAAGGACCAGATGAAAGCTGCATGCATCCAAGATAGTCCTGCGACCTTATTTAGTACGTCTTCCACATTGTCGGTGGACGACCTACCTGCTCTACCAGACTCTCAGTCAGACGGACAGATGGACAAACGGATAAACAACATCAACCTACGGTTGGATATAGATAGGGATATAATGATATACTACCAACTACATACACTATTGCCTACCACATTTAGTTCAAAGAATTTTACCCTAAGACTTAACTGAAACCACACATTGAGCGTTATGTTTTAGTATTTATACCTTAGTTTTATTATAATATTATGATTTTTAAGTGCTAATGCTTGCTTAGATAAACCAAATGTTGCAATACATCCCCATACACCGGTTAAAATCAACTAAGAGAAAACAAATGATGGTTGGATGGGTGCCTATAGAAAGTGTCTACGAGATTCAAAGCCACACAAATGAATTGAATAAATATGAGCAATGATGAGAAATATCGTTTTAATGTATCGTTGGTGTAGTAGTGGCAGCGCTGCTTTGGAATGTAGAACTCTTGGTTTGGATTCCCGGTTAGGACAGTTGTTGGAATTTTCTGACAGAGAAATTCAAACTGTCCGGCGTCTGGAACACTGCCCTGTAGGTGACAATAGGCCTTATATGGGAGCAATACATATCTGATATGGGTGTTTGATAAATACTCCTACCTACCTCTCTAAGATATGTACGCATTAACTTAATGTTATTTTTGTTTAAAATATGTATATCATTATTTACGTTACATATAAATTACTTTTACTAAGGTTAAACACTACGAATACTTTGAAAAAAAAAACTGTTTTAATATTTATTTTAAAATTTACTTGTAACGAGTTTCGAGTCAATTAAAACAAGGAATACAACAATTTTATAGAAAATTGCAGAGTTATTTAGTAAATTAAGTCATTACTTACTTTTGAGTAATGAATATATATAAAGAATAGGCTCCTCACTTTTCATACATCGTGAAATATTTTTCGGGACTATCTCTGTCATCATCATCATCAACATCATCAGCCTGTAGCAGTCCACTGCTGGACATAGGCCTCTCCAATTGCACTATCTCTGTGCAAAGAACATATTAATAAACAAAAAATCATGAACCGACAAATATTTAGCTTTTCATGACAACTAATTATAATATATATCGATGCAAGAAAACGTTTTTGCTGTAAGTTTGCTGTAAGTTGTTTAGCCAAAACCCAACTTTTCCCCAGAGCCAAAGAAAATTAAAAATGTCTTCAAAAAATCTTTGACAGAAATATGATTTTTGTAACACAGTTTTGTTATAGTAATAATACTCATGAAGAGCAATGAAAATATTTTTGTTAAAGTTATTACCTGTAGGCTTTTTACTACTTACAGCAATTGACTTTTCATTTAAAGACCTGACGTCGTAAGTAGTTTGGTGACTTCTATGGAGATAAGTTTCGTATTTTCCACACATTTGAAATGCTTATACTTGAATAGGTATTTAATACATTACCTACTATATAACAGATGTAAGACTAACTCTAAAAAATGCTGATATAATACATTACACTTTATTGGCATAGGAATGCTGTTAGTTATATCAGATGTTTAATAATAAACTGAACTTTTGCTGTAGTGTAGTGTTAAAACACTGTGTTTAAGTGACTTATTCCTAGCTAATTGAACAAGGAAACTTTTCAAAATTATACCTATTGTAAAAATCTTATAGTAGCGATATGAGACCCAGACCGTTCGACGCAGATTTTTTTTAAGAATATAGCTGTGTGCTCAGTAAACTTACGCCGTTCTTGATACTTACAGCTAATACTGTTTTCTTACGTCTCCACACACATATATACGGAGTAAGTATATCATGAGAATCGCTTTGGAACATTGGGACAAGGGTGTTTCAGTAGGAGGTCGGAAGATATCCAACTTATGATGAGATACGATGATACTACTCTTCTCGCTCAAATAAAAAAAGACATGGAACACCTGTTGACACGTTTAGAGACAACAAGCCTCTCCTACAGGCTTGTGATCAACAGAGACAAAACCAAGATGATAATCGTAGACCGAACTGAACTAAATCAACCTGACATTTCTGTGACTGGCAACTGTGAAATTGTTCAATCCTACGTGTACCTAGGATCCACGAGCACAAACACGAGGGGCTATGAGAACGAAATTCAAAAAAGATATGCTAAGACAAGATCTGTCGTTGATAAGGTCAAAAGAGTCAGGTGCAACCGAAATATCACGAAATCCACGAAACTCTGCATGAAGAAAACTTTAGTGTTGCCGATATTTCTCTATGGCGCAGAAACATGAACGGTTCACCTGAGAGACCGACGAGAGATTATCTAAGACTGTGCAAATACGTGTCCTGAAATACTTTTGACACATTATTCGACATGAAAACTCCATAAAACGACTCGTAGTCCAGGGGCAAGTAGAAAGCAAGCAGTCGATCACACGCGTTGGGCAGAACTCACAAAAGCTGAAACAGAAACTTTCATAGTCTAAAGCACTTTTAAGTGTTATTTAAGATTTAGGTATATGTTTTTATTAAAATTCAAAATTAGCAGCCTTCCTATCACATATTTCAAAGATGTAGGGTTTACTCGAATGTTTTGAGATTGAGAGTTATGTTTTATTCTTTTAGAGTTTATTTATGCATACGTAAGTTTTTATCGTTTGCTTTTTATACTCTAACGGCTGCTTGGCGAAATGTAACTTTGCAATCTGTCCCCTAATATGCACGTTACAATAAATTAATGTAAGACGTCCACTGCTAAACATATGCGTCCCGATCGATTTACAAAAGACCGCATGTAAGCGACCTGTATAAAAGTTCGGTCTGTGGTTACCGGCCCCATCGGCCATTAGTTCAAGGCGTTATGTGTCATGTCCACTGCCACTTCAACTGGCTAATCCTCTGGGCTATGCATGACTTTCGTTCGTGTACTAAATCAGTCCTCATTTCTGATTTAATCACTACGGAATACACCGAGCATAGCCCTTTCTAAAGTTCGTTGTATGACTTTGAGCTTACATATGAATCCCTTAGTCAGTGACCAAGTTCGGTGTCATAAATAATCACTGATCACACATGAACGGAGTAAAATAGAGGATCCGAAGTCTTCTTTTATTGAGAGATTAAAAGTGTTACGGCACTTGTGTGGCTAAGGCGAATCTAATGATTAATTTTATATAATGCATCAAGTCATTTCGACTTAAGGGTCATTTAAATAAATAGAAAATATAGTGGGGTTTATTTCCGCCACGGTTGTTCTTATTCCTTTTGTATGTCACAAGGTATTTAATAATAACAGCGTTCCGATAATGATAAATAATTATTTTGATAAATGTGAATTAATTTATAGTAACATGAATGAGTCGGCCCGTTCTTAGTATTGTTCCTCTAATATTGCTACAAACGAATAGGGAAATTTATTACTACCATAATATATATATAGATGTATATAATATGTATATAATAATATATAGATGTATACAATATAAATATGATTTCAATAAATAATCGGGTATGCGTCTGAAACGAGAGCCATTGTTACCTTAGTTTTAAAAGGTAAAAAATATTCGAAGACGTTAAAAAAAACTGAATGGAATAATTCAGTATCTTGCTTACTATATTAGAATATGGCATACGAAAGGTATCCCTGCATTTCACCGACACTTAATATATCATGCGACCTTTGGTTAGGTTAGGTTTGAACTGCGACAAAACTACGCGTAAGCCGAGCGAGCAAAGCGATCGTGCCGCGGCAGCGGCTGGCGAAGCGCTTAAAACTAAGGAATGAATGATTATCTACTAGGCAGAGCCTGTACTATGGTAACCTAATGACTGATATACATACTTATATACATATACACACTCAGACACAGCTCAAGCAGACATGTTCATCCACACGCGGTATTTAGGACAGGTTCAGGTGTTTGTTGAAACTATATAGGTTTTATGTAAGTATTACCTAAGTTTTATGTAATTACTTACAATAATATCATTAAATATGAAAACACGATTTTACGATTCAACTATAAAATATCTTCCATACAAATTAATTAAAATTAGCTGTTGGCATGAATGGCTTGATAGATTTATTAATGACTAACTGCGCTCCGTGGTTACAACCGAGCGGTGAAGGTCGATGATGATGATAAATAAAGCGTATGTTACTCAGGCATAATAGAGTTTTCTACTGGTGAAATATTTTTTGGAACCGGTTAGTAGTTTTTGCGTTTATCCGCTATACACTATCAAATAATTCTATGTACTCAGACGAGCGAATGACTAAACAGGTTTTTATTTCAGCACCATTTAGATTATAGAGAACTTTCGTTCCTGTTACCATAGGGAATATTTCACAATTTGCTGTTACCATAATAAGCTATACAAAGATTATTAGGTTGTATTAAGGTATTAGACCTTTATTATTTTTTTGTCCAGAACACGCTATGATTCTAACAAGTACTGAAGATAATTATAAAAATAAAGAACACGACTACAAACTAAGAATGTAAAAAGTTATATTATCTTATGGAACAGCAGATATAAGTGGGTTCATTAGATATTTGTTTAGTATCGTTTCAACAGTTATTTTTTATTTTTGATAAATTAATAGGTACGACATTATAATTGGAGATTTAGCCCAGTGACTCCAGTCTACATCAGTTTAATAGTTTAAAAATCAAGTCAAAAAATCATGGAGTACCTTTTGTTTGCGGCTCCGTCTGCGTTGATATTTGATATACCAAAGCTGCTACGGTTTGCTACGGCGTAGCAGATTGTTTCCGGTTTATTTCTGTGTGAAATTTCATCAACAGTTTAAGCATAAAAGAAGAACAAACAAACAATTAACTACTAAGCGACAAATACGCTTTCGCTTTATAATATTATAATAAGCATGCTGCGTCTTGCTTTGAAAATACCATCCGACATCAGTTTAGTTTTAGGGGGTAAAAATATTTGGAGACGATAAAATTGAAAGAAATATTTCAGTATCTGGCTAACGGCGTTTGTATGAGTACCTGCGCTATAACAGATGGTTTTCTAACATGACTCAAAAGTTCTTAGAATATGGCATACGAGAGGTATTTCATATTTCACTATCACATAATTTATCATCGGTCCAGTAGTTTCGGAGTTAAATTCAAACCAACAAAATCGTTCCTCTTTATAATATTATAGTATAGATATAAAGTTTTGTTACCATCAGGTCGTATTACGTATCTTGTGGTCAGTAAGATCCTTACCAAACAAATAAAGTTAGTTCAGATGATTTTGGAAAAGATGTCAGTAATTTATGCGGGTTTAACCCTGGAAAAAACATTGTTCACAGATAGTACGTTTTGGTAATGCAAAGTAGGTCATCCCTTGAAGACGATTAAGCTGGTCTGTTTAACAGATCATCAAGAATGTATTACGTATTAATCTGATACAACCATTTTATTTAAACTAATATATTGGCACGACTAAGGTCAGTGCACAGTAAGTATCAAAAACGTTCACGCCGCCGCAAAAACAGCAGGGCATTGAAAGTTTCTGTGCGTTTTAAGACTTCCACAAGGATGGTTTACTAAATCTAATTATTACTTTGGAACGGTAAATCGGCAAACACTCACGTCTATTATCTGGTCGTTATTACTCCGACCGGTGTTCGGGCAGTACTGATGTCCATCCTCAAAGACCAATTATTTGTAATAAGTTATTAAGTTTGATCTCGCAAAGCAGGCGTTAAGGCTTGAAAAATAAGATAATATAATGATATTTAAAAAACAAATGATATTTGTTCACGTAGCCTAAGAAATACCAAAGTAACAGAATGAAAATTAAAAATAATCAAAGCGTTTCTTATGTTATCGTAACAAAATCGAAATAAATCCGCATTGTGTTTCATAAACTGTATATTTTTTGTAAAAGTATTTATGTAATGTCAACCAAAGTATTCAATAGTTTGCCGGATAATATGAAGATAACACATTGTTGAATTAAAGAATTTTATAATAATCTGAAGAAGATACTTATTGTAAAATTCTACTATAGGTACAGTTGACGACTACTTGAGTGATAAATACAATTAGAGTATTAGCAATTATGACATACTCTTTTATTTTATTACACTGATTTGATTCCTTGACATTATTCGTAATTAAAATCCACTCCAATTATATAAACAGCTATAACTCCGCAACCATAATAGATAGGTACGGGGTGTTTGAAGTAATGTAATAGGGGACCGGAAGTGCATTTCGGAGAATATGTTTAAAATCCGAGATGACGGATTCAAAATGCCGGCCAACTTAAACAAAGTTGGTAAGTAAGTCTAAACGGGCTGTTTTTCAAGATCGCGGAGTGAAATAGAAGGGTACAAGTGAGCTCATTAAGAGCTTGACAACAACAAAGTATCTATGAAGTATAATAATTGAATACACAACCATTTCTTTTGTGGATTATTTGGTCAGAGCTGAGTTATGATAGGTGCAGTGACGAGTAAAACGAGGAGGAGCGTTACTTTGCTGTTGAATACAATATCTGTAACACTGCAAATCGTAATAAGTTGCATTTTGTTTTGGGTACTGAATAAATGTTAACAGAATGAAACAGAATGTTAAAATTATGATAAGAAAATATTTACACAGACGAGCGAATGCCTGAACAGACTTTTCTTTCAGCACTTTTCTTCGAGTATAGAGAACTTTCGTATGAGTGGATATGTTTCTGCATGCACACCTATACTTTTTTGTTAATTATAATATTAACAGCTTCATATATATTTATATATTAGTAAATCATAACTATCACGGGTACATTACAATGTTATTGTTATTTTTATGGTGTCCACTTTAAAAAAAATATAAACTTCAGACTTTAAAAGAGTTCTGCTAAAAACGTTTTCACCAACCTACTTACTACCTACATTAGTTCAAAGAATATAAGTAAGTTATGTTTGGTATACCATGTTTCTTAATATTCTGTAATTTCACCGACACTTTTTTTTTGCTGCTGAAATTTTCGCTCTTTAATTAACATTAGTGGAAATTAAAAATTGTCATTTAAAAAAAAAACATATAAAGACATGGTTCATCTAATTAAATGATAATTCTACAAATTATATTTAATTACAATCTCCAATGACTTCAGAAATATCACATTTAATAATGTATTGTTTGACATACTATTCTTTTTAACCGACTTCAAAAAAAGGAGGAGTTTATATGTTTTTTTGTATGTTGACCGTTTCTCCCCGATTTATGCACCGATTCTTAAAGTTATTTTTTTTTTTGGTTTGGTAGAGTATACTTCCGTGGTAGTCCCATTTACATTTCATCAAATTGGGTGAAACAGTTTTTGAGTTACACTCCAATTACTGAAAAGTGCTACGCCTATCTTAACGATGTCATCATTAGATTAGGTTTAAACTGCGAAAAAAGTTCGTGTAGCCGAGCGAGCGAAGTGAGCGTGCTGAACAGACATCACTGATTATAATAAGCAAGCTGCGTGCCCTAAAAATTTTACTACAGTTTTTTCAGTTGTAAAGGTACAAGCGTTGTAAAAGGCTACTTCTGTTAAAAATTTTACATAAATCAGTTCAGTTGCTTTTTCGTGTAGGAGTAGCAAAGTTCCATTTATAAATCCATTTGAAGTCTCGAGTACTTTTACAATTTAATATTAGTTGATGATAGTGTATATATATATTTTATGTAGAGCATGGTAGGTAAGGTGGTAATCGCTTGCTATTTTATGAAAAGTTATATAAAATACCTTACAACTAATACTATGTTCACCGTATGACAGTGACCATGTTCAGTGTCATAAATAAACACTGATCACACTGAACAAAGATATGAGAGCCGAAGGTTTCTGGCTTGACTTGAGGCGGAAGGCAGCGCATGAATGTTGGGGAAAATGAAGATAACTTTGTTTAAACATTTTGCGAGGCTGATTCTATAAGTCACGCAAAAAGTTAGGAGATCTTTATTTTGGTGGACCATTTCCGTAGTACTTGTTATTTTTTTGTTGTGAAGTATGTAAATATAATTAAAGCAAACTATATATTTGATTTATTGAGAGATAATAAATGTAATGACACTTGCGTGGCTAAGGCGAATCTAATGATAGATATGCTATTTTTTATAATGCATCAAATCAAATGACTACAGACTATAGTGGTTGTTCTTATTCCTTTTATAAATCACGAGGTATTTAATAGTTAGAGCGTTCCGTAAGATAGAGATAAGAAAACCGATTGCAATTTGTAGATGCAAGGCATAGCATGAGCCGTTCTTATTTATTAAATAGTTATTTTGTATACACAAGGCATGACAGTAAATAGTTTGTTTAGAAAATACCCACAATTTTTTGAAAGTATCCAACAAGATTTAATATAAATTAGTACTGCCTATATCAAAATTAAAAATTGCACAGCTCATGAGCAAATGTTATGTCAATAAATACTTACTTTATCAACTACCTTATGACTTACAAGCTATAAAGCTATAAAGAGAGGCATTATATTTTTACAAAGCGATTAAACAACATACTACTAAAAAAATTCTACCGTAACTTGGAAGAACTCATGAACGATTCATGCATTTATTTTAAATGTTGATAAATAATAATTTTGATAATTGTTAATTAATTTAGAGTAACATGAATGAGTCGGCCCGTTCTTAGTATTGTTCCTCTAATATTGCTACACACGAATAGAGCCATATATTACTACCATAACCTTAAGATCTATACAAAATATACATACGATTGCAATAAATAATTGAGTATGGGTCTGAAAAAAGAGCCACAGTGTTACCTTAGTTTGAATAGGTAAAAACATTCGGAAATGTTGAAAAATTAACTGAAATAATTCATTATTTTGCTGCGGTGTTTGTATGAGTGCCTGCGCTATAACAGATGGTTTTCTAACATACATGACTCATAAATTATTAGAATATGGCATACGAAAGATATCCCTGCATTAAACCGACACTTAATTTATCATCCAACCCTAGGTTAGGTTAGGTTTGAACTGTAACAAAACTAAGCGCAAGCCGAGCGAGCAAAGCGAGCGTGCCGCGGCAGCGGCCGGCGAAGCGTTTGAAACTAAGTAATGAATGATTGTGGCTTGTGGTTCATGACTAACGATAGAGTAGTGCACAAATAATATTACACACTACTAGACGTACTTTTTATTTTTTGGTAATTAATTGTTGTGAGAGTGACATTTTACAAATGTGAATAATAAAAGAAACAGTGTGTCAAATAAAAAATGAACAAAACATAAAATTTAATGCGAACATTTTTACAAGATTTACGTTTGCGAGCTGAATTTGTTTATGTAATATATTTAGATATGAGGCTTGAACCGACATACATCCACGTGGAATGTCGATATATACATACAAGAAACAATCAAATTTTATACCAGGATCTCACTACTATCAATTCTGCCGTAAGATGTTCATTGCCAAAGATGACCCTCTCCCATAGATTTATGAAAGGACGAGATGGAAGTGGCTCGTATCCAACGTCTTCTTGAGACGTTTATGAGGTCGTTTGATCTCCAATTTATCGGTGGACGACCTACGCTGCGCTTGCTGGTCTGTAATCTCCACTGCAAGAGCGAAGCGTTCAGTGCCATGCAGGGTTCCAAAACCGTCTGGCTCCATCAGCCATCAGTTTGGCGTGTTATGTACCCTACATTCACATTGCAATATGGATGCCCAAGTTTCTAAAGAATATATGTATTCAGATATATTATGTTTCAAATGAGGTATCATTGGAATGGCCTGAATTGCTTCCTCAAAGGCTGGCAACTCAATCTCGATACTTCTCGTATTGCAGATGTTCGTGGGCAACAGTGATCACTTACCATCTGGAGAGCCGCCCGTCCGTTTGTAATTATGTTCACACAGTCAAACCTCCGTACTAAGATTACTAACAAGTATAATAGGTTAGGGTTTTTCTTTGTGATATTAGGAGTCGGCATATGCACGAAGCCCACCTGGTATTTGGGGCAGTCTTTGCGGCTGGTACTGCGCCTGTAATTCTGAGACACAGAAATGTCACCGGCACCCATACCTTTCATACGAAACCACAGTATTGCGAAAATTACTGCTTACATTACTACTGGTACGGTAAGTAGGTAGAAATGAATAAAAAAAGATATATTTAAGGTCGATTTAATAAAAGAGATGTCACTGATTTTTATATTGTATATTATTAGTGAGCAGATGTCATGAACATACCACGTAACTTGATTATACAAATGTATAAACTAGCTCGCCAGCGCTTCCAGCGGCTTCGCTCGCTTGGTCTGGAATTGGTGGAGCGCCGTTTTGGAATGTTAGGGTCGTGGGATTTTCTGGAAGAGTAATTCTCAATAGCAGTCCGGAGTCTGGAACAGTGTCTCGTAGGTGGCAATAGGCTCGCCCCCTATTACATGGGATCAAAAAAATATCCGACAAAACGCAGGTGTTTCAAACACTGCTGCTCACCTCTTCGCGGATATCCTGTATATTTGATGATTTGTTATCTTTTAATTTAAAAATAACGGGAATAATTTTTTTTTCGTTAAAGTTTATTTTTACCAAGTTTTGAGTGATACTTTTTTACTATCACTTTAATTATAACATAAATTGTTACACGAAAACTTGCAAAATATACTATATATTATATAAATATAGGGTATATATAAAAAAGGAGCCGTGTTACATTCTTAATTAATACAGTTTTTACGAAAAGTGTGTGTTTATACATCTCTCTCGCCGTCATCAAACGTCTTTACCTGCGTATGGAAGAGAGGACATGTAAACTCGCCCCGCGCCGGATTGATTGAAGAATTAATTTGTGGAACGTAGTATACCGAAACAAGGGTGAGCAGGTTATTTCCAACTACTTATTTAATGAAAAGCCAGAATTAAACAGTTTTCCCTTCGTTGTTTGAATGGTTATTTCCAACTACTTATTTAATGAAAAGCCAGAACTAAACAGTTTTCCCTTCGTTGTTTGAATGCGATTGAAATGCGAAACGTAAGATGCAAGGGACTCTACTTACTGTGTTCTGCCGCGAATCATTAGTGCGTAAGCGTTAGGTACTGTAAGGGTACATTAGCATGTGAAATCAGTAAGTGTTATGTCATGGTCAGTATTATTTCTGTTACATACTTGACACAAAAGTTTGAGTAAATTTGTAGTGCAGGAGTTATAAAATAATAATCTACTTATTAACAAAGTTGAAATCAAATAAGTTGTGGGATGGAATGATACTTTTAATATTTACACATTTTATAGTATTTTTTTTAAACATACGTTAATAACAGCTTACCTATCACTGCAGCTCAGAGATTATTCCTCTACGTCTTACGAGTATAGATGCCAAAGTTCCTACAGTGTAAATATCTTAATACGAGTAGATATTCTGTTTTAAAGAAGGAAAATTTAAATATCAATGAAATAACAAAGTTACTATAAAATATAATGTTCACACACTTGTAGGTACCCAGTACCGTAAAGTCCCAGGTGTTAGGTGCTAATCTCTGCCTTTAGCAGACGTATGTCCTCACAACTGCATTGCGCACGTAAAAATGAGACATTTTTAAGTCTCAATGTGACTGTAATTTTACCAGCACCATACCCTTCAAAACCAGAACACAATATTGCGAAGGTTACTGCTTCAGGAAAAAAAAATTATATGGTGGCAGCCTTCCCCGGATGACCTCATTCACGAAGAGTTCTACTGCTACTATGTAGGTAGGTGAATATATAGATAAACCCTTTATTGCAACACCATATTATTAATATAACTAACAAATAAATAGGATAATATAAATGAAAACTATTACTCAACAATAAAAATTTAAAATTAATTGTAACAATTGGCGGTCTTATCAGTCAAAGCGATCTCTTCCAGACAACCATGTTATTGAAAAGGAAGCTTTAATAAAAAAAGGTCTCGAAGAAAGTTTCTTTGGATACCTGTGGAGACTCTCGTGACACATTTACCACCGACCACAATAAGAATCCAAACAAAAATTTAAAAGAATTCTGTTATGTACCTACAATCTAACGACTATACCACACTCTTTTGTCTTTTTAACTCCAGCTGACCGCTCTATCCTTGAGCCTCAATTGCACTAAGAGAAATGCTCGCTTTGTAACTTGTATGGGAGTTATGATTTTTTATGCAACTGAATGCAGATCATTTTTTGACCTCTCAAGCTGGCCTCCAAGACTACTGCTCGCGTTATCCACTGCACTAAGGGGTTGGATCCCTTAACAAACATACATAAGGACTCTATGTCCCGACTTAAACTGTAATTAAAGGCAAAATTTCTGCAATTGAACTTGTATGAAAATTTTGACTTTTCTGTTCAAATGGTTAAAAGTTTGATGACCAAAAACTAATGCACAAGGACAAACGCGGGCCACTCGTGGCCCGCGCACCGCCTAACACCTAGTCAATTTATAAGATTAGTTGTTGAATGTCTCGACATACTCACGATACCACCTTTGCATGACACCACACAAGGTAATCTTTGGTGTCGATTACTCCGGACTTAACTTCCAGCAGACAACTGCTCGGGACAGCGGCTTGGGCGGCCGCTCAGCGCAGAAGCACGGGCAGTTGCTCAGCGCAGCAGCCCAGCGCAGCACTTTGAGCAGCCGCTCAGGATACCTGCTCGGGACAGCTGAAAAACAAATGAATGTAATAATATCTGTCGACGTACTACGATAAAATTCTGGACTTCCATCACCCGCACCACACCATGCAATGAAAACAAAGGAAAACCATTCCATGCCTTACATACTTTACTAAGATCTCTCTCGCACAGTTTAGTGATATTTTTCTTTATTAATGCATACCAAAGACAACTAGCGCATGATATCAATTTGTGAAGATTAACTGTCGAATGTCTCGATATACTCACGATACCACCTTTGCATGACACCACACAAGGTAATCTTTGGTGTCGATTACTCCGGACTTGACTTCCAGCAGACAACTGCTCGGGACAGCGGCTTGGGCGGCCGCTCAGCGCAGAAGCACGGGCAGTTGCTCAGCGCAGCAGCCCAGCGCAGCAGCTTGGGCAGCCGCTCAGGATACCTGCTCGGGACAGCTGAAAAACAAATGAATGTGTTAATATCTGTCTACGTACTACGATAAAATTCTGGACTTCCATCACCCGCACCACACCAGCAATGAAAACAAAGGAAAAACATTCCATGCCTTACATACTTTACTAAGATCTCACTCGCACAGTTTAGTGATATTTATCTTTATTAATGCATACTAAATACAACTAGCGCATGATATCAATTTGTGAAGATTATTTGTTGAATGTCTCGACATACTCACGATACCACCTTTGCATGACACCACACAAGGTAATCTTTGGTGTCGATTACTCCGGACTTGACTTCCAGCAGACAACTGCTTGGGACAACTGCTTGGGACAGCGGCTTGGGCGGCCGCTCAGCGCAGAAGCACGGGCAGTTGCTCAGCGCAGCAGCCCAGCGCAGCAGTTTGGGCAGCCGCTCAGGATACCTGCTCGGGAAAGTCCCAAAAAAACAAATGAATGTGTTAATATCTGTCGACGTACTACGATAAAATTCTGGACTTCCATCACCCGCACCACACCATGCAATGAAAACAAAGGAAAACCATTCCATGCCTTACATACTTTACTAAGATCTCACTCGCACAGTTTAGTGATATTTATCTTTATTAATGCATACCAAAGACAACTAGCGCATTATATCAATTTGTGAAGTTTAACTGTCGAATGTCTCGATATTCTCACGATACCACTTTTGCATGACACCACACAAGGTAATCTTTGGTGTCAATTACTCCGGACTTGACTTCCAGCAGACAACTGCTCGGGACAGCGGCTTGGGCGGCCGCTCAGCGCAGAAGCACGGGCAGTTGCTCAGCGCAGCAGCCCAGCGCAGCAGTTTGGGCAGCCGCTCAGGATACCTGCTCGGGACAGCTGAAAAACAAATGAATGTGTTAATATCTGTCGACGTACTACGATAAAATTCTGGACTTCCATCACCCGCACCACACCATGCAATGAAAACAAAGGAAAACCATTCCATGCCTTACATACTTTACTAAGATCTCACTCGCACAGTTTAGTGATATTTTTCTTTATTAATGCATACCAAAGACAACTAGCGCATGATATCAATTTGTGAAGATTAACTGTCGAATGTCTCGACATACTCACGATACCACCTTTGCATGACACCACACAAGGTAATCTTTGGTGTCGATTACTCCAGACTTGACTTCCAGCAGACAACTGCTTGGGACAGCGGCTTGGGCGGCCGCTCAGCGCAGAAGCACGGGCAGTTGCTCAGCGCAGCAGCCCAGCGCAGCACTTTGGGCAGCCGCTCAGGATACCTGCTCGGGACAGCTGAAAAACAAATGAATGTGTTAATATCTGTCTACGTACTACGATAAAATTCTGGACTTCCATCACCCGCACCACACCATGCAATGAAAACAAAGGAAAACCATTCCATGCCTTACATACTTTACTAAGATCTCACTCGCACAGTTTAGTGATATTTTTCTTTATTAATGCATACCAAAGACAACTAGCGCATGATATCAATTTGTGAAGATTAACTGTCGAATGTCTCGACATACTCACGAAACCACCTTTGCATGACACCACACAAGGTAATCTTTGGTGTCGATTACTCCAGACTTGACTTCCAGCAGACAACTGCTCGGGACAGCGGCTTGGGCGGCCGCTCAGCGCAGAAGCACGGGCAGTTGCTCAGCGCAGCAGCCCAGCGCAGCACTTTGGGCAGCCGCTCAGGATACCTGCTCGGGAAAGTCCCAAAAAAACAAATGAATGTGTTAATATCTGTCGACGTACTACGATAAAATTCTGGACTTCCATCACCCGTACCACACCATGCAATGAAAACAAAGGAAAACCATTCCATGCCTTACATACTTTACTAAGATCTCACTCGCACAGTTTAGTGATATTTTTCTTTATTAATGCATACCAAAGACAACTAGCGCATGATATCAATTTGTGAAGATTAGTTGTTGAATGTCTCGACATACTCACGATACCACCTTTGCATGACACCACACAAGGTAATCTTTGGTGTCAATTACTCCGGACTTGACTTCCAGCAGACAAATGCTCGGGCGGCCGCTCAGCGCAAAAGCACGGGCAGTTGCTCAGCGCAGCAGCCCAGCGCAGCAGTTTGGGCAGCCGCTCAGGATACCTGCTCGGGACAGCTGAAAAACAAATGAATGCGTTAATATCTGTCGACGTACTACGATAAAATTCTGGACTTCCATCACCCGCACCACACCATGCAATGAAAACAATGGAAAAACATTCCATGCCTTACATACTTTACTAAGATCTCACTTGCACAGTTTAGTGATATTTAACTTTATTAATGCATACCAAAGACAACTAGCGCATGATATCATTTTGTGAAGATTAACTGTCGAAGGTCTCGACATACTCACGATACCACCTTTGCATGACACCACACAAGGTAATCTTTGGTGTCGATTACTCCGGACTTGACTTCCAGCAGACAACTGCTCGGGACAGCGGCTTGGGCGGCCGCTCAGCGCAGAAGCACGGGCAGTTGCTCAGCGCAGCAGCCCAGCGCAGCAGTTTGGGCAGCCGCTCAGGATACCTGCTCGGGACAGCTGAAAAACAAAATGAATGTGTTAATATCTGTCGACGTACTACGATAAAATTCTGGACTTCCATCACCCGCACCACACCATGCAATGAAAACAAAGGAAAAACAATCCATGCCTTACATACTTTACTAAGATCTCACTCGCACAGTTTAGTGATATTTTTCTTTATTAATGCATACCAAAGACAACTAGCGCATGATATCAATTTGTGAAGATTAACTGTCGAATGTCTCGACATACTCACGATACCACCTTTGCATGACACCACACAAGGTAATCTTTGGTGTCGATTACTCCGAACTTGACTTCCAGCAGACAACTGCTCGGGACAGCGGCTTGGGCGGCCGCTCAGCGCAGAAGCACGGGCAGTTGCTCAGCGCAGCAGCCCAGCGCAGCACTTTGGGCAGCCGCTCAGGATACATGCTCGGGACAGCTGAAAAACAAATGAATGTGTTAATATCTGTCGACGTACTACGATAAAATTCTGGACTTCCATCACCCGCACCACACCAGCAATGAAAACAAAGGAAAAACATTCCATGCCTTACATACTTTACTAAGATCTCACTCGCACAGTTTAGTGATATTTATCTTTATTAATGCATACTAAATACAACTAGCGCATGATATCAATTTGTGAAGATTAGTTGTTGAATGTCTCGACATACTCACGATACCACCTTTGCATGACACCACACAAGGTAATCTTTGGTGTCGATTACTCCGGACTTGACTTCCAGCAGACAACTGCTTGGGACAACTGCTTGGGACAGCGGCTTGGGCGGCCGCTCAGCGCAGAAGCACGGGCAGTTGCTCAGCGCAGCAGCCCAGCGCAGCAGTTTGGGCAGCCGCTCAGGATACCTGCTCGGGAAAGTCCCAAAAAAACAAATGAATGTGTTAATATCTGTCGACGTACTACGATAAAATTCTGGACTTCCATCACCCGCACCACACCATGCAATGAAAACAAAGGAAAACCATTCCATGCCTTACATACTTTACTAAGATCTCACTCGCACAGTTTAGTGATATTTTTCTTTATTAATGCATACCAAAGACAACTAGCGCATTATATCAATTTGTGAAGTTTAACTGTCGAATGTCTCGATATTCTCACGATACCACTTTTGCATGACACCACACAAGGTAATCTTTGGTGTCAATTACTCCGGACTTGACTTCCAGCAGACAACTGCTCGGGACAGCGGCTTGGGCGGCCGCTCAGCGCAGAAGCACGGGCAGTTGCTCAGCGCAGCAGCCCAGCGCAGCACTTTGGGCAGCCGCTCAGGATACCTGCTCGGGACAGCTGAAAAACAAATGAATGTGTTAATATCTGTCTACGTACTGCGATAAAATTCTGGACTTCCATCACCCGCACCACACCATGCAATGAAAACAAAGGAAAACCATTCCATGCCTTACATACTTTACTAAGATCTCACTCGCACAGTTTAGTGATATTTTTCTTTATTAATGCATACCAAAGACAACTAGCGCATGATATCAATTTGTGAAGATTAACTGTCGAATGTCTCGACATACTCACGATACCACCTTTGCATGACACCACACAAGGTAATCTTTGGTGTCGATTACTCCAGACTTGACTTCCAGCAGACAACTGCTCGGGACAGCGGCTTGGGCGGCCGCTCAGCGCAGAAGCACGGGCAGTTGCTCAGCGCAGCAGCCCAGCGCAGCACTTTGGGCAGCCGCTCAGGATACCTGCTCGGGACAGCTGAAAAACAAATGAATGTGTTAATATCTGTCTACGTACTACGATAAAATTCTGGACTTCCATCACCCGCACCACACCATGCAATGAAAACAAAGGAAAACCATTCCATGCCTTACATACTTTACTAAGATCTCACTCGCACAGTTTAGTGATATTTTTCTTTATTAATGCATACCAAAGACAACTAGCGCATGATTTCAATTTGTGAAGATTAACTGTCGAATGTCTCGACATACTCACGAAACCACCTTTGCATGACACCACACAAGGTAATCTTTGGTGTCGATTACTCCAGACTTGACTTCCAGCAGACAACTGCTCGGGACAGCGGCTTGGGCGGCCGCTCAGCGCAGAAGCATGGGCAGTTACTCAGCGCAGCAGCCCAGCGCAGCACTTTGGGCAGCCGCTCAGGATACCTGCTCGGGAAAGTCCCAAAAAAACAAATGAATGTGTTAATATCTGTCGACGTACTACGATAAAATTCTGGACTTCCATCACCCGCACCACACCATGCAATGAAAACAAAGGAAAACCATTCCATGCCTTACATACTTTACTAAGATCTCACTCGCACAGTTTAGTGATATTTTTCTTTATTAATGCATACCAAAGACAACTAGCGCATGATATCAATTTGTGAAGATTAGTTGTTGAATGTCTCGACATACTCACGATACCACCTTTGCATGACACCACACAAGGTAATCTTTGGTGTCGATTACTCCGGACTTGACTTCCAGCAGACAACTGCTCGGGACAGCGGCTTGGGCGGCCGCTCAGCGCAGAAGCACGGGCAGTTACTCAGCGCAGCAGCCAAGTGCAGCAGTTTGGGCAGCCGCTCAGGATACCTGCTCGGGACAGCTGAAAAACAAATGAATGTGTTAATATCTGTCGACGTACTACGATAAAATTCTGGACTTCCATCACCCGCACCACACCATGCAATGAAAACAAAGGAAAAACAATCCATGCCTTACATACTTTACTAAGATCTCACTCGCACAGTTTAGTGATATTTTTCTTTATTAATGCATACCAAAGACAACTAGCGCATGATATCAATTTGTGAAGATTAACTGTCGAATGTCTCGACATACTCACGATACCACCTTTGCATGACACCACACAAGGTAATCTTTGGTGTCGATTACTCCGGACTTGACTTCCAGCAGACAACTGCTCGGGACAGCGGCTTGGGCGGCCGCTCAGCGCAGAAGCACGGGCAGTTACTCAGCGCAGCAGCCAAGTGCAGCAGTTTGGGCAGCCGCTCAGGATACCTGCTCGGGACAGCTGAAAAACAAATGAATGTGTTAATATCTGTCGACGTACTACGATAAAATTCTGGACTTCCATCACCCGCACCACACCAGCAATGAAAACAAAGGAAAAACATTCCATGCCTTACATACTTTACTAAGATCTCACTCGCACAGTTTAGTGATATTTTTCTTTATTAATGCATACCAAAGACAACTAGCGCATGATATCAATTTGTGAAGATTAACTGTCGAATGTCTCGACATACTCACGATACCACCTTTGCATGACACCACACAAGGTAATCTTTGGTGTCGATTACTCCGGACTTGACTTCCAGCAGACAACTGCTCGGGACAGCGGCTTGGGCGGCCGCTCAGCGCAGAAGCACGGGCAGTTGCTCAGCGCAGCAGCCCAGCGCAGCAGTTTAGGCAGCCGCTCAGGATACCTGCTCGGGACAGCTGAAAAACAAATGAATGTGTTAATATCTGTCGACGTACTACGATAAAATTCTGGACTTCCATCACCCGCACCACACCATGCAATGAAAACAAAGGAAAAACATTCCATGCCTTACATACTTTACTAAGATCTCACTCGCACAGTTTGGTGATATTTTTCTTTATTAATGCATACCAAAGACAACTAGCGCATGATATCAATTTGTGAAGATTAACTGTCGAATGTCTCAACATACTCACGATACCACCTTTGCATGACACCACACAAGGTAATCTTTGGTGTCGATTACTCCGGACTTGACTTCCAGCAGACAACTGCTTGGGACAACTGCTTGGGACAGCGGCTTGGGCGGCCGCTCAGCGCAGAAGCACGGGCAGTTGCTCAGCGCAGCAGCCCAGCGCAGCAGTTTGGGCAGCCGCTCAGGATACCTGCTCGGGAAAGTCCCAAAAAAACAAATGAATGTGTTAATATCTGTCGACGTACTACGATAAAATTCTGGACTTCCATCACCCGCACCACACCATGCAATGAAAACAAAGGAAAAACATTCCATGCCTTACATACTTTACTAAGATCTCACTCGCACAGTTTAGTGATATTTTTCTTTATTAATGCATACCAAAGACAACTAGCGCATGATATCAATTTGTGAAGATTAACTGTCGAATGTCTCAACATACTCACGATACCACCTTTGCATGACACCACACAAGGTAATCTCTGGTGTCGATTACTCCGGACTTGACTTCCAGCAGACAACTGCTCGGGACAGCGGCTTGGGCGGCCGCTCAGCGCAGAAGCACGGGCAGTTGCTCAGCGCAGCAGCCCAGCGCAGCAGTTTGGGCAGCCGCTCAGGATACCTGCTCGGGAAAGTCCCAAAAAAATAAATGAATGTGTTAATATCTGTCGACGTACTACGATAAAATTCTGGACTTCCATCACCCGCACCACACCAGCAATGAAAACAAAGGAAAAACATTCCATGCCTTACATACTTTACTAAGATCTCACTCGCACAGTTTAGTGATTTTTCTTTATTAATGCATACTAAATACAACTAGCGCATGATATCAATTTGTGAAGATTAGTTGTTGAATGTCTCGACATACTCACGATACCACCTTTGCATGACACCACACAAGGTAATCTTTGGTGTCGATTACTCCGGACTTGACTTCCAGCAGACAACTGCTTGGGACAGCGGCTTGGGCGGCCGCTCAGCGCAGAAGCACGGGCAGTTGCTCAGCGCAGCAGCCCAGCGCAGCAGCCCAGCGCAGCAGTTTAGGCAGCCGCTCAGGATACCTGCTCGGGACAGCTGAAAAACAAATGAATGTGTTAATATCTGTCGACGTACTACGATAAAATTCTGGACTTCCATCACCCGCACCACACCATGCAATGAAAACAAAGGAAAACCATTCCATGCCTTACATACTTTACTAAGATCTCTCTCGCACAGTTTAGTAATATTTTTCATTATTAATGCATACCAAAGACAACTAGCGCATGATATCAATTTGTGAAGATTAACTGTCGAATGTCTCGACATACTCACGATACCACCTTTGCATGACACCACACAAGGTAATCTTTGGTGTCGATTACTCCGAACTTGACTTCCAGCAGACAACTGCTCGGGACAGCGGCTTGGGCGGCCGCTCAGCGCAGAAGCACGGGCTGTTGCTCAGCGCAGCAGCCCATCGCAGCACTTTGGGCAGCCGCTCAGGATACCTGCTCGGGACAGCTGAAAAACAAATGAATGTGTTAATATGTGTCGACGTTCTACGATAAAATTCTGGACTTCCATCACCCGCACCACACCATGCAATGAAAACAAAGGAAAAACATTCCATGCCTTACATACTTTACTAAGATCTCACTCGCACAGTTTAGTGATATTTTTCTTTATTAATGCATACCAAAGACAACTAGCGCATGATATCAATTTGTGAAGATTAACTGTCGAATGTCTCAACATATTCACGATACCACCTTTGCATGACACCACACAAGGTAATCTTTGGTGTCGATTACTCCGGACTTGACTTCCAGCAGACAACTGCTCGGGACAGCAGCTTGGGCGGCCGCTCAGCGCAGAAGCACGGGCAGTTGCTCAGCGCAGCAGCCCAGTGCAGCAGTTTGGGCAGCCGCTCAGGATACCTGCTCGGGACAGCTGAAAAACAAATGAATGTGTTAATATCTGTCGACGTACTACGATAAAATTCTGGACTTCCATCACCCGCACCACACCAGCAATGAAAACAAAGGAAAAACATTCCATGCCTTACATACTTTACTAAGATCTCACTCGCACAGTTTAGTGATATTTTTCTTTATTAATGCATACCAAAGACAACTAGCGCATGATATCAATTTGTGAAGATTAACTGTCGAATGTCTCGACATACTCACGATACCACCTTTGCATGACACCACACAAGGTAATCTTTGGTGTCGATTACTCCGGACTTGACTTCCAGCAGACAACTGCTCGGGACAGCGGCTTGGGCGGCCGCTCAGCGCAGAAGCACGGGCAGTTTTTCAGCGCAGCAGCCCAGCGCAGCAGTTTAGGCAGCCGCTCAGGATACCTGCTCGGGACAGCTGAAAAACAAATGAATGTGTTAATATCTGTCGACGTACTACGATAAAATTCTGGACTTCCATCACCCGCACCACACCATGCAATGAAAACAAAGGAAAAACATTCCATGCCTTACATACTTTACTAAGATCTCACTCGCACAGTTTAGTGATATTTTTCTTTATTAATGCATACCAAAGACAACTAGCGCATGATATCAATTTGTGAAGATTAACTGTCGAATGTCTCAACATACTCACGATACCACCTTTGCATGACACCACACAAGGTAATCTTTGGTGTCGATTACTCCGGACTTGACTTCCAGCAGACAACTGCTCGGGACAGCGGCTTGGGCGGCCGCTCAGCGCAGAAGCACGGGCAGTTGCTCAGCGCAGCAGCTTAGTGCAGCACTTTGGGCAGCCGCTCAGGATACCTGCTCGGGACAGCTGAAAAACAAATGAATGTGTTAATATCTGTCGACGTACTACGATAAAATTCTGGACTTCCATCACCCGCACCACACCATGCAATGAAAACAAAGGAAAACCATTCCATGCCCTACATACTTTACTAAGATCTCACTCGCACAGTTTAGTGATTTTTCTTTATTAATGCATACTAAATACAACTAGCGCATGATATCAATTTGTGAAGATTAGTTGTTGAATGTCTCGACATACTCACGATACCACCTTTGCATGACACCACACAAGGTAATCTTTGGTGTCGATTACTCCGGACTTGACTTCCAGCAGACAACTGCTTGGGACAACTGCTTGGGACAGCGGCTTGGGCGGCCGCTCAGCGCAGAAGCACGGGCAGTTGCTCAGCGCAGCAGCCCAGCGCAGCAGTTTGGGCAGCCGCTCAGGATACCTGCTCGGGACAGCTGAAAAACAAATGAATGTGTTAATATCTGTCGACGTACTACGATAAAATTCTGGACTTCCATCACCCGCACCACACCATGCAATGAAAACAAAGGAAAACCATTCCATGCCTTACATACTTTACTAAGATCTCTTTCGCACAGTTTAGTAATATTTTTCTTTATTAATGCATACCAAAGACAACTAGCGCATGATATCAATTTGTGAAGATTAACTGTCGAATGTCTCGACATACTCACGATACCACCTTTGCATGATACCACACAAGGTAATCTTTGGTGTCGATTACTCCGAACTTGACTTCCAGCAGACAACTGCTTGGGACAACTGCTTGGGACAGCGGCTTGGGCGGCCGCTCAGCGCAGAAGCACGGGCAGTTGCTCAGCGCAGCAGCCCAGCGCAGCAGTTTGGGCAGCCGCTCAGGATACCTGCTCGGGAAAGTCCCAAAAAAACAAATGAATGTGTTAATATCTGTCGACGTACTACGATAAAATTCTGGACTTCCATCACCCGCACCACACCATGCAATGAAAACAAAGGAAAACCATTCCATGCCTTACATACTTTACTAAGATCTCACTCGCACAGTTTAGTGATATTTATCTTTATTAATGCATACCAAAGACAACTAGCGCATTATATCAATTTGTGAAGTTTAACTGTCGAATGTCTCGATATTCTCACGATACCACTTTTGCATGACACCACACAAGGTAATCTTTGGTGTCAATTACTCCGGACTTGACTTCCAGCAGACAACTGCTCGGGACAGCGGCTTGGGCGGCCGCTCAGCGCAGAAGCACGGGCAGTTGCTCAGCGCAGCAGCCCAGCGCAGCAGTTTGGGCAGCCGCTCAGTATACCTGCTCGGGACAGCTGAAAAACAAATGAATGTGTTAATATCTGTCGACGTACTACGATAAAATTCTGGACTTCCATCACCCGCACCACACCATGCAATGAAAACAAAGGAAAACCATTCCATGCCTTACATACTTTACTAAGATCTCACTCGCACAGTTTAGTGATATTTTTCTTTATTAATGCATACCAAAGACAACTAGCGCATGATATCAATTTGTGAAGATTAACTGTCGAATGTCTCGACATACTCACGATACCACCTTTGCATGACACCACACAAGGTAATCTTTGGTGTCGATTACTCCAGACTTGACTTCCAGCAGACAACTGCTCGGGACAGCGGCTTGGGCGGCCGCTCAGCGCAGAAGCACGGGCAGTTGCTCAGCGCAGCAGCCCAGCGCAGCACTTTGGGCAGCCGCTCAGGATACCTGCTCGGGACAGCTGAAAAACAAATGAATGTGTTAATATCTGTCTACGTACTACGATAAAATTCTGGACTTCCATCACCCGCACCACACCATGCAATGAAAACAAAGGAAAACCATTCCATGCCTTACATACTTTACTAAGATCTCACTCGCACAGTTTAGTGATATTTTTCTTTATTAATGCATACCAAAGACAACTAGCGCATGATATCAATTTGTGAAGATTAACTGTCGAATGTCTCGACATACTCACGAAACCACCTTTGCATGACACCACACAAGGTAATCTTTGGTGTCGATTACTCCAGACTTGACTTCCAGCAGACAACTGCTCGGGACAGCGGCTTGGGCGGCCGCTCAGCGCAGAAGCACGGGCAGTTGCTCAGCGCAGCAGCCCAGCGCAGCAGTTTGGGCAGCCGCTCAGGATACCTGCTCGGGACAGCTGAAAAACAAATGTATGTGTTAATATCTGTCTCCGTACTACGATAAAATTCTGGACTTCCATCACCCGCACCACACCATGCAATGAAAACAAAGGAAAACCATTCCATGCCTTACATACTTTACTAAGATCTCACTCGCACAGTTTAGTGATATTTTTCTTTATTAATGCATACCAAAGACAACTAGCGCATGATATCAATTTGTGAAGATTAACTGTCGAATGTCTCGACATACTCACGATACCACCTTTGCATGACACCACACAAGGTAATCTTTGGTGTCGATTACTCCAGACTTGACTTCCAGCAGACAACTGCTCGGGACAGCGGCTTGGGCGGCCGCTCAGCGCAGAAGCACGGGCAGTTGCTCAGCGCAGCAGCCCAGCGCAGCAGTTTGGGCAGCCGCTCAGGATACCTGCTCGGGAAAGTCCCAAAAAAACAAATGAATGTGTTAATATCTGTCGACGTACTACGATAAAATTCTGGACTTCCATCACCCGCACCACACCATGCAATGAAAACAAAGGAAAACCATTCCATGCCTTACATACTTTACTAAGATCTCACTCGCACAGTTTAGTGATATTTATCTTTATTAATGCATACCAAAGACAACTAGCGCATTATATCAATTTGTGAAGTTTAACTGTCGAATGTCTCGATATTCTCACGATACCACTTTTGCATGACACCACACAAGGTAATCTTTGGTGTCAATTACTCCGGACTTGACTTCCAGCAGACAACTGCTCGGGACAGCGGCTTGGGCGGCCGCTCAGCGCAGAAGCACGGGCAGTTGCTCAGCGCAGCAGCCCAGCGCAGCAGTTTGGGCAGCCGCTCAGGATACCTGCTCGGGACAGCTGAAAAACAAATGAATGTGTTAATATCTGTCTACGTACTACGATAAAATTCTGGACTTCCATCACCCGCACCACACCATGCAATGAAAACAAAGGAAAACCATTCCATGCCTTACATACTTTACTAAGATCTCACTCGCACAGTTTAGTGATATTTTTCTTTATTAATGCATACCAAAGACAACTAGCGCATGATATCAATTTGTGAAGATTAACTGTCGAATGTCTCGACATACTCACGAAACCACCTTTGCATGACACCACACAAGGTAATCTTTGGTGTCGATTACTCCAGACTTGACTTCCAGCAGACAACTGCTCGGGACAGCGGCTTGGGCGGCCGCTCAGCGCAGAAGCACGGGCAGTTGCTCAGCGCAGCAGCCCAGCGCAGCACTTTGGGCAGCCGCTCAGGATACCTGCTCGGGAAAGTCCCAAAAAAACAAATGAATGTGTTAATATCTGTCGACGTACTACGATAAAATTCTGGACTTCCATCACCCGCACCACACCATGCAATGAAAACAAAGGAAAACCATTCCATGCCTTACATACTTTACTAAGATCTCACTCGCACAGTTTAGTGATATTTTTCTTTATTAATGCATACCAAAGACAACTAGTGCATGATATCAATTTGTGAAGATTACCTGTCGAATGTCTCGACATACTCACGATACCACCTTTGCATGACACCACACAAGGTAATCTTTGGTGTCGATTACTCCAGACTTGACTTCCAGCAGACAACTGCTCGGGACAGCGGCTTGGGCGGCCGCTCAGCGCAGAAGCACGGGCAGTTGCTCAGCGCAGCAGCCCAGCGCAGCACTTTGGGCAGCCGCTCAGGATACCTGCTCGGGAAAGTCCCAAAAAAACAAATGAATGTGTTAATATCTGTCGACGTACTACGATAAAATTCTGGACTTCCATCACCCGCACCACACCATGCAATGAAAACAAAGGAAAACCATTCCATGCCTTACATACTTTACTAAGATCTCACTCGCACAGTTTAGTGATATTTATCTTTATTAATGCATACCAAAGACAACTAGCGCATGATATCAATTTGTGAAGATTAACTGTCGAATGTCTCGACATACTCACGATACCACCTTTGCATGACACCACACAAGGTAATCTTTGGTGTCGATTACTCCGGACTTGACTTCCAGCAGACAACTGCTCGGGACAGCGGCTTGGGCGGCCGCTCAACGCAGAAGCACGGGCAGTTGCTCAGCGCAGCAGCCCAGCGCAGCACTTTGGGCAGCCGCTCAGGATACCTGCTCGGGACAGCTGAAAAACAAATGAATGTGTTAATATCTGTCGACGTACTACGATAAAATTCTGGACTTCCATCACCCGCACCACACCATGCAATGAAAACAAAGGAAAAACATTCCATGCCTTACATACTTTACTAAGATCTCACTCGCACAGTTTAGTGATATTTTTCTTTATTAATTCATACCAAAGACAACTAGCGCATTATAGTAATTTGTGAAGATTAACTGTCGAATGTCTCGATATTCTCACGATACCACTTTTGCATGACACCACACAAGGTAATCTTTGGTGTCGATTACTCCGGACTTGACTTCCAGCAGACAACTGCTCGGGACAGCGGCTTGGGCGGCCGCTCAGCGCAGAAGCACGGGCAGTTGCTCAGCGCAGCAGCCCAGCGCAGCAGTTTGGGCAGCCGCTCAGGATACCTGCTCGGGACAGCTGAAAAACAAATGTATGTGTTAATATCTGTCTCCGTACTACGATAAAATTCTGGACTTCCATCACCCGCACCACACCATGCAATGAAAACAAAGGAAAACCATTCCATGCCTTACATACTTTACTAAGATCTCACTCGCACAGTTAAGTGATATTTTTCTTTATTAATGCATACCAAAGACAACTAGCGCATGATATCAATTTGTGAAGATTAACTGTCGAATGTCTCGACATACTCACGAAACCACCTTTGCATGACACCACACAAGGTAATCTTTGGTGTCGATTACTCCAGACTTGACTTTCAGCAGACAACTGCTCGGGACAGCGGCTTGGGCGGCCGCTCAGCGCAGAAGCACGGGCAGTTGCTCAGCGCAGCAGCCCAGCGCAGCACTTTGGGCAGCCGCTCAGGATACCTGCTCGGGACAGCTGAAAAACAAATGAATGTGTTAATATCTGTCGACGTACTACGATAAAATTCTGGACTTCCATCACCCGCACCACACCATGCAATGAAAACAAAGGAAAAACATTCCATGCCTTACATACTTTACTAAGATCTCACTCGCACAGTTTAGTGATATTTTTCTTTATTAATTCATACCAAAGCCAACTAGCGCATTATAGTAATTTGTGAAGATTAACTGTCGAATGTCTCGATATTCTCACGATACCACTTTTGCATGACACCACACAAGGTAATCTTTGGTGTCGATTACTCCGGACTTGACTTCCAGCAGACAACTGCTCGGGACAGCGGCTTGGGCGGCCGCTCAGCGCAGAAGCACGGGCAGTTGCTCAGCGCAGCAGCCCAGCGCAGCAGTTTGGGCAGCCGCTCAGGATACCTGCTCGGGACAGCTGAAAAACAAATGTATGTGTTAATATCTGTCTCCGTACTACGATAAAATTCTGGACTTCCATCACCCGCACCACACCATGCAATGAAAACAAAGGAAAACCATTCCATGCCTTACATACTTTACTAAGATCTCACTCGCACAGTTAAGTGATATTTTTCTTTATTAATGCATACCAAAGACAACTAGCGCATGATATCAATTTGTGAAGATTAACTGTCGAATGTCTCGACATACTCACGAAACCACCTTTGCATGACACCACACAAGGTAATCTTTGGTGTCGATTACTCCAGACTTGACTTCCAGCAGACAACTGCTCGGGACAGCGGCTTGGGCGGCCGCTCAGCGCAGAAGCACGGGCAGTTGCTCAGCGCAGCAGCCCAGCGCAGCACTTTGGGCAGCCGCTCAGGATACCTGCTCGGGAAAGTCCCAAAAAAACAAATGAATGTGTTAATATCTGTCGACGTACTACGATAAAATTCTGGACTTCCATCACCCGCACCACACCATGCAATGAAAACAAAGGAAAACCATTCCATGCCTTACATACTTTACTAAGATCTCACTCGCACAGTTTAGTGATATTTTTCTTTATTAATGCATACCAAAGACAACTAGCGCATGATATCAATTTGTGAAGATTAACTGTCGAATGTCTCGACATACTCACGATACCACCTTTGCATGACACCACACAAGGTAATCTTTGGTGTCGATTACTCCAGACTTGACTTCCAGCAGACAACTGCTCGGGACAGCGGCTTGGGCGGCCGCTCAGCGCAGAAGCACGGGCAGTTGCTCAGCGCAGCAGCCCAGCGCAGCACTTTGGGCAGCCGCTCAGGATACCTGCTCGGGAAAGTCCCAAAAAAACAAATGAATGTGTTAATATCTGTCGACGTACTACGATAAAATTCTGGACTTCCATCACCCGCACCACACCATGCAATGAAAACAAAGGAAAACCATTCCATGCCTTACATACTTTACTAAGATCTCACTCGCACAGTTTAGTGATATTTATCTTTATTAATGCATACCAAAGACAACTAGCGCATGATATCAATTTGTGAAGATTAACTGTCGAATGTCTCGACATACTCACGATACCACCTTTGCATGACACCACACAAGGTAATCTTTGGTGTCGATTACTCCGGACTTGACTTCCAGCAGACAACTGCTCGGGACAGCGGCTTGGGCGGCCGCTCAGCGCAGAAGCACGGGCAGTTGCTCAGCGCAGCAGCCCAGCGCAGCACTTTGGGCAGCCGCTCAGGATACCTGCTCGGGACAGCTGAAAAACAAATGAATGTGTTAATATCTGTCGACGTACTACGATAAAATTCTGGACTTCCATCACCCGCACCACACCATGCAATGAAAACAAAGGAAAAACATTCCATGCCTTACATACTTTACTAAGATCTCACTCGCACAGTTTAGTGATATTTTTCTTTATTAATTCATACCAAAGACAACTAGCGCATTATAGTAATTTGTGAAGATTAACTGTCGAATGTCTCGATATTCTCACGATACCACTTTTGCATGACACCACACAAGGTAATCTTTGGTGTCGATTACTCCGGACTTGACTTCCAGCAGACAACTGCTCGGGACAGCGGCTTGGGCGGCCGCTCAGCGCAGAAGCACGGGCAGTTGCTCAGCGCAGCAGCCCAGCGCAGCAGTTTGGGCAGCCGCTCAGGATACCTGCTCGGGACAGCTGAAAAACAAATGTATGTGTTAATATCTGTCTCCGTACTACGATAAAATTCTGGACTTCCATCATCCGCACCACACCATGCAATGAAAACAAAGGAAAACCATTCCATGCCTTACATACTTTACTAAGATCTCACTCGCACAGTTAAGTGATATTTTTCTTTATTAATGCATACCAAAGACAACTAGCGCATGATATCAATTTGTGAAGATTAACTGTCGAATGTCTCGACATACTCACGAAACCACCTTTGCATGACACCACACAAGGTAATCTTTGGTGTCGATTACTCCAGACTTGACTTCCAGCAGACAACTGCTCGGGACAGCGGCTTGGGCGGCCGCTCAGCGCAGAAGCACGGGCAGTTGCTCAGCGCAGCAGCCCAGCGCAGCACTTTGGGCAGCCGCTCAGGATACCTGCTCGGGACGGCTGAAAAACAAATGAATGTGTTAATATCTGTCTACGTACTACGATAAAATTCTGGACTTCCATCACCCGCACCACACCATGCAATGAAAACAAAGGAAAACCATTCCATGCCTTACATACTTTACTACGATTTCACTCGCACAGTTAAGTGATATTTTTCTTTATTAATGCATACCAAAGACAACTAGCGCATGATATCAATTTGTGAAGATTAACTGTCGAATGTCTCGACATACTCACGATACCACCTTTGCATGACACCACACAAGGTAATCTTTGGTGTCGATTACTCCGGACTTGACTTCCAGCAGACAACTGCTCGGGACAGCGGATTGGGCGGCCGCTCAAAGCAGAAGCACGGGCAGTTGCTCAGCGCAGCAGCCCAGCGCAGCACTTTGGGCAGCCGCTCAGGATACCTGCTCGGGACAGCTGAAAAACAAATGAATGTGTTAATATCTGTCGACGTACTACGATAAAATTCTGGACTTCCATCACCCGCACCACACCATGCAATGAAAACAAAGGAAAAACATTCCATGCCTTACATACTTTACTAAGATCTCACTCGCACAGTTTAGTGATATTTTTCTTTATTAATGCATACCAAAGACAACTAGCGCATGATATCAATTTGTGAAGATTAACTGTCGAATGTCTCAACATACTCACGATACCACCTTTGCATGACACCACACAAGGTAATCTTTGGTGTCGATTACTCCGGACTTGACTTCCAGCAGACAACTGCTCGGGACAGCGGCTTGGGCGGCCGCTCAGCGCAGAAGCACGGGCAGTTGCTCAGCGCAGCAGCCCAGCGCAGCACTTTGGGCAGCCGCTCAGGATACCTGCTCGGGACAGCTGAAAAACAAATGAATGTGTTAATATCTGTCGACGTACTACGATAAAATTCTGGACTTCCATCACCCGCACCACACCAGCAATGAAAACAAAGGAAAAACATTCCATGCCTTACATACTTTACTAAGATCTCACTCGCACAGTTTAGTGATTTTTCTTTATTAATGCATACTAAATACAACTAGCGCATGATATCAATTTGTGAAGATTAGTTGTTGAATGTCTCGACATACTCACGATACCACCTTTGCATGACACCACACAAGGTAATCTTTGGTGTCGATTACTCCGGACTTGACTTCCAGCAGACAACTGCTTGGGACAGCGGCTTGGGCGGCCGCTCAGCGCAGAAGCACGGGCAGTTGCTCAGCGCAGCAGCCCAGCGCAGCAGCCCAGCGCAGCAGTTTAGGCAGCCGCTCAGGATACCTGCTCGGGACAGCTGAAAAACAAATGAATGTGTTAATATCTGTCGACGTACTACGATAAAATTCTGGACTTCCATCACCCGCACCACACCATGCAATGAAAACAAAGGAAAACCATTCCATGCCTTACATACTTTACTAAGATCTCTCTCGCACAGTTTAGTAATATTTTTCTTTATTAATGCATACCAAAGACAACTAGCGCATGATATCAATTTGTGAAGATTAACTGTCGAATGTCTCGACATACTCACGATACCACCTTTGCATGACACCACACAAGGTAATCTTTGGTGTCGATTACTCCGAACTTGACTTCCAGCAGACAACTGCTCGGGACAGCGGCTTGGGCGGCCGCTCAGCGCAGAAGCACGGGCTGTTGCTCAGCGCAGCAGCCCATCGCAGCACTTTGGGCAGCCGCTCAGGATACCTGCTCGGGACAGCTGAAAAACAAATGAATGTGTTAATATGTGTCGACGTTCTACGATAAAATTCTGGACTTCCATCACCCGCACCACACCATGCAATGAAAACAAAGGAAAAACATTCCATGCCTTACATACTTTACTAAGATCTCACTCGCACAGTTTAGTGATATTTTTCTTTATTAATGCATACCAAAGACAACTAGCGCATGATATCAATTTGTGAAGATTAACTGTCGAATGTCTCAACATACTCACGATACCACCTTTGCATGACACCACACAAGGTAATCTTTGGTGTCGATTACTCCGGACTTGACTTCCAGCAGACAACTAATCGGGACAGCAGCTTGGGCGGCCGCTCAGCGCAGAAGCACGGGCAGTTGCTCAGCGCAGCAGCCCAGTGCAGCAGTTTGGGCAGCCGCTCAGGATACCTGCTCGGGACAGCTGAAAAACAAATGAATGTGTTAATATCTGTCGACGTACTACGATAAAATTCTGGACTTCCATCACCCGCACCACACCAGCAGAGAAAACAAAGGAAAAACATTCCATGCCTTACATACTTTACTAAGATCTCACTCGCACAGTTTAGTGATATTTTTCTTTATTAATGCATACCAAAGACAACTAGCGCATGATATCAATTTGTGAAGATTAACTGTCGAATGTCTCGACATACTCACGATACCACCTTTGCATGACACCACACAAGGTAATCTTTGGTGTCGATTACTCCGGACTTGACTTCCAGCAGACAACTGCTCGGGACAGCGGCTTGGGCGGCCGCTCAGCACAGAAGCACGGGCAGTTGCTCAGCGCAGCAGCCCAGCGCAGCAGTTTAGGCAGCCGCTCAGGATACCTGCTCGGGACAGCTGAAAAACAAATGAATGTGTTAATATCTGTCGACGTACTACGATAAAATTCTGGACTTCCATCACCCGCACCACACCATGCAATGAAAACAAAGGAAAAACATTCCATGCCTTACATACTTTACTAAGATCTCACTCGCACAGTTTAGTGATATTTTTCTTTATTAATGCATACCAAAGACAACTAGCGCATGATATCAATTTGTGAAGATTAACTGTCGAATGTCTCGACATACTCACGAAACCACCTTTGCATGACACCACACAAGGTAATCTTTGGTGTCGATTACTCCAGACTTGACTTCCAGCAGACAACTGCTCGGGACAGCGGCTTGGGCGGCCGCTCAGCGCAGAAGCACGGGCAGTTGCTCAGCGCAGCAGCCCAGCGCAGCAGTTTAGGCAGCCGCTCAGGATACCTGCTCGGGACAGCTGAAAAACAAATGAATGTGTTAATATCTGTCGACGTACTACGATAAAATTCTGGACTTCCATCACCCGCACCACACCATGCAATGAAAACAAAGGAAAACCATTCCATGCCCTACATACTTTACTAAGATCTCACTCGCACAGTTTAGTGATTTTTCTTTATTAATGCATACTAAATACAACTAGCGCATGATATCAATTTGTGAAGATTAGTTGTTGAATGTCTCGACATACTCACGATACCACCTTTGCATGACACCACACAAGGTAATCTTTGGTGTCGATTACTCCGGACTTGACTTCCAGCAGACAACTGCTTGGGACAACTGCTTGGGACAGCGGCTTGGGCGGCCGCTCAGCGCAGAAGCACGGGCAGTTGCTCAGCGCAGCAGCCCAGCGCAGCACTTTGGGCAGCCGCTCAGGATACCTGCTCGGGACAGCTGAAAAACAAATGAATGTGTTAATATCTGTCGACGTACTACGATAAAATTCTGGACTTCCATCACCCGCACCACACCATGCAATGAAAACAAAGGAAAAACATTCCATGCCTTACATACTTTACTAAGATCTCACTCGCACAGTTTAGTGATATTTTTCTTTATTAACGCATACCAAAGACAACTAGCGCATGATATCAATTTGTGAAGATTAACTGTCGAATGTCTCAACATACTCACGATACCACCTTTGCATGACACCACACAAGGTAATCTTTGGTGTCGATTACTCCGGACTTGACTTCCAGCAGACAACTGCTTGGGACAGCGGCTTGGGCGGCCGCTCAGCGCAGAAGCACGGGCAGTTGCTCAGCGCAGCAGCCCAGCGCAGCAGCCCAGCGCAGCAGTTTAGGCAGCCGCTCAGGATACCTGCTCGGGACAGCTGAAAAACAAATGAATGTGTTAATATCTGTCGACGTACTACGATAAAATTCTGGACTTCCATCACCCGCACCACACCATGCAATGAAAACAAAGGAAAACCATTCCATGCCTTACATACTTTACTAAGATCTCTCTCGCACAGTTTAGTAATATTTTTCTTTATTAATGCATACCAAAGACAACTAGCGCATGATATCAATTTGTGAAGATTAACTGTCGAATGTCTCGACATACTCACGATACCACCTTTGCATGACACCACACAAGGTAATCTTTGGTGTCGATTACTCCGAACTTGACTTCCAGCAGACAACTGCTCGGGACAGCGGCTTGGGCGGCCGCTCAGCGCAGAAGCACGGGCTGTTGCTCAGCGCAGCAGCCCATCGCAGCACTTTGGGCAGCCGCTCAGGATACCTGCTCGGGACAGCTGAAAAACAAATGAATGTGTTAATATCTGTCGACGTACTACGATAAAATTCTGGACTTCCATCACCCGCACCACACCATGCAATGAAAACAAAGGAAAACCATTCCATGCCTTACATACTTTACTAAGATCTCTCTCGCACAGTTTAGTAATATTTTTCTTTATTAATGCATACCAAAGACAACTAGCGCATGATATCAATTTGTGAAGATTAACTGTCGAATGTCTCGACATACTCACGATACCACCTTTGCATGACACCACACAAGGTAATCTTTGGTGTCGATTACTCCGAACTTGACTTCCAGCAGACAACTGCTCGGGACAGCGGCTTGGGCGGCCGCTCAGCGCAGAAGCACGGGCTGTTGCTCAGCGCAGCAGCCCATCGCAGCACTTTGGGCAGCCGCTCAGGATACCTGCTCGGGACAGCTGAAAAACAAATGAATGTGTTAATATGTGTCGACGTTCTACGATAAAATTCTGGACTTCCATCACCCGCACCACACCATGCAATGAAAACAAAGGAAAAACATTCCATGCCTTACATACTTTACTAAGATCTCACTCGCACAGTTTAGTGATATTTTTCTTTATTAATGCATACCAAAGACAACTAGCGCATGATATCAATTTGTGAAGATTAACTGTCGAATGTCTCGACATACTCACGATACCACCTTTGCATTACACCACACAAGGTAATCTTTGGTGTCGATTACTCCGGACTTGACTTCCAGCAGACAACTGCTCGGGACAGTGGCTTGGGCGGCCGCTCAGCGCAGAAGCACGGGCAGTTGCTCAGCGCAGCAGCCCAGCGCAGCAGTTTTGCAGCCGCTCAGGATACCTGCTCGGGACAGCTGAAAAACAAATGAATGTGTTAATATCTGTCGACGTACTACGATAAAATTCTGGACTTCCATCACCCGCACCACACCATGCAATGAAAACAAAGGAAAAACATTCCATGCCTTACATACTTTACTAAGATCTCACTCGCACAGTTTAGTGATATTTTTCTTTATTAATGCATACCAAAGACAACTAGCGCATGATATCAATTTGTGAAGATTAACTGTCGAATGTCTCAACATACTCACGATACCACCTTTGCATGACACCACACAAGGTAATCTTTGGTGTCGATTACTCCGGACTTGACTTCCAGCAGACAACTGCTCGGGACAGCGGCTTGGGCGGCCGCTCAGCGCAGAAGCACGGGCAGTTGCTCAGCGCAGCAGCCCAGCGCAGCACTTTGGGCAGCCGCTCAGGATACCTGCTCGGGACAGCTGAAAAACAAATGAATGTGTTAATATCTGTCGACGTACTACGATAAAATTCTGGACTTCCATCACCCGCACCACACCAGCAATGAAAACAAAGGAAAAACATTCCATGCCTTACATACTTTACTAAGATCTCACTCGCACAGTTTAGTGATTTTTCTTTATTAATGCATACTAAATACAACTAGCGCATGATATCAATTTGTGAAGATTAGTTGTTGAATGTCTCGACATACTCACGATACCACCTTTGCATGACACCACACAAGGTAATCTTTGGTGTCGATTACTCCGGACTTGACTTCCAGCAGACAACTGCTTGGGACAGCGGCTTGGGCGGCCGCTCAGCGCAGAAGCACGGGTAGTTGCTCAGCGCAGCAGCCCAGCGCAGCAGCCCAGCGCAGCAGTTTAGGCAGCCGCTCAGGATACCTGCTCGGGACAGCTGAAAAACAAATGAATGTGTTAATATCTGTCGACGTACTACGATAAAATTCTGGACTTCCATCACCCGCACCACACCATGCAATGAAAACAAAGGAAAACCATTCCATGCCTTACATACTTTACTAAGATCTCTCTCGCACAGTTTAGTAATATTTTTCTTTATTAATGCATACCAAAGACAACTAGCGCATGATATCAATTTGTGAAGATTAACTGTCGAATGTCTCGACATACTCACGATACCACCTTTGCATGACACCACACAAGGTAATCTTTGGTGTCGATTACTCCGAACTTGACTTCCAGCAGACAACTGCTCGGGACAGCGGCTTGGGCGGCCGCTCAGCGCAGAAGCACGGGCTGTTGCTCAGCGCAGCAGCCCATCGCAGCACTTAGGGCAGCCGCTCAGAATACCTGCTCGGGACAGCTGAAAAACAAATGAATGTGTTAATATGTGTCGACGTTCTACGATAAAATTCTGGACTTCCATCACCCGCACCACACCAGCAATGAAAACAAAGGAAAAACATTCCATGCCTTACATACTTTACTAAGATCTCACTCGCACAGTTTAGTGATATTTTTCTTTATTAATGCATACCAAAGACAACTAGCGCATGATATCAATTTGTGAAGATTAACTGTCGAATGTCTCGACATACTCACGATACCACCTTTGCATGACACCACACAAGGTAATCTTTGGTGTCGATTACTCCGGACTTGACTTCCAGCAGACAACTGCTCGGGACAGCGGCTTGGGCGGCCGCTCAGCACAGAAGCACGGGCAGTTGCTCAGCGCAGCAGCCCAGCGCAGCAGTTTAGGCAGCCGCTCAGGATACCTGCTCGGGACAGCTGAAAAACAAATGAATGTGTTAATATCTGTCGACGTACTACGATAAAATTCTGGACTTCCATCACCCGCACCACACCATGCAATGAAAACAAAGGAAAAACATTCCATGCCTTACATACTTTACTAAGATCTCACTCGCACAGTTTAGTGATATTTTTCTTTATTAATGCATACCAAAGACAACTAGCGCATGATATCAATTTGTGAAGATTAACTGTCGAATGTCTCGACATACTCACGAAACCACCTTTGCATGACACCACACAAGGTAATCTTTGGTGTCGATTACTCCAGACTTGACTTCCAGCAGACAACTGCTCGGGACAGCGGCTTGGGCGGCCGCTCAGCGCAGAAGCACGGGCAGTTGCTCAGCGCAGCAGCCCAGCGCAGCAGTTTAGGCAGCCGCTCAGGATACCTGCTCGGGACAGCTGAAAAACAAATGAATGTGTTAATATCTGTCGACGTACTACGATAAAATTCTGGACTTCCATCACCCGCACCACACCATGCAATGAAAACAAAGGAAAACCATTCCATGCCCTACATACTTTACTAAGATCTCACTCGCACAGTTTAGTGATTTTTCTTTATTAATGCATACTAAATACAACTAGCGCATGATATCAATTTGTGAAGATTAGTTGTTGAATGTCTCGACATACTCACGATACCACCTTTGCATGACACCACACAAGGTAATCTTTGGTGTCGATTACTCCGGACTTGACTTCCAGCAGACAACTGCTTGGGACAACTGCTTGGGACAGCGGCTTGGGCGGCCGCTCAGCGCAGAAGCACGGGCAGTTGCTCAGCGCAGCAGCCCAGCGCAGCAGTTTGGGCAGCCGCTCAGAATACCTGCTCGGGACAGCTGAAAAACAAATGAATGTGTTAATATCTGTCGACGTACTACGATAAAATTCTGGACTTCCATCACCCGCACCACACCATGCAATGAAAACAAAGGAAAAACATTCCATGCCTTACATACTTTACTAAGATCTCACTCGCACAGTTTAGTGATATTTTTCTTTATTAACGCATACCAAAGACAACTAGCGCATGATATCAATTTGTGAAGATTAACTGTCGAATGTCTCAACATACTCACGATACCACCTTTGCATGACACCACACAAGGTAATCTTTGGTGTCGATTACTCCGGACTTGACTTCCAGCAGACAACTGCTTGGGACAGCGGCTTGGGCGGCCGCTCAGCGCAGAAGCACGGGCAGTTGCTCAGCGCAGCAGCCCAGCGCAGCAGCCCAGCGCAGCAGTTTAGGCAGCCGCTCAGGATACCTGCTCGGGACAGCTGAAAAACAAATGAATGTGTTAATATCTGTCGACGTACTACGATAAAATTCTGGACTTCCATCACCCGCACCACACCATGCAATGAAAACAAAGGAAAACCATTCCATGCCTTACATACTTTACTAAGATCTCTCTCGCACAGTTTAGTAATATTTTTCTTTATTAATGCATACCAAAGACAACTAGCGCATGATATCAATTTGTGAAGATTAACTGTCGAATGTCTCGACATACTCACGATACCACCTTTGCATGACACCACACAAGGTAATCTTTGGTGTCGATTACTCCGAACTTGACTTCCAGCAGACAACTGCTCGGGACAGCGGCTTGGGCGGCCGCTCAGCGCAGAAGCACGGGCTGTTGCTCAGCGCAGCAGCCCATCGCAGCACTTTGGGCAGCCGCTCAGGATACCTGCTCGGGACAGCTGAAAAACAAATGAATGTGTTAATATCTGTCGACGTACTACGATAAAATTCTGGACTTCCATCACCCGCACCACACCATGCAATGAAAACAAAGGAAAACCATTCCATGCCTTACATACTTTACTAAGATCTCTCTCGCACAGTTTAGTAATATTTTTCTTTATTAATGCATACCAAAGACAACTAGCGCATGATATCAATTTGTGAAGATTAACTGTCGAATGTCTCGACATACTCACGATACCACCTTTGCATGACACCACACAAGGTAATCTTTGGTGTCGATTACTCCGAACTTGACTTCCAGCAGACAACTGCTCGGGACAGCGGCTTGGGCGGCCGCTCAGCGCAGAAGCACGGGCTGTTGCTCAGCGCAGCAGCCCATCGCAGCACTTTGGGCAGCCGCTCAGGATACCTGCTCGGGACAGCTGAAAAACAAATGAATGTGTTAATATGTGTCGACGTTCTACGATAAAATTCTGGACTTCCATCACCCGCACCACACCATGCAATGAAAACAAAGGAAAAACATTCCATGCCTTACATACTTTACTAAGATCTCACTCGCACAGTTTAGTGATATTTTTCTTTATTAATGCATACCAAAGACAACTAGCGCATGATATCAATTTGTGAAGATTAACTGTCGAATGTCTCGACATACTCACGATACCACCTTTGCATTACACCACACAAGGTAATCTTTGGTGTCGATTACTCCGGACTTGACTTCCAGCAGACAACTGCTCGGGACAGTGGCTTGGGCGGCCGCTCAGCGCAGAAGCACGGGCAGTTGCTCAGCGCAGCAGCCCAGCGCAGCAGTTTTGCAGCCGCTCAGGATACCTGCTCGGGACAGCTGAAAAACAAATGAATGTGTTAATATCTGTCGACGTACTACGATAAAATTCTGGACTTCCATCACCCGCACCACACCATGCAATGAAAACAAAGGAAAAACATTCCATGCCTTACATACTTTACTAAGATCTCACTCGCACAGTTTAGTGATATTTTTCTTTATTAATGCATACCAAAGACAACTAGCGCATGATATCAATTTGTGAAGATTAACTGTCGAATGTCTCAACATACTCACGATACCACCTTTGCATGACACCACACAAGGTAATCTTTGGTGTCGATTACTCCGGACTTGACTTCCAGCAGACAACTGCTCGGGACAGCGGCTTGGGCGGCCGCTCAGCGCAGAAGCACGGGCAGTTGCTCAGCGCAGCAGCCCAGCGCAACAGTTTGGGCAGCCGCTCAGGATACCTGCTCGGGAAAGTCCCAAAAAAACAAATGAATGTGTTAATATGTGTCGACGTACTACGATAAAATTCTGGACTTCCATCACCCGCACCACACCATGCAATGAAAACAAAGGAAAACCATTCCATGCCTTACATACTTTACTAAGATCTCACTCGCACAGTTTAGTGATATTTTTCTTTATTAATGCATACCAAAGACAACTAGCGCATGATATCAATTTGTGAAGATTAGTTGTTGAATGTCTCGACATACTAACGATACCACCTTTGCATGACACCACACAAGGTAATCTTTGGTGTCGATTACTCCGGACTTGACTTCCAGCAGACAACTGCTCGGGACAGCGGCTTGGGCGGCCCGCTCAGCGCAGAAGCACGGGCAGTTGCTCAGCGCAGCAGCCCAGCGCAGCACTTTGGGCAGCCGCTCAGGAGACATGCTCGGGACAGCTGAAAAACAAATGAATGTGTTAATATCTGTCGACGTACTACGATAAAATTCTGGACTTCCATCACCCGCACCACACCATGCAATGAAAACAAAGGAAAACCATTCCATGCCTTACATACTTTACTAAGATCTCTCTCGCACAGTTTAGTGATATTTTTCTTTATTAATGCATACCAAAGACAACTAGCGCATGATATCAATTTGTGAAGATTAACTGTCGAATGTCTCGACATACTCACGATACCACCTTTGCATGACACCACAAAGGTAATCTTTGGTGTCGATTACTCCGTGCTTGACTTCCAGCAGACAACTGCTCGGGACAGCGGCTTGGGCGGCCGCTCAGCGCAGAAGCACGGGCAGTTGCTCAGCGCAGCAGCCCAGCGCAGCAGTTTGGGCAGCCGCCCAGGATACCTGCTCGGGACAGCTGAAAAACAAATGAATGTGTTAATATCTGTCGACGTACTACGATAAAATTCTGGACCCCCATCACCCGCACCACACCATGCAATGAAAACAAAGGAAAACCATTCCATGCCTTACATACTTTACTAAGATCTCACTCGCACAGTTTAGTGATATTTTTCTTTATTAATGCATACCAAAGACAACTAGCACATGATATCAATTTGTGAAGATTAACTGTCGAATGTCTCGACATACTCACGATACCACCTTTGCATGACACCACACAAGGTAATCTTTGGTGTCGATTACTCCGGACTTGACTTCCAGCAGACAACTGCTCGGGACAGCGGCTTGGGCGGCCGCTCAGCGCAGAAGCACGGGCAGTTGCTCAGCGCAGCAGCCCAGTGCAGCAGTTTGGGCAGCCGCTCAGGATACCTGCTCGGGACAGCTGAAAAACAAATGAATGTGTTAATATCTGTCGACGTACTACGATAAAATTCTGGACTTCCATCACCCGCACCACACCAGCAATGAAAACAAAGGAAAAACATTCCATGCCTTACATACTTTACTAAGATCTCACTCGCACAGTTTAGTGATTTTTCTTTATTAATGCATACTAAATACAACTAGCGCATGATATCAATTTGTGAAGATTAGTCGTTGAATGTCTCGACATACTCACGATACCACCTTTGCATGACACCACACAAGGTAATCTTTGGTGTCGATTACTCCGGACTTGACTTCCAGCAGACAACTGCTTGGGACAGCGGCTTGGGCGGCCGCTCAGCGCAGAAGCACGGGTAGTTGCTCAGCGCAGCAGCCCAGCGCAGCAGTTTGGGCAGCCGCTCAGGATACCTGCTCGGGACAGCTGAAAAACAAATGAATGTGTTAATATCTGTCGACGTACTACGATAAAATTCTGGACTTCCATCACCCGCACCACACCATGCAATGAAAACAAAGGAAAACCATTCCATGCCTTACATACTTTACTAAGATCTCTCTCGCACAGTTTAGTGATATTTTTCTTTATTAATGCATACCAAAGACAACTAGCGCATGATATCAATTTGTGAAGATTAACTGTCGAATGTCTCGACATACTCACGATACCACCTTTGCATGACACCACACAAGGTAATCTTTGGTGTCGATTACTCCGGACTTGACTTCCAGCAGACAACTGCTCGGGACAGTGGCTTGGGCGGCCGCTCAGCGCAGAAGCCCGGGCAGTTGCTCAGCGCAGCAGCCCAGCGCAGCAGTTTAGGCAGCCGCTCAGGATACCTGCTCGGGACAGCTGAAAAACAAATAAATGTGTTAATATCTGTCGACGTACTACGATAAAATTCTGGACTTCCATCACCCGCACCACACCATGCAATGAAAACAAAGGAAAAACATTCCATGCCTTACATACTTTACTAAGATCTCACTCGCACAGTTTAGTGATTTTTCTTTATTAATGCATACTAAATACAACTAGCGCATGATATCAATTTGTGAAGATTAGTCGTTGAATGTCTCGACATACTCACGATACCACCTTTGCATGACACCACACAAGGTAATCTTTGGTGTCGATTACTCCGGACTTGACTTCCAGCAGACAACTGCTTGGGACAGCGGCTTGGGCGGCCGCTCAGCGCAGAAGCACGGGTAGTTGCTCAGCGCAGCAGCCCAGCGCAGCAGTTTGGGCAGCCGCTCAGGATACCTGCTCGGGACAGCTGAAAAACAAATGAATGTGTTAATATCTGTCGACGTACTACGATAAAATTCTGGACTTCCATCACCCGCACCACACCATGCAATGAAAACAAAGGAAAACCATTCCATGCCTTACATACTTTACTAAGATCTCTCTCGCACAGTTTAGTGATATTTTTCTTTATTAATGCATACCAAAGACAACTAGCGCATGATATCAATTTGTGAAGATTAACTGTCGAATGTCTCGACATACTCACGATACCACCTTTGCATGACACCACACAAGGTAATCTTTGGTGTCGATTACTCCGGACTTGACTTCCAGCAGACAACTGCTCGGGACAGTGGCTTGGGCGGCCGCTCAGCGCAGAAGCACGGGCAGTTGCTCAGCGCAGCAGCCCAGCGCAGCAGTTTAGGCAGCCGCTCAGGATACCTGCTCGGGACAGCTGAAAAACAAATGAATGTGTTAATATCTGTCGACGTACTACGATAAAATTCTGGACTTCCATCACCCGCACCACACCATGCAATGAAAACAAAGGAAAACCATTCCATGCCTTACATACTTTACTAAGATCTCACTCGCACAGTTTAGTGATATTTTTCTTTATTAATGCATACCAAAGACAACTAGCGCATGATATCAATTTGTGAAGATTAACTGTCGAATGTCTCAACATACTCACGATACCACCTTTGCATGACACCACACAAGGTAATCTTTGGTGTCGATTACTCCGGACTTGACTTCCAGCAGACAACTGCTCGGGACAGCGGCTTGGGCGGCCGCTCAGCGCAGAAGCACGGGCAGTTGCTCAGCGCAGCAGCCCAGTGCAGCACTTTGGGCAGCCGCTCAGGATACCTGCTCGGGACAGCTGAAAAACAAATGAATGTGTTAATATCTGTCGACGTACTACGATAAAATTCTGGACTTCCATCACCCGCACCACACCATGCAATGAAAACAAAGGAAAAACATTCCATGCCTTACATACATTACCAAGTTTCCATAGGTACCCATTCATATAGGGTTCATGTTGACAATTGTTTCATTTAAATCCTGAAGTACTTCCATACCACAGTGACGTGTCAATCATAGTGATCAATACCTCTCATGTTGCATAAGTTATACAAGACAAAACATTGCCGTATAAAAGTATTAACACAGCGGTAACATTAACCTTACAGTTATTTATCTCTACAAGTAGCAGAACATTTATTTATTAAGAGGAAAAAAAAAATAAAAAAAAGTTAAAAAAAAATTCGAAAAAATAAAATAAAAAAAAAAATAACTAACAATCATTACGACAGTGTTTGCACTATACAAAATCACGACAAGGATTGACGTCACCGCAATAACGAACTCGGAGATGTTGACTTGTCGACGGTTGAAGGCAGAGTGAGCCACGACCGCTCTGCGCGCCGCCTTTTATACTTTTCGGTCTACTAGGCTTTTTTCGTCTTCAACAATATATATATATATATCAGCGCGGATACAATAATTAGCCAATAATAATTAGTCTATAACAATTAGATTTGTTAAATTGATTTATTTGAATTGATTTATAAAACATAGATTCATACTTTTGAAATTGTTTACAGTAAATTATTCCAATTAAAATTAATAATATAATTATTCTCAAAATGATTTAAGTTTATTACGATGTACAATTAATTATAAACCATGCCATCACTTTGTATTGCAATCTTAATGTTTAAAACGACCACGTGCAAGTACGCTGTAACCTATAAAATGGGATGGCACATTTGTATGGGGCAAATGAAATTACCTATGGGGGCTAATTTTTATAGTTGCCATTTAAAATATTATTCAAAGGTTAAATATTTTGATGTGCCACCCGGCATGCTAAAATATTCTCTTTGGTTTGGTGGGTGTGTTATTGTTTGCATTCGGATTTAGTGCCGGTTTCAGTGATTTCGTTCGTTGTTAAAGTTCCTTGAATATAGCATTAAATCCACGTCGAGTTGAGCTTATGTTCCTCCGTGCCTTCAAAAAGTTATGTTACTTGCGATTAGGAACTTCGAGAAATTGACTTAGTTGTGTGTGATGTGAGAAATTCACTCTATATTATATTATAATAATTTGAGCAGAGACTCTATTTTAGTTTGTGATCATGTCGGAGAAAGAAAACAAAAGGAAATGCTTGAAATGCGGCCGCTCACCGTTCGCAGACAACGCATAATTGCTTAGATTTCCAAAGCCTGGCATAAATAACCTTATACGGTATGTACCTATATTTACTGATATTTTTATGGTCATGTCTGCGACTCTCCATATGTACTACTCCTCATATTATCAAACAATTGCTAATTCTCCTGATAGTTTATGGAACTAGCACAACAGACACTGGCAGAATTATGACAATAGTTGCAGACAGAAGCCTCTAAGAACTTCTATTTTTAAGCATTTTATCAGAGTCAAATCAAACAAGAATTAGCAAATCTGGTTAATTCTGAATCCTTAAAATTGACCTAACTAAGAAATACAGAAACTACATATAGTGCGTTCGAATAGGGTGTGGGCAAAAGTGACAAAAGTAACATTTTTGATCATTACAAACGCTTTAACAAGAAAGCGCTCAACTGAGCATAAGACCTAAAATCGCATGTCTATGATCAAATACATAGCTGTCAAATAACAATTACAAACAACCATGCTTCAGACGTGGGTCAAAAATTAACTTTTTGGTGGCAAAAATTTCGCATTCCGAATGCTGAACAAAAAGAGACATGAATGACATTTTCACCCACAGATTCCCATTCGAACGCCCCTTATGAGCGTTATTAGCATTTTCGCTAAAAATAATCAGAAGTGATCTATTTGAATGCACTAAATATTATATTTCGTCTTTGCATCCATATAGCTTTCCATTGGGAGTAATATTTCTAACTTACCTGTAGCCTGAGTCCCCATGGAAGTTAGATTAAAATAAATGATGTGTATGTTGTACAAGTTATACAAAATTTCACACAAATCTAGTTGTGTCATAGTACTTCATGCATGTGAGGGCTTAAAAGCTGTATCTGTAGCTGGATAAATATGATATAAATGGTAAATATTCACGGCATTGATAGAACAGTAGTGTTTCATAAAACGGTTAGGCAATTAGCATTTGGCTGCAACAAATATTTTACAGTACTCATTTCAGAATCAAAACAATATAAGTAACCCAAATAGAATTTTTATTAAGTATTTTTTTTGTACTTTCAGCTGTGAACTATGGGCCCAATACATACTCATCAACAACATTTCAAATGAAACTCCACAGTGAGCATAGAATGTTGTGTGAAAATCATTTTCTTGAAGCTGACTTCACTGATGATACTCTACAGAAGTTACAGAGATCTGCGGTTCTATGTGATGTAAGTTGCAAGTCAGTATTAAAACAAATTTATGTTGTGACTGTAAGCTAGATATTGATCACCGTCTCACCTATTGGTATTTATCCAAAGGTTTTCCTGAACAGATCGCTCTTAGCGATTACACAGCCTACTGAACTGACGATGGAAAACAGGCAGGGTAACACACACACAATGCCTTTCCACCAGTGAGGAGGGGCTCAAGCTGAAAGAGAGTTAACCCATGGTATTGCTGCTCAGTAGTCCATACTGTTCCGTCCATGATTGCTGCTTCAATTGGTAGGGCAGAAGTGTACTTGCTACTTGAGGGTAGTAGGTAGCTAGCTAGATCAGCATTCGCAAAATGTTCTACTGCCATGGGGTACCAGGTACCTTCTGATTAGCAGTCAATAGGTGTAATCACTTGGCTACCACAGCTCCAATATCCAACGCCTAATTCAATTAAGACCAAATTAAAAAAATATATCTGTGGTTTAAATATTATTGGTGTTTGCAAAAATTTCAAATCTATTTTTGTTACTTATTGAACTAGGCAGTATATGTATATATATATATATATTATGTAATAAGAGTTCCTATCTATCTGTATTTGTTAGTTTAGTTATATATTTTCAATACCTTTTCATCTGTAACTCATTAGTTATTTTTTTCCAGAATGAACCACAATTGCCCGAGTATACAATAAGGCCTCAACCTGGTCCTTCACATGGGGTCTTACAGGAAGTGACCATTGGTGCAAATAGTGAGCCTAATGTTGGGACATCTTCAGATGCTCAAGTGCAAACAATAGTTAAACCAACTTCAGAAAGGGAGAAGTTTTTGTATGCCAAATGTAGCAAATATATGCAAAAAATTTGCCAACTGCGCAATCGCAGACATCTGAAATCAAAAGATATTTTAAAACGTGTGAGAGATGATGTATCCATAAATAAGTATATATAAGTCAGTTACCATCACCCAGTACATTAAAAAGTCTACTCAATAGAGTACCTTTTAATGCTGGAATCAATTAACCAGTTTTTGAAGTCCTTGAAGGACTATTATATAATATATATTTTAAAACATGTGACAGATGATGTATCCATAAATAAGTATATATAAGTCAGTTACCATCACCCAGTACATTAAAAAGTCTACTCAATAGAGTACCTTTTAATGCTGGAATCAATCAACCAGTTTTTGAAGTCCTTCAAAATTACACAAAGACACAAAAGCCTTCAGACAATGAATACACATTAATGTTTGATGAAATGTCATGTCAACATCTCAATTACAACCCTAAAGAAGATGTAATTGGAGGATTTCAGGACCATGCTTCACAGGGAAGATCCCCACTTATTGCAGCATATGCATTAGTGTTTATGGTTGTGGGGATATGTAAGAAAGTTAAACAGCCAATTGCCCATTACTTTTCAAGTGGGTTTTCTACTGCAGACAGACTGGCTGTGCTAATTAAAGAGGTAAGTTTTTTTTTTTAAACACCTGCCTTAGAATGTCTTAAAAGGCGACTGAAGTCTCATAGGCAGAAAAGTGAGTCTAGTAAGCAGCAGTCAGCGGTGTGGCAAAACCCTATTACCTAAAATAATACTAAAACCAAATTATATTCCTTGTTGTGTCCATTCATATTACAGAAAAACATATGGTATCGATTGACCCTACATGTGTAGGGATGATGATGACAACCTTTATATAATACTGGCTACGCTCTGTCTGCATGGTGATGGATGATGATAATGATGAATCAAAATATATATAGCCTATGTTATTTAGGGATTACATAGTATAATGGAGAAAGTATTTTTGAAATTGATACGAGTTGTTTTAGAGTCTATTCATTACAGACATACAAAAATGCAAATATTTCTTCTTGATATTATTATTAGTTTCTAAATTGTACACCATTATCAATACTTTTGCATAACAGACCCAATGTGAATAGTTATCACATCAGTTAGAATAATTGTTCGTTATTTCTCATTTCAGGTTCTACAAAAGTGCCATGAGGTGGGAGTAAATATTGCGGCCATTGTGTGCGATATGGATGGCGTAAACAGGCGAGCCCTCACTATCTTGGGTGCATCACTGCAACACCCTTATATACACCACAATGGCAAACAAATCACAGCACTTTTTGATGTACCACATTTATTAAAATGCTTTAGAAACTTGTTTTTAAAATATGATATTGAATGTGCTACAGACATTTTATCAAATGACAATGAAGGAAAAGGTAAAGGGTTCTCATACATACTTTTCACTCTTGTGTGTTCTTATCTTTTGGGTTAACTGTTGCATATTGTTTTTTTCTAAAACCCTTAGCAGAATTACGAATCTGGCCCAATGTGAATCAAGTGAAACTCAAACAAACAAACAAAAAAATATGATATTGTTATGAAATTACTGCTTTTATTTTAGTTTGATAACTATTTTTCTTCATGATACATATTTCTTTTTACAGGAATTGCTAAATGGTCCCACATAAAGGAATTTGATGAAATTGATAATACCAACCCAAACTTTGTGTATGCACCAGCTTTGAAGAAGGATCACTTAGAGCCCAATTCAAAACAAAAAATGAAGGTTAAATATGCAGCACAAGTTCTTAGCCATTCCGTAGCAGGAGGAATGTTAGCCAAAGTAGCTAAAGGTATGTAAACTAGATAGGTACGTACTTTCTTTATTGCATGATAGCATGGTGAATGTTTATTTTTAATGTTTTGAAGTGATGAAGTAGAGAAGACCGTACCTGATAGGATGCATCATGCCTGTTCATTACAGTTGCAGTATCACCGTTCTGTGGCTCTAAACTGCGCTCATCACTTAGAGACATTAGTTCTTAAATCTCATGCACACAGTAATTTGATTTGTAGGATATGTACCTACATCTTTAGGCTGATTAGAGCCTACAGATGTCATGGCTGTCCCCACATCTTGCATGTAATGTATGGACACTCGTGCAACGTGAGCGTAATTTGCTGCTACAGTAAAAGTTGCTTGAACATCCCTATACATACAGTATATGTATAAATTCTGTCAGGCAACTTGAGAGCTTAGTTCAATGTTAGTAAAATGTCAATGACCCCCAACTACATCAAAATATTAACAGATGTGATAGCAGGTTACAGCTAGTATATTAACTCAAAAATTTGTAACAATCAAAATAACAAAGTTCATTTGAAGCAAACATTTATTTAATCACCTTACTCTTATTTTCAGACCTTACTGTGGACGCAGCTGTAACAGCAAATGTCTATTTGATTGTCTTAACAGCGATTGCTCGGATTTACGCAGAGGAAAGCTCATGCAACAAATTTAAAACATTCAAGTCCACATTTAAAATGCTTAGAAAAATTGAAAAGATTTTTTTCGTCTATTAAGTATATTGGAAGCCCACGTAAGACGCCATCACAAGAAGGTTGGATATGGACTCTCAATGCCATTGAGAAATTGTGGAGGAGCTTGGTGCAAAAACACCACATCACTAGCCTCGCCACTAGGCGATTACAACAAGACCCTATTGAAAATCTTTTTGGCTGCATTTGTGGCAACTGTGGATCCAATTCTAATCCAACATGCAGCCAATTTGTTGCTGGCTTAAAAACTGCCATATTATCAAATATGTCACATACAAAATTGTATCACTTCAGGAAACTGTGAAACTGATAATAGCCTTATAATTAACAATTTTGAAACACTATCTATCCGTTTCACAGTCCACACCATAGCATACATTTGCAAGGACAGAGCCTGAATTTCTGTCCTCAATTGAATTACCTCAAGTTGATGATGCCATACAAGACAACAATGCAGAAATCAGGCATGTGCATATGTGTGTGGATTCGTAATGAAGAGGATGCCTAATTGTGAGAATTGTAAAAAAGCATTAATATCAACAAGTGTTGAAAACTTTCATTTGTTTGTGGAGTTTAGAGAGTACTCAGAGTTTAAAAAAAGTTTAAATTATGTTACAAAAGAAATGGTCGTTTGTGTAGAACACTGCGCTACCCTGATAAATGAATTTCTCAGAGAAAAAGCTCCCACGATTTACTTAAAAAAAAACATATCTGAGCACATGTGAATTTCTATTTCCTGAACATTTGTATGGAGCACAGGAACTCAAATGTATGCACCATAATTAGTAGTGTTTTTACTATATGTATAAGAAGATACTGTGTTCTAAAAAATAGCGATGTTTTACCTGCAATTAAAACATTTATTAAACATACTTACCTAATTCGAAACCTAATTATACATGAGAGTAGCGTACTCGACTTCCGTTCCGAACAAGTCATGCTGTGATTGGTCCGCCCGCTCTCCTCGCCCAATCAGCGTCGACTCCGCCCCTTCCGCTCCCCTCAAATGTCAACCATCACCCCAGGTAGTGCGCCTAGCGCAACTTGGCTTCATTGGTTTTCTCGTGTTATGCCACCAGGCAGGTATAGAAAGTGTTAGGTTTCGAATTAGGTAAGTATGTTTAATAAATGTTTTAATTGCAGGTAAAACATCGCTATTAAACAACTGTACCGTAATTCGAAACCTAATTATACATGAGAGATGTGTTTGTTATCGCCTGGTGGTGATGGTGACGCCAATGTGATAAATCTTTAATAGGTATTGAATGTTCTGACGCCCAGCGGTCCAGGTTTCATTCACAAAACTTTTGTTGTCTGCGTAAGCATGAATTCTAGGTGTAGGAAAATTAGACTACTCATTTTAGTACATGAAACGTCCATTATTTGATTTGTCTGCCAAATCACTGCGAACAAAGAGTAAATAAGGAAGGTACGCCCAATTTCTCAATGGAACTGCTTGCAGACTTGAGGCAAGGTCAATTCATCAATACGTTCCACTAATTATGAGTTTTACCAAATTAGTAACCTTGGCACGTGTTGCTGTTCAAGGTTTATTTATGTGCTGATTTCAACCCATCTTTTAACTCTCGTAATCACTCATGATGTTTTGAATGTGGGGCGGAGCCCAGAGCATTCTTGAATGAGTGTAGGCATTTAAATATATATTTAAATGCCGAGTGCAGTCAGTGTGCTGGACACATTACAACTGTCTGTTTCGTGAGAGTATCTGTTTAAGATTAACTGTCGAATGTCTCGACATACTCACGATACCACCTTTGCATGACACCACACAAGGTAATCTTTGGTGTCGATTACTCCGGACTTGACTTCCAGCAGACAACTGCTCGGGACAGTGGCTTGGGCGGCCGCTCAGCGCAGAAGCACGGGCAGTTGCTCAGCGCAGCAGCCCAGCGCAGCAGTTTAGGCAGCCGCTCAGGATACCTGCTCGGGACAGCTGAAAAACAAATGAATGTGTTAATATCTGTCGACGTACTACGATAAAATTCTGGACTTCCATCACCCGCACCACACCATGCAATGAAAACAAAGGAAAACCATTCCATGCCTTACATACTTTACTAAGATCTCACTCGCACAGTTTAGTGATATTTTTCTTTATTAATGCATACCAAAGACAACTAGCGCATGATATCAATTTGTGAAGATTAACTGTCGAATGTCTCAACATACTCACGATACCACCTTTGCATGACACCACACAAGGTAATCTTTGGTGTCGATTACTCCGGACTTGACTTCCAGCAGACAACTGCTCGGGACAGCGGCTTGGGCGGCCGCTCAGCGCAGAAGCACGGGCAGTTGCTCAGCGCAGCAGCCCAGTGCAGCACTTTGGGCAGCCGCTCAGGATACCTGCTCGGGACAGCTGAAAAACAAATGAATGTGTTAATATCTGTCGACGTACTACGATAAAATTCTGGACTTCCATCACCCGCACCACACCATGCAATGAAAACAAAGGAAAAACATTCCATGCCTTACATACATTACCAAGTTTCCATAGGTACCCATTCATATAGGGTTCATGTTGACAATTGTTTCATTTAAATCCTGAAGTACTTCCATACCACAGTGACGTGTCAATCATAGTGATCAATACCTCTCATGTTGCATAAGTTATACAAGACAAAACATTGCCGTATAAAAGTATTAACACAGCGGTAACATTAACCTTACAGTTATTTATCTCTACAAGTAGCAGAACATTTATTTATTAAGAGGAAAAAAAAAATAAAAAAAAGTTAAAAAAAAATTCGAAAAAATAAAATAAAAAAAAAAATAACTAACAATCATTACGACAGTGTTTGCACTATACAAAATCACGACAAGGATTGACGTCACCGCAATAACGAACTCGGAGATGTTGACTTGTCGACGGTTGAAGGCAGAGTGAGCCACGACCGCTCTGCGCGCCGCCTTTTATACTTTTCGGTCTACTAGGCTTTTTTCGTCTTCAACAATATATATATATATATCAGCGCGGATACAATAATTAGCCAATAATAATTAGTCTATAACAATTAGATTTGTTAAATTGATTTATTTGAATTGATTTATAAAACATAGATTCATACTTTTGAAATTGTTTACAGTAAATTATTCCAATTAAAATTAATAATATAATTATTCTCAAAATGATTTAAGTTTATTACGATGTACAATTAATTATAAACCATGCCATCACTTTGTATTGCAATCTTAATGTTTAAAACGACCACGTGCAAGTACGCTGTAACCTATAAAATGGGATGGCACATTTGTATGGGGCAAATGAAATTACCTATGGGGGCTAATTTTTATAGTTGCCATTTAAAATATTATTCAAAGGTTAAATATTTTGATGTGCCACCCGGCATGCTAAAATATTCTCTTTGGTTTGGTGGGTGTGTTATTGTTTGCATTCGGATTTAGTGCCGGTTTCAGTGATTTCGTTCGTTGTTAAAGTTCCTTGAATATAGCATTAAATCCACGTCGAGTTGAGCTTATGTTCCTCCGTGCCTTCAAAAAGTTATGTTACTTGCGATTAGGAACTTCGAGAAATTGACTTAGTTGTGTGTGATGTGAGAAATTCACTCTATATTATATTATAATAATTTGAGCAGAGACTCTATTTTAGTTTGTGATCATGTCGGAGAAAGAAAACAAAAGGAAATGCTTGAAATGCGGCCGCTCACCGTTCGCAGACAACGCATAATTGCTTAGATTTCCAAAGCCTGGCATAAATAACCTTATACGGTATGTACCTATATTTACTGATATTTTTATGGTCATGTCTGCGACTCTCCATATGTACTACTCCTCATATTATCAAACAATTGCTAATTCTCCTGATAGTTTATGGAACTAGCACAACAGACACTGGCAGAATTATGACAATAGTTGCAGACAGAAGCCTCTAAGAACTTCTATTTTTAAGCATTTTATCAGAGTCAAATCAAACAAGAATTAGCAAATCTGGTTAATTCTGAATCCTTAAAATTGACCTAACTAAGAAATACAGAAACTACATATAGTGCGTTCGAATAGGGTGTGGGCAAAAGTGACAAAAGTAACATTTTTGATCATTACAAACGCTTTAACAAGAAAGCGCTCAACTGAGCATAAGACCTAAAATCGCATGTCTATGATCAAATACATAGCTGTCAAATAACAATTACAAACAACCATGCTTCAGACGTGGGTCAAAAATTAACTTTTTGGTGGCAAAAATTTCGCATTCCGAATGCTGAACAAAAAGAGACATGAATGACATTTTCACCCACAGATTCCCATTCGAACGCCCCTTATGAGCGTTATTAGCATTTTCGCTAAAAATAATCAGAAGTGATCTATTTGAATGCACTAAATATTATATTTCGTCTTTGCATCCATATAGCTTTCCATTGGGAGTAATATTTCTAACTTACCTGTAGCCTGAGTCCCCATGGAAGTTAGATTAAAATAAATGATGTGTATGTTGTACAAGTTATACAAAATTTCACACAAATCTAGTTGTGTCATAGTACTTCATGCATGTGGGGGCTTAAAAGCTGTATCTGTAGCTGGATAAATATGATATAAATGGTAAATATTCACGGCATTGATAGAACAGTAGTGTTTCATAAAACGGTTAGGCAATTAGCATTTGGCTGCAACAAATATTTTACAGTACTCATTTCAGAATCAAAACAATATAAGTAACCCAAATAGAATTTTTATTAAGTATTTTTTTTGTACTTTCAGCTGTGAACTATGGGCCCAATACATACTCATCAACAACATTTCAAATGAAACTCCACAGTGAGCATAGAATGTTGTGTGAAAATCATTTTCTTGAAGCTGACTTCACTGATGATACTCTACAGAAGTTACAGAGATCTGCGGTTCTATGTGATGTAAGTTGCAAGTCAGTATTAAAACAAATTTATGTTGTGACTGTAAGCTAGATATTGATCACCGTCTCACCTATTGGTATTTATCCAAAGGTTTTCCTGAACAGATCGCTCTTAGCGATTACACAGCCTACTGAACTGACGATGGAAAACAGGCAGGGTAACACACACACAATGCCTTTCCACCAGTGAGGAGGGGCTCAAGCTGAAAGAGAGTTAACCCATGGTATTGCTGCTCAGTAGTCCATACTGTTCCGTCCATGATTGCTGCTTCAATTGGTAGGGCAGAAGTGTACTTGCTACTTGAGGGTAGTAGGTAGCTAGCTAGATCAGCATTCGCAAAATGTTCTACTGCCATGGGGTACCAGGTACCTTCTGATTAGCAGTCAATAGGTGTAATCACTTGGCTACCACAGCTCCAATATCCAACGCCTAATTCAATTAAGACCAAATTAAAAAAATATATCTGTGGTTTAAATATTATTGGTGTTTGCAAAAATTTCAAATCTATTTTTGTTACTTATTGAACTAGGCAGTATATGTATATATATATATATATTATGTAATAAGAGTTCCTATCTATCTGTATTTGTTAGTTTAGTTATATATTTTCAATACCTTTTCATCTGTAACTCATTAGTTATTTTTTTCCAGAATGAACCACAATTGCCCGAGTATACAATAAGGCCTCAACCTGGTCCTTCACATGGGGTCTTACAGGAAGTGACCATTGGTGCAAATAGTGAGCCTAATGTTGGGACATCTTCAGATGCTCAAGTGCAAACAATAGTTAAACCAACTTCAGAAAGGGAGAAGTTTTTGTATGCCAAATGTAGCAAATATATGCAAAAAATTTGCCAACTGCGCAATCGCAGACATCTGAAATCAAAAGATATTTTAAAACGTGTGAGAGATGATGTATCCATAAATAAGTATATATAAGTCAGTTACCATCACCCAGTACATTAAAAAGTCTACTCAATAGAGTACCTTTTAATGCTGGAATCAATTAACCAGTTTTTGAAGTCCTTGAAGGACTATTATATAATATATATTTTAAAACATGTGACAGATGATGTATCCATAAATAAGTATATATAAGTCAGTTACCATCACCCAGTACATTAAAAAGTCTACTCAATAGAGTACCTTTTAATGCTGGAATCAATCAACCAGTTTTTGAAGTCCTTCAAAATTACACAAAGACACAAAAGCCTTCAGACAATGAATACACATTAATGTTTGATGAAATGTCATGTCAACATCTCAATTACAACCCTAAAGAAGATGTAATTGGAGGATTTCAGGACCATGCTTCACAGGGAAGATCCCCACTTATTGCAGCATATGCATTAGTGTTTATGGTTGTGGGGATATGTAAGAAAGTTAAACAGCCAATTGCCCATTACTTTTCAAGTGGGTTTTCTACTGCAGACAGACTGGCTGTGCTAATTAAAGAGGTAAGTTTTTTTTTTTAAACACCTGCCTTAGAATGTCTTAAAAGGCGACTGAAGTCTCATAGGCAGAAAAGTGAGTCTAGTAAGCAGCAGTCAGCGGTGTGGCAAAACCCTATTACCTAAAATAATACTAAAACCAAATTATATTCCTTGTTGTGTCCATTCATATTACAGAAAAACATATGGTATCGATTGACCCTACATGTGTAGGGATGATGATGACAACCTTTATATAATACTGGCTACGCTCTGTCTGCATGGTGATGGATGATGATAATGATGAATCAAAATATATATAGCCTATGTTATTTAGGGATTACATAGTATAATGGAGAAAGTATTTTTGAAATTGATACGAGTTGTTTTAGAGTCTATTCATTACAGACATACAAAAATGCAAATATTTCTTCTTGATATTATTATTAGTTTCTAAATTGTACACCATTATCAATACTTTTGCATAACAGACCCAATGTGAATAGTTATCACATCAGTTAGAATAATTGTTCGTTATTTCTCATTTCAGGTTCTACAAAAGTGCCATGAGGTGGGAGTAAATATTGCGGCCATTGTGTGCGATATGGATGGCGTAAACAGGCGAGCCCTCACTATCTTGGGTGCATCACTGCAACACCCTTATATACACCACAATGGCAAACAAATCACAGCACTTTTTGATGTACCACATTTATTAAAATGCTTTAGAAACTTGTTTTTAAAATATGATATTGAATGTGCTACAGACATTTTATCAAATGACAATGAAGGAAAAGGTAAAGGGTTCTCATACATACTTTTCACTCTTGTGTGTTCTTATCTTTTGGGTTAACTGTTGCATATTGTTTTTTTCTAAAACCCTTAGCAGAATTACGAATCTGGCCCAATGTGAATCAAGTGAAACTCAAACAAACAAACAAAAAAATATGATATTGTTATGAAATTACTGCTTTTATTTTAGTTTGATAACTATTTTTCTTCATGATACATATTTCTTTTTACAGGAATTGCTAAATGGTCCCACATAAAGGAATTTGATGAAATTGATAATACCAACCCAAACTTTGTGTATGCACCAGCTTTGAAGAAGGATCACTTAGAGCCCAATTCAAAACAAAAAATGAAGGTTAAATATGCAGCACAAGTTCTTAGCCATTCCGTAGCAGGAGGAATGTTAGCCAAAGTAGCTAAAGGTATGTAAACTAGATAGGTACGTACTTTCTTTATTGCATGATAGCATGGTGAATGTTTATTTTTAATGTTTTGAAGTGATGAAGTAGAGAAGACCGTACCTGATAGGATGCATCATGCCTGTTCATTACAGTTGCAGTATCACCGTTCTGTGGCTCTAAACTGCGCTCATCACTTAGAGACATTAGTTCTTAAATCTCATGCACACAGTAATTTGATTTGTAGGATATGTACCTACATCTTTAGGCTGATTAGAGCCTACAGATGTCATGGCTGTCCCCACATCTTGCATGTAATGTATGGACACTCGTGCAACGTGAGCGTAATTTGCTGCTACAGTAAAAGTTGCTTGAACATCCCTATACATACAGTATATGTATAAATTCTGTCAGGCAACTTGAGAGCTTAGTTCAATGTTAGTAAAATGTCAATGACCCCCAACTACATCAAAATATTAACAGATGTGATAGCAGGTTACAGCTAGTATATTAACTCAAAAATTTGTAACAATCAAAATAACAAAGTTCATTTGAAGCAAACATTTATTTAATCACCTTACTCTTATTTTCAGACCTTACTGTGGACGCAGCTGTAACAGCAAATGTCTATTTGATTGTCTTAACAGCGATTGCTCGGATTTACGCAGAGGAAAGCTCATGCAACAAATTTAAAACATTCAAGTCCACATTTAAAATGCTTAGAAAAATTGAAAAGATTTTTTTCGTCTATTAAGTATATTGGAAGCCCACGTAAGACGCCATCACAAGAAGGTTGGATATGGACTCTCAATGCCATTGAGAAATTGTGGAGGAGCTTGGTGCAAAAACACCACATCACTAGCCTCGCCACTAGGCGATTACAACAAGACCCTATTGAAAATCTTTTTGGCTGCATTTGTGGCAACTGTGGATCCAATTCTAATCCAACATGCAGCCAATTTGTTGCTGGCTTAAAAACTGCCATATTATCAAATATGTCACATACAAAATTGTATCACTTCAGGAAACTGTGAAACTGATAATAGCCTTATAATTAACAATTTTGAAACACTATCTATCCGTTTCACAGTCCACACCATAGCATACATTTGCAAGGACAGAGCCTGAATTTCTGTCCTCAATTGAATTACCTCAAGTTGATGATGCCATACAAGACAACAATGCAGAAATCAGGCATGTGCATATGTGTGTGGATTCGTAATGAAGAGGATGCCTAATTGTGAGAATTGTAAAAAAGCATTAATATCAACAAGTGTTGAAAACTTTCATTTGTTTGTGGAGTTTAGAGAGTACTCAGAGTTTAAAAAAAGTTTAAATTATGTTACAAAAGAAATGGTCGTTTGTGTAGAACACTGCGCTACCCTGATAAATGAATTTCTCAGAGAAAAAGCTCCCACGATTTACTTAAAAAAAAACATATCTGAGCACATGTGAATTTCTATTTCCTGAACATTTGTATGGAGCACAGGAACTCAAATGTATGCACCATAATTAGTAGTGTTTTTACTATATGTATAAGAAGATACTGTGTTCTAAAAAATAGCGATGTTTTACCTGCAATTAAAACATTTATTAAACATACTTACCTAATTCGAAACCTAATTATACATGAGAGTAGCGTACTCGACTTCCGTTCCGAACAAGTCATGCTGTGATTGGTCCGCCCGCTCTCCTCGCCCAATCAGCGTCGACTCCGCCCCTTCCGCTCCCCTCAAATGTCAACCATCACCCCAGGTAGTGCGCCTAGCGCAACTTGGCTTCATTGGTTTTCTCGTGTTATGCCACCAGGCAGGTATAGAAAGTGTTAGGTTTCGAATTAGGTAAGTATGTTTAATAAATGTTTTAATTGCAGGTAAAACATCGCTATTAAACAACTGTACCGTAATTCGAAACCTAATTATACATGAGAGATGTGTTTGTTATCGCCTGGTGGTGATGGTGACGCCAATGTGATAAATCTTTAATAGGTATTGAATGTTCTGACGCCCAGCGGTCCAGGTTTCATTCACAAAACTTTTGTTGTCTGCGTAAGCATGAATTCTAGGTGTAGGAAAATTAGACTACTCATTTTAGTACATGAAACGTCCATTATTTGATTTGTCTGCCAAATCACTGCGAACAAAGAGTAAATAAGGAAGGTACGCCCAATTTCTCAATGGAACTGCTTGCAGACTTGAGGCAAGGTCAATTCATCAATACGTTCCACTAATTATGAGTTTTACCAAATTAGTAACCTTGGCACGTGTTGCTGTTCAAGGTTTATTTATGTGCTGATTTCAACCCATCTTTTAACTCTCGTAATCACTCATGATGTTTTGAATGTGGGGCGGAGCCCAGAGCATTCTTGAATGAGTGTAGGCATTTAAATATATATTTAAATGCCGAGTGCAGTCAGTGTGCTGGACACATTACAACTGTCTGTTTCGTGAGAGTATCTGTTTTAAGACCATAGCAGTGCTAAAGTAGTTTGCAGTTCCGTAATTTAATTCTGGAAAAAAACTTATAAACTATTGTGACATAGAAATAACGATGGCTACTATATTCCTTGAATTAGGTAGATAAAAACTATTTTCTTCACAAATGTTCTGAATAAAATTATTGATTTATTAAGGTATCGACTTCCAGTATGGGGGTCGCGGTCGTCTTGGCTAAAATAGTGATTTTAGCTTTAAATATTTATATTTAAGTATTTTTATAATTTCGCCTTAAAAATGCATGAGGTAAGTATTCCAGATTTGTGAATAAAGAATATACTAAGGGTCGTTTTAATAAGATTGGTTAAGAATCTTGCAAGATTAGACCACTTTGGGTTTTGTTGGTTTCCTGGGTAATTATCTCACGAAGAGTGCTATTTTTTCCCAAGCTAAACTTTCTCCAAGGAGCAGATAAGCCTTAACATTTTCTTGCATTATAGTCGGTTAGATTTTGATACATTCGTACATCTACGAGTACAAACCTTTTGTATCATTTCTATCGCACGCGACAATGGTTAGTCACCCATACAGGAAGCCGACCAGTCGGTCGGCATTGTTGGGACTCTGGATAGATTTGTAATCGTGAACGGGTCATCCAACGATCAATTTAACAGCGCCTTCATAAAAAAAAACGATAACTAGCGGTACCAATGTTTGAAAAACATTGAATCGTTTAGAATAAAACATACCTAATAGCATCGGTAACTGAGTAATCGTGAGGTCTGCTAATGCGACGACTGTTTCTCACTGTAATTCAGCGATCAGGGAAATTCCTGTTGATTTGTTTTAAATCGGCTAGTATTTCTTATGGTATGCCGGGGGATAAACCCAACCCTACTCTAAAGTTCCAAGTCAGCCGGTGGGGCGTAACAGTGACCTTGGGAATCTAATCTGTCGATTGTGCAGAAATTGTAGGCACTCGTAAGCTTGGCGAAAGGCAAAAAGATAGGTTTCTTGTTTGCCCCACTTTACAAAAACTGTGTCTGTTAGTTTTGTAGTAGATCACTGTTTGGCAATACCACTCGGAACAGAGCTTCCAAAATAAATAGCTTTTCCATGAGCTGTGAGCTTTGATCTTACTCTAGTTCGTAGTAGGTTTTTAAGAATAACTAATCATTTCTGTGTATATTTTGCAACGAATACGAGGATGCGTAAACGAGGTACTCGCATATATTCACGGTTAATACAATAAGGTTTTGCAGTATTAGTAGTATCTGATGCGTCAGAAGGAATTCAAATTACTATTACAATTATCCCCAGCCTTGCTCAGTGTCAGGGTTTTTGTGATGCTCGCAAGCGCACATGTTTTTGGGGCACTGAGCTAAAGACAGATTGCAAGCAGATATTTTTGAGTCATTCGTATATAAACTAAAATAGTCTAGAAATAGTCATTGTAAATGAACTGAAGGAAACGGTGATTGTTTGAATCGACCGACAAGTGGTCCAGAGGAAGATCGACCTTGGCCATCCAGTCTACTCTTAGAGAAAGTAGCACGCAATGCTCGATCCAGTCTTCTCTTGGAGAACTAACTAGCTAACTAGCACGCAATTATGGTTAATCAATCTGAATTTTAAGAGAGCACCGTAGGTACTTCTTCAAGTTTTTTCAGATCCCAAAAACGGTCTTGGTGTGCCGTTGCCTTTAAGTCTGAGAATATTGCTAACAGCTTGGAAAAGACTGGCTTCTCATTTTTATGATACCTCGAGTGTGCATTTCGTCAACCACTTTCATTTCAGTTTAGTTAGATATTTTGCTGTAACGGTCGCTCGACAAAAGCAATGACAATTTCGTGTATAATGGTAAATAGTAGTTACTTATTATGTTTAGAATGTCGAGCGGAGCTCCGAGCATTCTTCGATGCGTTCGGTAGCTCGACAAAAGCAATGACCGTTTCTTTTTGCACGGTATACAGTCACTTATTATGCTTAGAATGCAGAGCGGAGCTCCGAGCATTCTTCGATGCGTTCGGTAGCTCGACAAAAGCAATGACAGTTTCTTTGTGAACGGTATACAGTCACTTATTATGCTTAGAATGCAGAGCGGAGCTCTTAGCATTCTTCGATGCGTTTAGCTTTGTTACGGTAGCTCGACAAAAGCAATGACGTTTTCTTTTTGAACGGTACACAGTAATCACTTATTATGCTTAGAATGTAGAGCGGAGCTCCGAGCATTCTTCGATGTGCTTAACTTTTGTTATGGTCGCTGGATAAAAGCAATGAAGTTTTCTTTTTAAATGGTACACAGTAGTCCCTTATTATGCTTAGAATGTGAAGCGGAGCTCCAGGCATTCTTCGATGAGTTTAACTTTGCTTAATGACCCTCACGAAGGGCTGCTTATATGCATATTTTATTATATATCACCTATCACCTATCTCGATGCAAACTAAGCCTCTTGAGCTTTTTGAATGGTGTACGGAAGCCATTTATTACGTTTAGAATATAGAGCGGAGCCCCAAGACTTTTTCAACGAGTAATTTTTCTTGAGAACCAGTGATTGCAACCTTTTTTGGTAGCTGCCTGGCACGGAAGGGTTTCGGGTCAGAATCTTTTCGTTTTATTTCGTTGCTTCCATATTATGATTTCCTGTCCTATCCCGATGAGATGAGGAGGAATTATGCCTCTTGTCGGGCTGTAAAATTTGTTAGTTACACTGGCAACGCCCTCATGTTAGGGATCGAATATGTCGACCCGGGTTTCAAGCAAAACAAACTCATCTTTGGGTGTGCAGCAGCGACTGCAAACTACAGTTGGCCACTGCAGACATTGGCGTGTGCTGTGTCACTTTCTAGACTGACCTACTTTGACGTAGCAATGTGGTATCTAGGGTAGTGGCAGTTAGCCCGTGGTGTTCAGAAACTTATCTTATGATGCATAGTTTTTAGATGTGTTTCTTTGCGTTTTGTTTTACCAGAGGTCCAGGCCAATATTTCGTATGTAGGTTGTTTAACAACTACATATAATCCAGGGACTTTACGAAGATACAAAATAACATTGAATTTTTCAGTTTTGCTACTTTACCTGGTGTGAAAGTGCATGAATATATGTAGAAGTTTTCTTTCTACATTTTCGTATTAGAATGAGCTTTAACAGATTTTAGCCAATCTGGTACATTAATCAGTCGATTGCATGTCATCTAAGAAACCATTTAAACTGTTTTAAGTCTGGTTTTGTGGAACTCTTTCACTAACGAGTGAACGACTGACTGGTTAAGCAAGGCGAAAAGTAAGCGTAGCGTTTGATTTCATTATGGGGATCACACCATAGCTAATGAACTCATAACATTGGAGATAGAAGCGTTTGAGTTTTATAGTATTGGACATTATTACAATATTGTTCAAAAGGTTGTGGTTCTATGAGCTGTTCTACATAACCTTTATTTTTCTGAAGCGTAAACTAAGATTATTACACGCTTTAACCATTTGAAAGTTCAGTGGTTTTAATTTGAGGTGCTCAGTAGGGCTTATCCTCGTTTGATTACCCACACATGTTTGGGTCTGCTCAAATCGTAGTACAAGTCAGAATGACTGTAGCTTGGATTGTAATTTACCCCGATTATATTATAGTTGATGAAAAATAGTAAGTGTTACTTACGGTTTGGTGATGAGCCGGAGCTAAACTACGAACCAGCACTTGAATCCGATACCGTTGGTAGGTTATCATCTTCTTTTTCCTGTTTTTATTCCGCTTCTTCCATCGTTGGGGCTGGACCAGTATAACTATCAATTTAAAGAATCTAAAATTCAACTGAAACAGTGTGAAACAGTTAAAATATTTCATTTATATCTAGAACCAGCGGTTGCACTGGCTATAAACAAAAAATAATTAGTATTGAAGCGAACGGTAACACCGTTAAAATATTTTTAGTAAGTATATATAATTGCACATGAACTTACTAGTTGGTTCAGGACTTTACCTGAACTTTCACCAGCATGACGCAGTCAGTAAAGTAAATATTTCGTACTTACGACCGCTCCGGATGAAAATCCAAACGCCAATGAAGCCAAGTTGCGCTAGGCGCACTACCTGGGGTGATGGTTGACATTTGAGGGGAGCGGAAGGGGCGGAGTCGACGCTGATTGGGCGAGGAGAGCGGGCGGACCAATCACAGCATGACTTGTTCGGAACGGAAGTCGAGTACGCTACTCTCATGTATAATTAGGTTTCGAATTACGGTACAGTTGTTTAATAGAGTGTTTGCTGGCGAACCATCTGCAGCTGCACTGAAACGCAAAATAAATATATTATTACATAAACAAAATGTGTTCATATAAACTATGCTTTGCTATAATGCTTGTGTTAATATTTTAGTCTGCTGCAACCAGGCATTAATAGATTCATGTGTGCAGTGATTTCGTCTGTCCCCTATATTGTGACATTAGTTCATTAAAACTTGTTAAGCCTGCAGTTGCAGTATAGTTGTCAGTTTGTGATTTTAATATAGGCCTGTTTCATAAAAAAGGTAACAATGTAAATAATGTCTCATGTATGTCTACCAAGTTTAGATGATGTTATTATCAATGATAATTTTACATATTATATGCTACCATAGACCATATTGGTATATTATACGACACAAGTGAGCTAAGTTGATTGTACCTAAGTCAGTAGTTAAGCCGTCAAGCAAACATTTTTTTACGATATAACCATCATAGTTATTTGATTAATAGTGAGTGACAATCTCTTATATTATTATAGATCCCTTTATTATATTATTATTATAACATTTATCATTGATTTAGGACCAGAAAGGAGTACTCATCACGAATCAGTAAACAAAATAATGATTATGAATGTGGGTTATGAAAAAACAAAGCCCGTCGTCCATCCAATCCTAACCTAACTAAGCCAGGTATTCTATAAAATGTTCTTAAATCACGCACGATGTGCCGCATTAAGGCGGCATGGATGAGAGATGAAACTAGCATTAGTCGTCAGCGATGAGAGTCAAATGTAACACGTTATTTAAGTGTAGTATTATAACGTAACACATTGGTAACTTTTCTCGTTACCTACTAGTCATGTGCACTAAAAGAATCAAAATCTAGAGAACGATAAATACGTAATTATCCAGTTTTAGTATAAAATTAAATGGACAATCCAGGACCCTGAAATCCCAAAAAGATGCTTCCTTCACTACACCAAACCCAAGCGAGCGAAGCTGCTGTTGAGTCAATTGGTTCGTTATCAAATTATGTGTAGAACGGCACCAATATTGTCAATGTAATCAAATTTAAGCAAAAACAGATTGTTCCGTAGAAAAAACAAATCGTTGATTGAGTATCGGTTTGAAACTAGTTCAACTGAGAATAGTTTATCAACAATGCTCAAGCAAAGATTATAATCTCAAGTATTGATTAGATGATCAGATCAGATATCAAACTGTATTTGAGTTGGATTCTGGAACATGGGACTTAGGTACATAGATTTTTCCAGGGCCGAACTAAACACAATGACACTGTGTTTATTATTTTCTTTTCCGGTTTTTCTGTTACAACGAGACCCTATTACTAACCTTCGCACCAGAACTTATAATGTACTAGCTGCGTTCCGAGGTTTCACCCATAAATGATGATGAAGATAATTATGATGACGTCAAAGTCAAAATAATTTATTCAATTTAGGCATCAAAGTATCTTTGCATCAAAGACGCACTTGTGAACGTCAATTTTTCATTATAATGTACTTTAAAGCCTACCGCCGCGTTCCAAAATACATAGAGCCAACCGAGAAGAAGCGGCAAGAAACTCGGGGCCATTCTTTTTATATAGATGTTTTTACTTAGGTACTATAAATATTAGCACCAGTGTGTTGCCTTACAAAAGAGAACATAATAGTGGTATCAGTAGGGCAAGACACGCTACACTTTGACATCTTAGTACACGAGTAGATAGATCCTGGAGTGATCAGTCTCAAGCTGTTTTATCCTCCAAGTAATCCGAAATTTTGTAATAACCTTTTTGACAGAGTTTAGTTTTAATAGTAATTTTAAACTTATTAATAGGCAAATCTCGGATAACATTGGGAACTTTATTATAGAATCGTATACATTGTCCCATAAAATAATGACTTATTCTGTGGAGACGCGTTGTATGTACGGATAGCTTGTGCTTATTTCGCGTGTTGATGGAATGAGCATCACTCCTTTTATCAAAACTGTTAATGTTTTTCTTTATATACATTAGATTTTCATAGATAAACTGAGAGACAACAGTTAGAATGTTTATGTCTTTAAACTTCTCTCTAAGGGAAACTCTGGGAGCTAAACTATAGATCGCTCGTATAGCCCTTTTTTGCAGTATAAAAATGGAATTAATATCTGCAGAACATCCCCAGAGCAGTATGCCATAAGTCATAATGCTATGGAAATAACTAAAATAAACTATTTTAGCTGTGTCTACATCAGTTAATAGTCTAATTTTTTTAACAGCACAAGCTGCTGAACTGAGCCTACTAGACAATTTTTTAATGTGGGGACCCCATTGCAATTTAGCGTCTGTAGTAATTCCTAAAAAGACTGTTGACTCCACAAGGTCCAACCCTGTTCCATTCAATTGTATATCGGATTCTACTTGTCTCACATTTGGAGTCGAGAACTTTATACAATTAGTTTTCTTCTCATTGAGGAGAAGATTATTTGTATTGAACCAATTCACAACTTTAGCTAATGCATTGTTAACATCGTCATAGTTTAATAACTGCCTTTTAATTTTAAATAACAGTGAAGTGTCATCTGCAAACAATACAATCTCGTGATTCTTCTCTACATAATAAGGTAAGTCATTAATATAGGTTAAAAACAAGAACGGCCCTAGTATTGAACCTTGTGGAACGCCCATTGAGATTATAGAGCCGGGCGATTTTTTACCATTTATGTCAACCCTTTGAATTCTACCATTTAAATATGAAGTCAAAAGGTTGAGAGCCATGTTCCTAATACCGTAGTCTTGTAATTTCCTGACAAGTATATCATGTCGGACGCAGTCAAATGCCTTAGATAAGTCACAAAAAACACCTAAGGCATCTTGAGAGTTCCCCAGGCATCAAACACATCTTTTATTAGTTCTATACCTGCGTCTATAGTAGAGCGATTCCTTGTAAACCCAAATTATTTTTTATGGAAAATTGGACGATGACAAGGATCCTACGTTCTTTCCCGAAATCCCCGTTTAGGCGTGAGAGCGTAACACATAAACAAAATTGCAACATTAGTTAGGATGTCTTTGACAGGGTTGTATTTATTGCAAGTAGAAAATAGCCTTCGTGCGCGAGTCTAGCACGTGACAAGTTTTTAATAAAATGTGTTTATTATATTTTTATTTGCTTTAAAAGCACGGTGTTTAACGTCAATGTAAAAAGATGATGAGAAGAATAATATTAAAGTCGATTAATTTAGCATAAAGTAAAGATGAGCGATTGTGTGACAAATGTTTTAGACAATGCGGTATTTTTTTCAAGAGATTAACAAAAATAGTTTCATGTAAAGTAAAAAAAATACGTCAAGTGCGAGTCGGACTCGTGCACGAAGGGTTCCATATCATAACATTATATATAATTATTGTAGGTAATGTTCTGCTAATTATAAATTTAATGGATATTTTATTCTGCCCTTCATAAACAGTTGCCTTTTTTTTCAGGTAGAAATGGGATTACTTAACATGAAATGAAATTGAAGTACCTACATCAATCATAAAGCTAAAAGCCTAACTGTGTTACATTCCAATTTCGGTAACATTACGTAAACAAGTTTGTATGATAATATTGTTATATCTATGCATGTATAGCATCGATGGCCAATAATGTTCTAATGTATGATACGTACGTTTATATGTATATGAACAAAAGTATATGAATACTAAGTATCATTCCATTGCCTGGTTATAACGTTGTCATGGTATGACTATAGCGGGCAGTTTTCTAGGAATCCTACTTTAAGAGCTCATAGTTAGGCCCCAGAACTAGAACCCACAGTAGCATCATGTATATGTAAAGAACCGTTGCAAATAATATTAAAGAAAACATTTTGCTTTTATTTCTGAAAATTTAATATTTTCAAGTACCTAAGCTGTTTATTAGTGTTATGATGGGAAGCCAACATTAGATGCTACAATAGAAATCAAACAAACCTAAACCTCTTAGTATACATGAAAATTAAACTTCCTATATATTTTGATATCATTACATGGCTTATATATATTTACACGGTGTGTGGGTGTACTTTCATCTTCACCAACTCGGGTAAGTTTATTTTTTAGAGCGTTTCTAGTCTCTTTATCTTTTTATTCTGGAATACAGGCATTTAAATCATTAATAAGCTTTGGGAAATTAAGCAATCACATTATTAAAGACGCACCGTGATGGCCATTTGCAATTATTATTGTAGTAGGTACTAGTTCTAAACTAGGTAATCGCTAAAAATCCTCGCAATCGCCTAAAATGGCGTTCATTATTTGCGTAGTAATTTCCAAATTCTATATTTCCTTGGGATCCTACGAGTTAGATCCTGAGGAAAACATTATTTTTACACGTTAGATTCTGAGGAAGTACGGTGTTTTTTTTTTAAATAATATCACTGGCCAGTTCACACACAATTCAATCACAGCCTAAAGCTTATTCTATAAAATATGCCATGCACCACAGGAATAAAAGTGACTTGAATGTATGTATTGCAATATGTAAATAGATAAATACGGATTTTAATTTCTCTGGGTTGCATGGTGGGCTGCAGGAAGGAAACATAGCGCGTACTTGTCGATACAAAATGGTAAATATACAAAATGGAAAATAATATTTCTTTTTGTTTTGATAAGTACGCCCTAATATGGTCCGATTTCAGTGGGATACTTTTTCATGTCCTTCAATACATTATTTACTAGGTTTTTGCGTTATATTTTTTTCTAATATTTCAATATACTTTAGAGATACACGAATCTTAACCAGTCGTGTTTCTGTGCAGAAACTATGACTCAATAATGAATATTTATCAGAACCCAAAAACTTTTCTAAAAATAAGAAAACGCATTAGCCTACATTAGCAAAACATCACATTTGAGCAATTGACATCGACAACAAAATATTTGGTTACAACTATACTTGTACCATTTAAGGGGATCGCTCTCTCTCTCTCTCAATATCGAGTGCAACGGGGATCGGGGGTAGGGCACGTTACACAAATACTCATTAGGGATGCTATACTTATATCGACACTAGATGGGAAAATATCGATGACTTTTTTCTTTACGTATGATTGGAAGTAAAATGGAATATTCAAATTAATGTTCAATCAAATTCATCGTACATACCTTCGTAAGTAGCTAGAATACTATGTATCTATATCATACGTTGAATCTTGTTATGATGGACATTTGGAGAGTGGGAGCAATGTAAAACATGTATATTGGTAGGTACGTACATGCTTTTTCTGGTATAACGTTGATCTACTAATTTTATTTGAGACAAGTAATTGTAGAAACAACTTCTTTTTCGTACTGATCTGAACACGTTTTGGTTCTTTTGAAGCTAAGTTTTATCCGGGCTTTCTGACATAGTGGCAATTATAGGTTCGATCATATACAAGCAAAACATTATATTGCTGAATCTGAGCGAAATTGATTTATCGAACATCGATAAATAGACATATTTATCTCTTATTTTGAATTACTATAGTACCATACATAAATTCCAAGGATCATTTCTTTTCCAAAATTAAAATAGCCAGAAACTGAACCAGCGAGTAAACATATTTAAAATAACCTATAACCATTTTTTTTAACTTACTGCTGCCTAGTCACAAGGCTTTCTCGCTAAGTGCTATTTTGTTAGGTAGTTTTAGATCGAAAACTTCTGGTAACAAACACTCAAAGTAAGCCTTTGAATTATATTTTTCACCCGAAAGTTATCCTCTTTCTTTATTTTTGATACGTTCTTGGCCAATTATTCAAACTTCTTCCCAAAACAGGTCATATAATTAGTTATGAAACAGCGCGCTGCTTCTTGTGGTTATGCTCATCCAGTGGTGGATCCTTGGTGGTTCTTCTTGGTGGTCCCTTGGGTGGTGGGTGGTGGAGATGAATCAAACCAGGACTCGGTTGTGATTAATTAAAAAAAATATTGTCTTATATACTACTCGAGCAGGTCTCAGATGTACAAATGCAGAAGAATGAATGCGAAAGATGGAATCGCTACTAAGGCAATTAAGTAATGTAAAGAAGAGCTAAGTGATATACTAGCATTTCTAATAAACCTTTCATTTCAGCGTAGTTTATTTCCTGAAAAGTTAAAAAAGAACTATCATAAAGCCTCAAGTACAAGAAAGGTGAAAAAGCAATTTTAAGTAACTATCGACCAATTTCTCTTATACCTGTTTTGTCAAAGATTTATGAAAAAGCAGTGCACAAAAGGTTGAACGCCTTTTTTCTTAAATACAGAATAAAATTATAACACAGGAACAAAATGGATTTCAGAAAAATAAATATACTACTTTAGCGACTTTCAATTTGATAAATTACATAGAACAAAACTTATATAGTAAACACTTGACAACAGCATTATTCTTTGACAGGACAAAGGCCTTTGACTACGTTTCACATAAATTGCTTTTGCATACACTTTATCATTACGGTATTAGAGGCAAAGCATATGAGTGGATTAAATGACAGGCCAGTTGGCGCAGTTGGTAGCACCCCTGCCTTCTGAGCCGCTGGTTCCGGGTTCGATCCCCTGACAGGTTTTTTTTTTTTTACCGAACTGGGTAGCACTTGACCACTATCTCAACTGATGCTAAGTGATGAAGCGATCGATGATGGAGCGCGCTTACCCAGAAGATACCTATGCACTCGTGTTTTGAAGACCCCCATGTCGTACTTAACCGGAAACACCGACTCAGGGAGGATGTTCCATTCCCTAGCAGTAGAAGAAGTAAATCGCTTCGTCCGGGTAAATGGAATATCCACCGTAAAGCGGTGGCGCTTCTGAGTATCTCTGGATGTCCGATTATAGAATGGGGATGGCGGAATCAAATTGTGAAGTTCCATTGCACACTCACCGAAATGTATCCGATAAAAAACCGATAAACAAGCGACTTTGCGGCAATGCTCGAGACTCTGGAGTCTCTTGCGTACTAGGTGGTCGTAGTTAATGAGTCTCTTGGCTCTCCTCTCAATAGCTTCCAGTGTCTCCAGCTGGTATTTGGCAGAACCATCCCAAAGGTGAGAACAGTACTCCATACACGACCGGACTTGGGCTTGATAAAGATTAAGCAACTGTCCCGGTGTGAAGTATTGTCTCACCTTAGCCAAAACACCAAGCTTTTTTGAGGCAAGCTGGGCTTTGGACTCAATATAGGAGCCGAAATTGAGAGTTGGTGTTAATGAGATGCCAAGAAGCTCAAAATGGTTACTTATTGGCACGGACACATCCCTGAAAGTAGGAGCCAGCTGGAAAGGGCTCCGTTTGGCGGAGAAAAGACACGCCTGGGTTTTAGCAGCATTGAACTTAACTAGATTGGCATCGCCCCAATCGGAGACTGCCTGCAAAGAAAAGTTCAAGTGCTGAACCATCGCTTCCCTATGAGACTGGATTTGTAATGCACTGGTTCGTGCGTTAGATGTGTAACTCTCCACAACGGTGCTGTCATCTGCGTAACCAAAAATACCGGGTTTCAGCAGGTCATTAATATGCAGCAGAAAAAGTGTTGCGGAGAGTACTGATCCTTGGGGGACTCCGGCATTTATAGCCAATTGGGCGGAAGAACAGCCATTGATGACTACTCGAATCGACCGATCCCTCAAGAAATCTGAAATCCAGACACACAAACCAGTGGGAAGGCCGTATGAAGGAAGCTTGCTAATGAGGCTATCGTGCCAGACTCTGTCAAAAGCCTTCGAGATATCGAGAGAGACAGCAAGCGCCTCTCCGTGGTTCTCGATGGCTGAGTTCTAGATGTGAGTGGCATACGCTAGAAGATCCCCAGTAGACCGATTTCGGCGAAATCCGTATTGTCGGTCACTGAGGAGATCGTTCACTTCTAGGTATGTCAGGAGCCTGTGGTTCAGTACACGTTCCAACGTCTTACATAGTATGGAAGTGACTGAAATACGCCTGTAATTAGCAGGGTCTGCGCGACTACCATTTTTGGGCACGGGCTGCACGTTTGCAAGCTTCCAGGACTTTGGCACTTGACCAGTCGTCATAGACAAGCGAAAGAGGCGAGTCAATACAGGAGTCAACTCTGGCGCACACATGCTCAAGACTACAGCTGGTATACCGTCTGGACCACTAGCTTTGTTCACGTCTAGATTGCGCAACGCTTTGCGGACCTCAGACTGTCGAATGCGGATTTCTGACATTAACGTCCCACAATTTGGCAGACTAGAAGGTACAGCATTACCGGCATCTCGTGAAGACTCTGCAAACAGAGTGGCAAATAAATTTGCTTTCTCTTCAGCAGTATGCGCTAGTGAACCGTCGGGTTTCTGCAGTGGAGGCAGTGAGGGACGGCAGAAGTTCTCTTCGATCGACCTCGCCAGGGACCAGAACGCTTTGCTACCCGAAGGGTAAGAAGCAAGTTTGTTCCCTGTCCGGCGTATGTGGTCGAAGCGAGCCATCTTGAGAGCCTTTTTGCAGGACTTGGCGGCAAGGTTAAATGCTTTCTTCTTCTCACGTACATCTCAAGATTTGCGGGTTCGAGCATCAGCCCAGGCTAAGTAGGCCTCATGTTTTGACGCTTCTGCATCTCCACATATGGCAGTAAACCATGGTCGAGCTTTGCTGGACAGCGAGATGTCTGAAAATGGAATGAAATATTCCATACCCTGTCGTAACACTTCTGTCACAGCATCCGCGTAAGCTGAGGAATCGCTAGAAGAAAAACAAACCCTCCACCAAAGATAAGACGAGAAAAAATTACGCATCTCATCCCAATCTGCTGACTTGTATCGCCACACCCGCCGGGTGCCTTTTGGGCTGGGATCGGGCGGGGAGTAGACTGACACAGACTTCACCAGATAGTGGTCGGAGCTACCCAAGGGTGATGAAACCGACACCAAGTAGCGGTCTGGATCTGTTGTCAGCAGAAGGTCCAAGCAGTTGGCTGTGTGGCCATCAACATCTGGAATCCTTGTAGCTCCTTGGACCAGCTGAGTGAAGTCTAGCGTCAAGGCAAGCTTACGCATCTCTCGACTAGCGTGGTCTGTGCTCTGGTATGGGTATAGCCAGTCTTGATGCGTTGAAATCCCCCAGAAGCACTGATTGAGCAGAAGGATACCTCTGTTGGGCCACGTCAGCTGCCTCACTGAGGTAGTTTGTGAGCCTGGTTGTCTCCTCATCTCCGATGTGCGAACGGTAGACACTAGCATAAAGTATCTTCTCAATGCCGTTATCCACCAGAACCCACATGATGGAAAATTTGGGGTCTTCAAGGTTACGGAGACGTCGATAACAAATGTCATCGCGAGCATACATACAAACTCCTGCTCTGGCCCTAAAGCTATGTTCAAGAAAATAGCCCGGGTAGGCAAGGTATGCAGCGTCAGCTGGGCATTTGATCTGCGTCTCCGTGAGGAACAGAATATGCGGTTTTGCCGTCTCAAGATGGTGGTGGACTGAGTCGATATTGGAGTGCAAGCCTCGAATGTTTGAGAGGTGCACTTGAAGAGAGAGGACGTGCTTCCGCTGTTGGACCTTTATTCTGTTTTTGTTGCCTTTCATTTTATGGGGAGTGAAGATAGGTAAAGGGAAACGGAAGTGGAAACAAGGCGCATATTATCAACCCATGACACAAATTAGGCTTTTCCACCCTATGGAAACCAATCCTGGAGACCGCGGGGACGCCCGAGCCCCCCCAGAGGTGTCCATCGGGACCTCTCGTCTGGTCGCCAACCAGCACGATGGCGCGCCTCCATGATTTTTCGCGAGATGGCGAGGCAGCCTTTCATGAGTGGCTGGCTCACTACTTGGGCCCCCAACTATCTGCGGTCGGCCAGCGAAGAACCGTGCCTCGGATCCCGCTGCTCTCCACGATTGGCTGCCAGGTAAATTAACCCTCAATGTATCACGACCAGCTATAGTAATAAGCGCAACTGTTTCCGACCCGTTTCCCATAATGGTTTCACCAAACATCATGCCGTAACGCGACTGCTTGGCGGCATGGCTTTGTCTGGTGGGTGGTAACACGCCGCGGCCTAAGCCTACCACCTGAAAAAAGTACTGCTCTTTTGGCGCCACTCAGGGGACACGTGTAGAACATCGAGGGCTAAATCCTACGGACGCGAGCAGTATAGTCCCCCAAAAAACATTCGGTCAAACATTTGTGTGCATGAACATGTCTGTTTGATCTGTGTCTGGGTGTGATATATATATATATATATATATATATATATATATATATATATATATATATATATATATATGTGTGTGTTTTAATATCATGTATAAGTATGTAATATCAGTCATCAGGTTACCATAGTACAGGCTCTGCCTAATTTGGGACCTAAAGACCTTTGTGAGGATGTTGTCCCATATAAAATAAATTATAAATCTTATCTTCAAAACAGACAGCAATGTGTTGAAGGAATGTCGATAAGTACTACAAAAACGGTCCAAAGTTCTCGATCTAACTTCAGAATAAACAGCTTTGGCAAAACTGCAGTTAACGCAAAATCAAGTTACGCCATGTCCATTAAAATTTTTAATAAGTTACCTCAACATTAATTTAAATCAATGCCTTTACCTTTGTTTAAAAACGCGCTGAAGGTGTGGTTGCTGTTTTTATTCTCTAAAGGATTATTTAGAATAAGTGTTCTTCATTATGTTTACATTTTTTATTGAAATGTGCCTAATGTATTAAAAATTATCTAGATAATATTAGTTAGGTACAGTTGACCAAAGAGCTGGTACTTACCTCGGGCAACGTATCAGCCTGGCTATTCAACGAGGTAACGTTGCCAGCTTTTTGGGCACTCTACCCGTAGACAGGGACTTAAATGCTGTTTTTTTCTGTAATATATATATATCTATAATTTAGAAATATTTTAGTGAATTAGTTTTATCGTAATAGATAGATTTATTTTATATCAGTAACTTTGTACTTATACAGAAATAAACTTTATTACCTGTTTTCATTTAGTTAGGTACCTATATTATAAGTTTTTGCATGCTATTTCATTAGCAAAATATGTAAGGTCTTATTGTCAATTATTAAATCCACCTAAATTGTACTCATATATTACGCAAATAAATGTTATTCTATTCTATTCTACTCTTGCTAAAACTAACTCAAACGTATTCTATGTCGTCAAATTGCCTGATCAGCGAGTGATCGTTGCCCCGGTGCTGATGCTGACGTGCAGTTTACTCGGGCTGCTCTGCTTTTGGCCCAACGTCCGCGCGAGAACACTAGGCAACGATGCTTTGCTGTCTTTGTCTTCATTATTATGTTCATATTTGAACAATCTTAAAAGATATCTATGAATCATTTTTGTTTTTGTAGACAAAAATGATTTTCCGTAGGTTACACTAGAACCATACTTATTAATCCCACTAGTAATAAAACAAAAAAATATTAATATGGCATTTTAGAGCCTTAACAATTAACAACATTTGGCGGTGGTGCGGTAGTGGATTCTAACGGACGATCGCTCCAAGCAGAGCGACGCTCATCATCCGCCTTTTAAGAACGGCTCTGTATCATATCTGTCACTGTCATAAACGCCGATCAATCATTTCCAATAAATATGAGTTTATTATACAAACCTGCTTGATCTTGTAGACACATCCGGCCTAGATCATCGAATAACATCGGTACACCGGTGACCAAATCTATACATTGCATAAAGCCGCGCTGGTACACCGGTGTACCGCAGTCAAAACCCATATCAAGACTGAATATAAACGTTAACTGTTCAAATATAGAATACATTTCGGTTTATTAGATGTTTTTTAATACTAATAAGCACCTAGAAAACTTTTTTACATAGAAATATATGTTTTTTTCGTTATCAGTAGGCTAGTAAAAAAACAATGGGCGTCGATACCATATTTCTTAACCTTTCGCAGGTGTGCGTCTGCTAGTGTATTGTTTTCGAGAATAAGTACCATTTCAAGGTAAAAACCTAAGAAAAAGTTTATAATCCTCTTATATTATGGTTTTGTGAGTAATTCCCATAATTTGATAAAGGCAGCCGCCATATTGTTTTGATAACGAGTGGAACTACGATTTTGAGATCTATTTGGTTAGTGTTAGAGTATAATATGTTTGTATAACAATTTGTGGATTTATTATGGATAATTTATAAAATAGGTAGTATAGCTTTTAAAAGTCTATTGTACCGTTGTGAATGTATTTATACTGTCATAGATAATGTGTTTTTTTTATAAGAATATTGTTTCCCTGACAACCTAGTTGTTTGTTGTTGTGTCATAAAATAATAAAAAGTCAGTAGCTATGTAAAATATTTGTTTATTTATTTGATCTAGTAAATGCATATAAAATGGTAATATATCGTATGGATGTGCTCTAAACTCACTGCAACTACCTCTGCATATTATATATACTATAGGTTATGGGCCACTCACGTAAGTAAAAATGAGTCATCACGTACATATTGAGCCGTTAAGGAGAGAAAATTATGATACATGGCGAATCCATGCAAAAGCTCTCTTGTTGAAACTAGGTCTCTGGAATTATGTTTCGCAGGCTATAAAGAAGCCAACTATTGAAGGCGATGAACTAAATAAATATTTAGAAAAAGATGGTTTAGCACTGGCAGAATTATTTCTAATAATATCACCAAGTGAGTTGAAACAAGTAAAGAAATGTGAAACTAGTAAAGATGTATGGGACACACTTGAGAGTATTTACTATAGCAAAGGCCCTGCACGGAAAGCAAGTCTTTTGAAAGAATTGATATTGAGAAAAATGAAAGATGGTAATAGCATAGTAGAACATTTGAATATGTTTATGGACATAGTCGATAAGTTAGCAGACATGGACATAACAATTAATAAAGACCTACTTAGCATTATGATGCTTTATAGTTTACCTCAATCTTTCGAAAATTTTCGTATTGCTATAGAATCCAGGGATGATCTACCAAGTCCAGAGAACTTAAAAATAAAAATTATAGAGGAAGCTGAAGCAAGAAGAAACATAGCTAGTACAAATGAAGGGAACTCTGAATATGAAGTAATGTATAGTAAACAGCGAAAGAGAGACAAAAAATATGTTGTACAATGTTTTAAATGTAAGAAAAAAGGACATAAAGCGAATGAATGTTGGTCGAAAGTAGACCAAGGTAATAAACATGACCAAGGTAATAAAAATGATAAAGGTAATGTGACCCTATATTGTTCAGATGAGACATGTCTAAATACAAATCATAGTCAAGAATAAGTAAATAAGTGGTGTATTGACAGTGGCTGCACGTCACATATGACACATGACAAAAACCGATTTAGTAACCTAGAAAAAGAAGATAGTAAATCTTTAAAGTTAGCATCTGAGAACTGCACTACACAAATTGAAGGTCGTGGTAATGTAAAGCTTAATATTAAGGAAAAACCTGACTTACAACTGAGTGAAGCGTTGTATGTTCCGTCACTGACTACAAACTTAATGTCAGTAGGAAAAATGACAGACAAGGGTGCAACAGTTCTATTTAAACAAAAAATTGCAACCGTGATGCGAAATGGTGAACTATTGTTAAAAGCAGAAAGAAATGAAGACGGTTTATACTATGTCAAAGAAAACATAAGGGAAAATGTGAACTATTGTGAAACAAACAAAATGCAGCAATGGCACAGGAAGCTAGCTCATCTTAATGAAGGACAAATGAGAAAAGCTATGGATCAGAAGAAAATGGAAGGTTTAGATTTTAATAAAAATGATACAGTTAAAGACTGTGAAGTATGTGCCAAAGGCAAGGCAACTAAACTGCCATTCAATGTACATAAAAATGAAGAACGTAGTAATGAACTGTTACAAATTGTTCATACCGATGTTTGTGGACCAATGAGACAACCATCGAAAGGAGGTTCAAAATACTTCATCACATTTATTGATGATTTTTCAAGATATACAAGGGTATATACTATGAAAACTAAAAACGAAGCCCTATCAAAATTCAAAGAATTTAAAAATGAAGTTGAGGGATTTACCAAACAAAAGATAATATGTTTGCAAAGTGACAATGGGACTGAATATATTAACAATGAATTTGACAAATATTTAAAAGAAAATGGCATTAAAAGGAGACTTTCAGCACCGTACACGCCAGAACAAAATGGTTTGGCTGAGAGAAAAAACAGAATATTACTTGATAAAGCAAGATGCATGTTAATTGACGCTAATATGAAAGAAGCATTTTGGGCTGAAGCAATTAATACAACCAACTATATAGCAAACCGTAGCCCTTGCAGCAGCATTAATAATGCGACTCCATTTGAAAAATGGGTAAAAAGAATCCCATCTGTGAGGCATTTTCATATTTTTGGGACGAAGGCGTTTGTTTTAAACAAAAATAAAAAATACTGAAAATTTGAAGCCAGAGCAACAGCTGGTATATTCTTAGGATATTCTGAAAATCATAAAGCTTTTAGAATTTTCAATCGAAAAACCGAGAATATAATGATTAGCTGAGACGTAAAATTTTTGGAAAAGATGTTTTATGAAAAAGATGAAGAAGAAGAGCAGATACATGACAACAATGATATAGAAGTTATACTTTTTCCAAAAGAAGAAAATGTCGAAAACATAGAAGGATTAAATAGATCAGTAATTGGTGAACAAGAACATGAACTAAATAATGATGAAATATTCGAAGATGCTACCGCAGAAACAGAAGGAATAGAAAATGAAATATGTTCAGATAATGAAATGGATGCGACGAATTCCATTACTAGAAAGCGAAAAAGAAACCCACCAGTATGGCACAAAGATTATGAGATGGATGCTGAACAATCATTTTTGTGTGAAATAGATGAAAATAGTAATGAATGGGATGACGCTATTTTAAGCGAGATAGAATCGCATCTTAAAAACAATACTTGGAAAATTGTACACAGGAGTGAAAGTAAAAATTTGATTGACAGTAAAATGATCCTAAAATATAAGTATAATGAAATTGGAGAAATAGATCGGCGAAAGGCACGACTTGTGGCACGAGGTTACAATCAAAAAGAAGGGATCGATTACACGGAAACATTCGCGCCAGTAGCGAAAATGAGTACCATAAGATTATTGATTGCTTATGCGATAGAAAACGACATGAAATTATCCCAACTTGATGTGTGTACGGCATTTTTAAACGGTGATATAGATGAAAAAATTTATATGAAAAAGCCGAAAAACTTGGATAAATACTTGAAAATTATAACTGCATGTGGAAAAGAAAATGAAGTAGTTAGACGAGCAAAAGAAATGCTACTAGATATATATAGAACAGATACAAAAGTGACGGGATATGTCAATTAAATAAAGCCATATACGGATTGAAACAAGCAGGACGACAATGGTTCTTAAAGTTACATACAAAAATGCTGGAAATCGGATTCAAAAACTCCACAGCTGCTCCATGTTTGTACATCTTGGAAAAACAAGGTGAGAAGTTATTTGCCAACATATATGTCGATGATTTAATACTGGCCTATAAGTCGGAAAACTTGTTCAAGGAAGTTAAGGCAAAATTGCAGAAAACATTTGAATTACGTGATATGGGTTCACTTCATCATTGTCTGGGCATACGATTCTCCCATGTAGGGGGAGAGATGACGTTATCACAAGAAAATTATATTGAAAATTTGATAAAAGGTTTTAACATGGAAGAATGTAAGCCAGTTATGACGCCTATGGAACCAGCTCTAAAATTAGAGAAAAGCTTAGATGAAAAAGAAAAAGTTAACTATCCATATCAAAAGCTTATTGGATCATTAATGTATCTGGCAGTAGCAACGAGACCAGATATTATGTTCGCAGTTAGCTATTTAAGTCAATATAATAACTGTTATGATAAAAGTCACTGGCAAGCTGCAAAAAGGATTATACGTTACCTTAAGGGGACGAATAATGTCTCATTAAGATACAAGAAAACAGGATTGCCACTTATAGGTATGGCAGATGCAGATTGGGCAGCATGTACCCTTGACCGTCGCTCGTATACAGGTTATATTTTCAAGTATGGTGGTGGTCTAATAAGTTATGAAACGAAGAAACAAAGAGTTGTTGCTTTATCAACAGCAGAAGCTGAATACATGGCGTTGACAGAGGCGACGAAAGAAGCCCTACATTTGAAGTATTTACTAGAGGACATTGGAGTATCACAACAGGCAGTTCCAATTTATAATGACAATCAGGCTGCACAGAAGTTAGCCACCAATTTAATGACTGGAAAGAGATCAAAACACATCAGTATCAAAGAGCATTTTGTGAGGGACTGTGTCCAAAGAAAACTGGTAACTATCCATTACGTGGGCACAGATAATATGGAAGCTGATTTTCTAACAAAGGCCTTACCGCAACCAAGGCTATTGAAGTTGCTTAAAATGATAGGAGTCACTCAGACCTGTGCTCAGTTTAGCACCCAAGGTCATCGTGAGGGGGAGTGTCATAGATAATGTGTTTTTTATAAGAATATTGTTTCCCTGACAACCTAGTTGTTTGTTGTTGTGTCATAAAATAATAAAAAGTCAGTAGCTATGTAAAATATTTGTTTATTTATTTGATCTAGTAAATGCATATAAAATGGTAATATATCGTATGGATGTGCTCTAAACTCACTGCAACTACCTCTGCATATTATATATACTAAATATACTCCTTTTACACATGCTTGAAAGATAAAATTGGTCTTTGTAGAATTTATTTCACTTGTTATTTTTTTGTTGCGGTTCAAGTTTTTTGTATTTTTTCGGTTGACTTTACCTCTATAATTTGAGTAAAAAGAAACAGATAAAATATTAATAGAATAAAGGAAGATGTACTGGGTAACCAGTGTAAATTTACGGCATTTACAGATATAAAATAGAACAAATAGCTGTTTTACTACGATTTTATTCCTGCAAACGCTCACGGCACGCGCAAATTTTTTAAATAGTGAATTTTCGTGCGCTTTTTCCCTTCGATTTGGCGCCATAATATATTTTTTTAAGCTACTTCAAGGGTTAACTGACCTTTTTTGGTCACAACTCTAATCACTTCCATATTTTCTATCTTAGCGACACCGCAGCGGCTGAACTTGCCCTATATAAGTACTACTATATGAGCTGAACACTACTTAACCCGTCCGCATCAGCGCAAAAAATAACAATAGATTTATGAATGAAACTTAACTCGAATGAGTCTTGCTGATTCGGACAGATTAAAATGTCTCACACGCTCGGAAAAAAAATATTAACAGTTATGTACTTTTTCCACAACACACGACTAGAACAAACATAAACATAAGTATACGGAATACAAAAGTAACCTAAAAAACAAACAAAGCTCAAGTCCTAACTGTCAAATGAAACGTCAGGGCGATATTTATCCACCGATTTCGTGGGGCGACTAGTGCGTCGTCGAGCGACATATAAGAACGCTCTGGATGATCATCGAGCGATCGCTCCGGGCATATAAAAACGCTCGGAGCGTCATCGGACGTCGTCGAACGACAAATAAAAACGCACCCCTGGCGATGCGTGACGTTAACTTGTTGAATAGAAATGTTAATTCTCTGACGGAAGACTCCCTAATGTGTAAGTTTTTCCTACAATTGTAAAGTTTACTTTTATTTTTAATTCGTTTATTAAACAAAGCTTGAGGAATGGCCAATGTACAACCATACAAGGCCACTTGCAAAGGAAAAAGAAGGCGAGTACATTGCCAATTTGAAGTTTCAAAAGTAGGTTGCGAACAAAGCGACATCTGTGGTTTCATTTATGTGACGTCATTATGGCCTGGTTGGGTTAGAATTGCTTGGAAATTTTTGTTAATCTTGTATTTTAGTGTAATAAATGTTGTGTTACTTATTTTAGATTAGTAATATAAATACCTCATAGCGTACCGGTAATTCTGGTGCCAAACAGTGTTTTTACGACGACATTCTCTGGCGAAAATGAATCGCCATGAAGGTGGGTAATGATAATCAAAATTTGTTAGATGCTATTGTCACTGCGAATTTTATTGCGAAAAACACTGAAACAGTGACATCACGTCGTAATATTGGCTTGGATTCAATGAACTATATTGTGTTGATATGCTGGACAAAGAGATCGATAAAAATAATAATGCATTATAAATATTGACATTGTTCCAGGAGTCAGCTGTGATTCTTGTTTGAAAAATAATTTTAGAGGACGACGTTATAAATGTTTGATTTGCATCGACTACGACTTGTGCGCAGCCTGCTATGAGTCTGGCGCTACTACAAACCAACATACTACTGAGCACCCTATGCAATGCATTCTATCTAGGAGTGACTTTGGTAAGCACTTCTGACATACATTCATTCAGTACTCCAGATTGGCCATAATCCACGGACTAACCAAACAATCACATAAACCAATAACATCACCACATTCTTATTTTCGGAAACTTACTGCATCATTATAGTTATTTATAGGTATTTGTATATTTACTTACGATTTGTAGTGCAAATCTGATCAAAACAACACAGTAACAGTAGTATGTTTTTATAAGTGGCTCAAAACTATTGTCTGGTTAATAAAGAAGTTCAAATTGGGAATCAGTGGGTAAAAATGTTGTTTATGTCTCTTTTTGTTCAGCATTCGGAGAGCTAAAAAAAGAGTTATTTTTGCCACCAATAAGGGCAATTTTTGACCCACCTCCGGAGCATGGTTGTTTGTGATTGTTATGGCAACTATGTATTTGACAGCATAATCATGGGATTTTAGGTCTTATGCTCGGTTGAGTGTTTGAGTAGGGTGTGGGCAAAAGTGGCAAAAATAATGTTTTTGAGCTTTAGGAATGCTTTCACAAAAGAGCCATCAATGACAACACCAGCAATATCCTTAAAGCTAAATGAATGCACCTATCATACATTTTGCAACAGTTATTTATAGTATGATTCTTTCGATAATGAACTTGAATAAAAGCAGCACTGCCCCACCAATTAATTGAATTCTTGGAATGGGGAACTGAGGGATTAATTTTTTCAGCAATAACCTCAATCCAGTATGACATCAAAAATTTGTATCATTCTCCATTGTTCAAACATGTCAGACAGGTAATGAATGACTTCTATAGTAAATTATTCATCTGATTTGTTCACTTTTAAACACAAATCATCAGATTAAACATTACTATTTAATCTTTCTGATTTTAGCCGTTTGTATTATTTGTGTTCTAGATGAAACACATTTGGTGTGGTGTGATTTTGGTGGTGAAAAATCTGCCAATAGCAATTAGAGGTTAAAGATAATCCATAGCTTACCTTTTCATAAATTTGCAAACATGAATGATATAAGTAATGGTAGGTAGTTCATATTTAGTAGTGATTGATTTTGAACATTTTTTATTTATGCTTATAAATGGATAGAATATCAATATATATTTAGCAATTTTAAATAGGTACTCATACTAAATGCTTTACTGTGCTTGCTTATTTCACATAAGAAAAATTTTAAATAAATATGATCAAAAAGTATTGGTAAGATCAATTTATTTATTTATTTATTTATTTGGGCTATGGGTGAGCAGCACTATGCTGATGTGCCCATATCACACTGTGTTGATTTTTTTATTTAACAGTTTACATAACACATGTCCACAATGTTTAAAGTCCACTGGTGCACTGATCACAGGTTAGCTAGAGACCACTTAGTTTTCTGCAACCAGCCATCGAGCCGGTTTATGAAGTTGTTACAGTACTTGTAAGAATATAAATCTCTTTCAACCATCACATTGCACCAGATTGCCCTCATTAAAGTCATTTTCGCATGTGAAACACTTCATTTTATTGGCTTTCAAAATCAAGATTCCAAAAAAAAAAGTATGTTAATTTTTGTTTTGAAAATCTCTTCACAAACACAAGTTTTGGCACAAGTTATGTTTACATACACACAGTTTTTTTATGATTATTATCACTTTAAACACTTAATTGTCACAATTATCTAGTTTAAACAATTATTATTTTAATTATATATTATTTATCGTTAAAATAAGACTCGACGTAATTCCGACACGGCTTTCTTTTCCGCGGGTAGGGAGCAGAAAAAAAAGGTGAAATTGTTATAAAATGTGAACTAAAGATAGTGCTGAGTATAAAGCTTGGTTTAATAATAATAATTTATTTCATAATTTTAGCACTTGCCGAGTTTTGAAACTTGTATAATAAGGCTAGAATTTATAAATTCATTTAATGAATTTCCCATAAACCAAAGTTTAAAATCTTTAGTCCATGTTTTTTGATGAGGTGGTTTCGGTTTAGCAATATAAAGATACTAAATTCATCCTGTTTAAATATAAAAGTTTAGTTTTAGGCTCCAACCAGTTTAGTTAACAATAAATGTCAGCAGGCCTATTATGTATCTCAGTTGCAATTCAATGATGATTGAAATAAAAAAAATGGTGGCTCTATGTCACTTTTGTTAGCTCCAGTCATCAACTTACTAACATTTTTGCTTACTGGAGTTTTCAAAACTGACACAGAGACGTCATTTTCAAGATTTTAAACATTTGTTAGCAACTGAAACAGATAATAGCCCTGCAGGTTTCATAATATTTTAAACTCCAAACTAAAGTTCAAGCAGTAATAAGTTATGAAAGTATAATGTATTGAAGCTCACATTTAAATTTTGGCTAATTCATGTAGCAATACATTTCAAAATCTCTAATGTTTTCAAGTACAAGCTAAAGTCAAAAACTCCTTTATATTTTGAACTTTAAACTTTAGTGCTCCTTAATATTTTTAAGTTCAACTAAAGTTTAAAAAGTGATTTAGATTGGTTTAGATAATTGTTAAGATTCATGCTCTATAGTATCTTTAAATTAATCATAGTATATCATAATTATAATCTTTTATTCTTATATCAGTATAAAATAAAGTTCGACAATATCACACAGCAACAAGTTTCATGCTCCATAATATCTTCAAATTTGAACTAAAGTACCACAATTTAAACTAAACCTCGACAAAATCACATAGCAACAAGATTCATGCTCCATAGTATCTTAAAATTCACACTACAGTGCAACAGTTCAAACTAAAGTCCAACAAGATCACACAGCAAAAAATTTCATTGTCCACAGTATCTTCAAATTTAAACTGTAGTACATCAGTTTCAGCTAATGTTCAATGAGATCTAACAGCAATAAGCATGTTCCATACTATTTTCTAACTCATACTAAATATCAACAAAAACCAAATCTAGTTTCATTGCGTAATCCTTCTAATATTATAAAAGCGAAAGTTTGTGAGTATGGATGTGTGGATCTTTGTTACCCTTTCACGCTCAAATTTAGTATGGAGGTAGATGAAGCGCTGGATTAACACATAGGATACTTCTCATCATCATCCATCACCATGTGGGTGAAAATACGTAATATTCTTGGGCACAGTATAGACAAAATAATAAGATCTCTGCCTACGTCAAGATCATAATGATGACAGTTCTGTCAAAGTTTGTGTCAGTTTCTGATAGCTAAGTCAAAATCAGACTATCATTTTGACAGCTCGATACACTAGATGTGTTCGGCGACTGTCAAGGGTGATGATATGTGACACAAATACCGTCAAGGGTGATGAAATGTAATGTATGTACGTAGGTACTATATTTTATTATTACACCTTTACTAATAAACATTGCATAAACTTATACTAGGTGTAAAAATCCTTTGTCTTGCTTTCACGCGTGACATTTACTGTAAGTGAAAAATTGACAGATGGATAAGAGTAACTATTCCGGGTATAGCCAAGTTTATTAGTAAGGCCGTTAGTGTTTAACGATTGATTTACTAAATATTTAAATTTACTCATATAATACTATCATAACAACTGCGTTTAACCATGTAAATATTTTCTGACATTTTTGTATAAAGATAGATATGCCCTTGGAGAAGATAATATAAGCTACTCGAAGTACTAATCTTGCGCAGACGAAGTCGCCGACACCAGCTAGTATAAACATAATATAAAGATTTTAGACATAATATATCACCCTCATATTATAAAAATCTATATCTGTTCTCAATTTGACATTTTCAGATTTATATTATGGCGGTGAAGCACTGACTCTAGAGCAGCCACAAGCATATACATGTCCATTTTGCAACCGAATGGGGTTCACTGATACGGCACTTATGGAACATGTCACCGCCGAACATGCAGATACCACATTGGCAGTAAGTATAAGTAATGTGTAACTGAATCGATGATCGATGTGTCATCATCCTTTTAATTGATTGGGGAACTCTGTGGATGCTAAAATGTGTGTGTATTAATAAACAGAGTGTTTGGTGTATGGACAACTATTATTACGAGCATAATATTGCCAATTATTTAAATAGTTGTAATCGGTTTAGTAGGTATGTATTTTTGATGTTGCATTGAACATTGTGAATAAATTTTTAAGTTGAAATAGATTTGTTTGTTATATAAATGTTACTATAGATGATCTTGAACACTATGTGGATGATGAAATGGTACAAAGGCAAAATACATAAACATATTAACTTTATTTTCTAGTAGCAGTACCTGGTACTGGCATGTCAGGTAGACATAAGTTTTAAGTTATAAATACAGGGAGTTAACTTTGAACTACTTATTATGCCCATAAAATTGTGGGCGCGTCAACTAATAACAAATTTTCATGTTTATGATAGAAATGTTGTTCGTAAGTAATGTTAATCCTTTCTTCAGCAGGTTGTGTGCCCAGTGTGCGCGTCGATGCCGGGCGGCGAACCTAATTTCGTGACCGACGACTTTGCAGGACATCTCACCTTAGAACACCGGACGGGGCCCAGAGATCTCATCTCTTTTCTGATATCCTTTTCAATATGACCACTATGATATTTTGGAAGTTTTAGGGCAAAGACTACTACGAGGGTCAAACTGAAAGTTCTTAGAAAATCAAAAACTGATTACATTAGCCAGTTATTAGTTTTATTATATCTATTCAAAATATTGTCCATTCACGTCAATACACCGCTGCATGCGATGGAACCACTGGGAAAAGCACTTTGCCCACTCGTCCTTAGGGGTCTCTTCAATGGCATCGCGATACGCAGCCACCGCTTCTTCAGCATTCATAAACCGCTTCCCTTTAAGTTTTTCTTTAATTTTTGAAAATAAATAAAAATCACAAGGCGCGAGGTCGGGGCTATACGGCGGGTGACCCAGTAATTCAACGTTTGATGTCGCCAAATAGTCGATCGTTCGCTTGGCGGTGTGCGATGAGGCGTTGTCGTGGTGAAGGAGGATCCTACTGCGAGGTCGTTTCTCTCGAACTTTTTCCAAGACAAGTGGCAAACAATTGGTAGTGTACCATTCTGCAGAAACTGTTTTTTGATCCTCTAACACAATTGTTGCGAAATGACCTATCCTTCCAAAGAACGAGGCCACCATTTTTTTCCCCGCACTTCGATCTCTCTTCACTTTAGTTGGCAACTCCTCGAAAGGAAACACCCACTGAGCAGATTGTCTTTTGGTTTCAGGATCATAACAGTAAATCCAGCTTTCGTCACCTGTTAGTATGTCGAACACAGCATTTGAGTCACCTCCGTTAAATCTTTCAATCATTTTACGGCACCAATCCACACGATGGAGTTTTTGAGCCTCAGTCAAATTATGAGGTATCCACCGGGCGCAAAGCTTCCTGACCGCTAAATGTTCGTGTAGGATTTTGTGCACTTGACTCATACCGATGCCTAAGCTTGTCCGAATCTGCTGATAGGTCACTCTTTTGTCAGTCTCTATCATACGCCGCACAACACAGATGTTATCTTCAGTCGTCGCCGTAGAAGGCCGTCCCTCACGTAAATCATCAGTGAGATTAGTGCGACCACGTTTAAACTCATTAAACCAGTTGTAAACAGTCGCACGAGATGGGGCTTCATCGTGAAAGGCCAATCGTAGTCTATCATAACTTTCTTGTTGACTTAAATGACATCGAAAGTCATAAAAAATCATTGCACGAAAATTTTCTCGTGTTAAATTCATGTTGACGTGACACAGACAATTTTCAATTTGCCGCCAAATCGTAAAACAAATGACAAATGAATGAAGCATATACTCAGTAATATTGGCAAAGAGTTCTATTTTCAAATTATAGAATTATTTTTTTATTATATTGTTTATAAGTGGCCAGTTCTAAGAACTTTCAGTTTGACCCTCGTATATAAACTGAGGCTGACTCACTAAATCCTGAATCGATCAAATTTATTCAATTCAGTGATTAGTGCTGTTGCACAGAATATGTTTCACATCGCAGCGCTGTCAGGCTTTGAGGTCACGAGGTACAAAATTAAATAATATAAGAGTATGGCGAAAAAACATAAGCTAATATAAAGTCATATACCTTGTATAAGTGCAATAATATTAAAAACATGAGTACTGTGAGCAAAAAAAAACTAATTTTTCAGATTTAAATGTCAGTCATTTGAATTACCGGCTTTTGTTAGAAGATTTTGTTCAAAATGCATATCAAAATCAAATAAATATTCAGAAATTTCCTTTCACAGGCATTCATATCAGGTGAGTCTTGCTCGAATGCAGTTCTTTCGAATCAAAAAGAGGGTTTTTTATTTATTGGGTTCCGTTTGTATTCAGCTGATAATTGGTCATCATATGCCATCTTTGTTAGACTTGCTGTCCATATATTGTTGCTATCGCAATTAATCTTTCTTGGGCAGTTTACATTAGTATCTGTATTTGTTGTTGTATTTTAAGAATTCATTTTAGAATGTACGTTATTTGTGTAGACCACGCCTACCTCAGTTTATATTGGGGTCTTTGTTTTGGAGCTGAGTATAATATTACGTCCTATAGACATGTAGGATCAGTTTGATTCCATACATTACGAAAATCATTAACTGGATTGAAGTGCTTTATATCTCCTAGAACCAATTCAATTAGAATTAAAATCGATTTCGAAGAATTCCGTTAAAGTTTTAGGCAAAATGAATATATAAGTTTATCTTGGACATCAATACCGATTTTATTAAAACGTCTTGAAAATCAGAGGTATAGTGGACCAATGGTTCAAGGATTACCTGACAGGAAGGAGTCAGCAAGTGAGAGTAGTTACATATGTAAGTGATAGTGCCGCTTGTTCATATGGGGTTCCTCAAGGCAGCACATTGGGTCCAACACTCTTTCTTATATATATTAATGATTTGTGCGGCATAAGGCTCACTAATATGGAACTTCTTATGTTTGCGGACGACACTGTGCTTTTGTTTCATGGAAGTAAGTGGGAAGACGTACAAAATAATGCTGAAATTGGCCTTGCTAAAGTGACTAGTTGGCTAGAGGATAGTCTTCTCTCAATCAACATTGGAAAAACCAAGTATACTTGTTTCAGTAAAACAAGCTTCTTCAAGTCCAACATCATACTTTAATTTAAAACTCACACTTTCCCATGCAACCGCTCTTCCATATCACACCGCAATTGCTCTTGCAATACATTGGATAGAGTTTATAGTATACGATACCTCGGAGTATTAATCGATCAACATTTGAGATAGGACTATCATATTAATACCATGATACGAGTAAGTAGAATAAGAAAACTGTTCTATGTTTTTAAAACCCTTAAGTCAATAGCAAACCATAAACTATGGATACAATTGTATAAAGCACTAGCAAACCCTGCGAACTCCGTTTCGCCACCAAATGGCTTCGTTTTATGTGACATTTCGTTTGGCGCCATCTTTTTAAAATATTGGTTTGTAGTTCATGCTATCTATCAGAGATGGCGCTGTATGCGAAAAAAGATTTTCCCGCTTTTCTTTTTAAATTTTTCCTGAATTTTCTTTACTATAAACCTCACGGAGCCCGAGACCTTTCCAACCAATGCAAAACCGTGGAAATCGGTTCGTGCGTTCTGGAGTTATAGCGTCAGGAAGGAAAACCCGACTTATTTTTATATAGTAGATTGGACCAATGCATTATTGTATATTGCATATGCGCATGGGGTGGTGCAGTAAAAGAATACATGATTAAAATAGAGACGGCGCAGCGTGCTGTTTTGAAAATACTCCTAACTAAACCTTCCATTTAGGCATCCTACTTTACAATGAGGCTAAAGTGTTGAGTGTTCGTAAGCTTTATTGTTACCATGCAATACGCAAATAGCATCGAGGTACCTCGCGGCTACCGATACAACCAAACAAACGCATTAATAAATGTCCAGTACCTGCATGCTAGACAACTTTTGCTCGCAGAAATTACCTACATACAGGTGCACGGTTATCTAAAAACCTGTTGAAACGAGTAAACAAATTAAAAACATTTAGTAACTACCAAATCAAACGGCAAATAATTAGTTGGCTAGATACTCTAAATTATGACGATATAGAAAACTTATTACCAGTAATTAAATAAACTAAACTAGTCTTAATATTAAAAATACATATAAAACCACACACACCACACAATAAAACATTCAAGCACGTACACACGCATCACATAATATCAGTATGTGCTGATTTTATGAGATGATCCCATGAGATCAATAAACACAACTCGAAACATTAAACTCTCTATTTTGTAACTAAGCATATGACTATACATAAATGTAATCTAATTGATAGTTTTTAATATTTATTTTACTTGCTATGTACAACATTAATTGATTTTCACTTGATCCACCACAGCCAGGAAGGCCCTGGCTCTTGATATACAGGCCACAAGCCTAGTTTAAGAGTCAGAGACTCATAAAATTGTAACATGCATTAATTTTGGAGCATATAAACATATTTGTATTGTATTGTATCAAACCATAAATAGAACAAGGTTAAATGTTCATATATGTGAGAAATGGTAATCTAGCAAAGCAAGTGCTTATTGTCTGCTTGAGTTAATAGACGGCTAAATAATATAAGTAGTTAGATTTACTTGAAACGGTAAAAAATTTAAATTATTATAATTTAGCGAAAGCAATTTGTGCATTTGCTTTGAAATGAACCCTACCACCAAAAAATTGATCTGAGAGATTTGTATCAAAAACGATAAAGAAAGATTTCGTGACACTTCCGCTGGAAAAAATGCTAATGGCTGAAATGCAGTGTGCACCACACTCCCTCCCGATGATGACTGATTGGGTAATTTTGTGTCTTGCTTATTTTGTATACTTCCTATTTGCATTATATGCAGGCATTTTTGTCCTGCGGAAGCGTCACTAATAATTTCTTTTAATATCGTTTTGTAACGCCTGAATCATCACATTATCTAGATTTTCATTATGTTATCCATTTTAATATTATGAATAAGTTCTTTAACCTCGTTGCACGATGAGCCCAGCGGTATTAGACACGGAGGCGTTCGTCGCGTCCCTCACTCGGCGCGCGGCGTCAGTCGAGCTCGTAGAACCAATATGCAGTTCAGGTAAATTTATTCATTTTTCTTTTGCTTCATTCTGTGACACGTGTTTTACTAAAAGCTAACAGAATTTTCTAGGTATTTTAATTACGTCATATTTTGTTGTTCTAATTTAAACCGTGTTGTTGAATGCAAAGTCTGAAACGTCTCTCAATAGGAGGGCTATGCTACGAAGAAATACTGTCAAGAAGCATAATTCAGAACAAATTTCACACAAAAAGTGGTCATTCAAACCAAAACGACGTACTATGATTCCAAATACGAATTACTTCCGAGGTTACAAATAGACATGTTTGGTGATTGGTTTAAATTCAGAAGGAAAGCAGGGATTGGTTCACGTGCGTGCTGCAATGTCTACTATACTAGCTGAGTCATAGCGGCGTGAACGATGTTATGCAACAAGTGGAAAGTCGAGTACTTTGTCAATCGATAAATTCACGCCATTCGTTTTTGCAGCCGTACGGCTGCAAGAACAAACGTACGTGGATTGGAAGTAGCGGCGGCCAACCTTGACGCTTTTACCAAGCATCAGTGCGCAAATGCGTGTACTCTTCTGTCCGAAGACAGGGAAGTACACGCATTTGCGTTATCTATTGTATATAATATATATCTGTGGTCGCTCCGCAACGTGCGCCGACTCTAAGTTGTAAATGAAGGTCGTACATTTTCAGCACCGGCGGCGGAATATCGTCACTATCGCCGTCGTCGCGCGACGCGGTCGTGGATCCGATCGCGGAACTTCTCTCGCAGCTGTCAGGCGTGCGGCGCGCCGGTCAGCCCGGGACGCCGAGCCAGTTGCAACAGTTGCAGATGCAGTTGCAGTTGGAACGGCAACAAGCCAACGTAAGTGTCCAGGGGCAGCAGTAACTAGTAGTTCTGCGAACAGTACTAAGACCTTGCGAGGACAGTTTTAGGATCGCCCATTTTTCGCAGTCAGAATCTCTGCAGGTCATGGAAATTCAAAACAATTTGACAAATATATCAATAAGACTCGACTAATTTTGCTAAAATTTTATGTATTTCATACCAAATGTTGTTGCTGAATATTACCAAACTCACTCATATTCGAAATTCCTCCTTACAGCCAGGCACCTAATGTGTGTTCCAAATTTTATCAAAATCGGTGGGTAAATAGCGCCGCAGCAAACTTCCCCCTTTTTTAAGAAAAGTACCCCTCATAAATCACCGACGACAAAAAACTATACTAAATAGTAGAACATGCATACCAAGTTTCGTCAAGATTGGTTGGAAAACGCAACCTCTACAGGAAGACCGAACATACAACCTAACGAAAATACGGACAAATGAAAGTAAAACCAGTAAAAGCAGAGACGCTTCGCTCGCTCGGTCAACAACATCGCAAGTAATGTGGTATGTATATGTGCAGGCGGCGCGACAACAGTTGGAGCGCGTGCCGCGGCGCGCGGGCGGCACCAGTGCGGCGGCCGCACCCGCGCCGCAGCCTGCCGTCGCGCAGCCGCAGCCGCCGCCCGAGCCCGCAGACTCGCACTTCCTACTAGCGGGCTTCCTCGGTAACCAACCTCTTTACATATAACAAGAATTAGTATCGATCACAGACTGGCCGGTTGGCGCAGTTGGTAGCAACTAGCAACCCTGCCTTCAGGACTGCATTCCAGCAAGCCACTGGACAAGCCAAAATTTGACAACACGGACCACGACGTCTCTAGGCCAAAATTTGTACGGATAAAAATTGGGTCAGGCCTGTTTCACAACACTGTCAAAACAATTTTTGCCCCGACTAGTCAAAATTTGTCTACTTTTTGAGTAAGCCAAATCATGGTTGGCTGTCAAAAGTGACAGAATGGTGACTGTGGCAAAGTGTTTTGTTGCATTTTCACGACAATAGACAGGTTTATTTATTTGTACCAAACCCGAACTGCCTAAGTACACATTTCCTTGACAGTTGGACCTTGGACAGTAATTAAAATCATCAAATGAGTTTGTAACCAAAAAAAAAAGTTATATTATGTCAAGCTCGTTTTTGACAGATAATGGTAAAGGAAGTTCTAGCAACGCTCAATCAACTCTTGGCCGTACATTATTTGGTCGAAGGCTTGCTGGTATGCAGCCATGCAAAAGTATGATCAGTCACCAGGTTACCATAGTGATGGCTCTGCCAAGTTTGGAACCTGAAGACCTTATGTGAAAGATATCCTAAAAACAGTTGTTCTCAGAAACACTTTATTCTTCTTTATATGTTTATAAAGTACTCATAATAGTAGTGTCACATCCAGTTTAGGGAGGCAACATTAAATTGGATATCCTGTCTGTACATGTTATAAAAATATAACTGATTGCTGTCAGTACATGGCAGATATACGAGAAAAAATATTATTGGAACTTTTATAAACGAAAGTAGAAATAAAAAAATAAATGTTAGAATTTTAGTCTGTTTGTGCATCTGATTTAGATGTGGGTTTCCCTAATATAGTGTGGTAAGCTTCACATAATATTTAGTGTTTGTTTCAAGTCAATCGATTCAATAATAAAAAGTTATTTAAATTTAAAGAACGACTCTCACAGTACACCAAGACCAAACGAGCAAAGCCGATGGCAGGTCAACTAGTTTACAATAAAGACATAACGGTAGCAATTCGCTTGTTCAGTACACCAAACTAAATTAGCGAACTAAAATCAATTTTTAGTATAATCTAGTTTTAGTTAATTATGGTAGTTCTTAGTCTGTTTTAGCTATAGTCTAAATACGTGTAGCGCTTTGCTAATGACCATCCCTCAATTTGCAATTTCTGTTCAATTGTGAATATGTTTACTGCATATTCATGTTCATGTACATATTCATGTTCACTACATACTCTTTAAACTCACATTAAACTACCAACAATTGAATAAAATAATCATATATTTAGAATTGTCATTCTAATAGTTACACAAAAGTCATGTAACTTCATTCTCTCTAAACTGATGTAAAACTACCCACAATAGAATAAAATGATCACATATTTAGAATTGTCATTCTAATAGTTACACAAAAGTCATGTAACTTCATTCTCTCTAAACTGATGTAAAACTACCCACAATAGAATAAAATGATCACATATTTAGAATTGTCATTCTAATAGTTACACAAAAGTCATGTAACTTCATTCTCTCTAAACTGACATTAAACTACCAACAATTGAATAAAATAAATCATATATTTAGAATTGTCATTCTAATAGTTACACAAAAGTCATGTAACTTCATTCTCTCTAAACTGATGTAAAACTACCCACAATATAATAAAATGATCACATATTTAGAATTGTCATTCTAATAGTTACACAAAAGTCATGTAACTTCATTCTCTCTAAACTGACATTAAACTACCAACAATTGAATAAAATGATCACATATTTAGAATTGTCATTCTAATAGTTACACAAAAGTCATGTAACTTCATTCTCTCTAAACTGACATTAAACTACCAACAATTGAATAAAATAAATCATATATTTAGAATTGTCATTCTAATAGTTACACAAAAGTCATGTAACTTCATTCTCTCTAAACTGATGTAAAACTACCCACAATAGAATAAAATGATCACATATTTAGAATTGTCATTCTAATAGTTACACAAAAGTCATGTAACTTCATTCTCTCTAAACTGATGTAAAACTACCCACAATATAATAAAATGATCACATATTTAGAATTGTCATTCTAATAGTTACACAAAAGTCATGTAACTTCATTCTCTCTAAACTGATGTAAAACTACCCACAATAGAATAAAATGATCACATATTTAGAATTGTCATTCTAAATGATACACAAAATGTCATGTAACTTCGTACTCTCTAAACTGATGTAAAAACTTCCACCATTTAATAAAATAAGCATATATTTATTAGCGTCATTCTAAGTGTCACACGAATGTGGATTTAAGTGTAAACAGAAATAAGAACCACCATAGTTTAGTATAGTGTTATAAATGATCTTATATTAAAAAGAGGTAGATACGTTATGTAAGAACTGACGCGAAGTCAATGTTGTCCCAGCTTTCGCGCATACGAGAACGTATTTTGCTGATGTCATTCGGACATATGACGGATAGCATATATTCAACAACAAATGTGGCTGTACAACCAGATTTGTTGTTGCCGTATTTATACGTGAGTTCCATATCTCTTCTCTTCAATATAAAATCATTGAGTGTTATGCACAAGCAAATGACTACCAATATCAAATGTGTATACAAAGGCGGCACACGAGAGCGATCGACGTCTACACCCACAATTTAATAAAATAATCATATATGTATTAAGAATTGTCATTCTAAGTGATACACGAATGTGGATTTTAGAGTAAACAAAACAAGAACTACGATAGTTTAGAGAATTTTACTTTAGTGTTCTGCACACTACCAATATAGTTGTTGTGTATAAACAGGCGGCACAGAAGAGCAATCGACGTCCGAGACAGCATGCCGCGCGGCGCTACTACGCGCGTTAATGCTCGCGTCACTAGGTCGACCGCCGCCCGCAACACAAGCTCCACCCCCCGCGCCGCCGGCACCAGCTGCGCCTGCCCGCGCCACACCTCCCCGCGCCGCCGCACCACCCCCTCCTCCCTCGCTCCGAGTGAAGCCGCAGCCCCGCAAGGTGAGCGAGCCTCACCCCCCGCCGGCAAGGAACCCGCACACTGAACGCCGGTGAAAGCGGACATAGTACCACCGTCGCCATGACGACGCACTCTCACAACAACGCATAGGTGAGCGACGGCGAGGGAAAGAGACAGCATGAGACGCGATCATCAACACGTACACGACGCATTGTAGTCACGGATGTTGGACGGAACGGACAGGGCGGTAGGGATTTATGGTTAAGGTGAATGCTCTCATTTTTAAATTTTCCAGATTTTCAATTTTTTTAAGTGCTAATTCGTACGGGAGGGTAAACCGATTCGTTACATAACGCGTTACGGCGCCAGTCTGTCTGGCTGCCCTTTCTCTCACGCATCCTCTCTCACTCTTAACCCACAGCGCTAGACTAGTTTAAGTTATCACTTCTGTCGGGCGTCCCGAGACGCACATTTATTATATTTTTATTTTGTGGTTTAGATTGGAAAATTATATACATAATTATGTAATTCGCAAATTCAGAAAATATTCATTACATTTCATAGTAATGCAATCGATTACAGACATTATGTTTTTAACCATTTTGTATAATAACTTATAGGCATATCCGAAATTAAGTGATTAGAGTTGAAGAATGTTATTAGACATTGTAAATAGATGAACAACGTCGATAAATACGAGAGCACTCACCGATCTGGAAGTTTTTAGTCCGTTACTCCATTGCGTCATTTGTTGGCACGGATTGTAAAAACTGTCAGTTTATAAGCAGCACTTATATACTATACTTGGTCACTGAATGTACGAACACCGAAGCCCTCTCTCTATATAATTTCCGTTTCAATATCTGTAATATTAGTAGAAGCTGATATCGTTCGAAACACTCGCTGTTCCATTAGAAGCCAGCTATCGTTGTGGGCGAAAATGGACTCACGTCGCGGCCCCAACGCTCACGGATTTTAGATTAAAGTAGGGTATTTGCGATAATTACAAAATCTTTTATATACTTTTTTCTTTTTTGGATGTTGTTCGACAAGCAAAATATGCTATTTTTGAGAAAACAGTGCATTTTACAGATTATTGTGACGGGACATTTATAGACTGCGGATTATATTTATTAGAACGCTAAAACCGTATAGCGAATGTTGATAACGATATCGGTTCCTATTGGAATGCAGCACTACGACAAGGTACAATACGGCCGTGTTAACTGATCCGCCCTGAGCTTCGCACGAATCACTGCGTAGTAATTTTTTTAAGAATATAATATAATATGTCAAAATATTCTTAAGTGTACATGCGCAGTATATTCTAGGGCTATGTTCATAGCGGCAAAGTTAAAACGTCCATACCGTACGCCACGTGTAGGTAGGGCCTATTACTTGAGTTATTGCGTACAATTTGCGTTTGTCGCTTGCCTAGGATAATGCCTCACAGAGCATCTCATGCGATCACACTCTTCGCGGTTCAATGGACGCCTTATTATAAAATGTGGACTAAAGATAGTCCCGTGTTTAAACTATGGTTTCGTATTGTTACGAGCTTAGGGTTAGCGATAAAAAATCTATACGATTTCACCAAATTGACACTTTTATTTACAGTATCTCAGTTCACAATCGCTGATACATAATGTTCACAGTTTACAGCACTAAACACTCCACATAGCACTTATTATCATTGCACTAGTATACAACACTTCACTTGTATTGTTCGTGTCGTAGAATTTGTTCCACTCTGTATCGCAATTCAAACTGAACTAACTACGGTTGGCGGATTACCAGATCCTTAGAGGTCCAGAATGTTTGACATTAGCCACGAAACAATAGTGGTCTCATTCTGGAGTAAACGTGTTTTTCTAGTACAATTTATTGTCAATAAACAATCTATCTTATATCTTTTGGTTATATTGCCTATCCTTACGACGTAACAATATAGAAAATTTTGTTAAACCATTTTTATACAGGGGATTAAACAAGGCACTGTTTTATAATACGGCGGTCTATGTTTTAGTGAGAGTGAGAGCCTTTTACGCTGGCGGTGTAGCTGAGTCGGGGTTCCTAATTGTCAAGATAATTGGTTTTATTTGATAACTATCGTGGGTGTTTAATACTAACTTTCTAGAGTTTTTAGTTTCTAGTAGAAATGGCTTATATTTGAAATGCAAATGATTGTACCAATGTCCTTCGCGCTTCCAGTTATCAATTGTAATTTTCATAAAAATTAATACACGATAATAAGTAACACCGAGAGACTTACTTTCACATGTAAAATAAAAGTGAAAGGTTCAAACTGTAGCACGAGAGCCTTCATACCTTTCTGTAAAATTAAATTCAAAACAATAATGTTGATGGGTAAAATATATATGCTTAACAAATAATGAACTTGCAAATAATTACAAAATACTTTACAATTATCAAACAACGAGTTACAATTATCGTGACAATCATTTCGAACCCTGAACTAAATATTGTTAGATGAAATTATTTATTAATATTTTGTTTGTTGACGTGGCAGTAATATTACATTAAAGAGATTTGCCGAAGGTTTGCGTATTATTGGGTACAGAATAAAGTTGATCCAATTAATGTAGAGTTGTGGGTGGAGTGTTTTACTTAGAGCGGGAAATTGTAAGTTTTAACAGTTATTTTATCGAGCCCGGTTACATTATGTGTGGACCTCGCTGGAATGTGAAGTCCTCCCAGTTCCCCTTTCACCCCCGTGCTCGCCCCGGCGCGTTAGTACGGTTAGCAGTTTCGTTGCCGACACGCGCGTTGATATTTTCGTGCTATCACTGTTATATTTAGAATTAATATTTATTTTTTACTGTCGCGACAAGTCCAGAGATAATGTATCCGGCAAGGCTATTATGTATCTCAGTTGCTAACAAATGTTTATTGTAATAAAAAATGGCGACTCTACGTCACATTTGTCAGCTCCAGTCTTCAACTTACTAATAATTTTAACTTACTGGAGCTGTCAAATCTGCGATAGAGCCGCCATTTTTCAACATTTCAATGAACATTTGTTAGCATTTGAGATACATAATAGCCTTGCAGGTAATGATGTAAAAAATATATCAATTGTTACGGTTAAAATATTTTTATTTTCTTTAATAACACACCTGTTTACTTAATTTTATCCATAGGCCATTTAAAATATTACAAAGAAATTAAAAGTATATATTACCTAATCGGGTAAATTAATATAAAACACTTTAACGAGATAATGTAAAGAACCAAGAGTGACTGTCGCAAATTTCATCGTTACCATCATTACCGGGCTACACCACAGAATTAAAAAAAACTGAATTTCCCGCTTTAACGAAATGAACCAACCTAAGCGAGTGTGCGTGTTGTTTGCAGGAGGGTGGACTGGCGCGTGGCGCCGTGGGTCGCGGCGTGGCGGAGGGCAGGTAGGGGCAGGCCCCCTCCCGTCCCCCGGCGTGCCCCCCACCGCCGTCCCCGACCCCCTCAGACCCCCCTTCGTGTCGCCCTCCTCGCTGCACACGCACACCGCTACGCTCACGCTGTGTAGTGGACGCTTGCGTTTGTTTTATTGCCCAAATATCGGTGTGATTTCGTTAATTGTAGACAAAAATGATAGTTATGGAATGTTTTAATCGATTTTAACCGCGTCGGGGCCCGCCGTCTCCCGGGGCGGGGAAGGGACGGCGTAACTGACCGACGTTGATGATGCAATGTTTGTTTAACGCTAGTGATACGCTATTGTTCGTGTGTTTGTGGGCACATTTTGTTTAACAAGTAACTGAGCTTCTTGGCTCGACGGGGAAACGTTTCGCATATGACGAAACAAAGGTTCTGGTAACCAGTTTGTTCTTACATAGGTATGTAAGTAACAAAACATAAATTTTGCACGCGATTGGTTCATTATTGTAACAAAGTATTCTTGGGCTATTGAGTCCATTGAAAGAGTATGGTGAATGGCTTCGACTTTGAAAAGCATCGGTGGTCATTAGTGGTCCTTCCTCTCTCCGATCCGGTGGACGAGTGCCCTAAAGATTTATAAAAGTAGTGACGGTTCGCGTCGCGTATTAATTTATTGTTTAGGTCCGGAGAGGAGTCGAAATGTAAATCCGCACCTATTCGCCGCCCGTTCAGTTTGTAACGGACGCCCGGCCACTGCCGCCGCTCGCGCCCGATTGTCGACACAGTTGCATTAGTAAAGATATATTTTTGTTACTATATAGGGACCTAGAAAACTGTAAATATTACGTCGCGTTCTCCTCTCTAAATTTGTTTTATTTAATATATAACAGCTATAGAAATATCTACTTACCACAAATTTTCACTAGCTACTTGAAGAAGTGCTTATTAGTTTATTATACTCCAACATTACAATGTGTTTGTATGTACCCTAATTAAATTCTATAATATCAATACGTATTTTATTATTTACATATAAACCTTTAATATAGTATCTAAGACATTTGTGGATGTTATATTGTTATTATCTTTTATGTTCCCTGTATTTACCAGGTATAGAAGGTGCTAAGCACAAAACTTCGCCCCATAAGGTCCACTTCTTAAAATCAACTCGCAAAACCTAGATTGCCCACTTCCTTGAAGGCTACTTCCTGACCATAATCCCTATGACTACTACCCGAATAGACCACTTCCTATTATACAGATCAGCAAGGCTATTATGTATCTCAATTGCTTACAAATGATGATTGAAATCTTGAAAATGGCGGCTCTATGTCAGTTTTGCCAACTCCGGCGTAAGCAAAAATGTTAGTAAGTTGATGACTGAAGCTGCCAAAAATTACATAGAGCCGCCATTTTTTCGATTTAAATCAACATTTGTTAGCAACTGTGATACATAATTCTTATGTTGTTATTAATTACTACGGCAGGGCTATTATAGCCCTGCCGTTCCCAAATTGGTATTAATTTCGGGGAAGCCACCCACATCTGTAGGCGTGTGGCAATGGCAGCACCAATCAGATGTCACACTAATACACAGAAGCCAGTGGGCCTAGCACGAATAACTACGTACTGTTATACGGATATTTGGATTTCGGTTTTTAAAAAAAAACTATTTTCACTCGCGACTTTATTATGGTTATAGAATAGTATATAGTACATAGGATAGTACACGAGATTAATAGGAGCTCCTTAGGCAACCGCTTAAGTCAAAAGATGGGAACAGACTGGCTTGAAAACCATCATTAGACATACTCTTAGCTCATAGAACTGCTGAATAGGCCAGATGGGCCGCCAGGGAAGCACTAAGGCTAACAAGGTTGGGGTATAACATCTCCCCCTTTTAGAGGAGACTTTGGGGATGAACAAAGTCTCTGTTAAATTCTAGTTCTAAGAGGAGCGATAGGGCTAATCATTTCTATTTCAGAGTCTTTCTCGAGTTCTTCATCTCGTCCGTCTTTCATGTTTATTGTTTCAGAAACGAGCTGGGGTGGTGATTTGTTTATGTTTAATTTGAGCTGAAAGGGTCGGTTGCTGCCGGATTTACATATTTTCTTAAAAATTAAGTAACCTAAAAATAGAATAAGTAAAATTAATATTACAATAATAAAAATGGAATAGTGGGTCCCATATTTCACGATATGCGGGCTCTGTGGCGTTTCGATAGCTTCTAAGTCATCCATGAGTGACCTCAATTTAACTTTATTTTCAGAATTTAGATCATCTAAATCTATATTGTGTAAGTGAATAGGAGACACACTATTTACAACATTACTTAATTTAGTTAGGTTACAACATGTGTCGTCGATTAGGTTAAAGTCCGGAAAATTATTGATAGGTGAGGTAATATTAAGTATATTGTATTTCGGTATTAACGTGGTACTTTTGCAGTATCCAATACAGTTCTTTGGAATACTGAGTATGCCTGTACCTAAAATATTTATTTCGTATAATTTAGAATTAAGGCAGTCTATTGAGATTGTGTTGGGTTCCGATTGCACATAGATCCACTTATTGTTTGTCAATGGTTTCCAAATGTCTAGTTGTCCTAAGATGATTTTGGTTTTGCACTGTAATGGTTTTTCACTAATCACTTTTGCTAACATTTCACTTTCACAGATAGGTTTGGCTTCGGTGGAGTACACATTTTCAATGTCGCAGATGAAGTTTCCTGGGCTCACAGATTTACAGATTTTCAGGTCGTCGATAATACAATAATATGATTTGTCTTTGGTCATTGCAATATACTTACTATCTGGTATGATTAGGCTAAAGGAGTTTGGTTCTTTAGGGTTGTAGGGTGTCGGAAGTGCTATGCTATGAAACAATGCGTATTCTCTGGTATTAACCAGCGGCACTTGTAGAACAAACATTATCTTATCATTTATATAATAACATACTAACTTAGAAATATTTAAAATAAAGTGTACAGAGCTAATATCTAAAATTACAGGCAGTTCCAGATCGCTGGGCAAATGTATATAGTTATCGGCAAGCTCTTGGTGTAACTGACTTGGTGTTATGATTGCAGGGTGCAGGATATTTAGACTACTGAACAAAATGGCGGTGGTTATATCCTCCAATTGAAATGACAAGGTAAGTATAGATGCTTCTAGAATGTTTAGTATTTCGTTAACATTAGCAAGTAATTGCAATCCGTTGGTGATTATAGTAATATTTTTAACACTCAGTGAGAGCTCGTCGATAGCTTCATTTAAGTTGGCTTCATTAACTTTTATTTTATCTAAAGTGTCATTATAGCCTGTTATTATTGAAGTAGTGATTAAGATATTTTCTTTCATTAGTGAAACCAACTGTTTTTTATCGTTTTGTAGTGATCTAATCGCTTCATCGTATCTCAGACCATCATTCTCATCTAGTGAACCAAAAATCTGTTTAATGATTGTTCCTACACCTCCTATCCATGCGCTACGTTTTGTTCTATTCTCTACCAGGTGCGAGATGGATGCAAATTCTCTACTCATGTCTTGGAATCGCGTTGTTAATGGTTGTAATAAATCGTGACATTCTGTGTCAATTTCAACAATATGGGTTTGTTTACACAATCGTCTCGTAATTTCTAAAGCGGTTTCAATATTTTGTATGTGTGGGCCAAAATGTGAAATGTCTATCGGTATTACAATTTTTAACTGAACATTATTGATTTTGAGGTTCCCTAAATAATCATAGTAGAGTCCTGAACTTGAGGTAATCGGCCGGATGAAATCTCGTTGAGATTGGCCTCGCGCTGAACTGCAAATAATAATAATTATTAACGGTAAACTAAAGTAAGTTTCCTATTTTATCCTATGCTAAACCTATTTTAATGTGTTATGGACTAACATTTATTTTATTTTACAGGTTCGTCTGGATACCTGCGTCATCGCGAGGTAAGTATAAGGTAAGTTTTTTATTTTAATATTAAGTTTCTTAATTACAGTTACGACATCTCAGCCAGTTTCACCTGATCAAAATGGTGCGTGACATGACGTCGGTTAATAAGCAAGGTAAGTGTATTGTTACCATTTATCTTAACTACTTTATATGGTCCTTTCCAAACGGGCGAAAGCGCTTTGCGCATCCTCAAATGATTTCTCAGGTATACATAGTCGCCAGTTTTGTACTTAGCTGGACGAGTATGGGTGTCATAATAGGATTTGGAAGATTCTTTAGATTTCCTTATGAAGTCCAAGGCTTTTTCTCGTGAATATTTCAATCTATTTTGAAGCATACGGACATAATCAGGATATGTTGCTCCAGGTGATTCTTCATAAATGGAATTCGGAATTACTGGTTTGCTTCCGAACATTAATTCGTAGGGTGTGAAATGGGTTGTAGAATGAACGGATGTGTTGTAAGTGAGCATTGCCGTATAGACATAGCGGGGCCAGTTTGATTGTTCTTCATTAGTATAGGATCTGAGATACTCTTTAAGAGTAGAGTGACTTCGTTCCAGCGCACCCTGGGTTTGTGGATGGTATGGAGAAGCCCAAAGGTTCTTAATTTTTAGAAATTCACAGGTTTTCCTAAAGAGGTCGGACGTAAAATTGGTTCCCTGGTCAGTGAGAATCGTTTTCGGGATGCCAAAGATAGAGATGTAATGGAGCAAGCATTCACTTGTTTCCTCTGCTGTAGTGCTGCGGATCGGGTATGCGGAAGAGAATTTAGTAAGATCATCTTGTATCGTCAGTATATATTTTAATTTTGCAGGTCCCGCTTCAGGCAGAGGCCCAACAATGTCAAGAGATATTCTTTGACAAGGTTCGGTTGATGTGCTAGTGATCTGCATAGGAGCACGGTTTATTTGTCTGAGAGCTTTATTAGTTTGGCACTGTGGACATTTCTTTACGAAGGCCTCGATATCACTTCGCATGTTTTTCCAATAAAAGGATTCTTGGATTCGCTTAAGCATGCGGCTGCTACCGAGATGTCCGGCAATTGGAATATCGTGGTTTTCCCTGAGTATTTTTGGGATTTCAGAAAGAGACGGGTATATGATTTTATCTTTATATATATGTATATTTATACCCGTGTTGTGGAAAAGGTAAAGAATCATATTATAGATCTTAATGAATTGGTGTGTATCGAAAGGGTTTTTAAATTCGGTTATCGCGATTTCTGAAGTGACGTTTCTGTCAAGATTGACAACCAGTTCATCTCTGAGTGATTTAAGACTTTTATAGATGTCTACATATGTAGAGTTATCAAAATGGTATACTTTGAAAAAAAGGAAATAATACGTTTTGCTTTCATGTGTAAACGATGTAAAAGAATGGAGAGGTCTTTCCTTGTTTATAATTTCAGAATCATCGGGTATGTTGTCAAGAATATTTTGTAAAAAAGGATTGGATTCATCAAGGTCGATGGAAGTAGGTAATATAACAACTTTACATTTGGATTTAATTATATCTTCATTATGTTCTTGAATATTTGTATTATAGGATTTATTTTTATCTGACATTGCTTTTAGGAACGTGGGATAGTCATCGTCAGGTAAGTTTGGGAAGGCACTCGTGGAGTGTGGAGAGACTTCAGCCTGGGTGTCGATGGTTGGTCGTGTTTCGGGAATACGTTTATCAAGGTCAGTATTCTCGTTTTCTACTTCTTCTCTAAGGCTGTCAGGAATGTTAGAAGGTAAGTTTGTTACAGGTGCGGGTAGAATGTCTTCATTAGGATCAAGGACATTTGAAAACGGTAATTCAGGTTCAGGTAATGGAAGGATATCTTCGCTAGGAACGGGAGGATCTGGAGAAGGTATGTTCAGTTCGTCAGGGTTAAATGATGGTGGTGATATCAATAAGTCCATTAGGTCTTCGTCTAGTCTTCGAGGGGTGTCCCTTTCTACATTGGGGTTAAGTATCGGGACATCTTCAGGTTGGATTGGATTGACAGGGTATCGGGAAAGAGCATCAGCGTTTGTGTTGATTTTTCCTTTCTTGTATTTAATGTCATATTCGAATTCCTCCAGCTTCAGACGCCATCGGATAAGCCGTGACCCTGGATCTTTACATTTGAATAGCCATTCTAACGGCTTGTGGTCCGTTAGGACTGTGAAACGATGACCATACAGATAAGGTCTGAACGTTTTAGTGCCGAAAATTACGGCAAGGCACTCCTTTTCCGTAACACTATAGTTACACTCGGCTTTATTAAGGGTGCGAGACGCATATGCGATAGGGCGATCTTGTCCTATGTGACCTTGTGACAATATCGCTGATATTGCATAGTTTGAAGCGTCGCATGTTAAAAGAAAGGGTTGTGTAAAGTCTGGGTACGCCAGAATAGGGGCAGAGACGAGTTTGCTTTTCAGGGATTCAAAAGCAAGCTGTTGCTCATTTTGCCATATAAATGGGATGTCTTTCTTTAAAAGAGACGTCAGAGGTTTGGCTAGCTTTGCGAAATCGGGTATGAATCTTCTATAGTATGATACCAGACCCAAGAAAGATTTAATATCTTTTGGAGATTGAGGTATTGGAAACTCGGACACAGCTTTGGTTTTTTCGGGGTTTGGTTTAACACCATTTTCACCAATAATATGCCCTAAATAGGCTACTTCTTTTCGTAAAAATTCACATTTTTCCGGTTGAAGTTTCAAGTTGAAATTACGGATTCTGCCGAACACGGCGTTTAAATTGTTAATATGTGGGATCAGATCACGCGAATAAATTACGATATCATCAAGATACACGAAGCATCTTGTGCCTTGGAGGCCAGAAAGACAATTATTCATAAGTCTCTGGAAGGTAGATGGGGCATTTTTTAGCCCAAATGGCATTCTATTGAACTGATAATGTCCCTGAGGTACGGAGAAGGCTGTCTTAGGAGCATCTGCGGGAGAAATCAAGATCTGATGGAAACCGGAAGTCAGGTCCAGTGTAGTAAAATATCTGCTGTTTCCTAGTTGGTCGAGAATTTCCGATATTTGCGGAATTGGGTATGTTTCGCCTATAGTAATGTCATTCAGTTTCCGATAATCAATTACAATTCGCCATTTACGTTGCCCTTGTGAGTCTGCTTTTTTAGGTACCACCCAAATCGGCGAACTCCAAGGGGAAGATGAGGGCTGTATTATATTTTGTTCAAGCATTTGGCCAATTTGGGTTTCCACCTCCCTTTTGTGGCATTCTGGGAATCGATATGATTTCGTGTGAACAGGAATGTCGCTACTTGTTTTAATTTGATGGTCAAGGGCAGAAGTATAGGTTAACTGGTCACCAGGTAGATGAAAAATATCTGAAAACTGTGAGCAGAGTTCTATAAGAGCATCTCTTTCCTCGTGATTCAGGTGCTCAGTTCTTAATGAATTTATAACTTCGTCGGTTCGTTTACATGTTTCTCGGATATTCAGGTTAACTGGGTATGCACTAGCGTGCAGAGGCTCGATGTGAAGATTTAAATTAGTTTTTATATTTACAAAAGATTCCGAAATGTTGGCAACAGTCAAGTTGATTCGGTCATTATCTTTGATCTTAACAATACAGTTGGATATTAATAAGTTATCGGAAAGGTGTTGGTCTGTAATAATCCCTTCTTTCAGATCGGTTTTTTGAATTGAGCATTCAATGACGGCTTCAGTACGGGGTGGTATGACGTAAAAAGGTTCGGAAAAATGTAACTTAATATCGAGTTTACCTATCCTTAATATGTCATGAGTATAATCTATTTTACAGCCGTATGTGGTTAAAAAGTCTGTCCCTATAATGCCGTCATAGGGCAGATTTATGTCCCTAACGACGTGAAATTTGAATGATATGGATTTTTTTTCATGAAGTTTTAGTTTTAGTTGGAAATGGCCTATGGTCTGAGTTGGCTCATCACCTGGGTCTATGCCTTTTAATTTAATAGATTCTTTCGTCAATTTCTGATTCTTCTGTATGCTGGATTCCTTTAACAAACATATGGCGGAGCCTGAATCGACCAGTAACGATAATGGGATATCTGAGATTTGAGAGTCTAGTAAGACGTGCGGTAACAACCTTTTCGTTGTGTCTATGTTTATTTCAAAGACTTTTTTACTAGTTTCCTGAGAAACGTTAATGTCTTTTAGTGGTTTGTTTGATTTTGAATATTGGGCACTTATTTGGGGCTGATTACCCGTGTGGTCCCTGGACTTAGAAGATTGGGCGCTTATTTGGGGCTGGTTACCCGAGTGGTCCCTAGAGTTAAGAGATTGGGCGCTTATTTGGGGCTGGTTACCCGTGTGGTCCCTAGAATTAAGAGATTGGGCGCTTATTTGGGGCTGATTACCCGTGTGGTCCCTAGAACTAAAATATTGGGCACTTATTTGGGGCTCGTTACCCGAGTGGTCCCTGGGATTAGACAACTTGGTTGTAGTGTCGGCTTTGGTATTTTGTCTCGGGCGACACCGTGACGAGACTTCTATTCGTTTAAAGGATCAGGTGAAGAGGTATCAACTTCATCATGACCGACCTCCTCATCGGGCTGTTCACATGTAAAGTTTACACGTGGAGGCGGCCTATAAAATTGTTGGTTGTTTGTTTGGTTTTGTTGGACTCTGAAACGATTGTTGTTAAATTCGCGTTTTTTGCACACAGAGATATCATGTCCTGGTGTTTTGCAATAACGGCAAAATGCGTTAGGAACCCCTTGTGGTGTGGGGTTAGATGGTTTTTGTGAAGTGAAAGAGGCATTGAAATTTTGTTTGGAAGGGCCGGCTTTAAATCTATTAATGTTATTATTATTACTGGATTTTTGGTCCATTTGTGGACGCCTGTACAGCGTCTGCTGTATGCGTTCTTCTGAAATAGCGTAATTAATTGCTTCATTTAATGTCTTCGGGGATCTACACCTCACAATATTAGAAATCCGGGGATGAAGTCCCATGACAAAATGATGAAGGGCAAGGTCCTCCATGGCTGCAGTACGACCAGGCAATTCTTTGGCTTTAGTGTTAGATAAGGATATTTCAGTTAATATTTGTGAGAGGTAGGTCTCCATACGGAGTGAATATTGGCTTACATTATCTTGAGGCCCTTGTTTGCTTTCCTGAAGATCGGCAAGAAGATGCGAATAATGTTTTCGCTCACTGAATTGTGTTTTAAGGAAATCTTTTAATTGTTCCCAGGTTGTAAAGTCTTTAATGGAACATGCTACCTCTGCTTTGCCATTCAATTGGCTAAGGATGAATTTAAATAATATAGGCTTCTGAATTTCCGATGCAAGTTCAAAAGCATTGTCGCAATTCACAAGAAATGAGTTGAGAGTTTCCCTGCTACCATCATAAGATTTTATAAATTTGAACAAGATATTTAGTTCTAGTTCAGCCATTGCGAGAGCTGCGGCGGCTTTCCTAGTAATTCGAGGTGAACCAAGAGGTGATTTTACTACCGTATCACTTGTAACCTGTTCAGTTCCGGGAATCTCAACTGATAATTTGGTTTCTTCAACTTTCGGCACTTTTGGCATAATTATATATCCGGTATAAAATTAATAGAACAAGTCACAAGTAACAGACATCAAGTTAAAATAACAAAATTAAAATAGTAATATTAAATTAACTAACGGAACCCTAATATATCGACTAAGTCAAAACAATGACCAAAGACTTACAGTATGAGCAGTGCGTGGGCGACCGATAAGAGCACGACGGCGGCCGGACACATTACGAGATAAGGCGAGTCGCAGCTTACGACCTTCAATCGGATCTTGAATTATTATTGTTGATGAATTGGATGCTTGATTTTATTTCAGGTGCAGGATACCACGGTGAACGATAATTATGAAGCAGGATAGCAGTACGGTAAGTGTCTTCAATTTCTTTTCTTCACGTCGGGACACTTTTCACGCAGCCGAAGGTAAGTAGTTGCAGTTCAGGTTGCAGTTATTTTCTCTTTGCAGGATAGACAGATCCTTTCCAGGATCCGACAGGATATAGCAGGACTTCCGTGAAGACGTGTCAAGGACTTCACGGTGAGTATACACTTATAGTTATTTTGTACACTAACACAAAGTTTATATAATAGCACTAATTAATTTATTTGTTTCAGGATTGGGATCCAGAGCGAGTCTGCAGAGCGGCGCCCGAGCACTGGAGATTTCGGATCCCACCGCTGCCACCAAAAATGTTATACGGATATTTGGATTTCGGTTTTTAAAAAAAAACTATTTTCACTCGCGACTTTATTATGGTTATAGAATAGTATATAGTACATAGGATAGTACACGAGATTAATAGGAGCTCCTTAGGCAACCGCTTAAGTCAAAAGATGGGAACAGACTGGCTTGAAAACCATCATTAGACATACTCTTAGCTCATAGAACTGCTGAATAGGCCAGATGGGCCGCCAGGGAAGCACTAAGGCTAACAAGGTTGGGGTATAACAGTACGTGTCGTTCACGTAAAACGGTACAAACTGTCTTAAGTTACTGAGACCATTTTTGTAGAGAATAGAATTTCGCATTTTTTGTTTTTTGCAAACTTTGTTGTAAAAATTACCATTTACGATTTATGGTCCATTACCGGTTGAGATAGAAAACCGGTTCGTTAAATGAGCCATAAATATCAAAAACGTTAAAAAAAAAGTTTGTGCCTGGGTGCCAGGAACCCCTTGCGCTCCCGGATAAAGACAGTCCTGGTACAGCACTTAATCCGTACGCTAAAAAAAGATTACTCATAGGAAGATGATGGTGACTGTCTGGTGGACCAGTGTCGGACTTTTACATCACAGCTTCTTACCGAATGGCACAACAAAGGCTGCAAATGTCTATCGCCAAGAATTGCAAACAAAGATTGGGTAGCTCGCTATTCAACAACCAAGACTGGTCAATCGATCTTCCCAAGTGCTTCTCCACTACAACGCGCGAGCTCACACTTTACGGCCGAGTTACAAGGATTACACCTGGGCCCCGTTTCATAAAGCTACAAGTAATAATTATTGTAAAATAAAATAGCAACATTGGCCTAAACTTGCAACATTATTTAGAACAAGTGTTTCACGTAGGATATTTTCTACAATTGTTAATTTTCCGGCTACAATTACTATGGTACAAATTTAGTCAAATTGTCTATGTTTATTGTTACATATTGCAAGAGTCGAACAAGTGTTTCATAGAGAATCGTTAATTGTCGGCACTAAATGTATTTATTTTATAGATGTGCCGATTATGACTTTCGCCAACTAGCCGATTAGCCGATTAGTCGGTTGTAATAATACCGACTAGTCGGCTAAGCCGATTACGCTTGCGGGGATTTCCGTAACGCTTCGTTTACGGCTAATTCGCGCGCAATCGCATACGCCGCCTGCGAGCGTGTCGGAACATGTTTTGTTTACTTCGCATTGTTCCTTCAGCGATGTTATACGTACCATAATTATGGTACACATACCATTATCCAGGTGCCCGTACCATGTACCATGGAACTTTCATTATGGTACGCAAATGTACCATTATTTTTCATTATCATCAATACATAGAGACAGAAAAAAATACGACAATTTTGAATACATTTTGCAGTATCTTTGTTTTTACATCATCCCCGCATTCACAAACACAATAAAAGTTATTTTATTTTTGTAACACATTATTAGTATTAAGTTCAACCCAAAATACTACATTTTTCTGTGTCAATGTTGGTAGTAAGCAGTCAGGCACTTTAAAAATTAAAATGCCACTTACATTGTAGTTAATTGAATTACTAAAAAGTGTGTTGGTAGCAATTTTCCATGTAAAATTGAATATAAACATGATTATGTAATGATAAAATTTTACCCCCACCTCTTTCGCGTATAAATCCTAAAATATCGATCCGAAGAAGAAAAATGTAGGAACTAAAATAATAGAAAAAGTAATTGTAAACAACTTTGTTTATAACAAATTTTCATGTAATATTGAAAATAAACGAGTTGTCAATTAAACAATAATTTTGTTTATAAAAAAAATCATGTAAAAAATGTAAATAAACGAGTTGTTAATCAAACAAAAATCGGCCCCTCCTTTGGGTATAAATCGGAAAAAGTCAATCTTAGGAAAAAATATATAAGAATCAAAATTGTAGGCAATTTAATTTTAAACAAATTTTGTGAAATCGTATTTTGTGTTTAATTGAAAGCACACGAGTTATTCAATAAACTAAAATTTACCCTTAAAATCAAGATGGCAGATAACGCAACGGATCGATCATCACGCAAAACAAATGTTAGACTGCCAGTGACTTTCCCCACAGAATTCCGAAGGAAAATTGATACCTATATTTTTTTCCGGGTCAAATCCTAGTTCGAGTGGGCTATCGCTGATACAACAGAAACAAGTTAAAAGTTGTGAAATAAAATCCTGGTATAACACACATAGTGGTTGTTGTCATAGACCAATATAGACTCTCAGAAAACCGTACCATAGTTTTATCTAAAGTACCATAATTTTGACGAGCCTATGTCATAATTTCTGAGTTGGCATCTAACATCCCTGTGTTCCTTCATTTTTGCTTGTGTAATGGTCAAGAGCGGTGTTTTAGTGTAAAAAATATTTTTTTGTGCATAATTAAAGATAATAAATACTGTTATTATTCATTGAAGTGAACAAGTAGAATTAAAATTTAATCATGTCAAAAAGAAAATCTCGTGTATGGATGTTTTTTGAACAATTGGACAATGATTCCCGTAAAGTTAAGTGTAACCAATGCCAAGTGATAATTTCTCGTGGTGGGCAAGGAAAAACAGCTAACACTACAAGCATGAACAACCATATTAAATACAAACATCCATCCCTGATACCTCAGTTAGGTTCTGCTATCAAATGTTCAAGCACAGACGATTCCACCAAGTCTCAAATCTCAGCAGAAGAAATACCTAAAGCAGTGCCTACTTCGTCAACTTCAGTGTCATCAGAGGTCAGTTTAAGTCAGAAAAGCCAACAAAATATTGAAGACAGTTTAACTATACACTGGTCATGTGAAGACTCAAGATCAAGAGAAATCAATATTGCGATAGGTGAAATGATTGCACTTGACAACCAGCCGTTGTCAATTGTTGAAAATACAGGCTTTAGAAACCTGATGAGGAAAGTTAAACCTAAATATAACATACCGGGCAGAAAGTATTTCACAGAAAATATCATTCCTCAACTTTACGAAGAGACTAAATCTGAAATACGAAGAGGAGTGATGAGTGCAACTGCAATTTCTGTTACTACTGACATGTGGACAAACATAAATAATAAAGAAAGTTTTTTGAGTTTTACAGCTCACTGGTTCGACGATAGTTTCAAATATCACCACGCCGTATTGCAAATGAAACATTTCCCTGAAGCACACACCGCCAATAATATAAAAGATTGTTTAGAAGAAATTCCAACTTTATGGGATATAGATACGATCAAAATTCACGCCGTCGTACGAGACAACGGCAGAAATGTGACGAAAGCAATTGACGATTCAGTTTTTAAGGGAGTACCATGTTTCATATATACTCTTCAACTGGCTATTAATAAAGCTTTGAAATATGATATCATGGCACAAATACTAGTAAAATCGAGACGAATAGTGACACACTTTAATCACTTTAATCAAGCTCAGTCGAAACTTCGAGATTTGCAGCAAGAACTAAATTTATCATATCACCAGCTTCTTCAAGATGTATGTACCAGGTGGAATTCAACATACTATATGATATCTCGCCTCTTCGAACAAAAACGAGCTGTTTCGTTGTACCTTGCTGAAACATCAGTAAATTTCGAAAATTTGTCTAATGAAGAGTGGCAAATACTTATATAAAAAAGCATTGAATTGCTAAAGCCGTTTGAAGAGATTACCAAGATAATAAGTTCAAGTTGCTCATCAGTATCTGAAGTAATACCTCATCTGAAAACCCTACAAAAATATTTAGAAATGTATTATGATGAAAACAAAGAAATCATGGAAATGAAAGCCTTACTGAAAAATTATTTGAATATTAGGTTCGACATGGACCATAACAAAATCTTCACCTTGGCTACATTGTCCAAGATACAAGCAACAGTTTTTCGAGACAGAGGATCTCATTACCATTAGGTCCCACTTTTTATTAGAATCTCTGAAGAATAGCATGAGTGATGACGACAGCGACAGTGGCAAAGATGATTTACAGAGCACCTGCACTGATCAAAATAATATAGAAACAGCAACACATAGAAATTTTTGGCAATGCTACCAAAATTTTGCATCAAGAAAAATACAAGAATTTCAAGATGACAGATCAAGCGCAGCTCATGAACTGCAGTCCTACTGTGCGTTACCTGTGATAAAGCGTAATGATGACCCATTTCAGTGGTGGAGCCGCAATAGTTCTAGGTACCCTGAAATGTCGCGCATGGCCAAAGTATACCTCTGCTGTCCCGCAAGTTCTGTTTACAGTGAGAGGCTGTTCTCAGAGGCTGGAAACATATATGAAACAAAAAGAAATCGATTGCTACCAGAAAGGGCAGAAGCTTTAGTCTTCTTACATCATAATTTACTCTTAATTAAAAAATATAAGTAAGTTATAAAAAATGTAAGGAGATTATAATATTTTTGGTTGTCACAATTGTGACTTTGATCTGATTAGATTATGTAGGTATGGTTATAAGAAATATGTTTTTTTCATTTTTTTTTTGTTTTTATCAAACTGTTCTAATTAGATTATTTATAAATGTTGTTGTTGTATGCTGTTATAATTAGAATTACGCATAAATGTTCATTGAAGATAAGAAGATTATATTATGTTGTTTTTTATGTTAATTAGGAGAGGTACTAATTTTGTTCAATAATTGTCATAATTATGTTTTCTTTACAAGCAAGTAATTTTAAAAACTGATTACCAAAGGCAGGATTGCTTTAATGTATAATACTGATTATAAAATAAAAAATAAAATATATAATCAAGGTTTTTATTTCTTGTAGTTCCCCCGCATGCATATTATTCAGAAATACATACAACGTAAGAAACCGGATAGTCGGCGCTCTTTGCCGATTAGTCGCCGACTAATCGCCGACTACAATAGGGGCCGGATAATCGGCTCTGCCGACTAGTCGGAACATCTCTAATTTATTTTAACTTCATATTTTTTACAAGTCTACAAAGCTTAAGAGTTAAGTAACTTGTAAAATCGTTTTATCCTCGGCGTATAAAAACAACTACTATTATTTAAATTTTTAATATTTAAAAATAGTACGATAATCTTAATCTACACAAAAAGATATGGCAATTAAAGGATTTCTACGCATATCAACTTTTAAGACGGAATATGAATTTAATGAAAGATTTCGTATGAATTCCGAAATAATGTCTGTCTCTGGTCAGGAACGATGATGATCAAGTGGTCAGTTTGCTAGGGCCATTCTTAGGACATCCAACACACAGAAACCAGGCTTTGAGTGTGAAAGTTCAACACCGAAAAAGTACCAAAAATAATCATCGTTTTTTTTATATTTTTTAATTCTTATATATAATATATTTTTTTCTATCCATCTTAGGTACATTCATAGCAGAGAATATAATATTAGTGCAGTCATAAAGTGCGTTCGTTTAGCGTTTAGGGCATTTGGTGGCGTTGTCATTGATGGCTCTTTTGTTAAAGCGTTCCTAAAGCTCAAAAACGTTATTTTGCCACTTTTGTCTTTTGTTTCACTATTCGAACGCTCAACTGAGCATAAGACCTAAAATCGTATGATTATACTTGCAATACATAGCTGTCAAAAACGATCACGAACAACCATGCTCCGGACGTGGGCAAAAATACCTCTTTTTTTAGCTCTCTCAGCGCTGAACAAAAAGAGTCATGAACGACATTTTCACCCACAGATTGCTAATTCAAACGCCTCTTGTGAGCGTTATTTTTGCCAAAAACGCTCGCAAGGGGTGTTTCGAACGCATTGTTAGAAGTTTCAATGACGTATGAGTGAAGAGAATGAATCGTTGAACGAATGATTTAGGGTTGTACAGCTATAATAATGAATCGAGATTTTTACTTGTAACAAGAGTACGAAGCCACTTTTATTAGTGTCGGTGGTGTTCATGAAGAAGTTTGGGCGGTTTGCCCAAACATTTTGTTTTCAAAATTATTCATTTGCCTCTCGGGTGTTACTTTTTCCCACTTTTAAGTGGGACCCAAGGCAGCACAAACGCTTTTACTGACTATTACCTCTTAAGGGGCAAAAGAAAGTACCATTGAAATGGTAAAATCGTTTATATAATTTGAGCCAGTTTTACTTATTGAATACCATGTTTAAAAGTTATAAAAATATAAAGAAATATAATAATATAAAATATTAATATTACAGGACTTGCGTCATTTGATATCTTTATTTTTGCTTACTTTATAAACATGCTAAATTTGATTCATGATGTTGGCAATATTGTAAGATACGCGGGGCGAACAACGCATTAGCCATAGATTAATTTCGCCACGGGGTCAGGGACAGAAAAGGAATCAAGAAGTTATTTCACGTTCATGGTATTTTGGGAAAAGTAGGACGTGTACATTGAATTGTAACTTGATTATTATTTAAGCATTGTATGATGTTTTATCGAGTGTGATATTATAAGGAAATCTATCTGTATTATTGGCGTTTTAAATTCCATCTGACCTCTCCCGAAATAACTAAGAATCAGAAGCAAAGTATTTCAGCTAGAGTGCTAGGCGATAGGTACACGTCCACTACAAAACTTTGCGACAAAACTATGTTAACACCACAAATTCCCTCACTGTAATCACTGTTATCAAACGCACCTTATAAAATCTGATTATAGTGGTTGTGATATGACAATGACAAAAAACTGACTGTATTTTTTTTTAAATTTTAGTAAAGCCAATAATAAACGTCTGTAAAAGCGAAACCGTATTTGAATACCTACTATTTTGATTAAGTAATTGACCGAGCGAGCGGAGTTTTTAGGTTGTATGTTGGTCGTCCTATACGGGTCACATTTTTCAACCAATCTTGACGAAACTCGGTATGCATGTTCTGCTATTCAATATAACTTTTTTGTCACCAAAAGGGGAAAGTTTGTTGTGGCGCTATTTACCGATATGGTACAAACGTTAGTTACCTGGTTTTAAACAAAAGCAGAGTTGTAAAATTATCCACCGCAGAAGCTGGCGGTAATGTCGCAGCCAATTTTGGAGGCTAAGATGCCTATCTATCTCCACTCCAGTTATATACACTATAGCATGTGTCTGAATATTCTGTTTAATCTATGTCTGATATTTATAGTGCGTACGAATAGATCACTTCTGAGTTTTTAGCGAAAATAACGCTAAAAACACTCACAAGGGGCGTTCGAATTGGAAATCTGTGGGTGAAAATATCGTTCATGCCTCTTTTTGTTCAGCGTTCGGAAAGCTAAAAAAGAGGTAATTTTTGACCCACGTCCGGAGCATGGTTGTTTGTGATCGTTATTTGACAGCATAATCATGCGATTTTAAATCTTATGCTCAGTTGAGCGTTCGTGTGGGCAAAAGTGGCAAAAATAACGTTTTTGAGCTTTACGAACGCTTTAACAAAAGAGGCATCAATGAAAACGCCACCAATGCCCTCATAAGCTAAACGAACGCACCTTACATAGGCTCAAAGACTTACATTACACTTACTAACGTTAGTAAGTGTAAGGTCTTTGCATAGGCTACATACAGTTACCTACGTATGGAATCCATGGATCATTCTTATTCTAAGCCATGGATAGATAAAACCGCTATCCATACTATATAATTATGGATAGCGGTTTTATCTATCCACTTAAGAAGCACAGATTAGGAAGTATATGTATAAATACCAAAAACCTTACACTTAGTTAGTAAGTGTAAGGTCTTTAATAAATACTAAGAAGAAATTTTACATAGAAACAGTGTTGCCAGATTGGGGTATTTTTACTTTAATTTATTTTTTTATGTTTTTGGCGAAATGAATTCCTTGGCGAATTAGTTAGCGAAAAAATTTTTTTACTGGCGATAATGATAGTAAATGATACAGTGCATGCCTAATATGGAATATCATATTATATCATGTGATACGATCGCACTAATATCCTTAAGTCACTCAATATCTAATAAAAAGTATTTAACTCGTGCATGGCACACTCATTCGTTTATTCATTTCATCTTTCTTTCTACATTTCTACGTACTCGTTGGTTGGCATCTCTTCCCTTTTCGGTAAATTGGGTATAAGCAGAGTCCCCTTATTATGTAACAACTACTAAAGAACTGTTTGTGACCTTTTCCTAATTTTGTATTAAATTTCCGTGTATGAAAAACTATGTTATTTCTACGTTTAGTAGAGGAAATTAATCTTACATCTAAGAAAAGTTGATTGCTTCTGTTTGGATTTAAGAAAGTCAAGAATAAATAGCTGGCAAACTGTTAATCATACACACACAGTCCTTATATAAATCAACGGTGGAAAACATACGTGGCTTGCATGTTGCTACCTTTAGTAGTGCTCTTTGAGCACGTTCCAATGCCAGCATATACGTTAGTCCATGCTCCAGTTCTCCAGGGGCCTTACTATCAGCTTCGTAAAAAGCCTTGCAAGTTTACAAGTAACAAGTGGATCCTAAAATACAAATAGTATACCATCAACTATAGACAAACCAAAAATTGTAATATTTAGTGATGAAATTGGCAAAGACATGGGTCACTTATTGGCAAATACATCCAATGGACATAATGTAATAAATTACTGTACACCTGGTCTATCATATCAGGAAATTATGACTAGAATTTTAACTTATAGCTTTAGCCCCAACACAACATTATTAATTTTAATAGGAAATAGGGGGAATGTAAACAAAAAACAAATAATTGAATCCAACAACCGTCTATCTAATCTTACAGTAGATAATGTCATAATGTTTACATTTCCCTATAGTAATAGTTTGCCACAGGTGGAAAATAATATTAGATATAAGCTTAATTTAACATTATACACTATATACAATAATAATTTTTATGGAAATAAATTTAATTTAATTGACATTAATAATTATATAAAAAAATTCTTCTTGACCAAAGATAATTACTATCTTTCTAATTATTATAGAAGACAGATAGCTGTGTCGCTATCATATTTATTTGATATTGCAGCCAAAAATTGTAATATTTAGTGATGAAATTGGCAAAGACATGGGTCACTTATTGGCAAATACATCCAAGGGACATAATGTAATAAATTACTGTACACCTGGTCTATCATATCAGGAAATTATGACTAGAATTTTAACTTATAGCTTTAGCCCCAACACAACATTATTAATGTTAATAGGAAATAAGGGGAATGTAAACAAAAAACAAATAATTGAATCCAACAACCGTCTATCTAATCTTACAGTAGATAATGTCATAATGTTTACATTTCCCTATAGTAATAGTTTGCCACAGGTGGAAAATAATATTAGATATAAGCTTAATTTAACATTATACACTATATGCAATAATAATTTTTATGGAAATAAATTTAATTTAATTGACATTAATAATTATATAAAAAAATTCTTCTTGACCAAAGATAATTACTATCTTTCTAATTATTATAGAAGACAGATAGCTGTGTCGCTATCATATTTATTTGATATTGCAGCCAAAAATTTTGGCCAAAAACAAGGTTGCTTCTATTGAGCATTCCAATAGTATTGACAATGCTTCTATTGAGCAATTTGACATTTTTAATTCAGCCAATTGCTTGGCTACGAATGACATTGTACATAATTTAAATTAGTGCCTAAGACAATAGAGACAACCTCTTGCATTAAATCAATCAATATTGTTCATCAGAACATTCAAGGGATGATGGGCAAATAGTTGGAACTGGAATTGTTTATAGATGGTAGCAAAATAGATATTCTTTGTATTACTGAACACTGGCTTAAAAAGAACCAACTATTATTTAATTTTAATAATCATCAAGTTGCTAGCTCCTTCAACAGAGAAAAATCTATACGTGGTGGCTCTTTAATTATTACAAATAAAAATATAAAACTCAAAGAACGAAAAGACATTGTGAGCCTATCTGTTGAACGAGTAATAGAAATGTCCTGTATTGAGTTTGAGCAGTTCCTTGTTCTATGTGTATACATACCTCCATGCTCACCATATGATGATTTTGAAAAGTGCATGGAGGAAACTTTAATTAAGCTATCTAATACAAATAAATCAATGATTATCTGTGGAGACTTTAATATTAATTTGCTAGATAATAATCAGGTAGTGGATAAGTTTTTGTTACTGTTTAAATCTTATAATAAGTACAATATTTTCTTGGAACCTACTAGGATAACAGCCACAAGTTCCACCTGCATAGACAATATATTTCGTGTAGTTCTTCAACCTGATATGTGTTGAGTGGACCTGATGAGTGGATTTAGAGCGACATGTTAACGAGTGTCCATACAAAAAAAAACAGGCAAACGGTTATTCTGCGGTTCTTGAATAGCAGGCCTGGGCAGGCCTGCTTTAACAGCTCATAGTAAGGCTGCTGGTTATGTAACAGTACGAAAGAATTGATTTGCAGAGCACTTTATATACGTCTATTAATAAGCAATGTACAATCAGCAAAATCACGTAAATGTTTAAAAACGAATATTTATTTTCTTACTTTTATGACTATATTAAAATATAGCAAAGATTTAAAAAAAACATTGTTATCAAGATTGGCGATTTTTTTTTGTTATTTGGCGAAATTTAGAAAATCACATCTGGCAACCCTGGATAGAAATAATCAAGGGGAGGTATCCTGTATATACGAGATTTTACCATTGCACACACGAGCAAAATTTAGATGTGTGTAGCGGAATTGTATGTACTGCTACAGCGATAAAATTTAAACATTTATAGGGAAGCAAATTAGTTCCATAAAAATTTATTCCGTACTATTTTTAATAAAATAAATATTTTACTGCCACCAAACATTTCATAATATGTTTTATTCTTTTACCTTTTTTTTTGTTGTACAAAATACATAAAAGAAGCTAACATTTTCGTTAAAAACAATATTATTAAACTAGCTCCAATTTTTTTATTCATCTTGCAATACTCGAATTGTATGTCAGCAAGTTGATCAAATTCAATTTGAACATTTACGTTATAAATTAGTTTTAAATTGCTGATATTTCGTATTTTCGTAGATATTTCATGTTATTATAGTGACCCTCCTTTAATGTAAGCTTCCGCAGAACTATCCAAGTATTAGTAACATTAGAAACGGGATATTTACCGTGTAATCCATGTTGTCGGGAATATAAATCGCGATCTCAAATAAAATGGATTACACGGTAAGTATCCCTTTTCTAATGTTGTCTCTTGCAAAAGTGATCGTGATAGTTTAAAAACTTATAAAATCTGAGTATGTCAACGGACATGTACAGAAAATGTGCAAAATATGGAGCAACTCCTGTTCAAGATGGTGTGGTCTCATTTCACCGTTTCCCTAAGCCTGGTAAAACGAATGTTGAACGGTATATTAATCATATATATTTTTATGCTCATTTGCTTATATTGAAAAACTAATAGCATAGTTAGGTACCTACTCTCGTTTTCAATTCGGTATGCTAAAAAAAATTAACCTATGCCAATTCCGAAACCATTTCGAGATTTTATGTTACAAACCCTTATTTTTCTACTCTGACCTTTTAAAACGATAAGATGCCATTTATTTTAACAAAAAACGATGAAATAATTCGACTTTCATTGACCTCTAAATGACGTCACTTTTTTGCACTTTTGTTTTGATTGAATAGAGACTTACGAATTAGTAGGTGTCACTGTCAAGTGTTCTAGTTTCTTTTTTTTTACTCGCGTGCTTTTCTTGGCTCCTCAACGCAACTACATATTTGTGCAAAAAAGTGACGTCATAGGATTCAAATTTTCAAAAAAATATTATAAAATAACTACTGAATATAAAACAAAAATATTGAAATTAGTTTCTTATAATGACCTAATCTACGAAATAAAAATATAAAAAAAATACCAAAAAAAAACTTTACATACCGAATTCTACAGTAGGTATTATTATTACAGTTAGTTAAAACATGTAATTTAACTTTGGTCTCCATGATACCTATAATAAGATCATATAGGTATTATGTGCCTGTATCTTCATCTACCATATTTCCTATCTTTCTCTAGTCAGATTGCAGTAATGTAATTACTATTGCTTGTGGGCTGATGGATGACACAACGGGGCCTACTCCCACCTTTTACGAAACTATCATAAATCAGGAGCGTCTTGTAATAAGCTTAAAATAATCATACTTACTATCATACCAACACAAAATGGTTGAACAATATTACTTCAATATTATTTACGGCGTGTTCCTTTTTAAGCCGAAATCGACCCTAATGGTGCATTCCAGTAAACACCGCCAATACATAAAACTGTCGTGCCCCGGTTTTCGTGTTTCCTTTAGGATGAATACCTATAATGCCCAACCCAAATAGAACACTCACACAGTCGCAAAAAGCGCGTCATATTTTCTCTCAATTAAATCGAATGAATCATAAACCTATTTGATATTTTGACAGTAACAGCTCACAACGAGCGCAAGTCCAAAACCTTCCATCCGCGAGTGTTGTAGTCGTGGCGTGAGCGTGAGCTGTGACGTAATCGATGATGTACCGAGCTCAGTTATGATAATTGCGAGTTTGAATGATAACGGTTGGGCGGCTATGCAAACGACGCGATCGATTTTGGCTCTCAAAGGAACACGACCAGATGTAAGTGAAGTGAAAGAACGAAACAACGACAGAATATTCAAATAAGGGTTTGAGATTTTAAAACTCTATGGTGGAGGCACAGAAGAATAAATATAGCTTTCATACTTTTTTTTTTTCCCTATTGTTCAGGGAGTATGGCTTTGCGCGTCTTGCGCATCTGCCATTAACAAGTGTATTTCTAGCGGTAGAGTTTCTCTTCAACGTCTTTAGTAGGTCTTTATACGAGGCGTTTTTAACTTAATATCTTTTAAATTTTATAAAGAGGGGAAACGTTTAACGCGTAAATAATTTGAAAGAAACTTAAAGACCGGATAAAATTAGGAATTATTAATTCCTAAGAATTAGGAAAGGTAAAATTAATTCGGATCAGAAAGAGTATCCATATATAGGTACTTACATATTTTTTAAAAGGTATCTAACTACAATATTTACAATTATTATTCTATACTTATCAAATTACTAATTATCTACTATACATTTTTACAATTTTATGTTGTTAGTAGTAGGTATCAGTTGTAGGTATCAGCCGTAAAAAGAAGCGTTTTTACATTAGTAGGAAATGAGATGTGGATAGCTATTAAGCTATTGTATAAGGAAGCACGGTCATAATTAGGACAAGAGAAAACTATGTGGTCCAAATCTCCAATATCATGCCCACATTCGCAGTCTGGGCTATTAATTATGTGAAACCTTGCAAGATGGGCAGGGCAAGTTGTATGGCCTAGACGCATTCTTATTAAAATCGTTGTGGCAATTTTGGTAAGTTTTATGAATGAGAACCATGGCTTTTTGACGTAACAACGGCTGTAAGCTAAAGTAATGCTTTCCTTTTATTTGGCCGCTACATGCCCAGATACTACTCCAGGATTCCTGAAGAAATAACCTGGGAAGAGTGGCAAGGTCATGGGAATAGTTTTTAAAAGGGAATTGGTCTCCACAGACCACTGCTTCATTGGCAAGCCTGTCGGCTGTGTCATTCCCTTTAATGCCGCAATGGCTGGGTATCCATACAAAAGTGATAGAAAAGCCTTTCAAACTACATGTATACAATTTGCTCCTTGCTTCGGCAATGAGACTAAAATGAGTTTTAGATTTAAAAGGGAATTTCAACAGAGCTTGCAATGCACTCATAGAATCGATAATAATTAGAGTATTCTTTAGTTTGAACATAATAACATAATCAATGGCTTTAACGATGCCAAGACATTCACCTGTAAATACAGACGTTTCAAATGGGCATTTTATTTTCTGAACGATATTATATTGAGCATGATATACGCCCACACCAACAAATTCGTGTGAACTATGTTTGGACGCATCTGTATATATATGATGCCATTTTGGCCAGTTTTCATTGACAATAGATTTGAATTGTGTATTAGCATTAGCATTATATTTGTCAATTCCCAAATTAAAACAAACTGTTGGGGTGTAAATAAGAGCTTCATATTCACAGTTGTATAAATCTAGTACGGGAGACCTATGTGTCACTGCACTTAATGATTTATACCGAATATAACTTTTTACTAAACAGGGCAAAGATTTGTGATTCCAATAATTTGAATTCTCAGTAATATCAGCAAGTAGACGTAGATTTGAAATTAAATGGCTATCTGAGAATTGGATAACACGTGAAAACATACGATCTGAAAGAAATTGACGTCTTAAATTAAGTGGAGGTTCATTACATTCTACTTGCAAAGCGTTCAATGGGCTTGATTTCATAGCTCCTGAGATAATTCTCAAAGCTTTTGATTGAATTGCATCCAGTCTCTTTAGCCCAGCTACATTACAAGGCTCTAGTACGAAGGTTTCATAATCAAGTACATTTCGTACAAGGGCGTTGTATAGAAGCTTTAATGAGAAAGGATGCGCACCCCACCAAACGCCCGAGAGACATCTCAATAAATTGAGGAGCTTTTCACATTTGGCCGTAACATACTCACAATAAGATATCCCTGTAAGTTTGGAATCCAATAACACACCCAAAAACTTACCTGATTTTTAATTGGAATAAAATTGCTATTTAACTGTAAATTTATCGAGGGAGGCATTCTATGGCGTGTAATTAATACCGCCGAGCTCTTATGGGCCGATACGCTTAAACCATTAGCATCTATCCAATTGTTTAAATAGTTCAGGGAATTTGACATTTCAGTGCATATTTTATTAGCAGATTGACCCTTTGAGTATACAACTATGTCATCCGCATATTGAAGGATATTGGCAGAATTTTGAAGTGACCGCTCTAAATCGTACGTATAAATATTGTTCAAAATGGGGCTTAGTACTGAACCCTGAGGAAGACCTTTCAATACTAGTCTATGTTGATCTCGCGCTTGATCTAATTTTATAGATCTACCAGAAAGGAGATTAAAAATGAAACACGAAAGTGCATCTGGTATTTTAAGTTTGTCAAGCTTTGATTTAAGTACGTGTAAAATGACATTATCGTATGCAGATTCTATATCTAAAAACACGGCCAAAACATATTCATTATATGTTAAAGCTACTCGAATATCCGTCACAAGTGTAGCCACACTATCCAGAGTATTCCTGCCTTTCCGAAAACCAAACTGAGTCTCGGAAAGTATTCCACGGCTTTCAACAAGCCACTCGAGATGATTTTTAACTAGATTTTCAGCGATCTTAACAATTACGGATGATAAACTATCGGGCGATATGATGATACCTCTGATGGTGTTTTACCAGGCTTGAGCAAAGGAATAACTATTTGTGATTTCCATGACGGAGGTACGTTTCCTGAGAGCATTGCTTTGTTTATTATATCTAAGTAGTATTTAAGTGATGATTGACTAAGGTTAGTTACGAATGAATATGGTATACCGTCTTCACCTGGGCCCGAATCTTTAACAGAAGATACGACACCTTCCAATTCTTGTAAAGTGAAGGCAGAGTTTAAAGTGGACTGATTAAGTGGTATTGCAACCGGAATTACATTACTAAAATGAACTTGCAGGGGAACTGTAGGAGGAGCTAAACGATTTAGAAACTCATTACTAAGATTTATAGGCAATGATGAACGCGGTGTTTCACTGACACCGTTTCTGAACTTCCTAATATTCCGCCAAACTACAGAAGGGTTTACATTAGGGCATATTGAAAGACAATATTTTCGCCAACCCTCAAATTTTTTTTCTTTCAAAAATTTGCGTGTCTGTTAGTTTTTCTGACAATAGTTCAAAATTTTCGTTAGTCATATCATTATTGTGTAGTTGTTCAATTTTTTTTCTTTCATTTACTACCTCAGTACATTCCTTATCCCACCAAGGAAGAGAGGGAATGAAGTTAGTTGATAACTTTTTGGAAGGAAAAGTTGCATCTGCTGCCCTTATCAACGCACTGGTAAAAGCATTGGTACAAATTTCGATTCCATTTGATATGTCAGGTTGATTAACTAACTCTTGATCTACAATTGATTTAAATTTGTTCCACAATGTATCATTCTTAATATTATATTTTAGGCGCGGTTGTGGAAGTGAGCGACGGGAAATATTACACGGAAAAGAAATTATAATCGGAAAATGGTCACTTCCGAAGGTTGAAGATAATGTTTGCCATGTTATGGATGAAGCAAGATTAGGAGAGCAGATTGACAAATCTACAGCACTGATATTCTCGTTTGGAGAGGTACGTCGGGTAGGGGAGCCAGAATTTAATATGCAAAGGTTATTATCGTCAAGTAGTTCTAAAAGCAAATTTCCGCATTGATTAGAAACAGAACAACCCCAGGAAATGTGATGGGAATTAAAATCGCCTAAAAGTAAGACAGGCTTAGGGATAAGAGATAAAAGGTTATTAAGACAGGTGAATGTCAAAGAAGAAGGGGATGTCATATATATAGAGACAAAACAAATATTGCCAATCTGTGCTGCTACCACGGAAAACTCGTTGTATTTAGGGAGAGATATAGGAATAAAGGAAATGGTATTTCTGATAAGTAAGGCAACACCGCCATACCCATCAGATCTATCATCTCTCAAACAAGAGAATCCATGGATTTTGAAAATGGAGCCTGGCTTAAGCCAGGTCTCCGAAAGTGCTAGTAAAGAAGTGTTATGTTTATTTATTAAATAAATTACATCACTTTTTTTAGGAACTACACTTCTGCAGTTCCATTGTATTGCTGTCTGGAACGATACCGCCATCATTAATGGCTATGGGAGTTTTAAATTTGTTAATTATTGAGGCGACGTTGGACGGTATGGAAATATTTGAACGGGTTAAAATGTCAACAAGCATTTTAATAATGTCCGATGTAGACATTATTGAAGAATTAATATTTGTTTGGCTAAAAGCGCAACCATCTTGTGGAGACGGAATGTTATATTCATTAACTATTTTTTGATGTGCATTTCTGTCGTAGGCTTTTTCAGGTGTAGGTATCGGACGCCGAGTAGTATAAACAGTTTTTTTGTATGATTTATTGGATGAGTCAATAGATGAACGATGGGTAAAGGAAATCTGAGAAATAGGGTGCGAATGAGTTTGAGGGACATTTTGCGTAGAATTAACAACATCAGCATAAGACTTGTACACAGGTGGTAGCAATTTTTGATGCCTCACCATACGAGATACATTTTTCAGACATATTTATTTTAATTTGTTTTTGTCGTGAAAATTCAGGACATGACTTACTTATGGCAAAGTGATTTCCTGAGCACGAACAGCATGAAACGTTCTCCTCATTCACATCACAAGAATCACCAGTGTGTTCCCTTCCACACTTGTAACACCTAGGTTTTGCCCTACACTGCAGTTTTGTATGACCATAACGACAACAGTTAAAACACTGAATAGTGGGGTAAATGTATAGTTCAACTGGAAGCGCATTGTAACATATAAAAATCCTTTTAGGTAGAACCTGCCCATCAAAAGTAACGACTATGTTTTGTGTTGGTTTCCAAACTGGTGAACCTTCTACGATAGTTTTGTAATTTAATCGTCTTACCTTTAAAATTCCACCACAACCTTCAGGTACTGAAATATTTTCGATGACGTCTTCTGGTGTCCATTCTGATGGCACACCACGAACTAAACCCATTCTTGTCACATTAAAAGATGGTATAAATCCTTTTAACTTATTTGTTACTAGACTACTGTTGGAAATAAATGAATTGGCATCGTTATAGTCAGAGAACGCTAGTGCTATTCTATTTCTACCTATCCTTTTTACAGAACCATTAACAATATTTTGAAAGGCATTTCTTTTCAGGAATTTACCGAATGTTACTGGATGGAGAGTGGCGCCATCATCAGTTGATGTTGTTTCTCGTTGAACGTGTACGATAAAAGGAGCTACATCTGAAGACTCATACTTATTTCTTGCCAAGGAAATAAAACTTTGGGGAGGGCTGGAGGCTGGACAGACATTAGGAGTAGAAATAATGTCAGTACGATTGTCAACCTTATTACTAATACTTTGAACAGTAATATTTGTATTTTCATCGCTATCTGTGCAACGACATCCAGCCTTGCCATCTACTGCCTGCATAATTGCACATTAATTTTTCTTTTATAAGTGTAGTCGTACGTGTTGAACATTTGCCATTTCACAAGTTAATTTAATATGTATATGTAAATATTTATAGTTTCAATGATGCATGATTTTTATTGACATAGTCGTGAGTAAAGACTTAGTCACGTACACAAATCTATCATTAAGTCACTGTCCTGCCTAAATTACGTTTTAGTAAAGCAATAGTAGTAGATATGTGTTTAAAAGAAAACAATAAAAAATCAAATCTATGAATATTTTATAAATAATACAATTGTTTCTACAGACTAATCTGTTGGTTTCATGTAGAAATATATAAAAATACCTTTTATTCAAATAAAAGCCCTATATTAGCTTATTCAAATTGATTTGTAGAAGTTACTTAAACTTCTATTGTTTTTGTTTAATTTCAGATGAACTTCCTTCAGAAGCCTTCGCCACAGCTACACTTTTGAGCAAATTCGTCCAGCTGTTTGATGCATTAAATGCTGACAGTCCAGACTTCCAGACAGACAAGAAAGCACAAAGTCAGTCCAGAAACTTACGCTCAGGCTGGTGTGGCAGTGTAAATACCGAAACCATTAAACGATACAAATATGCCAATCTCGGTGGAGGTTACACATTTGTGCCGTTTGGGGTAGAAACTTTCTCTAAGTGGCGCGTACGAAATTTTCAGGGCTTGGCCAAACGTTTGGTTGAAGCGTAGGTGAACAGAATGCTGGTTCATATTTTGCAAAGAAATTTTGCATAGCTATTCAACGTGAAAATGCAGCCAGCATTCTGGATACTTTGCCTCCAACAAATAATTTATTACATTTGATATTTTTAAACTTTTGTCCATTATTTAGTTAAACTTTAATAAATTTATGAAATAAATACATAAATGTTCTTAACAATTGTTTTATTTCTATAACATAAGTACCTACTGCAAACAAAATTTTCCATAAGAATCAATTTGGGTTCACAAGGAATCGCTCTACTATAGACGCAGGTATAGAACTTATAAAAGATCTGTTTGATGCCTGGGAGAACTCTCAAGATGCCTTAGGTGTTTTTTGTGACTTATCTAAGGCATTTGACTGCGTCCGACATGATATACTTGTCAGGAAATTACAACACTACGGTATTAGAAACATGGCTCTCAACCTTTTGACTTCATATTTAAATGATAGAATTCAAAGGGTTGACATAAATGGTAAAAAATCGCCCGGCTCTATAATCTCAATGGCGTTCCACAAGGTTCAATACTAGGGCCGTTCTTGTTTTTAATCTATATTAATGACTTATCTTATTATGTTGAGAAGAATCACGAGATTGTATTGTTTGCAGATGACACTTCACTGTTATTTAAAATTGAAAGGCAGTTATTAAACTATGACGATGTTAACAATGCATTAGCTAAAGTTGTGAATTGGTTCAATACAAATAATCTTCTCCTCAATGAGAAGAAAACTAATTGTATAAAGTTCTCGACACCAAATGTGAGACAAGTAGAATCCAATATACAATTGAATGGAACAGGGTTGGACCTTTTGGAGTCAACAGTCTTTTTAGGAATTACTATAGACGCTAAATTGCAATGGGGTCCCCACATAAAAAAATTGTCTAGTAGGCTTTTTAACTGATGTAGACACAGCTAGAATAGTTTATTTTAGTTATTTCCATAGCATTATGACTTATGGCATACTGCTCTGGGGATGTTCTGCAGATATTTATTCCATTTTTATACTGCAAAAAAGGGCTATACGAGCGATCTATAGTTTAGCTCCCAGAGTTTCCCTTAGAGAGAAGTTTAAAGACATAAACATTCTAACTGTTGTCTCTCAGTTTATCTATGAAAATCTAATGTATGTAAAGAAAAACATTAGCAGTTTTGATAAAAGGAGTGATGCTCATTCCATCAACACGCGAAATAAGCACAAGCTATCCGTACATGTAACGCGTCTCCACAGAATAAGTCATTCTTTTATGGGACAATGTATACGATTCTATAATAAAGTTCCCAATGTTATCCGAGATTTGCCTATTAATAAGTTTAAAATTACTATTAAAACTAAACTCTGTCAAAAAGGTTATTACAAAATTTCGGATTACTTGGAGGATAAAACAGCTTGGGACTGATCACTCCAGGATCTATCTACTCGACCCCCCCGAAGGGTTCCCGCATTGATGTGGCGGGGGGGCTCAGTAGCCGTGGCTTGGAGCACCATGGTGAAGCCAAGAGGAACCCAAGGGCCGCGCCGGCGTTGGGGTGCGCTGGCCGGCTCAGGCGGGGCCGCTCCTATGGGCTTTGGCCGCCAAGTCCACATAGGAGTGGCGGGGTCCGGGCACTTTGGCGCAGACTCGTGGAGGTGGGGCCCGGGCGCTTTGGCGCAGGCTAGAGGAGGGGGGCCCGGGCACTTTGGTGCAGGCTCGAGGAGGTGGGGCCCGGGCGCTTTGGCGCAGGCTCGAGGAGGGGGGCCTGGGCACTTTGGTGCAGACTTGAGGAGGTGGGGTCGCTGGGGATTATCCCCTGTGGCTGACGTAGCAGGCGGTGGGGCTACGTATCCGACCCACCGCAGGGAGACCACGGGCGTCCAGACACGGGGAAGTCTGGCGCTCATTGTTGGCGGGTTTGGTCTCCGAGGTAGTTGCGGCGCGCCATGTGTTCTGACGTGCCGCGAAGAGAAGGGTCCGGCAACGGACAGCCATGGCGGGTTCGCAGTCGTGTGGAAAATCTGTCCCGCGTTCCCGCCGAGGGCCGCAGTGACGGAACAACCCGGGGTTTTGGTAAGTATACGGACTCCCACATAACCTCCTACCTCCCCGTGGTAGGTGGTATCCATAAAGGATTTCCCCGGGACAAAAAAAAAAAAAAGATCTATCTACTCGTGTACTAAGATGTCAAAGTGTAGCGTGTCTTGCCCTACTGATACCATTATTATGTTCTCTTTTGTAAGGCAACACACTGGAGCTAATATTTGTAGTACCTAAGTAAAAACATTGTAAAAACATCTATATAAAAAGAATGGCCCCGTGTTTCTTGCCGCTTCTTCTCGGTAGGGTCTATATATTTTGGAACGCGGCGGTAGTCTTTAAAGTACATTATAATGAAAAATTGACGTTCATAAGTGCGTCATTGATGCCTAAATTGAATAAATGATTTTGACTTTGACTTTAACTACTTATTCACCTAATAAGGTTCTGCCTACTTCATGAGGCGAAATTATGTTTTAACATTGTTCCATCCGCAGACTGAATTGATAGGTAATAAAATAAATGAAAATAGAAAAGCATGGGGTGGATATTTAAAATTCGCGCTAAAGTTAATTCCTTAGCATTCCGTGCGGATTCTGTTGCGCTAGTAGTATCAGTGTAATTCGCATTATATCTGTATGGCAGTTACACTTCTTCTCTCGGTAGAGAGTAAAATATTCCTTGGAAATAATGTATCCTAACGATATTTTATCTATATTCTATGTTTTTGTTTTATTTAGCATATTTTGATTTGATTGGGTATTTAGTTAGCAAAATATATAATCGTACCTAACAGGTAAACAAATCCTATTTAATTTCGCCACGCAAAACGTAAGTGACAAGAAATACAGTATGACTAGTGACAAATACCTGAACTCAGGCGATAAAGTACATATGGTCTTATCCAGCTATCTCAAAAATGTTCATTTGTCTCTAAGAAAAACAGCTTCCAAATTAGGAGGAGAAAAAGCATGGCATGAACATTGCCAAAACAAGGACACTTTGACAAAATATGCCAACTATATGGAGAAATTAGCAACTGAACATTGGATGGAAAATGAAGACCCATCTAGAATATCTTGGGCTGCAAATTACTGTCTAAGTTATTTCCTAGAGCAACATTACTTAACATACCATGAGAAGGAACAAGCTATTGCTGCTAAAATCAATTTTAAAATAGAGTGCACAGAGAACTTTGACAATAACATAAAATTACTAGATGTTGGAAGCTGTTACAATCCTTTTAAAGAATATGAAGATTTTTTGGAAGTAACAGCAATTGATCTATGTCCTGCTAATAATTCTGTGCTGCAGTGTGATATTCTAGATGTAGCTATTGGATCACAAACAACAGTGGTTAACAATACAGTCAGAGAACTGGAAAAAGAGTCCTTTGAAGTGGTTGTTTTCAGCTTTCTGTTAGAGTACATCCCAACTTCAGAACTCAGAATATTAGCATGCAAAAAAGCCTATTCATTACTAAAACCTGGAGGGTTATTCCTGATATGTACTCCTGACTCTAAGCATGTTGGGGCAAATGCCAAACTTATAAAGTGTTGGCGTTACACCCTAGCTCAGCTTGGATTTAGCAGAATCCAGTATAATAAATACAAGTTCATACATTGCATGGCTTTCAGGAAGTCACTACATGAAGTTTTAGCTGCTCGGTGGGCTTGGTTACATAAAGAACCATATATGAAACATGCCATAAACATTCCACAAGATTTTAACATATGTACCGATAAGGATGAAAATGAAGATAAGAACCCGCCACAGGAATCACTATCAAGTATTACTGATTTTGAGGAAATGCCATTTTTTGATGTTTTATGATGATAATTGTACATATCTTTATTTATCTATATTTAAAATGTTCATGTATATAAAATGTTATAAGATCAGAATTAAGTTTATTGATGGTACTTACCTCCTTGCTGCAGTCTCCTGAGTATGAATAATAATATATGAACTATCTTATGAAAGGCTATACCTATACACTTAAAATGTTTATATAAATATATTCACTTCCAAGGTTTTGAGCTTAGATTAAATGACCTTCATAAATTCTGAGATATTGAGATATCCTCGCTTTGTTGAACCTTAAATTTATTTTTAAGGAAAGAAGGTATTTTATACATTATATCTATATATTTAAAAATGAACCCCTATTTCTTCTGGTCACTCTATAACTTGAGAGTGGATGGAACAACCTTGGTTTAATTAATTATTATAAATATATATTGTCAGAAGTTTTTTATGAAAGTAAAACCACAAAAAGATGGGAGGTTATGGTGAGGCTGAAGGCAGAGCCTACTATACGAACGATGTTGCGGGCAGTTGCTAGGAACATATAACTAGTACTTATCCTGAGCTTATACTATTCTTATTTTTTACTGTTTTGTTCTTAAGGATCCATACCCAAATGGTAAAGCAGTACTCTATTACTAAGACTCCATTATCTGTTTATCACCAGGCTTGTACCTCATGAACCGTGATAGATAGAAATTTTCAAAGATGAACAGAAATATTCACAGAATGTTAAGATACATTATTCGCTTAAAATAAATTATGAATATGTATATTTAAGGGAAGCACCCATACTAAAAACGTGATTTTATAATTTTTTTTTGGTTTGGTTGGTTTTAATGAATATAAACAGGTAGAAATTTGAAATATTAAAGTATTACTATACCTTTAATAGATAATGGTACAAAACCTTTCATGCGAGAGTCCGACTCGCACTTGGCCGGTTTTTTTAAAGGGACTTTTAGTCTAACTTACCATGGGAGCGCCATTGTTACATACATAATTATGAGGAATTTTCCAGTATTGTGACAAAGCATTGCAGCAATGTTAAAAAATGTCTGATGTGGACACTGCTAGGTTACTCTGTAATATACCTGCATTCAAAAATACCTATTTCTCTTTGCCTACATCTAATGTGTTCACTGTGGACATATTCAATTAAAATGTGTTGCGTGTCTTTACTTTGCTGCAGATAAATTTTTGTTTGGTTGGTTTTAATGAATATAAACAGGTAGAAATTTGAAATATTTAAGTATTACTATACCTATAATAGATAATGGTACAAAACCTTTCATGCGAGAGTCCGACTCGCACTTGGCCGGTTTTTTTAAAGGAACTTTTAGTCTAACTTACCATGGGAGCGCCATTGTTACATACATAATTATGAGGAATTTTCCAGTATTTTGACAAAGCATTGCAGCAATGTTAAAAAATGTCTGATGTGGACACTGCTAGGTTACTCTGTAATATACCTGCATTCAAAAATACCTATTTCTCTTTGCCTACATCTAATGTGTTCACTGTGGACATATTCAATTAAAATGTGTTGCGTGTCTTTACTTTGCTGCAGATAAATTTTGGTTTGGTTGGTTTTAATGAATATAAACAGGTAGAAATTTGAAATATTTAAGTATTACTATACCTATAATAGATAATGGTACAAAACCTTTCATGCGAGAGTCCGACTCGCACTTGGCCGGTTTTTTTAAAGGAACTTTTAGTCTAACTTACCATGGGAGCGCCATTGTTACATACATAATTATGAGGAATTTTCCAGTATTTTGACAAAGCATTGCAGCAATGTTAAAAAATGTCTGATGTGGACACTGCTAGGTTACTCTGTAATATACCTGCATTCAAAAATACCTATTTCTCTTTGCCTACATCTAATGTGTTCACTGTGGACATATTCCATTAAAATGTGTTGCGTGTCTTTACTCTGCTGCAGATCTCACATTCTAGTGAATTAACTTTCTTCATAGAACACACTACGCTTTTTGATTAAATGTGTCGGCAGTGAATGTATTAGATGTCAGCTATGAGAAAAGGATATAAATTTTTTGGATGTGGATATTTTCCAAGTTATCCCAACAGTGGCCATATCAGACATTTCTGGAATGTTTTATTGCATGTGCTCCAAAATACTAGAAAAACCCTCATAATGCATGCAACAATGGGTCTAGCATGGTTGTAACAACAAAAAGTAAGAAAAATAACAAACATTAAAAATGGCACCTTTTACTATTTCCATCACTGAGACTCGTTAACTTTTCCCTGCAACTCACCAGACATAAGAGTTCAAATCATCAAACTTCTTGGTTGTTCTAGACAATAAAGTTCTAAATAATGTAAAACCAAGTGAATGTGAGTAAATTATTACAAATAAAACTATTTATTTACATAATTTTTTCATTCAAAATCAGAGCATTATTATTTGCAAAACTGCATTTATTCTTAAATTTATAGATAGAACATTAAACTGATTTACACTATCTAACAAATCAAAGTCCAGATGATAACAAAGTAATGGAATAAAATTATTTTACATTATATTTATGCATTTCCAAATTTGGCTTTACGTCTCTCTAACTTTTCTTTGTTTTCAATGTCAGTCATAATCTTAGAAACAGACTGGCCAAACCGATCTGCTCTTTGTTTTAGTTTATCAATATTTTCAGTGAGTGAGCCGCTAGAGATAGTGCTGTCTCCAGTATTTTCTCCAAAACGCTTCATTCGGGCTGCTTTTTTTTCATTATCATTAATCTTAATAGGTAGACCGAAACGCTTTGCTCTTAACTCTAACTTAGTTTTAGCGTCTATATCGGCCGTAATTTTAACTTTATTACTCTCAGTTGGTGCCTCGATTGGTTTGTTTTCAGGTTTTTCCTCTTCTAACTGTTTGGCAGGTGTTGTTATTGAAGTTGCCCTATTTAGAACAATTTTCTTAGCTGTTGGTTCTTTGTCACCAGTTTTGTCGTCGGATTTTGCTTTTGCTGAGTCCGGTGTTGTCTTTCGCTTGAGAATCCTTATAGGTTTGATTTCCTCGGTGGCTGGTTTCGATGGCGGCTCAGCCAGCGCTAATTCCTCATTTAGCGGGTCTGCAACAGTTTCATCCAGTATATCTGTCTGACTTTTGTCATCTTCCTCTTCTAGAACACCATCTGAGTCTATCTCGTCAGAGTCCAAGTTGATATCAGCGTGATCATCTTGTGACATTGATGATTCCAGTCGACCGATGAGTTCTGCTTTATCACCAGCAATCGACAAACCTCGCGATTTCAATTCTTTTTTAAGTTCTACAACCTTCAGTTTATTTAACTCACTTAACGTGGATTCAGCCATTGGGGATTAATTTAATTCGCTAAACTTTAAAAAAATTACAAATTAAACAGAATGATCGCACGCGCCCGGCTTTTGCTTTTTATTTTCCAACACAGACCATAAATTAATCAGACTATATCTAAAGATAGATGGCAATCACTAAACCAAGTAAGACGTTTAATTTTTCAGTGCCATCCACTTTGGCGGATCATAAGGTGCGTTCGTTTAGCTTATGAGGGCATTGGTAGCGTTTTAATTGATGTATCTCATATATGTTAAAGCGTTCGGAGAGCTCAAAAACGTTATTTTTGCTACTTTTGCCCATACCCTATTCGAACGCTTAACTGAGCATAAGACCTAAAATCGCATGATTATGCTGTCAAATAACGATCAGAAACAACCATGCTCCGGACGTGGGTCAAAAATTGCACTTTTTGGTGGCAAAAATTCCTCTTTTTTTAGCTTTCCGAACGCTGAACAAAAAGAGGCATGAACGACATTTTCACCCACAGATTCCCAATTCGAACGCCCCTTGTGAGCGTTTTTAGCGTTATTTTCGCCAAAAACGATCAGAAGTGATCTATTCGAACGCATTAATAGTCACGCGCTCGACTTCCATGTGTGACATTAGTGACGTGGAACTCATTAGTGACGTGGAAGACGAGCGCACAGGTATCGATATCGATAAATAAGGGTGTGCTGTTTGATATCGAGGTAGCAAGAAGCGTTCCTATGTAATCTATTAAAATATTGTTAAGTAAACCAGGGTTAATGAAATAAAAAATCAAGTTTAAGATAATTTAATCCATTTATTGAAGAACACATTCTAAAATAACTAAGATTAAGAGTAATACATATTCTTTACCTTACATATTAAAAGCACTTATGTTTTGTGATATGAGGATTCAAAACATGCATGATTACAATTTCTTATTAAACATTTTCATTTTGTTATTTAGGTTAGTATCTAACTATAAATTAATACGTTTTAAATAACTGTAAATAGGTACATATTAGTCACAATTATATGAAACAGATATCAGTTATGGTTTTTAACGCAGTGTTTACATTGATAGTAAAAGAGTTTTGAAGAAAATCTGGGCTAATAGGTATCAAGTAATACTTTAATACAAGGTTTTTAAATAGAAGGTTTATTAACGTAAATATTACAATAAATAATCATTTCTTAAATTTAATTTTATCATATATCATGACTAGATTAAATTAAAATAGGTATTCAATAATGTGTGCCTTTTCTGTAGATTTCTTGCTTAGTGTGGTTTATCCGTTAATAGTGCATTATCTTTGGTGTTTGTACTTGGCTCTGCACTGCACTGTATGAATCCTGCATTTGTATTAGCTTTGTCTTCACATAGTCTATAGTCAACTCTATATTTGAGTTTTCCATTGCAAGTCTCATTGGTTGAACATATTTCGCTAAGCCTTGTAACTTTGACAAAAGTCTGCAGCGGTTGCTTAGACCTTTTTCTTCAAAAGCTGACCTTAAAACTTACCATGACTCCTTTGACATTTTTGCATATTCCACGTGAACCAGGCAATGTGATTATATCATCAAACATATCATCGCTCTTGTTTTTTGGTCTCTTTATGCCTTATCAGAATTAACCAGTGTCGTATGAGTGTACTCTACAGGTCGCTATTACAACTCGATTTTTGACGACTGTTGGACGAATTTCCGTGTATTATAAAATGAGTTTCCATCTAATTTCTCTATGTATGTTAAACTCATACCCGTATCGTGTGCCGGCTGCGATCTATCCAGTCGTTCGCCGCTCGAAGTCGTGCTTGCAAATTTACTTTCTGCACTGCAGCCACAAGGACGTTAAAAAAACTTTAACTTTAACTTTAACTTTAAACCTTTTTTTAACGTCCTTGTGCAGCCATAATACTGTTTATACCCGTTCTTCATGAAACATCGAATTGACATAACGTGAGTGGGATTGAGTATCTTTATCGATATATCACCGACAACGTACAATGAAGTTACACAACATTTGTGTATAAACATATATTATAGGAATAGAAACACGATGATTAAATATAAATTAGCTCATAGTAATTTTCACCATTGACATACGTCCGTCAATCATTGACAACTCTCAAACAAATGATGATTAGACAACGCTATGAGATTACGCAAACTCTTTGCTCTAATAGAAATGAAGATAACGAAGCCATCGTTTAATAGAACATAGATTACTGTGGTGTTGTAATAATTGGTGGCACAACCATAGGCAAAATCTTTCTAAGGCCCACAGGACAGTAAGGAAGTGAAACCCCCGTAACACAGTAAACCATAGAATAAGAACCTACAGAAGGAGCCATGTGATGTTCTAAAAGTGAAAGAGAGATTGCAAGATGTGCAATGATAGGGCATAGAGAAAGACGAAAGACTTTTTTTGTCCCCGTCGCTATGGTCAGTAAATCTATTTGGCAAACTGTCAAGTATTGTTATTTGGCAAACTTGGTCATACGTTTTTTTGTGAAATTTAACGGTTTTCGTTTCTAAAATAATGTTTCCTGTGTATTTGAGACTGATACCCGTTTAATAAAGTGTGTGTACGATGGTAGGGTGTACTGTATTTGGCTGTAAAAGCCGAAGTGAACGAAAAATAAGTGGAATAACGTTTCACGCGTAAGTAATGGATTTTTTTGCTAAATTATAGCTAAAAGGCACGGTAATGATGATGAACTAGTGCATCTTGGAGGAATATCCTGCGCCTTTCAATCTTAAAGTCATACAAAATCTGCATTTTTGGTAAAAAAAAAATATTCGTTTAGAGGTTTGGGGTTGTCATACTGTGAATGATTTTACCCATATTTATTATTACTAAAATTATTTGTTATATTTTTCTAGGTTTCCTTCCAATACTGAAATACGATTAGAATGGGTAAAAGCTACCGGAAGGTTGAATTTGCAACCTACAAAATATTCAAAAATTTGTTCAATGCATTTCGAGAAAGATTCGTTTATATATAAAAATAAATTAGTATTGTTAAAAGCGAAGTCAGTCCCAGTAAAACTCATACATGTATGTACTTCTACATTTTTGAATAAAACATACATATACAATATTAAATATGGTCCCATGTATCTCGCTGATTTTAATTTTAAAGATTGTGAGCTCTGGAGACAAGGATTCAGCAGAGGAGTGCTTAATGGAAGTAGAATTCTTTGAAAGTGATAGAGCACAGCTTCAGGCAAGCGAAACCTTTCAAAATGTTCCCCTGCCACAATCTTGTTCTTCTGCCATGAAGAAGAAAACAAAAGGAAAAGGGATGTTTTACAAGAACTTCAAAATATTCCACTGGTATGTAAATGGTATATATTAATTTTTTTCTACATAGATGTACAGGCTTACAAGTTACTATCAGTCAGTTTTGGCATTGCCTTTTTTTGCATTGAAATGTTTTTGATCTGATGAAATGATGAAATATGAAATGAATGAAATAAAAGTAGGTAGCGTACTTTATACAATGACAATAAGAGGAAAGATATTATAAAAATTTAAAAGACTGTCTGGATACACAATTCAGTAGCCATTATTCAGTTCGAGTGTCAAATTCCATGCTAGGTTAAGCCTGCTCACATCCCTGACTCTATCATCACTTACCAACAAGTTAGTAGTCGATAAAGGCTAACTGCTAAGTTGCTGAATTATGCTATACACGACATTGTTTATCAATTTCCTAAGGAACCTGTAGGCCGCATTTAGACGGCTGCGACCTCACCACAATTGAATGATTTCTGCAAATAAAATAAGCGAAATATTTTTTGAAGTCAGTTAACTTAAGACGAATATTGGCTAAGCGAGACCTTGCAATATTTGCTTAACCATTGCGTTAAGACACCGTAATACCACTCCAATGAATGAACTCACTGAGCTCTGGACGATTATTGTACAGAAACGGGAATATGCAATTACTTTTAAACCATTAGACTTACTTACTTAGACCCTCTGTGACACCACTCAAATATGGTTCAGATCATGCGTAGCCTGTTCGCCAGGCTGCCACATGGTTACCTGCCCTTATATCGCCGTTACCTATTCGTAATTTTTGAGTAAAAATAAACATGCGTATGCAAACTTTCGCATTACATTTTTTTAATGTTAGTAAATTTATTCATTTCAATAAAATAATCGAATACATATTGAATAACAAAAGTATTATGTAATATTACTAATTAAAACTATTTTTATCACTTAGTAGGGTCGTTAGTAGCATTGTTATGATTATCTGTCTATACGATTCCTACCTAATGGACAAAGCCAATATTACAGTTTATAAGTATCACATACTCTATTTAAAATATTTATTTCAGTTGTCAATGATATATTAATATATGTTATAGGTACCTTCAAGTGATTTAGAAGAAATCTCGACGACAGGTGTTGTGCCAGCAGTGACGTCAGCGCCCAAAAGAGAAAAACATCTAAAAGTATTATTAATGAAAGAAAAAACAAAATGTACAGACTTACGCAAAAAATTGCGAGCTGTGCGTGAGTCTAAGCGCAGATTAACAAAAAAGTTAGCTTGTTTAAAAAACATTATTGCAGAACTAAAGTGTAAAATGAAAATGAGTACAGAGGAGTTGGATCTTTTGTCAAATATTGAGACAAAGAATGCCAATTTTCTCAAACGTTTTCTTAGCTAAGACAATTGTCCACGAAAATATTCGCCATCGTTAAGAAAATTTGCCCTATGCTTAAATTTTCTTAGCCCCAAAGCATATTTATTCGTAAGGAAAAAAATTAATACCTGTTTGCCTCACCTGAAGACGTTGTACCGGTGGTACACATGCATTGACTGCGAACCAGGTTTCACAAGTGAAGCCTTCGAAGCAATAAAATTACTACAGAGTAAAACTCCTAAAAAAATATTGTGCGTCAGTTTGGATGAAATGTCAATCCGCCAACATTTACAATGGAACGGTAAAAAAACGGTTGGGTATGTAAATGTAGGAAATGATTTAGCATCAGATAACTTATCTATTGCCAAAGATGCTTTGGTGTTTATGATTACAGCATTAAACGGCAGTTGGAAAATACCAGTTGGCTATTTTCTCACAAATGGCGTAAATGGAGAGCAACGTACCGTTCTGTTAAAAACCTGTGTACATTTATTGATAGAGTGTGGGTTAAAAGTTATATGCGTAACGTTTGATGGATGTCCTGAAAATTTCGCGATGGTAAAAGTTTTGGGTGCTGAATTTAACAACGCCAATCGTATTAAAGCAACACTAAATATTGAAGGACAAGATATAGTTATTTGCCCAGACGCTTGTCATATGTTAAAACTGGTAAGGAATACCCTAGCAGATAAAAAAGAAATCCTTAATAAAAATAATGAAAAGGTTTCCTGGTACGACATCGAAAAATTGCATAAAATTCAAGAAAATGAAGGATTACATTTAAGCAATAAAATAAGAAGTTCCCACATCAATTTCAATAAGCAGATAATGAAAGTTCGCTTAGCTGCCCAAACCTTCAGCAGGTCAGTAGCTGTGGCGCTTACGTTTTGCAAAGATGATTTGAAAATTGATGACTTTGCTCAATCTGGTGCAACTATAGAATTTATTAGGTACTTCAATGATATATTTGACATATTAAATAGCCTTTGAATATAAAAGACCAATATCACAAGAAAATTTTCAAATAATTGATGCAAAATTAAAGCAGTTTGAAATATATGTAAAATCTCTCAAGTTTTCTGGAGATCAAACAGTAATTTCATCAGGAAGAAAAACGGGCTTCTTGGGTTTTTTAATTGCTATTAAGGCTCTAAGAATATTTTTTAATGAGTACATCAATGTTGAAAATGCCCCTCTTCAATATTTATGTACATATAAAATGAGCCAAGACCATTTAGAGCTGTTTTCAAAAGGAGGTTTCAATAATAACCCCACGGCATTACAGTTTATGTCAGCTTACAAGCGTCTGCTTATTCATGGCGAGTTGATAAACATTTCATCAGGTAACTGTTTACCTTTACAGTCAATAAATATTCTTACGTGTAATATGAAATCAATTTGTAGGAACATAAACAGTAGACGATCAAGATTGTTGACAATGAAACCCTGACCTTGCATAAACTGATAGTGTGCCCAAGATGGTTAACAGCATTTACAAAAAAACTATAAATTTACATGTATTCGAAGACCTGAGCAATCACGTTAATGAACAAAGTACACTGGATAACCATATTGCTTTGTTAATTAAAGCAATTGCTTTTAGATACGAGTACCTAGAAATAAGAATTCACTTCATAATGAAATCATTATCGCAACATGAAGAACGAATCCGAAATATGCACAATAAATTAGTCTTATTTAAAGGGCAGTAGGTTACCATTGAATAGAACCAATTTATGATTATTTAACTACATAATTTAGTATTTGTGAAGTGGCTTGTTTACTTTTGTCAACCGACTTCCAAAAAAGGGGTTTTTAAATTCGACTGTATTTTTTTAATGTTAGTTACCCCATAACTTTCGACTGGGTGAACTAATAATTTGTGATTCTTTTTTTATTTGAAAGCTGGTGCTCGTCTTGCAAGCATGTTTGAGAAAAGTTTTTTGTCTATATCACGCTTGAATAGTTTAGATATTATTTAAATTTTATAAAGCTACAATTAAAACGTGCTTTTTATGGACCAAGCGTAGCGAGGTATCTAGGCCAAGTTAGAGGCCTGAGCATTTGGATGTTTGTATATATGTATGTTTGTCCAACAAACCCTTTCGAACACGTGATCTGATCTTCACGGCTTTCAAACGCCTCATATATTGTTAATGCAATTAGGTAGGGTGGTATCTTATGCAAAAACAAGTTTGTATAATGAAATTTTATAGAGTGCTAGTAACACATAATTTAAAAAAATTACACATTATCTTAGAAGAAAATTGTTATAGCTTAACGTTTTCAAATCGAGTATAGAGCCAAGTCTTTGTTCGTGGCGAGCTACTAGTTAGGTTTGTTTGTCTTTCGAAATAAATCCTTCCTACTAATATTATAAACGCAAAACTTTGTGAGTATGGAATCGGGCGAACCCTCGCACAACACCGCTCATATACCTAAGGCGTGGCCTACTAGTTCCGCGCGCACTACAGCCGTGCTTGGCGACCGTCAAGGGTGATGTAATGTAACACAAATACCATCAAGGATGATGAAATGTAATGACAGTTTTTTTCCATGGTGATTAATTTTGAATTTGTATGTACGTAAGTTCTTTTGTTATTAATGTTTACTGATTGATATACTAAGTATTTACTTTTACTCATATAATACTATTATAGCAATTGCGTTTGACCATGTACATATTTTATAAACTTTTGGTAAAAAGATAGATATGCCCTTGGAGATATAATAAGCTACTCAAAGTACTAATCCTGCGCAGACTTAGTCGCGGGCACCAGCTAGTATGTTTATACTTACTGTGGTATATTTTACCTACCTTCATCCGATTGCGTTACAGTTGTAAAAGTTATTTTTAGTTAATTATGCTTAATAAATAAACATTATAAAGAGATACACTTTATTATGGTGTCACCTTACAAAGATAATATGAAAATATTCTCAGAAAGCTCATATGGCACTGAACCTTTTATGAGGAAGTCCGATTCGCACTTGGCCAGTAATTTTTTGTTTATATCAACTTATCCTAGAATGTTTTTCATGTTACTTTACTCAACATGTGGAACTGTGTTGAACATGGCAACATATGAATATTTTATAGCTGTCTCATGTGCGGGCACGGCATGGCTACTTCTGTAGGTTCTTATTCTAAGCAGTAAAATAACAGATTGTTTTCCAAAAAGAAGTAAGAGCTTAGATTAATCAGACTACTTCTTCTTCTTCTTATGTGGCCTTTTAACGTTGGAAGACTTTAGTCTGTATACTCTGTAAATAATGTAAATTTGTGGATATAAATTAAATTAAACTGTAAATGTTTTTATAGCATGCATACAAAAACATTCGTATAATTATTGTGATCTAATGTGTGTTAGCCTATATGGTATAATTCCTTTTAGTGTTGTATTTTGTTTTAGATAGTCACTATGGGGGTTCCTTTTTTTTTTAAATTCTGTTTCATTTTCTTTTTTATTTAATCACCGATCACATCCTTAGATTACAACCTACAAACTCCTCACGGTTTATGACACTAGCATGTGGGAAAACTGGCAGAATTGTGACAATTTACTCACATAAGCCCAAAGACCTTATACTTACTAACTAGACTGTGCACTATGGCGAAAATACCGTTCCGCGTGAGAGGGCTCCCGTTGGGAGTGTGTCCCTTTCTAATGTAGTGACCATGATCAAATAGAATACAGGACAAATTGCTTGTAAAATCTATTGTATCCTGATATATTGATCCTAACTAACTACTCTACATACACATACCAAATTTTTGTAGGTAGAAAAAACAACCAAACATGGTATGTATATATTTTTGGAATCTACATCACTTACCCTACACGTGAGTTAAGGGTCTGAACTTCTGAAGTACAAGGGTTCTCAAAAGAAAGTTTATATTTATTTAGCTTACTATGTGAATGTTTCAGAAGCACATGTCAATATTCCGCCTAAATCAACGCTAATATTGTCAACGCCAATACTTGTTTTTTTTTTGTCATATTATTTGCCAGCTTTGATAGCCATAGCATCAAATAATAAAGCGACGTTCATTTCACCCTTTTCAGCCTTATCCGTCAAGAATTCTATCATTTCTGCCATAAAATCCAGGTCGCATTTATGCGTCGCCAATATCCTTCGCAGAGTCGCAGGGCGAGGTAAAGGGATGCGATTCCTCAAAAATTTATAGGCTTTACCCGAATAATCATTTAATGATAAATAAACGGTTTAATTTATTTCAATATTTATTGGACTTGTTAGTTTTTGTCGTATTTAATCTTGTGTGAATGCATTCTAAATTATGTTGGATCATCTGTTCGATTTCAGAATAACTATCACATTATTTTTAATAAACATTTTAGGTTATCAAAGAGTTGTGTAACGTCTTTTCAGGTAGTAAGACTTTCTCGATGCTATTCAGCCCGTTCTCCGCAAGTGGATCACTCGGAGACATGGGAGGCTCTCGTTTAGGCTGACGCAGGTGTTCTCGGGACATGGTTGTTTCGGGAGTTACCTGCATCGCATCGCCCGACGAGAAGCCTCCCCGGCATGCCACCAGTGCGGCTGTGCAACAGACACTGCCCAGCACGCACCGGCGGCGTGCCCTGGAGAGGACGAACCGCGACAGGCTCTGGTTGCGGTCATTGGGACGGATCTCTCATTGCCGACCATCCTAGCCAGGATGGTCACCGATGAGATATGTTGGGAGGCAGTAGCCTCCTTCTGCGAGATTTGTCTCGCGGAGGGAGGCGGCGGAGCGTGAGAGGGAGAGAGACCCTCTCTCTCTTCCGCTTTGGAGAGCGCGGACACGGGTGCGGGCTAACCGAGCCCGCTCTCCGTCTCCGCTGAGAGGGCCTGAGCCGTCGGATGCGGGGGCATCCGGCACCCTTCAGAGATAGGTCCTCTCGTGATGTTGATGCCCCCTCCCTGTTCGGGGGGCATCACACGAGGTGGAGGTGTGTTCCCATTGACACCCCTCACCGAGGAGAGCCCGCCACTTTACAGCGGGCAGTGGCGTCAACGGGGGCTGTGGTAGAATAATTCGGTCCCACGTCCCCCGTCATCAGTCGAAGACGCTGGAACACCGTGGGTTATTAAGACGGTTTGGGCGCCTTTAGCCGAGTCCGTCATACCCCGTATGCCCCCATATTGACAGTCGGACAGAAGTATCTACCGACGTACTATCCCCATAGTATGGAATTGCAAAAAATCTTAGATCAACAATATTCATGGTTATCCTAAAGAATATTCAACAAACCACCAACTTGCATTTAGTATTACCAGGCCTAAACATTTGAGTAGGTACTACTTTTTACACAGTATTAAAAAAATGAAAACATTTTTATTGCATCATAAGCATCAAAAACAGTTTTATAAAGATTAGACTAATTAAAGTATATTACAACATTATTTATAACGAACTCAAGGTACAAAAATAGATAAAGCTAAGGTTCCCGCACTCGGCAAAGCCTGTATCGCGGGGACCTACATACGATTATATTTTACATAATTGATTGCCTCAGATTAACAAAAAAATTGATCTTTATATAACTTAAATTACAAAATTAAAAATAAATAAACAACTCGATTATGACGCTTTACAGTATATATTTTTTTCTTAAATAATATATACATACAGATTAATATAGGTCAATTTTAGTAGGTCTCTAAACAATATTTTCTAGACAGCTTGATTTTAAGTATATGGGATATACAGTATTTGTATTTTCAGTGGCCCCTAGGAAAAACTTATGTATTTGAATGAGTATTAAATATCTCACAACTTCGCAATGTGTATGTATGTGTAATGTTATGGGCCAAAGATTATTTCTTTTTTTTAAAGTTTTATGGGCTCCAGGGGAAAATGTGTAGTCAGGGGAGTGACACCATGGACAGGGTAGTGATAAATCGAGACAGGAAAGTGACATCCTATTAGTATTTTTATATGTTAAATGAAATATATCACAACAAATGTTATTTATTAACGATTATTATTTTAACTAATGAAATTCTATCAGTCTGAAATGTTTTTAAACTTTTTATCGTTTTATAAATTATGACTTAACTTTCTCATGTTAAGTTTCTGAATACAACAATTCAATGAAAATAAATGAATTTGAATATGCTGTAACGGAACAGGCTCTGGATGAGGATTCCGTCACGATTCACAAATATAGATAAGTCATTTAAAAAGCATCTTGGTATGAACAAATATTGATGAAATTTAGACAATCAAAAGTAGAAGAAAGCGATAATGTGTAATATTGAGATTTAGATGTTAGGTATTTCTTATAGCAAGACTATAGGTACTTACTGAAAATGATAAGCAGAATTAGATAAGCTTAGAATATTTAAGCTATCAAGATATTCTATGTATTAACCATTTAAATCGATTGTTCAGATAGAACTGATAAGTTACTTCAAGTAACAGGAAACGTTGAGTAATCCTTTAAATACATAAAAGTTACAAGCAAAATTAATAAAATTACCATGAAAATAAGCAGCATTGATATTTCTAACCATACAAAGTTATGGGAGGAACACATTTTCATTGTGTGTCCGTGTATTTGAGTTTGCTTCATCAAAATGAACCCTAAAACAAATGAGTATTGACGCCGATCTGAAGCCGATAGAAAGGGCTTTGATTGGATCTACGTACCTCTGATCGGCGTCATACGAAATTCAAAATATGTGTTGTCATGAGCGGATTTTGATGAGATTTTGAAATTAGAATAGGAATGCGCTGGAGGGCAGAGATTGGCTGAGGTGGATCTGAAGCCGTTTTGACGCCGATAGAAAGGGCATTGATTGGATACCTATCGGCCTCAAATCGGCGTCACTGTCAAGTTTGAGAAAGTATATAAGCAGTAGCAAAACCGAGAAAATGCTTATTAAATTCTCGAACTTCCGTGAGGTAATATATTCTGCTACGGACATGGTTCCGGACGTGGGTTGGATACCTCACGGTGACAACTAAGATCCACCTCGATAGGGAACGCCCAATCCTTAGAGTTGGACACTTTTGGGAGCGAGCCAACAATCGTTTTAACCTATTGCAATGGGTACGATTAACTGCTCCTCACTTCGATTGGAAAGAATATTCCAGTGGAAGTGTCTTCTATTTATTATATGTATTTATTTCCTCTCATACTAGAACGTCGCTCTGCAGCCTTCCATAGCTTCGGCTATAGCGGTATAGTCGCGCGACTATTTCCGTGCGTGGAGTTGGACACCCTAGGGGCCATAGGTTCGATTCTCGGCTTGGCACCGAACTTTAGAGGCTAGTTAGGGATCAAACTTGAGCCATCCTATCAGGGGGATGAAAGCTCATGCGCAATTAACTTTGGGGGGTTTGTTGGGGACTTACACACACTTTAGCAGACTAGGAATTTATTTAGGACCGAAGTAGGTATAGGAAATAGTATTTTTGCTTACCGGGATATACATTAACTTCGTGATGGTTCAATCGGGAGCAAATAAGTAAATTCACGTGCTAGTAGAGTCTACCACTAGAGACGTAGGTTTCAATAATGGATTCGTCATATCAAGACAATCTATTAGTATGCTAGGCTTAGAAACTAAATACTAACTACGAAATGAAAATGACAAAATAAATGTATATTTAATCAGTATAAAGTAAGTAATACAAAAATATTTGCCTGCAAAGGAATATAGAAATATTAGTTCGAATGGAATGTACCTAATGTATTTGTTGCATTAATATATTATATATTTGTTGATGAGTTCGGGAGATCGAGTTTAGGCTAGATTGTTTACTCTGATCCTAGCATGAGAATGCGGTAATAAATTATAGCAATTGAATTATTTGCTGAAAGTATCAAATGTAATATTTAGAATCAAATGATAATTCATAATGATAAATAATAATATTAAGAAGAGATAAATAAGATTATAATCGCTTATAGACGCAAACTCTACATTTGGAAAACTACCAAACGGACTTAGTAAGGCCTTACTAATTTTGGGGTAAATAGAAGAGGTTCTTAGCATGATGGAGAACATTTGTGTCACAGTAAAGAGCAGCTCTTAATCCAGCATTCGAGTTGTAAGCCTTGAACATGCCAAGAATCGTACTTCCTAAATCATAATAAATCTAGAATTCTACGGCAAATCTAAAAAAAAATCAAACTAATTACTTACAATATGAAAATTAATAAAATATATTATATCTTTAAATTGTAGAGATATCTATCACTATATCTATACTGTATATCAATAATTTACTCGGCAAAGTAAAGCTAACTATTATATATAATAATCATCATAATAAATATATGGCTGCTAGTATTGAGCTAACCAATACAACAAAGATTCTGCTAATACTTAAGTATTTAAAATAATTGCTTTTCCTACAATGGTTCAATAGATGGCATGTCATGTAAAACACTAGTAATCTAAGTATAGCAATCTCGTATAAAAAGGAGTTTTATGTATGTGGTAAATCTTATCAAACTTGGTCAAGCAATGCAGCACCTTGAGAATTCTTGTAAACCACAAACAAGGGTCTAGAGATTTCTCTAAGTCACTGATATTATTTCCCATATATTGCTTTCAGTAAACAAGTAAATGATTAAACTTGAACAATTGAACTATTCAGGAAATAGTGGCTGATAATATTTATCTAAAGGAATTGGATAATCAGCGTAGTAGTTACTGATCACAAGAGATTTCTAAAGCGCATATAAAGTGTATATTTACTTTAATTTCACATTTATTTCCTAGCAATTTTCATAAACGAAACAAATAGTACATATTATAGAGACACTTAGTCTGCAAGAGATTATATCAATCTTATCAACAGCTAAATGCTCATAGCAACAAACATAAATCTATAAAGAAAGCTAGTTATATAAATAACAGGTTTATAACTGTTATTAATAATAACGAAAATCATGGGTATATCTGATATTATTTAATGGAGTTGTGTATATATTATTTCACTAATCAAAACTAATTTATCATATTTAACAGATATTTTTGCAAGCTAATAATTATATAGTAAAACTAGCAAATAACCTACTGGTTCTATGTTCTATGGTCAAATAACATAGACCTTAAATTCAGAAACTTATATTGATGATTAATATCTTCCACGATTAGAAGTCAAATCAAGTACATAAGCTAGAAACCTAGGATCAGCTCAGTCAGTCAGTCTGTAATAACTAAGTATTTGCAATCTAGTATGTTCATCGCAATTTTTCGTTATCAGCTAGCAGTTCAGTAATGTAGTAGTAAGTTATCCATTGTAATATCAGAATACCTAGGCGTTGCTATTGGTTTCTCTAGGCATCTATAGTTCTGAATAGTTTTCTCTGTTTCAATTCTTTCCGAAAAGAGCAAGGTTACAGCAGCGGTACACGGTGTTAGGGTCCTCCTAGACTAGACGATCATTGGCCAAAACGAATTAATAGAATAAAAAAATAAAAATAAAACTCCACCCTGGGTTGTTACAATTTGGTAGTGCCGTTACCAGGATTGGAATAACGTTACTACGGAAGTTTTACTAGGAATTAGTTGCGGTCAACCGCACAATTTGTTGGCGTAAAATGGATAGGATTTTATTGAAACAGAGATGCTATTGCAATAGGTGACTTTTAAGGGCTAAATAGGTTACTTTACATAGGTAGATACTAGGTAGGCAACGGATACTATGATGAGGTGATGAGTTGTTGTTCAATCAATCAATCAATCAATCAATCAAATCATTTATGTTTATGTTCTAGACTACAGTAGTAGATTTCTACAATAAACTAAGAAATAAATAAGCCGGATATGCAATTTTAGGAATATTACTAAAATACTAATTACTACGAAGCGCTTAATTGATATTCAGGGAAAGATAAGTTGTATGCAAGTTTCATGTATGTAAAGTCTGCAACTACCTTTGTCATTTACGTGTACCCCATAGTCGATCTCTAGAATCCAGAAGTACACTTATCATTCGAAAGGCAGATTGCGTGTTGTGTTTACGACTAGGATACTCTCCTGGAAGCACACGGTAAATAGTCAGTATCGAACTCTACTCAAAGTGACCCGAAGGTTTTAAGAACACTTTTAGTATCGAACGACTTATGAAACTCACTTGGGAGCCAAGAATTGTGTTATAGAGTACTGAAAGAGTTCTTGTATAGTGTTAGGAGAGGAAGAGAGTTTCTACATGTTGAAAGTGCCGTCGCTGCATTTGCATCACAAGGATTACATTTGTAACCAGCAAAATACAGCGCAGATCGTGGACATGTCTGTATATAATCGGTGTTTGTTATGTTCGGAAGTATTAAGAATATTAAAATGTGTGAATATTAATAAATGGCTTACCTTTTTGTTCGATGAAATTTATGGTAATTAAATGATAGTAAAAATCTACATACGTAATTACTTCTATTGCTTTTGCGAAGGAAATAAATAGGATTACAATAAAATGCAAAGTTGCGCAACTTTAATTGAGCGATGATAAGTCTTGTTAGAAGTTTTGTTGAAATATGTTTAGTCGTAACATTGGGGGGTTGAATTTCCCATTCAGATGCTTAGCGTTGTGAAAATTCTTATAGACAAGTCAGATGGTTGTATAGTTATTCGTAAAGGTTAAATAAATCAACGTTATGCAGATTTGATAGACAAACATAGTAAGCGCCGAATTTAAGTATAAAAAACCAATATTATAGCTAGGTAGTGATGAGTCTTCGGAATGAAGCTGGTAAAGTTTGACAATGTAGGCAGGCTGAAGAGGAGCGCCGGATTTCAGAAGCTTTGGGGCGAAGCGGCTGGTCGAGTAGTGCGTCTTGACGAGATCTGCAAATATAATAGGGAAAATTAGGGAATGGTGAGCAAAGCCGGGTTAACTATCTAAATTAAAAATAATGGAAAAAAAACAAACATTATGTAAATCAAAGTGAATAAGGAAACTTTTATTTAGGGCACAATAATAATTGTTTGGATGTTAATAGTTATGTATGTATTTATGTTCTTATGTAACATAATTGACATGTAAGTAGTACGCGCAAAGTATATACACAACCTTAAATTTTAAATCTGAACTCGGTATACATCGTCAATTTCGGTCGTTGAATACTAGTAGACTATATACTATATACTAGTAGAACTATATTAGAGTTTAGGGCAATATAAAAAAAAAACCGGTTCCATGCCATGAAAATCGTAGGAATTGTGGAACTCATTTAATCAAGTGAGAGGTTATTACAGAACAACAGACAAATATACAAACGTTCATTTTATATATTACTAGTTGCGGTCGCGGATGTACCCGCATGGAGATAGCTGATGATGGTGGTGATGATAAAAAGTTATCTATGCGTAAATCTAGTATCATCTATTTTTATACCAAATCTCATCAAAATTAGTCCAGCCAGGACTGATGTAATAAACATTCATTCAGACATACCAGCATTTGCGTTTATAATACTAGTACCTAGGTACCTTGTTAGGATAATGATGATAATGATGAGGAAGAGTATTTTATAATATGTAAATTCAAAGCTACATCTACTTTCGTAACAATTTTCATCAAAATTGGCGCAGCTGTTTAAGAGGGATGGTGAAGCAAACATTCATTCTTACGTACCAACGTCGTGTTTGTAATATTAGTACCTAGAAAATATTTTTTAGGATACTAAATAAATATCGAAACTTGCGTACCTACCAATCAATGATGAGTGGGTTATGTGAGCTGTAGAGCTTGTCAGGTTTCACTGTGGTTTATAGAAATACCACAGTCGGCAGGCAGGGATCTAGAATTCATGGAAAACTATAAAATATACATAAACATATAACGAGTAAAATATAGAATCAGTTATTTCATCAATAATCTAAAACTAACTGAAGGTTGTATATCAGGGCGCGTAGAAATATGAGAAAATCAATAATTGTAGCTTTGTTCAGAGCAATTAGGTACCTATCTTAAAATTGCTATTGAATAAATAAACAAAGGTAGAAAAAGAAATAATGTTAGCAATAATAAAATCAATCAAAATGTCATGACAATCAACATTTAGGTTACCTAGGCTACAGAATTTTACAGAAAGGTAAACACAAAAGAGTTCTTTGTAAAAGCAAAGAAACTTTCTGATTGTGGTACTGAGAGCTTGCTGTCAAAGTGTAAAGAGAATATAAACACTACGTTTTACTATAGTATCACGTAAAGAAGAGTTCCGGAGATTAATGCCTAGGTATTTTATAGATGTTTATTGGAATCTATATAAAAGGGAGGTGTTTATCGTATATGATGGGTATGCAACTAGGAAATCAATATTGAGTCATGTTGCTTGGATTAATTGTTTGCCTGCAAAGAGTTTGACGACATAGCTAGATAATGTAATATGAAAAGTTCAGTTGTAACAAAATACGATAAGTTTGTACATAATACACTGGTAATTTCTATGTAGATATAATCTGTAGGAAGTATGTAGATATGAACAGGGAAAAAGGATGTTTGGTTGGAGCAAAGCAGAGATGAACAAGTCTAAATAACACTATACATACATACATACCTTGCCAGATAGCTGGAGTGTAGTTTCGTAGGAATATGTACACCTATGTATATAATAATATGTAGGTATAACTAGTTGTTGAATATCCATCGGAGTTGTTGGGCAAATGTATCGTGCATGCGCTGCCTACATTTGTTCGCAAATTGAAGTGATTTCGTCATGGACACTGCAAAGATAAACGTAAATAAATGTTACGATAAATAGAGTTACAGTATAATTACAATTAGAGTACAGCGAACGTGCATAGAATTTGCGAAAATCATATTTTTGACGTGATCTTTATTTCCTTTATTTTGACAGCGACATATTTAACTATCTGTCATAAGCACATACGTGTATATCCAAAGAGTTCGTAACAAATAGAAATCATGTTCAAGGTTTAATATACCTAGCTATAATTTAAATGCTAAAGTTATATATTATTATAGATATAATAAACGGTATGATTAGGTATAAGATGGAATAAGAACTTACCTGTGGTCAACAAATGTCCATAGCTCTTTGAGATTCTGTGATCAAGATATCTATAAAAGCGCAAACGTAACAATACTTTGTAGATATTCGAGGTTTATATTTTATTTAGGGAACAAAAAAAGGAAGTAATTAAAGACAATCACTGAAATTTAGGATCCCTATATAGTATTAAAATTCGGGTAGCAGTCGTAAAAATTCTTACTTAAGAGATTACATGTTTGTGCGACCGCGAAGTGTCAATAATTTTTAATTCTAAATAGCACGGAGCGTCTTTGTTAAGACTTAAAATTTCGTATAACAATCGTAATGGTATACTTTGAGAGATATCTTTCAGTAATGCTTTACAAAGACATTGGCAGATATAGTGTAGTTATAATAATGACGTGATGAATATAAATTTTATTCAAAATCAAACACATTATCACACATGACAAAGTTTAAGGATTTTTGTACATTAATAGCCGAGACGCATACAATAGTGCAGGGTTATTCGAGGACCGGAAAAACAGTCGTATTGATTTTGCTTTGAAATTCATGGAAGATGTAGTTAGGGAAATAACATGGAGATTTGGGGAAAATTTAGTAACCATGCAGTGACAGCACAGTGTACACATGATTTTGTAATAGCAAATATGTGGATAGAAAACATAGAATTAGAAGAGATCTTTGGAATATTTCAAAAGATATGAATAATAGAAAATAATCTGCGATTTTCTAATTAATTATATGCAAGTAGGTAAGCAAGGTTTGTTTAATGCAAATGGATTACGAAGGTTGTAGAAGATGGGGGTTGGAAACAAAGACAAAAGAGAATAAACATTACTATGTTCTTACTTGTACATTTAAAATTTAATTAGTAGATATTGGTCATATTTCAGCAAACGTCGAACATAGAAATATATTAAATACTTTGTTTGCTTATAGAAATATAAATATATTACCATTTTATATTCTTGTAATCGGTAGGCTTGCGGAAATTTAATAGGTCGGTATTACATCTATATCTTTCTAATCGATAATGTTCAGGAAAAACATAATGGGTAGCAAATTACATTAATACTCAGTATACCTACATCGCAAGTTCTTAGTTACGGGATACCACTAGTTTACTAGGTCTTCTGAGACCTAAACCTATTAAAACCTATTATTACCTAAACCTATTATTAGTCTTCACCTATTGTATGGGTATTCTAATTCACGGCGTGTCGTTAGTTTGGTTGATAGATAACTATAGTCCCAGAAGAAAAGGAAAAATGGGGAAAGCTGAGCACAGGGCTGGTTATTATATTGTAGTGTCTACGGAGCTGATAGTATTAGAGTGTTATTATTGATAAGCGTAAAAAATTTTAATTTATGGATTACATTACAGGAATGACCAAATAGTTAGAGATCAGGAAATAGGAATAAAAAAGAGAGAGACATTCGTGTGTTTGACGTTTGCGTATAATATTGACAACAAGCGATAGGTGGCGTTAATAAAAGCAAAAGAAAAGGTAAATAGAATATTGTTTATGTTTATAGGGCGTTTCCCTGCTAACTAAATAAACAGTCGTAACGAGTTTCATTTTATAGTTATGAGTAGCATGTAGAGGAAGAAGTTATAGGGCTATTGTAGGTATATCTTGTTGGAACGAAGTATCTATAATTGACAGATTACCTTCATAATTAGTCGGGTTTGATTTGTATCGAACAGGAAAGGGGTGATGCAATTGTTCATGGAAAGGAATAATGTCAGAAATTTAGGAAGGTACCTATCATAGGGATATATTATCAATAACCTAGTTTCAAAACCGAAAATCAAAAGTTATAGCAGAAGGAAAATACTGTGCAGCTATTTCTAGAGTAACGTTTTGAGCAGTTACCTTTGAGTAAATATTTTGGTACATATATAACTTAAAAAAAAAAAAAATTATGTACGTAGGTACATAGACCACAATGGAAATGACATGAAAACATGTTTGGGGGATTGCGGTAGACAGTACATGTAAAAGCGAATGATTTGGTTAGAGTTAGGTATGTCGAGTTGTTATTTTATTCAGACTGATCTACTGAGCTGATTTTGAAGATGCTCTGTGCGCCAATGCAGATTATTGATAGAAAGACACAATATTGTCTTAGGTGAATGCGTTGGTTAAATAAGTTATAGAAAGGATTTGTAAAAGCAGGAATTTTATTGTCGTTGATATATAATAATATAAGATATAATAGTAATCAGATAGTTAAGAGTTTTATAAAAATCGGTTTCAGGAATTGATTGATAATTAAATGATATTTAACATTATTATTACAAAATGATTAGTTAATAAAAAGTACTGCATTTTGCAACTGTGAAATTGAATGAATTAAGTTTAGACAGAATAACAAATACAAGGAAAACAAAAATAATGATAATATTAGGAATCACAATTTTGAGGATTCTCTTCAAATGAAGTGGGTACATGGAAAGCGTTAGGAAAATAAAAAAAATAAAAAAATACCAAGGTACAGCAATATTTAATAAAACTGTATTATAATTTAACAAAGATGTTACAATCATTTGTTATAAAGCGGGCGTAGTCCTCATCGGGGCGGGTTTTTGTTGCAGCTTTATCTATTTCTTTTTAACATAGAATTTTAAAAAAATATTATATTGAAAATAGGGATTATAAAAATAAAAGTCAGAAATTTCATTTGGTAAATACGATTTATTGTGAGAACTTATTCGTAGACTCCAGACAAAAGGATTGAAGGTTTATTTAGGCAGTATGCAGGGCAATGTAAGAGAAGAATGATTTAAGCTATAATTAAAGGAATGGGAGGAGATGAATGGAATAAAGGGATCCCAAGGAGCGATGCGAGTGGCAGAGTTAGTATTGAATTTTATTGAGGGCCTCTATGAATCGACAATACCGACTGGAGTCGATTTGTTAAGTTTTGTTTTCAGACAGACACACACTATTCAACGAATGATTTATGGAGTACAAATTGGAGATAGGTTTAGGTCAGAAGACACCACATCAGTATTTACAACTGAATTATTCCATAAAGAGTTCGTACTTTACAGGTAGCCAATGTTTAGCCATTACACTTACATTCACCGAGTTATTAGGCGGTTGCTTGTTTGGTTTGATTTGAAGAGGGATGTATCAGCCATGGAGAATTATTGCTTGTTAGCTATTAACGAGATCTGGAGTAATAAAGGGTGGCGTAGGTTCTACTCCACATACTCGATCCCAAACGAAAAATTGGTTTGGGTGGTAGCACGTATGCTGAATTATTCGAATTGACTAGGTGCACAATTTGGCACAATACTAGTTCCCTTTCGTTATTTCAGATTGTCCTTGTGAGAAGTCATTTTTACTCATGGAGGAGACATTGAGATCGGATATATCAACCCTTACAGTAAATTTATTTTTAACTCGGTCTTTTAAATACACTTCACTAGTGAGTTCACGTACTCATATCCTTGTTTGAAAACCGAATTTTAACAAATTAGAATAAGCACACGTTCAGTTTTGGTGGGACTATATTTGTGAAGTTGAATATATGGAGAATGGGAAAATTTCCTTCGGTAAATTATGAGAACCTGCGTAAATTTTGGGGGTTGGCTGTAACGGAACAGGCTCTGGATGAGGATTCCGTCACGATTCACAAATATAGATAAGTCATTTAAAAAGCATCTTGGTATGAACAAATATTGATGAAATTTAGACAATCAAAAGTAGAAGAAAGCGATAATGTGTAATATTGAGATTTAGATGTTAGGTATTTCTTATAGCAAGACTATAGGTACTTACTGAAAATGATAAGCAGAATTAGATAAGCTTAGAATATTTAAGCTATCAAGATATTCTATGTATTAACCATTTAAATCGATTGTTCAGATAGAACTGATAAGTTACTTCAAGTAACAGGAAACGTTGAGTAATCCTTTAAATACATAAAAGTTACAAGCAAAATTAATAAAATTACCATGAAAATAAGCAGCATTGATATTTCTAACCATACAAAGTTATGGGAGGAACACATTTTCATTGTGTGTCCGTGTATTTGAGTTTGCTTCATCAAAATGAACCCTAAAACAAATGAGTATTGACGCCGATCTGAAGCCGATAGAAAGGGCTTTGATTGGATCTACGTACCTCTGATCGGCGTCATACGAAATTCAAAATATGTGTTGTCATGAGCGGATTTTGATGAGATTTTGAAATTAGAATAGGAATGCGCTGGAGGGCAGAGATTGGCTGAGGTGGATCTGAAGCCGTTTTGACGCCGATAGAAAGGGCATTGATTGGATACCTATCGGCCTCAAATCGGCGTCACTGTCAAGTTTGAGAAAGTAGCAGTAGCAAAACCGAGAAAATGCTTATTAAATTCTCGAACTTCCGTGAGGTAATATATTCTGCTACGGACATGGTTCCGGACGTGGGTTGGATACCTCACGGTGACAACTAAGATCCACCTCGATAGGGAACGCCCAATCCTTAGAGTTGGACACTTTTGGGAGCGAGCCAACAATCGTTTTAACCTATTGCAATGGGTACGATTAACTGCTCCTCACTTCGATTGGAAAGAATATTCCAGTGGAAGTGTCTTCTATTTATTATATGTATTTATTTCCTCTCATACTAGAACGTCGCTCTGCAGCCTTCCATAGCTTCGGCTATAGCGGTATAGTCGCGCGACTATTTCCGTGCGTGGAGTTGGACACCCTAGGGGCCATAGGTTCGATTCTCGGCTTGGCACCGAACTTTAGAGGCTAGTTAGGGATCAAACTTGAGCCATCCTATCAGGGGGATGAAAGCTCATGCGCAATTAACTTTGGGGGGTTTGTTGGGGACTTACACACACTTTAGCAGACTAGGAATTTATTTAGGACCGAAGTAGGTATAGGAAATAGTATTTTTGCTTACCGGGATATACATTAACTTCGTGATGGTTCAATCGGGAGCAAATAAGTAAATTCACGTGCTAGTAGAGTCTACCACTAGAGACGTAGGTTTCAATAATGGATTCGTCATATCAAGACAATCTATTAGTATGCTAGGCTTAGAATCTAAATACTAACTACGAAATGAAAATGACAAAATAAATGTATATTTAATCAGTATAAAGTAAGTAATACAAAAATATTTGCCTGCAAAGGAATATAGAAATATTAGTTCGAATGAAATGTACCTAATGTATTTGTTGCATTAATATATTATATATTTGTTGATGAGTTCGGGAGATCGAGTTTAGGCTAGATTGTTTACTCTGATCCTAGCATGAGAATGCGGTAATAAATTATAGCAATTGAATTATTTGCTGAAAGTATCAAATGTAATATTTAGAATCAAATGATAATTCATAATGATAAATAATAATATTAAGAAGAGATAAATAAGATTATAATCGCTTATAGGCGCAAACTCTACATTTGGAAAACTACCAAACGGACTTAGTAAGGCCTTACTAATTTTGGGGTAAATAGAAGAGGTTCTTGGCATGATGGAGAACATTTGTGTCACAGTAAAGAGCAGCTCTTAATCCAGCATTCGAGTTGTAAGCCTTGAACATGCCAAGAATCGTACTTCCTAAATCATAATAAATCTAGAATTCTACGGCAAATCTAAAAAAAAATCAAACTAATTACTTACAATATGAAAATTAATAAAATATATTATATCTTTAAATTGTAGAGATATCTATCACTATATCTATACTGTATATCAATAATTTACTCGGCAAAGTAAAGCTAACTATTATATATAATAATCATCATAATAAATATATGGCTGCTAGTATTGAGCTAACCAATACAACAAAGATTCTGCTAATACTTAAGTATTTAAAATAATTGCTTTTCCTACAATGGTTCAATAGATGGCATGTCATGTAAAACACTAGTAATCTAAGTATAGCAATCTCGTATAAAAAGGAGTTTTATGTATGTGGTAAATCTTATCAAACTTGGTCAAGCAATGCAGCACCTTGAGAATTCTTGTAAACCACAAACAAGGGTCTAGAGATTTCTCTAAGTCACTGATATTATTTCCATATATTGCTTTCAGTAAACAAGTAAATGATTAAACTTGAACAATTGAACTATTCAGGAAATAGTGGCTGATAATATTTATCTAAAGGAATTGGATAATCAGCGTAGTAGTTACTGATCACAAGAGATTTCTAAAGCGCATATAAAGTGTATATTTACTTTAATTTCACATTTATTTCCTAGCAATTTTCATAAACGAAACAAATAGTACATATTATAGAGACACTTAGTCTGCAAGAGATTATATCAATCTTATCAACAGCTAAATGCTCATAGCAACAAACATAAATCTATAAAGAAAGCTAGTTATATAAATAACAGGTTTATAACTGTTATTAATAATAACGAAAATCATGGGTATATCTGATATTATTTAATGGAGTTGTGTATAATATTATTTCACTAATCAAAACTAATTTATCATATTTAACAGATATTTTTGCAAGCTAATAATTATATAGTAAAACTAGCAAATAACCTACTGGTTCTATGTTCTATGGTCAAATAACATAGACCTTAAATTCAGAAACTTATATTGATGATTAATATCTTCCACGATTAGAAGTCAAATCAAGTACATAAGCTAGAAACCTAGGATCAGCTCAGTCAGTCAGTCTGTAATAACTAAGTATTTGCAATCTAGTATGTTCATCGCAATTTTTCGTTATCAGCTAGCAGTTCAGTAATGTAGTAGTAAGTTATCCATTGTAATATCAGAATACCTAGGCGTTGCTATTGGTTTCTCTAGGCATCTATAGTTCTGAATAGTTTTCTCTGTTTCAATTCTTTCCGAAAAGAGCAAGGTTACAGCAGCGGTACACGGTGTTAGGGTCCTCCTAGACTAGACGATCATTGGCCAAAACGAATTAATAGAATAAAAAAATAAAAATAAAACTCCACCCTGGGTTGTTACAATAAGATAAAACTATGAGTTTAATACGAATAACAATCAAACTACTTCTTACAAAATAAAACAGTTTTGGGTTAACCTATCAGTTTATTAAATATATCAAAACAAATATGTCCTTCAAACATGAACTACTTATTAAAGAAACACCAAAAAATGTATCTTTATTATAAAGTCAAGTTGGAACTTAAGTAATAGATGTTCTTAAGGAAAAAAATAAGTTTTCTAAACACTACAACTGCTATTGAAATAATTTCACTCACTTTAGAAATTTTGAATACACAAAAATCCAACCTCTTCTTACAAAATTAAATGACAGGATTAAAGTATCGGTAGCACCTATCATTCTCAAGTTAAGATATGAAACATTTATCATTGTTATTATTAAATCTTTGTACATATTACTTCTTAACCCGTCCGCATCAGCGCAAAAAATAACAATAGATTTATGAATGAAACTTAACTCGAATGAGTCTTGCTGATTCGGACAGATTAAAGTAAAAACACAAAATCTGTATCGTCTTTATAAAATCAAGATTTTTAACCTTAAACGAATATTATCTATTTTAAAGAAAAAAATCCAAATTTTATTGAAAACTTACAAAGACTTTTCAAATTACTTCTACTCAGTTTGAAAATTACATAATGACCTGTTACCCTGCATGAATATATATTGGGCACAGGTAGTTTTTTCACGTATTGTGCCTATTTAACATCTGCCACATCATCACCTAGTTTAAAAAGGGTTCCCCTGTTACCAAATATATTCAGAAAGGTCACCAAGATATCTCCTTATTATTCGTCAAAATCAGATGAACACGCCCCGTTATGTCTATACCCCTTATTTTAACATGAAAACATCATGGAATCCTGAAATGTCTCTAATTAATTAATTACTTTTAAAGTACAACGAATTAACGAATGAATTATAAAACTGTAGAATATTTAAATCTTTTTCAAAGTTTATAAATCATTCGTTTACGTAAATTAAAAAAAAGCAAAATATACAATTTTCTACCATTTCTACCTAACTCAATGATTAGTTAAACTGGCAAGACGTCAGACAAGGACACACTCCCAACGGGAGCCCTCTCACCAGGACCGCTTTTAGCTAGCTACCACCTTTAAAGAAATATCTGCCCTAATCGTAAGTGCATAGAACTTAATTTAGCTAAACAAAAATTATTGGTACACAGTCTAGTTATAAGTATAAGGTCTTTGCATAAGCCATCCAATAAGAAGAAGAAGAAGAAGACATTACTCTGCCAGTGTCATGTTCTTGCACTCAAAAGTTTTTGGCGGATATTTTGCCCTTGTACTTTTTTTTTTCTTATTTTTTTTTGTCCCGGGGAAATCCTTTATGGATACCACCCACCACGGGGAGGGAGGTGGTTATGTGGGAGTCTGTATACCCACCAAAACCCCGGGGTGTTCCGTCACTGCCGCCCTCGGCGGGAACGCGGGACAGATTTTTCACACGACCGCGAACCCGCCGTGGCTGTCCGTTGCCGGACCCTTCTCTTCGCGGCACGCCAGAACACATGGCGCGCCGCAACTGCCTCGGAGACCAAACTCGCCAACAATGGGCGCCAGACTTCCCCGTGTCTGGTCGCCCGTGGTCTCCCTGCGGTGGGTTGGATACGTAGCCCCACCGCCTGCTACGTCAGCCACAAGGGATAGCCCCCCCGCGACCCCACCTCCTTGAGTCTGCGCCAAGCGCCCGGACCCCACCTCCTCGAGCCTGTACCAAAGTGCCCGGGCCCCCCTCCTCGAGCCTGCGCCAAAGCGCCCGGGCCCCACCTCCTCGAGCCTGCGTCAAAGCGCCCGGGCCCCACCTCCTCGAGCCTGCGCCAAAGCGCCCGGGCCCCACCTCCTCGAGTCTGCGCCAAAGCGCCCGGACCCCGCCACTCCTATGTGGACAGCGCACCCCAACGCCGGCGCGGCCCCTGGGTTCCTCTTGGCTTCACCGTGGTGTACCTAGCCACGGTTACTGAGCCCCCCCGCCACGTCAATGCGAGAACCCTTCGGGGGGGTGCCCTTGTACTCCCCCAACCCTGAAGGAGTGACCATTGTACGGTACGGAATCAAATGAAAGAAATATGAATATCAATTTTCAAGCATTAAAAAAAAAAAAAACAACTGGTTTCGCTTTTACAAACGTATAACGTAAATACGTTTGTATGGTTTATTGGTTTTAATAACATTACATAACATATAAATAAAAGGTGTGAAAACAAGCGATAAAAGAGAGTTAATATCAGTAGGTCTAGAGATATCAGAATTTTTGGTGGTCGGTCCCAGGTGGGTGCTGAATTGCCTAGACGTAGAGCTTCTGCAAGAGGCGTGCATTGTGCAGGCATGGAATGCTTCCCCCTCGGAGCCAGCTGACCTGGACACGGAGGCTGGGCGGCTGTGAGATGCGATGTCACACGTGTGCGATGCCTCTATGCCCCGTGCCAGAGCCCCACAGTGCAGGCGCCAGGTATACTGGTGGTCGAAGCAGATTGCCGAGCTCCGCCGTAGATGCGTGGCCAGGCGCCGACGCTACCAGCGCTACCGGAGAAGAAGGCGCCGGGAGACAGCCGAATCAGACGCCCTCTATGCGGCCTACAGAGAGGCGTCCAAAGCCCTCCGCGTGGCCGTCAGCGAGACCAAGGCGGAGGCCTGGCGTCAGTTGCTGGAGTCACTTGATCGGGACCCATGGGGAAGGCCGTACAGGTTAGCGAGGCAAAGGCTCCGCCCTTGGGCTCCCCCCATCACCAGCACGATGCAGCCTCCGGTGCTCCAGCGCGTGATCGAGGGACTGTTTCCTCGTGGCTCAGGGTTGGAGTTTTCTCCTACCACCGCGGCAGTGGCTCCAAGAGTGGGAGCAGAAGAAGAAGACATACCTGGCACCTCCGAGGGAGAGCTGGCTGCGGCCTTCCTCAAGATGCAAGCAAAAAACACGGCGCCGGGACCAGACGGTATTCCCGGTCGTGGGCCCTCGCCCAGGATGCTCTGGGGTCCCGCGTACGAGCCCTCTTCGACCGCTGCATGCGGGAGGGGAAGTTCCCCACGAGGTGGAAGGGAGGTCGGCTCGTACTCCTGCGAAAGGAGGGGCGTCCTGCGGATGAACCCGCCGGATATCGCCCTATCGTACTGCTTGACGAGGCTGGCAAGCTCTTAGAGCGTGTGGTCGCTGCCCACCTCGTCAGGCACCTCACAAACACTGGCCCAGATCTGGCCGACAATCAGTTCGGGTTCCGGAGAGGTTGCTCGACGCTGGATGCAATATCCCGCGTCCATGATCTCTCCGAGGTGGCGTGCTCCCACGGCGAGGTCATGTTTGCGGCGCTGGACGTCGCAAACGCCTTGAATAGCCTGCCGTGGAACACGATTTTGAGGGCGCTGGAGCATCACGAGGTACCCCAGTACCTCCGCCGTATCTTCAGGGACTACCTCTCAGCAAGAGAGGTGGTCTACCCGACAAGTCACGGCGGAGGCCGAAGCCCAGTGACTCGCGGCGTTCCACAAGGGTCTGTTCTTGGACCACTCCTGTGGAACGTTGGGTATGATTGGGTGCTGCGGGGAGTTAACCTGGATGGCGTCAACGTCATCTGCTACGCCGACGACACCCTGGTTACCGCCCGAGGGAAGACAATCCAAGAGGCGTCCATCCTAGTCACTGCCGCAGTGGCGGGCCTGGGGTGGCGCTTCACAAATCCGAGGCCATCTGTTTTCCTGGCCGTCGGAGGGCACCACCCGCAGGCTGCAATATAATTGTTGGGGGGACCTCTATCGCTGTCAAGTCAACGCTGAGATATCTTGGCGTTGTGCTTGACAGTAGATGGAGATTCAGGGCCCATCTTCAGCAGCTGTCTCCCAGACTCGTGGGTACAGACGCTGCACTGGGCCGCTTGCTCCCGAATCTTAGGGGAGGAGGAGGTAGCTGCCGCCATCTTTAAATGGCGGTGGTGCGCTCTATGGCTCTCTATGGTGCTCCCATATGGGCAGGGTCCCTCAACTCCCAGGAGACCGCCCTGCTACATAAAGCCCAGAAGGTCATGGCCATGAGAGTGTGCAGGGGCTATCGCACACTCTCACACGAGGTGGCCTGCGTTCTAGCCGAATCCCTTCCATGGGATCTAGAGGCCGAGGTTCTGTCCTCGGTCTTTTGGCGTAAAACGTGGGCGTGACAGGAGGGTCTCTGCCCTGCCCCTCAGGAGTATGGCCAGTGGCGAAAGGATGCCAAGGAGGCCGCTTTGGCATCCTGGAACAGACGCTTAGGCGTAGATCCACGGAGGGGAGCCGGACCTACCCGGTTCCTGGAAGCGGTCCGGCCCATCCTCAAGGAATGGGTCCATCGAGGGCATGGGTCTCTTACCTTCCAGATGACTCAGGTCCTCTCGGCAGCACGTGCTGGAAGTTTGCCCAAGGGCTGTCGAGGTGCGGCAGTCCCTGGTTGCAGTCGTGGTGGCGGACCTCTCCTTGTCAACCATCTTAACAAAGATGGTCGACGACGAGAGGTCATGGGAGGCGATGGTCTCTTTCTGCGAGGTCGTGATGTTGCAGAGAGAGGCCGAAGAGCGAGAGAGGGAGATAGATCCCGTCTCTCTCCCGCTCCGGAGAGCGCGGACACGGAGGCGATCCAATCGGGCTCGCACTCCGTCTCCGCTCAGAGAACCTGTGGTATCGGCTGTGGGGACGGCCGGTGCCCCCAATTAGGGTTACGTCCTCACATGGTGTGGATGGCCCGCGTGTTCCGGGGCATCACACGAGGAGGTAATGGGGAGGGCTTTTTACACTCTCCCCAGAGGCTGGGCCTGCGTAGGCGGGCAGCGACGTCGGTGGAGGCTGGGGTGAATACGAATGGTCCCACGGTTCCCGCCACCAGTCGATGATGATGGAACACCGCAGAGGTTTGGTGGGTATTCTGCCCTTCTGGCGGAGACTCCCACACGCGCACCAGCTCTACCCCTTGGGCTGGTGATCAGGATATAAAATCTTCCTCTGCGTAAAAAATGTTCTTCGCTTGGATAGTCATGTCCCATATTTCTAATTATGATTTTTGTTTTTTTATTTATTCAGCCTTAGGTTTCGGTGCTATGAACACAAGGTCTGGCTTGAAGCTCTTGATGTCTTCTATGGCCTTTGCTCTCTTCTCTAAGTCGGTGAGTGTGATGAGAATATTTTTGCTTCTCTCATTTCTGACGATACGGCCATTGTTCTTATCTATGATCTTTGTTAAATCCCTCACGAGTTGGTCACTCAACATCTTGTTCGTGTCCTTATTGTCATTGTACTTTTATGGCGCATCTGTGATTAAGATTGGCGGTACATGTGTACCATTCCTGGTTGGCTTATTTTGTATAGTTGATACAGATTTTTTAGGTGAACTTTGGTGTGTTTCCGTTCGCCTTGTAACTTTTTTTGCCTGGGATACACCTTCCCCTTCGTATGGATGAGGGCGTTTCAGTGACTGGCTTCGCAATCTCGGTGTATGGTCGCCTAACGATGAAGTAGAGTGTGAGCGAGTTAGCACGATCTCTCCTCTCTTTTCTTGGTTCGAGCTGGTTTGAAGCGCAGCAAATCGATTTTGAGTCAGTATTGCATCAGCCACCGCCTTAGGTGCTATAGGAACTTGGCTTTGTTTCGGTGTAGTGTTCTCGGTTAAGCTTATTTCATTAGGTTTAATCTGAACTTTGTTTATTTTTAAACAGTTACATACATACTCCTCTTGAGATGTGAACTCAGTTTGCGGTATTGTTTTAATATATCTTTGTTTTTTGCATTCCTTACAGTAGTGGGACACGCTTCTTACTACTGTGTTTGTACACGAGTAGATTTTATAGTAAAGGTCTGGTATAAACTTGTCGTTCATATGACGATGATTCACGAACATACAAATCTTAATTACACTGTCACGAACATACAATCTTAATTTTAGTTTTTGATAAAGTTCTTATGGTTACACTGGTTTCTCTGCACAGTAAAAGTTCCGTCATCGTTTGTCGACAGTTCTCTCACTATTTCGCATGTTACTTGATGATCTAATTTACCAATTTCACTTAACTAATAAGTCCTTCTCCATTGTCGAAGAGTCGCTTTCACATTACTATTGTCTATATTATGTGTAATAATATCAGATGATCTTCAGGTCGAGTGTGCAGCGTCGTCTGCGAGCTTTAAGCCTGTACCGTTCTGAGGTTTACGTATTCGATCCCTAACGTGAGTGTTTTGCCGGTTAATAGTAATAATTTAATAATAGTAGTAATTTAATAAACAATAATCTGGAGTCCTATTATGAAAACAAGTGTCTCGTGTTTTCATGTGTGTGTTTTCATACTATTTATAATTTGACGTCCATATATTTCTAAGATCAGGCAGGTATAGAAGATATGGACGTCAAATAATAGTTAGTGTGAATATTTCTCGTAATATGGCGTCCGTATTATGAAAACACAGATATACAACATAACATAATATGATATGAGACAACATGAGATAACATAATATGGACGCCAGATTATTGTAATATATGTAATACGTCAAATAATACTAAGTGTTAATATGATAATCTCGAGTCCGTATATCGTAAATGCCCAACAGACGTAAGAATACCTCCGGTCCACCAATTCCTTGTCATTTACATTAATCTTTGACTTTAACAGTTTTATTTAAGTACCTAAGTTATAAAATTAAACTATGAATGTTAAATACAATCAAACAGAAGCGTTAAAAGTTTTTACTAAACGGATGCCAAATAACGCACATCATACATATTTTTAGGAATTGACCGTCCATATTTATAACAAAAATAATAATTATATTTCAACAAAGTTCAAAACAAATAATAATTCACTATATTTAATAAAATTGCCTCTCACGAAAATAACCTAAGTTAGTAGATAGTAACGTTGTACATTATTAGGCACAATAGTAGCACTCGTCTTCAGGACAGTGATCTCCGAATGTGTGTCACCGAAAAATACCACGCGGAACTCGATGGGTAAATAGTATGAAGTTCCATAACTGCAGCGAAACTTGTACCGCCTAGTGAGGCTGTATTTTCTCTTGTTTTGGCGAAACTAGTTCCGCCGCCCCGCTAACCGTTGCCAACGAATATCTCTACCGCGCGCGGTAGCGAATAACGCCCAGGTCTGAATAGGCCTTTAGTCAATGTTAATATTTTTACAATATAATTGTTTTGCTTTTACCGAAAAGATAAGAAATGAACTATAGTGAAATGTATTTGATAGATTATTAAATATCAGTCATTGTACAGCCCGTATTCCATGTACATGGCCTCGGAATATCTGGCTGTGCAATACGGGTTGTACAATCCAGCCTGAACAAAAACGGTACGGAGTGACAATGCACAGCCAGGAATGTACAGCCCGGAATCCATGTATAACCCCGCCTAGTAAAGCTGATTCCTTTGAACTTCGTTTACGAAATGTCAATAGGACGTTCTCAGACCTTTGAAAATGAACCCGATAACCTATGAGGCTCTAAATGTGTCGTCGTGTCGAGGTTCAACTAGTTATATTATGCTATACCACATCTTGTTAATATTCAACTGGTTAGTATAACCCGCGGCATGTAACTCTAGCGCTGAGCGAAATGTGGAGGGGATAGCTGCGCATGGGTACAGTCGCGCCATGTGACAGAGAGAGACAAGAGTCCCTCGTCTTCGATGTGACAGAGAGAGACAAGAGTCCTTCGTCCCTCTAGCCACCCTGTGATACCCAATTTTTGACTTCTGCGCAATAACGGTCAGCGCTAGAGTTACGTGCCGCGGGTTATACATGGCTTCGAAATGATGGGTCGTGCAATACGGTGCGTACATTATTTAGCCGTGCAATACTGGCTGTACAATATAGTGATTCTATTTTTTTATAAAAGATCGCAAAACCACACGTCCACACATCCATACTCACTAACTTTCACGTTTATAAGCCGCGCAGATAGAGAATAGATCTGAAAATGGCGTCCGCTCGCATGCGTTCTCGCTCACTCTCTATCGCTGTCTATACTCACACAGTGAAGTACGCGCTACAAAAAAATAGTCAGTCAGGATTCGCTTTCCACGCTACTTGACGCACTCCGACTTATCGTTAAATTCGTTCCGTTATTTTGTTGTTTTCGTTGTTATTCATTGTTGGTTTTGTTGAGTTTGATTGTTATTTGTTTGCGTTACGTTTGATTGTTATTTATTTTCGTTAAGTTTTTGTTACGAACGTTGACATTTTGTGATTGATTGACAATGGCTTCACGAAAACGTGGAAAGATTCTCGTTTCAAAGCCATAAAAATAAATGAAATTTACTTCAAATTCTCTGTCTGATTCGTACATTTTTTAAGCTAAATCCTTTTCTTGTGTCTTGTAGAGAACTAATAATCATTTAGCTAGGCAGGTACCGCCTGTCTTATTCAAAAACCAGCGTGAAATGATCGCGCAAAACATGCGTACGCGTCGGCGGCGTTGGTCTAGTGTGCATACCTATCACACACGTCGGCGACGTCTCAGACGTGTGCGTCGGTCTAATATAGTTCCGCCTTTACTTTACTGGCCTAAGGGTATAATAGGGTGTAATAGTGATATTAATGTACCCTTGCTCCTTATTTATTTAATTAATATTTTTGTCATTATTTCTACTATTATTAATTAATAATATTAAAAAAGATTAATATATAACAAAAAAAGTCAATAAAAATCGATGTTTGAGAACTTGTTTTGCCAACCGTACCATGCGTACCCGCTGCCATTTTCAGATCTATTCTCTATCTGCGCGGCTTATATTATTAAATTTAAATAGTTGTAGGATATATGCGTTAGTATTTGTTATTCTATGGCTCATTTCCTCCGTCCTCCTCAGACATAGCGGTTATTGTATTGATTATATTCTCTTTGGTTATTGACTCTGTGATCTGTGGCGTGCCGGGATGTTTGTTTGTTGTTTTGTACTTTTGTATATATCCAGTGAATTACCTATATTTTTTTAGTAGAATTGGTTTGCTAATTAAATGCAGATAGTATGCATGTCAGCAGAACAACGATAATGTTGTATTTCTTATAAAATCGCAAGGTATCTTCGTATTTGTCCGCCTGTAGAGTTCCTGCCGTAGATAACAAGTAAATAATGAATAAACACACATGGGATGTAGAAGTCGATATAGACAGACTTATTAGTGAATATGATGATACATTCATGCCGTTACCTGACATAGAGCTTGAACCGCATCTACTGATATCTAAGGTAAGAGCTATCGATCTAAGTCATAGATATACATTTACAATTTGTAGTACTTACTTGTAGATAGGTACAAATATATACATAATTATATACAACCCGGTCACAATATCAGTGCACCTGACCTCGTGACGTCATATCGGCGGTCTGGGTACGGTGTGAAAAAAAGTTTTTTCGAGAAATGTGGAGGTAAAAAAAAATTTACTAACCTTTTCAAATCAAGTTATTATTGATGAAGGGTTTGTTATTAAAAAACAATAATTTTGATTACAAAAACATTTATTATTAAACTCAGTCACTATTAATTATTGACTGTATGCCTGACATTGTATCTTCCTCACTTTCACTTTCTGAACTCTCTAAACTATCTTCCCCTAGTGATATTAAAAGTTGTGTAATGTTGTCATCTGCTAGATGATCCTTTTCCCAGTATTCTCGCTGTAGTCTCTCCACGTGATTCACTTCTTTTTTCCAGTCAGCTGGCATAATTGACTTAATCGCATCTTTTGTAAGTTGTTCTATTTTCTTTTCCGATTGGTAAATGTTTTTATCTGCCACCCTTTGCTTTACCAAGTTCCATATATATTCGATAGGGTTTAGGTCACAATTCCGGCCGATTCAAAAAACTTGAGCACTTTCAAGATTAAATTTCTTGATTCGCTGTGTATTGTTTTTCCCATGACTTCAGTTTAACAGCTACAACAATTTTAATAACAACCAAACCAGTCCAAACTTAACAGTAAACAGTCTAAACTTAACAATAAATATTAAAAAACAAAACAACAACAAAGCGAAAATATCAAAATTATCGGGACGTGTATTGGCAACTGAGATGCTAACCGTACTGTCGCACCGGGGAGTGCACGGAGAGGTGACAGGGGAATCAGGAGAGGTGCCGCATTCCAGCGAGGTGCACAGATATTCTGACCAGGTTGTAAGTACTTATCTCTTCTCAATGCACAGCCAATCACTATTCACGGTTTAAACATGTGCATAGTGTCTGCACCCTTTCATGTTTTACCATGACTATTTGAAATGTAATTTATTAGGAAAAAGTATTTAACTCACATGATGAAACTACCAGGAAACAGACATTGGCAGAATTGCAAATAAGCAGTAGCATGATTCGCGCGCGGCAGGTGACGGCGAGCGCACATATTGTAATTAGTTTCGTACACTGCAGTACCTTATTGCGATCTACCCTGATTATTTTTGTGAAAATGGACGAGGTCGTAATACCTCGATCCAGTTGTGTAACAAGCAACAAAAGTGAAGATGAGGTTAGAGTGAGTAGCGTGAGTGAAGATGAAATAAATGATAACATAGTCTGTTAGTTGCAAGAGTTTGGAATCATGAGTCAAGAAGAAATAACAGTGCAAGCAATATATAAATGACAATGCCAGAAAAGAGACCAAGACCAGAGAGTGATGAGCAAGTGTGCAGGAACAGTGACGATGGATTTACGTTAGTGCAAAGGCGTCTTAAGAGGGTTATAAAAAATAATAAATTTCAGTCAGATATGAACTTGAAATCTACAAGTACCCATGTTCATAAAAATAATACAAATGAGATAGGTATAGCTTCAATAGAAGTATGCATGACTTCTAATGAAATGCTGCCTTAACAAATAGGTTTAGCAAAGTTGCTCAAGGCCGAAAATATCATGAATATATTAAATACATATAAAGTAACTATGAAATTTGAGAATGCAACTGATGCTGAGAAGTTGTTAAATTGAAGCAAGTTTAAGGAAATGGGAAACAAATGCCATTTAACAAACCAAGTGAGCTTAACTGCCAATGAGCTATGGTATGGTGAAATATATTGAGGTAGAAGTAAAGGAAACAGAGTTAGCTCTACTTTTCACATGCAAGGTAGTGTCTGTTAAGAGACTGAAACGGCTGATGGAAAACAAAGAGTGGAGGGACAGTGAGACTACTCAGTTCTGTTATTTAAAGGTGCTACTCTCCCCCCATATGTCTATGGATATGGGTGCTGCTTCAAGGTAGAGCTGTATACATTTCCCATTACACAGAACACTGTGTATGAGGAATTGTGGCATATACCCAATTCCGAAGTCATAATACATAATGAAAACTCAAAAGAAAAATTAATCTGAAGATGATGTTGATGACAAGAGATTACAGAAACAATTTCAAATAGCAAAGTACAAAAGAAGATACAGTAAAACGGTCATAACAATATTATGCTAAAACCACTATTCTCCGAAGTGACTAAAAGAGATAGTCAAAACAAGGTTTCAGTAACACCACAACATAGACAATATACTGAAACAGGAAAGGAAGAAGACAAACCTAAACGAAAAAATTAAAAGATCAATTTCAAAGTTAGAAAAATTAAAAAACATTTTCTTTTGCAGACATTGACAAGAAAAAGAAATCTTTACTTATGTCTGTATTAGGGGGGAAGTCAGTGTTGGTCTCAGTGGGGTGTGTTTTGCCTGAATCGCACTTTTATGAACCTCATAGTTAGAGCCTCATTTGGAGCCAGGCCATTTATGTTCCATGTTGCTATTGTGTAGTTGTCTAACTATGAGGTTCATAAGAGTACTCAGCTGTTGTATTTTCATTTTTTAGAAGTGCGATTCAGGCAAAACACACCCCACTGAGACCAACACTGACTTCCCCCCTAATACAGACATAAGTAAAGATTTCTTTTTCTTGTCAATGTCTGCAAAAGAAAATGTTTTTTAATTTTTCTAACTTCTATAAAAAATAATAAATTTCAGTCAGATATGAACTTGAAATCTACAAGTACCCATGTTCATAAAAATAATACAAATGAGATAGGTATAGCTTCAATAGAAGTATGCATGACTTCTAATGAAATGCTGCCTAAACAAATAGGTTTAGCAGCTCATCGACAAAATTTTACAATGATTACACTCAGAATAGCAACATGGAACATAAATGGCCTGGCTCCAAATACAAATGAATTGGAAGTTCTCATGAACGAACATAAATTAGATATAGCACTGATATCTGAAGCTCATTGTACAGCTACCTCATGTGTACCTACTAGATATCAGGACTATTGTACCTACTTCACGAACCACCCTGACGGAACGGGCCATGCGGGTTCAGCGACAGTAATTAGGAAAACGCTAAACCACCACCAACTTCCAGAATATAAAACTGATTTTATCCAGGCCACTTCGGTATGCGTAATGGAGGAGGCTGGCCCTATCACATTTTCCTCTGTGTACTGTCCTCCGAAACCGACAATAACAGAAAGCATGTTCACAAAATTTCCTCAACACACTTGGCAATCGGTTCATTGCAGGTGGTGACTGGAATTGAAAACATATATCTTGGGGTTCTAGACTTACAACAACCAGAGGAAGACAACTAAAACAAACCATTGACAGCAACAAATTAGGTGCACTTACAACTGCAGAACCTACTAACTGGCCATCTGACCCAAATAAAATTCCTGATTTATTAGATTTCTTCATAACAAAGGGAATGTCAAGACACTATTTTAAAGTTGAGTCAAGCTTTGACGGCTCCTCTGACCACAAACCAGTACTGCTCACTATAAGCGACCTTCTAATAGAATACGAAGAACCTGAAAGGTTATACAATAAACATACCAACTGGGTCTCCTTTCGTGAATATATAGATGAACGCATCAAATTAAAAGTAGCTCTACAGACTGTTGATGACATTGAAAATGCTACAAAAATATATCACAACTAATACAGGAAGCTTGCTGGTTCTCCACTCTCTTGCTGAAAATATCCGGGAATCGAGATAATGTTCCAACAGATGTAAGGAAGTCAATCTTACTAAAAAGAAAATTACACAGAATTTGGCAGCGAAGCAGACTCAAAGAGGATAAAAAGACCTTTGATCAGGCGTCCGCAAATCTCAAGAAGATTTTAGAAGAGTGGCATAATGATACCCTAAGTGCAAAGCTGGAGTCATTGACGGCAACATCACCCACTAACTACTCTCTATGGAAGTTTACCAAAAACTATGATAGACCCCAAACTTTGAAACCGCCGCTTAGAACCGATACAGGTTGGGCAAGAACCTCGCAAGAAAAGGCAAAAGCATTCGCAACCCACTTAGCCAATGTCTTCACCCCTCATGAGATATTGGATCCAGATTCAGACAAAGATATTCATTGTATCCTAGAACAAGATTTTTAGCTATCTCCAGCGCCAAAACATGTAACCGTGAAGGAAGTATGGAGAACAATAAAATCTTTGAAGGATAAAAAAGCCCTAGGCTATGATCTTATATCAAAAGAGGTACTAAAAGAACTGCCGAAGAAAGCTACAGTATTCCTCACTATACTCTACAATGGTATCCTTCGTGTTCAGTACTTCCCTAAACATTGGAAAGTGTCATTAATACTCATGATACTCAAATCGGGAAAACCAGCAAACGAAGTGACCTCATATAGACCTATAAGCCTACTCCCAACAATGTCGAAGGTCTTCGAAAAGATACTATTGCGATGATTAATTCCTATCCTGAAAGAAAACAGAGTAGTTCCTTACCATCAGTTTGGCTTTAGACAACACCATTCAACAATCGAACAAGTTCACCGAGTCTACTTACTAGGTAGGTATTGTTAGACATCCAACAGGCTTTCGATAAAGTAAGGCACAAGGGGCTTTTATGTAAAATAAAAACTACTTCACCCTACTAGAGTCTTACTTGTCAGAAAGAATATTTCAAGTCAAAGAGTCAACTGCAATATCCGCCTTCTTTGATATTAAAGCAGGAGTCCCTCAGGGATCAGTTATGGGACCAGTGTTGTACACTATCTATACCTCTGATCTTCCTCAAGTTGATGATACTATTATAGCAACATTTGCCGATGACACGGCTATTCTTGCTAATGACCGCAACCCAGTAAAAGCTTCCGCAACTCTTCAGAGAGGATTACATAAGATAACCAAGTGGCTAAAAAAATGGAGGATAAAAGCAAGCACAAAATCCGTACAGGTGACATTCACTCTTAGAAAAGGTAATTGCCCACCTGTACAGCTAGAAAATGCTACCCTTCCACATGAGGACAAAGTAAGATATTTGGGACTCCATCTTGACCGTCGTTTAACCTGGAAGGACCACATTAAGTCTAAAAGAGAAGCGCTCAACTTACGCTATAAAGGGCTATATTGGTTACTTGGACGAAACAGCAAACTGTCAATAGACAATAAACTTCTAATCTACAAAAGCATTCTCAAGCCGGTTTGGACAAATGGAATTTAGCTGTGGAGCACTGCTTGCAACTCCAACATATCTATGCTGCAAAGAATGCAAAACATAATACTGAGAACCATCAATAATGGACCTTGGTACATAACGAATTCGGAAATACACCACAACCTCAATATGCCAACTGTTAAGGAGGAAATCAGCAAATCAACAACCACCTATCAGCAACGATTGAGTAACCACCTTAATAGCCTGGCATCACGACTACTAAACGAGAGTTATGCGCCGCGACTACGAAGGAAACAAGTGCTTCCCTCTGACTAGGGAGCACAATGTATACTAATGAGGAGAAGTCTTCAGTGGAAGACTCACTCTACATAACAAAGCCACCCACAAAAAATCTTTTGAAAGTAGAGAAAAGCTGATTGGAGATAAAACCCAAACAAAAAAAAAACTTATGTCTGTATGAGAGGAAACCAAAAGAGATAAAATCAGCACCAGTCATACATTAACTATTTTCAATTTGAAAACGTGGGTCTCTATAGATATGTCTCTCATTCAAACAAATATTGATAACTAGCTGACCCGCCAGTGGTTCGCTCGTGTGGCCTCGCGGGATACGGTTAATTACATTTTTTTAACTATCACACGGGAACTCCCCTAATTTACCGTGATCAAAAGTATCCTATATGTTGACCAGGGATATAAGCTACCACCATACAAAATTTCATTTAAATCGGTCCAGTATTTCGGAGATTAGGCCGTACAAACAGACAGACTAACAGATAAACAAAAAAAAAGACGTGTGGCACTCGGAAACTGCCGCGGTAAAGCTATTGCATAGCTGTTTTTATCAACTTATGCAATTATAATTATTTAACCAATGCCATCTAGAGGCGAGTTGCTGAACTAAAGAGACAAGCGTGATATTTCAAAAAGTCATTAAAAGTTCTGCTATTCATCGATACATGCCAAATCAACTTATGCAATTATAATTATTTAACCAATGCCATCTAGAGGCGAGTTGCTGAACTAAAGAGACAAGCGTGATATTTTAAAAAGTCATTAAAAGTTCTGCTATTCATCGATAGATGGAGTCGGAGTGGGGGGTGTTAGGTTATTTTCGTTTCGGAATTTCTGGATTCGGTCTCCACGCTCAAGGCCCGCGATAGAAGCTATGCAATAGCTTAACAAAAAAAAATTTAATTAGTTTGATTCCACTCCTTATATCCCCCTGACTCGGTTTTTAGAATTCTTTTTGATTGTAAAGAAATTCAATGAGTTAAGCAAAATGCCTAAAAACTAAGATCTATTTGAATGAATAATCCTTTCTAACAGTAGTATTAAAGAACCTATGGTCACTACGTACACTATCAGATACTACCATGGGCGCCGGCAGGGGGGTGCCAGGTGGTGCACTTGCACCCCTTGGGAATCTCGGGATCAACAGGAAATATATTGAAATAAAAAGCCTGTTGGTAACCATTTTTTTATTCACAATAATTAGTAGGCAGTAATTATACAATTCTCATTTAATAAGCAACTGCAGCCGGCGGGGTTTTTGACCGAACTTATTAATGACGTTTTCTATAAAGTTATCTTTATTGTCCTTGGTTATCTTGCCTCGGTGGACACTTAACAAGCATAATCCAGACAGTTGCTCGTCACCTGCTATGGACTCTTCTCAGTGTGCTAAAAGATCTTTCTATTGTGCACGTTGTGACGCGTAGACTAAGGCCAATCTTGATTTTTTTTTTTTTTACCACAACTTTTTTGCCTCGTCGATGTAGTCTATAAGATGTTTTTCATATCGGTCAACTCCACTGATATCATTTGCCGCTGGCTGTGGATATTTCCACATTTCAAACCAAGTCGTGATTTCTGAAATAAAATCAGGTAAAAGATCGCCATACAAATTTTCAATGTCTTTTCAATGAAATTTTTCTTTACTCAGGCCTTTTATTATTTTTGGGTGTAGTTGTAACAGAGAAAATGATTCTTTATGTGTTTCAGAAAATGTCTTTTAAAGAAGAAATGATTGAATCAAGGTAAGGGATGTATAAAGCTCTACTGTAAAATTCTTCAACGTTTTCGGATGGGTGGTTGGATCGACTAGCTTGTCGTTTCGTAACTCGTTGGCATTTAATCTCAATATTAAGGTCTTCGCAACTTTGTTTAGCTTCTCCAAATATAGCAGTAAATTCCTGCGATGCGTTTTGTCTGTGACCCTCTATTATTTTAGTGAGTTTGCAAATGTGGTCATTCACTGAATTAATGTCAAAATCCACTTGTTGAAGCTGGTTGCAGACAGGCTCAAGCTTTGCCGAGTAAGTAGCAATAATATGCAACGCCACAATACAATTTGTGGTGGTCAAAGCAGTGCGCAGTTGGTAAGCTCTAACCTTTGTCTTAGAATTAGTGGCTTGATCTTCCGACAGGTCTTGTAATGCTTCTACAATTTTGGTGAAATTTTGAGCGAAAACTCGAATACTTTTGTACTTTGCAGACCATCTGGTTTCACAAAATAAGGAAATATTTGGATTTTTTTTCGCCGTAAAATGCTCTCTCTAAAAAAAGTTATAGTTTCCTTAATCATTCCAGCAGTATTTCTTATTTCACTCAAATTATTTAAATCATTAACAACAAGATTTAATATGTGACTAGCACAGTGGAAATACTTTGCTTTGGGATATTTATCATTAATTATTTTCTGAACTCCACCAACATGTCCAGCCATCGTGGAGCAATCATCATACCCTTGCCCAACCATTTTGTTGAGATCTAAACCACATGATGTCAAAAAAGATATTATAACTTCAGAAATCGATGCAGCATCTAATTTTTGAAGTGGTCTGTACCCCAAAAATTCTTCAAGTATTACGTAGCTGTGTTTCGTTTGGTCAAACTTGGCGTATCTTATGCCCATTGAAAGCTGTTCAGTCCCGCTTATATCAGCTTTCTCGTCAGCCAAGATTGAAAAGTATGCCGCTTCTTTTGCTTCATCAGTAATGGTTTCGCGAAGAACATCAGCACAGGTTTCAATAATTTCGTTTTGTACTTGATGGGATACATAGAGGTCATTTTACGAACCAGTTGCAAAAAGGTCTTTTAAAACCGTATCTCCTGCCTCAACTCGGAAATGTAGTAAGTCTTTGAAAACTGACCCATCTTCTGTTTTTCCTCGAAGGGGTAAATCATGCGTAGCACAAAATAAGACCGAAGATATAATGGATTGAAGTTTTTTTCTGTTTTCTGAAATTTCCCTGTGATATTCAGTATCAATCTGTTCATAAACGTCATTTTTTTTCTTTGCATGATTTCCAGAAAAATTTTAGAACGTATAACCGATTCACGATGCCACTGGCTATTTGCATGAGATTTCGCACACTCATAAAATTTTTGATATTTTTTGCATGGCCGAACGATAAATGGCCCCTGAGTACTGCCTTGATGAATTTGTGCGGGAAATAGTACACATGTACGGCAAAGTGGTCCTTTAGCCTGAGCAGAATAGGCTAACCAAGGGTATGCTATGCTGTGAGCCACTCGTGGCGAAATGCACGTTGTTGTGTTTCGTTTTTATGATCGATGTCCTTCTTGAAATCATAATCTTGCACTGAACTTTAAACCGTATTTCATCACTGATAGGTACGTTAGAATCCAGATATAAACCCACATCACAAATATTAACTAAAGTTTGTTGTGTTGTTAATTCAGTTTTACTAGTACTTTGCTGTGCCGAAGTACTTGGACAATCTTTAGCATTAAACTGTTCATTTTCAATCTTTTTTCTCTTGCAGAAAAATCGCCTTATGTCACTCATATTTTATAACAAAATTATAATTAGTTTTACTTTGAAAATAAAGAAAAGAAACACATGTTAGCTCACTTGTCACTGCTTGTTTGCACTGATTAATTAATTACGGCGCGCACTGACACTGACTGATTGGCTCGCTCTTGCACATGTAATCAAGTCAAGCAATCATTCTTGACCTATTGGACTGTATGAACTATAACCCGGTCACATTATCTCGAAAACTGGCGTCGATGACGTCACGTCGCGTCGGCGCTCTGATATGGTGCGCAAAACAAGCATCCTCTAGTAGGATATTATTATAAACAATAAGGTTTCCAACAAAACAAAAATTGTGTTAATTAATTTAATGTACGTAATATTATTATTATGATATGATTAAAATGATGAAAAATAAATAAAACAATCTTGGTTAAGTGGGTACATGAAGTGTTTATTACACAAAACTACATATAAGATTGGTACTAAAATCTTCTTCAGAATATATGATTGGCTCGATGCCAGTCATTGTGAACTCTCCTCGCCTAGGGATATAATCATTTCACGAACATTTTCTTCCTAAAGGTGGTCTTTCTCCCAATACTCCTGTTGTAATCTTTCAACGTGATTTACTTCTTTTTCCAGAACAGCAATAACAAAATAACAATATAAGTCCAAACGTAACAATTAAATGTATAAAAATATACCACGAAAACAAGTCGACGCGTATCGGCAACGAAAGTGCTAACCGGGTGGCTATTCTCTTAGCTACTGAGCAATTGCCACACTACTGCAACGCTTCTGCGATTGTACTGCTTCTAATGTCATATTCGGTATTCTGTTATATGTTGCTCTCAATTGCAATTGCGTCGCTATTGTATGGCCCATAGATTAATCAGATTATATCTATGGTCGTGCTACGGCTTGCGAATGTTGCCACTTAAATAAGATTGAAAACGTGTAACAATTAAACATTCTAAACATCAATACAGTGGTTTATTTTAATAATTTTAATAATTATTTTGCTATCAAAACACTGTCAAAATATCACTGAAACTGAGTTTTTAATATCTACTTCTTTGTTTACTTTATAATTGAACTCACGTGTTTGTACATTTGCCATTCGTCAAGTTAAATAGTTATGTAATACATAATGTTGCATCAAGTGACATAATTATCAATCATTATCATCATCTCAGCCATAGGACGTCCACTGCTGAACATAGGTCTCCCCCAGAAATTTCCAAAAGGATAGTTTGGAAGCGGCTGCATCCAACGTCGTCCTGCTACCTTTGTCAGGTCGTCAGTCCACCTTGTCAGTGGACGACCTACGCTGCGCTTGCCTGTCCGTGGTCTCCACTTCAGAACCTTCCGGCCCCATCGGCCATCTGTTCTGCGTGCTTTGTGGCCTACCCGCTGCCACTTTAACTGGCTAATCTTCTGGGCTATGTCGGTGACTTCTAGTTCTTCTACGGATCTCCTCATTTCTGATTCGATCACGTAGAGAAACCCCGAGCATATCCCACTCCATAGTTCGTTGTTCAAGTTGTCAGAGTCAAGTCACAGTTACACAAATCCTTCGTCAAGTTACTGTCCTCTTTAAGTTACGTTCTAGTAACGAAGTGGTTTCATTACCAAGACCAATTTACCATCGTCTCATGATTCTAGTCACTTTGCCTACATTCGTGCACCATTACGAACATTTAACGGTTAATAATCCATCAATACTACATGCCAACACCACAAAAACACAAAAGTAGAAAAATTAAACAAAATAAACGATAACCATAATTATTGGGCTTTGTCCCGCCATCTTTTTAATACTTTTATGAAGTATCGAATACAGACGAAATAATCTACATCGTCTTTGGCTCAAAAACAAAAGTCAACAACTACCGATGTCTCAGAGTAAGTATATACATATATAGAGTTGTCACGGTAGTAATAATACACTTAGCAAGTGTGCACAAACATTTGTAAGAGATTTTGTAATTCTAATGAAATCTGAGTTTACAATACAACGGTCGGTAAAAAAAACGGTCCTTTATTGTTATTGAATACAAGATTTGTTAAAAACGAAATATGCATTGAATTAACTTTATTTTTAATAAATAAAATGTGTACAAGAGTTTCTAAAATTCAGGTGACCAAAATCGGAAGTAGCTGCTGAAATGATGTCATAAGGGCAAAAACAAACGTGTAATATGATTGTGTCGTACCTTATCAACAGATTGAGAATCGTGCAAGTGAAGCAAGCGTCTAATATTATTGCTTTAAAACTAAATACATACTAGGTCAAAGGACAAACTGTCGATCCATAAACACGGTTATATCTGCAACCGCAAATAATAAGTTTATTATATTTTTTTTATATTGATTAAATATACCAACGTTTATAATAATATTTAATAGTCAATTCGTTAATCTTGTTCTCACTGTTACACATTTATGGAATTAGGATTTTTCTTTTTATGAATGAAAAAGGATCTTGGCAGACATACAGATGAACAGACGGGCAACAAAGTGATCCGATAAGGGTTGATTTGTTCTTTTGAGGTGGACTACAAAGAACAAATTATGCGGCTAAAATGTAGTTTTATTTATGTAACTTTAGAAATATAAGCTTTTTTCAAGTAGGTAGTAAGAGTCTGCTCTAAGACAGAAGTCAGTTATTTAACTGCTGTTTTGTATGAGTCACGTGGATGCATTACTAAAACTAACACGATTGACGAAAAAAAGCAAAACTACTGTTTTATGAATTTATACACTTCACTTACCACCTGACACTCAACTGCACCATTGTGAACATCAACTTATAATAACCCACCACTATTACACGTCAAAACTTAAAAATCAACACAAAAGAACATAAATTATAATATTCTTTTTTGGCTTTTTCTCGCCATCTGCATGTTCAAACAATCAAAACGAATTATAATCACAACAATGTTTGTTTTTGCCTTAGTGACGTCATACGACGAATTGGCTGCCATTGAATAATGTTTAAGCACCAATTTTAAAAGTTGAAATATAAACATCGTTTTTTAGTTTAGAGTTCTTTAAAAAATATTTTAAAATATGCCAAGTGTGTATTTCGATGTCCTGATTAATTTAACGTACGATAAAAAGAAAGCTCAACAACCCTATTTCTGAAGTATTTATGATGCCTAGGAAAAACGTTACCTGGATTTATTTTACTTACCTATATAATTTGAGTGGTTAATGCTACAAAATTCGATTATTTTCTTGGAGTAATTTACGTATTATTTCGTATTTTCTTTACATTGTTGCAGTCATGCAAGTTTTGATATAATTTATATTTATCTATATTTATTAACAAGGTAAAAATAAGGTCAAAATGATGGACTTACGAACAAAAGGTTATATTTTCGTTTTTAACAAATCTTGTATTCAATAACAATAAAGGACCGTTTTTTTTACCGACCGTTGTATTGTAAACTCAGATTTCATTAGAATTACAAAATCTCTTACAAATGTTTGTGCACACTTGCTAAGTGTATTATTACTACCGTGACAACTCTATATATGTATATACTTACTCTGAGACATCGGTAGTTGTTGACTTTTGTTTTTGAGCCAAAGACGATGTAGATTATTTCGTCTGTATTCGATACTTCATAAAAGTATTAAAAAGATGGCGGGACAAAGCCCAATAATTATGGTTATCGTTTATTTTGTTTAATTTTTCTACTTTTGTGTTTTTGTGGTGTTGGCATGTAGTATTGATGGATTATTAACCGTTAAATGTTCGTAATGGTGCACGAATGTAGGCAAAGTGACTAGAATCATGAGACGATGGTAAATTGGTCTTGGTAATGAAACCACTTCGTTACTAGAACGTAACTTAAAGAGGACAGTAACTTGACGAAGGATTTGTGTAACTGTGACTTGACTCTGACAACTTGAACAACGAACTATGGAGTGGGATATGCTCGGGGTTTCTCTACGTGATCGAATCAGAAATGAGGAGATCCGTAGAAGAACTAGAAGTCACCGACATAGCCCAGAAGATTAGCCAGTTAAAGTGGCAGCGGGTAGGCCACAAAGCACGCAGAACAGATGGCCGATGGGGCCGGAAGGTTCTGAAGTGGAGACCACGGACAGGCAAGCGCAGCGTAGGTCGTCCACTGACAAGGTGGACTGACGACCTGACAAAGGTAGCAGGACGACGTTGGATGCAGCCGCTTCCAAACTATCCTTTTGGAAATTTCTGGGGGAGACCTATGTTCAGCAGTGGACGTCCTATGGCTGAGATGATGATAATGATTGATAATTATGTCACTTGATGCAACATTATGTATTACATAACTATTTAACTTGACGAATGGCAAATGTACAAACACGTGAGTTCAATTATAAAGTAAACAAAGAAGTAGATATTAAAAACTCAGTTTCAGTGATATTTTGACAGTGTTTTGATAGCAAAATAATTATTAAAATTATTAAAATAAACCACTGTATTGATGTTTAGAATGTTTAATTGTTACACGTTTTCAATCTTATTTAAGTGGCAACATTCGCAAGCCGTAGCACGACCATAGATATAATCTGATTAATCTATGGGCCATACAATAGCGACGCAATTGCAATTGAGAGCAACATATAACAGAATACCGAATATGACATTAGAAGCAGTACAATCGCAGAAGCGTTGCAGTAGTGTGGCAATTGCTCAGTAGCTAAGAGAATAGCCACCCGGTTAGCACTTTCGTTGCCGATACGCGTCGACTTGTTTTCGTGGTATATTTTTATACATTTAATTGTTACGTTTGGACTTATATTGTTATTTTGTTATTGCTGTTCTGGAAAAAGAAGTAAATCACGTTGAAAGATTACAACAGGAGTATTGGGAGAAAGACCACCTTTAGGAAGAAAATGTTCGTGAAATGATTATATCCCTAGGCGAGGAGAGTTCACAATGACTGGCATCGAGCCAATCATATATTCTGAAGAAGATTTTAGTACCAATCTTATATGTAGTTTTGTGTAATAAACACTTCATGTACCCACTTAACCAAGATTGTTTTATTTATTTTTCATCATTTTAATCATATCATAATAATAATATTACGTACATTAAATTAATTAACACAATTTTTGTTTTGTTGGAAACCTTATTGTTTATAATAATATCCTACTAGAGGATGCTTGTTTTGCGCACCATATCAGAGCGCCGACGCGACGTGACGTCATCGACGCCAGTTTTCGAGATAATGTGACCGGGTTATAGTTCATACAGTCCAATAGGTCAAGAATGATTGCTTGACTTGATTACATGTGCAAGAGCGAGCCAATCAGTCAGTGTCAGTGCGCGCCGTAATTAATTAATCAGTGCAAACAAGCAGTGACAAGTGAGCTAACATGTGTTTCTTTTCTTTATTTTCAAAGTAAAACTAATTATAATTTTGTTATAAAATATGAGTGACATAAGGCGATTTTTCTGCAAGAGAAAAAAGATTGAAAATGAACAGTTTAATGCTAAAGATTGTCCAAGTACTTCGGCACAGCAAAGTACTAGTAAAACTGAATTAACAACACAACAAACTTTAGTTAATATTTGTGATGTGGGTTTATATCTGGATTCTAACGTACCTATCAGTGATGAAATACGGTTTAAAGTTCAGTGCAAGATTATGATTTCAAGAAGGACATCGATCATAAAAACGAAACACAACAACGTGCATTTCGCCACGAGTGGCTCACAGCATAGCATACCCTTGGTTAGCCTATTCTGCTCAGGCTAAAGGACCACTTTGCCGTACATGTGTACTATTTCCCGCACAAATTCATCAAGGCAGTACTCAGGGGCCATTTATCGTTCGGCCATGCAAAAAATATCAAAAATTTTATGAGTGTGCGAAATCTCATGCAAATAGCCAGTGGCATCGTGAATCGGTTATACGTTCTAAAATTTTTCTGGAAATCATGCAAAGAAAAAAAATGACGTTTATGAACAGATTGATACTGAATATCACAGGGAAATTTCAGAAAACAGAAAAAAACTTCAATCCATTATATCTTCGGTCTTATTTTGTGCTACGCATGATTTACCCCTTCGAGGAAAAACAGAAGATGGGTCAGTTTTCAAAGACTTACTACATTTCCGAGTTGAGGCAGGAGATACGGTTTTAAAAGACCTTTTTGCAACTGGTTCGTAAAATGACCTCTATGTATCCCATCAAGTACAAAACGAAATTATTGAAACCTGTGCTGATGTTCTTCGCGAAACCATTACTGATGAAGCAAAAGAAGCGGCATACTTTTCAATCTTGGCTGACGAGAAAGCTGATATAAGCGGGACTGAACAGCTTTCAATGGGCATAAGATACGCCAAGTTTGACCAAACGAAACACAGCTACGTAATACTTGAAGAATTTTTGGGGTACAGACCACTTCAAAAATTAGATGCTGCATCGATTTCTGAAGTTATAATATCTTTTTTGACATCATGTGGTTTAGATCTCAACAAAATGGTTGGGCAAGGGTATGATGATTGCTCCACGATGGCTGGACATGTTGGTGGAGTTCAGAAAATAATTAATGATAAATATCCCAAAGCAAAGTATTTCCACTGTGCTAGTCACATATTAAATCTTGTTGTTAATGATTTAAATAATTTGAGTGAAATAAGAAATACTGCTGGAATGATTAAGGAAACTATAACTTTTTTTAGAGAGAGCATTTTACGGCGAAAAAAAATCCAAATATTTCCTTATTTTGTGAAACCAGATGGTCTGCAAAGTACAAAAGTATTCGAGTTTTCGCTCAAAATTTCACCAAAATTGTAGAAGCATTACAAGACCTGTCGGAAGATCAAGCCACTAATTCTAAGACAAAGGTTAGAGCTTACCAACTGCGCACTGCTTTGACCACCACAAATTGTATTGTGGCGTTGCATATTATTGCTACTTACTCGGCAAAGCTTGAGCCTGTCTGCAACCAGCTTCAACAAGTGGATTTTGACATTAATTCAGTGAATGACCACATTTGCAAACTCACTAAAATAATAGAGGGTCACAGACAAAACGCATCGCAGGAATTTACTGCTATATTTGGAGAAGCTAAACAAAGTTGCGAAGACCTTAATATTGAGATTAAATGCCAACGAGTTACGAAACGACAAGCTAGTCGATCCAACCACCCATCCGAAAACGTTGAAGAATTTTACAGTAGAGCTTTATACATCCCTTACCTTGATTCAATCATTTCTTCTTTAAAAGACATTTTCTGAAACACATAAAGAATCATTTTCTCTGTTACAACTACACCCAAAAATAATAAAAGGCCTGAGTAAAGAAAAATTTCATTGAAAAGACATTGAAAATTTGTATGGCGATCTTTTACCTGATTTTATTTCAGAAATCACGACTTGGTTTGAAATGTGGAAATATCCACAGCCAGCGGCAAATGATATCAGTGGAGTTGACCGATATGAAAAACATCTTATAGACTACATCGACGAGGCAAAAAAGTTGTGGTAAAAAAAAAAAAAAAACAAGATTGGCCTTAGTCTACGCGTCACAACGTGCACAATAGAAAGATCTTTTAGCACACTGAGAAGAGTCCATAGCAGGTGACGAGCAACTGTCTGGATTATGCTTGTTAAGTGTCCACCGAGGCAAGATAACCAAGGACAATAAAGATAACTTTATAGAAAACGTCATTAATAAGTTCGGTCAAAAACCCCGCCGGCTGCAGTTGCTTATTAAATGAGAATTGTATAATTACTGCCTACTAATTATTGTGAATAAAAAAATGGTTACCAACAGGCTTTTTATTTCAATATATTTCCTGTTGATCCCGAGATTCCCAAGGGGTGCAAGTGCACCACCTGGCACCCCCCTGCCGGCGCCCATGGTAGTATCTGATAGTGTACGTAGTGACCATAGGTTCTTTAATACTACTGTTAGAAAGGATTATTCATTCAAATAGATCTTAGTTTTTAGGCATTTTGCTTAACACATTGAATTTCTTTACAATCAAAAAGAATTCTAAAAACCGAGTCAGGGGGATATAAGGAGTGGAATCAAACTAATTAAATTTTTCAAACGAACGCACTGTGCACTGAAGATAACTATTAGTCACTACTCGCGATTTGTTCACTCGGAACGAACACTTCGAACTTCAATCGAAAACTGACTGACTTGGAACGCGACCTAGCCCCCTTATATATCAAAATGTAAGGAAGGTCCCAGATTCCCAAACGTTCTTAAACGTAGCTCTGTCCCTGTCATCTATAATCTATGTCTCATGATGCGTTCAGAATGTAAATCGATTAATATCGATCCCGGTACTCCTGGCCCAACATCTTAGAATTTTTAAATTTCTATCGTCGTGAACAAATAGGTGTGAGCCGTGAGGACTGGGTACCTATAAAATAAATTAATGAATTTTATAATACTCAGAAATATTATATTATAGTATAATAATAGTCAGAAATTTGTAAATGTCTCGAACATAAAATAAACCGGGCTTCAGATGTTTCCGACATAAATTTCAATTTTTTATTAACAATCATAATACGGCGAAGATTGTAAGAAAACTAAAATCTGCACCACCTGGAAATTATTTCTGCCGGCGCCCATGGATACTACCTATACTTTAAAATTAAAATCTATACCTACGACTTATAAAAATAATAACCTAAGACTCCTGCCCGCACCGTGGCTGGGGGCTACATATTGAACCAGAATTACGGAGGATACATCGCGACCGCGGTGTATACTCCTGCCATGCGCGCGTCCTCAGACTCCGTCCTTATGTACGGTAGCGATCCGTGTCGGCTGCGCTCCGCGCATGTGCTGCGAACGGTGCAAGCCAAATTCAAGGTAATGTAGTGCCAAAGTTACAGCATAACTTAGTGAACTCCACTGCGGGTGACGTGACCTACGACAAACTTATTATTTGCGGTTGGTACAGTAATCGAGTCTAGGGATCAAACCGCAATTTTTTTTTTATTGTATTTACTTTTCCGGGATCAAAAGTACCCACTTCCCAGGTGCCCAGGATGTTAAAGAATAATTATACCAAGTTTTATCGTAATCGAACCGGTAGTTTTTGCGTGATGCCTGAACAAACAAAACAGACAGAACAGACTTAAAATTATTTAATCACATTTTTTGGTTCGGTGCCGGTCTAGTAACACCCCCTGCCATTTATTTTTTGATATTTTCAATGTACAGAATTTTCAATTCTACAGATTTGTTATAGGTATAGAATAGATATAGTAAAACTGAAATACAAATATGATAACAGTATTTTAAAGTATAATACACTTCATAGGCAATAAGTACAATGGTTGGGTTAAAATGTATACAGATGGATCTCAAATGCAAGACAGTCGCGGGGCGGCCTACTACGATCCCACTCACAATGTGAGAGAAGGCTTTAGATTAAATATTCAATAATGTTTGTAGAATTTTTTGCAATCTCGGAGGCGCTGTCCTATATTACTAGTTCAGTACTCAAAAAGGTAGTTATTTTGTCTGACAGCAAAAGTGCCCTACAGGAATTAGCTCTATGCGCTTCTGGACACAGAAGTGCATCGATAGAATATAATATATTAAGTAAGATTCTTGGTCTGATGGATGGGGGAGCGACTCTGGGATTACAATGGGTTCCTACAGATGTCGACATACATGGAAATGAGGAGGCAGACAAACTAGCTAGGGAAGCAAGTACAGAGGTTCACCTGGAACCCGACTATATGGAAGTACTTACCCATTAGAAAAACAAAATAAAAACGCAGAGGAAGGAGTATTTTGATGTTATCTTTCGAGAGAAAGGAATATGGTATAGATATCTACAAAGTGAGCCTCCTGATATTCCATGGTGCACCCACGTGAAGTTAAGCAGAAAACTTGTAGTAATTGGTCACAGGTTGCGTTCTGAACACATCCCTTTAAATGGATTCAAGTACCTAATGAACAAAGCTAGGAGCCCTAATTGTGACGCATATATGGTTTGTACGAAGATGTGTACCATCTTCTGATGAAATGCGTCCAGAGTGTATCTATAAAAGATGACCTATTTAAGGTGTGATGACGTTAACCACCTTGATGTGGGCCTGATCCAGGGCATTTTAGCTGTGCCAACATCTGATGCAGCGGGACGTTCTATCAGTCCACATATAAGATGCTCAACTATAAAGTGTAAAAATGAGTACAATTTTTTTTGAGTAAACTATGGTACTGACATAGTCCTTGCACGAATCAAAGTCCCTAAATTTAAAAAAAAGCAGTAGCACCACAATCAACGAATTCAAGTCAACATAGTTATAAAACTAGCTAATGGTCTACATAACAATTAATTATTTTAACCAATGGCGACTTATTGTCTATTTTCAACAATGTGGAAAATGTGAGCATATAAATTATTATTGACATGTAGCAATGATAGCCCAGTTAACAACCATCGGACGTTTATTTATTGGATGGCCATGGAAGCAATCCCCAACTGAAGATTGAGCTTTGGGTGAAACCCACATCCGTGTCCGCCTGCCTAGCTACCATCCTCAAGTTTGAAAATCTGTCACTAATCACCAAACAGTGTTTCAGCAGCTGTCCTTGACAGCCAGTTACTATTCCAGGTCTAGTGTGGACACCTTCGACTGCATAATCATTGACCATTAAACAAGATAGTTGCCAAACACTAGTATATCAAGTGTAATAAAATTAAAATAACCACACATTGTTATGTTATGGCCAACTCCTGTCCATATTCTGTGAAGTGTTTCTTCAGTCTCTTTGATTGTCAAGCTCAACATTACTTAACATTTTGGCATTGACAAAAATTATTCAGAGGCTGTGATTTTTTTTATAGATATTTTAAATACTCGTTGATTTTAGTTTTTTAATCCGATCTGTCTAAATTAACTGCTAATGGAATGGTTGGTGCTGCAGTCTATATCCCTAAATATAGTAACATAATAAATAATAAATGTATATTTATATAAAATACAGGGTTATTGGTAATTAGACCGGATCCTTTTAAGGGGTGGTAGGGAATGCCATTTGCAACAATATGACTGTACATTGTGATATCCGGAAATGAATCATTTCTGTGATATTCTTTTTTTTTATTTTTTTTTTGGAAAATCCAGTTTTACTACTTTAAATTCAATAAAAAAAAAAGTAATCAACCGATTTCAATTCTGTTCGCAGTTTTAGAGAAACCTTGTTACAGCTCCTAATAATAAACAATAATATCGTACTAATGTAGATCCATCCAAAAACTAGAGGCTTTTTCATAATTTTTATTTGATAATTTTTGTAAGATGCTTTACAAAAACCTTTATTTTCTCTACAAAAACTATAGTAAATTAAGTCTGCATTTTATTTAAAAAACATCTACAAGTCTTTAGCTATCCAACGAGGTAAAAAAATTAGCACTTTATTGCACAATTGCAGAAATAATGCGATAACAAAGACTCAGGTAGAGACATTCCGAGAAAGGGTTTTAGACAACGGTATCCATGTTGAATGCGCCGTCTCCCTCTCGCTTATGTTTGTTGAACGAGCAATGAGAACCCAGTTTGCTCAAGCGCATCGTACTGTTCAGACGCTCTTTGGCAACCCTTTATTACGATTAAATTTCGACCTTGATAACGTTATTGGACTTGTGTAACTTCTTTTTCTGTGATTCGGCTAGTGAACTGGACTTTTTGATTGATTGCTTACCCGACGACTTGGCTTGTACTAAAGGATCTGATCATGACTGCGGATTCCCACGACCATCTACCTCGGCTTCGAGAGTTCACAAACGAAGAGTATGGATACTGTTTTGCTATGGTTTTGCCAACGGCGTCGCTACACATGCTCGAACGGAGTATCAGTCTCGATTTCCACAGCGCTGTTTACCCCATGTGAGTGTATTTGACGGAGTGTACCGGCGACTACGAGAAACTGGTCAAGTTCAAAGACGACAAAGTGATGCTGGACGATCTCGTATTTATCATTCGGATGAAGAGGAACAGATAATTCGCATGTTTGAGCAAGATCCTACGACTTCAACAAACATCATTGCACGACGTCTTGGCATGTCGCAATGGAAAGTATGGAACACAGTGCACCGCTCAACCGCTCTACCCGTATCATTTGACTCCGGTACAAGTTATCCAAGACGGAGATCCTGCACGTAGAGTCGAATTTTACAGATTCATGTTGAACACCGATATGGAAGATGCCAATTTTTTATTAAAAATCTTATGGACCGACGAATCCAAATTTGATCAGGATGGAATATCAAATTATCATAATATTCATTATTGGGCCCCGAAAGATGACGGTAACCCAAACAAGAAAAGATTACAAGGATCACAAAGGTTTTCCGTTAATGTGTGGATGGGCATTATTAAGAATGAATTGATCGGCCCTTTCTTTCTGCCCAACAACCTCAATGGTGAAGCGTATGATTTTTTTTTGAGAAACGAACTTTATGAGCTACTCAGTGAAGTACCCCTTGAAACCCGCAGAAACATGATTTACCAACATGATGGTTGCCCCGCACATTTTAGTTTGAGCGTCCGTGAGTGGCTCAATCGTCAGTATCCCAATAAGTGGATTGGCAGAGGAGGACCCATTCCGTGGCCGGCCAGAAGTCCCGACTTGACTCCCGTCGACTATTACGTATGGGGTCACATGAAAAGCTTGGTGTACGACGATACTCTTGGACCTGTGGCTACCATCGAAGAACTGAAACAGCGCATAATAAATGCAGCAGAAAAAATGAAAATTAATTTAAATACAAGTGTTGTTAAAAGCAATTTACGCAGACGTATGCGTCTCTGCATTCAAAATTCTGGCTCACATTTTGAGAACGAACTGTAAAAATAATAAATACAGACTAATTACATCTACTCTTTTATTTCTTTAAAAGAAATTAAGTTACCTTAAGAAAGTATTTCTTCCATAGCTACTTCTCATGGACTATTCTCATTCCTTTCTCGGCCTTTTGTAATCGCATTATTTCTGCAACTGTGTAATAAAGTGCTAATTTTTTTACCTCGTTGGATAGCTAAAGACTTGTAGATGTTTTTTTAAATAAAATGCAGACTTAATTTACTATCGTTTTTGTAGAGAAAATAAAGGTTTTTGTAAAGCATCTTACAAAAATTATCAAATAAAAATTATGAAAAAGCCTCTAGTTTTTGGATGGATCTACATTAGTACGATATTATTGTTTATTATTAAGAGCTGTAACAAGGTTTCTCTAAAACTGCAAACAGAATTGAAATCGGTTGATTACTTTTTTTTTTATTGAATTTTAAAGTAGTAAAACTGGATTTTCCAAAAAAAAAATTAAAAATAAGAATATCACAGAAATGATTCATTTCCGGATATCACAATGTACAGTCATATTGTTGCAAATGGCATTCCCTACCACCCCTTAAAAGGATCCGGTCTAATTACCAATAACCCTGTATATTATACTAATGAACAACTAGTTCATCTGAATATTCAGAAGAATACATGGCCCATTTAGAGGCAGTTAAATGTTGTGTTTGTGTAGACTTGCATACATTATCTAATTCCCTAATTTTATCTTCATATTCTCTCAACTATTAATAATTTATTTATTTAAAATGATAACCCATATCCAGATTTTAATGTCCCAATATTAATAAAACTTCCAGTCAATTTTATCCCGACATTTATCCTTTTCGTAAAACATGCAATACAGTATCGTCTCGTTAATCTATCACTATCGAAAAATAAGGTGCCCGACTATTGAAAAGTTTGGATTCACGGATTTTATACAAAAAACATTACAATTAAGCCTTCCTATACCTTGATAATTAAAACAAAAGATGTATGAATGATACGCACGTACATTTACGTCTCTGGTATTCAACGGATTAAATTAAAACAATGTATAAAAGAATACACATTATTGTTTTGCAAGAATAAATAAATATGTTTATATTCAAGTAGTTAATATTTTTTGTAACTAGCAGCTCCCTGCGGTTTCACCCCGTGGTGGTGGATGATGATGATGAAAAGTACCCTATGGGTTTATCGAGTGCCCATTTACTTTGCGTGGTTGAGTAACAAACTTCCAAACTTTCACAATAATAATACTGATAGGATTATAACATTTCTTACAATTGAGTAATTCATCATAGAATAATCCTCAAGAGGTTTGTTGTTAAATTAGATAAATTGTGAGCTTATTCTGATATCGGGTTGCAAGTAGGGAGTGGGGGTAGGCAGGCACGGGTGGGGGGTGCTGGATTATAGGATGTGTCTGACTATTGCAGTGCGGGATTCCTGAAACTCGACTGTTTTATAGAATAAAGTCAGTGAATAAATCAGCTATTTTCAGTAGTCTTACCAAAAATAAAAAGTGATGATCAGTTCATGCATGGATTGTAAAAATAATATGCATCATATCATATGCCAATTTCAGGTTCGCAAGCATTACATGGAGCACATGATAAAAATATTATCAACGAACTATGAAACAAACCAGCGGCTTGTGAACAAAAACATATACTTGCCCAGTGCCATTTGGAGATGTGCCAAGAGGTTGGAAATGAAGGCAGCCCAGACATGCATGGTTGTGCAACTTTACAGGAAATGTATTGTTTCTACGGTGAGACCAATATATTATTCAGTTACATAATGGTCTTTCCTTCAGGTTGTGAGTACATCTCCCAAATTGAATAATTAGCTGAACTGACAGCAGTTCCCCTTAGCAGACTCCCTAAATTGTATCTATACATTCACTCTTGATAAAGCCTACACTTTTCTGGATACAATAGTAATAATACATGTGTGGTTGCCCAGTACATTTGCACTAAACTTTCTAGGTATTACTTATACACAGTATTATAGATTAGGTTTATCTGTTTATTGACCAGCGCCCATGTCAACTGTTCGCTTCGGAGTAAACAAACAAAGATCATACAACAACACAAAAATCTTGTGATTTTATAGCAACCTTAATCTCTCACAAGCACCCAAAATATGCAGAAACTCTATAACTAAAGCAAAGACTACTGAAAAACATATTTATATATGGTTTTGCAAACAAAACAATTACAACAAAAAAATTTGGTGTTAGTCGAGATAGTAAAACGTCATCATAACATTAAAACTCATAGATTGTGACGACTAAGATGCAATTATTAAAGACATTAAAATTTGTATATGCCTTCATTCAATTCCTCTCCACTTAGCAATGCTGCATTGACTCCAGAACACTCCAGATTCCAACAGAGTCTAAGGCTTCTCTATAGTCCACGAAAATTAGACACTGGGAGGATCCTATAGGTCTACCATGAGTTTACAACCTTGATACCTATTGATGCTCGGTATCAACTGCCGCGAAAAAAGTATGAAAAAATAAACAGTGCCAACTTTGGTTTAATTGTAGAACTAAAATTGATAGCGAGTACGCCGATCACAAGCTTAATAGGTAGGCGAGATCGAGTATCGACTATAGATGACTATGATATAGATTTATGTTGCCAACTCATGGTAGTGCTACTGATTCAAATTTAGTTTTTACAAATCATTCAACTCAATCACTTCTTTAACTAATTCGACTGACTGTGAGATTGCAGATTAAGTATCTTTGTGATCGAAATTATTGGTCGACCGGATTTAATAACTTTAGATTGTATTATCTGGGGTAAGCACCAGGTTAACTGGGGGGCGAGGTCACCCCGGGGTCCTAGGTACAACGATTTTTCATACTGGTTAGCGAGAAGATGTACTTATATCTTTAATTCTAATTAGAAGTCCGAATTCAAATCACGCCAGCAGGTTCGCTCGCTTCACTCCCTTAGGCGGGAAAATCTATAGAGAAACATAACAACTACCCAAACTTCTTGTTTGTAGCCTCAGTAGTTTAGGCTTTGGCAGGATCAATACCGAGCCTTGATCAGTATAAAGCAAGCGGGGCCAATAATAATAATAGTTACCCTTGTACCATCCATGTTAGTAGGTAGGTGCACATCAGTGGTATGGATGGATTTTGAGCTTTCGGTGTACAAGAAATATTAATAATAATCTTAACAAGTAAACTTTTAACATTGCATTATAATAGAGTTGGAGAATTTTTTGATACATTATATAAATTTTTTTAACAGTGTAGTAATTTTTTGATCAAAGATGCTTGGTACTGCCATAGGTAACATATATTTTTTCTTTCCAAACTAGATAACTTTAATTTTTCGAAATATGGCGTATAATATACTTAATAAGAAATATAGATTGTAGATTGAATGGCAAAATGTCACTACAGACATGTAAAATTTAAAATTACACTAAATAATTTCTCATGTGCAACTTCCAGATAAATGAAGTCAAAACAGATACAAAGAGGGGACGGCTCTATAACAAACTATATGAAAGCCTCCATCATGAGCCTCCAAATGAAAAGAGAACACAGACTGCAGTTACTGGGGAAAACTGTCAGTGCTATGACAAAAAGAGACGCAGGAAAAAATCTAGCCCAGTAATGGTGTCTGAAAAAGTAGAAAAATCACTGCAGCAATTCCTGAATCAAAGTTTTGAAAAAATGGCAGTGATGTTGCAAGAAAATAACAATGACATTGTCACACATAAAATACCAGTTGTAACGAATATGCAAATTGACCACCCTGTGATTCCTGCTGTAGAACCTGTCCCAGATCTATTACATTACCCCATCCTGCAACAGCCCGTCCCCAAGGCGATAGAACAGCCCGCAATGACACCAAATAATACCGAACAGGATACAGACCAACTAACGCTGGAGTTAGAGAAACTATTTCAAGGGAACCAAGATGACGATGACTTGTTCACAAATAATGTAGTCGAAGACAATAATAAACAAATACCTGAAGGCTCACTAAAACCTAATGGACCATTGAACACACAAGATTCTATGTCAAGTGTATTGAATAATACACAAGGTTCAGTTATTGTGCGTCAGGCATCACAAAACACTCTCGATGAAAGACTTGAAACATTAATAGGGTTAAAAGAATACAAAGAACCACCATCTGCTTATGCAGTACAACCACAGCAGAAGGTAGTTCAGAAGAAACAAAAACATATCAGCAAATGGCACTGTGAAGAATATTTCTTGAAAAAAGGTCTATTTGAGTTGCTGTACCAAATTGGAGACCACGATAGGTTGAAACTTTCTAGGGTAAGATGTTCAGTTTTGGTACGTAGTCAAATAATTTTAAACAGATGTTTGCATGTATAAATGTAATCCTATCAGTTTTTTTATTCTATAATTAAGAGCTTTAAATCGCTTCTGCGATTATGCCGCTCTGGTAACAAAATCAGCTTAACCAACTCAAAACATTATTACAAGATTGAACAACTTTGTGTATAGACGGTTACCTCACAGTTATTATCATTTTTGTGTTTTCGACGACTTCCTAGCCTGTAAAACTGGACTAGCTTTGCATAGCGCTGATAATGACTTTGACGGGATATATATCCCAATCGGTACGCTTGACAAAAATATGATGTACCAAACCCTGCGTTCATTTTTAAATCCGTTTTCAACACATCAGTGGGGGAATTTTAGTTCTTAACTTCGTGCCCTTAGATGACGCCATATTAAATTTAATGTAACGTCATATAGCCTTTAGCCAGCGGGCAAACAAGACGCTTACAATGTTCGTTAGACACCTCATTTGTTAAATTATGTTATGTAGTTTAGAAGTTAACACACATACCAGATAACAACATAATTCTCCCTTTTGCTTCGCCGTAAAAAGTGCTATAAGTGTATTTAGCTAAAGGGAAAAGCTAACAAAAGTGAGAATTATGTTGTTAACAGGTATGTGTGTTAACTTATAAACTACTTGTTAAGAAAACTCGTGACGGTCAATTTGCGCTAACTAGGTATGTGTTTAGAGCCTGTGGGAAAACTCATATTAAGGCATAAAATAGTAAAAAATATGGATAAGTACAAATCTGTAATTACTTAATTCTCATACTGATAACTGTTTTCAGATAAAAGAGATGTATTTTCACCTATTCGGCGAGGACAGTGACGACGAAGAAGGTATAGTGTCACCAATCGACACGCCGGATTTCGTCGCCAGCTGCAAGGCGCGCATTGACAGTTGGGTTATGATGGTGCTAGCGCCTTACTATGCCAAGGGGCGCATCCACGGAAAGGTGCTCTACAAGTCTGTGGCCAGGCATCTCATCGAGCTTATTTATAAGTGCAAGCAGTATCCAAGTGAGTCTACTCTATACTTCATTTCACTTTTTAGGGTTCCATACACAAAGGGTAAAACGGGACCATATTATTGGTAATATCACCTCCAGGTGACTGCTGTCCGTCTGTCTGTCTGTCACCAGACTGTATATCATGAACCGTGATAGTTTTCACAGATAATGTATTTCTCTGGCCGCTATAACAATAAATACTAAAAACATAATAAAATAAATATTTAAACATAATAATTTACAATAAAAGTGATTTGTTTGCTCGATATTGATGGCAACAGATAGACGCTTGAAATATTCACAGAATAAATTTAATATTTAAGGGGGCTCCCATACAACAAACGTGATTTTTTTCTCGGTCTTAATAACAAGTCAGAGTGGATGGTTCTTTGTCTCACCCATTTAAACCAGAGCGTGGTGTAAGACAGGGTTGCATACTTTCACCGCAACTATTCAATTTGGTCGGAGAACAGATCATGAGAAGAGCACTGGAAGGTTGGGAAGGCGGCGTCAAAATAGGTGGTCATCGCATTAACAACCTTAGGTTTGCTGATGACACTACGATAATTGGCGCATCTGAATCAGAGCTCAGCAAACTACTCCAGGAGGTGGAAAGGGTGAGCAAAGACTATGGGCTTCATATTAATAGATCAAAGACGAAGCTGATGTTCATCGACAGGGCGGGCACGATGCAACGAACGGACGATCTTAAGGACCTAGACGCAGTTCATGAGTTTGTGTATCTCGGAGCATTGATCACTGACGACGGGGAGTGTGAAAAGGAGGTCATCCGTAGAGCCCAGATGGCAAAGTCAGCTGTAAAGCGGTTAGAAAAGATTTGGAGAAACAGAGGCATCAACCGAAACACCAAGGTCAACCTCATGCGCGCTCTAATCTTTTCTATTTTTCTATACGCCGCAGAGACTTGGACGCTTAAAGCTCGAATACGTACTAGGATAGACGCATTTGAAATGTGGTGCTGGCGCAAAATGTTGGGAATCTCATGGACAGCGCGCCGCACAAATGCGTCTATTCTAAAAGAACTTAAAATTGAAACTCGGCTCTCCAGTACATGCCTGCAGCGTCTCCTGCAATACTTCGGACACTTGGCCAGAAGAGGCACTAACAACCTAGAAAAGCTCATTGTTGTGGGTCACGTGGAAGGAAAGCGGAGTCGAGGAAGATCTCCAACTAGGTGGACTGATGTTGTCAAAGAGACAACGAGGACAAATATAGCCACGGCCATTAGACAAGCCGACTGCCGCAACACCTGGAGAAACCTTGTCCAGAAGGCCATTTATGGTGGTCACGACCCTCAGTCATGAGGAAACGATTAAGAAGAAGAATAACAAGAACAGATAGAACCTTGAAATATTTATTATAGATACTGGTACGGAACTCTTCGTGCGCGAGTCCGACCGCAACTCGGCCGGTTTTATATTTATACTTGTGCGTGGTTGCGCAATTTCGCCAATGTCACGTGGATGTTGGAAGTATAATCGGTAGGTAATTTGAGTCTGTGTAGGTCGATTGGGTGGATAGGTACTATCACCTAATGTTATGCCTGACCAGTTCAAAAAGGTTTTGCTTTGCACATGTGCATTGCAAACTAACTCCGCCTTTTATTGTATTGTCCAATGACAGGCATAAAAAGCTATTCCGTTGTAAAAATATTTTGTTCCTACATCTTTTAGAAATTTTATGGTTTTGTCAGGAATATGATCTTAAATCAGTTTATTGTATTTTATGAAACTATCTTTACTTCTCAGTTTTTTCGATACAACGTTAAACCTGCTTATTGTATTTTGTAAATACTAAATACTAAAATAAAAAGTAGTACCTAGTACAAAGCATGTTGGTTACTTCTGTTCCAAGGATTAATTACCACAAAAACTATGTGAAGCTTTTATTACACACTAATAAGCAGAGAATAGGTGGGAGCAGCGAATGGTAATTTGCAAAATTCACCATTCAGGCATAAACTTGACTGATGGTACATAGGTAGGTAGGTGCAGGTATCCACGTTGAAGCGCTTCCATCCAATAGGGAAGTACTTCCCTCTGAGCCGAGTGTTGTTGGCCTAGAGACAGCTGTCTGATAGTCCATCTTTTGAACTTGTATATTAGGTTGCGGTGCCGTGTAAATTTCGTCATCGTAAGGACCTAATATTTTCGTCCTATGATATGTTTTATTTTAATAGAATGTTGAAGATCCGAGAAATAAAGTGGAAAATGCTCGCATAGTTTTATAATTTTATATATACATGTCTTATACCATACTAGTTGCGCTCCGCGGTTTCTCCCGCGGGGTGATGGATGATGATGATGAATCAAAATATATTAGCCTACGAGTATGTTACTAAGGGATAATGGAGCATTCTAATGGTGAAATATTTCTAGAAATAGATCCAGGAGTTTTTGAGCTTATTAGTTCCTCTTTATAATATTACTAGCTGAGCTCCGCGTGGTGATGGATGATGATGATGATGAAAAGTACTCTATGTCATTTCTCCGGATATATTCTATCTTCTTGCCAAATTTCATCGAGATCCGTTCAGCAGTTTAAATGTGAAAGCGTAACAAACAAGCTCACTTTCCCATTTATAATATTACTAGCGACTGCCCGCGAATTCGTTCGCGTAGTAGGCTCGGCCTCCGTCCTCGCCATAACCTCCCATCTTTTCTTATTTTTTTAATGTAAGGATTTTCAATGAAGTATTAGGACACATTAAAAAGTAGTAAAGTAAAGCCGTTCTCAAGTTATAGTGACCAGGAATAATAGGGGTTCATTTTCATATAGCGACTGCTCGCGACTACGTTCGCGTAGTAGGCTTGGCCTTCGGCCTCGCCATTACCACCCTTCTTTTCTTATTGTTTTTAATGTAAGCTTACCTTCTAACTAATATATTAATAGCTTAGTTCTTGAAGTACTTCATTTAATTTAAAAATCAGTTTTCAACTTATACCTACATCACAATTTCATTTGTATAAATATATGACTAAGAAAATGATGTTAACGTTTTATGATTTTACAGGCAGACATGAAGTGACGAGTTTCGTCATGGACTTCTTGGAAAACCGCGGTAAGATAAGGTGTGAGGCTGATTTCAAAGAGTTCAGGATTGACAACGTACATGTATCTACTTACACAGCTACATAATGATCCCGGCTTATTTAAACAGCAATACGAGAGGCAGAAATTCTAACACTGCAGTGGTACCCAACAAGACGGACTGTTACTCAACTACTACCTATTATGAGGTAACTTGCTTCCCTAACAGGCCGTAGCACGATAAGTATTTGTATAATAGACTATTGAAAAACGCGCTATAAACTATGAGCTATTTGTGTCACAGTTGTATAGATGCATGATAGTTTGTACTGAATTAAATTCTTTTACGTCAACGATATTATTGTTACATTTACGCAAATTTTCGTGCAATATCCACAGCGTCCATAAATACTTGGACTCTTGAGCCTAACGTATTGTTGTGTCCATATGTAGACCACTGTGATTAAAAAAATCTTTAACCAAATAGTCCATTGTCTCATTCAAAGATCTGCAGCTCATATTGTATAATATATAAGATTGATTGTGTTGAAAGATTTAGCTACGTCGTGTTCCTTTATGAGCCGAAATCGATCGCGTCGCTCGCACAGCATTTCAAGCGCAAAATTATTGTAAGCGAGCTCGATGACGTCACCGATAACGCTCATATCGCGATCACTAACGCATATGTGGGTTTTTGCGGTCGTTGGGAGATGTCACTGTCAAAATATCATATAAAAGGAAAACAATGGCGTTCATTTCGCGACCGCGTGAGTGTTCCTTTCCATTCGGCTTGGGTATTATAGTACAAAATAAACAGGTACAGATGTCAAGCTACGTACAACGCGCGCTCGAGCCACGCACACATAGAGATCTCTCACGGACACAATATCTCGCAACGGTTGGAAACACGAGATAGAGTGCCTTCCGCTTCGGACACGCGTTTTGTGATGTATTTTGTGCAAAGATGAAGCAACAAAAAGAGTTATTTTATCTGTTCAGTTGAAGGACGTTTAAATTCTACTTTAACCCCTAGGGCATCCATCGCTGCCACGCGACGATCTTAGAAACACCCTTGAGCGTCCATCGCCGCCTGGCAACAATTGTACTATTGGTCGTAAAGACTAGCAACTAGTGTATTTCAAACTTAAGATATGGTTTTTGAATGATTTCCTGATTTATTCAGGCAAGCGTTTTGAAAAGTTTATGCACTCGGACGGGAGTTAAATTTCTTTGTTGCTAAACGGGAAAAGTAATGACATTGATGGTACTACAACTTTTTAGCCGGGTTTGTGTTTTTTAAGCGTCTAATAGTGGCTTAGTTCTACGAAAAATAGTTGTTAAATGACCAGCAGAAATTTAAAACGTTACAAACCAGGTATAACAATGACATTAATTTGAATTGTTTTAGTGATTATTGGTTTTTATGTCCGTTCTTTCTGTTTTATGCTCAACAATCAAACAACTAATAATATATCAATACGATAATATAACAATACGAGTGCCACTACCACATATGAACTACATACATACATACACTATATGAACTTGACTTCTGTACTTGTTTATTTTTTGATTATATGCATTGGTCCCAAAGGGAACGGCAAACCGGAGCGTGACAGGCGTGATCATTGACGGTGCTTATTGGAACTTGCCCGTAGTTATTGCTTATCAATTCACCTTGCTTTCCTTCAACAGTATTTTTAGACTTATGTTTTGAATAATGAATATCCCACCTCAATCTGCAATCGCGATCGCTCTTCAATGTAAAATGTGTTATCAGTAGAGTTGATTTAGTTGCTTATATTTAGTAATACTCATACCTATGTTAAGAATTCGAAAACCGTAGGCTGTCTATTATTTGAAGGTGATCGTTTAATTAATGTCCCATAATACCAGTTACCTGTGCCTGTACTAAATTGTCTATATGGAACCGAAAACTAATCATAACGATTTTTTTAAAATAATCTCGCGGTTTTTAACCGACTTCCAAATACGGAAGGGTTTCTCGTATTGATACATTTTGTGTGAATAGGTTATAAGCTCCAAATTGGTCCCATATAAACTTCATCATCGTCCGTTTATAAATTATTGATTTAACCCTTACTATACCTTGATAATTAAAACAAAACATTTATGAATGAAACTCACGTAAAACGTCTCCGGTACGCAAAGAGTTAAGCTCAATAATAGAAACAAACAAAATTGCGTAATATAGATCATACAAGTTTCATCCAAAGATGTAGTAATGTCCTGTGTGAAGATGCAATATCGTATTTTTTTAAATAATTACGTAAGGCGGGTTATTTTGACTAAGATGATGAAGTAACTATTGTATACCTACGGTTCTTGAATACATTGATAAAATAAGCTAAGGTTTCAGTAATTATATTTATTAATAACGAATATAATTAAGTGTCGAAAACACTTTTGTGATATTGATTGGATTATGGAACTCTTCGCCGCGTCTTTTAAACATGCTTTCGTTTCAAATTTGCATTAATAGCTAATGCATATGTTGTAGTCAAAACACTTAACCAGACACAAGTACTTTTATTTGAAAGACAAAAGTGCGTAAAAGGTTGTCCTAAAAGTACCTAGTTTTGTCTGAAAATCATGTGTTACGTATAAAAGCCGAAGTGCTTACTAAAGTAGACAGAGTTTTAGTTATCTGGAGCCTTTGGTTAGAACTAGGTTTAGCCTTCATAATACAAGCAGTTCACGCGGAGTATCTAGTCAGAGCAAAGTCACGATATTATTATGTGCGACGACGAGCGAAGCGAGCGTGCCGCGGCAGTGGCCGACGAAACGTCAGAATTAAGCTAAACCTAGTTCTAACAGAATATTTTCAGTTAAGTCATAAGTATTATTGTCGAAGGCCTTCGGTCAAAAGCTTTTGGCTGACTAAGAGTTTTGACAGCAACACATGTATGTATGCCTAACACCTGGTTTGCACCAAAAAACATTGTACATGTAATGTTTTGAATCTTAATTGACATGATTAATCTCACTACTTGTTTTGTTGAGGTTTGCTTTCCCACTGCAGAAAACTGTAGAGGTTTTTGAAAAGATTTCCAAATATATTGCTGTCAATGGTCGCACTCAATAATAACATGACATTAAACATGTTTGTCTATAGATTTGTCACGATTAGCGTTCACACTGACGTCGTTTCTGAATCTCGCAACATGTTTAACATATGATTATCAACATGTGTGACAGTGCGCACGCTACTCTATACATTGACATAAAACAGTGTTTACATATGTTTTCATGTGAATGTTTAAGCAGTGCAAAGTCAGGGTTTATAAAAACTTCAAATTATACAATATTCTCACAGTTCAATTTCTCTTCTTACACATTTGTAATGTTTCTTACACATCTTACAAATGTTTAATGTTTCATATGCGACGAAATTTGTTGCCCTGCACATGCATTATTACAGTTGAATTGTTTCTAAAAATAAATGGGCCTTGCGACGAAAAATTATAACAATGCTCTTGCTGAATACGTAGTATACACATCAGCAAATGTGGCAAATTGTCTAGACTAGAATACCAAAAATGCTGGTCCTTTACACGTGTATTCTAATTTTAGGTACCCTATAGAATATAATTAGATTAATTAGCTATAGAGTTGAGAACTTAAGTTCAAAATATGTGTTAGATGGACTGTGCCAGTTTCATAACGTCCAAATAAGTTTCATAAATAAGTGTAATTTTTTTCTTTAATACCATATCTGACAGATTTATCTCATAAAAATACCTTTTTCATCCTTATGAGCTTATATTATGATGATATAAAAACTATTATATATGTAAAAAGCATTTTGTGGTAGCATACTGTACACCAATAAAATAGACTTTCGAATTCATGCAAGTACCAAAAAGTTTATGGTGTACAGTTTTTTTTTTCTTTAATGTTTTTGAGAGGTGCAAAATTGCCAAGCAAATTGCTATTTTCAAGTCACGGCAAACTATCTAGAAATAAACGATAGTATTAAATATTTTTAGACTTGCATTGTTATGCCATATGTACGGCCTAACGTGAAGGTTATTATTCATATCTTGTCATATTAAGTATTGGTATGTCGTTTAAGGTTATAAGTTACTTCTCAATGTACTCAAGATTATTTGAACTTAGACAGAGACGGATTTAAATAATTTAATTATGTTTATTTTATACTTAATACAAGTTTTCGTTTTTAATGCGCAGAACTCTAATACTTTTTTACAATTAAAACTCCCGTCAAAATAATAATATTTTTCACTTCACTTCAGTTAGTCTACCTTTATATACATAAAAATCGATTGTTGTACGTTAGTCGCGAAAACTCAAAAACGGTTGACCGATTTAAATATTTATTTTACACTCTGATACGGGTATTCATTCACACTGTATAGCACGCAGGTTTAAGTGTGGGCCGCATCTATTAAATTCATAAAATAGGTAATTCTAAGTCATCATATGATAGCATATTAACTGTTATATTGCTGAAGCGTTAAGAGGCATTTCACATTTTAATGCGCGTAATCGTAGATTTTAAGCGCTTAATTTACTATCATAGGAAAGATTCACAAACAGTTGAATAATTGAAATAAATAGAATAATCTGTCCTCTTTTCAGTTAATGTACCACATTTACAAGCATAACTTTAATTATTTTGTAGTGACCAATCTCCCGCACCTCGTTTTACGAATTAAATGGAATATAGCAAACTTCAGAGTTCTATCTCTTGTATAAAAAGTCATCAAATTAACTAAACAAAAAAATCTATTCATCAGGAATATAATCTTGTTGTGAAACACACAGTGTACTAGAATATCGATAATTGATCATCATTATAGAAAAAAAATAAAGATCTTTCGCCAATTTCCACGAATTATATCAGCAGTTTAACACGATTTATTGCGTTAAATAAAGTGTAATTCCAAACTGATATTATATCAAAAGAAAGTACATTCTTCAATTAATCTGATCTCAGTTAAAATATGATATTAACTCTGCTTTGTTAGACACGAAAAAATATTTAACATAAGTCTAAATGATTATAAATTGAACCGACAAGAAATTGATTGTTTACTCATTCCAAAGCCACAGTTTTTAAAATGAGTGCAAGTATCAAAATATGTTACTCACAGTCACGCTATTCCGTCGTCACTTCTTTCGCCTGTGTAAGCGATGCGCTGGCATTTACCTAAACTTCAGTAGAGTGATTTTGTGAAATGGCTCTTAAGCAAAAGATGGGACATTTCAATTTAATTTGAGGTAACCATCAAACAGTAAAGTACATTTATATGTATGGCTCAGATTAAAACAATTAACGTATTATAAAAATAATTTATGCATTTATCAACTTCAAACGAAATAACATTATGTTCTGTGAAAGAAGAAAATTTATTAAGTTCAAATAACCTTGTATATCAATAAGATGTAATTTGTTATTACATGGTGAGACACCATGTATAAAACAATAAACTTACAGTTATGTATGTTTAGTGTTATATGTTAAAAATAAATAAAACTAGTTTTTACTTACAAATTCTTTTATTGTCTCTTTTAGAGTCTGATTCTGAACTATCCATATCGGACTTTCGCTTTTGACTTGACGTAAACCACGCGTTTAAGGTTTTATTTTTCTTTATTTTCTTTTCTTCGATTAAATATTTTTTATTACACTCTTCAGTCTGGTTTCTAGAGTTGTTAACAGCCGTTGAAACAGTGTGCCAGGAGAGTATTTTCACAGGTCTTAAATAGGATAGAGCTAAGTCAGGCTCGACGTTGTCTATGTCCAACCACGCCTAGAACATAACATTATTATCATAAATAAGGATATAATTTTAGAGATATCGGCATAAACAGTAACACAAGTTACTGTTTATAATGGTTAAAAAATTACTGGTATCTAAGTACGAGTACCAAATTACACCATTTTCAACCCATGTAGACATTACGGTATAATAATCTTTGGTGGTACTAAACGTAACACAAGCGTTGCCACTGCCAGAAATTAGTCTGCAAAAAAATACGATTTTTGCACTCAGGTGTGCATGACCTCAACAAAACGTTCAATCTTTAAATGGATGAGAATATGCTAGGCCACATATGCGCAAAAGGCAATTTTGTGCGTCTTGTAGTTTTGTAAAAATCTAATTTTGCGCGGTAAAATTACTCCAAAAGTAGGTAGGTACTTTATATATATTTATGAAAGTATTACCAATGTTATTCACTTCGTAAAAGCTTTTTCAGAATCAGATCAGTAGTTACAGAGATACATCGTAAATAACAAACAAACTATACCTTGACAATAAACAGCTTTAAACGGATTAAATTGCGTAAATTGTATATTATTTTTTGCCCGAAATTTCGAACACTTCAGTGAACATGGTCACGACTATAACTCTTTAAATATGCACAAACATGCAGTACTTAAATGATACAGGCCATTAAACTATACCTTGACAATAAACAGCTTTAAACGGATTAAATTGCGTAAATTGTATATTATTTTTTGCCCGAAATTTCGAGCACTTCAGTGAACATGGCCACGACTATAACTCTTTAAATATGCACAAACATGCAGTACTTAAATGATACAGGCCATTAAACTATACCTTGACAATAAACAGCTTTAAACGGATTAAATTGCGTAAATTGTATATTATTTTTTGCCCGAAATTTCGAACACTTCAGTGAACATGGTCACGACTATAACTCTTTAAATATGCACAAACATGCAGTACTTAAATGATACAGGCCATTAAACTATACCTTGACAATAAACAGCTTTAAACGGATTAAATTGCGTAAATTGTATATTATTTTTTGCCCGAAATTTCGAGCACTTCAGTGAACATGGCCACGACTATAACTCTTTAAATATGCACAAACATGCAGTACTTAAATGATACAGGCCATTAAACTATACCTTGACAATAAACAGCTTTAAACGGATTAAATTGCGTAAATTGTATATTATTTTTTGCCCGAAATTTCGAGCACTTCAGTGAACATGGCCACGACTATAACTCTTTAAATATGCACAAACATGCAGTACTTAAATGATACAGGCCATTAAACTATACCTTGACAATAAACAGCTTTAAACGGATTAAATTACGTAAATTGTATATTATTTTTTGCCCGAAATTTCGAACACTTCAGTGAACATGGTCACGACTATAACTCTTTAAATATGCACAAACATGCAGTACTTAAATGATACAGGCCATTAAACTATACCTTGACAATAAACAGCTTTAAACGGATTAAATTGCGTAAATTGTATATTATTTTTTGCCCGAAATTTCGAGCACTTCAGTGAACATGGCCACGACTATAACTCTTTAAATATGCACAAACATGCAGTACTTAAATGATACAGGCCATTAAACTATACCTTGACAATAAACAGCTTTAAACGGATTAAATTGCGTAAATTGTATATTATTTTTTGCCCGAAATTTCGAGCACTTCAGTGAACATGGCCACGACTATAACTCTTTAAATATGCACAAACATGCAGTACTTAAATGATACAGGCCATTAAACTATACCTTGACAATAAACAGCTTTAAACGGATTAAATTACGTAAATTGTATATTATTTTTTGCCCGAAATTTCGAACACTTCAGTGAACATGGTCACGACTATAACTCTTTAAATATGCACAAACATGCAGTACTTAAATGATACAGGCCATTAAACTATACCTTGACAATAAACAGCTTTAAACGGATTAAATTGCGTAAATTGTATATTATTTTTTGCCCGAAATTTCGAACACTTCAGTGAACATGGCCACGACTATAACTCTTTAAATATGCACAAACATGCAGTACTTAAATGATACAGGCCATTAAACTATACCTTGACAATAAACAGCTTTAAACGGATTAAATTACGTAAATTGTATATTATTTTTTGCCCGAAATTTCGAACACTTCAGTGAACATGGTCACGACTATAACTCTTTAAATATGCACAAACATGCAGTACTTAAATGATACAGGCCATTTTGCCATTTTTTACTTTACTATGTACCTATCTGGAAAATTATAAATCTCACTTGCAATCAAGTACTGATTGAAATCTAAAAAATGGCGGCTTTATGTCACTTTAGTCAGCTCTAATCATCAAGTTACTAACATTTCTGCTTACTGGCTTTGTCCTCATCATCATCATCATCTCAGCCGCAAGACGTTCACTGCTGAACATACGCCTCCTCCACAAATTTCCAAAAGCTTGGAACCTGTCTGCAACCAACGTCCAACTGCTTTGTCATCAGGTCGTCAGTCCACCTTATGGGTGGACGACCTACGCTGCGCTTGCCAGTCCGTGGTCTCCACTCCAGAACCTTTCGGTTCCACCGGCCATCTGTTCTGCGTGCTATGTGGCCTAGCCACTGCTATTTCAACTGGCTTATCTGGGGTGGTCCAAACTTACATAAAGCTGGCATTTTTAAGATTTCAATCAACATTTGGCTGTACCAGAGATACATATACTACTTCGGGGCACTCGTGCGATTGTATGTTGAGATAATAAAGGGTGATATAGGTCTTAGATGTGTGGAGAAAATTAAAAATGAACTCTCACCCCCGGGGATCAATATGGACGAAAATACAAATAGATCCCCCAGGTTCTTGATAGGGATGCAAGTGAATGGTAGGGCGACTTAGCATAGAACTACAAACAAATGCAAGTATTTTTAGAATCCATACAAGTAGGTCTTGTAAATTCAGATGACATTAAGTACCTGTATTTGCTCCTCAGTATCAAGGATGGCCGGCATCCTGTGATGCAGCCAACTCAGTGTGTCATTAGACTCCATAGTGATGACGGAGTAGGAGTAGATAATAGTGCCTTCATGTTTCCACTCATTGTAGAGGCCTGCCATGAAGAGGGGACGTATACCCGTCCATCCGTTATCTTCATCAAAAGTGTCGATCTCAGTATGAGGATCCTGGAAAAACATGGGGAATAATAGATTATATAGTTTAAATTTTAATTAATTTAATTAGACAAATCTGAAACAATACGTTATTAAATACCTACGTATTAAAAAATTGTATCTGAGCCAAATCTGTACATTATTGAAAATTTTTATCCAGGTACTTTGAGAACCAGGACATTATAGTAATCGTGCTCCTACCAGGGGAATTTAGAAGGAGCTCGACCCGAAGCTTTGCTATCGATATAGAAGCCAAAGTACACTTGTCCTACTGTCTGTCCGTCTTTCTATTGACAGATTTTGATGAAACTTGACACAGCGATATCTAATATTATGGCGTAATAAAATATTTTTTCTCACGTAATACACGGTTCTTGCTGAATAAGAGATGAAAGTTAAAATGTTGTAGTAAAAAAGTAACTGGCAGATTTTTATACAGTTTTCTGATTGGTAGCGGAAAAGTAAATTTAAAATATAATTTATGTTTCATCTCTATGATGTCGGAGTGCTAAAAGAACCATGTTGAAGTCTAGGTTTTTTGAGTAGAATAACAACTTCGAACACTGTGTAGTAATGATAAGCTTATTTTGCTGATAGCTTGCAATTTCCGGTGGCTCCGGTGCGAGTCAGACGCTAATTGTCCATGGTTCGAGTCCCAGCCATTCTCATAGTCTTTTTAGGACTTTTTATGAGTAAGTAAAACTGTTGTAGACCCTTATATTATTTATGTTGTGTTAAAAAAGCATGTACTGTTTTATTGGAATGTATGAGCATTACGATAGGCGATAGACATGGTGGACGAAACGAGTCACCTAAGTATTTATAACGAGAAATAGTTTTAATTAAGAATGTAACTATTATGTTTTTTCTTAAAAAGTACCCCTGGAAGGCGTGCAGTAATAGAAGTTCACAATATTACTCATTTGCGCCATATTGTAAAACTATGGATTGGATATATGGTTGTTTGTTACTCAACCACCAATATTCCACTGTTTTTGTAGTAGGTATATTTTGCTTATTTTATTATCTGAGGCCATAGCACAAACATTGTGCGAAAAAGTATTCGTATCGCAAACGTCAACACGTGACGCTTCGGCGTACAAACTGTGAGTTAACTGTGTCACAGTTGCCCTAGATAAACGATAGTTTGTACTGTTTCACGTAAACGACACATTACGTTACACTTACACAGTTATTCGTGCTAGGCCCACTGTGCTTTCCTGTGATTAAAGTGAAGATCAGTAATAGAGCGGTAAAGGCTTATTGGTTGACTGATGCCCGTTTTCACCAACAGACCCTCAAGCGCTCCATAACTAAGGGGGCACTTAAGCTAAGCTAAGGGAGTCCCAATCAGGTCCGTACTTAAGTTCAATTTCACCAATTTAAGGGATACCTACTTATGATCGTCATATTTGGGAAATAAATACATACGGTCTATCGCGATAAATGTGAGGCGGCCTGAATAACCTTGGATTGCTTATTAAGTCCACGGCTTCAATAGCTTATAGGTATATAACTCTCCAAGAATTCTTTCATTTCAGATATATTATACATGTTAAATATAAAGAGCAAAACTATCACTTAGCGCTAGGAGGCCGAATGTCGGGGCCTTATTTTTAAGGGTTCCCCTTAAGCCATTAGGCGTCTCATAGTTGGTGGTGAAAACGAAACTGTCACTTAGAACGTCTTAGGGGCTTCCTTAAATTTAGGGATTGATGGTCGAAATGGGCATAAAGGAATCATTTAATCAAGTAAAACTAAAAACGTTTCCTATATTTAAAATACATAAAAAAGTTTTTTTTTGTTTAATGGTTTGTCAACTCCCTCTCGCCTGATGGAAAGCGAAGATGGAATCAAGTAGCAATGATCATTAGTGCAGCCGTAAGCTGCACTAAAGATTATAGATAGGATAGGGATTATTTATATTCATATATATTATAGATAGGGCTTATGCCTTCTGTAGCTTCATTTATATGAAGGAAATGTAGTTGTTTCCTTGTTTCTTGATTTAAAAAAGGCATTTGACTTTGTGAATCATATAAAACTACACAGCCAAAATATATATGGCATTAGTTAGAGGTAAGTAATTGGAGTGGCTGTCGAGTTATTTAACCAATATAAAACAATTCACTGAGATCTCAAAAACAACAGGCAATGGTAACAAAACTTATGAAAGAAAGAAATTTAGATCTCAAACTATAAGAAGAAAGGTGTACAGTCGCCTGCAATAAGACGTATTCATTTAATTTTTTTCAAAAGTGGCTCGGCATTCTATTTCTTTACTCCGAAATTAATCTAAAAATGCAATTATTTATATTATTTTACAGCTTAAAATAATCCTTATCAACAATGTTATAAAATCTAGTACTGTATCATAATTTTGAACAATACGAAATGTATACATCTATTTGCAGGCGACTATACATCAGGGAAGTGTTTTGGGGCCTCTGCTTGTCCCTGTTATATATCAACGATGTCCCTGAGCACATCAGATGTGTTCTCTCTGCGGACGACACTACACTTATAGTTAAATGTAATGACAAAGAATCTTGTCAACAAATTGTGAGTGAAGCGTTAGCGGATGTGATTAACTGGACAAATAATAATGACTTACGGCCTTACTTATAACATAACGTCACTTAGTATGGCGCAGAACATTTTTCCTTTGCGCAGTACTAAGTAACGTCATTAAAAGTTAAGCAGCGTTTATAAGTAGGTAAGGCGCTTAAATATTAATATTATATACTTAGTGACATAAGTTTAGGTAATTAGAGATGAATATTTGTACGCCTGCTTGCAGGTTGAATACATTGACGTCAATTATTCATAACATCTGAAAATGTATCATGTGTATTCTGACAAATAAAATGTATTTGATTTGATTTGAAGGATATGGATGACATTAAGAGTGAAGATGATTAGAAAACAGAATTAACATAATAGTTAGTTTGTATCCCGATTCAACGGGTAGTTCCCGAGGACGGGTCGCGATAGTCTCATTCCGCTCGAACAAAGTCGCGCGCGATTATCTTAGCTAATTATAGCTAAATTATAGCTAAGATAATATATTTGATAGGATCGAGACGTGGTCACGGTACTGTTATCTATATACAGCCAGTAATGATATCTATATACATATAGATATCATTAGTGGTTTCCGTACAACACACGCAAGTTAAAAACGCAATGGCTGAACCCAGGTCGAATACACTACAACTGTATAATTTTTAATACCTACTAATTATTAACACATTAGGTACTTAATTAACCGTATATCATTAAAAGACCGTTAAAACCATACGTCATCCTCCAACGAAAGCAAGTAAAGACTGATTTTTATGCAACTATTGCAGTTCTGTAAAAAGTTGACCTCAAATCTAAGCAGTCATCTCTTTATGGTATTAAACTGCTAAAAATAGCGAGGAGTTGTATGGCTTTTTGAACAGAATAACAACTTCGGGAACTTTGTAATGGGTATATTATAGCAACGATAAGCTTATTTTGCAAGCAGTAATTAAGTTTAAATGAGTCTGCAAGTGTACTCGTCAGAAGCTAACGGTACATAGTTCAAATCTCCTCCTATTGTTCGTTTTGATTTTTAACTTAGAATAAGTTTTCTACCGACTTCCAAAAAGAAGGAGGTACTCAAACGACTGTTTTTTTATATATTTTTTTATGTTTTTTACCACATAACTTTCGATAGGGTGAACCGATACTCAAAATTCTTTTTTTGTTAGAAAGCTGGTGCTTCCCGTGTGGTCCCCTTTAAATTTAATCAAATTTGGTGTAGTAGTTGTAACGTTCGTTTTCCGCTCCGTTACACGTTGTCGATTCTAGACACGTATTTTCGATTTTAAAATTGCCAATCTTTAGAGGAAATTATTCTGGTTAACTTGTTTATTACCTTTTGTAATCCCTGTACGGAGAATACTACGTTTTTTTACTTGGATAGTTGGCAACACTGGAGCCGATCGTCTTGTCTATGGACAGTTTTTCGGCCACGACACTTTGCTACCAACCGCCGTCATGTAAAGGCAATTTTTTTTTAATTTTTATATCCATTTACTTAGATCTAGATTTTCTGATCATCGCCCGACATGTGGAGGCGATATTCAAATATCGCCATGAGCTTTGTATAATAGCCTAAATTTTCCGGAAATAATGTATTTTGTGTATAACCTAAGAAAGACGGTGTGTGCTTTTATTGTATAATTACATACAATTTTTTGTTACATAGTCATTGAGTTACAGCCGCCTTGGGCATGCGGCGGGCAATGTCTTCAGTTTACTTTGGGATGAGACTAGTTTGTCCTCAAGGACAGCTTAGAACTGCTATTTAGCATGGCACTGCATTGTGCTCCTTACCCTGAAATATTGATTTTTGAGTCTTTCGTTCAGCAATGTCAGTTGCTACAGTGCCCTTCACACCCTGCACTGGTACCAACCAAGACGTGTTTGTTTCGTTTGGGGCCCACCACCTAGTAAGTTGGGTTTCCTTGGCTCTTACAATTCGCATCCCTACTGTGCAGAGAATATTCTTTAGTTCCACCCTCATAAAGTAAAAATCTCAGTAAGTTCAATATAGTAATACTGCATTGCGATCACTGGGCTGTTAACAGAATTAAATTTTGAATATCCATGTAAGTATTCTACCTGCATATTTTCATTCTGAGGTGAATAAATATAGTATGGTTGTTTAGTTTTTGCCGCTTTGGTAGTCTGCCATTCATAGAAGCCTTCAACTAATATGATACATCTACCTCCATTGTTCAGAATTGGGTTGTAAAGCTTTGAACCTTTGATGTTTTCTAAGCGACAGTTATTTGTGCTCAATTTGTGACTCCTGTAGTCACCCTGAAAACATTCACAGAATTTTATTAGTAGGTAATGCAATTACACATTGAACAAACTTTTAAAATCAAATAAACATATACATACAGCACTAAGAGCATGGATCCAGTTTATCAATGTGACAAGTTTGTCAAACCGATGATCCATGCTCAACTACAGATGCAAATACCTTATTTTATAACCACACCATTGGCAGCAACTCAACAGATATCAGATACATACTGATCCCTGTTGAGTTGTGTGATGAAACATTCCAGTTTTTACTTGTAGAACACCAGTATTGGAGTTATAAATTCAAGTCAAATAAAACCATAACCATAACCATATAACTACAGATAGAATTACCTTATGCCAGGGAGGTATTATCCCCCACATCATCGGTTTAAGCACCCTGTCTAGTAACGTAGCATTTTTGTATTTACTTGCAGACATCAGTATTGGAGTTACCTCAGTTGGGGATATGTTATATGAAGGTGCATATTCTTTGCCAGCATTATGTTCAGGCAGCCATTCAGGTTTAGTATACTTTTTGCTGCCTTTAGGCTTATAGCTGCAAGCACACTGGATTTGGTACTTCGATAATGACCTAGAAATGTTATAAGTAAGTAGTACCTACCTAAGTATCTTTCTTGAACCTTACAATAATTAAAAGGGTAGTTTGCTACAGTAATGAAAGTACATCCTGGGGCCTTACTATGAGCTCTTAAAGCAGGACTTCTCGACAACTGCCCGGTTTATTCATACCATGACAACTTTAAAGCAGGCCGGCCCAGGCCTACTATTCAAAAACCGCAGAAAAAAACGTTCACCTGTTTTTTTTGTTTGAACTCTCGTTAACATGTCGCTCTAAATCCACTCAGTTTATCAGCTTACAAACGTCTAGGCGTCTGTAATGTTGTTTAATTGTTAGAATGCCAGAGACAATATTATCCGTTCACCTTTGAGAAAACAATATTCAAACAGTTTATCTAAATGAGCATTATGGTATGATTTCATTCAAAACTGTTTATGTCAGGTCTAAGAACTGCACGGAACTTACATGGTTTTTACGAAGCTGATAGTAAGGCCCCTGAAGATAAATAAATACTTCAGAGTTATTTATACAAAATCCAGTTGACAACATTTTAATACACTATATAAACTTAATTAATTACAAAACTTTTCACTGTTGCAAACTTAGATAACTAACTAAATGCAAACTAGAAACTTCATTGCCTAGGAGCAATAGGAGCTTATATGTCTCACGACGTTAAGTTTTGCTAGTCCATTACTTTATCATCTCAGAGGGTAGTTGAAGAAAATAATGTTCTAGATTCTAATTACACATGGGAATAGTGAATTACATTGTACTTACAAACATGTTCTTCCACACATTTGTCTAATACATTAAATTTAAGCCATCAACTTAGGTAGGTATGTAAGCTCCTTGGAGAATTATATAAATTATTGTATTGTAACTAAATAAATGCCGTGGTCCGTTTTGCGATAATTTGCTCACAGTCAGTGCTATCGTCTACCAAAGCTGGTCCGAGACAAACACAGACTAACAGATGCTAACGCATAGACAAATATCGCGATTTTGACAGCTCGTGGCACTGTAAGCGTGTTGTTAATTTGGACCAAAGTTGTAGCAATAACGAACCATTTGCGCGCGAAAAACAAATTCATAAAAATATCGTGCATAGTGTGAAGGTTAACTACCTATGTAGTGTGTGGATTTAAAAGAAATAATGGAATGGATGGACCGACTTTTACAACTTTTACGTCAAATAGAAGGGACACCAGTAAATACATTGAAGAAATAAACAAACACCTGTCACTTTTGACAGAACGCTCACGACGATTATGGTGTAGAGCATGGTTCATGTAATCGTCAATATGGCGGCAGTTAAGACGTCATCGATGACGTAGCGTGGGCCATCGTAATCACGCTCACGGTGAAAGGGACCGACTGTTATCGCGCTAATATCGATTATGGCCAATTGGGACCGCAGACCGCAATTTTGAAAATAGAGCCTGGGTAAAGCCAGGCTCTATTTTCAAAATCCATGGATTTTCTTGTATAAGGGATGATAGGCCTGATGGGTATGGCGGTGTCGCTATACTCATCAGGCAGGCCATCTCTTTCTCTCCTCTATCTCTCCCTAGTTTTAATGAGTTTTCCGTGGTAGCAGCGCAAATCGGCAGCACTTGTGTTGTTTCCATATACATCCCTTCTCCTTCTTCTTTCGTTTTCCAAAAACTTAATGATCTATTTAATCTCCTCCCTAGACCTTTTATAGTCCTAGGTGATTTTAATTCACACCATTTTTTTTGGGGATGCTCAGTTACAAAATCTTGCGGTCAACTGCTATTGGACGTAACTGATACTCATAATCTTTGTATAATAAACTCTGGCTCACCAACTCGACGAACAGCTCCGCATGAAAACACTAGTGCAGTAGACTTATCAATTTGTACTCCAAACTTAGCCTCTTTAATAACATGGCGCACATTATCTTCCACCTTTGGAAGTGATAATTTTCCAATTGTTATCTCTTTGCCTACTATTAGAGCCCGTGGTATAACTCGTGCGCCTCGCTTGAAGTATGTTCTTAATAATGATAATCTTTGGGATAGGTTTAAGACTTGTGTAGAAGAAAAGTTAAATAATATTGCAAATTTTCCTCATATGTTTACGAATTGCACAGAGGTTTTTTCTAATATATTAACTCAAACTGCGGATGAAATATTTCCCTTGAAAAACTCTGCATCTGTTTTAATTCCTTCTCCTCCCCGGTGGGACAAAGAGTGCACTGATGCTGTAAATAAAAGAAAAGAATCTGAATTACAATACAATCTCAATATGTCTGATGAAAACTTTAATAACTTATCTGATTCACTTACTCAGACGCGTAAATTACACAAAGAGAAGAAATTTGAAGGATGGAGAAATTATTGCCGGTCAATTTCTCCTTCTATAAACCCTTCGGTAGTATGGCGTAATATAAGAAGATTTAGAAACGTACTTCCGCCAAACATGTACGACGAATTCCTTAATAACCTTGCACCACCCACAGTTCCAGAGCAGGATTTCTTCTATAATTCTGTTCCCCCTATAATTCACAATAATTCGGCCATCTTGTATTCTCCCTTTGTACTACAGGAATTATTAGGAGTGTTGTCCACAGTGAAAGACACAACTCCTGGCGAAGACGGTATTCCTTATTCATTTTTAGCCAAATTGAGTGAACCATCTCTTTTGTATTACTTAAATTTGATAAACACCACTATGTTATCAGGAAATATACCCAAATCTTGGAAATCACAGTTAGTTATTCCCACTCTCAAACCAGGTAAAGCTCCAACTGAAATATCGTCATATCGTCCGATAGCATTATCATCTGTATTAGTAAAAGTGGTGGAAAACTTAGTTAAAAATCGACTCGAGTGGATTATTGAAAATAGAAATATATTGCCTGAGTCGCAATTCGGTTTTCGAAAGGGTAGGAGTACTTTGGATAGTGTGGGTACTTTTGTAACTACTATTAGAGTAGCATTTTCACGCAATGAATCAGTTGTCGCAACATTTTTAGATCTAGAGTCCGCGTACGATAACGTTCTTCTCAATGTTCTCAAATCAAAGCTACATAAACTTGATATTCCAGAAATCCTCTCATGTTTCATTTTTAATCTCATGTCCGGAAGATCGATAAAATTAGACCAAGCAAGGGATCAGTGCAGACTTGTGTGGAAAGGGCTTCCGCAGGGTTCAGTATTGAGTCCTTTACTGTTTAACATATATACTAACGATTTGGAATCTTCCCTTCAAGGCTCAGCTGAAATTTTACAATATGCTGATGACATAGTGTTGTACTCCTCAAACAGATCCATTATTACAGCAAGTACTCATTTATCAAATTCTTTGAATCTTGTTAAAGACTGGTAAGACAAAAATGGCTTGAATATCTCTGCTCATAAAAGTTCTGCTGTCGTATTCACGCGCCAACGGTTACCTCCACCTATATCAATACACTTTGATAATAACTTAATACCCATGAAAACACAAGTTAGGTTTTTGGGGGTATATCTAGATTCAAAACTTTCTGGTATTCCACACACTGAGTACGTTGTAGCAAAATGTGAAAAGCTTTTAAATATGTTGCGTTGTCTTTCGGGTGTTTGGTGGGGTGCACATCCTTTTGCCTTAAAGCTTCTCTACAACGCTCTTGTACGAAGTGTTCTAGATTATGGGACCTTTTTATTAGAGCCATGTAGTGTGGCTGGACTTCGGAAACTGGATGGTATCCAATCAAAATCTTTAAGAATAATCTCTGGTGCAATGAAGTCTAGCCCTCTAAACGCGCTACAAGTCGAATGTGAAGAACCTCTACAATTAAGGAGACAGTTTTTATCCGATCGTATGTTTTACCGCAATTTTCAATTTTTGAATAGTTTATTAATATCAAAACATTACCATCTCGCCAATGTTATAGAGTCGTCAGATTATTGGAAACACAAACCTCTCCCTTTTTTAGTTATGTATTTAGAGATAGGTATGTAAGTAGCTATGCGCGGCTGCGCCCGCGCCACTATTGGTTCATTAAAACAGTGCGCATCAAGCTGGCAGTTTGAATGGTCGCGTCCCTTTCCCCGTAGCCCCGTAGCATATCGCACACTGGCGACGAGCGAACTCACAGTGCAATGGCGTCCTTATCTTTTGGAATTTTATCAAGCTTTGACCACCTGTCCCAGGATTGGAAAACATACAGAAGCAGAATCTTGCAATTTTTTATCGCAAACGACCTCACCGAGAACACGGACAAGGCGGGCGTAAAGAGAAAGGCCATCTTGCTTAGCGCACTCACCGAGACAACTTACAAGTTGGCAAGTGATTTGGCTTTGCCAAAAGACGTGGCAGAGTTAAATTTTGAGGCACTTCTCAAAGTTTTGGATGACCACTTCACCCCAAAACGTTGTGGTTTCGCCGAACGATACCACTTCTACTCGGCGATGCAGAACCAAGGGGAAGGGCACTCTCAGTGGGCGGCCCGCATCAGAGGCTTGGCTGCTCATTGTGGATTTAAAAATCTCGAAGAGGCTTTGCTAGACCGTTTTGTCATGGGCATGGCAGCTGGACACGAGCGTGAAAAGCTTTTTTCTCAGGATCTAAAGGAACTCACTCTCACTAAGGCAGTGGATTTGGCTGAGAGTGTGCGCTGTGCGCGCGAAGCCGCAGCGTCAGCGCCTGCCTCCGCGGGCTTATCTGCAGCCAGAGACGTCAGCGTGTTCAACATATCGAGAAACTCGGAGAAATGCAGTGTGTGTGGTTATTCTAACCATAAAAGCGTGCAATGCCGGTTTAAAAATTACAAGTGCAAAAAGTGTGGTCAAAAAGGCCATCTCCGCAAAATGTGTTCTAATAATAAGATAAAGCACGTTGGGGAAGGTAAAGTGGATGCAAGCGATGACGACGGTAAGTCTTTGAACAATATTAGATGTCCTCGCGATAAACCTATGATCGAGCGTGTCAACGTCGCGGGTGTTTTATTAGAGTTCGAAGTAGACAGTGGTTCCCCTATAAATGCTATTTCCCATACAACGTACGAGACATTTTTCCCGCACATAACGCTGTCACATACTAGGAAAAAATTTAACAGCTACACCGGCGATAAAATGCCTATTAGTGGGTACATTCGTGTACCCGTCACGTACCTCGGGAGTACACATGTACTCGATATGTACGTCGTCCGTGACGGTGGGCCGCCGCTCCTAGGACGAAGCTTCATGTATGCTTTCGGGTTAGAGATAGCACCCACAACGTCGAAAATTAATTACTGCAATGAATCTGACGATCCCCAAATTACCAATGTAATTGCCAAATTTCCTCAGCTTTTCTCTGGTAATTTAGGGTGTTTCAATAAATATGAAGTCAAGCTGTACTTAAAACCGGACTCGAAGCACATATTTTTTAAAGCTCGACCGGTACCGTTTGCCTTGAAGGTAAAGGTCGATAAAGAATTAGATCGTTTGGTAGAAGCAGGAGTCCTAAAACCGGTTGAGCACTCGGAATACGCCTCCCCTATCGTGCCGGTATTAAAAAATGACGGCAGCGTAAGGATATGTGCTGACTATTCGGTAACGATTAACAAACATTTAGTTATTGAGAAGTACCCTTTACCTACTATTAATGAAATGTTTTCGAAGCTACATGGAGGTAAATACTACTCGAAATTAGACCTTTCCATGGCATACGCTCAATTAAGCTTATCTGAGGAGTCACAAAACCTAACTTGTATCAATACACATTGCGGGTTGTTTACTTTCACACGTTTAGTGTTCGGACTGTCCAGCGCAGCCGCTATCTTCCAGCGCGCAATGGAATGCGTGTTAGCGGGCTTGGATGGCGTCCTATGTTTCCAGGACGATATTTTAATTTCTGGGTCTAGTAAGTCGCAAAATTTGGAGAGGTTACGCGTTGTTTTACAACGTCTTCAAGATGCAGGCCTCACAGTACAGAAAAATAAATGCGAATTTCTAAAACATGAAATAAATTACCTTGGACATATTATTGATGTCCACGGAGTACGAAAGTCGACCGACAAAGTAGCAGCGATTGTAAATGCGCCTGTGCCTGCTAATGTGTCGCAGTTACAATCCTTTCTAGGGCTTATTAATTATTATCGTAATTTTATTCCGGACGCGTCCTCCATTTTAAGCCCATTATACAACTTATTACATAAAAACACAAAATGGCTTTGGACGTCCACTCATACAGAAGCTTTTAATAAAGTAAAAACAATACTCGCATCCGATCAGGTTCTGACTCACTATAACTCGAATGCCAAGCTTATTTTAACTGTAGACGCTTCCCCCTACGGCTTAGGTGCAGTTTTATCCCAGATAAGTGTAGACGATTTAGAGAGGCCCATCTCTTTTGCCTCCCGGACTTTGACGTCCGCAGAAAATAGGTATTCACAAATTCAAAAAGAGGCGACAGCTATCATATTCGGGGTTAGGCGCTATCACCAATACTTATATGGACGAGCTGAGCCGTTCCTCCTCCGAACTGATCATAAACCTTTGATTACCATTTTCGGCCCTCACAAAGGTATACCGGAAGTATCCGCGAATCGTCTCCAGAGATACGCAATATTTTTATCAGCCTATAATTACACTATTGAGTTTGTACGAAGTGCTGATAATAGCGCAGATTTTCTTTCTCGCTCCACCTTGCCGCCCGGCGCAGGCGGTGGGGGCGAGCTGGCGGCGGAGGCAGCGGCTGAGGTGCGGGAGGACGAGCTCCGCTGCGAGGAGCGTGCCGCTTACGTCAATTTTATCGTCGATGGCACGCTGCCGATCACTCTTCAAGAGTTGCGTGCCGTTGTTGAAAAAGATGATCTGTTAAGAAAAATAATTAATTACGTTCGAAACGGTTGGCCAAGGAACATCACGGATCCTATAATAAGACCATTTTTTAACTGTCGGTTCCAGCTGTCGTATGAAAACGGCGTTTTAATGCGGGGTCATAAAGTTGTTATACCGGCATCGCTTCGTGATAAGGTATGCACAGAACTGCACAGCTCTCATTTTGGCATAGTAAAGATAAAAGCAGCGGCTCGCGCCCGCTTCTGGTTCCCGGGTATTGATGCCTATCTCGAGCAGCTAGTGAGTTCGTGCACCGTGTGCGCACAACTCCGCCCTACACCGCCGCGCGCACCCCTCGCCTGCTGGCCGTTCCCCCCGCATGCATTCTATAGAATACATTTGGATTTCCTAGGTCCTATTTATAATAAAATGTATTTAATCGTGGTGGACGCTTTTTCCAAATGGGTAGAATGCTATTGTATGAATACCAATTTTGGTTCGAAAGCCGTTATCGATAAATTAAATGACCTGATGTCGCATGTCGGGGTGCCTCACACCATAGTTAGCGACAACGGCACGTCTTTTACTTCGAAAGAGTTTCAAGATTTTTGCAAGTCTAATGGTATTAGTCATGTCTTATCTCCTCCGTATAATCCGGCTAGTAATGGCCAGGCTGAGAGTCTAGTCAAAGTTGTTAAAAAAGGCATTAAATCGATTATAATTTCTGGCGGCTGTAAAAATGTCTCGCATGAAAAGATTTTAAAGTTTTTATTTGACTACCGGAACTCTAAAAATTGCACCACCGATAAATCGCCGGCTGAACTGTTATTCGGGCGTTCATTACGATGCAGACTGGATCTTTTAAATCCTTCTAACGTCATCGACTCATCATCCACTGACCTTTCCCGCGACGTTAAAAATAAACAGTGCTTACAGGCGAAGTTCTATAAAGGAACTGTGCGACCCGATTTCAAAATCAAAGATACAGTTTGGGTTAAAAAATATATCGGTAACAAAAAATTCTACTGGCTCAAAGGGATAATCAAGGAGCTTTTAGGTAGTGTTGTTTATTTAGTTTTCATCCCTGAATTGGACGTGCTGGTAAAGAAACACAAAAACCAATTATGGTTGAGAAAAGAAGAGGAAAACTTATCTCCAGCGGCCCCCGAATGCAATCACAACTGGTCCCCGGATTCTATTGAATGTAATTATCAGTCCAACACAAACAATAACGCGCCGGCCGAGTCAGAAGTTTATTGTGTTGATGATGCTAGCTCCGGTGACTCACTTACACGCGTGTCTGACAACGCCGAGCTGCCACACCGGGAAGGGAGGAGTGAGGAGGTGCCGGGATCCCTCACGCCCGCACCCGCGCCATGCACACCTGAATCAACTGATCTAAGGACGCGGGAATCTAGCGCTCAAGATGAATCCCCCATATTCTCTACTCCGACCACTGCCCCAATTCAGGAACCTAATAGATCTAAACGCTATAGAACTAAAGTAAATTATAGGCAGTTTTTCTGATTAGTTACTCCGTATTTAAAGAGGGAGGAGTTGTTATGTATTTAGAGATAGGTATGTAAGTAGCTATGCGCGGCTGCGCCCGCGCCACTATTGGTTCATTAAAACAGTGCGCATCAAGCTGGCAGTTTGAATGGTCGCGTCCCTTTCCCCGTAGCCCCGTAGCATATCGCACAAAAGCCTAATTAAATTTAAAGGAATATGCGCTCCAACCTATCGTTCTCCAATACTTAGCCTGTTTGACAGTAGTTTTGAAGAACAAATACAAATCCCAACAGTTCACTTTAATTTAGAACTCGATAGATACAATGACTACGCTAATATACACTTCAAATCAATTGTACAAGAAAACTGGCCTGATTGGCATCACTTGTATACGGATGCGTCTAAACACACGTCAGATGGTTTGGTAGGTGTAGGTGTTTATCATGCTCAATACAATATTGTACAAAAAATAAAATGTCCATCCGAAACATCAGTATTTTCAGGAGAATGTCTTGGACTTGTTAAGGCTATTGATTACATTTTGCTATTTAAACTTAAAAGAAGTTTAATAATAAGTGACTCCATGAGCAGCTTACAAGCATTACTGAGGTATCCTTTTAAGTCAAAACTACAATTACCACTTATATCTGAAGCTAGAAGTAAACTACATTTATGTACTTTGAACGGTCTTTCCGTTACTTTTGTTTGGGTACCTAGTCATTGTGGTATCACAGGCAATGAAAAAGCTGATAGACTTGCTAATCAGGCTGTGCCGTGTGGAGATCTCGTTCCATTCATAAACTACACACATGACTTAGCTTCTCTTCCTAGATCTTATCTCCGAGATATCTGGAATAGACTCTGGGAGAGAAGTGGCCGTATCAAAGGAAAACATTATTTTTGCATACAACCACAGATTTGCACTAAACCATGGTTTTCTAATATAAAACTTAGCAAAATTGTTACTTCAATTTTAATAAGAATGCGCCTAGGTCATACTACTTGTCCAGCCCATTTGGCAAGGTTTGGGATAATCAGCAGATCGCTATGCGACTGTGGTGACTTTGGGGATCTGGACCATATTTTCTTCTCATGCCCTACGTATGAGCGTGCTTCCTTTTATAATACTTTAATATCCATCCATGTCCCTTTCCCCACTAATATAAATACTTTGCTTTTCAATGCCAACCCTCCTATTTATAACGCTTTATCTGATTTTATCTCTAGTAATGGTATTAAACTGTAGATAGTGATTTATACGTACTAGATACACATATAATTATTAATTTTAATTAACTATATTTTTATTCATAGTGTATTTAACGTATAGTATGTGTGTACATAATGTATATTGTAATATAAATATTTGCATAAAAATCTGACATCTGATCCTATAATTTTTTACAAGTAATATTCAAAACTTTTTGTATATATATATATGTATATCGCGCCACGTTTCCCCAGTTTTTTATCGTACAAAATGAATGACTAAAACCAAGAAGCTTATACACAACACTGGAGATTGCAACAAGAACATTAGCTTGAAGCAAAAAAATATGACCTTCAATGACGTCAGTTATGTTTTTTGTCTCTTTCTATGGGGTGACCACGCTGGTTTGTAAATTCAGGATTTTGCGAAATAAAAAAACGTAAAACACATGGTCTAAAATTACAACATTTATTTTTAATAGTATTTATAATACAATTACTGGTCATCTACATGTACTGGTCAACTTACTTGAATTATCATCGTACATACAATTTTGAATGGTAGGGAAAAAAGGTTTTACATAACGACCGACAACTTTTGATCTCATAGAATACGATTTATTAAAAATGAGTGCCACATACATTAACAAAATATTTTGGTTACTCAAGCTTCAAAGTATAAACTTCTCTTAAAATGCCAACATCACAATAAAGGGGAGAGATTTATCGCTAGTGTTGATGTGTTGGTAACGATATTACAGTTATCAGAAATTTGTATGTCTTTGAGGAGCTGTACAGTTAAAACAAATACTTTTACTTTATCACGGTAATTTACATAGGTGTCATGATCAGGTGCTAAATAATACACTCAATAATTAATGTCCACATTATTATATTAATGTAATCTAATATAATTTATGTCTCACTTAACTTTAAATAAACCAACAAGAACAAAGTATACAATGTTATATATCTACAATCTTTATTTTTATACAGTATTTACAATATAATTACTGGTAGAGTCATCTATACACACTCTACTACACTACTACTTCTTACTTAAATAACTATTACTACATACTTACATGACTATTGCTTACATAATTATCATCGTCTTACATACAATTTTGAATAGTCGTTTTAATTTAAATGATGATTGAAAACTTCATTAAATCTAAAAAAATAAACGATATTTTGAAGAACAGACGAAACTAAACAAATGGATATGTAAAAATTGATCCTATTTGGCTACAAAGCAAGCTTAAATATGTGTAAATAAGATAGTTTTGTGTAATTTTTGTCTTTTTGTTCGAATTTCTCCTAGAAGTTTTTGACTGTAATTTTTTAAAAACGACGATATGCGTATTTGCAAATATTTATTGGCTATAAATTTGAGGAGCTCAGTTTCATGCAAATCTGAGCAAATAAGTGATTCAGTAATTGGATGACTTGGAACAAATAAACTTTGTAAAGTAGGCTGAAATTTTTGCAACGCTGCTATAACCAGTTTTTCTCTGATATTTTTGACTTGAAGTTGACCCATCGAAACAGCGCGTTTAAAAAGTTGATCTGAGTAGCTCACAATTTGGTAAACAGCATCTGATGCGAAACACAACTTTCCTCTATTTACAAAAGATGTTAATGCTGTATATCGGTTGACATCCAAGCTTTTTGCGTTCAGGTTATAATCATGCTCATTTGAGATGGGCTTGGTAGTCAAAACATCTTTACAATACGGACATGAATTTTTCCGTAAAATTGTATTTACAATATATCCTGAAATATAATACAGAACATTTTGTTGGTAAATACTTTGTTGAGGGCTTTCTAAATGTCTTATCATGTTATTAACGAAATCTGCCTCTTCGTTTTCATTAGTGTTTTGTGTGGGTTCACTCAAAGATCTAGTGCTTTTTCTAAAATCAATTACATGGTTGGTATGAAACGTATCATCGACACAATTAGCGTTGACGCTGGGTTGCACAGAATTGCGAAATAACAATTTTCTTAAAATGTATCGAAACTCGAGAGGACTTGGATTATCTTGAGTTCTACCCCTTGAGCGAACAAGTGAAAAAAATATTTCCAAGTTGTCCTGCGAACATTTGAAGGTTAGAAAATATTTCAACGGATTTTCCGGTAATAAAGTTAATACCTCAAATAACGCTTTGAGTGAACTTATGTTCATTAGGAAACCTAACACAAAAGTTTTTTTAACATGTTGCAAAATTGGTGTAGCACCAATCTTGATATTTTTCATATAATCTTCACAGTGGAGAAAAAAGCTTTGCCACGCGTCTTTATTATATTGAGAAAGAGGAGATTTAAAATGTTTAGCAAAGGGAGAACGACTATTCATGTTATCAAATAGCCTATCTAATGTTCTAATAAATTTTGTGGTAGCTTCACTACCTACGAAATTGAGATTGCCACTATTACGTAAAAAATCAATAGCGTCAGCAACGGAAGAGCTGAGTGTCTGCGCTGCAAGGCGCACATTCATTTTTTTATTTTGATACTCTACATGGCCACCTGTAATTTTGTTGCACAATTTCAACCCTTCTGTCTCTTGAACTTCGTGAAGTTCTTTAATAAATTGAAATGAGACATGTCCATCCATTGTTGTTAAAGTATACTCAGAAAAGGCATTTCTTGCTAGCTTTAACATATGCGCAGCATCTAACAAGCAATATACATTAGTTGACCCATTTGGGTGGAGGAAATATGGTTTAAAATCGTTTTGAGATAAACTGCAGCCTAAAGTTTCTAGCGCTTTTATATTACATTTAGCACCATCGCATGTTATAGAACGCACTGTAATGCCAATCTCTTGTAAGTGTATCAGTATGGAGAGCGTTATTTGGCCAAGCAGTTCACCAGTAAGACTGTTAGGAGTGAAAAAATATCCGATTGGACATTTAAAATAGTTTGAGTACGAAACAATTTGATAGACCAGTGCTTCAGAAGCCAGTTGCTCTGGTTCACTCACAGGAATATTTCCCAAATCCACGTATCCAAAAACCTTTCCTAATTTCGGTGCATAAGCTAGGTCTTTTTTTAACGACATTGAGTCAAAAATGAGCGCCACATTCTTTAAAAATTGTTTTTTTGGTAACTCAAGCTTTAAATAATCTAAAACTTCTGCTAAAATGCCAACATCACAATTAAAAGAAGAAATGCTACGCCAAAGTGTTGAAGTGTGCGGTAAGGATATTATAGTTCTGAGAAATTCGTATGCTTTTGGGGAGTAAAAGTGAACAGTTAAAGCAAACGCTTTTACTTCATCGCTGTATTTGACTACTTTAGATTTAGGGTTGTGGCTAAACACTTTGCAGATATTAGCATAGTTTCCTTGTAAAATATTCTCAATTTCTGAATGGCTAGTATAATTTCTTACTATTGAAATTAAAGATTCCATATCATTTATTTTTTGCTGTTGCCGGGTGACCTTTTGCTGCAATGCTCTTTTGCTCTTTTCCAAAGATATCTCGCGAGGAGTCTTCATTTTCACTTGTACATTGAAATCTTTGAGACATGGTCTTTTTGCTGGCGGTTCGTCTTGAGTGTCAATATCCACCTATGGAAATGAAAGACGACAATATAATTACACTTATCTATATCTATACTAATACAGTCAGTTTGTTTGTTCTTTTTTCATGTCACAATGGAGTAATAAGAAGTGAACTAAGATCACTATCATAGTTTTTATCTATTTAGATTGTCATTAAAAAAATACTAAAATAGATAATAATATTTAACTAAAACAACTAATGTAGAAATTTTAAACTATCGCGGTTATTATAACAATTATTTTGAAAATTATAATAAAGGTATGCGGTAATGAACCCGAATAATTTTCAAAATACTTATGTTTTGCAGTAAAGAATCTTTATTTTAAAGAAATATGACTAATAATAATAATTCAGGAATCGAACCAGAAAAATACTTTATTTTATAAATTAATGCCGTTTTATTTGTCACTACACCCTGAATATTGTCAGTTTAATAATTTAACATAGTACATTTATAATATGTTATTCTTACAGTAGTACTATCTTTTAAAGATCCGGGTTGTGCTTGAGGAGTTTGTTGGGGTGTGACAATCTTTGGTTTCACCAGTGCCCCAAACAACTGCAAGCAAAATAAATAAATAAATGAATTAAATTAAACATAAATAAATAATTTAGGTATTATGATTTTGAGTCGCTAAGCCAACCGTTAGTTATTATAAGTTGATAAGTATAATAAAAAAAAAGTGTTTGACCTCTAAATAATTAACACTTTAAGCGGATTCATAACACCTTTAGCGGCATGGCAAAATATCTTATAATTTAATTGGAGACTAGTTCCCTCTTTCGGTTGATGAGCCAGCAAAGTAAGTAAAAAAATTAGGTAATTATATCCCCACAAGACAAATCTATCATTACTCGACTCTGTCTCGAACATCTCCAAGATTGGTTACACAACTTGTCAATAGAAAGTAGATATTAAATGCTTAAACTAATAACTTACGATATTTTCTTTACATTCTTCTGGAGCTATTTCTTTTTGAGTTGTAATCATGTCAACGGACAATGGAGAGCTAATATTTTCTTTAGCTGTACTCGTAGAAAGGTCCATGCAATCGCTGCATGCCTAAAACACATTTTGAGAATATATAGTTACTTTGTAAATACTTTTGTAATTTTAGTATAATATATTCAGTGAAAAATAATTAATTATACAGTTTTAAACACTCATACTTATCACTCATTATAGAATTAATCACACACAACACGGGTTGAGTATGTGATGAAACACTATTGTGAAAGACAATATTTGGGTAGTATAACTTCAACAATACTGCTCACAGCATCGATGACATCTTGCTATTACTTCAGTTCAACCCCAACCACGGCACATAATACTGTGTAGGAAACGTTGGTAAACTAAAGTAAGTAGCTTATACTTACTTTAAGCTTTCATCGCATACACAACCCTATAGTGGTTAATTATGTAATTAATTACCTTATCCACAGTTGAGGCGCAGTAACAAGAATGTGATAAATAAACAGGTATAGCATTTTTCAAAAGGTGTCCTTTATCTGGGTCGTAATCCTCTGGCTTAAAATGCAAACTGCATATCTTGGCATGTTCATAAATTTTACCCTTGATAGGCACTATCGACAGCCATTTATTTCTTTTTACTTCATTTTGTGGTAAGCTGAAACAACAAAAATATATTGGATACTTTAAAAAAGTATAAATGTAAAAGAAATAAGTCAAAACCACATGTGCTGTTTCATTACCAGAATAAAATCTTTAAAAAGGTGTTCTATATCATCATAATAATGTGTTATTCGCCCTTCGCTATCCGTATAATCTCGTCATAATGGTCACCTTACTTGTTAAGTTTGTTTATTGAATAATTATGAAAGTATTAAGAAAAGAACATATTTAACATGACTGCATATTAAAATGATGATAAGTTTAACGATTTTTGTCATTAAATTATGATTCTAAACGGGTAAATGCATGAGTATTGAGGAATATTGTAAATAACGTCAATATACACTTACCTGTGAAATTTTATGCCAGAATTTGGTTTCCAAACACTTCTGCAATTTTGCACAATACAATACATTCTTTATATTTGGGAACTATTTAGTAATTACTCAACAATGCTAGTTTAATAATTCGAAGCGACGCATTTCTTTGACACATCAGCCATATTGACAAACTGAGTGCTGCCATCATTTTATTATGGAAACTACCCATAATCAGGGAGTGTGACTTTTAAAGAGTGGCTCAGACACTTAATTTATTTATCATAAAATATAATCATTGTCTTATACAACGATGTATATTACGGCTGTTTTTAACTAGAAGGAAATTTTTCAAACACCACACTTGGCTGCTATTCACTAATAGGTTGTGTTGTAGGCCAGCTTTGCCCGAATATGTAGAATATTCACATGAATAAATCGACATTTATACTTCGTTATCAAAATAAGAAATATCGATTGCACGAGACAGAGATGAATATGTTGTGATAAACACATTCATCCATTCACAAGCCGACATGTTGGACAGCAAATCAAGGTCATAGAGGACAGTGCTATAATAGTAAAAGAGGTAAGTTTTTTTCATAGCACCTATAGCGCTGTCCTGTGTGACCTTGATTAAATTTGCAGTCCACCATGCCAGCTAATGAATGGAACCCTTTAAGCTAATTATTAGTTTTAACCTCCCCGACCCGAAGAGGGGTGTTATAAGTTTGACGCCATTGTTTGTCTGTGGCATCATAACTTTCGAACAGAGCAACCGATATGAGTGCGGTTTTATTTAAATAGAAAGCCTGATGTGTGGAGGTGGTCCTTAGCTACACGATCATGCTCTACTCCCTTACGGGGACTCGGTGGTTTTTCACATTTTTTATTTAATTTATCTTTATGCATGTGTACCTAATTAAAAATAAATGTTAAAAATGCTTCCTTTTTTAATTTGGTTGTAAAACGCCTTTGAATATTATTGTTGGTAGTTTATCAAATTATTAGCAAACTCTTGTACAAAAACTATTTTTTTTTTTCAGAGAATACATAGTAGCCTTGGGTAAGATTCGTATTAACAATGGCAATACTAAGTGAGGTATGAGAGAGATAGAAAACATAAGTAAAGGTGAATGAACTTGTCTTCAGTCATCAGTTTTAGACGATATCTCCAGTGTTGTGTATAAGCTTCTTGACTAAAACTAATAAAACAAGACTCGCTGGACAAGATAAGATGATGACAGAAGAAAAAAACACTTGACACTGGCAGATGCATTAGTCATGCAAAGCCAAATCCTCCAGAACGGAGGAAAAGAAAAAAAAAAAAGTAACTATCATAGATTAATCAGACTCATAGAATCAGACTATAAAGTCCATTTCACGAAAGAAGTCCCGCAGACGCAGCGCTGTATTCGCGCGACATAATGTTGCCACGGTTAAATTTATATGGTATGGGGAAATCAGGGGAAATAATTTATAGTTCATTAGTTTCATTTTATTAACTTCGTACTCGAACAGTTAGATAAGAAAAAAAAAATTTTTAATAGAATATATTTTTTATATAGGTACCTATTTGATGTTTATACTGCTAAGGTCAGATTAGTGAAAAATTAATCTTCCTGTAATTTCTAAAATATAAAATGGAAATATAGATGTTCAACCAACTTCAAATTAGAAAAATAATATAACATTTAAAAAGTTTTATTCAAAGTTTTATTGAATAATTATGATCGGTCATACTATGATCACTGTCAGAAGAGTGAATAGAAACAGAATCAGATTCTGTTTCACTATCACTAGCCGTAGATATAATAAATCGATCCATTTCTTCATCCATAAGACCATCATTTTTTAAATATTCTTCCTCCAAATGCTGTACATGTTTACATTGAACTGCCCAATCTTCCGCTGTAACAGACTCGAAAGCCTCTTCTGTTAGGCGTATAATTTCTTTTGGATCTTGGCCCACGTTTTTATCAGCTACCCGTCTCTTTACAAGGCTCCACATTTTTTCGATCGGATTGAGATCACAGTGGTAAGGCGGCAATCTTAGCAATTCATGATTGTGAGATTTTAATAATTCATCCACGGCATATGTAGGTGGACCTTTGTTTTGCTTAATTAATCCAAATAATACAGCTTTTGTCCAAGTATCTTCAAAATATACTCCCTTTCCTCGCAGCCATTCCTGCATGTCACGTTTAATACTTGACATTGTAGGTGCTTTATTTATTTGAGTGCAATGATACGGAGCGTTGTCCATTACCACAAGTGACCTTTCAGGTAGGTTAGGAACGACTTTCTCACTCATCCATTTCAAAAAATTTGTTGAGTTCATGTCATCGTGGTAATCTGAGGATTTGGATTGGGATTTGAACATTAACAATGCACCATTAACAAAACCATTTTCAGTTCCTGCATGAGCAATTATCCAACGACTCCCTGATGACTCTGACACGAACACCCCAGGCTCCTCCTCACTTTGCCAGCAACTTTTGGCATGATAAGTGTTGTGTATATAGGTCTCGTCTAAATATACTACAGGTTTTTTTTCCACATTGCGATTTCTTCGGATTCTCTCCAAATATCTTGAACGCCATGCAGTAATATCATAACGTTCCATTAGTAATTTACGTTTCGATTTGCATCGCTTATACCTACTTGAAACCGATGCTATGCAATATACGGTGCAATGTTGTGATACTTCCTTGATAATTTATGTCTTCTCTCAAAGCTGCACGTAATTTAGCCAATGTAGGTAATTCCTTCTTCACAACATAAAAACTATGAATTTTTTGCCGTATAGCGCACAAATCAAATCCATCCAAGTCGAACTTTTTGGGATGCGGGCGACTCTTCCCTGGGGTGATGATAACTTTAGAAGTACTCGCCGCTGTTGCGCCTTCTTTTGTAACTCTCGTTACAGTTTTCTCTGCCACACCTGCAATAAAGTGAACAATTTAAAAAAAAATCTAACCATGACTATTTCCGTATCTAATTACATTATAGTTGAATATAACTTTACAAATTTTTGTTGTGTTGTGTTAATTCCTTTTCAAATTTTCCTTAATAAAAATCGTGCATTAAAAAAACTTAACTCCAATCTATAAATCAATCGGGAAAAAATATGTATAATATGGCAGCCCCAAAATTTACCTGTCATGGCGGCGACTCTTTTGCGAACATTGTCTAATGGTATTAAAACGCCGCGATTCTTGTGTTCCGCTTCACAGAACTCCTTCACCTTTAATATCATTTCTCGACCTGCACTTTTTACAACTTTTGGCATAGTAAATAAACCTTATAACGCACTAATCCAATAATACACTCACAAAATATCTACCACAACAAACGCACCTTGATAACATCGACAAACGACAACATGGCCGAACTCCCCATCTGTCAAATTTAGTTCCACAATTGTCCGCGGGACTTCTTTCGTGAAATGGACTCTATCTAAAGAATAGCATATTAGTCTGATTAGTCTATGAACTATATAGATAGAGCGTAGAATAATCAGTACTCCAAGGAGAAGAATGACGACTCCATAAACAAATAGAAGGGCAAAATGAGATTCTAACGCCATCTCTTGAAGACCCCCGATAGTATTTATATGAGCTGTACACACCATGCTCATAATGCTGATAATCGTTTATTATCTTTAACAAACGAGATTTCGTACAAAGCAAACTTGTGCGCATAAATTTAAATATGTAATTAATTATCGAACCTCATTTATGTTCTGCGCACAAGTTTGCGTTGTACTAAATCCCGTTTGATAAGTTTGATAAGTCCAGGAGACCACTACTTAAGTTAACCCAGAACTAATAAAAATATATGTGAATAAACAATTTGATCATTTGTCTGCTAGAAATGGATAGGCACGAACATGTCTAACAATATTTATTTGTTTATAGACGAGCAGCAAATTGCTGATGTGTCTATATCACACAGCATCGAAAGTTATTAATTTCACTTTGGATGTTCACTTATTAAAGTTTGTATATTAGTTCGCAGCCAGTTATCGAGCCGGTTCTTAAAACAGTTAACAGTGTTGGCGGTCACAATTTCATTTGGTAATCTGTTCCAATTGAGTACCACTCTGTTGCTAAGGAAGTTGTGCCCAATGTTTGTACTTGAAAGTGTTCGAGCTATTCCAGTCTGGTTTCCTCTGGTTGACCTTATTGTTTCCTTGACCACATATATTTCATGAATACATGACAGGTTGTATTTGTGCGTGATTATCTTGTATGTTTCAATGAGGTCACCACGAAGACGTCTTTCTTCTAGTGTAGTGAGGTGCAATGTGTGCAGTTTGTCCGAGTAAGATTTTCTTTTTAACGCTAAAGGTATCTTCGCGGCTTTTCTTTGCACACTTTCTAGCAAATTTATGTCCTTATGGAAGTAGGGACTTCATATCTGAAACCCATAGTCAAGCAGTGGTCTTATGCAGGTTTTGTAGATCTCACAGTCATTGTTGAAAAGCTTCCCGTATGACATATACAAGTGAGTTAGCTTTTTTAACTATTACGGTAATGTGTTCATCCCATTTTAATTTACCAGTGATTAGTACTCCCAAGTCCTTTTGTATATTAACTGCTTTAATTGCTTTGCCTTCTAGATAATATGCGATTATAGGATTCGAAGTGCCTAGGTGCAGGACACTGCATCTGGATGAGTTCAGACTAATGATCCAGTCTTTGGTCCAGCCCTGTATTTTGTAAAGGTCTCCCTGTAACTGACCAGAGCTGACTAGTGGATTAGCAAAGAATTTGCCATCATCAGCAAAGAAGGCAGATTCTATCAGTTTTATCAGGTCAGTTACAAAAATTCCAAGCAGAGTCGGAGCGAGGACTGATCCCTGCGAGACACCACTTAGGACTTGTTTCTTACACGATAAGGAGTTACCGACTCTATTTTGAAATGTTCTGTTAGAAAGATAGTTCTCCATCCAGGTGAGTAAAGCACCACGTATCCCAAAGTGCTCCAATTTCATTAAAAGTCGTCTATGGGGGACTTTGTCGAAAGCCAAGTAAAAGTGTCGAGAGCCAGAAAATCCAAGTATACAACGTCAACAGGATTTTTATTATCTAATTCCTTCACCCATGAATGTACACAGGACAGCAAATTTGTGATAGTCGATCTTTTCGCTACAAATCCATGTTGTTTTACTGATGTTATGCATTCTCTGTTGAGAAATTCAGTAAGTCTATTCAGTAAGTCTATTGTTTATGATTTTAATAACTATTTTCCATAATTTTAATAACTATGCTATAGTAGATCCAACCGTTTATCCTCTTTTTGACAGCACCAATAGAACGTAACATGACGATGTTACGCAAAAGTTAACTTATAAATGCGAGGTTTTAAAAATATGACAACTGCTTAAATTTGCTCCTTGATCCCGTATAATAATCATCTTTCACAAAATGAGTCCATAAGTGCAGTAGTTTTTTTATAAATTCCATAAAATAACAAACGTTTTTAAAAAATTACGTTCTATGGCTATCAACATAGTGATGTTACGAAGTTACGATTGAGATATCGATATTGTTTATGAACTATTTTTACACGGGTGTTTTCCGTTCTCGGCACATAATATCGGATTTATTTTTATGTAAAACCGTTATATTGATGCGCCTCAGGAAAACATACAGCATTATTTGAAGACGTGTTTATCTCCTGGTGTATATCCAAAAAAGAACAAGGTTATGATGACTATGATGATTACAAGTACAAGTCATACTTGACGAAGCTGTTACCGGTTAAATCTGGGATGGCCAGCGAGCAACACGGAAGGGAGTAGGCATACACAGCGTTTCCCCTCTGTCAAAGTACAAGTCCGCATGGACCATGGAGTTTGATAATATACTGTGGGGTGAGGGCGGGGCTAGATTTGTGAATGGTGCTTTATTTTTTATGTGTTAGTGATTTGGTTGTGTGAGTATGATCGGCAATGGATCGGTACAGGTATGTTTTGTATGTAATAGTGCGGCTTTGCGCTAGTGTGCAACTTCCCCTCCCGCAAGAAATGACAGAAAGATTTGAACAATATTTTTTAGCTAAGGCTACTCCCTTCCGTGTTGCTCGCTGGGGATGGCAGACATTAAAGTCTGCCGTTTGGTACCAGAAAATAGTAAAGTTTGAGCAACCCCAATTCCAATTTAAGCAAACGAAATCTAATCTTTTATTTTTATTTATTTATTAATCAAAATCAGATTCATCGTTGCTGTCACTCGAGCTATTGCCGACATTTATAATTAATTGTTGACTCATATAATCTATCGCCACGTGTTTATCCCAATCTGCCATTATAGTTTCTTGTGTTTTTTGAATTACATTTTGCCAGCTTTCCGCAGTTACTTTCACACATGCATTTTTTAATAAATTTACCATTTTGTTTGCCGTGAATGGGGGTTTTGTGTTATTTCTAGCAGCGTGTCCTTTAACTTGAGCCCATATTAATTCAATGGCATTGTATTGACAATGATAGGGTGGAAGTCTAAGAACCCAATGACCATGTTCTGCAGCTATTTCGTCGATCACATATCGTTTTGGGAAGTGTTTTTTTGTTCGTAATATATTTAGTAATTGTACTTTTAGTAAGGAGTTATCAACATTTTCACCATGTCGTTGAAGCCAGTCAATGATTACTTGTTTTTTGTCGGCCTGGGTCGGCATTTTATCAATTTGGCGTGAGTGATAGGATGCGTTATCCATAATAATAACTGACGGTTCTTCCAATGATTGTACCATTTCCTTAAACCAACTTTCGTAAACCTCAGAATTCATTTCTTCGTGGTACTCAACTGTTTTTTTGGATTTAAAGGCCAACAAAGCATCTGGCATGAATCCTTTCACAGACCCTGCATGGCAAATGATTAGACGTTCTCCTTTTCCCATCGGTACTGAGGTAGTGGAAGCAGCGGTGTCATCAGTCCAGCTCTTAGACACTGTGTGGTTCGCATTCAGCCAAGTTTCGTCAGTGAAAACAACATTTGACCAATCTGTATTTTTTTTGGCTTCGCTCAAAAATTCGCAACGAGCAAAAGCTACGTCGCGACGCTCCATCAATATTTTGCGTTTGTCCGATTTTTTATAAGTAAATCCAATTTCATTCAAGACCTTTACCAATGACGATTTTTGACCTCGGAACAAATCACATTCACGCAAAGAAGCAACAAGTTTTTTAAGTGTTGGAACTTCTTTACGTAAGTAATAGTTATATATATGACGGCGTATAGCGTCTGCGTCAAAGTTGTCAACCGAAGTCACACGACGTGGTTGGCGTTTTTTCTTCGGCGTACGAAGCTTATTCTCCTGCATGCCGCTTGTTCCGTAGGCTTCGGTAGTAATTTTTGTAATCGTAGATGCACTAATACCTAACGCGGCCGCAACGCGCTCTCTCACTTGCGACAATGGTAAAAGCGGGCCGCCATTTTGATACTCTGCTTCAAAGTAATTACGAAGCTTGATCACCATTTCTCTCGTCTGTCCTTTCAGCACTGATCCTTTCGGCATTTTATAGTTCCAATATAAAACTCAGCAAATAATTACTAGCACGGGCGTCTTGTTGCGAGTGACAGTGACAAATACAAAACGGCGGTGGACCATTGAGTTTTACTACCTTGATAAAATACTACTGCTTACCCATAGACAAAAAAATTGGCAGTCATAGGAATTGCCGATAGAAGTGAAAACTTATAACTCAGAATTTGATAGCTTACCTTGGAAACTACACGGGTGTAACCGGACGGCGTGGCCTCGCCATCTGGGCATGGCCATCTAGAAATGCGTCAGCATTTCCCATTGGCTGATGCGTTTCTAGATGGCCATGCCATGACGGCCTGTCCACGCCCTTTCAACATTCCCCATTGGCTGACGTATTTCTAGATGGCCAATAGCCATGGTCATGGCGCCATTCCTAGGACTATTCTCTTTCCGCACAGACTCGATAGAAAAATGAATCGAAATCGTGTCCACTATAATCACTTGGTCACAACACTTTAACTGACAAATTAGATCTGTCAAAAAGAGGATAAACGGTTGGATCTACTATAGTAAGGCTAATGGGGCGAAAGTTATTATGTTGGATCTTGTCTTCTTTTTTGTAGATAGGGGTCACTATAGCATGTTTCCAGTCTTGTGGTAGGTACCCATTTTCAAAGGAGCAATTAATATAAATGGCGAAAACAGTAGCAAGAGTCTTAACACACTTTTTAAGAATGCAGCTTGGTATTCTGTCTGGTCCAGGGGAGGAGTGGTCTTTCAGGTTCATGATAGTTTTTTCAACATCTCTAACTGTAAATGATAAGTTAGATAAGCTATTTTCAACCCGGGCAGCAGCAGTTATGTCAATATGTTGGATCATGACTGGCTCTTCTGAATATGATAATATATAGACTAAGTAAAGAAAACACTGATTCTGCATATTATTGCTTTAATGAAATAAATAAGATAAACGCTCCTTTCTCAGGCATGGTGCAAAAAGATAAAACTGGAATTTGTATTATCCATTTTATAAAAAAATTACAAGGAGGCTCCATTTAGCTCGACCTGTATAATTAAATATTTTTATATCTATTATTTATTTTAGGGACTTTTAAATATCGTGTTTATGACAATCCCATCATAAAATATATATAAAATGTAGTTCATCAGTATCACATTTTTTAAGTTGAAATATATAAAAAATAATAGTGTCAATAATTATTTGTAGATATTATAAATGCGTTGGGTCAATATCAAAGAATAGTATATCTCTGAATAATCTGTGATCAAATAATTCTTTGTTGTCCCCCGATATATTATTCTACTATTTGCTTTTAGTGCGTTCGAAGAGGCTCTTTGTGAGCGTTATTAGCGAAAATAACGCTAAAATCGCTCACAAAGGGCGTTCGAATTGGGAATTTGTGTGTAAAAATGTCGTAAATGTCTCTTTTTGTTCAGCGTTCGGAAAGCTTAAAAAGAGGTATTTTGAAACTATACAGTGCAATTTTGGACCCACGTCCCACGACCCGCGTGGAGCATGGTTGTTTGTGATCGTTTTTTGACAGCTATTTATTTGACAGCATTTAATTTAATTTTACATTACAACCCTTACATACACGGGTAGTAATCTACCTAGTAAAAAAACTAGACACGAGGAACGTTATAGCAAAATGATATACGACGTTTGCCTTCCCCCACTCACCCCTTTCCCTCACCTCTGTTTTGCCATCTTTGGAACGTAATTAAATCCTCTTTTGCAATTACAATTTTTCATTTCTCCATAGACAACCTAAACTCTAATACATACTTTCTAGACTATATTACATACTTTCTTATGTCAGTCACTGTCGGCCATAATGTTCAATATTTGCAAAATATCTGCACTACGTATTTTATCATCATCATCTCAGCCGTAGGACGTCCACTGCTGAACATAGGCCTCCCTCATGATTTTCCAAAAGGACCGGTTGGAAGCGGCCTGCATCCAACGTCGTCCTGCGACCTTCATCAGGTCGTCTATCCACCGTGTCGGTGGACGACCTACGCTGCGCTTGCCGGTCCGTGGTCTCCACTCCAGAACCTTTCGGCCCCATCGGCCATCTGTTCTGCATGCTATGTGCCCTGCCCACTGCCACTTCAACTGGCTAATCTTCTGGGCTATGTCGGTGACTTTCGTTCTTCTACGGATCTCCTCATTTCTGATTCGATCACGTAGAGAAACCCCGAGCATAGCCCTCTCCATAGCTCGTTGTGTGACTTTGAGCTTTTCTATAAGGCCCATAGTAAGAGACCACGTTTCAGTGCCATAAGTCATCACTGGTAACACACATTGGTCGAAGACTCTTGTCTTGAGGCACTAAAGTATTTTTGACGAGAAGACTTCGCAAAGTTTCCGGAACGCTGCCCAGCCGAATTGGATTCGACGATTGACCTCTTTCTCGAAGTTGGACCTGCCTAGTTTGACTGTCTGTCCCAGGTAGATGTACTCGTCAACAACTTCGAGAACTGAGTTTCCAACTGATATAGGGGTAGTTACAACATGGGCATTAGATATAATTTTCGTCTTATCCATGTTCATCTTAAGACCTACACGTTGGGAAACTCGATGGTGGCCTTCGAGCATTGTACTGTGGTCTTCCATGGACTCTGCCATGACTACAATATCGTCGGCAAATCGAAGGTGAGTGATGTATCCGGCGTTAATATTAATGCCAAGTCCTTGCCATTCCAGAAGCTTGAAGGCGTCTTCCAATGTAGCGGTGAACAGTTTCGGAGATATAACGTCTCCCTGTCTCACGCCTCTTTGCAATGGAATTGCCTTCGAACTCTGCTCTTGTACTCGAACTGACATGTAGGCGTTTTTGTACAAACACTTCAGCACTTCAATATACCGATAGTCAATACGGCACCGCTGGAGAGACTCAAGCACTGCCCACGTCTCGATCGAATCAAAGGCTTTCTCATAGTCCACAAACGCTAAACAAAGAGGCAAGTTATACTCTTCGGTCTTTTGTATAACTTGCCGTAGCGTGTGGATGTGGTCTATGGTACTATAGCCTTTTCGGAAACCGGCTTGTTCCGGAGGCTGGAATTCATCAAACCTGCGACTGAGACGGTTCGTTATGACCTTCGAAAACAGCTTATAAACATGGCTCAAAAGCGAGATGGGTCTGTAATTTTTAAGTAAAGTGTTGTCACCTTTCTTGAAGAACAGCACCACCACGCTTTTGTTCCATGCTTCTGGCGTTGAACCTTCGAGTAAGACGGTATTAAAGAGCTTCTGAAGGACTTTAAGTACCGGTGTTCCACCCGCTTTCAGAAGCTCAGATGTGATACCGTCGTCACCAGGCGCCTTGTTGTTCTTAAGCTGTTTCAAGGCCATTCTAATCTCGTACAGGCTGATGTCCGGGATATCTTCGGTATAATGTCGGGTCAGCTTGGCTCTTGGGTCTTTGGCCGAGCTGCTAACAGGTTTAGCGACCGAGGTGTATAGCTGTCCGTAGAAACTCTCTACCTCTCCTAATACTTCTGCTCTGGTCGACGCTACACTGCCGTCTTCTCTCTTCAGCTTCGTCAACTGGCTTTGCCCAATAGACATGTCTCTTGCAAACACTTTGGAGCCTTTTTTACGCTCTATCGTCTCTTTAATACGGTTTGTATTAAAGATCCGGATGTCGTGTCGCAAGGACTTCCATATTCGTCTATTGAGCAGCATATATGCTTCAGCATCATGCGAAGACTGCATTTTCAGTGAGCGTCGTTCAGCCATGAGGTTGAGGGTATCGTTGGAGAGTTTCTGTGTCCTATCTGTACGGTGGCGTTTAAAGTGTTTGGAACCCACTGTATGGACAGTTTCTACTAACCTGTTATTGATCTCGTCCACTGAAGCGATGTTCTCAAGGCAATCGAAGCGATTGGATAGCTCAAGTTGAAAGCTCTCGGGGTCTTGTATATGGGCACGAGTGGGTCGGAACGTAGACTTCATCAGACGAGACCTCTCCAGTTTGACATTAATATTCACCGTGCCTCTTACCATTCGGTGATCACTACCGGTTTTAACCCTGTTGATCACGGAGACATCAGTGAATATTTGCCTATTGGTGGTCATAATGAAGTCAATCTCATTTCTCGTGGAACCATCGGGACTCAGCCAGGTCCATTTCCTGTGAGGTGGCTTCTGAAAGAAAGAGTTCATCATAAAGAGTCCCTCTTTCTCCAGGAGGTCGGCCAACCTCTGTCCCCTACGGTTCCGTTGTCCATATTTAAATTTCTCTTCCAAAAATCCAAAATTCACTTTCAACTCATCCTCGCTTCTCTTACCCAACTTCGCGTTGAAGTCCCCCATAACAACTAGAAAGTGCGTTTCAGAGGTATGTATGGCCCGACTAATGTCCTCATACATATCCTCCACCTCATCATTCGGGTGCGACTTCGTCGGTCCGTATACCTGAATGACCTTCAGCGAATATCGTTTGGATACTCTGAGTATGAGGTATACGACCCTATTGGAAACGCTATCGATCTTAACTATGTTGTTAGTAAGGGACTTGTGGACGAGAAAACCGACACCACCTTGGGACTGTTGGTCGCCCTCGAGTAGTAGAGTAGGTTACCTGATTTTAGGGTTACTCAACCGCTCTACGGACTTCAGATAACCCCACAATGACCCAGTATAACTTACTGTGCGTATGTTGTGTGTCACCAGGGCCAGTCGTCGTCGTTGGGGGTGGTAGCCGGGCGTCTGCCGGGGATTCTTAGCACCCCCTGCCCCACCGTTACCGTGGCCGCTACCGTAGCCAGGAATAGCGGGGCTGCCGGGGACTGGGGGCCTGGTTCCTAATGTGTCTGTCATTGGGAGGATTTTGCCAATACTCGCCACGCTTGGCAGGCGGGTTGGCGAGCGCAGTTTTGAGGTTTTAATACTGGGAAGGTGCTGCTGCCCACCTTCCGATTGTTATTCCTTAGGAGATTTTTACGCACCCACGGGTAGAGTTGGGGGGGTACTATTCTAAGCCGGTACCCCACGGAAATAAACTGCGAATTTGTTTCGATTATATTTTAAAAGCAACTTATTCTTGTGAAAGAGATATGTATTACAAGTGCTGTGTGCTGGGTTGTACAAGTTCGCGACAAAACGGTATTCAATACACGTTTCCAAGAAATAAATTGTTAGATAGTTATCATAACTATTGATAGATGTGTTCATGCTGACATGATTACGGTAACACCTTAATCAAGATGAATCCTATATATCAGTAGGCGCCAATTCGCTTGGATCCAAACTTTAAATAAAGTAAAAGGAGACAAGACTCCAAAATGTAGAAAACTTTATGAGTAGATACAGAGAAAACCTAAAAATAATAAAATATAAATAAATGATAGATCCATAAAATATATAATTTGTAACATAGATACACCCGTAAGGAGTTTTTAATAATAATTAAAATTATACAAAGGTTCGCTTACTGCAATGAAATACAAATATCAACCTTCATAGCTTATGTAAGTAGAACATCCTTTGCAAAATAAAAAATAAAACAACTGTCATACATCATTTTGCTGTAGCCAATCAAAGCGCAGAACTCGTGTCTAGCAAAAAATGAACTTTTTTTTTCTTCTATGGCCATGACGCGACTAGCGTATTGTGCTAGTGCTTCGTGTTTCATTTTGCATTGGATTGATAAATCATGACGTAAACTTGTATTTCTATATTTTTCAGATGTCCGTCTGATACGTAGTATGTCTGTGTTTAGATATAGTCTGATTAATCTATGGAATAAACGTCAAAACGATCTCAAATTGTAGCTATATTTCTATTTTTTAGCCAGATTTTTGGGATCCAAGACCATGGGACTGTAACAGCAACTAATCGGCCTTGGTCTTATCATAATTATAATTAAAACATGTGGAAATATGTGACACGTCGTTTTAGAGACACGTTCGAGAGAAGCGCTAATCACTTCGACAAACGCCCTACTACAAACGTCTGCAATTCCGCTGGAACCATAACTGAGGAAAGGAAGCAGCGATGCCCGGGTGCAGATGTACCCTGCCCTATACAGGCATGGTTCCGTCACCGTAGGTGTCTGAAGAAAAACTTTACCAATAGCCAGAATACTAACAGTAAAAGATGGAACTTCGAACAGTTGAACCGATCTTGGATTGGTGCCATCACATGGGTAAGGTTTATTTATGTTTAGAGAGCTTTCTTGAAATAGCCTGTAGTTCCTGTCTGTTACATTTAGTAAACTTCTAAATGAGTAATAACACTAAACAATAGTACAGATTTTAACAAAACGGCTCATTTTTATTTTTCAGAGCAGTGCACTGGCATTAGGGTGGTACACAAGTCAGTTCATACATTTGAAGCTCAAGTACTGCATGAGGGAGCAAAAACATTGTATTACTGTCAATGACCTTTTATCTACACTAAAGCCATATGTAAACTCTGTAAATGACAGAGCACTCTTTGGCAATTCTACAGCCAAACTTGAGAAGATTCTTGAAGAGTTCACTCCTACCGTACATTTGATAGCAAATGAACAGAGTGGAGTAAAGGAATCACCTGCTAATGCTAGCAGTTCCACCACACCTGACCCTGCTGACAATGACTTGGGGGATGTCCTTAATTCTATTGAAAACAAACTTGGATTGGCTGCTATTGAAAGTGGCCAACATCAAGTGGGGCTGAACTTATTGAGGTGAAGTGTTTCATAATTTATAGCATATAATAAATTTCATTATGTGTTCACTTTTTAAAACATTGTGGTTTATGTTCCAGGTCTGCTGCAAATCGTCATCATGCTCCTGCCATTTTTAATTTGGGCTTATGTTATGAAATGGGGCTAGGAGTGACCACAAATGAGAAAACGGTAATAATAGCTATGATAGATATCCGATAAGTTAAATACATAATGTACAGACAGATACATTTAACTCTGATTCAAAGGTTTGAGTTTTGTAAAATAATCTTTTCACAGGCAATGGAGCTGTACAAGTCAGCTGCTGCACTACAACATCCTGGGGCACTTTACAATCTTGGCATTTACTATGGACAAGGAAGGGGTGGCTTGCCACATGATCTTGAAACTGCTACTCGTTTGCTGCGACTTGCTGCAGTCCAGGGACAACAGGATGCAATAGCTGCTCTAAAGGCTCTCGATATTGAAATAGAACCTCCACAAATCAACATTGACCCTCCCCAACTCCAAATTGATGATAACTGGCTTAATCACCACAATCTATTGTTACATAATGATGGTATGGTCCCAGCACCCACTACACTTTTTGTTGAAAATATGTTTTTTACACCATCACTTCAATCCAAGGCTACAGTGTATTAAGTTTTTTTAAAACATTAAGATGGTGGAGGGTTTTTGTTGTTTAGCCACATTATACTAATAACTCTTCTGCAGTTTACTTTTTGTTTGAAATTGTCAATGCATTGTAGGTATTTAAAAAATATAAAGTGTATAGTATATGTATATAAAGTATCATTATTGTATAATGATACTTTAAATTGTACCTAGTTTCAAAAAGTGTATATGTCTTGTTAGCAGTTAATGTATAAAAGGTTAATAATAGCAATGTGATGACTCAGACTGTGTTGTACTCAAGGCTGTACTGTATGCCTCTACAATAAAGAAAACGAATATTTCGGCAAGTAACTAACAGGTTATTTGTAGTTTTTTTAATCTTCTGACTAGACGAGCATAGCTTGCAATACACATAAGTATTTAGATTTAGGTTCACTAAACTTTTTAGATTACAAGAGTAAGTTATTTGATTCTATTCTACCTTGGCTTTATGTATGAATGAATGTATGTTACTTTTTAAATTAATAATTAGACAGTTACTAAAATGCATTTTAGTAAGTGATTTTATAATGTTTTGAATGACAAATAATTAGATACTTTTAGTTTGTGAAAAGTCCAAAATCAAATTTTGGCATAGGTTTAAGTTTAATAATTATCAGTTATATGTTAAAAAAATGAGGAGGTAATAAAATTGTTTTTCGGCTTAGTATGTTGTCTTTCTATCATGTGATAGTAAAGAAGATCAACTAACAAAACACTGCATACTAAAATTATGGTTTTAACAATTGAATCACTATAAATTGCATAATAAAGTGATAAACAAGTTTTTGTATTGAATAATATAAATAGGGTATTTTTAGATGTTTACATAACTTGTTTTGCTTTGGAGTTTTTGTCAATGTATCATTTTAGAGCAGCTGATAGCAATGATAAGCCACATGGTTTTTAAAAATAAAGTCATTAGACCTGTCTACGTCATTTTTTTATGCGCAGTACGCATGGTACGCGCCGCGGCTCTGCCTGTGCAAATATTCTATCCCACAAATCTTTCAGGAACAAAAATATTGTCCGCTTTCCAGGATTATACTTACCAGACTAGTTGACCCCTTTGAATCTAGATCTTACCCACATTATGATGTATTTTCCATAGTGCTAGAAAAAGTGCTTTATTACGGGTGTGGCCTCTTAGCACATATTCGGAACTCTAACCTATTAGGTAATTTGTTATTTTGAATAAGTGAAACACATGAGTTTCGTATATCGGCACAGAATATGTAATTTGAGCTAGACAAGTATCGAGAGTTAAGTTTATAATAATAGTCCTTTAAATCGTTTAATACTCGCGTAATATACCGTAATTTTCTTTCAGTTTCGAGCTTGGTATGGAGCTTGTGCACAGCGGCGAGCGCGGGCTACGGCACAGAGAAATTTCAAAATTCTAGCCTGTTTCATAAATAATTACAAAATAGGTAGGTTTTAAGTTGGAATCACCTTTTTAGGTACCTACGTAAAGAAATACCTACCCATTGTGTAGTTCTGTGGGCCTAGCCCGAATAAATGCGTAGTGATATGGGTAATGAGGTAATCCACGGGAGATTTTATAACACGAGTTTAATCAGCCAATAGGAATAGTGTCAAAGGCAACGAACGCGTAAATGTACTGTAACATGTCATTCGCGTGCAGCAGTACAAACTGTCATTTATCTAGGGCAACTGTGACACAGATTACTTATACGACGCGTTGACGTTTACTATTGTATTAGTTTTTTGTGCGACGGCCTCTGTAGAGATTTAACTGTTTACCACTATTTTCCAGTTCATATAAGGATTTAGATTATGGTTATTATATATAACTATAATCTACTTTATCTTATCTAATAATAATTGTTATGAAATGCCAGAATAAACAACTGATAAATATGGGTTCTCTTTACGGCGACTTACGGTATCATTTCGAGTTAGCTTTCAAACATTCCTGCATTTGGGCCATACTAAAATACTAATAGAAAAGAAAATTCAAACAAAATGTTTCTTATATTATCTGTATTCTGGTACTACTTATAAAATATACATACACATTTGTCTCACCTAAACCATCTTTAGCTTTGAGAATAATGCATCATACCATAACAGAAAATTACAATAATGACATTTTAATCTAACAATAAAATTTTACCTACAATTTAGTGTAACATAATGTTATATAGAAAGATCCCACAACAAAGGGAATGCTTGAAATAAGTCGTAAATATTCACAAAACGCATATTCATTCACAATTGTCAGAGATACATTTTACCTCTCCTATTACATAAAAAAAACTAAGTATGTAGTAGTTTGGAACTTAGCAGTCAAGATCCTTAGCATTATAAATCATTTTTCTGGAAACCTGAAACAAAAGATATAAAAATTTAACATAATTTCAATTGTCTCACCGAGTCACTCAGGGAGATTCCTAATTTGCTCATAACTTCTCATGCATGACTAAAACGGCTTCTTAAGCATAAAGGCATAAAAAAAAAGATTTAATTCAAAATTGTTCAAGACGATTCAGTTTGTTTAGTACTTTATGTAAGAAGTTTGACTGGTTCATTAACAATACCCATAACAAATAGATTATGTACTTAAAATATCACTGTTTCATTTCTTCTCATCGAAACAAGTGAAAGCTATGTATAGTTTTAACTCGTGCATAAAACCCATTTTATATTCACCCTTTTTTTTTATGCACAAGTTGTAAAATCGACCATTTCTTCAAGTGATTAAAAACTAGTTAATCTGCCATAGGCTTCATTTGCATGGTCTTGGTGTAGAGGGTTATTCTTTAAATTTCAATAACTTTTTTATTTATGAACCAATTGAAATGAAACAAACACTAATGTTAAGTGAAGCTTACTACAATATATTAGTGAAAACCGCATTTGAATCGTATAAGCCGTTTCTGAGATTAGTGTGCACAAACTCACAAATAAAAATTCTTACATTTTTTTAAATTATATTTTCGTTTAGAAAAGTCCAAATAATATTTTTTTATGTCTTCCATGCATAGACCCGTAACTTTTTTATTATCATATAATTATTATATAATAAAAAATATTTTAATTAAATGTATAGAATTACTTTATAATATAAATAATATTTATAGATAAAGTTTAATTTATCTATAAATATTATTTATAAATAAAGAGCTCAATTATAGACAGAAAACTTACGCCAAACAACCAACCAACCACATCTTGTGTTGGGCTCTTATTTAGTACTTCCTTGGGTATTCCCTGTGTGGCGGCGCGTACCGGTCGGGATAAGCGGCGCCGGGTGGCGGCGGCTGGTATTGCGGTGGGTAGCGGGGTTCGTATCCTGCATATCGCGACTCGCCGCCACCGCCACCGCCGCCACTCGACCAAGCCTCGCTACCGCCACCTCCGCCACCGCCGCCACCACTACCTGCAGGATAAAAACGATATAAACATCTATAGGTCATATCAATCAGGGTATTCAGGGTTGGAAAAAAAGTTTTTTTGTTTTGTGCTCTTTACATTAGGACATTATTTCTAATTAATTCAACCTATAATGTAACATTTCTAGACTAGCAGTCTTACTTATAAACGCTGCTTAACTTTAAATGACGGTATTTAGTACTGCGCAAAGGAAAACTGTTCTGCGCCGTACTAAGTGACGGTATTTAAATTTAAGCAATGTTTATAAGTAAAGCCGTATATCTTTTAAAATTTTCAATAGTAAATTAAATATTTGAAAAAACATTTACGTTGCATATCTCTAATCAATATTGAAAGCTGTACATTCACCTTGTATGTTTTAACTAATGTTGATTTTTAAATAGGGCGACATATGGTCTTTTCTAGAGGAACTATGCGGCGGGGAATTACTAATGAACTATGAATTCTATAGATAGGGGAAAGCCCAATATATATATTTATATGTGGGGAATAACCACTAGTTCATTGAATTACTTTCTTTAGTCAGCCGACATTAGGGACTTTTCTAACGGGACTTTACCGATGGGGAGTTACAGTTAATTTTATAAATAAGAGTGCCTTTCTTTCTAATATTTTATTTCATTATTAATTATGCGACTGATAACACATAAAAATGTCAACTTCAGGACGCAAAAAGCATGCAATTAGAGAACAATTATGTTATAAAATGGGTGATAAAAACACAGTTTTATATCCCCTATCTCCTGGGGCCCTAATCCCACCTCTCCACCAAGTTATGTACAACCACGTCAATATAGCAAGCTTAAAATAATAATGGATTACGATAGATGTTTTGTTGACCTATTATCAAACAGTGCACTCAATTCACGTACTTTGCAACTGCATTAAACCCATCACACACAACTAAGATAATATATATTAAGGCGTCGAATGTATAAGTTATGTTAACTTAACCCACCACACACGGCGCAGATACTATAATATATAGCAAGCGTACATTCTATCGGGAGCCGCAAGTCTCGATCGTTCACACTGTAATATACAGTGTTAATAAATTTTTTTTTCATATTTTTGGAATACTATCGACTACAAAAGTATATTTAGGCACTTAAATAATAAAGTCATTTAGACGTCTCCACTTCTAGCATTAAAATAACTAATTTCTAGATGAAAGGTTACTGTTACTAACTACAATAAAACACAGCTACTACAATAATAAGAAAATGGTCATCATTTGCACACACTAAATAAGTGCCGATGAATACCAACTAGGTATTTATTATTTACTAATAGAAGATACTGCAATTTAGTATTCATAAGCGATAAAGAAATTATCATTAATTTGCTTCCGTAATGAAGTTATGCTAGTATGAAATATGTCAAGGTGAAGATTTGTGTTTCTACATAAAGCATTGCACGATAAATAAAACTTTTCTGCCTATAATTTGTAGAAACTAAAGGTATGTAGAAAAGTGGACTTTTTTGATACCTATATGGTGTGTAAAAGAAAATTTTACTAACCAGATCCGGACAGTCAATATTTGATGTAACAATTTTTTCAGAAAAATGATATCATAGGTGGTAGAAAATGATGCTTCGCGCATGATTTTAAGTAATTTTCTTCGTTATTTTTAGTTCGATAGTTTATATTACGCATAAATTTCCGTTGGATGCGCTCTATACGATCGATATATAATGCATATCTACGATTCCAAATCTGAGAGGCATTTTGCGATGAAGCGTATTCTGTTGCTAGACCTTGTTGGACAGTTCCTCAGGTGATGATTCAAACCGTGAATTTGATATAACCGTCATACTAGTTAAAAACGAAGAATCTGGTTAGAAGATCTTATACTTTACAAAGATCTTTCAGAAAATAACTTCTTTTTCTTACATTCATGTGGTTATTTGCACGATACCGAACAGTTTTTTTAAATGTTTGTCTGTCTGTCTCTATAATCTGGGTAATCTCTGAAAAGGCTTGACGAATTTTGAGGGGGTTCATACTCAAAGCATTAATTAAAGGGTCACACGAACGAAGTCGCGGCTGCAGCTAGCCTAATAATAAACACAGCCTAATTACATCAAGAATACTAACAATCATTTAGTAATTACCTAGTTTGATTGTACAATTAGGTACTACAATCTAGAAAAAGCTATGAGGTTGAGCTCATACAACATTTTTAAAAGTTCTAAAAAGTTAACTTCGTCATACCGCTAGTTCGGTTAGTAGATAGAAAGTCTCACTTTTTCAATGATTACCTTTGTTTGACCAAGTTGAGTAGTGTAAGTCCGTCGTCAGTTTCATTTTAATTTACAAATAATATATCTACAGGATCGAAACAAAATAAGTCTAAGATAACGAATACAATTAAAGGTAAACTACCTAGCTTAATTAGTTATTGTTGTGAAAATATAAATTTGTTTGGCAACTGAAAACCAGACGTCCGTTTACGGTTTTATCAACAACCTGTTTTTGATCTTAAGTGTCGCACACTATCTTAAGATGTCTTTATTATCTGCAGTAGTCTTAGCGTATCTTAACATGCCGTTCGAATATCAGTAGCGTCTTAATCTGTCCGCATCAGGACAAAAAATAACAATAGATTTATGAATGAAACTTCCGTCTTGAGGCTTGCTGATTCGGACAGATTAAGCTACTCTAAGGTAAAATATTATAGTATAATCACTGTGTGTTATTGCTCATGGAATTTTATGGTGAGCGATATGTCCGAGCCTGCTCTAAGATAATATATATTTTATAGTATCTTCATCGTGTGTGATGGGCTTTAGTGTTCTATTCGTGTTCAATATCTATAATGTCTAATTATAGATATTGATCCCGGAACGCACCATTAGGATAGATTTCGCTTGAAAAAGGAACATGCAGTAAATAGTATTGAAGTAATATGTTCGAACGTTTAGTGTCGGTAGTAAGTATGATTATTCTAAACTTATTACAAAACGCTACTGATATGATAGTCTCGTAAGAGGTGGTAGTAGCCCCCCTGGTCAACCTATAACTGTTTTGTTTTCATAGTTCCGATCAATACTCTGTGTGATGTGTATTTGTAATAAGACTAGACAATTGACCACAGAGGAAACAGATCAGAGGGAAAACCAAAATGGAGGACATACCAGTGCAAAAATTATATAAAACTAAAAGTTAATACAGACAAAAAAGTATTATATAAAAATAACTTGAGAACGGATGGAACAATCTCGCTAATTGTTTTTTGTTGTTAATAATTGTCAGGAGAAAGTTCTTATGAAAGAAAAGTACCTTACGTAAATTGCTCCACTAAAAGCGATTGCAACTGAACCATAGATTACCTGACAGTTCAACATAATATAATATATAGCAGTTATTTCACGAAACATAACTACCCATTTAGAATAGGTACAACGAACCGCGAACCTACCTATAAAAACCGAAATAAACCTTCTGATTTAATTTACTTTTGGTGTTATTCAAGTACATATATGGCTAAGTTTTGTTGTACTCACTCTTGACTGGCGCAGTAGAGTCAGGATAACGGCTGGAAGCGGTCCAACGCGGCTCCGGCTTTGTAGGGGGTGACGGCCGGTATGACCCGCGGTCCCCTCGGGCTTCGTACGAACGACTGCAATTACAAAATATATTTATTTTCTAGCACTCATTGCCGCAAAGAAAAAACACAAAACTACAGAGACTGACAGAAACTGACAGAGACAAAGACTTGTCCTTAAAAATTTGGCGACAGTAATTTTTTATTTACGGCTAGTTGACCCGCCAGCGACTTAGCTCACTTGGTGATGGTGTAGTGGCGAGAGTTATTGTTTACATTTCAATAACTTTTTTATTTATGAACCGATTGACATGAAACAAACACTAATTCATAAGTGAAGCTTCCCTGAATATATAAAAACCACTTCTGAATTGGATAAGCCGTTTCTGAGATTAGCGTGCACAAACACACAGACAAATAGACAAATAATCTAACAATTATTTTTAATACTATTTTTATTTATAAAATTTCCAATAATATTTTTTCACATATGTATTCGATGTACAGACAGCAATCCGTTACATTTTTATTATATGTATAATAGACCACTATCAAAGCTTGAAGAAACACAATTCTAGGAAAATTAAACAAAATCACCGATAGCCATTGTTGGGCTTTTCACTCCATTCTACCAATTATTTATTGTTATAGTAATAGTATTATACCGAAGATATCCAGGACATCAGCCTGTACGAGATTAGAATGACCTTGAAACAGCTTAAGACCAACAAGGCGCCGGGTGAGTATCACATCTGAGCTTCTGAAAGCGAACACTGGTACTTAAAGTCCGTCAAAAGCTTTTTAATACCGTCTTACTCAAAGGTTCAACGCCAGAAGCATGGAACAAAAGCGTGGTGGTGCTGTTCTTCAAGAAAGGCGACAACACTTTACTTAAAAATTACAGACCCATCTCGCTTTTGAGCCATGTTTATAAGCTGTTTTCGAAGGTCATAACGAACCGTCTCAGTCGCAGGTTTGATGAATTCCAGCCTCCGGAACAAGCCGGTTTCAGAAAAGGCTATAGTACCATAGACCACATCCACACGCTACTGCAAGTTATACAGAAGACCGAGTATAACTTGCCTTTTTGTTTAGCGTTTGTGGACTATGAGAAGGCATTTGATTCGATCGAGACGTGGGCAGTGCCGTATTGATTATCGGTATATTGAAGTGCTGAAGTGTTAGTACAAAAACGCCTACATGTCAGTCCGAGTACAGGAGCAGAGTTCGAAGGCAATTCCATTGCAGAGGCGTGAGACTGTACAATGCTCGAAGGCCTCCATCGAGTTTCCCAATGGGCCTACCCATTAAGATGAACATGGACAAGACAAAAATTATGTCTAATGCTCATGTTGTGCCTACCCCAATATCAGTTAGGAAATCAGTTCTCGAAGTTGTTGACGAATACATCTACCTGGGACAGACAGTCAAACTAGGCAGATCCAAATTTGAGAAAGAGGTCAATCGTCGAATCCAACTCGGTTGAGCAGCATTCCGGAAATTTCGCGAAGTCTTCTCGTCTAAAATACCTCAGTGCCTCAAGTGATAACTTATGGCACTGAAATGTGGTCTCTTACTATGGGCCTCATAGATAAGCTCAAAGTCGCACAACGAGCTATGGAGAGGGCTATGCTCGGGGTTTCTCTTCTGATTGAATGAAAACACCGACATAGTCCAGAAGATTAGCCAGATAAAGTGGCAGTGGGCAGGGCACATAGCACGCAGAACAGATGGCCGATGGGGACGAAAGGTTCTGGAATGGACCACGGACCGGCAAGCGCAGCGTAGATCGCGCACCTACACGGTGGACAGACGACCTGATAAAGGTCGCCGGACGACGTTGGATGCAGACCGCTTCCAACAGGTCCTTTTGTAAAATTATGGGGGAGGCTTATGTTCAGCAGTGGAAGTCCTACGGCTGAGATGATGATGATGATGAAGTAAAAGTAAATAAAGAAAACTTCGGCACAATCAAAGCTTTGCGTTACATTTCAAAATACTAGGCAGCATTGTAGCGCTAGTTATAAAAGTAAATTAATTTTGCACATTATAGCAGTGTGCTTACTATACTATTCTTTCACATAATAGGTATACATAATTACATTGATAGTGTAATACATACCCAGGTTCTTTCGGTCTTGTGCTAGGTGGCATCGGTTGTCTTGTATCATCAGTTGTTCCACCATTACTGGAATATTTCATGCTGGCGGCTGAAACAAAATAGGTTATGGTTTCAAAAAGCAAAATAATAAAGTCAACCTTCCTGTTGTACCAGAAAATACTTGCAAACAGTGGTTTATTATTTAATTCACTATATTCACAGATTTTGAAATTAAGCTTATTTGAAAAAAAAAACCCCTCAAGATAAATGCATTTTTATTTAAAACATTAAACATAATGTTACAGGTTAATTAATCAATAATCATGATCATTAATGATTTTATGATTATAAACCACCCAAGTTTTTGGGTAAGCACTGTTACCATACCTATTGCTACCATAAGTTTTATGTGTATGTTCACCGATTTCTCCCCCATTTGTGGACCGATTCTCAAAATTCTTTATCAAATTCGGTCTGAATAGTGTCTCTAATCTTGATAGTATCATCATTGACGGTGAATGACAATCGACCCCATAAGTAGCAAAGGTCACTAAAAAAGGGACTTTCTCCCAAAAATTTAACCAATCTTAACTTGTTATTTCAGACTTTTTAGGTGTTGAAATCGGTACTTTTTTAAGAAAACAATTTTTTATACTCTATTGATTTAATTTGTATGCATGTGATTCCAGTGTACTCACAGGAGACGTGTCGGGGCGGATATTCGCGTTTGTAGTCGCGATCGCGCTCGGTACGTTTGTCTGCAGCTCTCTCGTAGCTCGCGGGCATCTCGAACCGCGGCGGAGGCGGCGCTTCGAAGGCAGCGCGGCTTGACGCCTGGGAAAAAAATTAACTTTCAAAATTTTCTGTCCATTAATTACGTGGGGTGTTTAACTCTTTGTGTCCCAGAGACGTATATATACGCCAATTTCATTCAAATTCAAATTGCTGATTGCATTCTTGGAAGTAATATAATAATAATGTAATATAAAAGCTGGATGTGCAATGCAATGCATGTGTATTGTTCATGAATTGGCATCTTCAAGATTCATATGCCACATAATTAAATACTTTTTAAGGCGCGCTCGTATCCTGATAATATTAAAAAACATAATCTTTAAACATCTAGTGTAAGGAAACAGATCGAAAATATTCTATGTAAAAAAAAAATAGCATAAAAGTAATACATACAATAGTTGGAGGTGGGGGACGTTTGTGTCTCGCGTCTCGCTCGTAGGTCGGATCAGGTGGGCTGGCCGCTTTACGATACCCACTAGCTTCATAGCCACGCTTGCGTCTATCCTCTTCTAACCGTTGCTGAGCTCGCTTCAACTCCAGCCGCTCTAGTTCCAATTTCTCACGTTCCAGACGATGTCTCTCGCGTTCCAAGCGGAGTAGATCGTTCTTTTCGCGTTCTATCTTTTCCCTACAATTTAATAATTAATGTGTTAGAACACAAATTTGCTAAAAGAAATGCTTTTGTACAACATATAATTTCATAGTGTAGTAGTTGTAATGTTCGGTAACAGTTTCCTCTCACTTAAACAATATACTTTATACTTGTTGAATGCATTATAGTAAAAACACCGGGTTTAACCCTTACGCATCCGTTGACATTAGTTTAATTCATAAATATTTTGTTCTAAGCGTTTAAATCAGAGTGAAAACAAAAATCCCTGACAAAACTGTGTTTCTTTGTATAGCAACCACCCATTATTTTTAAATATTAGTTTAAAATCCACCTTAATAAACACATAGTCTGTGAAAATTTTAACATGCTACCTTTTACTGTACGAAAAAATACAGACTTTTGAAGGTAAGGACAGAGAAGGCTTAGTATTAGATACATTAATTGCATACAAAGATAATGGAGGTACAGGAGGCCGATTCTACTATTTCACAATATTTAACAACCTAGCCCGCTGCAACTGCAGTTCGACTTGTTAGACTGCTGTTTTGTTCGATCATTATCCAAAGAGCCATTCTACTATTTCTAAAGACAAATTTGAATGTACACTCATTTTGAAACACTACTATTTATTACATATACATTACACGCTTCTAAATGCGCATACGAGTTAGTGTCGCATTCATGTATCGAGTTAACAGAATATAAAGTTGCAATTGATCGATCGCTAGCTCCAACAGAAACGTACGTATGTAGCTGAATTGTTTTTCACTAGTCGAATAAGAAAACGGCTAAAAGGTACCGTTCAAACTACGGTTCGATTGCATTTTAGTTAGTGGAATCGGCCCCCAGTGCGCGTCAGGTACCTTTCGGCGCGAAGCTTTTCCCGCTCTAGAGCAAGACGATGCTTCTCCTGACGTTGTCTGCGCTCTCGCTCGCGCAACGCTTCCTCGGCCGCGCGTCTCCTTCTCTCTTCCTCTCGAGCCGCGCGCGACCTCTCACGAGCACGTGCCACATCCCGTTCTTTCTGTTATGGAAAACAAAGTTTATTTATTTATAGTAGAGCAGCGTGACTGCTGATGTGTCTATATCAAACAATGTTGAAAGATTTTCCACTAATATTTTTTTCTAAAAGTTGGTTCATAACCAGTTATCGAGTTTATTTTTATTTTTATAAATAAAACGGTTATATTTAAATGTTTAGACGTTTATGCTTATATACCATGACGAGTTTATGAAACATTTGAAGTTTAGTGTATTGAGCAATACTTAAATGGGCGGATTAAACTTTTGAATTCAGTGCTCAATACTAAGCATTATGCATAGTAACACTTTAAAGTCACACGATATGAATATTGAAGTATATCTGAAGTATACTGACACTGTACAAACGCAACGAGGCGTCAGTGGGCCTAGCACGAAAATATGCGTAAGCGTAACGTAATCGTATCGTTTACTTATTCAGTACAAACTATGAGTTGTTTGTGCCACAATTGTACTAGTTAAATTATAGTTTGTCCCACAGTACAAACAAGCACGAAAATCTGTCTAAGTGTAACGTAATCGCACCGTTAACGTATTTAGTACAAACTTTTATTTATCTAGTACAATAGTGGCACAGATAATTCATAGTTTGTTCTGAATACGTAAACGATACGATTACGTTACACTAACGCCAACTTTCGTGCTAGGCTTGCAGAGCGCACCAGGCAGCTTTAGTCGCATCAGTATTTTGCGCACATTTGTGTCTCTACACGCCGGACATGACATCTGAAGAAAGCAGTTGAGTAATACTCAATAATGCCTGGATAAGCAGAACTTCTATCCATTTGTTTATAAACTAGTTTCCTAAACGCCTTTTTATACTTCAATGTAACAGATTTTATAAATGTACTATGTTATTTCAGCCACCTATATAAAACTCAGGAATGGAGAGTTGACATAATTGTATATGATATTCGTTATACTTATTATTATACTTGTCGTATAATTTAAACAAAAATTATAAGTTTATGATAAACATTCATATGGTATATAATAAAAGTCAACATTCTTCAACATCGCCGGCCGCTGACGCGGCACGCTCGCTCGTCTCGCGCAATGTGTAGTCACAACTAAACACTCCTCGCTACGCTTGTCATCTTAACTATTTATGATTTTGCCCTAGACTAGTCATGAAAACTGAATACTATGTTTAATTAGAAAAAACCATAGGAAATGAGTTACTTAGAAGTATAAAAAAGCGTTAAGGAAACCAGTTACAAAAAAGTATAAAAAAGGCGTTTATTGCAATATATATTGTTTGGTACTAATTTGTGTTGCCTTCCCCGTTTTTTGTTTTAGTATAATCACGTTGGATTGAAGTCTGACTGACTGATTACATACTCTAAACTGTTGGCAGATTTGCAATAAATAGAAGCGCCATAAAAAATTAGTCAAGACAACTCTTACCCAAATCTTATTGTATGAAAGTACTTCTCGGGGAGACCTCTTGCGCTCACGGCTTCGAGTGCTTCGCTTCACTCGGTCCTGGATGTAAGAAATTATTATTATCAGATAAATTATATTTAAAAGTAACTTTTCTTGTAGACAACTTTCATAAAATTGTTATATAATTTCGTGACGAATTCTTGAAATACCAGAAGTCACGAAATTAACTGTTTAAAATTAAATGTTATAGCAAAATGATCGCTAATAATAATATATATATAAAATTCTACATAATTATAACAAATAACAACAAGGGGTCGTCCGTTAATAACATGATGTTATTTACCAACCTTTTGACTCCCCCACCCCCTTTTGTTATTTCATGATTATCTTCGAAACGACCCTCTGCTACGTAAAAGTCGAGCCTCGCGTAATTAATGGACGATCCCAACTTCTTTTAATCATTAATTTTCAGTATTGGTACAAATTGCACTAACCTTATCAGAACGAGCAGACTTTTCGCGTGTTTGCGATGTGGACCGATTGCTTTCAGCACCCGATGCCTCGCCTTCTTTTTTCGTCTTTGTTTCTATCCCTTTTTCGGTAGATTCTTTGGCCTAATGACAAAAACATAATTGATAAGTAATAACCAACTGAGCCAAATCTGAACAATAATTATTTTTGAAATTTATAAGCGTGGTTCACGATATAGATGCTAAAAATATAGTCTAGTGTACGCGACTAGACAAAATCTGTAAAAAATATTTATTTAATATTAGAGGAAATACTATTTCTCTCCGTCGCGTGCTAGACCTACTGTACTGATATAGAGAATTTCGTTGTAAGGAAAACTCAATAACTGTCCGACCCGAGTATCGAACCCAGGTCGAACAGTTTCACATGGAGATTCCAAAGCGGCGCTTCCACCACTACACCGAGACCAAGCAAGCGAAGCAGCTGGCGGGTCAGCTCGTAATAAATAAATGCACTTATACCGCCGCACTAGTACTTTCCGAGTCGCAGGAGGCATGCCCACACATTTACAAATCAGTAACATCGATTCTCTGTGGCGCCTATTACATGCTGCGAATAAATGATGACTTATTAGTCAGGAAATGTAACTGCGTTCCAAAAATGACTCAAAAAAGTCGTGTCCACCGCGTCATCAGTCGGACATGTTTGTGCAAGTATTTCGTATTGCATAACGTCGTCCACGCCGCTATGATTCAGCTGTCATTGCAGCACGCGCGGGAACCAATTCCTACTTTCCTTCGGAATTTAAACGATCCACCAAGCATGTACATTTTTAACCTCGGAAGTCATTCGTATTGCATAACGTCATCCACGCCGCTATGATTCAGCTGTCATTGCAGCACGCGCGTGAACCAATCCCTACATTCCTTCATGTACATTTGTAACCTCGGAAGTCATTCGTATTTGGATTAGTATACGTCGTTTTGGTTTGAATGCCACTTTTTGTGTGAATTTGTTCTGAATTAGACTTCATGTCGTGACTTATTATTTATTCGTAGATCACATGTCATGACATTGAGAATGGATTGAATAATTAATTAGTGTCATGTGCAATATCCATAATTTTGCGCACCTACATATATAACATCGATAAACGAGTTATTAATATTATCAAATATGACATTTATAATTAACAAAACCACCGTGTGAACATGTATCTCACGATAAACTTGTAGAGTCAATACACTTACTTCCATCAGCTATCTTACCTTGTGGATCTAGCCGCGACATTTATATCGCGAACTTACCGATAATGTTATCCTATCGACAATGAATTTATCGATCGGCATGTCAAATATGAAATTTATAATTAACAAAACTGATTTTGTCTACGTCGAATTGTCGAATTTATCGATCGACAAAGCTGCACTGCTGGAACACAACCAACTAGGCTAAGGGGGCCGTCGTACATAATAATCAGAAAAGGGGATAAATAATACAGATTTGCTGTTGTTATTGGTCTTACATCTTTATCCTTGCTTTCATCTTTACGCTCTTTGCTGGGGTGGCGTTCGGTACGCGACGGTTGTCTGCGGGCTGCGGATTCCGACTCTGATTTTGCCTTCTCAACAGATATCATGCGGCCATGTAACTCTGTTAAAAAGGAAATAATTTTTAGAAACCAACATGCAGTCGGGTTACGAAATACAGTGCCTCAGAACTGCATTGGTTAGGTCATTACAATAGTTTTACAACACGATCGCGTTTAAAGCATCCGTACTATCTTGATTTTGTATTTCTAAACTTTTACTTGTTTTATTGACATGAACGACAAACATATCCTAAAGTCCTAAACTATATACATAAATGTAAAAGATGCTTTATTGTTTACGTTTATACATTTTGTTTGTATTTATATATTATTATTAGTTTCCTTATTATAATATACATATAGATATTTATAGTGTACCCATTTAGTGATTTTGCATTGTTACCGTCCAAGTTATATTGGATACTCCTCTGAGAATGGGTTGTGTGGAAGAGATCGCTCTGAGCAATAAGACCGCCCATTGTTACACCTAGGTTTTAGAATTGTTCTTTTTAATATTAAGTGATGAATGTGAGGTCTCAATAAAGTGTTATCTATCTATCTATCTATCTACCCCTCAAGAATTTAGCCCTAGAAGTCATTATGCTAAAACAAAGTAAGACCAATTGGTCTTAACTTTGTTATGTTATTTTGTTGGGTAGATTTTCGGTCCTATAAGGTAGAAACTCAAATTTTTTCCTGATTCTAAGCAGTGTCTCAAAGGTTTAAACCACATTTGAATGTGGAATTTAGCCCTAGAAGTCATTATGCTAAAGCAAAGTTAAGACCAATTGGTCTTAACTTTGCTTTAACATAACTGTATACAGTTATGTACTTCCTATTTCCATTCTTTAAAACCAGTTGAGTTGTCATTGCTATAACTGAAATTACTTTAGAATAATAATGTTTACTGTAATATATTAATTAACATTAGGGAAATCTATATATATAAAAGAAGATGTCCTGACTGACAGACAACGCACAGCCTAAACCACTGATCGTAGAGACTTGAAATTTGGAGGGTGTATTGTCCTTGATGTGTAGAGGTGTACTAAGAATGGGTTTTTCGAAATTCTACCCCTAAGGGGGAAAAGGGGTGAAAACGTTTGTATGAAAATCCTTTGTTTTTGAAGTTGTGAAAATTTGTATTTGGATAGGCCATTCAAAATAAAAAATTGTTGGACTAATTTTTTTAGGATAGTGGTGGTTTAAGAGGTTGAAATGGAGGGCTGAAAGTTTGTATGGAAAGTTTTTTGTTTTCAAAGATACAGTGGTGAAAATTAGCATTTGGACAGTTTAAAGTGATGATTTCAATATTTATTGACAGGGATGACTTAACGGGGGATAATTTTTTTTTAAATGTTCTTTGTTTTTGGAGCTACTGTGATGACTGGATAGGTAATTTAAAATAAATAGTGATAATTTCAATATTCTTGTCAGGGATGACTTAAGTGGGTAAACGAGGGATGTAAAAACTACTACATATTATAAACTGTAGAGGTCAAATTTCTGTACAATGAAAAATATGCTAAAAACCGAGTCAAGGGATGTAAGGAGTGAAAAATAAGTTCAAATTGTTTGTTTCTCTGCACGTTTGTCTGTCTGTTTGTACGGGCTAATCTCCGAAACGACTGGACCGATTTAAATGAAATTTCGTATGGTGGTAGCTTATATCCCTGATTAACATACAGGATACTTTTGATCCCGGTAAATTAAAGAGTTCCCGTGGGATAATAAAAAATCTGTAATTACCGTATCCCGCGAGGCCACGCGTGCGAAACCGCTGGCGGGTCAGCTAGTGAGGTAATATGATAAGATAACCCAGTTCTAGTAATAAGAGAGTCACACTCTTATGCCTGTTATTTATGAAAAATAAAACAATAAACTACTACATGAATCAGGGATCGAAAATATCCGATATGTGTATGTCAAAAATGTTATATATATATATATCCATTTTGAATGACAGCCGTATTATTATTTTATTGGATTACTATATACATATATACTAAACTAGCTGACCCGCCAGCGGCTTCACTCGCTTGGTCATGGTGTTGAGGTAGAAGTGCCGTATTGGAACCTCAAGGTCCTGGGTGGATCGCCGCGTTGGACATTTACTGGCTTCTTCAGACAAAGAAATTTAGTAAGAGTGACCCGTAGTTTGCAATAGACTCGCCTCTTATGAAATAAGACTAAAAACATGTCTAGCGAAACGTAGGCGCTTAAGACACCGCTGCTTCCCCCTTCGCGGATATATATAGGCGAAACTATTTGTTATGTTGTGTTAAAAATAAAATGAAAGTATTGCAGGCGATTCACTCAAGACCGCTAGACTGATGTTTCACTGTAGTTTTACGTGAATCCATTAAGAACAAACAAACAATCATGTATCTTTCGTCTTTATTATTATAATCTTCTTAGTCGGGCACTCTTGGCAGAGTGTCCATTGTCCATTGACGAGACTAACGCCATTTGCCGCTAGAATTGTCAAATGTCAATCGCCAATGACATTGACGCCTTGCTATTCAGTGTTACCATTTAAGGATTAAAACTTACTATTACTGTTTTAACTTTACTCCAACACCATCTACATTTGGGAAGTAGAAATACAGTAGCATACTGCACAAAAATACATATCATCAAACATTTTAAACCATTTCCATTTTTGCGTATTGATTATATATCACAAAAAAATCATTTGCTATAATCGGATAACGGAAGGATATAAATGATACATAGCCATTGATATATATCCTCGAACCCACACATAAATATACTAATTCTTTTAGATTTGGCCACTGCATCCACTGGAATGCACTATTATATTTTGGAATAGTTTTTGAGCCAATCACTACCAAATTTTATGTCGTCAATGTAGATTGTATTTTCTACAATCAAAACAGCTGCGAGATTAAAATAACTTTATACCTAAAGTTTTACCTTGAACATAACCTTCTTTCTCTTCTATTTTGTCACATTGTTATTTATTTAAGTTCCTAACTTGCGGGATTTCCTTCCAAACATACCTGTTCTATGAAGATTCTTGATGCAATTCTCAGCATCTTGAGCAGTGGCCATGGTGACATAGCCGTAGCAGCGTGATCCAGGAGTCCGCGCGTTGGTCACCACTTTGGCTCCAATAACCTGTAGAAGCACATTTTAAGTCAATCAATCAACAACAGTTCATGAGAGCAGCGCCATCTTTAATCTAGTAATTTGAATCAATTGACTGCCAGAAGATGTGATATCAGCCACTTCAACTAACCAGTTTAAGAATAGAATGGACAAATGGCTACTATCAGAAAGGAAGTCATTGCTTAATTTATAAATGAATAGATGTACCAACACTGCATTGAAATAGACACAGCAGCAAAAGTGTTGCTCGTCTATAATTAAATAAATATATTATTTGAGAAATCCCATAAGTCATCAGACCCTAACTTTACAGAAGGTGAAAACTTCCTTGGAAAACAATTTTATGGCGATGGATGTGTTTTATATTAAGTTTGAATGGTTTAATGATACCTACATACATTGATTATTTTTTTCTCATAAAATTTGTCATGAAATAAATAAGTGCCTGAAAGACGTTGATGGGCTTTCTTAAATAAACGAATAAAAACATGTTTGACACAATAAAAATTTTCATCAGATGATGAAGGTTACAGAGTATGGATAAAAGAAGACAACAAACTAGTACGTTCAAGAGATGTTTTATTTGAAGAGAAGACTCTAATGCGTTGGCATTAGAATCAAGATCCAATACCAATAGAAGATACAAGTCCAATGACTTTTGACGTGCCAATACCTATGTATTACAACAGCACACCTGATTGAAACTTTCGTAAGTATTACACATTTTAATGTTATATTGACGGTTTAACTTACGCGGTACGTATAATACTGAACTAGCGCGAACGCAGCCGGGTGCGCAAGTACTCCATGAAGAAGTGGCCCGGACGGTTACGAAACCGGTCCAGATATTCGACTATACGTACCGCGTAAGTTAAACTGATTTAATTTAACAATATGCGAGGACACTTTCGCAAGCTGAATCATCTGATCCATTTCTCAAACAATAACCCACACAAACACTTTCTAACAAACAGAGTCGTGACATGTGGTATCAGCACTAAATACTAATCAGTTTAAAAACCGTTTAGATAAACACTACCAGAACAATTGAAAGTGAAGTGGAGTAGTTAGTTGCAGGCAACATCAGTTGTTTACAACTGCCTGCCTGAAGGACAATAATAATATAATTTATTTAGCCTATAGTTTCATTTGGTATTTTTTCATAAAACTCCTGCACAATATCTTGTGGAAAGGTATTTCTTATTTTGTAGACCTTCCAGTTTTTTTTGTCAACGGGAATTCGACCCTCTGCCTTGCTAGGCAAAACCAGCCTATCTTTATTTGCATTCGTAAGATTAAAATAATGTTCAACCGGACCGTCAATAAAGTCCCATACAACTACTACTCCATCTCTTTCATATATTGGCGAAAGTAGCAATATTGGCTGATCTTGAATGACACTTTCTTTTCTGTGGGTGTGTGTCTACCAGCCGATTCTATTGCAACCATATTTTAAAAGCGGGAGCCGGTCTGCTCTCGGTATGTACGATATTTAGAAATTAGTTAAGTCTGTGTAAAAAAAAGATGCCCTTCTGGGTTCTTCTTATATTGTATATGTCACCCAAAATAAAAAATAAAAAATTGTGCCCTACAGGCCCTTATCGTATGTGTGCCCTTCAGGCTAAGTAAGTTTTCAAAGTTCTGTTCAGGCCTTCAAAAATATATTATGTAAGTCTAGTTAATTAAAAAAAAATGTCCTCCTGTATTCCTTTAGTAATTATAAAAAAAAGATAAGTTTGAAATATAATATACACTCGAGAGCAATGAATCCGGGTCACTTAAAGAATCCTAAAAATCTCGGAAACTAAAAATGCTAGGTTAATGCAATAAATTGTATTTAACAGACAATGTAATACTCCTTAAATGAAGGTATTAAAACTTCTTAGTTATTGTAAAGTTATATCATAAAAAAATCAAATTTGAAAAAGGGCCACTTTCGAAGATGGAACTACGAAATTACAGCATTTGGTTTTGCTTTTGTTTGTAATCTGTCATTTATGTGGGTACATAAACCATGTTGATAGTGCTCTATATTCATTATTCAAGCTGAAATTATGTCGCTTACGCCTGAAGAATGCACCAGAATACTTACAATGCTGGAAACCGGCCGGAGTCAGCGCGATACAGCCAGGACTGTCGGTGTGTCGCTGTCAACAGTACAAAGAGTTCTCCGACGTTACGAAGAAACTGGTTCTAACCTACGCAGACCAGGAACGGGCAGAACCAGGTGTACCACAGCACGAGAAGACCGATACTTGGTGAACACCATGCTTCGAAATCGCTTTCTCACAGGAACTGAACTCACAAATCAGTTTCGACGCCTCGGAGGAAGTAACCCAAGTGCATGGACAGTAAGACGTCGGCTTGCTGAATCTAACTTAAAACCCCTTAGACCTGCAAACGGCCCTAAACTGGAGCGTGGGCATCGTATTTCAAGACTAAGATATGCCCAGAGCCACGTAAATTGGAGTATTGAAGATTGGTCAAAAGTTATGTTCTCCGACGAATCAAAATTTATGCTCTACAAGCACGATGGAAGACCAGGGGAAAGATTCAAGCAAGCATGCATCGAAGAAAAAGTAGCCTACGGTGGTGGGTCTGTACTTGTGTGGGCCGGAATTTCTTCTGAAAGTCGCACAGAGCTGGTGATCATAGAAAACGGCTCTTTAACTAGCGAAAGATATGTGGAAGAAATCCTCAATGATCACGTTGGTCCATTTATGGTCAATTTAGGTGAGGATGCTATATTTATGCATGACAATGCCCGACCTCATACAGGTAGGATTGTGAATGACTACCTTCAAGAGATGAACATTACTCGTATGGAGTGGCCAGCGCGCAGCCCCGATATCAACCCGATCGAGCATGCTTGGGACGAGCTAGGCAGATGCGTAAAACAACGAAACCCTCCCCCAATCACGCTTCGTGAGCTCAAAATTGCTCTCACAGAGGAATGGGAGAATATTCCCCAAAATCGTATAAGGAACTTGGTGTACAGCATGCCAAACCGCGTAAACGCAGTAATGGAAGCACGAGGAGGCAATACGAAGTATTAAAATTCAAGAAAATCGTAATAAAGTTCAAAAATTTCATGTTTCCTATTTTTGTTTTAAGGAGAGATCAGCAGTTTTTTTCTTTATGTAATTTTGTGTTAATAAAATGTATGGTGACTCATATTTTTTTACTTTCATTTAAGGAGTATTACATTGTCTATTAAATACAATTTATTGCATTAACCTATCATTTTTAGTTTCCGAGATTTTTAACATTCTTTAAGTGACCTGCACGGCTATTATGTATCTCGGTTGCTAACAAAAGTGGATTGAAATGTGAAAAAATGGCCGCTCTATGTCACTTTTGTCAGCTTCAGTAATCAACTTACTAACATTAATGCTTACTGAAGTTGTCCAAACTGACATAGGGCCGCCATTTTTCAAGATTTCAATCAACATTTGTTAGCAACTGAGATACATAATAGCCATGCCGGATTCATTGCTCTCGAGTGTATATAAACAATGCCACGGACCCATTGATGTCTGTGAACCAAAGCATTATAAATAAAAAAGAAAAAAAATACATCAAACACATGACAAGCTCACGGCAGCTGGTACGGTGTTGCCATTAATTTATTTGAGAAACCCCATTAGTCACTGACTTAAGGGGTTCCTCAACTAAAACAACTATTCAACCAGTTATAATTTCCTTTCTATTGCATTGACTTGTAGGACTTCTCTCTGAAATGTGTATTTACTGCCATAGAACACATTTCCGCATAAAGTCATTTTAGAATTTCTCAAATAATAGATTCATTTAGCAGTGGTACAGCTTGCAGGCCACAATGACATGATTTGTAGAGATCATGGTTTTTTACATAAACCAAATTAGATTATATAGCCTTGATAAATTAAAATTTCTTTAAACCTATCGCGTCGCGCGTACTCCATTTGTACGTTTTAAAAAGTGTTAAGCCATGTCGCGCATACACAAAGTGTATACACATTTATAGACCTCGAGTTTGTAACTAATTTTATCAGATCCAATACACTCCACTGGTATAAAACTGCTTTTAGTTGGTCAAACTATTCAAGAGTAGTATTTTGTTCTTTTATGCATAGTTCGGAAATAAACTGAAAAAACTAGACACTGGACGGGATAAAGACATCTCATAATGAATTGGGAGTATCCATTTTGTATATAATTCAAACGGTATGTTTTTCAGAATGATCATGGTATCCATAACCTGAATCCCTCAGCAATAAATGGCTCTGCTTTTGTGCTTCACCACAGTCTGGTAAAAAGCGGAACAATAAGTCTTGTTGATAAACTTTTGAGAGTATATATAATATTTTGTTACCTTTCCATGTTTACTACATAGTTGCTTCAAGTCTTTAGCACGAGTGTCACCAGATAGACCGCTGACCCAGAGGTTACGAGCACCACCTTCCCTGGTCTCATCTTTCTTTTCCTTTTTGTCACCATCACCCTCCTTATCTTTCTCATCTGACAAAAATAAAATGTTAAAAGATTAACTCGTGTGGTATACAATAAGAAAAGCCTATGGCCAAGATTTGCTGATGAATTTACCTTTAAGTTCTTTATCATTTTTCTCTGCATCATTGCTGAAAATATAAAAAAACACATTATACTCATTGCTCCTATGAGAAAGTAGAAGCTAAAAAGAGTATTTTTATATCAATTAACTGCGATTTCGAAATTGTTTGTCAAAAGTCACTAAGTTATTTGGAGATATTTAAATTATTTTGTCGGTTTAACTTCACAAATCAACTACAAAGTTTTGCACCGTTACTCCAACAGGTAGAGTTGATCATGAAGGCAAACGCAGTGTCGGTGGCTCGACGTCCACACAGCATCCTAGGCATGTCGACAATCTCGTTGCTTGAAGTGAAGCTCGAAGACCACCTCGACGCTGTCGCTATGAAATTTCAGTTGCCACGTAGCTTTGGTGATTGTTGATCCTGACGACTTTGAGGGCTGCTCGATGCGTAGTTGAAGATTGGAGTGTCGGCATCAGAGGTCTCTGGTGCAAAACTTTGTAGCGATAATAAATTAAATATCGAAGAATTAGACGGAGAGGATAGTAGCGCGTGGACGGGCGACGCGACGGCCGTGCGGCGTACACCAACCTAGTGGCGGCGGCATCGGAGTTAGCTTGTTGCTCGTCCTGGGGCTCGGCGTCGTCGCCGGGCGCGGAGTCCTCGACGGTCTTCTCCTCAGCATCCTCGGTGGCTTCCTCGTTGATCGCCTCATCTATGCCAATATCATTCGTCAGTTGAGCCAGTGCAGGTCGCTCACTCCTTGGGAGCGGCCCACTCTGTCTCTCGCAGTGAAATCTTGCTTCAATGCGCTTGCGAAGTGATCTTGTACCATTTCTTACTTGCGTGTTGAACACATATACATTTCTGACCTGAAAACTTGATTTGATATTAGCACTGCTGCCTGGATGGAATTTCCTGCCATTGCAGCTCAGAGCCGCTGGTTCCCCGTACAATCACTAAACATTACTGAAGAACAGGAATATCTGGCGGGCAGCCACTTACATTACTAACACTGTAAGCATAACCTGTATATGGACTCAGAAATGCTGTGTGTGAGTGCAGATGCTCTCCATGCTGCAATTCCGAATTTTCTATGATTGATGCCAGTTACTCATTGTACATTCTCACATGAATCATCATTACAAAATGAGTGAGCAGCTGGTAGCTTGCACAACATGCATGTGTTTAATTATTGCTGCAGCAATAATTACTGATCAGCAATGGGCTTGTGGTTGTACTATCATAGTTTTCTTCTCAATGACAAATTTTCATCTGGTCAGCTGCAGGTCTTCAAGCAATTAGTGCTTCTATATAGGTGTCATGTTCATCATCAATTTGATTGATGCATTAATTTGCCACGAGGTTAAAATCAATGTTCCACTGGCACATACAAATACATTTATCCCATTAATACATGTTTACACCACTCCACTTTTAACTTTAGTAGGTACATTTAATATTTTTTTATTATGAAAACTTACCTTTTTGGATGGATTTTGTTGTATTCTCCCCCTGGAATAGAAAATAGCATCATTAACACAATGTAACTATTACACACTTGGCTTTGCTCCAGCCATTCAGCTATAAATACTTCTATTTAACTGCTTATCTAAGCATGTGTGTGTATTTCAGCTTAATATATAATTGATACTAATATTGACTTCTGCCATCTGTGCGATGTCTCAGATTTGTGTTAGATCTACTAGACAATTAGAGAAAGAAATAAAATATTACAATAATAAACATATATTTCTTACAAACACAATGTTAATGCCAAGAACTCAAGACTGTTGATATAGCCAACCTACACATTATTTTTCTAGTCCACCTCCATCATACTATAACCATTAGAATATCCATTTGATATTTTATCATTATGAGAGGGCAATTTAAATGTGATACTGAAGAAATAGAAACGTACCTCTTCATTGAGTAGTTCATCATCACCTATATCTAAATTGATGCTGTCTTCTGCATCTGTATTATTCTCAATTTTCTGATCATCTTCTTTGTCTTTGTCTAGGCAAGCCTTTTTAGCTTGTGTTGCCTCAGACTCTTCTTTCAATTCCCTTTTTCTGTTAGCTTTCTCGTCAACTTCCATCTTGGCTTCAGCAGTTTGCTCAGCTTTAGAATTTGCGTTAGTCTCTTTATGCTCAGTTTCCTCTTCGTCTCCGGCGTCGTCTTGAACTATCATGTCCTCCATACCAGGAGCCTCTTCAGATTCCTGCTCTACGGCGCTCTCCACCCGCCTTGTCCTTTTGGTTGGAGTCTTATTGTCAGGAAGTTCAAATGAATAGGTCTCCGGATCGTGACCTTCCTCCTCCAAACTCTAAAATACAATATACGTTATAATTTTCACTTTAGTATCGGCAGACAATTGCATGACAACTTACATTTTTTGCGTCATTAATTTTACCTTTGATAGTCGTTGGATAAGCACGCCGCGGACACCGCTTTTATCTAGGTTACGTTTCTCCAACTCTGCTCGTAAGTCAATTACCCTAAGATCATTGAGACGCTTTTTGGTAGACATCGCCAACTGTTATTTTAAGATCACAACTATTAATATCTAGCGTAGCGTGCAAAAGATTTCAGTAAATTCACCAACCAACAAATATATCTCGAATGACGCAAACACACGGTATTAAATCGAAAAAGAACTCTATCAACAAGATGGCCGCCCAGTGCTGCCAGATCGAAAATTGGAATGCGCACTAAAACTTTGTAAAAAGCGCTAGATTTTCAAAATTTCACAAGTCAAAATAGCACTAGAATAAACACTTAACATATGAGATTAAAAAAATATCAGTACAATTAAAACATACGTTTAATCAAGGGGACAATTATAAAATCAACAAGAGTGTTCTAGATTAGGACCTTTTTATGTATGTATCAAAAGCTTGTAACCTATTTAGATGTACCTATCATCGACAATGTGTTACCTAGCAACGGTTTTGTTGATTAGCTGTCTTGTATAAAATGTCTAAGCAGAAAAAACGAATTTATGTTACTATATAAATTACAATGTTTTCTTTCTAAATATAACCACTGCGTGTTACCCGAATATATGTAATATTTCGAGTAGGCAACCTAAATATAACAGGTTATGGGCCCAGACATGATCTGGCTGCTAACTAAAAGTAAGTAGTGTTCAAGTATCAGATCTCATACTGCTAAAAAATGCAAGCTATGAATATGTGTAGTTTTGAGATATTACTCGTATCTGGCCAGGCTAACTATGGCACCTGGGCCCCGTTTCATAAAGCTACAATACAAGTAACAATTATTGTAAAATAAAATAGCAACATTGGCCTAAACTTGCAACATTATTCAGAATAAGTTTTTCATGTAGGATATTTTCTACAATTGTTAATTTTCCGGCTACAATTACAAAGTTACAAATTTAGTTAAATTGTCTATGTTTATTGTTACTTATTGCAGGAGTCGAACAAGTGTTTCATAAAGAATCGTTAATTGTCGGCACTAAATGTATATTTTAACTGTCATATTTTTTACAAGTCTACATAGCTTTAGAGTTAAGTAACTTGTAAAATCGTTTTATCCTCGAAGCATAAAAACAACTACCTACTATTAAATATAGTACGATAATCTTAATTTAAACAAAAAGATATGGCAATTAAAGGATTCCTCTGACGATAACGACAACCGATTGCTCAGGACTTTTCGTCAACGCATATTAACTTTTAAGACGGAATATGAATTCAATGAAAGATTTCGTATAAATTCCGAAATAATGGAAGAACTGTTTCTGGTCAGTAAGTAATGGTGCTGATGAAGTGGTCAGTTTGCTAGGGCCTCCTCCTATTCTTAGAACATCCAACACACAGAAACCAGGCTTTGAGTGTGAAAGTTCAACAGCAAAAAAGTACCAAAAATAATCATCTTTTTTTTAAATTATTTTAATTCTTTTCTATCCATCTTAGGTACACTTATAGCAGAGAATATAATATTACTAGGATTTATTACATAATCAATTTTTAAACAAAACAAACAAACAGAAAAATTTGAAGACTTTGGAGTTTCTACGACGTAAGAGTGAAAAGAATGAATGATTGAACGAATGATGCTGTAAAGCTATATCAATGAATCGAGAGTTTTACTTGTAACAAGAGTACGAAGCCAGTTTTACAAGTGTCGGTGGTGTTTATGAAGTCTGTGTAACACTTGTCATTGTAACTTGTTAGAATTTTCGGCTTGTAAATAGTAAATTACAATTTGTTACTTGTAGCTTTATGAAACGGGGCCTAGGAGTTTGAAGTCATAAAGTGCGTTCGTTTAGCGTTTAGGGAATTTGGTGGCGTTGTCATTGATGGCTCTTTTGACCCTTTATGGGGCTCTGTCCATATATTGGACACCATACATTTTAAATTTTCGCGGCTAAACTAAACGTCGAACAAATGTCACTTTTGGCACTCTGGTTGAGGAATTAGATCCTGATAACGAAACGTTTAAAAAAAAAACAAGCATGGCCGACTTTTATCAGGTGATCGATCATATGTCAAAAATTTATGATTTTTGATGGTGGTAAAGAAATCTAAGAATATCTTCAAAAGCAATGAACAGAAAGGTAAGTTTTCTTTTATGTATTGTTCCAAATGTTGTAAATATGGGGTAAAAGCTCTGATTTTTGAGATTGTGGTTCACATTTCTTGTCAGAAACGAAAATTTATGACGTCCATATTTTGGACACTGCCTGCGTAGGTCATGGTAATTTTCATGCCTTAGAATCAGATTTATAATTTTTGGTTTCTATGTAACTAAGTATGTAACTGTTCCTATTTCAGACGATTCCATTAGATAAACTCCAAGATGTTCTCGAAAACCTGTTCGCATTGTCGGATGGTGAATACTCTGAAGATGGTAACGAAAGTGACGAGAACGACACCGAAACTATTTTCATACCGCCAAGTGATGCTGAACTTCAAGAAATTTTGGAACCAAGCTTGCCTCTTAGACCTGCATCAGTTTCAAACCTGAGGATAGAGTCATCTTCTGCAGGTACATTTGTTTCACATACTAGCTCCACGCAGCCACATCCTTCTCCTGGAACTTCTAGATTGTCTCCTGCTCTAACAACTGCTTCTGCATCTTCAATACCACGAAATATTACACCTCCTGCTGATGCAGGTACAGAATCATCTGACGATAGCTCTGACAGTGATGACGAACATTGGAAAAAAGTGCAGTTTCCCCACAATCCGCCAATTGATAAATTCGATGATAGAGTATTGAAACCGAAACAGTTTATCCCGAACAGAAGTAGTCCTGCTGTATATTTTACAGCTTTTTTCACGGATGAAGTCTTAGCTAGCATTGTTGACCAAACTAATTTATATAAGACCAAAGGGACCAACAGGCAGGCAGAAGTCTATTTATGGTATCCCTGACGAGCTAAGGCTGAATAATGTGGGATCGCATATGCCGGGAGAGCTGCCCAGTTATAGAAGGTGCAGAGCTTGCAGCAGTAAAGCTCTTGGAAAAAAGAGCAAAATAGAGTGTGTCAAATGCAAAGTGCCATTATGCATTACACCATGTTTTGCACAATTTCATATTGTGCAAAACATGGTGTAATGTCATGAGAAGGGGCCGTGTCCAAAATGTGGACACCATAATTTTTTTTCATGGAAAAAGAAAGTGTCTCAAAAATTTTCAATAATTACTACTTTTAATATCCCAGTGTTTTATTTTTTTAAATACAAGCCAGGGCCTTCTGCCCTATAAAGGGTTAAAGCGTTCATAAAGCTAAAAAACGTTATTTTGCCACTTTTGTCTTTTGTTTCACTATTCGAACGCCCAACTGAGCATAAGACCTAAAATCGCATGATTTGCTTGCAAATACATAGCTTTCAAAAACTATCACAAACAACCATGCTCCGGACGTGGGCAAAAATACCTCTTTTTTAGCTTTCCGAACGCTGAACAAAAAGAGACATGAACGACATTTTAACTTACAGATTCCTAATTCAAACGCCCCTTGTGAGCGTTATTTTTGCTAAAAACGCTGGCAAGGGGTCTATTCGAACGCATTGTTAGAAGTTTCTATGACGTATGAGTGAAAAGAATGAATAGTTGAACGAATAATTTAGGGTTGTACAGCTATGAGGAGGAGGAAGTAGCTGCCGCCGCCTCTATACAGCAGTGCTTAGCTCCATGGCCCTCTATGGTGCCCCCATATGGGCGGGATCCCTGCGGCGCAATGGGATAGCCGTCCTGCTGGCGGCCCAGAGAGTTATGGCGGTGAGGGTATGTCGGGGATACCGAACACTCTCACATGAGGTGGCATGTGTCCTCGCCGGACTGCTTCCATGGGACCTTGAGGCGGATGTCCTGGCCTCGGTCTATCAGCGCAGAGTGCAAGCGCGGGAGCGGGACGAGCGACCGGCACCGCGGGAGGTGGCGCATTGGCGTGATCGGGCCAGGGCGTCAGCTCTTGCTACATGGAGGGATAGGCTTCTTGCAAGGTCCACACAGAGGGGGGCCGGCGCTCAACGACTCCTTGAAGCGATCCGGCCTGTACTTGAAGAGTGGGTGCGAAGAAGGCATGGTGGCCTCTCTTTCCGACTGACACAGGTTCTCTCAGGACATGGTTGTTTTGGGAGATACCTCTGCAACGTCGCACGGAGAGAGCTCACCCCGGCATGGCACCAGTGCGGCTGCGTCGAAGACACCGCCCAGCACGCGCTGGAGTCATGCCCAGGAGGAGCGGGACCGCGGAGATCCCTGATCGCGGTTGTAGGATCCGATCTCTCCTTGTCTGCCATTATTACGAAGATGGTCGGTGACGAGAGGTCGTGGGAAGCAGTGGCCTCATTCTGCGAAATTATTGTTTCGCAGAGGGAGGCGGAGGAGCGGGAGAGGGAGAGAAACCCTCTCTTTCATCTGCTCCGGAGGGCGCGGACACGGAGGCGAGCTCACACTCCGTCTCCGCTCCGAGGGCCTGGGGCATCGGCTGCGGGGACGGCCGGTGCCCCCCATCAGGGTTAGGTCCTCACGAGGTGTGGATGTACCCTGTGTTCCGGGGCATCTCACGAGGCGGAAATGGGGTGGGCTCTTTACACCCACCACAGAGGCTGGGCCTGCGTAGGCGGGCAGCGACGTCGGTGGGGGCTGTGGCTGAATGCACGAGCGGGCCCGCGCCCCCTGCCACCTGTCGACGACGGAGGAACACCGCAGAGGTTTGGTGGGTAGGTCGCCCTTCTGGCGGAGACTCCCACATGCGCACCAGCTCTCCCCAGAGCTGGTGATCAGGGTATAAAATCTTCCACTGCGAAGAAAAAAAAAAAGGGTTGTACAGCTATAATAATGAATCGAGATTTTTACTTGTAACAAGAGTACGAAACCACTTTTACAAGTGTCGGTGGTGTTCATGAAGTCTGTGAAACACTTGTACGGCTTGTAAATAGTAAATTACAATTTGTTCCTTGTAGCTTTATGAAACGGGGCCCTGTTCATTTGCTATGCAAACGTTTTTAACAGACATAGATTTATGGGAGTGCATTGATGACAATATCAAGCTGGACTCGCCGGAGGCAAAGAAAAGAGATGACAAGGCTAGGAGTAAAATTTGCCTCATGTGTACCGAAAAAATATATCCCATGATAATGCATGTCAATACAGCGGGAGATACATAGCTAACGTTGAAGCGTGCGTATGCTAACGGTGGACTACTGCGACGGCTATATCTATTACGGAAAATGTTCAACGTTAAACTAACAATGTTCAACACAATGGAGGAATACTTGAATGACATTCAGACCACAAATCAAGCATTATTTAATATTAAAGCTGGTCTTGATGATGAATTTGTCGGGATAATAATGCTGGCTGGTTTGACAGATGCCTTCAATCCTCTGGTGATGACGTTAGAGCATTCGAACGTTAAGATTTCAGTGGAAACTGTTATGGCAGCGTTACTGAAGGAAAGTATTAGAAATAATACAATGGAAGACAATTCTGTCCTTATGTCAAAGAGTGACAAAACCAAGAAGATGGTTATATGTCATCTGTGTAAGAAGAAAGGACACTATATGTGGCAGTGCAAGGACAGGATACCTAATAATAAAAAGGGTAATACAACACAAAAGGATAGTAAAGAGACTCTCGGGCTGATACTTGCTATGTCAGCGATGGTCAACCAAAGCGAATGGGTCATAGATTCCGGTGCTACATCTCATATGACGTCAGACAGACACATTTTGGAGAACAAGGAAAACGTAGGTTCAAAAGTGGTGACAACTGCAAATAAGGACAAGATTATGTCAAATCTTAAGGGGGATGTGTTTGCCATGGGACGTTCTATAAGGTTTGAAGATGTGTTGAATGTACTGGGTTTGATGACTAATTTACTAACAGTAAGTAAGATGTGTAGTAAAGATTTTGTTGTTGTTTTTGATAAAACTTGTTGTAAAGTTTTTAAAAAAGGTGACGTCACAGTAGGTTGTGATGCTTTGTTGGTGGGAAAATCGCAATGTTTGCAAGCTTCAAAAGTAAAGAATTTGAAGCTTGCAAACATTGCGATCTTTCCCCAAACCCAAACCTCGGGCCGCTTGTTTCAACCCGTACAAAGGTACGGGTTGAAACAAGCGGCCCGATGTTGAAACGAGAAAATTCATGGGCATATTTTGAAAATAGGTTTTACGTAATCTAATTATGATCAATGCGTTTACACTAAAATTAAAGATGATTTTTATATATGTATTTACAAACAATGAAGATGCTGCTGATACAGTGAAAGAACAGATTAAAAGTTCTTTTAAAATAAAGGACCTTGGTCTTGCGAGGGAATGTCTTGGAATGCGGATTGAGCGAAATGTGGACAAGCAAGAAATCCATCTTTCCCAGAAGGCATACATTAACAAGATTATTGAAAGGTTCGGGATGCAATACTGTAAACCAGTTAGCACACCGATTGCTGCGAATCTTCATTTGAAGTCTGGTATAAAGAATGACGATACACGGTGTCAAGAGATCATAGGATCACTGATATACCTTGCGTGTTGTACTAGACCAGACATATCATTCGCAGTCACAATGTTGAGTCAATTCAACAACTGCAATGACTCATCACACATGTCAGCACTGAAACATGTTCTCAGGTATCTGAAGGGGACAGTGGAACTATGGCTGTGTTACAAGAAGTGTAACAAACCTATAGTAGCTTACGCGGACGTGGATTGGGGGAATGGGCCTGATGGATCATTCTCTGGTTATACCTTGTTTTTCGGTGGTGCTGCGATAGCTTGGCAGTCTAGGAAACAGCGGTGTATAGCATTAAGTACTGCAGAAGCTGAATATATCGCAATATGTGAGGCTTCAAAGGAAGTAGTTTCTATAAAAGGTTTATATGCTGAACTGACGGACCGGACTGACACTATTACAATATTTAGTGATGGTCAAAACGCAAGTAAACTAGTTTATATTCCTTCAATAGGGAAGCGGTCGATGCATATAAACATTAAGGTACCATTTTGTTCGAGATTTGGCTCTGTAGAGAGAGATCTGTATTAAGTATTGCGAAACAGCCCTTACGCCTGCTGATATGTTGACAAAAGGGGTTGCTAGACAGAAACACCAGTTCTGTATGAAACATTGTGGATTAAGTGGGGGTGTTCTAGAATAGGACCTTTTTATGTATGTATCAAAAGCTTGTAACCTATTTATTATATATTTAGATGTACCCAAGGAACATTTAACTCTCTACCGAGATGTACCTATCACGACAATGTTATCTAGCAACGGTTTTGTTGATTAGCTGTCTTATATAAAATGTTTAAGCAGAAAAAACGAATTTATGTTACTATATAAATTACAATGTTTTCTTTCTAAATATAACCACTGCGTGTTACCCGAATATATGTAATATTTCGAGTAGGTAACCTAAACAGATATAACAGAACGATTGCCTATTTACAAATCTGTCTTAATGCAACTATGCAAGCTTAACAAATGGCAAATGTACAAACCATACGAAGCCTATATAATTAAGAAAAAATTGTTTGTGCCCGGCTACCAAAATAAAGCTTATAAATAATAATAAAAATCTGGTTTGCACACTAAAGCTTTGTGGAGTTTATAATGTGCGTCACCTTATTCGTTCTAAAATCATCACTTACCATCGAGTGATATTATTAGTGGTAAACGCTATTTAAAATAATATGCTGCATTCTGATGCAAAGACACAAGTGATCCCAAATCATTAGAAGCTAGTGGATCTCAAATAATACGCAAAGCTATTTAAACCTCTTTGTATGAGAAGCTGGCATAGGGGTCACTGTAATTTTGCGGGAAATTTCCTTGCGACTTTACAACCCGGTCACAATATCTGTGCACCTGACCTCGTGACGTCATATCGGCGGTCTGGGTACGGTGTGAAAAAAAGTTAATTCGAGAAATGTGGAGGTAAAAAAAATTACTAACCTTTTCAAATCAATTTATTATTGATGAAGGGTTTGTTATTAAAAAAACAATAATTTTGATTACAAAAACATTTATTATTATCTCAGTCACTATAAATTATTGACTCTATGCCTGACATTGTATCTTCCTCACTCTCACTTTCTGAACTTTCCGAACTATCTTCCCCTAGTGATATTAAAAGTTGTGTGATGTTGTCATCTGCTAGATGATCCTTTTCCCAGTATTCTCGCTGTAGTCTCTCCACGTGATTCACTTCTTTTTCCAGTCAGCTGGCGTAATTGACTTAATCGCATCTTTTGTAAGTTGTTCTATTTTCTTTTCCGATTGGTCAATGTCAACCAAACCAGTCCAAACTTAACAGTAAACAGTCTAAACTTAACAATAAATATTAAAAAACAAAACAACAACAAAGCGAAAATATCAAAATTATCGGGACGTGTATCGGCAACGAAGATGCTAACCGTACTGTCGCACCGGGGAGTGCGCGGAGAGGTGACAGGGGAAGCGGGAGAGGCGCCGCATTCCAGCGAGGTGCACAGATATTTTGACCGGGTTGTATATCATATGTCACTTTTTGTTTGTCTCATCATGATCATCATCATCATCTCAGCCGTAGGACGTCCACTGCTGAACATATGCCTCCCCCATGATTTTCCAAAAGGACCGGTTGGAAGCGGCCTGCATCCAACGTTGTCCCGCGACCTTCATCAGGTCGTCTGTCCACCGTGTCGGTGGACGACCTACGCTGCGCTTGCCGGTCCGTGGTCTCCACTCCAGAACCTTTCGGCCCCATCGGCCATCTGTTGTGCGTGCTATGTGCCCTGCCCACTGCCACTTCAACTGGCTAATCTTCTGGGCTATGTCGGTGACTTTCGTTCTTCTACGGATCTCCTCATTTCTGATTCGATCACGTAGAGAAACCCCGAGCATAGCCCTCTCCATAGCTCGTTGTGCGACTTTGAGCTTTTCTATGAGGCCGATAGTAAGAGACCACGTTTCAGTGCCATAAGTCATCACTGGTAACACACATTGGTCGAAGACTCTTGTCTTGAGGCACTGAGGTATTTTTGACGAGAAGACTTCGCGAAGTTTCCGGAACGCTGCCCAGCCGAGTTGGATTCGACGATTGACCTCTTTCTCGAAGTTGGACCTGCCTAGTTTGATTGTCTGTCCCAGGTAGATGTACTCGTCAACACCTTCGAGAACTGAGTTCCCAACTGATATTGGGGTAGGTACAACATGGGCATTAGACATAATTTTCGTCTTATCCATGTTCATCTTAAGACTTACCCGTTGGGAAACTCGATGGAGGCCTTCGAGCATTGTACTGAGGTCTTCCATGGATTCTGCCATGAATACAATATCGTCGGCAAATCGAAGGTGAGTGATGTATTCGCCGTTAATATTAATGCCAAGTCCTTGCCATTCCAGAAGCTTGAAGGCGTCTTCCAATGTAGCGGTGAACAGTTTCGGAGATATAACGTCTCCCTGTCTCACGCCTCTTTGCAATGGAATTGCCTTCGAACTCTGCTCCTGTACTCGGACTGACATGTAGGCGTTTTTGTACAAACACTTCAGCACTTCAATATACCGATAGTCAATACGGCACCGCTGGAGAGACTCAAGCACTGCCCACGTCTCGATCGAATCAAAGGCTTTCTCATAGTCTACAAACGCTAAACAAAGAGGCAAGTTATACTCTTCGGTCTTCTGTATAACTTGCCGTAGCGTGTGGATGTGGTCTATGGTACTATAGCCTTTTCGGAAACCGGCTTGTTCCGGAGGCTGGAATTCATCAAACCTGCGACTGAGACGGTTCGTTATGACCTTCGAAAACAGCTTATCAACATGGCTCAAAAGCGAGATGGGTCTGTAATTTTTAAGTAAAGTGTTGTCACCTTTCTTGAAGAACAGCACCACCACGCTTTTGTTCCATGCTTCTGGCGTTGAACCTTCGAGTAAGACGGTATTAAAGAGCTTCTGAAGGACTTTAAGTACCGGTGTTCCACCCGCTTTCAGAAGCTCAGATGTGATACCGTTTGTTTGTCTATAGGTTCTATATCCATATCCTGTGCATATTGATATACCTACACTAGTTTTATTTGCCCTCGATTTATAAAACAATAATTGCATATTTAGTTGTTTTTTTCTAATATTTTACTTTTGACGGAAATATAGGTTATTGACCTGTTACCTGTGTGATATCTTTTTATGCATTGATGGATAAACAGCTTTCTAACAGACAGAACGTTACATTTATTGTATAGATCTGTTGTCGGATGTCAAGTGTATTCCCATGATTACTTTAAGTAAAGTGCGTTGGGCGCGTTCGACCTTAATTAAGTGGCAGCACAACCCCAGGAATAAATACAATAGCTGATTATACATTCACCTAGAGCTTTGTATGTTTGTATTAAAAGCTTTTGATCGGCTACAGGGCGGAGTGTCTTGAAGACAAATATGAGCTTTCGTATGCGTTATGATACTATTTCAGTATGAGGTATCCTTGTCATTTTATTATCTGGTCACTCCAAGGTATTTTATATATTCCACTGATGTTATAATATATAGAATTGATAATTATTTTGTGGAAATGAAAATTTTATAGATTGGAATTACTTTACTTTTTGGCTCCATAATTGACAAGAAAAAGAGTATCCTAAAACTACTGATAACATAAGCTATACATACATGCCATAGGGTGCGTTCTTAAATTAATATTTCTAACACCCCACTTCGATTTACACATCTTTAGCATTTAAAATCGGTTACAATATAAATACTACTACTATAGATTATAATTGACTGGTCTAAACATAGTTTACCAACAAAATTGGACAATTTCTTATCTTCTTATAACCTTGCATTTATATATGCAATAATTATAAAAACAGTTGTATAACATGAGTTCAGTATGCATCTTAGTTCACCAAAAAGAAAATATTTACATGTACTAAAGGAGTGTTAAGGTAACAATAACATGTGTATTCCTTAATTAATAAGTAGCAATATTATTTTTTTACGAGTTTAAAGGATGTTGCCGTGGGGTACAGGCTTAGAATAGTGCCCCCCCAACTCTACCCGTGGGTGCGTAGAAATCTACTAAGGGATAACAATCGGAAGGTGGGCAGCAGCACCTTCCCAGTATTAAAACCCCAAAACTGCACTCGCCAACCCGCCTGCCAAGCGTGGCGAGTATTGGCAAAATCCCCCCAAATGACGGACACAATAGGAACCAGGCCCCCAGTCCCCGGCAGCCCCGCTATTCCTGGCTACGGTAGCGGCCACGGTAACAGTGGGGCAGGGGGTGCTAAGAATCCCCGGCAGACGCCCAGGTACCACCCCCAACGACTACGACTGGCCCTGGTAACACACAACATACGCACGATGAGGACAGACGAGAAGATTTATGAGCTGGAAGAAGAAATGAGTAAGTTACACTGGGACATTGTGGGGTTATCTGAAGTCCGTAGAGCGGGTGAGGACACGATAACCCTAAAATCAGGTAACCTACTCTATTACCGGGAGGGCGACCAATAGTCCCAAAGTGGTGTCGGTTTTCTCGTCCACAAGTCCCTTACTAACAACATAGTTAAGATCTTTTTTTTTTTTTTTTTATTATTGCTTTTGTTCACAGACTCAATGGGTCCGTGGCATTGTTTACATTTATATTTTAAACTTATATATATTTTTTTTATAATTAGTAACGGAATACAGGAGGACATTTTTTTTTTCTTAACTAAACTTACATTATAATTTTTTTTTTGTACACAATTAGACTTTTAATTTATTTCTAAATATCGTACATACCGAGAACATACCGGCTCCCGCAAGCAGCGCCCATTCACGAGCTTGACACGTGTGCCAGCCATCGCCCTCCTTCTCCATACATAGTTAAGATCGATAGCGTTTCCAATAGGGTCGTATACCTAATACTCAGAGTATCCAAACGATATTCGCTGAAGGTCATTCAGCTATACGCACCGACGAAGTCGCACCCGGATGATGAGGTGGAGGATATGTATGAGGACATTAGTCGGGCCATACATACCTCTGAAACGCACTTTCTAGTTGTTATGGGGGACTTCAGCGCGAAGTTGGGTAAGAAAAGCGAGGATGAGCTGAAAGTGGGGCAATTTGGCTATGGACAACGGAACCGTAGGGGACAGAAGTTGGCCGACTTCCTGGAAAAAGAGGGACTCTTTATGATGAACTCTTTCTTTCAGAAGTCACCTCACAGGAAATGGACCTGGCTGAGTCCCGATGGTTCCACGAGAAATGAGATTGACTTCATTATGACCACCAAAAGGCAAATATTCACTGATGTTTCCGTGATCAACAGGGTTAAAACCGGTAGTGATCACCGAATGGTAAGAGGCACGGTGAATATTAATGTCAAACTGGAGAGGTCTTGTCTGATAAAGTCGACGCTCCGACCCACTCGTCCCCATATTCAAGACCCCGAGAGCTTTCAACTTGAGCTATCCAATCGCTTCGATTGCCTTTAGAACATCGCTTCAGTGGACGATATCAATAACAGGTTAGTAGAAACTGTCCATACAGTGGGTTCCAAATACTTTAAACCCCACCGTACAAATAGGCCACAGAAACTCTCCAACGATACCCTCAACCTCATGGCTGAACGACGCTCACTAAAACTGCAGTCTTCGGATGATGCTGAAGCATATAGGCTGCTCAATAGACGAATATGGAAGTCCTTGCGACACGACATCCGGATCTTTAATACAAACCGTATTAAAGAGACGATAGAGCGGAAAAAAGCTCCAAAGTGTTTGCGAGAGACATGTCTATTGGCCAAAGCTAGTTGACGAAGCTGAAGAGAGAAGACGGCAGTGTAGCGTCGACCAAAGCAGAAGTATTAGGAGAGGTAGAGAGTTTCTACGGACAGCTATACACCTCGGTCGCTAAACCTGTTAGCAGCTCGGTCAAAGACCCAAGAGCCAAGCTGACCCGACATTATACCGAAGATATCCCGGACATCAGCCTGTACGAGATTAGAATGGCCTTGAAACAGCTTAAGAACAACAAGGCGCCTGGTGACGACGGTATCACATCTGAGCTTCTGAAAGCGGATGAAACACCGGTACTTAAAGTCCTTCAGAAGCTCTTTAATACCGTCTTACTTGAAGGTTCAACGCCAGAAGCATGGAACAAAAGCGTGGTGGTGCTGTTCTTCAAGAAAGGTGACAACACTTTACTTAAAAACTACAGACCCATCTCGCTTTCGAGCCATCGTCTCAGCTCATCAGCCAACCGTCTCAGTCGCAGGTTTGATGAATTCCAGCCTCCGGAACAAGCCGGTATCCGAAAAGGCGTACCATAGACCACATCGACACGCTACGGCAAGTTATACAGAAGACCGAAGAGTATAACTTGCCTCTTTGTTTAGCGTTTGTGGACTATGAGAAAGCCTTTGATTCGATCGAGACGTGGGCAGTGCTTGAGTCTCTCCAGCGGTGCCGTATTGACTATCGGTATATTGAAGTGCTGAAGTGTTTGTACCAAAACGCCTACATGTCAGTCCGAGTACAGGAGCAGAGTTCGAAGGCAATTCCATTGCAAAGAGGCGAGAGACAGGGAGACGTTATATCTCCAAAGTCAAAGTCTAAATTATTTATTTGCTAGGAACATGGTAGGTATATAATATACAGAGAGGCATACAAGATCTTATAAAGGCTTAATTAATAGATCACATGTCCTTACCTGTTCGGCGTGCAAATTCAATTTCAAAATAGGTAATTGTATGTCATATATTGGTTATTGTTAAGAATTAGTCATATTTTATAATATTTACACATGCTTAATTATTATTTATTAATTACAATTATACTGAATATTTTTCAATGATTTGTCTTTTAAGAAATCGGTAATACTATAATAACATTTTTCTGCAAGCAATGTCTTTAATTTACTTTTAAACATACCATTGTTTAATACTCTAATAGTTTTTGGTATCTTATTGAAAACAATGGGAGCCATACAGGAAACACTATTTTGCATTAAAGTAGTTTTACAAGCTCTCGAGCAGTGTCTAGTATCATCACGTCTGCTACGAGTGCTTAATTCAGAGATGCGACAAAAAAGGTCTGGATTAGTTTTTATAAAAGTAGCTATTTTTTAAATATACAGTGATGGTAACGTCAAAAGTTTATGTTCTAGAAAGTAAGGTCTACAACTATCTGTCTTTTTTAGGTGATGCATTGCTCTAATACATCTTTTCTGGGCTTTGAAAACAATATTTTTATCAGTAGAGTTCCCCCAGAAAATAATACCATACCGTAAAACTGATACTACCATCCCGTAGTATGCTGTTAATAGTGCGTCTCTGTTAATTATAAGTGACAATTTATATAAGGCATATGCCGAAGAGTTAATTCTTTTAGCCACAACCTCTATTTGTGCTTTCCAGTTGAGTTTTCTATCAATGGTTAGGCCAAGAAATCTCGTTGATTCTACTTCCTGCACAATGCTGCCGTTGTATTGTACCATTATACTTGGTTGAATCGCACGCTGTCGAAAATGCATTATGCTCGTTTTGAATATATTTATTTTAAATTTATTATCATCTAGCCATTCGATTATTGATTTTAAACTGTTATTTATTTCAGATTCATATGTTATTTTATTTTCACAATTAATTGTCACCGTACTATCGTCTGCGAATAGAGTCATTGGATGGTCTATTGCTTTCGGTAAATCATTAATGTACAATATAAATAATAGAGGGCCTAGTACACTCCCTTGCGGGACACCGTAAGTAGGCGATCGCTCTTTAGATCTATAACATTCCTCTTGTTTCTTAATTGCGTTTATCTTTGTGATTTCAGTGAACTGTTTTCTATTGGTCAAGTAAGAATTAATAAGTTCTAATGTATTTCCTCTAATACCGTATGCTTCCATTTTTGCCAAAAGTATATTGTGTTGGACGTAGTCGAAAGCTTGCGTCATATCGCAGAAAATCGCGCAGACAGGCCGGGTCTTATCTACACTAAGCATTACGTTATGTATGAAGTCATAAATAGCCATATTAATTGTCTTTTTTTCCCTAAAACCTTTCTGTTCCGTACATAGTATATGTTTATTTTCTAAGAAGTTATAAAGTTGAGAATAAATATATTTTTCAAAAACTTTTGAAAATATCGGAATGAGTGAGATTGGCTTATAGTTATCAATGCATTTTTTTATATTTTTTTTGTATACAGTTTTAATAATTGAAATTTTTAGTGCTTCCGGATAAATGCCTTCGCAGATACATAAATTTATGATGTAACTTAATTCCGAAACTGTTCACCGCTACATTGGAAGACGCCTTCAAGCTTCTGGAATGGCAAGGACTTGGCATCAATATTAACGGCGAATACATCACTCACCTTCGATTTGCCGAAAATATTGTAGTCATGGCAGAATCCATGGAAGCCCTCAGTACAATGCTCGAAGGCCTCCATCGAGTTTCACAACGGGTAGGTCTTAAGATACACATGGATAAGACGAAAATAATGTCTAATGCCCATGTTGTTCCTACCCCAATATCAGTTGGGAACTCAGTTCTCGAAGTTGTTGACGAGTACATCTACCTGGGACAGATAGTCAAACTAGGCAGGTCCAACTTCGAGAAAGAGGTCAATCGTCGAATCCAACTCGGCTGGGCAGCGTTCCGGAAACTTCGCGAAGTCTTCTCGTCAAAAATACCTCAGTGCCTCAAGACAAGAGTCTTCGACCAATGTGTGTTACCAGTGATGACTTACGGCACTGAAACGTGGTCTCTTACTATGGGCCTCATAGATAAGCTCAAAGTCGCACAACGAGCTATGGAGAGGGCTATGCTCGGGGTTTCTCTACGTGATAGAATCAGAAATGAGGAGATCCGTAGAAGAACGAAAGTCACCGACATAGCTCAGAAGATTAGCCAGTTGAAGTGGCAGCGGACAGGGCACATAGCACGCAGAACAGATGGCCGATGGGGCCGAAAGGTTCTAGAGTGGAGACCACGGACCGGCAAGCGCAGCGTAGGTTGTCCACCGACAACGTGGACAGACGACCTGAGGAAGGTCGCAGGACGACGTTGGATGCAGGCCGCTTCCAACCGGTCCTTTTGGAAAATCATGGGGGAGGCATATGTTCAGCAGTGGACGACCTACGGCTGAGATGATTATGAAAGGAGATATTTTCTAAACAAAAACAATTTTTCTTCAGAAAAAGATTTAGTAAACAAGTCAGTTAAGTTTTTGTCTGTAGGTATGTAATCAATATTAATTAATTACTTATCCAATAAGTCCTTAATAAAATGATATTTTATTTCAATGTGTTTCGCTTTCTTACTGTTTGTAAAGGATTTAGTTAGCTGTAATGCTCCACAATTATCAATTAACAACATACACTTCACTTCTTATTGATGTCAAGTCCTGTAAAATCACTAAAAAGTCCCTTCATGTAAAGTAGATCTCATGCACTAGTAGTTGCAGCTATGTATTCCGCTTCCACCGTAGACAACGCAACACAGTTTTGTTTGGAGACTGCTTTGCCACTATACAGAGTTAGAGCCTGAAACACTTTTTCTATCTTTATGATTTCCTGCCCAATCAGCATCAGAATAAGTTTCCACATATTCCACTTTGCTTTTCTTATAAACAAGTCCCATGTCAATTGTCTCTTTTAAGTATCTAAGTGTGCGTTTTGCCTGTGTCCATAAGGACTTTGTAGGCTTGTCTAAGTATTGGCTTAAATATGAGGTTGCATATGTTATGTCTGGACGTGACGTAGTAGACACAAACATAAGCGTGCCAACTATTTGCCGAAATGGTACATTTTTAATTATTTCTTCATTTGGGTCTACTTGGTAACCTTTTGTTATTGGTGTAGAGGCTCCTTTATAATCTTTCTTTCCAAATTTTTCATCAATTCAAACATCTTGTTGATTTGTCGTTTCTGAGTAATTTTTTGTATTCCATTCTTGTTTTCTAGTTCCATTCCTAAGAACAGTTTTGATTCTCCAAAGTCCTTGGTATGAAACTCCCTTTTTAAGTCTTGTATTACTTCTTTTACATATTTGTACTTTCCCATTACAATAATATCGTCTACATAGATTACTATCCATAAGTTTCTTTCACCAAACCAATGTTACACAGATGTGCAATTGGCTCAGCCAAAGAAAGAGAAGTTTCAGAGTATGCTCAAGTGTAATAAACACATAATAACTCCAAAATAAAAGTATTTTATTATAACATTACTAATTAAAATAAACAAGAATAAAAATACGAAAACACAGATATTATTTTTGACAACAACAATCAATCATATAAATTTCTGACATAAAAATAGTGGCCTATCCAACAATAAGGTATCTTAGAAGTATGCAACTCTTTGGTTCATTTCAAATAGTTCCAACAAGATTCGAGGTTATAGCGTCCCAACCAGGAGCGCTTATACTTTTGAGATTAGAGATCACGGTAGCTACTTCTTTGGCATCAGTTAGGAATAATGACAAGGAACTGCTTGGTGAGGAGCTTTGTACGTTGGGAGAGGTTGCTAGTTCCTTATCTGTTTGTGTAAGCTTGTTTAGTGTGACATTAGCAAGATCTTTTTCAATAGTTACACGTAAATAGTTGTCATTTAAGTGACTCTAATAGTGTATTTTTATTCTTAAGTAAAGGGCTTGGATCAATTTTGTTGTTGCTACAATAACAAAGCCCCTTCAAAATTTTCCATGTTTCTTTCATGTTGCCATGAGATTTATATCTAGCTGACATTTATAGAAGTTATGCTTTGATACCTTAATTAAATTGTCGCAGATGTTTCTATATTTAATAAATTTATCTCTATACTCTACATTATGCACTGCCATTTTCCACTGTTTCTGTAATTGGTTTCTCCGTCTTATACATTTTCAAACGCTAGTAGTACTCGTAATCCAAGGCTTCAGTGGCATGTATTTACTGGATGTACACTTAATAATAATTGTGTTTTTTTAATATTGTATCTTTAATTACAGCTACAAATTTACCAGCTGCCTCGTCAGTATCGCTAATTGCATAGTATTCACTCCAGGATTGATGAGCAAGTGATTCTCTAACAAAGTGTATATTAGTAATTTGTTTGTGTTTGGTATCTTGATTATGTAGTTGTTGTTTTGTCTCTGTAGTAATAATCAGTAAGATAGGCGAATGATCTGTTAACTCATAAAAAACAATAGTTGGCCATGTGGTCTTTGTGTTTTTACCATAAAATGATCTAGACAAGTTGTGACTCTAGTAGGCAACATTATACCTTGGATAAGACCATGCTTAGCCATAAGGTTGAGGTAATCTGATGCATAGCCAGTCATATTTGAGCCCGGTAGTATATTTACATTTATGTCGCCAGTAAATATAATGTTTTTATTAAATGTATTACCATTCAGAATACCATCTGACGAGTGAAAATAAACATTGGGGTTTTTAAATTCATGTGGACGGTAAGAGCAAACAACAGAATATAGATCATTAATGTCCTAAGTCAATTTCGTTCCATCATGTTAGGTTCTATTGCTTCAACAGTATGTTTTTTTTGTGAATATAGGCAACTACCCCATCATTTTTATTTAGCCATTTCTTTGTGTAAAACATATTATAATTATACAGACTGACTGGTTGAACACTTTACATAAACAAGGACATGATAATTCATGGTCACATGAAACGTTTAAAAAAATAAAATTAAAAAAATACCGTTAAACTACAGAGGAAACCTTCATTCTATGAATGTGCTATAACTCGAAAATTATGGACACCGTCCGAACGGGGTTAATGACCCAAAGCGCCGCGCCGCGTTCAAAGGAATCAAGCTGCGTCCGAACGGGGTTAATGACCCAAAGGGCCGCGCCGCCCGCGCCGCGTTCACAGGAATGGTCGGCGCCGCGAGTGACCATGTTTATTGTTTTGAGTAGACAATTAAAGTTAAATTAGGTAAATATTAGGCACCTATTTTTTCTTCTTAATTAGAACGAGAATCGAGTACTGAGCACTATATATCAATATGTAAAGTGTTCAACCAGTCAGCCTGTATATAGGTGGGGGTCATATTTAATCCAGCATTCTGACAACACTAAAATGTCAATATTTTGATCGATATCACTAAAAAACACTAAAAGATTGTCTATATTTTTATATATACTACATATATTTATTGATAGTATTGTAAAAGTACTGGTATCATCAATATATTTTAAGAGTTGGGAGCATTTAGATGGTTCGTCGAAATGCTATTTGTACACTTAAATTTACAATGTAAAAAATTGTATGACTTGTAAAGATGGTTGAATAATTGAAGGAATTCAGGGAATCGCTAAGTATACTTGAATTATTTGCCCACCTTGTTGTGCACAGGAAATATATACATGTATGTATAAGTATTATAGCCATGATACAATTATTAGTGTAAAAAACATCGTTTACAGAGATTTTTGGAACCAGCACTATGACATCATAGTGTAATATATTAAGAAACAACATATACCTTTGTAGAGATGAACTTATAAATGTATAGGCATATAGATGTATCTATGTAGATCGTTTTTTTTTCAATGTGTTACTGTGTTGTAACGTATATATATATATACCTAGCTGCCTATAAAATTGGTACAACTTACGTTTTATAAAACAATATATTATTATTATAGAGGTTACACATATCAATACTAATATCATAGATAAAATAGTTTAGTTTTAGTTGGATTGTAGTACGTCTTATCGCTGTACATAGCTCAGCAAGTCACTTCTCTTTAGCGTATCAATGTCTGTCTCAGCAAGTATACGGATTTGTGGTGACCCCTCTGCTTTACGTAGAAAGATTACGTGGAGAATATCGATACTATTAATCCCTAAATTGGGGATTTTGAATCAGGTTTTTGGGTAATCCACGCCATAGATATCGGCAACACTGGTGCTGTGGTCAGCTGATAGCTGTCATGTTACACTGCTAGTTAGTATTACTTCTACTTTATTCTAATCACATTACATACGTATAATTCCTACTAATCTGTGCAATACGCAAAATTTGTAAAATCTTGCAAATTGCCACTAAATATTTATTGATTACGTGCAAGTCCTGCAAACAGAATATAACCTCACGCTAGATTTATGTGAGCGTACGTGTTTCATACATTGTTTTGTTCGTTCTATTCCAAAGACAATTATTACGCGAATATAATATTAGATCTATCAATCTTGTGTACGACACAATCATCAGCTATGCCTGAAGGTAATACTGCATTAAAATCTTATTAAAAGCCTCTCTTTTTCTGAAGAATTTCTTTTCAATTCTGATAATTTGTTTGATTCCTTTCAGATAAGAACTGCGACCTGGTCACGACCTGCAACTTGCTAGACAAGCTTGTGTTAAAGCAGTTACATTTGATGGAGGAAAAAATGCAGTGTGAACTTAACATCGAGTCTAGTATAAATAATGGGTCCATTCATCTGGCTAAGTCTCGGTATATCATGGGCCAGAGTTCTGTGAGTACTGCCAGGCTACCTACAGAGTGCAGTCCTGATTTTTCTGCCAGTACTCTCTGTGAGACTGTAGAGGAGGATGGGGTGCAACAGTTAAAAGTTGTGGATAACAATGGAGACAATAAAGTGAACCCTCTACGTTGGTTTGGTGTACTAGTTCCTCAAAATTTGCACAGGGCCCAGGGCATCTTCCAGAATACCATTAACTTTGTGGTTGATTGTGTAAATGTACAACTACAGATACAAAAGAACATAAAAAATATTGAAACTTTGAATATGTATAAAACTTTGGTTCAGCGATAACTGGCATTCTTAATGCTTTATTTTAAGTTACCTGTTGTTTATTTTAAGTTGGTGTTTTCTATATCTGTTTTCGGAGCTGTTGAGATTTATTGAATGAATTGAATCATTCAGGATGTTTCTCTTTGTTTATTTATTTATAGAAACACTGACAGTATACATATTAAACAATTTTAGGAGTAGCATTGGAGTTTTTATGATTCTTATAGATATACCTTTTATAGGTTTTTACAAACTTCACTGGTTGGTGTGGTGTGTGGTAAGCTAAAAAATTAAAACTTAGATTGGTTGGTATAATATAAATATAGTAAGTACTGATGTCCACTGCTGAACATAGGCCACCCCCACAAATTTCCAAAAGGACCGGTTGGAAGCGGCCTGCATCCAACGTCGTCCTGCAACCTTTATCAGGTCGTTACTCCACCTCGTCAGTGGACAACCTACGCTGTGCTTGCCGGTCCGTGGTCTCCACTCTAGAACCTTGCGACCCCATCGGCCATCTGTTCTACGTGCTATGTGGCCTGCCCACTGCCACTTCAATTGGCTTATCTTCTGGGCTATCTCGGTGACTTTAGTTCGTCTACGGATCTCCTCATTTCTTCAATATTCAAGATATATATAAGATTCAATCACGTAGAGAAACCCGAGCATAGCCCTTTCCATAGCTCATTGTGCGACTTTGAGCTTGCTTATGAGGCCCATAGTTAGAGACCACATTTCAATGCCATATGTCATAACTGGCAACACACATTGGTCAAAGACTCTTGTCTTGAGGCACTGAGGTATTTTTGCCGAGAAGACATCGCTAAGTTTTTTTTTTTAAGTTCTAATAAAATAAATTAATGGTATGTACTTTGAAATACGGCACCGCTGCGCTGGAGAGCCTCAAGCACTGCCCACATCTCGATCGAATCAAAGGCCTTCTCATAGTCCACAAACGCTAAACAAAGAGGCAAGTTATACTCTTCGGTCTTCTGTATAATTTGCCGTAGCGTGTGGATGTGGTCTATGGTAGGTACTATAGCCTTTTCGGAAACCGGCTTGTTCCGGAGGCTGGAATTCATCGAACCTGCGACTGAGATGGTTCGTGATGACTTTTGAAAACAGCTTATAAACATGGCTCAAAAGCGAGATGGGTCTGTAATTCTTAAGTATGGTACTGTCACCTTTTTTAAAGAATAGAACCACCACGCTTTTGTTCCATGCTTCTGGCGTTACTCCTTCGAGTAAGACGGTATTAAAGAGCTTCTGAAGGACGGACTTCAAGTACCGGTGTTCCACCCGCTTTCAGAAGCTCGGATGTGATACCATCATCACTCGGCGCCTTATTGTTCTTAAGCTGTTTCAAGGCCATCCTAATCTCGTACAGGCTGATGTCCGGGATATCTTCGGTATAATGTCGAGTCAGCTTGGTTCTTTGGCCGAGCTGCTGACAGGTTTAGCGACCGAAGTATAAACGCCCGTAAAAACTCTCGACCTCTCCTAGCACTTCTGCTTTGGTCGACGCTACACTGCCGTCTTCTCTCTTCAGCTTCGTCAACTGGCTTTGCCCAATAGACATGTCTCTTGCAAACACTTTGGAGCCTTTTTCCGCTCTATCGTCTCTTTAATACGATTTATTAAAGATCCGGATGTCGTGTCGCAAGGACTTCCATATTCGTCTGTTGGGCAGCCTGTATGCTTCAGCATCATCCTAAGACTGCACGTTTAATGAGCGTCGTTCAGCCATGAGGTTGAGGGTATCTTTGGAGAGTTTCTGTGGCCTATCTGCACGGTGGGGTTTAAAGTGCTTGGAACCCAATGTATGGACAGTTTCTACTAACCTGTTATTGATCTCGTCCACTGAAGCGATGTTCTCAAGGCAATCGAAGCGATTGGACAGCTCAAGTTGAAAGCTCTCGGGGTCTTGAATATGGGTACGAGTAGGTCGGAGTGTAGACTTCAACAGACGAGACCTCTCAAGTTTGACATTAATATTCAATGTGCCTCTTACCATTCGGTGATCACTACCGGTTTCCACACTGTGGATCACGGAGACATCAGTGAATATTTGTCTCTTGGTGGTCATAATGAAGTCAATCTCATTTCTTGTGGAACCATCGGGACTCAGCCAGGTCTATTTCCTATGAGGTGGCTTCTGAAAGAAAGAGTACATAATAAAGAGTCCCTCTTTCTCCAGGAAGTTGGCCAACCTCTGTCCCCTACGGTTTCGTTGTCCATAACCAAATTGCCCCACTTTCAACTCATCCTCGCTTCTCTAACACAACTTCGCGTTGAAGTCCCCCATTACAACTAGAAATTGCGTTTCAGAGGTATGTATGGCCCGAGTAATATCCTCATACATATACTCCACCTCATCATCCTGAATGACCTTCAGCGAGTATCTTTTAGATACCCTAAGTATTAGGTATACGACCCTATTGGAAACGCTATCGATCGTTACAATGTTGTTTGTAAGGGACTTGTGGATGAGAAACCCGACACCACCTTGGGACTGTTGGTCGCCCTCCCGGTAGTAGAGTAGGTTACCTGATTTTAGTGTTATCGTGTCCTCATCCGCTCTTGTCAGTGTAACCTACTCATTTCATCTTCCAGCGCGTCATTCTTTTCGTCTGTCCTCATCGTGCGTATGTTGTGTGTTACCAGAGCCAGTCGTCGTTGTTGAGGGTGTTAGCTGGGCATCTGCCGGGGATTCTTAGCACCCCCCGCCCCACCGTTACCATGGCCGCTACAGTAGCCAGGAATAGCGGGGCTGCCGGGGACTGGGGGCCTGGTTCCATTTGTACTGATCATGGAGGGTTTTGCCAATACTCGCCACGCTTGGCAGGCGGGTTAGCGAGCGCAGTTTTTTGGGGGAGTTGTGCTCAGAAGGTGCTGCTGCCCACCTAATGGTTTGTTATCCCTTAGCTGCTTTCTACGGCACCCACGGGAAGAATGGGAGGGGTACTATTCTAAGCCCCACGGCAAATATAAACTATCATTATATTTGAGGCACTAGCAAAACCCCACCACTGTATGCCATTGTCTAGATCGGCAGCTTATTGTCCATAGCTAGTTTTAAGTTTGAAACATAAAACTAGCTATTAGCAGAGGCCTTTGTATTTAAAATTAATTTCTTCTTGTTTCGTTTCGACATGTTTCCTCCAGGTGAGTCTACGGTCCAAGTTACAAATTAAATGTGGCAGTTGGGTACCATTCAGAGTGACTAGTGCGTAGTTTTGCTCTTCCAGGGTAAATATTACATGCACTGCATTTGGAAGCACTTGCAGCAATTCGTCATTTGGAAATTCATCTGTCATTAAGACTGTTTTGAAGTAGCCTAGAGGCCTTGACTGGGCATTTGCTTGAGGCAAGTAAAGCAGTGTCATCAGCAAAGGTCACAACTATAACTTAAGGGTTCTGCAGTAGGTCAGATGTACACAATGTATTCAAGACGGTTCCAAGTATGGACAAGGCTCCATACTTGGAACCTTGTACCCCTGCGTATATATCGGAGAATTCTGATTTTTTTTGCATTGTTTTTCTCTTACATGAAATACTCTATTATTTATATATGATTTTAATACTCCTTAAAAAATATGAGGTAGTATGTTTTTATTTTATACAGCAAGTGCCACACCTTGTCAAATGCTTGTTGTATGTCGAGGAAGGCCAATAAACATTTTTTTAAAGTATTTCCTAATTGTCCTACATACTTGCTCTGTGAGAGTCTTTGACATAAACGACGCTATTCGCTTGCGGTGTATCGCGTTGAAATAATCTACTCGCGAGTCAGTATACATTTGTGAAGCATTACAATACCATTTCAAGCCCAACAGGCGCCTGAAAACTTTATTGTAGGCCAAACGTATCGCGTTGTACGTCTTCTGTGTGAAATTTATCCAGAGTTTACACGTGTAAAACGACTGGCAAAAGTACCTGAATAGAGTGATTTTCACATCAGGCGTTGCTGCGTAAAACCTTCTTACCACCATGTTGCCTATTACGCAGAGGGACCTTCTTTGTCTTTCTATACCCTCGTCATCAGACATAGTGGATGTCACAACGTGGCCAAGGTACTTAAAGCTGTCAACGATTTTCAGCCCCTCAAGCCCATCAGGCCATTGAGGGGCTGATTAGCAATATTTCATCAGCATAACTCAGGATGTTGACGTATCTGACATCTAACCTGAGGTCAACGGGGGTGCTGCTCAGCTCCTCGATCAGATTATTTACGTAAAGGTTGAACAAGTCGGGAGGGATTAGGTCAAGCCACCCTGCCGTACGCCATAGGACAACCGGTAATCGTCAGAGAGCTCTGTGTCGCATCTGACGTTGACCTGATGACCATACCAGTACGCCATCAGGTCAACAACCTCTGAGGGCACGTCAGTGTTGTACACCTTTTGCCACAGCAAATTGTGACAAATCGTGTCAAAAGCGCGACTTAAATCTAAAAAACATGTTTTTGGGTATCGGGACAACGACTGTGCGGATAAGATCTCGCGGTAGATAGCAATGCCTCACACAGAGAGTGTAAAGCCGCTACAGCACATGAGAGATATGCTGACCTGCAAACAGCAAATGTTCCATACTGAGGCCGTCGTGGCCCGGAGACTTCCCTCTCTTCAATGTTTTTCAAAATTATCTGTTTTGGCGTAATTGTTACTTGCTGAGTTTCCGTGCCACGACAAACCTTAGCGTATGAATCATCTGCCTGATTAATGTAAGCAATTACATTAAAATACCTACTAAACATATCTGCAATACTTTTTTTGTTCGTTTCACCTTGTACATTAATTGGTAGGTAAACTACTTTTGTGATTTAACTTTTTAGTTTGTTTCCAAAACTCAACAAAATTACTTTGTGAATGATTTCGGGCCAGCATATCCAATCTGATCTTATCTTGATTTTTACGTACGAATTTTAATGCGACTTTATATTCCCTGCGCGGCCGACCGTACAGCACCCACATCGCGAACATCTCTCGAGCCCTAACGTGCGAGCGCCTGACGTGAAAGTTCCACATTTTTGCGTATCTTATTAACTCGTAACTTCACATTAGAGCCGACTGCGGCTGATGACTGTAAAATATTGACAATATCAAAATAAAAGTTATCAATATAGCTGAAATGTTCAGTACACTTACACAAAACACTACCATCTATACATTGCATATTATTAAAATGTATGTCGTATTTATGAAAAATTTCATTAAAATATGTATCACAGTTATTACTAAGTATAAAATAAAATTTGGTTACTCTCCCTATAACCCCAAACATGCTTATTATCCATATTAAAGTGGCAGTGGGCAGGGCGGGCGGATTCTGGAGTGGAGACCACGGAACGGCGAGCACAGCGTAGGTCGTCGACCGACACGATGGACAGGCGATCTGACAAAGGTCGCAGGACGACGTTGGATGCAGGCCGCTTCCAATCAGAAGCGGCTCCGGAATTTCCTTCTGGGAAATTTTGGGGGAGGCATATGTTCAGCAGTAGACGTCCTACGGCTGAGATGATGATGATGAGGTCAAATACGATGGGCATCGCTTGCCGAATGGAACCGTAGATATTTTTCCCGGACTCAGTAGAAGATAAAATAATGAGAACTGTACAAATAGATAGTACTAGATACTCTAGCAAATAATGACGGGGCATGGTGGGTTCTCAGAATACTTGTACCGCTTCAAGTTGATGATGATGATGAAAGTATTCTATGTGTTAATCCAACGTCTCATCTACCTCTATACCAAATTTCATCAAAATTGCCCCCGCCGTTCGAGCGTAAAAGAGTAACAAAGATCCACACATCCATACATCCATACTCACAAACTTTCGCGTTTATAATATCAGTAGCTTTGGTAGGTTAGGATAGGATAATAATTTCACAAATTTTATATTTTATAATGTATAGTTTAATAAAAGGTTACTTTTATGTTTACATTACATATCAAATGTTCGAAAAAATCTCTTTTTCACTTTAAAGCAACTAGTTTTTATTGTCAAACTAATCATTAATATCTAGTACATTTACTTGTTACCTAATATTTTTAGCAAGCCATAGTTTTGCTAATAACTTCAAAAGGTATGTTTCTGAATAATCTTCTTTCTTTTCCTATATTCTGGCGATACGTTTATCGTTGGGAACACATATTTTATTTTATTTTGCATGTGGTGCGCCTGGCATTTTTGCCGGGCTTGCTAGGGCCCCTTTCTACGCCCGGCTCTCCGGGTGCGGATGGATCGGAAGAGTACAGGTAATCTCTCTCTCCCTCTCTGCAGCCGCCTTCTGCGACACGACCCGTTCGCAGAATTCTAGCCCCGCGTTCCACGACCTGTCGCTCTCAACCGTGGCTTTAACCAATGATGGAAGCGAGAGGTCATCCCCCACCACTGCGATGTCACGGCACTCGCTCTCCCAAGCTGAAGTAGGTACAGTACAAACGCTTTCGCTTACTTCATCGCCTCGTCCTGTATATACCTACTTCTATTAGTAAAGGGATAAAAAAACTGCCATCAAAATGGTAAAATTATACAGACAGGACAAGCCTACACTGATTAGCTAAAACAAAAATATACCAAATGAAATACATAGCATTATCGTGATCGACGCTCATTTAGTCCTGCTAGTTATTGGATGTAGGTAGGTATGTATGTAGTATGGTACACCGAATCTGCAGTTAAAAAACACATTGCATATTCCTGAAGGGGTAGGCAATAATAAAAACACGTAGGTATATATTAGGTATTGATTTATTGTAATAATGAGATGAAATAATCCCTATTAAAATAATCACACATTGTAATAACAGCCAATACTGCTAAGCGTTGTCTCATGAGTTAATTACAAAACAGAATTTAAAATAATACATCAATAGGTACACGTAGATTTCTAAGCTTTCACATTTTATTTCCTAACAACATTTATAGGTAGGTACATCTTTACATACCTACCTAGTCTATTAAATACATATATTCAATATTTGTTTTTTTAGTTTATTGGTGTTATATAATTCACACTTTTGTGTGATAAGATAATATTAACGATATAGGTATGTACAGTAACAATATAATTTATAATGGTTAATGAAATCACAACTACCTATTTGGTTTATGTAATAAAATAACCAAGTGTAGGGTGATTCAGCCTGTCCGCCGACCACTGCCTACTCACGACCACGTTTACAAATTCAACGAAAAATAGTTGTTTATCAGCGCACCGAACGTTCATCTTGCTTGAAGAGTATGCTCTGACTGTCTCTTTCCCTCGGGTAAATATTTATCCAACCCAATATAATACAGTGTTGCTCTGTGAGCCGACGAATCTCAACCGGGAGCAAGTGTCAATTTAGAAGCAGAAAGTTAGTGAAAAAATAGCGAGGAGACAAACTTCAACCGTAAGTAAAACATGTTTTAGCAATGTTTGTCAATAAATGTTGTGCTTGGGATGTCAGAATATGAATATATAATAAGTTTTAACCTCTAAATGGTTGCGAAAAAGTGTTTTTATTTAAATACAGGGTGGTCGCACAAGGGCTTACCAAAACTAAGGTTTCGTCCGTTTACGAACGCGTGGTCGTAAACGAGCAGCTTTCGTAGTATCTTATTTGATCTTTTCTATCATGCTGCATGATAGGGGGGTAAATGTTGTTGTTTCTTTTCATCCTATTAAACGTAGTTTATTTATACGTCAGATTACGACCGGAAAAATATGGAAGAATCTATTAATGTGAATGTATTGCAATGATGAAAAACAAGGTGGTCGGAAAAGGATCAGCTGTCGACCATACAGTTTTATACATACAAAAATATCAGTTTTATGGTCGTATATGGGCTAGCTAACGACCACGGATTATTTTCATTCGTTGGACCACATTTTGGTGGTTGTATACTGATTAGCTTGCGACCATGAAGTTTGTTTAAAATATTTGTGGTCGTATACGGATTAATTACCGACCATAGAGATTTTACTACATTTTGGCGATATAAAATTACCTAATGACTATGAAATTTCTTTCAATTATTCATCGGTTACGAGCATTGATAACCTCGCAACTACAAATATAACTAATATGATGTGGTAAATAATGCAGAAAACTGTTTTTTCTCATCCAAAAATGTGTTGTACTTATTATTCATAAACAGCACCATACTAACAGGTTTCTTGCTTAGTGTGAGTTGCATTTTCAAATTGAAGAAAACCAAACAGAAGAAACGAGGAAATCAAGATAAATTGGTTTGATTTATTGAATGAATATGAGAAACTATTTATACACAAAGGTAGGGAGTAAGTATAAATAGAGACTACCTCTACAATAGATTCTTATTTATTTTCTAGAGTATTTCATCATTGGATATTAGTTTAATGATATTGGAACAAGAAACAAGAGGAATTCAGAACACAACGATTTCAGGCTCAATTAACCTTTATTTTTCTGGAGTGGCTACAACAACCTGGCCTGGTTTAAGAATAATTTATTCCTTAAGTATTCCAAAGATTTGGATCAGCGTGTCTCAACGAATTTCGCCTTAGCCTTCTCAATTTTCTCCAGAATAGGCTTCGTTTAAATATTGCGACTAGCCAGTTCTACCTGGATTCATGATATAACCTTCGATGCTGCAATAAAAATCTTATGCTTTTACCATGATTTTTCTATTAGAATTAGAATTTCTTACTGTTTGTTGTGTGTCATTAACACATTTAGTGTAATCCACATTAACTTCGTTTAGTCGATATAGTCCACAATTTTTAAAATGATTTATGATTGCGTCGTCCAAGTGGATGGATGTTAAAGTCTCATTGAGTATTTCAATTAAATTTAGTTTTGTAACGGTTTGGTTTAAGTTTTCCGGACTAGCCTGCTAGTTCCTTACAGTATTTCTTAAGTTTTGCTTCAATGGTCTAAACATGTTAACGTCAGCTGGCTGAAGCATGTTTGTTATGTTTGCTGGTAAGGCATATAATGTTATGCCGTTCCTTCTAATTCAATTTAATTTAAACAGAATAAAAGGCTTTATGAGACCATTCTTGGTCACCCAATCATTGATAGTACTACCTACTAACATATTCATAAAATACTAAATCCACGAAATTCTGCAGTTTTTAATCAAAGCTCTAGCATACTTGTTGAAGATTTTTTTCTTGAAACGAACTGCGGACACTCCAGACAATTAAAGCTTTGAAGAGCCTGAAATCATGCCACAACTCTCGGTTTCTCTTCGATGCAGCTCAGATATTAGAAATTTTACACCTGACTTTAGCGGACTTTACACCAATCGTCTGATTCACGTTTCAGCCCGAACATTGACATTTTAACATCAGAAGTAATTACCACTGCAACCCTGAACCTTGGTCATATATATCTTTAAATAATACATCGGTTGTGCTATTTTCTGAAATAAAAATATCACAATCACAAAATAACATGTTGTTAGACGACGTTTTCGAAAAACATTTACATTTTCCGGAGCCACCAGCACCAAAGGCTAAAAGCAAAACAAGAAAAGGGCCAAGGGAAATTGCACTAAAAACAAAACGAGTGCAATTTTATTTAAAGCTTGTGGAGATTATTATACAAAAATACAAAAGAAATAAAAATTAAGCAGCGAAGAAACAACATTAACAATTAAAAACGGAAGAAATTTTAAAAATAGAAGAAATAAAAAGGAAACAACTAAGAGAAGAGGAAAAAATAGGAAAGCTCAAGAAAGACGATTTAAAAATAAAATAAACATGTCAAAAAGCACCTCAAAAAGGCATCTTTGCTCTTGTTTCGATGGTATCATTTAAATCATCATAAAATCATAAAACACATCATTTATTTCTGATATATTAGTTTATAACAGTAAATAATAGAAATAAATAAATAAACCAATAAATGATAAAAAAATATTATAGAAGAAAATATTGTTTGTTTTATTTTCGACTTTAACTTGATACATCAAGAGCTCTTTTTACAGTTACTTTTGAAAGGTCGTAAACTGAAGAAAATGCGGACGTAAATTGACAGAAGATGTCCGTGAACTGAAATAAACGCAATTTTTGATAAATCCTAGCATAACTATTAATAGATACATTTAGATGTTTGAAAAATATAGAAAATAAATTTGTTTAATGTTTTTTTTACCCATTCAAGTTAAAATTAGGACTAGAAAGGTATATTTAAAAAAGTTACTTAAGTCTAAAGATGCCAAGTCGGCTAACTGGTCGTGAACTGGCCGATTCACCCTATCTATTCGGTAAAATATTTGGTAAGTACAGAATACTGGTTTAAATATAAATTTCGGTAAGCAATTTTGAAGGGTGCAATATTTAATAAAAATTACACTAATTCATGGTAAACTTTTGTTTACAAACTTGAATCAACATGTCGCTTGCAACTCTACTTTTTGCAGAGTTCATTTTTGTATGTTGACAAGCTCTGACCCGGCGCGCGTTAAAATCAGTTCGTCAAAACTTAATAAAAAAATGATTGTCGATAGGTATTTTGTTTTTAGTTTGTCGATCGATAATTTTACGCGATAACGTCATATGACAAGCCGAACGCTCAGTTCGATCGTGCCTCTCTATCGCTTGTTCCGCGCTCTCGCTTGCACGCTCGGCTCAGGCGGAACGTGAAAAAGTCATACGTTTTCGTGCGTGCAGCCGACGTTCATTGGCTTATAAGACATTATCACGTCAAAAATAATAATGAAGATACGAATATTTATTTCTCTTTTAACATTATTGTAATGTTACCTACTAAAAGGCAATTTTCAGATCACTCATGAAACAACATTATAACAGATAATTTCGCAACGACCTCCTTTTGCTTTTTCATTAGAATGTAATACGTACCATATCTAAAGTATGTATACATTGGATAGGTACAGAGAAAACAACATCATTAAACTTCCTCGGGCAAATTGTGACGCAGATTGTGAACAAGATACTTATATTGATATTTGACATATCTGATAACTTTGTTTCCTGCAAGTAGTTCGTTAACAATGTTGATCAACTGTTCCTCAACAAAAGTTTACCATGGATACATGGCTTAACTAAGTACTACCCACTAGTATATCTCTCAGATATGATTTCTTCAAGCAATATTTCCGTTGACTTATTGTTAGACGAAATATGTCTTTTAATGTTATTTTAATTTTAACGCAACATAACGATTAATAAATTTACTATATAAATAAATACTTAAAAATCACGACTATATGGTTAGCAAAATAAATAAAGAAATTAAAATATAAAAACTTAACATGTTATTAACTATCACTTGCTATTTATTAAATCAGCTATTTATGTCTTTTTTGGTGAATTTCAGTCACACCATCTAGTCTCATTAACACTTGTCTGAGGAAACTTTAAGCGAGGCTTGATTTCTTATACCTAAAGTATTAAGTTCGTCGTACCCTGCTAAAATAATAGAATTAATAAAATCACTAAGAGTGAGGTACAACATTGGTACGCTGCGTTGAGTTACAATATAATATGTGTGCGACGTTTTACATATATACAGTGCGGTCCCAATTGAGCCATAATCAATATTAGCGCGATAACAGTCGGTCCCTTTCACCGTGAGCGTGATTACGATGGCCCACGCTACGTCATCGATGGCGTCTTAACTGCCGCCATATTGACGATTACATGAACCATGCTCTACACCATACTCGTCGTGAGCGTCCTGTCAAAAGTGACAGGTGTTTGTTTATTTCTACAATGTGTTTACTGGTGTCCCTTGTTTTTGATGTAAAAGTTGTAAAAGTCGGTCCGTCCATTCCATTCTTTCTTTTTAATCCACACACCACATAGTTAACCTTGCCACTATGCACGATATTTTTATGAATTTGTTTTTCGCGCGCAAATTGTTCGTTATTGCTACAACTCTGGTACGATTTATCAACACGCTTATAGTGCCACGAGCTGTCAAAATCGCGATATTTGTCTCGCACCGGCTTTGGTAGACGTTAGCACTGTGAGCAAAAATATCGCAAAACGGACCGCTGTGATATTAAGTGACGCAACGCAACGTAGCGTACCAATAGGGCCTCTCTCTAACACAGATCGAACGATGCACAAAAAATCAACCTAACTTGCGAGTTAATCCGGTCTTTGATACCAATGATAAAACACAAATACATAAACAATTTAGAAAATAGAGACAAAACAGAAAATACCTCTTTTTATAATACGAAAGGGTTAACCATTTTATTTCAATTTAAATTAAACTTAATGGTTAATAGTAATATAACCTCAATAATACCATTGATTTCAATACCACACATTGAATTATGCAGTAGTAGGTAGTTAAAATTGCCTGCTAACAACCGTTTTACTTAATAGATAAGACTAAGTAATTTTACAAAAATAATTTAACAAAGCAACAATTATGTGCGTATTGAATAAATCTTCTCAGAGACATTCTAAACATCGACAGAAGAAAATAAATGCAAGTCATACGAACTCCCTAAATAACCCCTAACAAGATTAAGTACATAGTAGTTGTTTTGTGCGTGAAGCATTGTGCTTAAACCACATTTAACAGTAAGTTTTGTGCTGTTTCAATGGCGCCATGACTAGACTCACATTGAACTTAATTTATTGACTCAATTAAGTGCAGTTAGTGGTAACGCGACTATGACTCTGCAAGGCAACATAAGAGAGAACATACACAAAAATAAGAACAAGTATAAAATAGTAATACTTAACATTATTTATATAAACGCGATGTAAAATTATGTAAAAAGTAAACGATGAATAAGTCAATACACAAACAACAAACACAACGTTGTAACGAGGTATATCTGTAAAAGCTGGATATAACATATATATATGTATATACATATTATACTTTAAAGTAACTTTATTGTATTTATTATAACTTTAATGTATCTACGAAATTGACTGACGTAACGAAATCAATATCCGTTCGGTTATCTATCGTTACTTACCCATACACATTCATAATAAACTACCATCTAGTTGGGCTTAATGCAAAAGCGACCTATTTGCCCATTAAATAAGTACATACCAGTCAAAGAGAGATCAATCAGGTCTCGTTGACAACATAAACTTTAACATCGTACATGTCGGACTTGCCCCACGTTGGGCGCCAAATTTGCCAATCTAACATCTTAGCGCACGGCTCGGACGCGGCTATATATACAAAAATATCATGAAATTACACGACCACCTAACAACTTCTACCAGTGAGTGTATACCAATATTATTCACGTAGGTATTACAGAGGTACAAATATGCGATTATGGACACGAACATTTATTCTGTCTAACGGTACACGTGAAGACTCAAATGCCTCACAAACATCTCGGTACGTTACCGTTTGAGCCTCACAAATGGTTAATGCTGCTATTTCACGCTGGATTTACGCGTTAAAACGTCTCAGCTCTCATTTTATTAGTGTTGCATTGTTGTTGAAGTTCTATAGATTAACTCTCGGTTCCTAGCGTCTAATGTCTACATAACAGGCACAACATTATGAACGGTCAAAGTAAGCGAGCAACCGACACTCCACCTTTATAATCGATGTTTCTCCAGGTCAACTCGTAGCGATGGTAATGGCTCTTGCATCGTGATTTGCGCCCGAGGCAGAGTGAGTTACAAGTCTATTTTGTCGTCACGCGGGAGACAGGCGGGTGCGAGGCAGGGGGTTGATGTAGAGCGCTGCTAGCCGGGGTCACTCTGTGCACGCCACTCGCTACGAGTGCACGCACCGTCGCGCCACCACGCTTGCACATCGCTGTAATGGACGCTTCGCTGGCGCCGTTCGTTCGCGTGCACCATCGCGCACACTCGGCAAAAGAAGTACGTGTTTATGAACTCACCCGTACCCTGGAACCGATAATTACAGCTTAAAAGTTTGCTTTCATAATACTTATAGTTATAGCTAAGAAGTATCCTCGAGATACAAGTACGTAGAGATGTTTCAATTCAATTTAAAAATGCACGCCCCTCCACTCAACTTTATTATTTAAATGTGTGAAAAGAAATATTTATTGCAACACTTTACTTCTGTGCGTGCAGCGATTTGACTGTGAACTCGGAATAGTCCACGCACTCGGAGGTCAACTAATCGCGCGGTCGATCTACGTACCGGCATCTGCATGGCGGAGAGAGCGCGCTCCGTATGGAACGATATATTATGCACTCTGCGCCAGACCGTGTCATTTATGCACCAGTTGACAAACAAATCGGGCCGTTCGACGAGATTGCATGTTTTGCATTATACCCTGTTTTGCATGTACTTGGTAAGCAAGAAAGGGAGTGAATTTTTAGACTGAAACATCTCTACCTATAGACGTTAGATGCGCCGTGATATTGCTTAAGATAAGAATGTTCATAATGAGTAAATTTGAAAAGTCTAAGTTGAAAACACTGTCAGTATAGGTAATGCACGAAACAGGGAAGGGGAGAGGAATCGGTCGATCGGCCATGCACCTGTCGTGTCGGTCATGACGTCGCCGCGGTGGGCGTGGCTTCGTCATATTCATACTGTATTGTATATACTGTATTCCATCATGCAAATGTTGTTTTGATCCATTGACAAATGGTAGCGATGGCGTTAAGGTGCTCCCTCACTTCGAGCATACGCCTGTAATGTAACGTTACAAAGTCGAGCATTACATCAGTGAGGGAGGAGGACCAAGCATTACAGTGCGCAAACTGTACCTAATGTTACAGATTCGAGCATTACGTTGGTGAGGGAAAAGCACCGAACATTATAGATGATTGATGTTATGTGTAATATTATGATACAACTTGAACACAACTTAAAGCTCGTTAAGTCAGGGAGGCAGCATTGTAATGCAATGCTCAATATTGAATTTTTAAATGTTACATTACAAGTGAATGCTTCAAGTGAGGGAGGGGGAAAGTAAGGGTTTACATTCCACATGTAAGTATTTTTTTAAATAGTTTTCTTTATTTATTTATTATTGTTTACGTTGTCAAATAACTAGCTCAATAATTCTGCTGCCCACTAATAGATGTCACTAGCTTTCAGTGCCGGATTTATATTTTTTATGAGTGTAGGTCACTTTATTTCCGCCGCCCCGTGTATGTACCTTTTTAAAAAAATATTTTTCCATTGCGATCGAGAGGTCGTGAGTTCGATGAATTGGAATTCGTTGAGGAGGGTCACTGGCAGTCTAAATTTCTAAGCTTTCTAAATGTATTAATGTACCTTTACCACATATATGCTGTTAAGATTATAGTTATCTTATATAACTGTATGTAGGTAAATATAATACAATATCAATTATTTTATTAATTGATATTATGCCCTGCTGACGCGCAATCTATCGCTGAGTGAATACTCTATTCAGAGATAAGTAGGTAGAGGTGTAAGAACTCAGAACCGATTATTATATTTAGTACAAGTTTTCTTCGCTTACGCAAAATACGCAACCACGTTTTCGTTTCCTGCTTGTTAGATTTTATTCGAAAGGAGCAAAACTACTTTGACAATTAATTACATGTTCGATCAATTTCCAAACAATACCCAATTAAGATATCCAAACATGTACGTAAAAACTTTTAAATACATATCGTAGGTAATAAATAAAATAAATAATAATAAAATAAACGTAATAAAACCATAAAAAAGATATGCTGTTTGATTAGGTTTATTTAAAAACTGGGATCTTCTTATGACGGGGTTTTCAGTGCCAGATAGCTGATGTTATAAGTAGTAACTTAGGTCTACTTAGGCTGTTATTTAAGTAGTAACGTAGGTCTACTTAGGCTGTTATTTAAGTAGTAACATAGGTCTTCTTAGGCTGCTATTTAACGTAGTAACGTAGGTCCACTTAGCTTGTCATAAGTAGTAACGTAGGTCTACTTAGCCTGTCATAAGTAGTCACGCAGGTCTACTTAGGCTGTTATAAACAATAAAGTAGGGCTACTTACGCTGTCATAAGTAGTAGCAGTAACTTAGGTCCACTCACGCTGTTATAATGAGCAACTTCGTATTTTATCATCAGGTTTCAGTCATTACGCGGGTAAAACCCTGGAGAGCAGCCAGTCCCAAATTAATTTATCCTTTTATGGCGAATAGATGCATCAATTATGTATAAGCTCGTATTACTTAGGTACCTTCCACTTGAAGTAAGAGTTGTATAAGTTGTCATCCTCGTCCAGTCTTTTCAAGTAAGCGGCCAGTTCCTCAGCGCCCGCAAACTCTTCCACGTGCACATACGAGTTGTGCGGTGCCATTGCCGCGTATTCCGAAGCGCGAGCGCCCATCACTATCGGGAGCACATTGTGCCTGAAATTATCATAATCAATGTGTACAGTCATACTATAGGATGAACTACATAATTAAGTGACATGATGATAAGTAATTAAAATACGTAATGTATGTAAAGTCGGTTTACGGAGGATAATTTCACGTGATATCACAAGACAAGCCGAACGCCTAGGCCGATCGTACCTCTCTATCGCTAGTTCCGCGCTCTCTCTTGCACGCTCGGCTCAGGCGAATACCTACTATTTCGTATCTGCAGCCAGTGTTCATACCATTATCATAGCGTCATCACCTCAAAATATTATATGTCAAATACATATCATACGTGAAAAGCAGTCTCTTACAATGGGCCTCATAAGCAAGCTCAAAGTCGCACAACGAGCTATGGAGAGGGCTATGCTCGAGGTTTCTCTAGGTTCGTGATCGAATCAGAAATGAGGAGATCAGCTTACGAACTAAAGTCACAGACATAGCCCAGAAGATAAGCCAGTTGAAGAGGCAGTGGGCAGGCCACATAGCACGCAGAACAGATGGCCGATGGACCAGGAAAGTTCTGGGGTAGAGACCACGGACCGGCAAGAGCTGCGCAGCCTGGTAAAGGTAACTATACTATATAGGTAAAGGTACTTTGTCTCGAAATAAAACAAAGATATTTAATTTGCATAAACATGAGTAGGTTGAACACACAATAAAGCATGCATAACGAGGTTATACTTTCCTTTATTTTGACGATCTCGGCGTGCAAATTCAAAAGATGGAGACCAAAGTTTTATTTTTTGAATCATACATTTTTGAATCTCAATATTTACGCAATTGAATATAGATCTACAAAACGTGAACATTAAATTAATAGCCGTTTCTATAAGCAATAGGTAAGTTTGTAAGTAAAATAATTATTTCCATGGAACATTTGTAGCTGCAATTCATTGTGTTTCGGCTTTGTGTGATTTGTGTTCAAGTTTTTTTCACCGTACACATTTCATTGTGATACAAAATTATTACTTTTAGTCAAGTCATAGGTAGGTATTATGTTAAAATCATGTCTTGAGAATTTTATACGTAAGTATAAGAAATCAATTATCGACGCAACAGCGCTGGATATCTGATCCGCTGGTGAAGTGTTGCATTTAATAGTTTGACAATTTGCAGCTCCAGTTTTCATTATATTTTATTAACTTTGCTTTTATACCAATACTTTAGAGAGATGAATGTATTCCCAGCATGGCTTCATATTCCAATCATATGCAGCAGCTGACTCTGTCTTATTTTCCGAGCAACGTTTCCAATGACTTCTCGCAAAAAAACTTATTGAAATGAATATGAACTTTTTAAAATATATCCAAATCAGTGAAGCCCTAAAGTCTCAAGTTACTTTAAGAAATAAGAAACATTTTCCTAATTGTTATTTATACTCACTTAAATTTAGATAAAGCAGTGTACGATTTGTGGTACATTATACTACACATGCAAGTAAAGTAAGTTTATATGATGGGAAATACTTATTGCGCTTATTAGTGAGTAATCGGATGGAATAATGTGTTACGATGACGATTTAAGAATACGATCGTGAATAGTAAATTAGCTAATTATGAAAAATGTTATCAACATCATCAAGGTTTTTAGACGATTTAATTTTGAATTACAGAACGATAAAAATAATAACACCACCCAGTAGCAGTGTTTCCCTCGTGGTTGTATTAATTGATCCATAACATTTGAAATAAGTAGTCTTTGTACAGTTCCTTTTCGAAAGTTGCATTATTTGTTTTCATACATTGTACGCAAACTACATTTCAATAGAAACGATTGGTTGCCTTAAAAGTTTTGGTATCAACATTTTTATCGCATCAAGTTAAATCCAAATGTATCCTCAATAAACAATGGAAGAATAAAACCACAGGATAAATGTCAATACTCACTGCAACCCATTAACGAAGAACTTTTCGGTGACATAGTCCCTGCAGTTTGAGTTTTCAAATGCTAGATAGAATTTGTAATCCTTATCAAGCATTTCTAAGCAGTTGGGGTCTGTGCGAGGGCAGTGATGCGACCCACAAGCTCCGTAGATATCCACTTGGATGAATTTGCTGAGATGCCGCGCGAACTGCAGACGACGATTTCTGGCGTGGCAGTTTGATACGAACCACGCTACCTAGAAAATAATAAAGCTTCAATTTAGAGAAATTACTTGCGTGTGATTTTTATATCTATAGTTCTCAAGTTATAGCGCTACCAAGAGAAATTGGGGCTTATATACATATATAAGCTATATGGCTGACCCGCCAGCGGCTTCGCTCGCTTAGTCTTGGTGTAGTGGTGGAAGTTCCGTTTTGGAATCTCGAGGTCATGGGTTCGATCCCCGGGTTGGACAGTTATTGGGGAAAGAAAGAATATATCACCACGCGGGTGTAAAATCCTAATAATTCTTGGGCACAGCATTGACAAAATAACAAGATCTTCGCGTACGCCAAGATTGTAATGATGACTTACTTTCTCTCAATAGAGTTCTGTCAAAGGTATGTCAGTTTCTGTGCTTAGTAGCTTATAGTGCGTTCGACTAGTCCCAAGTTGGCGAAAATAACACTAAAAATGCTCATAAGGGCGTTCGAATTGGGAATCTGTGGGTGAAAATGTCGTTTATGACTCTTTTTGTTCAGCGTTCGGAAACCTAAAAAAGAGTTATTTTTTCCACCAAAAAGTGCAATTTATGACCCACGTCCGGAGCGTTGCTTTTTGTGGTCGTTTTTTGACAACTATCTATTTGACAGCATAATCATGCGATTTCAGGTCTTAATATGCTCGGTTTAGCGTTCGAGTGTGGGAAAAAGTAACAAAAATACTTAACGTTTTGAGCTTTACGACAGCTTTAACAAAAGAGCCAATAATGGCAACGCCATCACTGCCCTCATTGCTAAACGAACGCACTGTCCAAAATGTAAAGTATAAGGTTGCGATGTATTGAAATGTTTAAAGTAAAAGTTCACTAAATTTTCGATAGATGGCGTTACACGTCAGTTAGCACGCGGAAGCGTTTGTATCCGGCGTTCGGCTAACAGGTCGGCTATGTTCGTAATAAATGTCTATGCGTTCGGAGAGAATAGTAGTTTCATTCCTCCCCCAAGGTTCGAGTACACCTTTGGCCAAAGGTCCTTCGAGCCGGATCGTTTTTTGGCTCCTACGGGAGGAACATTTAGAAGTACAATCACATAGTTTAGTTGGTGTAATCGACGTGTGGTAGCGTGGCGCTAGTTGTTGTTTCAGTTAACAGTGTTGACACCGTATTCAAGAAGCGAAGTGGAACCAACCAAATAACAAAGTACACCTACTTTGTTTACATTGGCGAAATCGGGCAGATCGAATTGGATGGAGACTTGGAAATCAACAATTGGATTGGAATTAAATTGGACCATTGGATTGAATGTGAACACGGTAAAGTGCAAGATAAACTGTGAGTACAATTTACATTACAAAACCAGTGGAATATCAGTGGTTAAGACTTAGAAAAATTGTGATAGTGCATGAACTTGTAAAAAATTTCAAAGTGTCAGCTAGGACTTAGAATAATTTCGCGAAAAACGACGAGACGGGGAACCTATGCCCGATTTTTGATCGACGTCCAAGTGTTTTCAAACACTTAGAATATATTGCGCTCGTTTTCGGACTTAGCCAAATTTCAGCGCTTGGACTTGTAAATTCATCTCAACTTTGAGACTGATTTTGCTTAAGAGGGATTTTGATAAAAAAAATAAAACAAACTGAAAATGGAGAAGAGTATACGTGTAATGGAAGATCTGAAATCTCAGATAGAGAAAGGAAGAAGTAACTTCAGAAAATCACCAAAAGAGCGGATTTCGGAAGCTTACGTTAATGCGAGATTAGAAGGATTAGAGAATATAATTCAGAAATTTACACAAAATCACGAAAACATTATCGCGGAATTTAGTAAGGAAGACTTAGAGGGCAGCACTTACATGAAAAAAGATTTATTTAGCAGCGGTTACGAGACGTACTTAGAGTACAAAGCGGACTTGAATAATATGCTGAAAAGTATGACACCTTCAAGACCCAATGACGCTGGGTCACGTGACGTCAATAAGGATTCAATAGTTAGATTACCTACGATTTCGATACCATTCTTTAGTGGTAAATACTCGGAGTGGTCGTCATTTAAGGACTTGTTTTGCTCCTTAGTTCATAATAATGCAACGTTGGATGACGTCCAACGTTTACACTATTTAAAAACGCAAGTGCGTGGTGAAGCTGAACAATTAATTAGGCATATTCCTACGACGCAGGCTAATTATAATAAATGTTGGGAAATGTTACAAAGTAGGTATGATAATAAACGTTTCATGTCAAATTGTATACTTAAAAGATTGTTTGACCAACGCACGATGAATAGTGAATCAGCTCAAGCGCTCAAGGAGCTTTTAAATACTACATCCGATTGTATGCACGAATTGACGAATCTAGGTATTAATGTAGAGTCTTGGGACATAATTATTCTTTACATTGTCAGTTTAAAGTTGGACGTTGAAACTAGAAAGCAATGGGAGCTACATGTAAATAATTCATGTGAAGAGCTACCTTCATTCAATCAATTCAAAGAGTTTTTAGAATCCCGTTTCCGCGCCTTAGAGTTTGTAGAGCCAATTAAAAATAAACCTAAGTCGAACCAAATTACAAATACAAAGGTTTTGCATACCACTTCTAATTCAAACGTCATTTGCCCGTACTGCCAAGAAGGTCACAAACTGTATTCTTGTAGTAAGTTTGCCAAAGTGGACGTATCTAAACGTCAGGAAATCGTAAAGTCACTTGGACTTTGCTTTAATTGCTTTGGCAATAACCACTTTGGTAAAATATGCAGAGTTTCGACAAAATGCCGTATATGTAATGGAAAACATCACACGCTATTACACGGAAAATCTAGTGCTTTTAAGGCAGCATTAAACATCGAGCCACAAGGGAATGAGCAAGAACCACCCGAACCGTCCTCTGAGACGAAGAAGACCACAAACGTTTTGAACCATTTGGTGACAGGAAAGGTTTCCAACCAGACCTTATTAGCCACAGCCTTGATTAAGGCTGAGTCAAAAAATGGTAATCCTCTGATACTGAGGGCTCTCCTGGATCAAGGATCGCAGGCGTCCTTCATTTCAGAAGCAGCTGTACAGTTGTTACGGCTGAAAAAGATGGCAGCAAAAAGCTATATTTCAGGTTTAGGGGGTAGTCAGAGTGGCTTAACCTCTAAGTATGTGGTTAAGGTCAAGATTCAGTCACTCAACGATCCCAGTTTTCAGTTGCAGGTACGGGCGCATGTGCTCAATACCGTAACCTCAATTTTGCCAGACAAGAAATTTGTTCTGCCTAATTGGGCAGAAATTGGTCATATTCACTTGGCTGATCCACAATACAATGTACCTAATAAAATTGACATTTTGTTAGGTTCCGAGGTGTATTGTTCTGTCCTGAAGGAGGGTTTAATTAGAAACCCTACAGGATGTATTATAGCGCAGGACACTTACTTCGGATGGGTTTTGTCGGGTCAAGTAAGTGATTATGGATATAATGTACAAAATTGTCACAATGTAATTTTAAATTTGCATGTGACACTGGAAGAAAACGAGTTGCTCAAGAAGTTTTGGGAGCTCGAATCCGAACCTAGTGCGATGAAGAGCCAAATCTTGACTCCAGAAGAGCAAGCTTGCGAAGATCATTTTAAGAGGACTATGCGCCGTGATGAGTCTGGGCGTTACGTGGTAGAATTACCTTTTCGTCCAAACGCCTTACGTGACTATGGAGATACGAGAGCTGTTGCTGTAAAGAGATTAAATTCACTAGAGAAAAGGTTGGCCAAGAATGAAAATTTGAAGAGTGATTATTCACAAGTGCTTAGTGAATATCTAACACTAGACCACATGGAAGAAATCAGCCATGAATCAGAACAAGGAGAGGGAAAGGTATGGCTGCCTCACCATTGTGTTGTGCGATTGGACAAGACCACCACAAAGACACGAGTTGTTTTCGATGCGTCTGATCGGAGTGCCAGGGGAATTTCTTTAAATTCTACGTTAATGGTAGGTCCAACCCTACAACCGGAGTTAAGACATACAATCATGCGGTGGCGTTTGCATCCCATATGTATCACCGCCGACATTGTTAAAATGTATCGGCAAGTCAAAGTCGCTCAAAGGCATGTGGACTATCAAAGGATAGTATGGAGAGATGACGTCAACGATAAGATTCGCGACTATCGGCTATTGACGGTTACGTTTGGCACATCGTGTGCCCCTTATCTAGCTGTCAAAGCTCTGCAACAGGTTGCCATCGATGAAGGTCATAATTTCCCACTCGCGGCTAGTAGAGTTCCGACGGACTTCTACATGGATGATCTTTTGACCGGAGTTCAATCTGAAACAGAAGCAGTTAAATTGTATAAAGAAATGAAAGGATTACTCGAAAGGGGAGGATTCACTTTGCAGAAGTGGGCCAGTAATAAGATAGGATTGCTGGAAAAAGATAGAGAGAATACGGAAAAGGATAGAGAATTGCATGAAGACGACATAACCAAAGTAGTAGGTCTCGCTTGGAATCGCCGGACTGATGAGTTTGATTACAGTGTCAGATTAACAATCGATTCAACTGTACCCGAAACCAAACGAGAAATTATTGGAGAAATTTGTCGCCTGTATGATCCTTTGGGTTGGATAGCTCCATGCATCATAACAGCGAAGATATTCATTCAAAAATTATGGATCGCCGGTCTAGAATGGGATGCCAAATTGCCCGATGAACTATTGCAAGAATGGAAAAATTATCGAGAAGAGTTATCCAAATTAGTCAACTTTCACATACCACGATGGGTTCAAAGGTTTGATGGCAATGTAAAGGTTGAGTTACACGGTTTCAGCGATGCATCTTCTGTAGCCTTTGCTGCAGCGGTGTACATCAGATGCGTTGCTAGTAATGGTACGATTAGTTCTCACCTGGTAACTGCAAAAACTAAAGTTGCTCCTATCAAGCAAGTATCGATTCCGCGGCTGGAGCTGTGCGGAGCTGTTCTGGTCGCCAAGCTGCTTGGAGAAGTAGCGGAAACGTTACACGTGGAGAAGTCAAATTTACACGCCTGGACGGACTCTACGATTGTCTTGGCTTGGTTGAGTGCTCACCCTAGTCGTTGGAAGACTTTTGTTGGAAACCGTACGTCGGAAATTCTATGTCTATTAGATGCATCTCAGTTTTCATATGTGTGTTCGAAGAATAACCCTTCAGACAGCGCATCAAGGGGCATCCCAGCGTCCGAGTTGATTAATAATGAACTATGGAAAACCGGGCCTGAGTGGCTGCGGACTGAAAGTTTACCATATGGAAAACCAACTTCAATTTGTACCAAAACCGATCTTGAGACTAGAGCGCTAAAGGCACACACATCATTTGTTGGAAGCAGTGACGAGATAGACAAATTATGTTCCCGATATTCTTCCCTAAGAAAACTTGTTCGCGTTGTGGCCTATTGCAAGAGATTTCTGCGACTAAAGGATTCTGCTTCATCTAAAACAAAATGCCTACCCTACCTTACCGCCATTGAATTGCAAAGGGCACTTACCTGTTGTTTTCGACAGCATCAGCTCGAAGCGTTTCACGAAGAGGTCACCGACCTTCTGAAACATAAAGAAGTTGGTAAGAAGAGCAAATTATCAACTTTAAATCCCGTCATAGATGAAGCGGGTCTATTAAGGGTAGGTGGTCGGATAGAAAACTCGGACATACCTGATAATAGCAAGCATCCTATTATCGTTTCTGGAGAATCACAGCTAGCTAAGTTGATAGTTGCGGATGCACACGAAAGGACATTACACGGTGGTCAACAACTGACTTGTAATTATATACGGACAAAGTATTGGGTCACTAAATTGAAGAACTTAGTACGCGCACACATTCATAACTGCATACCTTGCATTCGTTACGCAGCTAAAACACGAAATCAACTGATGGGACAGCTGCCATCTTGCCGCGTGACAGCTCATAAGCCGTTTTTGCACGCAGGTGTTGATTATGCCGGCCCCATAAACATGAGAGTGTCCAAAGGTAGAGGCCAAAGGAGTTACAAAGGTTACATTTGCCTTTTTATTTGTATGGCGACACGCGCCGTCCATATCGAGGCCGTGTCTGACCTCACCTCGGAAGGGTTTCTGTCGGCATTTAGGCGATTTATAGCTAGAAGGGGTCGTTGTGTGCAGCTATGGAGTGACAACGGGACCAACTTCATAGGTGCTGCAAAAGAATTGAAAATATTATTTTCGAATGAAAATTCTTCATTTTCACATGATGTGGCGTCTTCGTTGGCAAATAATGGGACTGAATGGGTTTTTATCCCTCCCCACGCTCCAAATTTTGGCGGATTGTGGGAAGCAGGCATAAAATCCACAAAACATCATCTTAGACGAATTTTACATGACACTACCCTTACCTTTGAAGAAATGGCGACCGTTCTATCACAAATTGAAGCTTGTTTGAATTCGCGGCCTTTATCTCAAGTTAGTCCTGATCCTGATGATCGTGCACCCCTTACGCCAGGTCACTTTTTGATAGGTGAACCTTTGCTTATGGCCCCCGACCATAGCTACATTGAATTGCAAAAGAATAGCTTGCGTCGTTGGCAACTTGCTCAAAGAATGGTGCAACAGTTCTGGAAACGATGGTCTCAAGAATATTTAACATCCTTTTTCCAAAGATATAAGTGAAAGACCAAGTCTCCAGAATTGAGGATTGGTGACGTGGTGTTGGTAAAGGAAGACAATTTGCCTCCAGCAAAATGGCTTTACGGTTTAGTTGTAGATGTCCATCCTGGACAGGATAAAATCACCCGAGTTGTGACGTTGCGATATAAAAATTCACTCATTCAGCGTCCAACTTCAAAGCTGCGTCCCTTACCTATCCACTGTGACGATACGCATTAGAACGTTATGTAAAATCTCGTTTACATGATTAAATATATTGTTTAGGTATAGTGTTAAGGCAAGATAGAGATGTTTCTAGTTTTAGTTATGTTTGGTTGAATACCAAAGAAAGTCTGCTAAGTGCCTTATGTGTTTACAGTCCACAAATGTATATGTAGTGAATAATAAAATATAAAATTAGTTAACATCTTTGCTTTGTATTACTTGTAATAAGTCAATAACTAGAAGTTGAGTTTGTAATGCGATAGGATTAAAATAGTTTATTGTATACGTTAGATCTGGTAAAGTTTTTAATTGAGTATGTTGTACTTGATGTCTCTACTAAGATGTTACGCTTTTAAGGACTATACTAGTCCTTAGTGGGCGGTATGTCCAAAATGTAAAGTATAAGGTTGCGATGTATTGAAATGTTTAAAGTAAAAGTTCACTAAATTTTCGATAGATGGCGTTACACGTCAGTTAGCACGCGGAAGCGTTTGTATCCGGCGTTCGGCTAACAGGTCGGCTATGTTCGTAATAAATGTCTATGCGTTCGGAGAGAATAGTAGTTTCATTCCTCCCCCAAGGTTCGAGTACACCTTTGGCCACGCACCTAAGGAGTGTTCACAACGCCTGTGTTCTTTGAAGAAGTAACTCGATGTGGTTGAAACTGTATATTAGCCGAATTTATCTAATAATTATAACAATCCCGTATACCTATTTCTATAAAGTGTGTGAAAATCACGTTAGCTTGTGTAACAAAAAGTACCTAACCAATCAAGTTTACCTTCTTTGTCTTGTTGGCTGCGTAGTTCCTATCGAGTTCCCTTTCCGTGACCAGAGGGTCGTGGTAGACCCAGCGTTCGTATGGCGCCACGATATCGGAGTCCCGGCGATAGGTCGACGTCCAGTTGAATACGGCCACCGATGAGGGTCTTAAGGACGCAGTGTGGTACGGACATTCTAAGTAATACAGGATCCAGATCTGGAAAAGATAAGCATGCATTGTTAAACAAGGAAAAAACAATGTTTAAAAGGTACAATTTGAAAAATTTAATACCTACGTCAATTATATTCAGTTATTGGAGTGTAATTCAAAAATTACTGGACCGAATTTGATAAAATTTAAATGGAACACGGGAAGCACCAGCTTCCAAACAAGAATTTTGAGAATTGGTTCACTCTATCGAAAGTTATGAGGTAAGAAACATAAAAAAAAACAAAAGAAAATACAGTCGAATTGAGTACCTCCTCCTTATTTTGGAAGTCGGTAGAAAATTCACCCCTTCACTTAGGCTTCGTCGCAGTCGTGGTGAAAATTTAAAAAGAAATGTGAGAAATACGAACCTTTGAGTTTGGTCGAAGCTTATACTTATCCAATTGGTAGGCGATTTTTCCAAATTTTAGATAGACATCTCTAAATATCTAGATTTCAGTACTTACCTACTCGTAGCTTGTGAAATGAAAAGTAAGGCTCATTTAACCCCTGTTTGCACATAACACTAAACGATGTGTTTATACCTCTACTTAATTACGCTCTGTTCCACCTCTAGCATTCCACTTCTGTGATTCTCACAAATATTTGGTAAGCAATGCAACGCATTGGAGTTAATCTACCGTGTCTCTTCGTTTGCAAACCTTGTTTCAACATTTTCTGGTCAAAAATAAAGCAATGACCGTATGAAGGATGCTTTATGATTAAGTAGCGAGAGTCAAGGTCGTCAGGGTTTCCATTTGCTTTAGGTATCGTTCAGGTATCTACATATGAATGAACTGGTGAATAACGCCGTATATTTTACTGCTAAAATCATGACATGACAGACAGACTGTCTCTAAGATATGCAAACTGTTTGCTTTGTTATCCACGCGTTAACACATAGTTGAACACTTAGCGATTCTTCACAAAAATAGTCAAAATACATGAGGTCGCCAGAAGCATTATTTGCAATACAAACAAACAACATAATATATTTCGCTGCGGATGTTGTAAGTCTACGGCTCCTCCTGTTTGCTGTTTGGAAGTTGAAACTGAGTATCATAAACGAGCTTTGAAACCACAAAAAGATAAGTAAATTTTAAGACCTACTAAAATCAATATTTCCCTACAAGATTCAGGTACAAACTAGATGTACTAACTTTATTGGCTAGCTGCACCCCGCAGTTTCACCTGCGTGGTGATTCTAATAATGATGATGAAAAGTATCATAATTATGTGCTTAGATTAAGGGATTGCATAGCTAGTACTTTCCATACTAAAAGAAAAAACTCTTTTCTACCTCTTAACGTTGCCCGATTTCAATGATATTTTTTTCATGTAGGTAATCATCATATTGTTTACTATGCCGGTACGTTTTGATTTTTCAGTTTTTTGAAGTTCTAAAAAAGAAAATGTATATTACTTTGAAATATTAAACAAATCAAAACGTACGGGCATAGTAAACAATGTGATGATTACATGAAAAAAATATCACTGAAATCTAACAATGTTAAGAGGTAGAAAAGAGTTTTTTCTTTTAGTATGGAAAGTACTAGCTATGCAATCCTCTTAATGATAAGTCTCCGCGCGCGCGCTTCGACCGAGAGCGAGACCAATGATTAATCTAAGCATATATTGAAAAACTCAAAAATCATAAATATTGGACCCACCGTTCTCGAGTTATAAATGGTGCAACTAACACGACTTTATTTTATATTATAAGTACTGGTGACTGCCCGCGACTCCGCTCGCGTAGTAGGCCCGGCCTTCGGCCTCACCATAACTTTACATTTTCTCTTGTTTTTTTTATAAGAACTGTCTCCTGACAATAAATTAACACAACAAAAAAATAATTGGCAAGATTGTTCCATCCGTTCTCAAGTTATAGCGTGACCAGGAGAAATAGGGATTCATTTTTATGTATACCTATAGATTGGTCAAACTTGATGTTTGATTGAGTCTGCAGTATACTGAATTTTCATAACAATATCCTCAGGACAGGTCTAATGATTACATTTGGTTTGATAACCCACAAATCATTGCCAGAGAAAAACGCATTATGCCGAGTAAGAACGCGAGGCTCGCGAGGAGACTGAATTAAAAACTAAGAAGCGTACTTAAGATATTTTTAAGATCTGTGGATTTTGTAATTAAATAAATAAATAAAAATAATTGTAAGTAATATAAATATAGTAGATGATGGTTAGCAGCTCATACCAAGGATGATAATATCAACCTTACACATACCACCTGCATGATGCCTAGTCTTATATAGGTAAATAAATTATAGGTACTCCACGGCCAGTATACCATTTTAAAATCTCTGGACACTGTGCGATTACTGCGTGCATCGGGAACTTTTTGATTTAAATATTGTGGTTATTTAATTGTGTCAAAATGACACAACTTTGGACGGGATTCGAACCCGCGTTTTCCAATAATTCGTGTTAGAAGTAATAATTGGTAAGCAACCGAGCTACCCATGTGACCATCGAATTAAACTCTCTAGTAGAGTCTTGAGTCGGTTTGGTAATGGATCCCATACCATCTATCTGCGAAGAAGGCTCATCTCGCTTCCGCCCACTTGGCTCCCCTGAATTACGCTGATAAGAGCGGGAACGCTATCGAGGTGAAGCTCAATACCTAATACACATACAATGTATTCATATGTTACCTGAGTGGGAGGACGTTTTACATTAAACGGCGTGTGATGATCTTTGTAGAGAATTGCATCTGCTGTAGCTGCTTCTCTGGAATCCGCAGTGAGGTAGCATCGGTCTACTGGGCACTTGTTCCGGATAAACTCGGTTCGACCATGCGGGACGCCCCATGTACCAAGACCATTCGCTAAGAGAATCTTCTTGATAGGAATGTCTTTCTCGTCTTTTGGAAGTGTGTACATGAGCTGCTGGACTACTCTGAAAATGCGGAATTTTTCTTTATATTATGATATTATATGAACTTAAATTTTCCAGGTCTAGTGGGTTATGAAATAAAAGGCTTACAATTTGTATCTGATAATACAAAAAAATAATGTACGATTTTTTGTCCAAACATACACTTCTATGTATGAAATGTTGATTGACTCTGGGTTGAGATGGAGAGTGTATCATAATAAAAGGATTTTCTTATTTATTTAATTTAAATATTGGGCCATAGTTCTTCGTTAGAAGTCCACATTAAATAAAACTGACCGCAACCGAATTTGGCCTTTGGTACTCCAATGGTTTTCTTGCGGAGATTAAATGATCGTCACTCTGAGACTAGCTTGTTTATTCTCATTCGTCCGGTTGTTACTTACAATGCACTTCGATCATAAGTCATAGCAGTGACGTTGCATTGCATCTTTGAGGAAGAATATCTGGCACTGCAGTTACACCAAGATGGACACTGTTACTTCACCTGATTAGCACCAGCAGGGGATTACACGTATGTTGCATAAATACCCTTCCACAGACGACCCCAAAAAAGTAATCGTTTAGCTGAAAGGCCTAAGAAATCCAGATAGAGAGTCGGTTACCTATCATCTCCCGGCGCATCTTCGGGGAACACTGAGGCGTGTGGATCGTGTACTTTCGGCCTTTGTTCGCCACCGCGCATGTACCACGGCCGGCGCGATATCTGGCTAACCTCATCCTTCACAAGTTCGTCCTCGGTTTCTGTGATAGCATTCTGAAACATTGATTTGATTAACAATATAATAAAAAAAACGATATTAAAAAATATTTAGTGACACTTCCGCTGAAAAGAAAAAAAACAATATAATATTAATTTCTTACCTATCTAATCATTTGACGTGTTATACAACACAGCCTACTCCATTTTAGTAGGTATATAAGCAAGCATAGATATATACTACCATTTATGTGGCCACTCCCAACTCAGCCTGCGTATCTTGTTTGAATAATGGGAGGAAATCACTGAGGAATCGCCAGCTTTATTAATTACATAAACTGGGATAGTACCACTCGCACGTATATATATACACATAAGTATTAATTGCAGTATCAGAGGAAGGTTATGCTGAACAGTGGAAGAGCCTGATAATGTTAGTCTGCTAGCATCCATTTTGTGTAACTGTTAGTGTTTACTTAACTAGTGAAAAATAATAATAGAGAGAAGAGAGATAAGGAGAAGCAAGTTACAAACAATCATCTATAGCTATATCAGTGGTTACAACCTGCCATTCTACTATTTGTCCTACTATAGAACATAGTAGTATGAGGCTACCTTAGGCTCTGCCTAGTTTGGGCACTAAAGACCTTGGGAGAATGTTGTCCCATATTTAAAAATAAAAAACTATAGTTGTAGTTATGGATTTCCCAACTGAGCTACTTTCGATCGTGAGAGAATGGTCAAAAAGTAGGGCAATTGTAGCTCCATTGATCCAAGGGCTTTAAAAACCTGTACCAACGTGTAGTGGCAGGTCTTCCCGCGGCGGTGGCAGCGGTGACGGTGTAGACGACGTGGTCGGCGTGGCGGTCCTGGCCGGCAGCAGCTCGGGCGGGCGCGGCAACAGAAGCAGCGCGAGAGCCGTCAGTGCCAACGGGAGCAATAGCACCACGCGCCGGAGCGCCCGCGTCACGTACGCCGCCCGCACCCGCATCGCGACTACCCGTCTGACCCCGCTGCCATTATTATCCCCGTCTTGCCGCTAACCTCTCCAATCGACTGGCATCTAAAACAAACAAAAAAAGTTAGCTTTTTTGTTCTTTTCACACCTTTACCTGTACTTATAGGTATAAGTTTGATAATCGAACTCATGAAAAGAAAGCAGCTAGGTGGCATATGACACGGGTTTCCGTCACAGGAAGTATTTTTATTATTATTGTATATGAGGGTATTTGCGCGTCACCGATTCGAATCCTCAGTCCTCGAGCATTCAGTCAATATCAGATTTTTATGATATAACTACACTCCACAAACTCCAGGGTCCGTGCCATTTATTGGCTACTCATAGCTTTTAATTATTAATAAGAATATATGTGCCCAAACTGGACGATTTAACATTACGTCTTAAAAGTCCTTAGTAATTGGTGGTATGGCGTCAGATCCAGGACCATTGACAGTGTTTACAAGCTGTAAACATCTTTGTGTAGGTATGGTATAAGTAACAAGAGTAAAGAAAGCATGACTTCTAAATTATTAAATTTCTGGCCAATTATCGAATTAAAACTGTATACGGAGTCAAGATATTCCGAAAATAAACTATTAATTTGATGCCCACCTTGAGCATTTTGTACGGTTAAGTACCTAAGTTTAATGGTTATTATTAATAGTCTACAGAAACCTTGCACACCCGTTTCTGAAAACGAGTTCTGCAAGGAAAGGGTAAGAATCTTAGCGAGATTTTCAACCTTATCTGTGATGTTCCTATTGCAGTTCTGAATGTTAATAATTGTTCATCGAATCTTTACACTGGGCATATGCTGTGTTTTAAACTTCTTAATACAGTAATTTGGATAAAACATGAATTTCTAGACGAATAATCTCATTATATTATACAAGTAATCTTCTTCTTCTTTGTTGCAACGTTGGAAGACGTTACGCCGCCAGTGTCAAAGTCTAGTATAAATGTTAAAATCACGGCAACTACTAACTTTTTAGTGGATACAAAAAAGAAGATAGCTCGACCTGTCCTGCTACCCTACTACCATGAAGTAGAGACATTATACCGTATGGAATCAAATAAATGTAGGTAATTAATGAAATAATCAAAAGTATAAATGTTTTCTCGGATTATTTATATATTTACAAACGGATATTATGGCTAAAATGACTATAGGTACCTAAGTAACGTGTGAAATAAGCGATTATAGAGATTTCAAGTCGGTAGGTTTATGGACAGCAGATACAGTCAATATTGACGAATGTTTTGACCAAAGACCTTACACTTACAAGTGTCTGGTCTTTGGTTTTGACATGTAAAAGGTAACATAGTTACTTATAGACATGCATGTTTTGATTTTATTGAGGTTTGTGCTGAATTTATAACAAAAAACGCAAAACACCTGAACACGAGCTACGAAGTACTACGTCTCTACGTGGTCTCTACATAATTACTTCCCTAAGCAAAAGCAAAGTAGCATTCCATCTAATAATTTATTCGCGTCCTGTAGCTGAAGCTATAATGCTATTTATGTATGGGGTGCGCGAGATGAGGCGCCAGAATCCTGGCTACGCTCTTGATTTATATCCGCCCTCGGACTACATGTGCCCTAGCTCGCTTTGCTCACTCTTGCGTCCAGAGGGCTTACAACCCTTGGATAACAAATTATTATTATTATATTTAACTAGCGACTGCCCGTGACTTCGTCCGCGTAGTAGGCTCTGCCTTCGGACCCATAACCTCCAATCTTTTCTTGGTTTTATTTTCATAAGAACCTTCTCCTGACAATAATTTTTACAATAAAAAAAGAATTGACGAGATTGTTCCATCCGTTCTCGAGTTATAGCATGACCAGAAAAATAAGGTTTCATTTTTATATACCTATATACTAGTGGCTGCCGGCGACTTCGCTCACGTAGTAGGCTCGGCCTTCGGCCTCGCCAAACCTCCCCTCTTTGCTTCTTTTTTTTTGAAGTAAGAACCTTCTAGGAATTATTAGAATACATTTAAAAAATGCTTATGATTGGTGAAGACGTTCTCAAGTTATAGCGTGACCAGGAGAAATAGGGGTTCATTTTTATAAATAGATGTAACATTGAAAAGAAAGATTTATTATTATATATATTATATTCTTAGGGTAACTTAATCTATACCTAAATATAATAAAAATGGAACGGATCGCTGTCTAAATAAAGATAAAAAATATTTAAAGGACTTTTATAAATGAAAAAAAAAGATGGTTAGAATTTTTGTCTGTTTGTCTATTAGCATGTCTAGCATTTGTGCATGGTAATCTCAAGCGCCATATTATATATGAGCTACAGTCGGGCGTAGAGTGTTAGGATTTGAGATCTGCACCAAGCAGAACGATTCAATAATGTTTTTTTTCAATATTAAGTGTTTTTTATGTAGATACTTTTAATATCAGACTGTAAACTATACAGAGTGAATAACTAATAGTGCACAATACTGCAGATACCGTAGCACAAACATTTGCGAAAAGTGATCGTACCGTAACCGTCAACGTGTCACGGTTCGGCGCACAAACTATGAGTTATCTGTTCCATAATTGCCGAATATACATGACAGTTTGTACTGTTTCACGAGAACGACACGTTACGTTACACTTACGCAGTTATTCGTGCAAGGCCCACAGAGGTGTATTTAGAAATGTTTACTACCCCAGATGCCTTTTTAGTTTTTATATGCTGTTTAAAAAAAACATCTGCGGCACAGTGGATAGCTTGCCCGCTTACGGCCGTTTTCAATATTCTATCTATCCACGGTTTTCCTTACTACCGATAGAAATTTGACGTAACGTCCATACAAATAGTTCAAAAATCTATCTCTAGTAGGGTTAACCGGCGATAGATAGGTTATTGAAAATGGGCGTTAGGCAATGGCCGCAAAGCTGCTAAGTAAGAGGAGCGCCGGTGGTGGTTTAATTACTGAAAGATACCAACGAGATCCTTGCATTCTACTCACAATAATTTTTAACCCACTTTAACAAAAAAGGAGGAGGTTCTCAATTCGACTGTATGTTTTTTTGTATGTATGTTACGACCTTTCCGTCGAAATGACGCCATTCACTGACTTATCTACAGTCTTACAGTGCTATTGCTCTTGATAGAAATCATCGTGAGCGTGGGCTTAACTCTACGAAGAAATACTTATTATTTTTTCGTTGGCTTAACTTCAAATTTTTTTTTATGTCAGGCAGGTCAGATTTTCAAGCTTTGTTTACTTGTCTTATACTGGACCGACTTCATAAGCACGCTAGCAGCGCTGTGAGTGCTGGAGTTGCGCGTTTTAACAATGGACTAGTGGAGATAGACGTCAAAGACCGTAGCACAAACTATTTGCGAAAAAGTATTCGTATCGAAAGAGCCAACATGTCACGATTCGGCGTACAAACTATGTGTTATCTGCAAAAGTAACGCCGGTACAGACTAAACCACATTATTCGTACTTTCGTATTTAATCCTAATAATAAAGAAAGCTTTCATTGTTTGTTTGTAATGGAAACAGAAACTACTAAACCGATTCAAACAAATCTTTCAGCAGTAAATATCAATACAAGGGCGCACCTGAGTTTCATATAGGAGGCATATTTTATTATATTTTAGTTTTATTTTATTTTATTTTTTGTTTATTTTATTATCATAGGAAAACTAACAGCTATAAGTAGAGTTATTGTATACATAATATCATATGGCTAACAATTAGCTTTTTAAAGTTTCCACAAGTGATTTCCTTAGTACACTCTAATTACTGGTAATCGTAAAAATACCTAATGTTCACAATCCTAATGTAAACCAAAACAAGTGAATGTTTGACAAACGTGTCAAACTAATGCTGTACACAAACAACAATGTTTGATGGATGGCGGGAAAAATCAACAATGGCAATCGTTAGGTTATTTTGTAAAACTTTCCAAGATCTGTTTTCCTTCGAGTTTTGACGTGTAATGTACGAATTATATAATAATATCTATATAATCCGTACATTACTCGTTACGTCAGGTAGGTACCTCAATTGTACATTTATTTTGATTTGAATGATTAGCTCTATAGAGACATGACTATGGCTTTTCTATACGGACTTAGTTGCTTACTGATTGGAGTATTTATATTATTTAGATTCGTATGACTTTGCTTTTTCTATAAGGATTTCGTTACACTCTGATTAGATTATTGATATTATTCTAGGAACAGAGGGAAAACTGTGCATGGTGAATATTTATTCAGCTTATCAATCTATGCAAAGACATAGCATAAGAAATAATAAATAAACATAAGAGCGTCGTCTACAGCTTACATATCCACTAGTACTATTTGTAATTTCATGTTTAACTACATCTTTCCACGATCATATCGTAACACATAAGTATAGGTACTTCCAGTCTGAGCATAATATACCTAAAACATTAGTGTATGTAATAACTCTCTGTGAGGCTAGGTTCCTTTCAAAACGTTCTAGAATCAGAGAGTAGTCAATAAACTGTGCAGAGAGAACTAGAAATAAAACAAATTAGCTTGAAAAGAAAATATGACGATGATGTTAACTCGCCAAAAAGAGTAAGTAGATTATTTATGAAAATTATTAACCTTCATCCTCGCAATTTCCCAGTTGCATCCTTAACTTCCGCCAAGAAGCCAGGGGTTTGCTTTCTGATTTGTTTTCCTCCACTTCGCACGGTCTTCGACATCCCTAATGGTGAGCCCTAACTAAATGCAATACCAATTTGTTATGCAAGAAAAACAAAGTAGGTACTCAACCATATTATTTTGATTGTAAATTTATTTTTGTAATTTCGCTATTTATGTAATAGGATATTGCCAAAGTTTGTTAATTTAACGCATCCCTGGAAGAGAACTAGTTTTAGCAACACAGGGAATCCTACCGCGAAAATTAGTGGTTGAACTCTTGTCTAGATCTTAAATTATTTAATCAATAGTTCGAATATAATTATGTTATGTCATATTTTATTTGCCAATAAAAAAAATATTATTATTAAATATCCGCACAAAATAATATTATACATTTGTGGATGCGTAGTAGGTTGTTTTATTCTTTCGTTGCACAACAAAAACAATTTAAAATCCTTGATTGTAACAAAGATCATCAGTTAAACGTGTTACTTGGGATTTTAATTGTACTTTAGGCGCGGCGCGGGCCATATATCTACTGGTACACTTTTACAATAGTAGGTATTGTACTCCAAATCCAGGTTCCTCGTGACCAAACTGGCTAAATTCAATAGGGCATCTGATTGCCAAGTAGGTACCTATAGTACCCCAATACGCAAGCAAGAGTCATTGTCTCCTAAAAACGCTATATAGGTAACTGTCATATGTTCGCGCTATAACATATTATTATAACCAAAATAATGCTGGAGAACATTTGAGTTTGAAAAGAGTTTGTTAAACTTTACTCTAGTTATTATTAAGTTGACAAACATTACCGACGTAGAGTGTTAGAGCCTATGCTCCTAACATACACATAGAATAGAGCGCTAATTTGGTACCGTTACGTGAGGTTTTGTCGTCGTATCGCTCAGACATGCTAATCAGGCATAACGTTATCTAAAAGTACGTGTAAGCACATCGTCAGTTGAAGGGCCGGGCTAATAAGTGCCAAATACTTGATAGTACTGGCACTGCGTGGTACTACACTGTTGGTCTCATTAACAAGCTTAAAGTCGCTCAACGAGCAATGGAAAAATACGAAATGAGGAGATCCAGGAGAAGAAAGTTCACCGATGTCGCTCTCAAAATTTGCAATTTGAAATGGCGATGGGCAGGCCACATCGCTCGTAGAACCGATAACCAATGCGGAAGAAAGGTTCTGGAGTTGACCACGCACTGGAAGACGTAGTGTAGGCCGGGTCCCTGCTAGGTGGACCGAAGACCTCGTCAAAACCGCGGGGAATCGCTGGATGCAGGAAGCGAGTATACCGTTCCAAGTGGCGTTCTTTGGGGGAGGCCTTAGCACAGCAGTGGACGTCTTCCGGCTGATAATGATGATGATGATTATATATATATATATATATATATATATGGATCCTTGGTAATAAATATGAACCCCTATTTCTCCTGGTCACGCTATAATTTTGAGAACGACTTTACCGATTTCATTCATCTTTTTTTCTAAATGGTTTCTAATTCTTCGTAGAAGGTTTTTACATAAAAAATATAATAAAAGATGGGAGGTTATAGCGAGGCCGAAGGGCGAGCCTATTACAAGAACGAAGTCGCGGGCAGTTAGCCGTTTCGCCCTTGAGTGAGTGTAACACTTTTCTGCAATGTATCGGTTATAATAAATTAAACCTAAATTTTGAACTAACGTATGTTACGTTATCTTCACGCTTACATATCTTTGAAGTGGTAAGCAGAGGTGTTTTTAAACACCTAAGTTAAGTTTCGTCAGATGTTTAGAAGTTTTTGGTTCTATTGCAATCTGCAAGGTACTTTTCCAGACGCCAGACTTGAGAATTTATTTTTCGGAAAAATATTCTCAAGGACAACACAAGAACAACAGATAAAACGTGTAAAATGCAAGTAAAAAATCGTGAACGTTTAAAAATATTTTTTTAACAAAGGTAAACGATGACCTAGCACGACGCAGCTAGTATCGATAAAAGACAGCCCGCGATTTATCGCGAGCTCTGAAGCTCGAGAGCTCTAGCTCTGGCGGCTAGATAGATGGAGGCACAAGGTGGGATACATACGAGTACAATCAGTTTATAGAGGTGACAAGTTTATCGAACCGCGGATCCACACTCGCACTACTTCAATGCGAGCATGGATTGTCGAAATAGGATAAAGATGTACTTATTTCATTATTTATGTTGCTTAATTCCACCAAGTTTTGAGTGATTGACACCCGAAATAATTTTTTTCTTGCATTAAAAGTTTCCGAACTTTACTGCGTACTTCACTGTACTGCAAAAATACTTAGGTATACCTGTTGCATTTTAATTATTAAATAATTTCATCGTTAAGTAGGTGAGGAGTCACCAATTGTGTGCCAATTGCTTATAGTATTGCGCATAAATTCCAGTAATATAACAGTACCGGGTATATTTATCATAAAATATATATATATATATATATAAAATAACCCCTATTTTCCTAGTCACTCTATAACTGAGAACGGCATTGCTGCTTTCATTCATCTTTTATTTTTAATTTTTTCTAATACTTCGTAGAAGGTTATTACATAAGAAAAATAAGAAAATATGGGAGGTTATATACTACGCGAACGAAGTCGCGGGCAGTCGCTAGTCTAATATATAAAAATGATTCTATCTATTTCTCCTGGTCATGCTATAACTAGAAAACGGTTGAACAATCTCGCTTATTTTTTTTTTTGTTGTGTTCATTATTATCAGGAGAATGTTCTTATGAAAGAAAAACCAAGAAAAGAAGGGAGGTTATGGCGAGGCCGAAGGCCTAGCCTACTACGCGAACGAAGTCGCGCGCAGTCGCTAGTACTTATTAAAGTTTAGTTCTGTAATATGTATTATATAATGTAATCTCAATTGTGGAAACTTTAAAAAGCTAATTCTTAGCCATATGATATTATGTATACTTACTTTATTTATAGCTGTTAGTTTTCCTATGATAATAAAATAAAAATAAAATAATGACGGCGGTGAGCGGTGACTAGACTATAGGAAGAGTCTGACAAAATAAAAGAAGTTTTGTTTTCAAAAATGTAAGTAAAAATCCGAAACGAAACGCTTATCAACTCGAGCCAAAGGCGTGGGTGGATTTTTAAGGCGGGGATAAAATGGGTTTTATTCATGAGCCTATTCACTCGAATTGTATTTTCAAGAATGGAAATGATATTTGCTTACATTTTAGCTGATATATCTGCTTCTTTCTTTGCATTATTATTATATTAAGTAAGGACTTCATTATAAAGAGAGATCCCAAGATAGACCTAAGTGGCGTGCAATTGGAGAGGCCTATGTCCAGCAGTGGACTGCTACAGGCTGATGATGATGATGAAGTAAGGACTATTTCATAATCGTGAAATAATGTTTTATTAAATTATTTTCATCCTGGTAAAACATATACTAAGGAAAGGGAACATCTTTCCCTTCCCGCCACTTTTTTATTGCTTTTTAGTTTTTTAGAAACTTGAACGCTCATTGCGTAATTTAAAAACCGAATGTCTCGGTCTTTAATTGAACGAACGAGCGAAGCGTCTCTGCTACTGGCCAAATTGACTTTCATCTGCCGTGCGATTCTCTAAGAGCAAACATCGTTGCATCTTTGACAACATCCGTGAAACAAATGAAGAGATGACAAGACACATTGGAAAAGCATTCTTATGTACAAGGGCGAAGTATTTGACATCGGTGAGCTCGTCGACGAATCATTAGAGAATCGCACGGTTGTCCGTATGTTTGTTCGTTGGTCTTCCTAAACTGTTGCATTTATCAACCAATCTTGACGAAACTTGGTATGTATATTCTACTATTTAATAAATCAATCTAATTATTTAATATAGGTTTAAAGAAGGGAGGATGTTTGTTACGGCGCTTTTTAACGACCGATATTGGTAAAATTTGGTACACACATTAGGTACCTGACATTAAAAAGGGATTTTGAATATGAGCATAATTGGTCAAGTGGTTTCCGAGATAATAGGTTGTGAAGTACTGCGAAAATTTGCCGCTAATAAAAGTGTTCGCGAGGTCTACTGTTCGCGAAACTACTAGTAATATCCCTGATTTATGGCGGATCTGTTTTAAAGACCAAGACATACTGCCTACACTATAATACAACTACTGCACCTCTTTGCGCAATATAAAAAAGAAAACACTATACCTACGCAGGACTTTAGCAAGACTTTTATGCATTAGAACATCAAAGGCTGATTTACGGGCGATCCCAATATTCTATCTATCCACAGTTTATATTACCTACTACCGATAGAAATGTGACATTACGTCCATACAAATAGTGTCAAAAATCTATCTCTAAAGCCCGATTCACACATCAATAAGTACAGTAGCTAGTTAAGAAATCAGTCAGTTAAGTATCAAGTGGTGAGTTGTAAGTAACGTCCAAACGTACGCGAGTAAGTAGTCAAAAGTTACCGTTTCGACAAGAGGACTAGTCGCGTCGGTTGTTTTGTTTAGTACTTACTCCTTCTCTATAAATCCATGGACTGTACTAAACTCGCCCGTCTACATGCCGGCAAGTTAAGTTGGCGGGGTGCGGGACACGCGAGAGAGGGACCTATTTCGCACTGGACTTGCCAAAAAATAGGATCGCGATCTATTCAAGTCGACTTAATCAATCACTTACTTCTTAACTCGCTTGTGCCGCTAAAAATTCAGTAACAACTTAAGTCGCCGATGGCACAAGTTAACTCGCTACCTACTGTACTTATCGAAGTGTAAATCGCGCTTAAGTAAGGTACATAGATAGATTATTGGCACCGGCCTTTACTTAGTCAGTTTACCACCGATGATAAACAAGAACTTATTACGAGCATGTAAAGTAAATATTATTCTTTAAGTAACTCTACCTATCTCTCTCTACTCTAGCGGTAATAGAGCGTACAAAATAACATAGACTGCTACGAACTATTGAAAGGTAATAGGTACTGATGAAGTTAATAACTACTAGGTATATCAGTAGAGTTGATTGCCAATCAGAAAGATATGGGAATTCTAATTTTCTCAGTATTCAATGTGTTCTATTTATGTTTTTTTTATGTTATTGACCGAGCGAGTGTGAAACGTCTCTGCAATAGCTTGGGTCAAAATTCTTTCGTATGTCCGGATGTCCGGCTGCTCTCTTCTACAGGTCGCGTTTTAATCTAAAACACCGACAACAGATTCTCGTGAAATTTTGGGTGTAGGTTGGTTATATAGTTTTCTTTGTCGATTCAACTTTTGGAAAATGTTTAAAATATAATTAAATTCATAGGTTTTTAGTATCCTAAAATGAAACTAAAACTATGTAAAGATAAACTTGTGAGGTCTACAGCTCACACAACCACTAGTATTAGGATACGATACAAGCACTCGTTTGTACCACTGCCCAACTAGTGTCAAGTGGTAACGTCTGCCTAGAACAGTAGGGCTATTATGTATCTCAGTTGCTAACAAATTTTAATTGAAATTTTTTTAAATGGCGGTTCTATGTTACTTTTATCAGCGTTAGTTATCAACTTTCTAAAATTTTTGCTTATGGAGTTTACTTGGAGTTGTCAAAACTAACATAGAGCGGCCATTTTTTAAGATTTCAATCAGCATTTGTTAGGATTACTACTAGGAAAGCCTATACTTACTTACCTACTATTGTTTTCCATCGGTAACTGCCATAATGAATCCGAGTTAATTAAAAATGTGTTCGAACTGTCGACATGGTTGTTAGAGCGATAATAGTAGCGATAACCACTGAAGTACTATTACTACATAGAATGGTACCTATGTGGCGATAACAGTGAAAGGATGCATATTTTGTTATACAGATGTACCTATATATATGTAAACGTATTTTTCTCAAAAAATATATGCCATAACATCTATAAAAAGTATCCAGAAAGTGAACTCTACCGGAGACTTATTCACAACTGTCCAGTAAGAAGCGAGATTTTAAATGTGGAAACTCCTACATACTTACTTACTGTCCAGTAAGTAAGTATGTAATTTACTTCCTGGACAGTAGGTCATCTTTTTTAGATCAAAAAAACATAGTACCAGACACACATTAGAGTTTAGCCATTATAACGTGGTTATAGGAGGGAGCTTAAACAGCCATTTTATAGTGTGGGATTTTATGTTTGTATTTAATAATTTCAGTTTATAAATCATGTTGCATTAAAGCCTATTCTAAAATAACCATGGAAATTCAAAAACAACAATTTACATTTTTTTACTAAGACATACGAGTACATGTAATGTAAAAATAGAACAATATTCAAAACTAAACGCAAACTTTTTAGTAAAAAAACAACGACTGTCGGGATTTCACATTCAATTGCGACAATTGTGTTTTAATTTACCGCGTTAACATAGATAATCCCAAAAAATGTGTTCAACGAATGTGATTCAGAAAAATAGATGACACTCCTCCTGACCTATAAGATGTGGCCTAATCAGCAAAAACTTACTTTAATTTTTGAGAAAAGCATTATACAAGGCTCAACCAGTAAGAAAGCCACCCTGGCCGCGTATATAACTCATACTTGGCCAGGAAGGCTTGCTTACTAGATTCTGCAGTAATTTACTATTTCACTACTGTATTATCTGTGTCACAGGGGCATGAGGGGTTGTCCTTCACCTTGAAGCGGTACAAGTATTCTGAGAACCCACCATGCCCTGTCATTATTTGCGAGAGTATGCTATAAGTATATTTTTATAGTATACAAATATATAGCTACCTACTGAGTCCGGGAAAAATAATTTGGTAACAGATGCGGTACTTCCTGACATATATCCACGATTCCATTCGTCAAGCGTTGCCAATCTTATTTGGCGCTTGACGAATGGTACCGGACACCTGTCGTAGTTTGGCAGCGTTTTGGTTTTAAGTGCTGGCTAAGGACGCATCCTTAGCCAGGGCGTCCACCCTCTCGTTCCCATCTAGGCCCACATGCGCTTTGATTCAGTAAAGATTTACTGTCTTATTTTTGACTGCGCATTGGGACAATTTGTTGCGGGCTTCGAATGCGAGGGGATTGAGTGAGCTACCGTTGACTAGGGTTTGTTAAATTAAGTTGCTCAAAAGGCAAAGTATTTAGAGCATGTGTTGTTACTTACTTTGCAAACGGCATCCCTACACACCGTGTAATGCTACTACATCCGCAGCATTAAAAGAAGGTACCAACCACCATAAAAGTGCAATGTGATAAAATTAATACCGACTTCCATTCTATTACTTTGGTAAACATCAGTTATTGGAGCGTAACTCAAAAAGTACTGGACCGAATTTGATGAAATTTAAATGGGACCACACGGGAAGCACCAGCTTTCAAAAAAAAAAAATTGAGAATCGGTTCACCAAAGTCGAAAGTTATGAGGTACTCAATTCGACTGTATGTTTTTTTTATGTTTGTTAAAACATAAAAAAAAACATACAGTCGAATTGAGTACCTCCTCCTTTTCTTGGAAATCGGTAGAAAATAACGTGCTGACGAGTGCAGCGCAGGTGAAATTATATAGAATAAATAAGGGTAACACTGTAACTGCTATGGGAAGTCACGGCTCTCAAACTGATGTGGATGACTTGTCATTTTACATTAGAATAGTTGCGCTCCGCGCTTTCACCAGCGTGGTGATGGATGATGATGAATCAAAATACTCAGGGATATAATGTAGCATTCTAATGGTGAAAGAACTTTGAAATCGGTCCAGTAGTTTTTGAGTTTATTCGTTACAAACATACAAAAATATGGATCATTCTTGTTTGTAATATTAGTATAGTAGGTACCTACTTCACAACGATTCTTGGTATTTCATTATTATGATAAAATATGTTCACTATCAATTGTTTAATTTCCCCAAAAAACCTTCATTTTGATAGGATTTAGTCAAACTTAGCTTCGTAGGAAATGCAATATGTTGGTACCGCCATATTGCATTTTCTCCTAGCACTTACGGATAAAACCACTTATTGCCGCTCCAAGCTATTTCTTCTGGGTCGGACAGAATATAAGTATTCTGTTTACAACTTCACCTCGTCGTTTCGTAAACTTTTCGTGCCGACGCTCTTACTAATTACTGAGGGTAAACATTTCTTTATTACTCATTAGCGACAGGCGAGGCCAGACAAATAGTAATTTGATCTTATAGTGTAACTCTCTTATAGACGGATAATGGCTGATCATAACATCAAATTATGAATTAGGCCATGTAATTACGCTTAAGTCGACTCTACAATTTGCTTAATGGTTGCTTATCTAAATAGCTTTCCTAATTTTTTTTTTACTATAAATGGAATCTACTTCAACACCAAAAAGTATGAAATAACTTGTTGAAGGTGGTACTATTTTAGTTAAAAAGTAGGCCTATTATCACAATATTGTGCGCATGGTACCGACTTCGACAAGCTATTTCACACTTTTTGGTGTTGAAGTCGGTACCAGTTCTTAGTAAAAAAAATTACATCTTTTAGTGATCCTTGCTACTTACGGGATCGATTGTCATTCACCGCGTCTATGATAATATCATCAAGATAGGCGTAACAATTTTCAGTTTTTGAAGTGTAACTCACAAACTGCCAGATCGAAGTTAATAAAATTTAATGGGACCACCTCGGAAGTATATTCAACCAAACAAAAAAAGATTTTGAGAGTCCACAAATGGGGGAAAAATCGGCTAACACACAGAAAAAATATATCCAAACGAACATATAACCTCCTCCTTTTTTAAAAAGGCATATAAGAGCGTAGAGTCTGTTACATATCTCGCAAAATACACGTCTTGCAAAATTCACTTGCGGCGAAATATTTGCGCAACTTTGTACATTAATTTTAAGCAAAATAATGAAATAACATGAAATATTATTATCGCACATAAATAACCATAACATAAGTAATAGCTAGTTTTTTTAAGTTCATTTAAGTGGATTATGTAAGGTAAATCAAGGGTTCAATACAGCTCTTTCGTGCCCAACATCATTTCGCGTTATGTTTGCGCGCTTGGTTTATGGCAATAAAGAATTATTTTACAATTGTTCAGCTCAAAATTCTCGTCTTCAAAATGCGCTGATTAGTTTTTCTAATTATCTTTCATTTTTTTAATTCAGAGGTCACAATTTCATCGAAAGAATGCCATTTAATTCTAAGTTGAAAACTCGTAGAATTGTATCCTGCAGGAGGAGTAGTATAGAACAAGTACCTAGGTAGGTACTTGTACTATACTACACTTTTTCTACACTACAGGCTACCTACTACTACAGTCTTATCATCCTACTATTTGGTGGGAGGTTTGATTTCACATTTGCATCTATCTGTTGGACGTAAGTGCTAAATTGGCGAGGCAGGCAAATGTAAATCGTTTTCAAACCGCATAATTCAAAACAACGGGAAACATTTCTAGCTACGCGTTACGATGGTTATCATTATCACTAACACAATGAATGTGGATATGAATGACCTATAATGTATTTAAACATAGCATCTGCTTTGTATCATCAATAGCTACGCAGGATCATTGTCATGATATTTAGAGTTGCCATTATGTTAACAACGAACTACATTTGTGTGATTAATGATGTGCCAATTATATTTTTAATACCTCAAGGTATGTAAGTAAAGTTAAAAGTATCAAAAACATCAAATTAAATATATGTTTGATTTGATGTTTTTTGATAATTTTTAATACTTTGAATGTAAGCCTTTAAGCCATAGATGTCTATAGAGATGCCGATCCGTGCGCTGGATACAAAGCCTGCAGCGCAAGCAGCAGCCGTATTCCGCGCTTCAACGTATACTGTTAGCTTCAATAAGCTTATTATCCACTGCGGTATTAAGAGTTTGAATATTCGTAAGTACAGAGAAAGCATTGTAAACTGTTCACATGCGATATCGCAACCGGCGTTCAGTCAAATAATACGTAAGTTGCGAACCGCCGCGAGCAATGTGTTCTGTTTTTGGGCATATTGATGCGACACCGGCCCCGCCTCCTTTTCATATCTCCCTTGCTTCTGTGATATGTGCTTTAAGCCCTACCTAACTACAGAGATACTTATTTTTAAGTGAATCGTAATTAGGCACCTTGTAATTTGGCACCGAGTGCTACCGAATTGGAACGTGTTTGACAAAGGACGCAAACATCGTTCCATCTCTGACAACATCCGTGAAATAAATGACGAGATGACAAGAAACGTTGGAAAAACAACCTTGTTTACAAGGGCGATATCCATTGATGTAGAAAAAGCGGGGATACCTCATAAAGTATTTGACATCGGTGAGCTCGTTGATGAGCTCGTCGACGAATCATTAGAGAATCGCACGGCTGATGAAATACTAATCGGTTTAGCCTTTAACTATGCGAACTCTCAAGTGTTAGTGAAGGTACTATCGATTTAATCAATTATTATGTACCTACTTATACTAGGGGTCACTTAAGCGTCGTTTTACTAAATAAGTTTAGAGCTAACTATTTGTTTATTTAGACAGGTGAACGAAAGACATAAGTTTGAAATAAGTTTCCTCTTGTTGTATTTTCCTGTGCATGAAAGCCTAATACTTGTGAGATCACTATAAGTATACTTCCTATTCGATTTTGTTAGAACTTTGGATTGTAATCTAACATGTTTAGATTCTTGATGCAGCTGTCATAATCTAGCCGCAGTTTTAAAGAGGGAGGAAGAGGGAGGTCTCAGTTAGCTAGGTCATGAGAAAATTAACCTCAGCCAGTCGCTATTACATAAAATTTTGGTACCAAGGTCATATTACGCGGCGAAAACTGATAAATAATTAGAATACACAATACAAAGTAGGTAGGTACTGTACAGCGAACTATGGCCCTGTCAGCTCAGCGCTTCATTTTCCTTTACTTGAAATCAAGCAAGCGCATCTCGTAAAAACGTAAAAAAATAATAAAAAAATAATGTGCTCTCTTAAATATAAAAATAATCCGTCAATGTATGTATATTAAAAATTGCTATTTTATGATATGTGTTTCATAAAAATATGAGTGTATAGAGAGAAAAACTATTTTAAAGGTGAAATGAAGTGGTATATTTGAATTTTTGTTAATGTACTCTAGTATGTTAAAATATGTTTTTAATTCCGTCAATGTGTCCTATATAGAAGTCTTACAAATGACACATAATTTTTTGTAGTTTTAAATTAATCGCTGCTTATAAGATAAACTGCTTTAAAAATCCTCATTTTTATCGACATCGTGATATGACAGCACCTTAAGGATCGAATCAAAAACGACGTGATCCGGCAGAGAACTAAAGTAACCGACAAAGATCAAAGAATGAGTAAACTGAAGTGGAAATTGGTAGTCACATCAGTCGTAGAATCGATAACCATTAGAATAGGCTAGTTTTCGAATGGAGACCACGTGTCGGCAAGCGTAGCGTGGGACGCCCTTCAGCCAGATGTAGCGACGATCTGCGCAAGGTAGCTGGCAGTCGAAGATCGGGCTCAGTGGTGGCCTTTGGTGGATGTATATGTCCACTGTGTAATATGTGGACTGTTGCTGATAATGATGAGGTACTGTACATATCAAGGTTGTACTACCTAGTGCTTATTTTACAATTTATAGTCTACATACAATACTCACAAAATTAACAATATGAACGCTACACAGCCTATAAGAACGATATATAGAATAAGACGAACTATAATGGGAAACGAGCTAAGAGAACAATACAGATAGGCTGAGACTTATTAGAAAAACATCATTATACGATTACAATCGAGCTATGCTCAAACTTTCTACGAGAGAGAACCAAAGTAGTCGAGATAGGAAAACTATACATTGAACAAAATAGTGGCTCAGTGAAGTACAGTGAGGTGTAGACCTCAGACCTCAGACCTTGCAAGTAGGTTTCTCATTGCATAGCTTTAGTTTCATTTTAGACCTATATCTATAACCTCTCAAATTAATCTTATTGTGAAATAACTCACAATACATATAGACAAAAAATCTATATGATTATCGAATTACCAAAATTTCACAAGAATCTTTTGAGAAACATTTTACGATTTTTTTACGAAAGCATTTTAAGCCAAGCGATTGCAGTGACGCTTCGGTCGTGCTTCGCACTCGCTCGGCAAATTACTTATATTCAATGAAAATATGTCAATTATTAATATGTACAATACATTTAAGTACTTTATATACTCTACGGCAAGTTTCAAAATAAATAGAGCCACTGCCAAGAAGAAGAAAGACAAGAAACTGGGGCTCTATTTCAAATGTATTTGTATTGTATTATTTGAAAGCTGGTGCTTCCCGTGTGGTCCCATTTAATAATTTTAAAATTCATTAAATTCGCTTCAGTAGTTTTTGAGTTACACTCCAATTACTGAATAGAACGGAAGTCGGTACAATTTTTTTCAAATTGTACTTGTTATAATATTACCTACGTGGGTAGGGTAGGGCAGAATAATCAGAATAATAATCAGAATAATCAATTTATTGGTAAGAAATATTACAAGTCAATATAATAATAATCACATATAACTTAGTATAACACTAGAGTATAAGATATGTCAATTGTGAATATATATGTAAATTACATTAAATACAATGTTAAACTACTAACTATTATTATTAAAAGAGTTATTTAATAATAATGTCAATTTAGATTATATAAATTATATTAAATACAAAATAAATTATTCAAAGGTCATTTTATTTTTCGTACATATTCGTCAACACTGTAGAACGCCTTCTCAACGAGCCACGATTTAAGTCTATGCTTAAATGAAGAAAGGCTAGGTGATGAGACTACATGATCTGGTAGGTGGTTATAGAACGCGGGTCCCAGCACGTGCGTGAGTCTGTCTGACTTAGCCAGTCTGTGCGGTACTGCAGATAACTTGCCAGCTCCGCGGGTGTTGAAGCATCGCGTTTGGTGATCTCCGCGCGTTCTGAATTGCTCCAGGTTTTGCCTTACATGCATAGCTACTTGCAGTATAACAATGGAAGGCAGCGTAAGGATCTGGAGAGATACAAAAAACTGTCGCGCCGGCGTGTCCCACGTTGTCCCCGCGATCGCCCTCACAGCACGTTTCTGCATGCGGAAGACGCGCTTCCGATCAGCCGCGCGTCCCCACAGCTCTGCGCCGTACCGGAGGAGCGAGTGAACTGTCGCGAAATAACAAGTACGGACCACGTCGGCGGACACCACGCGCGATAGCCTGCGGAGAGCGAAGCATGCGCTACCCAGCCTGGCACACAAGCTGTCGATATGTTTATCCCAGGTTAGGCCACGGTCTATATGAAACCCCAAGAAGACGGTCGTTGGAACCTGTTCAATAGCATTTGTTTCAATAGCAACGGACAAGCTCCTAACCTGACGCCCTGATATGCAAAAATGAACGAAATGCGTTTTCTTGTGGTTCAGAGCGAGTCCGTTCCACTGAAACCATAGTGCCACCTGCCGTGCGACCGTGTTCAACCGCTGCTCGAGTTGGTCCAGTGACGGGGCACTGACGACCACGGCCACATCGTCCGCGTACATGTAAGCTTCCCCCTCAGTTACGTGCTCCGGCAGGTCGTTCAGTAACAGCGAAAACAGGATGTTGGATACCGACGAACCCTGCGCCACGCCCATAACCGTTCGGAGAGGGTCGGACTTCGTCTCACCGCCGTCGGTAACCACCATCTGCGTTCTGTCCCGTAACAGGTCTGTCAGGAGCGAATGCGCTGGTCCCCGTATGCCGTAGTGCTTGAGTTTGGAGGCGAGGACACTATGGTCTGCGACATCGAAAGCTTTCGATAGGTCGCAGCACAGAACTGCAACTTAGTAAAGAAACAAGAAAAAAAAATTAAATTAAATTAAATTAAACAAGAAGTACTCGGTGAGACGTGTACTCGGTCCGTTCTCAAAAATCTTCGCGACAGAAGGGATTATTGACACCGGTCGATATCCATCGATGTCATCGCGCTTGCCCTTCTCTTTAAATAAAGGTGAGATTTTGCTCACCTTTAAGGCCTTTGGGTAACTTCCCGTTTCAATGCAGCGGTTGAACAGGCTGGCCAGACACCAAGCTAGAGGTTCTGCGGCCGAGGCAATGAGTTCCATCGAGATGTTGTAGATGTCTCTTGTGGGTTTTCTAGGAATCTTTGACATTATAATGTGGAATACCTCTTCGGCGGTAAACTTGACCAACCGCAGAGAGCGGTCGCAGGCGGGCCGCGCCGCCGCGAGCGCCGCCTGCACGCGCACGAGTTGAGCGCACGGAGCGCCGCACGCCGCCGCCGCGCCCACGAACCTCGCGTTCATCGCGTCGGCTGCAGCCTTCCGGGACTTAAATTTCACCCCCGCGGAGTCCTTAGCAACCTCTGTGAAGCTTGCTGAGGTACGAGAGACTGTACCTCTGTCTGTGTTAACAACCCGCCAAATAGTCTTACTAGAGTGAGCACTATAGAGGATCATGTTCTCGTAGTGGCGAAACTTTTCCTTTTTTACTGAGTCTTCGTACTGTGAAGCAATTTTTGCAATAAAATAATCTAACCTTGAAGCTGGAAACATTTCTTGTAACTTAATTGAATCAAGGAGGAGGTTTTTTAAATCGATAAGTTCTCGCGTGACCCAGGATTGAGTTCTCATATTTTTACGTTTATAGGGAAAACAAATATTATATGTATTTCTGAGAATGTTAATCACAGATGTTGCTAAACTCTCCGCCGATGGTGTACTCTGTAACAACGCGACCCAATATATACAATACATAGCCTCTCGGAAGGCCATCCTAGTAGCGTACGTGTAGTCGCGCACGCGGCGAAGCCGCGGCGGCGGCTGCGGGCGCGCGCACATAACAGCGGCGCGCACGGCGTAGTGGTCGCTAAGCTGGGTGTCAACCGGGCTCGTCACCACCGAGCCCCGCGGCAGGTTGCTATATACGTGGTCGAGGCACGTCGATGACTCACCCGCCACACGCGTAGGGAAAGCCACTTCGTTGTGGACATTATGCTCAGCGAGAAGGTCTACCAGTTGCTTTTTAACAGAACATAAACCACCTAGCCAGATCACGACTTGGAAAAAGTGGCGTACTGAAATCATCTTATAGAAGAGAATAGATATAAGTTTTTCAACTGACATGGTCACTAATGCAAGAATTAACGTTAGAAATGGGACATTAACCATACCATACGTGTGTACGAGTTTACCCGTGAACAGGGGGCATGCAACTGTGTCGAAATCACACGTCGAAATATCGAGAGCTCACAATAAATTATATATTATGCAATACTTGGAGAATATAGATAGATCATAGATATTATAGATAGATAGTAGATATATACATATATACCTTATAATAATAATAATAATAATATGGGACAACAACCACACAAAGGTCTTCAGGTCCCAAACTAGGCAGAGCCTGTACTATGGTAACCTGATGACTGATATGAATATTTAAATACATATATACGCACCCAGACACAGATCAAACAGACATGTTCATGAACACGAATGTTTGACCTGTCCGGGTATCGAACCCGGGACCAGCGGCTCAGAAGGCAGGGGTGCTACCAACTGCGCCAACCGGCCTGTCTATAGATTATAGATAAACTGGTTTTCTCTGTGAAGCTGATGTGTGTATCAAAAAAAAACTATCTGGCGGATTGCTTATAGCCTGTTGACAGATATTTGATCTTTGTTTACCTTCCAAGAGAATATGAGTACTGATATGAGTTATTCTGAGGCTCATTGTTACTGAAAAATGTACATGCTAAAACATTACAACATGGCTTCATGACCGGAAATACCTAACCTCAAAGTTTTGGATAGATATTTAGTAATAAATTATACAATGAGATCGAAGTTGAATATGTTATAGTTAACAAGACTACTGACGCCATTGCCGTCACGGTAATATATTACCGTGTTACCGTGGTGTTTATTTCATGAAGTGGACTCTAGGTGTACGAATCTTTTTTACGGCCTTAAAAACGCTGCTTAAATTTAAATAACGTCACTTAGTGTAGAAAGCAGTTTTACTGTGCGCGATACTAAATAACGTCATTTAAAGTTAAGCAGCGTTTGTAAAGTCCTTAATATGTACTTTTTAATATTTATTTTTATTTACTATATATTACTTATTATTAGTACCTACGTTAAATAATTAGTGTTGATACTCCACTAAAATATACTTTTGATATGGTCATTCAAAATACTTTTGAATTTACTGCACTGTGCCGAGTTTACACTTTCGTATGTTCAGATATCAAAGAGTATTTATTAGCCTTTGCAGATATATAGTACTGTATATACAGAGTGCTTAGCACGAAAATTTGCGTGAGTGTAACGTAATTGTATCTATGTCGTGTACAGTATAATCTATAATTTATCTAGTACCAGTTGGTCTCCGCGGTGTCACCCGCGCGGTGATGGATAATGATGATGATGATGAATCTTATATAGCCTATGTTACTCAGGGTAAATGTAGCTTTCCAATGATGAAAGAATTTTTGAAATCGGTCCAGCGCTTTTTGAGCCAATTCGTTACAAACATACTTACATACAAATCTTTCCTCTTTATAATATTATTAGTATATATAGTATAGATATAGACTAGTATAGACAACTGTGGCACAGATAACTCATAATTTATATTGAATATTTACATCAACGATACGATAACGTTCCACTTACGCAAATTTTCGTACAAGGCCCGCAGATCAGGGCAGAAGTCTCTATGCAAATAGTAATAGTGTAGCAAGCTACCGATCGTTAATTAATCCTTCCTATGCCGTGATAATTCTTGAACTCGCTTTTTTATACTCTTTTTTTCTCGGCGAACATCTTAGCACGAGTTCAGGAATCCACTGAAAATCAGTGTTGCGGTAGCACCTTGACTGGTGTGGCCATAACTCAAACTGAGTGTATTCCTTTTGCTATAAGTTGTAGGGAGAGGGGGGCATAACGGGGTCGCGGGGCACGACGGGGCCACCAACACATACAAGTAACTACGAGCATTAGGCGTGGGTTGTTGTCGCTAATAGGCGGCCATTTTGTGTCACTCTTCAGTCTGACAGCGATCGCCGACTGGACCCCGCGCGTTTTTTTTTCACAATAGAAAACATTATTCGACGTCATTTCATGTAATTTTGAGTGATTACGTAAACGCATGTAAAAAGGTGAGTGTTCAAATGACTACTATTGTTCTATTATCGTGATTTTCTAGAGATTTTACATATTGATGTATTTTTGAACGAAATCACTCTCTCTATAGATGCGTTTCTTTCATAAATGTTTTAAAATAATGTTTCTCATTGGGGCATAACGGGGACATGGCTATGGGGTACGATGGGGTACCCCATTGTGCCCCGTAACTGATGTCCCCATTGTGCCCCTTTTAAGCCTTAATTAATTAACTGTTCATTTCATAATATAATTTGTTTTAGGTATAAAAATGGTACGTACGTACAAAAAGAAGAGTTTGAGAGGATGTTGGCCTGTAGAAAGGATGAAACAGGCAATCGATGCAGTCTTAAGCAAAACAGCAGGGTACAGAAAAGCAGCTCAACTATACGGTGTTCCACAGACCACATTGGAGCGTCACGTCGCCAAAGTAAAAAAGGGCGAGTTGTCTCTTGACTCAATTCCAGGTAATTTTAAACCCGTGTTTTCCAAAACAGAAGAAGATGAGCTCGTGAGATATATTAAAGAAATGGAGAAACGCTCGTTTGGATTGACCACTGTCGTCTTACGAAAGTTAGCGTATCAGCTGGCGGAAAAAAATGCTAAGGTTCACAATTTTAACCATAATAAAAAGATGGCTGGCGTAGATTGGTTAAAAGGGTTTATGAAGCGTCACCTGGATTTATCCATCCGCAAACCGGAAGCTACATCAGCTGCTCGAGCAATGGGCTTCAACAAAGTGGCTGTGGATAAATTCTATGCATTGCTGGGAGAAATATATGATAAATATAATCTGCCGCCAGATAGAATATACAATTACGATGAGACTGGTATATCGTGCGTCTCCAAAACAAAGAGCAAAATTGTTGCAGAAAAGGGAAGAAAACAGGTAGGCTCACTTTCTTCAGCAGAACGCGGGCAGACGGTTACGGTCGAGGTATGTTTTAATGCAGCTGGAACGTATACGCCTCCCATGTTGATATTTCCTCGCCAGAGAATGAAGCAGGAGTTATTAGATCGAGCTCCTCCAGGGACGACAGCAGAATGCAACGCTCGAGGCTGGATGACTACGGACACGTTTATGATCTGGTTTCAAAGGTTCGTTAAGTTTTCTGGTGCTTCAATAAATAACCCGGTCTTGCTTCTTCTAGATGGCCATGTAACGCACACGCAGAACATAGAGGTAATCGAAATTGCACGCAAGAGTGGTGTTGTTATGCTTTGCTTTCCTCCGCACTGCACCCACAAGCTCCAACCACTGGATGTTGGCTTTATGAAACCCTTGAGTGTATATTATGACCAAGCATGCTCTAACTGGTTAAGGTCGCACCCGGGGCGAGTAATAACTACCTTCCAAATAAGCGAAATCTTTGCACATGCATATATTCAAGCTGCAACAATGTCTACAGCTATCAATGCATTCAAAAAATGTGGCATATGCCCATTCAATCAAAACAATTTTACTGATTGCGATTTTATAGCTGCATCAACAACAGACGTGCCGCTGACAAATGATGAGCCAGAAACAGCTTCCTCAACTGCTGAAGTTTAGCAGCAACTATCGTCTGCTATTGAACAACCACCTCTTGAATCATTTTTATCTTCATCTATGTCACCTTCACATCAGAGAACTCCTACCTCAGAGCCTCAGCCTGGACCATCCATTCAAAACGATGATAGTATAATACAATCTCCGATTCAAAGAGCTTGTCGTGACTTAACAACTTCCTTCGAAAATGCTTCTCCCAAGGACATTCTCCCGATTCCAAGAGTTGAACAAAGAAGCCAAACAAGGAAAAAATATCGAAGAGGGAAAACTGCTTGAATAATACCAGATGTCCTATAGTTCCTAAGGACTTCGCACTAAGGTAAATCAAACTACTTGTTCGGTTTCCTAGTGGATGATAAGGTTAATTTATTCCAAACATCAAAATTACAACCTATGGTTCACGGAAAATCTTGTCACCGCGATTCAGGATTGAGGACAGAGCGACACTAGCGACATCTCGTTTAACTTTAAGGCAACAAGCTAGTTGGTAATAAGCGATATCTAGTGACTTATCGTATAAGTTTTATACAAATGGTTTAAGTCTCAACAAGTATTGTTGACTCACATTATCTTATCGCCCACCAAGGGCAAAGTGGACCTTTGTCCTTACAAATATTAACAAAACTAACATTACAAAAATTTACACAACGTTTCTAATGCTTAGACGTTTTGATCCTACCTAGATAATATACTGTGACAAGTGAAAGTATCGATAGTCAAATTTACAAACATATGATAGGTTTTTCAAATATCAACAACATTTATCAGGACTGAATAATTTTGAAACTAACAACTGAATTCGTACATTAAGTATATACAATGAAATATCGCTAAATTACATGTTACTAATCCTTCGTCACAGGCAAGAAACATAATTTAGATACGGGTCTTTTAAGCGTGCCCGTTTTAGTTTTCAACGTGACCACTCGAGCTATTTCATCTGCACCTGGATGGAGAGCGATCACTCTGCCATAGAGCCAACGACAGGGAGGCAAGTTATCTTCCTTCACTACCACTACATCCCCGATGTTGGGCTGAGGAGTTTGAGTTGACCACTTGTATCTATGCAAAAACTTTGTTAGGTATTGCTGTGACCACTGACGCCAAAAGGTTTGTAACATACGTTGAGCGTGTTGCCACCTCCTCAAGGTGCCGACATTTAGTTCTTCGAAGTTGTAGTCGGGTGTTGTTACAAGTGGCTCACCTATAAGAAAATGCCCAGGTGTTAAAATGGTATAATTATCTGACTCATCGGTGATGGTTGACATTGGTCGAGAGTTCAGACATGCTTCAACTTGAGCCAGAACTGTAGCCATCTCCTCATACGTTAATGTAGTGTTTGACACAACTCTTTTGAGGTGGTATTTCACTGATTTTACCCCCGCCTCCCATAAGCCACCAAAATTTGGTGAGTGGGGCGGTATGACGTGCCATTCACAACCTTTTATGGCTAGAGCTTCTGCAACTTCACTCATAATCGACCTTTGTTGAGCCATATTGCACCTTTTGAGCTCTGCTGCAGCACCAATGAAATTTGTGCCATTGTCGCTCCAAAGATGCGAACAATGACCGCGTCTGGCCTGAAACCGCTTGAATGCCTGCAGAAACCCTTCTGCTGTTAGATCACTCACGATCTCTAAATGTAATGCTCTTGTGGCCATACACACAAATAAACATATGTATCCTTTGTAAGATTTGTGGCCTCTTCCTTTGGTTGTGCGTATTTGTATGGGGCCCGCGTAATCGACCCCGCTGCAACTAAACGATCGCGAAGGTGTCACTCGAGCCGGAGGTAGTTGACCCATTAACGGGTTCTTAGATGCAGCTGCAACTTTTACACATGTGACACATTTGCGATAATAAGCTTTAACCAGCTGCTTCGCTCCTATAATCCAGTATTTTGACAAAATGTATGCCAACATTAGTTGTGGGCCACCGTGGAGCGTTTGTTTATGAGCGTCTGCGATGATCAGTGTGGTTAGGTGTGACTGTTTCGGGATTAAAATTGGATGTTTTCTCTCTTCCTTCAGCTGAGAATGTTCTAGCCTTCCCCCAACTCGCCATATGTTATTCTTCAAAAATGGGTTTAAAGCTCTTAAGCTGTTGCGTTTTGGTAATTCATTCCCATTTTTCATTATGGCTATCTCCTTGCTGAAGTTATCAGATTGGCACCTTTGTATGCAACACTCCAAAACGTTTTGCATTTCCATTGTTGTCAAAAATCCAACGTGTCTTTCTGGCCTTTTTGTTTTTAGGTTGTAGCTGAATCTCTTACAATACGCTAGCACTCTTACCATTCTGACTAATGAAGAGAACCTTTCCATCAATGACTCATTTATTATTTATTATTATTATTATTTATTTATTGACATAAAAACGAATTACACATTTACATTTATGTCACAAAATCATCATCAAATACAATTTAATTAAAAAAATCAATCAATCTCATCAATGTTAGAAGTGACAAAATGAGTTTTTATATTTTCTTCTTCTACCTTTGCATACACTTCTTTTGGTTTCGTAACTTCGATTGATTCGTTGTGCAGAAACGGTGGTCCATTGAACCAAAGTGCGTTAGCCAACAACTCAAACGGACTTTGGCCTCTAGACGCTGCGTCTGCTGGATTGCATTTAGTGGGAACGTGTGACCAATGGTGAGAATCCAGATTGGTTATAATCTCCGAGACGCGATTTGCCACAAAGACCTTCCAGCGACTTGGGTGGCTGTTTAACCAAGCGAGCACGACCGTTGAGTCCGTCCAAGCATGCAGGTGAGATTTGTCGATGTTCATGACTGATGCTATATCCATCATAAGGCGAGTCAGTAGGACCGCACCGCACAATTCAAGTCGTGGAATAGACACTTGTTTGACTGGGGCTACCTTTGTTTTTGCCGATACTAACGAGATATGAATTTTTCCCTGGGAATCGATGACGCGTGAATACACTACGCCAGCGTAAGCATTCTTTGACGCGTCGCTGAATCCGTGCAACTCGATGAAGTCTCCTGATCGAAGACCAATCCAACGAGGTATGGAAACATTACTTAATAACTTCAGTTCAGCTTTGTAAATTTTCCATTCAGTTAATATGTTTGTTGGGACACATTCGTCCCAATCCAAGCCTGCTAACCACAGCTTTTGGATAATCATCTTTGCAATGATTATGCTTGGCCCCACCCATCCAAGAGGGTCATAGAACCGACTAATATCCGAAATTATTGTTCTTTTTGTTGCAGGTTCTTGTACTTCAACCATGTCGACTTGGTAGCGGAATGAGTCTTCGCTGCGGTTCCAGGTGAGTCCAACTATCTTCATTACTTCGTCACCTTTTATTTTCAACCCCTCTTCAGTTTCCTTCCCGCTTGTCTGAACCTTTTCCTTTTCTTGCTCGCAAGTTTTCATTTCCCGAAGCAATTTCTCACTATTACTTGTCCATTTTTGTAGACTGAACCCTCCTTTTGCTAAGAGCATGTTCATCTCCTTATACAATTTTCTACCTTCAGCACGATTTTGAACTCCTGTCATTAAATCATCAACGTAGAAATGTTTTAGTGTTTTTTCAGCTGCTGTTGGGAATTCTGCAACGTGATCATGTGCCACCTGTTGGAGCGATTTCACTGCCAGATATGGAGCGGCTGCCGTGCCGAAGGTGACTCGGGTAAGTCTGTAATGTGTGAGTTTTGTTGTTGTTTCATCTGTCCAGAGTATTCTTTGGTAATCTGCGTCCTGCATGTCAATCTTCACTTGGCGATACATTTTTACGACATCAGCTGCGATGCATATTGGTGCCTCTCTCCATTGGGTGATGATGTGTCTTAGATCTGGTTGCATGGTAGGTCCGACTAGAAGTTGATCGTTTAATGACTGGTTGTTTTTTCCTTTGCAGGAGGCATCAAAGACCACTCTTACCTTTGTGGTGTCTTTGTCTTGTCTAATCACTGCGTGATGAGGTAGGTAGATTGCTTTTGGATTATTGACCTCATTTTCAGGTACTTCCTCCATATGACCTAGCGCTAGATACTCATTAATGACGTCATGGTAAGTTAGCTTTAGATTTTGGTCTTTATTTAGTCTCAGTTCCAATGACCTTAATCTTTTTTCAGCAATTTCTCTACATCCTGTTACTTCAGGATTGCCGTTCTTGAATGGAAGACGAACCACGTATCTGCCGTCGCAATCTCTCCGAGTCATGTTAGCATAAAGCTCTTCACAGCGCTTTTCGTCTTCCGTAAACATAACTTCACGTGGTTGTTGAATATCCGATTCAAGCTCCCAGAATTTTTTCAGTAGTTCATTGCCGTCATTTGCGCAACAGTGCATAACGGTTATGTGTGAAGATGTCTCTGCTGTTGAATTTGTAATACCTGACAAGATCCAACCTAGGCTGGTAGCCTGTGCTGTGGGTGTACCAAGAGGTCCTCTTTTTACTCCGTTTTGGAGTATTTGAGCGTAAACTTCGGCTCCCAATAGAATGTCGATTTTATTGGGAACGTAATACTGGGGATCAGCAAGGTCTACGCTGATATCTTTCCATTCGATGACTTCAACTTTTGTCGATGGTAAAAGAGAAGTTATGCTGTTAAGCACATAGGCCTTCACCGGGATTGTCACATTAGAATCAACCCGGGACTGTATGTCGATGGTAACCACCGATTTGGACACAACGCTTTTGTCACTACCCAAGCCTGTTACTTGATTGGTAGTTGGTGATTTTTTCAACCCTAAGTACTGAACTGTGGATTCAGTAATGAACGATCCTTGCGACCCCTGGTCTAGGAGTGCTCGAACCGAGTAACGTTTTCCGTTCTTAGCCATGGCCATAACAATTGCCGTAGCAAGCAAGATTTGCTGCTGGCCCTTTCCAGCGGCAAAACACGAGACCATATCAGACGTTTTTTGACCTTCATTCGAATGTGACGACGCAGTAGTAGCACTACTGGAAGAAGTGGCAACTCGCCCACCGTTGTTCGCCTCCGCTGATTTAACATTTATACTTGAACCAGAGCCCTTAGGATGTAGCAGCGAGTGATGGTTTCGTTTGCAAATCCGACATCTTAAGGAAGTGCGGCACTCTTTGGCGGAATGATTGCTGCCCAAGCAATTGAAACACGCTTTATTATCGAAGACGAACTTGCGTCGAGCGTCAATAGATTCTTGGTGAAAACTTTTACATTGACTTAATCTATGACCTTCATTACAAAATGGACACGAAACAGTAGTTTCGTTTGTGACGTGAAGTGATTTTACTTTATTTGTTAGGCCTTTATATCCTGTCGTTGATTTGGTATCTAGAAACTCGATTGCACGGAATCTCTGCGTTAAAAACTCTTGAAACTGATTATATGTGGGCAGTTCATCAGATGAGGTATTTGTAGTTACACTAAACTCCCATTGTCGTCGAGTTTCAGAATCCAATTTCAACGTCAAGATGTGTATTATCAAAATATCCCAGCTCGTTACATCGATACCTAAATTCGAGAGGGTGGCCAAACAGTCGTTTGTGGTATCAACCAGATCTTTCAAACCATTTGCAGATTCCACTGTTAAATTCTTTTGACTAAGCAGCCGTTTCAATACCTGATGTGATATGTATTTTTTATTATTGAACCGTTCTTCCAATAATTGCCAACACCTGTTAAAATTAGCTTCTTGAATGGGTATGTGCCTGAGAAGCTGTTCTGCTTCACCCGTTAGATAGCTTTTCAGGTAATGTAACCTTTGCACGTTATTCAAAGTACCATTCTTACCTATCAACGCCTGGAATAATTCTCTGAATGTACACCATTCTGAGTATTGGCCTGAGAAATTTGGAATATTAATTTTTGGCAATTTCACATGTGGCGAGCTTAGTAGGTTAACGTTACTTGTAGATGAATCATCTTTTATATTTTGTTGGTTAAATTTAGACAACAACGTTTTTAAATCACATTTGTATTCCATATATACCTCTTCGCACTTATCGTACAGTTCCGACTTAATATAATCAGAAGCATTTAATTCTTTAGGACTGTGGTTTCGCAATAAGTCCTTGTGACCTGACAAAAATTCGAACCAAAGTTGATCCACAGATTCTAACCTTCCATCTAAGTACTCTTTGGTTAACCTTTCTTTAGGCGATTTTTTATAGTTTGCCTTTGCCTTACAAATGCGCGAGTACAAGTCACTTTGAAAGTTACAAAGAGATTCCATTTTGGTATAAAAATCTGTTATCACAAATTAAATTTATATACAAAGTATCAATCAGTAGTACAATATACAAAAATATTACAAGTCGATGGTATAACTTGAGAAAATTTTCTAAGTGTCAATCTGTAGTACAATTTACAAAAATATTACAAGTCGATGGTAGAATGAAGCGAAATTTTCTAAGTGTTCGGAACCTTGTCGCAGTGAATTTTAACAGAATTTGGCCGTAGGTTCCCCGTACTTACGTTTTTAGCCAAATTATTCTAAGTGTTAATATCCATGCACATAAATTATTATAAGTTGAAACACAAACGTATTTGTTTTACTGTTACGAACTACTTGTTCAGAAATATTATTCTTCGGCTAAGTATTTAACTTGATCGAAATGTACTCACAGTTTCACTTCACTTAACCGTATTCTGTGTCGTTGCCTTCACGTTACGAGACCGTTACCTCTCCCTGCCCCGTCTCTGTGACCGACGTACTCCGTCGTGATGACCAGTATACGCCTCCTGACGTCACCTGGATTGTGGTGCTCCACTCGCACCGGTCGGCGGTCCCTGCAGTGACTGCAACCTGCTAGCCCTGCTGACTGCGCCTGCTCCTCCCTGCAGTGGCGTCCTGCTGGGTGACTCTGCAACCGCAACCTGCTCCCTGCGCCGACTCCAACTAGGTACCACCTTCTGGATTCACTCCGTAATCCGGCTCGAAGGACCAATGAATAATACCAGATGTCCTATAGTTCCTAAGGACTTCGCACTAAGGTAAATCAAACTACTTGTTCGGTTTCCTAGTGGATGATAAGGTTAATTTATTCCAAACATCAAAATTACAACCTATGGTTCACGGAAAATCTTGTCACCGCGATTCAGGATTGAGGACAGAGCGACACTAGCGACATCTCGTTTAACTTTAAGGCAACAAGCTAGTTGGTAATAAGCGATATCTAGTGACTTATCGTATAAGTTTTATACAAATGGTTTAAGTCTCAACAAGTATTGTTGACTCACATTATCTTATTGTACACTGCTGTTCTTACATCAACGCCCTACAAAAACGAGTTAGAAAAACGAAATAAACTTAAGCGGACGAAGAAGTGTTCAAATCCAAATGATCCCCGGTTGAAGAAAAATGCAAAAAAACAAAAATCTTGCTCTGATGTAGAAAATGTAGACGAGGATATCTTATGCCTATATTGCATTGACGTAAACAATTCATATTTGAAGTCTTCAGAGGGTTGGGTCGCCTGCCAGTTATGTGGCCGTTGGTTTCATACAGCGTGTGCTGGTGTTGACGACGAGAACTCAGAAGAAATTCACATCTGTTTATTCTGTGACGCATAATGAATACATACCCCGTACTGCCCCGAATTGGGTACCCCATACTGCCCCTACCCTGGGGCACAATGGGGTTTTCATAAGGGTTTCGAAAATTTTAATTAAAGCCATTATTTGATTAGTTATTTCACAAAATTCTATGCCTAATTTTAGTTTAATAAGTAACCAAAGTGTTATGATTCGTTTTAATTAATAAATATGTTTTGATTATTCTTTTATTGTTTGTTATCCTTAAAGTCCCCATTATGCCCCCCCTTCCCCTATATTGTTTGTAAGAAATTGTATGTCATTTATTTTACTTTCTGTAGCAATAAATTATTATTCTATTCTATTCTATTCTATAATTATAACAAAAGACGTGTGGCACTCGGAGACTGCCGCGGTAAAGCTATTGCATAGCTGTTTTTATCAACTTATGCAATTATAATTATTTAACCAATGCCATCTAGAGGCGAGTTGCTAAACTAAAGAGACAAGCGTGATATTTCACAAAGTCATTAAAAGTTCTGCTATTCATCAATAGATGGAGTCGGAGTGGAGAGTGTTAGGTTATTTTCGTTACGGAATTTCTGGATTCGGTCTCCACGCTCAAGGCCCGCGATAGCAGCTATGGAATAGCTTAAAAATGTATGAATGTAACTGACGTATATATACGTCTCTGAGACGCAAAGGGTTAAACTCGCTTGCAAACGCAACTCTCTGCAGCTTTTTTTTTATTGTTGTAATATTTAGTTACGCTAAATGCATATAATAATAATACTTTATTTCAGACAACAGGGTCCATATCACACTTGGTATACAAAAAAATAATATCACAAAAAAAACAATTAAAATTTAATTTAAAATTGAATATACATAAGTATATATTTATAGTAAATTAAAATAAAAAATATATTAAACGGCTTCATACAGTAAAAAAATTAAAAACAAATGAAATAAAACTATATAATGATAATTAGGTGGAAATGTCTATATGTTGTTGTCAACATGAGTCTGTCTGCCATGTATCTGATGATTACATTGTTACACTTGTCAACTCTGGACATGAAGGACGCTTGTATTTTTCGTTGGATGGCATTAAAGGAGTCGACCCTAGTCTGCGTACATTTCAGAAGCACTGCTATAATGCTTCAGTCCCATCAGTTTCCTGAATACATTGTTGTAGGTGACTCGTATGCCTTTATCATGTAATCTGTCCAGCAGGCCTAGACAAAATTCAAACAGGCGTGTTTCCGCACACGCTACACACAAAAATGTGTCTACGAACTTAGCGCGGGCCTTTATCAAAGGCCTTAAATAAGACCACATCACCAGCACAAGCAGAGGCTATGGGCCTACTGTTAGCAGCAAAAGCTATACAATTATATAATATATATTTACTTGACATTTTATCTATATATTAAGCTTACTCGATAGCTCATGAACGTGGCGCTAACTCATATAATTAATAAATTTAGTCTTCTCTCTCTCTACTCTAAATCTTAATATATACATTTGTATAGTATAGTGTCTAACGCATATTTATTAAGTAGTTTACATGTACGTGACGTTACGTACCGATTTGTCTACAGAAATAGTAGAATTTCTTTTTGGGTAATTATTGAACGACAACAAGTTGGTTGCAACGGGGTAGATTGTTAAACGTTGTGAAATAGTGAAATTGCCCCAAGGCCTCTCGATATACTAGCGCGCGCTCCAAGTGCTTTGCTCGTGTATTTGTCGGATTAGCTGAAAAATTTGACGAATTACCAAAATTGCGGCCTATATTTTGTAATGTTCATATGCTCTTGTCTTTTTTTCTTATATATAATACCTACATAATGTTATTTTGCTAATAAACAATATTATTTTATTATAATGTCAAAGTAATAGCTCAGTATGTTACATTGTATATTTTGTTAAAGCTTTTGTTATAGATAGGTATGTAAGTAACTTAAAATGACATGGAATAGTTATTATTATGTTCACAGTCAATTGTGTTGATCTAACATCTAACTAAGTGTGATTGCTGTAAATTGCCACATTACATAGTACTTTTTTATATTATGTCAATAAAATAAACGTTTAGTACAACAATTTGTACCAGTGCATGGTAATATTAGTTATACTACAAATAACGCATTGTGTATCTAAGTGTACATTAATTGTAAAAATGTGAACATGTTTTGAAATATGATGTTGACATAGCCTAAGTACTCATAATCGCACCGTCCACGCGTCTTCCTCTACCAATTACACAAATACTATGTGCCGAAATGAGTATAGGCATAAGAATACAATTTAATTCATGTTAACCAACCCGTCCCGGGCTGCGTTCCAGCAAGCTTTAGACCAAATAATGTTCGTCCAAGATTTGATCGAGCGTTGCTAGAACGCCTTTTACCATTATCTGTCAAAAACGAGTTTGACATATATAACTTAGGTGTTAGCTTTGTTGCGGTTTCAAACTAATTTGAGGATATTAATTACTCTCCACCGGTCAAGAATATATAATTAGGCACTTCGAGTTTAGTACAAATAAATAACCCTGTCCATTCGTCGTAAAAATGCAACAAAATACTTTGTCACTGTCTACACTTTCACTTTTGACAGCCGACCAAGATTTTACTCTCTCAAAAGGTGGAAAAACTTTGGCCATTCAGGACAAAGTTTGTTCTGCCAGGTGTCGTAAAACGGGCGTGATCAAATCTTGATCCGTGCAAATTTTGGCCTATAGGCGTCGTGGATCGGCAGTTATGACAAATTTTGGCTTGTCCTGTGGCTTGCTGGAACGTAGCCCTGACTTCGCACGGGTGCAATGCTGATACTAATATACTACAGCCCAAAGATATAGATATAAACATATACGATCGCGGACTTTTGTAGACCCTTAAGGTGTACAATACTGTGGTACATTATTTTGATCTATCTCGTAGGGTTCAGCCAGAGTTTGCAATGTAAGCGCAAAAAATGCAGTGTTTATTTAATACATCACATTTGAAACCTCTAAAATTATCAGTGTTTCTCTACTATATTGCGCATGTATTATACACATAAACCTTCCTCTTGAATCGCTCTAAAGTCAAAGTCAAAGTCAAAATCATTTATTCAATTTAGGCATCAAAGACGCACTTATGAACGTCAACTTTTCATTATAATGTACTTTTAAGACTCTACCGCCGCGTTCCAAAATATATAGAGCCCACCGAGAAGAAGCGGCAAGAAACTCGTGGCCATTCTTTTTATATAGATGTTTACAATGTTTCTACTTAGGTACTACAAATATTACATTTTATGGGTGGCAGAGAGATAGCTTGCCAGAAGTGGAGTATTCCAAGCATCTTTATCTTCTATATAATGTCGAACTTTATAGTAAGCTTTTTTTATTATAACGTTTTATACAGTCAACTTGAAGCTCTATCTACTGAAAAAACCGCATCAGAATCTGTTGCGTATAGTTTTAAAGATCTAAGCATACATAGGGACCGACAGACAGCGGGATGCTACTTTGTTTTATAGTATGTAGGGTACTATAGGATAGTAGTATACTATGTAGTATATATATGTTCCACTCTGTAGTGATAGAACTTTTCACTGTCCGCCTGGGGAAGTACCACACCTTTGCAAGTTATTCAATTGTGAAGCAGTAGTGTGCAAACAGTAGGTAGTGTATTTCGTTGAATTGTAATGTTTGCAGTGAAATTACAGGACAAGAGATTGAACATTTTATATCTCAGGGTGATCAGTGCAGTGAATAATCAGAATAATCAATTTATTGGTAAGAAATATTACAAGTCAGAAAAACATATATTATAACTTAGTTTGTTAGAGTTTATAATATGTCAATTATGATTATATAAAGTGCATTGCCATGTATAGGGTGTTGAACTCTAGCAGTTCAACACTGAATGGCACTGAACTGCTAAAGGCGCAAGCGTGGGGCTTAACATCAGGTGAGCGAGTTATTCACCTCGTCACCGAATGATAAAAATATACAAGTCGTTGAATTAACCTGAAATTTGATACCTCGTCACCTATTAACCAAGAAAAACCAACAAAAGATTATGGCAAGGCCGAAAGCCGAGCCTACTACGCGAACGAAGTCGCTAGCAGTCGCTTGTAAGTATAAGTATATTTTTGTTGTCGATTTAGTTTTAAGGTGATCGGTGAATATTTATTCAGTTTTAAACTATGCAAAGACACTCTACCACGGTAATATTATCTAAATATTAACGTGACTCTACAGCCCACAGATCCACTAGGAGTGCATATTTGTAACAAGTACAATTTGTAAAATTTAATACAGACTTCCATTCTATTCAGTTATTGAAATGTATCTGAAAAACTACTTGACCAAATTTGATGAAATTTAAATGGGACTACACAGGAAGCACCGGCTTTCAAACAAAAAAGTTTTTTGAGAATCGGTTCACCCAGTCGAAAGTTATGAGGTAACAAACATTAAAAAAAATGCAGTCGAATTGAGTACCTCCTCCTTTTTTTGGAAGTCGTTAGAAAAGATACTACTTTCCTTCGACATTTAGGTAAAAGGTTTTCAATAACTGATTTCGCTTCGTTTTTTAACGATAGGTAGGTACTTCATCGTCCCTTAAATTAATTTTTAGAGCGAATATAGGTAATTCGCTACTGACAGGCACATGCGACATAGAGATCTCATGTGCCTGTAATTTGAACATTGCCCATACCCTTCAAACCACAATACAATAGGTAATGCGAACTTTACTGCTTTGCGGTAAAAAAAAGTAAGTATAGATATAGTGGAAAAAACACACTCTTAAAGTACTTATGTAAAAAGAAAATATTCTTATCTGAAATCGTTATGTACTTACACACTATTCAATATTTATCGCAACATGGACAGCCACTTATTTCAGGGACAATATTAAATTTTTGGTGGTAGATAATTTATATGACTATCATAAAAAAACTGCTACATATATAAAAACTTATAAAAATAGTTATCATCATCATCTCAGCCGTAGGACGTCCACTGCTGAAAATAAGCCTCCCCCATGATTTTCCAAAAGGACCGGTTGGAAGCGGCCTGCATCCAACGTCGTCCTGCGACCTTCATCAGGTCGTCTGTCCACCGTGTCGGTGGACGACCTACGCTGCGCTTGCCGGTCCGTGGTCTCCACTCCAGAACCTTTCGGCCCCATCGGCCATCTGTTCTGCGTGCTATGTGCCCTGCCCACTGCCATTTCAACTGGCTAATCTTCTGGGCTATGTCGGTGACTTTCGTTCTTCTACGGTTCTCCTCATTTCTGATTCGACCACGTAGAGAAACCCCGAGCATAGCCCTCTCCATAGCTCGTTGTGCGACTTTGAGCTTGTCTATGGGGCCCATAGTAAGAGACCACGTTTCAGTGCCATAAGTCATCACTGGTAACACACATTGGTCGAAGACTCTTGTCTTGAGGCACTGAGGTATTTTTGACGAGAAGACTTCGCGAAGTTTCCGGAACGCTGCCCAGCCGAGTTGGATTCGACGATTGACCTCTTTCTCGAAGTAGGACCTGCCTAGTTTGACTGTCTGTCCCAGGTAGATGTACTCGTCAACAACTTCGAGAACTGAGTTCCCAACTGATATTGGGGTAGGTACAACATGGGCATTAGACATAATTTTCGTCTTATCCATGTTCATCTTAAGACCTACCCGTTGGGAAACTCGATGGAGGCCTTCGAGCATTGTACTGAGGTCTTCCATGGATTCTGCCATGACTACAATATCGTCGGCAAATCGAAGGTGAGTGATGTATTCGCCGTTAATATTAATGCCAAGTCCTTGCCATTCCAGAAGCTTGAAGGCGTCTTCCAATGTAGCGGTGAACAGTTTCGGAGATATAACGTCTCCCTGTCTCACGCCTCTTTGCAATGGAATTGCCTTCGAACTCTGCTCCTGTACTCGGACTGACATGTAGGCGTTTTTGTACAAACACTTCAGCACTTCAATATACCGATAGTCAATACGGCACCGCTGGAAAGACTCAAAATAGTTCAAAATAGTTATACTATCATTTAACCGTCATTTACATTATATTATCATCCCTAAATATAATAAAACTGTGGAGGTCAAAAAATGGAAAAAATGCTGACACTGAGTCAGGGGGATGTAAGGAGTGAAATCGAACTAATTTAGATTTTTTTTCAATTTATTTTGTTTCTGTGTTTGTCTGTTCGTCTGTCGGCTAATCTACTAATAATGTATACTATACTAATAATGTACGGGCTAATCTCTGAAGTGACTGGACCAATTTAAATGAAATTTTGTATGGTGGTAGCTTATATTCCTTGTCAACATATAGGATACTTTTGATCCCGGAAAATTAATGAGTTCTCGTGGGATAGTTAAAAAACTGTAATAACCCGTACCCCGCGAAACCACGCGAGCGAAGCCATAGGCGGGTCAGCTAGGGGGAAATAAAAATAGTTGCAGTCAAAGTACTGGCATATAATAATTAATAGTTAGTTTGCTTATCAATTAACATTGTGTAGGATTTTATTACATTATGTGTTTGTGTAGAAGTCCGATGGATAAAAGCTGCGTACTAGACAATAAAATTCCGCGAATCATAAATCGATTCTATTTTTATACCTACAGATGTTTGTTAGTTTATATTATCAACTAATGCCAGCGTAATAAAAATATAAAGTGTCAAAACAAAGTACCAAAAAAAAGTAAGTAATTAGCTATGGAGAGGGCTATGCTCGAGGTTTCTCTACGTGATCGAATCAGGAATGAGGAGATCCGTAGAAGAACGAAAGTCACCGACATAGCTCAGAAGATTAGCCAGTTGAAGTGGCAGGGGGCAGGGCACATATCACGCAGAACAGATGGCCGATGGGGCCGAAAGGTTCTGGAGTGGAGACCACGGACCGGCAAGCGCAGCGTAGGTCGTCCACCGACACGGTGGACAGACGACCTGATTAAGGTCGCAGGATGACGTTGTATGCAGGCCGCTTCCAACCGGTCCTTTTGGAAATCATGGGGGAGGCTATGTTTAGCAGTGGACGTCCTACGGCTGAGATGATGATGATGATGAATATCACCAATCATTGTGTTGGCGACAATACGTTAATTTCATACCACCTGCTCGGCAATGTCCAATTACATATTATATCACGCAATCTCAACGGAGAGCAAGGCATTACATCTCAAGGGAGGTAATGATGTTTTAAACTCCCAAGGTATTAAAGTGATTTGTATTTCAAACGTTAACATTTGTAGGAAAACTCTTAGCATTTTTTATATGATCTGCATGTGGCGGCCAGTTTAATTTTATGTAACCCAGATAAGGGCAGTCTAGTCTCGTATATAATCATGGCCAAGTCGGCGTTGGGGCTGCTCCGCACCTTGCGCACCAGGGACGCCGAAAGCAGCCAGTTCGCACCTCCTCTGATACCCTGTACCTGGAACGCGTTGTTGTACTAGACGCGGAAGGCACTGTAGGCTGTAGGCCCTTTCCGTATAGTTGACCCACAAGCTGCACGTCTACAGAGGTGCAGTACACTTTAAAGAACTTGAATAGTACTCTGATTGGCTCCCGCGGTGTATTCGTGCTCCCCAGCTTTTTCCAGAGTATATCGTAGTACAGAAAATCAAGGAAGAGTATGTTATTGCAGAGTGTTTGGGTGGTGGTTCTTCACTATTCGTCACCAGCCTTTCTCGTGCAGATAATCACATACCATTTAATGCTGCCTTAATATGGTCTACCCTACGTAATGGTGGTCTACCACGTAGTCTTATCCCTATTTTACCCTCCACTACAAGTCATTCCACGGATGTTTCACCGGCCGTTCAATATTCGCGGGCCTGAACGATGGAGATTAGATGCTGCTTGATGCACAGTTCTTGCCGAATCGACTAAATTGTTTTTACTCCGTTAACGAAATTATTAGCGTTAATCTCCAACACCATAATTATTTGGAAAGCATCCATTTTCTCTATATGTTTTTACTTTAAAATTATTTTAGGGCATATACCAAACCAATGTAAGGGGCAAGCCAACATCTTTTGACCCAAGTCAACCTCACCTGCACGCGGTGCATCCTGCTGATCGACGAACGAGGCTCTGACAACCGACTGATGGCGGTATACCCATCCCAACAGGCGTCGCTAAATGCAACAGGCCGGTGACGGGCAGCAGCGTCACCGGTGCGAGAAGCTACGCCCTGCGATCGCCAACCCGCCTGCCCAGCGTGGCGATTACGGGCAAACTCCTCCAATGCAGGACAACAAAAAGTCACGGCCCCTAGTTCCCGGCGGCCCTGCTATTCCTGGTTATGGTGGCGACCATGGTAACGGCGGGGCGAGGGGTGCTAAGAATCTCCGGGCTACGGGAGGCCACCACAAACAACTGACCCTGGCGACGTATAACGGACGCACGCTAAGGCTTGACTCGCATCTGGCGCAACTAGAGGTGGAACTTGGGAAAATTAGGTGGCACATACTGGGGTTGAGTGAAGTCCGAAGAGAGGGGGAGGACACCTTAACCCTAGAATCGGGCCACCTTATGTACTTCCGAGAGGGAGACCAACAATCCCAAGGTGGCGTTGGGTTTCTGGTAAACAAGTCCCTTTCTGACAACGTTGTGGAAGTGTCCAGTGTGTCGAACAGGGTAGCGTACCTTATTGTAAAGCTCACCGAGAGGTATAGCCTCAAGGTGGTGCAAGTGTACGCACCGACCTCGACACACTCGGACGATGAAGTGGAGGATATGTTCGATGACATATCGAGGGCCCTCAACTTCACTACAAAGACCCAGTACACCGTTGTCATGGGGGACTTTAACGCTAAAGTGGGAGTACAGAATTTCGGCGAATCGGTAGTAGGATGCCATGGCTTTGGACGCAGAAATCATAGGGGGCAAATGCTCGTCAACTTCCTCGAACGGGAGGGGCTCTTCTTGATGAACTCCTTCTTTAAGAAACAGCCCCAAAGGAAGTGGACGTGGGTAAGCCCCGACACTAGGACTAAAAATGAGATTGACTTCATCATGACGAATAAAAGGCACATATTTAGAGATGTCTCCGTGATCAACAGGTTCAATACCGGTAGCGATCACCGACTTGTCCGAGGCTCTCTGAATATCAACTTCAAGGCGCAACGAGTCCGCCTGATGAAGTCCAGGCTCCGACCAACACTGCTCCAAACCATTGCAAGATCTGAAACATTCCAGCTAAACCTGGAGAACCAATTCGCTGCCGTGGAAACCACCACAGACGTAAACCAGAACCTCGAAAATGTGACTCGGGTCCTCAGGGAAGAAGGTAGGAGATTTTGTTACATGCAGCGTAAGGGCAAGAAGTCCAAGCTTTCAGAAAAGACTTTGGGGCTAATGAAGGAACGACGTGAAAACCCACCCATCACTTCGTCAGAAAAGCGGACTCTAAACCGAGAGATCAACAAGAACGTACGACACGACCTCCGGTGCTTCAATACTCTTTCGATCGAAAGAGCGATCGAGCAGAATCGGGGGTCAAAGGTGTTCATACAATCTCTTGGAAGAAGCCACCTGACGAAGTTGACCACAGCTAGTGGAGAAGTCGTTGCTTCGAAGCCGGCAGTCCTTTCGGAAGTGGAGGACTTCTATGGCCGATTATACGCATCGCATGCATCTCGACCTGATCCCGAAAATGATCCTAGAGCCACGTTAACACGCCATTTCACCGAAGACTTGCCAGAAGTCAGTATTGGCGAAATCGAGATCGCTCTTGGACAGCTTAAAAATGGAAAAGCCCCTGGAGAGGATGGCGTTACAACAGAGCTACTAAAAGCAGGAGGTAAACCCGTACTGAGGGAGCTCCAGAAGCTTTTTAACGCTGTCCTGTTCGAAGGGAGAACTCCAGAGGCGTGGAGTAGGAGTGTGGTCGTCCTGTTCTTCAAAAAGGGAGATAAGACCCTGCTGAAGAACTATCGACCCATATCCCTTCTAAGCCACGTCTATAAGCTGTTTTCAAGATTGATCACGAACCGTCTTGCGCGTAGACTCGACGAATTCCAACCACCGGAACAGGCTGGGTTTCGGAGCGGATACAGCACCATAGACCACATTCACACAGTGCGGCAGATTATACAGAAGACCGAAGAATATAATCAGCCCCTGTGTCTAGCATTCGTGGACTATGAGAAGGCCTTTGACTCGGTTGAAATCTGGTCTGTTCTGGAGTCCCTGCAGCGTTGCCAGATAGATTGGCGATACATCCAAGTGATGAGATGTCTTTACGAAACCGCCACCATGTCCGTCCAAGTACAGAATCAGCAAACAAGTCCCATACCGTTGCATCGAGGAGTGAGACAAGGGGACGTTATTTCCCCGAAATTGTTTTCAAATGCAATGGAGGATATGTTCAAGACGCTGAACTGGAAAGGACGTGGCATTAATATCAACGGGGAATACATCTCTCACTTGCGATTTGCTGACGATATCGTCATCGTGGCAGAGACGCTGCAGGACCTGCAACAGATGCTGAATGACCTGGCTGACTCTTCTATACGCATCGGCCTACGGATGAACTTGGACAAAACTAAGGTCATGTTCAACGAACATGTTCTACCGGAACCGATTGCGATACACGGCGCCGTTCTCGAAGTTGTTCAAAAATATGTGTACCTCGGGCAGACATTGCAGTTGGGAAAAAGCAACTTTGAGAACGAGGTGAATAGAAGAATTCGGCTGGGCTGGGCAGCGTTTGGGAAGCTACGTCGAGTCCTTACTTCGCCGATTCCACAGTGCCTGAAGACGAAAGTCTTCAATCAGAGCGTCCTACCCGTCATGACATACGGAGCCGAAACGTGGACACTGACGGCTCGAATGGTTCACAAGCTCAAGGTCGCTCAGCGGGCTATGGAAAGGGCTATGCTCGGTGTTTCTCTGAGGGATCGCATCAGAAATGAAGTGATCCGTCAGAGAACCAAGGTCATCGACATAGCCCACCGGATCAGCAAGCTGAAGTGGCAGTGGGCTGGCCATATTAGCCGTAGAACCGACAACCGTTGGGGTAAACGAGTTCTAGAGTGGAGACCGCGTCTCGGCAAACGTAGTGTAGGACGTCCTGAGGCACGGTGGAGTGACGATCTGCGCAAGACGGCTGGCAAAAACTGGATGCGAGAAGCCCAAGATAGACCTAAGTGGCGTGCAATTGGAGAGGCCTATGTCCAGCAGTGGACTGCTACAGGCTGATGATGATGATGACCAAACCAATATTAGTAACCATTAAAAGAATTTTTAAAACTGCAGTGGATAAAAACTTTTGAAGGTAACAAAACATAGGATCGCAGAATACGCACACTGCTTGCGACACCAGGCTTTGTACTCAGCGCACGGCTTGGCATCTTTATAGATCTCTATGATCGCGACTAAAATGTTGACAATACTTACACAAACGACAAAATAACGGTGAATGCCTTAAACATCTAAACTGTCATATTTACAAAACCCTGATACATACTTCTGCAATGCACACAAGGAAGATTCTACAGTGTACGTCCGACCAGCAAATGAAGGATGTGCACAACAAGAGTTTTTTTCGGATGCAAGTTTTTTACAGCCTCTGTTAACGGATTCAAATGAACAACTGCAATGCAACAATATGAAACAAAATGAAAAAATGCAACAATCAAACAAGAAAAGAAGAACCAAGCGCAAAGTTTCAAAAGCTTCTGCTTGTGAAAGAACAAGAATACAAACGCAGAGTGATCTTCATACAAATGTCCGAACGGAGATAGTCTTTACCTGTCACATGCATATCTAATCTTTTATCAATTCCACCGACAAGAGTGGAACCAGAACGAGTTATACCTTCTGCTGGGTTGCTTTGCAATAAAATAAAATAAAAGTGAATACATAGCATATGTGCCATCAGCAAGTTTATGCCTGACCATCTTAAGGGTGAATTTTACGTGAAATGACCATTCGGTAACCCCGCCTATTCTCTGCTTATTACTTGTAGTGTGTAATAAAAGCTTGTTGTAAGTACAAGTTCTTTTCACACAAAGTTTTTTTACTTTACAAAGTTTTTAATCTAATCCTTGGAACAGAAGTAAACAACATGCTTAAAATGACTAGGTACTACCTTTTATTTTAGTATATTAAAATACAATAAGCAGGATTCTCGTTGTATTGAAAAAAAACTAAGAGTTATAGATAGTTAAATAAAATACAATAAACTGATTTAAGATCATATTCTTGACAAAACCATAAAATTTCTAAAAGATGTAGGAACAAAAGATTTTTACAACGGAATAGCTTTTTATGCCTGTCATTGGGCAATACAATAAAAGGCGGAGTTAGCTTGCAATGCATATGTGCAAAGCAAAACTTTTTTGAACTGGTTAGGCATAACATTGTGTGATAGTACATTGCTAGCGATCGCTAGCAACAGTGCCGGATGTGTCATTTTTCACCTCCGGCACCTGACAACACTGCCTCAGACTGATACAGACCATCATTCAAGTGAGTGTTTACAATACAATTTAACTGCAGTTAATATTTATAATTAATATCGAGCCAGTGCTAAAGTGCTGTAATTTATCCAGAGTCCGAGTAAGGAACAACATATAATAAATTCAAACTTTTTGCACTTAATAGAGATCTTTTGATTAAATCGAAATAAGTAAACTTCTTAAAAACTAAGTAATTACAGAACATTATTATTTACATTCAAATGTTTTTTCTATGACATTGTCTGATACAGTTAATTATTATTTTTTAACGTCTAGTCTTTTATTTCATATTTTCATCGATCTGTCTTAGCTTTTACTCTATAAATTATTAAAATAAAAGTAACCTAATACAAATACCTAAAATTCCCGGTTCTTCGATAGAGAACCGATTTTGCAATCCCTAGTGGTGACGGATGGTGGTGAATCAAAAATGGCGTATATACTATTGCAAAATGTAGCTTTCTACTGGGGAACAATTGGTTCAGTAGATTTTGCATTTATCCTTTACAAACAAATAATCAAATATTTCCTCTTTATTATTTGAGTAGATAAGGATTAACACCAAGCAACGAAGAAATTCTTCGTAGATACCAAGGTACGAAATAAGTGTAACAGTTAGACATAATGGTATTACGGACTTTTTTGTAGATATTGATGCCTTCTATATAACTAAATTATAATTAGTACTCACGGGATGTACACCACGATTAGGCAGGTTTTGGAGTTCCCAATATTTCGGCGCAGTTACATGCACCACGGGTAGACTCACAGAGTACTTTGTATTAGACTGAAAATGCGGGTGGATTTGAAAAAAAGGTACGAAATTATTAAGAGCAGATAAAACGGTCTACCCTCTTTCTCACTCTTTTACTACGGATACCACTGGCCCTCGAACTCGATTGTAAGTCTCGACAATACACACTAACTGTATCACTGCGAATGTTGTTTGATCACATTTTGGACGATTATTATTCCTTTTTAGTCAACATACCACTGGATTCCACGCACTGGCAAGTTGGAACATGGAGATGGCACCACGATTGAAATTTGGATATTTCGTGATTTCGATGGCTTCCTTCACCAACCTGCGTACATAGTGACGTTCCGTGAATAAGACTTGTGGTTTTTGGAATTCTATCCAGTGGTTAGGGCTTGAGTTCATTACCATATATTATAATTTATAGCTAGAATTGTACTTTACCGGTTAGGTACTCATATTATTATGTGCTACATATACATATAAATAAATAAAACAAAATATATCGGAAGATATTTAATTGACATCATCCTCATGGTAACTTGATGACTGATATACATACTTTTATACATGTATATAACATTCACAGGTCAAACAGACATCACGAACATAAATGTTTGACCGCTGGTTATTCTAATTCACTCGGAAACGATTCCGAGACAGAAACGGCCTATCCGTCTCTGTCATCTACGTTCAGGATGACAGAAACGGATATGCCGTTCTCCGAATCGTTTCCGAGTGATTAGAATAACGGGCCTGTCCGGAGATCGAACCCGGGACCGACGGCTCAATCAAAATATATATTAGCTTGGTAATGTCTTGAAGTCTTGACTATGTGACGGTGATAGTGGCACCATTTACCATGGCCAATGTATGTAGTACGATTTTCAAGGTGATACTTATGCGGGTTCATTTTGCATAAATACGACATAAGTACCTACGTCAATAGAAAACACCTTAGCTATTTTCATTATAGTTATATATTCATTAAAACATTAGAAAGAGTTTTGAAAATATACGGCTGATTAGTCACATCGATAAAGGCGAAAGTTTGTGAGTGTGTTTGTATGTTTTCATCGCCATCATCAGCTGTCACCACCCGGGTGAAACCGCGGGGTACTGCTAGTGATATATGTTATGCGGTTTCAAATAAAGCAAACCGTATCTAAAACGGACCCTGAAATCGAAGTAATAACCAATTTTCTTTGGTAGTAGCCGGAGTATATACAGTCAAAGAATAAAATATTCTAGCGTTTGTACAGCGAAATACCAAAGTACCTATAATCCGTTAATTAAAGGTTATAGAAACGATGCTAGAATAAATAATAGAGTATGGTAGGCCATACCAGAGTCCAAACCGTACCAAAATACAAACAACCAAACCATACCAAAATACAAATCGCAGACAAGCAGTCAAAACATTAACTCGTTAAATAATTTAACCGATACCTACATAATCAACCCATGTTCCCTCCCTCTGCTGGGGCTCGTGCTTTCCTCTCAGAGAGACGAGATGGGCCATAATCCACCACGCGTGCCCAGTGCGGCGATAGGCTAGTGGCTAACCCATGTCGAAGTCTTCAGGCCGCCCGAAGGCTTTGGACATAGTCGGAACGGACAAACAACCGGGACCGATGGCTTAAGGTGCCCTACGAAGCACAAAGCGCTCAGTTGAATAATGCCACTAGCGGTCATCCATCCAAGTCCTGACCGCAGCAAGCATTGTTAAACTTGTTGATTGGTTAAGATCACCAAGTCAAGCTCCGCTGCGAGCACTTCGAAAGTAACTGTTTCTAACAAACGCATATTATCCTGAATTGGTATATGAAGTTGAGCCCAACAAATGTTGTTGTTCTGTTTGAGGGTCCATACTGCTAACCCTACGCGTGCCTACGCTTTCTACCTTCAAAAAACTGTATAATATTCTGAACCGAATAAGTACTTAGCAAGTTAAAATTTTCACAAACTGTGTGTTATCATGCAACATCTTTTGTTCTTGCTATAATATAAAAAATAATTAAAAAACAAACATCAAATTTGGTATGGATATAGTGGAACCCTAAAGTATAAAACGAACAGCAAAAAGTGGCCAAGTGCAAGTCGGGGTCGTGCTTAGCATAAATATATACAAAACAAATATATTACATGATGGTAAGGACGTACAAAGCCCACAGAGCAAGACTGTGACTCTAACTTAGCCTATATTTTGGCATATTAACTAGTGCTTTGGTTAATCACTCTTAGCGTCTTGATCTGTTTTCATATTGTTTTTTTTTTATTTTTACTTTTAATATTTAACACTTATATTATTTCTGCATCTCAAGTTAATTATTAGTTACCTTTGCTTAATCACTTACCTTCATGATCAGTATAATAAATACTGACTGAACATATTTTTAGTAACACCTATTAGAAACATTAATGAAAATAAAATTACTATTCACATAAGATTACATACTCTTACCGCATTATTATAAAACGAAGACTAAAGATAGTCCCAAATTTGTACGATGGTATAAGCAAATATCTTATCTAAAATTCCCTTAAACCATGGTTTAAATACGGAATTACATTTAGCCAAGCCAGGCAGCGTTCCGGAAACTTCGCAAAGTCTTCTCGTCACCTCAGTGCCTCAAGACAAGAGTCTTCGACCAATGTGTGTTACCAGTGATGACTTATGGCACTGAAACGTGGTCTCTTACTATGGGCCTCATAGATAAGCTCAAAGTCGCACAACGAGCTATGGAGAGGGCTATGCTCGGGGTTTCTCTACGTGATCGAATCAGAAATGAGGAGATCCGTAGAAGAACGAAAGTCATCGACATAGCCCAGAAGATTAGCCAGTTGAAGTGGCAGTGGGCAGGGCACATAGCACGCAGAACAGATGGCCGTTGGGGCCGAAAGGTTTCGGAGTGGAGACCACGGACCGGCAATCGCAGCGTAGGTCGTCCACGGACACGATGGACAGACGACCTGATGAAGGTCGCAGGACGACGTTGGATGCAGGCCGCTTCCAACCGGTCCTTTTGGAAAATCATGGGGGAGGCATATGTTCAGCAGTGGACGTCCTACGGCTGAGATGATGATGATGATGATGATGATGATTTAGCCAACATTTTATAATAGGAAATGCGACAAAAGTGTATAAATTGTAGTAGTACCTAAGTTGTGTTTCAAAAAAGATTGTATATGTATTTATTTATATTTTTTGCTTTAAATGTGCACGGCTTCTCTTGCAAAGTCATGTCAGTATAATATTATGACTTATGGAACAATAGAGGCGGCTAGGTAGCATGATATTCTCCATGGGTATTCTGTAATATACGCAGACGGAGTGGTGCAAGTTCGATTAACATGCCTCATCTGTTTGTAAATTACTTCGTAAACGAATCATCTGTTTTCCAAACATCGCGAAGTAATTTTGTCAAGGAATGCAAACTTACTAGAAAAGGCACCTTGTTTTTCTTTAGTGTGATACCTAGTTAGTGTTTTTGGTAGACGATCTACTGGCGTCGATTGTGTAACCATTCTCTAAACTAAAAATCTCCCAATTATGACATATCTTATTCAGTTAAGGCTAAAACCAAGTTTACTCTCCTAAAAAAGTCTTCTGGCAAGCGTTTCTCAGGTATCGTTGATCTACACCTTTGTTAAGCGAACTAAATTCGCTACAATCAGAGCCCATTTTGACAGGCGCGGATCCAGCCTGCAAAAAAGGTTGTGGTCACAGCCACCCGAAAATCAGCCAAGTGCGAGTCGGAGCCTGAACTCTCTCATGTCATGATCGATATAGTATGAAGTCGCTCGCTTGACGTTATAAGCGTCACGCTTGCCCATAACAGTCCAGTGTCACTCAGAATCTTGAACTGGGTACAACACTGCGCTTTTTACTCGGAGATATAAGATGTTCTTGCTCTGTATTTTCGCTGGAAACAGCTAAGTACAAAGGCTATCAAATGATGTCAAATTAAACTTTAAAGAAGATTTCTTTATCGCGAAAACGTTTGTTATTTCTCCAATGGATATCCAGGTTTTGTATATTTTACTAAGGCGTTGGATACTTATAAAACGTCATATCATCAGCCTGTCGAATATGAAAGTGTGACTTCTGATGTCACAAGTCTTTTAGAGTTGTGCGCATGCCCATCGTGCCCACAACGGTGCACATTTGCCAAGACACGTACCCGCTGAACTAATGATCCTAGAGAAAAGGCATTATGAAACAAATTGTAGAATACGTAATAAACTGTGATTTAAGCTAAGGCTTAATAGCTTCATCAAAAATAAAAAAAAGCAAAATATTGGAATTATAATGGTTCATCAAAGTTACTCTCTCGCTTAATGGAAAGCGAAGATGGAATCAAGAAGCAATGACCATTAGTGCAGCCGAAAGCTACATTAATCGCCACCCCTATCGCCGCCACATGCCAGATGCTTTTTCACGCCACGCTTGAAAGAGTCAGGGTCACACTCGTAGTTGCAAGGTATTCGTAATACGTACGCTGGCAGAGCACATTCTACAATTAACTTACTCTTTCTCTTTATAATATTAGTGTAGATGTAGACATACATACAAAAATACAAATCTTTCCCTTTTTTAATATAAGTAATTACTAGATAAATTTATTGATAAACATATATGTAAATAAATATATAATTTTTTTTAACCTAATTTATATAACTCTACCAGTGAGCACGTAATTATATAGTAAGTAGCGCAGCACAAAAAACTTCTTCATATTCGTATCTACCACTGCTTCTATAACCAGAGACTTATCTTGGTGAGAAGTGACTCCTAACCACCGCACAGTGCGTGCAAACAAAAAAGATTACCTAAAAATAGAACCGAATTCAATATTTGTTGTCTGATGATGGAAATAAAAAAATAAATACAAAAAGTGTGAAATAACTTGTTGAAGTCGATACCATTTTTAGTGACCCTTGCTACATACGGAATCGATTGTCATTCACCGTCAATGATGATATCATCAAGTTGGCGTAAAAAATTCAGTTTTTGGAGTGTAACTCAAAAACTGCTTGACCGAATTTGATGAAATTTAAATGGGACCACCTCGGGAGTATACTCTACCTAACAAAAAAGAATTTCGAGATGCGGTCCGCAAATGGAGAATGGAGAACTCGATTAGCATACATATAAAAAAATACAAACACACGAACATGTCCGCCGCCTCCTTTTTTGAAGTCGGTTAAAAGGTTTGAGCTACTACGCAGAGCTGCTCTGGGTGACCCTAAAACCACAGTTACGCTGTGCTAAAACTAAGAAGGACAACCGTACCACAGACTACCGTAAAGCACCGTACAATGACAATACTGCTTCAGATGTCTAACCTTATCACCAGACGCGGGATTTGATCGCTACATCACTTGATAACATAAATAAGAAATAAAGACTAAGTACATTAGAGGCATATTATCTACCTACTTGTAGTACTGAATATTTAGTAGTTTAGTTCTTATACCATACACGTAGAGCGCGGGATCTCTGTCGTTATTGAAGTAGAGTTATATAGTACCGCAATCGAGATTAGATTAGGTTGAACCATTTGAATTTATTTGTTTACAATTGAGTACCTAGCTATTTTAAGTGTACATATTGTATAACCACCTAGAGCATTGATTATTGCATGTTGCCATATTTAATAACTTTATTTATGCGTATCCGTCATGGGTCCTGCGATCAGATCCGGCTTGTGCAAGACTCTCAGCAATCTGTTAACCTTTCTAAATAATTCATGTAATTTGTTAAAACATTGGTTAGATTAACTTTGGTTTACATAATATATCATGTATTCTTTTGGTACTAAATTTATTATTATATTCTCTTCACTTATTTAATTTATTTCATGGATTTCATCCGGCCCCTTACAAAGGCATAAGTGGGGCTGCAGCCAACAGTTAGAGGCCTGTTTCGTATAAAATATACAATGTAGTATAAAACAGCATTTGGGATGAAGGTAAAATGGTATAGCCGTTACAAAAATTGGGAAAATGGCAAGGGTATTGATATTAACTTATTGGTGATAAGGGATATAGATGGCTATGACGAGACTACGGCACCTACCATTTTCAGTCTCATTTTAAAATATTTAGGCAGTCTCTTGGAAAGGAAAGGTACGAAAGTAAAAGAAAAATACACAGATATCGTTAAAAGTGTGAATCGCATGGAAAACAATTATTGTCGGTACAAACAAAATTACACGTGTCTACTGTCCTGAAGAAAATTTTACGAATATGAAGTGTTTTATATTTTTCTTAACAGAAAAAAATTATTTTAATTAATCTCGGGGTTCTGAGTGCGATCCCCGAGGTGGACATATATTGGGATTTTCTGACAATGAAATTCTCAATAGCGGTCCGGAGTGTGGAACAGTGTCCCATAGATGGCAATAAGGTCGCCCTCGATGGGACTAAAAATATATATCAGGCGAAACGCAAGGGTTTAAAAAACGACTGCTTATACACTTTTGAGGATATATAGATGTGACGATTTATTATTCATTATTTTAATATTACGTAAAAATTTATTTTATATAAGTTTTTAGTGAATTGTACCAGAAATATTTCATCCATATAATAATTTCTAATTTATGCCTTCTACAGTCTAACCTACCAGATACAATGAAATCTCCATTGAGGCGAGTGGTTACCGATATATGCAAAATTTAAAAAAGTTACGTTTTAAGTGTACCATAGAAGTTCATGCGCGCTGACCAGTCATTGGAGACGCCAGATTTATATGAGACTGTATAGCATAGAGAAATCAAGCTGCCATCTTGAATTTTTGTGACGGATCAAGGTAAAAAAATATATATTTGGGAGCTCCAGGCTCTATTATATTCATGTACCAAATTTCATCGAAATCTGTTTGTTAGTTTTTGATGTATGCGTGAACATACAGGAGAGAAAGACCTGTAATATACTTGTTCAGTTTTACGTCTTCCCACATTTTTTCCTCTTAGTACATAGGTACTTTTTAGCATGTATTCCTTTATTATAAGTATAGATTACTATTGAATTTGTCACATGTCAATGTGATCTGGCCCATATACTCGTATGTTCATATGACATGATTATTGAGCGGCAAAATAATTTCTGTTTTTATATCGCACAATTTTATAGATTTTTGATTAACAGAATCTAAATATAAAAGCCCATAGAGACACTGATTCAAATTAACACAAACAACCGAATCGGTGGCCTACACTGCGAGCTTGAAAATTGATTGGTCGTAAAAAGAATTGCCACAACTAGCAAAGTCAGCAAATTGGAACCAATAAAAAATTCGTTTCGCAAACACAACTATGTAGTAGGTCATGTTGATACAGAGCAAAAAATAGTACCTAGTAGCTTAATCATACTAATTATTATGTCTCCCGATTTAATTAAATATAGTGGAATCACTCCTGATATTTAAAATCTGGGGAGAAATCCAACTCTTTAAATAAACCGGTATGTCCTTCTAGCTTTGAGCTTGATCTATATTATCTATAAAAAATAATACTCTAACATAATATTTTGTTCCATCATTTAACGAGCATAAAGTAGTGCATGAAAACAGTTTGGCTCCACCAAACATAGATCAACTCTGGATGCTGGTGTCCAGTTATACGTATGTACTAACTGATATTTGTTCTGTGTACAGAGTTCACATGACACTATAGGCTCTTCCTTGTAATCTCTTTAAAGTATTTGACTGTGTAGGTAGGCCATCAAACGCCGATTCGCAACTTTGCTACTACGATATTCCTGGACCTATCTCACTCTCATCTATTCGTATCTTATCGAACAGGAAGCAAAAGATTGGGCATAATGGCCTCACATTTAAAGGTTCTTTAATTAAAATAGGCGTACTGCAGCGATTAGGGTATTTTTTATTCTTATCACATACATTAAAGACTTACTTATTCGTGGATGATATATAACCTACGAAGAAATAATGTCAGGAAGCATAACTCAGAACAAATTCCACACAAAAAGTGGTCCTTCAAACCAAAACGACGTATGATTCCAAATACGAATTACTTTCGAGGTTACAAATAGACATGTTCAGTGATTGGTTTAAATTTCAGAAGGAAAGCAGGGATTGGTTTACGCGCGTGCGGCAACGTCTACTATGACAGCTGAGTCGTAGCGGCGTGTACGATGTTTTTGATTTAGCACGACTTTTATTGGGTCATTTTTTAAGGCGCTTACTCTTACTGATATTATTTCTTCGTAGTATATAGCAGCTATAAAGACCTTAAAACGAGGATCTTAATGGTTAATATAACACGGCAAAACTTGAAGAAACAAGAACATGGAACATACCAACGATAGCTATCATTGTTGGACATTTTCCAGCCATCAACAATATTGCTATTTTGTTAAAACCTGTCCTCTTTAATACTCAGTAAACTCAGTTGTAACCCTGTATTTGGAAACCTCCTAAACTCATTAACACTCAAAAAGCTAGACCACGATTGTATATTTATTAAGCTCGCTTACTTACTTGTAATGTACTGTATGTATCTTTATTTAGACCCATAACTAACCCTTTTTAATAAAAGCGACAAAAATTCATTCAAAAATTACATTGAAGTAAACACGCTTTGTCTAATACTTATAAATGTGTCCTCCAATACTTTTCTTCTAAATTGCAAATACGGGAATATACACGGGTGACGTTATTGTTATGTTATATTTAAATATGTCTGTAACGATTTCATGGGAGAAGAGTCTACGTAAAATGGGACTGTAATTCAACTTCCTGAGTATCATAAGAAAATAACGTAAGCTTTTATCAATTTATACCATCCTTGGTGCCGTGGAAGAACGGCAAGTGCCTAATATGAGATGCTACCTGCGTCAACACTGTTGCCCCCAGCCATCTGACTCGCACCGTCAACTCTCCGTCAGCCGCTGCGGAAGACGCCAGCGTTAAGAAGAGGCTGCTTTACCATTTTGTGCCCGTGGCTGTGGAGACCATGGGTAGTTGGGGGGCTGAGACTACAAGCTTTGTGGGAGAGTTAGATCGTAGGCTCGGTGACATAGCCGGTGACTCCCGCTCCGGTTCGTTCCTGGTGCAAAGGCTGGACATAACTATTCAGCGTGGGAACGCAACGAGTGTAATGGGTGCTTTTCCACTGGGAGGGGTCAGGGGCGGGTTATTTAATATTACTAGAAGGTTAATTTAGTCTTTGTAATTTATTTAATATGTAGATATAATAGTAATTTGAGATTAATAAAAAAGTTTACTAAATCTATAATTTATGCCAATGCTTTATAACTTTTATATCTTTATTCAGTTTGAATTCAGATAGAGAAAAAATCACAAAAGTAATTCTGTCACGGTTGAACATTTTTTGTTATGACTGTACCTACCTTACCTATACTTGTATATACTAAGATTATGACTAAAGAAACGGTACCGTTCTCTTGATAAAACATAAGTGAGTTTATACGCTGATACGGCATAGAATAATAACACCTAATCATGAAACCGAGCAATGGAAGTCTAGCTAGCACAGCTAGAGTTGTACTTGACCTACCTATGTTGATAACCTAAACAATATAAAATCTATTAAAAATTAAATATCGCCACGTAATAAATGCTTTTTATAGATTTCTTATCATCAAGCTTGTTATGAATGCGTAAAAAGATATTAGAGGTTTATGTACTTGTCTAAACCATGTTATACCAGTTACGGCGGGTACAAAATTTAAATTAGTTTTGGTCTTATCGTATTTAAACTGAATTTTAATGGATTGATAGGCACCTACTAAATGTAAGGTAGTAAGTAAGGAACGGTATTCATTGACGGTGTTGTATTTAAGTAGAACAGTTAAATTATTAAGGAGTGATGCTCATTCCATCAACACGCGGAATAAGCACAAGCTATCCGTAACACGTCTCCACAGAATAAGTCATTCATTTATGAGACAATGTATACGATTCTATATTGAACTTCCTTATTACATTATAAATGAATTAACATAAATCACTAATCACTTTAATATGTCATTAAATTTCATCACCCTTGACTGTAATTGTGCTTTTTCACTTTCGCAGTAGAATACATGGAATCCGGCAAACTCAACTTCGTAGTTCGTGGGAGCAGGCCTCGTACGGTTGGTCGTATTCTTAAATTTTAAATTTCATATAGGTTAGTCTCTAATAGGATACTTTATTTTTATTTTCATTAAGGCTCTAGCCTACCATTTAATAAGCCTACCGTTCAATAGTTATTTCAGGCTTACATAATGTAAATGTTAGATAATAATCTAAATAGCGTGTTCAATTAATATAATAGAAACTATTATAGATAATGTTAGGTATATTATTTTTACGGAAAATGTAAATAGATAGACTGTCTGTATTATTTCTCCAAATAAAATCGTCGGAAGTACTATATATATATTATACTATATATATATAGAGCCTACCGAGAAGAAGCGGCAAGGAACTCGGGCCATTCTTTTCATATAGATATTTACAATGTTTCTACTTAGGTACTACTATTAATACATTTTATGGGTGGCAGATGACAACTTGCCATCAGAAGTGGAGTATTCCAAGCATATTTGTCTTCTATAAAATGTCGGACTTTATAATATGCTTTTTTTATTAAAATGTTTTTTACAGTCAACTTGGATTTTCCCTCTGTGAGCTCAGTTATGTGTTTTATGATTTTATTGTAAAAACGCACACTATTTCCTAGCAACGATTTAGTCTTCGAAAATCTAAAACTAAGTACAGCTATCCTATTCGTATTCCTAGCATTAAAAGGGTGGTGATCAATATTTAAGTTATATTTATTATTTATAACGTTTTCTAGTTATGCGCTTACCAACGGATAGGATTTTTTTGGACAGGTGATAAGACGGACAAGTCGTGTGACTGATATTAAGCGCTACGCTTGCCCATGACAGTTTCAGTCCCACTCAGGGTTTAAAACTAGTTTTGTGATTCACTGTAGTGCGTTCGTCCCCATGAGGCATTAGTTTAAAAAAGGAAAAACAAGGAAAAAGAAGGTTTTTGACCGTTCGTAACTACTCAACGGCTGAACCGACATTGATAAACGATACGTCATTAGATTCGTCTTGATGGCGGAAGTGTTACCCGACATAACGAGAGCGACATAATTACTCGACTGCGGCGAATATTATGGTTTTTAAAGTTTTTAGTTTGTTTCTGTTACGCTAGGAAAATGGTTGACCAAAATTAAAAGTTTGCCTGTATGATGACTCTGTAAATTTTTGGCTATTGTTTTATTTGTTAAGATTAGTTTATAATTGTAACTGTTATAACTGGTTTATACAAAATTTCGGTTTACTTGGAGGATAAAACAACTTGGGACTGATCACTCCAGGATCTACCTACTCGTGTATTCCGATGTAAAAGTGTAGCGTGTCTTGCCCTACTGATACCATTATTATCGTCTCTTTTATAAAGCAACACACTAGAGCTAAAAATAAATGAACATTAGTTAAATACATTAAATAATTCGCGATAAAAAATGTTAAAAGACAAGCCTGCTGAGTTTCTTGCCGGATCTTCTCAGTCGTGGTCGCGTTTTGATCCGGTTGTAGATTTAAGAAAAAATAAATTTCTTATGACAATTTTTAAGTGCCCCCGTAGGCCTATACAGAATAAATGATTTGATTTTGGCCACCTTTTGCGGTTTGCAGTTATAAATATATAAGTATAGATACATTTTTAAATGTACCGGGCATAGGCATAATTAATAGAGCCCTAGCGTCAGATAATCAGCCAGAATCCTAAAAAGGATATTAGTCGGGTAAAAATATAGATTTAATAAACTTCGCTCGGAACTGCCACGAGATGGTAGTAGCGCGACTCTTTCTAAAAAGAGTCGCGCTACTACCATCTCGTGGCAGTTCCAAAAATACGAACGCAACGATTTCGTTCTTCGTTGTTAAAGCGTACATCCCAGAAATGGAACTCCTTGTTTTGTTTCCTGAGAGTGTAATCTTGACATCTTCAAGGCTAGAGTGAATAAAATGCTTCAAATAGACGTGCTCCTCCACGGGGCCAACGGGCAAGGTCGTTGTGAAACGCAAATAATGAGTTTGTAATAGTAATGTCAGTTTTTTTGTTTTAAGACTACATATTTCCAGTTTCGAGATGTTTTTCTTTACATGTCCTGTAATACATTGTCTCTTTCCAAATTTCATAACTCTAGGGCAACGGGCAGTACTATATATATACTCGTAGATTCCCTTGTGAAATCAAAAATATATGAAAATACGCGAAATAACATATCTTTTGTCCGTTTACACAAGTTAAATTTTTTCACAGCTGAAAGTGGCCGAATATTTGAAATACCTACATTTCAACTTGATACCTCTACGCGTTCCTGAGAAAAAGTGTCCTGACAGACAGACGGACAACATAGTGTATAAGAGATCCTCTTTCCATTTTAGGCACTGAAACTCTACTGGAGGACTTGTATTCAGAATGTTGCAGGTTTAATCACGCACATTATATGACAATATCGTCAATTATTATTTATTACAAATATCTACCAAAAATATACTCGTACCAAAGATTGTATGTTAGATCTTATCTGTCATTCGCATTGACTTCACAGTGGTGAAGGATAGGATGTCCTATCGATGCTGTTTATTTGAAAGTTATTGTAGTGTACTAGTGACTGCCCGCGACTTTGTTTGCGTAGTAGGCTCGGCCTTCATCTTCTCCATAACCTCCCCTTTTATCTTAGTTTTTTATATAAGAACCTTCTACGAAGTATTAGAATAATTAAAAAAAAAGATAAATGAAATCGATAAAGCCATTCTCAAGTTAAAGCGTGACCAGGAGAAATAGGGGTTCATTTTTATATATTAGATTAGCGACTGCCTGCGACTTCATAAGTGATGTAGGCTCGGCCTTCAACCTCGCCATAACCTCCCATCTTTTCTTGGTTTTTATTTCATAGGAACCTTCTCCTGACAATAACTAACACAACAAAAAAATAATTAGCGAGATTGTTCCATATGTTCTCAAGTTAAAGCGTGACCAGGGGAAATAGGGGTTCATTTTTATATATTAGATTAGATTGATAGATATGATACACCGGTACTAATAATTTAATTTTTATATTATTAGGAGACGGTACAAGCACAAGCAGGTGGCTCACCTGATGTTAAATGGTAACCTTTGCCAAAAACAGATGCATTTCTACTACTAGCTACTAGCCCTGGGTTACACCCCCGTGCTGGTGGATGACGATGATGAGTTATTCCAGTGATTCATCTATCGACTTACCAATTTCTATCCAATTGAAAATTGCGCGAAAACGTGATCGTGTCGTTGACGTGTACAGCACCAATTATCGATATAACTATACAATATAAATAAATCTATACTATACAACTGATTACTCATAGTTAGCATTGTACCGTACCTACACGTCAACGATACGATTACATTACACGTACGCATCGTACTAAGCCCACTGATTGAGTTATTTATTTACTTATTTATAAACTTTTACTTTAACTTTTCTTCTACATCACAGAAAGCAGGTTACTTTTATGATGGTACAATATTTAAGTGTAACCATAATTAAAGTGTGTCGTGGAAATAAGACTACTAACAGCAATTCTTATTGTTTGCTAGGACCCCATTAAATCGATAGATAATATTCCGAAAACACCTTAAATCCCATATCAAGTTATTTTTTCTATCGTTTTCGGTAACTATAGTGTTGCTTACACATTTTTTACCAATTAATGATAATAATGACGTATGTTTTTGCGTTGCAAATGTGATATTGTCATGCCTCATTTGGTTTCCACATCTGTATATCCACATAACGTGAGCATAGCATATGCAAAAATAGTCATTTCAATGTTTCAGTAAAGAGCAAGCGATAATTATGAATAATTATTTTTTCGGCTTTGTATTATCAAACATGACCTTCAGCAGCAGTTGTTGATATTAGTATTGGTTAGTACATGTTTAATAGATAGGCATATACATTTAATGGCCGGGATACGATTATCACTCAATAGGAACTTCTGGCCGCAGCTTCACACGCGTTTAATGGGGATAAGAATTAAGAATTAGCACATTTTGTAGCTACATCATTTAATTGAACGATTAACAATTGCGGAGTGAGCTGGGTTACTGAAAATAACGTAATTCTGGCCATGGAAAGAAATAAATATAAGGGCCTCGTCTTGGAAGGGTGTTAGACTTTTGGGGTTCATTTGGTGCCTGCTACCCAATGTGGGTGGATAATACGCCGACTGCCGCAGACTATATTGCGGAATGATATTGCAGAAGATCAGTCGAAAAAATGGGAGCCTGTTGCCACGTCTGCAGTTGATCATTACGACGAGGGGATTCGCGGATAGTGGACGGTATCTAATCTAGAATGACAGGCTGCGTGATTTCGGGACCTTCACCATATCCTTAAAGAGAGGCGACTTTAGCCTGTCAAGTGTGGAGAACGGTGGATACGCTTACGGCGCTACACACTCTGGAAGTGTGTGCCGCTAGGGGCCCGCAAAGGAAAGTATCTGCGTGTATAGAACATTTCTCACTCATCTCTCAAAAAATCAAAAGTCTGAATGTATTTAGGCATCACTGGCGTTCTCCTATAAAATATGTAGTTATATTGTTTTGCTCTAGCGCCCCGTATCAAAATAAATAGACTCACTATCGACAAGATTCGGTAATAAACATGGGATTTTTTTGGAAGTACATAGTTTTTCTATGCGTTATTTTTATGAACTACCATCTAACTCGCCAGTGGCTTCGGTCGTATGGTCTATGGAATACGAAGCCACAGAAATAAATTAAATTCACCGTGGTATTCCATTCCATATAGTGGATGCTTACTTACACATAAAAGGTATACATAGGCACCTGTCAAAACTTCAAGTTTGCTGCCCCCGCATTTGTGCTCTGCTGTGATGAAGCAGTCAGCCAGGTCAACTAATTACCTAAATAAATAGATAACATTATTTTATTCCACATGTGAAAACTAAAATGGAATAATTTGATCGTCTCTGTCTACCAAATATTTCATTATCTACTCTTTCATTAAACATGTTTTGTCATCGTCATTTTTAATTTCGTTACCGTGCGCTCTGTGGGCTTATCAAAAGAGAAAATTACCAATTCTAAATAGGTACTTACATATATTCACAGTACCTATAACACAATATAATACACTGGGCCGCGAAATAGCGGGTCGACTATAACGCTAAATTAAAGTTTATTTCATTAAAACATAGTAAAAAGTAAAAATACTTAGTACATTATGCAACAAGTGCGCGAAGTTGTTGATTACAATCGAGACGGGCCTAAATGGATTTGATTGTAATAAACAACGCGCACGAGTTTCATACGACGTTTTTCAACACACTTACTTATAATATACTTATAATATATAATATACTTATCAGCTTTCACTTGCAATTTGAGCTTCAGATAATAATTCTGGTAGCGATTGTATCATATTGTTGAGTTCGTTTTCATCTTTATTGCTAGAAGCTGACATTTTTCACACTAAATAGCCACAAATAGCGTAGAATTTATGTACAGAATAATAATTGTCTAATAGATAAAGAAAGTCAATCTTAAATCCAAGAGCAAAAACAGAAAATGCTATTTTCTATTTTCCCGCTTTTGCAAACATGCTCGCGCAGATAAAATGAGACCAAAGAGGTTTCGCATCTGAGTTTCGCACATAATCAAACTCTTTCTGTTAGCACGCTTCGCAGTTCTCACGACGCGCGTATTATAAATCCTCCTCCTCCTCCGAAACTCCGAAAAGAAATGTTGTGTATAATTTTGCTATTAAAATGCTATTATTTTTAACTTTTAATCTGATGCATACATATAAATAATATAAATGAATTATTTGCTAAAATGTAATTGTATTATATTTTGACGAATACGGTTTTATTATTTGCATTAAGTTTTTTAGGTTAGGTTAGGTAAGGTTACATTTTGCTCATTTTATAACTTAAATTTTATTTTCGTACTCGTTTTCGCGAGAATTAAAAGTAAAAAGCACGCGTTCGAAATACGCTGCATTTTGATTCTAATTACCGTTCAATAATTAATTCCCTTTTCTAGTAGATGTGTTGAAATAAAAACATTTTAAACTGACCAGAGATTTTAAGCAGCTTATATTATGACTTTATTTTCACCCCAGTTCGATATTTATACTGCAGTGCACAATATACTACATATCGTGTTTTACTGCAGTATACATTTTAAATATTGATGATTTATTTTTAGAAATTTACTATTTTCAAATATATTTCGAACAAATGCATCATGTTATCAAAGTGTGTAAAAATGTATTACACAAGATACTAAAATGTGAATACATTAAATTCGTAAACGTATTATTGTAAAAATATTGCTCAAATATTTAAAAGTTATCGCGTTTTTATAACCACCCCGCGTTCTTTATGGCCCCGTGTATTCTTTTGGTAGGTATGTAACTTTTGCACCTAGAATTTCTTTTTCCACTGTAGTATTGGTTTTTTCCCTTTTATATATGAAAATGAACACATTAACTACGTTAGTTGTAGGTATTCAGTTAAAATTATTCAGAAAAAGAATCGATTGGCAACAAAGAATATTTTGGTTCGCTTTTTGGTTTTTCGTACAAAATGTATGGGAAAAGTTTTCGGCATTTTGTAACATTTCTAGTAGGCACTCAAAAATCAGTTGGCCTCATAGGGTTTTTTAATCCCTATATGAAATAGGATCGTTTGGCGTAAAATTATATTTGGGTATATATACGTTCAACGGACGAACACGTTACTGGTATGGACTACGTCTGATGAATATATAAATTTTATGGTCATTTCCTTCACAGATCTAGCTGACTTTTCCCTGATCATCAGCAGATCCTCCAAAGTTCTGGCCTAGAAGCGTCATAACAACACGTATCTACTAAATACTAAAAATCTAAACTTGATGGCCATTACATCACTGAGATCCAGGTGAATTTCCTGCTCATCAGCATATCCTTAAGAGTTCAAATCTAGGAGTATCACTCAACCCCAACACGTTACTATAAAATCAAATATCGAATCCTCTGGCTGTTTACATCTCATCTCATGATATCTAATTAACTTTCTCTGCTTATCAGCAGACCCACAGAAGAGCTCCTTACACGTTCCTTTATTTACGAAACGTTTTATTCATTCCTGTAATGTAAGCATAGAAGAATTACACACAAAATAAACATATACCTAGGCACAGATTAAGTAATAATTCCTAATCCTCAGCCACTAAATCCAGAGATTCGCTCATATGTGACCATCAATACTTCAAATTTTTAGGTTTCACGTAATATTGTAATAACTATTGTAGAAAGTAACACAAAATATTCGTATATCATAAAACAAAAAGAAAATAACATCCTTCTGTAGTATAGTTACGAGTAGGTACGTATTTATTATAAGGTGTCAAGTAAAAAAAAAAAAAAACTATTGGTAGTACAGATTTTGCAAAACGGTAATTTTGCGTATTTTTGTCTTATTATGTATTTGTCTATGTATGTACGTCTTGTTTGCCTAATAATCAATCAAAGTCTATTAACATTATCTTTATAGTAACTATCACCTAATCTGTGTTTTTTCTCTAGGTTTATTCATACCTTCGTTTCAAGTAGGCCGATTTCGAAAAACAAAACCTATACCTCCGACTCCACTGAATATATTTCAGTACCTAAACCGTATCAAAACCTATCCGGTAGGTAAGTAGTTTTTACGTGATGCGCGAACAAACATACACACATACAAGAAATTAATAAAATGTTTTCAGTCACAATCCTAACACCTTTCTATGGTACCAACAAAAACGTTTTTATACCGACTTCCAAAAAAATGCGGAATTCGACTGTATTTTTTTATGTTTGTTACCTCATAACTTTCGATAGGGTGAACCGATTCTTAAGATTCTTTATATGTTTGAAAGCTGGTGCTTTCCGTGTGGCCCATTTTAATTTCAACAAATTCGGTCCAGTAGTTTTTGAGTTACACTCCAATAACTGAAAGTAATAGATTGAAAGTCAGTATTAAATTTTTCAAATTGCACTTGTTTAATTATCTCATAAGTATACTATACATACAATTGTACAATTACAATTGTATGTATCGTGTCTGACATATTATGTATAGTATACTTAGATGAAAATTATGATGTCTATCGGAAAAGTATGACACGAAGAGATCAAGAGCTGCCGCGTGTGGGAAAGTTAGTGAATCATTGTGCGGGCTTTAGTGAGAGCACAAAAATGCCAGTGACATCATGTGAGCTCTCCAAGCACATATTAAACGTAAGTACACCGGCATCCACCCGATTTCGCTCAATTTTTTGACAGATAAAAGGTAACTCAGTTTTAATATTAATCAAAACAAATACTATTTTCATAATGTAAATTAGAATTAAAAAAGGAAATACCTTTAACATTCCAATGAGTATGGTTTCAATTTCAGATACATTAAAACTATACAAAAATAAATGTTGCTATAAGTTGTTACATTTATGATGAACAGTATAATTATTCTATAAAAATCAATGGTATACAGAATTTAAAAAATCTAGAATCCAGAGAATCTACTCCATGGCGATGGAAAAAGTGGCAAGAATGCTGCAGCATTGCTTCGCTGGCAATGCAGTTTTTTCTTGAAGTATAGGCTTCAGCGTCCACCCTCGCTTCAACCAAATATTTGGCCAGATCCTTACACTACATAAGCCGTGAACCTATGGCCCCACGGGCCTAAAGTCTCGAAGGTATAAACAATATAAACATGCACATCCTGTTTAAATATAATTTTTTATAACGTTTGCGGTAATACTAAACAATGCTTTAATGATTTAAGTTTAGTATTAGGTGTGGAATTGTGTAAAAATAAATGTAAATGTAATACAAACTTCTTTATAAACTACACATGCAGTAAATATGTTTTTATAAATTAAAATCCAGAAGCGTGATGAGGGAACAAACGACATAGAAAAAAATATCATTTATAGTTTTTCCTTAGCGAGACATGTTCGACGCGGGCGTCCCGAACACTCCTTGAAAATGAGCACCGGATGTGGTCGAAACTATAGTCGGATCTATCCGACGTGCGGTATTACGTGAGTAATACCTCATTTTTCAGTAAAAATAAGTGTCACATTAGTTTTTATAACAAAATTTATAGTTTGTGGCCCTCAGTTCCACCCATTCAGTATAATATCTGCTACTAGTATACATACGCTCAATACAGTTTTATCGTTCAGAATTTAGGGGTGTCAAAGGACACTCCACAAAGTGGGACATGTCCTATGAAGAAGGCTGGTCTGGACAGTTTTAAGTAGCGTCCTGGGTTTTAACGGGTTCTTTTATGGACCTGTATTAAAATTCGCGCGCCACTACACTCACTGACGTGCCCTATTACGTTACATAATTATTTGATTCCTCCATATTTCCTCCATTTAATTTCTTATCTAATTTATTTGTACACTTTTTGATTGTATATGTTTTATTTACTCTGTTTTCACTGTATTGCAATTAATTACTGCTTTTACAGTGCTTCTTGGTTTCAAACTGAAATGACCTGGTATTTCTTTTTTCAAATCCTGGATTTATACATTTATAGCTGGGAACCCTAGTTTAGATAAACCAAGTAGTCAAGTTAATCTGCCGGAAGACTGTTTGACGATAGCAGCTTTAGCGCGATAATACGGCCCTTCCTTTCAAGGAGTGCGGGCCATATTCGCAACGGGCGCTCAGTTCAGGTTGGCAAAGAGGATAGTGACGATTGCAAAGCTCCCGAAAAGCTCCAATATTTATCAACGGCCAGTTGTACTATGTAAACAACACTTACGTACTTGTACTTACACGACTAAAGAATTAACGTACGCTCCGTACGGAAGAATTATTGTTACTAGTTGCAGTTGCCACTACATACCCATGACCACAGCAAACTTTGCTTTTCCTATAAACTTACCTATAGCGGGCACGGTCCGCTATAGGTAAGTTTATACTCGTAGGACGTACTCGAAGTAATAGTGGAACGTAAAATTTGCTCTCTATCTTTTGAAGAAAAAGAAAGCTTTTCTTTCGTTTATTTCAAGCAAGTACTATTCACAACAAGTAGGTAGTAAATGATGACACACACTTATAAATGAGAATTATAAATAAACTTATAAAGAAACAGAGAACTGAACTACACTGTAGTTCAGTGTCGATATTGTAGGAAAGCTGCCATGACCAGTGCTGGCAGAAATGGTCTGAGCTCAGCATAATGCTGCAGATTAAAAAGCCTTCTAATAATGAAACACATAGAATTAAATATAATAATACAATTTTAACTGATCCAATTGACATAGTGGAAGCGTTTAACAGGTTTTTTACCAATAGCGTAAAAACTACAACTGCCGAAACCGACACACACAAAGATACTCTAATCTGGAACAAATCTAATTCGATGTTTATCTGGGTCCTTCGAGTTCGGACGATATGGTCAAAATATTCAAGTCTTTAAAAACACCCCAAGTTCAGGTTATGATGGAATTATAACTAGGGTAATAAAGGAAGTAGGGGTAATATGTCCTTTACTTAGTCACATCATGAATCTGTGTATAGATTGCGGTATATTTCCAGATAAACTAAAGCATCCAGGTAAGCATGATAAAGACACGTCATTAAAAACATGATAGAGAAATTATTAGTAATAATAGGCCCATAGCTTGAAACCCGATCGTTTCTAAAAAAAAATTTTATTTAAGTATATAATAATTTAAAAAAAATATTATTTCGTGGGCGAAAAGCAAAAACCACTCGAGCCGCAAATTGACATAGCTTTAGGTAATATAATTTATTGGTTGACATCGAATAATTTGCAAATTAATTTGGACAAACTAATTTAATGAGATTTTACAAATATAAGGAATTGACATCCAAAATAACCTATCTGAATAATGCCATTCAAGAAGTATCAGACACAAAAATTGGGTCTCCATTTAGATTCTGATCTAAATTGGAAAACTCATGCTGAGCCCTTTTTTCCCTTAGACAGAAATTTAAAGACATAAACATTCTAACTGTTGTCTCTCAGTTTATCTATGAAAATCTAATGTATGTAAAGAAAAACATTAGCAGTTTTGATAAAAGGAGTGATGCTCATTCCATCAACACGCGAAATAAGCACAAGTTATCCGTACATGTAACGCGTCTCCACAGAATAAGTCATTCTTTTATGGGACAATGTATACGATTTTATAATAAAGTTCCCAATGTTATCCGAGATTTGCCTATTAATAAGTTTAAAATTACTATTAAAACTAAACTCTGTCAAAAAGGTTATTACAAAATTTCGGATTACTTGGAGGATAAAACAGCTTGGGACTGATCACTCCAGGATCTATCTACTCGTGTACTAAGATGTCAAAGTGTAGCGTGTCTTGCCCTACTGATACCATTATTATGTTCTCTTTTGTAAGGCAACACACTGGAGCTAATATTTGTAGTACCTAAGTAAAAACATTGCAAAAACATCTATATAAAAAGAATGGCCCCGAGTTTCTTGCCGCTTCTTCTCGGTTGGCTCTATGTATTTTGGAACGCGGCGGTAGGCTTTAAAGTACATTATAATGAAAAATTGACGTTCATAAGTGCGTCTTTGATGCCTAAATTGAAAAAAAAAAAAAAAGCATTTGCGCTCTAAACTTAGCAGTTTTTCCTATGCCCTTTACTTATTGTCCAAAGTAGTCAGTCAATCAGCGGTGCTTACAGCCTATCATGTAACGTCAACTTTAAGGTATGGAGTTATATTTTGGGGTAACTGTACAGACCGCGAAGCAATCTTCAAGTTACAAAAGAAATGATTAAGATTGGTTTGTCACTTTGAGTTAATCATCAGTCTTGCGACCCATATTTCTTGAAGCTAAAAATACTGCCGTTTCCATGCTTATACATTTACGAAATGTCGCTATTCGTTCGGAGTAACATAAACTTGTATGAATTTGGTCGAGGTACATAAAATAAAACACACTAAGCACAGGACAGCATGTTTTACAAAAGGTGTGTTTGGTATATTTAAAATATAAATGATATACAATCATTTACCGGAAGCAATACTGGATTCGGAGAGTATCACCATGTTTAACGAAAAAATATTTACTTTTAAGTAAGCGACTTTCTAAAAGACAATATTAAAGGATTTGTTATATGACTGATTAAATCTACAACTGATTCGAATTTACACCCATAATTACATTATTATTTGACGTTGTATTAATAATAAAATAAGGTAGTGTGGACATAAAGTAAATTGTTGTGATTAGATTAAGTTATTTACTAATACTATTGTATGTTAAATATGAACTAAGCTGTTGGGACTATAACTTATGTTTAAGATCTATAATGTGACACAGTTTTACAATAATAATGTCTGAATGAGATTGTTTCGTGTGGACTGTGCTTTTGAGTGAGTTATTTTTGCACAGTAGGTTACATGTTTTAGAGGTAAGTAAGTAAATTAAAACAGTTAGAAAATGTAATCGATGTTTTATGTATAGTTTTAGGTATTTGCATAAAACACTGAAATACAAACATATTAAATTAATTAAGTAAAGTTAAAAATACTGGTTGTGACTAAGTTAAATGATAATGTTGATATCTAAAGCATATTAATGTATTGGAAAGACTAGGTAAAAACACGGAATATACACAAACTAAACATTTTGAAAAGAACTCTCAATATAAAGTTAGAGTGCCTGGAAATAATGTTAATAAATTCTAGTTGTAGGTATGTTTTAGTAACCGTACCTACCAGTTAAAATCGAGCTTTGTGTTTTTGTGCATTTGTCATGTACCCGCCGCTCTTGATTAAGGAGAACGGAGAACAACAAATAAATTTATAAAAATAAATTTATTTGTTGTTCTCCTACGTGGTTACACATTCCCAGTTTAATATGTTTTGCAAAAATAAAAGTAATGTGAAAAAAGTAACGAAGTTTAAACTGAAACACGGTGCGTTGCGGAAATTTACATTATATTTTCATCAATGATATTATATATATAAAAATACTTTTATTTCCACAATTTCTTCCCTCACGTGTCTGTAATGTTACCGGATGTACGTATGCTTTATAAGAAAATCTACCTGCCAACTACTTTCTTACTGCCTTTCACGAGCCTGCCTTAAAGAAGAATTTCAACACGAAATCATAATTCACCACTTTGACCACAGTGTTAGTTGGTAGATAGTTTAGTAGCTAGCCCGAATGTTAGAAGTTTCAGAGCTCTTGAATTCTTCCGACATGATGTTGATGATGAACTTACTTATGGTTATACTCCGTGCTTCGGAAGGTGCACAAAACAGTAGGTACTTAATTTAAATATAGGTATATAAAAATATGGAGTTACGGAGTATGTGAATTGCGGATAATAATAATAACTCACTATGTAAGAATTGCAAAACCATTAGGTAAAATACAAAAAGAAATTTGGTAGGTATTTAGGTGAGTTAAGTATAGGTGCACCAAAGTAATAAATACACATAAATTACAATGTCTAACCATACATAAAACACGGGTAAAAAGGTTCTTAAATATCCGATAAAATAACAGTCAAACCCCAAACTACACTCGAGAGCAATGAATCCGGGTCACTTAAAGAATCCTAAAAATCTCGGAAACTAAAAATGCTAGGTTAATGCAATAAATTGTATTTAATAGACAATGTAATACTCCTTAAATGAAGGTATTAAAACTTCTTAGTTATTGTAAAGTTATATCATAAAAAAATCAAATTTGAAAAAGGGCCACTTTCGAAGATGGAACTACGAAATTACAGCATTTGGTTTTGCTTTTGTTTGTAATCTGTCATTTATGTGGGTACATAAACCATGTTGATAGTGCTCTATATTCATTATTCAAGCTGAAATTATGTCGCTTACGCCTGAAGAATGCACCAGAATACTTACAATGCTGGAAACCGGCCGGAGTCAGCGCGATACAGCCAGGACTGTCGGTGTGTCGCTGTCAACAGTACAAAGAGTTCTCCGACGTTACGAAGAAACTGGTTCTAACCTACGCAGACCAGGAACGGGCAGAACCAGGTGTACCACAGCACGAGAAGACCGATACTTGGTGAACACCATGCTTCGAAATCGCTTTCTCACAGGAACTGAACTCACAAATCAGTTTCGACGCCTCGGAGGAAGTAACCCAAGTGCATGGACAGTAAGACGTCGGCTTGCTGAATCTAACTTAAAACCCCTTAGACCTGCAAACGGCCCTAAACTGGAGCGTGGGCATCGTATTTCAAGACTAAGATATGCCCAGAGCCACGTAAATTGGAGTATTGAAGATTGGTCAAAAGTTATGTTCTCCGACGAATCAAAATTTATGCTCTACAAGCACGATGGAAGACACAGAGTGTATCGAAGACCAGGGGAAAGATTCAAGCAAGCATGCATCGAAGAAAAAGTAGCCTACGGTGGTGGGTCTGTACTTGTGTGGGCCGGAATTTCTTCTGAAAGTCGCACAGAGCTGGTGATCATAGAAAACGGCTCTTTAACTAGTGAAAGATATGTGGAAGAAATCCTCAATGATCACGTTGGTCCATTTATGGTCAATTTAGGTGAGGATGCTATATTTATGCATGACAATGCCCGACCTCATACAGGTAGGATTGTGAATGACTACCTTCAAGAGATGAACATTACTCGTATGGAGTGGCCAGCGCGCAGCCCGGATATCAACCCGATCGAGCATGCTTGGGACGAGCTAGGCAGATGCGTAAAACAACGAAACCCTCCCCCAATCACGCTTCGTGAGCTCAAAATTGCTCTCACAGAGGAATGGGAGAATATTCCCCAAAATCGTATAAATAAGGAACTTGGTGTACAGCATGCCAAACCGCGTAACCGCAGTAATGGAAGCACGAGGAGGCAATACGAAGTATTAAAATTCAAGAAAATCGTAATAAAGTTCAAAAATTTCATGTTTCCTATTTTTGTTTTAAGGAGAGATCAGCAGTTTTTTTCTTTATGTAATTTTGTGTTAATAAAATGTATGGTGACTCATATTTTTTTTACTTTCATTTAAGGAGTATTACATTGTCTATTAAATACAATTTATTGCATTAACCTATCATTTTTAGTTTCCGAGATTTTTAACATTCTTTAAGTGACCCGGATTCATTGCTCTCGAGTGTACTTGTTTTACACAATAAATTCCAACTTATAATAGTTTACATAAATACCTATTTTAATAATACTAATGTCACAGAATATATGTAATAGTATAATACCGTAGTGAAACTCTGAAGAACACTATGTTACCTACGGCAAACTACTGCCTACCTTACGGTATGGCTTAGCTTAGGTATAGTTCGATGGAATCCAACTTTTTACATATAAACTCGACTACTTCGTAACCATTTTCTTTAGTTTAGTGCACGATAAAGTGTATTTTATATGCTACAGTGGAAAAGTTATTTAAAAATTAGAAACTGACTAACTATAAAGTATCTAACCGTTTTCTATTATTGGTCAGAAACGAGGATCGTCCTTACGGTCTTATATAATTATTTTTTAAATAAATAAACATATATTTAATAAGGGTTTATATAAACAATTGCGGATTTATCACAATAGCCACTTAAAATTGAAAAGAAACCCTCATAGTGTCAGATTTCAGAGTGAAACATTTTTCACTCGAAAACTTTAATAAACATTATGTATAAATTAAAAAAAGCATGCATTTGATTGCTTGACATTCAATTGTTTTTAAATTCAATTTTTAACCTGGAAAAAAAGTGTGATTACCTAGAAGTAAAATATGGAAAATTTCGAATACGAGTTCCGACGGACTTATGCAGCAGAAACTGCTCGAAATGTCAATGCTGTGTTTGGAGAGGATACGGCTAAGGAACACTCCGTTAATAATTTACATCATCATCATCATCTCAGCCGTATGACGTCCACTGCTGAACATAGGCTTCCCCTATGATTTTCCAAAAAAGACCGGTTGGAAGCGGCCTGCATCCAACGTTAATTAAATAATTTAATAAGTAAATAATTTATTAATTACTTTAATAATTAAATAATTTAATGAGTAATTAATTTAATGATTAATTTAAATAATTAATTTAATAATAAATTTAAGTAATTAATTTAATAATTAATTTAAGTAATTAATTTAATAATTAATTTAAATAATTAACTTAATAATTAATTTAAGTAATTAATATAATTTAGTAATTAATTTAATAATTAAATAAGTTAATAATTTACATACCCCTAATATACGAGTATTATTAAAGCTGTTTTTCTTGCAATTAGCATTTTCGTCACAGTAGTGAGGTGAAAAGTTGTGTCTTTCGCTCGGCAGCAAGTACTTACTTGGTCCAAAAAACAGCTTTGCATTCTTATATAACAAATAAAACTTAAAGTAACATGCTTTTTTCCTTCTTTTAATCTTTTTTTAACAAGATACAAGGATACGTTAAATTACAATAGTGTTCGGGAAACAAGACAAGTTATTTAGTAAGGCGCAACATCTGATTTGAAGTAAATAGCGGTAACCACAGATGTGAACATAGCGGATATTTTGAAAAGTACGACTCTAATCGTAATAATACAATAAATTAAAATTATATCATTTACTACAATTTTATTATTTAATTGGATGCAGGCCGCTTCCAACCGGTCCTTTTGGAAAATTATGGGGGAGGTCTTTGTTCAGCAGTGGACGTCTTACGGCTGAGATGATGATGATGAAATGATTACGACTGGAAAATTAAAAAGATGAGGAAAACTATATATTGTGTACAGTCACGAATGAAAAGCAATTTTTTTTATAATATGCAAATGGTACCTACCAAGACACATAAATGGTTATGATTAAGTTTTGAGCTCCGACGAGTAATTCGAAATACTAGGGTCGTCTTCTCTATACACAAGCACACTCTGATTATTTCCTTCTTGATTTTGCGACAAGAGTCAATTTCTTTATGCGACAGATGATAATCACTGTTTATTATTCTTATAAGATTTTTATATATTATTCTAATAAGACTGTGTCACTGTAGCTGGCATGCCAGTACATTTATAATTTTTGGATAAGTACGTCACATGACGGCAAAAAATTTAGCAATGTTTTTTAAATTTGTTTAATTTCGCTAGATTTATGTATCTACGAGTTTTGACGTGTAAAGCCTAGCGCGCACTGCGTTTCGTTTTTAGAAAAGGGTACTTCAACGGTATTGGGAACATCCCTTCTACATACATCTTAGGCCGTGCGCGCACTGCCTTGCGTTGCGTTTTTTCTACCGTGCGGTAGAATAAACGCAGTGAGGGGTCCGCGCACTGCGGTGTAACAAACGTACTTTTTGTTAATCGAATAGGGGAGATCGAGGATGGTTGACTATAGGGCACGTTTTGTTATTCGAATATAGCTGTGGGTCCCACACTACACGTCATCGTTATGGACTACCATAAAAGAGTTGCTATCTGTATATATTTATTACTACGTAAAAAAGGGTCCCCAAACTGCATTGGGTACATCCCTTGACGGCCTTAAGACCTTAAGGCTTATTTATCATAAGATATAAAGACCTACTTTCGTTTCCAAAAAAGTTTTTTGGATATTATAGAATGCTCTTTTGATAATATGTTAAGAATCGTTGGCGCCAAAATTTACTACAAAGACACAAATTGGAGTTTTGTTAATATGAAATTGTAAAAAAATTTAATTGTTAAGAAATTTATTAAGGTTACCTAACAAAAGGTAAACATAGCCCCTCAAATCATCAAAGAAGATATCAATATTGACAATGAAGTCCGCAATACCACATGTCTAACTATTACAGTTATGTCACAATTACTACTTTTTCATGTTTAGCAAGCAATAGTTACGACAGTACAAACTAGGCCACATTATTTAGATCATATCTTGGTATTAACGGTATCTACTCTAATAATTAAGAGGAAAGACTTAATTGTTTTTTTTGTTTGTAATGCAAAAACTACTGAAAAGAATACATTATTTCGCCAGAAGAAGCTACATTATGCCTGAGTAACAAACTATATTTGATTCATCATCATTATCATCCTTCACCACGCGGGTGAAACCGCGGAGCGTAGCCAGTAATAAATAAACTGAATATGATGATAGTAAAGTATATACATATATTTAATTATCTTACCTATGTGGCTAAAAATACTTACTTACATTGCTTAACAAGACCATATTGAAGTACCATACGTGGGCGGTAATGACCGAATTTTATTAATTCTATTTTTAATACATTTATCTATTAAAAAATTCATTAAAGAGAAATATACATGACATTAATGAGACAATTTTAATAGAGACGAAACGACCAAAAACAAAAATACGAAGTCACGGTATTATTTTCTATCCAGTATTGTGACGACATATCGGTGTCACGTCCCAACAGCAACTGATGCCTCCGTGCGTTTTTTTCAACGCAGTGCGCGGATCAGTCACAAAAATTAGTGCGGTAGACTCACCGCAAATTTGTAGCGATGACTTCACCGCAGTGCGCGCACTTCTATGACTCTCCGTACTTCAAAGAATATGCGTTACAAAAACGCAACGCAGTGCGCGCACGGCGTCAGCGATACAACATTTAGTGCGGTAGACTCACCGCAAATTTGCTGCGGTGACTTTACTGCAGTGCGCGCACTTCTTTGACTCTCCGTACTTCACAGAATATGCGTTATAAAAACGCGACGCAGTGCGCGCTGAGTCTAATTGTGGTTTGTAATGGTGCACAAGTATAGGTAAAATATACAAAATCTAGAACGTGACTTATACTATATATAGAGATAGAGTAGTGACTTAATGACAGACTTCTATATATGTGACTTGACTCTGACTAATGATGATGACACTTAATGTAACTTTACGTATTTTATGTAACTTGAGCAATGGCAAATGTTCTAACACACGAGAACACATAAAAAGTAAAAAAATACTTCCTAATATGGGATACGTATCAGGATCCAGATCATCCAGTCCAGGTAGAAACCAGGCAGTTTGTGTATTCTATTAAAATGATATATAATCATCATCTCGTGTATATCATGATCCCTCTAATATTTGTCACATTGAAAATTTTAGCACTGATGTCCAAAAAGAAAAAGACGTGCCAACTATCTCTGGTCTCTTTGCCTCTAGGTTGTTTTTATTGTGTTCCTACATTCCCTCATATGCTACTGCTATATGATGCTACAGCTGGTGGCATAGCACTTGTTCAAAGTCAACTGAATTATAAATAGCAGCTACATTTGCAATTAACAATCAACACCTCTACAAGGCTTAAGAAATGTGTCAGTGCACTAGGCAGGTAGGTACTATCTAGTAAAGTGTTTTTTTTTTTATCAAGAGCAGTAGAACTCTTTGTGAATGAGTTTTTAATAACATACATCCAATAACAATAATACTCGTAATAATAATAAGTTCGTTCAGGAAAGTACTGCCACTATACTTTTTTTAACCATGATCAAATGCGCTCAAATATACCCCTTTGTTACTAGCTACTGACTAAACGCTAGAATCCCTGGGAATCTATGGGTGAAAATGTCGTTCATCTCTCATTTTGTTCGGCGTTCGGAAAGCTAAAAAAGAGGTATTTTTGCCACCAAAAAGTGTAATTTTTGACCCACGTCCGGAGCATGGTTGTTTGACAGCTATCTATTTGACAGCATAATAATGCGATTTTAGGTCTTATGCTCAATTGAGCGTTCGAATTGCGTTTGGGCAAAAGTGACAAAATAACGTTCTTGAGCTTTACGAACGCTTTAACAAAAGAGCTTCAATGGCAATGCCACCAATGCCCTAACAGCTAAACGAATGCACCTTATATGTTACTGTGTTCCGATTTAATGGGTAGGTTGCTGGTGAAGTGAAATTACAGGCACATGATCTTTAACAGCTTAACGTTTAGGGTTACGGGCGCAGCAGTTCGTCAGATAGCCTCGTATCACAGAACAAGTAAACAATATTCAATTTACCTTCTAAACAGAATAACTAGGTAATCTATACCTATAAAATCTGTCTCTAGCGTGAATAAATGTTCTTAAATTGGAGACCGAATTTCATACGTCGATCGCACCGATTTACTGAATTTTTACACTTTTCTTTATGGTAATATGTTGTTTTGATTGAACAAACATTAAAGTTCCTAAATAAATAACAGTACTTAATACCGGGTTCGAGTCTTAGTTGGGTCAGAGATTATATCTATTTATCTGAGGAGCTTCCTATTCAGCCAAATCTGACATGGGTATCTGTTTCCAGGTCTTGATTGTACACTGCTGGTGTCTTCTATCCAAAAAATCTACTATTGTGACTAAAGGTTCAGAATAAACCTAAATAGTACCTACCTACCTGAGAGGTAATTCAAGTAGGTACCTACCACTATTATAATGTAGGTAAGTAAGTAGGTACTCGTGTACTTATGTTGTTTAAAATTTAGAGATGTCCCTTGTACAGTTATCTAGGCAGTAACCATATGGGTACAAAACTAAAACAAGATGTTTTTCTTTTACATATATAGATTCTACGAACTCAGCGAATTGCGCGTAATGTAGAAATTTGTATAAATAAAGATATAATTATGAATTGTGACTACAAATGAGTAGGTATAGTCTAAGAGAAGAAACTCAAGTCTAAGGTATCGATGTTCAAAAAGGTAATTCTATCAAAAACGCTGGCTTGTATCATCCGAAGTTTTGATTAAGTATATTGACATTTCTGTTTGCTCACAGATATCTAAGAAAGCGATCTGATAACGAATTGAAACCCAATTAAATCAAATGTCGCCTGTAGGATACGTAAATGGTCGAACTTGCGCACTAGCGCATGAACCATGTTCGTTACTTTTTCCTTTACACTTTATCGATTTAATCAATGAATGCAATTTATTTTGAAGAAATATCGATAAGACTTTGTTTGAGCCGGGTGATCGATAGGACCATGTACGTTTCATAGTTTAATTTAAATATTTAACTTAAGTGTGACTCACATGAATTTTCTGCAGTTCCCCACTGATAGCACTGAACACTTAATTGACAATTTAAGATTTAGCACAGTGTAGTTCTGTTTCCAATTATGACACGGTTTTGGTCAGATAGAGCGCGGGCGTGTGATGTGTGATTCGCGTCGATATGCGCGGAGCCGGTGGCGCGTTCGGATGCGTCGTAACGTCTGTTCTATTGGCGACGTGCGCCGACTGCGCGCGCAAACTAAGTGCCGCCCTGGCTGTCGCACTTTGCCCGCATTCATGGACGTAGACGCGTGGTGGTACTAGTTATGTGAGCCAACCCAACCGCCAAACACACTTCTATACTATACCGTACTACACGTTCTGCTTACCCATTCCCCACGTGCGTACTTACGTTGTTTTTGCATCCGTTATTCATGGATGTTGTTGCTGTATCGCCTGTATTTGTTATCGCAGACAGATTGGCGCATTCTGTAAGCGTATCCTTTAGTTTTCTATCTATCCATGCGAAACTATCGTACCTACCTAGGTACGTTCGACGCAGCTCTAACTACAAGTTCCAAGAGTAATATAAAATGTTAAATAAGTATATAAGTTTTAGTTTTAATTTTCAATGTGTTAATTCTAAAGATAATAATATTCATAATTTTTACACCTTTATTGCAAAATTTTTACATATAAACAATGAATTTATGTCTGCAAAGACGATATACATTCGATTAATAAGTGTAGAACCTCAGATTCCTAGTCAACCTGTAATATTCATATCCCTTTTTTCATATTCGTTATTTGTACCAGTCAAAGTAATTTTTGCGTTATTTTATCAACATTATTATATTTTTATATATATACATTAAATTAATTACAATAGCCAAGTGTGTCCTAAAATACTAAAACTGTGCTTGATGCGGTAATGATTTGATGTATTCATATAAAAAACGTAAACATGGCATAAACACCGAAGTGTCCTGTAGGTCTACCGTGAGTCGTGAGTTGACAACATTGAAACCAATGGATGGTTTCAATGTTGTAGCTCGGTATCAACTGCCGCGAAAAAAAGTATGAAAAAATTAACAGTGCCATCTCGCGGTCAATTATAGAACTAAAATTGACAGCGAGTACGCCAATCACAAGCTTAATAGGTAGGCGAGATCGAGTTTCGACTATAGATGACATTTATGTCGCCAACTCATGGTAGAGGTAGGTACTACACCTGGGCGAAGTTGCTTATTTATAGGTTTTTTATCGGGTACTTTTCAGGGAGTGTCCACTGAAGTTACCTTTTTTTGAAGATTCCTCCATCCCCATTCCATCTAAGAAGGACCAGATGTACAGCGATGCAGCATCGCTACATAGTTGAATTCCACAATTGCATACGAAGCGTTTCCCTTCCACATTCACACGTACTTCCGGCTATGGAGTGCAATTAATTGCCTGACTTGTTTCCCCAGTTACAATTTGGGTGTCCTGCAGTCACGAGCGAATCGGCATCTTCCTAAGCAGGTGTGATACATCAAAGACCGCATCATCACTTAACTGCAGGTGAGATAGCGGTCAAAAGCCGGTCTATCATCCAACTAATATTATAAATCTGAAAGTTTAGATGGATTATGGATGGATGGATGAATAGATGTTTGTTACTCTTTCACGCTCAAACGGCTGGACCAGTTTTGATGAAATTTGGTATGGAAGTAGATGAGGCACTGGATTAACACATAGGGTACTTTTCATAATCATCATCATCCATCACCACGCGGTTGTAACTGCAGGGCGCAGCTAGTATCATCATAAAACTTCAGACGAAATCTTATAGATACTGTGAGGTTGTAGAAAACCGGAAACGTGTTGTGGTCTCCGGTTTTCAGCAACGCCTATCGAAACAAAACTACCTAATTGAGATTATCGAATGTTAAGTTATTTTTTGTCATACAAATATGGTATATTTATTCATAAAAACAAAGGTAGACTTTATATTTGACACATCAATTAAAACAGAACTCTTACTTTTAGATATAATACATAAGCTAACCTATAAACCAGTGAACAAATGTTCAATAATGAAATCGCTTTATTTGTGCCGGATAGCCAAAACAAGTAACATTCATGACCTACCAATCTGGAATACATCCTCCTGTATAATAGGCTAATACGCTTAGTATTAAAGATCCGAATGTCGTGTCGCAAGGACTTCCATCTATTGATCCTGTATGCTGAAGCATCATCCGAAGACTGCAGTTTTAATGAGCGTCGTTCAGCCATGAGGTTGAGGGCATCGTTGGAGAGTTTCTGTGGCCTACAACACACTACGACGATTACGTTACGCTTACGCAAACTGTCGTGCTAGATCCACTGATTCCTATATAAAAGTTTATAGAATTCCTATGTATAATAGGTGTATAGAAAGGAACAAGTGCTGAATCAGCTTAGTCTATTGTAAAAATGATTGAAAATGTAATGCCAATATTATTGTTGCTTACTGTGTTAAATTACAAATTCGGCACCGAGACCGGTAACTGAATGTTTACAAGCATCTGGTATTCCCGCCCCATGAATTTCTCTTATATTTTCTAGTTACTGCAACAATATGGGGTAACAATAATTTGTCATTCCTAAACCAATTAAATTAATGTTTAATTTAACAAGTCACTATCAATCAAATCGACCCAGAAACTGCGTTCATATGTACCTGCACTTCTAATGTTTATTTTTATTGTAAAACGTCGACAGCTATTTACAGACACGACTACGATACGACAGCTTTTTTATTATTATCTAACTAAAGTGTGTAATATATTCATAATTATCACACATTTTAATTTACCATTAAAACCTATTTTATGCCTTTTTGTATTTTGTATTGACCTCATTTTAATTGGCCAGGGGCCTTACTATGAGCTCTTAAAGCAGGATTTCTAGACAACTACTGCCCGGTTTATTCGTACCATGACAACTTTAAAGCAGGCCTGCCCAGGCCTACTATTCAAGAACCGCAGAAAAACCGTTCACCTGTTTTTTTTGTATGGACTCTCGTTAACATGTCGCTCTAAATCGCGCAGTTTATTAGCTTACAAACGTCTAGGCGTCTGCAATGTTGGTTATAGTAAATTGTTAGAATGCCAGAGACAATATTATCCGTTCATCTTTGAGAATGCAATATTAGGTGAACTGTTTCATATAGTGAATTTCAAACAGTTCACCTAAATGAGCGTCATGGTATGATTTCATTCAAAACTTTTTATGTCAGCTTTAAGAACTGCACGGAACTTGCATGGTTTTAACGAAGCTGATAGAAAAACACAAACAAAAAAATACAAACAGAGGATTCCGATGACAGAGTTCGCCCTATTGACCATGAGATTCCAATTTGGTGTGTCGAGAACGAAGTGCAGATATTCTCTTTGTATCGAGGAAGGATGGTGCTGAGCGAGTACCTAGTGAAAATTTATAAAAAGATGGAATAGTCACTTGGATCCAAGGAATCGCCCACCAACTTATTGTCAATTACATTCATGAATTCATGAAGTCATGACCCATATGATATGATATTTTAAAGTAGTAAATTGATACTTTCGCTCTGACGACCCAATCATAGCTCGTAAGACATTCAATTTCTTACTGAAGCCTCCCTCAAAGCCAGAAGCTGCCTGCAAGCTCTACGTAGGTATGTAACCTGCTGAACGAACTGATCTTTCAGGACTTACAGTAAAGTGTTAATTCGCCAGGGCATGAATGTATTGTTTAATGTATTGTTAATAACTAACTATATTTATTTCTTTTAGTAAGTACCTAGTACTATTCTTGATAGGTACTTTCTAGTATAAAAAGCTACTCTATGATAGGTACTTACTAATGCAGTGTCGTAGGTACAGAACTAAAATAATATGAATACGAAATTAAATAAATTATTAAGGAATGGTTAGGCAGGTTCAAGGTTTTATTAAGTAGGTAGGTATGCTCTGCTCACTTGTTTTGTTTTAGAACGAGGTGATCGACAATTGGTCGATATGTCGCGCCGGCCGGAAAAATGGTGGTTCTACCTTTTAATAGTAAGTAATTCCTTATTATTAGGTACCTACTCGATAAAATTCTGATAGTAGTTTCAACCTATTAGAAAGTTGAAACTGAATGGAATGATATGATATAGCTACATTGAAACTACTTAAGAAATTGGAAAGATGAAGCTAATCATATACTTACACTTGAAAACATATTTGCCCCGGGCGGCAAGTTCAGAGGGCGGCCAAATTCGCACTTTACATACGAATGGACGATACGAATGGACGACTCATAATTTACTTAACTTTGACTACACAATAAATAATAGTAGAAGTACAGAAATTTCTCTCTTGTTTTACTGTGCCCTCAACAACTCGACCGATACTCAGGGGCAGCACACGGACCACGTGACCGTGTCGAGAGCGATACATGTATTTTATTAAACTTTTCCTAATTCATTCGTAACTAGTATTTTTTTTAAATAACAATATTAATAATATACCTACAATCACAAAACTCGAAAGAAACTCAAGAAGGTAAATGAAATTAAAATACTGTACCTACGCAGGCAGCCCTACCGCGTGTTTACGTACGGCGCGGCTATAGGTCTTTAAAATCAAGGAACAGGGCTGAGTTACTATACTGTATAGATAATATTACCACAGCCTATGTCTTTTTATGCTGTGATATTACCGTGATGTAGTACAGGGCCTTGGCTAATGGTGAAAGGGTTAAAAGCTCTGGGCTTATATATTCTACGACAAAAATGCAATTTTTTGTGGGTGCTACAAGATTTACTAGAAACAGTCTTCTACCGCCACATCTGCATTGTGTTGTACAGGGTTTATTATTTGGAAAAAGATTTCCAAGAGATTAACCGAACACGAGGCAACTCAAATGCAAAAGAGTATGATCAAGTGGAAAACACGGGAACAACAAATGAAAACATGGCAGAGTGTTGATCAGGACATTGAGAGAGTAATTCACTCAGAGAAATAAAAATGGAGGCAAATCCTGTGTATTGCATTGCAGAATTGCAGAAAGGAATGAGCTGGCCGAGTTCGTACCGTGCTTGGCTCACTCCTTAAATCTTGTAGGCGTCCATTCTGCCTCATCATGCCAGGAAGCTTTTAACCTGTTTGGACTGATTCAAAAAGTATATTGCGTTTTTGTTGACTCCACTAGTAGGTGGGACATTATGAAAAAATACTTTAAAACAACTTTACAAGGAAATAGTCAGACGAGATGGTCGGCGAAACATGTTGCTGTGAATGCCGTATAATATAATTTGCCGGAAATAGCGGAAGCCTAGAAAGAAGTGAAGCTTACTTCTCATGCTCCAGAAGCTAAGTACGAGGCAAGTCATCTCTTAACTGCTATAAAGAATTATACATTTATTCTTTATTTAACTATTTGGGTGAATATACTCCGCGAAATCAATAGAGTGAATATAAAAATTCAGAAAGAAGATATTATCCTTGCCCGTTCCGTCGCACTAATGGGTGGTCTGCTCAAAACTTTGTAAAAAATGAGACAAATTCCAATAAAACAGGCTGGAGAAGTTGCTGAAAAAAGTGGTGTTGACCCTATTTTGCAAAACAAACGCATTCCGAACCGTAAAAAACATTTAGATGTGTGAAGACGAATTACAAACACTCCAACCGGTTCAACTATTTTCTAAAGAAATAATGATGGTATTTGATCGAATCATACCAGAAAATAAAAAGAGATTTGATTGTTCTACCTTTTACGCTGAATTTGAATTTTGCTTTTCTTAATGGTACTAATATTTTGAAAATGTTGTTTGAAGAACTGCAAAAGTATGGAGCAGATTTGGCTCAAAACTACGAGCGAGATTTTATTCTGCGCAGCTGAATTCTGCCAGAAACTCTACGTTTTCAAAGAGCAAGCTCCGCTTTTATTTGGTGATATAGAAAAGGCTAACGGTTTCTATCTCTTGCAACAGATCTATGCGCATGATTTGCAGGATGCTTTTCCTAATATTTGTATTGCCCTGCGAATTCACTCTACGCATTCTACTACATCCGCAAGCTGTGAGCGAAGTTTTAGCAAAAGCAAATTTTTAAAAATTATTTGCGATCTTCTACGAGTATGAGCCAAGAACGCTTATCGAGTCTTGCAATTTTCGCGATAGAAAATCAAACAGCACACTATTTAAATTATGACAAGGCCATAGATTTATACGCTGAACAAAAAGCCCGAAGATTAAAATTGTAATTTCAATTCGCAAGTAATCGATTTTTCAACACACTTGCTCATAAAGTGGCTTATGGGTGACCATAGGGTCACCCATAATCAAACTGTGACTTTTTCATTGCTATAACTCACTAGTGAGTTATTGATTTTTTTATTAGTTTTATTGGTTGAGTTGCTTTGTTCTTAAAAAAGTTTTTATTCAAAAAAAAGATCGTGTTCAATAGAACAAATAAATTAATGTTCCTATTGCTTGCTCATTTCATGCAACTTCTTATATAAATAGATAATTTTAACTCGTACGTGTTTAATAAATGAAACTTTCACTCAAATATTACTTTTGTTTTCTCTGTAATAAAAGAAAACTTTAATTTCCCCATTTTGTACGTGGCAGACTATTCTGCTACGTACAAAATGGGGAATTTAAAGTTCCGCGCAAACCCTATGCGCGGAAAAAAAAACCTCGCCCTGTAGTCGGTGGCTGATCGCAATGCGCGCGCATAGGAAAACTGATTAATTTTTCCCGCCATAGCGAAACATTTTTCACAACTCAATTTCACTGTTGAAATTATAGTTATTTATTAATTAAAATGTCTACAAGTACTAGTTATCAAGAAAATTATTTATGTTGTACACCGCCCGATATAAGATGTAAAGCCCTTAACGTTATGGAAAGTTTACTACCTGAAAACTCCAAGGAAAAATATCTATTAGCGTACCAAAATTTCATAAAATGGCAAAACAGCAAGAATACGCAGTATTTTTTCAGAAAATGTGTCCATGGCGTACTTTTAAGAATTATCTTCTAAGTACAAACCTAGCTCTTTGTGGTGTTTATAGTTATATTATGTTAAAAAGTACAGTCCGAACAAAGAATGGAGTGGACTTAAAAACATACTCGAATTTGTCAGCTTATATTCTTCTACTTAGAGACTATCCGATGGATTTAGAAGCAAGAAATCAAAGGTTTTATCGTCTGACGATATTGAAAAATTTATAAAAGATGCTCCAGATAACCAATATCTGGCTACTAAGGTTAGTTAAATTAATTTTTAATATCTACGCGACTTCAGCCTGTGTTGTGTGTTGAACTTAATTACTGTTTCTTTTTTTTCAGGTTGCTTTAATATTTGGTGTAACTGGTGCCTGTAGGATACAAGAATTAACAAATATAACCGTAAAAAAACATAGAGAACCAGATGCTTTTAGTGAAGATACCTATCACGAAAAATAAAATACCGAGGTCATTCACCATACACGGTCCATTCTATGAAATTGTTAAGTATGAAAGTTTGCGGTCACCAAAAGCAAATCCTGACCGTTTCTTTCTAAATTACCAGAATGGTAAATGTACCTGTCAGCCTATAGGTATCAACAAATTTGGTTCTATGCCTAAAGAAATCGCTAAGTTTTTAGGTTTAGCAGATGCTGAGAGCTACAATGGACATAGTTTCAGAACAACTTCAGCAACATTGCTGGCTAATTCAGGAGCTGATAATGCCTTTGAAGCGTCATGGTGGGTGGCGATCTAGCAATGTAGCAGAATCATACGTAGAAGATTCCATACAAAACAAGAAGGAAATTTGTGCACAAATCACAAAGAGAATTAAACTTGATTCTGAGGCGCTTCCTACTGACGAAACACCAAGTACATCCAATGATTGGATTTCACCTACCTACACGAATAACAACAAATTTCAACAAATAATCTATCTGATGAGACCGCTAAGCCATCAAAAACAGTTAATTATAATTTTACTAACTGCACATTTAGGTACTATTTGTTTCTCTAAATGAACTTATTATCTACTAAATAAAATGAGATTTTATTGTTATTTTATTCACAAGGGTGTTGAAAAACGTCGTAAGATGCACGTGTGTATCGATGATTACCGTCCTCGGCTCTCTTAAGACAATGACTCAATGGCGCTTCGGCGGTAATCACCAATGTTACACACTAGTACCATAATGTACTAGATATTATTTTTATTATGCAAATTTTTATTTGAAATCTATCCTGTGCTGTGGGTCACGTTCATGTCAATATATCTGTAAATAAATAGGCTTAACACAGAAAGAACAGCGATGGATGCAATATTTCAGGAAGGCCTATGTCCAAATGCCAATCAATTATTGGACATTTAATAACTGAACTTATAAAGATGATAAAAGTAAAAATAAGTACCTATAAGTATAGGCGGGGGCGGTATTTTTCAAGTTATGCTCTGCCTAAACAAAATTGTAGATCCGGGGCTGGTGTACCTACGAGATGTATATATTCTTATGACTCAGGTAAGTAGGTATATGTTAGCTCTTCATTGCATTAAAGTAAGTACAGTAATAATTATGAAAATATGGCCCGTCGCAGACAATATAATTACACATTTACTCTACATTATAGGTAGGTACCTAAGTATACACTTACTTGCAGCTGTGTCTACAATTGAAATGCCATCAATGATGTTTCAAGACGCGTGTTTATGCCCGCCACTGTAAATACCTACCTTTTTATTATTCAATCAATCAGGCTAGTTATATGATGTCATGTGTTTGAGTTCAGCCAATGTATATTTTTTAACACATTTTGAAACCGACTTTTATTCTATTATAGGTACCCGTATTATAGGTAATCTACCTGGTGTAGATGATAAATTATTATAAAAAAAAACTATTAGCCAGATCTTGATCAAATTTAAAAGGTACACATGATAAGAACCAGCTTTCAAATAAAAATTAATCATTAACATCATATCACTTAGAAAAAAGTTATGAGGTAACACTAAAAAACATAGAGTTGAATTGAGAAACTCGTCTTTCTTGTAAGTTGGTTAAAATAGTAGCGGAATTAGCGCTGCCGTCTCTAGTCTAGTTAAACTGTTCCACTGGGTTATGCAAACTTTGTCACTAGGTACTCGTACTGTTAGGTACATACGGATGACCCTTAGTGGAATTCACAATATAGCGCTTCTCGGCCTTTACGCTATCGTCAGTACCGGTTCTTATTTTAGGACAACAGTCGTTAGGCCATGTTTGAGGCTTCAGGCGGACGGAGAAATCTGTCACTGGGGCAGGGCTAGCCTTTACGCCAACCCAAACTGAGTTCTCGGTGAACTATGTTCATTTTCCATTGCATAGGGACAAGCTAAGTATTTTTTAAATCATACGTTTGACATCAATCTTAATACACTAACGTTGGAAGTCCCAAAACTGTAACAAATTTCCATGAGAATTTATATTCATAGGTTTAGGTGTGCCCCAAGGAAGTATCCTTAGGCCAATATTATTTAACATAAATGAACTATGCGTTTTACAACTGCAATTATATCGAATTATAAAGTAAAAAATACAATTATAACTCGCTACATATTATAAAAATGTACCAAAAACAAAACTATTCAATTTAAAATACATAAGTTGGTAGGTAAACCGTTCCCGTTTACGCTCTACTTACATTCGTATATTATATGTTATTAGTTATGACTAAGTTAAGCTAAGCTAAAAGCTATATTTAAGCACGCTCCGCGGTTTAAGCCACGTGGTGATGAATGATGATGATGACGATGAAACAAAATATAAAGCTTATGTTCTTCAGGGATAATGTTGGATTGTAATGGTGAAAGAATTTTTCAAATGGGTCTTGTATTTCGGAGCCTATTCAATTCAAACAAACAAACAAATCTTTCCTCTTTATAATATTAATTAGTACTTATTAAAACTATTATCTATACAGATTATAGTTTTTAAGTAATAATACCTATATTATATTATATATAGAAAATATATTAACAGTAGGTACCTACTGATGCTATCAGAGGACCTAGAACGGAGTAAATGATTTTTCAACCGGCTGCCTTATTGTCTAACTTGAATGAGAATGAAATGTTACTTCAGTCTCATTCCCATTGATGGTTCCAGCTTCCAGCCAATAGGTTTGAAGGATTTCGCCCAGATTCAAATGTCAAAATGAAGCCCTTTCCCATTCTCTGTAAAGAAAAATAATAAGGCCGCAAGTTTCAATTGAAGCCAAGCCGCTAGCTTCGAGATTAGCGTTAGAAAGCGCATGAAAAATGAAAACTCAATGTATCTCACTAGTATAACATATTACCTATATAAATAAGATTGTTTAGTGCGATTGCCAAGTTAATCTATTGTATTTAAAAAATAAAAGATTTTTAATATTTATATGCTTACTATAAGATGTTAGGATAGCTAATTACGTAATAACATAAAACAGAAGGTCTCTTAAGTAGGGACTGAATAAATTAACCGACATGGTATTACATGGATCTCACAACTTTTTATGAAGAACTTGTGAGACTTGGTTTTTTGCAGGTACCTGCAAAACCTGACCTGACCTGACAGTCCTACTTTTGTTCCTCTCCGGTACCTTCTACTTCTTGAATACTAACAAAGAATTTTCTTAAAGCTCACTCTCTGTCTTATGAGCTTTACCTACTTATTTTTGTAGGTAGTTTTCCTCATTTTCTTTTACGGCAGTCACCGCTTAATTCAATGAATTAATTAGGCCTTATAACCTATTAATTTTCTATAGAATTAAATTTATGTTAAGACTAGCTGGTTCCCACGACGTCGTCTGTGCAGGATTAGTTCTTCGAGTAGCTTATCTTCTCCAAAGCCATAACTATCTTGATACCAAAATGTCATAAAATATTTACATGGATATATGAGTAAATTAAAGTACTTAGTAAATCAATCAGTAAACACTAATAATAAAATACAGTACCTACGTACTTACATACACACATAAAATTAATCACCATGAAAAAAACTGTCATTACATTTCATCACCCTTGACGGCCGCCGAGCACGTCTAGTGTATTGAGCTGTCAAAATGATAGCCTGCTTTTGAATAAGCTATCAGAAACTGACACAAACTTTGACAGAACTGTCATCATTACGATCTTAACGTAGGCCTAGATCTTGATATTGTGTCTATGATGTGCCCAAGAATATTATGCTCTTTCACCCGCGTGGTTATGGATGATCAAGATGATGAAAAGTATCCTATGTGTTAATTCAGTGCCTCATCTACATCCATACCAAATTTTATCAAAATTGGCCCCGCCGTTTGAGCGTGAAAGAGTAACAAACATCCACACATCCATACTCACAAACTTTTGCGTTTATAATATTATAAGCATTTATAAGTAGGTAGGTATACGATCACCTTCACTGAAAGCTCACACTCAAGGCAGAGATCGAACTATCGACCGCCTGATTGCCGACTGACCCTCATTACCCTTGGATTATCATTAATAAGCTAACCTTGAAATGGTTATTTGTTCTTTGGAAACTACATTGTAAAGTAAATATTCTGGGGATAACATTAACATTCAACTGAGTTGGAGGTCGTATGTTAATATAGTAAAATATAGTAATATATAAATATTATAAGATTTACTATGATATACAATCCATAATATCAGCTGCCTTATTGTCTATCTTTATGGAGAATGAGAATGGACTTCATTTTGACATTTGAAGCCCATTCTGGGCGAATTGGTATTGTGTAACTGCCTTTCACCTTGAATGCCATTCCATCGATATTGAAAACCATTGAATGAACGAAACTGGTACTTTTGACATAAACTTGGTATTGTCTAACACTGATGACAAAGAAAAATCAACTCCATTGTCATTCTTAACCACACACGTTGCAGTTACTGAAAAAATTGGTAAATTTCTGCAAAACCTGTTGTATTATTGGCCAAATATGGCGAATCGCGAGTTGAGTTAAACGTCAAACGAAAAAGGGAGCTCATTCGTCACCTTTGCCAGCTATTCAACCAGTGCATTGCAATGCAGGGAATTGAACTCATGCCACCTTATTGTAAAAGGTAGACTATAGACAGTCCCGAGCTTAGACCATAGTGAAAGAAAATTTCGTATATGAAATTCCCTTAAACTATGGTATAAACTCCAAACTACATTTCAAAATTGTGAATGGCACTGAATTGTTGTGGGCAATCGTGACGCTTCATATCAGGCGAGCGATTTATTTGTGTCGTCACTGATTGTCCTAAAAAAACTTAACAGGGCCCAGTCAAAGCCATACATTCCACTTGTTTTACCAACCTCCTACTACTTGACCACATAATTAGACCGTTTTAAGGGTTCCGTACCCAAAGGGTAAAACCTATTACTAAGACTCCGCTGTCCGTCTGTCACCAGGCTATATCTCATGTACCGTGATAGTGAGACAGTTGCAATTTGTACCTATATATGACATAATAGTATTTCATAATAGTATAAACACATAATAGTATTTCTGCTGCCGCAACTAATACTAAAAAACGGCCAAATGCGAGTTGTCGTGCGCGTGTCTGACTCGCACTTGACTGGTTTTTTATTTTAAAACGGCAGCGATTGCTAATTAGAACTCTGAATCGAAATATCTTCTTCATTGCACAAGATATCGTCGGCGGCGGATGAACTACTTCGACGGTTCCAACATGTTTGTATGTTTATTTTTAACACAAAGGGTATCAAATGTGAGAAATGCGTCGAGCTCTCACTTCCGAGACCGGCGACCACGCGAAATATTAGGAGTTTGTTTGTGCCGGCGACATACCTACGTACCATTTTTCACGCGTGGTGTCAGTGTTTTGAGGCCCCTAGGTTACAGGTTGATGGACTCCAAAATGTTCCATTACTTCATATCATAACCGTGCTAATATATAATAATCATAACATTAGAATTTTATTATAGATGTTTAAAAACACCCTCTGTACATAGTAGGTTCTTACAGACAAACAATCAAGCACGCACCCTCGCACTCACAACCATACAAGCACGGACAATCAATGATGTTATTATAATAAACGTTAATCTCATTGCGGAAAATCATACTTACGCAGTGAACATTTGGGTTAGGCGACCGATATTTTCAAGATACAATAATGTCAAATGTCGAAGTATTCAAACGTCAATGTAAAAATGTTATATCTACTACTTAAATAAGACAAATTGCTAAAATATCGAAATGTTGAAGTATAAAAATTTTTACGTTAAATATGACAAAGTATCATCATAACCAGCCCATTTTGTTCCCACTGCTGGGACTCGAGCCTTCCTCTCAGACAGAGAAGTTGGGCCACCACGCGGGCTTAGTGCAGATTGGTGGATAGGTTAGTGGCCAACCCGCACGTCGAAGTTTTTAGGCCGCCCGAAGGCCTTCGACATAGCCTAACGACTTGTCCTAAGACTAACAACCGGATCGTCGGCTTAACGTGCCCTCTGAAGCACGGAGGCGCTCAGTTAAATAATGCCACTAGCGGTCACCCATCCAAGTCCTGACCGCAGCAAGTGTTGCTTAACTTATTGATCGGTTAAGATCGCAAAGTCGAGCTCCGCTACGAACGCTGACAAAGTACCCAAACAAACGACATAATATTTATATAAATTACATTCAGTGTTAATGGGAATGCTTGTATAGACAATGGCTCGGCTTTAAAAAAAACTGTAGGTGCAATGACTGATCAGAGAGAAAACTTTTCACTGAGCTGTGTTTGGTTGAACTGTGTCACTGAAATTCACTGTGGGATCTTCTTCTTTAAGAGCCTCTCCATTACTGAAGGTTGGCAGTCAGCTTCTTAAATGTTTCCTTGTCAATCGCCAATCTGAACAATTGCGCCACGGTCTTAATCCCTGTCCACTCCCTGATATTAAGGAGCCAAGACATCTTTCATCTACCCGATTTACGTTTCCCTGGTACATTTCCTATCATGATGGTCTGCAGGAGAGAATACCGATCATGCCGTAGAACATGTTCGAGGTAGGCGACGTTTCTCTGCTTTGACAGTCGGGATCAGTTCGACATTCTTTCCCATTCGGCACAAAAGTTTTACGTTCGTGAATTTATCCGTCCAACTGATGCGAAGCATGCGACGGTAAGACCACATTTTAAAAGCTTCTAATATTTTACGGAGCTCTGCTTTCATGGTTCACGCTTCACACCCATACAAGACAACGGGCCAGATATAGCATTGAAGGAGCCTGGTTCCTTCTTAATTCGATGGAGAGTTGACGACTGCACATGACTTTCTGCATGTTTGTAAATGAAGCACGGGCTATTTCGATGCGAGCACGGATTTCAGTATCGCTTTCGCATGTGTCAGTGACTGTCATCACTGTGTGGTAAGAGTCGTTATTATGCTCGAATATCTTCACGAGTAATGTTTTTTTATTATTATAGTTTTCTTCTATATTTACATGTAGTTAAGTTAGTTCAAAATGCGCTTTACTTTCTCAAGAGTCTAATAACACTCGTATTTTTATACAAGTAGTTACTTGTTGCTAAGTAATTTTTCAATGAAGTAATTACTTCACGATAGAATACTTCCACATAAAATCTTATTCTATAGTCGAGTACCTATCTAATTAAAGTTACTTACTAAAGTAAATGCATGACATAACCCTATCAAAATTGGATGTATCTTTTTACACTTGTATTAGTTTGTTGCCATGGGATTTTAATTTTTACAGCATAATAGATCATTCAGTTCAGACATGTGTGCGAATTTAATTTAATTTTTATACAACTTCATTTTTGTAATAATAACGAAAAATTTACGTGTTCTCATTGCATATGCAAAGGAAATGGTGACTATTACTCGGTATTCTAGCCTTTGATAGTTCTAACTTCAGGCAACTTCTAGTCTATGGAATTAAAATCGTTGCTTAAATAATTACTTTTCCAACCCCAATTTTAAAATAATTTACGATGCTTTACGTAAGGTTGAAAATCGCACGTTATATTGGACGATGTCATGCGAAAATGCATTAATTTTGTACGTTTTCTTATTATATTTCGATATTATATACTAACACAATTGAAAAAAACTGCTGGTTACTAATTTAGTACGATATGTTGGCTATGTATCACTTAATAAAAAATATAGTGTTATCGCTGATAATTCTGAGAGTTTGGTCAAAGTTTATTTTTATGGACCTATTCAGGATTTTTTTCTGCAGAGAGCAAGTAATATTTAGGAATTCTGTTCGGTTATTACTCTTTGCCTGTTCCTTTTCTAAACTAAGTAGTTTTTTTTATACAATATTATGGATCTGTTTCGTTACACTAGATGTTTAAAGATTCTGCTTTTTACTAATATCAGGATACGAGCGCGCCTTAAGTAATTACTTGTTATAAATACGCCAGTAACACCATGCCCTGAGAAACAATACCTGCATACTTTACTTCTTTATTGTCTACACAATACCTACCAGGTGCCTGGTGCTTATTGCTTGCTTAGGACGTCGACGAACGTAGGTACGTTTTCATAGAACTCAACCTAACTATTTATTTTTGTTTCTTCCAAACATAAGACGTATTTCTAACCGCTACTTTCTTGCCAAAACTTATTTGTATTATTAAAAAAGGACAATTCATTACCTATGTATTCCTTTCAACCCGACTACGGCGAATCAAAAGGGTAGGTTATGTTTTAGACCGGTATGTGTGTATGTGTGTTCATTTGTCCCTCATAACTTCTAAACTACTTATTATAATTTGACAAATGAGGTGTCGGAAACTTTGTTTGTCCGCTGGCTATATAACGTCGTACGTGTAAATTATATCAGCTTATGAGTGAGCAGTTCTTTGCCTTTCACGGACCAGGTTTCCTGGTCTTCTCTAGACACGGATACGTCGGTTATCTGAATTTAAAAAGAATCTAGAAAGACGAAGAAATTCAACTGAGCCTATCTCTGCTTCAGAAGGCCCGTTAAGCCGTCTGTCCCAGTTGTTTGTCTTAGGACAACAGTCGTTAGGCTATGTGGAAGGCCTTCGAGAGGCCTGAAAATTTCGACATGGGTTGGCCACTAACCTATCCAAGCACATTGGGCCTGTGTTGTGGATAATTGCCCAACCCCTCTCTCTTAGAGGAAGGCTCGCGTCCCAGCAGTGGAAACAAAATGGGCTGATTATGATTATGAAAGCACTAATGCCTGTATAACAAGATCAAAGAATGTAATAAACGGTATTGCATTGGTGGCCTACAGATCATGGCATATGCCACGAAAGTACATTTTTCTCTCTAACATTGCTAAGAGGTATGCTTAATTATTTTTGAGAGTATGGATTAAAGTTCTGATGACATTCCATTAATACAATTTGTATGTTATAAACACTAACGTGGTTTTCACTCATTAAAACTATTTGTATGTATTTGTTTTCATGATTATTGCCACTTAGTGCAGAAAAAACTGAGCAGGTTAGGGTGATACTTGGTCTTGTAATACCAATGTCTACAAACAAACAGTTTTTAATGCAAATAACATGTACCTACCGCATGGTAATTTTTTATACAAGTAGAGCTAAAGAGTCAATTAAATCTGAATTATAAAATATTTGACACATATAATTAAAAAAGAGTTTAATTAGTGACCCATATAGGATTTATTTCCCCAAAGACATCAAATACCAAATCTTTTAACCTTATTTAATACTAGTTTGCAGTTTGACAAAACCAGAACAAAGAAACTTGTGTAATAGCTCAAGTAAATTGATACAATAGAAACAATATTGTAACACATTAAGACTAATCATGTATTTTAAACATTTCCTTTGTTTTATTCCAAGTAATGGTGCATGAGAAGCAGAATACAAAATTGTTCCTATAGCATTTTATTCTAATTATGTGAAAGATAGTAGTGCTACAAAATTATATAGTTTTACCATAAGAAATTACAGGAAATACTCATTTTAAGATTACATTTCATCTTAAAGTATGATCACATATTCTCTCTGATGCAGCAGTTTCTACAGATATATTTTGAAATTATAATCAAGTAACTTATCTACCCCAAAAAACTGTTTCCCCACTTAACACCATGTAATTTTAATTGCCATATCAGACTGCATTCAAATAGGTTATTGTTCATGCACTGCTAAATACTTCATATATGTTCGCCCCAAGTAGCTTCAGCTTATCGTTTAAAGTTAACTGCTGAGTTAACAAATCTGGAATGTTGATATTACCCTTGCATTTGTTCTTTGTTATAAGCTCATTTATAACAGGCAAAAGCTTCACAAAATGCATCTCTACTTTGTTTACATCTACAAATGATGATGCCCCTGCATTTAGAGCACCATTTGTAACAATATGGTCCTCAACTTCCAAGTGGTTTTTGGTTATTGGTGTGGATTTGTTCACAAATAAATTGGCAACTTCATCAATGATGAGTGAAAAACTACGACTGACTGAGGATGTCGCAATGGCAATCACTTCATCACTCTCTAGAATATCCATAGTTTCTTTCACAATAGTATCCAGCTTTGCTTCATTGATTTCAGTGTGACCAACCAAATAATGTACCATTTTCCTAACAGGATCGCCTGCAGATGTATCTGTGCACAATATTGTTTGGATGGACCAAAACATCTGTTCTACATCTTGTAGTGTGATTTTTGTTTTGAGTGACACTCCTTCAACTACCTTTTTTACTGCCTTTTCAATCTGTTTTACTAAATCTTCTACACCATTTCCCACAAAGTGATGGCAAAGTGACAAATATTTGGATTGCAATTCACTGTCCACAAGGGGCTCCTGCTCATGAACTGAATCTCTGTACAGGTATCCTCCAATGACATTAAGCTGAATCCGAAGGGTTACTTGTAAAATGCACAATGCATATACAAGCACACAGAGGCGAGTAAATATCATAATCTTCAGTTGTTCCCATAGAGATAATTTATCCTCAGGATTTTCTCCCAACTTCTGTACTATTTCCTCAGTGTTGATTACATTCAAAATGCTTTCACTCACAATTTTTGATAGAGAGAGTATTGTCTGGTTACAAGTTCTCTCAGTGCTTTCAAAGTGCTGCTTTTTCCTTGTCATTTCAAAGAATTTCTTTGCTTCCTTTTCTTGCCATTCTCGTAGCTTCTTTTGTGCATAACTAGAGATCAAATACAGACCTCCAAACAGAGCCCCTGTTATAATAAACTTCCTGCGATGACGGTGCAAAAAGTTTCTGATGCCAGCAAACATTTTGGCCTGTAATAGTACACTGTGTTGTGTACTTTGCTTCCCTTATTTATTGGAATTCCAGTGGTGCTTCAGAGTGGTACTTAGTGGTAGTCATAAGACGTTTGGTGATGAATGTGGTGGCATCAATGAATCTCTCTACACAGTTCATTATGCACACCTCAGTCTTGGAATCCAATCGTGTGGATGGTCGTCCCATGCATGTCTCCCAGCATGTGTCTGTGAGCCCGTGTACAAGCACCTGAAAATAAGTAATTATTTATCAAAGATTGATTATTTTCATAATTGCACAGCATGACAGTACCGACATGGTAATCAATTTGTGTATTCACAATGGGTCAAGTTTTATATTACTTAAATAATAATGCTGATCGGATCAAAGTTCAATATCTCAATTAATATGCTTGAATGTTGATAACAGTAATACATAATTCTGACGAATCGGCTCGATAGTCGAACGAAATTAATGATTTCGTGATTCAGCTCTAGATATCAGTTTCACGACATTACCTGTATTAGTAACAGAGCCTGAGATATTATTTATTACTGACCTGAAATCGTTGTTTCTGAGTTTCGGCAAGGATAAAGTTTTCCAACAGTGGATCCACGCTTTCTTTTTCATTCATAATCCAATAAAATGGCTGTACAAAACTTTACATATATAAATAATTATACCTAGTTTCAGTTGGCTAATTTGCTATTGTTGCCTAGAGATTAAGTTGGAAAAGAAAATAATTGAATGCTTGAAAAGGATTGTAACTGATATTGCATTGAATTTCCAAGAAAATTAATGTTTTTTTTCTTTTGTGTTTTTATTCACTACCAGTGATGCCAGCCAGTTATTGCCAATAGTTACCGGAGGTGGACAAAAAGTAACCTTTTGTATTTTTACCCCAATAACAAGGAGTTTTTGTACTGAAAGTTGATTCAGATGTTTCCTTGGGTAGAACACTAAACCAAAATTCTACCGCAGAAACTTGATGTTAGAAGAACGTTTGATCTACAACAAATCGACATTTGCAGGCCATTATTTATGGAACGTAGGTATAATACTTCCATCGCAAGAAATTTGACATTGAACATTGTCCAAAGAAATTATAGGTACCTAAGTACTATAGGTTATGGACCACTTACGTAAGTAAAAATGAGTCATCACTTACATATTGAGCCGATAAGGAGAGAAAGTTATGACACATGGCGAATCCATGCAAAAGCTCTCTTATTGAAACTAGGTCTCTGGAATTACGTTTCGCAGGCTATAAAAAAGCCAACTATTGAAGGCGATAGACTAAATAAATATTTAGAAAAAGATGGCTTAGTACTGCCAGAATTATTTCTAATAATCTCACCAAGTGAGTTCAAACAAGTAAAGAAGTGTGAAACCAGTAAAGATGTAAGGGACACACTCGAGAGTATTTACTATAGCAAAGGTCTTGCACGGAAAGCAAGACTTATGAAAGAATTGGTGTTGAGAAAAATTAAAGATAATAATAATATAATAATAATATTTATTTACCAAAAAATTTACAGATGATTATAACTATAATATAATGATCTTATTTTAATACACAATTATATTAACAAGGCGAATAGATTATATAAGAATTAAATTTTTACATTAATAAAATTATAATCATTATTTATTTATTTTTTTGTGCGTCAGACTCCGGACAGGGTAGTCCCGATTCCCGGAGTCGACTTCTTCCTGCGGTAATTTACTAGGTACCTAGCACAATAATAGATCAGAATACAATCCTATTATAACTACAAAATGAGAAGCAGCAAAAAATACTAGTACATTATTAGGCTTAAATCTGTTCATTAATTTCTTACTTACATTTATTTATTAATTATTTATAGACTTATAAAGAAGAAAGAGATATCACTTATACAAATAATGTTTTGTTCAGAAATACCAATGAGATTTGAAATCTGAATCGAACCCTAGTCAAACCACTAGAGGAACAAAAGATCGAAATAGGTAGCAAGATTTTGCAGGTAAACAAAGTCATACAGCTGTCCGAGTCATTCGGATGCAAAGATAAGGCGCAACGGCACAACGCGGGTTGAAGGAATGCGTACGCGACCGGTTTTTTGTTACTCGACTCGGGGTTACGTAGTAACTATTCAGTAATCTGTGCTCGGGGTAAGTTGACTAGTTCGCTCCGATCGCTTCGCCGGCCGTTTTTGGTTTTATTTATTATTCTTAGATTGAGATCTGAGTGACTCGGACTGTATATATGAAATTATAATATATCAGTATTTTATAGTCTATATATGTCGAAATTTATTTAAGTTTTCAATACAATACTATTATGACATGTTAAATATTAATAAGAAATTATTTATAATTTAATTCTATTGTTAAGGAAATAATACATTTAATTAGTTTAGCAGAACAACTAAATTATGTTATCAATAGACCTAAATGCAAAAAAAACATACATTTTAAGTACTAATCGTTTTTATCAACTCGGCACCACCAGTAGATTTTCTGTGTTTACGTAATCAAGAGTTTAAAGCCATTTTATCAATACTGTTTTCGTATCGTGTGTACTAAGATAAATAATGTCCAGTTCTTTATGTGCTTTTTTATATAGGTAAGGAGCTGCAAAACAAAATTGTATTTTAATAAATTGTGTACGGTAGTTTTTTGATTTTAAAGCAATTGACTTATTTTTTCGATGTTTTCTATGTGCTTGAATGATGTCAAATGGAATTTTTGTGTGTTGATAGAGAATTATGTTGAGAATATATAATTGACGGACCGTTAATACTTTGATAATTTTGTATAACTGTGTAGTAGGGAACCTGTGTCGTTTGAATAGCATCACTTTTATGACAGACCGCTGAGCTTTTTCGAGAGGAAGAAGATGGGTTTTAAAGGCTCCACCCCAAACGGTTATACAGTATGTGATAATTGACTGACCAAGTGCTGTGTAGGTGGATTTCAAGAGTTCAGGATTAGCAATCCATCTTAGTTTTTTGAAAACCCATATGGTACCAAAGATGGTAATAGCATAGTTAGAACATTTGAGTATGTTTATGGACATAGACGATAGTTAGCAGACATGGACATAACAATAAATACATATGATATGACATGATACACATCGTCTTCCGGTGCGTGATCTGAACTCGAGAACCTTTCGTTCCCAACGGTTATCAGTTCTGCGAGCGATGTGGCCTGCCCATTGCCACTTCAACTTGCTACTTTTGAAGCATTATGTAATGCATTATGCAAGCTTAATGTAACAAGCTTGTTAATGAGGCCCACAGTAAGGACCACATCTCAGTGCCATAAATCATCACTGGCAACATACACTGGTTGAAAACCTTTTTTTCAGGCTCTGAGGTATTGGGGACGAAAAGTTGGATCGAAGCTTCCCGAACGCTACCCATCCGAGCTGGATTCTTCGTGCGACCTACTTGTTGAAGTTGGACACACTTGATAGGACAGTCTAGTAGTTCCGTTCCAGGTAGACGTACTCATCTACAACTTCGAGTGTATCGTTTCCAACAAATACCGGTATAGGTGGAATATGGACGTTGGACATGATTTTCATTTAATTCATGTTCATCTTAAGACCAACCTATTGTGAAACTCTACTGAGATTGTTAAGCATGTTGCCGATATCTTGGAGCGACTCCCCTTTTATGACTGATGACATCGCCAAAACGAAGGTTAGTGATGTATTCGCCATTAATGTTGATGCCAGATCCTTTTCAGTCCAAGAGTTAGAAAACATCCTCCAATGTGTTAGTAAACAGTTTCGGAGAGATGACGTCTCCCTGTCTCACACCTTTCTGCAATGGAATTTGTTCTGTACTCTGGTCCTCTAATCGGACTGACAAAGAGGCCTCGCTGTATAAACAGGTACTGTATACCTATAGTCAATTTGGCATCGCTGCAAAGACTGCAGCATGGCCCACTTCTCGATAGAATCGAAGGCTTTCTCGTAGTCCACAAACGCTAGATTCAGTGGCTGATTATACTCTTCGGTTTTCTGTATAATGTAAATTCGAGACGGTTCGTGATGACTCTCGAAAACAGCTTAACGGGTTTGCGAGTTTTAAGATATATAACCGTCGATAGAAGGTCTCAAACTCTCTCAGAATCTCAGGCTTGGATGAACTGCCATTTTCGGTCTTCAGTTTTGTCATTTGGCTTTGCCTAATAGACAAATCCTTTGCAAACACTTTAGAGCCCTGGTTCCGCTCAATTGCTGTCGTAATACGCGCAGTGTTACAAGCACGCAAGTCGTGTTGCATGGACTTCCAAATTCGTCTATTGAGTTTACCGTAGTCCGACATATCAACTGCAGACTGCAGTCTTATTTCGCTCCGTTCTGCCATTAGTTTCAGAATTTCTTTTGAGAGTTTATGAGCTTGCCTGCGGCGTTTGGTCTCACAGAATGCAGACCCAACCACTTGGACAGTTTCCACCGACCCGTTGTTCATCTCATCCACTTTGTCGCATTCAGCTAGGCACTGGAAACGTATTTGAAGTTCCAGTTGAAACTTTTCGGAGTTTTGGATTTGGGCAGGATTTGGACAGGCGTAGACTTCATCAGACGTGACCTCTCAAGCTTGACATTGATATTCAATGCGCCTCTTACGATTCGGTGATTGCTGCCGGTTTTCACCTTACTGATAACATAGACATCATTGAATATGTGCGTATTGGTCGTCATGATGAAGTCTATCTCGTTCGTAGTGTACCGTGTGTAGTCGTGGAACCGTCGGGACTTATCCATGTCCACTTTCTGTATGGCCGCTTCATGTAGTAGGAGTTCATCATAAAGAATCTCCTTCTCCAGGAAGTCACCCAGCCTCTGTCCCCTCGGGTTCTGCTGCCCGTATCCAAATGGCCATACTCTTTACTCATCACGTTTCCTTGTGCCTAGCTTTGCGTTGATGTCTCCCATTACAACAGTGAAGTAGGTTTCAGAATTATGCACTGCTCTGGATATATTCTAGTACAAACTTTCTACTTTATCGTCTGAGCGTGCCTAGGTCGGTGCGTATACCTATAAGACCTTCAGCGAATACTGTTTGGTTATTCTGAGTATAAGAAACGCTACCCTAGCTGACACACTATCGGCTTTTACTGCGTTGTCAACAAGACACTTGCGGACGAGAAACCCAAGACCACCCTGGGATTGTTGGTCTCCCTCCCGGCGGACTTCAGATAATCCCATAACATCCCAGCGTAACTGTAGCATCTCTTCCTCCAATTCGACCATCTTTTCGTCGGTCCTTAGCGTCCGTGTATTGTATGTTGCCAGGGCCAGGGCTCGTATTTGTGATTGGTAGCCGAATCTCTGCCGGAGATTCTTCGTACACCCTCTGCTCTACCATTACAATGGCCGTTACCGTAGCCACGTATAGCAGTGCTGCCGGGGACTGGGGCCGTAGTTTAATGTTTCTGGTCATGGGGGGATTTGCCATAATGCACCACGCTTGGCAGCCATCTTGGTGATTGCAGTGGGTTTTGACGCTGACTGCGGGAAATGCTGCTTTCCATATCCCGGATATTCCCTAAGCCGCCACTTACAGCACCCACGGGAGAGTTGGGGGGTAAAATTCTAAGCCGGTACCCCACGGCGGATTTAGTAAATACTTATTCATAATAAGATACGAGATTCGAAATAGATGTCAGTAGAATCTGATTCAAGTTTGATTATCTCTTTTATAATGATGTGCGCTATATATTGCAATAATAAAATAAACTTATATTTATTATTGCAGTATATATATATTATATTACAATAATATATTTATTATTGCAATATATATCGCAAAATATACAAAATTCCAGTTAATAACGTAGTTAGCAAACTCCCATCAAATTCCCGGCCGTAAAAGACCAGCTGTCATTAATTTTCATAGATGATTCTTACATTACAGGCGCTTTAAGTAAGTGTTCCTATTATTTGCATTATTATAATAAAATCCCCAACTCCCTATCTGGATGCCAAACTTGAACTTTGTAGGTCATTAGTAACTGGGTTATAATTTTTGATCTATAGGTCAGTCAGTGATAAAATTGAGGGTTTTTGAACGTTAATATCTAAATTACCGTTTGATATGTTTTTATGAAATTTGGGCTGCATAATATGTATCTTGCAAGTCCTAATACATGAGCCAAATTTGTCATTTTGATGTGAAATACTTCCTGAGTTATGAGGTGGTCAAATGTGGCTCCAAATGGTTCGTGTAATATAACACACGGTGCTGCTCGCCAGTTCTGTTAGCTTGAACTTGGCTTGACACGTAACCGCATGTCTAGATAGATCGGCGGAAGGTGCGACTTGTGGCACGAACTTACAATAAAAAAGAAGGGATCGATTACACGGAAAAATTTGCGTCAGCCAATGAGTACCATAAGATTATTGATTGGTTATGCGATAGAAAATGACATGAAACTATCCCAACTTGATGTGTGTACGACATTTTGAAACGGTGAAATAGATGAAAAAATGTATATGAAAAAGCCAAAAAACTTGGAGAAATACTTGAAAATTATAACAGCACGTGGAAAAAAAAAAGTAGTTAGACGAGCAAAAGAAATGCTACTAGATATGAAGAGGTATAAAAGTGACAGTCATGATAATGTCAATTAAATAAAGCCATATAGGGATTGAAACAAGTAGGACGACAATGGTTCTTAAAGTTACATAAAAAAATTGGTGGAAATCAGATTTAAAAATTCCACAGCGGATCCTTGTTTGTACATCTTGGAAAAAGAAGGAGAAGAGGTGTTTGCCAACATATTTGTCAACGATTTAATACTGGTTGGTGGTCGGAAAATTTGTCCAGGGAAGTTAAGGCAAAATTGCAGAAAGCATTTGAATTACGTGATATGGGTTCACCACATCATTGTCTGGGCATACAATGCTCCCATATAGGGGGAGAACTGACGTTATCACAAAAAAACTTCTATTGATAATTTGATAAAAGGTTTTAACATGGAAGAATGTAAGCCAGTTTTGACGCCTATGGAACCAGCTCCAAAATTAAATCCATATCAAAAGGTTATACGATCATTAATGTATCTAGCAGTAGAAACAAGACCAGATATTTTGTTCGCAGTTAATTATTTAAGTTAATTTTACGTTACCTTAAGGGGACGAAGGATGTCTCATTATGATACAAGAAAACAGGATTGCCACTTATAGGTATGGCAGATGCAGATTGGGTAACATGTACCCTTGACCGCCATTCGTATACAAGCTACATTTTCAAGTATCATCATCATCATCATCTCAGCCGTAGGACGTCCACTGCTGAACATAGGCCTCCCCCATGATTTTCCAAAAGGACCGGTTGGAAGCGGCCTGCATCCAACGTCGTCCTGCGACCTTCCTCAGGTCGTCTGTCCACCGTGTCGGTGGACGACCTACGCTGCGCTTGCCGGTCCGTGGTCTCCACTCCAGAACCTTTCGGCCCCATCGGCCATCTGTTCTGCGTGCTATGTGCCCTGCCCACTGCCACTTCAACTGGCTGATCTTCTGGGCTATGTCGGTGACTTTCGTTCTTCTACGGATCTCCTCATTTCTGATTCGATCACGTAGAGAAACCCCGAGCATAGCCCTCTCCATAGCTCGTTGTGCGACTTTGAGCTTGTCTATGAGGCCCATAGTAAGAGACCACGTTTCAGTGCCATAAGTCATCACTGGTAACACACACTGGTCGAAGACTCTTGTCTTGAGGCACTGAGGTATTTTTGACGAGAAGACTTCGCGAAGTTTCCGGAACGCTGCCCAGCCGAGTTGGATTCGACGATTGACCTCTTTCTCGAAGTTGGACCTGCCTAGTTTGACTGTCTGTCCCAGGTAGATGTACTCGTCAACAACTTCGAGAACTGAGTTCCCAACTGATATTGGGGTAGGTACAACATGGGCATTAGACATAATTTTCGTCTTATCCATGTTCATCTTAAGACCTACCCGTTGGGAAACTCGATGGAGGCCTTCGAGCATTGTACTGAGGTCTTCCATGGATTCTGCCATGACTACAATATCGTCGGCAAATCGAAGGTGAGTGATGTATTCGCCGTTAATATTAATGCCAAGTCCTTGCCATTCCAGAAGCTTGAAGGCGTCTTCCAATGTAGCGGTGAACAGTTTCGGAGATATAACGTCTCCCTGTCTCACGCCTCTTTGCAATGGAATTGCCTTCGAACTCTGCTCCTGTACTCGGACTGACATGTAGGCGTTTTTGTACAAACACTTCAGCACTTCAATATACCGATAGTCAATACGGCACCGCTGGAGAGACTCAAGCACTGCCCACGTCTCGATCGAATCAAAGGCTTTCTCATAGTCCACAAACGCTAAACAAAGAGGCAAGTTATACTCTTCGGTCTTCTGTATAACTTGCCGTAGCGTGTGGATGTGGTCTATGGTACTATAGCCTTTTCGGAAACCGGCTTGTTCCGGAGGCTGGAATTCATCAAACCTGCGACTGAGACGGTTCGTTATGACCTTCGAAAACAGCTTATAAACATGGCTCAAAAGCGAGATGGGTCTGTAATTTTTAAGTAAAGTGTTGTGACCTTTCTTGAAGAACAGCACCACCACGCTTTTGTTCCATGCTTCTGGCGTTGAACCTTCAAGTAAGACGGTATTAAAGAGCTTCTGAAGGACTTTAAGTACCGGTGTTCCACCCGCTTTCAGAAGCTCAGATGTGATACCGTCGTCACCAGGCGCCTTGTTGTTCTTAAGCTGTTTCAAAGCCATTCTAATCTCGTACAGGCTGATGTCCGGGATATCTTCGGTATAATGTCGGGTCAGCTTGGCTCTTGGGTCTTTGGCCGAGCTGCTAACAGGTTTAGCGACCGAGGTGTATAGATGTCCGTAGAAACTCTCCACCTCTCCTAATACTTCCGCTTTGGTCGACGCTACACTGCCGTCTTCTCTCTTCAGCTTCGTCAACTGGCTTTGCCCAATAGACATGTCTCTTGCAAACACTTTGGAGCCTTTTTTCCGCTCTATCGTCTCTTTAATACGGTTTGTATTAAAGATCCGGATGTCGTGTCGCAAGGACTTCCATATTCGTTTATTGAGCAGCCTATATGCTTCAGCATCATCCGAAGACTGCAGTTTCAATGAGCGTCGTTCAGCCATGAGGTTGAGGGTATCGTTGGAGAGTTTCTGTGGCCTATCTGTACGGTGGGGTTTAAAGTACTTGGAACCCACTGTATGGACAGTTTCTACTAACCTGTTATTGATCTCGTCCACTGAAGCGATGTTCTCAAGGCAATCGAAGCGATTGGATAGCTCAAGTTGAAAGCTCTCGGGGTCTTGAATACGGGCACGAGTGGGTCGGAGCGTAGACTTCATCAGACGAGACCTCTCCAGTTTGACATTAATATTCACCGTGCCTCTTACCATTCGGTGATCACTACCGTTTTTAACCCTGTTGATCACGGAGACATCAGTGAATATTTGCCTTTTGGTGGTCATAATGAAGTCAATCTCATTTCTCGTGGAACCATCGGGACTCAGCCAGGTCCATTTCCTGTGAGGTGGCTTCTGAAACAAAGAGTTCATCATAAAGAGTCCCTCTTTCTCCAGGAAGTCGGCCAACCTCTGTCCCCTACGGTTCCGTTGTCCATATCCAAATTGCCCCACTTTCAACTCATCCTCGCTTCTCTTACCCAACTTCGCGTTGAAGTCCCCCATAACAACTAGAAAGTGCGTTTCAGAGGTATGTATGGCCCGACTAATGTCCTCATACATATCCTCCACCTCATCATCCGGGTGCGACTTCGTCGGTGCGTATACCTGAATTACCTTCAGCGAATATCGTTTGGATACTCTGAGTATTAGGTATACGACCCTATTGGAAACGCTATCGATCTTAACTATGTTGTTAGTAAGGGACTTGTGGACGAGAAAACCGACACCACCTTGGGACTGTTGGTCGCCCTCCCGGTAGTAGAGTAGGTTACCTGATTTCAGGGTTATCGTGTCCTCACCCGCTCTACGGACTTCAGATAACCCTACTATGTCCCAGTGTAACTTACTCATTTCTTCTTCCAGCTCATATATCTTCTCGTCTGTCCTCATTGTGCGTATGTTGTGTGTCACCAGGGCCAGTCGTCGTCGTTGGGGGTGGTAGCCGGGCGTCTGCCGGGGATTCTTAGCACCCCCTGCCCCACCGTTACCGTGGCCGCTACCGTAGCCAGGAATAGCGGGGCTGCCGGGGACTGGGGGCCTGGTTCCTAATGTGTCCGTCATTGGGGGGATTTTGCCAATACTCGCCACGCTTGGCAGGCGGGTTGGCGAGCGCAGTTTTGGGGTTTTAATACTGGGAAGGTGCTGCTGCCCACCTTCCGATTGTTATCCCTTAGCAGATTTTTACGCACCCACGGGTAGAGTTGGGGGGGTACTATTCTAAGCCGGTACCCCACGGCACGGCGGTTTTCAAGTATAGTGGTGGTCTAATCAGTTTTGAAACAAAGAAACAAAGAATTGTTGCTTTATCAACAGCAGAAGCTGAATACATGGCGTTGACAGAGGCGACGAAGGAAGCCCTGCATTTGAAGTATTTATTAGAGTACATTGAAGTATCACAGCAGGCAGTTCCAATTTATAATAACAATCAGGCTGCACAGAAGTTAGCCACCAATTTAATGACTGGAAAGAGATCAAAACACATCAGTATTAAAGAGCATTTGTGTTGTGTTCATTACTTGAGCACAGATAATATGGAAGCTGATTTTCTAACTAAGGCCTTCCCGCGACCAAGGCTTTTGAAGTGCTTAATATAATAGGATTCACTCAAACCTGTGCTCAGCTTAGCACCCAAGGTCAAGTCAGGGTAGTGTCATAGATAATGTGTTTTATAAGTATATGGTTCCATGGCAACCTAGTTATTGATTGTGTGTCATAAAATAATAAAAGTCAGTAGCTATGTAAAATACTAGTTTATTTATTTAATCTAGTAAATGGTAACATATCGTATGAATGTGCTCTAAACTCACTGCAGCCACCTCTACATATTGTTTAAACTATAGAAACTGACGAGACGCTAACATTTTCTGCATGGAACCTTTTCTATATGATAGGCTCGGGAGCCTCGGAGATCTCAGGTTTAGTCTATTGAAAGTTAAAATTGAACATATTGACTAAGTGTTATTACTGTGTACCTTATTTTTAAATGACAAGTAATTTAAAGGAGGTACAATAAGTAAGGGATCTTATTTATATTATATAGATTTTAGTTTAACTTTTTTGTTTGACACTTTCCAATTTATAATTAGATAATTATGTTTGCTTATGGAAGAGATTTTGACAGCGATTTCGAGATAACGAAAGGAATTTTGGTGTCACTATGTACTGATAATATTTAAAAAAAATTGTATATCAAGTTAAAGCAAAGTGTTTACGCGAAGACGAGTTTATTATTTAAATGCGGTGATCGAGAAATGTTAAAGGAACACTTTATCCAGTACTTGGCAACAGCAGCAGGGAAAGCAGCTGGAGTTCACAGCTATGTAACTACACATCACGATCGGTGATCGGTCTTCACATATTTAAGTTTTGTTTTAATTTTAATTTTATAGAGATACATATTTCAATTACTCGTATTATATGTACGCTTACGCAGTCAAACATGTTCAAACCTATTTACATTTTAGACCTACATGCACATCCTTATATGACTCCATACGTGTTTTACAAGTCAATAAATCTTTATCTCTTTATCATTATCTATAAACTATGGTTATTTATACAACAGCTTTCACTGACTTAAGATGAACACACACACTCAGACAAACAGAAATTAAAAAACGTGTGCGGCGTGGATCCTACGCTGAGGGAGCGTTGCGAAAAAGTAAACTGGAAAACCATAGATAGAAGTAGGTATACAATACCATCAAATCACGAACAGCAACGTATCTGATTGTTCGAGCGAATAAGCGAGATACTTTGGTCATTGACATCCTAATACATTAGTTAGTGTAATAGATTCTAGTAGTACTTCCAGGGCTTGCGCTCTCTTCACTTCACATGAAAAACGAAACGTATTGCCAACAGTGCCAAAGAGCACTGCGTTACTTTCTGTTTCATGTAAGTAACAAAAATATATCAATTTCAATTTCAAAAATCACTTAAAAATAACCTTTTGAGTAGTGTAACGTAGAAAATAACCCTACATCCAGCGAAAAATCACTTAAAGGTTACATAGTAATCTTCTGGCAATACTGGATCTCTACCGTACTGGGCCATAGACACGATGACGTTATCTATGGTATCATATAACAACGGCCGTGTTCCATTCCAGTCGCATGATGATATTTTTGCCGAGAACATGGACACTTATTGATTGTGCCAATGGGGGCTAATCTGAGTACCTAGTTCTAAATAGAGATATCAGTAGGGCGTTGCAGTGCAGTCAGTGGAGACCTGTTTTATAATTATCTATGGCCTTTGTTAATTAGAGCACAATATTGAACGGGGTGGTTTGGAATTGATAACTGGTCTTGGTCTTAATTTTTTTGTGTAATTATGTTTTTCAGTCCACTTTTGTTCTTATAGATTTATCTTTTTATCTTTAATCTTTAGAGCGACATTCTAGCAAAGAGTAGAATAATTTCTAGTTAAATTAGCAAAATTTACAAGCGACGTCTTCTTCTTGTTTGTATGGCTTGTGCGACGTAACCATAATTTTGCCAATACACGCGGAGTCATGGCCATACGAAAAGATTATGTCACCACGCTCATTTATATCAACGTCACTGTCATTGAAATAGTCAAGTCAAGTTGCATTGCAATGCAAAATTGCAAAAACAAACACGGAAGAAGAAGAAGAAAAATAAAATGAGCTGCAAATTTGGTGCCACAAACTGAAATAACTAACACAAATAAATTCAAGAATGGGTAGCCAAGAACTAAACATGTCGCAACATATTTGGAAGTTTTTCAATACTAGTGGATTGAGTGGACACACTCTTGTCGTGCCTTGTGTCGCCGTAGGTAATGTCGGACAGCTAGCATGCGACTTGCTCATTTCTTCGTTGAAAATGTTAAAAATAGCGACCGTGTATAGCCCGGCGTTCATTCCTGTCCTCGGGTACGATCCATACGACCTGAAATCCTCATCTCTTTTAGGCAGCTGTGATCTTTACCAAAGTGAAGCAAAAAAGTTGCTTGTGTTGCAGTTGAGAGCACCCTTAGTATACAAATACGCCAAAAAGTTTCTGAGTGAGGCCGTAGAGCAGTTTAAAGACAGGAATATAAAGGATATCGTTATTCTGACAAGCAGTTTCGCCCATGAGAAAAAACACATTCTAACGTCGCCTTTCAGATACATAGCTGATGATGTCTGTCCATACAAAAGTAAAATAATAGATTTAAAATGGCAGAAACATGAATCACTTGATAGTGAAGTCCAAATACCAGGAGGTGGCTTTGGTTCAATGCTTTATGAGCTGTGTAAAGAAAAGTCTGTACCTTGTCTTATTCTGTATAAGTATTGTTCAGAAGGTGACAACATTCCTGATGCATATGATATGACAATCTGCTTAAACAACATTCTATCTCTGTTTGGAAATGATGCAGATTTGTTCTCTGTACTTGTACAACCAGCATCATGGAAACTTCTATTTGGTAGGCCACCACCTCGGGATATATATTGATAAATTATTGTTAATATATTTTAACTAATATATTTATGTTTTTGTATGCTGTATAGTTTTTTTGTAAGACTTTAAGATCAAATAAAAAAGTTGTAAGACTTATGTTGCAAATTTAATGAAAACATGTATATTATGTTTGGTTAATTAAACTTAGAATGATTGCTTGTTTGATCGCTTAAAAATAGATTACAGGGATGTTTTGATCATCTTTCATTGACTGGACATATGTTGACTATATCATATATGTATAATATATATGGTCATGGTAGTTATTTACCATGTGATGTTATAGTTATTTAAAATTTAAATTAAAGGTACCAAAGTTCTCGTAGCTCATTATTTAAATGCTCTAAAATCAATTGTAATCTCCCCACTTACACACATATTCTTTATTTTGTGGTACAATACTTAGTAATTCAACTAGTTAGGTATTTACCCCTTTTTGATGATGTGGAAGATTCTAACCCAAAGCAAACCATAATACTTAGAAAATGTATCTATTCTCCCTAGTTAAAAAAGTTTTTTAGGTGTCTTGGTGGTCACACTGGTCTTTAGCTTGCCCTGGAGTCTGACTTGGTACAGTGGTTTTATAATATTCAGTCTCGGAGTAGTAACTATTGCCGTCCTGTAGCTCTACCATGAGTTGGCAACATAATAAATATCGTAGTCGATACTCGATCTCGATCTCGCGGCTCGCCTAAGTACCTATCAAGCTTGTGTTTGGCGTACTCGCTTTTTTCGGCAGTCGATATAGCGAGCATCGGTCGATTGGTGTGTAATTGTATTGTAAACTCACGTTAGAACTACTGAGTATGGCAAACTGTCTCGCGTGGACGCGTAACAGATATGAAATGTAGCCGTGTATTAATAATTACCTCTAATTACCGTAAATTAATTTAGGGTAGGTATCACTCTGACATGAACCTGAGCTCCGTTAGGAGTAAATTTATTCGATGAACCTTAGCTCTACCATGAGTTGGCAACGTAAAACGTCATCGATAGTCGATACTCGCTAGCGTCTACACGATCGTCGATTGCGAGCTGATTTAATTTGCACCATGAGTGGTTAAAAAGCTGCTTTCGACAATTCGATACTCGTTAGCGGATCTCGTGTCGATTTGGTTATTTCTTTATGTTGGCATTATCTAAGAACTAACTTCACACGTATTATGTTGTCTTTTTCTATCAACGTACGTAAGAAGGAGAACGTATGACGTCAATATAAACCAACAAAATAAAATAAGCTTAATTTACTTATTACTTACTGTGAAGTCCATTACTTTCGAATTTATATTCATTATACGTAGCTGACAGTTCCTCTTTCGACTGGTCTGGTTAGTATTTGCGAAGTAGAAGTTACCTATTTATTTTGTTTTGTAACAAGTACATACAATAAATAGTATATTAAAACCAATTAAAAGTGTTTCTTTTTAAATCATGAAATGGCGAGATGAGCCCATCCATATGTTTTTATGCTGGTGGAGTTCATGGAACTAGTAAGTACTATAACTTAGCCCGACTGTGATGTAGTTTATTGATCAATTTTCTTACATTATTTCTACAATGATCTCTACTGTAGCTCTACCATGAGTTGGCAACGTAAAACGTAATCGATAGTCGATACTCGCTAGCGTCTACACGATCGTCGATTGCGAGCTGGCACAGGGGCGGCAAACTTGTTTCACAACAAGTTCCGCTGCGGGCTTCATTCCGCTGTAGAATGCGAATGTGATTTTTTGCAGTAAAAACGTTTGATTTAATTTGTTATTCAGTTGTTTTGTGGTTAAGTTTCTCTATTGATAGGTATAATGGATATTGATCACAGTATCGAAAAAACTGTTGACAGTTTTATTGTCTCTGTGGCAGAGTCAACTGCATCATCGGATGATGATGAAAGAAGAAGAATCATAGTGTGGTGAAGAACACCAATATAATAAATGTAGTAGGTACTTATGCATTATATAGAAGTGGTTCTATTCCTAAAGTAACATACTTACCATGACTTTTAATAGGTAATAGTAGATTATGATATTGTTGCATAATAAGGGTTCTTATAACATGAGTGTTTTTTTTATAGTATCACACGAGTGTTATAAGACCAAGTTATGTACAGTGTCATACACTACTTTATCTACTATAATACGTAAAACAATATTGCAAATAAAACACTGAATATAACAACAAATTTATTTTTACTTGTAATAGTTATTGATGTTCTGAATATTACAATTATGAAAATGAATTTGAACCGGACAGGAAGCGTTATTGGAGGTACTCGGAGAGGGTATGTTAATGTTGACCTCATTTCTGTTATTTTCAATACTGTTAAGTATTGAATTGGATATAGCGATCTTGTTAGTCATTGAATCATCTATATAGCCTTCTGTAACTGTCGTTGACTTCCAACCACCGTGTCGCTTTAGTGCCGTTATATCTCCACCAGCGTCAACTAGCAAGGTCGCAGATGTTCAGAAAAGCAGTGTCCTGTGTACAATTCGGGGTCGGTAAGTTGAAGATAGCTGGCAATAACTTTGCATAAAGCTCCAAATTTGTTAATGCCAACTCTCTGCGTCGTGCATTTTACGTCAATATAGTTTAGAAAAAAAACTGGGATTGCTGCACTCAGTTGATCGTAGCTCTATGTATTTTTTACATTGTTCATAATATTTCCCAGTAATGGTAAAAGAGCGGTTCGTCTTGGTTTTAGTTTTACTTATTTTGATCAAAAGTGTAGTTTCGAAGACTTCAACATCTTTGAATTGTATGTTGTATAACTCTTGCCGTCGGCAAGCACCCATTATACCAAAAATTAGTGCAATCTGTAACAACTCATATATATATTAGGTACGGTAAATTAACTCAATATTAACAAAAAAAATGTACATGGTTTAACTGATAAACAACTAAAATAACTTTGTGAAGAGATATAATGTGTCTGGGGCTTCATTTAAGAACTTATTTATCTGCTCTGCTGTAAAAGTCTTGGATTTTTTCCCTTTATAGCCTTGTGAGTTTCGTTTCAAAAATGCAATCGGCTTCTACGAAGAAATAATAGTCAGGAAGCATAATTCAGAACAAATTCCACACAAAAAGTGGCCCTTCAAATCAAAACAACGTATGATTCCAAATACAAATTACTTCCGATGTTACAAATAGACATGTTCGGTGATTGGTTTAAATTCAGAAGGAAAGCAGGGATTGGTTTACGCGCGTGCAGCAACGTCTACAATGACAGGAGAGTCATAGCGGCGTGGACGATGTTATGCAACAAGTGGACTGGACCAACTCAATAATAAATCAATCGTAAATCTCGTATGTCTCGCGAAATATGATTAATTTCTTAATTTTTTTGTCTAGAAGACATTAGAAGAGATTCTTCGCAATGTAGTAAAAAAAGATTATGAAACATTTTAAGTTTATACATTTTACCAAAAAAAATAAGTAGTTATTTGCCAGCTGGATGTTTTTTAGTGGTCACAGAATACCTACATATCAATTTAGAAAATTCAATCAATTTATAGAATTACTTTAGAAAAGCACTATGTTGATATTACTGACAAATTAATTAGCAACTCAGCTAAACCACTTTAAAATTTGCAGAGGGTGAATTTTCATAAGCTTGAAAAATTAAACGTGCTTTAATTTGACCAAACAAAAAACTGTTTTTTAATGCTATATAGTTACCTATATTACATACCAACTGTAGGCAATCGTTTATTGTTCATTGTCTGTAGTATCTCTTTAGAGCGTAAACGCTTTGGAAGCGCCAATTCGCGTTTTTGCTGAGTATTTGAAGGGTCACAATATAATAATGATTGATATAGTATATTATATTATGTCAATTATTCTTACCTGATGTAATAGAACATTATTTGATTACCAAGTTCAAGTTCCATAGACTACATTTAGAAATTGTTTATTAGTTTGTTATTGCCGAGCGGTTTCTACACACACACGTTTTTAAAATCAATCATAAAACCGGTCGCGCCAGTCCCGAATCGTCAGACGCGGCTGAGGCCTCTTAGAGAGAGGTCAGAGGACGTATCGCTCTCACGCCCGCGCTTACACGACTAAATATTAGTGCGCTCAAAACTTCCTGATACTTATTGAGGTAACTTTTCTAAGTAGGATTCTAACAAATAATTTTATATGACATACAGTGCATCAACAATAGAAATTTCATTGTTATAATGACATCGACCTTTGAGGGGCTAGTATTTTGCTATTAACCAAATTTCTTATGCTTATACTTGGTATCCAGGAATCCATGCTGGAGCCGAAAACTGGTAGCAGGAACTATGTGATGGTTAATAGTAGACACACCGTGTTTGGGATCGTATGAATCGTCTTCGCGATACCTTTTTTCGAGCTGGTGACCAGGACCTGATGCTGGATCCAGAAACTGGTAGCAGGAACTATTTGATGGTTGTTTTATTTGCTATTCTCATTTCTTTTTGGTAGGTACATGAGTTAAATCTTACTTTTTTCTAGTCTATGCTCTTGTAGATAACATGTACTTGATTAATAATTATAATTTTATGTTAATTAATGTCGATATTAAAAATAAAATGTGTCCTGCGTGATATTTTATTTCATCTTTTCTTCCTTCTATTTGTGACATAAAAACCAAAGTAGATAAAAAAAAGATCCAAATATTAATGCGCGCTATTTTGGTTAAGCAGTAAGGCCACTGCCACAGGGCGCGCTAGTAAGTAACTCACTAATGTAAAATACCTAAACTCGCGCAGCGCTGCGCAGAATAAAGGCTCTTAAAGATGTTGATGTTTCTTCGGGACAAATCATGAGCATAAGAAGAAAAATATGATATTTTATGTAACATAATTTAAAAAAACAGTAGGTACTTACTGTACCAACTGGTAGGTAGGTACTGCAGTTGTGTGTAACCTGGGCCATATTTTTTTTTATATTTATTATTTTATTGTTTTCAGTCAAAATTAACGTAGTATAACTATGCTGGTTTTCACAGGCAGTCATACTCTCGTTTTTCTAGCTTAAGTGCAGCTAGGCACTTATTTTGCCGCATTGAATCGGCAAGCAAGCGAGAATAAAACATAACAAGCAAAACCATTGCACATTACATACATTTCAATATTTTGTCCTGAAGAAAAAAATACATCCTAAATTAACTAAAAATTGACTGACTTTATTTTGCATAGTATTGACCATCTCGATTTGTTAACGTATTTGAACATCTTTGAATAATTATAATTTTGCTATTATTTACTAGTAAAAGTGATCCCTGGACATTTAAATCGTGTATTGTTTCTGCACCACTTCACAACAAATGCTGGCATGATGATCCAGAACTGAAGTTCACAATGATAAAAATGAAAATGTACGCGAAGATTTGAAGTGTGCTCGCTTGCAAGTAAAATGTCCGACTGATGACGTACTGAACACGACTTTTAAGCCCCGCCTACTTGAACACGACTTTTGTTGGGTCATTTTTTTAACGCAGTTACAGTTCCCGACTATTATTTCTTCGTAGATCAGCTTGCTATATATAGTTATGTCTTCTTCTTCTTCTTCTTGTTCTTGTTTGTATGGCTTGTGCGGCGTTACAACAATTTTGCCAATAATATATATAGTTATGTCAACTTCGTTGTAAATATTGAGTGTACTTTTAATCATGGAGTATTTAACCCACATACTTGACACTTTATATTTTTCAGATAACTCTTGAAAGTACGCTAACAACACATTTGCAGAAAATTATGTAGCATTTTTATTCATTTTCCATTCCATGAATTCGTGGTAACATTTATTATAGTTGCTCCTAGATTTCGCCGGCAACAGGTTCATGGTCATGTTGGACGCAGCTTCCAGAATGTCTGGTGGTGTACAATCACCCTATACCCGCTTTCAGACATGTGTTTACACAAAAACCTATGTATTTTACAAACAAAACCAAACTTTGTTTAAATATTGAAAAGATTTTTTAAATGTCAAATGTTGGCGCCAAGGCGCAAACATCGATTGCGCATGCGTGTTGCGTCGTCGCGGACTCGTTCATTGAAAACTTTTTTTTTTTTTAAAGTAGAGGTTCAACCTCCTTGGTCCAGCTGGAGGTTGTATAGGTGTATCGTTATGATTAAAAAGTTATATTATGTTACAGGTGTCCTTACAAGACCTGTATCGTAATTAAACTTTTTTTTTATTATTTTTGGCCTGTACGTAATGTTAGTCATAAGAACTTTTGTTTTCAGTTTTATAATCTTTGTATTATAGTATCAGAGTAGATAAACAATATTATAGGATACAAGAAATTTGTAAGTGGATTAGTACTCCATAATATTGAAATTATAATAGCAATTATTATAATTTCAATTTAATTATAATTTTGTTTATAAAATTTCGATTACTATCTAAGTACCAAACATTTTTCAAACCTTTCTAAAAATGTTGGTTATACCTACAACATGCTCTAAGGTTAATGTCCGAATTTCGCCGGAGGTTTGGAACGTACTATAGACATATTTTCCGCAGCCGTTCCGCTATTACGAGATGTCGTACCGGACGTTAAAAGACCGCAGATTGCATTTATCATTATTAGATACTTTTAATAATGTAGGTACAAATACATATAATAATTGTAGGTGACTTACATCCTTTTACCTACATTACATTAATTAACCTATTGTATATATATTTTATATAACATAAGACACAATATTATATTTTATATCTATTTACCTACATCACACCAACACACATTACACATACATATTTATTCCATCAATCATTCTCACACAAACAATATAAATATTTATTATTTAGAAGCATAGCCGCGCGGTACCCATTGTATCCAGCGCGCATTGTTATTGACAAGCGAGCGATGCGACCGGCGCGCTCGCAGCCCGCTGTCCTGTCAGTCGAGATACCTCTGTCCCGCGCGAAGCCCGTGCCGCTCTCTGACAATCGCTTACTCTCGCGCACGTAACGTTCTAGTTTATGTTTTATTCGTCGTTTGTTTTGTTTCATATTTTCTATTCTAAACATGTGCTGTGACTCTTAAATGTACTTTCTCCTTCTGTTGTGTTCTTGTGCTAAACTGTGTAAATAAACTGAATGTGATACGTACCTACGTGATATCTGGGAAATTATTATTTCACGTACCCATCTAGTTTCACGAATACCTACACACCGTAGCAAAGAATACCATAGCGCGTATACCAACTGCCGCGCTAAACTGGTGACCCCTAAGGAACACAAAGTGAAGAGTCACGATGTCGAACGATAGCGATACTGGATCCCAAGTGAATGTTAATACACGACCGCGCGCTAACATCAAAATGGCGACGCCCGTTACGCCTACAGCGACCACATCGACGCCTATGCCAGTTCACGTCAGAATACCACCATTCTGGCCTGAAAAACCTGCTATATGGTTTGCCCAAGTAGAAGGCCAATTTGCAATCATGCAAGTGACGGACGAGACGCAAAAATTTTACCACATTTTGGCCACACTCGACCGACAATACGCCGCCGAGGTTGAAGATGTACTCACCGGTCCTCCTGACTACAATCGACTGAAGAAGGAGCTCATCCAGAGACTGTCCGCGTCCCGAGGGAATAAGGTGAAACAGTTGCTGACACATGAGCAGCTTGGTACTCGCAGGCCATCCCAATTCCTGCGTCACCTGCAACACCTTGCCGGACCGGATATCCCCGAGGACTTCTTACGTACCATATGGACCAGCCGGCTACCTACCTCGATGCAACCGATCATCGCGTCGCAACCAACGCTACCTTTGGATGCACTTTCCGAGCTTGCCGACCGTGTGCACGATATCGCGATACCAGCGCACCAGGTTGCGGCAACCGCAACACCATCGACAGCGTCTCCGATCGACGAGCTAACACGACAGGTAGCAGCGCTGACGCACCAAGTTAGTGCTTTAGCAGCGCAAATACACCACCAGCCGCGATCGAGAGAACGTGGAGGAGGTCAACGCAGCCGCTCGTCATCTCGCCGCTCGCAGTCCAACTACCGCAGGTACCCCGTATGTTGGTACCATAGTAAGCACGGTGCCAACGCGCGCAGGTGCGTACAACCGTGTGACTATAACCACAAGGCGGGAAATGCGTCGGGCAGTCAGTGATGGCGACTAAGGACTGCCAGAGCACTACGGGTCGCCTCTTTATTACGGACCGTGGTACAAACACACAATTTCTTATAGACACTGGTAGTGATATATGTGTTTTCCCGGTTTCCGCGCTTCGTGAGCGCCGTACTAAAACTGGTTATCAGCTCAGTGCTGCCAATGGTTCGGTTATAGACACGTACGGCTATTTAGAACTCAACCTTAACTTAGGCCTACGCCGCAATTTTCCGTGGCGCTTTGTTGTCGCTGACGTCACAAAGGCTATTATAGGCATAGATTTTTTATCTCACTATCGCCTCGTCGTAGACGTCAGCCAACAAAAACTCGTAGATAGCCTAACCAATGTGAGCACTGTAGCCTGTATAGATTTAAGCGATTGCCTTGTATCTAGCGTAAAGGTAGCGACTGGTGGTGACAGTAGGTATCATAAAATTTTGTTAGAATATCCGGAAATAACGCGCCCTGCTGGTACTCCGGGTATCGTCAAGCACCACACTAAACACCACATACGCACTACACCAGGACCGCCTGTATCATGCTCACCTCGACGTCTCGCTCCCGACAAGTTAAAAATCGCCAAACAAGAATTTGACACTATGTTGGCTAACGGAACAGCACGGCCGTCTGATAGTCCATGGGCATCTCCTCTACACCTAGTACCCAAAAAGGACAATGGGTGGCGTCCCTGTGGAGATTATAGGCGACTTAACTCGCGAACAATACCCGACCAATATCCGATTCGACATATACAAGATTTTTCACATTGTCTGTCCGGTTGTAAAATCTTTTCGGTAGTTGATTTGGTAAAGGCCTATAATCAGCTTCCTACAGCGGAGGAGGATGTGTGCAAGAGTGCCATCACTACCCCCTTCGGTCTCTACGAATTTCCCTTTATGAATTTTGGGCTTAGGAACGCTGGACAAACTTTTCAGAGATTTGCTGACGAAATGACGCGTGGACTAGACTTCTGCTTCCCCTATCTTGACGATTTTTTAATCTATAGTAGAACACCACGTGACCACGAAGACCACCTACGGCAACTTTTCACCCGTATGAAAAATTACGGCGTACTTGTCAACCCAGCCAAGTGTGTCTTTGGGGTCTCTGAAGTATTTTTTCTCGGCTATCAAATCTCTGAAAAGGGCACCAAGCCACTGGACAGCAAGGTACAGGCAATTTCCGATTTCCCCCCACCAAGAACCGTCCGAGAACTAAGACGATTTTTGGGGATGGTTAACTTTTATAGGCGATTTTTACCTAACGCCGCCAAAATTCAAGCCCCGCTTAATGCCTTGCTGACCGGATCGGTTAAAGCCTCCCACCCAGTAGTCATAGAGGGGGATTCATTACGAGCTTTCGAGGACTGCAAAAAGAGCCTTTGAAACGCAGCTCTTTTGGCTCATCCTGACTCTGAAGCCAAGCTAGGACTCGTCACTGACGCCTCGGATACGGCGATAGGTGGAGTCCTACAGCAGCTCAAGGATGGAAACTGGCAGCCGTTAGCATTTTTCTCTCGCAAGTTGAGCCCATCGCAAATTAAGTATTCTCCATACGACCGCGAGCTCCTTGCCATTTACGAGAGCATAAAATACTTTCGGCACATGCTCGAGGCTACTCACTTCACAATCTATACTGACCACAAGCCACTCTGTTACGCTTTCCATGAGCGGAAAAGTATCTGCTCGCCGCGTCAGTATAGACACCTCGACTTCATCTCGCAGTTCACCACAGACATCGTTTTCATCGCTGGTAAGGACAACTTAGTTGCCGACACCCTTTCGCGCGTTTATGAACTGCAGATGCCTGTCGACCTGGAAGTGATGGCCAAACTCCAAGCCACAGACACAGACCTCGAAGGACACCTCAAAGGCGAAACTTCGCTTCGCCTGGCCAAGACGAGTATACCTGGGAGTCGTACCGTGTTGTACTGCGATGTCAGTACACCGACGCCCAGGCCTTTCGTCCCACAGCAACTAAGACAGCAGGTATTCAACTGTCTTCACTCGCTTAGCCACCCCGGTGCCAACGCCACAGCCAAACTCGTTGCACAACGCTTCGTTTGGCCATTGATGCGCAATGACTGCCGTGAATGGGCTAAGGCATGTTTGACCTGCCAGCGCTCGAAGGTAACGAGACACGTCGCCTCACCTCTAGGTAAGCACGATTTACCTTCGGCGCGTTTCAAACATGTCCATTTAGACCTGATCGGTCCACTACCGCCCGCTGGTGACTATCGGTATTGCCTCACAGCCGTCGATCGCTTTACGCGATGGCCGGAAGTTGTGCCTATTACCGATGTCACCACCGAAACAGTGGCCAAAGCGTTCATTTCCTGTTGGGTGGCCCGATACGGTTGCCCTACCGAGATCGTAACCGATCGAGGCGGACAATTCCAATCGGCACTGTTCCAGCAGCTATCCAAGTCCATCGGTTTCGATCACCGTAGGACGACAGCATACCACCCACAGTGCAACGGTTTGGTTGAGCGCTTCCACCGGCAGCTAAAGGCAGCGATTACCTGCCACGCCGACACCAACTGGACTGAGTCTCTTCCACTCGTACTTCTTGGCATAAGAAGTGCTTTCAAAGAAGACCTACAGACTTCTTCCGCTGAGCTTGTGTATGGTGAGCCGCTTCGTCTGCCTGGCGAATTTTTTGGCCATGATGTTGCTCACTATACCACCGACATCACTGATTTCTCAGCCCGGATGAAATCCTTTGCCGAGACTGTACGTCCGGTTCCAACTCAACACCACTCCAACCACAGAACCTTCATCTTCAAGGAACTTGCCATCTGTAGTCACGTATTCCTTAGGGAAGAAGTGCTACGTGGCTCATTCCAACCCGCTTACACTGGGCCATACGAGGTTCTCAAGAGAGGTGCAAAAACATTCGTGCTTCGCGTCCGAAACAGAGATGTGACAGTAACCATAGACCGCCTAAAGCCAGCCTATATACTGTCCGACGATTCCAACCAACCACGACGCGAAACACCACAGCCTGAGACTTCTCAAAATCAACCTTCCAACACTTTCCAATCCACTCCCAACGATTCCCCCCTATACCATTCTCCCGACCCCTTGATCGCTCGCACAACGCGTTCAGGAAGGCGAGTGCACTTTCCTGACTATTATCGCCCGTAGACCCGGTCTCTGGAGGGGAGTGATGTAGGTGACTTACATCCTTTTACCTACATTACATTAATTAACCTATTGTATATATATTTTATATAACATAAGACACAATATTATATTTTATATCTATTTACCTACATCACACCAACACACATTACACATACATATTTATTCCATCAATCATTCTCACACAAACAATATAAATATTTATTATTTAGAAGCATAGCCGCGCGGTACCCATTGTATCCAGCGCGCATTGTTATTGACAAGCGAGCGATGCGACCGGCGCGCTCGCAGCCCGCTGTCCTGTCAGTCGAGATACCTCTGTCCCGCGCGAAGCCCGTGCCGCTCTCTGACAATCGCTTACTCTCGCGCACGTAACGTTCTAGTTTATGTTTTATTCGTCGTTTGTTTTGTTTCATATTTTCTATTCTAAACATGTGCTGTGACTCTTAAATGTACTTTCTCCTTCTGTTGTGTTCTTGTGCTAAACTGTGTAAATAAACTGAATGTGATACGTACCTACGTGATATCTGGGAAATTATTATTTCACGTACCCATCTAGTTTCACGAATACCTACACACCGTAGCAAAGAACACCATAGCGCGTATACCAACTGCCGCGCTAAAATAATAATGCATTTATTTATAAATATAACAATAATCATAACAATGAGGTGTGGATCTGTATTTTAGTTAATTTATAATATCCTCGAAGTCCTTATCCGGTCCGTCATGATGGCGAGTCAATTGCTTACAACTTTAATTCCTAATTATCAATTGGTACGGATGACATTTTATAAATAAGTAATTAAATGTCATATGATTATTTAAGATAATACATAACTTATTAAATGAGAATATTGTATTAAGACTAATATAAGTTATTTTAATGACTCGCCTTTCACCTGCTGACGTAGTTCCGCCATCCATCTTGGATGGGGCGAGTCGATAGCGCCTATAAAAGACATGAGCAAGCGAAAGGCGAGGCTATCACGGTGTAGGCTCCAGCCGAGGTAATGACTGTGGGCGAGGTACACAAGGTCATGTCTCCCAGGTAAACACATTCAGACACCGAGCTCGCCGGCGAGCTCGAGGCAAAAATTATGCCTTGGTTAGATTCTATCCAAATAGTCATAGAGTAAAAATTCATAGGGCCCACTTTCAACGGTACACTCCCCTCTCTCCTGGCGGGACGGCCCAAGCCGAGGTCCGTACCTTAGTGGTGCCCTTGAGCAAGTCGCCTACTCCTCTCCTTGCGGCGAAGCGTCTTCAACGCTCGCCTCTGACTGAGTGCCATCTGCGCTCGCCACCCGTCCGGTGACGCTGTAAATGCCGGTAGAGGCAAACAGCATTAGTCCGTTCTAAAAAAAAAGGCGAGGCATTCTGTTCCTGTACATCAGCCGAAGTAGACGTTACAATAAACCATTGTCACGAGCCGTGAGTTTTACTCCTGACCTTTTTATAGTAAATATATATCAATAAGTAGAACGTCTTCCCTACTAGCGTTGATTCAGGCCGCGAGACGCGTATAAGATGTCAACATCGCCACAAAACAAGTACGCAACAGAAAACAATGACATACAGATGACAGAAAACTGCCAACCCTGACTGCTCTGCCGGCACTCACGTAATAGTTGCCAGCAAGCATATTTCGCTCCCACCCACCGCCTCATATTCTTATTTATCTAATAAATGACCCTAGTAGGGCATAGCAAGAAAGGTAATGGAGCGTCCGACCCATTCAATAATCATCAAATTTGTCAATTAAGTCATTTATATTATAATAGCATTTAGTAACTAGCACTTACTTATCCTCTTCCCTCGTATCGTCTATTTATCGCGATGACGTTCTACTTACTCGGGGCCGCGCGGTCTAATACTTTGCTACCGGCAACGGGTTAATTTTATTGATCTGTGATTTTTATAGAGAAGGAAAAAAAAATTGTTTGTACCTACACGGCCTATTTAATTGAAAACTTTCAAATCGATAGCAAGTCGGACATTTAAATGAAATACGCAATCTATATAGTATTCCTTACTATAGTACGTTCCAAACCTCCGGCGAAATTCGGATATTGACCTTAGAGCGTGTTGTAGGTATAACCAACATTTTTTAGAAAGGTTTGAAAAATGTTAGGTACCTTAATTGTGATCGAAATTTTATAGACAAAAATTATAATAAAATTGAAATTATAATAATTGCTATTGAAATTATATAATTTCAATATAATGGAGTACTAATCAACTTAAAAATTTCTTGTATCCTATAATATTGTTAATATTGTTTACCTATTATAAGTCATGGTAAGTATGATACTTTAGGAATAAAATCACTTCTATATAACGCATGAGTACTACATTTATTATAGTGGTGTTATTCTTTTGACTCTGCCACAGAGACAATAAAACTGGCAACAGTTTTTTCGATACTGTGATCAATATCCATATATCAATAGAGAAACGTAACCACAAATCAACTGAATACAAATTAAATCAAATGTTTTTTTCTGCAAAAATTCACATTCGCATTCTACAGAATGAAGCCCGCAGCGGAACTTGTTGAAACAAGTTGGCCGCCCCTGGCCGGCAGCGGGTCGTGCGCATTCCCGTACCACAAAATCTTAACGACAGGGAATTCGATAGTTTATGAATGGCAATGAATGGGCAGCGACACTAGAAACTTCTATCGTTTTGTTTTTTTGCTAACATAATACTTAGGCGTCAATGTCCGAATTTCGCTGGAGGTTTGAAACATATAGGTACTATAGTAGGGTAGAGGTACTACTAAAAAATCTATATTTCTAAATCTCATTCGCCTTAAGACGGTACCTACACAACAGCAATAAGAGCTTCATATTGTTTCGCATTCACAATTTCCGTTGCTCTGCCATGACGAAAAATGTTTGGTTTAAATCATTGATATAAAAATTTAGTTATCATTTTTACTGTATCAATGGTTACAATCCCTCCCTTTACATTGTATTTTTAACTGCTGTCACTAAATTATTTCTATAACAGAATAGGCCATTGTAAAATAATCCATGTGGAAAACAATCTTCTCTTAGGTTAACGCCGACTTAGAAGTCCGAAGTTTGAACTTTGAGTCTGTGACTTGTCAAGGCAAATAAAACTCGTAGCGGGCATTGGAACCTTTATAATTTGACCGAAAAACCACATAGGAATCAAAGGTAATATTGGCAAAAGATGTCAGAGGGGGTAAGAGATTAAAATCGTATTGACTGCATTGTAGTCACAGACATACCTACACAGTAAAGCATCTAGGGTGAAGTGGGGTAACTTTAAGACCGGGGCTAAAGTAATAATATCCCATATCTGATAAGATAATAATCGAACTGGTGCTACCATCTATCAAAGTATACAGTACTTCTTCAAGTACAAGATTAGAAGAACTACTTGTGAAGTTTGATTTTGCAGTCACGTTCAATATGTCATTTCAATTAGCGAGCGGCCATTGTTGTTTGGTTTTTCGAATTGAGCGCGGAGTTTTTAATCTCAAATAATCATAGTAACAAGGCAAGTTTTTTTGATGAGTTCACTTTGTTGTGTTCTGGGATACATTTATAAGCGTATTGTGTATACATTTAATTAAAATATTATTAATCGAAATTTCCAATGTTGCTTGCTGTTACATTTGCCCCTTGAATTGACACCGTTGGGGGTAATTGTGATAATACAATACGGGGCAAATGTAAAATGCCAATTGCCATGTCTGGCCATGTCTTTGCTCAAAAACTATGGTCGATTTTTACATTTGCCCCAAAACACAGGGTAATAATGCTTTGACTTTTTTTTTAAAATACATAAAAATATATTTCAAGTAAAATTTTTTACATTGTTTTTCTAGCATATGAAAGTTTGATAAAGACAGATTGTTCAATAGCTATTTTTTAACCTAAAATTAATGCCTTGATAATGGTTAATATTTTCACATTAATTCTAAATTATGGCACTTACATTTGCCCCATTTCACCCTATTGTAGTAGCTGCACGTTACAATATGTAACAGTTGGAAGAGTTCATGGACTCGTCCTACTTTTTAATCTGTGGATAAGAGGACTTACATTTTTTAAATAAAATTTAATCAATATGGTACCATTGACACAGAAAAGGAATTACATAAGTTAATTACATAATGATGGAATTATTAAACAAAATAACCTTGTACATTTTGAGTCGATATCTACTAATATTGTTAACGCGAAAGTTTGTATGTATGGATGTTTGTTACTCTCACACAAAAAACTACTGTATGGATTTTAATGAAATTTGATAGGCAGATAGATGTAATGCTGGAATAACATATAGGATACATTTTCATTATCATCATCCATCACCACGCAGGGCGCAGCTAGTTATTCTATAAACATTTAGGTAGGTACCTAATCTGATCGTTGTGGTGTCATCCTGGGTACTCTGTGAATATTACCTACACATTAGGGTGAAGCAACCGCGTATGAAATTTTCAAATATTCTGATCAGCAAGTATTAAAATCATTCAGGTTAAAATGCTGGATGGTACATATCTACCGAATTGTGATCATTACAAAATATGTGAAATCGATGTAACCGATACCTGGCGTTTTGGATCTAAAAAGTAGGTACCTATCGACCCCTCCATTCGTTCGAACATTGTTTTAATACGAGACGGACAAAAACCGAACAAAAATTCCCCATCCGTTCACTAATTTCAGTGCAAACCACGGTAACGTTTGCCTACGAGTACCTACCCTGCGCAGTTGTACGTGTCTGTATTTGCCACAGGGACGGTTATCAACACAACTGCAATCATCCGAACACGAAACAATAGGTGGGTGAAATGACAACATACCATCGAGGAAAGCCAATGGAAGACTGTTTATTTGGTAGGAGAGCGAGATAATTCAGTATAGACATCAGTGAAAAAATATCACAGTGTAGAACTCTGCGGGTATGATAGGTAAATCCTATTTTTTTAACTTATTACTATTACGAATGTAGCAGGCCTCTTCCCTTGGAAGTTTAGGACAACTAAACTTCCAAAACTAAAGCATAGTACAATAATTTAAATCAGCTACACGAAGACGGCGCGGTATCGTGCCAAAGCTATTGCTGTCTCGACTTTCTTGAAATCTGTTTCGGATCCAAACAGTCACCGAGTTTGGTTTGTGTATTTTGTATTGGCAAAGTAGTTGTTCATCTTGGCCTGATTTTGGCCGATCTTGGATTCGTTGAGGAACTGACAACTACAGGTACCTCGTTTTCGTAGTAGTATGCTTACCTACTTCTTTCTTCTTGTACATACTAGCTGCGCCCCGTTTGACCCGCGTGGGGATGGATGATGATGATGATGAAAAGTATCCCATGTGTTATTTCAGCACCTCATCTACTCACATAACAAATTTCATTCAAATCCGTTCAGCCGTTCTGGTGCTATTGAGTTATGAACCTCCAAACCTTCGCATTTAAGATTATATTTTACTAGCTGCGCCCTGCGATTTTACCCACGTGGTGATAGATGATGTTGATGAAACGTATCTTAGTCCTTCCACTGGATGTAATCTATCACCTTGCCCAATTTCATAGAGACCCGTTCAGACCTTTAGGCTTTTTAAACTTCTTATATAAAAAAGCAATAAAATAAAATTTGTGTCTGTTTCGGCTCATGTCCAACACGGCTGGACCAATTGTAACGGGACCTCACAAGCATATAAGTTTATATTTTTATGTTCTAAATTATTTTAATAACTTACAATAGGTTACTTTTAGTTTAGAAAAGCAATTAGAGTTATCACACGATATCCTAGTTTATTTTTACATCAGAGAGTAATCCCTGGGGTGTGACAGGATTGTCCATTTTTCACTTTTCGTAGTTTTCTACTCTTACGGGCTGTTTTCGTTGGCACATTATCATACATGTCGAGGTATGTAACAACATACATACCGTTGTATTCTCCCCGTAACAAACAACACAGGGTGTTGTAACAAATGCAATTAGGCCGCAGCCGCCGGAACTGGGCGAACGGCACAACTGAACGGTTAGAATTAACTGCCGAATGTATGGATATGAATGCAGAGTGGGATTTATGAAAATTATAGACGGCAGGCGCTTTGGGATACCGGTAGCAGGCTTTTAGCGCAGTCGAAATGTGAGCTCTTTGTGCTAAATAAATTATTACCTTACTGTATCCATTTACAATTTTATTTTTAACCACTATGCATTCTGTTTGAGCTTAGAACAGGTTTAGAACATTTTAGTAATTTCTTCTTAGCAAAGATTAATCTTTATCAGCAACAGAATCCAGAAAATGATTCGTGTCGATTTCCGTCAAAAGTAAAACATTTAAAAACAAACTAAGTATGCAGTTATTGTTTTCTTATAAATCGAGGGTATGTCTCCTTTCACGATTTTTCTCTAACTCTCGTGGTTCCGGACATGGCCATGACCGCCCTTCTCAAAAAAACCAGCCTGTATATTATATATTTATTAGTGCTTACTGATTGATTTACTAAGTATTTAAATTTACTAATATAACCATGTTAATATTTTATGTCATTTTGGTATAAAGATAAATATGGCTTTGGAGAAGACAATAAACTACTCAAAGTACTAATTCTCCGCAGACGACGCCGCGGGCACCGGCTAGTTCTAAATACTCCATCTATATGCTTACATAAAATAATTGAAAAGTATCTTTTTCCGATATACCAGTTCTGTTATAGAAACTTTTTCTTGAATTAGCAAAAACTTGGCGTTAACTCCATTTTAGAATACTATGCCTATTTTTGTCTTGTTTATTCTGGCATGATACAAAAGTTTTAAAAGGATTATGCTCGTAGGTTCGCCATTTATATGATAATTCTAAATAAGAAACTAATAATTGTAATTTATTAATAATGATTTGACTCTAGCGTAGTAAGTATGAATTTATTATAATATTTGAACGCTATAAAAGGTTATTAATATAATCGACTATTGGTGAAGTATCTTGGGAGGGGATCCAACATGGTGGATTGTAGGCGGGCGAAAACCATGTCATTCCGTTAGGATAAAAAAATCTATGAAGTCAGTAACTCCAGTCTTTGATAGAGCTTGACGCGGTAAGCACTTCTTTACGAAATGGACACTGTATGAGTACCTACCTAAGTAAGGGTGACAAATGAACGGTAATTTGACGAGCTGAAGTTGATGTACCTTGGTGAATAATGAGTTTTATTACAATTCTAGATCTTCTTTTGATCTTCTTGTGGTAGGTGCAAACCTATTTTGGGTTATAGTTTCCGATGATGATAAAATATGAACAGTTCCAGTTCATGTAGGTACCATGTGTACTCGTATAATACGAGTATACCTATATGTGTTTAATGGTTATGTATGTGTATATGTCTTTTCTTGCACTTTCATGACCAGTTATCGATTGCTGTGCTTAAAACCACCGTGCTTTGTTAAATAACCTTTTATCTTCTTTTTCATCAGTGTATAAATTATTATTATGTATAAATTAACACGATGATACCTGAACGATGACATTTTTCACATAGCAAAGGCGGATGGCTATTTCAGATTCGTAATGTTAGTTCTCTTTTTGGCCTAGTCGACCCTCTTTTTGAACAGACTCTAATATAAATTAATATAGGTTATTCTTTATTGTATTTACCTACTACGTTGTTGGATTTTAGAAGTACCGTATTATTTTTACTCCCGCAGGGGACGGATTTTAAGAATATTCACTCCGCTGTCGGGATTCAAATCGTAGGTACCTAAAGGGTGAGGAAATCGAACGTAACGGCTTCTACTTGAACAAAATACCGACATGTTACCACCATCACAGGGTCAGGTATTTTGCGAAGCAAAAGTGCGCTAGCCTTATCTATTGTGTTAGGGTGTCATCATCATCATCATCTAAACCGTAAGACGTCCACCGCTGAACATATGACGCATGAAAAATTATGGGGGAGGTCCCCATAATTTTTCAAAAGGACCGGTTGGAAGCGGCCTGCATCCAACGTCATCCTGCGACCTCTATCAGGTCGTCTGTCCACCGTATCGGTGGACGACGTACGCTGCGCTTGCCGGTCCGTGGTTTCCATTCCAGAACCTTCCGGCTTTGGCTCTGTTAGGGTGTAAAAAGCACTAAGTATAGCAAGTGAAGTTACTTAACCCTTGGCGTCCCAGAGACGTAAATATACTTCAATTTCATTTATAAATCTTTTGTTTTAGTTATCAGGGTATAGGAAGGATTAATGGGCGAATGTGACTCAAAATTAAGGCGACGAGCGCAATACAGTGCGCATGGGCAGACAGGAATATGACCACCAGACTTACGACTTGCCCGTCTATTTTTATGTAACCTGTTAGTCTGGTTCAGTAATTAAAAAATAAATTATTAGAAAGTAACTCTAGCCAAATCACAACAAGTGTCGCCATCTAGGTGGAAGTATTACTAGCTCGAAGACTCCTACGGCACAGAGGGCGCTATTGCTCATTAAGCAAGTATGTAGTCACCTGTGGCTAAGAAACAAACAGAGCGAGATACTGTACTTTATGGCCAAAAATGGTTTATAATTCAGGTTGGAAAAATTTCTGCTCTTCCATTTCTCCTAATATCCATTCTTCATATGTATGGAAATCCATTCGTTTATTCCGTGGTTCATACAGGGATCCTTCTCCACCTTATCCAAGTAGTGTAAGTTGGGTCGATCAGTTTATGGATAATTAGGCTCCTCCATTTGTCCCTAATTTTATTGATACTTTATCTACTAGTCCTGTTATTGAAGATTTTGCACCATTTTCTATGCAGGAATTACGTATTGTACTATCCTCACTTAAAGACTCTTCCCCTGGTCCAGATGGGATCCCATATTCATTTTTAGTTAATGCTGGTGACAGTATTTTACTGTATTATCTCAAAATGGTGAATTTGATGATAGATTTAGGTTCTGTCCCACCACAAATGAAAGCGCAAATTATTATTCCAGTCCTAAAACCAGGCAAAGATCCAGAAGATTCTGCTAGTTACCGTCCAATAGCCATGTCTTCTTGCATTACCAAGATTGTGGAACATCTAATAAAAAATCGCCTTGAATGGTTCATAGAAAATAGAAATCTTCTGCCTAACTGTCAGTACGGTTTTCGAAAAGGTAGAGGTACTTTAGATGGCTTATCTATTTTTTTTACTGATGTAAGGCTGTCTTTTTCCAGAAATGAGTCAATTGTTGCTACTTTTCTGGATATATGCTCAGCCTATGATAATGTTAACCTCTCTATTCTTAAAAATAAGATGGTTAGTCTGTCCATTCCTACAAAGATTATTAATGTTATTATTAATTTGTTTGTAGATCGTTCAGCTCAATTAAGAGTTGATGGTGAAATAATGGCCATAAGAACTTTGAATAAGGGTTTGCCTCAAGGCTCTGTTTTAAGCCCTCTCCTTTTTAATATATACACCTTTGATTTAAATAATTTTGTTTCTTCTTACTGTCGTATATTGCAATATGCCGACGATTTAGTTTTATATGTAGCAGATCGTAATATTGTAAATTCTGCTGAAAAAATCTCTCAAGCTCTGGTTTCATTGAGTATGTGGTTATTTAATAATGGCCTTGATGTAGCTCCTTTAAAAAGTTCAGTTGTTATCTTTACTAGGAAACGTTTGAAACCAAGACTTGACATATTTTTTGACAAGATAAGGATACCTGTTGAAAATGAGAAAAAATTTTTGGGCCTTATTCTAGATAGTAAACTAAATTTCTCATCTCATTTAAAATATATATCAGAAAAAAGTAAGAAAAGACTTAATATATTAAGATGTCTAGCTGGAGTTTGGTGGGGTGCTCACCCATTCTATTTAAAACTCTTATATAACGCTATTGTCCGTAGTGTTATCGACTATGCGTCATTCCTGTATGAATCATGTAATAAAAAAGCACTTAGCGCCCTGGACTTGATTCAAGCTAGAGCCCTTCGTATAATATTAGGGGCGATGAAGTCAACTCCTAAAAATGCTATGCAAGTAGAATGCGTTGAACCGCCTTTGGATCTAAGGCGGCAGTACCTATCAGATATGTTTTTGTTCCGCATTTTTCAGTTTTCTTCACATGCCCTTTTTCCTAAATTACAGCTTTTAAATAATTTCATGTTGATGCCTTATTGGTCGCATAATAAAACTCCTTGTTTAGTTGTTAGTTATGTTACAATTAAGAACCTTAAATTCTCAACGCATAGAAGTCCCAAAATCCCCTTATTTGAATTTGATTATCAATCTATTCTTTTTGAACCCACTTTGCATCTTAATTTAGACATAGTGAAAGGGGATCCATTTGCTAATAAACATTTTCTTAGGATTAAGGATAACCTTTGGCGTGACTGGCATTGCATATTCACTGATGCTTCTAAACTAGACCAGAATGGTTGTGTTGGTGTTGGGTTATATCATCAAAACTATGACATTCTTCAAAAGATAAAGTGTCCACCTGAAACTTCAGTCTTTATGGGTGAATGCAGGGGTATTATGGAAGCTATTAACTATATTATTTTGTTTAAATTAAATAAAACTGTTGTTTTTACAGATTCTCTAAGTGCTCTTCAAGCATTCCAGAGTAATCCCTTCAAAATTGGTTCCAGGAACTGGATTGTATTTCAATGTAAAATGCTTTTATTAAAATGTACTGTGTTAAGTTATATTATTCATTTTGCTTGGGTACCTAGTCATAGTAATATCACTGGTAATGAAAAGGCTGATAGGGTTGCAAAAGAATCAGTAATTTGTGGTGATAAGTTGCCTTTTAAAAATTATCCACAAGATCTTTTACGTTTACCTGCTCGCGACTTGAAACGTAGATGGCTGAAGAGATGGTCAATCAGTAGTAAATATAAAGGCTCTAATTTTTCAAAATATCAACCAGATATTGAAGCTAAACCCTGGTTTTCTAAATTTAAGTGCAATAGGAAAATTTGTTCTATTATATCTAGGTTGAGATTTGGTCATTGTTGTTCTGCTGTTCATCTTAAGAAGCTTAGAATTAAGAATTCATCCATCTGTGAGTGTGGTTTAGATGATGAAAGCCTTAACCATATTTTCTTTTCTTGTCCTCGGTTTAATCATGATGTTATGTATACTACACTTATTCATTATAAATTTCCATTACCTGTTCATATAGACAATATCCTGTGTAATATAAATCCTGTCACTATCAATGTATTATCATCCTTCATCTCTCAAAATGATATTAAACTTTAGTTGGTATTTTCTGTTGTCGCTAGGATTTTCTTTTACTAGTTTCATTTATTTTGTCATTAGTCCATTGTACCTAGATCTCATTTTAGATATGTAGTTAATAAGATACTTTCTTTTGTTCCAGATTATTAATTCTAAATTTTGACGTTTATTTTTATACTTATATCTCATCTGACGTGTCTTTGGCAAAAGTGTTCTCAAACAGTTTGCCATTAAATAAATAAATAAATAAATGGTTTATAATTCCCCCCGCAATTCAGCTCCTTTTACCTAGAATAGCTTTTAAAATTACCAAATAAGGTTACGCGCGATAGGCGAAAAATGAGAGGAGCCTAGGATGACTCATGAGCGTCATGCGAGGAACGCAGGCGAGTGACAAGCTATTGTACTTTATTTTACGACGCCAGCCACCGTCTAGTACAGAGCTCTTCAGCAGTGATTACCAAGTGCTGTGCTGTGACCCATTGGCAATAGTGGGACGTTGTATCGTCCTAGTAATTTAAACTTAAATTCAGTTTAGTCCCCATCTCGGGGATCTTACGGCGGGCTAAACCTACTGCTGGCCCAACTTGACTGGAACCCTCGCTGGCTAGACGGCGGGGCCAGTACTGTGCACATCGCCGGAGCGGCTACCAGTTACCACAGGACGCTGAATTACGGGCGTCTGGGCTAACCCGACAACTGCGGCTGCCGTTTTCCGTTTTTACCCGCTACTGTCTTCTCCCGGTTACTGCACTACCCACACCATCGCGTCGAGGACTTCACTGCTACTCTGAGATAAGTCCCCGTAACAAGGGAGGCTATTGCATCATCTGTCTGTACTCACGACCCAGCTCTGGGCTTTCTAGAGGCTATAATAAACGTCTAGAACTTGACCTGACTTTTATGACAATCTCCCAGCCGTCTAGGCGGGTTGGTTTCAGTTACCTTATAACGACTAAACGGGTCGTAATTGAATTTGTCAAGGATATAGATTATACCCCGGGGAAGAACATAGGATAATTTTCATAATCACCACGTGATTACACACACAGCTAGTATGTACAATTGTACATATATATTGTATATATTAAAGCACCTAAGATATATTTTATAGTCGTAAAAACTGAGCATCTCATTTCGCAGCTGTTATGCGTCCATATCAATTTCGACTATGCGATTCATGTTCATGTCACCAACCGCAATGAAATTTTACTTTACGACCGTCGGCGCTTTCACAATTCATATGATGTTGCCAGTATTTCATGATTGTGGCGGTAAAACTCACTGAAAATAATTGCGATAAACTATGGCATCCGTGCACTATAGCGTGTCTACCTAAAATAGCTTTACTAAGATCGACATGGCGTTTGTTTTGTTTAAGGATATATAAAAAATGGAAAGAGTATAGACACAATTATATTCAACTCAACCCATCAACAATATTCATGGAAATTTTTATGCTGTGATAGTATGTCATTATAGATACACTCATTTACAAAACAAAACATAACATCTTTTCGTGTAGAGATTAAAATTTGAATACGAACGTTTCAATAAATTTAATTACACAGCACACTTTAGATATCTGCCGGCGTTTTGTAAACACTTTGCGTCGTACAAGTGCTGCATTTTCAGCCGACTTTTAAAAAAGATTAGGTTCTCAATTAGAATGTATTTTTCAACCCACTTCCAAAACGAGACGGTTTTCGTACGCGCGTATATTATTTTTTAATGTATGATCACGCATAACGTTTTACAGAGTAGACTAGATTTCGATAATTATTTTTTGTTTGGTAGAGTATCTATACATCCAAATTTCTTTAATTTTATTTATTTATTAAAGAATAATCAAAATCGGGCTACTATAAAAAAGTTATGAGCGTTCATACATAAGAAAAAATACACGCGTTTTCATGGGAACCTCCTTCTTTTGGAAGTCGGTTGAAAAAAGAGTATTTATACTCTTTTTTATAAACAATTAGCTCACGTGAAACTACCAGAATCAAACCAAGGGAAAGGGAGATTTTTCTGATCATTCAGTCCATTGAAAGGGAACGTGCAACATTTAGATCAACTCAGTATTTGGCTCTCTTGTGACAATATAAAACAATACAAAACTCTTGTGAAAATGGGAGCCGAATATTTCGTACCAAATTTATATATTTATTTGCTTCACCAACGATTGTTTCTTATAACTAAACAAAACACAACCTATAACAGAGTTATAGTAGGTACAAATTGCTAAATGCACAACCAATTAAAGGTAAACTCAGCATGCTAAATTAAATTTACAAAAAAAGGAGTAACATTTAATGAAATTAAATTACAAGATATTTAGTTTGGAATTTTCTTGAGCAAATGATCGCGAAATTGATGAAATTTCAAGGAAAAAATATCCATTGGTCCGGTACCGAACCATTCATTTAACATTCAGCACAATCTAGGAATCGGAGAGTTACTGCCATAAACTGTGGAGCGAGAAGGTGGGACAAGCAGTGAAACTGGGCGACGTGGTATTCTACGGGGTATTCTAAAGTTCAACAGGTTTAATAATTGTGGTCAATATATATGGTTGTTGAGAACTTTGTATAAGAATCAGGAGAATAAGGTTCAGAAGTTTCCTTCGCTTCTCTAGAGAAGAAATCCGAAAGTGATCTAATTTTTCTGCGTATGATCTTTTTTTGTGAATTTATTACAGCATAACATAAATGCCATAAGAACCTTTTCTGGACACGTTCTATTCTGAGTGTATGAATAGCATAATGAGATCTCCATACAACAGGGCAATATTCAAGCACACTGCGGACTAACGTATTATTTAGTAGAACTTTAGACTGTTCTTTTTTAAATAACTACCAGTCTTATAATAAAGCCCAACATATTAGATGCACGCTTTACGATGTTTTCTATCTAATCAGAAACTAATGAAAATTAACATCATAATAATGAACTTACGAAATTAGCTTTTCAACAGAGAAAGAAAGCATTTTCAGCGGCACAATATACCTCCCGGCCTAGATCCGTAAGTAGGTTACAATTAAGAAATAGCGGTTTTTACAAACCTTGTAAAATAAAGTATGCGTCAAGCGCTGAGACAATCTTCGAATGGGCCACGCAGTGTGAGCTAAAGTGTTATAAATCGCGTGTTATCGCGTTCCAGCTATAACTACTTTATGACGCTATAAAGACAACGTAACGTTATCTATCACGCACGCCTACAGTTGCAAAGGAGGTTTTATATGTGATCGCAAAATATGCTCCCTTCGCGAAAGTGTATGTATACTTAGTTGCTGTACAGAATACGGGCAAAATGTATGACTTGTAGTGAGAAGTGTTTTATTCGGCTTTTAAGGTTCGCTCAACAATCTCTTAATTACACTTACCATATACTTGAGAAATCAATCAGTACGAATGATAAAACCATTTTGGACATAAGATATATTGAAAAGAGAAGGTGGAATGTGAAAACCTCTTCCTTCCCTGCCATGACTTAAAAGGCAACAATGTGTATAGGAATGAGCTTATATTAAAATCGGCTGTAGTAGAACATACCTAGTGCCAAACTGCTCAACTAGGTTATGCGAAGCTTACTGCAATTACAGCTTGGTTGGGTGATCGCTGATGGCAATCTCTAATTAGCGACAGTAGAAAATGTCAGCAGCAATTTTGAGCTTCAGAGGGCACCAGCTGTCAATCCCGGCTGCTGTATTAGGTTATAACAGTTCTTAGGCCTGTACTCCTGAGAGGAAAGTCCGTGTTCCAGGTACATAATGGACTATTTTACTAATGCTTAATTAATTATGTGAATAGATATTATTAAACCTTTACCACGTGCAGCCCATATCATTATTTTGGCAAAGTGCCATTTATGAAATAGGTTACGGAGAAATTTTATTCAATGAATAGCTTTCAGAATAACATGATCTATACTACTTATACCTACTATAGGCCTTAGAATCGCTTCTTAAGTCTGGGTCGTGTCAACAATTTTGAAGTGTACAGTGTTAAATGACGTCATTTACAGTTAACCACAAGCATGACGTGTTATCGTCCACAACACTATTAACAGATATTTATAAAAACTTTTCGAAAAATGTGTTGCGGAAGTTGCTTCATCCCGTTTTAATGAAAAGTTATTTTAAAGTGTTTACGGTGAATGCTAACGCTGCTCGCATTTCTATGGTAAAATTCATGGACATATATATATTAATGACTTTAGACGCGTAGCGAACGAATTTAAATGGGAAATCTGGGTTTTGGAAATTTAAACTGGGTTAGGAATTATTAGCGTTTTGTGAATAAAGCTCGAACGTATTTTTGTGTCAGTATCGTAGGCCATTCTACTACAATGATCTATACGGTTCACTATTTTTTGTGAATTAGGACTAGGTAGGGAGTATAAATACGTAAAGGGTCTGAACTGTAAAGGATCTATCTATTATGCTGCAAAAATTGAAAACCCATGACAACAACCTAATACAAGTGTCAAAAGGTACATCCAATGTTGACAGGGTTATGTCATTCCTTACTTAAGCATTTAATTTAGTAAGTAACGTTCATTGCTCGACTATAGAATAAGATTTTATGTTGAAGTTATCTATTGTCAAGTTATTGCTTCATTGAGAAATTACTTAACAAGTAGTCACATGTTTATATATGCGAGTGTTAGCCTTTAACTAAGGGAAGATAATTAATTATGTAGAGAATAGCATGCAAAATCATAAATTGTAACTACCGACAAACTGTTCTGCAGTTTGGCAGAATTTAGATTCATCTAATAAATATGCATGCATAGTGAAAAAATATATAAAAAAATAATTAAGTATTTATAACATACCACATACCGCATACTGAGAATAATTGCATTAAATCAAACGTACCTATATAAGACATTTCAAGCTTACTTCTGTTGTTAAGGAACAATTTTATCGATTTTCTAAAAATAATTTAGGATAAGTGGTGAGTGTGGTGGCGTGGGATTACGTGAACTCATTACGTTTTTTTACTATTTTGGGCAAAACCTACCGAAGGATTTGTTAGAGCAAAATCCCTTATGCATTTGAAGAGGCAATTTCCCAATATACGGCTATTAGTATTCATCTTGCTTCCCTCAATCGTGAATTCTCAGTTCGATTAGATTGGCATCTCGTTTGGTGGAACTTAATATGTAGTTTGATATGGTTTCAGATCAGATTTAAGGGTCGGTAAGAGCCAGGGTTGAATATAAGTCGGAAATCAAGGAGGAATCATTCATAAAAACCTAGGTGTTATGTTATGTCCGTTTACTTAGTTTTAAGCTACCTATATAATTGACTATTGAAGTATTTCATGGTTACACGAGGCCCTTACCAAGATCCGGGCCCCTATTCTCTTAACTATTGAACTGCGTTATCGCAACTCGATTGCACGAAAATTGTCGTTTTTGACAACAAAATTGTTTTGCGTAGTCTGCTCGCTATTTAGATTCGAACGCGATCGAAATCGACGCAATTGAGTTGCAATAACGCAGTTCGCTAGCTAAGAAAATAGCGACCCGGTTTGATGACGCAGTAAAAAAATTGTTCTTAAATTAAATAAGAAATCTTTTAGTTTGCAATTTTAGAGATAAAAAAAATACATAGCTGGACGGGATCCCAACTCCACGTGTTTTCTGACTATCCATGTCAGCTTAATGTTAAATGGTTTAAAAAAATAGTTTGATTGTGGAACCTATCTCGAACGGTCGTTTCTCCACTGAATTGATGATAGACTAAACGTTTCGTTTGTGAGTGTCTCGGCGACAGAGAGCAGGAATGTTTCACAGGCACAACTTTTCGTTTAAGCATGTTACAACTACAATTTATTTTTTAATTAGGATCCGGAATAACACGAGGTGTACCTGGTGTTAAAAGTGGTAACAACATCTGCCTATAACTGATGCATTTCGTCACAAGTGACGAACTGCACTGCGTCCGTAACCCTGAGAAATTAAGTTGTTTAGTCTCATGAGCCTACATACTCATTATTTCGCCGGCACCATACCTTTCAAACCAGAACATTTCTGCCTTGAGGTAGTAATCCTACTTTAATATTATAAACGCGAAAGTTTGTGAGTATGGATGTATGGATGTGTGGATCTTTGTTACTCTTTCACGCTCAAACGGCGGATGCAATTTTGATAAAAATAGGTATGGAGGTAGATGAGGCGCTGGATTAACACAATGGATACTTTTCATCATCATCATCATCGTTATCCATCACCACGCGGGTGAAAAAGTGTAATATGCTTGGGCTTAGCATATACAAAATAATAAGATGTCCGCCTACGTCAAGATCGTAATGATGACAGTTCTGTGAAAGTTTGTGTCAGTTTCTGATAAGTCAAAAGCACGCTATCATTTTGACAGCTCGATACAGGTGATGAAATGTAATGAGTTTTTTCCATGGTGATAAATTTTATATTTATTTGTACGCAGGTACTGTATTTTATTATTAGTGTTCACAGATTGATTTACAAAGTATTTCAATTTACTCATAGTTATGATACTATTATAGAAATTCCGTTTGACCATGTACATAAGTATTAAATGAAATTTTGGTATAAAGATAGATATGGCCTTGGAGAAGATAAAAAGAAAGCTACTCGAAGTTCTAATCCTGCGCAGACGAAGTCACGGGCACTAGCTAGTAGGTACATAATGGAAGTACTTCCCCGGACGAACTCGTTCACAAAGAGTTCTACTGCTACTAAACTATTTATTATGCTAGCTACTCCACTTAAATATTGCTTCAAGTTACCTATACTTGTTTGTTACATGTATATTTATACTAGCTACTGTCAGTGTCGTCGTCCGCGTGATATCAATAATCGAAGGTGTCACTTCTGAGTTTGACCTATCTTCGTTCCAAATTTTACCCAATAATTTCAGCCTGTTTATGGTGAACAAGTAATAAATATACACACTTCTGCATTTAGAATATTACTAGCTTCTCTTCTAATGGGTGATGATGACGATACTGAAACCTGTGCCTCATTTATTTACCTACCAAATTTCGTCCAAATGCCGTTGAGCCGTTTTTGCGTGATTGATTAAGAAACATCCACACGTCCATATATCAAAGCTTTCACATTAATAACATTAGTGGGATAGTTTAAAGAGTGATTTAATGACAGTACTCATTAAGTATCTTTAGGTATTTAGTTCTTCTATGGAGGATTTGCTTAGTACATATGTACTTAATATATTCTACAATTTAATCTACTATTGTATACTACGTAGGTCAACCTGTGTCAAGCATTGAGTTTAATATAAATGCAGGAGTACCTGATCATAGAACTATTTTGTCCAATATTATCTTAAAGACGTCACAACATCAAAACGTCGCTTCAGAGGGCATCCTTGTCAGCTGTAATGTGAAAGGACGTCAACTAATGAAGCACAGAAAATAAACAAAGCTCATTTACATAATTGAGAGATGAATACTCAATCTGGTGGAAACAAATAGAATAAATAAGCACAACCTGGCTTTACCAAGCCATAACATTATTTATTTACCTGCCTTTCAGTTGCACTCATAAAATGATTGTAAGAAATAACAGTATAACACATATGACCGAAGGCACGAAATAAAAGGATTTCCGTTTCTATGATTAAGTGTCGAAATAAGGGTTTTTTGGATTTTCTACTAAGAAAAGGTAAAACACACAACTAGTTCTACTGCTTGAAACTTCGATAAGTACGAGTTGATAAGTGCAAGTGGGAAATGACGTTATTTATAACTACAAATATACTTGTTGAACTATGACCGCAAGCTTAATTCATCATCGTCATATGCGGTCTGATGCAAATATCGCTAGAAATTTCACTGAAATAACGTGGACACGGGGGGCCTATTCGCTACGATAATTCATGCACAGAACGCGGCGCGTTACGAAATATTTAAGGAACGATAGTACAATAAAATTGTATTGACTTCACAATAATTCCATGAAGATATTGTAACGCAGTGAGCTATGTGTTTGAATTATCACAGTGAATAAGGCTCCAGGTATTCCTAACAAACATCACCATTGTACGAATGGTTAGCGATAAATATTTAAAACTAGCTGACCCGCCAGCGGCTTCGCTCGCTCGGTCTTGGTGTAGGAAGTGCCACTTTGGAAACTCGATCCGACATAAGTGTCCGACCCGGGTATCGAACCCAGGACGGGTTCGATACCCGGGTCGGACAGTTATGGGATTTTTCTCACGAAGAAATATTCAATAGCAGTTCGGAGTCTGGAACTATATCCCGTAGATGGCAATAGGCTCGCCCCTATTACATGGAACCATACATTTATCTGGCAAAACACTGGTTTAAAACATCGCCGCTTACTCCTTCGATGAATTATGGGTGTGACGATTTGTTATGTTGTGTTTCAAAATGTTTTGCATTATTTTCGTTAAAGTTTATTTTTACCTAGTTTTGAGTGAACTGCACTAGAAATATATTTTCTTTATAATAATTTCTGAACTGTACTGCACGCCTTACATATTTACAAAGATTGAAAAATACGTGTTACGTTCTTACTCGTAGTTATTACGGTTCTTAGCCCTACCATAGAAGTTCATGCGCCACGTCCGGTCAATGCAGACACCAGTTTCATATGAAACCGTATAGCATAGAGAGATCAAGCTGCCATCTTGGATATATGTGACAGATGAAGAAATAAAAATTTAAAGAAGGGGTCTATTCTATCCATGTACCAAATTTCATCGAATTTGGTAGATTTTTTTTCAAAAACGTCATATTCTTGTTCAGTAGGTAATTTTACGTCTTCTTACCCACATTTTTTTAATTTACAGTAATTAAAGTACAAACTTTTTGGCTTCTGCTCCCTTATTATAGTATATACGTAGATAGAAGATGGAAGATTATTTAACATATTCTTTTGTTAGCGTATAAAAATTGGAACGAATGGAACACAGACCCCGAATGCAAGGTCATCCATCTGTTAGAAATATTCGCAGCGTTACAAAAGAGTTTATTGCCGTAAAAAGGTCGCTTGTTTACCCGAGTACGAGGGACTTCGGGAGGTCGGGTGAAGTCTACATTTTTAAAACAAACGGTTAAAAACGCGCTTATCTCGCGCGGGCAAGCAATCTCTCCTCGAATCAATTATGGGCCGTCCCTTTTTGCATTCGCTCCATGTCCCGCCCGGGCCGGGGTCGTCCGTTCTGGATCACTGATCCGCCTGAAACACATTGCCTCGATGCCTCGCGTGCCTGTTTATTAATTGCGTTATTCTATGAGTTATGTTACTCGTATTTTGGCGTGAAAATATTCTATGATGATACGAGGGCGGGTCAATAAGTCCGTGACTTTTTGATTTTCTGACCTTTTTTACTGAAAAAGCAACACTACTCCTGTCAACAGGCATCTGTCAGTTGACTCCTGTCAAAATTTGAACTTGCTGCGTCAGTTAGTTTGTGTTTGACAGCTATCTTTATCAGACTGCCCAGTAATTTGAGGAAGAAATGGAAAAAAGTGAATTTCGTGTGCTTATTAAGCATTATTATTTGCGAAAAAACTCCATTACCGAGACCGAGATTTTTTTTATTCTGTATATAGTAGTTATGAAACATATAACTTTTAGAGTTCTATATTTTATTGTACAGTTCGCCTATATATAATAGGGCATTGAATAAGTTCACATTAACTTAATTCCTTAAAAATCATTAAAACTAATAATAAAAATTAGGCCTACTCAAACAAGTAGGCCTAATTTTTATTGTTAGTTTTTTGATTTTTTAAGAACTAACATCAGCTTGGTGAGACCAAACTTCGCAATTTCGGATAGAAAAATTACACATGCTCGGATGGGATTCGAACCCTCGTCTCCCGACAATCCATGCCAGACGCCATGGCTGCAAGGCCAAATTTGTTATATTTTTGACTTCTTTAATTGGGGCTCGGATATCGGCGAATTGGGACGTTTTTACTTCTTAATTTTTTTTACTTATCCGTCGTTGAGACGTTATCATTGCCTTGTGTTGCTTATTCTGTATACTTACTATTTGGACTACATGTGGGAGGGAGGGTGTTGCGCACTGCATCTCTGCCACAAGCATATTTTCCAGCGGAAGTGTCTAAATATTTCTTTTAATATCGTTTTTAAAATTGATTTCCACAAAGTAACCTAAATTCATAAATGATATAAAAGTATGTTTAAGCAGATTTAGTACAGTGACATGACACCGATAAGAATTTTCGTACTTGCTAAAGCCGCAGAGCTCAATTTAAATCTAAGGCTATATAGTTCAATAGTACCTATGTATTGTATGGTTTTACGGAATTGTCACTGCACGAGTCAGACTCGCACTTGTCAGGTTTGTTTTATTTTATGTGGTCTACCAAAAAATAAATAACGGCGGAACTGATGTACCTATATAAAATATACTTAGGTTCTCTGATTTATCCGCATAAATGCGGCCCATTTTGTGGATTGATGTTCGGCAATCGAGGCTCGTTTTTTATATTATACTGATGTACTACGATTATGGAAGAATGTGCTTACTTCAATTTTATTCAAAGCGTATAAAATCCTTATCGTCTATTTAAGTTTGAGTAATTTTAATCTAATTAATAACAAATAAACGCCTAGATATATTTTAATTAGGTATGCGATAACAGGTGCAGTGCCTCCCATCCATTTTTGGTCTCATTTATCTACCTACCCAGTAGTTTCATTTGCCATATGGCCCTTCAAACATGGATCCAGAATTGATTACACACAAATTATGATGATTAAATGTTTACCACTGCTGTGATATTCATCAAGGCTTAAATTCAAAAGAGGCTTAGGAAAAGCTGGTCCATTCTCAAAATAAATTATGACGCTCTATCAAGGTAACTGTCCTTGAGAACCGCAGTCACCATACTGGGTCTAGTGTGGCACCATTTTCAACCGAATTAACAACAAGTGAGATTGTGTTAAAACGTCACCCTGAGAATTACAATACTAGAAAAAGAAACTCGCCACAGCTCTAACGGTCATAATGATACCCGAAGTGACGTAACCTTTTTGCCTGATAGATTGCTGGTAGGGGTGCGCTGAGTGCGAATTTGGCGATCAATCGAGTGATAAATTCGGGCAATTTATAGTGACATTGCTCGATATGGCAATGCTAACTTATAATATCGACATCTCTCCCGTTCTGCTCAGGGGTAAAAGCTCAGGCCTAAACCATTACCCCAGATAATAACATGTATATGTTCACATGGCTTTGCGTTTGTACTTGTACTTATGCAGTTTGTACTGCTGCATATGCAGTACGTAAAATAAGAGAGCTAACAGATGCTTCTACGGCGCGGTTAGTGTATTTTGTATATTTCCACAGCGTAATGTCGTATGGGATATTGCTATGGGGTTCAGCGGCTGATATAAGAGACCATATTTATCCTTCAGAAACGTGGTATTAGAGCTATATACGAAATGGGTCCCCGTGAATCTTTGAGAGATTTATTTAAAGAAATCAATATATTAACCTTGCCTTCCTTATATGTATTTGAAAATATAATGTATGTTCGTGAAAGTTTACATAAATATAAGTTAAATAGTGATCACCACACTTTTAATACCAGAAATACAAATAGGATAGCTGTACCTAGTTTTAGACTAGCGAAGACTAATAAGTCATTCCTAGGAAATTGTGTGCGTTTTTACAATAAAATCCCAAAGCACATATCTGAGCTCACACAGGGCAAATTCAAGTTGACTGTAAAAAACGTTTTAATAAAAAAAGCTTACTATAAAGTTCGACATTATATAGAAGATAAAGATGCTTGGAATACTCCACTTCTGGCAAGCTGTCTCTCTGCGCTCGCTAGGCTCGCTCGGCTCGTGCGTCGTGTGGTCACCATTCAACCTAACGCTCCGCCTCGCTTCGCTCGTCGTCGCACCAATCGTGACTTTGCCTCACACTAGTCATGAAAACTGAATACCATTAAACATACTTAGATAATTTTGTTAACGGAATTAACCAAAATGTATATATTATAGTATGTCAAATCATCGTTATATCGAATAAAAATATGTTACTTGAGCAGTATGTATTGAATGTTTAAGGGGATTCATAGACTTTTTGTCCAGTTATCCCCTTCCGACCCCATAAAACGACGCGCAGTGTATTTGTGGACAAAAAGTCCATAAACCCCCTTCGCAGGGGATCTGTTAAGGGGATTTCTGGAATAAGCCTAATATTAGTACTTAATATATAAAGTTATTGTATTACAGTTGATCGTTATATAAACTGCTGGTATAGATTCTAAATTACATAATAACTATAACGTATATCAAATAAAATTATATCGACTCTCCGTTACGCCAAAAGTATTTTATACCCAGGGAGGGTATTAAAATAAAAACCTGTATTATGAATTTCGAACAACAATCACACACCCACATAATGTCCATATCCTAACACAACCATCCTAAAACGATACTCTTTCGTACCAACGACTTTACAATAACAACAATGAGTTAAAAAGCATGCAGAGGAAAGTATTTACAGAAAGAAAGAAGAAAGTATATAAAACAGTACTGTTTAATAAGCAACCATCCAATAGTCAAAGCTATTATAAAATAATGTGTTACATTTATTGCAGCTTTTATTACATATTGACAACGATCTTATATACAATATTTAAGATCGTTGCATACTGACCTTGTTTTAGACGACAAACCCGAGCAACTCGACTGCACTTGATTTAAAGTAATCATTATTTTTTTTATTAAATTCAGGACATTCTTTCTTTAAGGAAAAATAATGTTCTAAAGTTTAGTGAACTTTTAAACATAGGTGAGCAAACAAAATTTCTGCATGATAAATTAGTACATGCTGTGTCAGCTCGAGTACGTTGGTGATTTGAGCTCGTTTAGAACTGGCTTTTTTGCTGTATTGTTTTTAATCTGTTATCGTATTGTACCAGCTTACTACACCTTCCTAACACCTTCCCTACTTAAAAATGTGACGGTCAGTTGAATAAACGAATTATTTTATCTATGAATGTATTATGATAATAAATAAAAATGAAAAATATATGTTTATTGCCACTAAAAAGAACATTCATATAACAACACAGTATTTATTTATGGGCAATAGGGATACGCTGAACACAGAGCCGCGTAGACACTTAAGTCTATGCAAGGTTGATTTTCAGCTTGAACTCGGCAGCAGTTACTCCTTTTCTCGAAGAAACGTGCTACTCGAGTAATATCTGATTAGCAGGTTAAAATGTTGAGTCATTAAATCCTATTCCAAACGTTTACCGAATGAAAATATATTTTACAAATTTTACAACAAACTGTATGTTTCAGTCGGTTCCATAATTTAAGTTTTATACATGAAATTAAAATGTCTACGTATTATGAATAATCTTTGTATTATGATTATGCGTAGCTTAGCACTTTTTGCGAAGTGTAAATGCTAGTCAAATAGAATTGACCCCATTACAAGGACGTTGACCTAAGCTGCAGATTTGGCTGACCGCGCCATCGGCACCATCTTGGACTATAAAGTGACCGAATGGCTGTAGAGTCGTAAAAGTAAATGCTATGACTGTCGCGACGTTGGAACAGAGAAGATTCATAGTTAAGTGAAATAATAAAACATATTGAAACCTAAGTTCAATAATATTTTTCTGCTTTTTGTTTTGATATAGGTATCACTGTTTTTTGATGGTAGTAAGTACTAAGAGGGGTAAGTCGTGCGCCTGTACCATTCAAAGCTCGAACTTCTGCCTCTAATGTGGTTCTCGCTTCCAGTAAGAAATCAAAAATTCACATTATTTAACTTTGTAGTAGAATTGATATAATCTTAGATTTGTGATTCGCGAGGGTTAGAAAATATTCTATTCCTACAGTAAATATAAAAATTATAGGTCTAAAAGAAATAAAGGAAACGAATTATGACTATAAGACAAACAAACAGCCAAGACGACGGTTGTTTGACTTACGTGCACTTCGAAGCACGAAAGCGTTCAGTTGAAAAATGCCTCTACTGTTCACCCATCCAAGTCTTAACCGCAGTAATTGCTGCTTGACCTTGTTATCAGTTGAGATGGATAGGGTCGATTCCACTACGAGCGTTTCTAAAAGTTATAATTGGTGGTGATTCGCATTGTTAAAGCTTATTTGCTATAATTTCGCAATATTGCACTTCGTAGAACTCAAATCAAATACTGAACGAGCCAAATTGACGAGGCACTAATAAATTATGTTGTGAACGTAGCACCGAGAAACTGGGTTAAATTATTCCAGTGAATTCAGGTTAAATGGTTAATACAAAGCTGCCGTGTATTGCAGGCGTCTCATAGGAAGCTGCCACAGTATAACGAACAAAAAATATGTAAAGCAGACTAACTTTCTGCACAAACCGTGGAGATATTATTTTCAGAAACTGTTTAACCGAAATTTGAAATCTACTAATGTCTTTTTCAGGCTTTATATAATGACAATAAAATGAGTTACTTATGAAGATATGTCATATAGGAATGCCATATTATAGACGCGATCCTGTAAAATATAACGGGCAGAATGTGGCTTTTTACGAGTAAACACCCCTGCCAACTTTTTGAGGTTTTGAGAATTTGAGAATGTAAGGTCGTAATAGTATGGAGTCAAGACTTTGGCTGTGGGACATACAGAACACAGACACACCGCTTTATCTATACCTATGATGAGAAATAAAGTATTTCTCACGTCTTTACTTACCTTATGTAGTATATGCGTAGCAACTGAAAATGGTTTAATTTTTTAAGTACTACATTGTGTCTAATGCTTTTGCTGCATTGAGATTTACAGAAGAATTTTCCACCATTGGTTGTGGTGATATCATCACGAAAAAGCTGCGTACAGTGAGTAGTCTAACTCGCAATGAGTTCTAATTGAGTGAAAATTAAATTTCAAATAGCGACCGCCCGCTTCGTTCGCGTAGCAGGCTCGGTCTTCGGTCTCTTATTTTTTTTGTGTTTTGCGGAAAATTAGAACACATTTAAAAAAAGATAAATGAAATCGGAAAAACTGTTCTCAGCTTATAGCGTGACCAGGAGAAATACGGGTTCATTTTTATATAGTATTATAGATTGTTAAAATAATTTAAAAATCATTTTCACATTAGGGTACTAGTTGATATGTTAATAAAGGATTACGGTATGAGTGTAGATAAAAAATAAACGTTAATTTAAATGAAAAGTAAACACTACTGAATCTTTTGTATAGATTTACTACGTCCGGGTGATTGGGTTAGTTGGCAGCCCGGGATGCCCCCGCCGGTCGCAGCCAACCTCGCCCGCACTGATTAAACCGTTTGCGCTGATTACGACTCTAGTACGTATTAAACTTGCTTTAACCAGTTCCATTTACAACTGTTACTTTAAGGGTAGGCGTAACAGGCTCCATTTGTTTTAAGTCTTGTCGTAAAATGGTATTTCATCACCATTCAAAATGTCGCCAATAGCAATTCTAACATCTTTATTATTTTGCGAAATAAAAATTAAGTATCTAAACGTTTATCCATTTGTTTTCTAAATTCTATTTAGAAGAATTTAAAATTTCTATGCTTTATAGCATAATTTCCTAGCAGTAAAGTAAAATTAATTCCACTTTCCTCAAAAGACAAAATAAGACCGCGCGTTTTAAAACTAAATTACTTAAAACCATAGCAGGGCAAAACAGTTTGTTAATGTATTCTATTATTTATTATTACTATACTTGGCACTTTTATATGTGGACTCACTACCACAAGCGTTTTATTATAGAACTCTGGGAACATAAATAGATTGAGCTTTTATTGGCTTAATTTTAAAATTGGCTTAGCCGAAAAAATCTATTTTACTTATGAAATAATTAGCATAATTTGATAAATTTCGTATTAATTATTTCGTAAATTATAATATAATTTATTTGTCTATTTGATAAATATATATTTAAGAATAATAATTTATAATTATAAAAGCTCAGGAAAACCAAGTTTAACGACACTTCATCTTATTACATAAAAACATCATCTGATTGTCTAAAGTTATTTAGTTATGTTAGACTAAAGTTATGTTTAAACAGCCGCTGGTTTTATACAAACATTCTGATTAAAGTTAAAGAAATTAGTTAGGTGCCAGAAGAAAAAAAGTGTTCAGTGGCCCGAGTACGAACAATTGCTAAAGTGTAGCGTTATCGTATTGTTGACGTATACATACCTATGAGTTATCTGTACCACAGTTGTACTAGATAAATGATAGCTTGTACTGAATAGTACTGAATACGTCAACGATACGATAACATTACACTTTAGCAAATGTTCGTACTCCGGCCACAGTTTTCGAATGTAGCTATAGCGTATAGAATTTTATCATCGTGGATATCATTTGATAGATAATTAAGCTTAGTATACTTTACTTCATATTTTAATCCTGACAATCACAACTCGAGCACAGCCCCATGTGCACCAAGTTATTTCGTTTGCTCTTATCTCTCCGTAGGTCTACCATGAGTTAAGGCGCGGTCGTATCCTGATAATAGTAAAAAGTAGAATCTTTAAACATCGAGTGTAACGAAACTATTCGATAATAATCTATGAAAAACAAACTTAGGTTAGAAAAGGAACAGGCACAGAGTAATAACCGAACAGAATTCATAAATATTACTCGCTCTCTGCAGAAAAAATCCTAAATAGGTGCATAAAAATAAACTTTCACGTCCAAACTCTCAGAATTTTCAGCGATAACACTATATTATTTTTTAGGTAATACATAGTTAACATATAGTACTAAAGTAGTACCACCAACCAGCAGTTTTTTCAATTGTGTTAGTATATATCGAAAAATATAAAGAAAACGTACAAAATTAACGCATTTTCGCATTACATCGTCCAATCTAACAAGCGATTTTCAACCTTACGTAAAGCATCGTAAATTATTTTAAAATTGGGGTTGGACCGCGTCTTAACTGCATTGACACCATTGCTCGATAGCGGCTGTCGCGAAATATTGTATGAAAATAAGAACAGAGCCACCTCGCGGTCATTTGTAGAACTAAAATTGACAGCGAGTAAGCCAATCACAAGCTTAATAGGTAAGCGAGATCGAGTATCGACTATAGATGACATTTATGTTGCCAACTCATGGTAGAGGTAAGTACCTAATGCTGCCCATTGTATGTATTGTATTGAATTCCTTTAATCCCGTAAATATTTCATCTAATTATACTTAAATTCCATAACGGTACTAATATCGTTAAATTAGCTCTGTTATACGGATCACGATAGCTCTTTGAGTGGCAGCAATTTAAATATGTCAGGTATAATTTTTTAATTGGCTGTCGTGTTTTTTTATGAGACAACAATCACACAAAGCATTCAGAAACCAAACTAGGCAGACCTACCGTGCGATTCTCTAATGATTCGTCGATGCAATCGTCGACGAGCTTACCGATGTCAAATACTTTGAGATATCGCCCTTTGACACAAGATTGTTATTCCAATATTTCTTGTCATCTCGTCATTTGTTTCACGGTTGTTGGCAAAGATGCAACGATGTTTGCTCTTAGAGAATCGCACGGCTGTACTATGGTACCTGATGACTGATGCAAGAGTTAACTTTAGAAACGGGGTATTTACCATGTATTGTATTTATTTTGAGTTTTTGAAATTTAGATATTAGGTATATCCAGTTTATTCGTGAGCATCACGCATGGAACTGTGCCGAAATATCGAGACTCCAAAATAAATTTAATACATATAGTCATGGGAAATATCCCGTTTCTAAGCTTAATTCTTGCATTAGTGACCATGTCAGTTTAAAAACTTATACTGATATACATATACATACCCAGACACATGTTAAGCCGTGATGTTCATGCACACAAAATGTTTGACCTGTCTGGGGATAGAACCCGGGACCAGGATGGTAGGTCTCCAACTACGCCAACCAACCAGTCAAGTCAGATTGGATTTGACTACAAGTATATATAATACAGTGGCCACCTATTTTCATTTCATTTCATACTGGGACCGTATCAGGTGACTTTCGTCGTTTCACAATTATTTCGGTCCCGCGCATTGTACTTGTGTCAGACATAGCCTTGACTGGCGCTGAGTAAAAACATCGATACTCATTTTAACAAAGCGATGGAAAACTGCAAAAGAACTCTCGTCAACTTTGACACGTAATCATCTTCACGGCCTGGGATTTTCATTTTGTAATAAGACTGCTTACCTTTCAATAATTTTACACCAGACGACCTTGCCCATACAAGCATCAATTGAACCAAGTATTAGTGACGCCCTTATATCAATTGTAAACTGGCTTAAGTATAATAAATCTTGAAAAGACCAAGGTAATGACATTCATAAACAAAGGTAACCAAAATAGCATAGTAGAAATCAACTATTTAAGAAATAAGATTGATAACGTAGATTTCTAGGTCTCCATATTGAATTACGACTAAATTGGAAGGACCATGTAAACGATTTATGTAAAAAGCTTAACTAGTGTTCATATGCATTGTATATGTTGAAAAATGTAGTCAATATAGCGGCAGTTGTTACGTCTTATCGCGGTTACGTCGAGTCTGCTTTGAGACATTGTATTATATTCTGGGGAAACTAGAAAGAGAAAGCATTCAGAGCGCAAAAGAAATGTGTAAGGGCAATGTATAACTTAAAACAAACTGACACATGTAAGCAACATTTTACAAAAGTAATTTTATTGAATTTGCCTTGCATGTATATTTACGAAATTTCTATTTTGTCTGGACTAATCTAAACTTGTTTGAGGTAATGAAAAGCAAACGTCTATGTGATAAAATAAGCTTTCTAAAGAACTCTCTGCTCTCTTGAATAATAGCGTCTTTGGTATGGCCCCTCGAGTGTATAACCATTTGCCAAAAAACCGTGCTTGATTATACCACCGTAAATAAATTTAAAGTAGGCAACTATGAAAAAAAATATTATATCATCCATCCATCCATCTAAACTTTCACATTTATAATATTGGTTGGATAATGACTAGTAAATTATAACCATCTTAATATTCTAAATAATTTAATTTTAATATTGTAATGTTGAATTTGTTCTTTTTATGTATGGATTTTACGTAGATATTGTATTTTATAAATGAGATATTATTTGGTAAGATAATTGTAAATGTAAATATATGTTTTGAACGTTGCACACCTCTATAGGGGTAAGTAGTAAGTTGTAAGGAATATCTGTAATTATACATACTTGTAATACCTACCTACAACTGGCAATAAATAAATTTGAATTTGAATTTGAATTTATGCATGATTTGATGTCCCCGAAGGGTTGCCGCATTGACGTGGCGGGGGGGCTCAGTAGCCGTGGCTTGGATCACCACGGTGAAGCTAAGAGGAACCCAGGGGCCGCGCCGGAGTTGGGGTGCGCTGGCCAGCTCAGGCGGGGCTGCTCCTATGGGCTTTGGCTGCCAAATCCACATAGGAGTGGCTGGGTCCGGGCGCTTTGGCGCAGACTCGAGGAGGTGGGGCCCGGGCGCTTTGGCGCAGGCTCGAGGAGGGGGGGTCGCAGGGGAGAGGGAGAGTTGGTTATCCCCAGTGGCTGACGCAGCAGGCTACGTATCTGACCCACCGCAGGGAGACCACGGGCGTCCAGACGTGGGGAAGTCTGGCGCCCATTGATGGCGGGTTTGATCTCCGAGGCAGTTGCGGTGCGCCATGTGTTCTGGCGTTCCGCGAAGAGAAGGGTCCGGCAACGGACAGCCACAGCGGGTTCGCGGCCGTGTGCAATATCTGTCCCGCGTTCCCGCCAAAAGCGGCAGTGACGGAACACCCCGGGGTTTTGGTGGGTATACGGACTCCCACATAAACACCTACCTCCCCGTGGTAGGTGGTATCCATAAAGGATTTCCCCGGGACAAAAAATAAAAGTTGCAGTTTAAAACGTTTATTAACCGACTTCAAAGAAGGAGGAAGTTATATTATGTTCAACTGAATGTATTTTTTATGCGCACAATATTGTGATAATTATATACTTATATACTTTTGAACTATCATGGTACCGACTTCAACAAGTTATTTCACACATTATGGTGTTGAAGTCGGTTCCATTTTTTGGTAAAAATAATAAGTAATATTTTATATTTTTGCCACTCATCCCTCCTCATCACGCCCGCAATAGCATTTTCTGTGTAGAGAGAGCATAAACATACACATTTTCTCTAAAAAATATCCAATACGCGCTTCGAAAGCATACCACTACCGACTAAGCAAACGAAGCCGTCTCCAGTATTCGGCATCCATCTTTCACATTAACATCTTTTATGTTTAAAATTACATATAAGTAGTTTATAGAACCTTTATTTTGGCACAATTTACGTACCAAGTAATATTTCTTATAACCGATCTTTTACATTCGGTAAAAGATTTATAAGTGTAAGGCTTCGTTTATTTCATGTTTGAATAAAAATATTAACGATTGAAAGAAACCTTTTGTATACATATATTATCTTGACTTATTGGTGATCTGTAGGGCGGAAAAGCAAAAGAATTAGATCTGGGATTTTAAGAACAACAGCAAGCATTAATATGAAAGATTTATTCTAAGCTCTAAGATTGTTACAAAAAGGATTAATCCAATTTAAGTTAACGTTTGATTCTTTTATTACATGATATCCTGACTATTTCATGTAACTGGATACCTATCGTTTACATGACAGCTACTACAAATAATTCAGAAAAATCATATATATTTACAGCAAACGGTTATTTACTCGGTAAGCGAAATATTTAATATTTAGCAGAAAAGCTGAGCGATTACTCTAATTCTCCCGAGTTTCGTAAGTAACCTATCAAGTTTTTGCGGTATCGTGCCGTAATGTATGAGAGCCAAAGTCTGGACCGCTGGAGCATTGCCTCGTCGGCGGCCCGGGCGTGAGTGACACCAGTAATTATGCGGCGCTCCGCAACGGCCCGGCCAAGTTCAGCCTTGTTCGAACTTTTAATTGAACTGCTGAAACTGCTTTTTGGCTTCCGTTCTGTAAATCTCGGACGGTTTTTTATGTTGTCGACAAAATGATATGCTTCTGATATGTAGGTAATTTTACGAGTAGACTAGTTAGTATAGTAGTGCTAGCCGGTGCCAAGTCAAAGTCAAAGTCAAAATGATTTATTCAATTTAGGCATCAAAGACGCACTTATGAACGTAATTTTTCATTATAATGTACATTAAATACTCTACCACCGCGTTCCAAAATATAAGTATAGAGCCTACCGAGAAGAAGCGGCAAGAAACTCGGAGTAGAGTAGATCAATAGTCGAGCTATCGAATGAGTAAAGTATATAGTAGACTAGCTGCGCCCCGCAGTTTCACCAGCATGGTGATGGATAATGATGATGATGACGATAAAGCACAAGGTACACAAGACATATACATTTATGATAACTTACTATAAAACGTACGTAAATATAGACTAAATATATAATGATACCCTAATATGGGTATCGTTATATATTCTGTCTTTAGATGAAATTTTAAATTATTTCCACAGTATATAATAATTTATGTTCTGTGAAAATAATTTATAATTTCATAGACAGGCAGATAGCCGGACAGCGTAGGCTTAGTATAGAGCTCCGTAGTCTCGTGTGAAATCCTAAAATGATTTGAAATTAGCTTTCAGCTCCAACTAATAGCTTAAAACATGCGCAAAATTTTCGGTATTACTTTGCTCGGGCCGAAATTAATGGTATTTTGTCTCTTTTTAAACGTGGCTGGTAGTGTTATTTATCTGTCATTACTCTATTATACTATAGTTACAAAAGTTTATCAGTTTTTGTGTATGCTATCGACTCATTGGATCACTTATCTAATGTGAATGCTCCATAACAAAAATCTATCAATCCTAAAAAGTATCCTTACTTTCACATTTAATATACTTTTTAGTGTGATTATATTGAAAAAGTTCCATAACTACTTACAATACGATCTCAAGCTTCAATAAAATATTTTACAACGGGACGTAAAGCTTGTATGGAGCAACAATGACACGTACCATTCTCGAGGTAACGTCGGCGGGAGCAATTTCAAGTGTTCTCAGAAATATTGCTTACAAACTGTCTCTTATATTTTAAACTTTTACCCATTTTCTATCTTCTTCATAGCCAGCGACGATAAACGTTTTGGAAACGTGCCAGCGAGATAAATTGAATGTTTTATTGACTTTCGTCTTTATTGGCTTATTGGTTATAATAATAATTACTTTTTATTCCATGAGTTCCAGGGGTTTGATGGATTAGGGTTTAACAACCCCAACTTAAAGTTAAAGAACACTAAATCCGCACCGTGGCTTGCCTGGCTAAACAATGAGTATAAACTTTCCAGGGTAACAGTAGTATACTAGTTATATATTATTCAGAGACGCAGGTACCTAACGATTTGAGTTTGATTTAACACTTTGCATTTTCATTAACCAGGAGGGCTTTTATGTATATCAGTTGCAATCAAATGTTGATTAAAATCTAAAAAAATGGCGGCTTTGTGTCACTTTTGTCAGCTCCAGTCATCAACTTACTTCCATTTCTTCTTACTACACTTGTCAAAACTGACATACGCGGTATACCTACGTGGCATACATAGTAGAGCGGCTATTTTTCAAGACGCGGTTGGTACTCGTAGCTACCCTGCCTTCTGAGCCGCTTGTCAGGTTCGATACTAGAACAGGTCAAACATTGGCGTGCATAAATATCGGCTTGACCTGTGTCTGGATGTGCAACTGCAAGGTGTGCAAACTAGGCAGAGCATGTACTATGATAATCTGATGACAGATATACATAGGTACTTATATAAGTCCTATATACATATATAGTTAATATATTAGAAGCTATTTTATGTATATAAACTTAGTTCATAAAATTACAAAACAAAACACCGCCTTATTCACCAGCTTGCGGAGGATTCACAGAAAACTGGCCTCATTGCAAATAAGATCGTTTGTAAATATGTAATTGTTATATTAGAAACATAGATACAACATATACCAGTATGTTTTCTGAGGTCGAGGAAAGTTTATTCCCTAAACATTTAGGCATCCAATTCAAAGTCTTGTAGAGTTCATTAAAACTTACATGCGATACTTGATATTAGCTCCCGGTAGGTTCTTGTCTCCTACCTAAATAAACTACTAATAATAACTGAAATAGTATACAGGCTGTGGCATAATGAATGAACAATAGGGTACCTGCAGGTAGGAAGACATTGTGGTGGTTCAGAAAAATATGTTTTACATGTAGTAAAAGTCTCTCTGTTTTTGAGTTATTCGATTTTTTTAAATAAAAACATCATTTGCCACTCTTTTTTGTGGCAAGACTCCAAATAAAATATTCATTCATTACACCACGGCCTGTATATCTCGCTTATTACCGGCTCAAATAAATAATTTTGAGTGGGCTTTTACATTCTCATATTCATAATCATAATGAGCCCATTTTGTTTCCACTGCTGGTACTCGAGCCTTCTTCTCAGAGAGAGAAGTTGGGCCATAATCCACCACGCGGGCCCAATGCAGATTGGTGGATAGGTTCGCAGGCCGCCCGAAGGCCCTCGGCATAGCCTAACGGCTGTTGTCCTAAGACAAACAACCGGGCCCGACGGCTTAACGTGCCCTCCGAAGTACGGACTCTCTATATTTTTTTTTATTTAGTAGCAATTAAAACCTACTTTACTTACATACTGCACTTAACCTTTTACGAGGATCTCAGTAATACGTTAGGTGTGAACACCGCATTTTTACATCATATTTGTTGCAATTCAGCCTACCTCCGTCTGCCTGGGTATAGGCCTCCTCACGTGCACGCCACTCTTTGCTTACCTGGATGTGCTTGCTGCTTGCTTTGCTGTCCTAAATCAAGAACTCGACGTCTACTACAGTTGTTATCAAATCTTTGTGGAATATAACCGGCTCACTGACTATTGTCGGTCAATCTAAACATTTTCATGTAAATACTTTCTAATAATACTACATTAATTTTTCAAAATGCCACTTTAGTGAGCTATGAATTAAGTTTAATGAGTGAATGTAGAGCTCTGTGAAATAGAGCTAGTGCTAATATTAGTTTATCTTTCTTAAGAAATCTTTGAGCACGCACTCTAATCTACGAATAACTTAATTTCAATTCACGTTTGTATAAGCCTCATTAATGCCTAAATTAATTAAATGAATATTTACTTTGGCAGATAAACCACTTGTTTGTGGGTTCATAATTTTGATATATGAGAAGATAAGCTATATTCGCTCTTTATCTCGTTTATATATCGGTACACGCTTATATAATAATCGCTGATAAATCGGCTAAGTCCATTTCGCCTAAATGGTCCGGGTTTCTCCACGTCCGCAACAAATCATTTATCTGTTACTGGATCGGACGTCGCAAATGAACGTCCTTATCAGTGTTTGCCGTAATATGATGCTTTAGGGACAGATAGAAAGGAAATATTTTGCCTTGATATTTTTTCCTGTGTTAAGTTGCGTTGCGTTGTAAGTACCCAATAATATGATTCTTTTAACTAATTTAAATTATAGTTGTTGATGATTCAACTAAAAAAAATTTTTACCCAAAATTAGAACCGACTTCTACACAAAAAAATTATGAAATAACTTGTTGAAGTCGGTACCATAATTCAAAAGTACCTATAATAACAATATGCATGCAAAAAATTGAACCGACATTTTTTGATAAACTGTTTTTTTTTCACCCTTTTAAGTGACCTTACGGGTTACACTGTCAATGGTGATATCATCAAGAAAGGCGAAACACTTAGCTCAGTTAGTTATCAGTTATTGAAATATAACTCAAAAACTGCTACACCGAATTTGATGAAATTATATGGCGCCACCACGGAAGTATACTCTATCAAACAAAAAAGAATTATAAAAATCAGTTCATAAACGAAGAAGTTATCCGCGAACACACATAAAAAATATATACGTCGAATTGAGAAACCTTTTCTTGAAGTAGGTTAAAATAAATTTTGTTTGTCCCGTTGTTAACCCTAAGCAGCTTCATAAGTGCGTCTTGACGTACATAAGGACAAGTTCAATGCCTAAATTTAATAAATGATTTCGGTTTCATTTTAATTTTACATATATTTTACTAAGGTACACCATCACACCCGAACATTTTGCCTGTTATACTTTTGGTAGCATGTGGCACGAGCGATAATGCCTTCCTTAGTTGACGTTTATGACTGAGATATATATACTTGTCCAATTCTTAACCCGAGGACCAGAAATCACACTTACATAATCCTACTAATATTATATAAATGTGGAAGCTTGGATGTGTAATGTTTGTTACTCAATCACGCGAATACGGCTGACCGTATTTTGATGAAATTTGAAGTGGATGTGGTTTGTATTCAGGCTTAACACATAGGCTACTTTTTATCCCGATTGAACACGTAGTTCCTGAAGGATAGCAAAAACTTTATTCCTCGCAAACGCACTTGCGGGTGGTACTTGTCTACATCTACACTATATAAAATAATATAATATAATAATATTATAAAGAGGCAAGATTTGTATATTTGTATTTATTATTTTACCGTTAGAAAACTACATTATCATTGAGTAACATAGGCTATATAATATGTTCAAAAAAGTAAGGGATCTATATGATAACTTTGATAATGTAACCCAATGTGTAAAAAAATACTAAAACACATGCTTATATCGCATATGCTGCGGAAACTATCGACAATAGAGAAAAGTGAAGTACCGCAGTATCATAGAAAACATATATATATATATATATATAAGGTCCTTACATATGAAATTGGCGTTTTTCGTACTGGCCACTTTAATCACGAATTTCTCCTCTTTGGTAAGGAATTCCAAATTCAAATTTGTACAGCTATAGACTCATGTATTTGTGCTTCGATGATCGTCATTCATTTGTTTTTTTTTCTTCTGTTTTTTTCTGTTTGCGTCACTCATTTTACAAAATGGAAAACTTAAAATATCGCATTATTTACGAGTACGAGTTCCGCCGTGGCACTAGTGCTGCGGAAACAACTCGAAGGGTGAATGATGTGTATGGCGGTCGTGTTGCAAAAGAAAACACAGTTCGTTTTTGGTTCCAACGTTTTCGTTCTGGAAATTTCGACCTGCAGAACAAGCCCCGTGGACGGCCTGAGACTCAAGTTGATAATGAAGAGTTGAGGGCTATTGTGGAAGCGGATCCATCGCAAACCACGTCCGAGTTAGCTGCAGGCTTCGATGTTAGTGATAAAACTGTTTTAATTCACTTGAAGCAAATTGGGAAGATTAAAAAGCTTGAAAGGTGGGTACCTCACGAATTGACTGAAGCAAATCGGCAAACGCGCGTCGACTGCTGCGTTACATTACTAAACCGGCACAATAATGAAGGTATTTTAAACCGAATCATTACCTGTGATGAAAAATGGGTTCTTTACGATAATCGGAAGCGCTCAGCGCAATGGTTGGATCCTGGCCAGCCAGCCAAATCCTGCCCCATGCGAAAATTAACCCCAAAAAAGTTACTTGTAAGCGTTTGGTGGACTAGTGCCGGTATTGTTCATTACAGTTTTCTCAAATCTGGCCAGACTATTACGGCTGATGTCTATTGTCAGCAATTGCAAACCATGATGGAAAAGCTAGCGGCTAAACAACCTAGGTTGGTCAATCGCTCCACGCCACTGCTGCTTCACGACAACGCTAGACCACACACTGCGCAACAGACGGCTACTAAATTAGAAGAGCTTCAATTGGAAAGTCTAAGACATCCTCCGTACTCCCCGGACCTTGCTCCAACAGATTACCATTTTTTTCGAAATTTGGATAACTTCTTGTAAGGGAAAAAATTCAACTCCGATGGGGCAGTCCAAAGCGCCTTCAAAGATTTTATTGATTCCCGTCCGACTGGTTTTTTTAGTAAAGGGATCAATGAACTACCTATAAGATGGCAAAAGTGCATAGAAAATAATGGTTCATACTTTGATTAATTAAATATATTATATTAAAAAATATTCGACTTTTTGTTCCTCCCATACAAAACGCCAATTTCATATGTAAGGACCTAATAATATATATATACATATATATCTGCCATAAAATCCGCAAAATGATATATCTTACTGTTACAATAAAATTATGTCATGATAACTTCTTTTTTTAAAATGATGAGATGTAATGCCGGAAAATACTTATATCGTGTACATTGCGGAAACTATTGACAATAGATCAAAGTAGCGTACTATATTTCTAAAGAGGACATCAATGTCTACAAAAAGTGTGCAATGCCATAAGTCTTATTATTAAAGTTATGGAACAATAACTACTTTTCCGTGTTAAAATATGCAATATTAACGCCGGTACAAACTATAGGCCACATTATTCGTATCTTGGTGTTAATACTTTTTTATTATAATAACAAAAGATCAAGAAATATTTTTCTCTCGCTCCCACTTTTTCGGTTATGTAAATAGATAGGTAGGAAACTTTTTATTTGTACACTATAATAAAATATAAAAGAGAAAAACATACGATAGAAAAAATATAACATGGTTGTACAAAAGGCGGCCTTATCACTTAAAGCGATTTCATTCAGATTTCTACCTTTGGGTAGATAGAATAGTATTTTCAGGGACAGTGGTGAATAGTATCAGCGTAAGTATAGACAATATTGAATAGGTACATGCTACGAAGAAATAATAGTCGGTACATGTACCTTAACTAATATATATATAATACATATTATACATAAATATCTACATAATATAATATAGTATACATACTGCCTAATTAAAATAAAATACACACAATACACATTTATGTATACTAATACATATAAACTGCAAGCCTAATATAATACAATATAAGAACATATATAATAATTATAATAAGTGTCAAAAATAGATTTTAAATTTTAGCAAACACCAATCTGTGACAGATATCATTTTTTAATTCGATCTCTAAAGATATTTAATGAGGGAGAATGACGTACTGAAACTGGCAAACTATTCCAAAGGTGAACTGCCTGCACGGTAAATGACGCATTGTAGAACGATGAAGAGTGAGAAGGTGTTTTTAGCGCCAGTGTTCCTGATGATCTCAAAGGCAGAGAATTTTCTAAGTAAAGAAACTGAAAACGTTCTTTAAGATAGCCGGGGTGGATGGATTGTACAATATATTGTACAGCAGGGTCAGCATGTGAGCTTTCCGACGAAGACGTATAGGTAATGTATAAAAAGTTACTCTATGTAGGTAATCACTTGAGTTTGTGATGAAATTTAGAAACGTGGTCATATTTGCGAAGTCCAAATATGAACCTAATACAGAAATTTTGTAAGCGCTCAAGTTTATTTAATTGATCTTCTGTAAGATCTAAGTAGCAGGCGTCAGCATAGTCAAGAATCGGGAGAAGAAGAGTTTGAGCAAGTGTAACTTTGGTTGCAGTCGGAAGAAAGTTTCGCAGTCGCTTCATTGCCCCTGCAGAAGCATACAGCTTGCGACTGACAGCCTGGATTTGTGGACCCCATGATAGAGAATCGTCCATAATTACTCCAAGATTCTTTACTTCTTTACTGTAAGGGATTGTAACTCCGTTAAAGATTACTGAAAGTAATTGAAGCCAATTAATTTTGGATAGCATACGGGGGCTGCCTAGTATTATCACTTGTGTTTTCATTGGGTTAACTTGCAGGCCAAATTGTTGACTCCATTCTGATATGCGTATTAAATTATTGTTGGTTATTTGGATAGACTCTGCCAGTTTATCATAAGGAGCCTGGCAATAAATCTGCAAATCATCTGCATAGAGGTGGTAGGAACACGAAATATTATTAGAGATAGAATTTATGAAAGAAGCAAATAGTAAAGGAGAGAGAATGCCGCCGTGTGGAACGCCTGCTGAAGCAGCGTACTATATATAGCTACACAACAATAGTCAACAAAAGAATAGTAAGCAGCGTTTGTGGTAACAAACTGAGTGCTTAATTAATAATTTTGTTCTCGTACTCGTAGTAGTATTTAAAGGAATTCTATGTTCAACTTTGAAATACAATGTAGCAAGCGAATCACTCACACAACGAATACTACCGCATGTATGTAAGTACAGTGGAATACCGTGCAGAACTTTGCAAATTAAGCTCTGTGTAGTATTGTTACTATGCTACTACATTGTGCAGATGAATAGCTTACGATTAAGAGGATTGCATACCTAGTACTTTCCATACTAAAAGAAAAAACTCTTTTCTACCTCTTAACATTGTCCGATTTCAGTGATTTTTTCATTGTTTACTATGCCCGTACGTTTTGATTTTTTCAGTTTTTTTAGTTCTAAAAAAGGAAATTTATAGTACTTTGATAATATATAATTATAATATATAGCATAGTAAATATTGTGATGACTCCATTAAAAAAATCACTGAAATCGGACAATGCTAAGAGGTAGAAAAAAGTTTTTTCTTTTACGGCCCGTGTCAATAACCTATCTATCGCCGGTTTACCTTACTAGAGATAGATATTTGACACTATTTGTATGGACTTCATATCAAATTTCTATCGACCGTAAGGAAAACGGTTGTTAGATAATATTATTCGGATCCCCCTTTAGTATGGAAAGCGCAATCCTCTTAAGTGAACGATTTGTTTGCCTCGTCCCTTGTATAAAATATTAGCTTTGCCCCGCGGTTTCACCCGTCTGGTTATCGATGTTGATGATTACTATGAAAGGTATCCTGTGTCCATCACTGGTATATAATTTATCTCCTTGCAAAATTACAAATAATAAACTTAAAATTTTACAAACTCTTCCTTTTTTAATATTGTATTATAAACTGTATAGATTTACTTATAAAAATAATTACACATTAATTCTTGTTGTCCAATTGACATACACTAGGGACTCTCCATATCCGGATGATAGCACACAATCACAGAGTTAACATAAATGTCGGCAGTAGTTACTAATGAACTCCATTACTAGATATTTGCGGCGATAGATAATGCATCGGGGACGGGAGTGGAGGAAATTGCCAATTAATGTATCCATCGGCTACCGTCTTCAAGGCAAACACACACTGGGAGGGAAGCCAAAGCGATGATTTTCACTGTTCATCCATATTCATCGCATATGATGATTACACTTGCACACGTTTATGCCGTGTCAACTAAAGTTATGAGCGCGAACTGGGTTTAAAAAAAAAGAAATATTACGAAACGGTACAAGCAGGAGGCTCGACCTGATGGTAAATGGTAACCTCTGCCTGGAACAGATTCAGTTCCTTTGAAGTGACGAGTTGCACTGCGGCTGTAACCCTGTGACATTAAGTTGTTATGTCTCTTGTGTCTGTAATTTCTTCTCTTGTGTCTGTAATTTCCGGCAACGATACCTTCAAACCAAATCACAGTATTGCGAACTATTGCTTCACGGTACAAAAAGAGAGCAGAGTACTGCCACCATATCGTTTTGTACCGTACACCTTTACCTTTACTACCCCGGATGAACTCATACACAAAGAGTTCTACTGCCTTTAAATCTTTTTTAGGGCTCACGATAATTCACATTGGCTTGTGAATTTCGACCACATTCGGTGGTCTTTTTCAAGGAGTGTTGGGACGCCCGCGTCGATGACGTCTCGCTTAGCACGTGAGACCACCAAATGTGGTCGAAACTATAGTCGGACCTATCCGATATATATTACGTGAGTAATCCCATATTTCTAATTAAAAATGAGTTTCGCTTTTACTAGTCATCTGGCATGGCGTTGGATTAGATCTTCTTGGGTTGAGCTCTCAGCATACGTTGCTAGCATGTCGGTTAAACTTGCACCGTCTTAACTAGTCTTTGTACAGCTCAACTTGAACTGCACACTGCGAAGGATATGAGGTTCTGTTCATGGTACGGTAAGCTTTAGCGGCTCTAAATGAAAATAGGTAGGTACTAGAAATTAGTACCCTCTCACTTTATACCACTTTTTAAACTATAAATAAATTAAGAAAGTATACGGCTATATTTATATATGATAATACTATGTACGACTTCATCGTATGTTTAATTGTATACCTATTGACACGTCCCCGATAACATAGGTTGTAAGCTAAGCAATACCAAATTTAATCCAAATTAGTTCCCTAGCTATTTTCTGCATTTTAAATTTGAACAGAAAACAACATTCGCATATATAGGGTGTTTGGTAGAGGGACCGACAAACCAAATGAGCGTGTTCGGGGGCCCACTTGGAGAATACAAGTTGGTCAAAAAAAATCCCCGACCCCCCAATTCTTTTTAAACTTTTTTTTTGTGATTTTTCCCGTTTTAGCCGAAATTGTACTTATTTACCACAATAACATTTGTAAAATCTGTTTTAGACCGGATGTTTAGACTCTATAAGCTCTAAATCAGTTAGTTAGCTCTGTTTTGTATCCAATTTTGCTTTGCGTGGCCTGAAGGTGTATTAGAGACCAAATTCAACTAAAAACATCCGGTCTAAAACATTTTACAAATGTTATGGTGGTAAATAAGTACAATTTCGGAGAAAACGGGAAAAATCCCAAAAAAATTGGGGGGTCGGGGATTTTTTTTGGCCAACTTGTATTCTCCAAGTGGGCCTCCGAACACGCTCATTTGGTTTGTCGGTCCCTCTACCAAACACCCTGTATAATATTGATCTATTAAGTGATGAAGTGCAATGATACTAATAAGTATTAAACACATCTTGTGACATCGTTACATCTCGTTACTAGGTGCTTATACAGCGGACTTGATGCGACCGATAGTTGCATATGTTATAACAATGTCATCGGATCTAGATTGGAAATTTGTCTCTAAGATACTGTGTTGCAGCAACACAGGTTTGTTAGATTCTAGGTGACAGATGTGGAAGGTAAATTTTGAGGGTCAGTTGAACGCGCAAGGTGTCAGCCAGAAACATTAGGTAGCACCCATCCAGCATGCTGTGAATTTGCCTAGAATATTAAGGGTAATGTAGATGGAGCGAGTTTCTCGCCTCGAACATGCGATTATTGAATGGAACATAAAAATTTGCTTCGTCTAAACATTCACGATTCTCGCCCTTCCTCTTGGGCGATAATTGCCTAAAATCAGTCCGTAAATAGCACTACAGCAAACTTCCTCCTTTTTAGGAAAGGTGCGCCCTCCACCTAAAATCACTGATGACCAAAAAAATTATATATAATAGTAGAACTTACATACCAAGTTCCGTGAAGATTGTTTGAAAATTGTGACCTATACAGAAAGCCAAACAAACAACCTAACAAATATACGGACAGATGAGTCAATTTGGCCAGTTAAAGCAGACGCTTCGTTCGCTTCACTTGATCGGTCAATAAAATACTTTACAAATATTTATTATTACTGTAATATCCTTTAGGTTATATTCCTCAACTCTCTCTCTCACAAATGTATTAAGAACTGCTTTTCTAGCATCACGACGACGATTTTATAATGGATATTCTCCGTATTCCTCAACACTTGTAGTTACCTACTATACCCGCAGTACCAAAATTGAATGATTTTTGTATAATTTATGAGAACAGTTCCGCAGTAATCTCAAAACTTGAAAGGCGAATCTCGCATTCAAATCGGTTCAAACCGATTTGTGCGATACTCGTATGAGCAAGAAAAAATGTCATACGAGATCGTATTTAGATAAGTCGAGAACTCGTAAGCAAGAATCTTCTTACGCCGCTTATATTTCGCCGTGTAAACAGTCGCAGGAAATTCTTGCCTAGCGATAATTGCTTAAGAATCTCTTATTACATAATCGTCGGCGAGAATTTAGTTGATACGATATTCTTATGGAGATTACTGCTTGTAATCGTTGAGTACGAGTTTTCGCCTAGAAACGTACGAGAAACTCTCTTCGTCTAAATGGCCATTTACACTTTGAGCTATAGTTGCTTTCAAAAATGTATGAAAGTTTTTATGGAGTATTTTTTATCTCAACAGCATGGAAATCGAAAAGTTTATCATAATAACAAATTATAAATGAGCCTTGTCTTTCTGTCCTCAGCCTACAGAAATCTCTGGGCACCTTCGTCTGAGATAAGATTTATTTCATTCTTTCCTCTTCTCTGAATACATTACTCTTATTTGTAAATAATTATTTCTTTCGCCGTTCCATTCCTCCGAGATAAGGGTCGTGAATGGTTTATTTTTTGTTCAAGCTTTCTGTTCAACCTAACGTAGATATGCCTTTGTTTTGTTTATTTATTAAGTCTTGTCTTTTTGCATTCAAGTTTAATCAAATCAAATCAAATCAAATCATTTATTACGCAAAACATGCGTAAATATTACAAAGTGTTGAATAAATATTACAAAGTAGGTGCGCTATGTTTTAACCTATTGGCATGCGAAATTAGTGAACATTATTATAAGTACCAGTACATTATATGTCCAATATACATTGCAATAATCCGAAAAATAAATAAATTATCAATTTGTCCAATTACATGTTAAATAATTAAATGTCTATCTTATCACAATAATCCGAAGGAAAAAAAACAGTTTGTCCAAGTACATGTTACATAATTAAATGTCTATCTAATCACAATAATCCAAAGAAAAATAACAATTTGTCCAAGTACATGTTAAATAATTAAATGTCTATCTTATCACAATAATCCGAAGAAAAAAAAACAATTTGTCCAAGTACATGTTACATAATTAAATGTCTATCTTATTACAATAATCCGAAGAAAAATAACAATTTGTCCAAGTACATGTTAAATAATTAAACGTCTATCTTATCACAATAATCCGAAGAAAAAAAACCAATTTGTCCAAGTACATGTTACATAATTAAATGTCTATCTTATTACAATAATCCGAAGAAAAATAACAATTTGTCCAAGTACATGTTACATAATTAAATGTCTATCTTATCTTTAAGAAATTCATCAATTGAATAATATGCTTATTATATTAAATCCTGTATTATCTTCTAATGGTATTAAGTACGTCTTGCCACGGCAAAGCGATGTGCCTGGTTTTAAAATGTTAAGCGAAACACCTGCATATAATGGTTGATGTGTTACCCAGACCCAGAAATTTCAATTTACTGACCTTCTAATATAATAAAGACAGACGCTTTAGAACTACTGCATTATACGATACATCGCGTCCACTAGTGCTTTACAACGGCATAAGGAATAGTCCGTTCATTTAGCATTTAGCATCTGCAGCATATTACAGTGAATAGACAAAGCTCGCTATTTATATCCGAATGCAATATACAAAACTATGAGAGATACAAAATTATATTATATTACAATACAAAATATGTTTCTATGGAACCATGACGTCAATTTTAGAGTTAGGAAAAACTGCACTATGACATTTTCATAAACGTAACAAATTAAATAAAAACTTTGATCATGCTAATAATTAGTGGTGTTAGTAGGTTTGAAAGTTCACATTTTATTAGTAACCGTTATAGTGTCTTCATTTTGTATACCACAAGTTTAGCAATGGTTAACCCGTAAGCGTCGCTAGTTTTGCAGTAGATGACCAGTCGTAGGGAGATGCGCGAAAATCCCGCGCTACGACGCCGCTACGGCTTCTACGCCAGTAAGCTACAGGCTGTAGCAGCGGTGCTACGCCGTAGCCGCACCTCGATACACTCGATCTCGCGGTTATTCGAGTAAACACGTCAACTCATTGTCATAGAATTCGTAGTAGCGGTTGTTTTTTTATCATACGGTATACGGTAAATCGTAATGCACTTTAAACGCGTATACTGCAGGGTGCTAATTTAGTCGTATTATAATTTTATTTTCGTCAGAAGTGTTTTACGGTTGAGCCGTACTTAATGGAGTTCATGTTACGGTTTTATTTATGTTTTTTCCCATTAGTTCATACATAAGGGTTTTAATACATCGTTAGCAAGAGCTTTTTAAGAATAGCTGGAACATATTAAACTGAACATAGTTTTTGATGTTTTGTGAGATCATCGGATATTTAGATTTTAAAGAGGTTTGTTCATACTTCTAAAGCGAAAACAAGTGACTTTCGTACATTACATACAACTTACACCTTTACATAATAAAACGAGATCGCCAGAGACTTTGTTACCAGCAAAATTTGTTCTTGGTCCCATCACAGAAGATGAGAAGATTTATGTTTAAAAGATGTTAATGTTTATAAAACTTTCTCAATAGATATTACATTAAAACAAAACTTAATTACTCATTGGCCTTATTTCGTTTTTCATTGACGGTGTACTGACCAGACTTCCCAGTGCATTTAGTTATTATTTGGATTTCATACGAGGCTAGACTACTTACTTGATTTTACTAGACTACTAGACTATTTTACCCTACGCCGTGGGACTGAATGTCCTTTAAAATCTTTTAAAGGTCTGTATCTTTTAAACCCTAGTATATAACCGTAGTTACTAATTCCATTGTATTAATGTTATAACTAATCCAAAAACAATCAAATATTAAATGAAGGCTATGAGAAAAAATACAGTTGCCTGTATAAATGTATCCAGCATCAAATTTCTTGTAATAATAGCGAGGTCTAACAAAAAAATGTCAAACAATAAAACACAGCTAAATATGAGTTTGATTAGTGCTTCAAATTAAAGAGTACCTAAATTTAAAGAAAAACACTTAATTGGTAAATATACAAGTTGGAATTTTGTAATGCCATCTGAAGGGAAATTACTCTTAATACTGTAGATTTTAAAATTTACTCAAAGAAAACATTCCTTTGTTTTTAAAAGAAAAGAAAACTGCATTCAATTATTTTCAAAATTCGCTTACCACACCCGGGAATGGAACCGACTAAAATCACGAAAAATTTCACTCTCTACTTTTATTGCATTGATCGTAAGGGTTAATTATAAGGAAGCAATCTCTCTAACAAATTTGATCAATTAAATGAAATGAAAACCAAGCAAGCGAATTTTCGAAATTTTTTGAATGCAGTTTTCTTTCTTTTAAAAAATAAAGGAATGTTTTCTTTGAGAGAAATGTTCTTTATGTAGTATTAAGAGTGCTTTTCCTTCAGGTGTCATTACAAAACTACAACCGGTATATCACAAATTTATTATGTGGTGGTAAAAACTGTGAGTGCGCGGGCTCTACTGGCATTTGGCTGCTTTTTAAATAAACGGTATTATTTAAAATTTTGATAAATCTGTTACTGTTAGTTTTGTAATTTGTATATTTTCCAATTCATTTATCTGTTACCTATTTCTTTATATTATGTGGATCTACGAAACAAGTTTTTTTTTATTACTCAAGCAAGAAAATTCTTAACAAATAAGGCACAAAATACCACACCACAAAAACCAAACCAAAATCACACGTTTCTAAATGCTATACATAAAACTTGAGTTTAAAGCTCCGTTACTTTGTCACGAAAAGACGTGAAGCTTACGCTTAACTGTACACTTATATAAATGAAATATCATGAACCTTGTCAAAGCAAAGTTTTTCAAACCTTAAATAGTTTTTGATGTAATACGTCACTCACGAGTATGCCACATACCCCATATACAACGTATATAACTACCCCATGTCAATTGACATTTCATGCCTTAGTTTTTTGCAGTCTACGCCTACCATTGAAACACATAAGAACATCAAAATATATACATATAAACAATAAAAATTAAAAATAAAATCTGATATCAGCCACTTCAACTAACATGTTTAACAATAGATTGGACAAATGGCTTATAATAGAAAAAAGTTATTGCTTAATTTATAAATGAATTGATGTACCAACACAGCAATAGACACATCAGCAAAAGTGCTGCTCGTCTATTATTAAATAAATATATAAATAAAACATTAAAAAATTTCATTTGTATTCATTATGTGTACCTACGTTAAAATTATACAACAAAACAATATATACAGTAACCCGACCAAGCGTAAGTCAGGCCTCGCTTTAAAAGAGCTTTTACATATAACGACAAATATTTGGTTACGAAAGTAATCGTAGTATTTTTCCAGAGATCCTTTCATAGGAACAATTGTTTTCATGGAACTTAAACAAAATAGTCTGCAAAAAAGTTCGCTGATGTTACAAAAGAAACACTGAAGAAACACTTACGATACGTCAGTTTGTTTTCGCAACTTCGGGCTTTATATATCTTAATTACAACTATTAGTCAATTAGGGATAGATTAAATTAGTTTGACTCTAAGCTCAAGCTCTGAATGTGGATCGACGTGTGTACTACCATTTTAAATAGCAACATTCACATTGTAGCCTGAAATATATGGTTGTAAGATATGCAATGCACGCATACTACGCCCAAAGTTGACTCTAGTGCAGATAGCCCTGGGTATGGCCACGAGTTACCACATTCACTCCAACGAAGGTCCCTCCCGTTCAAGAGAGCATTGTAAATAGTATATGTTATATAGACTTTGAGGAAAAGCCGGATTATACGCTTGTCACGATGACTTTGACGGTGTAGAAGGTTGAAGAGACGACACAATAACACTTTCATTACATATTCTAGAAATTGTCATTGGTAGAGTCTTCTCTCGATAAAAATCCCCGAAAAGAAGATTTTCAATAAAGCGAAGGGATATGTAATTTTTTATTTAATATCAAAACTGACTTTACTCACGTAATTAGCTGAAGTTATCGACCTAGGTTTCGGGCATGTCCGATGCCCATCCTCAGGGAGTTTACGCTGCAAGAGTGGAGTAATCGCCGTGATCTTGTAGCGTAAACTTCCTGAGGATGGGCATCGGACATGCCTGAAACCTAGGTCGATAGCATCAGCTAATTAAGCCGACAGTAAATTGAGTAAAGTCGGTATTGATATTAAATAAATATGTGTCAAACTCACGAGAATTTTCAAACTAAGATATGTAATTTCCCAGATCAATGTAGCGCAGTTCTGGAAACAAACTATACATTATATTATTGTGCAATGTAAAATACGTTATGTACTTAATGTTTTATAATTATTTATTTAAATATACCACTTGGCCCAGCAAAACAGAGGATGCTGGTTCGAACTATGTCTGGGGCTTTTGATCTTTCTGTTATAAAAAAAATTTAGTACTTTATACTTTTCTACCGACTTCCAAAAAAAGGAGGAGGTACTCAATTCGACTGTATGTTTTTTTAATGTTTGTTACCTCATAACTCTCGACTGGGTGAACCGATTCTCAATTTTTTTTGTTTGCAAGCTGGTGCTTCCCGTGTGGTTCCATTTAAATTTCAAACAAATTCGGTCCAGTAGTTTTTGAGACACACTCCAATAACTGAATAGAATGGAAGTCGGTATTACATTTTTTAAATTGTACTTGTATTGGTTCATTATACATATGGTGGTTGAATTTATATATACATTTCCGAAGCATTTATTGATTAATTCCCAAAGCAGTCTTGGAAGTATACTTATGTGTAAGATGAAAGAGAACGTCTTTTGAACCTAGACGCACGTATTTTCCTTCATGCTCTCATCTCTCATTCATACAAAACATAACATACATTTCACGGTGAATGATGGTGGAATAACGTATTCCTGTATTTCTTTGGGAGCTTTATTCCCTTCCGTCATTATATGAAAATACGTAGGAACATTTCAGTACCTACCTCTGCCAAATAGCTTTGTGCGTTCAACTACAAACAATAGAGTTACAAATCTTGAGAAGGTGTTTTGTAGTCTATTACACTGCGTAATATGCACAGACATTTTTGTTACCCAATATATAATTTCATGTGTTTGTTACAGTATTGTTACTGAATATTTTGATTTATATAAGCATCTCAGTATAGTAACGTTTAATTTTGCAATTTTCTCGGCGGTGCTTTAAAAATCATGTTATGTAAATTGTAATACTTAGGTTCTCATATCAAAATGGGGTCTAGCCGTTTCATCTTTCTTTTCTGCCTTAGTAAAATTCAAATTAAGCTAAATCTACATCCATGTTATTATTTTATGTCTGTTTGTTATAGTTAGATATAGTCACTATGGATCTAGGATCTTTGGACTTGTGTTCCATACTTATAGTCGACATCATATTAAATGGTTTAAAGTTAAGAGGAATGCAACTAGTTCACAAACAAATTCAAATTCGTTTTCAAAACGTTGACGTGTTTACTCGCGCTAATTGGCCAATCAAAACCATGATTTTCGATTGAACATTTTACAATAGTTCCATTGAAGTATATACTCGTTTTGTACGTAATATGTGATCACGAATTATTACTAGTACGATTTATAGATATGAAATACTAAGACCCTGTAACAGGGCTACTTTAAAGTCAGTGAATTTTTAAGAAGTCGAAAATGTATTATTCAATGTGGTTTATGAGCATTGTAGCCCTACTAGTCATGGACGTGAGGACTGGAGCTCTGGAACAAGGTAAGATGTTGGTATAATTTGTAGTCTGGAAGAGATCGCTCTGAGCGATAAGACCGCCCATTTTGACACTTAATTTTAAGTTTTTCATTGTTGAATAATGTTTTTCTTTTATATTATCCTATTTCTTTGTTTGGTATACTATAACGTGGTGTTGCAATAAAGAGTTTATCTATCTATATATTCATCAGGTGATCCCTACTTCCAGGATTTTTCAATGGTTCACGTGCCGTGAAGCTTACGGAATAAATGATTTTCAAGAAACTTTTTAGTATCAAAAGTAATAAGTAGGTAGTAAAAATAAGCCTTTCTGAAATTTTACCCCAATTTTACATCTAGTATGAGTCTCATTCCATGTAAATAAAATTATGTGACATACGAAGTAAAATGTTTAATTTATCCTACGTATATGCGAAAGTTTGTGAGTATGGATGTTTGTTACTCTTTTACGCTCAAATACGGGTCCAATTTAATGAGATTTGGTATGGAGGTAGATGAGGCGCCAAAGTAACCCATAGGATACTTTTCATCATCATCATCATCCATCACCATGCGGGTGAAAAAGCGTAATATTCTTGGGCACAGCAAAGACAAAATAACAAGTTCTCCGCCTACGTCAAGATCGTAATGATGACAGTTCTGTCAATGTTTGTGTCAGTTTCTACGCTATCATTTTGACAGCTCGGCACCCGTCAAGGGTGATGAAAAGTAACACAAATACCGTCAAGGGTGATGTAATGTAATGGCAGTTTCTATGGTGATTAGTTTTATATTTGTATGTACGTATGTACTGTATTTTATTATTACTGTTTACTGATTGATAAACTAAGAATTTCAATTTACTCAATAAATACTATTATAGCAATTGCGTTTGACCATGTAAACATTTTATGACATTTTGGTATAAAGATAGATATGGTCTTAGAGAGGATAATAAGCTACTCGCAGTAATGATCCTGCGCAGACGAAGTTGCGGGCACCAGCTAGTTATTAATAAAAGCAATGTTTTATAATAATCGAATACAAAATCATGATAGTTAACTTTATTTTATGCTTTCACATTCTATAAATAAACAAAACGTATCTAAGTTTAAGCAAAGAACTCTCCTAAAAATTATATCAACCTTATTTATTTTATTTGCTGCGAGAAACATGCAATGGAGAAACTGTCGTATACATGACATACCATGAGATTGTGATCTACGACCTGAAACTACCGTGATAGTTTCAGGATATGTTCAGAAATACCAGTATTTATTAGTAATAACTATTTTCACATTATAACATGTTGAAAAAACTTGTTACTTCACATACTGAATGTTTTTATTTATGTTATCAACGAGACGAACAAGTATGGCCTCTGTGTTAAGTACCAACCACATGGCATTAGGGGTGCGGACCCACTAGTCCCCTGAAATTCGCACCCTGTGCCCACTCGTTCCCTAAGTTCCCACTCGTCCCCTTAGGTCAGTAAAAATAGAATTTAACTTATCACTGAATTTCCGATCCAAATTTTTTGTATAAGGTTTAGGATCACTTACTGAGCATAAAATCACAAAATGCTGATCCAGGTGACGCCACAATCGCCATCTTGAAAAAACAGTTTTGGTCAATATCTCGGAAGCTATGCACTTAAGGGCAAAAGTCTTACAAACTATTATTATAGGGAATAAAATTTCGGATATTTTGTTTCCAGTGAACTTTTTTGTAAAACTTACCGTTTACGATTTATGGCCCATTTAATGAACCAGTTTGTCTATCGCGGCCAATAACTCTTGAAATATTAGTTTATTCTCTACAACTTTTGTTTCAAACTTTTTTCTAATGTCCATACTTTTTGAGCTATAAGACGTTTAATGTTGGACTACCGGGCGTAAAGTTGAAAATTTCAAGATACGCATAGAATATAATGGTACAAATTCAACAAATAAATTAAAAATAAATATCCCGATTGTTTATGTAGTTAACAATTAATAGTTCAATTCCTTATCTGCAATAGTAACGAACTTTTTTTTATTTAATTTTATTGTATTTCTCTCAATTAGTTGACAAAATTGTTAGTAATTATAATTAAGTATGTTATGTTCAAATACTATAATAAAATGAAAGAAAACAAAAGGGGAATATTTTTCGAAAAAACATAAAATATATAATAGTCTCTATGACTTTTGCCCTAAGATCCATAGTTTCCGAGATATCGTCCGAAAACGTTTTTTCAAGATGGCGGTTGTGGCGTCACCTGGATCTGTCAGCATTTTGTTATTTTATGCTCAGTAAGTGATGCTAATCTTAAAAAAAAAAAATTGTTCGGAAATTTAGTGCAAAGTTGACCCAAAAAACGTCTATTTTTACTGACCTACCTGATCTATTATTTAATTTAAAATACAGTAAGGTACCAAACGCGCAATAATGGTAAACATAAAAAATAAAGTAACTAAGTACATTGAAATTTATATAGAGAAAAATTCACATCCTCGAACGGGATTCGAACCCGCGTCTCCTTACTTTTTACATATCATATTTATTTCAAATAACAAATTTACAAGGTAGATAGAGATCGCGCGGCGAGAGTTTGGCTTTGACCTTCGGGTGAAAGAGAGAAAAGAGTCCTTCGTCCCTCTAGCCACCCTGTGATACCCAATTTTTGACTTCTGCGCAATAACGGTCAAAGCCAAACTCTCGCCGCACGATCTGTATCAACGAAAACGAAATAAGATAGCAGCACTTACATCCAGAGCGTGGCGCTGCACTGATATTGTCATCCCAAGAATTGTATTTTGTATCTCTTTCGCCTGGTTTCATTTACTATAAGGCCGTTCATATGCCTTCACACAGTAGTGCAATTTACTGCATTGAGACAGTATATTTGGCGTTATGGTGGGACCTACAAAGACGGTCTCTCGCAGATAAGGCAGATGCAGTGTTTTTTACAATTTCGTTTTAATTTGATGCAAAGCGGACTAATCTGTTCTTATTTTAATTACTATGCGTACTGTTGTGTGGCTTTTCCTGGTTGTCTTAAAAAAAAACAACCATTCACACACACACAAACATTTATTTTATTTTATTTAATATTTACACGTTTTTACACACAAGGGAATAAATTCCTGCACTTCACTTTACTGTGCTGAACTGGCAGCAAGATGGCTTTAAGAACAATTAGTTGATACACTGAAGAACACAAAACAAAAGGCAATTTAATTTGGAAAGCGCGGATTATATAGGAACATATAATGCTGACAGTGTTTGAATGAAGTCGATGGGGGTTTGCCCCTAGGTCAGCAATATACGCGGTGTAACACCTTCCTCCTTTAAAACGGAACATCCAAAAATAAAATTAGGATGTGAGTAGAAAATAGAAAAATAGATTTAAAGGATATAGAATATTAATTGATATAATAGAATAGCAAAAGGAATTTTGTAAAGTGCAGTAATTTTAACATAGAAATTGGAAATTATTGAGACATTAGAAACAATATAGAAAACAGTGACATAAACATTTAAACAATAAATATCAGCTGGTATTCGCAATATACCTAACTAAAACATACGACATACACATTAGCAAAAATAAAACAATGGAGATATCTCATTACAGGTATCATGATGCACACACGTGCTATAAAGGTTACACTGTAAAGTATGAACTTACACATAATATTAAGTACATTATTTAGTTAAACTCTATAAAGTTAGAACCTAAGAAATTGTATGAAAATTATTGTTAAGATTTAGAAGTAAAAATCAGAATAAGTATGAGAGTAAACATTAACTAATAATTGTATTACATATTAAATCAAGGCATTAGCATTAGGCATTAAACTAAAGTTATGAAATTGCAATTAAGATATTAGATTTAGAACTGATCTTAGATTCAAGATTTAGAATTGGAACTAGAATTAAGATTTAGAAATAAGATTTTAGAATTAGAATTAAGATTTTGAATTAGAATTAAAATTTAACTTATGATCTACAAATAGTAGCAGAATAAGAATACTATAAATTAAAATCGAGGTTCCTCCTCAAAGCTTTTGGAGAAGTTGAGTCTTTGCAGGTGAACTCGATGTCAGTCATTTCAAAACTCGATTTACTTTTAACACGAGTATTAGATTTAGAATTACAATGATTGTATATTTGAATACAACACCCATCTTTAGGGTTGTTTTTACAAAAACAGCGGTATATTTCATAGAATATAAATGAAAATACAGAAATAGAAAGAAGTGTTGTAAGGATACTGAAATAGTAACCGTAAGTGATATGGTATGGTTGGTTCTCAATTTTATTCAACTCATCAACACTCCGCTCGAGGTTGTGAGAGGCGTACTGTAAAGAATCAAGATTTATGTGAGATAGTTTAATTGGTGTTAAGAAAGAGATACTCTTATTGACTTTCTGCTTTGAACTGCAGTCATCTTCTATAATATTGAATTTAGGATTTGGCAAATGAATTTGTACGTCGTATTCATTTGATGGAGTAAATTGTAAAAGTTTATGATAACCCGTACAATCTCTTGGGATTGAAAGAATACCTGAACCAACGATATCATAGTCATTAATAAAACCTGTACATTTTACAGTTATTTTCGTTATATCTGACTGAACATATAACCATCTATTATTATTTATTTTCTGAAAGATATCTATACTATCTATTATTAACTTATAATTACACGTATTGGGAATAGCACTGATGTGTTCCGTAAGAATTGACACTTCACACAATTGATTAGAGACACTAGAATATACATTGTTAAGTTTGCACAAATGGTATTTACTGGGAATCACTTTGCACTCACTAAGATTGTCGTTTAGAGTATATAATAACCTATCGTCGGTTATTGCTAAATATTTGGTGCTCGGATTTATCATTGCAAATGAATTAGGCTTTTGAATATCGTGAGGAGTCGGTAGAGCGTATACGTGAAAGAGATTGTATTCAGTTAATGATACTAGAGGAATTTTGATAACGAAGACCAGTTTATCATCATTCACAAAAGATGCTACGTCTGCGATGTCCATGAGCATATGGGCATCCATATGCTCATGGACATCGCAGACGTAGCAATCAGACATTTCATATAATATAATCGTTCATTAAAACGACGAATTTCACATTATAAATGTGCTACCTCTATCTATCCCGCTCATACTTAGATTTGGTGTTACCAGAACATAATTTATCTATCTACCTAGAACTCTGTCTAATCGACGCATCATCATCAGCAAAGCTCGCCCTATTTCTCCTTTCGCACCGTTTCTGGTGTTGCCTTATAAAAGCACTCAACCTATTTAGTAGAAACTGCTTATCATGACCTTCTAACACTAACTGATTCTTAAGAATAGTCACCATATGTCTATTTGCAGCTGCTACCGCCCAGTAATAATACAAAAAGAACAGTAAAACAGCGAATGTAGGTATCGCGAAAGTGGAAGTTCCTATTAAGAATATTACTTCTCGGATAAAGTAGGGGAACCCTTCGAACGTTTGCAGAACAAACTTCCATACTGTATTGTAACCTCTGAACCATGCTATTGATTGAGACAGATATAGGAAAGTTATGATGAATGTTAGGATTAGATGACAGTTCATTAAAAAGCTGAGTAGGACTTAGAATTGATGGGTGAACGATATTGATTTTACCGAATAGAATAGCGTCAATGAGGTCTTTAATGTTAGAATTCAAAATCATCAAAGAACTTTCGAGAGCACTAAAAGTCATAGCTAAGTGAATACTAGCCTGAAATCGATTTGAGTCATCTGATATTGTTTCGAGAACTTTATTAAGCTTTTGCATGTTCTCGTTAAGATTAATTTCGTTATCGTTAAGTTTTTTGATGGTTTTATTAAATGTGGAAATGGTAGAGGAAATTACATGAATGTTATTTTTCATGAGACCGGCTAAATGTGCGTTGGTCGTCTTGTACACTATTAATAGCGTCAGTGAAGGCCTTGGCATCGTCTTCATCTAAGGATCCGAATAATTGTTTAAGGATTGGACCTCCGAAGCCAAATCAAGCGCTTCTTTTGAACCTAGTAGAGTTAGTTGATGTTAAGTGAGATAATGAATGAAAGTTATTATTGACATTGTCAAGCATGATTTCTAATGGACTTAATACGTTAATGCAGTCGATACGCGTTTGATAGGAAGGATAATCAGAACAAATTGACTTAGAATTATCTAAAATAGAATTAAGGTTATCGATATGAGGCTTAAAATAGGACAGATCGGAAAAGGTTATAACATTGTAAAAATCATTATAATATTTGACAGTACCGATAGGATCATAGAAGAAATGGTATCGAACATGCTTACGATTGACAAGGACTGTGACGTTGTGATTACTGTGAACTTTTATGACTTTGAATGGGCCTTTCCAGACTGGTGACAAAGCTTTACGCAGTCTGTGATGGCACTTAACATAGACATCGTCTCCGACATCATACGATACGGTGCGAGAGTGTTTGTCATAGTAAGTTTTGGACCTTTCTTTACTTCTAAGAAGGTTTTCGCGGGCTAGGTTATGTGTCATAGCAAGTTTGTGTATCAATTTCTTGATGTAGTCAGGGTAAGTCACTTCAGGGGAAATATCGTAAATGGAACTGGGAATGTGAGGTTTGCAACCGAAAAGCAATTCGTGAGGAGTAAAGTTAGTTGATGAGTGGACACTTGAGTTGTATGACACTAGTGCAGTGGGAAGGTATCTAAACCAATCGTCTTGGCTAGCATTGACATAAGACTTAAGGTATTCCTTAAGTGTAGAATGGCCCCTTTCGAGAGCACCATTAGTTTGAGGATGGTAAGGAGATGAGAAAAGATGCTTGATTTTGAATAGGGACGTGATTTGTTTGTAGACTTCGGCTATGAAGTGGACACCTTGGTCTGAAAGGATGGTTTTAGGAATGCCGAAATGGGAAATGAATTTAATAAGGCATTGGGATGTTTGTTCGGCTGTTGAATGAGTGATGGGATATGCCATTGAGTATTTAGTGAGATCGTCTTGAAAAGTTACTATGTATTTGTACTTTTCAGGACCAGATTCAGGCAATGGACCTACAATATCTGTCGCGAAACGTTATAGAGGTTCGTGAGATGTGGAAGTTATTTCCATAGGAGCTCTGTTTGTTATTCTAAGAGCTTTGTTTTGTTGGCAATGGGAACAATGTTTGACATATGATTCAATTTCGGATCTCATATTTTTCCAGTAGTATAGGTCTTTAAGTTTGTTGTACATTCGAGCTGTACCTATATGACCACCTACAGGAGAATCATGATTGTCTTTGAGGATGGTAGGGACTTCGGTTGGAGTAGGATATATGATCTTGTTGTGGAAGATGTTGATTTTGATTTGCGTGTTGTGAAGAGATATGTTATCATTTCATAAATAAGAAGAAATTTTAATTTGTCAAAAGGATTAGCAAAGTCAGATATAGCAATTTCTCTAACATCAGGATGAAATATTATGAGTTGGTTACGTAACTCTTTGAGTACTGTGAACACGTCTTTATAAGATGCGGATTCAAAATGGTGGATTTTGGTAAAGAGATGGAAAAATGTTTTGTTGTTTACTGTGGTAGATTTAACATGATGAAGTTATCTTTCGGACTGTATGAAATCTTGTTTGTCCTCGAGAAGATCTAGAATTTCTTCACAATAAAAGTTAGATTCATCTAGATCAATGGACGTTGGATAGGCAATGGCGGAACAAGTGGTTTTTAATAGGTTTTGATTGTGTTCGATAATCTGGGTATCAAAGATAGTAGGACTGGAACGGGACTTAAAGAAGGATTCGTAAGTCAAGTTAACAGTCAAGTCAATGTCAAGATCGTCGATGGCGTTGATGGGAGGACGAGAGAGTCCGTCAGCGTTGGAATTAATCCTACCTGGTTTATAGATAATTTCATAATCAAATTCTTCCAGTTTCAATCTCCAACGAACAAGTTTGCTACTGGGGTCTTTGCAATTAAATAACCAGACTTGGGGACGATGGTCAGTGACGATTTTGAATTTCCTACCATAGAGATAGGGTCTGAAAGTTTTAACACCGAAAATAATACCTAAGAGTTCTTTCTCTGTGGTACTGTAATTACCTTCGGCATTATTCAAGGTGCGGGACGCGTAAGAGATGGGAAGGTCTTTGCCTATTTCACCTTGGGAGAGGACGCAACCTAAGGCGTAATTTGATGCATCGGTAGTGAGGATAAACTCCTTAGAGAAGTCAGGATATTGTAGTATAGGAGCAGAGGTTAATAAGGATTTGAGGGTCTCAAATGCTTGGGTTTGAGCATCGGACCAGACGAATTCAACGTCTTTTTTGAGCAGGGAAGTAAGAGGCTTTGTGATTTTTGAGAAGTCCTTAATGAACTTCCTATAATAGCCGACAAGGCCTAGAAAAGCTTTGATGTGTTTTGGATTTTTAGGAATAGGATAAGAGACAACAGCTTTGACTTTATCCGGATTTGGAGAGACACCTTTATCAGTGATAATGTGACCAAGATAAGCTACTTCGCGACGTAAGAATTCGCACTTATCTGGTTGTAATTTGAGGTTATGTTCTCTTAGAGCTTTGAAAACAAGTTCGAGTTTTTGTACGTGTGTGGAGAGGTCATGGCTGTAAATTATGACGTCATCTAGATATATAAAGCAGTGCAGACCTTGTAGACCAGACAGCACTGTGTTCATTAGTCTTTGGAAGGTTGCAGGTGCATTTTTCAAACCAAAAGGCATTCGAGTATACTCGAAATGTCCATTAGGAACGGAGAATGCAGTTTTAGCTGCGTCAGCGTCGTTCATTTTGATTTGGTGGAACCCAGATGCTAAATCTAGGGTTGAGAAGTATTTACTGTGTCCCAGTTGGTCAAGGATTTCGGTTATGTTAGGGATAGGATATGCATCACCTATTGTAATATCATTGAGCTTTCTGTAATCGATTACGATTCGCCATTTCTTTTGGCCAGAAGCATCTTGTTTTTTAGGGACTACCCAGATAGGGGAAGACCAGGGAGAACTAGAAGGTTTGATGATCTTTTGATCGAGCATTTTAGCTATTTGTTTATTTACTTAGTCTTTATGGACTTCGGGATACCGATATGTTTTTGTATGAATCGGCTGTGAACTAGTTGTTTTGATAGAATGTTCTAAGGTATTGGTGTGAGTCAGAGGGTCACCGTCAAGGTGGAAGAGATCTGAATATTCCGTGCATAGATCATGAAGTGCTCGGGATTCATCATCATTAAGGTGAGATGATCTGATCTGTTCTCTAACCTTATGAATTCTGTCAGGAGTTTGAGATGTAGGATTTATATGACTAATCTAAGTGTCGTCAGGGAGATCACATGGATTTAGTTCAACACATAAGGATGTGATTTTGACGTTGAAATCGGTAGTGTTAAGGACTGAGACATTAACATGATTATTGGGTTTGACTGAGACAAGGCAGCTTGATATAAACAAGCCTTTTTCAATTTCAAATTTGTCAATGAAACCGGTGGATATTTTAGGGTTAGAAACATTGCATTCAATAATTGTTTCAGAGCGAGCAGGAATAGTATATTCTGGTTTGGTAAAATAAAGAGGTAGGGAGTGTATCCCTATCTGTAGAATATTATACTCATAGTTGATTGCAGCGTTTTTGGATTTAAGAAAGTCATTGCCAATGATTCCATCAAAATTAATATCAACGGAATCCGGTATTAGGTTAAAATCACTGAGTATAGTATGGCCTGGTAAGTTAATATCAAATGGAAATTGACCAAAGCTTTCTGTATACTCAGAGTTTTTATCGATTCCTTTGAACTTGATTTTATTTGGTTTCAATTCAGGCAAGGCTTGTAGAGATGACTTTTTTAAAAGCGATATTGCTGCACCAGAATCAACTAGGAGCACTAGCGGCTTATTCGAGTAACTAGAATTTACATACACATGAGGTAAATGAATTTTATTGTTGTATGATACCTCATAAATAACCTGATGAGATGTGGCATCATCAGGGTTAATGTTTGTAATTGAACTACTGCGTTGTTGCTTCGAAAACAATTTTGAATTTTTGAATTTGGATTTCGACTTCGATGAACGAGTCGGGTAATTGGGTTGAGACGAGTGAGACATAGATTGAGTCGATTGAGACGATGGAGTCGATTGATTCAAGGATAGAGTCGATTGAGGCGATAGAGTCAATTGAGTCGATAGAGGCGATAGAGTCGATAGAGGCGATAGAGTCGATTGAGTCGAAAGAGGCGATTGAGTCAAAGTTATAGTAGATTGAGTCGATGGAGTCGATTTAGTAAAGTTCATCATTTGAGATGACTTTGATTTAGTAGAAAGAGACGATTGAGACGGTTTAGTAAAGCACATCATATGAGATGGCTTTGATTTAGTAGAAAGAGACAATTGAGACGATTTAGTAGAAGATTGAACCGATTTAGTATTAGATAGAGCCGATATAGTATTAGATTGAGCCGATTTAGTATTAGATAGAGCCGATATCGTATTAGATTGAGCCGATTTAGTATTAGATAGAGCCGATTTAGTATAAGATTTATTAGAGCTATACGATAGAGGTAAGTAATTTTTCCTGAAAAGAAGATGTTCATTAGAGTTAGCATACATAGAAGACATAGAAACAAAGCCAAGTGAGTCGTCATATATCACGTCGGTTTGAGTAGCTGATTCCGTACGACGCGTAACCGGAATCCCCTCTAGTTTAAATCATTATCACTAGTATTTGACACTTCGTCATAAAAATGAACCTTATTTGTATGGTTGTAAGGGTTCGGCTTTTGACTTTGGCGCGCAATATTATTATATTGGCGCTTACGACATTGTGATATGTCGTGGCCAATATGTTTGCAGTATCTGCAGGATATAGTACTTGTTTGAGGCGAACTTGAATAAGATGGCTTTGGATGCGGCGGTTCAGGTATAGAAAGAATAGGACGCCTGTTTAGGTAACAGCTCCTCTCGGAGTGTCCTGATTTACCGCAGGTCTTACATTTATGAGACCTCGGTTCAGTAGTCCTTGAAGAAGACTGAATATAATTTTGTAATTTTTCTTCTTGTATTGCTAAATCAATGGCATCGTGTAAATTATTTGGATTTCTACATCTAACAATAGTGGATATATGACTTGGCAGACTTATAATAAAAGTATGTAAGGCTAAGTCTTCAGTGTTGGCAATGCGACCTTTCATTTCGTCTTGATTTTGAGTAGAATGGGCAATGTCGGTTTGCAGTCGAGTTAAACAGGTTTCTAAGCGGAGGCTGTACTGTGAAACTGTTTCGGAAGCCTTGGGTTTACAGTTTTGAAGATCTAATAAAAGGTGATCGCGGTGTTTAGTTTCCCCACATGTGGCCTTCAGGAATAGTTTCAGTTCCTGCCAGTTGTCGAAAACTTTAAGGGAACATGCTAACTCGGCTTTACCCTCTAATTGTGATAATATGAATTTAAAAAGAAGGTCAGTTTGTGATGACGATGATAGGCTTATCGCATTGTCGCAATTTTTTATGAATGAAGACAACTTATGCCGTTCTCCATCAAAAGGTTTTATAAATTTCATTAAAATATTGAACTGAACATAAGGGTCGGAAACTGTGTTATTGGATTTCTCCATTTTCAATTTATCGTGAGAATGAGCCATAATTATTTGCAACGATAAAATACACAACACAAAATAGCAATAAAAACGATAAGTTATGTGAAACAATAGCACTTACAGGAACTGTAGAATGGAGGTCGACATCCGACTCTTGTTTGAGCGTCAGCAGATTACGGCGCGCTCAGTCGGTGATATTGTTTGTTCACCGGGGTTTGTCCTTATGATTTGATGTTCGATTAGGCTATCGGGTCGGTACTCAGTCGTGAACCAAGTACTCCAACTCAGATAGCGGGCGGCTAGGCTCAGCGTCTGAAAGGGAACCAGACTATAGAACCTGGCAGCGATTAGTGTTCGACTGGCTCGACTCAGCGCTCGGGTAGTGAACCTCGGGCACTGGGCAGCTCAAGCCACAGTGTAGAACAGCAGGTGTTGATGCAGGAAGAGGCGCGGAACTGGACAGAAAGCCTCAGCTTAGCAGCGCTCAATATTCCTCCGTTGTGTGTGTAGGCCAATTCCAGCAGGTCACGATGATGCACCCAACTCCTCGAAGGTAGGGCGGCAGTGGACAGCTGGAGACCAGTGCGGCGAAGCCAAAGAAATTGGCCTCAACCACTCTCGTGCAGTAGGACGACCTCGTCAGGTAGGGCGGCCAAGGGACTAGATCCCCTTTGATTCTGACACCAAAATGTTGTGTGGCTCTTCCTGGTTGTCTTAAAAAAAAACAACTATTCACACACACACAAACATTTATTTTATTTTATTTAATATTTACACGTTTTTACACACAAGGGAATAAATTCCTGCACTTCACTTTACTGTGCTGAACTGGCAGCAAGATGGCTTTAAGAACAATTAGTTGATACACTGAAGAACACAAAACAAAAGGCAATTTAATTTGGAAAGCGCGGATTATATAGGAACGTATAATGCTGACAGTGTTTGAATGAAGTCGATGGGGGTTTGTCCCTAGGTCAGCAATATACGCGGTGTAACAGTACGTTTTTGTTTTTTTTTTTTTGATATTAACTTTTAGCAAAAGATACACTCATTATTAATGTTAGGAAATAATAGTACAGCATCCGAGTGATAGTAATAATTTAACTTGTCTATTTTTTTTATTTAGTATCTAGGTATAATATTTTTTTATATACATTAATTAGTCTATTTGTTAAATCATCCAATAATTTATATATACAAAATGTCCTGTCGTACGATTCTGTAATGAATCGTCGACGAGCTCGCCGACGAGCTCACTGATGTCAAATACTTTATGCGATATCGCCCTTGTACATAAGGTTGCTTTTCCAACGTTTCTTGTCATCTGTTCATTTGTTTCACGGATGTTGTCAAAGATGCAACTTAGTTTGCTCTTAGAGAATCACACGGCTGTTGTATTAGGTAAAGCTTAATCTTTGCTCAAAATGAAAGACAGCATTTTAGGCACATGTTTCCTGGAGCTGATGCCCTGATGTGTATCCTAAAAAACAATGGTTTCCTGGTCCCGAAGCGTTATGACCCAATAGACACAAATAAGTAACCGCTATCTTGGGCTGTATTTGCTCAATCTGAGGCTCCCCGCTGTTTGAACACCGTACCGGACACCGTACCGGATTTATTCTGTCATTGGAATGTGAGATGATGTAAGTGTGTCTTACACATTGCATCCAACACCAAAGCCGTCTCGCTTTCCAAAGTAAGGGTCATTCCGTAGGATATTTACCTACGTCTCGTATAAGGCTACTTGATTCCCAAAATCCCGCCCAGTTGGCGGTGGTAAAAACCTGGCGGGATTCAATTGTTGATTCTTCCTGCACTTCGGCAACAAGACTAGGCGTGAGCCTAGCCGATAAGGAGTACCTACAAATTAAGATTTTCAAAGATATTACATAATTAAATAAAAAACCGGCGTCTTTCAAAGATCATTGTTAGGCATAACCGGTAGTACACCAAGGCGCCTATCCTATTTATCGAATTTATTTATCTACATGATTTGAAACGTCTTATTACTTCATCTGTCGAACGTAATGTACTCGTAGTGTGGGTACACTCAATAGAAATTTCATTGTTATATTGACAATCGACAGGTTAGCGGATGGAGCGCCATCTACCGAATAGCTTGAATAGCTCTATCCGATCAAGAGTATCCGCTTATAGAAAATTGGTTTCGCTAAATAGGCGTTAGTGTTTCAAAAATTATATAATATAATACATTACTACAGCGGCCAGAAATAGAGGCATTGATAGACAAATGTGTAAAAATGGGCCGAAGCAAAGCCGAGGCACTCACATGTAAGTCCATTAATGCCTATTTGTGGCCATGGCTTGTATAGTACTTTTCTCTAACAAGTACAATTTGAAAAAAATAAATCCGACTTCCATTCTGTTCAGTTATTGGAGTGTAACTCAAAAACTACTGGACCGAATTTAATGAAATTTAAACGGAAAGCACCAGCTTTGAAACCAAAAAGAATTTTGAGAATTGGTTCACCCTATCGAAAGTTGCGAGGTAACAAGCATTAAAAAACAGTCGAATTGAGTACCTCCTCTTTTTTGGAAGTCGGTAGAAAACGCGCGGAAATTAAAAGTAAGTAGTAGTCGCCTGCAATAAGATGTATACATTCCATAATTTTCAAGACCATGATACGGTACTACATTTTATATTAATGTAGATACGGATTTTGTAAAACTGTAAAATAATACAAATCTCTTCATTTTATAATAATTTTGATGCCCACCTTTATGAAAATCAATGCTGAAGTACTTTTGAAAATTGTGAAATGCATCTTATTGCAGGTGTAACTAGGTTAAAAATTCAGTTTTGAATTGAAAGAAAGAAATAAAAAAAAGAAAACGCATTTATTCAAGACACACACAACATCACATTACAGACATACAAAATACTTACACATACATTATAAACAAGAAACACGTATGGAAAACAGCGTGATGCTGTGCGTGTCATGAATATGGGTCCCGACTCAGCATACGACTAAGGACAATCCTTAGTCACTGATTTTCAGTCGCAACCCATAGTCATGATCTCACGAACCTCAGCAAGTCAGCAACGATACTCAACGTCCGAGAAGAATCGAGACATTCGGCGACAACGGTCAATTTGTTCCTACGAGTATATTATTATGTACCTTGGTACGTTGTTATACAAAAATGTGTAATAATTGCATAATTTTTGAATTTTATAGTGGACTGTTCCGGGAATTAGGTTGGTTTTGGATAATTCTAAGGTCTAAGTTTGTTGTATAGTAGTCTCTTCAGTGTGATTCTATATTTCATATTTTTCAAAATCAATGACGAACAACGAAGACCAATACATTTTTCCGCGTCAAAGTGTATCAATAAAACCCTTCTTGTTTGGGATGTTTCAGAGTTAATTTATTTATTTATTTATTTATTTATTTATTTATATAACTAATACGGTACAACCAATTACATTAGTCATGCAAGTCCAAATTAAATTATATAATATTAAGAAATTAATTAGGTAAGTAACAAAATTCAAAACTACAGTCACACAAAAACAGAAATAAAATAAAAGTCATACGATTTACAATGTCAGTAATACAGATAATTATAAAATGTCAATATAAAATTTTTTACCAATAGTCAAAGTCACACTGACATAAATATTCCCATTCATCATCATCATCCATTTCCTTATTCCTGCCCGCTGTCCTCTCACAGTATTCCAGACACTTTGACTCTATGCTCTTCCATTCATCCGCAAACAAATCGCAATCAGGTGCCCAGGACAGGAGACCGTTCAACGCCGACAAAGAATGTGAGATTGGGGAGTACCCGTGCGCAACCGTGCGGGCTGTCGGAACCGCAAACACCTGATGGCGTCGCCCGCCGCGGCGGCTGTTATCGTCAGGGACTCGGAGCCGAAACATCTCCTTGAGTAGTTCGGGAGCGTCAATCTTTCCATGAAGGATTTTACACATTACCTTCATTTGGTTAAGCGCTCGTCGAACTTCCAATGAGTTGTAACCTAAGCATCCTAAAAGAAAATTAGTCGGGTACATGTACGGGTAATAGCCGTAGATCCGTTTATATAGGAACCGAAGAAAGGCCTTTTGCACCTTTTCAAGAGACAGAGCATATACCTTTTCATGAGGATGCCATACTGCAGAGCTAGCTTCTAGTTTGCTACGTACGAGAGCCTCAAAAATCAACTGAATAACGAAAGTACCCTGAAAGTCTTTGGAATTCCTCAGCACAAACCCCAATCTCCTATATGATTCCTTGGCAATTGTGAGGATGTGGTTGTTGAAGGTCAATTTTTGATCGAAGGTAACACCCAGATCTTTTATAGTAGTGGATTTGGTAATCTCATATGAGCCCAGCTGGTAGTTAAAATCTATGGGGCGCCACCTTCGAGTAAACGTCATGGCACGGCATTTTGATGGATTAAACTCCATTTTATTTGCCACCGCCCACTCGCATATTGCGTCCACATCACTTTGGAGATCTATGCAGTCTTGAACAGACTTTATTTCCATTATCAGTTTTAAGTCGTCCGCATAAAGCAGGCATTTAGAACGTCTAACTACAGCGGGAAGATCGTTGATCATAAGTGAGAAAAGGAGAGGACCGAGTATAGATCCCTGGCTGACTCCAGATCGCGTATGATAAATAGAAGAGTCATACACACCAAACCTTACGAACTGTTGCCGGTCTCTGAGGTAGTCAGCAATAAATCTCAGGAGCCCGGGAGCAAAACCCAGAGCATTCAGCTTGACGAGTAAGTGGTCATTGTTGACTCTGTCCAAGGCTTTACAAAAATCAAAGTAAAGAACGTCGATTTGGCTACCACGATCTAACCGGACTGAAATATAATCAGTCAGTTCGAGGAGGTTTGTATCAACCGACCTTTTCCTCCTAAAACCGTGTTGTTCATCACACATATACTGCTCCACTTGCCTGTAGATCTCTTTATGGATAACTTTTTCGAAAACTTTTGCTAGGGATGATAGAATAGCGATGGGCCTGTACTCCGTAACAGATGACTTATCAATCCCTTTGGGAATAGGTGTCACTTTTGATAATTTCCATTGTTTAGGATAGATCCCTGTGGATAAGGCCACGTTGAATATATGGCAAAGTGGTTGAATTAGGAATTTTAGACCTAGTTTCAAAAACCATGGTGGAACGCAATCAGGCCCCACTGAGCTATTCTGCTTGAGACCTTTAATCCCAGATGCTACATCGTGGGGAGATATATAGAAAATATTTACATAATTACTTGAATTAGACTTATCGAAACGATTTACGAGTTCAGAGTCCAATAAAGGTATGTCTGGTAAGAAAACACTTGCAAAGAAATTAGCAAAGGCCTCTGAGGCATCTATTCCTCTGAAATTGCGACCTTCATAACTTACATTAGGTTCAAAGCCCCCCTTGTAGCGCAGACTCGAAATATGCTGCCAAAAAGCGCGAGGGTTTGCTATAATGTTATCTTCGATACTTTTTAAATAAGAATCATACGAAGAGGATATACGAAACTTTAAAGAGGCTCGCAGATCGGAGAACGTTTTGTAATCCGCATCGCATTCGGTTTGCCGCCAGGTACGGTGTAATCTTAGTTTAAGTTTCGTATCTTGAATAATGTCATTTGTGAACCAGACTGGATAACGCCTACTTGAAGATCGTTTACGGCGTTTTTTAGGGACTGATGTGTCAAAAATATTGTAAATAATGTCATAAAATTTATTAGTGCATGATTGCACGTCGTCAGATTCAAGCACATCGTGCCAGGAGGTCTCGGAAAGCAAGTGAACCAGAAATTTGGTGTCACATTTTTTAAAGTTCCAGTCCAGTTAAAGATCGTTTCGTTTTTAATTACACAACAGAGATGAGTTTACTATGTTATTTATTTGGCCGCTAAACCAGGACAGATAGGACGGATTTTCATACAACTTTTGCCGGCCGCTCGTCGCATGGATTTAGCCAGTATAGCATATTCGATTTCTCTCGAAGAAGGTTGTCAAAATAATGCTCAAATTTTAGATTACATAAATAACAAACAACTCAATTTAGGTATATTTATTTAATCCAAGAGTAGATTAATAAACTCCACACCGCAGGCCCGGTTTTCAATTAATGTTTCACACGTCTATTTCAGTTTGGGAAAAGCGGATGAATTATTTATTCCAATTCTATTTAAAAACAAATATAAAATTCACAGAGTAACTTTATTTAGCAAACCAAAATCTGTGGTTGAACGGACCAACCCACATCAAAAAGCGTGCAAATATATATAAAAGTTTCGTTTGTGTTTTCAGAGAGAACATTAATGTAAAATAGCTATTCACCGCGCTCCGCAACTTTCCAATATTTTTGCCACTGAAAGTAGTAACGAGAATCCATAAATGTTTAAAGTAATGTAAATGTTATAAAATTTAAATTTCTCAGTTCAGGTTACGATATTATACACCGTGAGGGGTTGATGATGAGGATTTCGGGATTCGAATCATAAGAGACGTGGAGCTTTATAGCAGTAGGCAGTTTGTGCACGATGTCATCTTGGTTGGTACCACCGCAGTGGCAGATATTGGTAGTGATTTGCTTGTGCAGTACACTAAACTAAAATATTTCTTATTATGTTTACTCTAAAATCCACATTCGTGTAACACTTAGAATGATAATTCTAAAAATTAAGTATTCTATCCAACTGTGGGTAGTTTTACACCAGTTTAGACTAGTTTAGAGAGCACGAACATACATGACGATTAAATTTGCACTAAACAAATCCACAATTCAACAGAAAGGGCAAATTGAAGAATTGTCATTTGCAAGAGTTATACGAATTTGTACTTAAGCGTGAACGTAATAAGAACAACCATAATTTACTAAAAATAGATTTTAGTTCGATAGTTTAGTTTGGGGTCTGAACAAGCGGATTGCTAAATAAATCTAGTATTTTCTTATAATTACACTGTGTGTTTGGGAATGTAATGACAGGCTTTGTGTTATATTCGCAATGTTATTATTCAATAAAAACTGACAACTAAACACGTTCATTATAAATAATCCGACAAATAGTTAATACATGTCTACTACGAAGACTATTATTTCTTCGTAGCTTGTCACTTTAAATTCTACAATGTATCAATATTCTTCTTCAAATTAACAAAATCTGAATTTCGAGACCTGACAGGATTCTAACTGTTTTTGAGTATTTTAATAAAAATTTGAATATGAGATAGTTTGTATGTTTGGATGTTGTACGTATACATACCTACAAATAAAGTTTTTCCAAACTATTAGGTTAATATTTAATATATACTGTTGATTCTAACTGTTGTCTCTCAGTTTATCTATGAAAATCTAATGTATGTAATCTAAAACATTAGCAGTTTTGATAAAAGGAGTGATGCTCATTCCATCAACACGCGAAATAAGCATAAGCTATCCGTACATGTAACGCGTCTCCACAGAATAAGTCATTCTTTTATGGGACAATGTATACGATTCTATAATAAAGTTCCCAATGTTATCCGTGATTTGCCTATTAATAAGTTTAAAATTACTATTAAAACTAAACTCTGTCAAAAATATTATTACAAAATTTCGGATTACTTGGAGGATAAAACAGCTTGGGACTGATCATTCCAGGATCTATCTACTCGTGTACTAAGATGTCAAAGTGTAGCGTGTCTTGCCCTACTGATACCATTATTATGTTCTCTTTTGTAAGGCAACACACTGGAGCTAATATTTGTAGTACCTAAGTAAAAACATTGTAAAACATCTTTATAAAAAGAATGGCCCCGAGTTTCTTGCCGCTTCTTCTCGGTAGGCTCTATATATTTTGGAACGCGGCGGTAGTCTTTAAAGTACATTATAATGAAAAATTGACGTTTATAAGTGCGTCTTTGATGCCTAAATTGAATAAATGATTTTGACTTTGACTTTGACATCTAAGCACACGCGTTAACAAGTTGTGCGTGGTCTACATATAAATTAACATAGGTGTCGATATGAGTACCTGCTTCTTTTATCGAATAAAAAGTATTTCATCAACGTCAACAATTAGTTATTGAGTCACGTTTGATCATTATCAGTATATTATAATTTATTCTAATTATGAAAATAGTACAAAATGTAGTAGTAACTAGTGTAATGTAGGTACTATACGACTATTTATTAGACTATACGTTTATTTTATTATTTCCCTTCGTAGGCTGTACAATGTACACGCAGACGTTTGCTTACGGGATAGATTTAATAAACGCAAAAATTTGAGATAATTAAAATACGTATTAATTCAATTCCTTACATTAAGTACCGTGCGAGAGCAAACATCGTTGCATCTTTAACCGTGAAAGAAATGACGAGATGAAAAGAAACGTTGGAAAAACAACCTTATGTACAAGGACGGTATCTCATAATGTATTTGACACCGGTGAACTCGTCGACGAATCATTAGAGAATTGCACGACAGAGCCCTGGCAAGTTTTTGAAAGTTTTGCATGTACAAGCTTTCAAACCTCCACACTTTTATCATGGTGAATATATGTAAGACCTCTTTTTAAGTTGGTAGGTACATTTAGTCTGATCTCGTACTACAATCCTACTTGCTTGTTTGTTGTGCCGATTGTCGCTCCAACTTTTGACATCTGAGAGTTATGAAACGATCACCTCAAACAATATTACATGTTGTATTCATTTGTAATTACCGTTGACTTCGTGAATAACAAATCGGTGAGCGTGCTTTTGGTTTTGATATAACGTTCTAATTAAAGTCGAGTAACAATTCGACAAAACTGGTACAATATTGTTTGGTCACATATTGTAAGTGTTGTAAGGAGAGTTGTGTTTATTATAAATTGAAGTTCTAGCAAAATTTAACAAATTTATCCCAAAACTCGTAACATCGAAACATGGCTTTTGTGTTATTGAAATTCGTAAATTCGTATTTTATTTGCGGAGTGCCTACTTCTTCATATTTTTTGCCCATGTGTCTTTTTGAAAATGGAAATGATTTTACTTTGTAATGTGATAAGACCGTTAAGTCGTTTGGCTGGCGGTAATCGTCATACTTGCCCATGATAGTTACAGTGCCGTCCAAAGGTTTAAGCAGTAAAAGCCGCGTTTTGACGATAAGATTTGACTCGTAAGAATGTACTATGACAGAGTACCCTATATCCAATCGCGAACAATTATTGTCCGAGTGCACTCGATACTCGGTTCCCAAGATACATTAAGTACCATCCGGGTGGCCGTCAGGTTACACTAAGTCAGAGTCAACTCGTCAAAACGCGGCTAAAGAGTGACTAATTGATAAAACAGCAATAAGTTCGCACTCTATTTAATGTAACTTGAAATATCACGAGAGTCGTCAAGGTGCTTAAACACTTCAGCTGAACGGGTGCTGTCTGCAGACACTGGTCTGCGACGAGTGATCACACCATCTTAGAACAAACATGTAGTAGTAGTTAGAGTGTAGTTTAATCATTATTTCTAGTTGTAATATATATATGGTGTTTGGTAGAGGGACCGACAAACCAAATGAGCGTGTTCGGGGGACCACTTGGAGAATACAAGTTGGCCAAAAAAAAATCCCCGACCCCCCAATATGTTTAACTTTTTTTGTGATTTTTCCCTTTTTCTCCGAAATTGTACCTATTTACCACCATTACATTTGTAAAATCTGTTTTAGACCGCATGTTTTTAGTTGAATTTGGTCCTAATACCCCTTCAGGCCACGCAAAGCAAAATTGGTACAATATTGGAGAAAACGAGAAAATTCACAAAAAAAAAGTTAAAAAAAATTGAGGTGTCGGAGATTTTTTTTGGCCAACTTGTATTCTCCAAGTGGGCCCCCGAACACGCTCATTTGGTTTGTCGGTCCCTCTACCAAACACCCTGTATATATATAATATATATATGTATATAATATACTAATATGAATATAAATGTCTTGTTAAAAATAATACTAAAAAAAAGATTTGGATGTTCCCTAGTTTTGATTTATATGTCGCACGTCTCAAATTTGTTAACTCAATAAAAAATTCAAGCTATGTTGAAAAAAGGTACGGGCCCTGGATTGTTGTTTAAAAAATAAAAATAAACATTTCAGCTAAACCCCTTTGAAAATTTAAAGGAGTATTATAATGAGGACTGTATCGTAAGTATATTGTCGCGATTTTCATACAATAGTTTTACGGAAGTTGTCGATTGGTTAACTAATAAACTATTGACTATTCAACATTGAAAAGTGATTGCTTTATCAGTTCAGTTATTGAATTCACCGAACAGTAAAAATATACCGGGTATTTTCTAAAAGCGAATAATTCAATAACAGAGTTCATTCTTCGGTTTTAAATTGGCTACCTGTCCGACTGCATCCAAAATGTATCCATTCTCCAATATAAAAAAAATGTATCTTGAACGATGCACGCTTAAATGTTATTACAAAATAATAAATCTAACATACCTATATATACGTAAGTTATAGATACGTAAAAGTTTCAGTAATAGAATGGCAGCACGCTATAGCTAGCAAATACTGTTTTTATAGCTATAAAGCGTTTAAATTGATAATGATAATGCTAATGTACTTATTCTTTTCTATTTTAAATTCTATTTAGAAACTGAAATCTATACATATAAATATAAAGTTCAGTATAAAGTTTCAGTGGAGGCAGACAGAGTGTTTGTTGCACAAAAAAATGTATACGTTCTCTATGCGGTGCCCGATTTATGGACCATTGTGCCTCTTTTTAAATCATTATAAATACTACCTGTACTTTGTATATTCTTAAAAAAGAATCCTATTATATCTCTAACACTGTGACATAATTAAAAGATCATGCCGATACGCAAAGACGAAGTTGTACGTGCCACCACAACGTTTACGTCTAAACAGTCAAAATGTGAATTGTATCGCAATTCGAGTTTATAATAAATTACCTGATAAAATCAAAGACGATGGGTTTATTTATTCAGGATAAAAATATTTGATTTGTTATTAGATAAATGTTTTTACTCTATTAAGGATTATTTGAACTATAATGATTATAATTAATTCAATTTTATTAATATTTTTATTTCTATTTACTCAATCGATATTCATTTGTTGCACGCCAATGTAGGCAGAATTTTGTTGTGAATTAGATATATTATGTACCTATATAATATGCTGTAATATCTTCGCATTGATATACCCAAAATTCATGCAAATAAATTTATGATTGATTGATAAAAATGTAACGGATCGCTATCTGTACATAAAAGATAATTAAAATTATGAGAAAAAATACAATTGGGACTTTTATAAACGAACTAAAAGTAAAAAAAAATATATGTTAGAATCTGTGCGTTTGTGCATGCTAATCTCAGATACGGTTTATCCGATTTAGATGTTTTACTAATTTAGAGAATTATTTAGAGGTTTTACGAATATATTTTGGTAAGCTTCATTTAGTGTTTGTTTCATGTCAATCGGTTCAAAAATATAACAAATGTTGAAATTTAAAGAGTAACTGTGTCCCCACTACACCAAGACCAACCGAGCCAAGCCGCTGATGGGTCAACAAGTAAAAAATAAATTTTAATTTTATAAGAATATAACTACTTTCTTTACTCTTTTTTCTTTACTTTCTTTCCCCTAAAATGTTAATCGTAGTTAGCTAATATAGAATGCTTACTGTCCATTTATTTTCGATATCTTCCTTGGCGAATATGCTCTAACTATAGTCTGTAGTGTAGTTACAAATATTCGAAGCGATAATAGCTCTGACATAGTAAGAGTCGGCTGAAGACCAGGCGTTCGTTGGCTCCTCGAGTCCTACCTTGAGTTTTGGGCTTTCGGTGAAGGTATCATTTTGAGCAAACCCACAGAGGAAACACACAGGGGTGGAACAGCACGTATTAGTCCTAGCCCAGCTAGGCAACTTCATTCACGACTGAGAATCCTTCGTTATATAAACAACGAGAAATCTTGGTATATGCCATTTAAACAAATCACTAGGTGCTATCATCTTCTACCACATTATCTATAACTAGTAATGATTTAGCGAATCCTGACTCAACAAGTTTAAAAAGTAATATATATTAAACTTTCTTCTAGATATTCAGCCTCACCGATGTCATCAGTGCTCGCCTACGAACAGCACGACATGCGATCAAGCTCAGGGCTGGCTCACGGCCACGTGTCCGGGAGTCCGACCCTACTGCGCCACAGTCGCTGTTGCGCCAGGTGAGGCCCAATTACTTGCAGGGTTTGGCTATGTACAGGCTTAAAAGAATATTTGTTAAAGAAAATACTGGGCACTTAATAACGTTGATGTGTATGAGTGTTATATCAAAGCCCCCATCTAATAATGACATGTTTTTTTATAATGGTTCATCAAAGTGACTCCCTCTCGCCCGATGGAAAGCTAAGATGGAATCAAGTAGCAATGACCATTAATGCAGCCGTAAGCTGCACTAATCGCCACCCCTATGATGACCTGACAGATGCTTTTTCACGCTCCGCTTGAAAGACCCAGGGTCATAGCTGCAAGGAAATACATACATGTATTTCTAATATGTGTATATTGTGTGTATGTGATTCCTACTTTTCTTGCGATTTTTATTCTAAATAGTGAATCCTTGAAAAAAGTGTTAAGAAGTTACAATCAAGTTTGAGAACAAAATCACACATGATTTCGAGTTACAAGAGCCAACATTTTTATTTCAGTTGAGACACATGCATTTACATTTACAGATCAAATATCACGTAAAATCAAATTTCTCAAAAGAATACTCTATCAGTATTATATATTATCGCAAAACGGCTTATAAATATACAGACTAAACACCGCGAGTCCTCTCTCTATTAAGATAATACTGTATGCAAACACCTTAACTATGCATCTGACATCTGACAAACCAAACAAGAGTAATAAAATAAACGTTAAGATACACCACCGTAACACACAAATTATTTGCTAAAAGTGAATATCGCAATAGATGAAATTAAACTTACAAAATGCAGGTAACTATAAAGTTATATATGTTAAAAGTAAGGCCCACTACAAGCAAACTTAGTTCTAAGATGGTATAGAGATAGTAGGGCAGGGGAAAATAAGAACCATTCCTTACTACTTCAACAAACAGTTAACTCCCAAAACTTCATCTCAATCTGACATAAATCAACTAAAGGAGCTAATCCCATTTTTTTCTCAAATGCCTGCTTAAAGAAATAAAAAAATGGAAAAATGGACTAAAATGTCTTGTACGCTTTTGCAATAGATTATAGCTGGCCTCTTTAATGAGAAATACATGTTAGAACTAACATTTTTTTATCAATTTGACAAACAACCATGACACATTTCAACTTGATACTACTTGACTAATAAATTGAATTCCTTTTTGACATTTCTAATTTCGATTAATTTCAATACTAATACATTTTTGACACTTTGAATAATGAAATTATTGTATCGCTAAAAATATTTTACATGATTTGATGACATGAACATAAACATAAAGTATGCTATTAAATATTAGCTCAACCAATGAGTTACTTTTTAAAATTTTCTCTCTCACTAAGAATCTTTCCAACATGCCTGAAATTATTTGTAGTGAAACCATTGCATAAAAGTGTGAAACGGACATCATGATAACTATCGTCCAATAACGCTAATTTCGATCATTTCTAAAATAATAGAAAAGGTCATGTATACCAAAGTTTTACTAAAAACAACTACTTAAGCCAGAACACTTTGGTTTTACGAAAACAACAACAGCAAGTCCATAAATCTGACTTGTTTTTCACACTGAGAGTTTAAACCTAAAAGTTCTATTAGTCTCTATTTTAGATTTTCTAGATATGTCTAAAGCTTTTGACTTTGTTAATCATACAATTTTACTACATAACATCAAAAAGTATGATATCAGAGGTAAGGCATTATAATGGTTCAAAATTATCTTAAAAATCGTATGCCATATTATTATGTTGAAGCACCAACTTGTTCCGGTTGTAATAAAACAGCGTGCAAATCTTCATACCAAATAAATAAACGTAGAGTTCCACAGGGCAGTATATAAGGTACTTTACTCTTTCTATTATACATAAACGAGTTGCCTGACATATGTATGCACGAACGCTATCTTTATGCTGACAGTATCACTCTACTTATTGAAGGACCTGACAAACAAATTTGAATTTGATAAAAGTCAAAAGTCAAAATCATTTATTCAATTTAGGCATCAAAGACGCACTTATGAACGTCAACTTTTCATTATAAAGTACTTTAAAGACTCTACCGCCGCGTTCCAAAATATATAGAACCCACCGAGAAGAAGCGGCAAAAAACTCGGGGCCATTCTTTTTATATGGATGTTTACAATGTTTCTACTTAGGTACTACAAATATTACATTTTATGGGTGGCAGAGAGACAGCTTGCCAGAAGTGGAGTATTCCAAGCATCTTTATCTTCTATATAATGTCGAACTTTATAGTAAGCTTTTTTTATTAAAACGTTTTTTACAGTCAACTTGAATTTGCCCTCTGTGAGCTCAGTTATGTGCTTTAGGATTTTATTGTAAAAACGCACACAATTTCCTAGGAATTACTTATTAGTCTTCGCAAGTCTAAAACTAGGTACAGCTATCCTATTCTAATCCTATCCTATGATATAAATCATAATCTAAAAATGACTGGTTTAAATGTAATGTATTCAATTCTAAACCTATAATAGTAATCCTTATAACTTCAAGTTAGCTATGATAATAATCTGTAAGAAGAAGGAAACTGAACTACATTTTTAGGTGTGGCTATGGACATATATATGGTGTGATACGTATGTGATACACTGTAATTGTATGATCCTTACAATTATCTCTCTCTCAATATATCGAAAAAATTGTAGGAAACTTGACGGATACGTACCTATATGTTTTAAAGTGGATATAACGTATAGCTACTGTTGAAGATGATCTATTTCAAGTTATGGTTAGAACATGTTATTATGCTCTGAAAGAGTTCCAAGAAGACAAATTGTATGTATTTTTAGCTTAAATATTGACTAATCATTCACACCCTGTTGACTTATATTATAACCCATTGGAGTTAGGCCTGTATTCTACAAAGACTCTCAGATGTGAATCTATGCTTGAGTACAGCCGTGCGATTCTCTAATGATTCATCGGTGTTGGCTTGATTGATCGTCAATGAGCTCACCAATGTCAAATACTTTATGAGATATCGCCCTTTTACACAAGGTTTCATTTCCAACGTTCCTTTTGTCATCACGTCGTTGTTTCACGGATGTTTTTAAAGATGAAAAGATCTTTGCTCTTAGAGAATCGCATGGCAGATCTGAGTAAATTGTGTATGGCACTTATTGTCAAATCTCCATTCAAGTCGAAATTTGCAATTGAGAGTATTTCTGGATTACCGGCCTGAAAGTTGCTAACATGTTCTGCAATGTGACAATAAACGAATATTATTTTAATTTTGTATATTGAAACTGTCATTTTTTTATTTCTTCAAGTAATTATTGAGTTTATTTTAAATAATTCAGATTTGTTGTTTAATATCCATTTCTTATTACATTTTGCTAACTAGTAACCTAATGAAATGACTTACGACTCAGGTACAAAACTAATTCATTATGACATACTCGTATTTATGCACGAAGAACGGTAGGATATTTAATACATGTAATAATTGTATGAACTGTATTACGAAACAATATCCATACAGATAAACAAATTGAATTGAAAACTATATTCTTCATTTGTGATATAGTAACGTGTAACGCGGACTATTCAGCAGTGTAGCTTGAGCTTTTGACATCCGTGTACCTACGCTACTACGTCGTTTGCATATTTGCACAGCACAGAAAACAGTCTGTTCGAAAATGTTAAAACCCGTTTTTACATTGTTAAACAAACTATGGTTTATTCTTTCGATACGTGTAGTAGAGTGGACGTGATAAAACTCACATTAGGCGTGCGGTTCACGTGATGTATAACACCATGTATTTCGGTAACCTCCGAACTATTTAAATTAGAGGCTTAAGGATAATTAATAAAGCTGAGTTGATATAACATAAATTCATTAAATTGGGTTTCGTGAGTCCAAAAAGCAATATCAAGACGAAATTTTAGTGTACTTACTATTCCATAACAAAAACTTAGAGACAAATCCTCATATCGTTAAATATGACTCAATACATTCGTCACTCGAACGAGTCAAGGACTTGGTATTACGTCATTAATAACGTCATCAAGAATCAATTGAAGGAATATAATATGATCAAGCCAGCGAAGGAAAAACATATAGAAACATTCGTAAAGCTTGAAAATTGCCAAAATGCCAATTACGCTGCGGTGGGCCGGGCATACCAATCACGCTGCGACCGACTTTAGTTTTTCAATAGCCGGCAATATGGCCGTCTTATTTTAAGCGATAAAGCGATACGATTAATAATATCACGCGGCTTATTCAGCCCAATTGTGTATGGAAATAAGGCCGACTTTGAATTGATGAACATTAAACTGTGTTCGAGTACTTCCTAATAGTTGCGACGACGTGCTAGTTTGAAACTTTGGGTTAAGGTTCACGAACATTTTAGTTCAACGGATAATTCTGTTTATCCTTCGCCGTATCAAGCATACGTGACGTAATGCTAAGTCCATGAGTCGAGTTCGAGTGTTTGAAGTAATATTTAACGATATAGGGGTAAATCCCTTGTAAACAAAACGTCAATGTTATATTATTTTCCAGATTTCGTGACGACGCTGGGGTGTGCCACGGCCACAGGAACCACTTGCTCATTAACATTCTCGCCAAGACAAACACTAGAGCTGACCTGTATCTGCGCCGGCCAACTCTGCAATGCGCCCTTCTCTCACAAACTACGAGACGAACTGCTCAATTTTTCATCTACTAACGCGAGCGACATCGCTCTCACCGAAGCGTTCTTTAAACTATCCAACTTCGCTAACGTCTCAGAAAGTGCTCTTTATAATGCGATAACCGTCGACGCGACGGCGACCATAATGCCTGTGAGATACACTTCGAAAGTTACAACTTTGTCATCTGTAACGGCAGAAGACTTAATGCTGCATTCGGAAGTAATGCCGCATGCTGAAGCCTTAAAGCAGCAAGTGACGGTTCCATCAGATGATGATGAAGATGAAAGTGAAGGCAGTGGTGCCTATGAAGACTCCAGATCTCATATTCAGAGCCAACCTCCTTCTGCACCAGCGGCCCCAAGTTCATTCTTGCCAGCTGAAGGAAACAAAGGGGTTTATCTTTTCCCAGGGCTGTTTCTTCCACCTCTGCTTATCTTATACACTGTTTAAGTTTATTATTGCAAAAAATATACATTAATAGAATAACGACCTGTCTAGGTGAAAATTCCAGTCTATTTAATGTAAGAGATATTGATTACCCAGAGAATTTAATTAGCGTCGACCTATTGGGAACAAATAATTGTACGTAAGTACGTTATAATAGATGACTTTGATTTTATTGGTTTAAGAGATGTCTCGGCAATTAAATTTTTTTCATAAAACAAAGATGCCTTGAGCTGTTTGAATAGATGTTTCTCAAGTTTCTATTTATAATGAAATAGGCTCCCCAAGTGTTCATATTTTAACGTAATTTGTGATACCTTCACTAGAATGTATGTGCCAAAATGGGTATAATTTGTAAAGGAATTCAGTGAAGCAAGGAGAGTATAGAACATTTTTGAATATTAGATTCGCCATCACATTTAATAGATGTAGTGCATTTGTCTAGAATAGACAGCTGTGTAATTTTTAATAATATAAACCTGAATTTAAATTCAATAGGTATACTAGTATTATGTCAATCAATTAAATATAGTTCTCTTTATTTTTCTTGGATGTATTATAATATTGTAAAAAACATTCCAATGTTATGATTTTGAAGGTCCATATATAATATCGTGACATTGTTGGAGTTTAAAATGAAATCATTAAACGATATCTTTGAACTTAAAAAGTTTAGATAGGTAACTAGAATGAATAAGGTTCTTATAAAACAATGTTGAAATTAACTATTACTACACTGGCCGGTCATATTTGTCATGTCCATATTTAGTACTACAATTCAATGATTTTATTTAGATAATAATTTAGTGAATACAATATGATATCACTACCGTTTAAATGTCAAAACGAAATATTGTGATTTAATAAATAAACACTAAACTATAATTAATATTCAGTTTTATTTTCGAGATTTCGAGCAAAGTAATAGATGTACTTTCGCGGGAGCGAAAGTACCCTGCTAGGGCATTTTCAAGTGCTCGCCTAGCTAATAATAACTATCCTCAACAACAGAATAAATAATAGTACTACCATCAGGTGAGAATCTTTCAAGAATCATCTGCTACTAAGTATCTTACGACAGATTCCTGATTATTATTTTATTAAGTTTTTAAATTATCATGGTCACAAACATAAGAGGTATTCAAATTGTCAACGCTAGCAACAGTGCCGAAATATCGGAAACTCATAGAAAATATACATGGTAATTATCCCGTTGACAATTTGATTCCTGATTACTTCAACGCGATTTGATTCTTGTGAAGTAAAGAGAATCAGAATATACAACAATGAACCATGATTGTATTCTCTTCAAAAACATGGAATGATTGTGTTATTCTGAATCCGCTCCCCGGTAGGTTATAATGTAGCGTTTTAACGACTTGCACCGACTGGATTTAATGAATGGAATAAATGATTGGAATTCTATGGAAATTAAGTTCCGAATAATCTGAAATAGAATATCAAAAACGATGATTTAATAATAAGTGCAATAAAACTCTTTGTGAATGAGTTCATCCGGGGAAGTACTGCCATCATAGCTACATATTTCTACCGCGAAGTAGTACCTACATTTAGCAATACTGTGTTCTAGTTTGAATGGTATAGGTGCCGAAATTACAGGCACGCGATTTTTAACAACTTAATGTCTTAGAGTTACGGGCGCAATACAGTTCCTCTTGTGACGATATGCATCTGTTCTAGGCAAAGGTTACCACTTAATACCAGGTGGACCTCTTTCTTGTACCGTCTTCTAATAACATATTATAACAATTTGTCATGTATGTAATAACAAGTGTTTCTAGTATTTGTAATCAAAAAACAATAAAAATAAAAATATATTTGTTTATGTTATTAGAAGACGGTACAGGCACGAGGCTTAGATTATTTTTACTGAATCATGAAAGGATTTTGGAAAGTGCTTGAACAAAAAGGTCAGAAATATATTAAAACAAATGTACATAAAACGTGTACTTATCGCTGATAAAACGCTCAGTAGTGCAACAACTTGAGCTGTTATTGTAATGGTATTTAGCTTAACCACACACTGGAAAAGTAGGTTGATTTCTGCGAAATCTATTGTATTATTGACCAAATATGGCGAATCGCAAGTCAACGGGTTAAGCAGCATATGGAATGGGCCTCTTTGCTTTATGGGTCTTAATCCAGCAGTAGACTCGTGTTTTTTCAAGTCATTTGGTTACGGAACAAGCATGAGGTCCACCTGGTGTTAAACGGTAACTATACCTATAACAGATACAGTTCGTCACAATTTAAAGATTGCACTACGCTCATCACCTAAAACATCACGTTGTTAAGTGACATGTGTCTGTTACTTCACCGACATCCTTCCAATCGGAGCACAATACTACGAGAATAGGTACATATAGGCAGTAGGTACTTCCTACTTTCCCTTACGAACTCGTTCACAAAGAGGTCTACTGCTACTAAAATGATGATGATGAGGAAGCTTGAGGTCCTTACCTCAAGTTTCCACAAGTTCAAACTTTACATAGAATATTTATGCTCAAAAAGACTTTCTGTTAATAGTCGGGCATTAAAGCCTGATGGCAATTTACTATGTACCGTCACAATTTTAGGTCTGTTCTCACAAATTAAAATTTAAGGTCTATGATTATAATATATCTCAATTTGTAAACATCTATTGTTCAGGTATTGTACCAGCGGCATAATACTCATCCCTGTTTTATTGTTATCTAGATTACTTGTTATTCTCTTTGTAAGGCGTAGACTCAGATATGCGAATCGTTTTCCATCTCGTTCAAAACCGATTGTTACAGGTTTCTGTGATTTTTTTATCTCTCATACTCCGCGAGGATCGACTGTATACATTTCGTACTTCAAAGAGAACTAATTAAAACTCCAAGATTGAAATGTTCACTTTGTTTTGAGCCAGTCATCCGTAACCGAGTCTTGTATCTGGCTCGTATTATAAAGCAGACCGTTGTGCCGATGTCCATTGTAGATAGATGACATTTGAACCTGCTGAGCGAATGTAAGACAATAAAGTCTGAAAGCTATTCCATTTTCTGAGGACGCACTCACAGCCTGTCTATTAATTTGGCAAATAAGCCGGATGAGCATAATGAAATCTTTCCTTAGGGACAGAAAGACAATTACTATCACTTATTTTGCTTATATTAACAGCAATAATAAGGATAACAGGAAAATACTAAGGCGAAAATAGAATAAAGAGAAACCAGCCCAGCAACCTCCGGAAATCGGAAACGTTATTGTAGCTATTTTCATAAACACATAACGTGTATTTTTCTTGTTAATCCCACAAGATATACTACACGACACACTTACTCGTACCTATATTTAAAACTATTACAGGTACCAAAGACGATCCATCTTTGGACGTAGGTACGTATATTACGCGTGTGTTGTTTAGGTTTTAAATTTATTTAACCCTGGAAGCCTAATCTATTTAAGAGGTACACATAGCCTTAACATACGTCTCAGAGGCATAGAAAAATAAATGGCGTCTATAGGCTACAATATACTACTTATGTTTTCTGAAAATATATGGAAATGTAAAATTGGAATATGAACTAATAATAAAACACAGTTTTGTCGATGAAAACCACAATCACGGTTGTTTATTACACCAAAACAAAATATCATGCTTAAATAAAAGTAAAGACTCAACAACGTCATAAAATACATTTTTTTACATTAATTACTTGATCTAAGGGCAAACATTATAAATAACGGTATTTTTAAATACTAGCTATAATTTAAGTATTTTCTAAATAGATATTAATCTTGTGCTCAACAAATTCTGATTTTTTGCACTTATAGCACACAAATTTTCTGCGAAAGGGGCCGAATCGGCTTCTTTTTTTCATCTGATGGTAAGTGATACCATCGCCCACGGACGTCTGCAATACCAGAGGTCTCGAGGATGCGTTGCCGACCTTTGAGGAAGGAATAGAAGAGGTGAGGGTGGACAAGGAAGTAACCAGAACCTCCCACAGAACGACTGAAACACAATAGCAAGTTATATAGAAGTTCCTATAACTTCACGTCGGTGTTATTTGGAAGTGTGGTACTTCTGAATTATTCTTCCTTTAATTTATCTATGCTAGCAGTCATCCATCCTATACTCCCATAATCACGCAATAATACGTCAAAAGTCTCCTCGCCTAATCGATTTTAGAAAATAGAGTACTTAATCACTTGACTTCTTTGTTAAATGGCTTTTTAGAGACTGATGAGAATGTAAATGAATGAAAATAATGGCGGGAAGGCCCGCCATTATAGTTGAATATTATTGGTGATAAGAGAGGTTCAACACTAAAATTGACGAGGCGCATAGTTGAAACAATAATACGACGTAATGGCGCCTGTATACGCTCGTCTCGTCTCGTCTCGTCTCGTCTCGTCTCGTGGTGTCTTGTCGCGTCGCATGGGTCTCGTCGAGTAATCGAGAGCAAACTATGCACACGCTCGTTGTGTCAATTGAACTCCGTACGCCGTATGAAGCGCTCGTATGGCAAGAGATAATGGTACAGATATTCTTCTTTAAAAAACTAACCTAGAGTACTAAAATTTTATCAAGGTAGTTCTTATTCTGCTAACACTAAAATACAAATTCATGTAACACTTAGAATTATTACATTTCTAAAAATGGGATGATTCAGTTAATTGTTGACTATTTTACGTTAGTTTAGCGAGCACCAAGTTACGTGATGACTAAACTGTCTAAAACATACCTGTGGGTGTGTTTAGTCGTCACGTAACGTGTGTCATTGAAGAGAAATATCTGATTTTAGTGCTGTCATCAGGAAGTGTTAGTCTAATCTGGTTTTTAGCCTAAACAGAATTAGAACTGCCATTATTTAGAGATTATTAGTTTATATTTAAAAGTGAATTCTGAAATATTATACTAAATACAGATTATTTACAAAATAAAGTGTACCCGATATGGAAACATACCTGTATGAGAAACTAGCAGTTACGCGCGACTTCGTCCGCACTAATATGAAAGCAAATTTACCATAAAAAGAAAATAACGATGCAATGACGAAAAAGAAAGTGGTGGATGATTTCTATTAACCGTAACACAACCTATATATTCTAACAATATTACGTTAAAAGATATATTTTATTATCATCTACTTACTTAAGTAGTGACTATTAATTAGTGAATAGTAATAACAATTAGTAGTAGAATGGCGAACGAAAAAAACATATTATATTTATTTAAATGTCTATGGCTAGAAGTACCATAGCAGATTATGTGTGCTGCATGCATGTCTCCACGTGAAAGCAGTTAGCGGGCAACTAAACGAACGAGTGTGTACAGGCGCGCTCTAGTTTTGCTGGCGAGACCGAACAAGACCCTTGCTTCCGGGAACCAACGACAGCCGCGAGTCGCGACACTCGCGACGCGACGCAACGAGGGAACCATCTACTCGGGATGTCTCGGGGTGTCTCGACGAGCGTGTACAGGCGCCATAACAATCACGAGAATAATACGGCCATATTCACTGAGCAGTTTCTGGATACCCCGATGTGTCACAAATTCAGTTTTTTTTATGGTTTTAGTAAGTATAGAAGCAGTGGTTGCGCTCATTCAAAGACAATTTCTACGTAAACCGTAACTTAAGGTTGTTGCAATTATATCCCTGTATATCTATCCACTCCCGCACATACGCCTCTGCATATGAGTGAAAGAGACGACGTCACACAACTGCGACAGTGGCGCGCCCGAACGCAAGTGAGGAGAATGGTTTCGGAGTAAGTGCGATACCGACGCGCCTGCGAGCACTCACACACACGATCCACTTGTCTCGCCGCATCAGCCTGATTTAAATGTATACTTTTGCAAATTTCGCGTAACCCGCGCAAACAAGCAGTTACATATTTACCCAAACAGGCATACTGTAGAATTTATAATATTAGTGTGTAGTTATAGATCATGAATATTTTGTTAAATTGATCAAAGCAATTTATAAATTGAATTTTGACAACATTGTCAAAGCAATGACCTTATAAATAGTTATGTTGCCTCAATTAACTGCCTGACTGATGCTTGATTAGTTACTTTATAAGAAAAATCTAACCTTATTATCAAGTTCATGTTATTATCTGTTCCCGACGGGAGCTCGCAGACGCCGCTGCGCACTCGCCCTGAAGCTCTAGCATCTGTCATACTAGAAACCCCGGTGGACGTATTGGTCCCAAATGTGAGTGTTTGCCGGTTAACAATAATCCTACTTCCTTCCTACTTTTTCCTTCTTCCTACTTATATTATAAACGCGAAAGTTTGTGAGTATGGATGTAGGTATGGATGTATGGATGTGTGGATCTTACTTACTCTTTCACGCACAAACGTCGGGGGCAATTTTGATGAAATTTGGTATGGAGGTAGATGAGGCGCTGGTGTAACACATATGATACTATTCATCATCATCATCATCCATCACCAAGCGGGTGAAAGAGCGTAATATGCTTGTGCACAGTATAGACAAAACCATAAGGTCTCCGCCTACGTCAAGATCGTAATAATGACAGCTCTGTCAAAGTTTGTGCAAGTTTCTGATAGCTTAGTCAAAACCAAGTCAATTTGGCAGCTCGATACACTAGACGTACTCGGCGAGCGTGAAGGGCGATTATGTAACACAAATACCGTCAAGTAATCAAGGGTGATGAAATGTAATGATAGTTTTTTTCCATGGTGATTAATTATATATTTAAGTACGTAAGTCCTGTATTTTATTATTTATGTTTACTGATTGATATATTAAGTATTTAAATGTACTCAGATAATATTATAGCAACCGCGTTTGATCATGTACATATTTTAAGACCTTAAGTTGGCTAAAGATCAAGTAGTTCCCATAATATGCCACTTGTGTAACCTTTGCTTCAAACATGGCACCTTCCCCTTGGTGTTAAAAAAATCTATCATAACTCCAGTGTACAAGGGTGGTGACCCAGACGATGAAAATAACTATATACCTATATCGGTTCTACCTAGCATGTCAAAAATACTAGAAAAAATAATACGAGTAAATATTAGAATAACTAAATATCTTAAAAATATAAAATCATATCTGATTCACAATATGGTTTCCAAAGTGGTAAATCCACAGAGTACGCTGTTACAGCTTTGACTTCTTTTATTGTGAATCAGGTAGATAAAGGACGAAAATGTGTAGCTGTATATATAGACTTGAAAAAAGCTTTTGATACTGTTTGTGTCCCTATTCTGCTTCGAAAACTAAGTAACGTCGGTATCCGAGGTACATCCTTAGCCCTTTTCAAAGATTATTTGAGTGGTAGGATGCAGAAGGTTAGAATTGGGGAATACACCAGTGAGGATGCAAGTATTAACTACGGTGTTCCTCAGGGAAGCGTTTTGGGACCTACTCTGTTTTTAGTATATATTAACAATTTATGCAACATCAAACTAGAAAATGCAAAAATAATTTCCTATGCTGACGATACTGCAGTGGTTTTTTCAAATATTACTTAGGATAGAGTTCGTGAACAAACTGAAAAAGGTCTTGTTAAAATAGCTGATTGGCTTAGTTTACTATAGGCTTAATTTACTCACTCTAAATGCTCTTAAAACGACATATATGTGTTATACTATTTACAACATAACTCAGCCTGATAACAATTTTAATATCAAACTGCATAACACTGATAGCATTCATAATACTGACTGTAATTGTACTATATTAAATAAAGTAAGCTCAACTAAATATCTAGGAATCCAGATAGATCAAAGATTATCTTGGTTTTCACAAATTGATGCCATCAGCACTAGGATAAGAAAATTAATATGGATTTTTAAAACTTTAAGACATGTGGCACCACAAATGCTACTTAATAAAATATACATATCTTTAGCCCAATCTATCATAACATATTGTTTGCCGATTTGGGGCGGAGCTGCTAAAACTAAATTTATAGAGGTTGAAAGGGCACAAAGAAGTTTAATAAAGGTTATGTATTTTAAGCCGTATACATATTCTACTAATGACTTGTATTCATTAAGTCAGTTATTAACTGTAAGAAAACTTTATATCGTACAGATAGTACTAAAAGTCCACAAAAATACACCTTATGATGCAAACATCCTTAATAAAAGAAGAAAAGATATTGTTATTAAAGTGAAAGCCTGTAAATCTTCTTACGCCGGAAATCAATTTGTAAATAATTCAGCACGGTTATATAATTTCATAAACAAAGTTTGGATATTTATCCAAAGAAATTTTATGATTGTAAAAAGCTAGTAGTCAATTGGATACGTACTAAAAACTATGATGAAACAGAATCACTACTTCGTACTGACAAGTGAACAACTACAATTATATAAGATGTACAGAAGTATATTTTTAGTTAAACATACTGGACATCACAAACATTCTCACATGTGAAAACTACACCCGCCACACATATACACACACACGCACACACACGTATATACACACACACACACACACACATACACAAATACATCACACACATGCATGAAAATTATTGTATTTTAGAAATAATATGAACCATAATATAAATATACAATTATTAAGTACCTACCTGTAACCATAACATGTAATAGTATGGATATGAAGGAGCGGGGCCTTCTGACACAGGTGTTTTTATACCTACTAGAAGGTCCCAACCTATCTTAAGTTAAGTTGAACTTTGGCTACAGTAATAAAACATTTTTCATTTTTCATTTTTCATTTTTCATTTCATTTTTATGACATTTTGGTATAAAGATAGATTTTCCCTTGGAGAAATAATAAGCTACTCGAAGTACTAATCCTGCGCAGACATAGTCGCGGGCCCCAGACTAATTGAACGAGCGAGCAAAGCGTCTCTGCTTTACTTTGCTATCAACTCACGAAGTCGATAAAAATAATGATTTTTGAAGCAGTCTATCTGTTAATAAGCAGCGATTTACTTAAAAGTACTGAAAATAACAGGTCATTTCTAAGACTTTTATGACATTGACTATTTTAAACCAGAGTACATTAAAAAAATTCAAATATATCACTTGTCTTGGGCTCGGGTTTTCGGTATTTTGAAAAATTAATGTTGTAATTATTATTATAAACTTGTAGTTTACTTAAAAATATTTAGATTGACCCGACAATGGTCAGTGTGCCGGTTATATTTCACAAAGATTCGATAACAACTGGAGAATCCTTTTTAAAAATTAAGTAGTTTATTGAGGTAGGAGATAGAACCTACCTTCAAGTATCGCACGGAGCCGTAAGTTTTAATGAACTCTACTTAAACTCTGAATTGGATGCGTTAATGTTTAGGGAATAAAGTTTTCCCGACCTCAGAAAACATACTCGTATATTTTGGAGCTATGATTTAAATATGTTTTTTTTTAATTATCTTATCCGCATGCCCGGCCAGTGTTCTGGGAACCCTTCCGCAAGCTGGTGATTATGACGGTGTTTTTGTTTTTTAATTATATTAACTAAGTTTATATGAAATAACTGCTAATTTAACCCTTCAAGGGTCGATGTCATTATAACAATGAAATGTCTATTGTGTCTGGCCGTGCGACCTTTGATGCAATATATTACCTATAAATGTATATAGGGAGATTTATTTACTTTTTATTTATGTACAGGCTCTGCCTAGTTTGCTCAGCATCATTTGATATGTTTATGCACACAAATGTTTGACCTGTTTCGGGTATCGAACTTGGGACCAGCGGCTCAGAAGGTAAGGTAGTTACCAACTTCGCCTTGAAAAATGGCCGATCCACTTGTATATCAGTTTTGTCAACTTCAATAAGCAAAATTGTGAGTAAATTGATGATCTGAAGAGTGACATTGAGCCGCCATTTTTATAGATTTCAATCAACATTTGATTGCAACGGAGATACATAATAGCCCTGCTGGTTAGTGAAAATGAAAACTTCTAAATCAAATTATAACAAAATATACTACTGTTATCCTGGAAAATGCCTACTCATTGTTTAGACGGGCAAGCCACGGTGCGCATTTAGTGTTCTTCAACTTTAAGTTAGGGTTGTTAAACCCTAGTACATCAAACCCCTGGAACTCATGGAATAGAAAACAATAATAATTATAAGCGATCAGCCAATATAGACGAAAGTCAATGAAAACATTCAATTTATCTCGCTGGCACGTTTCCAAAACGTTTATCGTCGCTGGCTATGAAGAAGATAGAAAATGGGTAAAAGTTTAAAATATAAGAGACAGTTTGTAAGCAATATTTCTGAGAACACTTGAAATTGCTCCCGCCGACGTTACTTCCAGAATGGCACGTGACATTGTTGCTCCACACAAGCTTTACGTCCCGTTGTAAAATATTTTATTAAAGCTTGAGATCGTATTGTAAGTAGTTGTGGAACTTTTTAATTTATTCACACTAATAAGTATATTAAATGTGAAAGTATAGGGATGGATGGATGTTTGTTATGGGGCATTGACATTAGATTGCTGATCAAATACGTCAATAGCATACACAGAAGCTGATAAAGTTTTGCAATTATAACATTATAGACTAATTACAGACAAATAGCAATACCAAGCCACGTTTAACAACCAACCAGTTTGGCCCGAGCGAAGTAATCCCGAAAATTTTGCGCTAGTTTTAAGCTATTAGGTAGGCTATTAGTCAGAACTAAAAGCTAATTTCAAATTATTTTTAGGGTTCCACACGATACTACGGGACTCTATAGCAAGCCTACGCTGTACGTCTCTCTGCCTGTTTATGAAATTCAAAATTATTTTCACAGAATATGGTATGAGTATCATAAAATTAGGTATGGCGGGCGGTTCATAAGTTAAAATCTTACATGTAGTGTGTTTTGTCAAAAAAATCCTTGTGCGCTTTATCGTATTAAATCTTGATTATCCTATGTTGTCAACTACCTTAGACATTTGCGCGAAGAACCAACAATACCTTAACCCAAATAGTTTCGTTGTTCGGAAGTCATATCCATATTAATATTAATAATAATAATAATAAATAAAATAAAAAATGTCGGTGTGTGGCGATACAGTGTACCCTGAATCGCCCAGGGGCGAAATGAGACCCCTGAACCCCGGCTTGCCTTAATTGGCCGACTGGCGGTGTAGACGCAAGAGCAAGTAAAAAAAGTTCCAAGGGTGGAAGTGTTAAAGGGCATAACGCCGGTAGTAGCACTCAAGTGAAACCACAGTACACCTCTCAACACACTTTAGCCATCCACAACAACGTTGCCTATTTTGTCACAATTGATGGTGGCCCTTATGAGGGGCCCGTTTAGTGAATGGCAAGTCACCACCAGCCTAAATATTCTAAGATAAGACTGATATTGACAGGTACGGCACCTGTTCATAGCTCACTATCTCCCTTATCACTAATAAGTTCATATCAATAGCTTTGCCATTTTACCCATTTTTGTAATAGTTATACCATGTCACCATACATTCAAAATTTTTCTGTTTTATATACCAAACAGGCCTTTTTTCACCGGATATGTTTTTAAAAATATGTCCGGCGAAACGCAGGTGTTTGCTCACCCCTTCGAGGATATATAGGTGTGACGATTTGTTATATTGTGTTTAAAAATAACATTTACATGTTATTTTGAGTATTGCATTATTTTTGTGACAATTTATTTTTACCAAGTCAAGTGAATTTTACCAGAAATAATTTTTCCCTATAGTAATTTCTGAACTGTACTGCACTCCTTATATGGGTCTATATCTGTAAACATTAAAAAAAGACGTGTTCCATTCTTGATTATTGCAGTTTTTACCAGTACAACATGAGTACAACCGACCAGTCAATCGAGACCGAAGTTTTATATGAGACCGTGTAGCATGGAAAGATCAAGCTGCTATCTTCGATTAATGTTACGGAACAAGATAAAAAAATAGTTTGGAGTTCCGGGATTCTATCCATATAACAAATTTCATCGAAATCTGTGCGATAGTGATAGAGATAGGCACAGACGTTTTTTCGACAGTCTTACAAAACAAATGGATAAACGTAAATGGAAGTTTAAGTTATGCGTGAGCATACAGACAGACAGACTTTTTTCCGATAACTTCATATTCTTGTTCAATAGATAATTGTATGCCTTCTGACTCATCTTTTTTTATTTTTCTTCCAAGTACAGACTATTTAGCATCTATTCCTTTATTATAAGTATAGATAGATGGTTAGTTACAAAGAGGATTAAAATATTTAAAATAACGTTTGGATTTTTTATTACTCGATATCCTGACTATTTCGTATAACTGGATACATAGCGTTTACGTAAGAGCTATTACACATAATTTAAAAAAGTAATTTATATTTCGAGCAGCATGTAGGTACTTGGTAAATGAAATATTAAATAGCAGAAAAACTGAACTATTCTACTAGTTAGTAAGCTAGTTACATGAATTCTCCTGAGTTTCGGAAGTTGGTTGGTGATAGTGCCACCAAATGTACAACCAAATGGGCCGGCAAACTCCCACGTAATACCTAACAACGTGAAGCAATATAGCTTGCTATTGCGTTTCGTCGGTCTGTGGGTATCGAAAACTTGGTTTTCCTGAGCTATTTTATACTTAAGATAGTATATATATGTATAGTAGTAGTATATATAAGATATAATATATGTATATTAATAATATTTTTTTATATTATTTATGTACTAGACGAAAATCAACTTACCCTATTTTTTAGTTTATCTGATAAATTTCGACTCAGCTCATATAAGCCAATATAAAAGCTCTATATATGAATGTTTCAGAGACCTTTAAAAAACGCTTGTGGTAGTGAGTTCACATACCAAAATGTCAAGTAAAGTAATAATAAATAAGAGAGTAAAATAATAAACTGTTGAACTGTGAATTTAAGTGAAACTGTGATTTTAAGTGATTTAATTTTTACTCGCGCGGTGTGATTTTGTTTTTGAGGAAAGCGGAATTAATTTAACTTCACTGCTAGATACACGTAGTACTTTTAACATATGCGTCAGAACGCGTCAATAACCTTTTTTTAGGGAGAGATATGCTGTGCACTGCCCTGTCGCCACAGGGTTGACGGAATAGGGTATAGGGCTCAAACCCACTAAACCCAATGAGCAGCCCTCCGCCAAGGGTAACCTTATTTCAATCTGAAGCAACTTACAAGGCACAGACGTTTTAAAAACAAATGGATAAACGTATAGATGCTTGATTTTTATTTACCGAAATAATAAAGATGTTACAATTGCTATAGGCGACATTTTGAATGGTGATGAAATACCATTTTACGACATGACTTAAAACAAAATGGAGCCTGTTACACCTACCCTTAAAGTAACAGTTGTAAATGGAACTGGTTAAAGCAAGTTTAATACGTACTAGAGTCGTAATCAGCGCAAACGGTTTAATCAGTGCGAGGGAGGTTGGCTGCGACCAGCGGGGTCCCGGGCTGCCAACTAACGCAATCACCCGGACGTAGAATATCTATACAGAAGGTTCAGTTGCGGTTGTATGTTTGCTTTTATTTTAATCAAAGTTTTTTATTTTAAAATTACACTCATACTGTAAATCTTCTATTATTATAACAACTATTACTCTTACGTACCCGAGCATTCATCATCAACATCTCAGTCGTAGACATCCACGGCTGAACACATGCCTCCCCCACAATTTTCCAAAAGGACCAGTTGAAAGAGGCCTGCATCCAACGTCGTCCTGCGACCTATATCAGGTCGTCTGTCCACCGTGTCTATAGACGACCTACGCTACGCTTTCCTGAGCATTATAATGTACTAAATTACACTATACTTTTACGTATTTCCTTTCTTTTGAGATACTATGTTACTTAAAAGGAATTATTATATTTTGTCATCGATCGGCATCAAAAAAAAATCGGGGAGTTTATTTTTCACTTTTGAGTCGGTTCGATTTCCAGACGAAGCAAGTAATTTTTAGAAAATCTTTGAATGCAGTATTACTAACATTTAAAAATAAAATAAAGTCTCCTTTCAGCTAAATATCCTACATACAATATATAAGGTACTTTCCATTCAAGTCGCATAGTTATGGGACGTCCTTTATGACTGAAAACGGTGTTTTAAATATTTTTAACTATTTTAATATAATTTTAATACTGCATTGCGAGTATGACTACTCACTGCACGCAGATTATTTTTTGGTGGTGATAGCACCAAGAAAAATAGTGGCAAATTGTTCGGTAACTCTCAATGCAGCAAAAGCAATGAGCAGTGATTAGTCGCTCGCAATGCAGTATTTCAACAATGAAACCATTTTCAGTTGCTGCGCATACGCTCTCTTCTCCTCGTTCCCTCACTGCTGAGGATCGCGACCACGTACAATCAGTCTCCATTGGGTGCGGTCATAGGCTGTGTGAACCGCACGGTGTATGCTGTGGCTACCACCCACCGCCTTCTTAATCGTGTCAGACCATCTTACAGGCGCCCTTCCCTGACCACGTCTACCGTCAATTTTTCCTAAAATAATGGCTACGCTACATAAACGCATACGCTACATAAGGTAAAACAGACGTGTGACACTTTTTTTCTCGTCATAGGTTTATAATCTATACCTAACACAGATACATCGCTTTATCTATATTAAAGATATCATCTGTGTTCGGTGTCCCACAGTCACAGTCTAACGCCATACCAATAAGACCTTACGTTCTCAAAGAGGTTGGTAAGGGAGTTTAAATAGCCACATATTAACGTTATGTTTTTGCCCTCGTGTTACAGGGGGCGTGCCTATAATATGGCATGCCTATATCATATCTTCATAAGTAACTCATTTCTTTTTCATTATCTGAAGCCTGAAAAAGACAGTAGATTTTTCATTTCAGTTAAACGCAGTTTCTAAAAATATCTCCACGGTTTGTGCGGAAAGTTAGTCTTCTTTACATATTTTTTCGTTCGTTATACTGTGGCAGCTTCCTATGAGACGCCTGCAATACACGGCAGCTTTGTATTAACCATTTAACCTCAATTCACTGGCAAAATTTAACCCAGTTTCTCGGTGCTACGTTCACAACATAATTTATTAGTGCCTCGTCAATTTGGCTCTTTCAGTGTTTGATTTGGGTCTACGAAGTGCGATATTGCGAAATGATATATATAAAGCTTGTTATATGCCGTTACTGTTTTAAAAATGCGAATAGTCACCAATTATAACTTGTAGAATTGAACGCACGTAGTGGAATTGGCTGTACCATTTGCAACTGATAAAAGGTCAAGCAGTAATTACTCCGGTCATGGCTTGGATGGGTAACCAGTAGAGGCATCATTCAACTGAGCGCTTTCGTGCTTGTAAGTACACCAGTCTCTGTAGGAGGCATCCAGGCAGATACGATACGAAGAAAACTTCGACACTAGTGTTGGCTCTTGTAGTGCATTACGGCTTATTTAGTAACAAATATAATAAATTAATAATAATAACTTAATAATCATAAATTAAATAACAGTTACAATTTTAGGTGGTAGTGCCGCGCTGTAACCTCACAGCCGAATGGGCCGACATGACCGGTAAAGTACCACACTCCCACATAACACCGACGTGATGTAACATACTCGTAGCTTGCTATTGCGTTTCGTCTGTTTGTGGGAGGTTCCGGAGGCCCAATTCCCCCCTTCCCGGTCTCCTTCTCGTTCCCCCTCCAACCTCAACCCTTCTATCTCTTCCTTAATTTCATCCTTCCTCAATGGTCGGCAACTCATACTTACCATCAGGTGAGCCGCTTACTCGTTTGCCAACCTATCCCATAAAAATTTCACTAAATATATCAAAATAAAAAAAATGCAAATATAATAATTAAATAATAATACCAATAACAAATTCCTATCCTATCACTACTATCTGAGTGTACAATGCATAAGTATCCGAGTTATAGAATATATTAATATAACTAATGGCGATTATAAAAATTCAAACAATACATATTGCTAATAGTGTTAAATTAGGTTATGTGTCGTGTGTATGTATTTTTTATGTGTATGTTACTCGATTTTCCCCCATTTGTGGACCAATTCTCAAAATTATTTTTTTTGTTTGGTAGAGTATACTTCCGAGGTGGTCCCACTTAAATTTCATCATATTCGGTCAAGCAGTTTTTGAGTTACACCACAAATACTGAAAAGTGGTGATTATCTTGATGATATCATTACTGACAATCGATCCCGTAAGTAGCGGTAATCTAGTGAAAAAAAAATTTTGCCGAAAAAAAATTGAACCGACTTCAAAACCAAAAAGTGTAAAATAACTTGTTGTAATCGATTCATTTTATTGGGTAAAAATGTTTTTTATCCATCAACTTTCAACAGACCAGACTCAATAGAAAATCCATTGTTATCCTGTTTACGTAATCATTTCACGTTTGTATTGCTTTCAAGAACTTCAGATTTGTACAGTTTCATACGAGCCCAAAATATATACGAGTATACGAAAGATATGTATGTAGATAATTAGCCGGATTACTGTTAAATTCTCGAATTCTCAGTTCTCGAAGTTGTTGACGAGTACATCTACCTGGGACAGACAGTCAAACTAGGCAGGTCCAACTTCGAGAAAGAGGTCAATCGTCGAATCCAACTCAGGCAGCGTTCCGGAAACTTCGCGAAGTCTTCTCGTCAAAAATACCTCAGTGCCTCAAGACAAGAGTCTTCGACCAATGTGTGTTACCAGTGATGACTTATGGCACTGAAACGTGGTCTCTTACTATGGGCCTCATAGATAAGCTCAAAGTCGCACTACGAGCTATGGAGAGGGCTATGCTCGGGGTTTCTCTACGTGATCGAATCAGAAATGAGGAGATCCGTAGAAGAACCAAAGTCACCGACATAGCTCAGAAGATTAGCCAGTTGAAGTGGCAGTGGGCAGGGCACATAGCACGCAGAACAGATGGCCGATGGGGCCGAAAGGTTCTGGAGTGGAGACCACGTACCGGCAAGCGCAGCGTAGGTCGTCCACCGACACGGTGGACAGACGACCTGAGGAAGGTCGCAGGACGACGTTGGATGCAGGCCGCTTCCAACCGGTCCTTTTGGAAAATAATGGGGGAGGCCTATGTTCAGCAGTGGACGTCCTACGGCTGAGATGATGATGATGACTGTTAAATGTGTTTACAATAATAATATATAAATAATATTATAAAGAGGAAAACTGTATATTTGTGTGTGCGTGTGTGTGTGTATGTGTGTGTGTGTATGTGTGTGTGCGTGTGTGGGTGTATGTGTATGTTTGTTATGAATAAACTCAAAAGCTACTGTGCCGATTTCAAAAATTCTTTCACCATTGGAAAGCTACATTCACCCTGAGTACCATGACTATATTTGATTCATCATCATCATCATCATCCATCACCACGCGGGTGAAATCACGGAGCGCAGCTAGTGTATAAATATTTTCCAAACCTCGCAAATCACAAACCTTACTGAAATATAATAAAAAAATATATATAAAAATAAATTTCTTGTACTAAATCCAAAATATAATATTTTGCATTACTTACTAGAAGCGAGAGCGACCACCTTAAGACTTCGAGTTTTATGTGGTACGGGCGAACAACTTACTAACACCAAACAACAGTTACACCCACAGCAAAATAAAACCAGGAAAATATTATTGAACTTAGGTTTCAATATATTATATTATTTCACTTAACTATGAATCTTCTCTGTTCCACCGACGCGACAGTCAGCATTTACTTTTACGACTCTACAGCCATTCGGTCACTTTATAGTCCAAGATGGTGCCGATGGCGCGGTCAGCCAAATCTGCAGCTTAGGTCAACGTCCTTGTAATGGGGTCAATTCTATTTGACTAGCATTTATACTTCGCGAAAGTTCTAAGCTTGGTATAATCAAACTATTATAATTATAATCCATTTCGTTCCCACTGCTGGGACTCGACCCTTCCTCTCAGAGAGAGGAGTTGGGCTATAATCCACCACGCGGGCCCAGTGCGGCTTGGTGGCTAGGTTAGTGGCCAACCTATGTCGAAATTTTCAGGCCACCCGAAGGCCTTCGGGCTTCAACATAGCCTAACGACTGTTGTCCTAAGACAAACATTATAATACAATACAATACGATATCAAATTATAAACAATACAAAAACAAAAAACCAATTCTAAGCGAGCTTCAATCACCAACGTACTCGAGCTTTCACAACACGTATATTTGAAGAAGTCATGAAGGAATTTTGTTTGCTCATCTGTGTTAAAATGTTCACTAAACTTTAGAGCAATATTTTTCCTTGTAGGGAAACTGTCCTGAATTCGATAAAAAAATAATCATTGCTTTAATTTAAGTGCGGTCGAGTTGCTCGCGTTTGTCGTCAAAAACTAGGTCAGTATGTAATAAAAGCTATGCAATAAAAGGTCTACTCTAGATAGCTTTTACTGGGATAGTAGCTTCTTAAACATTACTATTTTAATACTGTTCTCTGCATGCCTTAGTATAGCTGCATGCAAGTATCGTTTTATGATGGTTGTGTTGAGGTATGGGCACATGAGTTAAACAATAATGTTCGCATTACTGTGTTCCTATGTTATGTGTGTATGATATCAATAGTGTAGTGAAAATTCATAGTAATGATATACAACCATCTCAGGATGACGGGCGCAGTCTTGACAATTGTATTTCCTCACAAGTGACGAAATGAATCTGTTATACGCAGAGATTACCGCATAACACCAGGTGGGTTTCGTGCTTGTTCCGTAACGTTTTGACAAAAAAGAGGTGATTTTATAGCTGGATACTAAAGTCTACATTTTACGTAATACTGCCGTAACATCTCTAAAATGTATCCAGAAAGTGAAATCTACCGGAGACTTATTCACAACTGTCCAGTAAGAAACGAGATTTTAAATTTCGAATCTCCTACTGTCCAGTAAGTAAGTATGTAATTTGCTTACTGGACAGTAGGTCGTCCTCTTTAGATCTGCTTGGAAAAAAACATAGTACCAGACACAGATTAGAGTTTAGCCATTATAACATGGTTATAGGAGGTAGGCTCCCAAATATCTATCGCATAATTTATTAGATAGATATATTTTGTGAGTCTTAAACAGACATTTTATAGTCTGTGGCTTTTAACGCGACGCAGAAAAAGTATGCACGATGCGTTTTGTACTTAGTAATGTTTTAGAAGTATAGTATAGGATTTTATGTTTGTATTTTATAATTTCAGCTTATAAATCATATTGGATTAAAGCTTTCCATTCTAAGATTAATATGGAGATTCAAAAACAATTTTTTTTTTTTTACTATAAAATCGTGTAATGTAAAAATAGAACAATGTTCTAAACTAAATGCAAACTTTTTAGTAAAAAAAAACAACGACTGGCGGGATTTCACATTCAATTGCGACGATTGTGTTTTAATTTACCGCGTGAACATAGATAACCACAAAAAAAATTTTCAAATGAATCTAATTTAGAAAAATAGATGGCACTCCTCCTGATTTAAAAGCTGATGCCGATCTGCAAAAATCTTTCATTTTTGAGAAAAGCATTATACAAGCCTCAACCAGTAAGAAATAGTCCTGGCCTCGTACGCCTCACCTGCGGTTCGGTCCGGTTATCTCATACTTGGCCAGAAAGCCTTACTTACTGGATTCTGCAGTAATGTACTATACCGTGCTGTAGTGCCAATTTTCAGATTAATTGTACTGTAATACCCAGTCTAACTGGAACAACATTTGTGTGTTCAAAAAACTAGCCAGAATAAGAAGACATTAGAATATTCTGGTCCTTACACAAAATGGAATAAAAGTTGCTTAATATTACTAATTGTCAGTCCCTATAGAAGGTACGTTACGTATAAGTAAAGCCTAACATGAAAAGTAAGTACAAGTACAAACGCAAAGCCATGTGAACATATACATGCCATTATCTGGGGTAATGGTTTAGGGCTGAGCTTTTACACCCCTGAGCAGAACGGGAGAGATGTCGATATTAAAACTTAGCGTTGCCATATCGAGCAATTTCACGATAGATTGCCCGAATTTATCACTCGATTGATCGTCAAATTCGCACTCAGCGCACCCCTACCAGCAATCTATCTGGCAAGTAGATTACGTCACTTCGGGTATACATTATGATCGTTAGGGCTGTGGCGAGTTTCTTTTTTCTATTTTGTAATTCTCAGGGTGTCATTTTTACACAATCTCACTTGTTAATTCGGTTGAAGATGGTGCCACACTAGACATGCATGTATGGTGACTGCGGTTCTCAAGGACAGTTACTTTGATAGAGCGTCATAGTTTGTCTTGAGAGTAGACCAGCTTTTCCTAAGCCTCTTTTGCAAATAATCAGCCTTGATGAATATCACAGCAGTAGTAAACATTTTAACTTCAGAGTTAGTGTGTAATTATTACTGCCTCCATGTTTGTAGGGCCATATGGCAAATTAAACTACTGGGTAGGTAGATAAATGAGACCAAAAATGTATGGAAGGCACGGCATCTGTTTTCACACAATTAAAATGGATATGTCTGGGCATTTGTTTGTTTTTACCTAAACGATAAAGGTTTTATACGCTTTGAATAAAACTGCAGTAAGCACATTCTTCCATAATCGTAGTACATCAGTATAATATAAAAAACGAGCCTCAATAGGCGAACATCAATCCACAAAATGGGCCTTATTTGTGAGGATAAATCAGAGAACCTATATTTTCATATAGATACATCGGTTCCGCCGTTTTTTTTCTTTAGAACAGATAAAATAAGAAACCTGACAAGTGCGAGTCTGACTCGCGCACTGACGATTCCGTACAACCATATAATATACTATTGAACTAAATAGCCTTAGCCTTAAATTGAACTCTGCGGCTTTTTCAAGTAGGTACGAATTTTCTTATTCAAGTTATGTGACTGTACTAAACCTGCTTAAACATACTTTATTTCATTTATTGATTCAGGCAACTTTGCGGAAATCCATTTTAAAAACGATATTAAAAGAAATATTTAGACACTTCCGCTGGAAAAATGCTTATGGCAGAGATGCAGTACACAACACCTTCCCTCTCACATGAAGTCCAAATAGGAAGTAAACAGAATAAGCAACACACAAAACAACCCAATCAACCAAAAACGATTCTACTGACTGTACTGCTACACGTGTTTCGTCTCTCACGAGGCTTCTTCAGGAGATGTTGGCAGTATGTACATACTTTATTTATAACCAGACTAAGAACATAATAAGAGAAGAGGCAAACATAACAGTTTATGTCTCAAAAACGGATAATTAAAGGAAATAGAATAAACATAGTCCTAATTCGCAGATATCTGAACCTCATGTTCAAAGTGTTAAAAATATAACAAATTAAGCCTTCTTGCATTCTGGCGTCTCGGTCGGATTTTCAGGAGATGCTGGTTCGAATCCCGTCCGAGGATCTGTATTTGTTCTCTCTGAATTTGCAAAATTTAGTCTCTTTAAGCAGACGTTAGTGCTTTAAAAATCATATACTAATATAAATTAGGCCAACTAAAACCAATTAGGGAACTAAGAAAATGTCTACATATCAAATTGAATATATACTATAAAAGTTGTCTCTAGTCTATGCCTCGTACCTACTAAATAAAGAATAAAGATTTGATGTAACATATTTATTATAATACAGTATCATCATAGAATATTTTCACGCCAAAATACGAGTAACATAACTCATATAGAATCCCGCAATTAATAAAAAGGCGCGCGAGGCATTGAGGCAATGTGTTTCAGGCGGATCAGTGATCCAGAACGGACGACCCCGGCCCGGGCGGGACATGGGGCTAATGCAAAATGGACGGCCCATAATTGATTCGAGAAGAGATTGCTTGCCCGCGCGAGATAAGCGCGTTTTTAACCCTTTGTTTTAAAAATGTAGACCTCCCGAAGTCCCTCGTACACGGGTAAACCAGCGACCTTTTTACGGCAATAAACTCTTTTGTAACGCTGCGAATATTTCTAACAAATGGATGACCTTGCATTCGGGGTCTGTGTTTCATTCGTTCCAATTTTTATTGGTTCACATAAGAGTATGTCAAATAATCTCCCATATTCTTTCTATACTATATAATAGGTATAATAATAGAAAGATAAAATAATAGGATATATAAGGGAGCAGAAGCCAAAAAGTTTGTACTTGGAGGTAAATTAAAAAAATATGACGATTTTGAAAAAAGAATCTGTTTTTTGTCTGTATGCTTAATGATGAAATTTGTTATGTGGATAGAATAGACCCCGGAGCTTTCAACTATAATTTTTTTATCTTCATCCGTCACATACATCCAAAATTTCAGCTTGATCTCTCTATGCTATACGGTTTCATATGAAACTGGGGTCTGGATTGACCGGACGTGGCGCATGAACTTCTATGGTACGGCTTAGAACCTTAATAACGACGAGTAAGAACGTAACACGTCTTTTTTAATCTTTGTAAATATATAAGGTGACATTTCAGAAATTATTATAAAGAAATAGTAGTTTATGCAATTGTCATATAATAGAGGGTATTAAAACATGAGTGTAGTTTTTTGATTAAAATAAGATTACACGAGTGTTTTAATACATAATTATATGCAGTTGCATACACTACTTTATTTAATCTCATGAAATTTTTGCTACCAAAGTTTTATCCAACAACATATTACTCAAATTCGTATGTACGAAATTGCGCGAAAATGGAAAAACTCTTCTTCTTCTTCTTGTTTGTATGGCTTGTGCGGCGTAACCACAATTTTGCCAATATCAGTGGAAAAAGTCTGTTAATGGTCTATTGGCTGGGAACCAGCGCGTTGCGCGCGCAGCGCGCTCACCACAGATAATGTGTACTTAAATTGAATTGAAACCTCCTTGGTCGGGACCACGGAGCTTTGTATCAGCTCCGTGGTCGGGACACGCTGTACTTTTTTTTTTCTTTTCCTCCATTCTGGAGGATTTGGCTTTGCATGACTAATGCATCTGCCAGTGTCCCTGTTAAATAATTAAAAAATTGTTGTAAAGCATTGTTTTGTTAGGAGAATAATGCTTTAATTTATTTTTTTAATTTTCTTAAAGTAGTATGTACATAAAATATGTAATAAAAGTCTGTATTTCATTTCATAATAAGAATGTCACCGAATGAGATTATATAAAATATTTCTAGTGCAGTTCACTCAAAACTAGGTAAAAGTAAACTTTAACGAAAGTAATGCAAAACATTTTTAACGTACATTTTGATCATATCATTTTTTTACATTACATTCTCAGACAAAATAAAAAAGTCAAGACAGAATGTTGGGAACAGAGAAGTGAGGCCGGGTGAAACTACGCCTCGGCGTGTCCATACATATTTACATACAAAACCTTCAACGAAACTACGCCTTGGCGCGTCACTCGAACTATCGCGGCGCGTGGATGCAACACGTAAGTTTTAATTAACATTAATTTAATTTTTATTAAGAATTGATATTTTTTTAATAACTTAAATATAATTTGAATAACCATGATAGTACCGAGTCACGCACATGTAGTTTAGAAAACCGGCCTCACTTCTCTGTTCACAACATTCTGTCTTGACTTTTTTATTTTGTCTGAGATTACATTTTCAATCATCATAACAAATCGTCACACCCATAATTCATCGAAGGAGTAACATGATGGTTCCATGTGATAGGGGGCGAGCCTATTGCCACCTACGGGACATGGTTCCAGACCCCGGACTGCGCCATCAGCCGTTTCGTGCGACGTGCGGTGTCTGCGTCACCAAATGCTATCCGCGACTACAACTTGCAGATGGCCATAAAAGATCGGAATGTGGATGTGACGGAGGCCCTGGGCCGGGTGGAGAAAGCCGACTTATATAAAAATTAGTTATAAAAAAATTTGACAAGCTTAGGCTTTTATATTATGTACGCGCGTATACCTTGAGCATTCACGCTCACTAAAAGGCTTCTTCTCGCGGCGGCGTCGTGTGGCGGGTCGTCCTCTTCCCTCAAATATGGTTGTGGAGGGCGATGGCTGGCACACGTGTCAAGCTCGTGAACGGGCGCTGCTTGCGGAAGCCGGTATGCTCTGGGTATGTACGATATTTAGAAATTAGTTAAAAGTCTATTTGTGTACAAAAAAAATGTATTATGTAAGTTTAGTTAAGAAAAAAAAATGTCCTCCTGTATTCCGTTAGTAATTATAAAAAAAATATAAGTTTAAAATATAAATGCAATGCCACGGACCCATAGAGTCTGTGAACAAAAGCAATAATAAAAAAAAAAAGACCCCGGACTACTATCTAATTTTTCTTCATGAGAAAATCTCATAACATAACACAATCCATAACAAAAGGACATCGAGTTTCCAAAGTGGCACTTCCAACACCACACCAAGACCGAGCGAGCGAAGCCGCTGGCAGGTCAGCTAGTTTATAATATTTATCACTAACCATCCTTATAATGGTGATGGTTGTTAGGAATACCTGGAGAAGGGTTTGGGTCCCGGGACATCTCCAGTCTCGAAGTCCCGGGACTAGGGTTTGGGAATTCCCGACAATTTCTAAGTCCCGGAACACGAGACAGTGTACAATCAAAGTCCCGGGAATTTCCGGGACTTCGAGACGACACTAAATTTCGGATCTACCATAAGGTTTAGGGTTAATTACTAGCCATAAAATCACAAATGCTGACATCCAAGTGGAGCTTCAAACGCAATCTTGAAAAAACTTTTTTTGCCGATATTTAGGAAACGATGCACTTAAGGGCAACAGTTACTGAAACGATTATTGTAAAGAATACAATTTTTCAACTCATATCCCGTTAACTTTTTGTAAAAGTCACCGTTCACGATTTATAGCTCATTTAATAAACCGGTTTTTCTATCTCGGCCGATAACTCTTCAAATATTGGATTAATCAATAAAATACGTCCATAATTTTTTAAAAATCAGTTTATTCTCTACAACTTTTGTTTAAAACATTTTTTCTAATAAGTATTCATACTTTTTGAGTTAGACAACGTTTAATATAGAAATGCCAACGCTCGGTAGGTGAAGCGGTAGCTCAAAGAAAAAAGTAATTCAAAGAAAGATAAGATACTAGAATTACTAGATAAGTATTAAAAAATTGTATGATTTTTGCCTAAGGTTGTAATAAATATAAGATTTAACTGTTTAATAGTGACCCTGTGTGTGATTCACAGAAATAAACAAAGCTTTATTTTCTGTTTAATAAGTGATTTATCAAAAAAACGCCTTGTTAAATAATATTCACCAGAAGTTAACTTGGTCGGGGTTTCCCAAACCCTAACCTGGAGCCTTATTTGCTGTGATTATTCAAACACGTAGCTCACTGTGCTACAATATCTTCATGGAATTATTGTGAACTCAATACAATTGTACTATCGTTCCTTAAAGATGTTGTAATGTGCCGCGTTATGTACATGAATTGTCATAGCGAATGTGACCCCTATATCCACGTTGTTTCAGTGAAATTTCTTGCGATATTTGCATCAGCCCGCATAATAGTTGTATGACGAATTAAGCTTGTGGTCATAGTTCAACTAGTATATTTAACTTTTTATAAATAACGTTAATTCCCACATGCATGTACTTATCCAGGTTCGAAGCAGTAGAACTTGTGAGTTTTAGCTTTTCTTATAGTGGAATCCTAAAAACCCTTATTTCGGCATTAACTCGTCCGCATCAGGACAAAAAATAACAATAGATTTATGAATGAAACTTGCCTGGAATGAGAGTTGCTGATTCGGACGGGTTAAAACATGGAAGCGGAAATATTTTTTTATAGTAAGTATTACTTTTCAAAGCACTAACGCCTGCTTTAGCGATCTCAAACATTGAAATTTATAGAGAGAAAAATTCACATCCTCGGACGGGACTCCAACCCGCGTCTTCTGGCTGTCAGACGCCATTGACCAACTAGGCCACCGAGAATCTGGTCCGAGCATCGAATTTTAACTCTCTATCTGACTAACCGTCTTACGGGGACGGAGCGACATCTATTGGAGAGTTAACAGTACCATCCAACCGAAAGTAGCATTATTTAGAAATACTTGAACTTTTGCATTGACATCGCAACTCTTATGATTTTTTATAGTATTACTTTTCAAAGCACTAACGCCTGCTTTAGCGATCTCAATCATTGAAATTTATAGAGAGAAAAATTCACAACCTCGGACGGGATTCGAACCCGCGTCTTCTGACTCTCCGTGTCAGACGCCATTGACCAACTAGGCCACCGAGAATCTGGTCCTTTTATTTCTCCATAAATTTCAATGTTCGGAAATCATTTATTTCGTGCCTTCGGTTATATGTGTTATACTTATCTGTTATTTCTTATATTTTTGCATTTTGTGAGTACAACTGAACGGCAGGTAAATAAATAATATAATGTCTTGGTAAAGCCAAGTTGTGCTAATTTATTCTATTTGTTTCCACCAGGTTGAGTATTCATCTCTCAATTACGTACATGAGCTTTTTGCCAGATTTGCTCTGTTTATTTTCTGTGCGTCATTAGTTGACGTCCTTTCACATTACAGCTGACAAGGATGCCCTCTGAAGCGACGTTGTGAGTTGTGACGTCATATAGATAATATTGGAGAAAAAAAGATCTTTGATTAGGTACTCCTGTATTTATAGCATACCAAGTATGCCTAGTCGTACTATCAACCATATTAGTGGTCGTATTATTTGTATTGGAGTATGGACTGTTATTAACATTTGTATCTATCATAAAATATTTGATTACCTACAGTCTACTTATATTTATTGCAGCTGTAGTTTGAAGAGCGACTCGACTGCTAGTTTTTGGGAAGAGCCGTAGAGGAGGAGCCTGCGACTTCCGCATCCATGGAGGATGCTGGCGAGTAGATATTTAGGCTTATCATGTCGCCACTAATATCATCCTCTCCGTCATCGTCCCCACACAGCAGACGCCTCACCTCCTCCCTCGACCAACCAAGTTCCTCGTCAAGCACCGCATCTGGTTCGGCGACAGTAGAAACATAGAGAACAGTACGGAAACTACCTAGAAACTTTCGAAACGGCCCACTGACAGGACATGCGCATAGACGAGACCCCTAAGCGGTTCCCCTAAGTTAAAATTCGATGCTCGGACCAGAACCTCGGTGGCCTAGTTGGTCAATGGCATCTGACACGGAGAGTCAGAAGACGCAGGTTCGAATCCCGTGCGAGGATGGAATTTTTCCCTCTATAAATTTCAATCTACGAGTTGTTGTGGGACAATACTAAACTGGTTTTTATACTTAAAACTATCAAGATTAACCGACGCCATAATATACCTATATAAATTTTATTTGTAAACAAGAACAAACTAGATTTGATCACTACAGAACATAGAATGTGCAATTAATAAAAAACAACACCATAAAACTTTAAAATTCACTACCCTATTGCTTCAATGGAGCGTAGATAGATATTTAATCTACTAGGCTTAGTTCCGATACTGTTGCATCTTTACAATACCGTAAAACGTTAAACATGACAACCCTATGGCTTCAACGGACCATAGATGATTATTTTATCAACTAAGCTTAGTTTCCATACTGTTGCATCTATATACTGTGACAGGGGTCACCGACGGTACGTCGCTGCTATACAACAAATGTCAAATTTGAGGCTCGCCCTTGGCGCTCAACATCGTTGCAGTGGAAGTTGTCAATTACTAAGTTTGTGAATACGAAATCTACACCTCGTAGATGTTTTACGGATGTTGTCAAAAATACAACGATGTTTGCTCTTACAGAATCGCACTCCTGAACAGGGTCCGCAGCTTATATCATATTTGATGCAACGAGTCGCTGTCGAATTTGCGGAAAGTAGCTAGTTTTAAATATATCATTATTAAGTTACATTTAGAATACTTGAAACAATAGTAGCTACATGCATAATATTAATAGTAATAATAAATAGATAAGAGTCTCGGGGTCATGAGCGCAATGCAGTTCGTCTCTTGTGACATAATGAATCATTGATAGGCAGATGTTGCCACTTTTAACACTAGATGGGCCTCGTGCTTGTACCGTCTCCTAATTAATTTAATAATATTAGTTCTGGTGTCGTAACATGCGTACACGAAAAGCTGTGTCTGTTAATCGTTGGCGGTGAACGATTCTGTCCCCGAAACACTCATAAACGAAACGTTCAGTCTATGATTAATTCAGCGGAGAAACGATCCTCGGAGATTGGTTTTACAAACTAATTAATTTTTTTAAAACAATTACCGTTTAATTTAGGTGACGTGAATAGCCAGACAATACGCGGGGTTTCTATCCCGTCTGGCGATGTAATTTTCTACCGACTTCCAAAATAGGAGGAGGTACTCAATTCGAGTGTATTTTTTTTTATGTTTTTTACCTCATAACTTTCATCTGGGTGAACCGATTCTCAATTTTTTTTCATAATTTCATAAAATTCGGTCAAGTAGTTTTTGAGATACACTCCAGTAACTGAATAGAATGGAAGTCGTTATTATATCGTTTTCAAATTGTACTTGTTCTGTCTAAAATTGTAAAAGTAATGCATTAAAGTTATTGATTTTTGGTTAAATTGTTGTTTAATTTTGGTCCTTCTTTTGTTTATTACTTTGTCAAAAACCTGGATCTTTTGTAATGGCCCCATGTTAACATGAAATGCTTCAACGGTCAATTATGTAGGTAGCTAATACATATTTGTGAATGAAACCTCCTTGATTTCCGACCGTTATTCAACCCTGGCTATACCGAATCTTAAATCTGATATGAAACCATATCAAACTACATATTAAGTTCCACCAAACGAGATGCCAATCTAATCGAACCGAAAATTCACGATTGAGGGAAGCAAGATGAATACTAATAGCCGTATATTGGGGAATCGCCTCTTCAAATGCATAAGGGATTTTGCTCTAACAAATCCTTCGGTAGGTTTTGCCCTACAATATAGTAAAAGAATGGAATGAGTTCACATAACTCACACCGTTGCTCACTTTTCCTGAATTCTTTTAAGAAAGTCGGTAAATTCGTTTCTTAAACTAGAGAAACATGCGTGAAACATCGTATAAGATACATTTGATGTAGTTGCATTATTCCCTATATACAGTTTATACATATATGATTTTAATACTTAATGAGACTATTTACGTATTAATTAATTACACTCCCTACCTAGTACGGTTCACAATAAATTGTGAAATATATAATCTGATCTACAAATCCAAAAAAACATACGAACTTTTTTCACAAAACGCTAATAAATCCCAACCCAGTTTCATGCCGTTTAAATTTCCACATGTTTAACAATATCCAGAATATTTCATTTAAATTCGTTCGCTACGCGTCTAAAGTCATTAAAGTATATATGTCCATTAATTTTACCACAGACATACGCACATCATTAGCATTAACCGTAAAAACATCATTAATATAACTTCTCATTAAAACGGGATGAAGCAACTTACGCAATAGGTATATTTTTAGATATCATTTAAAAATATACCTGTCAGTACAGTTGTGCACACTAAACGGCTATACGTTCTCAACTTTAAATGACGTTGTTCTAAATATAGCAATAGTATAGTAGGTATAGCATTTATTCTGAAAGCAATCCATTGAATAAAATTTCTCTGTAACCTACTTCATAAATGGCACTGTATAAAATAATAATGTGAACTGCTCGTGAAACAGATGTACTCAGTCATATCTATTCACATGATTAAGCATTAGTAAACCAGTCCGTTATGTACTCGTTCCTGGAACACTGGCTTTCCTCTCTGGAGCACAGACCTAAGGACTGTTATAACCTAATACAGCAGCCGGGATTGACGGCTTGTGCCCTCCGAAGCTCAAAATTGCTACTGGCATTTTCTACTGGCTCTAATAAGAAGTTGCCATCAGCGATCACCCAACAAGGAGTAACTGCAGCAAGCTTCGCTGAACCTATTTAAGCAGTTTGACACGACTAGGTGTATGTCACCCATTGATAGGGTATACGAAGCTCGAAATTTGGGTTTGCTAAAGGACTGCGACTTAAGGTATGAGTAACATACCATTTCAACTCTGTTAGCAATTGCTTTTACAGATTAAAAGTCCTTTATGGCATGAGACCATACCTAAAAGAAGAATTGCGTTTACAACTGGAACAGACACTCGTCCTTTCCAAACTAAATTATATGGACGTTGTGTTTGGTCCGTGTCTGCTGGTGAGAATGCAAAAACTAATTCAAGAAGCTCAGAATGCTTGTGCTCACTTCTGTTTTAACGTTTCCTTCAGAGATCATGTAACCCCTTACCTAAACAAGCACTGGATTTTAAAAATTACGAATCGTTGCAAATTTCATTTACGTTGTCTTCTTTTTTTTTTTTCAGATAAACCATTTATTCATAATTTGTTATGAAATTACAAGTCAATTTTAAAATAATGAGTAACAATAATAGTTACTTTAGCAAATCAATAACAAATACAATCGAATTTAATTCAATATACATTTAAGTTGTGTATATATTCAATATGTTCAGCAGTGGACGTCCTACGGCTGAGATGATGATGATGATGATGATGATATATTCAATCTGCATATTCAATTCAATCAAATTCAATATTAATTTCATATTAAATATAATTTGTAATTTTAATGCATTTATTATAAAATTATATATATATTGTAATGAATACAAATTAATTGAAGTATCTACTGCATCTACGTTCAGTCAAAATATTAATTAAAGTCATAAAATGTATTCTGAATGAGCCAGGCCAAGCTTCGATTTAAACAAATGCATGCTAGCTGTCGATGTGATATGCTCTGATAGGCGGTTGTAAACGGCTGGTCCCATCACATGAGCCAACTCGAGGTGATGGTTTTCAACTCGCCAGTGCGTGGAATCCAGTATTAGGTTGTTTTAAAAATAAAAGTCCGCGTTCAAAATGTGTTCAAAATACTATACGCAGTGATACAGTGAGTGTGTTTTATCGGGACTTAGGATCGAGTTCGAGTTCCAGTGATAACCGTAGCAAAAGACTAAGAAAGAGGGTAGATCGTTATGTCTGCACCTAACTTTTAAACTTTTTGACCAACCACCCGCATTCTTCAGTCTTCCCGTGAACATGGTGCATGTAACTGCGCCGAAATATCGGGAGCTCATTCCACAACCTTACCACGGTAAATATCCCGTTAATAATCATATAATACCTATTTAGTCATTAATGTTTACTTAAGTATTTGTTCATGTTTTTTTGCCACAATAAACTTATTTCATTTCCTGTTCTTCTAGCTGCGCTCCGCGGTTTCACCCGCGTGGTGATGGATGATGATAAATCAAATATAGCGTATCAAATCTATCTCAGGCATAATGTAGCTATTTACTGCAGAAAGAATTGTTTGAATCATTTAAGTAATTTTTGCGTTTCCATTACAAATAAACAAACAATGAAATCTTTCCTCTTTATTATTAGGACTATAAACCAATTGTATAGTTTAACGTGAAAAAGTAGTTATTTTGTAGATATTAATGTCCTCTATAAAACAGTACCTACATGACTTCCTATATTGTCGATAATTTCCGGAGCGTACGCGATATAAAACGTTTTCAGCGATACAATGGCGTATTTTAACATGAAAAAGTATTTATTTTGACATAACTTTTAAAATCCGACATATAAGTGGTGGTTGAAAGAATTTTTCAGTTTGGTCCAGTAGTTTCAAGACCTATTCAATTAAAACAAACAAACAAATTTTTCCTCTTTATAATATTAGTGTAAATGTAGACTACATCCCATTTTATTATTGCTCATTCCTATTCACATTGTAGCCTTTTAAGTCATGGCATAGGTAACTCTAAGGAAGAGGTTTTCACATTCCACCTTCTCTTTTCAATATATCTAAGTCCAAAGTTGTTTTATCTTTCATACTGATTGATTCCTCAAGTATATGGTAAGTGTAATGTAAGAGATTGTTAAGCAAACGTTGATAAAAGTCGATAAAAATACTTCTCACTACAAGTCATAAATTTTCCCGTATTCTGTACAGCATCTCAGTATACATAGACACACTTTCGCAAAGGGAGCATATTTTGCGATCGCATATAAAACCTCCTTTCCAACTGTAGGCGTGCGTGATAGATAACGTTACGTTGTCTTTATAGCGTCATAAAGTAGTTATAGCTGGAACGCGATAACACGCGATTTATAACACTTTAGCTCACACTGCGTGGCCCATTCGAAGCTTGTCTAGAAGCGCTTGACGCATACTTTATTTTACATCGTTTGTAAAGACCGCTATTTCTTACTGTAACCTACTTACGGATCTTGGCCGGGAGGTATATTGTGCTTTTTTTCTCTGTTATTTCTCGCAGTTTGTTTATTTAGTATTTACAGATTTAGGTAGGAGATAAGAACCTACCTGAGGGACCAAATATCAAGTATCACACGGAGCCCATAATTTTAATGAACTCTTCAAGACTTTGAACTCGATGCCTAATTGATTAGGGGGCAAAGTTTCGCCAACATCAGAAAACATACATTTTGTATCTATGTTTTTTATTTAACAATTACAAACGATCTTATTTGCAATGCGGTCAGTGTTCTGGGAACCCTCTGCAAACTGGTGAATATGACGGTGTTTTTGTTTTGATTATATTAACTGAAAGTTTAAATAACATAAAATAACTGCTATTAAATTAAGTATATTACGATACTCGTAGTACAGGCTCTGCCTATTTCGCACACCTTGTAGTTGCACACCCTGACACAGGTCAAGCCGACATGTTTATGCACACTTATGTTTGAATTGCTTCGGGTATCGAACCTGGGACCAGCGGCTCAGAAGGCAGGAAAGCTACCAACTGCGTCTTGAAAATGGCCGCTCTACTTTGTATGCCACGTATGTATACCGCGTATGTATACAGCGTATGTCAGTTTTAACAACTGCAGTAAGCAGAAATGTTAGTAAGTTGATGATCTGAATTTGACCAAAGTGACATAGAGCCGCCAGTTTCATAGATTTCAATCAACATTTGATTGCATCTGAGATACATAATAGCCCTGCTGGTTAGTGAAAATGAAAACTCCTAAATCAAATTGCAATCGTTAGGTAAGTCTTTGAATAAAATATAACAAAGTATACTACTATTATCCTGGAAAATGTCTACTCATTGTATAGCCGGGCAAACCACGGTGCGCATTTAGTGTTCTTAAGACGCGTTCTAACCCCAATTTTAAAATAATTTACGATGCTTTACGTAAGGTTGAAAATAGCTTGTTAGGTTGGACGATGTAATGCGAAAATGCGTTAACTTTGTACGTTTTCTTTATATTTTTCGATATATGCTAACACAATTGAAAAACTGCTGGTTATTACTTTAGTACTATACGTTGGCTAAATATTACCTAAAATATAGTGTTGTCGCTGAAAATTCTGAGAGTTTGGACGTGAAAGTTTATTTTTGTGGACCTATTCAGGATTTTGTTTCAGATTTTTGCTGAAAGAGAGTTATATTTTTGAATTCTATTCGGTTATTACTCTTTTTCTATTCCTTTTCTAACCTTTGAATTTTTTCCATAATATATTTTAGATCTGTTTCGTTACACTAGGTGTTTAAAAATTCTGCTTTTTACTATTATCAGGATACGAGCGCGCCTTAAACTTTAAGTTAGGATTCTTAAACCCTTATCCATCAAACCCCTGGAACTCATGGAATAGAAAACAATAATTAGTAGTAGTTCTGTGAATAGTAATCTCACATAGTGTTATTAGCGGCAATTTCTCGCAGTACTTCACAACCTTTATCTCGGAAACCACTTAATTAATTATGCTCATATTCGAAATTCCTCTTATACCTAGTACTTAATTAGTGTGTACCAAATTTTATAAAAATAGCGCCGCAGCAAACTTCCCCCTTATTTTGGAAAGTACCCGATGACCCGAGACAGAGAGAGGAGAGGTGATTTTGAGAACCCACCGACAAGAATAAATAAATTAAATAATAGAACAATCATACCAAGTTTTGTCAGAATTGGTTAAATACTTCTAATGGGAGTTCTGCAAGTGTCCATTTTTAGGGCTTTTTTGTTCTTAGTATACATTAACGACTTGCCACTTATGGCCAAGGATCTTTGTGATATTGGATTATTTGCGGATGACACATCTCTGATTTTCAAAGTAGATATGAAAGATAGCACGCTAATTCAAGTATACAATGCTCTGTCTATTATCTCTAAATGGTTATCAACTAATGATTTACTTCTGAATTCAAAAAAGACAAAATGTTTGAAGTTATCTTTGCTTTAGCTTTTTGCACTCAACTGTAAATAGTCGTTATATTATAACAATGAAATTTCTATTGTGTCTGGCCCTATGATGACCAACGACCTTTGATGGAATAAGCATCTCAACACCGTAAAACTTACCGAAGTTTTCATATTTAAAAGACCTAGCCGTTTCAACTTAATAATTTGACTAGTTCACATCTAATTTATGCAGAATACACATTCAAACGGAGTGTAGGACTTCCTACGGCCAGGTGGAGAGACAACCTGCGGAAGGCGGCTGGCAGTAACTGGATGCAGAGAGCTGAAGATCGAGCTCTGTGGCGTACTTTAGGAGAGGCATATGTCCAGCAGTGGACGATGTTGGCTGATAATGATGATGACACATTCACGCTAATATTGTATTATGCAAATTTGCGAAAAAATCATTCTGTCTGATTATTACTTATTCAGGACTAAATAGTCAAACGGTATAAGTGAAACTAAATATTTAGTTATATCTTAAGGCAACATCATTATCATCATCATTTTTCGTTTCGCAGGTGAAACTAGTGGCGTACTTATATTATTTTATTTTTTTTCAAAACGTTGGTGTGTTAACTTAACTTTATTCGGTGGTAGTGCCACGCTGTAACCCCACAGCCGAATGGGCCGGCACGACCGGGGAAGTACCACACTCCCACATAACACCGACGTGAAGTAACATAGCTTGCGTTTCGACCTTTTGTGGGAGGTTCCGGAGGCTCGACTCCCCTCTTCCCCATTCTCCCTCTCCTTCCCCTCCCCCTCTCTTCCTTCCTATCATCCTTCCTCAAAGGTCAGCAACGCATCCTCAAGACTGAATCTGGTATTGCAGATGTCCGTGGGCGACCGTATCACTTACCATCAGGTGAGCCGCTTGCTCTCACCTACCGCCAACCCATCCCATAAAAAAAGTGTTAACTCTTTCTGATCAGCCAATCAAGACTTGTTCTAATAAGACCCCTTTAGACCTACTCTGATATAAGTACCCAGTAACTACGTAAGTATACTTGTCTATTAAACACACGCCAATTAGTACAAGTAGAATTCAAGATCTGAAATACTAAGTGCCTGTAACAGGTCGGTTTCAAAGTCTTGAAGGACAATTTGAGGGAGAACAACTTTGAAGGACATTTGAAAGTGTATTATCCAACGTACTTCATGATAATGATGTCTCTAAGTACTAGTTATATATGGCCATGAGGACTGTAGAATATAAAAAAAAAACCTTTTGCATATGAAGTAATATTCACGTCTAGGATTTACGCAACCAGTATCATCATCATCATCATCATCTCAGCCGTAGGACGTCCACTGCTGAACATATGCCTCCCCCATGATTTTCCAAAAGAACCGGTTGGAAGCGGCCTGCATCCAACGTCGTCCTGCGACCTTAATCAGGTCGTCTGTCCACCGTGTCGGTGGACGACCTACGCTGCGCTTGCCGGTCTGTGGTCTCCACTCCAGAACCTTTCGGCCCCATCGACCATCTGTTCTGCGTGCTATGTGCCCTGCCCACTGCCACTTCAACTGCCTAATCTTCTGGGCTATGTCGGTGACTTTCGTTCTTCTACGGATCTCCTCATTTCTGATTCGATCACGTAGAGAAACCCCGAGCATAGCCCTCTCCATAGCTCGTTGTGCGACTTTGAGCTTATCTATGAGGCCCATAGTAAGAGACCACGTTTCAGTGCCATAAGTCATCACTGGTAACACACATTGGTCGAAGACTCTTGTCTTGAGGCACTGAGGTATTTTTGACGAGAAGACATCGCGAAGTCAGTATATAGTGTATGAAAATCTATTTCTTCACTAACTGATCCGCTAGCAGCTTCGCTCGCTTGTGTAGTGGTGAACGTGCCGCTTTGAAATCTCGATATGATTGCTGCGTGCTGATTTGTTATGTTGTATTTAAATATAACACGTATTACAATTTATTTGTACCAAGTTTTGAGAAAATATTTTTTTACATATTGTATAATTATATATTATATACACAGCAAAAATAAAAAGTGCGAGTTAGATTTGAAAATATTTTAAATTGTATTCTCGTTAGTTTTATTTAGGTGACTCGAAAGGCGCGCCTAACGCTTGTCATATTGCACATAAATTCCAATAATATAACAGTACAGGCTATTTTTATCACGAAATAAATATATATGGGTCTATAAAATTAAATCTAATTATTTGTTTTATTATTATTTATTTTGGCTTCTCTATCAAAGTACACCTCGATTATTATTTTTTTTAAAATTTCATGTAAAGATTAGGCTCAGTTACAGTTTTATCATGGCAGGCATGGAAATAATTATTAATTATGGTATTAATTATATACAAAATAAAACGTTTTTTACAAATTAATATTATCCACAGTATAGAAGCTGTGTTTTAGCAACCATTTTGTCAATGTTTATTTTAAGGAATTACATTTTAACAATTTTATGTCATCAGGAAGATTGTCATATAAAGTTATTACTCATATTTTAAATATTTTTCTTATAATAAATGTTTTTGTGACATTAAGGTGATACAGAAAAATTGCAATATTGTTCTCTTGTTTGTCGTGGTATAACTTCTACTTGCTTTTCCCAAAAACTGAACAAATACGCACACATCTCGTATTTACCTACATACAGGGCAAAGGCAGAATGTTTAGGTTCCTAAAAAGTGGTTACAGATGAAACCAAGCACTGCATTTGACACGAATACATTTTTGCTTAAATATAATAACTCTGTCAAAATTTACAGTATTTCCCAGACATCAGGCCGTAGCTAAGACAGATGCAACATATCCATAATATGCTGTTAATGCAGCTTCCTTGGAAACTATAGCTACATTTCTTTAGCGCAAATATAAATCGACTTAATTTATTACGAGGACATACGTTTAATTTATTACATATTAATCAAATTGTCCTTTCCAGATGAGATGTTTATCTATCATTATACCTAGAAAACGCACGGTATCCACTTCGTCTACTTTATTACTATTATGAGCAATATTTAGGGGTATATGATTTGAATTACATACAAGATCTAAATTGCGCCTATGCTGGCTATACGCCATAAGATGATGTAAAGAATTTTACATACATCCATATACTCTCTTCGGGCAGTCCGATTAGTAGTAATTTAAACGCAGATCAAGATATTTTGACATTTTACATAAATAACAAACTATTTCAATTATTTATATTTATTAAATCTGAATAAACAAAGAGTCGATTAACAGATTTAATCCACATCACAGATCCGATTCTCAATTGTCAATGTTTCACACATCTATTTCCATTGGGGGAAAACGGATGAATTATTTATCCATTTGTACACCAAATGGATAAATAATTACTACATTAAACCAAATATATAATTCACACAGTAATTTATTTAGAAAACCAAGTGGAAAGGTTAAAAAAAAAATATTTTGAAAAAGGCTGGACACAGATCCAGGTAAACGGACAAACCCACATCTAAAAACGTGCAAATTTATAAACGTTATGTTTTATGTTTATCGGAAAGAAAATTAATGTATAATAGCTTTTCGCCGCGATCCGCAACTTTCCAATAACTTTACTACCGAACGTAGTTTGAGAAATCATAAATTCGTGACCTAAAGGATGACTTTTAAATTAAAAGCTCAGCTAATTTTACTTCAACGATCTCGATACGATTAAGAGTTTCACAAACTTCTGAATTTCGTTGTAATTGAAGGTGTTAACAAAATGTGCCTATAAATAATAAAATTTAAATATTGAAATACGATGCTATTAATTAAACGGTTAAGACAACAAACAGTTCTCAAAACTGATCACTAAAATCAGTGATCATTACATACAAAGTTGTAAGATGTAGGTATATATTATTATTGTGATGTCAAATTTTTCACTAGATTTTACTCTGATGTGAATTAACATAAGATGCCAGCTTACGGATTACTATGATGGTAATATTTAGGTAATTCTATAACTATGTTTAATTGTGTACCTACTTTAGCTTGACTAAATAATAGACAACATGTTTACTTTATTCATAATCTAAGTTTTAAATGAATAAATATTATCTTATCTTACATCTCATCTCGCTCTATACACATACAAGTATAAGTACAATGTAAGCATTCTAACAACCAATTTCCATTAGCGTTTGTATACGTGTCCCATAACTCGTAAGGAGCAACATAACGGCGACCATCGGCTACATTTGTCGGAGGGCATTGCCAAGTCAAGGAGTATTTATAACCCTGATATATGTAAACCTAATAGTGTCACTATAATATATGTTCCTACTACATATAATACTCAATATTATATAAAACAAGTTTGTTTTGTATGAATCATCCAGCACGTTATCACATTACTTAGTTAAACTACGGAAGCCAGTAGGCTTCCGTAGTTTAACTAAGTCATATGTATGTAACTGTGAGTGGGACCAAAAAGTAACTAGCGACCCACCCCGTTTCGCACGTGTGTATACCGGTTTTGCACTTATAAAAAAGAGTTAAACATGTGAAGTGTGTTTTCTATACTTTATTAAGTTTAACTGTATGTATACTAGCTAACCTGCCCGCGACTTCCCTCGCGTGCATGGCCTCTGCTTCGTCAGTTCATTAAACGTGACTGTAACAGATGAATCCAACTTATGCGCTGCACATTATTTCATAGAGTTGAAAGATGGGATGGGATGAATAACCAAGAATGAAAACAGTTCAAAAAAACTGTGACCAAAATAGAGCTTGATAAAAAGTAATTTTACATTTACACACCCCCGCATTAAAAATCCCCATGTAACCTAAGACATGAACACACACATAAGTTGTTACCTATCTAATTGTAGGTTGATATGTATAACAACTGTATACAACTGTAAATATGGCTTGTGTATACTTGGCACGACTCTCGCTTTAGGCTGAGTTCGCACCACAACCCTTGCTTGTTTGAAGTGTTTGTTGTGCCGCTTGTCGCTCCAAGTTCTGACTTCTGAGAGTTATGAAACGACCACCCAAAACAATTATACACGTTGTATTTATTTGTAACTGCCACCGACTTCGTGAATAACAAATCGGTGAGCGTACTTTTGGTTTTGATATAACGTTCTAATTAAAGTCGAATCATAAAACAGTATCACAGTATTATTTTAGGAATATTATGTTCATTACGTAGGTACTGTAATTAAAATTGTAGCAAATAATCTTTTATTTAGGTTACACAAAACACCGGCTTCTTTCAGTGTAGGGTTTATTTACAAAAGGACCAAAGGATGGACAAGTTGTTAGCCTGATCTCACACTGTTGTGGTGGTATACATTAAGATTATTGAACAAGAGGGTTATCTGCCAAAGTGTAACGACGTCATATTGAGTTCATGAGTTAGTGATCCCTGGTTTTTAAGAGTTGAACATTACATGCCCTCCATACATGTCGTAGAAGCCAACTTAGAGCTTTTTGCCACTACGGGCATTAAAAGCGACACCGGACTGTATCCAACAAAGGGCTAACAGTTTAACTTATAACATACGAATCAAAACATAAAGTAGAAAACGATATGTCTGCGAACCCCTTCGGGTAACAATGCAAGTAATAAAATCATGTATAAATTATATACCTTTAGTACACGTAATAAATCTAATGCTTGAACTTAGCTACTTTCCTGACAATCTTAAAGTAACATTAATTAAGCCATTATATAAAAAGGGTTCTAAGAGTGATCTCAATAAATATCGTCCCATAGCGCTACTACCAGTCTTTTCGAAAATATTTGAAAGTATTGTTCATGACAGATTACAAAATTTTTTAGACAAAAATAACATTCCTAGTTCTGCCCAATTTGGATTATAGAAATGCAGATCAACAACCATGGCAATCTATTCCATGCTGAGTAAGGTATGGGAATCCATAAATAGCAAGAAGCCATGTACTACTCTGTTTCTTGATATGTCAAGAGCGTTTGACTGTGTAGTACCGGCCATTTTACTACAACAGCTTGAACGTATTGGTATACGAGTACGAGGCACAGCTTATAAACTCTTTCACTAGTACTTTAGTGGTAGATCACAAACCACTGTTCTAAATCAATATAATAAAACCACAAAAACAGTAGAGAATACTCAATCTCTTTTTGAAAACGTCGTCTTGGGAGTGCCACAAGGAAGCATTTTGGGCCCACTGCTATTTTTGATCTATGTAAACAAGTTTCCATCAATAATTAAACATATTACTGTCCTTTACGCCGATGATGCAACAGTTTTATTTGTAAAAAGCGAATATAACACTATTAATTACAGCAAAGACATTGCTGCCACACTAAAAATTCTAATATAATGGTTAAGTACTTTAAATCTTAAAACGAATATTGCCAAAACTAAAATTATGCAGTTTCATACTTAATGGCTACACCGCTTAAATTAAATATAAGTATCAATGATGAACAGCTAGGCGAAGTTAAATAGACTGATTTCCTTGGCATATCCCTTGACTCACACCTCAACTGGAAATCTCATTTGACTAAGATAAATAATCGAATTGCCCATTACTGTTATGCTTTGTCGGTGCTGATCGATGTGTCATCTGTAGATGTCGCTAAAAGTGCTTATTACGGAAACATCTACCCACTGCTGACTTATGGTGTAATATCTCCGTCAATGTGCATCACACTTTTATGCTCCAAAAGAGAAGTATCAGAATAATGTACTGTAAAAATAGTGATGACTCTTTACGCTCATTGTTTAGAGAAAAAGGGTATCTTACTTTAGCAGGGATATATATATTGGAGTTATCGTTGTTTGTAAGAAACAACATGCATCGTTTTAAAAAGAAATTAGAAATACGTTTGCGGAGCACATATTATTATATGAGAGGGAGAGATCGTTTATGTTAACCTGCTGTTAAATCTATGATTTATAACAGGATCACTTATTTTAGAACTATTCGAGTGTATAATTCTTTGCCAACTAATATCACGGATTTAGCAAATATCAATATTTATAAGACAAAACTAAAACGGTGGCTGTTAACAAAGATATTTTATAATTTAAAAGAATTCATGGATAGGGATAAGCCAGCTGACAATATTGATCTTATTTAGTGACACTTTATTTATGGTACCTACACATTTCATATTGATGTCAATTTTATATTCTAATTGTGTAGATAAACCTAAATTATATTAATGATTATTGACAAATTTATGACTATGTCTAAGTAATTAATTTTAAGATCTATTCATGTTTTATGGTACGTTATGAATTCAATGTGAAATTTGTTATTATTTTTTGTATTATGCCTTACCAAGATTGTTGAACACTCGATGAGGGCTAACTGATATTTACTATATTGCAATAACACCTAGCATAAGAATATTTTGTCAGTTATTTCAATAAAATTTTCTAATTCTGATTCTGGGCGATACGTGAGATACGCGAGATATAATTATACGCGAGTATCGATAGTAAATTTCAGTTCAATACTTGATAATAAGCGGCTGGCCGAAACTATTCACCGCTACATTGGAAGACGCCTTCAAGCTTCTGGAATGGCAAGGACTTGGCATCAATATTAACGGCGAATACATCACTCACCTTCGATTTACCGATCATATTATAGTCATGGCAATTCTGCCATGACTACAATGTGATGGTCTTCCATGGATTCCCATGGAAGACCTCAGTACAATGCTCGAAGGCCTCCATCGAGTTTCCCAAAGGGTAGGTCTTAAGATGAATATGGATAAGACGAAAATTATGTCTAATGCCCATGTTGTACCTACCCCAATATCAGTTGGGAACTCAGTTCTCGAAGTTGTGGACGAGTACATCTACCTGGGACAGTCAAATTAGGCAGGTCCAACTTCGAGAAAGAGGTCAATCGTCGAATCCAACTCGGCTGGGCAGCGTTCCGGAAACTTCGCGAAGTCTTCTCGTCAAAAATACCTCAGTACCTCAAGACAAGAGTCTTCGACCAATGTATGTTACCAGTGATGACTTATGGTACTGAAACGTGGTCTCTTACTGTGGGCCTCATAGATAAGCTCAAAGTCGCACAACGAGCCATGGAGAGGGCTATGCTCGGGTTTCTCTACGTGATCGAATCAGAAATGAGGAGATCCGTAGAAGAATGAAAGTCACCGACATAGCCCAGAAGATTAGCCAGTTGAAGTGGCAGTGGGCAGGGCACGTAGCACGTAGAACAGATGGCCGATGGGGATGAAAGGTTCTGGAGTGGAGACCACGGACCGGCAAGCGCAACGTAGGTCGTCCATCGACACGGTGGACAGACGACCTGATGAAGGTTGCAGGACGACGTTGGATGCAGGCCGCTTCCAACCGGTCCTTTTGGAAAATCATGAGGGAGGCCTATGTTCAGCAGTGGACGTCCTACGGCTGAGATGATGATGATGACCTGATAATCCTTTTATTTTTAAACTAAAAGAAAAAGATACAAACAGTAAAAGTAAGTATATTATTTAGTTTCAAATTGGCTAAATCTCCGACTGCCTCTAAAATGTACCTATCCATTCTCCACAAGTAATGTTCCAATAGTTTGAGAGAAAATTGTCTTTTTTACGAGTTACGTGCATGCTTTCAATGTACCTAGGTTGTTCCGAACACACAATAAATCCGAGCCACAGAATAAATACAACCTGTTCTTTCATGAAACTATTTTGAATTGACGGCTAATTTCAACACAAAACTCCTTTATGAAAATCACTGACCACCTATGTGTAAGTACTTTTTTTAATAATGCGCATTACTGTTTTAGGATGTCAAGAGCACTATAGAACGTGAACGTATCTACAAATACACTTTATATGTGTTAATCCAACGCCTTGTATATCTAACTACCATCAATTTATATTAAATATTATCTGTCACTCTTCTTTTGTTTGCAACAATGGACGCCTCGCTGGAAGCTTTGATATATAGTCTCCAGATGCCGATATACGTCAAAATAAATGAAGCAAAAAATTTACCCCTGGCAGGGATACTTAGGGAGCAAAATCAGTGGACAAGTGTCACTTGCTGTGGACACTGAATATGACCAAAAAATTAAAAATACCGTTTTGCGCGATAAGATTGTGTGAAAATTAGAGGATATATAAAATAAAAGAGGCCACGATCTCCATTCACGCATAAGTATTCACCAATATTTCTTCTTAAGTATTTAAACATATTTTTCTAATAGTACCTATGCAAAACAGATTTAGTGTTATACCACTCAAGTCGTTTAATTTTCCGATTGATGTTATTTAGTTTTCCAAACGATCCTGTTATAGAAACACGTTTACTAATATCAATATACTTATTTTACTTTTAAAATACTTTTGCTATTACTTTAAGAAAAAAAACAATATATTTCTATCTGAACAAACAACCTATGATGTAGATTTGTACCTCTTACAGACAATCTATTGTACAATAATAATATATATGCCGTATACTATTTTAGAACTTTGGTTAATCTGTTATTTGGTACGACTCGTGTTTTATTTTCACGTAGGCACAATAAACAGATATTTTTAGTTTTAACCAGCATTTTTTTCCAAGTGATAAAAAATATGTCAATTTCAGCACTGTGATATTGTATTGTATTTTGTATATCCGTTTTCTTTTCTGATGAAATTGCCCCAAAACACCTAGCCACGATTGTTATTTTAATTTGAGATTTTAGACTCTAAATTGGATTTTATTAGACTTATGATTGGGTTAAGAGGCCTACACTGGGATAAAAATTTGTTTGCAGATTATTGTAAAATAAACTTTTATCCACTCAGTTTATCAATGAATGAACCTTGTGGTACTTCGATTGATATAAATGAGTAAACTTCTTTAAACGGGTTAAAGAAGTTTGCTCATTTACAAATCAATTTGACAACGGTTATTTTAAATAATAACCTACTCATCCTCTACACGGCCTACTCATCATTTTGAGTTCGGCACCATGAAAACCTTCCTTTACATTATTAATTTTTAAATTAACATTTATTTAGTTTAGGTTTTAGCGGAAAGACCTCGCCTTAGTGGGTATTAAATTAGCAGAGTCTTCCAAGCCAAGGCGCAGGTCTGCAAAAGGGGTCCTAACTGCCTGCTATAGCACCGGGCTAGGTTATGTAAAGAAATACACTCAAGGTTCACATACAAGTTTCAAGATGGCGTCAAGTTCATGACTAAGCTACAATATACCTATAGACCTAGTGCACTGAGAAATAGAATATGTCAACTTATCGTTTTATCCAGAAGACCCCTGCAGTCAGGTCCGGTCGCGGTTTCACCAAAAGCGCGTACAATTTCTGCACTTCAGTTCATTACTAATACCAACACTAGTCCGTCAGCACGGTCAAAAAGTAGTGTTTCAACAACAATTAATTAACTCAAGCTTTAACTTTGTAAATCATAAAGTCAATACCAAAAAATATAACACGTTATGACGTTTAAGAAATGAGTGTTAATGATAATGATTGTGAAAAAAAGGAGCATAAGTGTTTATCCAGGGTATCCGCAAATATTGTTCAAATGTGCAAATCCGTCCAGCGTGAAGGAATAACAAACACACACAGACATACCAACACACATACAAGATGATACAGGAGCTACAAATATGTAAAAACTATGTAATACAAACTATGTGTATGTGTTTATAACATGAGGATATAACGTGAGTATATAACATGAGTATATAACATGAGTATATAACATGAGTCCGGGAGTTCCGGGAATTTTAGTGTAAGGAATGCGGGAATTCCCGCGATTTCCCAGGAATTTGAGGAAGTTGTATAATATACCTACATGTGTGTTGATAATTTACAGGGTAAAAACTAAGACAGATCGATGAAAATATAAAGTGAAAGCGAAGACGAATATTATTCTTACCTGCACAAACGACGTTGGCACTGAAAAATCTTTTTATCTTATAACATCCAGTGCTCAGCCCCTAAGCTGTTGTTAACCAGGAAAACAATGATCTATCTATTGTCTCTGATTCAACGACAGCTAAAGGTAACATGAGTATATAACATGAGTCCGGGAGTTCCGGGAATTTTAGTGTAAGGAACGCGGGAATTCCGATTTCCCAGGAATTTGAGGAAGTTGTATAATATACCTACATGTGTGTTGATAATTTACAGGGTAAAAACTAAGACAGATCGATGAAAATATAAAGTGAAAGAGAAGACGAATATTATTCTTACCTACACAAACGACGTTGGCACTGAAACATCTTTTTATCTTATAACATCCAGTGCTCAGCCCCTAAGCTGTTGTTAACCAGGAAAACAATGATCTATCTATTGTGTTTGGTTCAACGACAGCTAAAGGATTATATGAATCTTCATCAAAATATAATGAACATAATTTTATGTAAATGTTCTGATATGTCCTTTAATTTTCCTTTCCCTCTCTAAACTAATTTATTTCCTATGGTAACTTAGAGGAAATCTAACAAAATAAAAACAACTTGATATTTGAACAAATAAGAGCAGTTTTCTTTTTCTACGATGTTGGGTCCATATTTAAAACTTTTATATGCAGCCCCTGTAGTACACTTGTGACTCTAAGCGATTGATTAGCAGACTGGGTGAATTAAATCTAAATAGATCAAAGTAATGAAGCAGTTCCGTGAATTTCCGATATAGAATCAACAGATATGAAACCTAATATATTGAGGTTTGCCACAGAAAATATCGATAAATTAATAAAACAAGAACATCACTATTATCTAAACAAATAAAATTCAAATAATATCAAAACCAATGATGTTATATATAAACGGAGGAAGATACATCTTACTGCGCTCGGCTTGGCGACATTAACACAAGCTAGTTGTCTTGAGTGATCTCAACTTAGTTCCAGCCTGTCTGGCAACGATTGTTAGATTTATTATTTGTTCCCTACTTTTAATAAATCAATGAATCTGTTTGCTAAAAATTAAAACTGAACTGGCAACACAAATTGGTGGGATCGGGAGAATAAAGTTTGGCGTTGGCATTCTGGTGACAGCTAGCAAAGCAAGCGGTACAGTCGCAATATTATTCGTGGACAGACGGTGTCGAATGAACTGTGTAACAAGGCTATTTGGCAGAGATACAGACGATCGGAAATTAACTGAGAGATAGGATTGGAAAACGGACGGTGGCGAATTATTTATGTAACAACACAAACAGACGATTAGAAAGGAGGAATTATAAATTGTGGAAAGTATTGGTGGAAGGTAATATAGATACATGTAATAAAGGATCATTAAGGTAATCGTACAGTTTTTATTATACTTATGAAATGAAATGATGAATGAATAGTAGATTGTATCATAAGGGAGCAAAATAATATTTTTACGGCGAGGGCGCTTTTTTGAATCCAGAGCGAAGTGAGGGATTCTAGAGTAGAATCCCGAGCGTAGCGAGGGATTCTTTAGTAGAATCCTGAACGTAGCGAGGGATTCAAAGTACGTCGCCCGAGCCAATAATATATTTTGCGCCCGAGTGATACACTCTACTTTTCATCAACCACTATGAGAAAATAAAAGCGCCTCATATTTTATTGTAATATTATTATTTAATAAAACATAGAGTAACAACTAAATTGAAATTAAATATTATCCTTTATTAAAACAACTAAAAACTTATATTTACATTTGAGACATTTTCGCAATTATGAAAATTTATTGTTACAGTTTTATTAGGAATAGAGATTGTTGTAGATTTTATATTCTGCGTGTTTGAAATGTCCGAATCTGGATCATTTTGAGGAAAATGTGACGGTGAATCTCGTTGTTTGGATGTAGATAGGCGCGGCGACAGTGGTATGGATGGATTAACTGAAGGTTGCAATTTAATGTTTTCCACGATGCGTTCAGATGTTTTGTTCTCACGCCTCTGTTCTCTGCCTTGTTCTCAATGGAATCTTCTATATACCCTTCTGCTACAGCACTCGATTTCCATCCTCCATGTCGCTTGAGAACAGTTAAGTCCGCTCCAGTATCTGCCAAAAGGGTAGCAGAAGTACGACGAAAACAATGTCCTGTATACAGTTTGATATCTGGTAACTTCAAATAAGTAGCAATTTCTTGTGGCATGTTAGAAATTTTATTTTTTCCCATCACTTATTTGAAGCACTTGCCATTTTGATAACGGATGAAAAACCGATTGGTCTTCATAGCAGCAGGACGCAGGTCCAGGTATTTCTGTACAATAGTTTTGTATTCTCCTCGTATTACGAAGGATCGGTCAATTTTGGTTTTTGTATCGGTCAGCTTTACTAACAGTAAATCATCCGAGTGATTTTCGACATCATCAACAGTTATTTTTAAAAGTTCATTGCCACGACAAGCTCCATGTAATCCGAAAATTAAAGCCACCTGTAACAAAACCGAATGTGAATAAGACAAGTATCTATCAAAGTACAGGTTGCAATAAAATGTGCATTTTTATACACTATGATTATATTTTACTAATCCACCGTAAACATACCTACTTACTTTTACGGCAAGAAAGACTTTGTCGGGTGCCTCATTAAGGAAAGTCTCCACGTTTTTGACTGAGAACACTTTGGATTTTTTAGGTTTAAATCCATCAGACATCCTCTTCAGGTACGCTATTAATTTCGAATATGTGTCCAGTTTTACATCGTTATTAGAACTGACTGTTGATTTTAGCATTGAGTATGTACTCCAAAGAGTGGAAGGTGGTTTAGTTTTGGCTAAGTACTGGAAGTAGGCCAAAAACACAGATTCTGAAAAATTCTTGGCGCTTCTTGCATTTCTCCATTCAATAAAATTATCATAGGTATTCATATATTTCTCCCGGGATTTTGCAGGTAATAGATTATCCATCACATTTCTTGCGTCAGTTCTAATGCTTTCAGGAGTTAATTCTATACTTTCACTGTCACTTGAAGAACTTATTTTTCAAAACAAAACAAAACAATGAATTTCTAACAATCCGTGAAAATTTACGAAAACGCGGGCTGTAGTTCGCGCTTTTTTAATTTGTTTTTTTTTTTCATTCATCCGGCGGCGTGACTATGGGCCGTCGTACCAGCCAGTCTTTATTCCATCAATATTTGCGTTCGATTTCTTTGGTGCTGAACACTAAGATGTTCCAAATTCAAAAAGTGCGCGGCAAAGATAATTGCGGCGCACTTATATAGAGGATTAAAAACTCATTACTGCCCGCTAAAACTTTCTTATAGAAAACACCACCTTTGGGTGCACATAAAGGCGAACCAAGTCGTCCTTTTCGAATAGATGGGATGAAAATATAATTTATTTATGACGGCAGCATATAACATTGATTGATAAAAGTAAGAAGGTAGAATTACAATTTACTGCTATGTCATAAAATGGTCCCCAACTCAGCATAATGCTGGTTTAAACCAGCGCTGGTCTTCCGTTGGAGCCAGTCTGTGACGTCACGGTGGATTTATACTACAACAGCTTAAACTAGTACTAAGAATTTTATATTAGTACTAAGAAAAATAAAATATTAATACTAAGAAGACCTGGTTAGGTACTTGTAAGGTAACAACCATGCTGTGAGTTTACACGATGCAGCACGTGTTCAATACATAGGAAAAAATGCCTTCTTGTGTGCTCAGAAACTGCAGAACATATACTAGGACGAGTGTAAAAAACAAGAATGATTTATCTATTCATTTGTAAGTATTGTTTTTCTATCAAAAATGGAAAATCAAAAATTACACCTACCCTCGCACGATTCCATATGTCGCCGGAGGCATCGGCACACACAAACACACATCACAACATCCAAGATCAAAGAAAGATCAAGAAAAGATCTAAAGTAATGCTGTTGTGTGGACCGTTCTCACGAACTGTATTTTAAGGTTAATGATTATAATATTCCATTTCAGAATATACCGTTCACATAATGCTCATCCCTGCTTTATTTTATCAATATTATTTGTAAGGCGCGGATGCGTATTGTTTTTCATCTCGTTTAAAACCAATGTAACACGATTCTGTGAATTGTTACATGACTGTTGTTTTTTACTGTTGTACTACAACTGCTTCAAAGAGAACTAATTTAAACTCCACGATGGAAACGTTCATTTTGTTTTGAGGCAGTCATCCGTAAACGAGAATTTTTATCTGGTTCGTAATACAAAACAGGTTGTTGTGTTGATGTTCATTTGTCCACGCTAAGCGAATGGTAGACAATAAAGTCTGAGAGCTATTTCATTTTCTGAGTACGGTACTCATAGCATGTCTATTAATTTAGCGAATAAGCCGGATGAGCGTAATTAAATTTTTCCTTAGGGACAAAAGAATATTTTTATTTTGCTTAAGTTAACAGCATTAAAAGGAAAAACATACTTAGGGGAAAATACATTATTAAGAAATCCCAAAAATATATAGCTCCGGTAGTTAAATACGTTTTAGTAGTACTAATTGTATAAATACGCATAATTTCTTATACTCCCCGACTATGCGAACATCATTGTCATGCAATTACGACTACATGCACAAAATTAGCTGTTTTGTTTCCAAATCATTAACTTTAATTTATACGTCACGTAAAGTAGATGTATTGAAAACGTATGCGTAGGTATACAATAGTAGTTTTGTTTTTAGATATATTGTATTGTTTGTAGATATATAAATAGCTTAAAGACTTTAATTTATTTTAGTATCATGATTTTTTTTACGTCCTCTGCTACACTCCTCTTCTACCCATGGGTGCCGCGAGAATAGCGAATTCTATTTACAACAGAATTATTTTATTGTTTTATTTACAACAGCAATCCTTATTAATTCCCTAGAGAACAAAAGGTTAACGCTCTACGAGACACCTTTCAAGCGTAGCATCATCAGAACATTACCATAGTAGAATTGCCACAATGTCATTATTCTCACTGTTGAGCCCTTGTCCTTGCTCTCATAGAGAGGATTATGTGTCATAATTAATCACGCGGTCTAAATACGGGTTACCGGATAAGCAAACGACTATAAAGTACTAAGACAACATCCGGCAACGTGCCCTCCGAAGTAAGGTACTTTCAGTTGACACTGTCATTAGCGGCACCATCTACCATCACATTAGCGAGTTTTCTGAACCGTCACAATTCGCAGGAGTGATTTATGATCAGCTATATAAGTATAACGAAATAGTACCTCTTACTGCATGTACGATTTCAGGACACCCACGACGTCTTCTTGCAAGGATACAGGACAATAATAAATTAATAGGCGTTTATCTTACTTTGCCTTGTGGCGATTACTGCCTACAGTAATATACAGTAAATGGATTCGCAGAGCATTGGGATAATAGAGACAATGGAGACAATGCGTAGATTAGCGCGTCAACAGCAGCCTTCTGCGATCTAATTATACTGGTATTTGTGGTACGGCATTTAGACAATACTAACCGAATACAATACAAATGGCGTAATATCTCCATATCTGTTTATCTGGTGGATGGAAATTTGCAGAGCTCAATTACGAGTAATTACGCACGAAGTGAATCTAATTCGATGGAGAAAATGTTCTTTGTTAATTGTTTGTTTCTATGTATGTTATAAACGGTAGGGATAAAGCAAGGTTGTCATAAAATTACTCTCTTACGTTCCCATACCTATTATTAGAGGAAAGATCCCTTTAATAAACTTATTGAAGCGTTTATAGTGAGGTTAAATATCATGTTGAACATCTATAATCTATACGGTTATAAAATACTATCGTCTGCACTTTTTGCAAATAAAAAGGTTATATTATTTTCGTTCCACCTGCTCGAAAATGTCCAATTGCATACCACGCAATATCAACGTAAAACAAGGCATTACATCCCCTGGGCTATAATGTTGTAGGAAACTCCCATAGGTGTAAAGTGATTTGGATTTGGAACGTTAGTTGTAGGAAAACTCTTAGTACGGAGACAGCATTCAGAAAAATAAATAAAAAAGGCGCGATTCTACTATAAGTAGTGCATTTGAAAAGCCCTAGAACATAAGCCATAATAGAAAAAAATTGATAAGTTTGGTAAGAAAACATCGTATTACAAAAATATATCAAAAATATAATAAACATCGTATTTATACGATGTTTTCTAGATATATGATAGAATTTATACTAGAATGTTTTTACTTATATAAGATCGCGCGTATTGCGGCGCTTGTAGAAAAGAACTACTTACCACGGTCGACAGGAACAATGGCGATGAACTTCTTTCATCGCATCGCTGAGCACTTTATACCGTGTCTGGTTCGAGCTTCATATTTTACAGGTCTGCTGTTGAAAAATCTTTGTTGTTTACGCAAATGATTTTTATGTAAAAGCTTTTAAAATACAAGTTTTATTATATCTTCAAAATGCTATTTTAGACAATATGTTGAACTTTGTTGAGATAACTTTGTGTGAATTTATTTTACGATTTTTGAGCATTGTTAAAATTTACTGGTAAATTTTCTGGTGAATTGTTAAATGCAATGTAAAATTGATATGACCCATGTTAGATTAAATTTAAATTTGATTTCTTTTTTTTTTATCACGAGACGGTATTGCAACAACAATATTTTTCTTGCACTTCCAGGAATTGCATTAATTAACTACCTGCGAGCTAGTAATTCTTACAAATATAATTATGTGATATATCATCATCGTCATCATCGTCTCAGCCGTAGGACGTCCACTGCTGAAAGTATGCCTCTCCCATACCTAATTATCCAAAAGGACAGGTTGGAATCCTGCGACCTGAATCCATCTTAGTCCTGCGACCTTTATCAGGTCGTTTGTCCACCGACCTACGCTGCGTTTGCCGGTCCGTAGTCTCCATTCAAGAACTGACACTGAACATTTGTTTTACGGATGTTGTCAAAGATGCAACGATGTTTGCTCTTAGAGAATTGCACGGCAGTTTTTGTACACAGCGCACGGATTGGCTATAGGATTATTAGCTATTATTTATATATTATTATTTATATTATTAGCTCTAGATCTATAGGACTACTACTAATGAATGAGTAATCAAGATGAGAGATGAGAATGAATCAAGTCTAAACCTCACTTATAATTATTTAAAAACAAGTCCTGTCAAAATCCATAAAAGTTTCCACTTCAGAAATTTGAAAACGTTCGGTAGAAAATTTTATCGGGAATTTATTCGAACATAAATACCGCCGAAGGAAAAACGCGTATTTGCTCTACCGCAGTAAATAAAAATTTGAATAGTATTTAATATAGGTGAAACATTCACTGTAGAGCATACCCGACCGTTCGTAACTGATACACTAAGTTATATCTTGCTGACATTTTCAATTGAGCTCTTCTGTGCATCGGCGGGCGCGTCAATTAAGCCGTTGGTCCCGGTTGTTATATTAAGATAACAGTCATTAGGCCTTGTCGGAGATATCCCAGCCTTCAAAAAACTCTCACACTATGCCCACACTGGAACCACATAGTGGATTATGGACCATATTTCTCAGGTTCATAGCTACAAGGAAATGCGTACGTCGGCAAAGCATTCCACAATTTACTTACACGACAGAAGTAGGAGCTGCCAAAGTTTTCGTGGTAAGAAGTTTTGGATGCAATGCTAGGCCGGAACGGATAGTTCGGGATCGGAATGGTGAGGAAGAAATAAAAAGCTCTTCAGAACATTCGCCATATAACAACCGGTAAAAACGTTTAGAGAAGCTATAGTTCTACGCATTTGTAGGGGTTCTAGGCGTTGAGTGACTTCTATGCTAATAAGTGCAGTGCCTCTTCTTTGGTAACGACGCAGTGCCAGATATTATGCCATGAATCAATTCTTACAGTGCTGGTGTTTGAAGCGAAGACTTCTATTAGTTTATGATATCGAAGTCTTTCGAATGGATAAGTGATTTATGTGTGTGCGAATAAGACCTGCAAGCCAAGTTTTTGAGATGACGAGCGCCGTACAGTACCACGCAAAACTTCAGATAGAGCTTCGTCAAGCTCTGCCTGCTCGGTGGCATTGCAACTGTCTTGTGCAGGAGTAACGCTTACCATCAAGTGCACGACGCCTGTCTAATCACTTGATAGTATAACATGTAATTACCCAATTGCCGCATACAAATATAGTGAATGTAAGAATAAGTTAACAAGAATTAGCTGACCATGTTCACTGAAAAGTGTTTGATACGTCGGAACGGAATAAAATTATACAAAATTATACGCGATTTAATCCGTTTAAAGTTGTTTAATTGTATAAGAATTTTGCAAAACTCTAAGAATTCATTATTGGCTTGATAACGACAACCAGACTAACTCAAGTCTCTGCCACATCGCGTAGTCCACTGTACGCTGCATATAAAGCGGAGATGAAATTATTACCATCAGAACCGTTTTGCAGCTCAGCTGAAACGTAGCCATGTGGGGAGGGGGCGCTTGCTCTTTGTCTGCTATAAAACCGTTACAACTCGTGACATGGACGTAGCCAGGATGAAAAAGTGGTAAATATAAGTGATATGTTCTTCATAAAGTTATACAACTCTGCTCGTTACTAAACATTTGAATAAATCTGTGTGATATTTTGGAAAATACTTTTAATACCACGTGCTCGAAAATGTCTAATTACATATCACCAAGGAAGATTATATATATATATATGGTCCTTGACATCACGCAATCTCAACGTAAAGCAAGGCATTACATCACCGGGGCTGGAATGTTGTATGATACTCCCATGGGATCCTATGAATTTGGAACGTCAGCTGTAGGAAAACTCTCATACGGAGTAGATACGGGCATTGTTAAGAGAGTTTATTCGAAAATCGATCCGCCACCGACACGACAGCACACATAAAAAAAGGAAAAGTGGCGCGATTCTAATGAGTTTGGAACATAACACGGTGCTTGACTGTTTAGTGTTATATTAACATTTCCATCAAATGTTACAATTTTAAACGTGGTGCAACTAAATTGTGGTCTACATCCCGTGAGTACTAATTATAACTTAGTTAACAACGACGAAAGTCTAAAACAGTGTTTTCCATAAAATGTTCCTTCCAAAAATATTACACTTTCCCTCCATAACTGGACAAATGTGTCCAATGTGAACATTAATATTATTTTATTTTACTTTTAACTAAGAAAGAAAGAAAGAAAGAAAATACATTTATTCATACCAATACAACAGAACAGATAATATTCATACTTACAAGTGGTAGCTATTACAGTTGTATTGCCACGAATCAGCCCCAACTCAGCACAATATGCTGGTTGCGGACAACCGGCGCTGGTCTTCCGTTGAGACTGGCGGTGACATTACGGGCGTAACGGGCGTTAGGTTACGTACAAAGGTGCTCATAATAAAACAGGTACTTAATGTTATAAGATATTAGACAGCCAAAGTAAACAACTGTTTATTTATATAGCTCTGAGTTTTTATTGTCTCTCAGTATGTATGAAAAATAGAGTATGCACCTCTAGGATAAAGCCTGTCTAGCTCTAGGCCCTTCGCTTCACTCAGGACTCTACACAACTCTTATCACGCGCAATAGTTTGTAAATAATTGATTTTAATTACTATTACATGAATATTATTAAACGATGATTTTAAAGTTTTTCCTTTAATTTTGCTGTTACATGTTTCTAATTTTAATATCTCAATAAAACTCAAAAGATTATATCCGGGGTATAGCGATTACCTTACGTTACGCGGACCAAGTAACGGACTACTTGGCGGATTATATGATTAACTAAGACTACTATTGGCGGGCAGAAGAAAGTACTTATGGCAAATAAAATAAAGTCTACTTCCAGTTCTATTTCCTAGTTATAATAGTTTTAAATATATCATATAATCACTTTCACTTTTTGTTGCGTTATAGCAATCGATGGGATATCCTTTTATATGACAATGAAATTATTCTACAACCTATACTAAGACATAAAAAACCCCCTGTAACCAGTCCTAAGGCCACTACCAATTCGCGCTGCAGACAGCTGCACTCATTCACTCGGGCTCCCGGGGCCGCCCGTCTGCAAGCTCACTGATATAATAATTCTTCTCAAACGAACTACTGCAAACTGCGAGCGAAGACGGCTGCAGCCCGCGGCGGCGCGTGACGATCTATATCTAGATGTTTATCAATAGATGTTCTTTATTTCTATATGCGATATTTAAACCCAACTAGGAATTTCTATTGTATTTTCTTCTTCTCAGTCGTTTCGCTCTTGACAGAGCGGTCGTGGTCGTCATGTAGTTGTGGTGGAGGCAGATGTAATGCGCCTCACGATGTCATGCCATCCCCCCCTATTCGAAGTCATCCTGGTGCACTCATGCAAGGGACCTCCCAACGCAGATTTGATCTGATCAGTCCATCGCATGGGTGACCTCCCGCGCGGTCTACTGCCTTCTACTTTGCCCTGAACGACAAGCCGCTCTATAGACTGGTTGCCCCGCCTCGAAACGTGTCCGAAGAATGCGAGGATCCACTATTGCACCAAAGCTGAAAGACGCTGCTTGATGCCAAGTTCTTGAAGTATCGAGACGTTTGTACGAAACTCGGTCCACGACACCCCAAGCATTCTTCTCCAGCACCACATTTCTAGAGCGTCTATTTTCTTTATTTTCGATCTCTCGTAGGGTCCACGTCTCTGCAGCGTACAAAAATATGGGGAAAATAAGAGTTCGCACTAGTCTGATCTTTGTGGCTTTGGTGATATTTCTGTTCCTCCATATTTTCCTCATTTTGTCCATTGCTGTTCTGGTGATCGCCATACGTCGTTTTACCTCGTCGATGTATCCGCCGTTATTCGTGATTAAAGTTCCTAGGTAATAATATTTGTTTGATATCATAAATGTTTGTTCACTAGTTTGGATGTTTGTGATGTGTGTGTATTTCCATGCCTCTTACGCAACGGGGAACAATAATACAAATCGTTCGTTACTGTCGAAAATATACTAAACTAACTAAACTAACTAAACTAACTAAACTAACTAAACTAACTAAACTAACTAAACTAACTAAACTAACTAAACTAACTAAACTAACTAAACTAACTAAACTAACTAAACTAACTAAACTAACTAAACTAACTAAACTAACTAAACTAACTAAACTAACTAAACTAACTAAACTAACTAAACTAACTAAACTAACTAAACTAACTAAACTAACTAAACTAACTAAACTAACTAAACTAACTAAACTAACTAAACTAACTAAACTAACTAAACTAACTAAACTAACTAAACTAACTAAACTAACTAAACTAACTAAACTAACTAAACTAACTAAACTAACTAAACTAACTAAACTAACTAAACTAACTAAACTAACTAAACTAACTAAACTAACTAAACTAACTAAACTAACTAAACTAACTAAACTAACTAAACTAACTAAACTAACTAAACTAACTAAACTAACTAAACTAACTAAACTAACTAAACTAACTAAACTAACTAAACTAACTAAACTAACTAAACTAACTAAACTAACTAAACTAACTAAACTAACTAAACTAACTAAACTAACTAAACTAACTAAACTAACTAAACTAACTAAACTAACTAAACTAACTAAACTAACTAAACTAACTAAACTAACTAAACTAACTAAACTAACTAAACTAACTAAACTAACTAAACTAACTAAACTAACTAAACTAACTAAACTAACTAAACTAACTAAACTAACTAAACTAACTAAACTAACTAAACTAACTAAACTAACTAAACTAACTAAACTAACTAAACTAACTAAACTAACTAAACTAACTAAACTAACTAAACTAACTAAACTAACTAAACTAACTAAACTAACTAAACTAACTAAACTAACTAAACTAACTAAACTAACTAAACTAACTAAACTAACTAAACTAACTAAACTAACTAAACTAACTAAACTAACTAAACTAACTAAACTAACTAAACTAACTAAACTAACTAAACTAACTAAACTAACTAAACTAACTAAACTAACTAAACTAACTAAACTAACTAAACTAACTAAACTAACTAAACTAACTAAACTAACTAAACTAACTAAACTAACTAAACTAACTAAACTAACTAAACTAACTAAACTAACTAAACTAACTAAACTAATTGGTCGCTTGGTATATAGAATATGAAGACACGGAAATAATTTTTATTAGGATTGCATAGCTAGTACTTTCCGTACTAAAAGAGAAAACTAAACTAAGTTCCAAAACACCTTCTGAATGCTTATCTATACAACATAAAAGTTTATAGTGGTGTAGGCTCATGGGCTGATAATATCTGTCAGACAGTCATGTCAAGTAATTATAGGCATATATATATATATATATATATATATATATATATATGTCGGAGGAAGCTATGAGTCAGGTTGATTGTTCTTTGCTTGTATAACGCACATAATTATTTGTTCACACTTCATAACTTTAAAAAAATCTTAATTTAATTTAATTTCATTTGTTCTTACATTTTTTTCTATAACTTAAAAACATGATTTGTAATAAAAGTTACGAATATTCTGGTTCACGTAACGACCAATCAGAGCAGAGCACGTGCATCGCGCAGGGTCGAGGCGCCATCTTTACTTGAGGGAGTGAGACAGTTTTTGCGTTACATTTGAGTGTTGGCGACTGCTCGAGTTGGATCGTTGAGAATATATTCGTTGGTTAAAGTGAGATCGGTGCCTTGAACCCGCTGCTCAGTCTTAACTGTTAATTTTTGATTCTAAATTATCGTGAATTTACAAAATATTGTTTAAATCTAAATTAAAATAGTGTGAAACGTTATCATTGTGTTTTGTGCTCGCACTTTACCCTGATGACGCCCACTAAGCTCGCAACCACTAATGACGATGTCAACGAGAATGAAGCTTCTCCGACATATATATGTATAGGGTAAAGTTTTTGAATAATATAACATAATGCTTCGTGTTCTATCAAAAGGTCCTGATTGCGTCTATAAATACCTTGCTATAGCGTGTTACGACAGAGTTCTCTCAAGAGATCTTCATGGAAAATACCTACTCTCTTAATCATTCCAAACATAGAGTGAAATCAGATTAATTTAATTGAATCTGATTTCACTCTATGTTTGGAATGATTTCTATTTTAAATATAGGTTTCACCAAAGCATTTCTTGTAAATAATACCTTTATAATTTTTTTTGAGCTGCCTAGCGTTATATACAATTTCCGCAAATTACTAATATCTAGGTACATTTAATGATTGTTATATCGATACTGGTCCTTATCGAGACCAAATTTTGCAATTTGGAGAGAAAGAATACATATTCTTGGACGTGATTATCAAAATATATGTACTTGAATTCGAAGCTAGGATAGCTACCTCGGTAGCCGCTAGATCATTCGGCGTCTGACATCAAACGCAGATTCGAATCCTGTCCAAGCCAACGAAGCCAACGAAGCCACATAAATTATAGAACATAATATAATTTTGATATTTACTTTACTCATAGTAAACTGCAAGAAAAAAGTGCTCATGCATAAGGTACCTACAAATTACTTCGGTATGGGCTGATAATGAATATAGAAAAAATCGTTAAAGAGTTCCTCAAAAGAGATCAATTTTTCATACGGCCACGGCATAAAATCATATTTACGATTTTATATTTTAAAAGCACCTGCAGACCCTAAATAATTTAGATATAGAATATACGTACCTAATTTAATATAATTATGTTAAAACTACAGGCAATCCAATAAGATGCATGTGTAGCTCGAGTCTAAAAAAAAGATCGCCCGATTACTTTAATCATATAGACTATGTCTGATAAAAAAATCAAATGCTTTACCATAAAATGGGCCTACGAATATTTTCTTTACGGTGATTTGTTTGACTTTTAATTAAGCAGTCAAACCTCGCAGGCTATTAACTGGCAACTTTTGCCTAGCACTGCGCTCGTAACCCTAAAACATTAAGTTGTAAAGTAAGTCTCATCATCATCATCTCAGCCCTAGAACGCCCACTGCTGAATATACGCCTCCCCCATAATTTTCCAGAAGGTACGGTTGGAAGCGGCCTGCATCCAACGTCGTCCTGCGACCTTTATCAGATCGTCTGGCCACCGTGTCGGTGGACGACCTACGCTGCGCTTGCCGGTCCGTGGTCTTCACTCTAGAACCTTCCGGTCTCCGGGAAGTCTCATGTGCCTATAATTTCACCGATAACCATATACTTACCAGAACAGAGAATTGCGAACATTACTACAGCTCGGTGGAAGAGGTATGGTGGTAGTACTTCCCGGAGAAACATTCACAAAGAGTGCTACTGCAACTTTTTTATACCAGTGCTTTTAATTTTAAAAATAAAATCTTGTGTAAGGTAATTTATTGCTTAATAAATTATTGCTTTGCGGTAAAAATAGATAAGTATGCAGACAGTACTACTCCAGACGAATTCATTCACAAATGATTCTACTGCACTACTAGTAGTATAGAGGTCAGTGTAGGAACTATAGTGAAAAGTATAGACAATCGCGGAAATAATGTTACCAGTTGATTTAATAACAACAATTTAATATCTGTCTCATCATCAAAATAGTCTTTATAAGTACATACTAGGTTTTACTTAGGATTTCATTAGCGACATTTATCAGGCCTAAACAGTCTCTTTATCTCAAGTCAACCTGGCCAAATCAAATCAAATTAGGGAGGTTATAAGGACAATTAGAATTGAAGTCACGAAGTTTAAATAGTAGGATTGCTCAGGGCTTATAGGTAGCGTTCAGTATAGGTTACAATTAGTACTATTGCGTCGTATCACAAAAAAGAGGGGGATGTCACAAATGGTATAGCCATAACCAGGATTCTATAAATAGTTTTACCATCAAATGAGTGTCAAAATACAATACAGAATGTGAGTAAGAGGGTTACTATTGGTATTGGAAGAAAAGGGGGTAGTTACAGTTGGTATAGACAGTAGGCAGGTTACAATTGAAGCCGTGACCATGGATGATTACAATACGAACAGTTACATTACTCTGTGGATAGCTAACGTTTATAACGTCTAAAGGCCGATTCACACTTATCAGTGAAGCGACAGTTCCGACACAGTACCGGCACAGTGCGAAATATTCTTTCATACATTCTCTATGAACGCATCCTCACTTGTCAGTGTCAGTGCCGACACAGTGCTCTCAGTGTCAGTGCCGACACCGGCAATCACGGACGTATTCGTTGACGACGATATTTTTTGTCGGATCACGGACGCCGCGGCATAAAAATCAAAATGGAGGACGAGCGGTTGATAGAATTGGCTTGCGGAAATAGGGTTTTATATGATTTGTCTCATGTAAAGTACATGTATTCGAAATACAAAACCAATTTGTGGAACAAAATAGGAGCGCAAATGCACCCATTTTCTCTTTTTTTCTCTTGATGCCGCTCTTCTTCTTCGTCTAAAGCAATAGCTATCATTGCTAGCTACGCAGTATTGAACAGAGCCATAGCAACAATCACGATACTTGACGACGGACACGTTTTCACTGAAGCTCCGTGAACTGAGTACTGACATGTGTGAATTGAATCACTGACGTAACACTGTAGCACTGATACCGGACTGCGCGAACACGTTGACGGAACTGTGGCTTCACTGATAAGTGTGAATTAGCCTTAATTTGTCCCAAAAACCGTATTTGTCCTAAAATTCGAATTTTCCTGTAGGTTTATTGCTTTTAAGTAATACACAAATAAACAGGCATGCAGACATAAAAGAAATTAAAAAATAATGGGTTTACGTTCTAACACCTTCCTTCCTATGTATATTAAACGGACAAACATGTTATTGTCTTATTATCTCACATGTATACTATATAGACATCACCTTGGTTACAGTTTTATTAAATGTGTTTAAGTTATAACAGTGCAAAATTGTAAAATTTTAAAATATTTATAAGTGAAAAATGAGCATATTGTCAATCATAGCAACATATAAAAGACTTATATCCTTAACATATTAGATATGATGTGTCATATGACGCTGTATTTCATTTAGAAGAAAACACTGATCAAACTAGAAATTAAAATCCTACCTTAAATATTGAGCTGTATATATATTTCGTCACTCCAATTACGTACTTGGCGAAAGTACTTAAGATCCAATTAGTGTACTCTTCTACTTAATGAAAATCTTCAATAGGCGAGGGTAAGAATACCTACGATTTATTTTATTTTAACGATAATTTGCCTCTGAATGAGCTAAATTAAATTTTTTATACTTGTTGATTAAATTTTCACTTTAACCACCATTTATTTATATAAAACGATAGATTACGGGGGCCGCCTGTGTGTCTGTACACTAACTTAAACATCATTAAGTAATCGTATTGTCTTGCCTTCCAACATAATTCCATTATTATCTAAAGCCGATATCTAAGTAGAGCCGTCAAGGCGTCGCCCACGGTATTAAATAAGCCCTGACGTCATCTCATTGTTCTCGTTCACTGTATAATGCAAGGGTTGCACACGCCCCGCATTGTTGACTGCCTTTTGACGGCTAACACAAGCCGTCTCGACGGGTACCGACACTAAGTAAAACCGTCTCGTACACTTCAGCGCAGGCTTCAGCGTCGGAACTACGAGTACCAACTCTTTATAACTCACTGAAGCGTTACTAATTGTTCTCGATCTTTACATTATGGATTAATAAAACGCGATGGATAGATAGATTCTTGTGAAAATAAACAAGTATGACTCGCGCACGAAGGGTTCCGTTCCGTACCATTAGCTATAAATATCCCATACAACAGACATTATTTTTGCCGGTTTATAGATAATGCTTCGAAACCCTTTTGCGCGCCAGTCCGACTCACACATGTCATTTTTTAGTACTTCTTGTTATAACGGCAACAGAAATACACCATCTGTGAAAAATTCAACTGTTTACTTATCACGGTTCATGAAATACAACCTGGGAACAGACGGACACCGGAGTCTTAATAATAGGGTCCCATTTTACCCTTTGGGTACGGCACCATAAAAATAATTATCAATTATTATCGAACATGTGATCATACATAAAAAATATCACGTCGACTTGAGAACCTCCTCCTCTTTGGAAGTCGGTTGAAAAATCAGATTCTGTTTATCCGTACCAGGGTCGTTCCTGTTCTATCACATTCATGTTTACTTATTTTCATACCGGTACGTAACGTCCACTGACATCAACTAGAAATTTGGAAGACGCCCACTGGAAAACATTGCTTTTCAACGAGAATGATAAAAGTTTCTTAACATCGCATTAAATATACGGTTTTTGGACGTTGGCAACCATTGACGTTTGTTTTACAACTCGCTCGACAAGCGAAAGAATAACACAGATTCACTTTAATTAAGCCAATTTAAAATATACAGGTTCTTACTTTATCTTTTAGCCGATTTACGTACGTCAGTAAGAGAATATACCCTTCAATGAAGCCCTACACGTGACCATGTCAATCAAGTAACATATCAGAAGGGAGGACTCTTCTTCCTTAAAAGCTTTCCAATAAACTTAAATATAATACAATCTTTGTAGGTAATACACGATAGCAAATCATTTTATTAGCACTTGAATACTCACATTGGTCTCTCACACGTTCTATATTAACATAGTAAATAACGTGAATTCATTGGAATACTTCCAAAAAGGAAAGAGGATAAAATTATTAAGCGAATTAATTGGGTGAAAAGCTTTTGTGGCTGATTTCACTTTACGCGAAAGGAAACCCTGGCGCCGCTTGAAATTAAATTAAATTACGTAGGTATAGTAAATCAGTAGAATAAATGTAGGTTAGAAGGACACTGTAATGAAATTAATTGCAAAGAGGACTCAATAAATACGTCTCGGAGTGATGAGCGAAGTGCAGCGTGAACAGCGTGCATCGAGTACAGTCGTCTCCCAGAGCCATAAAATAAATATTTTATTTATAGTATATAAAATAAATATATTATATTCATAAAGAGGCTTTGAGACAACGCCCCTTTCACAATAACTCCACAGAAGTCATTTTCCTAAGTTAAAAAGCACCATGTGCTTTAAAACCTCAAGGCCACCTCAGTACTGAGTGTTAACTTCTCTTCACAAACACACCCAAACGCCCCAACATTATTTATATACACACCTCTCTCTTTCACTCATGAACACACGCACCCACTACATTTGTATTATTATCATTTTATTATGAAAACTAAAGTGTACACATTTTTAATATAAAAAACGGGATTCACTCACGTAAAAAAGTCAGATCTTTCCGACTATAGTTACGTCTCGCCGACATAGAGACGCAACCGCGAGCGTTCTGCACTTTCCTTGAAAAAGACTACCGGATGTGGTTGAAACTATAGTCAGAAAGATTTGACTTTTTTACGTGAGTGAATCCCATTTTTCATATTAAAAATAATACTATCATGATATCTATCTATGATGGTGATGCTGTATGGTGTATGTGTGCGACAGTCGATACAGATCATCCAATCAGTGGTTATCGGAGCTCCGTAAATACATTATCTTTGATGCGTCACATCCGCACAACTCCTCGAGGCAATCGTCGCCTTTCCCCTCCTTGCTTATTTACCTTCAATTTTGGCGGCATATTTCATTTATTCCTCTCCCTCCCTCTCCTCCAATTTGTGGTAATTTTTAATTTCAGAATTAAACCAGTGACAGAACTGAATAGCAATTGCTATTCAGTTCTCCGACACGTATCTCAATCACGATGTATCTCAATTACAATTAAATGTTGATTGAAATCTTAAAAAATGGCGGTTATATGTAAATTTTCACAACTCCAGTCCAAATTCTGAACTTATTAAAGCGACTAATAACCGATACAAGATGCGGTCTGGGAGCGTCAAGCACATAACACACGATGAAGATACTATAAAATATATATTATCTTAGAGCAGATTTGGTCATATCGCTCACCATATAATTCAATGAGCAACCACACACGGTGAATATACTATAATGTTTTACCTTAGAGTAGCTTAAGATGCTACCGATATTCCAAAGGCATTTCAAGATACGCTAAGACTACTGCAGATTATGAAGACACCTTAAGATAGTGTGCGATACTGATCTTAGGATATAGGATGGTTATTGATGATTAGATATAGGATGTTGACAAAACCGTTGCAGTAAACGGACGTCTGGTCTGTTACCGAACAAATTTATATTTATATTTATATAGTTAACATTTAATAGTATTTTATTATCTTAGGTACCTATTTTGTTTCAATCCTGTAGTCATATTATTTGTATATTAAAATGAAACTAACGACTGACTTACAGGAATCAACTTAATTAAACAATGGGAATCCTCGAAAAAGTGAGACTTTCTATCTACTCGTACTAACTGAACTAGCGGTATGACGAAGTTATCTATTTACAAAATACTCTGCATCGAAAAATCAATAATATGAACACGCTATAATATTACAGAGTGAACGATCGAGACGCGCGGCTCCCGAGATGGATTCCGATAGAATGTACGCTTGCGATATATTATAGTATCTGCGAAGTGTGTGGTCGGTTAAGTTTACATAAGATTCGACGCTATAATATCTATTACGAGTATCTTAGTCGTGTGCGATAGGCTTTAAGACCACGCAAAGTGTCAACTGACAAGCTGCACTGCCGCCTACGCCTGCCAATTCTGGTTCTGAGTAAATTGTAAAGAGGCCGGGTTGCCTTCATCGTCCCTATTCTACACAACTGCTTCGGTAAATTGCGGTGTAAATAGCACTATAACAAGTTAAATCACTGGGAGTCCAATGTCTCAGGGTGCCAAGAGCAGTTTGAGGCAATCGCCTCATTTCCACTCCCGATTGCTTTTTTAATTACCTTCAATTTTAGCGGCATATTGCACTTTTTTCTCTCCCTCTCTCTCTCCTCCAGTTTGTGGTAATTTTTAATTTCAGGTTCAAACCAGTAGCTAATGAAAGTGTCGGAGAACTGGGGAAAAAACTGTTATAAGTAGGTATGTGAACTTTTAAAAGCGTCTAATCGATGATTCGAGATGCTGTCTATCGGAGCGTTACGATCGCTACTACAAGTGTCACCAGACAAGCTGTATTTAAGCCTACGCCTCCGTACTCAAATTTAACTATTGAAGAGTGGTTCTGAATATTTGTGAATAAATTGTAACGCAGTCGGGTTGGGTGCATCGTTAGTACTATCTACACAACTTCTGTAGTCAATTGCGGTGTAAAGGGCACAGCAGTAACAAGTCAAATTACAGGGCATATTTATGGCATACAGGCATATTATATGAGACACAAACCAATATCTCTGGGTGCCAAGAACAATACAAAACCTACCTCACAAAACTTCAGTCGCAAGCTCTGTGGGCCGAATAACCGCGTAAGTGTAACGTAACGTGTCGTTCACGTGAAACTGTACAAACTGGCATTTGTCTAGGGCAACTTTGAGATAGATAACTCATAGTTTGTACGCCAAAGTGTGGCACGTTGACGCTTACGATACGAATACTTTTCACAAATTATTTGTACTACGGCCTCTGTATAGCACTGCAACTGTCATGGACGTGCATGGTGCTTACCATCAGATGACTGTCTTGCCCCTCTTTTCACTTATCTATATATATAAAAATGAATCTCTTTTCTCATCTCTGGTCACGCTTTAACTTGAGAACGGCTTTACCGATTTCATTCATATTTTTTTTACGGTTTTCTATTACTTTGTAGAAGGTTCTTACAAAAAAATAAGCAAAGAGGGGAGGTTATGGCGAGGTCAAAGGCCGAGCCCCTAATATGCGAACGAAGTCGCGGGCAGTCGCTTATAGTATAATAAAAACAAAAATTCCGAAGGACATCAGCTCTTCTAGTTCCCGCATGAGTATTTTTAGATATTTATTTTCATTCGTTTACTGTAATTATCACCGGGCGATTATGTAGGTACTTAAGTTCTTAGATACAGGATATCACACTAATTTATATGTGTCTATTTGTTCAGTTCTCACATAGGTGAAGTAGATATACAATTAAAAGAAACAAGTGTCATGCCTACAATTAAATCCTTAAGAATAACATCTTATTTTATTAGGGGAAAGTACTTTAAATTTAAAGGTTACTTACAACACAAGGTTATGTAGTATGACTTAGTATTATATGCTGCTAAGGACTCGTAATTCTATGTATTCTCTCAGCGGTGCTTCTTTACCTCACCCTAATTATCCCGACTCAACCTGAGTAAAACAAATGAAGTTTGAAGGAAGCAATGATTAATGCGATCTGAAGAAATAGTTTTTAAACAAAAGCCTTTGTGATTGTCTGGAGCGGAGCACGAAGCACTGGAACTATCCAACTTGCTCCGTTATCGAGGGTTCAGCTCGCCTCGGCCGAGATTGCGAATTAAGGTAATTAATGTTCTTTAGGTTTTCAGTGCTTGAACTTAATATTAATTAAACTTTCTTATTGCATTTCAAACAGACATGTCTTTACCTATAATAGTAGATGTGCACCAATGCAGTTACTGATATTTATATCTGTTCTATACGTAGTGTCGCTTGTTACCTGAATAACGTGGCGACGGTGTGGTGAAATTGGAAAAAAAAGTTATATAATTTGAAAAATATATTGAAATTGGGAACTCTACATCAGCACCCTTACTCAGTTCCAGCTTTCTGGTTTGTGGAGTTGAACCCAAACACATTCTGCTGATTCCATTAAGAACGTACGAGTATTATGCAAGCCGCGCAGTTCTTTTGAATTACTTTATAAAAATGTTTGCCATTTGAAGAACTACCTTGTAATTCTTTAGTTTATTTTTTATAATAATCAGTGACGAGATGGGGTAAGTTGTTCATCTGATGGTAAGCGTCATGTTTGACCATGACTATTGCATTGCCATACAGAGCCTGAAACTGAACTTCATCCATTTTTTTATTGTCACCTTAGGCGGTGTGTACCTTCTGCGCCTACAATCGGCTCAGTGGCTTCTACACTCGCTACCCGCTTGGTAAATGTCAGCCAGAAGCAAACAACCCGTAAGAAAACCAGCAATAAATTACGAGTTATTTAAACAAGTTAGTATAATGTCGCTTTGATCCACTCTTACTAGGCTGTTTTTCATATAAAGGTCCGTGCTGAAAATAAATCGTTTTTGATGAATCCATAAAAACTTGAGATTGGATTAATGTTTAAATATATGTGTATACTAGCTGCGCCCCGCGGTTTCACCCGCGTGGTGATGGATGATGATGATGATGATGATGAAAAGTATCCTATGTGTTAATCCAGCGCCTCATCTACCCCCATACCAAATTTCATCAACATTAGCCCCCCCGTTTGTGCGTGAAAGAGTAACAAACATCCATACATCCATACATACAAACTTTCACGTTTATAATATTAATAGGATAAGAAAATATATTCAAACTGTTTTGTCTGTAGTCGTTTTATAACAAACATGTACGTTTGTTATAAAACTAAAACTAAGTTATCGAAAGCGAGCATTGCAGTGGCGCAGGTGCGGCGGAATTCCAGCTGCAAACTCTACGAGCTGCATTTTACTCGCGCATTCGCACCGCACATATTTCATACAATACAGCCTTACTGCAGCCCGGACAGCAGCCAGTTGGGACTTGGAACCATAATGACAAATAAATTACGCCTCCTCGTATAGTGGCTTTATTGTGATTCAAGCGTTGTACCTCTGGGGTTACTAAGATATTTATGTCTCAGATAGATTTACTATTTGCGAAATATAATCGCAAACTTGATTTCTGAAAGCGGGAGCTTGTACGAGTAGTTTAAACAATTGAATAACGTACTTCGGGGTGGTTATAAGCCCTTATTCGCATTGTCAAATTTATTTCCTTACCTTCTCCATGCTAAGCAAGGATAAGAATAACTCTCGAAACTCACAAGGATTACATTTTCATACATTCATACTAAAAGATTATATTTGTGAATTCGTCTTGGAGTATTATTTTTAGATCGATTGCTTAATTCTTATAAAATCTTACTAGAGTATTTTAATTAAAATCTATTTATATATAAGGTCTTCGATAGTCAGTGTACAATATTGAAAGGAGTGGTTTGGAATCGATATCTGGTCATAAAAATGAAAGAAAAGAAAACACAGATTTTAATATTATGAATCCATATTCATTGCTACGCGGCTAAGAACCATTGTGCGACTGAATGCACGACGGCGCTGCGACATAGCAGTATACCTACAAAGCATATGTTCAGTAAACGAACGTACCCGTTGAACTACAACCTTTCAAGTAACATATGAACATTTTATTAATATACTTTATATTACGATACACGGATATCTATGAAAGCTATGCGAATTTCCTCCAGAATGTGCGCACCAGGTGCGGGATATTCCCATCCGCAGAGACCTTACAAATAGGTAGGTATTCCTCTCCGGCTCCTGCAAATAATATTCCGACTGGCGTCTTGTATTAACTGTCCATATTTCACACTTGTAGTCATTGCCCATGTTCGTGGCGAAACACGAGCATTGAGCAAATAGATAAGTTTGAAATCTTTTCAGAGATTTGTATTGCTTAAACATTAAATAATCTATACTTATATATAACTACAATCAATATTTAAAAAATGAGATTATAACAACAGTATACCTATGTTATAAAACCTGAAACCTGCAAACAAAACCGAAAAGAGTAGGTACAGACCCGCTTGCCCGACGGGGAGCCTTCGGGCAATCGGGTAAAGTTAACACATGCATCCCACTTTAAAGAATGATAATAATATAGTTAAACCAATTGAAGATCTTTAGAAAAATATCAGATTCATAATCATCAACAACATCATCAATCATCATCAGCCGGAAGACGTCCGCTGGTGAACTTAGATATCTACAGGGAGGCCTATGATATAAGATTCAAGGTATTAAGCATAATAGAAACATATGCAAAGTAACAGCAACTAGATTCACTTTGTCTTAACAAGAAAAGCAACTAAAAGTTTAATAATCCGAAAAATTTAATTTTAAGCGTAAAAATTCAAGCGTAATAAATCCGCCCTCCTTTTGGAATTCGCCCCAGTCGATGGTTATTACGTCAAATGCATGTAATGTACACTTGTGCCATCAAAACGATTTATAATGAGTTATCATTTATGAAAATCGGTTGAGCCGATAAGTAAGTACGAGTAAACGTAGGAACTAACATACATTCATACATACATACATAAAGGTCAAACACATAACCCTTGTTTTGGGCTTCGCCGCAATACGGTGAAAACAAGAAATTTACAAAACAATGGTATCGGTGCCTACGTTGTTGTAAATTCAATCCACTTACAAAAATATAATGCTTTCCTGGGGCGTTCAAACCGAAATCAATGCTAAATTAATTCTGCGGGTATTCAAAAACGACAAATCGGTGAATATTTTCCCTCTGTTAAGCCAAAGGGCAAGTTTGATTGCTTTTGCAGTGTCGGTTTCAATGGCAATTGATATTGTTATATCATAATAAAGCCTTGTCTGATGTGATGCATATAGGATATAGCATATATTCATGCTTCTTTTTACATTTTCTAAACTAAAAGTTATCTATCACCCTTGCCGATACAAAAAGCCGTATACGTTAGGTACGTATAGGCTTTTTGTAATTTAAGAAACACCATAAAACCAGTATAACACCCTCTACGGGCTGATTAATAAGGGAACATGCGAACGTTAAGTCATACCTACTAAAACATCAATCACTTTCAACAACTCCGCAATGCCGAACCCCATGAAATTTATATTAAACCTTTATGAAAATTAAATCTTCTCTTGAAATTAAATTTAGACGTCCTCCTCACGCCTTCCCCCATTTCATAACCACATATGAGAAAATTTCTTTGTGGGTTTGTTGGTATGTTGTTAGTTTGTCCTTCGTACCGATTTTGATGAATTTGTCACCTTTGATGTGATACAGACTTTTTAGACACAAATGGATTTGGACACAATGTACAAAGGATACTTTTCTCCCGTAAAATTTTCTTAGGGATAGCCATTATTCCCTCGGGTGAAAGTTAGGTTTACTCCCTAGCTGCGATTTTTTGGTTCGTATCTTAGGAATCGTCGGCAATATGTTCAATATCGGAACCGTTCTACAGGTGTAGTACGGTTTTGATATATATACTCTGGACTGAGTCAAGTAACTTGCATCCTTTACCTTCTGCAGAATCATTTTGATAACAATCTGACCCGCCCACGGTTTCGCTTGTTTGGTCTACGAGTGTAATACAAAACCTACGAAGAAATAATATTAGGAAAAGTAACTGCCTTAAAAAAATTACCTAAAAAGTCGTGCTAAATCAATAACATCGTTCACGCCGCTATGACTCAGCTGTCATAGTATATAGACGTTGCAGCACGCGCGTGAACCAATCCCTGCTTTCCTTTTGAAATTTAAACCAATCGCCGAACATGTCTATTTGTCGGAACCTCGGAAGTAATGCGTATTTGGAAACAACAGTCAAATTCACATTAACATTTCCAAAGACATTTCTTTAGGATGCTAGGAAATTAAAACGTTAGTATGGTGTCAGTATGATCAGAAATATGTGTAAAAGTAAAAACATACACATAGATAACAGATAACATGAATATTTTGTTGTTTAATCAGTCTAATATCTAAGTACATTAATACTTAGAGTGGAAGGGGATAAAACTCTGGAGGTAAGGTGGATAGTTTCGCTGACATTCCACGTTCCTGATATTTTCTAAGGGTGCAGGTTATTTCGTAATTATTAAAACAAAGATTCATTGTGGTACCAGATAGTTATCAGAGTTACAATGTCGATAATTTCTTCACAGGTGCACGTACTCGTACCAAGACGCAGGTGGGATGGCGTGCCAGACCGGTGTGAACTTGGCAGCCAAAATGTATCTGCCTATAACCCGACCAAATTAGGGAGTCGTCATAAATCCAAGATTTTTGTTACTAACTATAACACTCATCTGAACCCTGAAATAGTTGATAAAGGATGCATGGAACTTTTTTCTATGGTCTTTTAAAGAGAAAGTTAAATCTTTCAAATATTTAATTCAATTATATCCCCTGAAATTTAAACATTTTGTAAGTTATTAAAATTAAACAATTAATACTCTATTAAACAAAAGCAGCAAAATTACGGCTAAGCTACTCTTCGTCACCATATTTTTATAATTTAATTTATCAGTGCCGCCGGAAGAAAAATCAATTTTGGCTGCTACTATTCACCGTTGCATCCCCTGGGGAATGCATCTTGCATTCCCCGTATTTTGTACAGAACGATGTATGACTATAATAAAACAATAACTAAACAACCCGAAAATTATAAAAAGAAAGTGGGTTATAGTCTTTTTAACCCTCTTATAGTATAACAAAACGATAGTTGGTCTATTTCACCTATAGTCAAGCTGACAATATAATTCGGAGCTGCAATTAATTAATAATGCTTAGATATGACTTATTAATACAACAAACCTTTAAAACCTTGTAACATATACGTTTTCAGGATGATAAGTCATAAATTTAACCCTAACACAGTTTTCTATAAAACGTCTAAATTATTCAAACGATTTTCTAAAACACGATATTCCCTAACAACATAAAGCAAATCACGTTTAATGAAATAAATTTAAAATCAGAGTGTCAGAGAATCTCTAAATATACGCTGTATTTAGTTTTAATCTAATTTAAATCGAAAAAATTCAATGACATTTTTTCACAGAAAAAAAAATGAATGATATCCTCTTAAATTTGGCAATTTTTTGTATGGACAACAAAAAGCAGTTCACGTTTAATGAAATAAAACTAAATCTAGAGCGGGTAAAACTCTTTACGTATACTTAATTAATTTGAATCTAATTTAAATCGAAAAAAAACTATAACGATTTTCAGAGCAAAAGAAAATTTTGCATGATATCCCCTGAAATCTGTATTTTTTTTGTATGTTTAACATAAATCAGTTCACGTGCAATGAAATTAAACTAAATCTAGAGCGGCTAAAACTCTTCATGTATACTTAATTAATTTTAATCTTATTAAAACCGAAAAAAATCTATGAAGTTTTACACATAAAAAGAAAATTTGGCATGATATCTCCTGAAATCTGTAATTTTTTTGTATGTTTAACATAAATCAGTTCACGTGCAATGAAATTAAACCAAATCTAGAGCGGCTAAAACTCTTCATGTAAACTTAATTAATTTTAATCTAATTTAATCCGAAAAAAATCTATGACGTTTTTCAGAGAAAAAGAAAATTTTGCATGATATCCCCTGAAATCTGTAATTTTTTTGTATGGAGAACATGAATCAATTTACTTGCAATATAATAAAACTAAATCTAGAGCGGCTAAAACTCTTCATGTATACTAAATTAATTTTAATTTAATTTAAGTAGAAAAATTCAATGAAATATTTGCACAAAAAAAAATGAATGTTATCCTCTGAAATCTGGTAATTTTTTGTATGCACAACAAAAAATAGTTCACGTTTCATAAAATAAAACTAAATCTAGAGCGGCAAAAACTCTTCATGTATACGTAATTAATTTTAATCTAATTTAAACTGAAAAAATTCTATGAAGATTTACACAGAAAAAGAAAATTTTGCATGATATCCCCTGAAATCTGTAATTTTTTTGTACGCACAACATAAATCAGTTCAAGTGCAATAAAATTAAATAATATCTAGAGCGGCTAAAACTCTTCATGTGTACAAAATTAATTTTATTTGAATTTAAGTAGAAAAATTCAATGACATATTTGCACAAAAAAAAATGAATGTTATCCTCTGAAATTTGGTAATTTTTTGTATGGACAACAAGAAGGAGTTCACGTTTAATAAAATAAAACTTAATCTAGAGCGGCTAAAACTCTTCATGTATACTTAATTAATTTTAATCTAATTTAAATCGAAAAAAATCTATGACGTTTTTCAGAGAAAAAGAAGATTTTGCATGATATCCCCTGAAATGTGTAATTTTTTTGTATGGAGAACATGAATCAGTTCACTTGCAATAGAATAAAACTAAATGTAAAGCCGCTAAAACTCTTCATGTATACTTAATTAATTTTAATCTAATTAAAACCGAAAAAAAATCTATGACGTTTTTCAGAGAAAAAGAAAATTTTGCATGATATCCCCTGAAATCTGTAAATTTTTTGTATGAAAATCATGAATCAGTTCACTTGCAATTAAATAAAACTAAATCTAGAGCGGCTTAAACTCTTCATGTATACTACATTAATTTTAATCTAATTAAAACCGAAAAAAATCTATGAAGTTTTACACAGAAAAAGAAAATTTTGCATGATATCCCCTGAAATCTTTATTTTTTTTGTATGTTTAACATAAATCAGTTCACGTGCAATGAAATGAAACTAAATCTAGAGCGGCTGAAACTCTTCATGTATACTTAATTAATTTTAATCTAATTAAAACCGAAAAAAATCTATGAAGTTTTACACAGAAAAAGCAAATTTTGCATGATATTCCCTGAAATCTGTAATTTTTTTGTATGGAGAACATGAACCAGTTCACTTGGAATATAATAAAGTTAAATCTAGAGCGGCTAAAACTCTTCATGTATACTAAATTAATTTTAATCTTATTAAAACCGAAAAAAATCAATGACGTTTTTCACAGAAAAAGAAAATTTTGCATGATATCCCCTGAATTCTGTATTTTTTTTGTATGTTTAACATAAATTTATATATTCTTATAAAAATATATAAATAATCTAACATAATTTTATGTATGTTAGATTATTACCTGGCTGTTTCTGTTTGGTTGGATTTGATTTGCTTAATCTTAATAAATTAACGTACATAGCTCTTATTTTGTTGTATAAAGTTAGCTGTTCTTAGTAGCTCGTATTCAGATAGATTTTATGGTTTTCATTGGTATTTCTTTGTAAAAGTTAAAAAAAAATAGGAGCACTGCCATATTGTATTTGATTTGTTTTACGATTGACTTTTTTATGTTTTGTTTGTTTTAAATAATTATGATAATTGTGTACCAACATATTTAAGAGTTAGCTATAATTATAATGTTTGGTTCTTTGTCGTAGCTTGTACAAATAAAAAATCAATCACTTAAAATACTGTATGATACTTTGTATGCTTGTATCTCTGCGTGAGATCATAATCGTTTTGTGAAAAGTAAACCAGCACTTTTTGAATTTTCTTCATATCGTAATTTATTAGATTTAATAAAAATCCTTTGAATTTAATGTATATATTTATTTGTATCATTTATTTTATCAATCTAAAACAAAAAGGTAGTAGTATTTTATTTAGATGAGATAGATTAAATATTCCATGAGAATTGTTTTATTTTATTGCAACTTTTAAATAATAATATTTAAATATAACTTCCTTGTTTGACTTACTGCTTATAACGAAGTTTCTAAGATGTGTGCGTCAATATGTGCTCCATAAATTTATTTACATGAAGGTAGTCACTTTTGTATGGAGAACATGAATCAGTTCACTTGTAATATAATAAAACTAAATCTAGAGCGGCTAAAACTCTTCATGTATACTAAATTAATTTTAATCTTATTAAAACCGAAAAAAATCTATGACGTTTTTCACAGAAAATGAAAATTTTGCATGATATCCCCTGAAATCTGTAAATTTTTGTATGTATAACATAAATTAGTTCACGTGCAATAAAATTAAACTAAATCTAGAGCGGCTTAAACTCTTCATGTATACTAAATTAATTTTAATCTAATTAAAACCGAATAAAATCTATGAAGTTTTACACAGAAAAAGAAAATTTTGCATGATATCCCCTGAAATCTGTATTTTTTTTTGTATGAAGAACATGAATCAGTTCACTTGCAATATAATAAAAATAAATCTAGAGCAGCTAAAACTCTTCATGTATACTAAATTAATTTTAATCTTATTAAAACCGAAAAAAATCTATGACGTTTTTCACAGAAAAAGAAAATTTTGCATGATATCCCCTGAAATCTGTATTTTTTTTGTATGTTTAACATAAATCAGTTCACGTGCAATAAAATTAAACTAAATCAAGAGCGGCTAAAACTCTTAACTGGTTTCGTAGCTGCTCCAATAATTAAACAGTTTTTTTCTATTTACCACATTGTTTTTTATTTTCAGTTCACGTGTGATGATATTGTACTCATCGCCACCTCTTCTCCAACTAAGCGCAAATTTAGGTATTTTCTTGTCATTGATTAATTTCTCAATAACAGTAATGTAAACGTTTTTTTTGCCCGGCCTCATATTTTCTTTTTGCCTATATCATTATAAAGTAAGTACGTATTGCTGGTTTCTTATTTAAGGTTTAAGCTTAGCTTTGATTTATTAAAATTATTATTTAAAGTTATACACGATACAATCAAAATAGCTAGATAATGCAATAACCAACGAATCTGAAATTCGTATTCCGTTATTATCTTAGAAAGAGTCGTATTTATTTTAGATAGTGACTAACTTCATGTAAATAAATTTATGGAGCACACATTGACGCACACATCTCAGAAACTTCGTTATAAGCAGTAAGTCAAACAAGGAAGTTATATTTAAATATTATTATTTCAAAGTTGCAATAAAATAAAACAATTCTCATGGAATATTTAATCTATCTCATCTAAATAAAATACTACTACCTTTTTGTTTTAGATTGATAAAATAAATGATACAAATAAATATATACATTAAATTCAAAGGATTTTTATTAAATCTAATAAATTACGATATGAAGAAAATTAAAAAAGTGCTGGTCTACTTTTCACAAAACGATTACGATCTCACGCAAAGATACAAGCATACAAAGTATCATACAGTATTTTAAGTAATTGATTTTTTATTAGTACAAGCTACGACAAAGAACCAAACATTATAATTATAGCCAACTCTTAAATATGTTGGTACACAATTATTATAATTATTTAAAACAAACAAAACATAAAAAAGTCAATCGTAAAACAAATCAAATACAATATGGCGGTGCTCCTATTTTTTTTTTACTTTTACAAAGAAATACCAATGAAAACCATAAAATCTATCTGAATACGAGCTACTAAGAACAGCTAACTTTATACAACACAATAAGAGCTATGTACGTTAATTTATTAAGATTAAGCAAATCAAATCCAACCAAACAGAAACAGCCAGGTAATAATCTAACATACATAAAATTATGTTAGATTATTTATATATTTTTATAAGAATATATAAATTTATGTTAAACATACAAAAAAAATACAGAATTCAGGGGATATCATGCAAAATTTTCTTTTTCTGTGAAAAACGTCATTGATTTTTTTCGGTTTTAATAAGATTAAAATTAATTTAGTATACATGAAGAGTTTTAGCCGCTCTAGATTTAACTTTATTATATTCCAAGTGAACTGATTCATGTTCTCCATACAAAAAAATTACAGATTTCAGGGGATATCATGCAAAATTTGCTTATTCTGTGTAAAACTTCATAGATTTTTTTCGGTTTTAATTAGATTAAAATTAATTAAGTATACATGAAGAGTTTGAGCCGCTCTAGATTTAGTTTTATTATATTGCAAGTGAACTAATTCATGTTCTCCATACAAAAAAATTACAGATTTCAAGGGATATCATGCAAAATTTTCTTTTTCTGTGTAAAACTTCATAGATTTTTTCGGTTTTAATTAGATTAAAATTAATTTAGTGTACATGAAGAGTTTCAGCCGCTCTAGATTTAGTTTTATTTCATTGCACGTGAACTGGATAATGTTAAACATACAAAAAAAATAAAGATTTCAAGGGATATCATGCAAAATTTTCTTTTTCTGTGTAAAACTTCATAGATTTTTTTCGGTTTTAATAAGATTAAAATAAATTAAGTGTACATGAAGAGTTTCAGCCGCTCTAGATTTAGTTTTATTTCATTGCACGTGAACTGGATAATGTTAAACATACAAAAAAAATAAAGATTTCAGGGGATATCATGCAAAATTTTCTTTTTCTCTGAAAAACGTCATAGATTTTTTCGGTTTAAATAAGATTAAAAATAATAAAGTATACATGAAGAGTTTTAGCCGCTCTAGATTTAGTTTAATTTTATTGCACGTGAACTGATTTATGTTAAACATACAAAAAAAATACAGATTTCAGGGGATATCATGCAAAATTTTCTTTTTCTCTGAAAAACGTCATAGATTTTTTTCGGTTTAAATAAGATTAAAATTAATTAAGTATACATGAAGAGTTTTAGCCGCTCTAGATTTTGTTTTATTTTATTGCAAGTGAATTGATTTATGTTGTGCGTACAAAAAAAATACAGATTTCAGGGGATATCATGCAAAATTTTCTTTTTCTCTGAAAAGCGTCATAGATTTTTTTTGGTTTTAATTAGATTAAAATTAATTAAGTATACATGAAGAGTTTTAGCCGCTCTAGATTTAGTTTAATTTCATTGCACGTGAACTTTTTTATGTTGTGCGTACAAAAAATTTACAGATTTCAGTGGATATCATGCAAAATTTTCTTTTTCTCTGTAAAACTTCATAGATTTTTTTCGGTTTTAATTAGATTAAAATTAATTAAGTATACATGAAGAGTTTTAGCCGCTCTAGATTTAGTTTCATTTCATTGCACGTGAACTGATTTATGTTAAACATACAAAAAAAATACAGATTTCAGGGGATATCATGCAAAATTTTCTTTTTCTGTGTAAAAATTTCATAGATTTTTTTCGGTTTTAATTAGATTAAAATTAATTTAGTATACATGAAGAGTTTCAGCCGCTCTAGATTTAGTTTTATTATATTGCAAGTGAACTGATTCATGTTCTCCATACAAAAAAAAATACAGATTTCAGGGGATATCATGCAAAATTTTCTTTTTCTGTGTTAAACTTCATAGATTTTTTTCGGTTTTAATTAGATTAAAATTAATTTAGTATACTTGAAGAGATTAAGCCGCTCTAGATTTAGTTTTATTATATTGCAAGTGAACTGATTCATGTTCTCCTTACAAAAAAATTACAGATTTCAGGGGATATCATGCAAAATTTTCTTTTTCTGTGTAAAACTTCATAGATTTTTTTAGGTTTTAATTAGATTAAAATTAATTAAGTATACATGAAGAGTTTTAGCCGCTCTAGATTAAGTTTAATTTCATTGCACGTGAACTGATTTATGTTAAACATACAAAAAAATACAGATTTCAGGGGATATCATGCAAAATTTTCTTTTTCTCTAAAAAACGTCATAGATTTTTTTCGGTTTTAATTAGATTAAAATTAATTAAGTATACATGAAGAGTTTTAGCCGCTCTAGATTTAGTTTTATTATATTGCAAGTAAACTGATTCATGTTCTCCATACAAAAAAAATACAGATTTCAGGGGATATCATGCAAAATTTTCTTTTTCTGTGTAAAACTTCATAGATTTTTTTTGGTTTTTATTAGATTAAAATTTATTAAGTATGCATGAAGAGTTTTAGCCGCTCTAGATTTAGTTTAATTTCATTGCACGTGAATTGATTTATGTTGTGCGTACAAAAAAATACAGATTTCAGGGGATATCATGCAAAATTTTCTTTTTCTGTGTAAAACTTTATAGATTTTTTTCGGTTTTAATTAGATTAAAATTAATTTAGTATACATGAAGAGTTTCAGCCGCTCTAGATTAAGTTTTATTATATTGCAAGTGAACTGATTCATGTTCTCCATACAAAAAAAAATACAGATTTCAGGGGATATCATGCAAAATTTTCTTTTTCTGTGTAAAACTTCATAGATTTTTTTCGGTTTTAATTAGATTAAAATTAATTTAGTATACTTGAAGAGATTAAGCCGCTCTAGATTTAGTTTTATTATATTGCAAGTGCACTGATTCATGTTCTCCTTACAAAAAAATTACAGATTTCAGGGGATATCATGCAAAATTTTCTTTTTCTGTGTAAAACTTCATAGATTTTTTTAGGTTTTAATTAGATTAAAATTAATTAAGTATACATGAAGAGTTTTAGCCGCTCTAGATTTAGTTTTATTATATTGCAAGTGAACTGATTCATGTTAAACATACAAAAAAAATACAGATTTCAGGGGATATCATGCAAAATTTTCTTTTTCTGTGTAAAACTTCATAGATTTTTTTCGGTTTTAATTAGATTAAAATTAATTAGGTATACATGAAGAGTTTTAGCCGCTCTAGATTTAGTTTTATTATATTGCAAGTAAACTGATTCACGTTCTCCATACAAAAAAAATACAGATTTCAGGGGATATCATGCAAAATTTTCTTTTTCTGTGTAAAACTTCATAGATTTTTTTTGGTTTTTATTAGATTAAAATTTATTAAGTATGCATGAAGTGTTTTAGCCGCTCTAGATTTAGTTTAATTTCATTGCACGTGAACTGATTTATGTTAAACATACAAAAAAATACAGATTTCAGGGGATATCATGCAAAATTTTCTTTTTCTCCAAAAAACGTCATAGATTTTTTTCGGTTTTAATTAGATTAAAATTAATTAAGTATACATGAAGAGTTTTAGCCGCTCTAGATTTAGTTTTATTATATTGCACGTGAACTGATTTATGTTAAACATACAAAAAAAATACAGATTTCAGGGGATATCATGCAAAATTTTCTTTTTCTCTAAAAACGTCATAGATTTTTTTCGGTTTTAATTAGATTTAAATTAATTAAGTATACATGAAGAGTTTTAGCCGCTTTAGATTTAGTTTAATTACATTGCACGTGAACTGATTTATGTTAAACATACAAAAAAATACAGATTTCAGGGGATATCATGCAAAATTTTCTTTTTCTCTAAAAAACGTCATAGATTTTTTTCGGTTTTAATTAGATGAAAATTAATTAAGTATACATGAAGAGTTTTAGCCGCTCTAGATTTAGTTTTATTATATTGCAAGTAAACTGATTCATGTTCTCCATACAAAAAAAATACAGATTTCAGGGGATATCATGCAAAATTTTCTTTTTCTGTGTAAAACTTCATAGATTTTTTTTGGTTTTTATTAGATTAAAATTTATTAAGTATGCATGAAGAGTTTTAGCCGCTCTAGATTTAGTTTAATTTCATTGCACGTGAACTGATTTATGTTAAACATACAAAAAAATTACAGATTTCAGGGGATATCATGCAAAATTTTCTTTTTCTGTGTATAACTTTATAGTTTTTTTTCGGTTTTAATTAGATTAAAATTAATTAAGTATACATGAAGAGTTTTAGCCGCTCTAGATTTAGTTTTATTATATTGCAAGTGAACTGATTCATGTTCTCCTTACAAAAAAATTACAGATTTCAGGGGATATCATGCAAAATTTTCTTTTTCTGTGTAAAACTTCATAGATTTTTTTCGGTTTTAATTAGATTAAAATTAATTAAGTATACATGAAGAGTTTAAGCCGCTCTAGATTTAGTTTAATTTCATTGCACGTGAACTGATTTATGTTAAACATACAAAAAAAATACAGATTTCAGGGGATATCATAAAAAATTTTCTTTTTCTCTAAAAAACGTCATAGATTTTTTTCGGTTTTAATTAGATTAAAATTAATTAAGTGTACATGAAGAGTTTCAGCCGCTCTAGATTTAGTTTTATTTCATTGCACGTGAACTGGATAATGTTAAACATACAAAAAAAATAAAGATTTCAGGGGATATCATGCAAAATTTTCTTGTTCTCTGAAAAACGTCATAGATTTTTTCGGTTTAAATAAGATTAAAAATTCTTGGAAGCAATTCCGCCTTTACTGACATCAAAAATCGAAAATTTTATTAATAATTCACATCGCCTTTTCCAAATGAAACCACACATGGCAATCTACATACTTCGTCTATGTCTTTTTACTCCAAAATTCACATATTTGTTACGTTGTTGTCCTTTGTGGTATTTTCACTCGATTACTGATTTGGTCGATTCTACATTGAAAAACACAGTTACCAAAATTCTAAACCTCCAGTTTGACAACCGCTCGTGGGCACAGGCTACCCTTCCCATTTGTTTCGGTGGGCTGGGCATTCGACGCACTTCTAGCGTAGCACTTCCGGCTTTCTTAGCTTCCAGTCACGTTTCGCAGACCCTCATCGGCATGATCCTTCAGAGCCCAATAGCCGATGTTCGGGTTGCTGGCCAGACGGAAGCCTTGGCTGCCTGGTGTGCATCATGCCCAGGTGTCAACCCGCCCACCGATATGGGGTTGCAGAAGTTATGGGATCTTCCACTCACCAAACTCACGTATACAGCCTTACTGGATCAAGCTGTGGATGACACGGACCGTGCGCGTCTCTTGGCCGTGTCAGTAGCGGAGTCGGGTCACTGGCTGCGCGTACTCCCCTCTGACAATTTGGGTACTGTCCTCGACCCCAGTTGTCTTCGCATTGCGGTGGGTCTGCGTCTAGGTACGAAGTTGTGTGAGCCTCATCGCTGCCAATGTGGACGAGCCGTGGACCAATTTGGACGCCACGGGTTATCGTGTGTGAAGAGTGCCGGCCGACTATATCGTCATTGGGCTATTAATGATTTAGTCAGGCGGGCACTGTCCACTGCTTCCGTGCCCTCGACACTGGAACCGAACGGTATGACTAGAGACGATGGCAAGAGACCAGACGGAGCTAGTCTGGTACCTTGGTGTCTTGGCCGAGCCTTGGTTTGGGATGCCACCTGCGTGGACACCCTGGCTCCTTCTCATGTCGCCAGTTCTGCTCGCAGTGTCGGGGCTGCGGCCGAACAGGCCCAACTGAACAAACACAGGAAGTACTCACAGTTAAGCGCACATTATGAGTTTGTGGCACTAGCTGTAGAGACACTGGGCCCGTGGTCGTCCGACACAAAAAAATTCTGCAAAGATATTTCGACTAGGCTGGTCCTCGCCTCGGGGGATCCTAGAGCTGGCACATACTTTTCTCAAAAGTTAAGTATTGCTATACAGCGGGGCAACTCTGCCAGTGTTCTGGGAACCCTGCCGCACGGTGGTGATCTCGACGGCGTTTTTGTTTTGTAGTAGATACATGTTTGTATATTTTATACATTGTTAAAACATGTATAATAATATCTTATTTTCTATAATTGAAGTGTAATTACTTACGTGTAATAAATTTGAAAAATGTGTTAAATCAAAAACAAGTAAATAAATTTTATCTAAAGATTAAAAATAATAAAGTATACATGAAGAGTTTTAGCCGCTCTAGATTTAGTTTCATTTTATTGCACGTGAACTGATTTATGTTAAACATACAAAAAAATTACAGATTTCAGGGGATATCATGCAAAATTTTCTTTTTCTGTGTAAAACTTCATAGATTTTTTTCGGTTTTAATTAGATTAAAATTAATTTAGTATACATGAAGAGTTTCAGCCGCTCTAGATTTAGTTTAATTATATTGCAAGTGAACTGATTCATGTTCTCCATACAAAAAAAAATACAGATTTCAGGGGATATCATGCAAAATTTTCTTTTTCTGTGTAAAACTTCATAGATTTTTTCGGTTTTAATTAGATTAAAATTAATTAAGTATACATGAAGAGTTTTAGCCGCTCTAGATTTAGTTTAATTTCATTGCACGTGAACTGATTTATGTTAAACATACAAAAAAATACAGATTTCAGGGGATATCATGCAAAATTTTCTTTTTCTGTTTAAAACTTCATAGATTTTTTTCGGTTTTAATTAGATTAAAATTAATTTAGTATACATGAAAAGTTATAGCCGCTCTAAATTTAGTTTTATTATATTGCAAGTGAACTAATTTATGTTCTTCATACAAAAAATTTACAGATTTCAGGGGATATCATGCAAAATTTTCTTTTTCTCTGTAAAACTTCATAGATTTTTTTCGGTTTTAATTAGATTAAAATTAATTAAGTATACATGAAGAGTTTTAGCCGCTCTAGATTTAGTTTCATTTCATTGCACGTGAACTGATTTATGTTAAACATACAAAAAAATTACAGATTTCAGGGGATATCATGCAAAATTTTCTTTTTCTGTGTAAAACTTCATAGATTTTTTTCGGTTTTAATTAGATTAAAATTAATTAAGTATACATGAAGAGTTTTAGCCGCTCTAGATTTAGTTTTATTATATTGCAAGTGAACTAATTCATTTTCTTCATACAAAAAAATGACAGATTTCAGGGGATATCATGCAAAATTTTCTTTTTCTGTGTAAAACTTCATAGATTTTTTTCGGTTTTAATTAGATTAAAATTAATTAAGTATACATGAAGAGTTTTAGCCGCTCTAGATTTTATTTTATTTTATTGCAAGTGAATTGATTTATGTTGTGCGTACAAAAAAAATACAGATTTCAGGGGATATCATGCAAAATTTTCTTTTTCTCTGAAAAGCGTTATAGATTTTTTTTGGTTTTAATTAGATTAAAATTAATTAAGTATACATGAAGAGTTTTAGCCGCTCTAGATTTAGTTTAATTTCATTGCACGTGAACTTTTTTATGTTGTGCGTACAAAAAAATCACAGATTTCAGGGGATATCATGCAAAATTTTCTTTTTCTGTGTAAAACTTCATAGATTTTTTTCGGTTTTAATAAGATTAAAATTAATTTAGTATACATGAAGAGTTTAAGCCGCTCTAGATTTAGTTTTATTATATTGCAAGTGAACTGATTCATGTTAAACATACAAAAAAAATACAGATTTCAGGGGATATCATGCAAAATTTTCTTTTTCTGTTTAAAACTTCATAGATTTTTTTCGGTTTTAATTAGATTAAAATTAATTTAGTATACATGAAAAGTTTTAGCCGCTCTAAATTTAGGTTTATTATATTGCAAGTGAACTAATTTATGTTCTTCATACAAAAAATTTACAGATTTCAGGGGATATCATGCAAAATTTTCTTTTTCTCTGTAAAACTTCATAGATTTTTTTCGGTTTTAATTAGATTAAAATTAATTAAGTATACATGAAGAGTTTTAGCCGCTCTAGATTTAGTTTCATTTCATTGCACGTGAACTGATTTATGTTAAACATACAAAAAAATTACAGATTTCAGGGGATATCATGCAAAATTTTCTTTTTCTGTGTAAAACTTCATAGATTTTTTTCGGTTTTAATTAGATTAAAATTAATTAAGTATACATGAAGAGTTTTAGCCGCTCTAGATTTAGTTTTATTATATTGCAAGTGAACTAATTCATTTTCTTCATACAAAAAAATGACAGATTTCAGGGGATATCATGCAAAATTTTCTTTTTCTGTGTAAAACTTCATAGATTTTTTTCGGTTTTAATTAGATTAAAATTAATTAAGTATACATGAAGAGTTTTAGCCGCTCTAGATTTAGTTTAATTTCATTGCACGTGAACTGATTTATGTTAAACATACAAAAAAAATACAGATTTCAGGGGATATCATGCAAAATTTTCTTTTTCTTTAAAAAACGTCATAGATTTTTTTCGGTTTTAATTAGATTAAAATTAATTTAGTATACATGAAGAGTTTTAGCCGCTCTAGATTTAGTTTTATTATTATGCAAGTGAACTGATTCATGTTCTTCATACAAAAAAATTACAGATTTCAGGGGATATCATGCAAAATTTTCTTTTGCTCTGAAAAACGTCATAGATTTTTTTCGATTTAAATTAGATTCAAATTAATTAAGTATACATAAAGAGTTTTAGCCGCTCTAGATTTAGTTTTATTTCATTAAACGTGAACTGCTTTTTGTTGTTCATACAAAAAATTGCCAGATTTAAGAGGATATCATTCATTTTTTTTTCTGTGAAAAAATGTCATTGAATTTTTTCGATTTAAATTAGATTAAAACTAAATACAGCGTACATTTAGAGATTCTCTGACACTCTGATTTTAAATTTATTTCATTAAACGTGATTTGCTTTATGTTGTTAGGGGATATCGTGTTTTAGAAAATCGTTTGAATAATTTAGACGTTTTATAGAAAACTGTTTTAGGGTTAAATTTATGACTTATCATCCTGAAAACGTATATGTTACAAGGTTTTAAAGGTTTGTTGTATTAATAAGTCATATCTAAGCATTATTAATTAATTACAGCTCCGAATTATATTGTCAGCTTGACTATAGGTGAAATAGACCAACTATCGTTTTGTTATACTATAAGAGGGTTAAAAAGACTATAACCCACTTTCTTTTTATAATTTTCGGGTTGTTTAGTTATTGTTTTATTATAGTCATACATCGTTCTGTACAAAATACGGGGAATGCAAGATGCATTCCCCAGGGGATGCAACGGTGAATAGTAGCAGCCAAAATTGATTTTTCTTCCGGCGGCACTGATAAATTAAATTATAAAAATATGGTGACGAAGAGTCTTAGCCGTAATTTTGCTGCTTTTGTTTAATAGAGTATTAATTGTTTAATGTTAATAACTTTCAAAATGTTTAAATTTCAGGGGATATAATTGAATTAAATATTTGAAAGATTTAACTTTCTCTTTAAAAGACCATGGAAAAAAGTTCCATGCATCCTTTATCAAGTATTTCAGGGTTCAGATGAGTGTTATAGTTAGTAACAAAAATCTTGGATTTATGATGACTCCCTAATTTGGTCGGGTTATAGGCAGATACATTTTGGCTGCCGAGTTCACACCGGTGCGTGCCAGTCCCCACTGAATCGCTGAGATTGCTCAACGCTGTGACTACAGCATCAGCACTTAGCTCTATTTCACTGCACACCACTCGAGAGACGCTGAGAGGCAATAGACATGGTGACGACACCTTTCCAATATATGAAAGCTACTATATCTACGTGATTAAAGTTTTTATAAATTATTGATTTGTAATCTAAGTGTATTGTAATTGAATTAATATTATATATAATTAATATTTGTAATGTAATTGAAGTTTTTTTTTCAATTTATTGGGGTAAACAAACAATACTACAGTAAAAGCTTAAGCCTAATAAAACTTATAGTTAACATGTTCTAACAGTACTAACTATGGTATCAGCACCGTTTAACACGGAAAATTTAAAAGTATTAACTTTAGGTACATAATGCGATAGGTGGTAGTACTATATATTCTAGAAGTTGTATAATTTTATTAACATACTAGGTCGCGTTGCCGCAATATCAATATTATTGAAATTTGTGTTATACAGTTGTACCAGCCGATAACCAGCGGAGAACGCTTACCAGCATTAGTGCGGCAACGGAAGGTTCCATTTTAATAATAGTTATAATAGCTTTTTGAAGTTTGTCTACATTGGAATATTGTAATGCTTTCACAAGAGTATGTAAATATCGAAAGAAACTAAATCTTTGGTTTCACAAAGTTAAAATATGCAATAGGTTTACACAGTTTCTGATAGCATAGCATTTCAAAGTGAATACATATTACAAAGAGAAAACATACGACTAAATATTAAATGTTAGTATTAAGGCACGCTCGTACCCTGATTAAAGAAAAAGCAGAATTTTTAAACACCTAGTGTAACGAAACAGATCGATAGTATATTATGAAAAAAAAAAAATACAAATTTTAGAAAAGGAATAGCAAAAGAGTAATAACCGAATAGAATTCATTAATATAACTCTCATTTAGCAGAAAAATATCCTGAATAGGTCCACAAAAATAACCTTTCACGTCCAAACTCTCAGAATTTTCAGCGATAACACTATATTTTTTTTACGTAATACTTAGCCAACGTATAGTACTAAAGTAATAACCAGCAGTTTTTTCAATTGTGTAAGTATATATCGATAAATATAAAGAAAACGTACAAAATTAACGCATTTTCGCATTACATCGTCCAATCTAACAAGCGATTTTCAGCCTTACGTAAAGCATCGTAAATTATTTTAAAATTGAGGTTGGACCGCGTCTTAACATGTAGACTATCGTATCTCAAGTCGAATACTTACATATTACAAAGTTTATAAATGTAATAAGGTAGCCTATCTTTCTATATAGGCTTGAATAAGTTTAAGAAGAAGACAATAAGAATAAGTTGCTGATAACTAAGCGGCACGCTTGCCCGTAACAGTTCAGAGCTATTCATAATTTCAAACTACAAGAGTTTAAAACTATAGCAAAGCACTGCATTCGTCACCATGAGATAAAAGATGTTAAATCTCTTGCCCTGTAATTTCGCTGGAAACATTGCCTTTCAACGAAACACAGTAATTGCACTGGCATAGGTGTGATACGAGTACTTCCCCAAGCAGACTCTGCAAATGGACTTCCATTATAAAGATTTCGACAATACAAAATTAGTCAGATACTCAAGTGCGATCTGTCTACTTACGTAGCTCGTAGCAACGTGACAGTAGATATTGACCCCTCTGCCCCGCGACTGTGTACATTTGCACGTGGAGTGAATAGCAATTGCTATTCAGTTCTCCGACACGTATCTCAATCACAATGTATCTCCATTACAATTAAATGTTGATTGAAATCTTAAAAAATGGCGGTTATATGTAAATTTTCACAACTCCAGTCCAAATTCTGAACTTATTAAAGCGACTAATAACCGATACAAGATGCGGTCTGGGAGCGTAAGCACATAACACACGATGAAGATACTAAAAAATATATATTATCTTTGAGCAGATTCAGTCATACCGCTCACCATATAATTCAATGAGCAACCACACACGGTGAATATACTATAATATTTTACCTTAGAGTAGCTTAAGATGCTACCGATATTCCAAAGGCATTTTAAGATACGCTAAGACTACTGCAGATTATGACGACACCTTAAGATAGTGTGCGAAACTGATCTTAAGATCAAATATAGGATAAAGTTATATGGTTATTAACGGGATATTTACCGTGGTAAGGTTGTGGAATGAGCTCCCAAAATTTCGGCGCAGTTACATTCACCATGTTCACGGGAAGACTAAAGAATGCGGGTGGTTGGTCGAAAAGTTAAAAAGTTAGGTGCAGACATAACGATCTACCCTCTTTTTTAGTCTTTTGGTACGGTTATCACTGGAACTCGAACTCGATCCTAAGTCCCGACAAAACACACTCACTGTATCACTGCGTATAGTATTTTGAACGCGGACTTTTATTTTTAAAATAACCTAATACTGGATTCCACGCACTGGCGAGTTGAAAACCATCACCTCGGTTGAAATTCTGGCATTTCGAGATCTCAATAGTTTCCTTTACTAGCCTTGGTATGTAATGGCGTTCGGTGGACAAGATTTTAGGGTTATGGAATTCAATCCAGTGGTTAGAAGTCGTGTCCAGCAGATGCTCAGCTATGGCAGATTTGTGTCTTTCATTGTTTTTTACTGCCTTTATGTGTTTCTTGATGTGGCATGAAACAGTTCGCTTCGTCTGTCCTATGTACGAACTTCCGCAGCTGCAGTTAATTTTGTACACCCCGGGATGCTGAAAAGGAATCTTGTCCTTAGGCATTAGGGGAACGCAGACATTGCGCAATCTTCTGATGAGGAGTAAGTATGGTCTTGATAGCATATTTGTCAAGAATTCGACCTATTTTGTCTGTGACTCCTTTGACATATAGCAAAAAGGTCGGCTGACGTACCTTCGGTTTCATCAGTTTCTTCCTTGGCTTGGTTATACCGATCTGAGCCTTATAACCATTCCTGCGTAACACCATGTGTACGTGGGATAGTTCCTCAGCAAGGTGTTATGTATCACACAGATCATAGGCCCGATTTGTCAGTGAACTGACCACAGAATTAAGATGCCGGGGATGTTTGTGAGAGGTGGCATGCAAGTACAGGTCTGTGTGTGTCGGTTTTCTGTACACTGTGTGGCCCGCATTCTTCAGTCTTCCCGTGAACATGGTGCATGTAACTGCGCCGAAATATCGGAAGCTCATTCCACAACCTTACCACGGTAAATATCCCGTTAATAATCATATAAATTTAGTGAACAACCGTGATAGTTTAAAACAGTGTCAAATATAGGATGTTGATAAAACCGTTGCAGTAAACGGACGTCTGGTCTGTTACCGTATAGTTAACATTTAATTGTATTTTATTATCTTAGGTAACTATTTTGTTTCAATCCTGTAGTCATATTATTTGTAAGTATATTAAAATGAAACTAACGAATGACTTACAGGAATCAACCTAATTAAACAAAGGCAATCCTCGAAAAAGTGAGACTTTCTATCTACTAACTGAACTAGCGGTATGACGAAGTTATCTATTTACAAAATACTCTGCATCGAAAAATCAATAATACGAACACGCTATAATATTACAGAGTGAACGATCGAGACGCGCGGCTCCCGAGATGGATTCCGATAGAATGTACGCTTGCGATATATTATAGTATCTGCGAAGTGTGTGGTCGGTTAAGTTTACATAAGATTCGACGCTATAATATCTATTACGAGTATCTTAGTCGTGTGCGATAGGCTTTACGACCACGCAAAGTGTCAACTGACAAGCTGTACTGCCGCCTACGCCTGCCAATTCTGGTTCTGAGTAAATTGTAGAGGCCGGGTTGCCGTCATCGTCCCCATTCTACACAACTGCTTCGGTAAATTGCGGTGTAAATAGCACTATAACAAGTTCAATCACTGGGAGTCCAATGTCTCAGGGTGTCAAGAGCAGTTTGAAGCAATCGCCTCATTTCCACTCCTGATTGCTTTTTTAATTACCTTCAATTTTAGCGGCATATTGCACTTTTTCCTCTCCCTCTCTCTCCTCCAGTTTGTGGTAATTTTTAATTTCAGGTTCAAACCAATAGCTAATTAAAGTGTCGGAGAACTGTGGAAAAAACTGTTATAAGTAGGTATGTGAACTTTTAAAAGCGTCTAATCGATGATTCGAGATGCTGTCTATCGGAGCGTTACGATCGCTACTACAAGTGTCACCAGACAAGCTGTATTTAAGCCTACGCCTCCTTACTCAAATTTAACTATTGAAGAGTGGTTCTGAATATTTGTGAATAAATTGTAACGCAGTCGGGTTGGGTGCATCGTTAGTACTATCTATACAACTTATTTGATCAATTGCGGTGTAAAGGGCACAGCAGTAACAAGTCAAATTACAGGGCATATTTATGGCATACAGGCATATTATATGAGACACAAACCAATGTCTCTGGGTGCCAAGAACAATACAGAACCTGCCTCACAAAACTTCAGTCGCAAGCTCTGTGGGCCGAATAACCGCGTAAGTGTAACGTAACGTGTCGTTCACGTGAAACTGTACAAACTGGCATTTGTCTAGGGCAACTTTGAGATAGATAACTCATAGTTTGTACGCCAAATCGTGGCACGTTGACGCTTACGATACGAATACTTTTCACAAATTATTTATACTACGGCCTCTGTATAGCACTGCAACTGTCATGGACGTGCATGGTGCTTACCATCAGATGACCGTCTTGCCCCTCTTGTCACTTATCTATATATATAAAAATGAATCTCTTTTCTCATCTCTGGTCACGCTTTAACTTGAGAACGGCTTTACCGATTTCATTCATATTTTTTTTACGGTTTTCTATTACTTTGTAGAAGGTTCTTACAAAAAAATAAGCAAAGAGGGGAGGTTATGGCGAGGTCAAAGGCCGAGCCCCTAATATGCGAACGAAGTCGCGGGCAGTCACTAATAGTATAATAAAAACAAAACTTCTGAAGGACATCAGCTCTTCTCGTTCTCGCATACGTATTTTTATATATTTATTTTCATTCGTTTACTGTAATTATCACCGGGCGTTTATGTAGGTGCTTAAGTTCTTAGGATATCACACTAATTTATATGTGTCTATTTGTTCAGTTCTCACATAGGTGAAGTAGATATACAATTAAAAGAAACAAGTGTCATGCCTACAATTAAATCCTTAAGAATAACATCTTATTTTATTAGGGGAAAGTACTTTAAATTTATAGGTTACTTACAACACAAGGTTATGTAGTATGACTTAGTATTATATGCTGCTAAGTACTCGTAATTCTATGTATTCTCTCAGCGGTGCTTCTTTACCTCACCTTAATTATCCCAACTCAACCTGAGTAAAACAAATGAAGTTTGAAGGAAGCAATGATTAATGCGATCTGAAGAAATGGTTTTTAAACAAAAGCCTTTGTGATTGTCTGGAGCGGAGCACGAAGCACTGGAACTATCCAACTTGCTCCGTTATCGAGGGTTCAGCTCGCCTCGGCCGAGATTGCGAATTAAGGTACATAATTAATGTTCTTTAGGTTTTCAGTGCTTGAACTTAATATTAATTAAACTTTCTTATTGCATTTCAAACAGACATGTCTTTACCTATGTTAGTAGATGTGCACCAATGCAGTTACTGATATTTATATCTGTTCTATACGTAGTGTCGCTTGTTACCTGAATAACGTGGCGACGGTGTGGTGAAATTGGAAAATAAAGTTATATAATTTGAAAAATATATTGAAATTGGGAACTCTACATCAGCACCTTTACTCAGTTCCAGCTTTCTGGTTTGTGGAGTTGAACCCAAACACATTCTGCTGATTCCATTAAGAACGTACGAGTATTATGCAAGCCGCGCAGTTCTTTTGAATTACCTACTTTATAAAAATGTTTGCCATTTGAAGAACTACCTTGTAATTCTTTTGTTTATTTTTTATAATAATCTTAGACGAAGTTGTTCATCTGATGGTAAGCGTCATGTTTGACCATGACTATTGCATTGCCATACAGAGCCTGAAACTGAACTCCATCCATTCTTTTATGGTCACCTTAGGCGGTGTGTACCTTCTGCGCCTACAATCGGCTCAGTGGCTTCTACACTCGCTACCCGCTTGGTAAATGTCAGCCACAAGCAAACAACCCGTAAGAAAACCAGCAATAAATTACGAGTTATTTAAACAAGTTAGTATAATGTCGCTTTGATCCACTCTTACTAGGCTGTTTTTCATATAAAGGTCCGTGCTGAAAATAAATCGTTTTTGTTGAATCCATAAAAACTTGAGATTGGATTAATGTTTAAATATATGTGTATAAAAGAAAATATATTCAAACTGTTTTGTCTGTAGTAGTTTTATAACAAACGTACAAGTTTGTTATAAAACTAAGTTATCGAAAGCGAGCATTGCAGTGGCGCAGGTGCGGCGGAATTCCAGCTACAAACTCTACGAGCTGCATTCTACTCGCGCATTCGCACCGCACATATTTCATACAATACAGCCATACTGCAGCCCGGACAGCGCAGCCAGTTGGGACTTGGAACCATAATGACAAATAAATTACGCCTCCTCGTATAGTGGCTTTATTGTGATTCAAGCGTTGTACCTCTGGGGTTACTAAGATATTTATGTCTCAGATAGATTTACTATTTGCGAAATATAATCGCAAACTTGATTTCTGAAAGCGGTAGCTTGTAGTTTAAACAATTGAATAACGTACTTCGGGGTGGTTATAAGCCCTTATTCGCATTGTCAAATTTAATTCCTTACCTTCTCCATGCTAAGCAAGGATAAGAATAACTCTCGAAACTCACAAGGATTACATTTTCATACATTCATAATAAAAGATTTTATTTGTGACGTCGTCTTGGAGTATTATTTTTAGATCGATTGCTTAATTCTCTACGAAGAAATAGACAATTATTTCTTCGTAGTTAATTCTTATAAAATCTTACTAGAGTATTTTAATTAAAATCTATTCATATATAAGGTATTTGATAGTCAGTGCACAATATTGAAAGGAGTGGTTTGGAATCGATAACTGGTCATAAAAATGAAAGAAAAGAAAACACATAGATTTTTATATTATGAATCCATATTCATTGCTCCGCGGCTAAGAACCATTGTGCGACTGAATGCACGACGGCGCTGTGACATAGCAGTATACCTACAAAGCATATGTTCAGTAAACGAAACCTTTGAACTACAACCTTTCAAGCAACATATGAACATTTTATTAATATACTTTGTATTACGAAACACGGATATCTATGAAAGCTATGCGAATTTCCTCCAGAATGTGCGCACCAGGTGCGGGTTATTCCCATCCGCAGAGACCTTACAAATAGGTAGGTATTAACCTCTCCGGCTCCTGCAAATAATATTCCGACTGGCGTCTTGTATTTACTGTCCATATTTCAAACTTGTAGTCATTGCCCATGTTCGTGGCGAAACACGAGCATTGAGCAAATAGATAAGTTTGAAATCTTTTCAGAGATTTGTATCGCTTAAACATTAAATAATCTATATGTATATATAACTACAATCAATATTTAAAAAATGAGATTATAACAACATACCTAACGTATACCTATGTTATAAAACCTGAAACCTGCAAACAAAACCGAAAAGAGTAGGTACAGACCCGCTTGCCCGACGGGAAGCCTTCGGGCACTTTAAAGAATGATAATAATATAGTTAAACCAATTGAAGATCTTTAGAAAAATATCAGATTCATAATCATCAACAACATCATCAATCATCATCAGCCGGAAGACGTCCGCTGGTGAACTTAGATATCGACAGGGAGGCCTATGATACAAGATTCAAAGTATTAAGCATAATAGAAACATATGCAAAGTAACAACAACTAGATTCACTTTGTCTTAACAAGAAAAGCAACTAAAAGTTTAATAATCCGAAAAAAATAATTTTAAATGTAAAAATTAAAGCGTCATAAATCCGCCCTCCTTTTGGAATTCGACCCAGTCGATGGTTATTACGTCAAATGCATGTAATGTACACTTGTGCCATCGAGACGATTTATAATGAGTTATCATTTATGAAAATCGGTTGAGCCGATAAGTAAGTACGAGTAAACGTAGGAACTAACATACATTCATACATTACATACATAAAGGTCAAACACATAACCCTTGTTTTGGGCTTCGCCGCAATCCGGTAAAAACAAGAAATTTACAAAACAATGGTATCGGTGCCTACGTTGTTGTAAATTCAATCCACTTACAAAAATATAATGCTTTCCTGGGGCGTTCATACCGAAATCAATGCAAAATTAATTCTGCGGGTATTCAAAAACGACAAATCGGTGAATATTTTCCCTCTGTTAAGCCAAAGGGGCAAGTTTGATTGCTTTTGGAGTGTCGGTTTCAATGGCAATTTATATTGTTATATCACAATAAAGCCTTGTCTGATGTGATGCATATAGGATATAGCATATATTCATGCTTCTTTTTACATTTTCTAAACTGCAAGTTATCTATCACCCTTGCCGATACAAAAAGCCGTATACGTTAGGTACGTATAGGCTTTTTGTAATTGAAGAAACACCATAAAACCAGTATAACACCCTCTACGGGCTGATTAATAAGGGAACATGCGAACGTTAAGTCATATTAAAACATCAATCACTTTCAACAACTCCGCAATGCCGAACCCCATGAAATTTATATTAAACCTTTATGAAAATTAAATCTTCTCTTGAAATTAAATTTAGACGTCCTCCTCACGCCTTCCCCCATTTCACATCCACATATGAGAAAATTTCTTTGTGGGTTTGTTGGTATGTTGTTGGTTTGTCCTTCGTACCGATTTTGATGAATTTGTCACCTTTGATGTGATACAGACTTTTTAGACACAAATGGATTTGGACACAATGTACAAAGGATACTTTTCTCCCGTAAAATTTTCTTAGGGATAGCCATTATTCCCTCGGGTGAAAGTTAGGTTTACTCCCTAGCTGCGATTTTTTTGGTTCGTATCTTAGGAATCTTCGGCAATATGTTCAATATCGGAACCGTTCTACAGGTGTAGTACGGTTTTGATATATTTACTCTGGACTGAGTCAAGTAACTTGCGTCCTTTACCTTCTGCAGAATCATTATGATAACAATCTGACCCGCCCACGGTTTCGCTTGTTTGGTCTACGAGTGTAATACAAAACTTACGAAGGAATAATATTAGGAAAAGTAACTGCCTTAAAAAAATTACCTAAAAAGTCGTGCTAAATCTTTTCTTACGTTTTATCAATTATAAGTACAAAATTACAACTTTTGATTATACGAGTATTGACAGCTGTCGTCGCCAAAACATCTTGCCTCTTTCTGAAAGAAGAGAAGCAGCGGATCTTACCTTTCTGCATAATATATTTCTTAATGTATTAGATTCTCCTACATTATTATCAGAAATTAAATTATTAGTTCCATTTAGATCGGTAAGTCGTAGAAATTATTTACAAATATATACACCTCCCTATAATTCAAACTATCGTCGTAATTCTTTCTTGCCGCGAACTATCGACGTTTTCAACACGAAGTATTCAAAATATGTTGACTTCTTTTCAATGAAGCGAAATTCATTTAAGCATTTAGCTAACGAATACTTTTTTGGGTAATAATAATAATGTTTTTTTTTTAATAATTTTTTTTCTCCGCAACTTTTTAATGTTATGTGGCTTATAATACTGTAAACTTATACTGAATGTTATTGTTATTATAGTTTTTTTTTTATTAGTTAGTTTAGAAAGTGAATGTTATTATAATTTTAACACAATGTGGTAATATCAATAGTACGATTTTATTTGTTATTGTAAGTATTTATTATTATTTATCTATGGTTATAACTGTACGTTAAACGCAAACCATGTTTATTGTTCTATTGGTGAAAACTACTAGGCTTAAATGTATTTAGACTGTTTTTTGTCTTAAGAAGCTGTTTGTTTTCAAAATAAAATAAAATAAAATAAAATGAATCAATAACATCGTTCACGCCGCTATGATGAGCTGTCATAGTACGAGTATATATACGTTGCAGCACGCGCGTGAACCAATCCCTGCTTTCCTTCTGAAATTTAAACCGATCGCCGAACATGTCTATTTGTAACCTCGGAAGTAATTCGTATTTGGAAACAACAGTCAAATTCACATTAACATATCCAAAGATATTTATTTAGGATTCTAGGAAATTAAAGCGTTAGTATGGTGTCAGTATGATCAGAAATATGTGTAAAAGTAAAAACATACACATAGATTACAGATAACATGAATTATTTGTTGTTTAATCAGTCTAATATCTAAGTACATTAATACTTAGAGTGGAAGGGGATAAAACTCTGGAGGTAAGGTGGATAGTTTCGCTGACATTCCACGTTCCTGATATTTTCTAAGGGTGCAGGTTATTTCGTAATTATTAAAACAAAGATTCATTGTGGTACCAGATAGTTATCAGAGTTACAATGTCGATAATTTCTTCACAGGTGCACGTACTCGTACCAAGTCGCAGGTGGTCGCAGGTGGCGTGCCAGTCCCCACTGAATCGCTGAGATTGCTTAACGCTGTAACGACAGCATCAGCACTTAGCTCTATTTCACTGCACACCACTCGAGAGACGCTGAGAGGCAATAGACATGGTGACGACACAGAACCCTTTCCAATATTTGAAAGTTACTATATCTACGTGATTAAAGTTTTTATAAATTATTGATTTGTAATCTAAGTGTGTAATTGAAGTTTTTTTTTCAATTTATTGGGGTAAACAAACAATACTACAGTAAAAGCTTAAGCCTAATAAAACTTATAGTTAACATGTTCTAACAGTACTAACTATGGTATCAGCACCGTTTAACACGGAAAATTTAAAAGTATTAACTTTAGGTACATAATGCGATAGGTGGTAGTACTATATATTCTAGAAGTTGTATAATTTTATTCTTAAACATACTAGGTCGCGTTGGCGCAATATCAATATTATTGAAATTTGTGTTATACAGTAACAGTTGTACCAGCCGATATAGCGGAGAACGCTTTCCAGCAATAGTGCGGCAACGGAAGGTTCCATTTTAATAATAGTTATAATAGCTTTTTGAAGTTTGTCTACATTGGAATATTGTAATGCTTTTACAATAGTATGTAAATGTCGACCGAAACTAAATCTTTGGTTTCACAAAGTTAAAATATGCAATAGGTTTACACGGTTTCTGATAGCATAGTATTTCAAAGTGAATACCTATTACAAAGAGAAAACATACGACTAAATATTAAATGTTAGTATTAAGGCGCGCTCGTACCCTGATTAAAGAAAAAGCAGAATTTTTAAACACCTAGTGTAACGAAACAGATCGATAGTATATTATGAAACAAAAAATACAAATTTTAGAAAAGGAATAGCAAAAGAGTAATAACCGAATAGGATTCATAAATATAACTCTCATTTAGCAGAAAAATATCCTGAATATGTCCACAAAAATAACCTTTCACGTCCAAACTCTCAGAATTTTCAGCGATAACACCATATTTTTTTTACGTAATACTTAGCCAACGTATAGTACTAAAGTAATAACCAGCAGTTTTTTCAATTGTGTAAGTATATATCAATAAATATAAAGAAAACGTACAAAATTAACGCATTTTCGCATTACATCGTCCAATCTAACAAGCGATTTTCAGCCTTACGTAAAGCATCGTAAATTATTTTAAAATTGAGGTTGGACCGCGTCTTAACATGTAGACTATCGTATCTCAAGTCGAATACTTACATATTACAAAGTTTATAAATGTAATAAGGTAGCCTATCTTTCTATATAGGCTTGAATAAGTTTAAGAAGAAGACAATAAGAATAAGTTGCTGATAACTAAGCGGCACGCTTGCCCGTAACAGTTCAGAGCTATTCATAATTTCAAACTACAAGAGTTTAAAACTATAGCAAAGCACTGCATTCGTCACCATGAGATAAAAGATGTTAAATCTCTTGCCCTGTAATTTCGCTGGAAACATTGCCCTTCAACGAAACACAGTAATTGCACTGGCATAGGTGTGATACGAGTACTTCCCCAAGCAGACTCTGCAAATGTACTTCCATTATAAAGATTTCGGCAATATAAAAACAGTGAGAAACTCAAGTGCAAGACGTCTCTTCGTGTAGTCTCCTACGCGTACTTCCGCTGCAAAGATTTCGACAATACAAAATTAGTCAGATATTCAAGTGCGATCTGTCTACTTACGTAGCTCTGACCCCTCTGCGCCGCGACTGTGTACATTTGCACGTGGAGGTTGTGTACGCTCTGAGCCGGGCCGACCCACACTATATAACGTTCGTTCACTCGAGAGATATAGTTTATACCAAACTGCGGCGAAGCCCATAAGAAGGGCTATTTGTTTGACCTGTTCGTACGAGTATTTATAAAATATATCTATGTATTTCCGTTCCTATCTCCGCTCGTAACTACTCAACGGCTGAACCGATTTTGATAAATGTTACGTATTTAGATTCATATTGATGGCGCGAGTATCACTGGGTACATAAAATGTGCTTAAGTACAGCTTTATTTTTTTAATCTTTTACTTTAGTTTTTGCAGGACAGTTAGTCGTGCGAATGTCAAGCTGCTTGTGGGTCAGCTACTAATCTTGTCTGGAGTCTTACAAATGTTAAATAGATACTCAATACGTGGGTACTAAATCTTTTCTAATCGATCACCTAGAGTTTTTGTGCGCTGATAGCCCAGATGTAACAAGGCTCGGCAGACGATTAGACGACCACGGGATCGATCCCCAACTCGGGCTTGAGCTTTTGGTGAAGGTAACACTGTAATGAGATCCACAGCAGAGTGTAATGGCCCTTATGGTGTCCACCTGGCTAGCTACCATCCTCAAGCTTGAAAATCTAACGCTAAGCACCAAACAGTGTTTTTTGGCGGCTAACCTTGAGAGTCAATCGCGATATTCTAAGTCTATTGTTACAACAACTTCGACCGCATCATTACTGACCATTAAGGTAATGATCAAACAGTAGCCTATCAAGTTTACGTCACATAAGAATTATATAATATAAACTAAAACTTAGTTTTTAACCATTTTGTGTTCAAGCTACGGAATGTTTTTCATAGAGCATCATCTGTTTGGCTAACGAATATGGAACGACGTATTTTCTCACAGCCCGCTTGATATGAGTACTAACAAACAAATAAGAACTAATATATCTATACCTACGAAATACTGAAGCTTTAAATTGTGGCTATCCTACGACAAGTTCAAATCAAAAAAGAGGATCACATTAGAAAAACTATACTATATCAATAGGCGAATAAATGTATAATAGTAAATTTGTTTTAGTTACTATATACTACTATAATTTTACAATATTTTAGCTAGTTAGTTTTTATTGACATAAATATATATTAATCTTAAAATATACGTAATTATATACATATAAATATATACAAGCAATAAATAGATACTACGCATACAATTTTCATTATCTACACTAGATAATGCGGAAAAGTAAGAAAAATAAATACAACAAATAATTCAAAGTAAAATCACAAGCGATTCGTTTAAGTACAGTTAAAGTTTATATTACACTTTTACCGTTCATATTGAGCTTAGTAACAAGCTGGACAGTAATACGGCAAAATGTTATGTACTTAATATATCTACAACACATTTTTCAATAATGGCCTCCTAGTCTCAACTCAACATACATTACGGTCCTCGCAAAATTGCCGGCTGATATATATCGTCAGCATTTCTCGCTGTGTTTTCCCCTTTTTGCGAGTACTCCCCATGCGTTATCCTTTTTTGTGCCCATCCCGATCACAACCCGCCAGATTAGGCAATACTTAGTAAGCCGATGCCCTCATCACGCGGGTGACAGGCCGGCACAGAAACAATTCCCCGGCTGAGCTCGCCGTTACTGTACCCAGATAAAATATCCAACCTTGTAGATAGATCCTTATTGACGCTACTGAAATATGAGCCCATAGATTTTTTGTAGCTTGTTACTATTCCAATACTGACTGGAAAGGGCCTCTTATTGAAAATGTTAAATTATGTGCCTGATTTTCTGGAGCTATGATAGTGGTATGTATCTATATTGTGTGCCTTTTGATGATTTCTTAAATAGTTATTTATGATTATCATACTAAAATTGTTATGCAAGTTATTAGAGACAGTAACCGCTGCACCTGCTCGTAACGCTTGCAATGCCACTGAACAGCCAGACAGACAAACATAAAAATCAATTTTAACAATTGGCGAAGAAATCGCGTGTAAAAGTACAGGTGAATTGAGAATCTCTTCTTTTTTGGACATCGGTTGCAAAAAAGATTTCATCTTGTAATTAATGTTTGAGAAATTTAGAAAGCACTTGACCCGTGACAGCGACCTTACTTCTATCAAAAGAACCAAACGATCAAAGAAATCTTCATATTAAACATAACGATCCGGAACACTGTCTTCCTCAAGTTAAATGTTTAACAAACTAGAGACAAAAAGTATTTCAATATCTTCACGGCCTTTGAAACAGAAATTCCGTAAGGTTTTTGTTCGCTCGTCGAGGTCAAACTTTCGGCTTCCGTTGGAAATATTCCAGTCATCATTATTTTCGATAGGAAACGCAATCTTCAAAACAATATTAATTTTAACTTTCTCTGCTTACCATTCGTAACTTGAAGTTAAACAAGAAAGAGAATAACAAAAACTTTTTTTATCAAAAAATAGAACTGCAAACTTCTACACTAAAAAGTGTGCAATAACTTGTTGAAGTCGGTACCATGATAGTTGGAAACTTCCTATTATCACAATACTGCGTGCATGGTACCGACTTCGACAAGTACCTACTTAGTCGGTTCTAATTTTTGATAATTTTGTTTACCCATTTTAGTGACCTACTTACGGGATACACCGTGAATGATGATATCATCAAGATAAATCAACACTATTCAGGTTTTGGAGTGTAACTTAAATACTGCTGGACCGAATTTGATGAAATTTATATGGGACCACCACGGAAGTAAAAAAAATATCAAAAAAAATATCTTCAAAATCGGTTCATAAACGACGAAGTTATCAGCGAACTAGCGATTATAATTCGGTCGAATTTTGAAGCCTCCTTTTTAGAAGTCGGTTAAAAATAACCAGGAACAGAGGTGAGTTCTGTTTTCTTAGTTTTTATAAACTTCGTTTCAGAGTAGGTAAGTTTACGTGAACTCACGTTAAGTGCATGTAAGTACTTTGTGATTGTTTAATTATATTCGGTTCCGTCTGTATAGATAGGTTAAGCATAATGTTCTTAGTGTTCTCAGGTCACAAACTAGACAGAGCCTGTACTATTCGAACTGGTTGTCTGATATACATATAAATATAAACATACACACTGGTCATACAGACATGTTCATGCACACAATTGACTTGTCCGGGGATCAAACCCGGGACCAGCGGCTCAGGTGGCAGGGATCTACCAACTACGTCAAGGGGTTAGTACTTTCTCATATTCATATTCATATTCAATATTTTATTGCATCATATATGTAACAAGGATCTTACAATTTAGTTACTAAGTACACATATGACCCTGAAAGGGTATGGCAATATGAGTTGGAGCGGACCAATTTGTCTTATTAGCACATTTACATAATTATATTTACAATCGTTAAAAATAACCTAATATTATAATTAATCCTTAAAAAATCGTCCAAATCATAATAACATTTATTTATTAAAAATGTCTTCAAGTTATTTTCAAAACACCTGTCATTCTCTTCTGCCTTCAAATTGTCTGGGTTTTGTTATATATTTTAACGGTCATGACGGTAGGACCAGAGCTATGTGCTTTTAAAGCCGAAGCAGGAAGTATTAAATTATGTTTGTATCTAGTTTCGTAACGTCGCGGTTGGTCAGATTTTTTGTCAAAGAAATTAGGGTATTTTTTAACAAATTTGCATATCTCAAGGATGTATAAACATGTCAAAGTTAGTATTTTCAGTTTAATGAAATAAGGTTTACAGCTTTCAGGGCTTTTTATGTTATTTATGATTCGAATACATTTCTTCTGTGAAATAAAAAGGTCATGTGCATCAACGCTGTTACCCCATAGAATAATACCGTATCGCAGTGTCGAATATAGTTATATATGCATAATAGGTACACAAGGTTGTTTTCATATCTGTTACTTTTTTTAACCTCTAAGTGCATATATATAACTTCATAATTTTTGTTTTGTTCGTTTTATATGGAACTTCCAGTTTACATGTGTATCAATGTCTATACCCAAAAATGTACAAGTGTCAACACATTCCATTTATGTACTATTATAAATGAGATTTATGTTGAGAGGTTGTTTTTGAAACGGTCTAAATTGTATTATTTTTGTTTTATTTAGATTTAGTTCTAGATTATGATCAGAAAGCCAATTTATTGTATTATTCAGCATGCTAACTAAGGTCATATTCGAGTGGCTATTGTCTCTGCAAGATGTTAGTAGGGAGATATCATCTGCGAAGAGAATGCATGTTTGTTTATGTATTTTAGGTAGGTCATTAATGTATAATAAAAATAATAAACTTTCTATGGTATTATTATTCAGTTTATCATCAATGTATACGTGAAATACCTCTATTAAAATGGTACCGCGTGCAATGCTATTATTGAAAACAAACACCGTTCAGCTCATAATCCCCGGACAGAGGGCGGAATCATGTGCTCGTTGGTATCGGCGGCGGGGGCGGTGCACGAACGCACATATTATAGGTATAGATCATAATAAAGGTGACTCAATGGATGAATTTAGTATCAACTATCAGTTATCTAGTACAACTATGGCACAGGGTTGCTATTGTGTGTAATGTTGGTATTTATATAACCATCAGCGCATATAGCTATTGTGTACGTTGACGACACTTTTAGTCAATGTTTCTAGAGGTAACTCGTGATTATAGGCAGTCTTGGTAAAAAAGTACAAAGATGGTATCTGAATCTTGGGGTAGTAGTCGTAGGGCACATCCATAGTATTACAACTGCTGCGGGCTATTTTCCATAAAGCGAATAACTTGCCCAACCAAAACAGCATTGTAGAATGTATACTGCCTGAATTAGACTTTCGCGGTTGTTAACTACATTATAATTAGTACTCACGGGATGTACACCACGATTAGGCGGGTTTTGGGGTTCCCGATATTTCGGCGCCGTAAACATGCACCATGTTCACGGGTAGACTGAATATGCGGGTGGATGTGAAAAAAGTTCGAAGTTTTAAGAGCAGACAAAACCGTCTACCCTCTTTCTCACTCTTTTACTGCGGATACCACTGGCCCTCGAACTCGATTGTAAGTCTTGACAATACACACTAACTGTATCACAGCGAAATAATTTCATCATTTGTCATTTTCAGTCTACCCGTCAACATGGTGCATGTAACTGCGCCGAAATATCGGGAACTCCAAAACCCGCCCAATCGTAGCGTACATCCCGTGAGTACTAATTATAATATTATACTGCCTGAAGCCTTCATGTGATTGATTGAACGTGACGACGCCTCGCAAGTTTAGAGAATTGAATAAGGCCACGAATCAAATGTTAAATCGAGTTGAAAAGTAGGTATACCTGTACCAATATAACAAATGTTTATTTCTGTTTAAGTACAAAGTTACTGATATAAAATAAATCTACCTATTACAATAAAACTAATTCACTAAAATATTTCTAAATTATATTAGATAAAAAACAGCATTTAAGTCCCTGTCTACGGGTAGAGTGCCCAAAAAGCTGGCAACGTTACCTCGTTGAATAGCCAGACTGCTACGTTGTCCGAGGTAAGTACCAGCTCTATGGTCACCTGTAATTTCTTTGAGGCGTCTGGACAGCTCCTTTACTAAACGCCGTGCATCTGGACCCCAAGAACTCATAGTTTCAACCCCAAACGGAAGAAAAATATAATTATCTCCAAGACAATCATATTTTCTCCGTTTGAGGTTTTCTGCAGATTCTGCAGCAGCACCTGCCGTCCGTGAAGTCTGCTCAAAGTGAGAAGGCGCAAGTGTGCAAGTGTGTATATATATATGCCTCTTTACCTCTATACCTATACCTGTACTTACCTAGATCATTTTACAACATTGGACATCTCTATGATAAACTACAACAAAATTTAATAAGTTGTGAAATGATTAAATACTGATGGGTAGAGGCAGGACTACTCTCGATTTCAGAATTAATGCATAATTACGAGATATATATTGACACTGAGATATAAAATGACATTTTGAGATAGGTTTAAATAAATGTAATTTCAAAAAAGATTAACATCACTTACATGAGAACAAAATGGATGCGAGAAGCCCAAGATAGACCTAAGTGGCGTGCAATTGGAGAGGCATATGTCCAGCAGTGGACTGCTACAGGCTGATGATGATGATGATGATGACATGAGAACAATAATACATAAACAAATTAAGCCGTCGTTTCGTCTTATTTACACTTATCATAACACTAAACTTTACTATTGTATGATTGAATGCTTTTAATAAAGTAATTTGTTATTGTTAATTATGTACTGGGCTAATTGAACCTTCAAAGTGCTAAATGATCTAGCATTTTTTATACTTGAGGGTGTTTTATTAAAAAGCTGGGTTCTTTCAAACGTACCCATATTTTTGTTTTTGTCATAGTTTGTTTGTGCCTTTGGTAGAATAAAAAAACTAGCTCGTCTCGTGCTCCGTTTAGTCACTTGTTTTAGTTTAGTGAATGTCACATTGGTATGAATGTTTCTGTCTAGGGTTTCTTTTGATAAAAATTACAAATAATGTAAATATATAACTAGCTGATATTCATTATCTTAGTTTCAGCGTAGATTTTATGCGTTGGACTCCGCTAAGGTAAGTGAAAGAGTATTTTAATTATTTTATTCTGGGCGATTTCAATATTGGCTAATTTTGTTTTGGCAGCGCGCCCCAGACTTCGACGAAATATTGTAGTTGTAGTTTGACTTAAGGCGTTGCATTAGATAGTATGACGTAATCGATATGGAATACAACGCACCATATTTTTAAAACAATCAAGAAGTGATGCAAGTTTGCTTTTAATGCTATCCATTTCGAAGTTCCAGGTTGGATAACTGTTCATTCGAAGACATTTCGGTGTTTTTTTTCCGATAGTGGAATATTATTAATTTTGAGTGGATCATGTGTTGGATTTGAATTACCTTATATATGGATTTGAATATAATGTAGCATGTTTTTGAAATATTCATGGTAAAAGATAACCGTATAATATCGTGACGTTGATCAAAAACTGGTGCATTGTCTTTTATTATGGTGATAATAGGTCAAAATGATACTAGTAATAGATAGTTGTAAGAATGTAATTGAATTGATTGCGTAAATAATTACTCATATAAAATATATAATTATCGCCATTAAAATTGCTCACACAAAATTATATTATATTCTCCATGAATTAATAGTATGTAATAGTAAATAATCTGCTCTCTTATAAAGTTGAATAATAGTAAGCAGTATCACGTCGGGGTCACCACTGTGGGGTTTCTTGGTTATGTCAACTCGTCACGTGGCGCACGTCACCTATCTAGGTTTATATGTGCGCCCAGTTGCATGTATCGTGCCCCTACAATTTTTATAGATTTCGTAGGTATTATTACAATATGGATAAACGGTAAAAACTTGAAATATTTAGTATAGATAATGGTACGGGGCCCTTCGTGCGCAAGTCCGACTCGCACTTGGCAAGTTTTTTGTGGCCAGCTCTGAAAACTGTAAATAATATATTTACATCCTAGTGACTTCACACCGAAATTACGTGAGGCGTGTAACAGTTTAGAAACATATTGAAATTTCAAAACACGCTCCTATTTTTGGTTCTGCGTTTTATTCTTATTCATCTTTCATTCGCAGCCTCTGCATCTGTGCAGTCACGCTTGACTAGAGACCGCAGCAATTCCGCAAAAAGCCTGGCTGAATAAGTGAACGCCTTTTCCCGTTCTCAGTGAAACGTAAAATATAGCTTTGCCTTCTATTACGTCAGGTGGTAAGCTCTTTGTGTAAAGTTCCTCTGGGATCTGGCTGACAGGCTCTAAATCAAGGTTTTAAAATCGCAAGACGTTTACGCAACTAGGTTTACAATTTATACTTATACTAGTTGACCCACCAGTGGCTTCGCTTGCTTGGTTATAGTGTAGTGGTAAAAGCGCCGTTTTGGAATCCCTGGGTCTTGTGTACGATCCCCGGGTTAGACAGTTATTGGATTTTCAGACAATGAAATTCTCAATAGCGGTCCGAAGTCTGGAACAGTAATAATAATAAGTATTTATTTATCTCATCACAAAAGGTTTCTTAATGATAGACGATTCGAAGTATTTCAGTACTGCGTAAACCTGTTTTGTGGGAGACTGGTGACTGAAAAAGGTTTCTGAAGAAACCTGTAATACAGGTCACCAAAGCCCCACTCCGCGAAATTTTACAATGAAGACAAATACATTAAAGCATTTAACTATTAATAAATGAATCCTGAGTGTTTCCTTGCTTTCCTAACTATAATTGTTCTTATATAATTAAACTAACATTGAGAAAGTCAACGGTTTGCAAGCAAGCAACAGTGCCCCGTAGATGGCAATAGGCACTGGCAAAATGTATCCGGCGAACCGCAGGTGTTTAAAACACCGCTGCTTACCCCTTCGTGGATATATCCCCTCACCAGTTGATTGTCAATATAACAATGAAATTTCTATTGTGTCTGGATCGATCGACTGATGAAGTAATATAGGTGTGACGATTTGTTATGTTGTGTTTAGAAAAACATGTATTGCATTATTTTCGTTAAAGTTTTACCAAGTTTTGACTTTTTGAGTGAATTGCACCAGAAAAATTTTTCCTTGCCTATAATAATTTCTGATTTTTACTCCACACCTTATGTGCGTATATTTGCAAATATTGAAAAATACGTTTTAAGAATGTACTTAATAATTAAGGTTTTTAGCCATATCATAGAAGATCATGCGCGCCGTCCAGTCAATCGCGACCCCCGTTTTATAAGAGACCGTGCAACATAAAGAGATCAAGCTGCCATCTTGGATTTATGTGACAGGTCAAGATAAACATTCAGTTCAGTAGGAAATTTTACGTTTTCTGACCCATATTTTGTTTATTTTCTTCCAAGTACAGACTTTTTGACCTCTACCGACTCCTTTATTTTAAGTGTAGAATATGTGGATATATTATATAGGTAACATAAATTACAGCGTTCCGTGCCAGTTGCAAAATGTTTGCTATGGAAATGAATCCATGTTACACACGAAGTCATTTCCAAACGTTTTATATGTACCTATACTAGCTGACCTGCCCGCGATTCGCTCGCTTGGTCTCGGTCAAGTAGTGGAAGCGCCGTTCCGGAATCTCGGGGTCCTGGGTTCGATCCCCGTGTTGAATAGATATTAGGATTTTCTGACAATGAAATTCTCAATAGCAGCCCGGTGGAACAGTGTCCCATGGATGACAATAGGCTAGCTCTCCTATTACATGGGACCAAAAATATAGCCGGCGAAGCGCAGGTGTTTAACATCGCTGCTTACCCCTTCGAAGATATATAGGTGCGACGATTGAGCTGACCCGCCAGCGGCTTCACTCGCGTGGTCTTGGCGCCGTTTTGGGATTTCAAGGTCCTGGTTTCAATACCCGGGTAAACCGTTATTTGGTGTTTTCTGACATTTAAATTCTCACTAACAGTCTGAAACAGTGATCCGTAAATGGCAAAACCCTCGCCATCATGGTCCCAAAAAAATGTTATACCTCTGGCGAAAGGTAGGTGTTTCCAACACCGGTAGAGGGTAGGCCCCTTCAATGATGTAGGGCGTAGCGATTTGTTATGTTGGATTTGAAAATAACATGTATTTCATTATGTATAGTATAAAGTACTCTAAAGTATTCCACTTACATTCTTGATTATTAGTATAGATTAAAGAGTAAAGCAGGGTCTTACGTCGCGGGCGATATATTGAACCCTAAGTGTAATGTGGATTTTTGAGCTAATCCCTAAGCGCAGCGAGGGCATTAAAATTGTATCCCCGAGCGAAGTGAGGGAGTTATGTTGACTCCTGAGTGAGTCGCTATCCTTTTCATTTTCTCGACCAAATAGCATGCGCACTCTCTTTCTTGAAATGGGCGGACCTTAAACAGCTGCTATGATGTGTCCTCTTCTATCGCATGGGATGGTTGGTTGAGACTCCTCAGTCGCACACATTCACTCGCAGCAATATTTAACTTTTTTTAATTCGACAACCTGAATTAGCGACTGATTTTTCGCAGGCAACCCTATACCACCATGTTCAGAATTAAATAATCTTTATTATCATAAAATTTTCATTCAATAATCAGACCGGTGCAAAATGCTAGTATCAATTTTCCTGTTTATAGCTGGCAACCTGAGGGTTGTGACCGGACAAAAATAGGCAACCTAACGTTTGCATATATTCTATGGGCTTCCAATAAAAAAATATAATAATGAATTAGTAGGATACGACTGAAATTTGCTAGGCAACCTATATGCAACATGTTTATTGACATATTAAATTAAATATAAAATACTTACGTTTAATCAAATAATAAGCATCTCAGTGAAGGTCGTTGTATATCGGGATCCTATACTACTAGTAATACACGCACCGGTGTACTGGATTTTATTTATTGTAATAGCGTAGATTTTAGCCGTACCACAGAAGTTCATGCGCGCCGACCAGTTAATCGGGACCCTAGTTTTATATGAGGACGTGTAGCATAGAGAGCTGCCTTCTTTGATTTATGTAACGGATCAAGAAAAACCATTATTACCAAAAAATGGAACTGACTTCATCACCAAAAAGTGTGATATAGCTTTTTGATGTCGGTACCAAGATAGTTCAAAAGTACCTACTCGTACTATCACAATATTGTGCGTTATTAGTTACTAGCTGCTCTCCGCGGTTTCACCCGCGCGGTGATGGATGATGACGATGATGATGAATCTTATATAGCCTATGTTACTCAGGGTGAATGTAGCTTTCCAATGGTGAAATAATTTTTGAAATCGGTACAGTTTTTTTGAGCCAATGGGTTACAAACATAGTTACATACAAATCATTCCTTTTTATAATATTAGTATAGAATTCACACTTTTTGGTGTTAAGGTCGGTTCCATTTCTCGTAAAAAAAAATTGCCAACTTTAGTGACCCTTGCTCACGTAACGATCTATTGTCATTCACCTTCAATGATGACAACATCCAAATAGGCGAAATACTTTTCAGTTATTGGAGTGTAACTCAAAAACTGCTGGACTTTATAACCTAACCCATATGCCCCATGCATATGGGTTATAAAGTCTCATCAAAGTTCTCATCAACGGAAATGAATTAAGTACAAACACAATGTAGCTACTGTAAAACTTTGAGGAGTTCCCTTGACTGTTCTTCGTCTTGATAACAGTCACTACCCATCTAGGTGTAAAGTTGTCATCAATGCAAATTAATTAATAATAATAATTTGCTGTAAATCGTTGCAGAGTCTTTCGACTCCATTATCAGATCGACTTCAGACCTTTATTAAATAGTAGTGCTTCATGATACTAAATGAAAAAAATTAACACACGCTTTAGTCGCCACTACGATTTATTAAGGTTCCCCTCGATTTTTGTGGGAGGCCGTCATCAGATTCTGGTTTCTTTATCATGTTACCAACCTTGAGATTTCTCCTTTCTATTAAAAAAAAGAATCATGAAATCAGTTCATAAACGACAAAGTTATCCGCGAACACAATAAAAAAATATGTATACACGGTCAATTTGAGAAAACGCTTCCTTTTTCTAGAGTTGGTTAATAAAAAGTTTATAGTTGAATTCTCTGGGCTCTTTTCTATCTATATACCAAGTTTCATCGAAATCTGTGCAGTAGTTTTCAAGGTATGCGTGAGCATACAGATAGATAGATAGACATTTTTTTCAAAAACGCCATATTCTTGTTCAGCAGGTAATTTTACGTCTTCTGACACACATTTTTTTAATTTGTCTTCCAAGTACAGATTTTTTGGCCTCTAATCCTTTATTATAAGTATAGAGTATACATACATATATATCGATAGATAGAAGAAGTATAGAAGAAAACATAGCGATACCTTACACCATAGAATAAGAACCTATAGAAGTAGCCATGCCGTGCCCGCACATAAGACAGCTATAAAATATTCATATGTTGCCATGTTCAACACAGTTCCACATGTTGAGTAAATTAAAATGAAATCATTCTATTATAATTGGTATAAACAAAAATAACTGGCCCAGCAATAATCTCAGCCGTAGGACGTCCACTGCTGAACATAGGCCTCACCATGATTTTCCAAAAGGACCGGTTGGAAGCGGCCTGCATTCAACGTCGTCCTGCGACCTTTATCAGGTCGTCTATCAACCGTGTCGGTGGACGACCTACGCTGCGCTTGCCGAACCGTGGTCTCCACTCCAGAACTTTCAGGCCCCATCGGCCATCTGTTCTGCGTGCTTTGTGCCCTGCCTACTGCCACTTCAACTGACTAATCTTCTGGGCTATGTCGGTGACTTTCGTTCTTCTACGGATCTCCTCATTTCTGATTCAATTATGTAGATAAACCCCGAGCATAGCCCTCTCCATAGCTCGTTGTGCGACTTTGAGCTTAGTTATGAGGCTTATAGTAAGAGACCACGTTTTAGTGCCATAAGTCATCACTGGTAGCACACATTGGTCGAAGACTCTTGTCTTGAGGCACCAAGGTATTTTTGACGAGAAGACTTCGCGAAGTTTCTGGAACGCTGCCCAGCCGAGTTGGATTCGACGATTGACCTCTTTATCGAAGTTGGACCTGCCTAGTTTGATAACTAAGATTTGAGAATTAACGTTTGAGAAAATCGGCATTCTCAGTCTCAATATTTGACAAAAGATCCAACTCCTCTGCACTCATTTTCATTTTACACTTTAGTTCTGCAATAATGTGTTTTAAACAAGTTAACTTTTTGTTAATCTGCGCTTAGACTCACGCACAGCTCGCAATTTTTTACGTAAGTCTGTACATTTTTTTCTTTAATTAATAATACTTTTAGATGTTTTTCTCTTTTGGGCGCCAACGTCACTGCTTGCATAACATCTGTCGTCGAGATTTCTTCTAAATCACTTGAAGGTACGTATAAGAAATAATATCAATATATCATTGAAATCTGAAACAAATATTTTAAATAGAGTACGTGATACTGATATATGGCTTTGTCTATTAGGTAGGAATCGTATAGCTGTAACACAGATAATCCTAACAATGCTACTAACGACCCTACTAAGTGATAAAAATAGTTTTAATTAGTAATATGACATAATATTAACATAAAAAAATTTAAATGCGAAAGTTTGCATACACGTGTGTAAGCATGTGTATTTTTTCTCAAAAACTACGAATAGATAACGGCGAAATGAGGGCAGGTAACCATGCGGCAGCCTAGCGAACAGGCTATGCATGGTCTAAACCCTATTTGAGTGGTGTCACAGAGGGTCTAAGTCTAATGGTTTAAAAGTAATCACATATTCCTGTCTCTTTACAATAATCGTCCAGAGCTCAGTGAGCTCATTCGTTGGAGTGATATTACGGTGTCTTAACGCAATGGTTAAGCAAATATTGCAAGGTCTCGCTTCGGCAATATTCGTCTTAAGTTTACTGACTGCAACAAATTATTTGGCTTATTTTTTTTTATTTATAGAAGTCATTAAATTGTAGTGAGGTCGCAGCCGTCTAAATGCGGCCTAAAGGTTCCTAAGGAAATTGATAAACAATGTCATGCATAGCATAATTCAGCAACTTAGCAGTTAGCCTTTATCGACTACTAACTTGTTGGTAAGTGACGATTGAGTCAGGGATGTGAGCAGTACGCGGGTACCGGACGGTGTCCTGGACGGCAGCGTGCGTGCTGGCCGGTGATCCCCCCTGGGAGCTCCAAGCGGAGATCCTCACCGAAGTGTATCACTTCGTGGCGGCGAGGAGATCCCGTGGAGACGCTCCAGCGTGGGAGGAGGTCACACGTATGCGGTGGCAGGCGCGAGACGCCTTGTTGCGGCGGTGGACGGAGGACCTGGCTCCACCAGTCCCTGGGCAGTGGACGGTGGAGGCCATCCGCCCAGTCCTCCAGAGGTGGGTGAGGCGGCGATACGGTTCGCTGACCTTCCGATTGGTGCAGGTGCTTTCCGGACACGGATGTTTCGGAAAGTACGTGCACCAAATCGCGAGACGGGAGGCGACCCCAGCCTGCCACGAGTGTGGGGCGCCGGAAGATACAGCGCAACACACGCTGGAAGTGTGTGCTGCATGGGGCCCGCAGCGGCACACGCTTTCAGCGGAAATAGGCGGAGATCTCTCCCTGCCGAGCGTGGTAATCTCCATGCTCGGCAGCGAGAGATCGTGGCAGGCGGTGGCCACCTTCTGCGAAGCGGTGATGGCGCAGAAGGAGGCTGCGGAGCGGATCAGGGAGAACGATGTCCGAGCTGATCCACTCCGGCGCAGACGACCGGGAGAACGGAGGAGATGGTTCGCACGTCTCCTCCCTCCCCCGTAGTGGGGTCACTGGCGAAGAGTCGGGGGACTCTTCGTCGGCTTGCACGGCTCTACACGTCTAGGGGGTGACCTTGGTGAGCAAGGTCATCCCTTCACAGGCGCTGAGGCCCGGTTAAGATCAATCCGGGCCTACCGCTGGGGCGAGATGGTGATTGCCAGCGCGACCCTGTCTCGCCCCACCTTGGCGGAGGACTGTTCACGGGGGGGTTTTAGTGGGTCTGAGCCCCACACGCCCCCTTCCGTCACCCCCGTGGCGGAAGGGAAGTGCACAGCATTTCCCCCCTCAAAAAAAAAAAAAAAAAAAAAAAGGGTTGTGAGCAGGCTTAACCTAGAATGGGATTTGACACTCGAACTGAATAATGGCTAATGATTTGTGTATCCAGATTGTCTTTTAAATTTTTTATAATATCTTTCCTCTTATTGTTATTGTATGAAGTACGCTACCTACTCTTAGATCATAAACATTTCAATGCAAAAAAAAAGTCATGCCAAAACTGACTGATAGTAACTAGTAAGCCTGTACATCTGCGTAGACAACATTTTATATATTTACAATGTACATACCGGTGGAATATTTTGAAGTTCTTGTAAAACATCACTTTTTTTGTTTTCTTCTTCATGGCAGAAGAACAAGATTGTGACAGGAGAACATTTTGAAAGACACCTCCATCAAGATTTCGCATGCCTGAAGCTGTTCTCTATCACTTTTAAAGAATTCTACTTCCATCAAGCACTCCTCTGCTGAATCCTGGTCTCCAGAGCTCACAATCTGTAACATTAAAAGCAATGGCCGTTTTCCGCACATAGAACATTCATGACATTCATCACACAAAATCGTTCAGCGTATTATTTCCGAGCTGCACCCGCAAAATATTTTATTGCGGCATTTTATAAAAGATGCGGCGAGCATACGTTTTAAACTCTATTGCAGTGAAATATGAAAGCCTCTTGCGCACCGTTTCCCAGTGTCGCGTTTGGTAATTCGAATGAGTGACGAGGCCGGTTAATAAATCTGGGAAATATTTCAGCTACTATGTTATGCAGGGACGCGAGGAGGGCGTGAGGATTGCCGTTTAATTAAGGATGTTTGCGTCCCACCAATGCGGTTGATGTACAGCGGGGTCAGAGTTAATAAGGACGAGACGCGGCAGCCGCACACAGCTGCGCTACGCCGCGTCACAATTGCCTCATAACTCGCAAGCGACATCTCAGCAATACCGTTAACAGTGTGCCGAATTATTACGGCACAGCGATATGCTTGACTCGACAATAGTTAAGTTCTAGAATTGTAGTACGTGCTGACTCTCTCTAACTGGCAGACTAGGTTAATCGAGAGAGTCTCGTCCTTACGTTCACAATGGTATAATATTATGAGTACATTTTTTATAAACTATTCAGTCTGTCTTGACATGAAGCTAATATCTCGAAGAAAATATTCGTATGGAATATGAAATAGTGATGAAATTGAAAATATTCGAGTGAACGAGACGCGTCGCGATTCTAAACGTATTCCGTACGCGTCAAGGACCGTACAAATTGATCTGAGCGATTTCCATTCGCAAACACAATTACGTGCGATTGGATGCGTCGCGCTGTCTGGGGAGTATTGTTTGCCGATAGATTAATCGGCGGATGTGGACGAGTCAACGCGTGCCAGATATCCACCTGGCGGCTGATGGCTGGGTATCTTCTTTTTTAGCTCGATACCAAATAATGATATTTAAATATTTTTTATTCTTCAATTATTATTTGTCTAACATATACTTGTATGTATATTTTTGTTGCTCTCCGTCCTCATACGACGGTTAAAAGAACTAGCTAGAGAGTAAAAGGTGTTAAGAATTAATTCTGCCTGAAAGCAAGGCCGTCGCCGCCGTATATATACCTAGTAGCAGATGGCTCTTTAATCATGTTCGCGCCGAAATCACCTATTTAATTGTGCATATTGTGCCGTCTATCACGTGTATGTTCGATTTTCACGTTTCATGCTTAATTAGAACTGAATTTTAATTGAAATACTTTGATACTGTTCGCCGTCATCGTTGCGTCGTTCTCCTCATTACTGAAGGTCGTGATTCCCCTTCTGAAAAATTTTAGCTCTGACTAAGCTTCGCCATCTGTTTCTATTGTTTGCGTCGTGAAGCACCTTATGAAGATTTGTGTCTAGAGCAGAGCGGATATGGTCGACTCTCCTCTTGATCATTCTCTCTTGATCGTTTTCCTTCGACGTTGCCCGTCACTATTAGTTTTTCTAGGTTCTGACCCTCTTTCCTGGCTGTATGACCGAAGAATTCTAGTATTCTACGAAGACAGGTAGTAGAAAGTCTGGTCTTAATTTTCAGTTCTCGCAGGATGGATACATTGGTTCGAAAGGCAGTCCATGGGATTTGAAGTATTTTTGATGCTGTTACGAAAGCCTCTATGACAGTTTATTTGCTGTACATTAAATCACGGCGGTTTACCGGACGAACAGGACATGGATTGACGGTGACGACCACTTCCAACGACGCCACAGTCCATCCATCCACAGTATTCTAGTTGAAGCTTTCAAACTATTATAAAATAAAGCGACATATCATCTACGTTACGGCATAACTGATACGCTATTAATAAGAATGCAAGATGCCCTTCGCAAGTGAGGCAAAAGTGCCTACTGTTTTTTTTTAATAATGTAGCTAGTAGTGAGGACCATATACATAATTCATAGACTTTATCTATGGTGGTAACTTTTGCCAGCTTGCCACCAACAGTTACTATACTCTTACCTTTTAAACACAAGAATTATTGTTGGAGCTGCGGCTGTACAAATAGTTTCCTCATTATTTCATTAGTTACCACGCAAGATAGATCTCGTATATGTTTTGATCGGTAAAAAATAAGAACAACTCAGCATCCTATACACTCTGATTTATATTTCCCAGAGCCATTCGAAGGAGGAAAACGTGTACTTTGAAAAAAATTGCGAGGTTTCACCTACCCCAGAATGGATACCCAGGATGACAGCAACTTCTATAAGGCTACTGAGTGACCTTCTGTTCAACCATTCCTTCGGATACAGAATCTGTCATGCCTGGCTCTCTTTTTACTACCTCTCGATTCAGAGTCTTACCCCTAAGTTATACGAGGGAATTTCTTGTGCAATCAAGATCATGTTATTCTTATAGGAACTGCATACCAAAGAGAATACAAACACTTGCTGCACTACACTACATTTTACAATTTAATTCAAAGAAGCAACAGGACTAGCTGTCAAGATGGCTGCTATTAATGTTTTAATAGGTAGAACCCCATTTTATTATGTGAGACATTAATAAGAAGAGGATTTCATAGAAGATGACATTTGTTACCTATTTAATTTAATGCAATTTAATTTAAAAAAGTATTATTATTTAATGTAATGTGCACAGAATTTATCCTCATTCATATGGTAACGTCACAGCGTAAAAATTACATAGACAATATAAAATAAATTTACAAGTACAATTAGAAAAATTTAATACCGACTTCCATTCTATTCAGTTATTGGAGTGTATCTCAAAAACTACTGGACCAAATTTGATGAAATTTGAATAGGACCACATGGGAAGAATTTTGAGAATCGGTTCACCCAGTGGAAAGTTATGATGTAAAAAAACAGTCGAATTGAGTACATCCTCCTTTTTTGGAAGTCGGTAGAAAGCGGCCCTTGAATTTTTTGCCTCTTGTTCTATTCATTCACTTTTCTTTCAAACAGTCTTTATTACCCAGGATAAGAATCGTACTTTCAACTTGTGTATACCAATCACATGAAGTACCAACAAGAATCGCCGTATCCGTCGCCGTCCTATAGGAAACCGATCACGAAGTTTAGGTACATTGCCTTCTTTTGAAGATAACGTCACAATAAATAATTAAATAAACTCAACAGTTTCTTTGTGCCCGATATTCTGGCAGGCGAAAGGCGTTTCATAAAACATTCAGGGGGCTGTGTGTCACTCACTGCCTGAGATTCTATTTAATAATTTATTTTATCATGATTTTTGTTTACTGTCAACTCGCACCAAGCTAACTTTGTCAAGCAGCATTGTAAATATATCTAGCACAAATAAATATTTGTGAAACAAGCATCCTTAATAGGTAATACACTCTTACTTCTCATTACGTTGTATAGGTATATAATATTATAGGTCCCGACTCAGCTTTTGACTAAGGCCTAGTTTAAACCTTAGTTACTGATTTTCAATCGGAACCCATACCATGTCTTCACGAAGTTCAACAATTATTGTAATTTTGACAAACAAACAAGATTTACGAGTATTACGTATAAATATAAGACTTGTATAAATAAAAAATAATTTATACAAGTCAAAAGAAAAACACTGTTCTACTGGAAAGAAATAAATAAAATAACTAAGACAACTCTAAAAAACTATGTTATCCTACTGATCCACAGAATATAGGATACTACGTACCTATCACTAATCTGTGCCGTGATGACTATGGGTACGTTCTGGTAAGCGCCGTCAACGCTCGCACAACTGTCGCGCCCCGGTTAGCCGTTCCCTTTGGTTGATAGTGACAGTTCGCAAAGACCACATATAGTCGGTGACGTCATCGATGACGTATCGAGTTCGCTCAGTCGCTCACGATGATCGCGGGCTTCTAAGGGAGTGGGCTTGCGAACGCCGCGAGTGATTTCGGCGCTTACCAGAACGTAGCCAACGTCAACGATCGCTACATGCGTTTGCATCTGTTAGCCTGTGATCGCCACGTTAGTCTTGCCTTATACGTAGTATCTTATAGTCTGTGCTTGCCTCTTGCCTTCCTTGCCACGTCACCTTCACGTCAAAGCACATTTACGGTTAATAGTATAAGTCATAATAGTAGTTTATGCAACTGTCATATAATAGAGGGTATTAAAACATGAGTGTAGTTTTAGGTTATAAAACAAGCCGCAGGTGAGTTTCAAAATAAGATTACACGAGTGTTTTAATACCTAATTATATGCAGTTGCATACATTACTTTATTTAATCTCATGACATTTTTGCTACTAAAGTTTTATCCAACAAAATATTACTCAAATTCGTATGTACGAATTAGCGCCAACATGGAAAAAGTCTTCTTCTTTTTCTTGTTTGTATGGCTTGTGCGGCGTAACCACAATTTTGCCAATATCAGTGGAAAAAGTCTGTTATTGGTCTATTGGCTCTGAACCAGCGCGTTGCGCGCGCAGCGCGCTCTCCACAGATAATGTGTACTTAAATTGAATTGAAACCTCCTTGGTCGGGACACATTGTACTTTAATAATTAAAAAAATGTTTTAAAGCATTGTTTTGTTAGGAGAATAATGCTTTAATTTAATTTTTAATTTTTCTTAAAGATGTATGTAAATAAAATATGCCAATAAAAGTCTGTATTTCATTTCATAATTAGAATTATACCGAATGAGATTATATAAAGGTTATTATGTATGACTAACTTTATCAAACCCATACAATAAGGTAAGGAAGTGCAAGAATAAACAAAGAAATTAAAAAGAAAAGCTTAACGCGCGCTGATAAAGTACATTTGTGCTTACGACTTATGTAAGTAAAAGGAAACTGCTTCCACTGAGTAAACCAGAATAAATTTCATTATTGTTCTGTGGTGGTTTTATAAGTTATGAATGACTATTTAATTAGTTACAATGGCATGCATGATGTACTGCATAAACTATATTTACTTAGTGATACACTACCTTGCAAGAAAGTGAAAAGAAAACACCTGTTATAGGTGTTTAAATTTGACGTTTCATTAGGTGCATCTTGAGATGTTTTCTAAAACTATTCTCTGTTTCAGTATTGCCTAGTTCTAAATAAAACAAGTAGGATATGTAGTGACATGACAAAAATAACAGTATAATAAAATCTATGCCCTAATTCAAGTTATTTAATATTAATTACAGAGAAACCTTTCAACCTCAAGTCAGGCGAGATCCAACAGGATCGTTCCCAAATATCTTCTGGATGTCGGCGTCCGAGCGCACTCGGAATGCCGCCTTACCCGATTCAAGACGTACGAAAGTTCGGTCACCCTTAGTCCAGTAGGTCTACCATGAGTTTACAACATTGACATACCAATCGATGCTCGTTATCGACTGCCGCGAAAAAATGTATGAGGAAAAGAACAGTGCCACCTTGCGGTCAATTGTAAAACTAAAATCGGTAGCGAGTACGCCAATCACAAGCTTAACCGTAGAGTATCGACTATAGATGACATGACATTTACGTTGCAAACTCATGGTAGAGCCACAGGCTCCAATCGTGACGCTTTCTCTCTTCCTATGTCCTAAAGAACAGTCTTGTTGCCTACCCCTGCAGTTCCAGAAATTCTTCCACGGAAGAGTTCGCAAGCATTAATGTGTAAGGATGTGAAGGGTACTGTAGCAAGTGAAATTACTGGGCGACATAGACTTAAAAACCAAAGTATCTGATTGACGAACTCAAAACTGCCAGGGACAATAAACTGCATAACGTGACTTTCGAAGAACCACCGTGCTAGCGTATGGTTGGAAACGCGACTAGCGGTCTCCCATCTAAGTAGTTTAAGTAATGACTGCAGCAAGTTTAACAGTTAAGAATCACTAGCCAAACTCCTATGAGTGCAATAAACATCATCCACAGCTGTGCCCATGCCGCCTAGTAAGTTAATCATCATGATCATCATTATTATCAGCCGACGTCCACTGCTGAACATATACCTCCCCCATAGATCGTGAGTAAGTTAATGTTGCCAGTAAAAAAGGTAATAAATTATATTATTTGAAAAATCTTATTTATTATGTAGTACCAATTAAACCTTGTAAACTGTAATGATATATGGCAATGAGAGTGTGAGACTCTTACGTAGGTCATATTTAAAAATAAGACAAATACCTATACACTAATACACTAATGAATACCATCAATACATAGGAAATATATAGATAAATCCAAATTCATTTTCATTCATATTTCAATTTTGTCACTATAATTTTTTGTCATTGTCACTATCATTTTTCGATTTTGTAGGGATCTATTTTTAATGTGATTACGAGAATTAAAAACCACATACTTGGCTTTGCCATACTATTCTATACGTTGATTTTCCATATTTTCTCATGATAAGTAATGTAATTTAGTTTCTCTGTCAGTGAACTTCATCTGTTACCGCCGGCATCGACGCGTGCTCATGCATATCTTAGCATTAATCATACTCACTTTAACTTAGTTACTTTAGATTTTTTTTTCTCTTTCTTTGATTATTGATATTTTCAAAATGCAAAAAAAATGCATCCGTATCCTTGTTAATATTAAACAACCTCAGAGCTGCAAACCAATGCCTATACATTCTTCAGGTATGTATGTTTGTAAAAAAATACCGAAACTACTTCAAATCGAACAGTGAAATGGACGAAAACTACATACGAAATAGAAATAAACTCATTTTACCAAACACACACCTAAAATTTTTAGGAAAAAGCCCAAATTTTAGAATAATATCTATCTTCAATAAAATTCCAGATTGTTTGAAAAAGGAACCAAAATATAACGTTTTCTACAAACAACTTAAACAGTACCTCATTAAAAATGTTATTATTCCATAGATGAGTTTATGACGGACAGGCACTTATAAGCGACATCATTCAATAATTGAACTTAAATTTTGATAAGTTATAAATAATTATGATTAATAGGATCGACGTTATAAATAAGTGTAATATTGACATATTGACATTGTAATATTGACATATTGACATTTAATATTGACATTAGGAATTGAAATAATGTAAGGCTTTATGTAAAATTTAACAATAGTATGTATAAATGTTAATTACCTAGATTATGTTAAGCTGAATTACTCAGACTGTGGACTGTTGCACAGTACCTACCTATACTTATAATGCAAACGCCCTTACAGGGTACATGTACTACCTATTAACTTGTCCATTTTCCTTCCTATGTGACATAACAATAATATGATGGATGTACATGAATGCAAATGTAAATAAATAAATAAATTAAACTTAACTTAACTAAGCATTTTTAATTAAGCTACAGGTCTCCCTCAGGCCTGAATAATTCAATGATCCATACAAGTATCGCTATCGCACGGAATGCAATCAAAACTTTGCCGTAGTGGGATACAATTTACATACGAGTAACTAGATTCTCACTCAACTTAAACCGCTGTTTTATAATCGTGATATCATGTGCTGGCTAACTACGTATAATTGGACTCTAAGGTTGTTTGAATACATAATAACATTCCTACTCTACTTATATAGGAACTCTAAATCAACTTAGTATACGAAGAGTACGAAATAAAACAATACCTACATGGAAAATATTCCGTTTTGAAACAATACTCTCTCATACTAGGAATGTCCAGCCGAAAACCCACTGATGAAAAAAATTGCCAACAATAACTTTGCATGATATAAGTTTAACTGAGCTATAGTGTCAAAGTTATAATTATACTAGCTGACCCGTGGTGATAGATGGAGATGATCAGGAAAAGTATCCTATTAAAATACCGCTGCTTACCCCTTCTAGGATATATAAGTGAAACTATTTGTTATGTTGTGTTTAAAATAACATGTAAGTATTGTGGCGATTCACTCAAGACCGCTTGATTGATGTTTTACCTCCGTGGTGATTGCGGAATCGCTCGATGGATGACATGTAGACTCTATCGCCGAGCACGTCTAGTGCATCGAGCAGTCAAAATCATTGCGTGCTTTTGACTTGAGGTGCGTTCGTTTCGCAATGAGGGCATTGGTGGCGTTGCCATTGTTGCCTCTTTTGTTAAAGCGTTCGTAAAGCTCAAAAAAGTTATTTTTGCCAATTTTGCCCACACCCTACTCGAACGCTAAACCGAGCATAAGGCCTAAAATCGCATGATTATGCTGTTAAATAGATAGTTGTCAAAGAAAGATCACAAACAACCATGCTCCGGACGTGGGTCAAAAATTGCATACCCCTTTTTTTGGCATTGCGAACGGTGAAAAAAGGCTCTAAACGACATTTTCACTCACAGATTCCCAACTCGAACGCTCCGCCCTTTATTTTTGTCAACTTGGGGTTATTCGAACGCACTATAAGGCTTAAGGTTTAAAGACATTTATTCTCAATAAGGCACATACAGAGTCACTTACTTGAGAACTTAACTATTTATAAATACCTATACTTCGCCATATCATTTGTAAAAATACATTAAAATAAATATTTACAGCCAACTTCACACATTTGATTTATTTACTATACTCACTTTACATCACTTGTAACACTATTCTAAAAGCTTGATGTCCGATATCAAATAATCAGCGAGGTGCTTTTTAAATGCGCTGAATGAGTGCATGTTTATTATGCGTGACGGTAGCTTATTATACAATTGTGCTCCTTCAAACGTAACAGTTTTCTTACCATAATTTATCCTAGCTCGGGGCAAAACTAAATAACTAGCTCGACGGTGACTACGCTTATTATAATGCTTGGCTTTAGTAAAAATTATGTTCGTATGTAAGGTTTTGTTTAAACATTACTATAAGCCATAGATAAACACTATATATTGGGAATATAAGCTATCAGAAACTGACACATCTTCGACAGAACTCTATTGACAGAATGTAAGTCATCATTACGATCTTGCCGTAGTAGTAGGCGGAGATTTTGTTATTTTGTCTATGCTGTGCCCAATAATATTAGACCTTTTCACCCGCGTGGTGATAGATAATAATGATGATGATGATGATGAAAAATAGCCTATGTAATATTCCAGACTTTAATCTATCTCTGTGTCAAATTTCAACCAGATCCGTTCAGCCGTTCTGCCTTTATTGAGTAACAAACATCCATATATCCATCCATCCATATAATATTATTAATACGCACAAAGCTTTCATAAGCGCCTATTTGCAGATTAGATAATAAGTAAGTTAAGTACTTATCTAATTACTTACCTAAAATACATAAACAAACATGCATTCTCTTCGCAGATGATGTTTCCCTTCTGACATCTTGCAGAGGCAGCAGAAACTTGAATATGACCTTAGTTAGCATGCTAAATAATACAGTAAATTGGCTTTCTGACCACAATCTAGTACTAAGTCTAAATAAAACAAAAATAATACCTACAATTTAGACCGTTTCAAAAACAATCTCTCAACATAAATTTCATTTATAATAGTATAATAATTGAATGTGTTCTGACATTTGTACATTTTTAGGTATAGACATCGATACACATATAAATTGGAAATTCAATATAATACGAACAAAACAAAAATTAAGTAGTAATATACAATATATATGCACTTAAAGAGATAAAAAAGTAACAGATATGAAAACAACCCTGTCTACCTATTATGTATATAATATATATTCGACATTGCGATACGGTATTATTCTATGGGGTAACACCGTTGATGCACAAGATCTTTTTATTTCACAGAAGAAATGTATTCGAATCATTAATAACATAAAAAGCCCTGACAGCTATAAAGCTTACTTCATTAAACAAAAAATACTAACTTTGACATGCATAGACATCCTTGAAATATGCAAATTTGTAAAAAAATACCCTAACTTCTTTGACAAAAAAACCAACCGCAACGTTACGAAACTAGATACAAACATAATACAATACTTCCTGCTTCGATATTAAAATCACATAGCTCTGGTCCTACCATCTTGGCTGTTAAAATATATAACAAAATGCCAGACAATCTGCAGGCAGAAGAGAATGACAGGTGTTTTGAAAAAAAAAATTGACATTTTTAATAAATAAATGTTATTATGATTTGGACGATTTTTTAAGGATTAATTATAAATTGTTAGGACATTTTTTAACGAATGTAAATATAATAATATGAATTATGTAAATGTGCTAATAAGACAAATTGGTCCGCTCCAACTCATATTGCCATACCCTTTTAGGGTCATATGTGATACTTTGTAATTAAATTGTAAGCTCCTTGTTACATATATGATGCAATAAATATTGAATATGAATATCTACTTTACGACTTCTGGCAACACTCGTGAAAAAGCTGAATACATTGTCTCCATCGTAAGATAATACTCGCGTGCACTTGAGTCGAACAATAGCGGCTTATGTGAATCTCTAGAAATATTATTTTAATCCCTTGTCACAAACAAAAGCGAGTTTACCACATGACAAAGTAAAGCGACCCTCAGATTTGCACGAGATAAAAGTGTTGTCTGAGCACGTCACGGGTTAACAAAATCCCTGTTATTTTAATCCTACTTTAACCGTTCCTATAAGTTAGTAGTAAGACTAAAAAGTGGTAGGTACACATCACGACCGTTCTACTCAAGTTGTAGCTGTACCAGAACAATTTACCTATTCCCATATCCTCGCTTGTGATGTAAATGAAATTAAATAATCTTACGAAAGATCCAACAGGAAAGCTTGTCTCAAACCGACGAGGAAAGCCTCATAAAACAGGGTTTATTTATCGTATCATCCAGGTAATAATTTAATTTTCTGACATACTTATATCAACGTGAAATAATAATATAAATATAATATTATTACTTGTGTTTGAACTTTGATGTTATAAAAGCGTTTTGTAAAAGTTTAACCTACAAAACACTTTATTGTAAAAATCGTTATGAATATGTTAATTTATGTTATATAGAGTGTCTTGTCATGTCTTGACCCTGTCTAATCCACATTTCATTAAGTGCCAGTATGTCAGGATCGTATATTTGAAAGTCCAAGTCTCAAACTTTTGCATTTGTTGGTTGTGCTATCCATACTCAGTTGTTATTTGTATACAAATTACGAAGTGTATAAATGCCGAACTAGTGTCAGTGAGTTATAAGAATGTGTTGTTGTTGTTGAATGTATGTAAATGTTTGCCAACTGCTTTTATGATGCCAGCCCAGTCTGTTTTTTTCCATAAAATCACAAATATTACTTCTACCGTTGCTGGATAAAAGTGATACTGATTAGGCTTTCTTAAAGTTACGATTTGGCCCCCGATCGGACTTAATAGACCTTCATGCAATCCTTAGATTCAGAGGCCAAGTTGAGAAAAGTATTTTGTAGACGAAAATACGTACGTATTTGCAAAAACGTAGGTACTTCTTATTATCTCGTATCTCTATTGTCATGTGTATTGATCTGAGGAAGACTTCTTAAACCTTGCTCTTATCATCGTAATTCACACCTTTTCTTCCTAATGCTATCTGAATTTCAGCAAAAGTCCTTCCTTTTGTCTCTGGTACTAGAAAACCTATGACCAAACAAACGATCAGACAAGTCACTGCAAAACTGTAGTACAAGACTGGTGCTCCAAAAGAATTCAATAGTGCCGGGAAGAACCTAGAAAGTAGAAAGTTGCATATTGCTCCAACAAAAACACTGCATGATAACCCGTACGGACGAATTGTTCCTTCGAAAAGCTCTGCTATTAAAATCCAGAATAAGGATCCCATACCTGTAAAAACAAAGAGAAAAGTTAAAACTAAGTAGGACAAAAGCAGTTTTTATCTAAGAAGTTGAGCTCGTCCTTTCAAAGGCCCACTTGTGTCAATTTACGTTGACGTCACGCACTTCCCCACCGTCAAGCATGGGAGTGATGGATCATGGGGAATGTGTGAGGCTCTAACCTACTTAAGCCCCAAGTGCGAATCCTCCGCCAAAGTGGAACAAGATGGTATCGCATTAGCATTTACCATGTCGCCCCAGCTGCCGTGTGATTCTCTAATGATTCGTCGTTGCGCTCGTCGACGAGCTCACGGATGTCAAATACTTTATGAGATATCGCCCTTGTAATGAAAATGGTTGCAAGAGCAAGATCCTAATGAGCAAAGAGCATTACATGTAAATAAATATAAAGGATTTTAAGGATAGTCTTCACCACAGCATGAACTTCAATATGAGCACAGAATAAAAACTTTGAGATCAACAGACATAATTACGCTTAAAAACCGGCTAGGACTCGCGTAATATTTACCGGAAATATTCTCCGACCAGTTTCGAACTTATTTGAAGTTCTTCTTCTGGGAGTCACTCTTGTGCACAGCGGCGAGCGCGGGCCACAGCACGTAACTGGCGCTGCGACGGTCGCGCTGTGTCTGTAAGATTTTTTTCCGTCGAACTGTCACTTACGTCAATGTCACTTTCAGTGTCACTGTCACTACCGTTTTTTAGTTTATAGGGCTGTTGACACACCACACTTGTTGAGTCGACCTCACGGTTCCAGAGCTCCGAGGTCATCTTGTCAATGTTCAACACTGGTATCCAGGCCGGCGGTATATTCCACCCACGATCCCGATTGAAATTAGGGTGACGTCTTATTTCGATGGCTTCTCGTACTTTACGCGGGACGAAGAATTTCTCCCGCGCTAATATAGTCGCCTTATCGAACCGAATATAATGTCTGGCACCTGCGATCTGAGAGTGCTCTGCCACCGCCGACCTTACGGTATCCAAGTTTTTGACGCTTCTTATATGTTCGGTTACTCTGGTACGCGAAAAATATTACGCGAGTCCTAGCCGGTTTTTAAGCGTAATTATGAACATAACTCGCGATAGTTTTTCTATCAACAGACATATACAAAAACTGAAGGAAAAGAGCTAACAGATTATAAAGAAATGCAGAAAATATATTTCTGCATTTCTCAGTGTCAATCTGAATACTACATATTATCTGCTATTTCTTTATAATCTGTTTGGAAGTAGGAACCAGCCTTACAGAAAAATAAATTTGACCCAGAATGATTAACGATTTATAACAAAAAACAACACCTGACATAAGTATTAATCCCAAGACGCTGAAAGAATTAATTTTAGGAAGGAAACAAGGGCATCTTAGAACTCATTTACATTATAATCAATGATTGCCTAGAAATAAAGAGTGTTCCCAGACTGTCTCCAGCTTGGTCGAGTTATTCCACTGTTCAAAAAGATGACAGTACTCTGTATACCAAATATATTATAGTCAGTCATAAAGCATAGGATTCATGGATATTTTGAGATAATAATCTGGATTTAGGCACGACCGCTCAACAGGAATGGCAATAAAAAATTTGTTTATTTGATTCTTGAATCATTGGACAAGTTGCGGAAATGTGCAAGTATATTCTGCGATTTGTCGAAAGCATTTGATTGTTTGAGACACGGCATACTGTTATTTTAACAGCACCATTATGGATTTGAAGACCCGAAACTTTATATGATGGGATCATACTTATATAATCGATGTCAAAGGGTATGTGTAAATGACGCAACGACATAAATAGGCTTAGTAGACATAGGAGTGCCGCAAGGCTCAATATTTGGGCGAATATTAGTTTTAATCTACATAAATGACATGGTAAATGTTATGCCAGATTGGACCTTTACAAGTTTATTTGCTGAGGACACACATGTAGGAATAAATATAAAAAATATAAAGGTAAGTTGATGACAAAGCATATAATTCTTTGGATATTCTAAAGGAATAGTTTAATTCAAACTGTATAAAACACCTAATGATAATATGAGTATTGTCATTACGAATCACGAAAAAGTATCGGCAATTAGATAAATGTACATGAAAACATGTTTCTGGGCTTTACTATAATGTGGTATATATAAATCAGTCAGCCCATATTGGCAATTTGTTTAAAAGAGTTGCCAGTGCTAGGTTATCTTGCTTAATAGTGACGCAAACCATTAACAAAGCTGAGATACCTTCAGATATACTGAAAATAATGAGTCTGATATATTTGTGTCTACTCTGTACTATAAAATATGTATAATAACCATACAATGTAGGTACCTGCATTAAATCCAAAAATTACAACGATGATTGAAATAAGAGGCAGAAAGTTTAAGAATCCAGTAATTTCTTTTTCCTTTTCGAGCACAACAAAGAATGATCCAAGTCCAACCTAAAAATGGAGTGTAATATTAAGATTTATGATACCTGAACTGGAACACACAATACATTTACAATCATCACAGTCTTTAACCCCATACTGAGAAATAATGTTAAGCAACTTCCCAGAGACTATGGGACTGGGTTCTACTACTTTTCGCGCGAACTCCTATATCTAAACACTAAACACAGGGAAGTAAAAGCATTTCCTCATACGTTTAATAATGATTCGTAAGATAATTATATTATAAGAAAATAAATAATTTTATTTGTTAGTCTTGCCAGTATTCCTAATGCGAACGTAGAATCGTTTTAATAGATAAAAACATACCAAACCAATGCCCATTCCGATCAAAGAAGAACATAAAATAGGCTTCCTTCCAAATCTATCAGTTAGCAGGAAAGTGCAGAAGCAGGCTACAAGCTGTACGACTCCAATAATCAGAGAGGAAACCTCCGAACTGACACTGGTCTGTGTAGATTCAAATATACTTTGCAGATATAAGTTAACGGCATTGTATCCAATCATTTGCAAGCCTATACTTAAAAATATGACTAGAACAAATGTTTTTATTGTAACTCTGTCTTTTAAAAGCGTCAATTTGTTCATCGTTCCTTTACTGGAGCTTAAAGAGTACTCTTTTATTTCATCGTAAGCTAGTTCTTCTGTTCTTCGGAGATAAATTAAAACTTCTACAGCTTCTGGCTCACGTTCTGGAAAACGATAAGTAACATCTGTACCTACATTGTTTCTTTTAGAAATATTTTTGACATATATTTTAGTGCACGATTGTGTGTTTTACATTCATTTTAAACTTTACAAATTTTAGGCCGTTACAGCATGAGTCGGAGTGTTATATGCTTCCAGACATTATTACGCTGTGTGATCTTATGACAATATATTACAAATATAGGTATATTATCTTATCTTGTATGATTAAAATAGGCAATAAGTAGTTCCATCGTTTGTTTACCAACCTTTGACATACAAATAGTACGGGATTTCAGGTATTAATATCACTGGGATCATTGTCACTAATACTATACAGGTCATCATGATGTTCACTGCTAAGTAAGACACGAACGGTCCTACGGAGAACATGATCATCATTCCAACGGCCGACATTATCTGTGTGACTGTACCAGAAGCTCCTCTGATTTCTTTCTGAAACGAACAGAATACAGAATATAATATTTGATTGATCCATAACCACATGACTCTTCACATATTTTAAGTTAGAATACATTGTTTAAAGTTAAAATAATTATTTCTACAATCCATTTCCGATTGTTGATTGTAAGTTTACGCATCACTCAATACCTACTTACTAATAAGCTGATATTAATTATATTTAATCAGTACAGAATTAAAGATATTTTCGACCTAACGTTCGCGTCTATATAGATAGATATATCTTCACTAGATAACTGATTTAATTATTATATTAATCAAATAAGTGGTTGACGCACTGGAAGGAGAAATGTGTAAGTAGTTTACACTGGGACCTTATCGGGTTTTCAGAAGTTCGAAGAGCGGGTGAGGACAGGATAACCCTGAAATCAGGTAACCTATGCTCGGTTACCAGATTGTAGGTAGGCAGGTATACTATATTATCAGGTAATACATGCATAATATGGTAGAGTAGATACCACAGATATACTGATAATTTAAGAGGTTTCTAATGTAATGTCGTAAACACATATTTTTTGCGCTTATATTGCAACTGCTTGCTGAACACTACGATAGATAAAAAAGTACCCTTTTTTATTAGGTATTGCGAAAACATTGTTTTGGTTTAGCAAGCCTTATTTATGTACTTACTAATAATAACTAATACTGTAACTTGTTCTTTCAATATCCCTCCGACCATTATAATACGGCATGTTGTCACACCACGGGGTCTTGTAGAAGTTAAGCTCTTTCGGTAGAGTCTAGACTTCGTGGATGTGACAACAGGGCCGATGAGGAACACCTGCTAACCGGAACCCCTTCGTGGCTTTCCAGAGAACCTTCCACCGGCTAGAAAGCCGGAGCCTGGCGCTCCGACCATTGGACCGCGATTTCTCCAGCTGGTGCCGATCAGCGCTACGTCCTTGCCTATACGAAGCTGTGGCCTCTCGTACCCCGGTCGCCGCCACTGCCCGTCTGCTGGTTGCTGCGTCATCCACACCATCTCGTCGAGGCCTCCGTCTCCTTAAATTGAGATAAGCCTCCGAACTCAAGGGAGTCTATCGCATACCTGTCTGTAACTCAAGACCGTGCTCTGGAAAATAAACGTCTCTAGGCAGGGTGAGGTTGCACCATGCCTTTAGAAGAAGTGGGACACAGAGATCCATCGCAGACGGCGTTCGAAGCTCAATCGACACAACGAGTGTGTACATGGTATGGTCAAGCCTTTACGCGACGAGAAGCACGTGAGGCGACGAGACGTGTGTACAGCCGCTATTAAATAAGTTCAAAACTAGGACTGGCCCAGCCTTATATTTTATATTTTTCTTATCTAAAGCATGTCAGTGCAAATACATTGAACCCATCGATCAGGCTTAAGGCATTAGGTTCCTTAGACCCAATTCTACATTACCTATTTCGATACCATAATATTTATTCCGTTATGTTTGTAAATTAACGAAATAATATAATTTTATGGTAGCATCTACGCTACGTCTATTATAGTCTTACGGTTTTGATAATATGTACCTATGTAGCGTAATAATTAAGTAATCAAATAATAATAATAATTATAATAAAAGAGCAATTTTGCAGCGCGCGTGAATTAGAACGATATTTCAGTGTAAGTTTTTTCGATATTCGTACCGAGAAGCATAAACCTGCTCCATTGGCAATTATATTCACCTTACGTATCATATCATTCTCTGCAGATAACTTGCGCTGATTCCGATGTCCTTGATTTGACATTAATCAATTATGCACAATCAGTGATCCTGTTATACCTATTTTGATTACAATTTTAGTGCGTTTGTCGTCGGAAATATTGGTAAATAAATAACTTAAATAACTCATATTTAGAAACTTGAACTGCTACTCGTACCATTCGTTACTAATTATGAATAAAACGAAAAATGTATATATATATATATATACAGTTAACTGTTAAAGTTGAAGAGTAAAATGGTTACGATATAATACATATAAATATAACAATTCGCCATAAGTTTAACAAGTTCTTTGCTTAAAACATTTTTTCAAACCGGGCAGGTTTCTGGAGGTCTCTCAGAAACACAAGGAATATTCTATATAAGTATTATATTTTATCAATCCATTCAAATTAAATAAATCTTTGACTATCTGGGAAAGATTTTATATACCTAATTTGGTTTCATGAAATCATTTATATTATACAATACGTCTAACTAAGTGCTGAGGTGCAAAAGTGCACTTCATATTTAGTGGGGAAGGTTTAAACGTAGAGTTGATAAAAGTATTAACTTACCCCAACCACTTCAGCAACATAAGTGGAGACAACGCCTACGGTAGCTACGTCAGCAAAGCCACCGATGCCTCTGGCTAGAAGCACCATCCACACTTCAGTCGCGAATAACAGAATGAAACACAATATCACTCTCGGCACAAACACGGCGACGAGCATCGTTTTTCTCCCGAACCAATCCATTAAATGCCCCGTAATTAGCATACCTGTATATGCAATTTTATTGGTACAAAAACCTAACATACGCTGGCGTTGTTTTTGCTTAATATTTGTGTTTCCTCGAGGTTTGACGTATGATGGTGTATTATTAATAGTGACCGACCGCAATTTCTGTTTTCGTTTCGGTTTCGGCTAGTATCGGCCAAAAATTTAGTTTCGGCTTTAGTTTCGGTTTCAGCCACAATATAATCCGAAACTTTCGGCCCCGCCGAAACTTGAGTGTTCATGAAATTTCGTGCGTCGTTCAATATATTATTTAAAAAATATATTTGTTACGACTATGATCGTTTTTTATATTTTATTTATTTATTAAGCAAATAAAGCATCCACCGCTTTACCCTCTGGTAAAGCGGTGGATGCAGTTTAGTTTATAATGATAATTATGATAATTTAAGCACGGACACAATAAGTGTGATTTGGATGACAGCTGGGTTAAATTCCGAAACGACTAACTAAAACAAAAGTACTCTACTAAGGTAGGATGACTAAGGGTTAGAAAAAATATCACCAAACTTGGCTTAGGTGTTCCATTATATTCAACTAAATTTAATGACATAAAGTAAGGTGTGCTTAGATATCATTCCAGAGGAGCACTCCGTATCTCTATTACTTAAAATTTGTAGTCTGTGTTTGAATTTGCGAGGTAAAACAAATACAAGTATACAAGCTACAAGGAAAGCTTAGTGTATTATAAAACAAAGAATTAGGAATTGAATTCATTTGTTTTTGGTTAGATTTAAACTTATTATTAAATATTAGTAAAATTGAATATATTTAGCAGCTTGTACATACCCGACAGACCAACTAAAGGGCCAATGGAAACGATCCATGCCTCTTCATCTTCAGTGGGCGGCCGTGACAGTATGGTCTGATCCTCATCTCTAAATTTGATGAGCATTGGTGATGGTCATACTACGTTCATTCCTAGGTTCAGCAACGTGAGATTTGCTGGAAAGTTAAATTCAAAGCGTAAGACAAGACCCCAGTTTCGACAAACATCTCTATTTATCACAGAAAAATTGTCTTCGGCCAGCCATTGAACCAGGGACCCCTCGCTTCGAAGGTGGGGTTACTACCAACTAGATTAACGGAGCTGTCACATTTTATGTACCTATATAGTAAGTATTGTATGTCGATGATAGAAAACAATAAGGGCGTGTCCCGTTAAATAGTGCTAACTAGATTAAGTACAAAGTATTACCTTGTACTTAATCTAATCTTGCTAATTAACCAGCTTTTTTCTCCTTCGACTTTCGGTCTAAGTCTCGTTGCTCTACGATGAGCTGAAATCTTAAAAATATTTTGAAAAGTGTGTATATATTTTTTGACGTAACTGCCTACAACACGGTGAATTAAGTTTTAATTCGAATATGAGATAATCCGGGTAGAAGTTTGTATTTAAAAAAAATACGCCATTCCGTAACTACATTTAAACGTAAATGACGTTTTAAGTTTTATGTGGAAAGATTTATATTTATATATATATTTGTATGTAAAGAATAAACTAAAAATTCGAGACCGATCTAAAAAAATATTTTGTCATTAGAATGTTACAATATCATTGAATAACATTGGCTATATAATATTTAGAAAATAGGGATCCATACGAAAACTTCGATAAATTTAAATATATATGATGGTAAATCGATATGAAAAAAATACCAAAACAATTGTCAATATAGCAATGTGATGTAGTGTAGTTTTATAGAGAAGATCAATATCTACAATAAATTACGCGGTACCATATGGCTTACTATTACAGTTGTCACAATAACTACTTTTTCATTTTAAAATATGCAATAGTAACGCCGAAAAATGCTTACCGCGTACATCGCGGAAACTATTGACAATAGGACAAAGCGATGTACAGTTTTATCGAACCCAGGACCTCGAGATTCCAAAGTGGCGCTTCCACCACTACACCAAGCCAGAGCGAGTGAGTCTGCTGGCGGATCAGCTAGTATCTATGAACTACTGTTGTAAATCAAAAGCATTAAGGGTTTTTTTAAAACAGTGGTAACATTAAACTAACAGTTATTTATTTTTACAAGTACTAGAACATTAATTAAATAATCGATAGGTACATAATAGCGTTTGCACTATACAAAATCCCGACTAGGGCTGGTCACGTCACCACTATTACCAAAACAAAACACTATAACTTCGGAGATGTTGACTCGTCGACGGGTGAAGGCACAGACCGTTATATGGTCTGTGGGTGAAGGCAACGTGAGACCGAGCCTTTTTTTCGAACGGACTAATGCTGTTTGCCTCTACCGGCAAACAACCATCTATAGATAGTTGTGTTATGTTCAATTGGTCACGAAATATATCATTATTATTATTATTACTGAAGTCCGTTCTCCGTTGTCGGGTTAAAGTAAGATTTTCCGCATGTAACTTATGAAAGTTCATTAAATTTACCTTTTTCATGGAATATGTTGGCAAACTAGCTGGGGGCTCACCTGATGGTAAATGATAACAGCACCCACGGACATCCGCAACACTATTTTAATTCTCGGCAATGAATGTAATATAATATGCTTTAACCTCGATCCTAACAGGAAATGTAAACAAAAAGTAGTTTATCCTTTTTATGGTCCGTTAATTTGTTTTAATTTTCTGATTCAGTACAAACACACATGATACGACATTTTTGAAGTCTGCAATTTGTGTAGACAATATAGGTACGTCGAAGCATACAACCCCATATGTAATTTATTCGGGGGTTGAATGCGCGCCTATCACAATTAAAACTACCATAGGATAGGTACTGATTCGCTTTTACAAAATTCTAGAACTACCAAATGACGTTGCTACTCGTAGCTACAAGAACAACTCGAAAATAACATTTTAGAGGGCACTGAAGAATTCACCACGTCGCTCGAGCAGGGATTCAAAGTTGCTCACTAAATCCAAGTGGAAATGGATTTCTTATTCGCGGTTTCAGCCCGGGGTTATAAGTGGTGCCCAATCCCTTAAAAGCTGCGTGTGAAGTAACTTATCGCATGTGCACGCGTGGGTTTCTCATATGAGATCTTACAGCGGACTACGTCGATGACCCCTATCGAAGAAACTGGTTGCATCGACAGTCTCAGGCAGTAGCCCGCCTTACAATGTTTCCAAGCAAATTAACGTTATACTACATTATGACAATATAAAATTATTATTCGCATGACGTAACTCGTAAAACCCGATTTCTGACAATAGGAAATTAATGATTCGTAGACAATTTGATACGGTTTTTTGTTTCATATTTACGGTTTAGAAATAATAACGTTCACATGTCATATGTACCGTTCAAAAGATATAATCGATTTTCCCCATTATTCTGTTTTTGGCTCAGTGTTAAGTAAAGTTTGCCAGTATTACGATACGACCTTATTGCTTTTCGTCGTCGATGTATTATGTTAAATATTAATTTAATATTATATTATTATTTTATATCTCGTTATATTATGTTGAATAACAAGCTTATTCTAATATTAAAATGTTCTATGAATTATGGTATGATTAAGTCTTTTAAAAGATTTTCTTTACTGAATGTTACATATGATGAGCTATAAATATTTGTTATGAGTATTATAATAGTTATAACAAACTATTTAAATTTAGTAAATAAGAATATTAATTAATTATTATTTCATCACGTAAAATATGTAAAACTTAAGGAAAAATCTATTTACTCGTTGTTGTGTAGCAGGTACACCTTGTATTGCATTAATAATAAACAAGTACACTTTGAAAAAAATTATACCGACTTCTATTCTATTCAGTTATTGGATTGTAACTCAAAAACTATTGAACCGAATTTGATGAAATTAAATGGGACCACACGGAAAGCACCAGTATTCAAAAAAATAATCATTTTGAGAATCGTTTCACCCAGTCGAAAGTTATGAGGTAACAAAACATAATAAAAAACAGACGAATTGAGTACCACCTCCTTTATGGAAGTCTGTAGAAAATAAGTCACTTTGTTATTAAAGTGACTTATTTTATAACGTTAAAAAACGTTTAAATGATTAATGTAAGAATTTTCTTTTTTCCCATCACATTAAGAATAATAGTAATTAATTGAACTAACCAATCACAACAAGAGCATATTGTCTCAATAACGGGCTTGCAATAAATGTCAGCATTTTTATTCACTTGATGAATCAATAAACCACATTAAAAGTAAGCTACTAAAAAATACAATAAAATAAATCTGTTGCGTTATTTATGTTTAATAAGATATCATGATAAAATTAAATAGGTACTTATTATCAGATAATTATCCATAATCAAAGGCGTTATAGTTACGTACCTATGTAATAAGTAAAATGTGACATTATATTATATAACTAGCTGACCCGCCAGCGGCTTCGCTCGCCTGGTATTGGTGTAGTGTGTCCCGTAGATGGCAATATGCTCGCCCCCTATTACATGGGACTAAAAATATATCCTGCGAAACGCAGGTGATTAAATCGCCGTTGCCCTTCGAGGATATATAGGTTTTTTACTATTTTATATGTTAAATTTAATAATAACATGTAAGAAAATAGATAACCCTTCAAGGGTCGATGTCATTATAACAATGAAATTTCTATTGTGTCTGGCCGTGCGACCTTTGATGCATTAATGTAATAAACATATAATACAAATGTATAAACATGTAATAAAATACGAGATACGAGTATTTAATGTATACCATATAATAGTGACTGTATAAACATGAACTATTTTCGTTAATGTTTATTTTTAGCAAGTTTTAGGTGAATTGCACCCGAAATGTATTTACCTTTTAATAATTTCTGAACACTTCTACACACCTCATATGAGAATATTTGAAAAAAAAAAAGATGTATTACATCCTTAAATATTATGGATTTTAGACGTACCATAGAAGTTCATGTGCGCCGACCTGTAAATCGATACCCTAGTTTTATCTGAGAACGTGTAGCAAAGAGATCAAGTTGCTATCTAAGATTTTTGTGACGGTTCTAAATAATAAGTTTTTAGTCGGGTTCTATTCTATCCGTGTACCAAATTTCATCGAAATCTATGCGATAGTTTTTAAGTTACGTATGCGTGAGCATGCAGACAGACAGACGGACAGACACACGTTTTTTTAAAAACGAACGTCACGCTCATGTTTAGTAGGTAGTTTTACATCTGCTGACGCATTTTTTTTTTAATTTATTTCAAGTCAAAATGTCTGTATTTTGGCCTCTACTCCTTTATTTTAAGTGTAGATGGATTGAAATGCTGTTTAGGTGCATACTTATACTTATTTGATACTCTAGACTCTAGAGTATTCTTATCATTACTATTTGGTGTTGGTTTGTTTTAAATCTGGTAAGTAGGGTGTTTTAACATAGTTTTGTTTGTCTTACTAACCCTTGGAGAAATCCAATATGGATACTCTAAGCCCCGAACCTCCGGATCCTCCGGACATAAACATTCCCATCCCTGCTCCCGTCGTGTCTAATGATACCGTTGCCACCGCTACCAAACGTAGATCAGATGACGATCAAAACGTTAGCTCTGCTAAGAAAACTATAATTGATACGGAAATGGCAGTAGCGTCCATACAACATTATGTATGTTGTATGGACGCTACTACTTGCATCCAATGCTTGTTCTAGGAATTAAAGCATACACTGCTAATGATAAAGGTCCATTTGTGGTCCATGTTTCTAGGACAGAACCAGACCCTTCTGCAGGGACAACCATCCGTCCAATTAAGTTTGGCCAGTTTCTCTCAAGAAATAGAGTAACTAATATCTGCTCTGATGGAGTGAAGAGAGTGGGCAGAAATAAAATCTCTGTTGAGTTCCAAGCTGCTGCTGATGCCAATAAATTCTTAGACAACCAGGTACTTGAAATCTGTAAATACAAAGCTACAATTCCAACTTACAACATAACCAAAATGGGTATAATACGTCAAGTTCCAGTTGATATGTCTATGGACGAGTTTGTAGAGTCACTGGTCCTACCCAGCGGGTGCGGTACAAAACTTAAGGCCAGAAGACTTAACCGTAAGACTACAGATGAAGGCAAAGTGGTATGGTTACTAACTCAGACTGTGGTTATGACCTTCCAAGGTCAAACACTCCCGTCGCGAATATTCTCCTATCATACTTCCCTCCCTGTAGAGACTTATCAATACCCTACAATCCAGTGCCTAAACTGCTGTAGATTTGGACATGTGAAAGTACAATGTCGATCGAATCCTCGTTGTTACAAATGTGCTCAACCACATACAGGTGAGTCATGTGCCATTGAAGAGAGTAAGGCTTCCTGCCTTCACTGTTCTGGTCAACACTTTGTGAACAGCAGGACTTGCCCTGAGCTAGGGAGACAGAGGGCTATAAAACTCCTTATGTCACAGGAAAACATCTCATATGATGAAGCGGCCACTCAGTACCCAAAAGTAATGAAACCTTACGCCGAAGTAGCACAACCCCCAACTTTAGTCCCATCCCAGGCTTCCTTCTCGACCTCCCAGTCCAATCAACTCATCCACACCTCTCCTAGTATATCCTACAGAAAAACAGTATTTTCTGCCCCCCGCACCAGGGCCCCCTTAGGAAAATCATATGACAGGACTGCCCATCAGGCTATTATTGCTGATGAGCCATCTACCCTTCCCAATGGATTTTCCTTGCTGTCCCTAAATTCACAAACTTCACCATCGTCCCAGGAGGAGAGCCTCCTGGAAGCCCTTCTAACCTAGATCCTTAGTATCATCTCCAGAAATAACTCCAACTTACCGTCCAACGCTGCCAGAAACTTACCCAAATCCTCTCCCTAATCAACAATCATGGATCAAGTGTCCATGCTTCAATGGAACACCAAGAGCATCGTTCACAAGAAGCATGAGCTTCTTCACTTAATCAACAAATTTTAGCCGTCAGTCATTGCTATCTCGGAGACATGGCTAGTGCCTGGTTCCCCATTTCGGGTCCCAGGGTACTCCTGTCTCCGGGATGACAGGGCTGACGGGTATGCAGGATGCGCCTTACTTGTAAGGCACAGTTTTACCCTTTGCCCAAATCCCTCTCCTTTCTGTCTCCCCAGAAATTAATATCATAGCGGTAAAAGCATTTAACATTTCATTCTTATCAGCTTTTTTTTTTATTAGTAGTTGCTAGGTCCACAGACATAAGGTCCGTGCCCTTGGTAATACAAGATTATAATTTATTTTTTTAAACTTAAATTATAAACATTTTAAGTGTATTCAAAGTCCTAGACAAGATCAAGTGAAATATTTTTTTTTTATATATGGACGGCTCCTTATTAACTTCTTACAAATACTTAATATCTAAACATATCTAATACTAAATCTTATAATTAACAGTAAAAGGTCTGTTTTTTTTTTCTTTTCTTCTATTGCTCTTTTTTATGTTTTTGTCCTTTACTCTTTTTTTTTTCCCCTGTTTTTTACAATTTATCTTATCTCTAGTTAAATAAATTTACAAAACAAATCCAATAAGGAGCCGTCCAGCAGCTCTAATCTACTTAGCATAAATCAGCCTTACTTATTTCTCGCCGCTGCGATTCTGGCAGCCTTGCTCGCAAATGCCAAGAAGGGTGTTCTAGAGGCCTGGCTCTCCATGATGGTCGGGAGAGAGGATTGATCTAGCATGATCTGGATTCTAGATTCCAGATCCATCCTTTCCAGGCCAAATCTTGGAGATTCGAACAGTATGTGCCATATCGTTTCGTCACAAGCTGGATCGCAGACGCAAGAGGGACTGTCTTTTACATGGAAACGATGTAGGTACGCTGCGAATCCTGCGTGGCCGGTCAATATTTGGACATAGATAGGTGTTAGCACCATGTCCTTAAGTACTCGTCTTGCGAAGAAGACGGTAGGAAGGAAAGCCTTCGTGACCGAACCTGTACTAGAGGATTCGTAGCGCCCCTGCCACCTTCTGACAGTCTCCTCCCGAATCTGTTTCCTGACGAACGATAACGGCACCTCGTCATAGTCAGCGGCCGTCTTCTTAGTGAGTGCTGCTTTCTTAGCAAGCTCGTCTGTTCTTTCGTTCCCCGGGATACCTACATGGGCCCTCAGCCAGAAGAGTCTCACGGTTTTTCCAGCATCTTGGATGTCACGCACGCAACTCTTGAGCGCGAGAGCTAGAGGGTGGGTGGCAACAGGACTCGCCAACAAATCGAGCGACGATCTTGAATCGCTCAAAATGTTGACACAGTCCCTCCTCGAATCTCTCGCTATCTTAACGGCTCTAAAGAGTGCGTACATTTCCGACTGGAAAACGGTGTTATGGGGCTCGAGGCGAAAGGTGGAGTACTTGGTCTCTCTGCCTTCGTCCCACCACGTAAGGGCAGTACCTACTTTCCCCTCAATCTTGCTGCCGTCGGTATATATTTGGGGGCTGACTACGTGGTGGTCCTTCAGGGTTTCGGGATCCATATTGTCGATGCACTCATACTCAGTTCTTATGAGTAGAGATGGGTGGGGGTTGTCGCGATATCCCACCTTGCTCTCCACCTCTCTGCCTGGTGGTAAGTAGTCCTCGGAGTACCCCTTTTTGATTTTAAAAAGGGTAGCAGCCTCGATAACCCGAAGATCTAGGGGTAGTTGGTCAGACAGGACTAATGCCGATGTCAGAGAGACCGTGCGATATGCTTTACATATCTTCTGCGCGAAACCTCTTTGCAGCGAGTCCAGCTGGTTTCTGGTCATAATTTTCTCAGCCGCTGGAGACCACGCGCTTGCCGCATACAGCACGATCGGCTCTGTCACCGACACGTAGATGGTTCTTATGATGTCGGTGTTTAGACCCCAAGTCACCTTCGCAGCGCACGCAAGTTATTTATAAATGTTCGTGGCTTTCCTGCAGGTTGCGGACACGTGCGCGTTAAAGGTGAGCTTGGAGTCTATAATGAGACCCAACAGTTTAATCTCGTTGACGAGATTCAGCCGAGTGCCGGACATGTAGATTTCCGGGATATCGTACTTTAACTTCTTCGTGATAACCATCGCATTTGTTTTATGCGCGGCGAAGCTCAGTTTATTTCGGACACCCCATTCCACAACAGCATCTAAGGTGGTATCGACTGTCTGCTGAAGGGTCCTGGCCACTTGACCAGAAAACACCAACACCACATCGTCCGCGAAGGCCCGAGTATATACCCCCAAACTAGCCATTTGATGTAAGAGGGGATCTATCTAGGATTAGGTTCCAAAAGGTCGGTCCGCCAATGGAGCCCTGAACACAACTTTTCGTGGTTCCCTGTTCACTAGATGCCCTGGCATAGTTGACTCTGATATTACGGTCCTCCAGGTACGAGGATACTAGAGCATAGAGATTTTTAGGGCAGCGCTTTGCAATAAGTTGTTGTTTTAAGACGGGCCACCACGCGTTATCGAAAGCCCCCTCTATGTCCAGAGAAACAAGAAGAACTAGCTTTTTAGCTCGAACTTCAGATTTTATATGTTTAATCAGGTCATAAAGAGCGTCTTCCGTTCCGCGTTGTGGCATAAACCCATATTGGCTGGCATGAAGAGTCGGAAGAATATGCCACCGAAGTCTGCTGACGAGGAGTTTCTCGACAATTTTGCCAAGAACCGATAACAGCCCTATGGGTCTATAAGACTTGGGATTGGTATAGTCATCTTTCCCCGGCTTACGGATAATGCACACGTGAGCTACCGTCCACTGTTTAGGTAAGTGTGGCAGCGATAGGCACTTATTTGCAAGTGCCAAAAATATTTCGCTGCTACAGTGGATGGCAGCTGTGCAGATGTCAGACGTCAATCCATCGGGGCCGGGAGCTTTTTTCGGATTTAGGTCCCGAAGAACCGTATCCAGTTCCACTGCTGTAAAGGGTGGATTGTCGGCTGACAGGTGTTCAATTTCGGCCGGGGATTTCCCTTCTGTTAAGCCTCTGATGGTAGAGTGGCGTTCGTCTTCGGTTTCCACAGAGTCATCGGGATAAAAGGTCTTTGCTAGAAGATCCGCTGATTGTTCAGGGCTGAGTGTTTCGCCTGCGGTATTTCTCAGGAGCATGTCTTCCTGTCTTCTAGCTGTTTTCCTTATGACTCTGTAGATACCGTCCCACATGCTCTCTCGGTCTTGTGTCGAGCAAAACTCCCTCCAACTTTGTGTGTAGGCCTCGGCGGCTCGTAAGGCGTACTCGGCTTGTGTCTGCAGGTATTCCGATATTACGAACTGCCTGCGGCTGGGAGCAGCATTCCGGATTCTTCTCTTTTTAGTAAGGACGTCTCTTTTGAGACGTTCAAGAGAAGAAGACCACCATGGTGGTCTGGCATCACCTTTCCATGGTCCCAACTTAGGGATTGCATGGTCGCATGAACGACAAATGGTCTCTGTATAGGTTGTCAACAGACCTTCCAATTCTATTGGGTTTGATACCTCTCCGAATTTCGTGGGTGTAATGGAATGTTCTACCAAGCCGGATTGGAAATGTGTACGGAAGTCAGACCACTTTGCCTTCTTAGTGTTATAAATGCGCGTGGTAATTGGCCTCAGAGGTTCCAAAGCCTTTTCCAAACGCATTGAGAAGGTGATCGCATTGTGGTCAGATGTTGTAAGACTTCTGTCGACTTTCCAATCCTCGATCTTACCTAGTAGTGACGTGCTGCAAGCAGTGACGTCCACTGAACTTGTACACAGCATGTCTCCCCGTAAAACTTCAAAGGTCGGTACCTGTCCCGTGTTGAGAATATGGAAGTCCATGTCGTTCAAAAAGGTGTTGTATGCCATTCCGCGATCGTTTTCGACTCTGCTTCCCCACCAATGACTCCAGGCGTTCACGTCACCCCCCCACCAAGATGTTATTGGTGCGGAGCTTTTCACAGACTTCTTTTGTTCGTAATAAGTACGGATCGATGGCTTCAACTCCCTAAAAGTATGTGGATAGCACTCCAAGCTTAAACCGCCCAGCCCTTATCAAAACTGCCACAACGTTCTCGGTTACCAATTGGGGGTCATGAATGACTTCCAAACTGCCCCCGAATATAACGATGGCTGCTTTAACCGGTTTCTGGCGATTTAGGGTGCACTGGATGACCTGAGTGCCTGGGTTCTGTTTCAACACACCAGTTCTACCTACATAGGGTTCTTGAACAAGTGCGATTGAAATACCCTTCTTCTGTGCCGCGGTGTAAAACTCGGCAGTTGCTAGCTTGGAGCGCCGCAGGTTTGCCTGGATGAAATTCAACCTGCTTTTAGATCCGTGTGAATATTGAGGTGTTGCCGATCCGCTGTCTGCCTGGTCGCCCTTAGCAATAGGAAACACGGGACCTAGCTATATAGTCCCACTTCTGTCTTTCTGGGCACTCTTCGCTGAAGGCGGTATGAGCCTGGTCCCTGCTCTCTCTACGCGCTTTCACACAGTTTACACAGGTCGGGGTTCCTGCTTCAGCCCTCACAGAACATACTGCTCCAGTGTGTGCACCGCCGCAAAAACAGCAGATGGCTTGTTCTGCCTTGCATACAGTCTTGGTATGACCGTAGCCAAGGCATTTGGTGCACTGCACTAGAGGAGACTGATCCTCTATGTGGCATCTCGTTAGCCCTAAATGGACCTTTTCAACTGTCGTGAAACGCTTCCAGATCTCCGGAGAGAGTTCCACAACCGGATGGCATTCGTGTGGATTACGTGCGCGTTTCCTATACCGCACCCTGATAGTCGCTCCAGCCACATCGACGTTACGCAGAAGGTGTTTGTTCTGCGCTTTCAACATGTCCACAATTTCGTCGTTGGTGTAGCTGGAGAGAACACACAACAGTATGCATACTAAGGGGTTTGTTGGTTTTGGCTCCTGCACCGTGAGATCCTGGTTCGACCGGACTTTGACCAAGTTAAGGTCCACCTTGCTTGCGCAACTGAGGACAATCTTTTGATTACGGGCCTTCGGAACCCTGTCCACTTTGGCCCCGGTAATTTTAAAGTCCAGGGCCACCCTGACCCTCTCAATGACGTTATCTCCTGTGTGGTTTGGATTCGTCGACGAGATTATCAGGGTGTGGTTGGGTAGCTTTGGAGCTTGGGGTTTAGCCGCTGCCTGAGCATAAGTGATCGGCCCTGTCGGCGGTCTATACCCCGAGTTTAACTCCGTTACTCCCTCTTTAATGGTCTTGAGGGTTCGTCTGACCTCCGCCATTGCGAGTTCCGCCTCTAAGTTTGGCGCCAGTGGCGCGGAGGCTTGTGGTTTTTTATCCCGCAATATGCGGATGTCAGACGAAACCAACTCAAGGCGTTCGCAAAGTGGCCTCAGATGTTGAGCCAAGTTCAGTGGTGGTGGTGGTCAGGGTGGGGAATACGTGGGCTTCTCGAGTATTTGCCTAACTGATTCTCTCAGACTCTCTAAGCCTTCCTCTAGTTTGGTCGCACTTGACACGTCCGGAAAAAATTGATGAGACGGGAAGTCGCTGGTAAATTAATTGGTGTGAAGGTATTATCTTTCAACTCCTCTGTTGTTCTGCGGAGTGCGTCTATCTGATTTGAGACGCTTGCCATGTTAGTACTAAGTCTGGCGATGCCTGCCTCCATGGCATCCCATTTTAGGCTAATATTGGCATTGTCGCCCTCCACGCTGGTACTTAGCTTCTCCGCCTGGAGCATTTTCTCCAACGACCTTACGCCCTGTACCGTCTCTTTGATACCCTTGAAGGGCTCCTCCATTTCGTAGCCGAGCCAGCTACGAATGGCCTTTGCCTCTTCTAGGATCCGGTGATGTCGGTCCGGGCAAAGCTCATTTGCGTGATAAGGTCCTGCTTCATCAAAGCAATCTCCTTAGAGTGAGCCCTCTCGACTCGAACGAGTTCCTGTGCGTGCCGGGAGCGCTCCCTTCAAGGTTGCATTTGTGCCTTGATCTTGAGTCCACTAGAGAAAGTACGGTCTCATAAAGGGACTGCATGCTGTCATGTGCAATTACCTTGAACTCCCTCTTCATCTTTCCCGCCGCCTCAAGCGCTTCTTTGTCTTTTTGCAGCAGTTCGTTTGCTAACCTACTCGCTTCGTCCATTTGGATGCCGGTTCCCCTTCTTGGTGATGTATACAAAATGCTCATGCGTGAGCGTACTAGAAGGTCGGAACCAACTGATGACGCGTCGAGATCGTCGATGTTGGTTGACGCGGTGTCGCTAACCGAGCGAGGGATGTCGACTTCCTCTAAGAGCCGATCTACTGCCTCTAAGGTGTTAATAGGGTCATCAATCGGCTGCTGCTCGCACTCCTCCGAGATGGAGACCCTCGCAGTTTCCTTCGCAAGGACCTTCTCCCTAAGGGACCGCGCAGGCCTCGAGGGAGCTTGCGCACTCACTGCGCTACGTTTTGAAGCAGCCGCTGACTTTGACGAATTTCCACCAGTCGACTTTACTGATTTTGATGACATGTTGGCGACGAGAAACTTCTAACAATTATATAACTTAAATGTATCTTATGTTAAGGAAAACAATATAAAAGGTTTGGGCTTGTCAGAACTTAACTAAAAACGTAGGATCTCAAGGGGCCACTGTCGCCCTACAGTGGTCCAAGCAAGGGATCCTTTGTCTTCTCTACTTATAGCGTGCTGTAGGCTGAGTAGCTCGTAGTCCTGAAGTGGTGCAGGTTTGCTGTGGCAGGAATATAATTTCGCCAGAAGAGGTTTGGGCTCAGGTTTTTATAGGGCGAAATCAGATGGTGATGGGGCCAATATGTAAAGGTATTAGCCTCCCGATTCGAATGAGCCCAAGCACTACTTTATGAGATGCCGAGGTCCTGATATACAGTCCGAGGGTAAAAGTTCCAGAGAGGAGGGGTTTACCCACGGTTTCAAAATATGAGGGGGTGAAGAAGGGGTGGGGGAGTAATTTTCCGGGGAGTGAAGAATGAAGGAGGGGTAATCTGGAAATCACCTGAGATCCTGTCGAGTTGATGAAAATCCTCTGGCTCCCGCTGATTATTTGCGGCGCTTGAGGCCGGGTCAAGAAAAAGGGTCAAGACACGTGTCGCACGAAGATACTCCAGCTAAGGCTGTTCTGAAGCTGGAGCTGGCCCGGATTCCTGGGTAGTCTTCGGGGCAGGTCTGGAGGCCGACTCTATGCAAGAGTTGTGGTGATGCAACTTGTATGGTGGCTTGGAGGTTCGCTCGGGATCGGTCGGACGTCCTCGGGTCTCACGAAGGCTTTGGAACTGGTTTCTTTCTATTCTCAGATGTTCGAGAAGCTTCCAAAACCTTCTATCCTACGTCACTTGTTTACGTCGTATCGAGAGGCAGCTGAATCATGTGATGTTAGGCAATGACTCACGGTTTTAAGGCTGCTTCCTGTATTCGGTTATATACCCTCAGGAAGTAGTCCGATCTGGGAGATGTTGATCTCAGCTGATGGATCTATACCATCACTATGCAAACGCAATTTCCTCGATACGATCTGCTGTACGCACTTCACTTTAACACGATCCTATGTTCAGGAGCCAATAACTCCAGAACCACTGCACTCACAGACCTGCCTACATATATCCTGGCGAGTCAGGTATTAAGGTATCACCTTACAACACTTAGATTGAAAAAGGACCACGATTTCGCTATTTCTCGATTTTAATGCGCGGAGCCGACGGTGATTGTACGGCTGGCGGGTTGCTACTATTTTGAACGGGAGATTTTAATGCACATCACACCTCATGGGGATCTAGTGCTAATGACCTTTTTGCTCTTGCCCTTCTGGAAATCTTTGATGAAGCAAATCTATGTGTCATCAACAATGGCTCTCCCACACGAAGAGTACTGCCCACCCAAAATCCTAAAAGTGCTGTTGACCTTACCATATGCTCCGCATCCCTTGCTTCTGTCTTGTCATGGAATGTGTTGCCTCATTCCTATGGCAGCGACCATTTCCCGATTACAATTACTTTCTGTAATAGAGTAAGGCCAGCACAATTTTTTCTCCGTCCCTTAAATACAGACTGCGCGATGTCAATTGGTCTGATTATTCTTCAAAATAATAAAATATCTGAAGAAACCTACAACGCTAACATGACAAGAGAAAACTTTCTAAACTATCAAAAGAATGCTGCCAGGGCAAGAAGATATTGTTTAAAAAAAAGAGACATGGATGGGTTCAATACTGCAAATGCTTATCCCCTAGAAGTCCTTCTTCTTTAGTGTGGAAGCAAATTTAACGCTACAGGGGATCATGTAGTGTTCACAATATCACAATAAATGACCCTTCGTCATGGGTTGAGGCCTTTACAGATAAAATATCTCCTCCTTTCGTACCATATATGGACTCTTTCCCTACTTTCAATAATCCTATCTTGACTTCTGACCATTATGACTCACCATTCACATTCTCTGAAATTCAACTGGCACTAGATGGACTTGTGAACTCCTCACCTGGCATAGATGGGATCCCATACTCTTTCTTAAAAAATGCTACATATAATAGTAAGATTACCTTAGTCATAGTAAGATTACATATAATAGTAAGATTACAGTTCAAAAAATATATTACTTGAAGCTAATAAATACATTCTTTGAACATGGAATTGTCCTCCATCAGTGGAAAACCCAAGTAATACTTCCAATTTTCAAACCTAGCAAGAACCCATCTGACCCAAACAGTTATAGACCAATTGCTTTATCATCAGTTTTATCAAAAGTTACTGAATACATGGTTAAACAACGACTTGAGTGGTTCGTAGAAAGTAAAAATTTACTGGCGAAAACACAGTTTGGATTTCGAAAAGGTAGAGCACGATGGATAGTTTGGGTATTTTGACAACTGACATACGAATCTCATTATTGAAAAAGGGGCTTCTGATAGGTGTCTTCTTAGATATAGCGTCTGCATACGACAATGTCTTACTTCCAGTACTCAGATATAAACTTAGACAGCTGAGTATTCCTGAGAAGCTAGTCCAGTTTGAATGCAACCTGTTTATGGAGAGAACTGTTTTAGTTAAAAATCAACACACCTACCTTTCCCCTAGAACCATCTGGAAAGGCTTACCGCAGGGATCAGTTCTCAGCCCATTATTGTACAGTTTATACACATATGACTTAGAATCTACAGTACTCCCATTTTGCCAAATTTTACAATATGCAGATGACCTGGTACTTTACATATCTGGTCAAAGTATAGAAGACCCTTTGAATAAACTGACATCTGCGCTTCAATATCTTTCAGACTGGCTTGAACAACATGGACTATCCATTTCGCCTTCTAAGAGTAGTGTAGTGGTTTTTACTTGGAAAAAAATTGCCCCTCAAGTCATCCTCAGAGTCAATAATGAAATTATCCCACAAAATCAGAATGTGAAATTCTTAGGAATTTGGCTAGACAGCGGGTTGTCTGGTACTATCCACTTTGATTATGTTTCCCAAAAATGTGAAAGAAATATTAATATACTTAGTTCTTTATCTGGAGTGTGGTGGGGTGCACACCCATTCACACAAAAATTGCTGTATAATGCCATAACCCGTAGTCATATGGATTATGGCTCATTTCTATTGTACCCTTCAAATAAATCAAGACTTTAAAAAACTAGACAAGATACAATCAAAATGTCTGCGCATCATCCTTGGGGCTATGAAGTCTTCCCCAATAAACGCTATGCAAGTAGAATGTGTCGAACCCCCTCTTTCATTTCGCAGACAATTCCTTGCGGATAGTTTTTTTTTTCAAACTAGTACAAAACCCTGATCATCCTCTTCTGTGCAAGTTAAACCAACTGTGCTTTATATGATTCTCATGGCTATAACTCATTTAATGAAGTTCCTTGTGTGCTCCGTACTTATTTACAGTATACCCGTCTCCCCAGCCCACTCTTTCAGAGCTCCATTATGCCATTATTCTCTACGCCATATGAGGCTTTGATCTTCCAGCCCAATGTCATTCTGGACTTTGGCATTGATAAAAGCACAATAGAAGCAAACAAAGTTTTACCAGTATTATTTCAACAAAATATAAAGATTGGATCACAATATATACAGATGCTTCTAAATCCTCCGATAGCCCAGTTGGTGTTGCAGTGTGGATTCCCTTCACTAAAATCATTCTTAACTTCAAATGTCCTCCTGTCACTTCCATTTTTACTGATGAATCCATTGCCATCCTAGAGGCCATTCTGTTCGTAAAATCCCATAATTTAAATAACTGTATTATATTTTCAGACTCTAAAAGTTGCCTTCAAGCTATCGTAAGTAACCCGTTTAAATAAAAAACCAGGTTCCCTATAATTTTAAAAATAAAACATGCTCTATATCAATGCCATATACTAGGCATCAACATTATACTGGGTTGGATACCAGGGCACTCAGGTATCCGGGGAAATGAATCAGTTGATTCATTTGCCAAAAACGCTGTACACGCAGGTTCTAATCAGCACTCTCAAATTTACTCCCATGACATTTCTACCACCTTAAAACCATTACTAATGGACATGGAACAAAGAATGGCAAATTTCTAAAACCATTAAAGGCAAATTTTATGGCGATATACAGCCCGACATCCCTAAGAAACCCTGGTTTTCGAAATTTCAAAATGCAGACAAACTTACCACCTCAACTATTTGCCGGTTGCGTTTAAACCATTCCTGCACCCCTGTTTTCCTGGCTAAACTTAGGATTAGGGATCATTCGCGTTGTGAATGTGGTCTGGCGAAGGAAATGTGGACCATATATTTTTTTGCTGTCCCAAATATGACTGTTCCCTATATGATATAATTCCTCCTGATATCCCTCGTCCCATCTCCTTCAAATGTCTCCTCTCCCTTGTATGTACCCCTTTCATTGTTAAACTTTGTAAATATATTCAAAGAAATAAAATTAAGTTATAAATACATGTGTAATTTTTTTTTTTTTTAAATAATCTATGCACTAAGTTAAAATTGTTTATTTATTTCCATTTAACACCACCATGCGCCAATTCTAATGTATATAAATTTCTATCCATCCCAAGGTTGCCTGTAAGAAATTGCTTTTAGCGATAAGGCCGCCCATTGTACAACCTGTTTTGTAAAATATTCTTATTTGTTTTCTTTTATAAGCTTTGTGTTCAATAAAGTATTATTGTATTGTATTGTATTGTAATTCCCCATAACTTGAAATTGTTCCTTTACTAAATTTATCTATATATTTTGTGGTTGAGTTTGTGTTTGTGTATATCTTGTAGTTAGAATAACTATCTTTGTTCCAGATGTTAACGCTATCTCTTCTGCTTGGATAAATAAATAAGTTATCATTCAGATCTCTTTTACCGAACAATCCTCCTTTGTTTGGTGGTCTATCGTACTACGTGACATTGGCGAAATTGTAGTGGCTCCCCTACAAAAGCCATAAGAAAGAGTTGAAGTTGATTGAGAAATAACCTCACTTTGAACTTCACTTTGAATTTTGCTTTTGGTTTTTAGATGCAAACATGGGGTGGTGCGTTCTGTTAAACAGAACATCGTTTTGTTGTACGCGGAGTCTTGCAAAGTGATAGTTGTGATTATTTGGAGCAGATTGTTTATGTGTATACATACTAGTAAAGGACATTGGAATTCTTACACACGAGCGGCATGCTGCCGACGACACGAGCAGCCGTCGACCTACAGCGACACTTGCAGTTGTAGCATGGTGACGATAACCGCCGATGAAGTCGACGGTTGCCGCCGAATCGTCAACAAGTGCTGGTACTTAATACTATATGTAACGTGTCCTTATATCATACACTTGGCATGTTTTCATAAATGTACTCTTTTAAGCACATTGTTAAACATTTTTATTAGATATAAAGGTAATTAGTCATAATGATATAAATTTAAAATACCGGTACGATTTACGATTTAAGGAAAAGCAATTGTGTTGGATAAAAGCTTCTTACCCACAAGGCTTTGAGTCAGTAAGTATAACAAAAGATATTATCCTCCTCCTAATGTTCTCGAAGTTAAGTTAGCTTCCTTCATCACTCTCTAGCTGACCCTGTTTTGTCAGCTCGACAATCTCAACATCGTTCTATGTTCTATTGTAGCTGTGACGCGCTCTGACAATGCTTTGATCTCGTGCAAATCTGAGGGTCGCTTTACTTTGTCATGTGTTAAACTCGCTTTTGTTCGTTTATTAAAATACTATTCCTAGAGATTCACATAAGCCACCATTGTTAGACTCAAGTGTACGCGATTATTAGCGTAGGATGGAGAAAATGTTTTTAACTTTTTCATAAGAGTAGTCAGAAGTCTTAAAGACGATAACTACTTATAATAATATAAATAATATATGCATTAATGCAGGCAATATTTATCATTCTATAGAATAAAACCATAGACATCGATTCGTCTTTCTGTTACATGTTGTTAGACAGCACATTTTGTTTTCACCGGCAGGCGGGTCTTCACGTATTTCCTCATCTATGAAGGCTTCTTCGACGTCGCTCTGTACGTCATCATCAATATCGTGGTGTTCAATTTCGATTATCTACAAAATAAACTGCGGTATTATATTTTTAACAGTACAGGACATCAATATCTACAAAAAGTCTGTGAAATCATGTGTCTTACTATTAAAAGTTATGTTAAAATAACTACCTACTATTCAATGTTAAATATGCAATAGTAACGCCGATACAAACTAGACCACATTATTCGTACCATGGTATTAATCCTCCTAATAAAGAGGAAAGATTTGATTGTTTGTTTGTTTGTAATGGATAAACGCCAAAAGCTACTTAACCGATTCGAAAAACTCTTTCACCGATAGAAAGCTATATTGTACATGAGTATAACATACGCTATATTTGATCATCATCATCACCCATCACCGCACCGGTGAAACCGCGCAGCTAGTATATATCATTATATCTATAGGACGGCCGGACGGACGGACATGACGAAACTACATATAAGGTGTCCGTGTTTTCAATTTTGACAACGGAATCCTAGAAATGAACAAATAGTAGTAGGTAGTCGCGATAGATTCCCACAATAATTGGGAATGTCGATGAGGGTCGATACGTGCATCGGACCACACTATTGCCGTTTCGGAACATAAATCGACACACGTCCTCTCTATTCAAAACTTGTCGAGCGACAGTCGAGGGACACGGATGTCGCGCGTGCCGACGCTCGCATAACGTCGACTTGCGACAAGTCCCGCGACCCGTAGATGTCGCAAGCGACGTCGGGCGACATAGCGCGGGACCTTCGATCACTAATAAAAAAATATTTTTTTTTATTAGTGATCGAAGCGCGGGACACGTATATTTCGTGTCGAGGAAGAGAGTCGCGCGACAAATGTCCCCTAGTGAATAAGCGGCAAGAAAACATGTTGCTGTTGGACAGACATTTTCTGCGCGGAAAGAGCTGCAGGGCGCAGCTAGTTTATATATATTTTATTTGTTAATTAAATTTTAGAACACGAAGGGATAAACTTGGAGGAGGTCTGGTCAGCCGGTCCTTGCTAACCAATCTTACACTACCTACCTGTATTAACATTCGTTCTTATTTTCTACTAGCTGACCCGCCAGTGGCTTCACTCGCTCGGTCATCACATAAGACTAAAACATAGTTGGCGAAACGTAGGGGTTTAAGACACCGCTGCTTCCCCCTTCGAGGACATATAGGCGAAACTATTTGCTATGTTATGTTTAAAAACAAAATGTTAGTAGGTATTGCAAGCGATTCACTCAAGACCGCTAGACTGATGTTTCACCTCCATGGTGACGGATGATGATGAGGATGAATGAAATATAGCGCATGTTACTCAGGAAAAATGTACTTAGCTCTAAACTCGTGAAAGAATTGTTTGAATCGGTTAAGCCTTCAGCTGTACTTTTAAGGAACAAACGCATCCAATCGCACGTAATTATGTTTGCAATTGGAAATTGCTCAGATCAATTTGTACAGTCCTTGACGCGGACGGAATACGTTTAGAAACGCGACGCGTCTCGTTTACTCGATTATTTTCAATTTCGTCGCTATTTCATATTTTATACGAATATTTTATTCGAGATGTTAGCTCATAACTTTGAACTATTTCCCAGCCTGCCCATTAGAGAGAGTCAGGTACGTACTACAATTTCAGAACTAATAATGTCAAGTCAAGCATGTCACTGTGCCTTAATAATTCGGCACACTGTTAACGGTACTTCCGAGATGCTCGCTGCGAGTTATGAGGCAATTGTGACGTGGCACAGCTGTCTGCGGCTGCCACTTCTCGTCCTTATTAATTCTGACCCCGCTGTACATCAACCGCATTGGTGGGACGCAAACCTCTCTAATCTTGCATAACATAGTAGCTGAAATATTCCCTAGATTTATCAACCAGGTTCGTCACTCATACGAATTACCAAACGCGGCACTGGGAAATGGGGCAGCAAGGGCCGTTCATTAATGAAGTTTAAACATATGTAGGTACGCTCGCCGCATCTTTTATAAAATGTCGCAATCAAACATTTTGTGGGAGCAGCTCAGAAATAGTACGCTGAACGATTTTGTGTGATAAATGTCCAGAATTTTCTTTGTGCGGAAAACGGGCATTGCTCGGAAAGCCTTGCGGCACGGTGGCGGAGCAGACGCATCGATTGACGAACACAGAGCGTCGAGTCGATTATTTATGTTTCTCCCAGACTATACGTTTATTTTAGTCCGTGTCCCTAATTTATTTTATTTTTAGGAGGCCTTTTTGAATAGGCAATGTGGCGTATAAATTTGCCTCGTCCTTCGAAGACCGTAGGCTTGAGTGTCTCCCGTTAAAAGGTGCTAGGAATTAATTTAACCTGACATCAAGGCCGTCTGCTTCGGAATACGTTAGCTCATAATGAGATGGCTCTGTAAACATGTTCGGCGCTGAACAAAGTGAGCATCTATTTAATTATGCATATTGTGCCGTCTATCACGTGTGTGCTCGAGTTTCACGTTTTATGCTTATTTGGAGTTGACTTTAAAATGAAATACCGAAGTATTTCATTTTGTTGGTACCAAAGTTTATATAACAGTTTTTTTTATTGCACATTGAGTGACGGCGGTTTACCGAAGGCATAAGAAATGGATTGACGATGACGATGACGTCCAACGACGCCACGTGGAGTTTTGCGAATAAGTAAAATAATTTATTAGGTTAGGGAAATGTAAGTACCTATATACTTTGACATGGATACATTTAGTTTGATCTTTTGATAATAAATTACCAAATTGGAAGCATAACAGTTAAAAGCTGCGTGGGTCAGGACGTTAATCCTCAAACTATTAACAGTCATTTCGATAAATGCAATTTTCAAAGAAAACCGGATATATAGTATAGTATATGACCGTTAACTATTTGAGGGTCGTTAATATATTGACGTGAATAAAAAAATAATAGAGAAGAAATAGATCCGAACAAGAAAAAAGACAGGCAAGATAGATGTATTGATTGAAGTATGAAAATACCGCGAACGATTCCTGCGCAAACTAGTGACGAAGATCTAAGTTCCCTTAGACATAGTTATAAATGATTGTGTAACAAAATGTTCACAAAGAACTTATCTAACAACTCTATAATAACACATGATTTAGTAACAAAATGTATTTAATACTAATAATGTTAACCTGTCTTGTATATCATGGTCTCACACGACTAATAAATATATTAAAATATTCGTTCTCTATTCTACAGCAAGCATCCTTGTTCATAGACTTTATAGACGTAAACGATCTTAAACAGTATGACTGGATTCACAATGCCAATGGAAATTAATAAACATCATAACTCATATCTAAACTATTCATAAACTCCATATCTTTCGATATCTCGTTAGAATCTAATGCTATAAGCGGAAAATAGACATACATATTATGTATCCTTTAGTTGTGCATGCATCTGTAAATAAAGAAATATAATAATAATAATTTACAGACAGATATAACTTCTTCAAAATGATAAATGATAATTTAGTTGCAAGAAATATGGTACAATTCAGCTCTTAGTGTTAATAAAGTACACTGTGATAAGATAGTTTTAGCTGCACGCAATGTTTTTGGTAGCTTTTACAAAAAAAATATAAAAAGGTAATGTTTATCAAATACATTATCGGGAAACGAGATTACGAAAAAAGATGAGATTATTAAAAACACGTGCTAATGACTCCGGTTTATACGTAGCATTCAATAAATATCAAAAAGTTATCAAGTACTTACTAAGATACTTCTGTAAATCAGTTCAATTAAATGTATTTAAGACCTGCATGTATTTTTTTATGATTATTAAGTAACTAGACTTGATATATTTATGAACTCGCATTTTTTTCGGAATACCCGTCAGATATTTTATGTAATCCTATTTTAACGAGTATAAAACAATACGATGTATCTGATTTTTTTTTGCTTAATTACGCTACCATAAGCATATGCGGAAGCAAAACAATCTGCGTAAAAACAACTCAGGTAAAAAAACAACAACAAGGTAGCCGTCCGATGTATCAGAAGTTGCATGGAGCGGTCTCGAGAACTAAAGGGATTAGGCAAGATACGCGGTGAAAGGTACTCAGTGATTGAGTGCAAGCGAGATAGGATGCAACGCAAGCGCAGGCCACTTACCTGCGGTGATACCAACGTTTTGTACATTCCAACTTGCACATTATTCCGAGAAATATAAAAATAATTAGGTTTTATTCCACTTAAAGAATAGATATTTTAAGTTTGAATATTATCTTTTAGACTTAATTTACAACTTAACTCTATTAATAAAAAAAAATATTTTGTCAAATTCTATTAAAATATTAGGTTTATTTTAGTTGCCACTTTAAAAATTAGCCCAAAAATGTATGACGGCTGGGTGATCTCCTTTCTGCGAACTAGCTTCAAAATATTGCGGACATGTACTAGAATTCAGTTGTTTCAATGGAATGATTAGTAATAATAATAATCATTTATTTATCAGACACGAGATCCATGGTACAAGAACAAAAAAAATTTATAAATTACAATAAATAATAAAAATCAAAATTAAATTAAATTAAATAAAACTATTTAGGTGGCTATAGCCAACCATCGTCTATACGTGGCCGTCAGCAGCAGCCTAATACTTTGCAACGATGCGCAAGCGATATTTTGGCAATTATTTTTGGCTCCAATTCTCAAGATTAGGAGAATCAGCCGCACACAATTTTATGGCTTATAATCTGTTAGTTTGAAAAGCTTGCGATATTCACTGTTACATATTATATAGGTACTAAACTAAGTGTGTTCGAATCTTACTTTTAGATGTTATACCTCTACCAAAGTTGGTTCCGCGCCTGTATTTGCTATAAGGAGATTTGTAGTAAATAAAAAGTTTACCAGGTCCTCCCCTCTGCTGTTTGACGTGGGCATACCCCATATAGGGTGATGGGCGTTTGTGTCTGCTGATATTACTAGTTTGAAGTCATTGAGCTCGCAGTATCTTACCAGGTCCGCAACGTCTTTCGATGGGATCTCCTCGTCGCCGGGCATGTAGGCTGACGCGACGATCACGTCCCCAGCTTCCTCTCCGAGAACACCCCGGAGCCTGGCAGTAGCCAAGTCTCTGGAACAGAACTCGGTTAGAGGCAATGAAGCAATGTTGCTTGGTACATATATACATGCTCGAATGTTGTTGTTGGAGGTGTTGTCATATATTAACTTACCCCTCAGATTATTGAGACCACACACACGCCCCGCCCTGATCCACGGCTCCTGGATCAAGGCCATGGTCTCCTCGCTGTCATCCCCCAGCACTCTGCGCAGGTTAGCCGTTGCAGTGAGGCTGTGCTGGAGGTTTGTCTGGATGACCTTACAAATCATGGAGGATTGGGTCGCCATCATTCAAGCTACCCTCCTCCTCTGACTCAGCCGTGTTGGCCCCGTTTGGATCCCTCCACTCTCCTCTGGTAGGGGGGTCAGGATCCACACTCATATCCTCCGTCGTCTTTGAGGACGATGGTTTGGGCGATGAGTGTGACAGCTCGTCCGGAGTTTCCCCCGTCTTGCCGTCTGGAGCCAGCATGGTATCCAGCTTGTCTGCCGGTGTGGGCTTGCTTGCTGGTGCAGGTGGTTCGTCCTGAAGAGACCCGTTCGCTGCATAGAATCGAACGTAGACATTCCCCAGGTTGAAGGCTAGCCTCCGTCCTTTCTCTACGAGTGTAGGTATAAGGGGTTCGGGAATCCCCAACGTGAGGAACATCGTGTCGTCTCCGTGTATGCTATGCGCGAACAGTCTCCAGGTGTTCACCTGGGCCCACTTGTTCTGATCCGCCAGAATCAAGCTCGTGTCTTCGACAGAGCTATCACATTCCGGGATAAACAGTGCTGCTCTTACTACTCGGGTTAAATCTCCCTGTCGTTTGACAGTGAGTTTAACCCCTGAGTCAGCTGAAAGACTGCTAACTGCCTTGTTGAGCCACCGTAGTGAAGCATCATCCTCACACCACAGCTTCAGGGCTCCATCTGCAATGATGGGCTTCCCTCTGAAGCAGGGGGAGAATGTGATGTTAGGATCTTTAACATCAGCTAGAATCCTGTTGACCAGGTACTTCTTCACTTTGGTGGCTTGCTCTTCTTTCAGCTCTTGGCTTTCCCCCGTCACCGCTACGCATAGCTCATTCTGAGCAATGTCTGCGTAGCTGGTCAGGGTGCGCCGTGAGCTGTCCAGTTTGGGTCTTTTGTGTTCACCTCTAGGTGACACCGTGTCATCCAACCGGGTACGTTTGCCGGGCTCAGTGCGGGGAGGGGCCTGTGCAGATTTCGAAATGGCCACTGCCCCACGCCTCTGGCGATTGTACCGGTTGCTGTGTTTAGGGTGCGACCACTTGCTCTGGACCCCTGAAGGTCCTGGTTCTGCCGTAAGTGGTGCTCCAGTCTTCAGTGGTTTGGCAGGTGGTGCGGTGCTGTGTCCTGCTTTTTTAAGGAAGTAGCTCGGGCCAGGTGCGCCGTTACTGGCATCTCCAGTCGTCTGCTTCTGTCCTTCCGGATGGTCTCCTGCCTTGGGGACTCCAGCCTGAGGCTTAAGTCCCGTTAGGCTAGATCCCGTACCGGTGTTTTCAGCTTCTGACCTTTGACTAGCCAGTCGCGCTTCGGCCTTTTGCTGCTTCTTTAGCTTCTGCCTCAGTCGGTTTCTTTGGTTTTTGCTTAGAGTCTCTGGGAATCCAGCCTCTGGCTTAAGTCCCTTAGCGTTAGAGTGGGGGAATCCAGCTTCTGGCTTAAGTCCCTTAGCGTTAGCATGGGGGAATCCAGCCTTCGGCTTAAGTCCCTTAGCGTCAGCATGGGGGAATCCAGCCTTCGGCTTAAGTCCCTGTTGCTTGTCTCTTGCTTTTTTGCCCTTCGGTCCAACAACCGTCCAGGCAGAGGTGCAGGGCTCCGGGGCCGACATGGCCGCCACGAGCTCCTTCACCGCTTCACCTAAACCCGTGGGGGTTTGCTCACCTCTCTCTACTTCCACATCGTGCAATACTTTGCCCCCCCCAGAATACGTGGGGCAGCCCGAGCTATGCTCAGGGAGGGATTCTCCGGGTAAACCGGTACCCTCCTGGGGTAGTTCACTGTTTGAGTTTGCAGCCATAGTGTGGTCGGATTTTTATACAGGGGTTTCCTTCCCCCGGCCAGTTTATCGGTTTTGTGTATGTTCCCTCGCCCATTCCGCCCATGATCCGGGTCTAGCTACGAAAGTAGCCCGTCCCATTTCACAGGCGGCGCAGGAGCTGGATATATCACTTGGGCGCCGATGATTCGCCTTCGCACTGCATACTTGGCTATTATGGTCACGAGGTAGATGTTATAGGCGGGCTCGTTGGGGACCATAACATTGCCCGGGGAGGACGACCCACAAAGATGTTAGTATGTGGGCCCAGCCCTAGACCGCGGCGGCAGTCTAAAGATGGCGTGGACGTGTATGAAGCACTTGTTGGTGCGCGCCTGTAGTCTAGATCCGCACTTCTAGACGTACGCAGCTGGCATTACTTAGCATTTTATAGAGGCATGTTCTTTGGCCTTGAACCTACCCCACTAAGACCAAAACCAACCCGTTCCTCCCCTTAAATTAAGTATCTTAGGCAGGTTAGGTAGCTTAGATAAATAGAACATGTATCCTGGATCCTACCCGTCGCTGTCGGGTTTCTGTCTAGTAAAGAGAAGTTTGGCTATCTGTTACCAGATGTTTAGCATTTTTAATGAATTGGAATATAATTCTCGGTTAAAAATGGCTTGAATCTTACAGAAAAAACTATTTATATTTTTTTCTTATAGACAGATCATTTCACCAAGGTTTATTCATTCTTCAACCGCAGACAGCCCGCTAACCAGATTTTGCGGCGTTGCTGGAATGGCGACTTATTATTCGGTGGTAGATGGACTAATGCTAAAAAGGAGGTTTCTACACCATATGGAATCATTTCACGTTCATAAAACATTAATAAAAACATTAACATTATAAGAGGTAAAGATATGTACTATGTACTTTTGATAGTCTCCATGCACCACCGTAATATGTCTCGCTCTTGGCCATCTGAAGCTGAGTACCGCAAAGATTTAGATACCTTTCATCATCATCATCATCATCTCAGCCGTAGGACATCCACTGCTGAACATAGGCCTCCCCCATGATTTTCCAAAAGGACCGGTTGGAAGCGGCCTGCATCCAACGTCGTCCTGCGACCTTCATCAGGTCGTCTGTCCACCGTATCGGTGGACGACCTACGCTGCGCTTGCCGGTCCGTGGTCTCCACTCCAGAACCTTTCGGCCCCATCGGCCATCTGTTCTGCGTGCTATGTGCCCTGCCCACTGTCACTTCAACTGGCTAATCTTCTGGGCTATGTCGGTGACTTTCGTTCTCCTACGGATCTCCTCATTTCTGATTCGATCACGTAGAGAAACCCCGAGCATAGCCCTCTCTATAGCTCGTTGTGCGACTTTGAGCTTTTCTATGAGGCCCATAGTAAGAGACCACGTTTCAGTGCCATAAGTCATCACTGGTAACACACATTGGTCGAAGACTCTTGTCTTGAGGCGCTGAGGTATTTTTGACGAGAAGACTTCGCGAAGTTTCCGGAACGCTGCCCAGCCGAGTTGGATTCGACGATTGACCTCTTTCTCGAAGTTGGACCTGCCTAGTTTGACTGTCTGTCCCAGGTAGATGTACTCGTCTACAACTTCGAGAACTGAGTTCCCAACTGATATTGGGGTAGGTACAACATGGGCATTAGACATAATTTTCGTCTTATCCATGTTCATCTTAAGACCTACCCGTTGGGAAACTCGATGGAGGCCTTCGAGCATTCTACTGAGGGCTTCCATGGACTCTGCCATGACAACAATATCGTCGGCAAATCGAAGGTGAGTGATGTATTCGCCGTTAATATTAATGCCAAGTCCTTGCCATTCCAGAAGCTTGAAGGCGTCTTCCAATGTAGCGGTGAACAGTTTCTGAGATATAACGTCTCCCTGTCTCACGCCTCTTTGCAATGGAATTGCCTTCGAACTCTGCTCCTGTACTCGGACTGACATGTAGGCGTTTTTGTACAAACACTTCAGCACTTCAATATACCGATAGTCAATACGGCACCGCTGGAGAGACTCAAGCACTGCCCATGTCTCGATCGAATTTCTCATAGGCTTTCTCATAGTCCACAAACGCTAAACAAAGAGGCAAGTTATACTCTTCAGTCTTCTGTATAACTTGCCGTAGCGTGTGGATGTGGTCTATGGTACTATAGCCTTTTCGGAAACCGGCTTGTTCCGGAGGCTGGAATTCATCAAACCTGCGACTGAGACGGTTCGTTATGACCTTCGAAAACAGCTTATAAACATGGCTCAAAAGCGAGATGGGTCTGTAATTTTTAAGTAAAGTGTTGTCACCTTTCTTGAAGAACAGCACCACCACGCTTTTGTTCCATGCTTCTGGCGTTGAACCTTCGAGTAAGACGGTATTAAAGAGCTTCTGAAGGACTTTAAGTACCGGTGTTCCACCCGCTTTCAGAAGCTCAGATATACCGACGATGACGACGATGATACCGTCGTCACCAGGCGCCTTGTTGTTCTGAAGCTGTTTCAAGGCCATTCTAATCTCGTACAGGCTGATGTCCGGGATATCTTCGGTATAATGTCGGGTCAGCTTGGCTCTTGGATCTTTGGCCGAGCTGCTAACAGGTTTAGCGACCGAGGTGTATAGCTGTCCGTAGAAACTCTCTACCTCTCCTAATACTTCTTTTTTGGTCGACGCTATACTGCCGTCTTCTCTCTTCAGCTTCGTCAACTGGCTTTGCCCAATAGACATGTCTCTTGCAAACACTTTGGAGCCTTTTTTCCGCTCTATCGTCTCTTTAATACGGTTTGTATTAAAGATCCGGATGTCGTGTCGCAAGGACTTCCATATTCGTCTATTGAGCAGCCTATATGCTTCAGCATCATGCGAAGACTGCATTTTCAGTGAGCGTCGTTCAGCCATGAGGTTGAGGGTATCGTTGGAGAGTTTCTGCGGCCTATCTGTACGGTGGGGTTAAAGTATTTGGAACCCACTGTATGGACAGTTTCTACTAACCTGTTATTGATCTCGTCCACTGAAGCGATGTTCTCAAGGCAATCGAAGCGATTGGATAGCTCAAGTTGAAAGCTCTCGGGGTCTTGTATATGGGCACGAGTGGGTCGGGGCGTAGACTTCATCGGACGAGACCTCTCCAGTTTGACATTAATATTCACCGTGCCTCTTACCATTCGGTGATCACTACCGGTTTTAACCCTGTTGATCACGGAGACATCAGTGAATATTTGCATTTTGGTGGTCATAATGAAGTCAATCTCATTTCTCGTGGAACCATCGGGACTCAGCCAGGTCCATTTCCTGTGAGGTGGCTTCTGAAAGAAAGAGTTCATCATAAAGAGTCCCTCTTTCTCCAGGAAGTCGGCCAACCTCTGTCCCCTACGGTTCCGTTGTCCATATCCAAATTGCCCCACTTTCAACTCATCCTCGCTTCTCTTACCCAACTTTGCGTTGAAGTCCCCCATAACAACTAGAAAGTGCGTTTCAGAGGTATGTATGGCCCGACTAATGTCCTCATACATATCCTCCACCTCATCATCCGGGTGCGACTTCGTCGGTGCGTATACCTGAATGACCTTCAGCGAATATCGTTTGGATACTCTGAGTATTAGGTATACGACCCTATTGGAAACGCTATCGATCTTAACTATATTGTTAGTAAGGGACTTGTGGACGAGAAAACCGACACCACCTTGGGACTGTTGGTCGCCCTCCCGGTAGTAGAGTAAGTTACCTGATTTTAGGGTTATCGTGTCCTCACCCGCTCTACGGACTTCAGATAACCCCACAATGTCCCAGTGTAACTTACTCATTTCTTCTTCCAGCTCATATATCTTCTCGTCTGTCCTCATCGTGCGTATGTTGTTTGTCCCCAGGGCCAGTCGTCGTCGTTAGTCGTCGTCCGAACAAGTATAATCGATATAAGGCACCTTACGTTCGCACTGGTGCTACACCGTGAGAGAACGGAGTAGAATAGTCCCTCCACCCAGTCGGGATGCGAATTGTAAAAGGCGAGGAAGCCCTAACTCCATTCTCTCCGTTGTCTTTTGAAATTTTTTGTATCGCCAATTTCTTAAATGATATAACAAATGTTCGCTTATTTTTAGCTCCAGTGTGTTGCCTTACAAAAGAGAACATAATAATGGTATCAGTAGGGCAAGACACGCTACACTTTGACATCTTAATACACGAGTAGGTAGATCCTGGAGTGATCAGTTCCAAGCTGTTTTATCCTCCAAGTAATCCGAAATTTTGCAATAACCTTTATGACAGAGTTTAGTTAAAAAGAAACACAATTCCCTAAAATCAGCCGCGATTTTTTTGGGAATCAACCAACATTTGATTGCAAATAAGATGGGTAATAGCCCAGCTGTGTTCAACCTAGATTCTGAAGTACCTTTATAATGTAATCCCTTTATTATGTACTTATACAAATGAAAGTACTTCTGAAATACGGCACAGAATAATGCATTTTGTCATGTTAACAAATTTTGTAAGAGGTCACTAGAAAATAAAATAATAACAATATTATACAATTCAAACCATGGAAAGAGAAAGAGAGTATGCAATCAGCATCCAGCCTCTGAAATCTGTCAAAGTAAGTGTATCTTTTGTCAACAGATAGCGTTATCTGCAACAAAGCACCTGAATCATCCCCTAGGGTATCCCTTTTCACCGTAGTATCTAACGTATGCTACGTACATTCGTAGATACATACTATTTCATGGCCCTTATATCGACTACGACTACCACTACACGATAAGAAGTAATGTTTTTCGCGAATAATTACATTATAATTTATATATTAAATCTAGATTTATAAAGATTATCCTTGGCCTATGTTTCCTAGAACTCAATTATTTAGTGACTTGTCTTGTGATAGCCACTTCTTAAAGGAACGCCTAGAAACGGAGTCTTGGTAGATAAAGGAAAATATAATTGATGCCTAATATAAGGCAATCAACTTACCTATCTCAAAACATAATTTCACTACAAAGAACTATATGTTTCTATGAATATTTTTAGTGATACTAATTTATGTTGTTTTTCCATATTTTCTCATGCTAATGTAATTGAATGTCTCCGTCAGTGAACTTCATTTGTTACCGCCGGCATCGACGCGAGCTCATGCATATCTTAGCATTCATCATACTCGCTTTAACTTAGGTACTTTAGTTTAAACTTAGCTCAACTAAGGCATTTTAAATTAGACTACAGGTCTCCCTCTGGCCTGAATAATTCAATGAGCCTTACAGGTATCGCTATCGTACGAAATGCAATCAAAACTTTGCCGTGGTATAGGTGGGATACACTTCACATACGAGTAATTATATTCTAACTCTAGTTAGACCGCTGTTAGTTGTAATCATGATGTCACGTGCTGGCTTAATTACATAGAATTGGACTCTATTGTAGGTTTGAAAACGTAATGACATACTTTATGTAGGCACTATCAAAATCGACTTAGTACACGAAGAGTACGAAAAAAAACAATACATAAAAAAAATTTCGTATGTGAATCCGTAAAATGATACAAGTTTAGTTGAGCTATAGTGTCAAAGTTATAATATACACTCTAATATTTCATAAGTGCCCCATTCGAAGATTATATAGTAGGTAGTTATATATTATACTAAAAAAGAGAATTTTATCGAAATATGTCCTGTTTTAATTATGATATATACGAGTATGTGCTGACCGAAACATGGCTTAATACTAATATTTTTGACAGAGAATTATTTGATGGCAAATATACAATTTATAGACGAGACAGAGAATCATCTAAATTCTGCCACAAAAAAAGATGGAGGTGGTGCTTTGATAGCTGTTTCTAAAAACATTAAATGCAAACGAAGACATAATTGGGAAAGTGATATTAAGGACTTGTGGATAGAACTGGAAATTGATATCAATGGCTCTATACGAAAAGTATCTTTATGTGCGGCATACTTACCATCTCCTACCTAAAATTAGAAATAGTGGACTACTTTATATCAAATTGTAAGTAAATAATGTATTTGAGAAAAATTACACTGATTAGGTACTCATCGTATTATTGTAGACTTTAACGTTAGTTGTATAGAAAGTAGAAGATGGAATCCAGTTTCATTTTCTACTTGTTCCGTTTTCCTGTCAAAGTTAGGAATTACTGTTATAGATTTTGCTAATTTCAACAATTTTAGTCTATGTAATAGTGTACTAAATGTAAGTTTTTGATCTTGTACTCACAAATATTCCAAATTGTACAGTATTTAAATTTGACGATGTTTTATGCAAGATCGACCAGTATCATCCACCAATTATAGTTAACATCTCCTTTCCTCATTCAAATAAATTGAATAAAAATCCACATATGTTAAAAAAGAACTTTTTCAATCAAATTATAACTCTATAATACAAAACTTAAACAACGTAGAGTGGTCTGATAAATTTGGTATCTCCAAAGTGTTAACGAAATGTTGAATAGTTTTTATGAAATATAACATAAATTTATAAAGCGCGATGTACCATTAATGAAGCCAAGAAACAACAAAATGCCTCCGTGGTTTAGTTGTAGCCTAATAAAATGGCTGAAAGAAAAAGAAAAAACCCGTCAATGATGTAATAAATATAACAATCCACGTGATGGAATAGAACTAAGCGTTATTGGCAAAAGGTGTGACAAAATGGCGCTAGAATGTTACAACTCTTATGTAGCACATTTGGAAAATTAAATCTCAGCTAATACAAAACATTCAATGGTCTTTTGATAGAGAAAGATATACTGGAACTAGTGTTTATCCAGCAGTTATGACCAATGATGTTGATATAGCTTCCAACGGTTCAGAGATATCTGATTTATTTGCAAAACTTAAAACTTTTATTTGAATTTTCGCGGCCATTTTCGCAAAAAAACATCTGAATATCTAAATACCCTATAAATATCTCAAAACCCAAATCCCTGAGTTGTACACTTTTTGTTTCAATAACTCTAACATATATACTCGTATACATACATACACTTTGCCTCATATTTCGATTTTGCTTTGTTTTATAATTTTTAAGTTTACTTATAGCATGTAGTGTTAGCCTGTAAGTGATTATACATTAAGCAAGAGTGTACTGTATGAAACTATATTTAAATGTACAAATGTAATAATCGTTGGTTAACCACAAATAAATAAATTATGTTGTCAACAAAGGCGAAAAGGCTCTCCGTCGAAAACAATTCATGAAAAACTTTAGCCTAGCCCTGACATCGCTATTCATGAGCAAGCTGCTGGAAACACCTACTCTGAAGATATAATTGCGGGAGAATATTTCCAGCATCTTGCAAAAAGACATTCCTGATGCCCCAGAAGACAATTCAGAAAAACCCGCGCCAAAAATGGTATGTACTGCTTGTTTTGCCCCTTAAAAAATCGGCGTAAAGCAACGTGCAATAAATGTAAAAAAAGTTATTTGTCGAGAGCATAATGTTAATATGTGCCTAAAGAGCATCTGAATTATTTGTAGCCGGTAATGTGTGCTAATACAACTGTTAGTATCTCAAATATTTAGAATATAAGTTAACATGACTGATTATTGGTATAAAAAAAATTATTTGTGATAACAAGAGAAGTAAGAAATGTTTTATATTTTTTTTCAGAGGTGTAAAGTTTTTGTTATATTTTTGTATAATAAATAACTATAAATACGTAAATCATATTTTTTATTATTTATTCATTTACAGAAAAACAATATACAATTATATTTTTAACAGTAAACAAATTAAAATATTATGGGCACTAAAAAATCATGTGCCGATTTTACGCATGATTATGTTTTACGTACACTACTATTACATTATCGCGTGGACAGCTAGTTCAGTAATATACCGTGGAAAATATTCCATGATTGTAATATGTGTATTGTATGTTGTGTTATATGTTTGTGTATATAAGTAGAAAGAATATATATATATGTGATATAATGTAGTATACACACATATAATTATCATTTTTCTTATAGGTACTTACTCAATACAGCTTCAATATATCAATTCATTACCTACTGCTGTATTAACTCCACTGTGTACCTATTTGCGTTTACTATTATGGTTTCATGCTTTGAAGTGTAGACAATAAAACATGTTGTTGTAACGTCAGTATTATGTTGTATCACAATGTTGCATAGTGTACGACACTGATCTGCACGACACAGGGAATCCTAGTGTGGAGATCAGGGTTATTAATAATATTAAGTGACATACATTAGAATTGTGTAACTAGTTTTAGAGTGAAACCGAACCATTTTGTTATTTGAATAAAAATATTATTATTATTCAAAAAGTTTCACGGATTTCATCCGGTCCTTTACAAAGGCATAAGTGGGGCTGTAGCCAACACTTAGAGGCCTGTTTGGTATAAAAATACAAAGTATCAAAAACAGAAAGAATGTTGTATGAAGGGTAACATGGTACTTATAACTATTTAAAAAATGGGTAAAATGGCCAGGCTATTGATATGAACTTATTAGTGATATGGAAGATTGTGGGCTATGGAAGAGACTACGGCACCTGCCAATTTTAGTCTCATGTTTAAATATTTAGGCAGGTGGTGACTTGCCATCCACTAAACGGGCCCCCCATAAAGGCCACCATGAGTGGTGACAAAAGGGACAACGTTGGTGTGGATGGCTAAAGGGTGTCGAGAGGTGTGCTGCGGTTTCACTAGAGCGCTACTACCGGCGTTATGCCCTTTAACACTTCCACCCTTGGAGCTTTTTGTTACTTGCTCTTGCGTCTCCACCCCCGGACGGCCAATTAAGGCAAGCTGGGGGTCAGGGGTCTCATTTAGCCCCAGGGAGAATCAGGATCCGCGGTGTCGCCACTCACCGACGGCTCGCCACAAAGCCGCCCCTGCGGTAATATATTATTATTATTATTATTTCTTTAATTCAAAACAAAATCTCGGATTTCATCCGGTCCTTTACAAAGGCATAAGTGTGGCTGTAGCCAACACTTAGAGGCCTTACTTGGTACTTGGTACTTGGTGGGCTGGCTCTTTTCCGCAACCAGGCCGCTGTGGCGCGGCCCATTTTGCGTGATAGCCGGGTGTCGCTGATCAGTCCAGCCACCCGGTGTCGCCCAGGAAAGCCAGTAGCTCCTTCGGCTTGGCGCAGGCTTCCCACACTGTCCTCGGCGAGCCGAGGTTAGCTGCCCTTTGTGCCGCCACGCTCCTGCATTCGATGAGCAGATGCGCAGTTGTTTCTTCCGCCTCCATGCAGCCTCTGCATAGGGGGCTGTCTGTAACACCTAGATTAAACAGGTGTTTGTTTAAGGAGCAATGACCGGTCATAATTCCGACGATATGTCGTACATTATTTCTTTTAAGATTGAGGAGTTTTCTGGAGAATTTCAGATTTAGAATCGGAAAAGCCTCCTTCGACTGCCTACAACCCTCGATACTTGCCCAGTAGTTCTGATGCTGGTCCTTAGTTTTTTTGCGAATCCATGCACGAATTTGAATGAAAGGTAGGGGGATCATTGGTTCTGGTCCTGCACACGTCATACCGGAACCTCTTAGAGGCCTGTTTGGTATAAAAATACAAAGGAGTATAAAAAACAGAAAAAATGTTGGATGAAGGGTAACATGGTACTTATAACTATTACAAATATGGATAAAATGGCCAGGCTATTGATATGAACTTATTAGTGATAAGGAAGATAGTGGGCTATGGAAGAGACTACGGCACCTGCCAATTTTAGTATCATGTTAAAATATTTATTATTATTATCTTTCTAGGATTACGCTATTATTACCAATATGCTAATATGCAACCTATATTCATTCAACATTTCACTCACAATCAGTTGAGCCTTTCTAACGTGTAAAATAACAAACATACACAATCACTCGCATACTATATCTTTACAGTAAAGTGTCGTTATCCATTGGTCTGAATGCTGTAGTAAGATGATAAACAAACAGGTCCACAAACAAACTTTACCACTAACTATAATACGTGTCGGGATGTAATCTATCGTGTGCACCTATCAGAATACTTTCTGCGCTCTACTTCCTACTTAATCACCTTCCTGTATTAACATTCGTTCTTATTTTCTACGAGTGTCTGTCATGTTAGGTTTGATTTACGACACACTTTAGAAAACAAATAAATCCAACAAACCTCATCTTCTCCGTAAAACAGCAATCAATAAGGCCAAAACCTTTTAGTAAAGTATACCGCATTGTCTAGATTTAGATCAATTTACCTGAATAAACCTTATATAATTAATGAGCCGTCAGCGCCCAGCAAATAATTTTTCCATTGTGAGCATAATTTATTGTTTTTATTATGAAAACATTCTTTAATCGTTACTACACGCACTAAGGTCACAGGCCTCAGGTAGTGCACATTCTGCAAATCTTTTTTGTTTGGGCTAGTTATCCACTTTATAGAAAGTTACCCGTGGCTTAGTTCCAGTAGCATGGATTTGCACTACAACTACGACCCCGAGAAGATCTTAGTACCTTTTAGGTATACTGCCTGCCTATCACGAGTTACCTGCTAGTACCTACCTACACAATAAAAAAAATCCTGTGCCACAGTTGTACTAGATAATTGATAGTTTATACTTAATTCCAAATTGTACACATTCATTGTGTCACCTTTAACATTAATATATATACCTATTTGTTTTCAATAAAGCAACTAGTTCAATATTTGCGTTCGTGTACCGCCCCCGCCGTCCCGATACCAACGAGCACATGATTCCGCCCTCTGTCCGGGGATTATGAGCTGAACTGTGTTTGTTTTCAATAAATAGCATTGCACGCGGAACTAGACTAAGGGGTATTCCACATATAGATAGATAATAAATACTTTATTCTAACATTCTAACACCACAGTACTACAATATTACAACGAAATAAAATAATAATTTTGTCAACAAAAATATTTAAAAGTTTAAAATTAACGTGTCTTATTAGGCAATCTTATTACTCACAGCTATCTCTTCGAGACAACCATATATTAAGTTCTTAGCAAGAAACGTACGTAGTTTGTTCAATAGATGTCGCTCCGTCCCCGTAAGACGGTTAGTCAGATAGAGAGTTAAAATTCGATGCTCGGACCCGAACCTTGGTGGCCTAGTTGGTCAACGGCGTCTGGCACGGAGAGTCAGAAGACGCGGGTTCGAATCTCGTCCGAGGATGTGAATTGGTCTTTCTATAGAGAGAAAAATTTCAATGTACGTAGTTTCATCGTATTTACCTGTATACATCATACTACATATTAATCACACTCAATGAAATAGAATTAGCCTTCTTAGCCGCTGGTCCCGGGTTTGACCCCTGGACAGATGAATTGTGCGCATGAAACTGTATATAGATATATATACTATATCAGTCGTCAGGTTACCATAGTACCAGGCTTTACCTGGGTTGAGACCTGAGGACCTTGTGTGGGTGTTGTCAAAAAAACCACATGTTCTATTATATCCACACATATATTTACAAATTAGGAAGCATGCGTATGGCCCAACTATACGGACGAAACCGAATATAACAAAATAAACACAAAATACACTTAACGTGAATAATTCACAATAACTTACCTACTCTTAAACGAAGTTCATAAAAACTAAGAAAACAAATCTCACCTCTGTTCCTGGTAATTTTGTTATTCTCTTCAAGTTACGAATGGTAAGCAGAGAAAGTTTGCCAAATTATTATTATTTTCCAGAACATTGCGTTTCTTTTCGAAAATAATGATGACTTGAATTTTTCCAACGGAAGCCAAAAGTTTGGCCTGGACGAGCGAACAAAAAATATACCGTAATTTCAGTTTCAAAGGCCGAGAAGATATTGAAATACTTTTTGTCTCTAGTTTGTTAAACATTTAACTTGAGGAAGACAGTGTTCCGGATCGTTATGTTTAATATGAAGATTTCTTTGATCGTTTGGTTCTTTTGATAGAAGTACGGTCGCTGTCACGGGTCAAGTGCTTTCTAAATTTCTGAAACATTAACTTCACGATGAAATCTTTTTTGAAACCGATGTCCAAAAAAGAAAGAGGATCTCAAATCGGCTATACATCTTTACGCGATTTTTTTCCCCAATTGTAATAGTAGATTATGCACCGAGAGAGTAAAGCAGTGTCTTACGTCATGGGCGGTATATTGAATCCTGATTGTAACAGGGACTCTAGATTTGATGACCCTGAGCGCAGCGAAGGGACCAAGATTTGATTCCCGTTGACTAGAGTACTGAGTGAAGCGAAGGGTTAAAGCTGCCCAAGACGAAGACAGGCTTTATTCTCGAGGTACACTCTACTTTTCATACTGGGGCTAATAAAAGTCAAGTCTATAACTTTAAAACGTATTATTTAATCATCTAAGATTAATTCAACATAATACTCAATTGAGGTTGATGGAATGATGAAATGGTTCTGATTCTTTAGGAATAAGGAAATAATATTTTCATGCTTTCCGATTTGATCCAACACTTCCATGGGTATTTAGTAAGAAGCATACGTCTGCATAAATTGATGAATTCCGCAGAAAACGTTCGTTCAGAAATCAGAAATGAAAGTTATAAGTGGCAATAAGTGCTATGAAATAGAAGTGGGTATAAAATAATATTAGTTACTTATTAATTGGCTGTAAATTTAATTGCAAAGAGGCGTGAGACAGGGAGACGTTATATCTCCGAAACTGTTCACCGCTACATTGGAAGACGCCTTCAAGCTTCTGGAATGGCAAGGACTTGGCATCAATATTAACGGCGAATACATCACTCACCTTCGATTTGCCGACGATATTGTAGTCATGGCAGAATCCATGGAAGACCTCAGTACAATGCTCGAAGGCCTCCATCGAGTTTCCCAACGGGTAGGTCTTAAGATGAACATGGACAAGACGAAAATTATGTCTAATGCCCATGTTGTACCTACCCCAATATCAGTTGGGAACTCAGTTCTCGAAGTTGTTGACGAGTATATCTACCTGGGACAGACAGTCAAACTAGGCAGGTCCAACTTCGAGAAAGAGGTCAATCGTCGAATCCAACTCGGCTGGGCAGCGTTCCGGAAACTTCGCGAAGTCTTCTCGTCAAAAATACCTCAGTGCCTCAAGACAAGAGTCTTCGACCAATGTGTGTTACCAGTGATGACTTATGGCACTGAAACGTGGTCTCTTACTATGGGCCTCATAGATAAGCTCAAAGTCGCACAACGAGCTATGGAGAGGGCTATGCTCGGGGTTTCTCTACGTGATCGAATCAGAAATGAGGAGATCCGTAGAAGAACGAAAGTCACCGACATAGCTCAGAAGATTAGCCAGTTGAAGTGGCAGTGGGCAGGGCACATAGTACGCAGAACAGATGGCCGATGGGGCCGAAAGGTTCTGGAGTGGAGACCACGTACCGGCAAGCGCAGCGTAGGTCGTCCACCGACACGGTGGACAGACGACCTGAGAAAGGTCGCAGGACGACGTTGGATACAGGCCGCTTCCAACCGGTCCTTTTGGAAAATCATGGGGGAGGCATATGTTCAGCAGTGGACGTCCTACGGCTGAGATGATGATGATGATGATGATGAAATTTAATGACCTGTCAGTAGTAAAAAGTTCCTAAATATGTAGCTAAACAGTTTACCAAATAATATGTTATATTATTGCAACACTGCCCTATAGTACAATCGTGTCTTTTTTTATTTTCATTTCTGTATGCTGTCTCCGTACTAAGAGTTTTCCCACAACTAACGTTCCAAATCCAAATCACTTTACACCCAAGGGTGTTTCATACAACCTTTTATCGCCGGGGATGTAATGCCTTGCTGTACGTTGATATTGTGTGATATGTAATTGGACATTTTCGAGCAGGTGGTACGAAAACATAGTTTTAACTGCTTAGACTGCTACGATGCGTGGCACTTACCATTTGGAATGATATACATAACGGGAACAATTTTCGTATGATAATTATATAACAATTTCTTAAATAACTATTAAATTAAGAAACTTTCAAAAGGCACACATAGATACACACCACTATCATAGCTCCAGAAAATTGCTTTTTCATGGACATATTTTTTTTATTTTCAATAAGAAGCCCTTTACAGCTAGTATTGGAATAGTAACAAGCTAAAGAAAATCTATGGGCTCATATTTCAGTAGCGTCAATAAGGTTCTATCAACAAGGTTGGATATTTTATCTGGGTACAGTAACGGCGAGCTCAGCCGAGGAATTGTTTCTGTGCCGGCCTGTCACCCGCGTGAGGAGGGCGTAAAAAAGGGTAACGCATTGGGAGTACTCCCAAAAAGGGTAACACAGCGAGAAATGCTGACGATATATATATCAGCCGGCGATTTTGCGAGGACCGTAATGTATCGGACATTACGGTTCTGTTCAGTTATGACACTAGAAGTCCAAAATGGAAAAATGTGTTGTAGATATATTAAGTAGTTTTGGCCCTACTCTGTGTTAACAAACATTTTGCCGTATTACTGTCCAGCTTGTTACTAAGCTTCTCAATATGAACTGTAAAAGTGTAACATAAACTTTAACTGTACTTAAACGAATCGCTTGTGATTTTACTTTGAATTATTTGTTGTATTTATTTTTCTGACCCGTCCGCTGTAGTATCTAAGTATAATAAAAATTATACTCGTGGCTATTTATTGATTGTAAATATTTATAAAAAATATAATAACGTATATTAGTTAAGTTAATCAATCTGATTAATATGTATGTTTTCTTCTTCTTAGTCGTTCACACTTGACAGAGTGGTCGTGGTTGAAGACGATGCCTTTTCTTTAAATAATGCAGCTCTCGCGATGCGCCTCCATTCATTGCAGTCTTTGCGTTTCGGGTGCTTTGGACTACGGACGTTTGTGTTGCAGCTTTTATGAGGTCTGTCCAACGCGTAGGTGATCGACCGCGTGACCACTTGCCTTCTACTTGCCCCTGGACAGTCATTCCATGGAGTTTTCATTTCGGACAATGTGTCCGAAGTATTTGAGGATTCGTATTTGCACAGTCGACGATAATCTTCCCTTTTGAAACTTCCCTTCCTGAAAGCTTTTTGTTTTCGAACAAGTGGTGAAAATTAGCATATGGACAGTTTAAAGTGATAATTTCAATATTTATTGACAGGGATGACTTGCGGGGGTGAAACGGGGGATAATATATTTTTATTATTTTTGGAGCTACAGTGATGAAAATTGATAACTGGATAGGTAATTTAAAATAAATAGTGATGCTTTCAATATTTTTGTCAAGGATGACTTAAAGGGGTAAAACGAGGGATGTAAAAACTACTACTGTAACACAACAAATGATAAAATGCAGCAATATGACATTCAGTGAACCCAAGTCGACATTAGTACACCGGCGAGAAACTAGATGGCGTTGGCGGTCGTTAACACACGCAAACGTTTCGTTCGCGCAACTCAAGTGACCGCGTGATTTAAATTTGTAATATTGATTCGGATCTCTCTAGCTTTATCGCTTTGCCTTAGCACCATAGACTAAAATATATACTAGGAAACTTAGCACTTCATCCAGCTCTCAAGCCTTTGCGACTGGAAGTTGTCTACTGCATTACCTATTGTCCGGTAGATTATCAAATTAAGCTCTGTAATTTGTATAAATTTGAATACAAGCCTGTACGTTTACACCCCCGTATTATTTACTTTCCCCTGCGACCTCGGCCTGCCTAAAGGACACCGATAGAAGTCCTCCTATACTACATATTATAAACTGTGGAGGTCAACTTTCTGTACAATGAAAACTATGCTAAAAACCGAGTCAGGAGATGTAAGGAGTGAAAAATAAGTTCAAATAATTTGTTTCTCTGTATGTTTGTCTGTCTGTTTGTACGGGCTAATCTCCGAAACGAATGGACCTATTTAAATGAAATTTCGTATGGTGGTAGCTTATATCCTTGATCAACATATAGGATCATATATAGGAAATTCTGTAATTACCGTATCCCGCGAGGCCGTGCGAGCGAAGCCGCTGGCGGGTCAGCTAGTATTATATAATTCTTATGTGTGACTTTTTATACTTGACAGGCTATTGTTTGACCATTACCTTACTTGATGGTCAGTGATGATGCGGTCGAAGTTGGTGTAACACTAGACCTAGAATATCGCGATTGACTTTGAAGGACAGCTGCCGGAACACACTGAACTGCACCGAAACTATAGTCGGACCTATCCGATAAATATTACGTGAGTAATCCCGTATTTTTAATTAATAATGATTGAAAACAATTTTAGTTTAGTCCACCATTCCAGTTTTTATAACAACACTGTGCTTAGTGTCCGATTTACAAGCTTGAGGGTGGTAGTTAGCCAGGTAGACACCAGAAGTGACCTACCACTATGCTGTGGATCTCATGGCGATGTTACTTTCACTGAAAGCTCGAGCCCGAGGTGGGGATTGATCCCGTGGTCGTCTAATCGTCGGGCGAGCCTTGTTACCTCTGGGCTATCAGCGCACAAACATCTAGGTGATCGATTAGAAAGGATTTAGTACCCACCAATTGAGTATCTATTTAATATTTGTAAGACTCCACTTTCAAGATTAGTAGCTGACTCACAAGCAGCTTGACATTCGCACGACTAACTGCCCTGAATAAACTAAAGTAAAAGTTTAAAAACATGCCTACGGACATAAGCCTGTACTTAAGCACATTTTATGTACCCAATGATACTCGCGCCATCAAGATAAATCTAAATACGTAACATTTATCAAAATCGGTTCAGCCGTTGAGTAGTTACGAGCGGAGATAGGAACGGAAATACATATATTTTATAAATACGTACAGGTCAAACACAAAGCTTATGGGCTTCGCCGCAGTTTGGTATAAACTATCTCTCGGGTAAAGATACGTTGGTGTGGGTCGGCCCGGCTCAGAGGGTACAAAACCTCCACGTGCAAATGTACACAGACGCGGCGCACATAGCTCTTAATCCAGAACTCAACCATCTTTCGGAGCCAGAAGTTGACTAGAACATTTATTTGTGTAACGTGCTGAACGAACTGACTTTTCTATTTTCTATTTTCTATCAATTTATCTATAATATTTATATATTTAGAAATATATAAGTATGTTTATCAGTTTTCTAGTACCCATAACACAAGCTCTGCTTAGCTTGGGACTAGATGGCGTTGTGTGGTAGTTGTGGAATATTTATTTATTATTTATTTATTTATTCAGGGCTTATAGTGAAATGTGATTCGGCCAGGTCATGTATTCTTTATTATTATAACTTTATTTATTTCTAATGCTCCTTTTGATTTACTAGTTAACTAGCTAGGACTTCTTCTAGGTAATCTTCTTATTGTAAGTACCTGTTACGTTACAGTATCTTAGAATTTTTATTGTAGTTGTTTACTTTTGCATATATTTCTGATCAGACTGATACTCGTACCATACTATCGCTCTAATTTCCAGTTTTCTCCTCACAAAGCATCAAAAAAAAACAATTTTTGGAAATGTCACCCCTGTGAATGTGAGTTTGAGTTAATGGTTTCAATTTATTTATTTATTTAATAGGCTTTGTATACACTCGTATACCCAACAAGCGAAGGCCTGGGCGGGTCAGATTGTTATCAAAATGCTTCTGCAAAAGGTAAAGAATGCAAGTTACTTGACTCAGTCCAAAGTAGGTGTAGATTCCGATATTGAACATATTGCCGACGATTCCTAAGATACGAACTAAAAAATCGCAGCTAGGGAGTAAACCTAACTTTCACCCGAGTGAATAATGACTGTCCCCAAGAAAATTATACAGAAGAAAAGTATCCTTTGTTCATTGTGTCTAAATTCATTCCTGTTAAAATAGTCTTTGGTCATCTTATTAAAGGTGGCAAAATCATCAAAATCGGTGTGGTAGTTCAGGCGTGGCGAAGGACAAACCAACAACATACCAACAAACCCGCAAAGAAATTTTCTCATACGTGGTTGTGAAATGGGGGGAAGGCGTGAGGAGGACGTATAAATTTAATTTCAAGAGAAGATTTAATTTTCATAAGGGTTTAATATAAATTTCATGGGGTTCGACATTGCGGTGTTGGTTGAAAGTGATTGATGTTTTAGTAGGTATGACTTAACGTTCGAATATTCCCTTATTAATCAGCCCGTAGAGGGTGTTATACTGGTTTTACGGTGTTTCTTCAATTACAAAAAGCCTGTACGTACCCAAAGTATACGGCTTTTTGTATCGGCAAGGGTGATAGATAACTTTTAGTTTAAAAAAATATAAAAATCTATGAATATCTTTATTTTAAAGATTGTTTATGACTCTGATCTATTATCCCTATATTCTATATCCTTTAAGCGTCAAACAAGGCTTTATTATGATGTAACAATATCAATTTACATTAAAACCGAGACTGCAAAAGTAATCAAACGTGCCCCGTTAGCTTAATAGAGGGAAAATATTCACCGATTTGTCGTTTTTTGATACCCGCCGAATGAATATTGCATTGATTTCGCTATGAACGCCCCAGGGAAGCTATATATTTTTTTTGTAAGTGAATTGAACTTACAACAACGTAGGCAACGATAGGATTGTTTTGTATTTTGTTGTTTTTACTGGACTGCGGCAAGGCCCAAAAGAAGGGTTATTTGTTTGACCTTTATTTATTTTTATTTTTACTTTATTAAGAAAAGCAAACAGCTACATTATAAAGTACATATAAAATAATAGTAAGATAATTCACATTTTGACTATAATGTAGTTCACAACGCTATTCACAGATTAATAAAAAATATATATCTATTAACTATTAACTACCGCCAGAAGTACCACATAAGATTGAAAATAACAAAATAAATTATGATATAATAGTTGTGGACTGAGCGAGAGCGTTGTAAAACAAAGTCATAAACATTATGAAGTAAAGCGTAGAACAATGAGTATGAGATTACTAAGTTAAAATATATAAATAACCAAGTATTAAGTTTGAAATATAATAATTGAATGATTATATAACACAATATTTTACATAATAACGGTAGACTGGCTGGGGTGATATCCAAAAGGAGAGCGGATTTTATACGTTTTAATTTTTACAGGTTATTAAAGTTTTAATTGGTTTTCTTGTTATGACAAAGTGAATCTAGTTGCTGCATCTTTGCGTATGTTGCTATTATGTGTAATACCTTGAATTTTATATTATAGGCCTCCCTATAGAGACTATGAGCCTATAGAGCTGATGATGATTGATGATGTTGATATTTATGAATCTAAAATTGTTGTAAATAGCTTCAATTGGTTTAACTATATTATTATCATTATTTATATTTAAGGTGGGATGCGTGTGTTAATTTTACCCGCTTCCCCGAAGGCACTCCTTCGAGCAAGCGGGTCTCTACTCTTTCAGGTTTTATAACATACATACCTTGTTATAATCTCATTTCTTTAAATATTGATTGTAGACATTTATATATACGTATAGTTATAACGTCTTTAATATAATATATTGTTAATTATTTAATAGTTAAACGATACAAATTTCTGAAAAGATTTAAAATTATCTAAAATTAAGAAGCTCAATGCTCGTGTTTCGCCACGAACATGGGCAATGACTACAATTGTGAAATATGGACAGTTAATACAAGACGCCAGTCGGAATATTATTTGCAGGAGCCGGAGAGGTTAATACCTACCTATTTGTAAGGTCTCTGCGGATGGAAATAACCCGCACCTGGTGCGCACATTCTGGAGGAAATATTCGTATAGCTTTCATAGATATCCGTGTTTCGTAATACAAAGTATGTAAAATGTTCGTATATTTCCGAGACGTTGTAGTTCAACGGGTACGTTCGTTTACTGAAAATTATGCTATGTAGCTACTTTATGTGGAATCTAATACACTTCGAAGTATTAACGCATTAACCAATGGAAATTAGCGGGCATGCACAGTGAGTAGGACGAAAACAATAGATATTCAATACAAACTGATAAACAATATATAACATAGTTGTATATAAATATATTACAATTTATAACATAGTTGAACAATAAAGCTGGACGTTTAAGCAGAGTAAATATCGTATCATACTTCAGTGCCACAGACTATTAATTCAGTGCGCACTGCACTTTACAATCTGCAAAGGGCAACAGGCACTTGACTTGATTTCACTTTATGCTTCATAAAATCTGTTTGAAAGACCACTCAGCTAACTTGGGGCGCATAAGTGCTAACTTTAAAGCTCACTGTAAAATGCTAGCTTTGAAATTAAGGCTAGCATTACGTAAGTGTATGCGATAACATAAGTTCAAACATTGAAAAGGAACTTTACTTAAGTAAATAAGAGCATCTATTTATAACATACAGAACTTCATGCTTTAACATGCGCAAATGAGTCAGAAATATGTAAGTACTCCGCAATAGTGTTCACAACTAGCGTAAAGTCTTGTTACTCGTATATAGCCGGGCTGAGAATCGCGCGTGTAATTGGAACATTGATCGTAATTAGGTTTTCGAAATATGAGCAATCAATCAATCAATCAATCAAATTATTTATTGCATGAAATACATGTATACAAAGATGTCATAATAATAATAATAAACAGTTTCAATGTATTCTGCCTTAATAAGGCGTGCAATGTGATATTATTACAATTACAATTTTATTTCTCTCATTAGCAAAAAAAAATATAAATATAATTATGTAATGTTATGCCTATATAAAACAATTTAAACAATTAATTAAAGCAAAGCGTGTCAATTATTATCATTTGTCAATGAATTAAAACAAAATATGTCACATAAAATAAAATAAATTAAAATGAATTTCATAATAAATAATAATAATAAATCAATTATACATATAAAATAAGGTCACCCAAATAACAAAATTATTCTTAATATTAAAATGTCATGTTCTTGTCATTCACGAATTCTTTATTTGTGTAGTAGCATTTATTTACAGTTTTTAATTTTCTTTGAAATTCTGTAACAGGTAATTTTCTTAATGATTTTGGCAGCTTAATATATACAAAAGCAGACATACAGAAGACACTTGTGCGTAACAACTTTGTTCTAGAGCCGTGAACCCAGATCTTATGGTTGTCACGTCTTTTTCTAACAACTACATCTGCTGCTTGCTGATTGAATAAATCTGGATTATTTTTGACGACCATAGATGTTTCATAAATGTATAGTGATGTAATTGTCAATAAGTTGTACTTTTTGAAATAAGGTGCACATGTATCAGTCATTTTAAGCCGAAACATAGTTCTTATAGCTCGCTTTTGTCATTTAAATATTTTGTTGACATTAGTAGAGTTGCCCCAAAATATAATTCCGTATCTAATGTTTGAGGCGATAAGACCATGGTATGCAGTTAAAAGAGCTTGTGCATTAAATATTGTAGAGAGTTTATATAGGGCATAGATTTGACTATTTAGTTTTTTACATAATTTATCTATGTGTTCTTTCCAGTTAAGTTTTTTAATAATTGTTAATCCTAAAAATTTTATTGAGTAACTTTTTCAATTTCATTATTTTCATATGTGATGTCTGGATCAGATTGAGTATAATTATCGCGTTGTCTAAAGTGAATTATTTTTGTTTTATTCAAATTAATTTTTAAGTTATTATTATTTAACCATGTAATAATATGTCTGAGAGTTACATCAATGTCAATTTTATATGAGTCAATATTGCTACATTCTATGGTCACGGCACTATCGTCTGCAAAGAGTGCAATAGGTTGATTGGTGGCATTTGGAAGATCATTAATGTATGCTAGGAATAGAAGCGGTCCTAGCACGCTTCCTTGTGGTACGCCGAAGTGTGAGGTACGCTCGTTAGATGTATAGGTTTCTTCAATTTTTGTTTTGACATTTATACTATTTATTTGTGTATATTGCCGCCTGTTCTCTAAATATGACTTTATTAATTGTAAAGCGTTACCTCTGATACCATAAGCTTCAATCTTTTGAAATAAAGTGGTATGTCTAACATAATCAAATGCTTGGGTCATGTCGCAGAATATGGTGCATATTGGTATTCTTTTATCAACTATTGTCATTACTCGTTGCAAAAAATCATAAATTGCCATATTTATAGTTTTACTTTGTCTAAATCCTTTTTGTTCCATACAATTTTTTTTTGTTCGAAATAATTGTAGAAGACTTTATACAAACACTTTTCGAATACTTTAGATATGACAGGAATGAGAGAGATTGGTCTGTAATTTTCCATGTGTTCTTTACTTTGTTTCTTGTGTAAAGGTTTAATTACCGAAACTTTTAATCTATCTGGAAATATTCCTGAACATATACACAAGTTTATTATAAAACTAAGAGGCTCACATACCATGTTAGCTACAGATTTTAATATTTTGGTAGAGATACCATCGTAGCCTACACTATTTGTATTATTTAATGATGTAATAATATTTAGTATGTCTTGAGGTAGAGATGTATGTATAAATATAGAGTATTTTTGGGGTAATATAAATGTCTTGTTATTTAAATCGTATTGGTTAGTTTTATCCACAAAAAATTATTAAATGAATTGGCTATGTCAAATGGTTTTGTAATTGTTTTATTGTCAATTTTTATTTTATCAATGTATCCTCTGGGTAAATTTTGCTTGGCACTATTAATGATACACAGTGTCATTTTCGCCTTATTTGTAGAGCAATTAATCCTATGATTATCTTGTGCCTTCTGGGTAAGTTTTATTATTTGTTTTAATTTATTTGAGTTTGTTTTAAGTTATTTATTAGTGTTTGTGGGTTTTTTCCTATATTGCCAGAGAAGTTTTCTTATTCTCTTACTACACACTTTAACCCGTCCGCATCAGGACAAAAAATAACAATAGATTTATGAATGAAACTTGCCTCTAATGGGTCTTGCTGATTCGGACAGATTAATTCCACGTGATATCCACCGAACAGGTTTCATTATTTTTATAGTCATAAATTTATTGGGAAAGCACAAGTCATAAAAGAATATAAAAATGTCAATAAAGTTTTCATACGCAATATTAGGGTCCACTCCATTATAGATGTCAGCAAAACTCAAACTACCCATACATTTTTGAAACTTAGTAATGTTGATTGTTGAAAAGTCACGTCTCTTAACCCGCCAATATTTAGAAGTTGCAGTATTTTTGACAGGGCATTTAATCAATTGGGCTGTATGGTCTGATAGACCAAGTTCAATAACCTCAGCAGAACATAGGTTATTAAAATTATGCGCAAAATTGTCTATGCATGTCTGGCTTTTTATCCTTGTAGGGTGTCTCAAAGAAAGTTTTAAGTTAAAGTTTAGAAGCAAACATTCAAAGTCAAAAGTGGTATTATTCTTTTTAAGTATATTTATGTTAAAGTCACCTGCTACTATGATATTAGTATAACTTCTTTTTGTCAGCTCATGCAATACCTTTCTTAGACTATCCATAAATATTTCAAGATATTGTAACTTACGAGTAGGTACCCTGTATACACACAATATAGCTACATTATAATTTAATAACTCTACAGCACAACACTCAAAAATACCTAATTTTGAATAATCTGATATATTTCTTAATTCCAACCATTTATGTTGCTTCCTTATTAGAATGCAAGAGCCTCCACGTTTGCTGTTTGTCCGGGAAAAGCATGAGGCTAATGTATAGTTTGGAATGGTAATGTTGTGTTCATCTCCTTTCATGATAAAATGTTCTGTGATACACAAGACGTCAATCTCTTTATTACGTTCCAGTAGTTCTTCCAGGCAAATTGATAACAAATCCGATTTATTTAATAGTACAGCGATATTTTGATGAAGAATATAGATGTTATTATTCAAGAAAAAACTGGTTTGTTAATTGTTCATTTTCACATTCAATTAATTTGTTATTCGAGCAGGTATAATACATATAATATATATAAACAATATATTGGAAAATTGCACGTAAGCCAGTATTGTTTACTTTTCCTGATTTCATATGGAACATGCTGAATAGCCGTAGATTAGGGGGTGATTTGTATCAATCAGGTGGGCATAATTGTAGGTATGTACGTCTTCGTTTAAGAGATTGTTAAAGTTCTGTATCACTTAGTTAATTGTGTCTCTATTATATCCATATTGATAGGATGGTGTGCATAACATAATATTTGTATGAGTTATATCTTGTAATATTTCTCTGATGTGTGTAGTTATTTTGAGGTTTTCATGTGATTCCTGTAAATCTTCGTCACCGATTAATATGATACAATAGTCTTCTCTTGTAAAATTGGTCAATTTTGTATGAAGTCCTTTTAATAACTGTTTCCCATTACCATTAGGAGTTAAATAATGACAAAAATTGAATTGATTCTGCATAATATCTTCTGTTATTGACAATACCTTATCTTGTTTATTATTACTGATTAAGCATATCTTCGGTTTCTGGGTCTCATTTTCAGATTGATTATTCCTTGTATTTTAATAGCTTTTCGCAATATTGGTAATATTATAAGTTTTATTTTCTGGTACAAAGTTTGCTTGGGTTTCTTTATTTGTTTTATTTATTGAATTTGTTTGTGTTTCTTGCTGTTTTTTGGATGAAACATTTATTTGCTGGTGCATGGTAGCAACTGTTTGAGTGGATTTATGCAGTATTTTCATAGTTTTCTTATTTTTCAATGGTGTACATGATGGAGATCGTTTGTTTGGGCTGTTAGTAATTTTCTTGAGTAAATCTTTTTTTTTTGTAGCTCAAAGTTACATCTTGCTAATTCTCTATTTTCAAGTGACAGTCGCTCAATTTCTGAATGTGCACTATGTATAATTGTTTGTAGCTCCTCATTTTTTTGGAGTAATATGTTGATTTGTTCATTAGTGTCAATAGATAAATCTGGAAGGCTACTACTAGTGACATCTAGATTATCAACGCTCATATCTGATTCAATTTTGCGCGATTCCGATAATGTGCGCATGCGCCTGTGTGTTATGTTATCTCGGTAACTCATCGTAGAAAGTAGTTTAGTAGACCGTTAATAGATGGCAGTGTGATGTTAGTTCTGCTCCTGGTCATAAGGTGGCGCTTATATCAACAATTAAGTATTTTAGTTATGGCCACATTGATTGTCATGTCACGCTAATGTCACACAAATTCAAATGACAAAATTGTCGTTTCGATGTTATGAAAACCAAATAAGTCCTATAACGTTTATTCACAGTTTCTCCTAGATATATCACTAAAATTGCACAGCACATACAGTACACAGTGATATAACTTATGATTGTGATCCAGTGGTTATTAATAACGACATGATTTAACATGATTTGGTGACTGATGCAATTTTTAGTTTTTCACTATCACTGTTTGTTTAAGGCGTTACTTTGTGTAGATAACACTTGCACTCATAAAAAAGGTGTTAATAAAGAGTTCCACTATGTATTCTTCTAGAATTTAGCACTTATATAATTTTAATAATTCTGTAAACACAGAGCTGATGTGAATACACGCAACGCCCTCTGGCGAAAAAATGAGGATGGAATATATTGCAGATTTTGCGAGTAATCTTTATTTTCCTCTCTATCTAATAGCCTTACTGTATATAACAAATCTGTTTTTCATATTCTGTTGATAAATTTACTTACCGAGTGTCAGTCACACACACACACACACTCATTTTGTTCCTTAATAAACACAAGTTGCAAAAATATCGTATCCGAGAAATATAATTTCCCGATTTTGCAGTTCATTTTATTTGACCGGAAATGTTCTCATGGAAATTTAAAAAAGAAACACGCTATTTTCTCGCATCCTCTTTTTATTTTTTTCAGAAGTGTTCTTTAATCATTCTAAACCATTTTATATAGGGTCTTTGATAATTAGTGCACAATAATGATCTGGGTGGTTTGGATCGATAAATGGTCATGAAAGTTTAATAAAAAAATATTATAATGAACCCATATTTATAGCTCCGCAGCTAAGAACTAGTGTATGGCTGAACGCACGCATAACAGAATCGATAGCAGTAACTCCGCAAGACATATCTACTCATTTTGAATAGGTACAACGACGTATCAACGTTGCCCCGCCCGGGCCCGCGGCCGTCGTATAGGCTGTAGGTTTAGGCATAGAGATCAGCTGTGTAAACATTCGCGTGTAGGTAGGTTCGCACTTCTTTGTACCTACCTACTCTAAGTGTTTGGGTATGTCTCGCCTAGTTACTGCTCTGTTTTCTGTGATGTAGCAGCGCCGTCGTGCATTCAGTCGCACAATGGTTCTTAGCCGCAGAGCAATGAATATGGATTCATAATATTAAAAACTATGTGTTTTTTTCTTTCATTTTCATGACTGCAATTATCGATTCCAAACTACTCCGTTCAATATTGTGCACTGATTATCAAAGACCTTATATAAATAGATTTTATTTCACTTTATCCGGGTAAGATTTTATAAGAATTAAGCAATAGATCTGAAAATAAAACTTCTGGACGCTTTCACAAATAAACACTTTTATTAGATATGTATCCCCTAAACAAGCTCTCTATGTAAAATATGAACACAAAGCAAAATGTTATCCTTGTGAGTTTCTAGAGCTATCCTTATTCATGCTTAGCATGGAGAAGGTAAGGAATTAAATTTGACAATGCGAATAAGGGCTTATAACCATGCCGAAGTGTGGTACGTTATTCATTTGTTTAATCAAGAAGCTCTCGCTTTCAGAAATTAAGTTTACGATGCGATTATATTTCGCAAATTGTAAGGCGGTCTGAGCTTGGACATAAATATTCTTAGTAACCCCAGAGGTACAACGCTTGAATCATGAAAAAGTCACTATGCGAGGAGGCGTTATTTATTTGTCATTATGTTTCCAAGTCACAACTGGCTGCAGTCGCATGCGCGAGTAGAATACAGCTCGTAGAGTTTGCAGCTGGAGTTTCGCCGCACCTGCGCCACTGCAATGTCTGAACTTTGTAAGTTTTATAACATACGTGTACGGTGCTATAATAAAACTACTAAATTATTCAGTTAATTTAACTCTCACGGGCTAGCTAAACCACCTTCACGTCCGACCGGTAGACCGCGGTCGACCTCTTGGCCATCCCTGACATATACATATCTATTTAAACATTAAGAAAATTGATAATTTTATGGATTAATAATTATAAGAACTTAACAATTAGAAACTAGTTATGCTTTACTCACTCATGATGTGACAGAATTGGTGGCAGGAGACTTCTGAAATTGTATGTTTTTGTAGGTATCACTGTAGTAAGTAATATTTTCTGTGTGAAAGTACCAACTAATGTGTTAATGTTAAGTAAATGATATTAATGTGCGAATGGGACTTAGAAGCTGTGACTCGTGGTTACGAGTGCATGTATAGTGCCGCGCAAAACTTAGTTTCTTGAAGAACTAGGTCACAATGCAATTGTCAAGTACAAACATGACGCATACTATCAGAAGAACAACTTGCGCCATGTCGTCACTGATTAGTATTTTAGGGTTCCGTACCCAGAGGATAAAACAGGACCCTCTAAGACTCTGCTGTCCGTCCGTCTGTCACTAGGCTTGAACCGTGATAGTTATACAGTGGATATTTTCCCAGACGATGTATTTCTGTTCCCGCTATAACAACAAAAAAACACTTAAAAACAGATTAAAATTAATATTTAAGGGGGCTTCCAATAAACAAAACAATAAACGTGATATTTTAATTTTTTTTATAGGTGTTAATAACGGTAACTTGTTTTTTTTTTTTAGATACTGGTACGGAACCCTGGGAGTCCGACTAGCCCTAGGCCGCGTTTTTAATTTTTAAATTAGAGAATTGCAGGGTAGTATTTGGGGTATATAATATTACAGTAGTATTTGAAGTAGTCCTTCAAACGGAAAAACATTTTTACAGATTAATCCAAAAGAACAACGCGGCTGGCATAATGTTCTTTGGTGGAACTATAGTTGACTGAGGGTGCTGATGTACAGTTCTAATTTATTTTTTAATTTATTTTTTATAGTGGTACATCAAAGTGACTCCCTCTCGCCTGATGGAAAGCGAAGATGGGATCAAGAAGCAATGATCATTAGTGGAGCCGTAAGCAGCACTAATGGCCACCCCTATGATGACCTGCCAGATGCTTTTTCACACAACGCTTGAAAGACCCAGGATCATAGCTACTAGGAAATACGTACGCCGGCAAAGCATTCCACAATTTACTTACACTACAGTGGTAGGAACTGCCAAACTTTTTGGTTCGTGGTAAGAAGTTTTGAACAGTATATGGAGGCAATGCGAATTCCAATCTCATTTGATAACTTCAATAATCTCCTTTCCAATTTCACCATCCCGTCGCTACTTTATTCAAATAACAAGCGACACTACGTATAAAATACAAAATCAGTAACTGCACTGCGGCACACTCTAATAACATAAGTAAAGAAACATTTGTTTGAAAGTCAATAAAAACGTTTAATTATTATTAAGTTCGAGCACTGTAAACCGCAAGAACATTGATCACGTTCGCAATCTCGACCGAGGCGAGCTGAACCCTCGATAACGGAGCAAGTTGTACAGTTCCCTGTGCTTTGTGCTCCGCTCCAGACAATCACAAAGGCTTTTGTTTAGAAGGTATTTCTTCAGATCACATTAAACATTGTTTCCTTCAGACTTCATTTGTTTTACTCAGGTTGAGTTGGCATAATTGAGGTAAAGTAAAGAAGCAGAGATGAGAGAATACATAGAATTACTGTGCAGCATATAATACTTTGTTATACTATATAACTTTGGGTTGTAAGTAAGATATAAAATGAATGTCTATATAATAGAGGTAAATGAGATCTTATTCTTAAGGATTAAGTTGTAGGCATGACAATAGTTTCTTTCAATTATGTACCTACCACACCTACGTAAGAACTGAACAAATAGACACACATAAATTAGTGTAATATATACCATATAGTTATACTCGTACCTAAGGACTTAAGTACATAATATTTTTAATTAATATATATAATCTCCCGGTGATAATATACTCATTATATTAATGAATATGAAAGTAAAAATACTCGTGCGGGAACGGGAAGAGCCACCATTAATGCCCGTGACAGTTGCAGTGGCATACAGTACAGGGCTTAGAGCTGAAGTTTTGTGAAGTACTGTACTGCTCTTGGCTCCCTGAGACATAGGACGACCAGTAATTTCACTTGTTACAGTGCTAACACCCCAATTAACTGAAGCAGTTGTGTAAATAGTACTAACGATGCAGGCAACCCGACCACTTTACAATTTATTCAGAACCACTCTTCATCACTCAATAAAATTGGAGTTGGCTGGCGTAGGCGTCTAAAGCCACAGCTTTTCTGTTGACACTTTGTCTTCGCGATCGTAACGCTCTTAGACAACATCTTGAATCGTCTTGTGGACGCTTTAAAAATCAGACTTATAAAAGATTTATTATCTTTTATTAACCGGCAGGGCTATTATGTATCTCAATTGCAAACAAATGTTGATTGAAGTCTGGAAAAATGGCGGCCCTATGTCAGTTTTGGCGACTCCAGTAAGCAAAAAATGTTAATAATTTGATCACCGAAGCTTACAAAAGTGACATAGAGCGGCCATTTTTTCAGATTTCAATCCAAATTTGATAGCAACTGAGATACATAATAGCCTAGCAGTTCTCCGGCACTTTTTAAACAGCGGTTTAATCTTGAAATTAAAAATTACCACAAACTGGAGGAGAGAGGTGGAGAGGAATAAATGAATTATGCCGCCAAAATTAAAGGTAATAAAATAAGCAATCAGGAGGGGAACGGTGGCGATTGCATCAAAGAGTTGCGCGGATGTGACGCATCAAAGATAATGTATTTACGGAGCTCCGATAACCACTGATTGGATGATCTGTATCGACTGCCGCACACATACACCAGACAACATCACCATCATCGTCATCACACTAATGATATAAATACAAAAGTAATGCGTGCGTGGGTGTGTGTGTGTGTTACAGTTAGGGAAAGGGTGTGTACATAAATGTAAGTGGTTTTGGGTGTGTTTGGGAAGAGAAGTTGTCACTGAGTGTTGAGGCGGCTTGAGGTTTCTTAAACACTTTGGTACTTATCATCCTAGAAAAATCACTGAGAAAAATGGCAATCATAAATAACGTGAATTCAGCTTAAAGTATGATGAATTCACTTAAAGTAGAGAGCATACTGATGTCACCAAATTTACGATGATACCACTGTTGCTGATTATAACGGTATTTAAGATGACATGTCACCATGGCTTTAGTAGGATGGGCATAGATTAATTATATGCCTTTCCTACTATTTTTGACTCCTTTTCTCATACCTCAAGTTTATTTTTTTTTATACACCGAACTGGGTAGCACTTGACCACTATCTCACCTGATGCTAAGTGATGATGCGATCGATGATGGAGCGCGCTTACCCAGAAGATACCTATGCACTCGTGTTTTGAAGACCCCCATATCGTACTTAACCGGAAACACCGACTCAGGGAGGGTGTTCCATTCCCTAGCGGTACGTATGATAAACGAAGAAGTAAATCGCTTCGTCCGGGTAAATGGAACATCCACCATAAAGCGGTGGCGCTTCTGAGTATATCTGGATGTCCGATTATAGAATGGGGATGGCGGAATCAAATTGTGAAGTTCCATTGCACACTCACCGAAATGTATCCGATAAAAAAACGATAAACAAGCGACTTTGCGGCGATGCTCGAGACACTGGAGTCTCTTGCGTACTAGGTGGTCGTCGTTAATGAGTCTCTTGGCTCTCCTCTCAATAGGTTCCAGTGTCACCAGCTGGTATTTGGCAGAACCATCCCAAAGGTGAGAACAGTACTCCATACACGACCGGACTTGGGCTTGATAAAGATTAAGCAACTGTCCCGGTGTGAAGTATTGTCTCACCTTAGCCAAAACACCAAGTTTTTTTGAGGCAAGCTGGGCTTTGGACTCAATATAGGAGCCGAAATTGAGAGTTGGTGTTAATGAGATGCCAAGAAGCTCGAAATGGTTACTTATCGGCACGGACACATCCCTGAAAGTAGGAGCCAGCTGGAAAGGGCTCCGTTTGGCGGAGAAAAGACACGCCTGGGTTTTTGCAGCATTGAACTTAACTAGATTGGCATCGCCCCAATCGGAGACTGCCTGCAAAGAAAAGTTCAAGCGCTGAACCATCGCTTCCCTATGAGACTGGATTTGTAATGCACTGGTTCGTGCGTTAGATGTGTAACTCTCCACAACGGTGCTGTCATCTGCGTAACCAAAAATACCGGGTTTCAGCAGGTCATTAATATGCAGCAGAAAAAGTGTTGCGGAGAGTACTGATCCTTGGGGGACTCCGGCATTTATAGCCAATTGGGCGGAAGAACAGCCATTGATGACTACTCGAATCGACCGATCCCAAGTTATGTCCTTTTATATTTCCTAGATATAATCGATGACTTTCTCATATATGCAGTTATAGTATACCATTCATAGTATACTTTCCCACTATTTATCAATGATTTCCTCACACCTTTAACCCCTCAAGAGTCGATATAATTATAACAATAATAACTCCTACCAATGTCCTACCAATTATATTACACTTGCGTATTAGTATTCCTATTAGTAAACGATGACTTGATTGATCGATATGTGTCCTTGAATCAGTAGTGTGGAAGCACATCTGTGTTAAGGTTGAACTTGAACTTGTTGCACACTGTATCGAGTTAAATTGCTATCATGCCACTATAGAAATCACGCCGCCATAAAACTGCACTTCAAGAATTTTTTTTATGTAGGTACCTTTGATCATAAATAATCATCCATACACAAAATAGTTGAAATCTAGTTGCATTAAATACGTCACTGGGTATGATAAAAAGTTACGAAAATTTACTTAAAATCAGTTATATATATAATACTCTTTGTTTGTTTTGAGTCATACGTGAGAGAAAATTACGAAACAACATTCAAGACCAGGCGTCTGCACCGACTGCAGTCGAAACCTATCCGTGACAGCTCGATTCGCCGAGTTGTCGTGCTATCACACTAATATGTAGGACCATCCTATAGTTTTGATGCATACTCTTATATCAGTCTCTGTAATCGCATTTAAGGTGATTCACATAAAATGATATGACATCATTACTACTTTAATGCTTACTCTATAATGAGTTGTTTCTGTAATGGTATTTGATGGGTTGCATATAAATTTACATGAAAGATAATATAAAATTCGATGCACATACCTTGAAATGTATGATGATTGGCACATTATTTATATATACTAAACAGTGTTCCTGTCATTCAACTTCATATGAGAGCGGATTATTTACTATTACGTGCTATTAATCTATGAAGAAAGTAATATAATTTTATGTTTCTAATTTTTATGGTGACAATAATCATATGTTGGTGAATCATATGTTGTCTTATTTACCCAATCAATTCAATTACTTCCTTTAATTTTTCTATTATAGATTCATTTTGACCTATTATCACCATAATAAAAGACAATGCACCAATTTTAGTACAACGTCACGATATTATAAGGTTATCTCAAAATTACATTTTTCTCAGTGTAGCTCTTGTGGACTGATTGTGCACGTACGGGGCGGAGTCAGGGCCTCGTTATGAATATAATATATAACAAACTAAACCATCAAATATATTTTTTTAAAGCTCTGTACCTACTCGATGGACGCTGTTCAGGCTACACTTCGCTCGTCACTCCAAAATGTAATTATTGTGTTCTTATTGTAATTTGCTTAATTACAGTATCCTAACCTATATTTTATTTGCTGATGTACCTACTAAGTATACCTACATATTTTAATTTAATTTCAAGCGGCGTAGTGCCGCAGGAATTATCTTTTGCGTCAAATGAAATCAGACTCAAAAGCTTTTCACCCGATTAATTCGCGTAGTCATATTATTCTCTTCCCTTTTTGGAAGTATTCCAATAAATTCACGTTACTAATTACGTTAACATATTACGAGTGAAAGACAAATGTGGATATATTCATGTGGATAAATATGTCACCATCGCCTGCTACCAAAAAAATACTATATTTAATTTCCTTTTTTTTAATTAAAAATACGTGACTACTCACGTAATATTTATCGGATAGGTCCGACAATAGTTTCGACCACATTCGGTGGTCTTTTTCAAGGAGTGTTCGAGACGCCCACGTCGTTGACGTATCGCTTAGCACTGTTCTAATTAAAAATGAGTGAAAACCACGTTAGTTTTTATCTACCGACTTCCAAAAAGGAGGAGGTACTCAATTCGTCTGTATATTTTTAAGCTATTGCATAGCTTCTATCGCGGGCCTTGAGCGTGGAGACCGAATCCAGAAATTCCGTAACGAAAATAACCTAACACCCCCACTCCGACTCCATCTATTGATGAATAGCAGAACTTTTAATGACTTTTTGAAATATCACGCTTGTCTCTTTAGTTCAGCAACTCTCCTCTAGATGGCATTGGTTAAATAATTATAATTGCATAATTCAAAATTCAAATTCAAAATTCAAAAATTATTTATTCAGTTTAGGCATCATAGACACTCTTATGAACGTCAAAATTTTTAAATGATTCTACCGCTGTCTTCGGAAAAGAACCACCGCCGAGAAGAAGCAGCAAGAAACTCGTGGGCCATTATTTTTTCAAGTCTTTGTACATTGAGGTTACATATGAGTAGTATTAAAATAACAAATTTATTCAATAGTTGGCTATTAGGCAGAAGTGGAAAGCTTCCAGGCATCTTTGTCTTCTAAGTAGTGACTCAATTTATAATAGACTTTTTTCATTAGTATATTTTTGACACGTAACTTGAATTTCCCTTCAGTGAGCTCAGTAATGTCTGTCGGGATTTTATTATAGAAACGTACACAATTGCCTAAGAAGGACTTATTTTTAGTTTTCGTGAGTCTAAATTTAGATACAGCTATCCTATCCTTATTTCTAGTATTAATATTATGCATATCACTATTTATTCTAAACTTCTTTATATTTTTACGAACGTACATTATATTTTCTAGGATATACAAAGATGGAAGAGTTAATATATTAATTTCTTTGAACATTTGTCTTAAGGATTCGCGGGAACCTATTTCGTAGATGGCTCGAACTGCCCGCTTTTGCAATATAAAAACTGTCTCTATGTCCGCCGCTGACCCCCACAGCAGGATACCATATGACATTATGCTGTGGAAGTAAGCAAAGTAGACCAGTCGAGCAGTAGCTATATCTGTCAATTGCCTAATTTTATGAACCGCATATGCAGCTGAGCTCAGTCTTCCAGATAGTGCATCAATATGAGGACCCCATTGTAATTTAGAGTCTATGCTAATACCTAGAAAGACTATTGCCTTGTCAATTTTCAATTTATTTCCGTCGAGTAATACGTTTGGCTCTATATGTCTTACATTAGGCATGGAAAATTTTAAACATTTCGTTTTCTTTGCGTTGAGAAGCAGGTTGTTTGCGGCGAACCAATTTGAAACAATAGTTAACACGTTGTTGACTTGAACTAGTTCTCTATCTTTCCTATTTACTTTAAAAATCAGAGAAGTATCATCCGCAAAAAGAACTATGTCAGCAAGGCCCTCAACCATATGTGGTAAGTCATTGATATATGCTAAGAATAAGAACGGACCTAAGATCGACCCCTGTGGAACCCCCATTTTGACCAAAGATCCAGAAGATGTCACGCCATTAATGCCAACTTTTTGCTGCCTATCAGATAAGTATGATTCTACAAGATTCAGAGCAGCTCCACGAATTCCATAGTGGTGTAGCTTATAAATTAGAGTGCGGTGCTCTACACAGTCGAAAGCTTTGGAGAGATCACAAAATACGCCAATGGCATCCTGTGAGCTCTCCCAAGCCTCCAGCACATGCTTGACTAACTGGACTCCTGCATCTGTTGTTGATCTGCTTTTCGTGAAACCGAACTGATTTTCGTGTAAAATCCTATGTTCATTAAAATGAGACAAGAGTTGTTGAAGCATTATCTTTTCGAATATTTTGCTCAAAGCCGGAAGCACAGAGACCGGTCTATAATTTGAGGGGTCGGCCTTACTACCTGATTTAAAAATAGGGGTGATTTTACTCATTTTCATTAGGTCAGGAAATGTACCTCTATCAATACATAAATTAAATATGATCATCAAATGTGGCGCTATAACTTCTATTATTGACTCTAGCATTTTTACGGATAATCCCCATAAATCCTCTGTTGCTTTAACGTTTAAACTTTTAAATGTTTTTATTATTTCAAAAGTAGATATATGTCGGAACCTAAACTCAGGAATTTGGAGCGGGAAATTGTCTTTCAGAAAGCCCACTGCAACACAAGGGCAAGAATCAAGAGATTTGGTGACTTCTAGTGGTATGTTAGAAAAGAAATTTTCAAATGAATTCGCAACATGACTTTGGTCTGAAACTTTTTGGTTATCTATTTCTAGCACATATTCTGAATTAAAAGATTTACTTTTGCCGGTCTCTGTATTAATAGTTTTCCAAACTGTTTTAATTTTGTCATTAGATTTTCGAATTTTATCCCTTATAAACAAAGCTTTTGCGCGTTTGCATACTGACTTAAAAACTTTTGAGTAATTTCTTACATAATCATGAAAATCTTTACTAGAAGTTAAAGATTTTTTGTGATATAACTCAAACATTATGTCTCTACTTTTTCGAATACCTCTAGTTGACCAGTCACCAAATTGTAACCTACCGTTGAGCTGCAGTTTTTTCTTCGGACAGATTTCATTAAATTCTGTACTTACTAATGAAAATAATGTACTATAAATGTCATGTGGATCTTCAGAAGTGAATTCCACCACACTAAGTTTCAACTCTATATTTTGTTTAAGCTTTTCTAGTTTACCTTTTGTTAGCGGCCTATGTTCGATAATGGTATTTTTCTTAGTTCTCCCGATTTCGAATTTGATAGCGAGGCCATTGTGGTCTGATCTAACTCCCACCATTACTGATTTTTCTGTAGTATTACAGTTTGAAAAAATATTATCAATGCAGGTGGATGAAGAGTCGGTTACTCTAGTTGGCTCACTGAACAAAAAATTCAAATTAAAAGATTTAAACAAAGAGATAAGATTAGTTTTATCAGTTGAATCTACCAAAATATCAATATTGAAGTCACCGCATACAATGATTGATTTATTGCTTTTAGTTAATCTCTTGAGTACACATTCCATTATGGACATAAAATTACAGAAATTAGATGCTGGTGGCCGATATACACACAATAATATATGACTTTCCAGTTCTGCACAAGCAATTTCGCAGACACGTTCAACAGAAAAACCTACTATGTCAGACCGTTCCTTAAATTTTATGTTTCTTTTACAAAGAATAATACACCCTCCCCCTTCAGCAGATATTCTGTTGAATGCACTGGCTACCTCAAAATGTGTAACATTAAATAACATTTTATCTGGTTTTAGCCTCGTTTCTGTAAAGCCTAATACATCAAATCTATGTTTATCTAATAAAAGTTCAATGTCTAATATTTTGCCAGAGATGCGGTTAATATTTTGATAAAATAGCGATAAGATGTCAGCACACTTCTCTGTTGTCTTGTTTAAAAGTTTAAACAATTAATAGCTACATTATTACTATTATTAGTACATGTACTAAAAACTACAACATTGTCACTACTCTTTGTTATATTTCCTATAACTGCCTCAATATTGAAAGCTACCAAAGTAGCAATTAGCTGTCTGGATTTTTTAGGACAATACATGCTGTCCCATGTCAACTTAAAATTACAAATAAACTTATTGCAGTCAAAAAATAAAAGTTTGTCACTATGACGACATGTCAAGTTATACATTAATGTGTTGAGTGAGTGTATGTGCAAGTTCTCTATTTCAGACAATAAATCTGAACACTGAGAAAAAAGTCACCACTAAGTATTAAAAAACTGTTTAGTATTTGGAGAAAAAACTAAGTTTTAGTGTAAGTTATGAAAGTTTTGCTGTATTTGCAATTGTTCTTATATTTTACTAACTACCTTGTTTTTTTAATTGTAATTACTAAAATTCTCATTCAGTAAATGCAAATTATTACATAGTTTATTTATTATTACACATCATAGTAAATATTATCATGTTTTTGCCAAAGCTGCAAACATGTTTAGTTTTTCTAAGTAAGGTTATCTGTATTTCCAAGCCTGTTGACCTATTTTGTAATCCCATGAAATAGCTCATCTGATTCAAAGAAACATTTCTAAATACAAGTTTTTACTTTATTCGATTTAAAAGAAACGTTTAGTTATTACTTATTTGTAATTCCAAGAAAAGAGATTATTTATTCCAAGAAACGTTTTTAATTTCAAAAATATCAATTAGTTCATTTCATAGCAACGTTTAATTTTTACTGGTTTTGTAATTCCAAGAAATTAGCTTAGTTATTCCAAGCATTATTTTTAATTTTAAGAAATTGCTATTATTGATTTCACAGCAACGTTTAATTATTTCTAGTTTTGTAATCCCAAGTAATAAAATTCACTTATTTCTAGAAACAAATGTTGTATTATAAAAGTCTCCGTGTACTTGTTACCTATTTAGTTATTCCACACACAGAGATACTGTAATTTCAAGAAACGTTTTTTGCTTGTGCATCTGCAGGCACCTAGCTTATTTCGGGCCAGGCTAACCAACAGCCATTTTGTTTTTTGCACTGGAGGCGACAACAAGTGAGTGGCGCGGCGCACAATCAAAATTTCGATATAGATTAAAGTATAGAGTGAAGTGCAAAACTTTCCTGAAAGAACATTAATCTAGTAAAAACATCAACTGTTCTTATAGTTTAATTTAGCTGTTGTCTATTTTGTATAGGTTGATATCTTTGATGAAATATATTTTTTTAAGGATAATCTCTTACCACATTGAAACCACATCTGATCAAATCTGGAAAGTTGTGAATTTTGTTAAATAATTCGTAGCGTCAGAAAGGGTAGTTCCTAGTTGTTCAGTGGTGATTTTGTTTTAAGTTGTGTGATTGTTGTAATTGTTTTAAGAATTCGTCCCATTTGTTACCCCTAGTAACCTATGGAAAAGCCATTCTTACCGTTCCCAGTTGTCTACAGTGATGATATATTTGTGAAATTAAATGAGAACAAACTACCTACTTTTTACTTTGCTTCTGTTTTATTTTCACATGATAAGTAATTTCTACCTACCCAGCTACCTTACCAGCCATTTTGCGCTACAACTGAAAACGTACATACGTCTACTAATTTAATTTTCCAAGCAACTAGGTATTACAAAAATAAGCTACTTAGGCCTTACTAGATATTACAAATGTAGCTTTTAATATTACTAGGGCTTTACTAAATACTATCAAACTAAGGTATTGAAAGAACTAAGGATCATTAGATATTACAAAAGTAAGCTATTGAAAGAACTAAGGATCATTAGATATTACAAAAGTAAGCTGTTGAAAGAACTAGGGCCACATTAGATATTACTAGGTATTTACTAGATATTACAAAACAGTAGTATTCATCCATGACGTCATCGTTTCTGAGATTACTCCGCACACTGTTGAAAGTACTAGGGTTTTGTAGATATTACAAAATAGCAAACATTTATCCGTGACGTCATCGTTTTTGATATTACTACGCACGCTTGAAATTACAAAACAGGTATTTGTGATATATACTATATACGTTTACAAAAATCAATTTGTAGTTATCACAGGCCATTTGTTGTCCTCGGATTTAGTAATATTTTAGTTATAATTAATGTATTTCTGTCAATTTTTTTCTCAGTGAAGGGAAGGCACATAACATTATTTTACATGCCTTAAGTTCTAACAAAGTGGTTATTCTAGTAATAACCTCTTTTCTATCAATACCTAAACTATGACCTAAGAAGACAACAACTATTGATTTATTATCTATTTTTGAGTTTAATATTGTTTTTTCAATCTGAGCATAGGTTGCTCCCGGCATACAATAGTTCTCCACAGCACACTGCACTGAGTTACTTAATAATGAACCAAAGCCTACACCTATTTTGTCTGAAAATACCATGATTTTAGACGGTTGAACTGGATTAGAGCTGACATACTGCTCTCCGCCTGGGACCGTGTCTGTGATCAATGTTGGTCTGTTTTGATTTGACAGAGATGTTGAGAGAGCGCTAGGACAGTCTGGTTGTGGTTGAATGTGGCAGCTCGAGTGACTATTCTCTAGAGCCTCCACACACTCCACGTTCAAAGCCACCAGGTCCGTTAGTTCAATTGCAGTCTTGTAATGCTCACTTAGTTGAACTTGAGCTGTCTTGTAGCTAGTAAATACGTCCTGCAAGATCTTTTCTTTATGGAGCAGCTCAGAGCGGAGTTCCAGTGTGTCATTATCATATAACTGTCGAGTTATTTCCAATTCTTCCAAACAATTCTGAATTCTTTCCTCTAGTAACAACTTTTCTTTAATTAATTGAACATTTTTGACAAAATAGCTTTGTTTTTTTAATAACTTTTGACATCTTTTGATAGTTTTCTTAACTTTAATATATTTCTTTATTTTATTTCGGCTTTTAAAAAGTGGGCTTTTACAAACAGATTTATCTCCGGTAAGATCAATGTATACAATATCTGAAGAGCACTCCAACTTGTTTCCGGCTAGCTCATCAAAAAGGTTCAAGGTGCTGGTGGTCTGTTCATTACACTTATCTGTGTGTAGCTGTGATATTATCTTATGGGCCTTATTTAATTCAAATTCTAGGTTGATTATACGACTTAAGGCTTGTTCATGAGTCTCACCACACTCCTTGAAGGATATTACAAAATTTTGGAGTTGTTCGCATTGATCTTGTGAGTCCAAGTATTTAGAATGTAGTTCAGCCAGTTCACCTTTTAGTTCAGTGTTTTTTGTGATGATCTTTTGCACTTCGATTTCACTGTCTTCTCTTTCTTGTAGTAGTTGTTCACTAAGGTCTTTATAGACTTTTAGTTGTTTTAGGGCAGCACTCAGTTTTTCCTCCATTTCCCTCGCCGATGTCTTGCGGGTCATAATAGGCATTTTGGTGTCAACTGATCAGTCAGCTCCTGAAACCACAAGTGAAACCGCTAAACAACTATTAAAATAAAGTTTGTATTACAGGTTTTCATACACAAGTCAGTCTCATAGCCAAGTCAAACAACAAAAAGAATGCCCACCAAAGCTTTAAATAAAACAATTAAAAAGTATTACTGTTTATACATTGGTTAATACTGTGGAACAGGTTAAAGTAGAAAATTAAAAATAGGAAATTACAAGTAAAAGTGAGACAGGTTTTAGAATACCAGACTTAAAAGGGAAATAGCATAGACAAAAGTAAAAGTAAAATAAAAAAAGTAGATAAAAATAATTGGAAATATAGTTGTACCTGTTACCTACTGACTACCTACAGACTGCAGTACTTATAAAGATTTGCGGTTTGTAAAAATCAAAATAATACTATCATAAGTTACATACAAACATATTAGGCTATCAGTTTAATTCTGGTAGTTACACAATTTAGCAATATACTATCATAGTACAATTACAGTTTTTTTTATCTTTATATCAGATTATAGTGAGCACAATTTGAGATCTGACACGAGCAATATAAGCTGCTTGTACCTAATTGTATGATGTGTAGTGCGATGTGTAGTTGTTAAAAGCATGTCTGAGGCAAGAGTTTTATCGTCAATTTTGCTTCCACAGTTATGTCAAGCAAAAAGAGAAGCAACGGTGCCAGAATGTGGATTCGACGATGCTCACCGGAGTGAGGCGTGTATAGGGCTAGAATGTGTGTTGAGTAGGTGCATTAAGAATGTTAATTGAACACAATACTCCACGGGATTTGTGATGAACATCCGATCCAAGTCGTCAGTTTTGAATCCACCCGTTGGTTAGCCGTCAGTTGACAGCACAACTTTGTGCTCGACGAAAAACTTCTCGTAGTATGTTTCCCACACTCGTACACCTCATATAAGCACTAATAAAATGTTTACACTGATTTTAATTGGCACTGGATACTATAAAATAATAATTTAATAATTTCTAAATACGGAGAAATATTTTGACACCTTAACCTAAGTGTTGCCACACGGCGCATAAGTTGATAAAAACAGCTATGAAATAGCTTAACCGCGGCAGTCTCCGAGTGCCACACGTCTTTTTTTATGTTTGTTACCCCATAACTTTCGACTGGATGACCGATTCTCAAAATTCTTTTTTGTTTGAAAGGTGGTGCTTCCCGTGTGGTCCCATTTAAATTTAATTAAATTCGGTTTAGTAGTCTTTTGAGTTACACTCAAATAGCTGAATAGAATGGAAGTCGGTATTAAATTTTTTAAATTGTACATGTAACAAAATATTTAACTTCATTAAAGTTAATTTAACTAAATTTAGTTAATTTAACGTCATTAAAGACGTCACGTCTGCCCGAAATAGTTGCAGTGTTACCCAAAACTTAAATCTTCAAAGTTCTGCACAGCACTGTACTATACTCGTCACTCCAAGATATAGCTGTTAAGTCTTATTCTACCAGCCGTTTCACTTACTACAGTGCATATCAAAACCTAACAGTACTGCTTCAAGGCTAATAAGTAATAGGTTAATAGGTAATATGTATATTAATGGTATGTAATGATAACAGGTATAATAGGTATGGTAATTAATAAGTAATGCTTTAAATTATAGCTTCTAGGCTCAATATCTGTCATAACTATGGGTATACTCCAAGACGGGCACTGGAAGTAGAGTCCTCCCTCCTGATATGTCACTTGATTCGTTCTTGCTTCATTGAAGGGTATATTCTCTTACTGACGAAGGTAGCTCGGCTAAAAGATAAAGTAAGAACCTGTATATTTTTAAATTGGCTCTAGTTATTCCTTTGCTTGTCGAGCGAGTTGTAAGACAAACGCCAACGGTTGCCAACGTCCAAAAACCGAATATTTAATGTGATTATGAAATTTTTATCATTCTCGTTGAAAAGCAATGTTTTCCAATGGGCGTCTTCCAAATTTCTACTTGATGTCAGTGGAGGTTACGTACCGGCCTGAAAATAAATAAACATGAATGTGATAGAACAGGAACGACCCTGGTACGGGTAAACTGAATCTTATTTTTCAACCGACTTCAAAAAATAAGGAGGAGGTTCTCAACGTGTATATTTTTAATGTATGATCACGCATAACGTAGTACTTACAGAGTAGTTCGATTTTGATATGTGGGCTACTCCCACCATTACGCCAGCGTTCCGAAAGCGGTATTTTAGTACTTCACATACAGTACTAAATACCTACCTACCTCATTCATACACGTCTACATTACACCACACACAGTACATAATAACATATATATTTACAACATCAATTCATAACTACACAAATATTTATTTACATGTCTAATAAGTATTTACATTATACATTTTATATTAACACATTATAATATATTATACCGACGACGAATGCCGTGTCAACATTAAGTGCTTTGGAGCCGCGCATCGTATGTGTAGACGTAATGTCACATCGCCACAGGTGCGGCGCGAGAAAGAGACGGACGTACGCACAGCCGCATGCGCAGCTCGCCGCAACCAGCTAGTCAGTCCGGACAGACGCTCATGCGACGCGAAGCCCTCGCCGCTTTACGTAATTTTCTCCCGCGCGATCGATGCTTAGCTTTGTTTACCTCCGCGCCAAATCTAATACTATCGCTGTCATCTTTGTTTGTTTTCATTTGTGTTCGCTTACTCGCCTTCTATTATTTATTTAAATCTGTGTGTGGACTGGAACAATATACGTCTGACTGTGTTGTGCACCTGGGACTTTGATTATCAACACCCATCGCCCAAACCACCCACAGATAATTATTTTATGGTGTCGTACCCAAAGGGTAAAACGGGACCCTATTACTAAGACTCCGCTGTCCATCTGTCACCAGGCTGTATCTCATGAAACGTGATAGTTAGACAGTTGAACTTGTTACAGATGATGTGTTTCAGTTGCTGCTATAACAACATATACTAAAAAATCGGCCAAGAGTGAGTCGGACTCGCGCGCAAAGGATTCCGAAGCATTCGAAAAATTATCTATAAAAACGGCAAAAAATCATGACTGTAGTAAGGTAGATGGTGTGGCGTTCACCATACGTCGGTAGGCAATAATTATTAGGAGGAAAATATGATGCGTACGGAACTGTACGCCGCCGGTAGGTAGGAAAGTACTCACTGGAATTCGGGCTGATCCGTGTGGGTCTTCCTCTGGGTCGTGCGGGCTGGTGACCGTAGGAATGCGGGCTGATGTCTCACTTTTGGTGAGTATTTGCCCCGTGAGCACTGGGGTGACGCGCACTCGCGAACACGTATGTCGACGCGGGCAAACAGGGGGCGGATCCCGGCCGGTCGTGACGCGGCAGCGCGCAGCTGATAGGAGCAGGTCGACCGAGCGTGCGCTCACGCCGGCGCTGAAGGAACTGTTGGCTCGGCGTTGAATCACCGAGCAGACTGGTTCGCCGTGCAGCAAAAAATTTCATCAATATTTGTGACTTGGTTACACTGAAAATCTTTCCCATAATGATTTGTAAGGTTCGATAAAATGTTATACCACGTATTTTCAAGTTACCAACATAGGTACTTTAACTAATCCTACGAGTGGACGGATGAACAGACGTACAGACGGATGGAACAAATAATGAAAAGGATTCAGCTTCATCAGCATCAGTGAAGAGTATAAATCTAGAACAGACTTTTTGGCCTCTAGATTGTATAATATATTATCCTAAATATCAGAGGAGTAGTTATAGATCTGGATCTATTCGCATATTTTTCACGAATGTTTCGCCATTATTATGAGCACTACAAATAATGATACGACATTTCCTACTTGTTTATTTTCACAACAATCTATCTATCTATCGCGTCTTATTAATCCATAAAATATAATGGAGAGCAATTACTAACGCTTCAGTGAGTTATAAACAGTTGGTACTCGTAGTTCCGACGCTGAAGCCTGCGCTGTGTACGAGACGGTTCTACTTAGTGTCGGTACACGTCGAGACGGCTTGTGTTAGCCGTCAAAAGGCAGTCAACAATGCGGGGCGTGTGCATCCCTTGCATTATATGGTGAACGAGAACAATGAGATGACGTCAGGGCTTATTTAATACCAAGGGCGACGCCTTGACGGCTCTACTTAGATATCGGTTTTAGAGAATAATAACAATGGCATCATAATAGAATTATGTCGCAAGGCGTTACGATGGCTGAAGGATGTTAGTGAAATTGGACACACCGGCGCCCCCGTTACATATCGTTTTTATATGATTTTTAAATAAAATGATATGTATATGATATGTAGAAAACATAGATAGTTATATATATATATATATGGTGAATATATATGGTGGTTAAAGCTAAGTTAGTTAAGTCAATAAAATTGAATTTAGCTCATTCAGAGGCAAAGTAAAGTTGAATTAAAATAAATCGTAGGCAACCTTAATACCCTCGCCTATTGAAGATTTTCATTAAGTACAAGAGGACACTAATTGGATCTTAAGTTTCGCCAAGTACGTAATTGGAGCGAATAAATATGTACACTGCTGAATATTAAGGTAGGATATTAGCTTTTTCTTTGATCAGTGTTGTCTTCTTAATGAAAAACAGATCCCATTGAATTTTGTGTAGAGAAGTCTTTTATATTTGCTATGATGCAAAAATGTATAAGCAATTTTCACTGATATAATCTATACATATAACAAAACTGTAACCAATGTGATTTTGTGTTGTTTATTGTCAGGAGAAGGTTCTTATGAAAGAAAAATCAAGAAAAGATGGGAGGTACTGGCTAGGCCGCAGGCCGAGCCTACTACGCGAATAAAGTCGCGGGCAGTCGCTAGTCTATATATATAAAGGAACTCCTATTTCTCCTGGATACGCTTTACTTGATAATGGATGAAACAATCTTGCAAATATGTTTTTGCTGTGTTAATTATTGTCAGGAGAAGGTACTTATGAAAGAAAAACCAAGAAAAGATGGGAGGGTATGGCAAAGTTGAAGGCCGAGCCTACTGCGAAGTCGCTTGCAGTCGCTAGTATAATAAAGAACTGATCTGATAAAAGTGGAATCTGACGGACGTGTTCTAAATCATAGATATTTAGTAATTTGCAGACATAATTATATACTAACCAGCCCATCAAAATATATTTAGGTACCTATTTTTTACTGGGAATATTTAAATTATGTTTACCTAGATATATATAATAGAAATCTTTCATACGGCACGATTCAATTGAGTTAATTTGATTTAATGTTTGGAGTCATTAGGAGAGTATTCCTCCCTGAAGATCACTTGAAAGAGCTCTAACTAGTTCGTAACACGAACGCTAATTTTGCAGCCAATCATGACCTATTGATATAACACGAAGCATGATGATTTGTTATTCAAAAACTTTAACCAATATCTATCTTTATATTATAAAGATAAATCTCATTTATCGCTCTATATGATGAAAATCAACTAAGTATATCTCGTTTTTCGGTCGACATTAGTGAAACATTGGAATGTTTCACTAATATCTCTATTTTGTGTATACTAAGTATAATTAGTATAGTTAATTATTTTTATTTTATTATTAATAAGTATTACTATATAATAAGAACTGGTACTAAGAAATTAAGGAACACAACACCATGTTTTAGAGGAATGATGATGAATGATTTAATATCCTTATTATCATTATTGTAAAGCTGTTTTCCACTGACAGCAAACTTTGCATTTTTTTAATAAATTTATTTTGACTATGGAAAAAATACAATAGACACCTTTACGTATACTATGAAGTTCCAAAACGCGCATAAAGTCTTAAAATTTAACATTATATACTTATGCTTACTTGACATTAATTAAAAAATTATAAAATCGTTTCAAACTTCATATAGAACACGGTGGTGTGCGCGGTCTAATCCACTTATACGTGCTCCGGAAATCCCCGACATCCGTGGATACCGTAGTAGGTAAAAATATTAAAATGTTATACGAATTTTGTAGACTAGGTAACCACGTTACAGCGTGAATATTTTATTTGGGAACGTGTGAGCCCGGGCTAACAATCGCAGAACTTTCTGCGCAGGGTTGACACATGGCAGCTGCATCTCAATATGTCCTACAGTGTTAACTCTGGTTGTTTGGTTTATATGAAAACAGAGTGCAGAGTCACGTAAGGGCCTTCGTTAGACTAATAAACTTTAATCTGAAAAAGAACACAAGAACAAGTTTGGCACTTTAGTAATTTAACTAATGTAAGAGTTTTTAAAGGCTCGAAAGAAGAGAAATGAATCGATAATAATTAGAAACACTTCGTTTCCCACGTGTAGTTTTATTTCAAATACATTTTGAAATCCCAGCAATTATAGTTGCTACAGTGTCCTCCAAACCCAACAGTGCTAAGAAATAGAAACTCTTCATTCAATTCAAGATTAAAAAGTACGTTCTTTTCGTGCCAGCCCTCGACACGTCAGAATCTACCCGTTACACACTCACTAAATGAAAAAAGTTGCAACAGACTGAACCAACATTTGCATTACTCCCTCGGGAATCCGGTGCAGCGTGTAGTTGAAATTTTACAACCGGTGGTACTATTTACCTCTGCCCTGGACCATTTCAAAATGAGGCACGTAAGTTGAACTATGCGCAGAACACATTTTTGGGTTTCAACCGACGTGCGGGGTGAGGAGGCGTGCGTAACCATAGCAACGCGGCGACAAACATTCACACTTCGCCCCTCGCAGCAAGCGCACGCCTCCGCGTGACCCTGGAGTACAATCGCGCAAAAGGGCTTCAGTTCTTCGACAATAAGTCGATACTACTCAGGACTATATTTGTTAAATGTCTGATCATTAAATTTAATTTCAAGAAAATGCCAAGTCCACAACCAAATTTAAGGAGACAGGCGTGCGGAATTAGTTAGAGATATATAATTATTTTTTTAAGATAAAAAACCATAAATGATTATACTAGTTATACTATAGCGTCAATACCACGACAGACCACGTCATCGATAATATGACGAAGGAATTTATAACCCAGTCGGAGATTCTGAATTGGATTCTTCCCCTGGCACAGAAGATGAAATCACAACTCTTTGTCCAAGTTCTTGAATGTTTCTTAAAAATTATGTAGGTGTTACTCCTATGAATAATAATGATTATGATTAGTATTCCTATAAGTGTTCTATTTAGTAATATCTAACCATTACTTCCCACAACACTTTGTTCGAGAAACACAATGACTTGAAAGGAAATCCGAGATTATTTTTATATATTTTGATTGATTTGATTTGGTTTAGTTTAACTTGCGTTTCATTTTTAACCACCGCAGAGTAAGTATTCGTCTATTACATTTGTCCATAACTGTACCTGCGCAGAAGACCACCATTTTGGTTCAACTTACGTGCCGCGATCTGTACAGTTCTTTGCTTCTATAATATACATTATTATAGTGATGTTATTTTATAAAGAATATTTTTGACTTGAACAGTTTGTAGCAACTGTATCCCAGTACCAATGTTAATTTGACATTCTTAATCATTGAGGGCATCCTGCTTATCTTGGAGCCCTGGTCAAACAAAATGGGGGTACCCATTGTATTGTATATAGACAAATAATGAACAACGAAATAAGATTATAGATTGTTACCAACATATCCACAGTAGAACTTTGTGTGAACGAGTTCAACCGGGGAAGTGCTGCCACCATATCTATTTCTATCATGAAGCAGAAGTATTCGCATTACTGTATTCCAGTTTGATGGGTGCTGGTGCCGGTGAAATTATAAAGGCACATGAAATTTACCAACTTCATTTTTCAGCGTGATTGGCACAGTGCAGTTCGTCAATTGTGAGGAAATGCATCTGATATAGGAAGTAGTTACTGCTAAGCACCATAAAAGAAACTCCAGCTTTGGGTGCCAAGTCAAACCCACTCAGTTCCACTCAGGTAGCATACTGAATGGAAAGTATCCATATACCACAGCAGTGGGTGAACAAAACTTATTGTCTAAGCTACAGGCTGACGAGTGCAGATCAGTGCTACACAGACCTTTAAATATTTAGGCCGCACTGCAAACATCGCGGTCAGTCGTGACGTACATCAAACCAGTGACTTGCCCGGTACGTTACATACTTTTAAATTTCCTTATTATAAATGGCAAGGTGGTCTCTTACGATGGGCCTCATAAGTGTAAGTTCAAAGCCATAAGGGCTATGCTCGGGGTTTCTCTACGTGATCGAATCAGAAATGAGAAGATCCGTAGAAGAACGAAAGTCACCGACATAGCCCAGAAGATTAGCCAGCTGAAGTGGCAGTGGGCAGGACACATAGCACGCAGAACAAATGGCCAATGGAGCCGGAAGGTTCTAGAGTGGAGACCAAGGACCGGCAAGCGCAGCTTAGGTCGTTCACCGACATGGTGGACAGACGACCTCATAAAGGTCGCAGGACGACATTGGATGCAGGCCGCTTCAAACTGCTCCTTGTGGAAAATTATGGGGGAGGCGTATGTTCAGCAGTGGACGTCCTATGGCTTAGACTATGAAGATAATAATAATAATAATAATGGTTTATTTATTTAGAACACAAATACAAGTACACAAACATACATCGAGAATCGATGACACCTGCAGAAGTGTGAAACTGTGTCGCAGATATCAACGCCCTCCTCCGGAAAGGTTACATGAGGTTCCAAAGTTCATAAACAAAGAACAATTAATTAGCTAACAAATAGCTTGTAGCTTAAATATATCAAAAGGTGAAATTAAAACATGATAAATTGTGTGGTATGTGTGTGTGTGTATGTGTGCGCGTGTGAGAGTGTGTGTGTGTATGTGTGTGGGGGAGGAAGAGTGCGGATGAGTAATGTTAATTATATACAACTAGGAGGTCTTCAGTGTCAGCATATGATAATGTTTTTAACCATTCGACACATTTTAATTTGCATTTATGCAAAGGTAAGGGATAGATATTCAATTGTCTGTTTATTTTATTATATAGCATTGAGCTAACGTAATAATAATGGCGACTCGCAAGTGCCGTCCTACGACGTACGATATCACATACTCTGTCCGTTCTACGCTTGGAGTAAACATTTGGATTATACTTTAATTGGGAATGTTTCTTAAGCACTGTTGCTAATATAAAAAGTTGTCTTACTTAGAACTTGCGCTAAAGGATACAACTCATTTGAGGGAAATCGGAGAGGTTTGTTGAAGATGACCTTAAGAACGGCTCTTTGAGATCTCTCCAGACGAATCATGTTTGTCTTTACAGCTCCACCCCACGCAGGGATGCAATATGAAATCAGTGACTGCGCTAAAGCATAATACACAGTTTTAAGACATTTCAAGTCGACAACTGATCTCAAGTTTTTAAACACATAAATTAATTTACGGATCCTAGATACCATGGCATCAATGTGCTTACTCCACGTCATGGTGCTATCCAGAAACACGCCCAAGTAATTAATAGTAGAGGTACGCTCCAATGGCGCGCAGTTACATGAAACAGAATCTGAATAAGTAGGACATAGGTGAGCACGTATCGAGAGCGACAGAGGAGGAAGCGAGGCGATATTAGCAGCAAAGGCAATAAATTTGGTTTTGGTGGTATTTAGTGTTAGAACATTAGAGAACAACCAACTCAAGACCTTCCTTAAGGCGCACTCAAGATGATTAATGGCAAGTGTTTATTTCATTACGTATCACCTTTTTTACGTTCGTTACTCGAGTAAAAAGTAGTCAGACTGAATAAACGTCTCAGACATATCCTACGTAGGGTAAACCTCATAAGATGACAGCACCACAAAAGGACAGAGTATAGATATTTCATGTGCAGGTTACAGAAAAGAAATATGGGCTTATCGGCATTTCTTATAATCAAAGGAAACAACAGGCTTAGGTTCGATTGTGTGAGTGAAAAACAGTGCACTGATTACAACCAGACATTTATGTAGTCGAATTTAAAAGATTTTAATAATAGTACGTAAGTATCTATCTATAATATTCTTATTATACAAGGATGCATTATAAAACTGCATTCTCCGTTCCTAATGGACATTTCGAGTATACTCGAATGCCTTTTGGTTTGAAAAATGCACCTGCAACCTTCCAAAGACTAATGAACACAGTGCTATCTGGTCTACAAGGTCTGCACTGCTTTATATATCTAGATGACGTCATCATTTACAGCCATGACCTCTCCTCACACGTACAAAAACTCGAACTTGTTTTCAAAGCTCTAAGAGAGCATAACCTCAAATTACAACCAGATAAGTGCGAATTCTTACGTCGCGAAGTAGCTTATCTTGGTCACATTATCACTGATAAAGGTGTCTCTCCAAATCCGGATAAAGTCAAAGCTGTTGTCTCTTATCCTATTCCTAAAAATCCAAAACACATCAAAGCTTTTCTAGGCCTTGTCGGCTATTATAGGAAGTTCATTAAGGACTTCTCAAAAATCACAAAGCCTCTTACTTCCCTGCTCAAAAAAGACGTTGAATTCGTCTGGTCCGATGCTCAAACCCAAGCATTTGAGACCCTCAAATCCTTATTAAAATCTGCTCCTATACTACAATATCCTGACTTCTCTAAGGAGTTTATCCTTACTACCGATGCATCAAATTACGCCTTAGGTTGCGTCCTCTCCCAAGGTGAAATAGGCAAAGACCTTCCCATCGCTTACGCGTCCCGCACCTTGAATAATGCCGAAGGTAATTACAGTACCGCAGAGAAAGAACTCTTAGGTATTATTTTCGGTGTTAAAACTTTTAGACCCTATCTCTATGGTAGGAAATTCAAAATCGTCACTGACCATCGTCCCCTAGTCTGGTTATTTAATTGCAAAGACCCCAGTAGCAAACTTGTACGTTGGAGATTGAAACTGGAAGAATTTGATTATGAAATTATCTATAAACCAGGTAGGATTAATTCCAACGCTGACGGACTCTCTCGTCCTCCCATCAACGCCATCGACGATCTTGACATTGACTTGACTGTCAACTTGACTTACGAATTCTTCCTTAAGTCCCGTTCCAGTCCTACTATCTTTGATACCCAGATTATCGAACACAATCAAAACCTATTGAAAACCACTTGTTCCGCCATTGCCTATCCAACGTCCATTGATCTAGATGAATCTAACTTTTATTGTGAAGAAATTCTAGATCTTCTCGAGGACAAACAAGATTTCATACAGTCCGAAAGAGAACTTCATCATGTTAAATCTACCACAGTAAACAACAAAACATTTTTCCATCTCTTTACCAAAATCCACCATTTTGAATCCGCATCTTATAAAGACGTGTTCACAGTACTCAAAGAGTTACGTAACCAACTCATAATATTTCATCCTGATGTTAGAGAAATTGCTATATCTGACTTTGCTAATCCTTTTGACAAATTAAAATTTCTTCTTATTTATGAAATGATAACATATCTCTTTAACAACACGCAAATCAAAATCAACATCTTCCACAACAAGATCATATATCCTACTCCAACCGAAGTCCCTACCATCCTCAAAGACAATCATGATTCTCCTGTAGGTGGTCATATAGGTACAGCTCGAATGTACAACAAACTTAAAGACCTATACTACTGGAAAAATATGAGATCCGAAATTGAATCATATGTCAAACACTGTTCCCATTGCCAACAAAACAAAGCTCTTAGAATAACAAACAGAGCTCCTATGGAAATAACTTCCACATCTCACGAACCTCTACAACGTATCGCGACAGATATTGTCGGTCCATTGCCTGAATCTGGTCCTGAAAAGTACAAATACATAGTAACTTTTCAAGACGATCTCACTAAATACTCAATGGCATATCCCATCACTCATTCAACAGCCGAACAAACATCCCAATGCCATATTAAATTCATTTCCCATTTCGGCATTCCTAAAACCATCCTTTCAGACCAAGGTGTCCACTTCATAGCCGAAGTCTACAAACAAATCACGTCCCTATTCAAAATCAAGCATCTTTTCTCATCTCCTTACCATCCTCAAACTAATGGTGCTCTCGAAAGGGGCCATTCTACACTTAAGGAATACCTTAAGTCTTATGTCAATGCTAGCCAAGACGATTGGCATAAATACCTTCCCACTGCACTAGTGTCATACAACTCAAGTGTCCACTCATCAACTAACTTTACTCCTCACGAATTGCTTTTCGGTTGCAAACCTCACATTCCCAGTTCCATTTACGATATTTCCCCTGAAGTGACTTACCCTGACTACATCAAGAAATTGAAACACAAACTTGCTATGACACATAACCTAGCCCGCGAAAACCTTCTTAGAAGTAAAGAAAGGTCCAAAACTTACTATGACAAACACTCTCGCACCGTATCGTATGATGTCGGAGACGATGTCTATGTTAAGTGCCATCACAGACTGCGTAAAGCTTTGTCACCAGTCTGGAAAGGCCCATTCAAAGTCATAAAAGTTCACAGTAATCACAACGTCACAGTCCTTGTCAATCGTAAGCATGTTCGATACCATTTCGACGAAATAAAACTTGCTCACAATTCTGTTCCAGGGCCATCGTGCCAGGAATAACAACGGTAATATCACTTTCACTACCAAATCTCACAACGCCGATTATCAATAGTCCCGGTCTCTTATATGATCCTATCGGTACTGTCAAATATTATAATGATTTTTACAATGTTATAACCTTTTCTGATCTGTCCTATTTTAAGCCTCATATCGATAACCTTAATTCTATTTTAGATACTTCTAAGTCAATTTGTTCTGATTATCCTTCCTATCAAACGCGTATCGACTGCATTAACGTATTAAGTCCATTAGAAATCATGCTTGAGAATGTCAATAATAACTTTCATTCATTATCTCACTTAACATCAACTAACTCTACTAGATTCAAAAGAAGCGCTTGGTTTGGCTTCGGAGGTCCAATCCTTAAACAATTATTCGGATCCTTAGATGAAGACGATGCCAAGGCCTTCACTGACGCTATTAATAGTGTACAAGACGACCAACGCAATTTAGTCGGTCTCATGAAAAATAACATTCATGTAATTTCCTCTACCATTTCCACATTTAATAAAACCATCAAAAAACTTAACGATAACGAAATTAATCTTAACGAGAACATGCAAAAGCTTAATAAAGTTCTCGAAACAATATCAGATGACTCAAATCGATTTCAGGCTAGTATTCACTTAGCTATGACTTTTAGTGCTCTCGAAAGTTCTTTGATGATTTTGAATTCTAACATTAAAGACCTCATTGACGCTATTCTATTCGGTAAAATCAATATCGTTCACCCATCAATTCTAAGTCCTACTCAGCTTTTCAATGAACTGTCATCTAATCCTAACATTCATCATAACTTTCCTATATCTGTCTCAATCAATAGCATCCATATGCTCATGGACATCGCAGACGTAGCATCTTTTGTGAATGATGATAAACTGGTCTTCGTTATCAAAATTCCTCTAGTATCATTAACTGAATACAATCTCTTTCACGTATACGCTCTACCGACTCCTCACGATATTCAAAAGCCTAATTCATTTGCAATGATAAATCCGAGCACCAAATATTTAGCAATAACCGACGATAGGTTATTATATACTCTAAACGACAATCTCAGTGAGTGCAAAGTGATTCCCAGTAAATACTATTTGTGCAAACTTAACAATGTATATTCTAGTGTCTCTAATCAATTGTGTGAAGTGTCAATTCTTACGGAACACATCAGTGCTATTCCCAATTCGTGTAATTATAAGTTAATAATTGGTAGTATAGATATCTTTCAGAAAATAAGTAATAATATATGTTCAGTCAGATATAACGAAAATAACTGTAAAATGTACAGGTTTTATTAATGACTATGATATCGTTGGTTCAGGTATTCTTTCAATCCCAAGAGATTGTACGGGTTATCATAAACTTTTACAATTTACTCCATCAAATTAATACGACGTACAAATTCATTTGCCAACTCCTAACTTCAATATTATAGAAGATGACTGCTGTTCAAAGCAGAAAGTCAATAAGAGTATCTCTTTCTTAACACCAATTAAACTATCTCACATAAATCTTGATTCTTTACAGTACGCCTCTCACAACCTCGAGCGGAGTGTTGATGAGTTGAATAAAATTGAGAACCAACCATACCATATCACTTACGGTTACTATTTCAGTATCCTTACAACACTTCTTTCTATTTCTGTATTTTCATTTATATTCTATAAAATATACCGCTGTTTTTGTAAAAACAACCCTAAAGATGGGTGTTGTATTCAAATATACAATCATTGTAATTCTGAATCTAATACGCGTGTTAAAAGTAAATCGAGTTTTGAAATGACTGACATCGAGTTCACCTCCGAAGACTCAACTTCTCCAAAAACTTTGAGGAGGAACCTCGATTTTAATTTATAGTATTCTTATTCTGCTACTTTTTGTAGATCATAAGTTAAATTTTAATTCTAATTCAAAATCTTAATTCTAATTCTAAAATCTTATTTCTAAATTTTAATTCTAGTTCCAATTCTAAATCTTAATTCTAGTTCCAATTCTAAATCTTGAATCTTAGATCAGTTCTAAATCTAATATCTTAATTGCAATTTCATAACTTTAGTTTAATGCCTAATTCTAATGCCTTGATGTAATATGTAATACAATTATTAGTTAATGTTTACTCTCATACTTATTCTGATTTTTTACTTCTAAATCTTAACAATAATTTTCATACAATTTCTTAGGTTCTAACTTTATAGAGTTTAACTAAATAATATACTTAATATTATGTGTAAGTTCATACTTTACAGGGTAACCTTTATAGCACGTGTGTGCATCATGATACCTGTAATGAGATATCTCCATTGTTTTATTTTTGCTAATGTGTATGTCGAAATATGTTTCAGTTAGGTATATTGCGAATACCAGCTGATATTTATTGTTTAAATGTTTATGTCACTGTTTTCTATATTGTTTCTAATGTCTCAATAATTTCCAATTTCTATGTTAAAATTACTGCACTTTACAAAATTCCTTTTGCTATTCTATTATATCAATTAATATTCTATATCCTTTAAATCTATTTTTCTATTTTCTACTCACATCCTAATTTTATTTTTGGATGTTCCGTTTCAAAGGAGGAAGGTGTTACACCGCGTATATTGCTGACTAGGGGCAAACCCCCATCGACTTCATTCAAACACTGTCAGCATTATATGTTCCTATATAATCCGCGCTTTCCAAATTAAATTGCCTTTTTGCTTTGTGTTCTTCAGTGTATCAACTAATTGCTCTTAAAGCCGTCTTGCTGCCAGTTCAGTAACAGTAAAGTGAAGTGCAGGAATTTATTCCCTTCTGTGTAAAAACGTGTAAATATTAAATAAAATAAAATAAATGTTTGTGTGTGTGTGAATGGTTGTTTTTTTAAGACAACCAGGAAGAGCCACACAACAGCACGCATAACATTAGCAGTAACTCCGCAAGACATACCTGCTCATTTTGAATAGGTACAACGACGTATCAACGTTGCCCCGCCCGGGCCCGCGGCCGTCGTATAGGCTGTAGGTTTAGGCATAGAGATCAGCTGTGTAAACATTCGCGTGTAGGTAGGTTCGCAATTCTTTGTACCTACATACTCTAACTTCTTCTTCTTCTTAGTCGTATCCTCATGACTGAGGGACGTGATTTTGGTGTGTTGTCTGTGCCACCATTTTTTTCCAGCTCTCTCTATCTTGCGCCTTTTTTATGGATGATTGTAAGGTGGCCCCTGTTGCCTCTTGAGTGGTGTGTGTCTATCGCGTTGGAGAGCGCCCCCTGCTTCGTTTACCTTACTAGAGTTAGATATTTGACACTATTTGTATGGAAGTTATGTAAAATTTTTATCGGTAGTAAGGAAAACCGCGGATAGATAGATTATTGGGATCCTCCCTAAGTGTTTGGGTATGTCTCGCCTAGTTACTGCTCTCTTTTCTGTGATGTAGCCGCACCGTCGTGCATTCAGTCGCACAATGGTTCTTAGCCGCAGAGCAATGAATATGGATTCATAATATTAAAAATATGTGTTTTTTTCTTTCATTTTCATGACTGCAGTTATCGATTTCAAACTACTCCGTTCAATATTGTGCACTGATTATCAAAGACCTTATATAAATAGATTTTATTTCACTTTATCCGGGTAAGATTTTATAAGAATTAAGCAATAGATCTGAAAATAAAACTTCTGGACGCTTTCACAAATAAACACTTTTATTAGATATGTATCCCCTAAACAAGCTCTCTATGTAAAATATATACAAAGCAAAATGTTATCCTTGTGAGTTTCGAGAGCTATCCTTATTCATGCTTAGCATGGAGAAGGTAAGGAATTAAATTTGACAATGCGAGCATTAAGAGCAAATAAGGGCTTATAACCATGCCGAAGTACGAATGAACGTACCACACGTTATTCATTTGTTTAATCAAGAAGCTCTCGCTTTCAGAAATTAAGTTTACGATGCGATTATATTTCGCAAATTGTAAGGCGGTCTGAGCTTGGACATAAATATTCTTAGTAACCCCAGAGGTACAACGCTTGAATCATTAAAAAGTCACTATGCGAGGAGGCGTTATTTATTTGTCATTATGTTTCCAAGTCACAACTGGCTGCAGTCGCATGCGCGAGTAGAATGCAGCTCGTAGAGTTTGCAGCTGGAGTTTCGCTGCACCTGCGCCACTGCAATGTCTGAACTTTGTAAGTTTTATAACATACGTGTACGGTGCTATAATAAAACTACTAAATTATTCAGTTAATTTAACTCTCACGGGCTAGCTAAACCACCTTCACGTCCGACCGGTAGACCGCGGTCGACCTCTTGGCCATCCCTGACATATACATATCTATTTAAACATTAAGAAAATTGATAATTTTATGGATTAATAATTATAAGAACTTAACAATTAGAAACTAGTTATGCGTTACTCACTCATGATGTGACAGAATTGGTGGCAGGAGACTTCTGAAATTGTATGTTTTTGTAGGTATCACTGTAGTAAGTAATATTTTCTGTGTGAAAGTACCAACTAATGTGTTAATGCTAAGTAAATGATATTAATGTGCGAATGGGACTTAGAAGCTGTGACTCGTGGTTACGAGTGCATGTATAGTGCCGCGCAAAACTTAGTTTCTTGAAGAACTAGGTCACAGTGCAATTGTCAAGTACAAACATGACGCATACTATCAGAAGAACAACTTGCGCCATGTCGTCACTGATTAGTATTTTAGGGTTCCGAGTTCAGAGGATAAAACAGGACCCTCTAAGACTCTGCTGTCCGTCCGTCTGTCACTAGGCTGTTCTCTTGAACCGTGATAGTTATACAGTGGATATTTTCCCAGACGATGTATTTTTGTTCCCGCTATAACAACAAAAACAGATTAAAATTAATATTTAAGGGGCTTCCATACAATAAACATGATTTTTTTATTTTTTTTTATCGGTGTTAATAACGGTAACTTGAAATATTTTTTTATAGATACCGGTACGGAACCCTAGGAGTCCGACTAGCCCTTGGCCGCGTTTTTAATTTTTAAATTAGAGAATTGCAGAGTAGTATTTGGGGTATATAATATTACAGTAGTATTTTGAAGTAGTCTTTCAAACGGTAAAACATTTTTACAGATTAATCCAAAAGAACAACGCGGCATAATGTTCTTTGGTGGAACTAGCAGAAGTTGTTAGTAACTATAGTTGACTGAGGGTGCTGATGTACAGTTCTAATTTATTTTTTATAGTGGTACATCAAAAAGACTCCCTCTCGCCTGATGGAAAGCGAAGATGGGATCAAGAAGCAATGATCATTAGTGGAGCCGTAAGCAGCACTAATGGCCACCCCTATGATGACCTGCCAGATGCTTTTTCACACAACGCTTGAAAGACCCAGGATCATAGCTGCAAGGAAATACGTACGCCAGCAAAGCATTCCACAATTTACTTACACTACAGGTAGGAACTGCCAAACTTTTTGGTTCGTGGTAAGAAGTTTTGAACAGTATATGGAGGCAATGCGAATTCCAATCTCATTTGATAACTTCAATAATCTCCTTTCCAATTTCACCATCCCGTCGTTACTTTATTCAAATAACAAGCGACACTACGTATAAAATACAAAGTCAGTAACTGCACTGCGGCACACTCTAATAACATAAGTAAAGAAACATTTGTTTGAAAGTCAATAAAAACGTTTAATTATTATTAAGTTCGAGCACTGTAAACCGCAAGAACATTGATCACGTTCGCAATCTCGGCCGAGGCGTACTGAACCCTTTATAACGGAGCAAGTTGTACAGTTCCCAGTGCTTCGTGCTCCGCTCCAGACAATCACAAAGGCTTTTGTTTAGAAGGTATTTCTTCAGATCACATTAAACATTGTTTCCTTCAGACTTCATTTGTTTTACTCAGGTTGAGTTGGCATAATTAAGGTAAAGTAAAGAAGCAGAGATGAGAGAATACATAGAATTACTTTGCATCATATAATACTTTGTTATACTATATAACTTTGGGTTGGTTGTAAGTAAGATATAAAATGAATGTAATTTCTTCTACATAATAGAGGTAAGGTAGGTCCACAAGCTTAAGGTCGCTCAGCGAGCTATGGAAAGGGCTATGCTCGGTGTTTCTCTGAGGGATCGCATCAGAAATGAAGTGATCCGTCAGAGAACCAAGGTCATCGACATAGCCCACCAGTAAGCTGAAGTAGCAGTGGGCTGGCCATATTAGCCGTAGAACCGACAACCGTTGGGGTAAACGAGTTCTAGAGTGGAGACCGCGTCTCGGCAAACGTAGTGTAGGACGTCCTGAGGCACGGTGGAGTGACGATCTGCGCAAGACGGCTGGCAAAAACTGGATGCGAGTAGCCCAAGATAGACCTAAGTGGCGTGCAATTGGAGAGGCCTATGTCCAGCAGTGGACTGCTACAGGCTGATGATGAATAGAGGTCAATAAGATCTTATTCTTAAGGATTAAGTTGTAGGCATGACAATAGTTTTTTTCAATTGTGTACTTACCACACCTACGTAAGAACTGAACAAATAGACACACATAAATTAGTGTAATATATACCATATACTTATACTCGTACCTAAGGACTTAAGTACATAATATTTTTAATTAATATATATAATCTCCCGGTGATAATATACTCATTATATTAATGAATATGAAAGTAAAAATACTCATGCGGGAACGGGAAGAGCCACCATTAATGCCCGTGACAGTTGCAGTGGCATACAGTACAGAGCTTAGAGCTGAAGCTTTGTGAAGTACTGTACTGCTCTTGGCTCCCTGAGACATTGGACGACCAGTAATTTCACTTGTTACAGTGCTAATACCGCAATTAACTGAAGCAGTTGTGTAAATAGTACTAACGATGCAGGCAACCCGACCACTTTACAATTTATTCAGAACCACTCTTCATCACTCAATAAAATTTGAGTTGGCTGGCGTAGGCGTCTAAAGCCACAGCTTTTCTGTTGACACTTTGTCTTCGCGATCGTAACGCTCCTAGACAACATCTTGAATCGTCTTGTGGACGCTTTAAAAATCAGACTTATAAAAGATTTATTATCTTTTATTAACCGGCAGGGCTATTATGTATCTCAGTTGCAAACAAATGTTGATTGAAATCTGGAAAAATGGCGGCCCTATGTCAGTTTTGGCGACTCCAGTAAGCAAAAAATGTTAATAATTTGATCACCGAAGCTGACAAAAGTGACATAGAGCGGCCATTTTTTCAGATTTCAATCCAAATTTGTTAGCAACTGAGATACATAATAGCTTAGCAGTTCTCCGGCACTTTTTAAACAGCGGTTTAATCTTGAAATTAAAATTACCACAAACTGGTGGAAAGAGGTGCAGAGGAATAAATGAATTATGCCGCCAAAATTGAAGGTAATAAAATAAGCAATCAGGAGAGGAAAGGCGGCGATTGCATCAAAGAGTTGCGCGGATGTGACGCATAAAAAATAATGTATTTACGGAGGCCCGATAACCACTGATTGGATGATCTGTATCGACTGCCGCACACATACACCAGACAACATCACCATCATCGTCATCACACTAATGATATAAATACAAAAGTAATGCGTGCGTGGGTGTGTGTGTGTTAGAGTTAGAGAGAGGGTGTGTACATAAATGTAAGAGGGTTTGGGTGTGTTTGGGAAGAGAAGTTGTCACTGAGTGTTGAGGCGGCTTGAGGTTTCTTAAACACTTTGGTACTTATCATCCTAGAAAAATACACTGAGAAAAATGGCAATGTACGATGATACCACTGTTGCTGATTATAACGGTATTTAAGATGACATGTCACCATGGCTTTAGTAGCATGGGCATAGATTAATTATATGCCTTTCCCACTATTTTTGATTCCTTTTCTCATACCTCAAGTTATGTCCTTTTATATTTCCTAGATATAATCGATGACTTTCTCATATATGCAGTTATAGTATACCATTCATAGTATACTTTCCTCATATTGTGGGTTACGTCATATTATTTTTCCCACTATTTATCAATGATTTCCTCACACATTTAACCCCTCAAGAGTCGATATAATTATAACAATAATAACTCCTACCAATGTCCTACCAAATATATTACACTTGCGTATTAGTATTCCTATTAGTAAACGATGACTTGATTGATCGATATGTGTCCTTGAATCGGTAGTGTGAAAGCACATCTGTGTTAAGGTTGAACTTGAACTTGTTGCACACTGTATCGAGTTAAATTGCTATCATGCCACTATAGAAATCACGCCACCATAAAAACTGCACTTCAAGAAATTTATTTATGTAGGTACCTTTGATCATAAATAATAATCCATACACAAAATAGTTGAAATCTAGTTGCATTAAATACGTCACTGGGTATGATAAAAAGTTACGAAAATTTACTTAAAATCAGTTATTACTCTTTGTTTGTTTTGAGTCATACGTGAGAGAAAATTACGAAACAACATTCAAGACCAGGCGTCTGCACCGACTGCAGTCGAAACCTATCCGTGACAGCTCGATTCGCCGAGTTGTCGTGCTGTCACACTAATATTGTAGGACCATCCTATAGTTTTGATGCATACTCTTATATCAGTCTCTGTAATCGCATTTAAGGTGAATCACATAAAATGATATGACATCATTATTACTTTAATGCTTGCTCTATAATGAGTTGTTTCTGTAATGGTATTTGATGGGTTGCATATAAATTAACATGAAAGATAATATAAAAATTCGATGCACATATCTGGAAATGTATGATGATTGGCACATTATTTATATCCTACTAAATAGTGTACCTGTCATTCAATTTCGTATGAGAGCGGATTATTTACTATTACGTGCTATTAATCTATGAAGAAAGTAATATTATTTTATGTTACCAATTTTTATGGTGACAATAATCATATGTTGGTGAATCATATGTTGTCTTATTTACCCAATCAATTCAATTACTTCCTTTAATTTTTCTATTATAGATTCATTTTGACCTATTATCACCATAATAAAAGACAATGCACCAATTTTAGTACAACGTCACGAGATTATAAGGTTATCTCAAAATTACATTTTTCTCAGTGTAGCTCTTGTGGACTGATTGTGCACGTACGGGGCGGAGTCAGGGCCTCGTTATGAATATAATATATAACAAACTAAACCATCAAATATATTTTTTTAAAGCTCTGTACCTACTCGATGGACGCTGTTCAGGCTACACTTCGCTCGTCACTCCAAAATGTAATTATTGTGTTCTTATTGTAATTTGCTTAATTACAGTATCCTAACCTATATTTTATTTGCTGATGTGCCTACTAATATAAGTATACCTACATATTTTAATTTAATTTCAAGCGGCGTAGTGCCGCAGGAATTATCTTTTGCGTCAAATGAAATCAGCCTCAAAAGCTTTTCACCCGATTAATTCGCGTAGTCGTTTTATTCTCTTCCCTTTTTGGAAGTATTCCAATAAATTCACGTTACTAATTACGTTAACATATTACGAGTGAAAGACAAATGTGGATATATTCATGTGGATAAATATGTCACCATCGCCTGCTACCAAAAATTACTATATTTAATTTACTTTTTTTAATTAAAAATACGTGATTACTCACGTAATATTATCGGATAGGTCCGACAATAGTTTTGACCACATTCGGTGGTCTTTTTCAAGGAGTGTTCGAGACGCCCACGTCGTTGACGTATCGCTTAGCACTGTTCTAATTAAAAATGAGTGAAAACCACGTTAGTTTTTATCTACCGACTTCCAAAAAGGAGGAGGTACTCAATTCGTCTGTATATTTTTAAGCTATTGCATAGCTTCTATCGCGGGCCATGAGCGTGGAGACTGAATCCAGAAATTCCGTAACGAAAATAACCTAACACCCCCACTCCGACTCCATCTATCGATGAATAGCAGAACTTTTAATGACTTTTTGAAATATCACGCTTGTCTCTTTAGTTCAGCAACTCTCCTCTAGATGGCATTGGTTAAATAATTATAATTGCATAAGTTGATAAAAACAGCTATGCAATAGCTTAACCGCGGCAGTGCCACACGTCTTTTTTTTATGTTTGTTACCCCATAACTTTCGACTGGATGACCGATTCTCAAAATTCTTTTTTGTTTGAAAGGTGGTGCTTCCCGTGTGGTCCCATTTAAATTTAATTAAATTCGGTTTAGTAGTCTTTTGAGTTACACTCAAATAGCTGAATAGAATGGAAGTCGGTATTAAATTTTTCAAATTGTACATGTAACAAAATATTTAACTTCATTAAAGTTAATTTAACTAAATTTAGTTAATTTAACGTCATTAAAGACGTCACGTCTGCCCGAAATAGTTGCAGTGTTACCCAAAACTTAAATCTTCAAAGTTCTGCACAGCACTGTACTGTACTCGTCACTCCAAGATATAGCTGTTAAGTCTTATTCTACCAGCCGTTTCACTTACTACAGTGCATATCAAAACCTAACAGTACTGCTTCAAGGCTAATAAGTAATAGGATAATAGGTAATATGTATATTAATGGTATGTAATGATAACAGGTATAATAGGTATGGTAATTAATAAGTAATGCTTTAAATTATAGCTTCTAGGCTCAATATCTGTCATAACTATGGGTATATTCCAAGACAGGCACTGGAAGTAGAGTCCTCCCTCCTGATATGTCACTTGATTCGTTCTTGCTTCATCGAAGGGTATATTCTCTTACTGACGAAGGTAGCTCGGCTAAAAGATAAAGTAAGAACCTGTATATTTTTAAATTGGCTCTGGTTATTCCTTTGCTTGTCGAGCGAGTTGTAAGACAAACGCCAACGGTTGCCAACGTCCACAAACCGAATATTTAATGTGATTATGAAAGTTTTATCATTCTCGTTGAAAAGCAATGTTTTCAATTGGGCGTCTTCCAAATTTCTAGTTGATGTCAGTGGAGGTTACGTACCGGTATGAAAATAAATAAACATGAATGTGATAGAACAGGAACGACCCTGGTACGGGTAAACTGAATCTGATTTTTCAACCGACTTCAAAAAATAAGGAGGAGGTTCCAACGTGTATATTTTTAATGTATGATCACGCATAACGTAGTACTTACAGAGTAGTTCGATTTTGATAATTATTTTATGGTGTCGTACCCAAAGGGTAAAACGGGACCCTATTACTAAGACTCCGCTGTCCATCTGTCACCAGGCTGTATCTCATGAACCGTGATAGTTAGACAGTTGAACTTGTTACAGATGATGTGTTTCAGTTGCTGCTATAACAACAACTATAACAACGACTCGCCCTTGGCCGGTTTTTTGTTTTGTAGAGTATACTGCCGAGGTGGTCCCATTTCATCGAATTCGGTTCAATAACTAAAAAGTTTTTCGCCTATCTCGATGATATTGTAATTTAACGATGAATGACATTCGATCTCTTAAGTAGCAAGGGTCACTAAAAAGGTTTTTTTACCTAAAAAATTTCATCAATATTTGTGACTTGGTAGTTACACTGAAAATCTTTCCCATAATGATTTGTAAGGTTCGATAAAATGTTATACCACGTATTTTCAAGTTACCAACATACTTTAACTAATCCTACGAGTGGACGGATGAACAGACGTACAGACGGATGGAACAAATAATGAAAAGGATTCAGCTTCATCAGCATCAGCATGAAGAGTATAAATCTAGAACAGACTTTTTGGCCTCTATATTGTATAATATATTATCCTAAATATCAGAGGAGTAGTTATAGATCTGGATCTATTCGCATATTTTTCACGAATGTTTCGCCATTATTATGAGCACTACAAATAATGATACGACATTTCCTACTTGTTTATTTTCACAACAATCTATCTATCTATCGCGTCTTATTAATCCATAAAATATAATGGAGAGCAATTACTAACGCTTCAGTGAGTTATAAACAGTTGGTACTCGTAGTTCCGACGCTGAAGCCTGCGCTGTGTACGAGACGGTTCTACTTAGTGTCGGTACACGTCGAGACGGCTTGTGTTAGCCGTCAAAAGGCAGTCAACAATGCGGGGCGTGTGCATCCCTTGCATTATATGGTGAACGAGAACAATGAGATGACGTCAGGGCTTATTTAATACCAAGGGCGACGCCTTGACGGCTCTACTTAGATATCGGCTTTAGAGAATAATAACAATGGCATCATAATGGAATTATGTCGCAAGGCGTTACGATGGCTGAAGGATGTTAGTGAAATTGGACACACCGGCGCCCCCGTTACATATCGTTTTTATATGATTTTTAAATAAAATGATATGTATATGATATGTAGAAAACATAGATAGTTATATATATATATATATATGGTGAATATATATGGTGGTTAAAGCTAAGTTAGTTAAGTCAATAAAATTGAATTTAGCTCATTCAGAGGCAAAGTAAAGTTGAATTAAAATAAATCGTAGGCAGCCTTAATACCCTCGCCTATTGAAGATTTTCATTAAGTACAAGAGGACACTAATTGGATCTTAAGTTTCGCCAAGTACGTAATTGGAGCGAATAAATATGTACACTGCTGAATATTAAGGTAGGATATTAGCTTTTTCTTTGATCAGTGTTGTCTTCTTAATGAAAAACAGATCCCATTGAATTTTGTGTAGAGACGTCTTTTATATTTGCTATGATTGACAATATGCTAAAATTTATAAGCATGCATTTTTCATTAATATAATCTATACAAAAAATAAAACTGTAACCAATGTGATGTTGTGTTATTTATAGTCAGGAGAGGGTTATTATGAAAGAAAAATCAAGAAAACATGGGAGGTAGTGGCTAGGCCGCAGGCCGAGCCTACTGCGCGAACAAAGTCGCGGGCAGGGTCTAGTCTAATATATATATATATATATATATATATATATATATATATATATATATATATATATATATATAAATGAACCCCTATTTCTCCTAGTCACGCTTTACTTGAGAATGGATGGAACAATCTCGCTAATGATTTTTTGGTTGTGTTAATTATTGTCAGGAGAAGGTAGTTATGAAAGAAAAATCAAGAAAAGATGGAAGGTACTGGCTAGGCCGCAGGCCGAGCCTACTACGCGAACAAAGTCGCGGGTAGTCGCAAGTATAATATAGATATTTAGTAATTTGCGGACATTATAAATAATTATAGACTAACCCTTAAAATTTACTATTATTTTATGATTTAGGTATTTTTTACTGGAAATGCTTTTATGTTATGTTTACCTAAGTATATATAAACTAGAAATCTTCTTACGGCACGATTCAATTGAGTTAATTTGATTTCATGTTTGGAGTCTTTAGGAGAGTATTCCTCCCTGAAGATCACTTGAAAGAGCTCTAACTAGTTCGTGTAACGAACGCTATTTTTGGAGCCAATCATGACCTATTGATATAACACGAAGCATGATGTTTTGTTATTCAAAAACTTTAACCGATATCTATCTTCTATCTTTATATTATAATTAAGATAAATCTCATTTATGTCAACGCTGTATCTGATGAAAATCAACTAAGTATAGCTCGTTTTTCGGTCGACTCCATTGTTTCAGTAATATATCTGTCTAGGTATATTTAATATATATTTATGAACTGATACTAAGAAACTAAGGAACACAACCATGTTTCAGAGGAATGATAACGGCGCAGATTTTTTTTAAATTTAGTGTCATTAATATCATTATTGTTTAAGCTGTTTTCCGTTGACAGCAAAGTTTGCATTTATTTAATTATTTTAATTTGACTGTGGGCAAAATTTACAATAGACACCTTTACGCATACTATGAAGTTCCAAAACGCGCGTAAAGTCTTAAAACTTAACATTATATACTTATGCTACTTACTTGTCCAGAAGCAGACATTAATTAAAAAATCGTTTCAAACTTCATATAAAACACGGTGGTGTGCGCGGTCTAATCCACTTGTACGTGCTCCGGAAATCCCCGACTTCCGTGGGTACAGTGGTAGGTAAAAATGTGAAAATTTTGTATGAAATTTGTAGACTAGGTAACCAAGTTGCAGCGTGAATATTTTACTCGTATTTGGGAACGTGTGAGCCCAGGCTAACAATCGCAGAACTTTCTGCGTAGGGTTGACACATGGCAGCTTCATCTCAATATGTCCTACAGTGTTAACTCTGGTTGTTTAGCTATATATGAAAACAGAGTGCAAAGACACGTAAGGGCCTTCGTTAGATTAATAAACTATAATCTGAAAAAGAATACTATAACAAGTTTAGCACTTTAGTAATTTAACTAATGTAAAAGATTTGAAAGGCTGGAATGAAGAAAAATGAATCGATAAAAATTAGACGCACTTCGTTTGCCACATGTATTTTTATCAAAATACTTTATGAAATCCCAGCAATTATACTTACTACAGTGTCCACCAAACCCAATAGTGCTAAGAAATAGAAACTCTACATTTAATTCAAGATTAACAAGTACGTTCTTTTAGTGCCAGCCCTCGACACGTCAAAATCTACCCGTTACAGACTCACAAAATGAAAAAAGTTGCAACAGAATGTACTAACATTTGCATTACTCCCTCGGGAACCCGATGTAGCGTGTAGTTGAAATTTTACAACCGGTGGTACTATTTACCTCTGCCCTGATGGGACCATTTCAAAATGCGGCACGTAAGTTGAACTATGCGCAGAACACATTTTCGGGTCTCAATCGAAGTGCGGGGCGAGAAGCCGTGCGTTACCATAGCAACGCGGCGACAAACATTCACACTCCACCCTGGAGTGCAAACGCGCAAAAAGATTTCAGTTCTTCGACTATAACGGCCGGTCCCAATAATCTATCTATCGTCGGTTTACCTTACTAGAGATAGATATTTGACACTATTTGTATGGACGTTATGTCAAATTTCTATCGGTAGTAAGGTAAACTGTGGATAGATAGATTATTGGGATCCCCCTTAAGTCGATACTACGAGTATATCTGTCAAATGTCTGATCTTTATATTAATTTCAAGAAAATGATAAGAGCACAACCAACTTTAATCGGTTGGATTCAGTATTCAGTACAAACTATAAGTTATCTGTGCTACTATTGTACTAGATAAATGACAGTTTGTACTGAATACTACTGAATATAGTACTGCTCGGCTGACAGTAGGAGGGTACCGTTGAGCGACATGTCATCCTTATACTCTCACTTCCACTCAGGTAGCATACTAAACGGAAAGTACCCATATACCACAGCAGTGGGTGAACGAAACTTATTATCTTAGTTACAGGCTGACGAGCCTTTAAATATTAAGGCTGCACTGCAAATATCGCGGTCAGTCGTGACGTACATCAAACTAGTGACTTGCCCGGTGCGTTACATACTTTTTAAATTTCCCTATTATAAATGGCAAGGTAATCTCTTACTATGGGCCTCATAAGTATAAGCTCAAAGCCGCACAACGAGCTAGGGAGAGGGCTATGCTCGGGGTTTCTCTACGTGATCGAATCAGAAATGAGAAGATCCATAGAAGAACGAAATTCACTGAAATAGCCCAGATGATTAGCCAGTTAAAGTGGCAGTGGGCAGGGCACATAGCACTCAGAACAGATGGCCGATGGAGCCGGAAGGTTCTAGAGTGGAGACCAAGGTGCAAGCGCAGCTTAGGTCGTTCACCGACATGGTGGACAGACGACCTCATAAAGGTCGCAGGACGACATTGGATGCAGGCCGCTTCAAACTGCTCCTTGTGGAAAATTATGGGGGAGGCGTATGTTCAGCAGTGGACGTCCTATGGCTTAGACTATGAAGATGATTAATGGCAAGTGTTTATTTCATTCTACGTATCACCTTTTTTACGTTCGTTACTCAAGTAAAAAGTAGTCAGACTAAATAAACGTCTCAGACATATCCTACGTAGGGTAAACCTCATAAGATGACAGCACCACAAAAGGACAGAGTATAGATATTTCATGTGCATGTTACAGAAAAGAAATATGGGCTTATCGGCATTTCTTATAATCAAAGGAAACAACAGGCTTAGGTTCGATTGTGTGAGTGAAAAACAGTGCACTGATTACAACCAGACATTTATGTAGTCGAATTTAAAAGATTTTAACAATAGTAGGTAAGTATCTATCTATAATATTCTTATTATACAAGGCTGGGAATGATTCTTATGAAAAATGAAACGCTGTAATCTTACTTTGTTTTAGTGTGTAATCAGAAGACTAAAAAGCCGACTATGCAGGGTAACGAACCAAACCATAATAATAAAAAAATGCATATTATTATGAGATTACAACATATGCAAACGAAACCAAAGTTAATACGATAACATTTATAACACTTTTTACATATTAATTTGATAGACTAGTCATGAATAAAATACAGTAGAAATTGCTAGTTAAGTTAATGACGCAACGCTTATCGAAACGAAGAAACTTCTTCATAAACGTCTAGATAGAGATCGTCACGCGCCGCCGCGGGCTGCAGCCGTCTTCGTTTGCAGTTTGAAGCAGTTCGTTTGCGAACGAATTATTACATCAGTCAGCTTGCCGACGGGCGGCCCCGGGGGCCCGAGCGAGTGAGTACAGCTGTCTGCAGCGCGTATTGGTAATGAGGACTGAGAACTGGTTACAGGGTGACTATTATGTCATAGGAATATTTTCATTGTAATATAAAAGGATATCCCATCGATTTGGAAGAACGCGAAAAGAAGTGAAAGTCATGATTTAAAATTATTGAATCTAGGAAATAGTACTCGAAGTAGACTTTATAATTTGCAATAAGTTGGTACTTTCTTCAGCTATTAGTTATTCTGGTCTATTACTTAGTCCGCGTGACGTATACGTTGATAGAGTGCTATCGCTATTTACCGGAAATAATCCGTTGAATTCAGATATTAAAATGTAGAAAAATAATAGGACTAATTTGAAGGAAACTTCAATAATACACAATGAATAGAAATTAAAATTATGTATCTATACTTCTATACTTACACTAATATTATAAACAGGAAAGATTTGTATGTAAGTATGTTTGTAACGAATTGACTCAAAAAGTACTGCACCGATTTCAAAAATTATTTCACTATTGGAAAGCAACATTCACCCTGAGTAACAGGCTATATAAGATTCATCATCATCATCATCCATCACTGCGTGGGTGAAACCGCGGAGAGCAGCTAATAAACTAATAAAAAAATCGTGTGTGACGTTATAAATGTATTTTCCGATATATCACACAAGATTTATTTAAATGTTTAGTTACGAGTAGAGTTCTAGCACATATATATATCATATTTATTTATTAAGAAAATGCATTACTTATGTTTCCTCCTTTTTCATCCTGGCTACGTCCATGTCACGAGTTGTAACGGTTTTATAGCAGGCGGAGAGCAAACACCCCTCCGCGCAGGGCTACGTTCGGCTGAACTGCAAAATGTTTCTGATGGTAATAATTTCATCTCCGTTTTATATGCAGCGTACAGTGGACTACGCGATGTGAAAGAGACACGAGTTAGTCTGGTAGTCGTTATCGAGCCAAGGTAAGTAATGATTTCTTAGGGTGTCACAATTCTTATACATTGAAATGAAATGACTTTAAAGGGATGAAATCGCGTATATCAAATTTTATATTATTCGTTACGTTTCGAACACTTTTCAGTGAACATGGTATAGTTACGTCTTCTTACATTCTCTATATTTGTATGCGGCAATTGGGTACTTACAACTTGTTATACTACCAAGTGATGAGACATGCGTCGTGTACTTGATGGTAAGCGTTACTCCTGCACATGACAGTTGCAATGTCACTGAGCATACAGAGCTTGACAGAAAACTTGACAGAGCTGAAGAACGAATCAAGAAGCACCCAAGTGCTTCTTGATTCCTATATAGTATAGTTTCTATATAGAAGTATTTGCTTCAAACGCCATTTATTTAATCGTATGACATTCTTACAATCGTTCACAAAAAATTAAAATTAAAATTATAAAGTTATTTTCAAAATCAAAATCAAAATCAAAATTCATTTATTGCTCGAATACAGTTTGTTATATAGGTCTTATATTTAAACAACGCGTAGCTCCGTATTCTTACCATAATGGCGTGCAAATTACAATAATTAATAATAATAACAATTTCATTAGTCCATTAGTCAATGATTACATTAATTGATTTACCTATCTGTCATATCTATTATAGTTTGTCTTTAAAAAATTCATCAATGCTGTAATATGCCTTGTCGATCAGAAACTTCTTTAATCTATATTTAAAAATGTCATTATTCTCTGTGTCCTTAACAGTTGATGGTAATTTGTTGTATATTTTTACCCTCATCACAAAAACACTTTTACTATGTACAGCTTTTTTACTGTTTGGATTACATAGCACATTTTGATGTCGCCTACTCTTTAATGTATCAAAATCGTGTAAATTATTTCTTACCAACGTAGCTAACTCGTATATGTATAATGAAGGGAGAGTAAGAAGTTTCAATTTTTGGAAATATTGTTTACACGAGTCTGTTGGTTTAAGTCGACACATTGCTCGGATACACTTTTTTTGCGACTTGAATGCGATTTCTTTTTCCGTAGAATTTCCCCAAACAAGGATTCCATACCTGAGTGTGGAGCCTACATACGCGTGGTAGGCATTTAACAGCGCTTTATCATTCGCTACTTTGCGTAACATATATAGTGCATATGAAAACTTGTTTATTTTTGTACATACATACTCCACATGTGATTTCCACGATAAGTTGGAATCTATGAAAATACCTAGAAATTTCGTCTTATGTATTTCGTCAATATGTTTTCCATTGTAATTTATGTTTAGAATGTCAAATTTAGAATTAATATTTTTAAAAGTCATTGTGTGAGTTTTGTCCAAGTTAATTAAAAGATTATTATTGTGTAGCCACTCAATTATTAATTTTAAAGAGTTATTTATGTCATTTTCATGGTTATTGTTGTTGTTGTCCGTGAAAACAGCAGTGCTGTCATCGGCAAACATGACCAATGGATGGGTTATAACCCGGGGAAAATCATTAACGTAGATTAAGAACAATAAGGGCCCTAGTATGCTACCCTGAGGCACCCCATACTTTACAGTTCTGCAGTCTGAACAGTATTTGACTTCTACTTTAGTGTTCACGTTTAGCCTCGTGATTTCAACGTACTGCTGTCTATTAGTTAGGTATGACTTTATTAGCCTTAGTATGTTTCCTCTTATACCGTAAAACTCAAGTTTTTTCATTAAAATGTTGTGGTCTACGTGATCAAAAGCTTTGGTCATGTCCATGTATAGTGCTGTGACTCTTTTTTTGGAATCAAGACCAGTATTCTATCCTTTAATTGCTGAATCCATGGGATAGCGTCGTTTTCGAGAGAGAACAGGTCTGTTCGGCAGCCGTTGTACCTTGTGAGTGGGCAGTCTCTAGCTATATGCTCAACATCCTGGACAGCAGCTCCACACGCACACTCCGGAGATTCCCTCCACCCACACATTGACATGAAGGCATTGCATCGCCCGCATCTAGTTCGTACCCTATTCAGTTAGCACCATTCCCTTCTTGGGAGCGCAAAACCAGCAGGTTTAAGTGTAGGGTTGATGGTAACTCCATTCAAACGCCATAAATGCAAGTAATAATCAATGTAAAAATATCTGGCACTACAGTGTCATCAAACAAAAGGCATACCACTTACCAGCCTATTATATAGCCACTTATAGCCTTATAGCATAATCAGTCCGTTAAACTCCCACTTCTGGGTCCCAGGTGTTCCTCTCAGAGAAAGAGAGAGAGAGAGAAGTATAGGCTATGATATGACCCACCAAGTGGGCTCAGTGCTTGTTGGCTAGGCTACTGGCCAGTCTTGATGTCAGAGGTTTGGGCCACCGGAATATCTTCAAAGCCTGTTGCCTTATTATAACAACCCAGACCGACGGCTTGACTCGCTCGCCGATGCTCAGAAGAGCTTAATTGAAAATAACAACCGGTCATCCTATAAATCCTGGAAGTACAGAAAAAACATTAGTTAATTGTTCCTGTAATGCGATATATAATATGATTAAAAAAATCATCTAACATGGGTCATATTGATTTTACATACACCCAATATGTAGGGCCAGGTAATGTCCAGCCTATCATACCACATTTAACAATTCAACAGTAATAGTTTTACTACAACTAACGTTCCAAATCCTTCACCATGAGAGTTTCATAAAACATTACATCCCTGGGGATTTAATGCCTTGCTTTACTTTGATATTCAATTGAAATTTGATAGACAAAGTCGCACAACGAGCTATGGAGAGGGCTATGCTCGGGGTTTCTCTACGTGATCGAATCAGAAATGAGGAGATCCGTAGAAGAACGAAAGTCACCGACATAGCCCAGAAGATTAGCCAGTTGAAGTGGCAGTGGGCAGGGCACATAGCACGCAGAACAGATGGCCGATGGGGCCGAAAGGTTCTGGAGTGGAGACCACGGACCGGCAAGCGCAGCGTAGGTCGTCCACCGACACGGTGGACAGACGACCTGAGGAAGGTCGCAGGACGACGTTGGATGCAGGCCGCTTCCAACCGGTCCTTTTGGAAAATCATGGGGGAGGCTTATGTTCAGCAGTGGACGTCCTACGGCTGAGATGATGATGATGATGACTTTGATATTGCGTGATATGTAATTAAACATTTTCGAGCAGGTGATATGAAAAATAAATAATTAATTGTGTTCAGATGACATAAAACAAATCACAATCAACTAAAGTTCAACATAATGTCTAACGCAGCATTTCAAAAATAACAAAAATCAACTTCTAATCTTTCAAAGCTTTTTATTTATATAGCATTTGCGTAGACAACAAAGATTTTTCAACAGCAGACCTGTAAAATATGAAGCTCGAACCAGACACGGTATAAGAATTTATACATGTAAACATTTTTCAGAATTAATTAAATGTTTTCTTACCAATCCTCATAAACCAATAAAATCAAAGTAATCTATTATAACGTGCTTACATACACTTATCTTGTTCTCAAAAGGTCGACGCTAATTAAATTCTCAGAATTATCAATATCTGTTGGATAGAAAAGACATTTTTCACCATCATTAGGTCTATTTTTTCAATATTACACTTATATATTGTATCAAAATTGTAGAAGCGGCTGATAATAATGAGCTTGGGCTGTTGGTGCGGAAAGAGATCGGCTCTGAATATGAGACCTGGAGTCTTCATAGACATTGCCTTCACTGTAATTTTCACCGTCGTTTGATGGAACCTTCTGAGTGCAGCATTAAGTCCCCTGCCGTTACAGACTACAAAGTTGTAACTTTCAATGAGTTTCTCACAGGCATTATGGTCGCCGTCGCGTCGACGATTATCACTTTTTAAAAAGCACTTTCTGAGACGTTAGCGAACTTGGATAGTTTAAAGAACGCTTCGGTGAGAGCGGAATCGTTCGCGTTAGTAGATGAAAAATTGAGCAGTTTGGCCCATTGCAGAGTTGGCCGGCGCAGATACAGGTCAGCTTTAGTGTTTGTCTTGGCGAGAATGTTAATGAGCAAGTGGTTTCGGCGGCCGTGGCGCACCCCAGCGTTGTCACGAAATCTGGAAAAGAATATAAAATTAATGAAAAAACTCTGAGGGAATTAGTTTCTATTGTAAACAATACCAAGGGCATTCATTTTCTCACAGTTTTTTTTGTAACGTAATATCAATGAATCTATCAATCAAAGTATTTATTGTTGTAGAATATGTTACAATTTAAAATGCGAAAGCCACTGGTTCCCGAACTAGTGGGTACTGTGTTTCAGGAACCAGGGTCTTCTCCCAATATTTAGTGCAACCTACATGTCTACAATTATATAATATATTAAATACTTTAAGGAAAGTTACAAAAAATATGCCTTAACCAAACTGTATTGTCTACCGTACGGACTTAAATATAAGTGCAAGAGTGTACTTGTTTGTGTACGTGCGTGCGTGCGAGTGTAGGTGTGAATGTGTGTGTTTGTGTGTGAATATGTGTATGGAGTATTGTATGTAGAGGTGTGTGCTATTTGTTTGTTGGAGGAGTCTGTTTGTTGGGGTGTGTGTCGAGAGTAAATAACTAAGTGTTTAATTCATTCATCATACACACTAGGTGTCTACCATGCACTCGACTCGACATCCTCATAGTCAAGGTTCTAGAGCTAGGTGAGTATTATTTTTTTTAAATTTGTTGTTCGTTTTTTGTTTAGTTTTAAATTTACTGTTTATTTTAATAAACAACTAGGGTGCTGCAACATCAAAATGTTCCTGGGCAATTTTACATCGTGTCCATGGTACTGGACAACGTTCGACTCTTTTGTTCGTAATTGTGGCACAATATGTTTATGATACCGTTTAAGTACATTATATATTATATTAAGTACATATATTACAATAAGTCATGTAGTCTCAATAAAGAGACAACGTTCAGGGTATCGCAAAATTAAGGTACCTTTTTGTGGGGTTTCAGGTTAAGTGTCTTTGCGTGTCTCGTCACGTGGCGCACGTCACCTATCTAGGTTTATATGTGCGCCCGTATTCTTCCATATGCGTGTGCTGTCTGCCTACTGTGATAGGTCAATAAAACTATGACATTTCGGTGATCACCATTACTATTCTTCATTTTCATATATGTATATCAAAGGTTACATTATGTAGGTGGGCTGAAGTACGGACACTCGGTAAAAACGCGGCAGGGCAACTGAGCGCATGGCACGACTTTTGCAATAACAGCAAATTGCGCTCACGTTGCATGTATCGTGCCCCTACACTTTTGAATACATACATACATGTAAATGTAATCACGACAGTATATTAAGCGTTGGTATATTTTTACAGATCAGCTTTAATAAATTGTCTAATCACTATTCATAATGCTAGAATATTAATGCGGTAATGTTAGAAGATTTACGGGACCATTTGAGGGATCATAAATAAATTTTTGTTTTTACCAAAGCTAATATAATTAAATCTGAGGTAATTAACTGACATGATTTAGCTAATACTCATCGCATCTATACGTAGATTTGGTAGACCCTACTGTTACAGTATGTAGTGTAATAGACTAGTACACTAAGGTGTGTGTGTAGTGTATATAAGAAATACATTATATTATAGGGTGGAGGGTAAGATAGATCGCGCCCTGCCTAAGGTATGTGACATTTTTGAAAGAGGAAACACGTAAAGTACAATGTTGAACCGTGTGGTTCTCTAAGAGCAAACATCTTTTGCATCTTTGACAACATCCGTGAAACAAATGACGCGATGACAAGAAACGTTGGAAAAACAACCTTATGTATAAAGGCGATATCTCGTAAAGTATTTGACATCGATGAGCTCGTCGACGAGCAGCCGTGCGATTCTGTAAGAGCAAACATCGTTGCATTTTTGACAACATCCGTGAAACAAATGACGAGATGTAGATTTCGTATTCACAAACTTAGTAATTGACAACTTCCACTGCAACGATGTTGAGCGCCAAGGGCGAGCCTCAAATTTGACATTTGTTGTATTAAATTCGTATTCTCTAGTTCAAACATCGGCGAAACATCGTCACGTGACCTCGCCATTGCGGACATCTTCGCCTTTACTGTCAATTTTATCCGATGAAGGAAAAACTTATAGAAGCATTCGTAAAGCTTGAAAATAGCCCAACGCCGATTACGCTGCTGTGGGCGGGGCATACGCATCGCACTGCGAAAGATTTTAGTTTTCCCATAGCCGGCAATATGATGGCTGTTACAAAAATTTAAATGAAAGTGATTTGTCTCTTAAAATTGCCTTCTTGCATGTTGAAATGATGTATAAATCAATTAAAGGATAAATACCAAATGAATGGACATTGACACATACAGGCGAGGACAGATACTTTAGGTATTTTATAATAAAATATAACTTTATAATATTATAATAATATCTCTGATTTCCACAACATGAAGATCGAAGACTGTAGTTATGAAAAGAAATGGAAACCGAGAAAAAAACTATGTATTTGTTGCCTATTTGTTACGTTAATTTTAAAACGACGAAGTCAATCAAAATCTTTGAACTTACCTATAACATCTCTCTTTTTGCGTCGGGCCTGCCCACACCCGTTCCGACTGTTGTGATTAAATAAATATAATAATGGACGTAACAATGTTTTTAAATCATTAATTTACATACACAAAATAAAGACTTATATTGTTTGCATTGCACCACATATTCATATAATATCCGGGGTGACGCAGCCATTGCAAGCGAGAAAGAGATACGACGAAAAACACGCGGTTTATTCATCCCAATGCTGGATGAAATAAGGTCTACTTTTAATTGGTAAACATTATTAATTCAATCCGTACGATTCTCTAAGGAATTCTTCATCGTTGCGTCCGTGGACGAGCTACCGATGTAACATCGGAGACATCGCTCTTGTTGACAAGGATGTTTGTTTTGGTATTCACTAACCATAAAGTCATCGTGGTCGATGTCTACGTCGAGCGAGCTCACCGATGTTTCGCGGATGTTGAGTGTTGGGAAAGCGATCTTCATTTTATAAACCGGTAAATTATTATCGTCTGGTATTTTAAGATTCTGTTTGTTCCATATACAACAAAATCAAACATTATTATGTAATAACGAGTGATAAACTAATGTTACAACGTACAATTTTAAGAAAAATAACCATATTATATTTTATTTTGTTTAAACGACACGAGTTTAACCTTATTTACGATTTGTAGTAAAATAAACCCTATGTTTATTTAATGTTAGTCTATGCCTTATATCATATATACTCTTTGCCTTAAATAAATGTCACTAGTTCTTGTCAGTCAGATGAAAAATAAGAAATAAAACGTATAGAACGTATATGTGTGACGTCCACTGACAAACATTATACTATATTTTAGTCTATGCATTATACGTGACGTTTGTTTGTTGAAAACATAGATTATACTATATATATATATATATATGGTTGAAAAACATTTGATTTGAACACAAACCGGAGAATTTGGAAAAGTTATGGAGGAACCTATTTCTGAAGCAAGTAAGTGAAACACTATTCTTGTTTTTCTGCTGTTATATTCCTTTCCATTCAAACGTTGTCTCGAAGATCTCTTCGAGACAACCTTCGAGCTTTGATCGATCAGACCGCCTATTGTTACACTGTTCTAAGCTGTTTAACTGTATGGTTGTTTAATTTTAAGGTGTTCAATAAGGATTATATCTATTTATCTATCAATTTGGTTGATTATATCAATTTGGATGTGAACCAGTTACTATAATGTAAAACGATTTTTTCAATAAATTGTTACACAACTTCTAGTGTCACGCAATGCAGCACTTCTGCAACTCAAATGGAAAAGCTGGTAAAATTCATGGAGACCAGGACGTGGCTAGCCACTGGACATGCACGGTCGTCAAATGCTCGTCACCGCACTAAAGAGGCATGAGGCTAGAAATTGCCATGGTGCTCAATAGTGATGGCAGCGGATGTATTATAGAATGGCACCAATGGAACAAGGTTATTTTAATATATATATGTCTACAATTTTTAAAGTAAAAATATCTTATTATTGCTGCATATCTTTTGCCTCATTTCATCAACATTTATAGTTTCTACAATTTTGGGATCTGTAAGATAATATAAGTTTTTAATGTAATAGTAACGTTTTCGCGAAAAAGCAACGTTTCTTTATTTAATTTATCTTCATTTGATACCTATTGTAGTTATTGTAGTTGTTTCCAGCGAAGTTACAGAGCAAGAACTTCAAATAATATCCTAGGTTTATTGAAGTGCTGTACCCAGTCCAAAATTCTGAATGGCACTGGACTGTTATGGGCAAGCGTGACGCTTAACATCAGGCGAGCGGCTTGATACTATATCGATCATGAGAGATTTCATAGTCCAACTTGCACTTGGCCGATTTTCTGGTGGCTGTGACCATAACTTTTTTGTGGGCTGAATCCGTGCCTGCTAGCTGCACCCCACGATAATACCCGCGCATAAAGAGGATCTCCTTTTCCTATAATAATATGTTCTTTTCTGTGCCACTTATATGCAAAATTTCATCATGAACGGTTGATTAGTTAGAGCGTGTGGTCTTGGTGTAGTGGTGGAAGTGCTCTATTGGAACCTTGAGGTCCTGGGTTCGATCCCCGGATTGGACAGTTACTGGGTTGTTCTGACAAAGATAGATATTTTCAATAAAAGTCCGAAGTTTTGAACAGTGCCCCGTAGATGGCACTAGGTTCGTCCTATAACATAAGACCAAAAACATATCCGGTGAATCGTAGGAACGAATGAAAACACCGCTGCTTATCCCTTCGAGCATATATAGGTGAAAGTATCAATTCACTCATGACCGCTAGACTAATGTTTCACCTCATAGTGATGAATGCTAATAATGATAAAAGTATCCTTTTAAAACACCACTGCTTAATCTGTCGATGATAATATATAGAGGAATATATTTGTTATGTTGTGTTTAAAAACAGCTAGTAAGTATTGCAGGCGATTCTCTCAAGACCGGACTGATGTTTACCTCCGTGGTGATGGATGATGATTACAATATAATCTATCTTCTTGCCAAATTTCGTCGAAATCGGTAAAGCCGTTCTTGAGTTATAAATAGTGGGTAAAATACAGTACCTACATACAAATACAAAATCATCACCATGAAAAAAGAACTGTTATTACATTTCATGACCCTTGACTGTATTTGTGCTTTTTCACAAACCCGAAATTCGTCAAATCAAACTTCGTAGTTCGTTTTGGTAGTAGGCCTTCAGTGTACTTCTCTGTCAGTGGTGTCGGAATCTCTCGAATACAGTCGGCTTAACAAAATAGATGGATGACATGCCGACTCTGATGATGATGAAAAGTATCCTATGTGTTAATCCAGCGCCTCATCTACCTCCATACCAACTTTCATCAAAATTAGCCTAGCCGTTTGAGCGTGAAAGAGCAACAATAGGAGATTATGCACCGAGGGAGTAAAGCAGTGTCTTATGTCATGGGCGGTATATTGAACCTTAGTGTAACGGGGACTCTTAGGTTAATCCCTGAGCGCAGCGAGGGATTAAGATTTAATTCCCGAGCGAAACGAGAGAGTTGTGTAGAGTCCTTAGTGCAGCGAGGGATTAAAGCCGCCCAAGACGAAGACAGGCTTTATCCTCGAGGTGCGTACTCTAATTTTCATACCTACTGCGAGACAAAAAACGCAGAGCTTTAAAATAGCAGTTATATAGTTTAAAGTAAAATACATTACTAGTTAATATTCAAGTTAGACACATTTGTCCCGTTATAGAGGGACAGAGTGATATCTTTGGAAGGAACATTAGGTAAAAGGAAAACACTGTTTTAGACTTTCGCGGTTGTTAACTAAGTTATAATTAGTACTCACGAGATGTAGACCACGATTTAGTAGCTCTTGGAGCATCCGATATTTCGGCATCATGCACCACTTTGAAAAAAAAATAATTTTATGAAATTTGACTATCACCAAACACCAGAGATAGCAGCACGTAACTTCAACTATGACCTTGAATGGGCAATGCGCAGAGCGGGGCCGTGCGTAACCTATAGCAATGCGGCGCACAACATCACACTCCATAGGTGCGTTCGTTTTGCAATAAGGGCATTGGTGGCGTTGCTATTGTTGGCTCTTTAGTTAAATCGTTCGTAAAGCTCAATTTTGGTGGCAAAATAACTCTTTTTTTAGCTTTTCGAACGCTGAACAAAAACAGCCATAAACGACATTTTCACCCATAGATTCCCAATCCGAACGCCCTTGTGAGAGTTTATGGCGTTATTTTCGCCAACTTAGGGCTATTCGAACGCACTACTAATAGTACAATCATTACGAGCCTTTTTTTTATTTATGCTGTCTCCGTACTAAGAGTTTTCCTATCACTAACGTTCCAAATCCAAATCACTTTACACCCAAGGGAGTTTCATACAAAATTACATCCCCGCACACGTAATGCCTTGCTTTACGTTGATATTGCGTGATATGTAATTGGACATTTTCGAGCAGGTGGTATGAAAACATATACCTATCCATCCAAACTTTCACATTCATAATATTAGTGGGATCAGTGGGATTTAATAACATTAAAATACGTTTTTAATATATATCTATATATACACAGATAAATAAATCTAAGTGTCTGTTTGTAATTCCAAATTAACAGCTTTTCACTAAATGCATAAAGTATAAACGGTAATTACATAAAATAATAATGTTTAAAATTACGGATGTACCGATACCGATATATCAGCCGATATACCTAATTGGCACGCCGATATGTCGGCATCGCCTCAACAAGTAAAGTGCTGAAGTGTATATTACATCGGAATATGCAATAATAAAATGTAAGAATCAGTAAGTACTCATAAAAAAACAATAAGATTTAATCAATAATAAAAAATAATTTTCAGCCATTGCGCAACAACAACGCTCAAGGCGTCGAAATTTTCAGCAGTCACCAGCAGCTTCAATACGCCAACGTGCTACCACTCCACGTCGAAGGCACAGGTTTCCTCCAGCACAACGACGTTCCGAAATGGCAAGCCTAACAGAGAGGTTCATTGCCATTGAGGAAAGGCGCGTAAGCAGAGTTAATGTCTGCCAGAGCCCATGAAGCGCATGCACTGGGACAGCAAGCTATGGCTAATCCCATAACCCAGCTGTCTCTAGCATGGTCACAGCATGCACCAATGATGTTTAAATTAAGGATAATGCGCACAACATTGTGATAATAGGAATAGGTACTTTTGTACTATCATGGTGCTGACTCAACAATTAGTTATTTCGCACTTTTTGTGTTGAAGTCGGTTCCATTTTGTGGTAAAATTTTAGTTCTTATTTCATTTGTGTTTAATAAATCATAAATGTCAACGATTTGGGATAAAGGAAGAAGTTTGTTATTAGCCAGTAGTGTGTTACTATTAGAGCAGTTAGTGGTAACATGACAAAAATATTACTCGTGTTACTACTGGTAGTAAGACTGGTAGTAACACGGGTAAAGAATCAAACAGACACTTCAATTATATTTACCTCTATAGATAGAGATAAATATAGATATGTTTTTTTTATCATCGAAGCTTGTAATGATTTCAGTTTTTTGTACATATATAAATGTAATGTTTTTTTTATTTTAATTATTAAAACAATGATTATTATTGTAGTAAACATATTTTATTTTAACTCATACCTACACATTTAAAAAAGAAGTGGTTTTGATTGATTTTTCTTTTCGTTCACATTTACTCTATTTCTTATGAGCGCTCAATACCCTCTACCCTTCAGGTCTACAAAGTTAAATTCCCAAAATGTTATGCTCATAAAATTGAACTTTCTATGTTGAACTAACAATCAAACATGTTGGATTTAGAATCCTAATATTTTGAGTCTTAAAATGTTGTAGTGCCACGCTGCAACTCCACAGCTGAATGAGCCGGCACGACCAGGGAACTACCACGCTCCCACATAACACAGACATGAAGTAATTTAACTATCGCTATTGCATTTTTGTGGGATATTCCTGTGGCCCAATCCACTCCTTCTCTTTTCTTCTTCTCCCGTCTCCCCACCCTTCCCCCTTCCCCCACCTTCACTGCTATTCTTTTAGAGGTCGACAGCGCGTTGGCAACGCCCTTGGTGTTGCAAACATAGACTAAAATATAAAGTTGCAAACTTCTATAGGCGACGGTGACCACTTTTCATCAGGTGGGCCGCCTACCTGTCTGCCTACTTTTGGAAATAAAAAAAATTGTATTATGTATGTATTAATTTGAACTTAAAGTTCCCCAAATGTTTTTATTCTGACATAACAGGCTACCAAGTCTTCACGGGTCACATTAAACAAGGAGTCAATGCTAGTATAATACTGAGAATGAACTAAAATGATTTATTTAAGCTAATATACGAAAACTATGCCTACTGCAGGGCAAAAACCTTTATTCTCATCTCTCCTATGACGTGACATGTCTCGCTTGCCAAAGTGTATTAATTAGTTGTTGTCGGCATCGACGACCGTTTTCCAAATCACCCTCTGCAGCAACCCCGTCTTGGCTTGCCCGTAACATTTGAGTAACCCGTGACTCTTCTTGTTGTAAGTATGTTGAGATACATGGAACGGACAATCCTGCCGGTTGCAGATGTTATGCAGTACACTGCACGCAATTATAATTTTGGATACCATTTCTTCGTCATAGTGTAAAACTCTATGCACCAAAAGGCATCTAAACCGCCCCTTTAACAAACCTATAGTTCTTTCAGCAGTATTTCTTGCTATGCTATGTAGATCATTATAGTACGAGGCACTGAAGTATTTTTAACGGGAAGACTTCGCAAAGTTTCCGAAACGCTTCCCAGCCGAGTTGGATTCGATGATTGACCTCTTTTTCGGATTTTGGATCTGCCTAGTTTGACTGTCTGTCCCAGGTAGATGATAGATTCGTCAACAACGTCGAGAACTGAGTAACCAACTGATATTGGGGTAGGCACAACATGGGCATTAGACATAGTTTTCATCTTATCCATGTTCATCTTAAGGCCTACCCGTTCGGAAACTCGATGAAGGCCATCGAGCATTGTACTGAGGTCGTCCCGGATTGGATTCTGCCATGACTACAATATCGTCGGCAAATCAAAAGTGAGTGATGTACTCACCGTTGATATTGATGCCAAGTCCTTGCCATTCCAAGACTTTGAAGGCGTCTTCCAATGCAGCAGTGAACAGATTCGGAGATATAACGTCTCCCTGTCTCACGTCTCTTTGCAATGGAGTTGCCTTCGAACTTTGCTCCTGTACTCGGACTGACATGTTGGCGTTTTTGTACAAACACTTCAGCACTTCAATATACCGATAGTCAATACGGCACCGCTGGAGAGACTCAAGCACTGCCTACGTCTCGATCGATTCAAAGGCCTTCTCATAGTCCACAAACGCTAAATAAAGAGGCAAGTTATACTCTTCAGTCTTCTGTATAACTTGCCGTAGCGTGTGGATGTGGTCTATGGTACTATAGCGTTTTCGGAAACCGGCTTGTTCCGGGGTCTGGAATTCATCAAACCTGCGACTGAGACAGTAAGATATGACCATCGAAAACAGCTTATAAACATGGCTCAAAAGCGAGATGGGTCTGTAATTCTTAAGTAAAGTGTTGTCACTTTTCTTGAAGAACAGCACCACCACGTTTTTGTTCCATGCTTTTAGCGTTGAACCTTCGAGTAAGACAGTATTAAAGAGATTCTTTTGAGAAAGACTTTAAGTACCGGTGTTCCACCCGTTTTCAGAAGCTCCGATGTGATACCGTCGTCACCCGGCGCCTTGTTGTTCTTAAGCTGTTTCAAGGCCATTCTAATCTCGTACAGGCTGATGTCCGGGATATCTTCGGTATAATGTCAGGTCAGCTTGGGTCTTTGGACGAGCTGCTAACAGTTTACCAAGAGTATAACCGTCCGTAGAAACTTTCTACCTCTCCTAACACTTCTTTGCTCTATCGTCTATTTAATACGATAAGTATTAAAGATCCGGAAGTCGTGTCGCAAGGACTTCCATATTTGTTTATCGAGTAGCCTATATGCTTCGGCATCATCCGAAGACTGCAGTTTTAAGGAGCGTCGTTCAGCCATGAGGTTGAGGGTATCGTTGGAGAGTTTCTGTGGCCTATCTGTACGGTGGGGCTTAAGAAGAAAGAAGGGTAAAAGACGTTGGAACCCACTGTATGGACAGTTTCTACTAACCTGTTATTGATCTCGTCCAATGAATCGATGTTCTCAAGGCAATCGAAGCGATTGGACAGCTCAAGTTGAAAGCTCTCGGGGTCTTGAATATGGACACGAGTAGGTCGGAGCGTAGACTTCAACAGACGAGACCTCTCAAGTTTGACATTAATTTTCAATATGGCTCTTACCAATCGGTGATCACTACCAGTTTTCACACTTTTTTTTTTGTCCCGGGGACATCCTTTATGGATACCACCTATCACGGGGAGGTAGGTGGTATTGTGGGAGTCCGTATACCCACCAAAAACCCCGGGGTGTTCCGTCACTGCCGCTTTTGGCGGGAACGCGGGACAGATTTTACACACGACCGCGAACCCGCCGCGGCTGTCCGTTGCCGGACCCTTCTCTTCGCGGCACGCCAGAACACATGGCGCGCCGCAACTGCCTCGGAGACCAAACCCGCCAACAATGGGCGCCAGACTTCCCCGTGTCTGGACGCCCATGATCTCCCTGCGGTGGGTCGGATACGTAGCCTCACCGCCTGCTACGTCAGCCAGTTTTCACCCTGTGGATCACGGAGACATCAGTCAATATTTGTCTCTTGCTGGTCATAATGAATTCAATCTTATTTCTCGTGGAACCATCGGGACTTTGACAGGTCCTATGAGGTGGATTCTGAATGAAAGAGCTCATCATAAAGAGTCCCTCTTTCTCCAGGAAGTCGGCTAACCTCTGTCGCCTACGGTTCCGTTGCCCATAATCAAATTGAAAACTTTCAACTCATCCTCGCTTCTCTTACCCAACTTCGCGTCAAAGTCTTGTATGTATATATATTATTATATCGTTACTTTCTATCTCCTTTATTTTGGTTAATAGGTAAAAAATAGCAATACTATGATACCAGTCACACTTAAATGACGACGCATTATATTACAAGTACATAAATTAAATTGTATATAAGGGACTAAGGGTAAATGGTGCTTATGTGCTTTTATGTTTTTCTACACTATAGCGTACTCCAAAATTTTCTGTGTGGTGTAAATTTTCTGTGTGGTCTTCGAAATGACCAAAAATACTAGCTTTTCAATTTGACAGTTAAAATCGACGATAACGGCGAGGATGTTGGCAAAGACGAGATCACGTGACGATGTTTCACCGATGTTTGCAATAAGAGAATACGAATTTAATACAACAAATGTCAAAATTTACGCTCGACCTTGGCGCTCAACATCGTTGATGTGGAAATTGTCAATTTACAATTTTCCAAGTACGAATTCTTCCGAGTAGTTCCGACAGCATGCTAGTTTGTTTGTTGTATGCATACTTTTTACTCCTAGTGGTGAGATACTAAAATCGATATTTCCAAAACCGTAAAATAGTGTTGCACTTACCAGTTTCTATAAACAGCAGAGAATATTGGAAAATATATTAATAATATAATTCATGTGTCTCTTATCGTAGAAAATTAGTTCTAGCAGTACTCTAAGTATTGATAGTGGGACCACGAGAATGTCGCGCATCTTAATGATCTATGATATGATAGATTAGTAATGTCTTACCTACATGCTTTTTGCTTCCAGCTGCAATAAAACAAGTTTTAAAGCTAATTTTGTTTCAGTGAACTCTACTATTGGTTTAGTAGTAAGTGCACACAGTTTTTTAAAAACTAAGTCGTATTCACTAGTTAATAATAAGTTTTTAAATTAAAACTTATAAAAACTTTAAAAGCTTATAAAAAAATTAAATAACGATATCTATTAAACCATTCCTGTAAATCTGGTTTAGGTTTGTGAAACACCATTATGTATAAATAGTTCGTACAGCTCGGCTTTGCGGAATGAAAATTTATTTCCAAATACCTGTCTACAATTGCAAACTGCAACATGATGTTTAGGATTATCTTTTCTATTTCTCTAAGCTCGGAAATCCGGTGGTGTCATAGAAGGCTTTCAAACCACCAGTTTGCCGCCTAGCCTAATGACACTGGACTTTGTCTTCTGATGTCACCTTTTTATCTTTCCAATACTAGAAAGCAGATAAGAATGGAGTATAAGTTATTGTCTTAAGGACACCTCGTTGTTTTGACTTCATTTATTTTTTCTGCAAGACTATTATGTATTTCAGTTGCTAACAAATGTTAATTGATATCTTGAAAAATGGCGGCTATGTTAGTAAGTTGATTACTGAAGCTGACAAAAGTGACATAGAGCCGCCATTTATTTCAATTTCAATCAATATTTGTGAACAACTGAGATACATAATAGGCCTGCAGAGTACAAGATTGTAAAATAAATTGTAAATATTAAAATTTTAAAATATTATTTCTTTGAAACTTTCTAATTTGACGTGGTGGACAAGTGCATTATTTTTTACTACAAAATGTAAATAAATATACGTCATATAACCTGGTTTCGTTTTTGCCATTGCTTGATATATGCACTCTGTCCGAATAAATAAATTTTATTTCATTTCACTCTTATCACTAATGAGTAGATTTTCGATTTCATCCAGGCCGAGCATGTACATTGGCTAGTCAAGTTCTAGCTTCCATAAGTACTACCAGCCGTTCTATTTAGTAAAGCAGCAAAAGGTGCTGCGTTATGTGGCACCGGAAGTTTTTTTTTTAATAACACGATAGAAATTGTTTGACATTCAAATAAATTGTTATTCAGTACAAGTAAGTATAACTTGCATGTATTTTTTATTAAAATCTATTTGCCAGACTTTGATCAAATTATATTCAACATAGTTTTACGTTTATTTTCTTTTTTGCATTTGACTCAATTAGATAAGTGATTACTAAGGTTACTTTTTAATAAAACAAAGGCAAACTCGTGTTGTTTGGACAAAATAAAAGATTTTTGATTAATAAATTTTAAAATTAAAAGTAGAATCATATGTTTATCACTCACTATTACTTACGAGTAATAATGTATTATTTTGCCTTATAAAGGACAAACCAAAGCTGAAAACACCAGTCGATAATAATTTACCGGTTTATAATGAAGTTCGGTTTCCCAACACTCGTACCATCCATGAAACATCGGCGATGACATTTCGCTTAATGAATACCAAAAGAATCATCCTTGTCAACAAGAGCGATGTCTAAGATGTTACACCCATAAGCTCGTCGACGAGCGCAACGATGAAAAATTCTTTACAGAATCGCACTGCAGATCGACGAATCATTATATAGAGAATCGCACGGCAGTATCTGACTTATGTCAAAGTAGTGACAGATAAGGTAGCAATATCCTACTTATGTACTCTGTGAAAACTATCTTCACTCCATTCAAGAAGATCTCACAGGAGCTACGGTCACCAAAAGATAGGTTTCCGTTGTAAATACCAGGTGTTTTGATTGTATTTGCAGTAGTTCCTACATTGGTCAAAATAAAGGCACGATTTCTTGTCGCATAAAGGAACATATTAGAGCAGTTAAAAGTAATGACTAACAAAAATCTGTCATCAGGCAACATCTCCCAGAATCAGCTCCGAACTACTGGATCGAGTCGCATAACCCTCAGATACTTTCGACAGAACGTATCCAAGACTCGTCAGAGAAGCGATTGAAATCACGAAGCTGAAGCTTAAATTTCATGTCTCTACGACCAGCGGTTTAGGCTGTGCGTTGTCTGTCAGTCAATCAGGACTTTGATTCTAAAATTGATGTATATAATTCAGCAGTGGGCTTTCTACGGCTGAGATGATGATAATGATTATGATGATGATAAAAGCTTAATCCTAGGGGTCTGATCTGAACTCTATAAGATGTTCCTTGCATCTCATCGGACACAAAAGCGTCCGTTGCTCATTAAGGCTTGACGCCTGGACATGTGGACCAGAGGTAACACTGGGTTTGATCGCATGTCGTACCGTGTGTAGGTTAGCACTGTTCATCATTACCATCATCATCATCATCCAACAAAACGATTGTGGACTGGGCCAATTTTGATGAAATTTGGTATGGAGGCATTGGAATAACGCATAGGATACTGTTCGTCATATAGTAGGTGTTAAAAACATTTTAATTATATATTTTAAATTTGATGTGTAGCTACTTAGATGTATGTTCTGGAATAACACATAGAACGCTGTTCACCATCATTATCATTATGCATCACCACACGGGTAAACCGCGAACGCAGCTAGCGTTTGTATAATTATGTCTAGCATTGTCAAATTCTACTAAATGTTAACGTATAGGTACTGCTAACCTGATTTGCAAATGTTAGAAGTTTAGACTAATCACGACGCCCGACCGGATTTGATACAAAACTTTATTAAGATCATAGATTTTGTATTAATTAGGAGCAAAACCTTTAATTTGCTGTAGAGAACTCCTTGGTCTAAACAATTAAAGAAATATTTGGGCATAAGTACAGCTTAGTGAAAACGGGCAGTAAGGTAGCGAATATTGGGCGTGTCAAATGTCAAAAAATGAAATAGAGATTAAACGTATAGAGGCTACAAAAAAGTTTTAGTGTCAGTTTGCATACGTCAAACATTTTGACGTCTGTTGTATAGGTACATCTAAAGTCGCAGGGGCCATACACAAAGAATCTAATCTAGGTACATCTATACTAGTTTGTGTTTATATAGCACGTAGTCCATATAATAGTCTGTGTTACATATAGTGTTGCATATAGTACATATAGTTCGCCGAAGCCCAACATTGAAATTAATTTATGTTATCACAATTTTCTCAATAATCACAGAGATTCAACACAGACAGATATCCAATACCGTAATCCTCTCGGGGACAGACAGAAGGATTACAGCGATAACTGGAAACGACTCGCCCTATCCGACTTGCAAACCTTTCAAAATACTGGGATAGACCGATAACGTAACCTTAACTCAGCTGCTGCATACATAAACAACTAAAAGAGGATTTCAAGTGGGTAAGTATAAAGGTGATGAACCTAAAACCGTTTTTTAAATTTAAACCTAGTAGAGATAAAGATTTGGTAATGATTTAGAGTGTATGTATGTACGGTTTTTTAGAATCCTCTTATAGCCTAAATGGTTTGATGGATTTACTTAAGAGTGCTATTACATTTTGACGCCGCGCCAAGTTAGGTTTTTTCGGCAGCCAACTACTATTACTTATTCTATGTGTAGCAGCGGAGCGGGCGTACGGGAACGTGCTGACTAAATGTCTTGATCCGTGATAAACTTTAACTATACCATAGAAACTTAGATTTATTTGATGGTTTTTATTAAGACCGTGGTATAGTAGGTACACAAACTTACTTTACGTTTTCATAATATGCTCTAATAGATATGATTGAGTATCTATTATAAAAATAAAAAGATAAACTTACATAACTTGTAAGTTATGAACTAACGGTCTGTGATATATATGTACCATACATGTATAATTTTTGAATTTAAAATAGTGAGTGGCAAAAATAACAATTTTCATTTAAAACTAGTAATTAATTACACTTACCAGGTAAGTATTTAAGCTTGCCTGTTTTGAATGTTAATTTGTTGTTATTCTTTTAAATGTATTGTCTAAACGTATTGAGGAATAAAAAATACAATAAAGGTAGATTTTATGTATACGCATAGTTAACGTTTCATCATCAATATATAAAACAGGCATTTAAAAATATATTTCGCGCATTGGCATTGAACGAGCTTTCTTCTTCTTCTTCTTCTTCTTTTATTCTGTTTCCTTGAATATCGGCATTATTCTGTGAATGATAAAATAAGCATTATCTGGGCTGAATAATTTTACAAACAATAAGGAGTACATTTTATACAACGGTATACTAACCATATTTTCACCTAAATCAGGAACACTTTCCAATTCTAACGTGAAATCATTCGTTGATTCATCAGATTCATTAGTAAGAACAAGCTCGTGTATGTCTTCAGTGATAGGATTCTAAAAAGGAGATGAAACGTTATGTATAGAATTTTAAAATTAGCGATAGTTTTTATTGTATAAAATATTTATACATATGAGATTTAGAAGATATGAACCGATACTTACAACGATCAAAATCCTGCGGTCCTACTTCACAACTGCTTAGCTCGCACACGAAGTCACGTAGCGATACGACAGAGCGCGCGAAGTCAAGCGACATTGGTCCGTCCGTGGCAAGCGCTCGCGCGGTACTGATTTTGCGACTTTTTTTTTTAATTTTTTTTTTTTTTTTTTATTTTTTTTTTTTTAGAACGGACTAATGCTGTTTGCCTCTACCGGCATTTACAGCGTCACCGGACGGATCGGAGCGATCAAATATATACTACTTTAATTTAGTGAATTAAAAATAACAGCATGATTTAAAAACTAAAAATTGTTATTAGTAGTTAAAAGAAATGTTAAATTTTATATTGCTATTATTTTTTTGGAAAGGTGAAGTAAATATCTGGAGATATTTCGACTTTTTCAGAAGTGTTTTTGCGCGATAATCCTTCTTAATGTGATTTTTTTTTCATTGCTTGTAAGGTAAACTACAAAAATCTATTCTGACATTATGGAAGTACGGGATGTTTCTTGTGCACTATTTTTTTATAGTGCATTATAATGCATTCAGTAGAATTCGCAAATTAGAGCTCTCAAATAAGGTCTCTGTGTGTTTTTGCCGACACGAACACCAGAAGAATGAGGATCACTAAATAAATAAGTAAAGTACTCAAATTTGGCTCTGACATTATTGAAGATAGTGAAATGAAGTATACTTTTCATGCAATGGTTATGTATAAATATAAAGACAATGTATCATATTTCAACGTTGAACCTCTTACAAACACGCATTTTTTTGTAAAACACCTCTTAAGTGGAATGATTGGATTCATCTTAGCTACGCGACTGACATAGAAATAAAACAATCTAGGTATTAATAAATATAACAACAGCCGCGATGTAGTCTGAGATTACAGCTCTTCACGTCCCACCAGTGGTGCGTCGCCGTCCTGCCCCGTCCGTTGTTTAACCAAACCTTTACGCGGTCACGAAATGTGCTCTAAATTTATTGTCAAAAATCGAAAGAATCCTATACATAAATGATGTTTTGTCAGTGACAAGTCGCAAAGACCGCAAAAACTTACCTTCCATCCGTGAGCGTTGTGGTCGCGACATGAGCGTTATCGGTGACGCTATCGATGACGTATCGAACGCGCTCATGATGATCGTGGGCTTGTATAGCTGTGGATATGACTATGGAGCGAGTGTGCAAACGACGCGAATGATTACGGCTCATAGAGGAACATGGCCCCACTGTTGCGAAAGTCAAATCATGCGCCTGTCTACTAGTGTAACGATTTTGCATGACAGTTGCAGTGTTATACAGCAAAATACATAGCACCAAGTACAATTCGCGCGTATTTTTAATTCTTCACAACCTTTTTTATTCGGTGCGCGGTTTTATTACCGCCTTTTGCCTACTTGCGTTCATACAATGTTAGTAATTGATTTCTTTGATAATTCGAACATTTACTTGACGTTCTGAAAAAAAGCCAGGTCAAAAGTACCCTAAACCGACGCTTATGTATGAAAGGATTGATGAGTATAGATGAAGCGAAAGAGATATGTCAGGATCGTAGTAAGTGGAAATCCGTGGTCTCTGCCTACCCCTACGGGAAAGAGGCGTGATTTTATGTATGTATGTATTACTTGCCATATTCACATTCCAAATTCAAATTACTTTTAGTCCTTAGGAATTAAAATGCTATTTTGTTTCCTGTTTACGAAGAACAAACTAGCCCTTTTTTAATAGATGTGATAGAAACTTAATTTTTGTGTTAATCTACTTAACGTTTTAACCACACACGCTGCAGTTTTTGGAAAATTAGGTTGATTTCTGTGAAATTTATTGTATTATTGGCGCAATATGGCGAATTGCGAATCAACGGGTTAATGTAGAATATATGGCAAACAGATCCGTCGCGCTCAGCGCTCCGAGCGAGACAGCCCGATTTACACTTCACTAAGTACAGTTGTTCAGGCGTTATTATTCTTTTAATATATTATCATTCACAAGCTTCGATTCCAACGAGCAGTGGAAAAAATTAACAAACGAGGGTAGTGGCTGGATCTAACAACGGCGGTCGTCGAGCGCGTGACCTTCAGTGCACCTCGGACACATTTCGCTAACGGACGTGGTTGTGTGTGCCTACACTTTTCTGGACGGATACCTACAGACGACGACGGGGTCCCCGCGCGCAAGCTCAATGGTTTTAGGGTAAGTGATTGGCTTTTATTGGATGAATTTTAACCCTGAACAATAAACCTAACCAGGGAAAATCAGGGCTAGGCTGCTCACTGGGCGATCGAAGGAATAGATTATAGTACCTCGTTCTCGCGAACTACAGTAACGAGTTAACTTGCGACATCAGCGAGTTAAGTTGTTATATTGTCGTTTGATCGACAAAAGCGAGTTCTTTGTAAGTTGTTGAGTTGAACGCGAGAGAAGTACTTCGCACTGGACAACTTAATAGTTGTCGAGTGCGAAGTACTTCTCTCGCGTCTCCCGCACCCCGCCAACTTGACTGGCCAGCATGTTGACGGTCGAGTTTAGTATATATACAATATATGGACTACAGTCCATATATTGTATGTAGACAAGTAGTAAGTAGTAAACAAAACAACTTACGCGACTAGTATTTTTCTCGAAACGGTAACGTTTTCGGTGGTAGTGCCACGCTGTAACCCCACAGCCGAATTGGCCCGCACGACCGGGGAAGTACCACACTCCCACATAACACCGACGTGAAGTAACATAGCTTGCTATTGCGTTTCAGTCTGTTTGTGGGAGGTTCCGGAGGCCTGATTCCCTCCCTCCCCATTCTCCCTCTCCTTCCGCCTCCCCCTCTACCCTAACCCAATTTTATCTCTTCCTTCCTATCATCCTTCCTCAAAGGGCGGAAACGCATCATCGAGACCTTTGGTATTGCGGATGTCCCTGGGCGACGGTATCACTTACCATCAGGTCAGCCGCTTGCTCGTTTGCCAACATATGCCATAAAAAAATTAAAAAAAACTTATGACTACTTACTCGCCTACGTTTGGACGCTACTTAAAATTTACTACTTGTTATTTAACTGAATTATTTCGTGACTCGCTACTGTACTTATTGATGCGTAAATCGAGATTTAGTCTAAGTTACTTCGCGTCGCCGTCCCGCCCTGTCCGCTGTTTGACCAAACCTTTAGTATTGTATTCGCATTGGGTATTAAAAGATACACCAAAGGGAACTGCAAACTGAGGCGCGACAGTTGTTAGCTTTGAAGACGCTTACCGGAACGCACCCTTAGTAGGTGTTAACAAATTCCTTGTTATTCTAATCCCATATTGACCTTCCCTAAGAAAGTATATGTAGGTATAGTATACACAACGATCGTTCTACTCAAGTTGTAGCTGTACTAGAACAATTTACCTATTCCCACATCCTCGCGTGTGATGTACTTTAATGAAGTTAAATTACCTGACGAGCGATGTTTCCCGCAGGAAAGCTCGTCTCGAACCGAAGAGGAAACCTCCGCAAACATGGTTTATTTACATTATCAAACAGGTAATAATTTTATTTTCTGATATACTTATATCAGAATGAAAAACTAGTATGTATAATAACACGCGTTTGATGTTACAAAAAAGCGTTTTATGAAAGTTTATCTTTATTACATAACGCTTTATTGTAAAAATCATTAAAGAATGTGTCACTTAGTCAATTAAGTAACGTGAAAAAGTAAAGTGATAGACGGAAAGTGTAAGAGAAGCATAGAGTGAAAATAATAATGACAATTAATAGTGAAATTAAAATGCATGAATAAAATACATAATCATAACACGGAGCTTCTTTGCTTCATGTCTATAGCTTTGGTTTTCCGTTTACTATTAGTACTAGCTGACCCGCCAGCGGCTTCGCTCGCGTGGCATCGCGGGATACGGTAAGTACAGATTTTTAATTGTCTCACGGGAACTCTTTAATTTACCGAGATCAAAAGTATCCTATATGTTGATCAGGGATATAAGCTACCACCATACGAAATTTCATTTAAATCGGTCCAGTCGTTTCGGAGATTAGCCCGTACAAACAGACAGACAATCATACAGAGAAACAAACAATTTGAACTTATTTTTCACTCCTTACATCCCGTGACATTTTATCTCTTCACAATTTTTTGAATCATTGTTGAGTTGGGGCTCTTCCCGCCTCATTAGTATTGAGGCAATTAAATTATATTGATAAAACTTTCGATGTTAACAAAAGTCATCAGGTACTATGAAAGGAAATGCTTAAAAACTGGTTTATAGAAAAAATATAAATATACCTAGTAAATACCGAGAGCTTAAGATAAATACAATACACGGTAAGGACCCGTTTCTAAAGTTAATTCTTAAGCTCGTTAAGGACAATTGCCAAATGTTTGGACATTACGGCTTTGCGTGGACAGATACTTTAGATATTATTGCGATACAGGGTTGTTTTATCGTTTGTTAGCCGTGGTTCAATCGCGTAGTTAATATCGTTGATCCGTTACCCACCCGAACCTGGAGTGTTCTACCCGAGAGGTAATTTTCTACCCAAGATAACAATTTTCCACGAATGCCTAGATGTTCAAGTTTCATAAGTAGTCGTTTATGAGGGACTTTGTCAAAGGCTCGCTCAAAGTCCAGGTAGAAAATGTCAATTGGATTGCCAGCATCGAGATTATAGGACCATTGGTAATAGTAAGATAGCAAGACTGATGATTGATTAACTGCATCCAGTTTATGAAAGTTTTATCTCCACTGTCCACAACCTTCGATTCGTATGGCAGCTCTGCGTCTCCTAGTCTCATGTACACACTCTCTGTAATGCTTATAGTTGGTATCCCTGTTATCTAGTAAACAGGCATCCCACAAGATTTTCTTTTGTTTAGTGAGGACTATCTCCTCAATCCAAGGCTTATTATTATTACTTTATGTTTTTCAAGTATATCTTAAATAAAATGAAATCAATGCATATTTCTTATTCCACATAGGAAATAAAAGAAAGATAAGAAATACAAATTAAATATGCATACATAAGTATATCCATAACATTGAGACATACTGCTTGAATATGACCATAAGATATGAAACTACGAGTCTATAAGTAGGCACCACTTTCCCTTTAGCCATTTACCTACAAACTCGTATGAACACAAATCAGAACCTACTTAATAAATGCTTTCTTTACCATAAATATGATCATCAGTAGTTACTATTGTTCGACTTGAATGTGTATCCTAATAATCACACACAACATTAACTGAACTATGTACTTATATTCCAGACAAATTATCTGGTTTCGTTAGCAATGGTCACATAATATAAGAGATACCATGTGTATTGAGGTTGAGTTTTCGATACTGGCCCGAAATCATTTTATCCGAAATAACCAGAATTTACTTAACAAAATAAATACCAACACAAGGTCATACGACCCAAATGCGAGACTGATTTTCCGATCAATTACCTCCTAAAACTTGGTTATGAATATTACACGAGTTTCTCGGATAGACATCCGTCACATCGCACGGGGCCTGGTCCCTTTCTGAATTTTAATAAAAACTTTCCTGAATTGTATCAATATTTTATGTGCGAATGAATTTATCCGTCGCTACGGTCGCCTGGTTATCGTGACGTAGGGCAAGTGGAAAAAAGTTGTTCGTACTTTAATTTTCTGTTATATTTCTGTGTTTGTTTGCCAAACTGTGAAATAAGCACATTGTTACTTGTCACAGTACCTACTGTGGGACTTGCACGAATAACTGCATAAGTACACTAACGGTACGCAACGGGAACCCACTGGCTAGTATAATAGTTTTAATTGCCCTGCTCTGATGTTACCTAGCGGGAAGAGCCGAGGGGTTCAGCTAATAAAACCTACAGAAATTATCTTTGAATATTAGAGAGAGTATTTTACTCATTAACAGCCTTAATTATAAACGCTTTTTGTAAATTATAATAAACAACAATTATTGTTTGTTTTAATTATTTTTGTTTTTATGCCACGGAATGGTTGACATGATCCCACACATCCTCCCTGCATTCTTTTGAGAATAATAAAGTTTCTTCCAGCCGTCGGACGTCTACTGCTGAACATTAGCCTCCCCCATGATTTTCCAAAAGTACCGGTTGGAAGCGGCCTGCATCCAACGTCGTCCTGCGACCTTCATCAGGTCGTCTGTCCACCGTGTCGGTGGACGACCTACGCTGCGCTTGCTGGTCCGTGGTCTCCACTCCAGAACCTTTCAGCCCCATCGGCCATCTGTTCTGCGTGCTATGTGCCCTGCCCACTGCCACTTCAACTGGCTAATCTTCTGGGCTATGTCGGTGACTTACGTTCTTCTACGGATCTCCTCATTTCTGATTCGATCACGTACCTAGAGAAACCCCGAGCATAGCCCTCTCCATAGCTCGTTGTGCGACTTTGAGCTTATCTATGAGGCCTACAGTAAGACACCACGTTTCAGTGCCATAAGTCAACACTGGTAACACACATTGCTCGAAGACTGTTGTCTTGTACTGTATAGGCTATATATTTATTCAAAACTGTAGTTCTATACACCTCTTAACAAACAAACTTACATTACTTTTCATCTTTATACCCGTCTGCTTCAAAGTCGAAAAGGAAGGTAATGTGTGTGTCCGCCTAGGATCAAGTATCAACCTTGATAGTTGATATTGATGTTTGATACTTTATTCTAGGTGTCCGCTAAACTAAGCGGACATAGTAACGGACATACATACATCCTTGTACTTATGTGTGACTGCTGCGAACCCCATAAGAAGGGCGGTTTGTAATTACCTTTATGTGTTGGCTAATTATTCCTGTAGGTAGTCGGAATATTAAACTTTAACGGCCATAATTATAATCGTTGCTTAAATTTAAATAACTTCACTTAGTACGGCGCAGAACATTTTTCCTTTGCGCAGTACTAAATAACGTCATTTAAAGTTAAGCAGCGTTTATAAGTAAGGGCGTAAGAGTATGTGTAACTATTCAATATTTATGGCATCAACACAATTTATCGCTCTTTATAAAATGGCGTACTTACACGAATAAAATTCCGTGCGAATTATTTTATAATCATTTTGTCCAATAACTGTTAAAAAAGGTTTCTAAAACACTCTCCTTAAGATGTACCTATTCGACAAAGAGTAAGTATGAACATACAGACCAGACACGCTCACGAAAAGGTGTCGGCAGGCGGTAGCGTCATGTGTCGGGTCGCCATCTTCCCTCTAATATCGTTGAGGAAGGCGATGGCTGCCATATGCGTCCTGCTCTGAATGCTGAGACCGGTCTGCTCTGAATGCTGATTTATTTATTTATTTATAATTACAATGGTGAACTTACAGCTAAGGCCAAAACATTCACATTGTTAAAAAACTTAAATAAAACAAAAGATACATATATATTCGATTGATAGAATCAGTATGTATGTCGATGACACGTGCGTATCTCGGGAGTCTAACAGCCGATGCCGGCGTCTATGTCCCACACGGATGTACTTCTGCGGCACGAAGAAACTTAATTTAGACAAAACAGAGGGGTTGTCTACCTGGTTTCTCATTAACAGACAGTAATGCACAATTAGTAACAGCTTTCATCTTAGCTCTAAAGTATCGAGACCAACCATGCCCGAAACAAATAAGGATGGGTAAAGGAAAGGGTAACATCCGTAAGTGCCCTTGTAGAGGAATCTAGCAAATTTACGCTGTATTTTTACTTCTAGGATCCCATACAATGGCTCCAAATTCAAGTGTACTGCGAACGTATGCATTATATAGCATAATAGGGATGCTTATATCGCGAAACTGACTGGAAGTTCGAGCTACAAACCCAAGAGTTCTGCTAGCTCTTTTACATATATCTACAATATGGTCACTAAAGTGAAGTTTTGTATCCATATTGATACCCAGATCCCGAATATTATAAACCCTCTCAAGAAGAATACCTTCCATGCCATACGAATAACTAACAGGCCGAAGAAATCTGGAATACGTTATCACTTTGCATTTAGAGGCATTAAAATTTAAATTGTTGGTTTTTGCCCACTTAGCAACCGCGTCTATGTCACGTTGAAGGTCTATGGAATCTGAGTTAGATCCGATGCAATGATAAAGTTTTATGTCATCTGCAAACATTAAACATTTGGCAGTTGTTATTACTTTGGGAAGATCGTTTATCATTATTAAAAATAATGTCGGCCCCAAAGTAGATCCTTGGCTTACGCCCGATCTGGTGTAAAACTCATCTGAAAAGTATCTGCCAAGTTGCACATATTGCTTTCGATCCCTCAAATAATCGGCTATAAAATTTAAAAGTCTTGGAGTAAAACCAATGCAAGACAAGTTAGACAACAGAATATCGTTGTCCACAAGGTCAAACGCTTTCCTTAAATCAAAATACGCCGTGTCAACTTGTAAAGCATTGTCCATTTGTATAGTTACATAGTCTACAAATACGATATGGTTGGTTGTAGTAGATCGTCCTCGGCGAAAACCATGCTGCGAGTCATCTAATTTATGATTTATTTGGGCTGTAATAGAACGATTTATTATAGTCTCAAATATTTTCCCAAAAATAGACAGGACAGCAATAGGTCTCTGACGCTTTATATCTAGTGATGAACCAGTCTTCGGCACAGGGGTAACTTTAGATACTTTCCATTTATTAGAGTACACACCACATCTCAAAGACAGGTTATAAATATGCAGCAGAGGTGACTGCAGGGGGTGGAGACAATCTTTTACCAGATATCCAGGTACACTATCGGGACCGACCGCTGAAAAAGCTTTAAGTTTTCTGACTGTACCGCGTAAGTCGTCAATAGTGACATGGTCCATTGCTACACACGACACATTCGGGAATTCGTGTGCTGTCTGCTCAGCTGCCTGAACCTCCAACTGAGGTACAGAAGTCAGGAAAATAGAATTAAAATAATCAGCAAAGGCATCAGCTGCTTCTTGCCCAACAACAGGCATATCGTTATATATGTATTCGCGTTGCTGCTTTACATTCTTGCGCCTGTCCCTAACGTAAGTCCAGAAAGCAGAGGGGTCTTGTCGTATATTTTGCTCTATAGAATCTATATTATCTTTCATGGGCTGCTTTAATTAATTTCTTCACTTTAGATCTATAATAACTAAACAAATCTATAATAACTATCTATAATAACTAAATATAAGATCTATAAGATATAAGATCTAATATAAGATCTATAATAACTAAAGCTGATGCAAACTCATAAACGATATACCCCTAATTAAGTAGTTTAACATAAAAATCCTATGTGCTCTAATTAAGTATGTATTGTTGACTCTTTTTTAATCATATCTTTTTTAATCATAGATTTAATAAAATTGCAAGAAAAAAAACTATGGCACGGACCCTGGAGTCTGTGGATAAAAAACACCCTCCACCGGTAAAGTACGACAAATGTTAGTTTTGCCAATCTTCGAAAATATCGGTCACGCGGTCAAATCGGCGGTAGCGGCGTGATCTTTCGAGTCAAATTGCTTTATCACTCTTTGGCAAGCCACGCATTTGCAATGCTGCAACAATGTATAGAACTAGCAACTGTAACTTTTGCTTTAATATCTCAATTGCCGCCGAACCAGACATAATAGAAAATCCATTTTTATGTCCAGGACGACAGGTCGTGTTATAAATTGATAGATGATTGATTTGAAAGTTAAATAAGGCGGAGTGAGTGATGATACCACGTGCCATGCGGTGTTGAATATGAGGTTGAGGTTAAATGCGCTGAATGGCGGCCATCTTCGCGTTTGGTTGTATGTCGGTCCCGGCTGTTTGCGGATTAGGGATTAATAATAATAATAATAATAAAAATCATTTATTTAAAGTAACAAAGGCTCATATCAATTAAATTATAATAGTCATATTAAATTTTAAAAATTACAATCAACATAATCCATTTATATCCATATCCATTATATTAATACATATATACCAAAATTATATTAAATTATTAGATTAAATTAAAATTACCTATTAATATTAAGTTTATTTATATGCAATTCACAACAATGACATATATAGGGACAGTCGAGCCTGTCTGCGAGCGCGGCCAGCATGCTGTTAGCGCTCCCCCGCACCCTCCGCACCAGGGAGCCGCATCTCTTGCGCATTGTAGCGTAGAATCAGTCTACTCGCGCTTCCGCAAACATTGTAGATGCGCTGCAGTAGCGGGGGAGCGCCAGCAGCATCCTGAACGCGTTATTGTACTGGATTCGAGGGCGCTGAAAGATTTTTGTGTAAAGTCACTCCACAAGCTGCACGTGTAGAACGTAGTGCAGTAGGCTCTAAATAGAGTTAACTTAACCTCTATTGAGCACCGTGCAAACCTGCGGATCACCATGTTGGCTCTTACCGCCAGCGCCCTCCTCTCCCGCTCAATGTCAGCGTTGTCATTTAGGGTATGTGTCACGTAGTGGCCCAGATATTTGAACTTCTCGACCAATTCTAATTGCGAACCATACAACCTTATGGGAGGAACCACCGTCACTTTTCTAGGCCCGCCCTGGAATACCATACACTTGCTTTTTTGACATTATACCGCAGTCCGTGATCCTCGGCATATCTCTCACACGTACTCAGCAGCTTTCGAAGTCCACAGACCGAGGCGCTCAGTAACACCATATCGTCCGCTATTAAATTTGGACAAACGGAAGATGCCCGATTAGCACTACGTTCAACCTTAATTATTGGCAGCGTCGCCGCGTCACTCACCATGATTGCCGGACAGGATTCAGCCGAAGAACACGTGGACCTTGTGACCAAGCCGTGTTTGCAGAGAGGATGTTCCTATATCGCCTCATGGATGATCGTCAGGGTGAAAATTAGGTAGCCGACATCTGTCGTTTTAGGTTATACAAATTTTATTTATTGAACAACAATATCGGTCCTTATTCTACACATCTTAGTGCTAAAAAGTATTTTTTCTTCTGCTGGGGAAATCGATTTGTTACGTCTACGCGCGGGGACAGATTGAAGAATCGTTTCGCGCACATGGCAAAATAATTTTCAAAAGGTACCTTTCATGACGTGGTATTTGGATCCGTGGTTATTACCATTGGAAATTCCATATGGCTTTTTAGCATTGCTGGGTGGCCAAGCCTTACTTCCATGGCCCGTCCGCCATTTGATTATGCTAGAAAAAAACACTGTTTCGGCATGGCCTCGCCTAGATATTCAGAACTGTTACTCTCAGTGGTCAGAAGGCTCCATCAACTTTGATGGCTTAGAATGGTCACTCTACTTTGAAGGTCAGATTTTCTCTCTCGTGCTCGTTAGTTTTTATTGTTTTCTCAAACGTACTCGTACTAATGCTATTTGCCTCTACCGGCATTTACAGCGTCACCGGACGGGCGAGCGTCACGTTGTTAAGAAATACCATAGATATTAAAATGAACCCCTATTTCTCCTGGTCACGCTGTAACCTGAGAACTTATGGAACAATCTCGCTAATTCTTTTTTTGTTGTGATATTTAAGTCAGGATATTATGACAGAAAAACAAAGAAAAGAGGTAAGGTTATGGCGAGGCCGAAGGCCGAGCCTATTACGCGAACGAGTCGTGGGCAGCCGCTAGTACTTAAAATAAAAAAGATGCATTTTATTGTTTGGCTTTCAATTATTCTACTAACTACCGCATTAATATCAAGAATTATCTCAATGCATTCCTCCTGCATCCTGTAAGAGATTGCTATAGCGATAAGGCCGCCAATTGTTCAATCTAATGTAGTGCTTTTTTACTGTGTTATGTTTTGTTTTCTATAAGATTGGTACTCAATAAAGAATTTTGTATTGTATTATTCTTAGATTCCCTGTTTAACGTTAAGATGGAAACGGCAAAAACAGAAACCACCGTCATGCCCCATGCTCGCCGGATCTCGCCCTTTTTCATGTTGGTACTCAATACTGTAACGTGTGCTTTTAAACATTTTATTAGATATGAAGATAATTAGTAATAACGGTAATGACATAAAATTAAAATACCGCTACTATTTCTCCGGTATGGAACACCTGTGAACAGAACTTGTACAAACAAAGCAATTGGGTTGGATAAAAGCTTGTTACCAATTACCCACAAGGCTTTGAGTCAGTAAGTATAACAAAAGAGATTATCCTCCCCCCTAATGTTCTCGAAGTTAAGTTAGCTTCCTTCATCACTCTCTAGCTGACCCTGTTTTGTCAGCTCGACAATCTCAACATCGTTCTATGTTCTATTGTAGCTGTGACGCGCTCTGACAACGCTTTTCTCGTGCAAATCTGAGGGTCGCTTTACTTTGTCATGTGTTAAACTCGCTTTTGTTCGTGACAATGGATTAAAATAATATTTCTAGAGAATAATTCACATAAGCCGCCATTGCTCGACTCAAGTATACGCGAGTATTATCTTAGGATGGAGTAAAAGTTTTCAGCTTTTTCACGAGTGTTGTCAGAAGTGGTAATGCAGACAAGTAAATAAGAACGTAAGCTTACGAAGTCCCCCAAGCTCACTCATATCATGGGTCCAACGGTGTACAATAAGCTGCCCGCCTTTATAATAGCGGCCCCCAGCATTTATAGTTTTAAGTCTCGATAATGACGTTGCCTTACTGAGCACTCATTCTATAGCTATGCCGAGTTTCTTAACCTACCTACTATAACGTAGAATTGTTATTTATTGTATTTATATTTTGTTGACTCCCCTTGGGTATGAATTATTTAATTAACCGTTTTTACCATGTTTTTATTTATTTTGAATTGAGTTCTAATCACGATATGTAAACATTACTTAAATATATTTGTTTTATGTTATCAATACTATTGTATTGCGATATGTATAGTTGATAAGCTGTTGTTTGTCTGCATCTGCAATGTGCGCCCGCACGACTATTGTAATGATTTTGAACTTTGACGTGTAAATTGGCTTTATTAATAAATTGATTATGATTAATGCACTTATTATTTAATCTGCGAATGGGGCTTCGAAAGCTTTGTGCGTATATCCGTGGCTGGCGTGAGCACATTGACATGTCGACTTCTATGTTTTTTTTATTGGCTGAATCGTACTACGCATTAGGAATTTATTTAGAAAAAAATTGGTGGCACCAAATGTATTATTTATTCCGAGCAATCGACTTTGGTAATATGTTGACATCTCTCATTTTAACGTGTTTTTCTTGACAAAACCTCATGTTCAATTAACGACTTACATGTTTTTGTGAACGAACATTGATATTTTGTTATATCAACCTAAACTCAGTAACCAAAACAATATTCATTGTCTGATATCTCAACGTAAACACATAAAAGTTTTCTTTTTGGCTCGTTATGTTAACTTGAGAAAAACATAGTTCTTGATGTTCTAAGCTATCCAATGATAATACTCGTAATGTGTTTGTCTTTCAATAGCATTGTTTACCTTCTGATATTCTACCCTCAGAAGGTGACATACATAGTTGATAAAGGTTGGTGAACAAGTTGATAACTCGGTGAATAAGTTGATAACTCGCTGGTGAGCGGCTTGACAAGTCTTTATTATGCAATTTGAAGAGAATTTCGTTTATTTATTGATATCACTTAAAAGATGGCATAAAATAACTTTTAGAACAACTAATACACAAACGTTAAATCAATTTACCGATTTACCAGACAAGTTATAAACTTTCAAATGACCGCCCTGACAAATTGCTGTTTTAGACATGTCAACATCTTCACGCCAGCCACGGATATTATAACTTTTGCACTATAAACGGACATCAGCCTGTACGAGATTAGAATGGCCTTGAAACAGCTTAAGAACAACAAGGCGCCTGGTGACGACGGTATCACATCTGAGCTTCTGAAAGCGGGTGGAACACCGGTACTTAAAGTCCTTCAGAAGCTCTTTAATACCGTCTTACTCGAAGGTTCAACGCCAGAAGCATGGAACAAAAGCGTGGTGGTGCTGTTCTTCAAGAAAGGTGACAACACTTTACTTAAAAATTACAGACCCATCTCGCTTTTGAGCCATGTTTATAAGCTGTTTTCGAAGGTCATAACGAACCGTCTCAGTCGCAGGTTTGATGAATTCCAGCCTCCGGAACAAGCCGGTTTCCGAAAAGGCTATAGTACCATAGACCACATCCACACGCTACGGCAAGTTATACAGAAGACCGAAGAGTATAACTTGCCTCTTTGTCTAGCGTTTGTGGACTATGAGAAAGCCTTTGATTCGATCGAGACGTGGGCAGTGCTTGAGTCTCTCCAGCGGTGCCGTATTGACTATCGGTATATTGAAGTGCTGAAGTGTTTGTACAAAAACGCCTACATGTCAGTCCGAGTACAGGAGCAGAGTTCGAAGGCAATTCCATTGCAAAGAGGCGTGAGACAGGGAGACGTTATATCTCCGAAACTGTTCACCGCTACATTGGAAGACGCCTTCAAGCTTCTGGAATGGCAAGGACTTGGCATCAATATTAACGGTGAATACATCACTCACCTTCGATTTGCCGACGATATTGTAGTCATGGCAGAATCCATGGAAGACCTCAGTACAATGCTCGAAGGCCTCCATAGAGTTTCCCAACGGGTAGGTCTTAAGATGAACATGGACAAGACGAAAATTATGTCTAATGCCCATGTTGTACCTACCCCAATATCAGTTGGGAACTCAGTTCTCGAAGTTGTTGACGAGTATATCTACCTGGGACAGACAGTCAAACTAGGCAGGTCCAACTTCGAGAAAGAGGTCAATCGTCGAATCCAACTCGGCTGGGCAGCGTTCCGGAAACTTCGCGAAGTCTTCTCGTCAAAAATACCTCAGTGCCTCAAGACAAGAGTCTTCGACCAATGTGTGTTAGTGATGACTTATGGCACTGAAACGTGGTCTCTTACTATGGGCCTCATAGATAAGCTCAAAGTCGCACAACGAGCTATGGAGAGGGCTATGCTCGGGGTTTCTCTACGTGATCGAATCAGAAATGAGGAGATCCGTAGAAGAACGAAAGTCACCGACATAGCTCAGAAGATTAGCCAGTTGAAGTGGCAGTGGGCAGGGCACATAGCACGCAGAACAGATGGCCGATGGGGCCGAAAGGTTCTGGAGTGGAGACCACGTACCGGCAAGCGCAGCGTAGGTCGTCCACCGACACGGTGGACAGACGACCTGAGAAAGGTCGCAGGACGACGTTGGATGCAGGCCGCTTCCAACCGGTCCTTTTGGAAAATCATGGGGGAGGCCTATGTTCAGCAGTGGACGTCCTACGGCTGAGATGATGATGACTATAAACTCAATTGGTTAGGAAATTTTTTTATCAGCTGATTTTCGGCTGGACATTTCAAGTATGAGACAGAGTATTGTTTCAAAACGAAATATTTTCCATGTAGGTAATTTTTTATTTCGTACTCTTCGTATAATAAGTCGATTTTGATAGTTCGTACATAGAGTGGATATGTTATTACGTATTCAAACCTACAATAGAATCCAATTAGGTATACGTAATTAGCCAGCACATCATATCACGATTATAACTAACAGCGGTTTAAGTTGAGTTAGAACTTGTTAGAAAAGTGTATACCACCTCGGCAAAGTTTTGATTGCATTCCGTGCGATAGCGATACTTGTATGGCTCATTGAATTATTCAGGCCTGAGGGTACCTGTAGCTTAATATAAAACGACTTAGTTGAGCTAAGTTTAAAGCTTAGATTAATGATTAGTCTCCGCGCGCGCGCTTCGACTAGATACCGCCGCCGGCGTACTTGCAAAATGCGGCAACAAATACTACGCCGAATTCGGCGTACTCGAGCCCACTCGAGCCAGTCACGTGCCAAGCAGCGTGGTGTTAACGTACCGAGTGTTTTTTTGTAATTTTGGTCGTAATCCAAAGTAAAATGCCTGTTTTGCAAAGTGAACATGTGTAAAAATAATACTACAAGAAATAAGAAATACACTGGGATCACATACGATCAGTAAATACCATATAATTTCAAAATATCAACATAAAATAACATTAACCCTAAACGCCATTCAGTGTTTCCGTATAATATAAAAATCAAGTACCTATGGTTTACATTTTTATAATGTGAATTTATTGTTATTATATTTTACTACTAAACATACCAAACCGAAATATACTAACGAACTCAAGAAATTCTGTTTAACTTTAAACTTTTACTCTCTATCTGCATATAATTACGTGAGGAGTAAACAACGGTGCTATACATAAAATTAAATAATTCGGCTAACCAAGTACTCACATCTCAACCACTAGCTGAATCAAATTCTCTTTTCGATATTCTTCACATATATAATATAATAGAGATAGAAATATAGAGATATAGAGAGAGTAGAGAAAATTTGCAGAAATGTTTAAATTCCAAAAGGCAAATGTATCGTAAAGTAGTACAAGTTAGTTGAATGTGATATTTAATTAATAATAATTAAGTTCCAACTCGGCTGGGCAGCGTTCCGGAAACTTCGCGAAGTCTTCTCGTCTAAAATACCTCAGTGCCTCAAGACAAGAGTCTTCGACCAATGTGTGTTACCAGTGATGACTTATGGCACTGAATCGTGTCCTTGCAAAAAATGATGTGGTAGATGCATCCAACGTTATCCTGCGACCTTTATCAGGTCGTCTGGCCACCGTGTCGGTGGACGACTTAAGCTGCGCTTGCTGGTCCGTGGTCTCCATTCCAGAACCTTCCGGCCCCATCGGCCATCTGTTCTGCGTGCTATGTGCCCTGCCCACTGCCACTTTTACTGGCTAATCTTCTGGGCTATGTTGGTGACTTTCGTTCTTCTACGGATCTCCTCATTTCTGATTCGATCACGTAGAGAAACCCCGAGCATAGCGAGCTATGGAGAGGCTCCATTGCTCGTTGTGCGACTTTGAGCTTATCTATGAGGCCCATAGTAAGAGACCACGTTTCAGTGTCATAAGTCATCACTGGTAACACACATTGGTCGAAGACTCTTGTCTTGAGGCACTGAGGTATTTTTGACGAGAAGACGTCGCGAAGTTTCCGGAACGCTGCCCATTGGTATGTCATTGGTTTTTTTTTAATTTGCGTTCTAGGAAATTTCCGACATAAGTGCAAACTTAACATTAGGTATTTATAAGCATCAATAACGTTCAGATAAATTTGCACCAATGTGCAAGTTACGGAGTATACTCTACCAAACAAAAATAATTATTTAAATCGGACTACTCTGCAAGAAGTTTTTCGTAATTATACATAAAAAAATATAAGCCTCGACTTGATAAAATACTCCTGTTTTGTAAAGTTGGCTGTAAAATACTTAGAAGGTACATTATAATACTCCTAGTATAGTATAAAAATATGAAGATCCCCACTCTTTCCTGAAGGAAGTTATGCAATTTCAAAGTTGTTACTCGCACTTGGCCAAGAGCCAGTAATATTACAACGGGGCATGGAGACTATTAATAGAGTAGATAGATAGATTAACTCCATATTGAAACACCACAATACAAATATTTACAAATAAAGAAATAAGAATAAAATAAAAATACAATCAAAAATATTTCACAATTAAATACTTAAAATTAAAAGTGTCACAATGGGCGGTCTTATCGCTCAGAGCGATCTCTTCCAGACAACCATGCACGGAAAGAATTAGGCATAAACTTATAAAGGCGGTGTTGTAAAAAACTAGTGTACTAAACACTACATATAGCAAAACTCAAGAATATAGCTAGAAAAAAAATACTTATGATATATACAAACTATACTTATATAATTATACTATACATATATACTACAAAATATAAACATAACTATACATACATAGAGTACCTACATACTAATAGATTTTACTCCTCCTAAGGCTTATGATTTTATGAACATTCTATAAACACGAATTGAAATTAGAAGAAACCTCTTTTTCATCACACCTATCACCCAATTATAAGCCTATTATTAGGCGTCTCCACTCCACCAACTCCACAAAATCTAATTAGCGTGCTGTATGCGTAAGAACATGGCAAACATTTATTTATATTATATTAACGGGGCTTAATCGCGTTAGTAATAGTATTTATTTACCTCGACGTTTCGATCAAGTTGCATTGATCGTGGTCACGAACGGACTCTTCTTCGCTGACCACGATCAATGCAACTTGATCGAAACGTCGATGTAAATAATACTATTACTAACGCGATTAAGCCCCTTTAATATAATATAAATATGTGTTCAAATCGCGAAAGTGTAAAAATTACTATGGCAAACATTTATTTACGATTAGTGAACTTTGGTCTCTATCAAACGTATCGATGAATGAACCTCGTTGAAATCATCTATAAGAAAAATTAAATATTGTTCAATAACATTCGGACCAAATTTGATCATGCTAAAATAATGGTTGAAGCAGATGTTCTAGTTAATTAAGCTGCCCAAACCAACCATACAGAGTAAGCAGGTTCGAATCATGCCCGGGCTAAATGAATCAATAAGCCAATTTTATTGGGATTTAGTCGTACATTAAACAAATTTCTTTAAATATTTGGTTGTATGTTCGCTACTTTTGAAATGGTTAGTAGTTCAATCAGTTTTGTTCAAACCGCCTTTAATACTCCTAGTGGCGATTTTTGAATTAAGTCTTTTAGTATGAAATAGTATAAATCGTCAAGTTATACATATGAAAGTAAGATGCGAACATAGTTTAGTACCTAAGCGGTAAGCAAGTAGGTACATATGTATCAGTGAATCTCGCAAGCTTTAGAAACTCAAAGAATATAGACCATAAAAATTGCGTGCGGCTGATTCTCCACAACTTAGGAATTGGCCAAAAATATTGCCATTTTCTAAAATAACGTTTGCGCATCTTTACGAAGTAATACTAACAATTTAATTGAAACAACTCAATTTTTGTTCACGTCCGCAATATATTTTTTGCAGCAAAAGAGTTTAGATATTGTTCACAAGCTTCGGGAAAGTGCAACACTCGATGAAGCAATTTCAGACTCACTGCAATTTTCAAGCTTGTTTGCGAAAAACACTGAGTTGGTTAAAGACAGTTTGTTATGAGTAGCAATAGCACATAATACATAATATTGGAACTAATGGGTATTACCTAGGTTTAACTTTGTTAGGTAATATTTTAGCATTCTGACTTATTTTCATAGGGCATACACCGGGGGTAGTTCAGTCAATGAACAAGTATAAGTATAAGTACAATACTACCTGACTATTACCAGAATTGCAAGTGTGATTGCTTATCATCTTAGACGATGATATACCTACCACATTATTAGGTTAACAAAATAAGTATTGGATACAAATTGATACACCTTGTATCATCTTTTTCAATGGAGATGGTAGGCGAACTCCGGATTTTAAAAGTTTTGCAACACAACCATTTAAACTACGCCTAAGGTAATATATAATAATAATAATAATCTTCACCACTACAATTCAAGCCATCAATCGTTGCAAGACTACGCTATTTTAATACTCCAGTCAATACAACTCTACGTCTTTTTTCTTGTCCTTATCTGTTTCTTCTCTATTGTTTCTTTATTCACATGGATATAATATTAGCGATCCTAAAATAGTTCACGATCATAATATAGCTTTCTGTCAATATTGCATCTATTGTAATCACTGTTAATGTTAATAGTTTGAAGAGTAACTTTGCGAACCTCTTATTGATTATGTTTAAATTTTGGTAATTGATCAAAAGATCATGTTTTTGGTTCATGAGTTTATAATGCTCGTAGCTCTGCAAGTGGGGCTATAATTATTGGACGTCACCGTCATCGTCCTTGTCTTATTCGTCCGGCCTTTGCCGGAAATTATTTTACGGATCTTTAGCCGTAAATTAATGTGCAATACAAACTGTTATACAGGGTGTTTATTAGAGGGACCGACAAACCAAATGAGCGTGTTCGGGGGCCCACCTGGAGAATACAAGTTGGCCAAAAAAAATCCTCGACACCCCAATTTTTTTTTAACTAAATCAGTTAGTTAGCTCTGTTTTGTATCCAATTTTGCTTTGCGTGGTCTGAAGGTGTATTAGAGACCAAATTCAACTAAAAACATCCGGTCTAAAACAGATTTTACAAATGTTATGGTGGTAAATAGGTACAATTTCGGACAAAAAGGGAAAAATCACAAAAAAAGTTAAATATATTGGGGGGTCGAGGATTTTCTTTGGCCAACTTGTATTCTCCAAGTGGTCCCACGAACACGCTCATTTGGTTTGTCGGTCCCTCTACCAAACACCCTATATAGACTTTGGTTAACTAAATAACATCAAAGTATTTCAATTAATAGTCAACTCTAAATAAGCATGAAACATGAAACTCGAGCACACACGTGATAGACGGCACAATATACATAATTAAATAGGTGCTCACTTTGTTCAGCGCCGAACATGTTTACAGAGCCATCTCATTATGAGCTAACGTATTCCGACGGCGACAGCCTTGATGTCAGGTAAAATTAATTTCTAGCATTATTTTAAGGGGAGACACCCAAAGGACGAGGCAAATTTATACGCCACGTTGGTTATTCAAAAAGGTCTCCCAAAAACAAAGTAAATCGAGAACGTGACCTACAACAAACATAGGCTGGGAGAAACATAAATAATCGACGCAACGCTCTGTGTTCGTCAATCGACGCGTCCCCGCTCCGCCACCGTGCCACCGGGCTTTTTCCGCAAAATATTCAGACATTTATCACACAAAATCGTTCAGCATATTATTTCCGAGCTGCACCCGCAAAATGTTTGATTGCGACATTTTACAAAAGATGTGGCGAGCGTATACATGTTCAAACTTTATTAATAACAGTGAAATATGGAAGCCTCTTGCCGCACCGTTTCCCAGTGCCGCGTTAGGTAATTCGTATGAGTGACGAGGCCGGTTCATAAATCTGGAGAATATTTCAGCTACTATGTTATGCAGGATTAGAGAGGCGGAGAGGGCGTGAGACGACCCGTTAAATTAAGGGTGTTTGCATCCACCAATGCGGTTGATGTACAGCGGGATCAGAATTAATAAGGACGAAAAGTGGCAGCTGCAGACAGCTGCGCCACATCACAATTGCCTCATAACTCGCAGCGAGCATCTCGGAAATACCGTTAACAGTGTACCGAATATTATGATTGCCGTAATAATTTGACTCGATATTATATGTTCTGAAATTGTAGTACGTACCTGATCCCTCTAATTGGCAGACTAGGTTATTCGAGAGACTCTCGTCTTTGCGTTCTTAAAGGTTCAACATTATGAGTAGTTGTTCAGGCTGCCTTGACGTGAAGCTAATATCTTGAAGAAAATATTCGTATGAAATGTATAATAGTGACGAAATAGAAAATATATGATATATTATCCGTCCGCATCAAGGACCGTACAAATTGATCTGAGCGATAACCAATTGCAAACACAATTACGTGCGATTGGATGCGTCGCGCTGTCTGGGAGGTTATTGTTTGCCAATAGATTAATCTGCGGATGTGGACGGTTTCACTTCAGAGCGTTAGGTTACCTACATAGAAAAATCCTGCCCCGAAAGATGCAATTAAATATTTTTTGGTTGAAATCTGTTTCACCAATTTTCATCAAGACCTAGCGCGCTCTAATTGGTCAACCCACCGTCAAGTGTTGACCCCGAAAGGTCAATGTGATGGGACGCGATACATGTGCATAAATCTATCGATATCGATATTTTGTTTTGTTATCTATACATATCTTCCATACATAATATTATAAAATTGTGACCAAGGTCGTGTCTGTATATTTGAGATAATCAAAAATAATTACACTTTTTTAAATAGCTAGCCTGTCCATCTGAATGTTCGTGCATCACGTAAAATTTACTTGACATATTTTGATACATTTCTACTAAAATATATTCACTGGAGTTTTGGGATGCTACAGGTTTTTGTGTTATCGAAATCTGTCAACCCAAAAAGAATTTATGAGTATTCAACGGAAGGATAAAATGCAGCAAAGAAAACTTGTGCGACAGATTAGATTATAGTTACTATAGAGGGTAATATTTGTAGACTAGTACATGTTTAAAAATGATAGTTACACACAGCACAACACAACATACAGTTCCAACTAAAACTTTTTATCCTTTATGCTGTTCCGTACATTTTTACATTTGCTATTCCTAAGTTATTTAAGTAAATAAGTGTTTCTAGTTGCATCAAGTAAGACTGTCCTTTTCTAGCATTAGATCAGCGAATAGGGAGCAAGTTCATACGGGGTTCTAATGTTTTGTTTAATGTACTCGTAATGTAGTACATTCCACCGAAGCGCTCCATACAGATTTCTTTTTATCAAACATCTAATAACAGATTAATAAAACTTACCTTTGTTTGGACAATTCAATCAATTTAAATCTAAATAGGTACGAATAATGTAAGTACCTATGTTCAAATGAATAATTATAAAACGCCCGCTATGGGACGTATTTTCCTTTACGTAAAGTAATAACAAATACGTCTTGTAATAGTATTATTATTTTTATTATATAAGAAATTTTATTAATTCGAACAAACATCTTTCCGATATGATTAATTAAATAGCAGGTCTGTCAAATGTGTTAAAGGAGTTCGAATAAAACCTACACAGAAACAATCAGGTAGCTGTACATCAAGAAGTTGAGTAGGTATAGTATTTTTTAATATATGTGAGGAGAGTACATAAGTGATGGTAAATAAGAAACGAGCCTTTTTTTATCATGTAACATTCGCTATTTTTTTGTCTGGACCAATACACCCTTAGAAGTTATGCGTAGGACAAATCGTCCCTTTATTTGAACCGATGTGAGCCCAGTTGACCATTATCAAATTTCAAAAGGTGCAACTGGTCCATTAGACGAGCTTCAGACGTGGACCAGTTGCCCCCTAACCCAGTCTTTTTACCTTTTTTATCGTCACTTACTTAGTCCTTCATATACCGTGATAATTAAAACAAAAGATTTAAAAATGAAACTGACGTATATGTACGTCTCCGTTACGCAAAGGGTTAATATATTTAACAAATGTTCATTTATTTTTAGCTCCAGTGTGTTGCCTTATAAAAGAGATATAATAATGGTATCAATGGGGAGACACGCTACACTTTGACAATACAACTAATACACGCGTAGGTAGATGCTGGAGTGATCAGTCCCAAGCTGTTTTATCCTCCAAGTAATCCGAAATTTTGTAATAACCTTTTTGACAGAGTTTAGTTTTAATAGTAATTTTAAACTTATTAATAGGCAAATCTTGGATAACATTGGGAAGTTTGTTATAAAATCGTATACATCCTACTAATATTATAAACGCAAAAGTTTGTGAGTGTGGATGTATGGATCGTTACTCCTTCACGCTCAAACGGCGCTGCGAATTTCGATAAAATTTGGTATGGAGGTAGATGAGCCGCTGGATTAACACATAGGATACTTTTCATCGTCATCCGTCACCACGCGGGTGAAAAAGTGTAATGTGCTTGGGCACAGCTTAGACAAAATAATAAAATCTCCGTCTACGTCACGATCGTAATGATGACAGTTCTGTCATTTTGACAGCTCGATACACTAGACGTGCTCGGCGACCGTCAAGAGTGTTGCAATGTAACACAAATACCGACAAGGGTGATGAAATGTAATGACAGATTTTTCCATGGTGATTAATTTTATATTTGTATGTAGGTAGTAAGTAGGTACTGTATTTTATAGTGTTTACTGATTGATTTACTAAGTATTTAAATTTATTGAAAAATTATACAAAAATTATATGAGATAATACTAGTTAGTTATCGTTACTCCTGCAAAATAAAATCACAGAAAGCGCTTTCCGTGGTTGCCAATACTCTGCTATAGAAGCTAGTAGAACTAGATGACGAGAGATGACTTAGGTATAAGTACATAACGCAAATTTAAGAGCTCATCCATACATTACAGAAATATGGAATTCACACCAAGCTCATATTTTCTGATATTGTTTAATCCTAATAATAATAAGCTACACATTTACAGAGTTTTAACACTAGCATTTCAAATAGCTGTTAGTTCAAATAGTATTTGTTGATTTGTGTAGGCCCTCTTGGGTAAAAGCCTCCTCCAGCTGGAACCATTCCTCGCGGTTTCTGGCGATTTGCATCCATTCATCTCCTGCAATGTTAGTGACGTCGTCCACCCATCTTTTCCTTTGTCGACCTACATTCCTCTTTTGCCTTTCCATTTTTTTGTTTGATACGTCCATCTTTAGTCTTGATATGTAGCAATGTGTCCTGCCCGTTTCCATTTTTGTTTTAGGCTATGATGAAATGCATCAGTTATTTTAGTTTTTTTATGCGTATATAAACTTCTTGTTTTTGTATTCTTCTTAGTTTTAGAATGCTTCTCTCCATGGCGTGTTGGCAGGACAAAATTTTGTTTTTTATTCTTTCAGTATACACCCAGTTTGGCTTGCATATGTTAGACTTGGGAGTATGCGTGAGTCCATTATAACTTTTTTCATCTTTAGGCTGTAATTTTCTTTAAGAATTTTTTTAAGCCCAGTATTTCTTCGACGCTATGTTTACTTTTCTGTCTATTTCTCTTTTTTTATGTGAAAGTGTCCTAGTACCATACAAATCTCCTGCCTCAATCAAGTAAAATATTTGGTACTTAAGTGATACAGATACAGAGTTCAGATCGAGCAAAGATGTTGACAACCTAGCTTTATCAGGATAAGTGCTACACTATCTACCTTACGTAGAAATGAACAACAAAAGCGTGTAACGACCGGGATGAAACGGAGCACCGTGAAAGAGCACCCCATGCTTTGTAATGGTACAAAAGTAGTTGAACTAGAGATCCTATGATATTCAACCAGCAAGTAAATACATGTGTATATATTATTTATACTACTCTTAAGATGAATGGGATCGTTAAATAACCAACTATGCAAGTGATATCTTAGCTAAGAGTGTTTCATTGAAATAACTTTAATTCTCGTGCTCTCTACAAAGTGGCCGTTTTCTTTTAGCACCTCGGCTTAAAATGCCAAATTAGGTACGTTATCTGAAAATCACCATAATTTAATCGATATATTTGGCCCAAAGGAGAATGCCCAATTTACAAGGCAACACAGGTCCCCCTTAAAAAATTGTTGTGTCCTGATTATTTATTAATTAAAATGTTGATAAAGCAGTCTAAGTTTAGAACCAGCAGTAATTTTTCATATTTTCACCATGTTCTAAGAGTAATTTAATTGTATGCTTCGGCTACGAATAAATAATAAGTCTAATATTTCGTAGTGTTCCGTTTCCTAGTATATACTCGTATTTTGGTCTATGGTGTTCCGGTTATAAAAATATTACTTGACATATTTGACGTGATATATATATATATAAAATATATAAAATATTATGTGCATTATATGCACAGAATATTTTTGAAACAGACAGAGCGAGAGAATTTAGGGTTGCCAGATGTAAATCAGAAAGACAGTTCAGTCTCGAGTCCAAATAAATCGATTTTCTCTAATTAAAAGTGAAGAACGATGAGAGTAAAGATTGAATTAATGTACTTAAACATAGAAAAGATGTCTCTCGTGGAGCGGCCACATCTACGAGAAACGCCCTGGGTTATCACGATGTTGAAGGTTGACCGTAGATGTAGCCACCACATGTATATCATCGCCGCCATAGTTTGTAGCTATAAATCTTTATTGCATTAAATATGTTTTCTACCCACTTACATTTATTATAAAATTGTTCTGCTTTCTAATATGGTACATCCAAACATCACGCTTGCTCGTGTAACGGCAATGCACTGCCCTCTACACCCTGAGATATGATGTTAAATCACTTGCCCTGTAATTTCGCTGGAAACATTCCCCTCCAAATCAAAACACAGTAATGTTTGCACACTACTGTTTCACGGTTGAATAACTAGCAAAGGTGTGGTACTTCTACAGGCGGAAACTGTAAAAAATCCTATACAACTATAGATAGAATAATAATAATAATAATAAAATAATAATAATAGAATAATAGATGGATAGAAGACTTTATTGAGACACCACATTTATGACTTAATATTAGAAAATGAAATAAAAAATAATGTTAAAAACCAGGTGCACAATGGGCGGTCTGATCGCTCAGAGCGATCTCTTCCACACAACCCATTCGCAAAACACTAAAGCATCTTGACAGTATTCAAATAGTCTGGGAAATGTTTATTACATGTGAACACAGATGGAAATTTTTCGAAAAACTACAAACGGTTAGACTTCTAATAGGTCACTTCAATGTAGAAATATAATTAAAGGAAATACGAAGATGTATCCCTCTTCTCTCGGCTCTAATGTTGAGTGACAAGGACTTGTGCGGAATGTCGGATGTCCTGCCGTATGTATGCGAGCCGGACGTTGTATGACGTCTTGGGCCATTACTCATTGTCTTGGCAGTGAATAGCTTGCCGTGACACGTTTATAAATCTACTAGGGGATCAGTTCTATTACAAAAACTTGAAATATGGAGTATTCCTTGGAGAGCTTCGCGCAGAATAAAATTATTGTGAACCCTCAAGAATTAACCGATGCATTTTAATAATAAATAGTACATGTGCATGATAATCCTAAGATAAGCTTACTTATGACCAAACGGAGATACTTATTAGATCCTGTGATTTTTAGATGTTCATTTGAATGGTTTTAATACAAACAAGAGTACACATAAATATCCCCTCAACACAAACACACACACACACACGCGTACCTAGTAGTACCTACAGTTTTGCGCTATATAACCAATCTGACAAACGAATGGAATAAAGGTGGCCAAGATACAGGCTCGCCAAGTTTGGAGCCCGAAGCAAATACTACTATTCTTTGTTATATCGTATAAACTGTTTGGAAATAGATTATTATTATTATTATTTAAAAAAACTCATGGTAAAAAAAACTCAGACAGCTTGAGTTTTTCCGTTTCCGTTCCAAATTTCATCCAAATCTTTTAAGCTATCAGAGTGTAGAGGTAACAAACATACACGCTCTCACATCTTCGCTCTCTTAGTCACAATCTTTTGCTTTTATAATAAGTATAAGTATATACTTACTTGTTTTAAAACTGTGGCTCATTTTATTTATATCGTATTGATTATTCATCACATTACTATAGTAAGTAACTTATGTTGAATAGTTGAAGGAGAATCTTCGTTTGTTGTTGGTGTTTGACTTTTAGACTCTACTTACCTAAAGCTTGAGATTAATTCTAATGGAATGTTCTTCACCATAATCAGAGTTCACTAATTAAACACGTATTTCAGTGTAATTAGTTTGTAAAGGGACATAGCCGCCAGGATTTAACTCTAAATTAAAGTTCAAGGCTTATTGTACATTCCGAGCAGGTATGTCCGCTCAAGGGTTCACACATCAAGGTTGACATTTAGTGGGTCTTCCTAGTCACTATTGTTCGCAACCGGAACTAATGAGGGAAAATACAAGAGTAGATGATTGATATATTATCTAGGCCTGATATAGACGTAACTAGACCCGTCCAAGCGATTGACCTTTCGGGTCAGATAGACGGAAAAAAATACCTCGTTACCCAGTATTTTTACAGAGCGCTCGACCTTGCCCATCGAATCACACTGACTTTAAATGTGTATCTCTCTTAAGCACGGTATTCTTTTCGACCTTTCGGGTAGGATTCGGAATCATCCATCAGGTCTGGATCTCATTACCTGTAGATTCATATACTATCTTCCGTAAAGCCATATCTGGGAGCATTTCGCGCAACCGGCGCTCGAGTAAACGAACCTTTACTGGTACCTACCTGTTTTATATAGTTAGAACTTATATGTCTCGGCAAAAATGGTTCTTTAGAAATTTTGCAATGTGGTCACCATTTCAGTCTGCTAGCTAGCAATACAAGTAATTTAAAATGCAAACCAACTACTTCACCTAATACATAAGAGAAACGTTTAAAACTACGAGTAGTAACCAACTTGTTATATCCCAATACACCCCTGCACTTACTATACTTACCAGAGTTGATTAACCGTCAATACCATCGTGCACATAAAAGTAGAGCTCGAGCAACCCGCGGCGCACAGTCCGGTGTCGCTTTTAATGCCCGTAGTGGCAAAAAGCTCTATGTCCTTCCTAAAAAAAACACACCGCGGCGCCTTTCGTCACTTTACTTCAGAGCGATCGGACACCCTTAATGTTGGTTAGCCCATAAGGACTTTATGTAATAATTTAAATTAAACATAGTGTTTAATAAATAGTGTTTTTTTTATAACCACGGTGGCCGACTCGCGTAATTAACTAGTAAATATAAATGTGTGTATACATTTTTGTTTATTATTGAACAATACTGAAATACTTAACTACAACCCACAGTGATGCTATTTAAATTAACTTGTAGCTATTACATATGACACAAAAAAATAAACCTTCAAATTTAAAAATTCGGCTAAATATTATTTACTTATTAAATACATAATTTACGAATAAACTTATAAAGACAGTTCAAAATGCTCATTAATGTTCGCTATAGAATAACGATATTAAGTAATCTGTGTTTCAAGTACTAATAAAAATAGTATTTTATTAACGTAATCATAAAAAATAATTATTCTAAGTTGTTTTTATAGACAACATTTGGTGACCCAAAAATCTAATAGTTTATGAAATCATAAAACGTTGTCACACTCATAACTCCGTATTTCAAGAACCAAGATCATGAAAACTTGTCGGACATGCCATAACGTAACTTTTAAAGATGCTACTTCAGAAAAGCACTTTTCAATCCTTCACCAGATAAATTTCAATTGATGTTAAACAAGGCAAGAGAATGTCGAGTCATGTTTAGTATAGGCTATTTAAATAAATTAATGGAAGAAATTAATTTATCTATAGTGTAAGGTTCCGTAGTAATGGCTGGCAGAAGCATAACACATACTTTTAATATGTTACTATACTTCGTACAGTCAATAATTAATGTCGTGTTGCAGATTAGCTAAACTTAATTTATGATTCTATGAAAGTAATACAATGAATACAAACATTACTTTAGTAAGATAATAAACACAAAAAGAAATAATAGTTAAATATATGTATCTATAATGATTCAGTGAGACCAATCGATTTGACATTTATGTTATTATATAGAATGTTTGGTAGAGGGACCGACATACCAAATGAGCGTGTTCGGGGCCCCACTTGGAGAATACAAGTTGGCCAAAAAAAATCCCAGACGCCCCAATTTTTTTTACAATTTTTTGTGAATTTTCCCTTTTTCTCCGAAATCGTACTTATTTACCTCCATAACATTTGTAAAATCTGTTTTAGACAGGATGTTTTAGTTGAATTTGGTCTCTATACACCTTCAGGCCAAGCAAAGCAAAATTGGATAGAAAACAGAGCTAACTAACTGATTTAGAGCTCATAGAGTGAAAAAATTAAATAAATTTTACCTCATACTTCAACTTTCACAGTGTTTTAAAAAAACCACTAGCAATCCTGGTAATATGTATTTAAAAACTTTTCTAGTTAAAAAAAATTGGTGGGTCTGGGTTTTTTTTGGCTAACATGTATTCTCCAAGTGGGCCCCCGAACACGCTCATTTGGTATGTCGGTCCCTCTACCAAACACCCTGTATAACTATTTAACAACCATTATTATATTATTTCAATCCATTTTCATTACTGGCGTTGGACGCAGGCCGCGTTCAACGGGTCATTTTAGAAAATCATGGGGGAGGCATATGCTCAGCAGTGGACGTCCTACGGCTGAGATGATGATGATGAACTTTAAATGACGCTATTAAGTACTGCGCAAAGAAAAATTGTTCTGCGCCGTACTACGTGACGTTATTCAAATTTAATAAGGGTTTATAAGTAAGGCCGTAGATGTTTAACGGTTGTATTGTTTTATTTTTTAATTGGAAATTTTGTATTGGAAATTTCTTTTGTTCGCTTTTTATTTATTTTTAATTTTCCTATGTTTTAAATGGTTATTCTGCTAATCCGGACGGCGACAAATACATCAAATCAAAAAACCATAAAAATCGGTCGAGCCCTTCAGGATCTCTAATGGTAACTTAGATAAACATGTAATCATTTAAATGCACCTTTTTGTGAGGTGACAATAGAAATTAATTATAAGGTTAGAAATACATTTATAAGTTTTTTAAACGCCAAACTGATTTGTACCATTTACCGATCTAAGAAGTGTTGTCCTGATCCTGATCCTGATCCTGATCCTGGTCCTGATCCTTGCCCATGCATGGCTTAGAACTGTAGTAGTTAAAATTCTAAATGGCTCTGAACTGTTATGGGCAAGCGTGACGCTTAACATAAAATGAACGACTTGCCTATTGACATAAAAAAGAAGCTTGCCTTCGCATTATCAACAGATCAACACCATGTCGATCTGTAAAATCTGGATATTGCAACATTTTCAACAGAGCATCTTCGTGCTTCTGTCGCCATGCCGTCGATCCCGGTTTTTGGTTTTTGGACTGTTATTAGACTATGTCGGAGGATTACAAAACATGTCTACCAACAAAACGAAAAAAAGTTACTGGTAAAACGAACTTCAGGCTAACGAGTATAGTGTTGAAAGACACTTGAGTCAAAAGTCTGCGTGCCTCTCTTCATCTTATAAAGTAATCATGGTTAACAGCTTCTATGTGATCATCTATGTCTAGCGTTTGTGGACTATGAGAAAGCCTTTGATTCGATCGAGACGTGGGCAGTGCTTGAGTCTCTCCAGCGGTGCCGTATTGACTATCGGTATATTGAAGTGCTGAAGTGCTTGTACAAAAACGCCTACATGTCAGTCCGAGTACAGGAGCAGAGTTCGAAGGCAATTCCATTGCAAAGAGGCGTGAGACAGGGAGACGTTATATCTCCGAAACTGTTCACCGCTACATTGGAAGACGCCTTCAAGCTTCTGGAATGGCAAGGACTTGGCATCAATATTAACGGCGAATACATCACTCACCTTCGATTTGCCGACGATATTGTAGTCATGGCAGAATCCATGGCAGACCTCAGTACAATGCTCGAAGGCCTCCATCGAGTTTCCCAACGGGTAGGTCTTAAGATGAACATGGACAAGACGAAAATTATGTCTAATGCCCATGTTGTACCTACCCCAATATCAGTTGGGAACTCAGTTCTCGAAGTTGTTGACGAGTACATCTACCTGGGACAGACAGTCAAACTAGGCAGGTCCAACTTCGAGAAAGAGGTCAATCGTCGAATCCAACTCGGCTGGGCAGCGTTCCGGAAACTTCGCGAAGTCTTCTCGTCAAATATACCTCAGTGCCTCAAGACAAGAGTCTTCGACCAATGTGTGTTACCAGTGATGACTTATGGCACTGAAACGTGGTCTCTTACTATAGGCCTCATAGAAAAGCTCAAAATTGCACAGCGAGCTATGGAGAGGGCTATGCTCGGGGTTTCTCTACGTGATCGAATCAGAAATGAGGAGATCCGTAGAAGAACGAAAGTCACCGACATAGCCCAGAAGATTAGCCAGTTGAAGTGGCAGTGGGCAGGGCACATAGCACGCAGAACAGATGGCCGATGGGGCCGAAAGGTTCTGGAGTGGAGACCACGTACCGGCAAGCGCAGCGTAGGTCGTCCACCGACACGGTGGACAGACGACCTGAGGAAGGTCGCAGGACGACGTTGGATGCAGGCCGCTTCCAACCGGTCCTTTTGGAAAATCATGGGGGAGGCCTATGTTCAGCAGTGGACGTCCTACGGCTGAGATGATGATGATGATGTGATCATCAACCGGCATCAAAGTAACAAAACAAAGATCAAAATAAAAAAAGAAAACTGAACCAAACAGGACATAAATAAAGACTCGCAGCGGAGATGGGACGATCATATAATTCGATCTTAACCCTGAGGACCCTGGTGCTCCATCAAGTATTATTTATAGCACGTAGGGTCAGCTGAGGGGAATAAATGGGGCATTGCAATCACGCACGGTTGGTCATTGGAAGTTCACGGTCGGTACAATCTGCTGCGAACAACACAACCCTTCTGGCTGACGGTCTTTTAGGAATATCACCACCTTCATTCCGAATAACCTATTAGCAGAGTGAAGAACTTAGATAAAGGTTTTACTTTTATATTATTGGGGCATAGCTAGGGTGACCCATATTTTACGGGATCATCCGTTTCTCAACCGTGAATTTAGCCGTGTCCTTTAATTTGGTGTAACCATGCGGTTTGATGTCCTGTATTTTGAAATTTAACGGGTATTATGTAAACACTTAATAAAGTAATATTAAGTTGATCACAAATAAGAAACTCGGTTTGAAGGTAAAAAACAGTTTATCTTATTATATAGTCTAATATATTATGACTAATAAAACTGTAGAGGTTGAATTTCTGTACAATGAAAAAAAATCGAGATACGAAAAACTAATACCGAGTCTAAAAACCGAGTCAGTACAGGGGGATGTAATTAGTGAAAACTTGTACGTGTTTAATAAATAAAACTTTCACTTAAATATAACTTTTGTTTTCTCTGTAATAAAGAAAACTTTAAATTCTATATATAAATCTATATTCTCCTATTTTTGTACATGGCTAAAACGCTATCCATGAAAAGCCAAAAAAAGAAACCTTATTCTTTTATCTATGGCCGATCGCCATTGTTAGATGCGCGCGCATAAGAACACTGGTTAATTTTTCCCGCCATGGCGAAAAAGTTTATACAGCTCGTTTTCACTGTTGAAATTACAGTTATTTATTAAATAAAATGTCTACAAGTACTTATTATGAAGAAAATGATTTATGTTGTACACCGCCCGATATCAGATGTGAAGCCATTAACGCTATGGAAAGTTTACTACCTGAAAACTCCAAGAAAAAATATATCTATTAGCATACCAAAATTTCATACAATGGCAAAACAACAAGAATACGCTGGTTTTCAGAAAATGTGTTCATGAAATGTTTTTTTAAGTATTCTTTTCTTCACAAGTGTGTTGAGAAACGTCGTATGATACACGTGTGTATTGATGATTAACGTCCTCGGCTCTCATAATCCTTCCTAAACCGTGATAATTAAAACTAAAGATTTATGAATGAAACTGACGAATATTTACGTCTCTGGGGCGCAAAAGGTTAAGACCCTCAGCTAACGGCTCAGGTCTCAATGGCGCCTCAGCGGTAATCACCAACATTACGCACTTGTACCATAATGTACTATTATTTGATTCTACTGCCACGTTCCAAAATAAACAATCTCTACTATTATCGCACGTTTGAGATGGGATAGGTACATAACGTGTTCATCTAACCAAACCAAATTGTAAAGTATAATAAAATTATGATCGTTGATGATGATTGAAGACAACTTTGTGACGCAAATAGTAAGATGCAAGTAAACCTACCTATTACAATAAAACTATTTCACTAAAATATTTCTAAATTGTACATATATATATTACAGATAAAAAACGGCATTTAAGTCCCTGTCTACGGGTAGACTGCCCAAAAAGCTGGCAACGTTACCTCGTTGAATAGCCAGGCTGTTACGTTGTCCGAGGTAAGTACCAGCTCTTTGGTCACCTGTAATTTCTTTGAGGCGTCTGGACAGCTCCTTTCCTAAACGCCTTGCATCTGGACCCCAAGAACCAATAGTTTTAACCCCAAACGGAAGAAAAATATAATTATCTCCAAGACAAGCATATTTTCTCCGTTTGAGGTTTTCTGCAGATTCTGCAGCAGCACCTGCCGTCCGTGAAGTCTGCTCGAGGTGAGAAGGCGCAAGTGTGTCAGCACAAGTTGCGTTCCACACCAGCGGCTTCCCATGACCCCACGGAATCAACGTTAAACCGTCAGGCCTCTTGCCATCAGTAAACCTAATACAAGCTGGTTTACCTATGTATTATAAATATATTTATATAAATATAAATCATTTAATTATTATATCTAAATTTAAATATAATATTTTAATATTTAATTACATTAATATTATAATATCATAAATGTATATTTATTTACACACACACACAAACATATATTATTTAAAGTCTATTATTTGATTTATTGTTAATTCGTGTCTGTTCTGTTTAACTATTATACGTATATTAAATTGCACGTCCGTGAGTACTCAAGGTTCTGGCTGAAAATCAGCGCTGTAGGTCCGCCTGCAGCATCATGCTGAGCCATAACCATTTTGGACGGGACTGCACACGACAGCGATCCATCTCCTTTTTTATGTTATTTTTAAGGTTGTGTACTTTGAATGTAACTTGATTTGTTCTTGATAGTAATTTTTTATGTTTTTGTGTTCAGTATCTGTTCAAATAAATGCCTTTTCTTTCTTTCTATGTATAAAACTTTACTTCTAACACTGGCACTGATAACATTACTATAATATAGCTAAGCTTCCGTCTCCTCTGAAACATATTACTGAAAATATAGGTAATTTATTCGTCACGTTTGATAATAGCCTCTCTATCTTCATTGTAGGCGGGAACTGTCAGCGATAAAGTCACGACAAATGACTCTATTTGTATAGATTTGTGACCCGAGGGAGGTGTACCAAGATTGAACGGTTTTTGTTATAGTTACAAGAGACGCTTCGAGCGTGGATAAATGCTCCAAGGATACTCGGATAAGATAATATAAAACAATAGATGCTGTAGTTGTATTGAGAATACTGTGCTTATAGTATTTTTAGAATAAATACACAATTATTATAATAATAATATATACTTATTCAAGTGGTACAGTCAGAAAATAAACTGTTATAAGTAGAGATAATAAAAATAAACGGATAAGGTTTTTAATATATAAGTTTGATGTCTGCATGGTTGGCCTCTCGCCATTTGGATCGCCATCTCGTGGTCCTTTCGCCATTGTAGATTAAGTGTGACCTCATAATATGTCGTCTATAAGACTTATTTATGTGACTGTGATTTGACTCTGACTACTTGAGTTGACTTGATGCAACTATATGTATTAAATTAATCAACTTGAGGAATGGCAAACGTGCAAACTTACGAGTTCACTAACAAAGGAAAAAGTAAGAAATAAGAAAAAACAAAAAAAAATACATTATAGGTATTATTGACGATGAGGTAAACCTCAATAATACTCATGCTTATTTTATTAACTACGAATACAATTTAATGCAGTTATTGAACACTTAGGAGGTTCGTTATAGTAACTGCAGATACATAATTATCACACTTTAAACCAAGAACTTCCAAAATTAAATATTGGTCAGATATTAATCGCTTAAGTAAACAAATTATAATTGTAATGTACTATGGCGTTCTATGGGGGAGGCGTATGTTCAGCAGTGGACGTCTTCCGGCTGATGATGATAATGATGATGTATAATATGAATGTACTATGTAATTGAGTAGGTAAGACCGACGAGTCAAAATGCGTCTTAATGAAAACATCGAATTAATAACCCAATTTTTCAATAAATAACTATCATCCAAAATATAATAAAAGGCGTACATACTTATATTTTGGAGCAAAAGCACATAATCTGAGGTAGTCAGTGGGGCCCAAAGAGGCTTTGTGCGGGGAAGTAGGTCGCAGCATTGGCCTGCAATGCGGTGCGATGCTCGTCATAACCAGAGATGGACTAGGTTATAGCTCAAACAGAGGTTAACAAGTACCACATTTAAAAATGGCGCCCAACGTGGGACCTCGAATTTATCTATTACTTGACTACTATCTCGTGTGATGTCCAGAATGATGCAGTCGAATGTATCACACTAGATATAACAAGAACAACTAAAGGACAGCTGCCTAATTAGGCGGGCCAATCAAGGGCTCTTCCACCATTCTGTGTGTTCCATCATGATGTAAACTCACCAAACGATCAAGACCGAGGTAGGGATCAGTCCTGCGACCGTCAATTATGCGGCCAACCTGTATTAATCTTATGATATCATTGTTTTAAATCTGATTTGTATCTGTTTGAATTTTCCGATGGCGCCCAACGTGGGGCCTTTAATTGCAACAAGTATGTACTTAATAAGATTTCTTTTAAATTATTCTTTACTTCTCAGACTCCAGGATCCGTACTATATATGATCGCGAGCTTTCGCCTTAACGCCTTCTTAGCAAAAACGGTTTATACTCGTATATATATGACTACGAGTAAATAACAAAGGCACATGTTCATTGAACATACTTCAAAGGTCACTATTTCTTCTGTGTCTGTTGTTCTGTGTGTGTTTTAAAAAACTAGAGTACTGCTTGAGATTTTGATTATTTTTGAGACAGTGTATATAATTCGCCCGACCCGCTCACTGAATCCAACTCTGTACATATGCGCCGAACTGAATCTTTTATATGACAGGTGGGCGTATGATGAGAGTGGAGGTAAAATGATTGCAGCTGTCGACTGCTGGATTACCTAGTCTGTTCACCTAGGGAAGTTCATATAACGTCATCTCTGTTATGCATTTGTTTCACAGTGAAAGGAATCAACGGAGGTGCAATTTCTATCAAACGGCATAGCACACTAAAGAGTACTTCTACAAAGAGAAAAATGGGACTGGTACGATCTAAAAGTTGCAGTTTCGCCTTTTAGAATGTTCATAACTCAGGTGGCATGGGTTGAATGAACATAAAAAACCGGCGCAAAGTGAGAGTTTAATTCGTAAACCGATGGTTTCAGCCTTGAATCCTCCACGCATTCATGTGAGAAAAAGAAGGCCTTCACAGACAGACAGACAGAGACGGTAGGTATATATTTATCTTACTTAAGGCTTCTTTTTCCTTCCTAATGTACGGTAAGTAAACCTAAAATTTAATTAGTTGATGACGTTTGCAATCGGAATTGTCGCTGCGAGGATATTGAAAGTACGAGTAACTTTGGACTTTGTTACTATGAGAACGGTAAAAATCAATTTTATTTTCTTTTATTTTAATATCATTCAAATATGTATATCAAATATAAAATGTTTGACGATGTTTCCTTTAGTTGAGTTGATTTACATTAATATACAGGGTGTTTGGTAGAGGGACCGACAAACCAAATGAGCGTGTTCGGGGGCCCACTTGGAGAATACAAGTTGGCCAAAAATAAATCCCCGACACCCCAATTTTTTTTAACTAAATCAGTTAGCTCTGTTTTGTATCCAATTTTGTTTTGCGTGGCCTGAAGGTGTATTAGAGACCAAATTCAACTAAAAACATCCGGTCTAAAACAGATTTTACAAATGTTATGGTGGTAAATAGGTACAATTTCGGAGAAAAAGGGAAAAATCACAAAAAAAGTTAAGGTCGGGGATATTCTTTGGCCAACTTGTATTCTCCAAGTGGTTCCCCGAACACGCTCATTTGGTTTGTCGGTCCCTCTACCAAACACCCTATATATAAATACTAAATATAAATATTATAATTCATTCAAATATAAATATACAAATATTATAATTCAGTAGGTATAAGGGAATAAACCACCCCTCACCTTCATCAGGGTTGGCAAACACGTTTCTTACTTTAGTTACCATTCTTGAAAGTCCATTGGGATTTATAGACTTTACTCAATGTCTGGAATATTGTGAAGTTATCATTAGAATTACCTGTAATTTAATATTTATTGTATCCTCCTGTTTAACCATAATTAGACCATTTTGTTCCTCTCAGAGAGAAGAGTTGGGCCATAATCCACCACGCGGGCCCAGTGCGGTGGATAGGTTTGTGGCCAACCCATGTCGAAGTTTTCAGGCCGCCCGAAGGCCTTCGCCATAGCCTAACGACTGTTGTCTTAAGGTAAACAACCGGCACGGAAGCGCTCAGTTGAATAATGCCACTAGCGGTCCCCATCCAAGTCCATGACCGCAGGAAGTGTTGCTTAACTCGTTGATCGGTTAAGATCGCCAAGTTGAGCTCCGCTACGAGCGCTGCGATGGTTCAAAGTTGTGTAATTCAATACTTAATGTTATTATGAAACTACCTTAAAAATACTATCAAAATATAAACGCGTAGTGTACCAAGTAATAAAGAAATAAATAAAAATACATGGCCTGGCGGATTCACACTTCACTATAAATCCCGAAAGGTTGCTGAACGAATTTTCTTTCGGCAAGCTTCACATGTATAAGGTTGCCATCAGTCCGGGCTTCCCCGGATTTGTCCTAGTTTGGAGGGCGTCCGGGGAGCGTCCGTGCGGGGTTTCATTTGTAGTCCGGGTTTAGAAATTTGAAGTCTTGGGCCGCCCACGACACACGCACTGCGCCTGTAGCCCAGTCGAGTTAGCTCAAAAAAGCGACAAACCCGGAAAAAAATTTAAGTAGCAATTTTCCTTGGGAATCGTTGGGGAAGGTCATTGGCAGTCTTTAGACTTTTTGTTTTGCGTGGTAATCGATCCGTTGCGTTATCGCCATCTTGAATTTAAGGGTAAATTTTTGTTTATTGAATATATCGTTTATTTTCAATCTCACACGAAACACATGTGTCATACATGTGTTTCGTGTGAGATTAAGAATTAAATTTCCTACAATATTGATTTCCATGTTTTTTTTCTTAAGATTGATATTTTGCGATTTCTACCCAAAAGAGGGACGAATTTTTGTTTGATTAACAACTCGTTTATTTTCAATTTTATATAAATTTTTTATAAACAATGTTGTTTAAAATAAAATTTTCTACAATTATGTTTTTATAATTTTGTTCGTTGGATCATAGTTTTTCGATGAATACCCGAGAAGAAGTGGGGTAAAATCTTATCGTTGCATTCATCATCATCATCATCATCTCAGCCGTAGGACGTCCACTGCTGAACATAGGCCTCCCCCATGATTTTCCAAAAGGACCGGTTGGAAGCGGCCTGCATCCAACGTCGTCCTGCGACCTTCCTCAGGTCGTCTGTCCACCGTGTCGGTGGACGACCTACGCTGCGCTTGCCGGTCCGTGGTCTCCACTCCAGAACCTTTCGGCCCCATCGGCCATCTGTTCTGCGTGCTATGTGCCCTGCCCACTGCCACTTCAACTGGCTAATCTTCTGGGCTATGTCGGTGACTTTCGTTCTTCTACGGATCTCCTCATTTCTGATTCGATCACGTAGAGAAACCCCGAGCATAGCCCTCTCCATAGCTCGTTGTGCGACTTTGAGCTTTTCTATGAGGCCCATAGTAAGAGACCACGTTTCAGTGCCATAAGTCATCACTGGTAACACACATTGTTCGAAGACTCTTGTCTTGAGGCACTGAGGTATTTTTGACGAGAAGACTTCGCGAAGTTTCCGGAACGCTGCCCAGCCGAGTTGGATTCGACGATTGACCTCTTTCTCGAAGTTGGACCTGCCTAGTTTGACTGTCTGTCCCAGGTAGATGTACTCGTCAACAACTTCGAGAACTGAGTTCCCAACTGATCTTGGGGTAGGTACAACATGGGCATTGGACATAATTTTCGTCTTGTCCATGTTCATCTTAAGACCTACCCGAATGACAGGCCGGTTGGCGCAGTTGGTAGCACCCCTGCCTTCTGAGCCGCTGGTCCCGGGTTCGATCCCCGGACAGGTCAAACATTTGTGTGCATGAACATGTCTGTTTGATCTGTGTCTGGGTGTGTATATGTATATAAGTATGAATATCAGTCATCAGGTTACCATAGTACAGGCTCTGCTTAGTTTGGGACCTGAAGGCCTTTGTGTGGATGTTGTCCCATATTATAAAAAAAAAAAAAAAAAAAAAAACTCGATGGAGGCATTCGAGCATTGTACTGAGGTCTTCCATGGATTCTGCCATAACTACAATATCGTCGGCAAATCGAAGGTGAGTGATGTATTCGCCGTTAATATTGATGCCAAGTCCTTGCCATTCCAGAAGCTTGAAGGCGTCTGCCAATGTGAACAGTTTCGGAGATATAACGTCTCCCTGTCTCACGCCTCTTTGCAATGGAATTGCCTTCGAACTCTGCTCCTGTACTCGGACTGACATGTAGGCGTTTTTGTACAAACACTTCAGCACTTCAATATACCGATAGTCAATACGGCACCGCTGGAGAGACTCAAGCACTGCCCACGTCTCGATCGAATCAAAGGCTTTCTCATAGTCCACAAACGCTAGACAAAGAGGCAAGTTATACTCTTCGGTCTTCTGTATAACTTGCCGTAGCGTGTGGATGTGGTCTATGGTACTATAGCCTTTTCGGAAACCGGCTTGTTCCGGAGGCTGTAATTCATCAAACCTGCGACTAAGACGGTTCGTTATGACCTTCGAAAACAGCTTATAAACATGGCTCAAAAGCGAGATGGGTCTGTAATTTTTAAGTAAAGTGTTGTCACCTTTCTTGAAGAACAGCACCACCACGCTTTTGTTCCATGCTTCTGGCGTTGAACCTTCGAGTAAGACGGTATTAAAGAGCTTCTGAAGGACTTTAAGTACCGGTGTTCCACCCGCTTTCAGAAGCTCAGATGTGATACCGTCGTCACCAGGCGCCTTGTTGTTCTTAAGCTGTTTCAAGGCCATTCTAATCTCGTACAGGCTGATGTCCGGGATATCTTCGGTATAATGTCGGGTCAGCTTGGCTCTTGGGTCTTTGACCGAGCTGCTAACAGGTTTAGCGACCGAGGTGTATAACTGTCCGTAGAAACTCTCGACCTCTCCTAGCACTTCCGCTTTGGTCGACGCTACACTGCCGTCTCCTCTCTTCAGCTTCGTCAACTGGCTTTGCCCAATAGACATGTATCTTGCAAACACTTTGGAGCCTTTTTTCCGCTCTATCGTCTCTTTAATACGGTTTGTATTAAAGATCCGGATGTCGTGTCGCAAGGACTTCCATATTCGTCTATTGAGCAGCCTATATGCTTCAGCATCATTCGAAGACTGCAGTTTCAATGAGCGTCGTTCAGCCATGAGGTTGAGGGTATCGTTGGAGAGTTTCTGTGGCCTATCAGTACGGTGGGGTTTAAAGTATTTGGAACCCACTGTATGGACAGTTTCTACTAACCTGTTATTGATCTCGTCCACTGAAGCGATGTTCTCAAGGCAATCGAAGCGATTGGATAGCTCAAGTTGAAAGCTCTCGGGGTCTTGAATACGGGCACGAGTGGGTCGGAGCGTAGACTTCATCAGACGAGACCTCTCCAGTTTGACATTAATATTCACCGTGCCTCTTACCATTCGGTGGTCACTACCGGTTTTAACCCTGTTGATCACGGAGACATCAGTGAATATTTGCCTTTTGGTGGTCATAATGAAGTCAACTCATTTCTCGTGGAACCATCGGGACTCAGCCAGGTCCATTTCATGTGAGGTGGCTTCTGAAAGAAAGAGTTCATCATAAAGAGTCCCTCTTTCTCCAGGAAGTCGGCCAACCTCTGTCCCCTACGGTTCCGTTGTCCATAGCCAAATTGCCCCACTTTCGACTCATCCTCGCTTCTCTTACCCAACTTCGCGTTGAAGTCCCCCATAACAACTAGAAAGTGCGTTTCAGAGGTATGTATGGCCCGACTAATGTCCTCATACATATCCTCCACCTCATCATCTGGGTACGACTTCGTCAGTGCGTATACCTGGATGACCTTCAGCGAATATCGTTTGGATACTCTGAGTATTAGGTATACGACCCTATTGGAAACGCTATCGAACTTCACTATGTTGTTAGTAAGGGACTTGTGAACGAGAAACCCGACACCACCTTGGGACTGTTGGTCGCCCTCCCGGTGGTAGAGTAGGTTACCTGATTTTAGGGTTATCGTGTCCTCACCCGCTCTACGGACTTCAGATAACCCCACAATCTCCCAGTGTAGCTTACTCATTTCTTCTTCCAGCTCATATATCTTCTCGTCTGTCCTCATCGTGCGTATGTTGTGTGTTACCAGGGCCAGTCGTCGTCGTTGGGGGTGGTAGCCGGGCGTCTGCCGGGGATTCTTAGCACCCCCTGCCCCACCGTTACCGTGACCGCTACCGTAGCCAGGAATAGCGGGGCTGCCGGGGACTGGGGGCCTGGTTCTTTTTGTCCAATCCATTAAGGGGTTTTTGCCACTACTCGCCACGCTTGGCTGGCGGGTTGGCGAGCGTAGTTTGTGTGTGTTTGACTGGGAAGGTGCTGCTGCCCACCTTCTGATTTGTTATCCCTTAGCGGCTTTCTACGGCACCCACGGGTAGAGTTGGGGGGGTGCTATTCTAAGCCGGCACCGCCACGGCACGTATCGTTGCATTATAACGTTTATATCAATTTTACATGCTAAATTGTTACTACCAAATTAGTTTGAAATTAAATTTCTTACAATTTTGATTCATACATTTTTGGTAGGATCGATATTTAGTTAGTTTTTGCTAAGTTTTTTTTTAAATCTACATTTGTTCTTAGCTTGTCAATGGTTTTGTTTGATACGAGTAGATGATAATTTGGGGCTAGGGGCTGAATCATGTAAAAGTATGGGAACCAAAATTCATCACACTTTCACCACAAGTCATAGCCATTTATCGTAAAATTGAAAATAAACGAGTTATTCAACTATGTACCCTTAAAATCAAGATGGCGGATCACGAGCGGCAACGGATCGATTACCACGCAAAACAAAATTTAGACTACCAGTGACCTTCCCCAACGAATACCGAAAAAAATTATTGCATGGTTGTCTGGAAGAGATCGCTCTGAGCGATAAGACCTCCCATTGTAACACTTAATTTTAAGTTTTTTATTTGTTTGTTGTATTTTATAATGTGGTGTTGTATGCAATAAAGAGTTTATCTATCTATCTACTTATATTTTTTTCCGGGTTAAATCCTTACTTGGCTGAGCTACCGCACGCCGCGATCAATCGATGAACCGACACGCTAAATTCACCGTCCCCCCATAACTGTAATAATTTTCTGTTTTATTAGGTAGGTACTTTAAAATAATACTATAAGATGAATTAATTTAATTCTAATAAATAACAAGGATTATATGACTTTTTCAACTGTATTTATAACACGTACTATGTTTATTATTACCTGTTGACATGTCCGGGTTCTGTACTCTAAAATCGGGGTTTTTTACAAGTCTTGTCCTGGTTGCCAAATTTTAGAGATGGCAACCCTACACATGTAGAGGTTAAATCAAATTCTGAATTCGAGGGAGGCTTTACCTCTGGGTAATAGCGCTTGGGTTACCGTCAATATCTGTATTAGGAGCCCATTGAATGTCTTAATAGCTTTGATTGTGTACTAAGGGCAAGATTAATTTTAAATCTAAAATCGCGACTGGTTCTGAAGGACAACTGCTGGAACACAACGTGCTTAGAGACAGGTCTTCAATGTTCAGGGTGGTAGCTAGCCAGACGAGCTGCCAACCATGCTGCTGCACGATGTTGCCTTTACCGAAAGCTCAAGCTCGAGGTAGGGATCGAACCCGCAACCTTCAGATTAGCGGCTGACACTTTTACCCTTGGGATATGAACGTTTCAAGGCTTTATAATTGTGGCAGCCCTGGCGTAACCTACGTCGCACGCCGCTAGGTAATCTATTTCCGTAAGTGTTTATTCATGCTCCAATTTATTGTCGTTATAAGATCGTATTTTCTAAAGCAACCTTATTTTCTTTGAAACGTGTTTTATGTGCGGCACAACAACTGAGAAAATGTGAAAAATGGCGTCGCGTAAAATAAGACTTTATAGCGGTACATTAAATATGTGTTGCCAATAGACACATAAACCGACCATTTTAGTGGTTGTACTTATACTGAAATCTCTTTTTCTTCCTCTCTAGAACTATCTTATTCTGTTCAAAGATGTGTGAGTACTCATTTGGCCTTAGTTATATCAATATTGGTGGCAAAGTGGGTTTCCTTTAATCTGACTTAACTGAAGAGCAAGTTCATCTGATGGTAGATATGTGTCTGTTATTTTACTATATAACTAGCTGCGCTCCGCGGTTTTACCCGCGTGGTTATGGATGATGATGAATCAAATTATGCAGATATATTCATCAGAGATAATGTAGGATTCTAACGGTGAAAGATTTTTTCTTATCTCTCCAGTAGTTTCGGAGTCTATTCAATTCAAACAAACAATACATCTTTAAATTTTATCTTTATACTATCTCTATCCTTATACTTTATACTACACGTGGTGATGGATGATGATGATGATTAATCAAATATAGCGTATGTTACAGGCATAGTGTAGCTTTATACTCGTGAAAAAGTTATTTGAATAGGGTCAAGTAGTTTTAAGGTGTATCCATTACTAACAATTATATGTTTCGTCTTTATTATCAGAGTAGATAAATTCAAAATTCAAAATTCAAAAATTATTTATTCAGTTTAGGCATCATAGACACTCTTATGAACGTCAACATTTTTAAATGATTCTACCGCTGTCTTCGGAAAAGAACCACCGCCGAGAAGAAGCAGCAAGAAACTCGTGGGCCATTATTTTTTCAAGTCTTTGTACATTGAGGTTACATATGAGTAGTATTAAAATAACGAATTTATTCAATAGTTGGCTACTAGGCAGAAGTGGAAAGCTTCCAGGCATCTTTGTCTTCTAAGTAGTGACTCAATTTATAATAGGCTTTTTTCATTAGTATATTTTTGACACGTAACTTGAATTTCCCTTCAGTGAGCTCAGTAATGTCTTTCGGGATTTTATTATAGAAACGTACACAATTGCCTAAGAAGGACTTATTTTTAGTTTTCGTGAGTCTAAATTTAGATACAGCTATCCTATCCTTATTTCTAGTATTAATATTATGCATATCACTATTTATTCTAAACTTCTTTATATTTTTACGAACGTACATTATATTTTCTAGGATATACAAAGATGGAAGAGTTAATATATTAATTTCTTTGAACATTTGTCTTAAGGATTCGCGGGGACCCATTTCGTAGATGGCTCGAACTGCCCGCTTTTGCAATATAAAAACTGTCTCTATGTCCGCCGCTGACCCCACAGCAGGATACCATATGACATTATGCTGTGGAAGTAAGCAAAGTAGACCAGTCGAGCAGTAGCTATATCTGTCAATTGCCTAATTTTATGAACCGCATATGCAGCTGAGCTCAGTCTTCCAGATAGTGCATCAATATGAGGACCCCATTGTAATTTAGAGTCTATGCTAATACCTAGAAAGACTATTGCCTTGTCAATTTTCAATTTATTTCCGTCGAGTAATACGTTTGGCTCTATATGTCTTACATTAGGCATGGAAAATTTTAAACATTTCGTTTTCTTTGCGTTGAGAAGCAGGTTGTTTGCGGCGAACCAATTTGAAACAATAGTTAACGCGTTGTTGACTTGAACTAGTTCTCTATCTTTCCTATCTACTTTAAAAATCAGAGAAGTATCATCCGCAAAAAGAACTATGTCAGCAAGGCCCTCAACCATATGTGGTAAGTCATTGATATATGCTAAGAATAAGAACGGACCCAAGATCGACCCCTGTGGAACCCCCATTCTGACCAAAGATCCAGAAGATGTCACGCCATTAATGCCAACTTTTTGCTGCCTATCAGATAAGTATGATTCTACAAGATTCAGAGCAGCTCCACGAATTCCATAGTGGTGTAGCTTATAAATTAGAGTGCGGTGCTCTACACAGTCGAAAGCTTTGGAGAGATCACAAAATACGCCAATGGCATCCTGTGAGCTCTCCCAAGCCTCCAGCACATGCTTGACTAACTGGACTCCTGCATCTGTTGTTGATCTGCTTTTCGTGAAACCGAACTGATTTTCGTGTAAAATCCTATGTTCATTAAAATGAGACAAGAGTTGTTGAAGCATTATCTTTTCGAATATTTTGCTCAAAGCCGGAAGCACAGAGACCGGTCTATAATTTGAGGGGACGGCCTTACTACCTGATTTAAAAATAGGGGTGATTTTACTCATTTTCATTAGGTCAGGAAATGTACCTCTATCAATACATAAATTAAATATGATCATCAAATGTGGCGCTATAACTTCTATTATTGACTCTAGCATTTTTACGGATAATCCCCATAAATCCTCTGTTGCTTTAACGTTTAAACTTTTAAATGTTTTTATTATTTCAAAAGTAGATATATGTCGGAACCTAAACTCAGGAATTTGGAGCGGGAAGTTGTCTTTCAGAAAGCCCACTGCAACACAAGGGCAAGAATCAAGAGATTTGGTGACTTCTAGTGGTATGTTAGAAAATAAATTTTCAAAAGAATTCGCAACATGACTTGGGTCTGAAACTTTTTGGTTATCTATTTCTAGCACATATTCTGAATTAAAAGATTTACTTTTGCCGGTCTCTGTATTAATAGTTTTCCAAACTGTTTTAATTTTGTCATTAGATTTTCGAATTTTATCCCTTATAAACAAAGCTTTTGCGCGTTTGCATACTGACTTAAAAACTTTTGAGTAATTTCTTACATAATCATGAAAATCTTTACTAGAAGTTAAAGATTTTTTGTGATATAACCCAAACATTATGTCTCTACTTTTTCGAATACCTCTAGTTGACCAGTCACCAAATTGTAACCTACCGTTGAGCTGCAGTTTTTTCTTCGGACAGATTTCATTAAATTCTGTACTTACTAATGAAAATAATGTACTATAAATTTCATGTGGATCTTCAGAAGTGAATTCCACCAGACTAAGTTTCAACTCTATATTTTGTTTAAGCTTTTCTAGTTTACCTTTTGTTAGCGGCCTATGTTCGATAATGGTATTTTTCTTAGTTCTCCCGATTTCGAATTTGATAGCGGGGCCATTGTGGTCTTTTTTTTTTTTTTTTTTTTTTTTTTTTTTTTTTTTTTTTTTTTTTTTTCGCAGAGAAAGACCCTGATCACCAGCTCCGGGGAGAGCTGGCGCGCGTGTGGGAGTCTACGCCAGAAGGGCGGCATACCCACCAAAACTCTGCGGTGTTCCATCCTCATCGACTATTGGCGGGGGGCGTAGGACCACTTGCGTTATTCAGCCACAGCCCCCACCGACGTCGCTGCCCACCTCTCACCGCTGGCAGGCCCAGCCTCTGGGGAGGGTGTAGAGAGCCCTCCCCGTTACCATCTCGTGGGATGCCCTGGAACACGCGGGCCATCCACACCTCGAAAGGACCTAGCCCTAATTGGGGGCACCGGCCATCCCCACAGCCAACGCCCCAGGTCCTCTGAGCGGAGACGGAGTGCGAGCCCGATCGGCTCGCCTCCGTGTCCGCGCTCTCCGGAGCGGGAGAGAGAGGGGATCTCTCTCTCTTTCTCGCTCCTCGGCCTCTCTCTGCAACATCACGACCTCGCAGAAAGAGACCATCGCCTCCCATGACCTCTCATCGCCGACCATCTTGGTTAAGATGGTAGGCAAAGAGAGGTCCGCCCCCACTACTGCAACTAGAGATTGCCGTGCCTCGGCAGCCCCTTGGCAATCTTCCAACACGTGCTGCGCGGTTTCTTCCGCGCAGCCACACTGGTGGCACACTGGAGTCGCTTCCCTCCGGGCAACGTTGCACAGGTACCTCCCGAAGCATCCGTGGGGGCCATTGTGGTCTGATCTAACTCCCACCATTACTGATTTTTCTGTAGTCTTACAGTTTGAAAAAATATTATCAATGCAGGTGGATGAAGAGTCGGTTACTCTAGTTGGCTCACTGAACAAAAAATTCAAATTAAAAGATTTAAACAAAGAGATAAGATTAGTTTTATCAGTTGAATCTACCAAAATATCAATATTGAAGTCACCGCATACAATGATTGATTTATTGCTTTTAGTTAATCTCTTGAGTACACATTCCATTATGGACATAAAATTACAGAAATTAGATGCTGGTGGCCGATATACACACAATAATATATGACTTTCCAGTTCTGCACAAGCAATTTCGCAGACACGTTCAACAGAAAAACCTACTATGTCAGACCGTTCCTTAAATTTTATGTTTCTTTTACAAAGAATAATACACCCTCCCCCTTCAGCAGATATTCTGTTGAACGCACTGGCTACCTCAAAATGTGTAACATTAAATAACATTTTATCTGGTTTTAGCCACGTTTCTGTAAAGCCTAATACATCAAATCTATGTTTATCTAATAAAAGTTCAATGTCTAATATTTTGCCAGAGAAGCGGTTAATATTTTGATAAAATAGCGATAAGATGTCAGCACACTTCTCTGTTGTCTTGTTTAAAAGTTTAAACAATTAATAGCTACATTATTACTATTATTAGTACATGTACTAAAAACTACAACATTGTCACTACTCTTTGTTATATTTCCTATAACTGCCTCAATATTGAAAGCTACCAAAGTAGCAATTAGCTGTCTGGATTTTTTAGGACAGTACATGCTGTCCCATGTCAACTTAAAATTACAAATAAACTTATTACAGTCAAAAAATAAAAGTTTGTCACTATGACGACATGTCAAGTTATACATTAATGTATTGAGTGAGTGTATGCGCAAGTTCTCTTTTTCAGACAATAAATCTGAATAAGGGAAGGCACATAACATTATTTTACATGCCTTAAGTTCTAACAAAGTGGTTATTCTAGTAATAACCTCTTGTCTATCAATACCTAAACTATGACCTAAGAAGAGAACAACTATTGATTTATTATCTATTTTTGAGTTTAATATTGTTTTTTCAATCTGAGCATAGGTTGCTCCCGGCATACAATAGTTCTCCACAGCACACTGCACTGAGTTACTTAATAATGAACCAAAGCCTACACCTATTTTGTCTGAAAATACCATGATTTTATGCGGTTGAACTGGATTAGAGCTGACATACTGCTCTCCGCCTAAGGATTAATACCAAGGTAAAGGTACCGAATAATGTGGCCTGCTTTGTACCGGCGTTTCTATTGCTTATTTCACAAGTAAAATTTTAAAAATTTAATACTGAGTTCCACTCTATTCAGTTATTGGAGTGTAACTCAGAAACTACTGGAGCGAATTTGATGAAATTTAAATGGGACCACACGGGAAGCTTTCAAACAAAAAATAATTTTGAGAATCGGTTAATAAAAAAAAAAATAAAAAAAAAATAAAAAAAAACATAAAAAAAACAGTCGAATTGAGTATACTCCTTTTGGAAGTCGATAGAAAATAAAAAAGTATATATTGTGCCATAATTGTAATAGTTAGACATAATGGTAATGTGGACTTCTTTGTAGATATTGATGTCTTCTTTAAAACTGTAGTACCTAGGTACTTACATCACTTTGCTTTATAATTGTCAATTGTTTGGGCGGCGTACGAGATATAAGAACTTTTTTTGGTATTTTTTTCCACACCTTGGGTTACATTATCGAAGTTTTCGTACGGAACTCTAACTTGTTTGAAAATATTATATAATAAGCCTATGTTCATCAGGGATAATGAAGGATTCTAATGGTGAAAGACTTTTTCTAATCGGTCTAATAGTTCCGGAGCCTATTCAATTCAAACAAACGAACAAATCCTTCCTCTTTATAATATTAGTGAGTAGATTGTGTAAATGTAGATTATTAGTATAGTAGATTGTAAAAATGACAACTATTTGTTTTTTTTAAGTGCATGGCATTTATCTATCTATTGATTTATGTGACTCTAAGCATTTTCTAAATCTCAACTGCTCAGTCATTTCTTACTTGTTTCATTTCCCACCTACGTTACCATCTGGATTTTACATTGTAACGATAAAGTTAACCATTAATATGTTACTTAATAATCAATAGTTTTCTAAACCTAATATAACAAATTCTAAGATTTTAATATTTTCATAATTAAAAAAGTTCTTATTTCATTATGTAACGACTATAATATTTAATCGATAAGTACATATCATATTTATCGATGCGCTCACAAACTATTAGACACAATTTATAACGTCCTAAAATGTCGCTGTAATTAGGGTTGCCATCCGTCCGGGTTTCCCCGGATTTGTCCTAGTTTGAAGGGCATCCGGGGAGCGTCCAGGCGGGTTTCATTTGTAGTTCGGGTTTAAAAATTTAAAGTTCGGGCCGAAAATGAAAATAAATCTAACAGATTATTGACATAATTTGTAACAAGCTGTGATAACATTCTGTTTTGTTGGGTTGGATAATAATTAAATAATAAAGTCACTAGAATCAGCTAGTATATAACAACTAACGAACTATACAAAATTTTCAGAAATATTGAGATGTGTCAAAGACGACACTTATGCCTGGTCTCGTAAGTATTATTGATCTCCCAGGCTTGTTACAATGAATAAAGTTTAATCGAGACTCATCTTTTATTTCATTTACGCTATCAAATGACAGGACGAGTGATGATGATGATGAGTGATAATGATAACGTCTTGACACATAGGGCTGATGATATGCGTCAAGTGATACAAAAGTTTAGTGAAAAAATGGAAACTGATACAGATCGCGCGGCGAGAGTTTGGCGTTGACCGTTATTGCGCAGAAGTCAAAAATTGGGTATCACAGGGTGGCTAGAGGGACGAAGGACTCTTGTCTCTCTCTGTCACATCGAAGACGAGGGACTCTTGTCTCTCTCTGTCACATGGCGCGACAGTACCCATGCGCAGTAATCCCCTCCACCCGAAGGTCAAAGCCAAACTCTCGCCGCGCGATCTGTACTTGATACCTACATAACATTGAAATTTTAGCGATAAAGAATCCCGTCCGAGGATGCAAATTTTTATCTTTAAAACTACAAAGTTGGTATCGCTTAGCAGGCGTGTTAGTGCTTTAAAATTCATATAATAAAAATCTTGATATATTATTGTAACAGGATATTCTCGTGTCTCCACCACTATAAAAATGAATGTTTATTGTACTTTATGGGTACAAACTATTGTATATTTTTAGAATCCTTTTTGCCCTATATTAACTGGAACGTTATAACAATAAAACGACAATGCTAGAAACATTCTCAAGGCTGGATTTGCTTAATGCGTTGGAAAACTAAATGCCAGACTCAGATATTAACATTATGGGAATTGCTCCACTTAACGTCCGGTGTCTTTAGTGGCTATATAAAAGAAAATGGAATAATCTGCCTACGCCAGTTTTATTTGTGTTGTGAACACATAATCTGAAGAAGAGCTTGACTTTATAGTCACGTACGAACGACCTTTGCGTATAATGACCAAGATGGCCCTGTTGCACTAATTGGTAGTGCCTACGAATCGAGGGGTTCCATGTTCGATCCCTAGCCGGGGAAACTGTTTGTGTGTGAGCAGAAATGTTTCCAATGTGTTTGACCAATGTGTGTTACCAGTGATGACATATGACACTGAAACGTGGTATGTTACTGTGGGCCTCATAACTAAGCTCAAAGTCGCACAACGAGCTATGCTTGGGGTTTCTCTACGCGATCTAATCAGAAATGAGGACATCCGTAGTCGAACTAAAGGCACCGGCATAGCCCAGAAGTGGCAGTGGGTACATAGCACGCAGAACATACCTATGGCCGATGGGGCCGGAATTCTGGAGTGGACCACGGACCGGCAAGTGCAGCGTAGGTCGTCCACCAACAAGGTGGACAGACGATCTGATAAAGATCGCAGGACGACGTTGGATGCAGGCCGCTTCCAACCGGTCTTATTGAAAAAAATTGGCGGAGGCGTATATTCAGCAGTGGATGTCCTACGACTAAGATGATGATGATGAGACATGTTTCTGTTCTTGGAAGTGCTAATGTGTCCATGCCTCCTGCGACACAATCTTCGCTTAAGGATTACTTGTGTTGCGGGACTTACGGACTCAATAAACACATCACAAATATCCAAGACCCGAGAACAAACAGCTTGTAACTCGAATATTTACCATGGCCAGGAATCGAATCTGGGACCACGCGCTTCTAAGGCAGGAACAATTCCAAGTGCTACCGGCTACCGGAGTTGTCAAAAATAATAACAATATCGCGATGCCTATGTAACTAGAAGTCGAGTCGGGGTAAAAGAAACCTTTGCTCTGATCGTAAGATATAAGCTAAGAAGAAATAATGTCAGGAAGTATAACTCAGAACAAATTCCACACAAAAAGTGGTCCTTCAAACCAAAACGACGTATGATTCCAAATACGAATTACTTCCGAGGTTACAAATAGACATGTTCAGTGATTGGTCTAAATTTCAGAAGGAAAGCAGGGACTGGTCCACGCGCGTGCTGCAACGTCTACTATGACAGCTAAGTCATAGCGGCGTGAACGATGTTATTGATTTAGCACGACTTTTATTGGGTATTTTTTTTAAGGCAGTTACGCTTCCAGATATTATTTCTTCGTAGGATACTCGTATAAGCTATGTTCCTACATTCTAAGTTCCTCTTAATTATATTGAGAAGCACATATATATTGTGCCACATAGAAACCGGGTCGGTACTAAAAAATTTATTAACATTTAAAACATCTGAGTAAATATTTTAAAATAAAACTAAAGTTTATTGCTATAAAATATGGGAAGAAAAACCGTTTTATTTCTTTTTAAAATGAGCATTATTTCACTAGATTTCGAGCTACGTCGTAGCACATTTTAGCATCTACGGTATCAGATAAGCATATTTTTTATTTTAGTATTTTCTATTGCAATCACAAGCTTGTAGAATTTTAAGCTTTTTCTAAAAGAAAAAGCTCATGGTATCAACACAAAATACTAAAATGTGTCAAAATTGCATAATATGATAACGTAGCACAGTGTTCCATAAAATAGTGACAAATCGGCATTTAAAATGTTTTATATGTTTTGGCCTATTTAAGTTAATTTAATAAACTTTAATTTTAAAAGTATTTTTCAAATACTTACTTTTAAAATTACGTATCGCAGTTTTTATAACCGACCCACTTTTTATGCGGCCCAGTATAGGAACTAACTAACCCCCGTACTTATGAAGACGTCTAGTCTATCATGACAATGGTAAACCAATTTAATCAAACGTAGCCAAAAAATAAGTTGTAAATACACTTTCAAATAAATAAAAGCACAAGAAAGTAGAGGTACTGCAGACAGTAAAAACCAGAAAGTTGGAATATTTCGGACACATAATGAGAAATCCCAAGTACGAGTTATTACAGTTACTTATTCAAGGCAAGATACAAAGCAAACACAGTGCTGGTAGGAGAAGAACATCCTGGCTGAAGAACTTACGCCAGTGGTATAAAAGCACTCATTCATTGTTCAGAGCTGCTGTGTCGAGGGTTCAAATTGCAATGATGATCGCCGATCTTCAGTAGAAGATGGCACCCCGAGAAGAAGAAGAAGAAGAAGAAGAAGAAGAAGAAGAAGAAGAAGAAGAAGAAGAAGAATAAATAAAACTTTATCAAATCCGACCACTCCTTTCGGAAATACACTACTGATTGGCCGGATGGCGCAGTTGGTAGCAGCCTTCTGAGCAGCTGATTTTACTGCTGATTACCCTGGTTCGATCCTCGGACAAGTGTGTAGATAAACATGTCTATTTGATCGGTATCGGGGTATTTATAATGTATATTATAAGTATATGTATATCAGTCATCAGGTTACCATAAAACAGGCTCTGCCTAGTTTGGAACATGTGGGCCGAGCACGTATAACTGCGTACACACACAACAGTACAAACTTTCATGTATCTAGGGCAACTGTGACAAAGATCAGCCGTGCGATTCTCTAATGATTCATCGACGCGCTCGTCGACGAGCTCACCGATGTCAAATACTTTATGAGATATTGCCCTTGTGCATTTGCTTTGCCAACGTTTCTTGTCATCTCGTCATTTGTTTCACGGATGTTGTCAAAGATACAACGATGATTACTCTTAGAGAATCGCACGGCAGAACTCAAAGTCAAAGTAAAAATCATTTACTCAATTTAGGCATCAAAGACGCACTTATGAACGTCAACTTTTCATTATAATGTACTTTAAAGACTCTACCGCCGCGTTCCAAAATATATAGAGCCCACCGAGAAGAAGCGGCAAGAAACTCGGGGCTATTCTTTTTATATAGATGTTTACAATGTTTACAGTTATGTGTTTTGGGATTTTATTGTAAAAACGCACTCGATTTCCTAGGAATGACTTATTAGTCTTCTCAAGTCTAAAACTAGGTACAGCTATCCTATTTGTATTTCTAGTATTAAAACTGTGGTGATCACTATCAACAATAAAATCAACAATAGTTTGTACGCCGAAGCGTGACGCGTTTTGCGATACTATCGTTGTGCTACGGCCACTAAAGACTTTGTGTGATTGTTAAAAAATAACTCCCTTCTTGTCGGGGTTTAAGCTGCTCAATATAGATAACTAAATTCACGGTTAATCAATTCTAAACCCAAAATTAATCTGACAAACTCGTAGCAGGTTTCTTAGCCGTGTAACTCAATTGACCTAAATGCAAGTCGTACATAATATAACACCCTGTTTCAGCTCAACTAGGTCGCTATTGATGTTCCTACAAATTGCTTGATTCAATATGCATTGAATTTATGTTGTATCGCATAGCGGGTGTACATATTATATGGACATGTACGTAGGTATCTTACTTACATGTTTATTTATTCTGCTATTTGTATTAAGTAGCACAAAAAAAAACAGGATATGGTCATCAAGCATGTGGTGAAAAAAGTGAGCGAGCATCTTTAGTTATTGTCGAAATCTATATTATATTTCTATACAATTTTTATTTTTTGCAATAAAGTGATTATACGGGCAACTCTTGCGCCGGGTTTGTCAGCTGCAAAGCTTGTAAATATAGTTTTTTATAATTAATTACAAACTCAATTATTAAGTTATTCTAAAATTTTTGTACCCCTTTCAAACCGGGGAAGTATGTGACGGGATATTTTTTTTAATATTCAAAAATATTGCTTATATAACTGCTCACATGTTCATGCATATACAGCGTGTAACAAAAAGGTTTAATAACACTAAAACCACACACGCAGAAGCTTGCATACAATTGGGACTAACTTCTTTTCTTAATAATCAAGCACTTCACTTGCCTGAAAAACTAGGCCAAAGAGGGCAATTACCTTTGTAAAGTAGACTACGTAAACAAGAGCCTAGTGTGCCCTTCGGGCCTTCACAGATGTATTATGTAAGTCTAGTTAAGTAAAAAAAAATGTCCTCCTGTATTCCTTTAGTAATTTAAAAAAAAAAGTTTATAATATAATATATATAAACAATGCCACGGAACGAAAACAAGCCTATAAGCGGAGCCGGGCTGGGGTGCGGCGCGGGGAGAGAGTACATGTAAGGTTGGCGAACGGAGGTGAATGAATATGTTTTGTATATAATGTTGTATAATATTGCAGAGCACATTGACCCCAACGAACTCCAAGAATAGACATGTCTAATTAGGACTACACCTTTTTGTTACACGCTGTATGTGTATAACAGCAAATTCCACGACGATCCAAATCCATTAGAAGTACGTAACAACAAAAAATATCAAAACTAACAAAATGTAGATTGATGTACTGTCATTATTTAATTTATTATTTATGTGTATGAATAACCTCCGCCGTTAATGTATTATGGACACGGGTCCATCTGATACGGTTGAATAAATTGAAATACAAATAATTGTACGTGACCCACCCACGGTTTTAATAAATGGAATTGTTATATTGTTGTTTTTAATTTCCTATCTCTGTCCGGAAATATGAGGGCAGAGTGAAACTGAAATTGTAAAGCTTGCCAGAGACTGAACTTAAGCCACCTTGAATGGAATGAATCGCGTTTATGTTCTACTGGTATCCACTCGCGACTTTGTTTACGGGAATAGGTTATTGCAATCCCTCAGCAACTACGCGTTAGCTCGGGATAAAAAGTTGTTATTTTAGTTTGCTATTAATCCTTCCTATACCGTGATAATTAAAACAAAATATACATCATTTCATTCGTAAATCTTACGAATGAAATGATTTATATTTACTTCTCTGGGACGCAAAGGGTTAAGAAACGGAAAGAGCACGAGGCCTGATGTTAAGTATTGACCTCTGCCTAGAGTGGATGCATTTCCTCACAAGTGACGAACTGGACTTGTTTCTTGCCCTGAGACATTAAGTTCAGTTCATAGTTTGTTAAGTCGCATGGGCCTGTAATTTCGCCGACAACCATACCTCCAAACCAAAACGCAGTATTGCGAACATTACTGCTTCACGATAGAAAAAGGTGCGGTGGCAGTACTGCCCCGGACGACGAACTCATTCACTAAGAGTTCTACTGCTCTTAAAGTACCTATATAAACTCTAAAGTATATGTGTTAATCCCGCAAAAAACATCTCTTAGTACTCTAAATATCATCCAATTCCGTTCTATGGTTTTTGGAAGATTGAATAGCACACATCCATATAAACAAACTTCCATGTGTACAACAAGCGCGGATCCACCGTGGTGGGCACGATGGGCATGCCCACAACCCTAACAGACTTGTGACATCATACTTTCACGGTATGTCAATGTCCATAAGCTGATGATATTATATACAATGCCTTAATAAAAATAAAATCTATAAAAGACGATGTGCTGACACACTTTACATACATCAGAATCAGAATTTACACACATTTTAGATCACATTTTAGACCACATAGGTAGTAACTGTTTCTTTTTGGCACAAGAATACTTGTAAGTACTTATTGGCTCACAGTCGCTTTTGTAATGTTGGTGAGCGAACAAACTAACATTTAACAGATTTATTAATTTACTTGTGTTCACACCACAGCTTTGCCCATGTGAAACTATACATTTTAGAAAATCCTGATCAGAGTGTTGTACTTTGTAAAAATGTCTTTTGTTGGTTTGTCTTTTTTCTCTCAATTAATTTAATTATTTGATTTAATCTCAATCATGAATGAACTCGTTATTATTTCAACTCGCACTTGGTCGAATTTCTGGGGGCGAAAAAGGTTGTGGTCACAACCACAACCTTTTTCGAGGGCTGGATCCTCGCCTGGTGTATAATGTTAGTGTGGAATGTGATTATCTTAATAAACCATATTTGTGGTTGCGGTCTCGGGTAGCTTGGATGATAGTAGTCGATAGGTACCACCAACCATTTTCCGCTTTCGGGAGGGAGTAATTCTCCATCCGCAGTCAGAATGCGAGTCGTAAGAGACTAGGAAACCCGATTAACTAGGACTGTTGTGCAAGATACCGTCTTGATTGGTGAAATATCATGGCACTACCAGATAGGGCCGCGAAGGAAAAATACTTTATACTTAATCAATATCTTTATTTCAACACTAGCGACTACCCGCGACTTCATCCGCGTAGTAGGCTTGGCCTCTGGCCTCGCCATAACCTCCCATCTTTTCAAGGTTTTTCTTTCATATGAACCCTCTCCTGAGAATAATTAACACAAGAAAAAAAGAATTAACGAGATTATTCCATCCATTCTCAAGTTATAGCGTGACCAGGAAAAATAGGGGTACATTTTTATATATATATGCATAGATTATGCATTTGACATGTCTTAAATATACATATTTTGTGTGTGTTCTTCATATTAATCCTATGGGTATGGCAACACTGTACGGAGCGGGCCGATCTACCGCGTCGTGTGTCGAGTCTACGCCATGTGTACGAACAAAAAAGTGCTGCGGCATGTCGCGCATACACCAAGTGTAAACACATTGTTGTACCTCTTGTTTGCAACTAATTTTATCAGATCCAGTGCACGCCATCGGTATAAATTTGCCTTTAATTGGTCATATATTCTAGAGTAGTATTTTTATCTGATATTTTATGCGTACCTACTTCGGAAAGCAACCGAAAGAAGTAGACATTTGACGGGCTATTTTAAAATAATTGTTTTGTAATCAAAGTATTCATTGGGTCTATTGGAGCAGTTTGTCAACAGCGTCTTTTTTTAGGGTTTTGTAAATATGTAGGTACCTACTCATTTTCTACCGGCTCCAAAAAAAGGAGGAGCTACTCAATTCGACAGTACTTTTTAAGCTATTGCATAGCTTCTATCGCGGGCCTTGAGCGTGGAGAACGAATCCAGAAATTCCGTAACGAAAATAACCTAACACCCCCCACTCCGACTCAATCTATCGATGGATAGCAGAACTTTTAATGACTTTTTGAAATATCACGCTTGTCTCTTTAGTTCAGCAACTCGCCTCTAAATGGCATTGGTTAAATAATTATAATTGCATAAGTTGATTTGGCATCTATCGATGAATAGCAGAACTTTTAATGACTTTTTGAAATATCACACTTGTCTCTTTAGTTCAGCAACTCGCCTCTAGATGGCATTGGTTAAATAATTATAATTGCACAAGTTGATAAAAACAGCTATGCAATAGCTTTACCGCGGCAGTCTCCGAGTGCCACACGTCTTTTTTTATGTTTGTTACCTCATAACTTGCGACTGGGTGAACCGATTCTAAAAATTCTTTTTTTGTTTGAAAGATGGTGCGTCCGTGTGTGTCCCAGGTTTTATCAAGCTCGGTCCAGTAGTTTTTGAGATACATTCCAATAACTGAATAGAATTGAAGTCGGTATTAAACTTTTCAAATTATACTTATTATTAATGTCTTGTAATCATACCGGTAATTTATTATAGATTTTTACGGCCATAGGGTTAGGGCCAGATTTCTGCATTGTTTGTTTGGGGTTTGGTAAGATCAATTTAAAAATGGGAAACCGTTACTGTCCTAGGGTGTGAAGAGCACTGTAGTAAGTGGAAATACTGGTCCACGCAAAAAGATAAGAGTTATATTTCTGTGTGGCAGGGCAGAGACATACAGGCGGGGTACTTACCATCAGGCACAATGACTTGCTCGTAAAGTCATTTGACAGTAAAACTACTTCTGTATTTAATTTAAATTGTTACTTTTTAATACCTAATATAATTAAAAAGTTAACTTTAATTTTATTCTCGCGTATCTTTTAGAGCAGTCTTTCTATCGCGCAGTAAAGATACTTGTTTGTTTTGGGTAAAGTTGACTCCTCTTTTACTGGACAATGTATAAGATGACTGGCAGAAAATGCTTTAGCATTAGTCCTCAATGTGTACTTCATTTGTTGCAATAAAGAATGAAATAAATAAAAGTTTAGTTTATTTGTATATCTACTAAGATTGTCGCAATATCCATATGATTATATTTTTATTTACAAAGTATTAAAAGTAAAAATAAAAACTAATATATGAGCCCCATGGGGAGAAAAGTGGCCAAAACACTGGATGGCAATGCTAACTTTTTCTTAAAGTATGCGCCAGCATTTTGGTCACCCGTCGACTCAACCAAACGTTTCGCCAGATCCCTAAACAAGTTGAGAGCGGACGGCCCCCACGGACCTAAAGTTTCGATCCCAAACGGCACAAACATGTATGTTCTGTCAAATTTATGACGTTTGAGGTCTTATTCCGCTATTCGCGACAGCGCCATCCCGATTAATCGTCCGAAAGATATGAGATGGAACCAGTGTGTCCACACATGTAGCATCCCAAACCAGGAACTATAAATAAAATAAAAAATAATAAGTGATGAAAATGAGGTCTTACTGCTTATACTGACTGTGTTATTGAAAAATAGGCGGTATAATAAGGACGGTATATAAAACTATAAAAGTTTTATATATATCCGTTTTTATATTCTTTATAAGCATATGGTTTACAACTATCTCATCTAAGGATAAACGATGATGCGATCATAAATTGCAAAGTTCACTAACGATTTGAAAACTTAAAATTGGTATGTAATGGGAACACAGACTCGAGCAATTAATTCTCTCCTTGAAACTCCTTGACAGTGTGGAATCGATACATTTCTTGCGTGATGGCATTTAATAGTTGGTATTGCTTATCACATGTTTTTCTACCGACTTCCAAAAAGGAGGAGGTACTCCATGCGATTGTTTTTTTTTACGTTTGTTACCTCATAACTTTGGACTGGGTGAACCGATTTCTTACGTCACGTTACACTCCAATAACTGAATAGAAAGGAAGTAGGTATTAAATTTTTCAAACTGTACTTGTTAATTATTGAAGTATGTGCTCTTCGCTAAATTTAGAAATCAAATAATTAGGTATTCCCCGTCTACATATGTATCTTAGCAGTAAAACAAGACTAAGGCGATAAAAAAGACCATATATTTCCCCTGTGATAAAGTTAATAAAAGTGAATAACCAAGTGTGAGCGATGCTTTACCTGAGCGGCCACGTAATAACTAAGTGTCCAGACTGGGTGCTCGGTCCGACACGAGTGTAGTTGCCGCGTAAACGCCACGGCTCGCGCCCATTTATATATAACCGAACAAAATTTATTTCATTCATAACAAAAAATAATAATTAAATAAAAACATCACGGAAAAGTAAACAACTAATAAAATCCAATGTAAAACACAGAAGTTGTGCTATTAAGATGGCTACAAGATTAACAAAGTTGTGCCCGAGGATACTTGCGTTGAGCACTGCGGTTTTCATTTTCCTAAGTGGTAAGTGGCATCATTCTGACTTACTTTTGCAGACTTTTGCGTATACGGACTAAGTTTAGTGATAAATGTTCGCGGAGCTGAGAATTAATTTTTTGATGCGATGTTATTAGAAAAGTTTGTTTGGAAGTGTACCGAAGTTATGGCACTTCAATATTATTTCTTGGCCAGTTTTAAACCAGCGTTTTAGAATAATTATTGCTGCTTCATATCAATGGCTAATGAATAGGAGGTACTAAATTGCGATAATTTTCTTATCAAGTTTGATTTTTACTGAGAAAAAATCCTGTTATATAACAGTTGTACTTACCAACAGTTTTACGTTTAAATGTGTTAGGAATATCAAGTATACCTAAAGCTAGAAAAATCTAATAGGTAGGTACATACTTATATATTATTGATTGACTTTGACACAATCTACTTTTAAAACAATTTTAAATTGCCACATTCCTAAAACGACTATACCAAAAAACCAAATCAAATCTACACTAATAATATTATAAAGAGGAATGATTTGTTTGTTTGAATTGAATAGGCTCCAAAACTACTAGAACGATTAGAAAAAATCATACACCTACATTATCCCTGATGAACATAGGCTATATAATATTTTCAAAGTTAGGGATTCGTACGAAAACTTCGATAATGTAACCCAGGGTGTGGAAAAATACCAAAAAAATCTTTATATCGCGAATGCTGCGGAAACTATTGCCCATATAATATTAGTCTATGCTATTGACAATAAAACAAAGTGACGTACTACAGTTTTATAGAAGACGTCTATATCTACAAAGAAGTCCACATTACCATAATGTCTAACTATTACGTTATGTCACAATAAATATTTCTTCATTTTGAAACAATCAATAGTAACGCTGCACAGACTATAAGATACTACGTATGTAACGCTGATATAAGCGGTCACATTGTTCGTACCTTGGTATTAATTCTTATAATAAAGAGGAAATATATATGATTGTTTGTTTGTAGTGGGTTCACGTAACAAGTGCAATTCGAAAAATATAATACAGACTTCCATTCTATTACTTTGGTCTGTTATTGGAGTGTAACTCAAAAACTACAAAACCGTATTTAATAAAATTAACATAGGACCACACGGGAAGCACCAAACAAACAAAAGTTTTGAAATTGGTTCACATAGTCGAAAGTTATGAGGTAACAAACATAATAAAAAAACAGTCGAATTGAGTACCTCTTCCATTTTGGAAGTCTAGTCGGTAGAAAACTACTTAACCGATTCAAACAATTCTTTCGCGAGTATAAAGCTACATTATGCCAGAGTAACGCTATATTTGATTCATCATTATCATCATCATCCATACCAACGCGGGCGAAACGGCGGAGCGCAGCTAGTGTAAAATAAAATTTGAATAAATTTTAAGCAGATTGACAGATTGCTATTAAGTATATTATGTTTTATAATTGCCACATTTTTAGATAGACACTTAATTAACATGGTCAATATCTTAATTAAATACTAGAAACATTAAAAAATAAAACCCAAGTATTGGGTTTTCCCTACAGTGTTGTTTAATTGGGTAACGATGTTTTATAAAGTTGTCATTATTATATTATTTTCTACCGACTTCCAAAAAAAGGAGGAGGTTATGTTTGTTACCTCATAACTTTCGACTGGGTGAACCGATTCTCAAAACTCTTTGAAGCTGGTGTTTCCCGTGTGGTCCCATTTTTTATCAAATTCAGTTGAGTAGTTTTTGAGATACACTCCAATAACTGAATAGAATGGAAGTCGGTATTAAATTTTTCAAATTGTACTTGTTATAATGCCGTGCCGTTTTACAGCTGGCTTGTGATGTAGTTGGGATCCTTTAAGTTTAAGTTAAAGCAATACCTAGTGGTGGCTCAAAGGAACTATGGTAACATAAATATTGATGTATCAATCATTTAAATTTAATCATTGTCTGAATATAAACTTATACATACTTACTCTAATGTTTGGTTCTAAAAAGATTTATTTATTATTGTGTAGTTATTATAAGCTGAATAAATGTATTTTCTTTCTTTCTTTCTAGTTATGAGGTTCAGGCACAGGCCTGTAGTACGTCCGATCTAGCAGTTGAGGAATCAAATTGAATTCTGTTAGAAAATTCCTACTTTCTGACAGATATGTGGACTGACCGTATACTTACATCATTATTAAAAAAGAAATGAAATGAAATGAAATTTATTAATTGCAAAAACCGTGTACATAATAGATCTTATTAAGCGCACAAGTGCTTGTAGAACCACAGTTTGTCCTCGACAGACGTACAATATAATATTGTTAGTATTGATTTATGACTAACATATGACTGATATATGAAGAACATGTCAATAATTAAAAAATAAATGTCATTAATATTATTACTAAATTATAATATGAAATAATCATGTCAGCCTCAATGTATACCAAATAATTCATTAATGTCATAAAAGCATTTTTCTTTAAGCCACTTACAAAGTTTAATTTTAAATTGTCTAATTGGTAATTCTCTTATATCTCTAGGTATCTTGTTAAATATTTTCACTGTCATAGTCACACAGCTCTTACGAGCAAGAGCAGCAGCAGAAAGGAAACCAATTTGAATCATGTTTTATTTCATGTTTAAATCTGTATGCACTATGAAGATATTTTGTAAGAACCTAATGAAAATGAGAGTAGTGATAATAGAATAGATCCTACTGATATTATAAACGCGAAAGTTTGTATGTATGGATGTAAAGATTTTTGTTAAACTTACACGCAAAATTTCTTAATGGATTTTAATAAAATTTTGTATGTAGATAGACGAGGCGCTGGAATAACATATAGGATACTTTTTCATCATCGTCATCAAGTTTTAAGTTTAAGTTATTAGTTTACAACAAGTTATATTATAAGACCATTCTAACTTAATCAGATAGTTATATTCGGAAGGCACTTGTATTGTAGGTTAGATATTAGGTGTAACATTATTAGGTCGTTATACCATATACTTAAGATAATATTCCGTAGGTTGTGTTCTAAACAAAAGAAATTGTACGAGAAAGTTGTAGATAAACGTGTTTATGCTTCTGTCCCAAAGTACCAGCACCTTCAAAAAATCGCCTAAGGGATAAATCTCGGGAACCAGAATAATCTAACAGAGACACACCGCTGGTCAAAAAATGGTGATCAGCTGCATAGGATACCAAAACCATCAAAAAAATAAAAAAAACCATCATCAAATTGCTATCACCACCATCTTCGAATGAAGACATTCGAAGCTCAACATTATAAATTAAAAACGACTAGGTAGTCGTTTTTAAACTCATTAAAATAAATAATTAAAATCGTTATACAACTAGGTGCTTTATGGGTACATAAGTTGTGTATTATAGGAAGACTTAGCTGTTAAGCGTAATTACACGTTAATATTAATTGTAAACAGCACTAAGCGTCTAAGGGTACCGGATACCCGCACGTCAATCTAAACATACTACTTATTCATATAAATCCATTAAACACATTAACAATCCATTTACATTAACCTACACATATCATAATACACGATCATGGTATAAACCCTTGTATCCGGTTAGATACGTCACAATGACAGAGTTATTTACAAGTTAGAGTTTCTTGAAATTCCCTGTATAGGTACCCATCTTCCGTGTAATTTAATCTCTACCACCTCTTAGTATATGAATATCGCTATATATGTATTATTACTAGTAATTATTAAATTTCATTTTCTCTAGTAGCGGTACACTAGAGTAGACTCCGGGGTGGGAGAGGAAATGTAGAGAATAAAGTAGAGTTACTTTTGATTGAAACTATAGTTGTAAAAATCTAACTGATAAACGTGAGTTTTTCCTTGGTCCCGTTTCTCATATTTAAACAAAAAGACAAAGAAATAGAACCGACATTAACACAAAAAGTGTGAAATTGTTGAAGTCGGAACCATGATAATTCAACAAGTACAATTTGAAAAATTTAATACTGACTTCCATTCTATTCAGTTGTTTATTAGAATTTATTAATAACAATTTCATTTAAACATTACATTGTTAGTAATTAAAAATTAAATAAAAAAATAATAATAATAACTATCTAATCTATAAGCCCCATGGTGGGGGGAAAAGTGGCCAAAACGCTGGCGGCATTGCCACGCTGGATGGCAATGCTAAGTTTTTGCCCAAAATAGGCGCCAGCATTTCGGTCACCTGACGCCTCAACCAAACGTTTCGCCAGATCCCTAAACAATTTATTATTGGAGTGTATCTCAAAACTACTGAACCGAATTTGATGAAATTTAAATGGGACTAATGGGACACGGGAAGCACCAGCTTCAAACAAAAAAGAATTTTGAGAATACGTTCACCCAGTCGAAAGTTATGAGGTAGCAAACATTTAAAAAAACACAGTCCAATTGAGTACCTCCTCCTTTTTTTGGAAGTCTGTAGAAAAGTTTGTATTATCACAATATTGTGCGCATGGTACCGACTTCTGCAAGTTATTTCACACTTTTTAGTTTTAAAGTTAGTTCGATTTTTTGGTTAAAATTGTTTTTCATTCTTTTTAGTGATCGTTGCTACTTACGGTATCGATTTCATTCACAATTCATTACGATATCATCAAGATAGGCGAAACAGTTTTCAGTTATTGGATTGTAACTTTAAAACCGCTTGACTGAATTTGATGTCATTTAAATGAGATCACGTTGGAAGTATACTCTATCAAACAAAGAAAAAATATAAAAATCGGACTACTCTGTAAAAAGTTATGCGTGATCATATAAATAAAATATACGCGTCGACTTGACAACCTCCTCTTTTTGTTTTGGAAGTCGGTTGAAAATAGAGTTACTTGCTCCGGTGCTGGCTTCTCTTCTTCCAAATGTCACTGTTCGATCCATGCTCTACCCAAGGTGCGTTCGTTTAGCTTTTAGGGCATTGGTGGCGTTGCCATTGATGGCTCTTATGTTAAAGCGTTCGTAAAGCTCAAAACGTTATTTTTGCCACTTTTACCACTTTTGCCCACACCCTATTCGAACGCTCAACTGAACATAAGACCTAAAATCGCACGATTATGCTGTCAAATACATAGCTATCAAAAAACGATCACAAACAACCATGCACCGGACGTGGGTCGAAAATTGCACTTTTTGGTGGCAAAAATACCTATTTTTCTACCGACTTCCAAAAAAAGGAGGAAGTACTCAATTCGACTGTATTATTTTTTTATTTTGTTACATCATAACTTTCGATAGGGTGAACCGATTCTCAAAATTCTTTTTTTTGTTTGAAAGCTGGTGCTTACTGCTGGTGTGATTTAAATTTAATCTAATTCGCTTCAGTTGTTTATGAGTTACATTCCAATAACTGAATAAAATGGAAGTCGGTATTAATTTTTTCAAATTGTACTTTTTTTGTGTAACTTTCTGAACGCTGAACAAAAAGAGACTTGAACGACATTTTCACCCACAGATTCCCAATTCGAACGCCCCTTGTGAGCGTTATTGTAGCTAAGAACGCTCGCTAGGGGTCTATTCGAACGCACTATCAGTGAATCGTCGTGGTAGTGGGTATAGGTATGAGTAGGTATACACAGTCGAATGTAATTTATTAGAAAGCTCTCGTCTTATCATTAAAAGTACCATTAGTAATTTAGTAGAGTAGCGAGTAATTTAGTAACTAAACTACTAGCTACTGCCCAGAAATCGTTCGCATTACGGTCGAGTACAGGACACAGTGCAAAATGAACGGGTTGCATTTTAGCGGCCTAGTCGACAACTCAACTGATCTACAGGTTCGGACTTGATTAGCCGGTGAACCAGTAGCACGGACGCTTATAGGGAGGTGCTACTCGCCCGAAAAAAATAGAATAAAATGGATCGACTCGAATAAATCGTTCACTAAACTAAACTAATCTAAATTGTTGTGGTTTGCACACATTTAGCCACTAAATTACTCGCTATTGTACTAAATTACTAGCCTAGTTCGAACTAGGCTTAAGTATTAGCCAAGCTGTGCCACTTGCTAACAGTACTATGCTTCCGCGCTATTGCTTTACGGAAGAATGTCTGTCACTGCGGTGGTACCAACCAAGATGGTCTACATCCAAGAAGTTACTAAAACTCTAATGTTTATTTTAGAAGCACTAAATAATTATTAGAGTTTTAGTGTTAGTACTTTTGATATGAGGACTATTATTATATAGATTTGATGTTAATCCAAAGGAAAACTGTTGCCTTATCAATTTTAAGTTTAAGTCCATAAGCATAACGTTTGGTTCTAAGTATATAACAGTAGGCAAAGAGAACTTCAAACAGTTAGTCTTTTTAATAATAAATGGTAATTAGTAAATGTATAGAGACGTACGTATACTGTGGCTTTTTTTACGTATAGGCCAGGCGTGTTTAAGTTTTCCGATAACCCAAAGGCTTTCTACATAGCCTAACGACTGTTGTCGTTTTGTGTAGATAATACCAATGGATTAACGTGTCCTCAGAAGCATGGAAGTGTTAGTTGAAGATGTAAATAGCGGCCGTTGATCATTCACTAAACACAAGGTAAGCTCGGCTATGAGCATACTACTATACCTTGCCTATACCTATAGGCCTTTATTAATAAACGTTGCGTAAACCTATATTAGGCGTAACATGCTTTGTCTTGCTTTCACGCGTGACATTTACTGCAAGCGAAAAATTGACAGATAGATGTTTTAACTACTCCGGGTGTAAGCCAAGTTTATTAATAAGGCCGATAATGTTTACGAATTAAATTATTTAATTGCAATAAGTATTGGTACAATTTAGATCTTATGTATATAGTGACATGCAAATAATATTTTTTCCTTAATTTAAATAATTACGCTTATCTGTATGGAAGCATAATAAGTACCTATTAAATTAGATTATAATTATACATTTTAATTGAAATATAGAATAATTGTATTTAAATAGTCAAGATTAATAGTGAATATTTTTAAATTATCACTATTATAAGTTTTGCTTACAAAAAAGGTCAGTTACAGCTAACCGCAATTTAAGTTTCAATAAAAAAATATTTTCAGTAATTCTTTAAGGTCAGGTTAAGCGTAATAAATACGAATACACATCACGTGGCAGTTTGTATGATACATTGCGGTCTTAGGTATTTTTGGTCAAACAAATCTATCAGGACCGTCTTGTGTTTATCGGGTACATTTGCTGAGCGGTTGTAAATAACTCAGGGTGCTCCTTAACAAATTTAGCGCTTTCGAAAATATACATACAAGGCAATGGTAATATTTTGTATTCCCTAAATAATGGTTTACATGATTCCCAAGGGCGGACCCTACATTTTGTTTGTGCAATACAGGCTCTCTTTATGTCTGTCGAGTTCCCCCTATATATGATAAGGCCATAGCTCAAAGCAGAATTAACATATCCATATTATGCGGATAACACCGTTTGACGTGCTGATGTTTTAGTAAGCTCATACAGCACGTATACGAATTTATTTATTTTACTGCAAACTTTTGTAACATGAGACTTCCAGTTGCAATTTTTATCAATAATCACACCGAGAATAGAAGTTTTGATTCACTTCATTTAAAGTTACACCTCTATTTTTTATATCTAACTGTTTGGTTTTACTCTATCCATGACCCATTGCGTATAGGCCAGGTTAAACAGTATGGTAAGGGATGCTGTCAAATTACTAACTAAATGCATTCATCATTCCAAGGTTTCTTAATATTTCTTTATATATAGGACAATACACGAACGGTTATACGGTATTGATCTAGTGATATCAAAGCTAACTTTGTCATTCTCCGTATTCCTAGAAACAAAGCAACAAACTTACTTTGATTAAAAATACATATACAATTGCGTGGTCGTACTTAGGATAATAAAAAAGGAAATAAAATCAATAAGACGCTTTATAACTTCTCCAAAAGATTCATATAATCAACTTTATCTCTCGTCTTAAATCTTTGAATGCCACACTAAATGGCTATTTTTCATTTGCACCCACCGAGTCCCAACGGGTTTTTGCAAAGTTGACAGTCTACCACAGCTGTTTTGTAAATTTTATTAATCCACCCATTTTATTGTAAAAGGTTGGGTTGAAATACTTTTCAAGGATTTATGCCAAGTGCTGATTGGCATAAATAAAAAAGTGCCTGGCAACTCTATTCGGCATTGCTAAATATTCTAAAGCTGTTACCAATGGCGAAGCACAGTCTTCTGGAATAATTTTAAAAACTACGATACAATGCAATATTATGTCCTTTGACATATTTTGTAATAATATTGACATTTTTATTTTATTCCTAAGTAAGTATATGTAATTTCTTTTTTTTATGAGTTATATTTGTAATTTTAGTGTTTTTTGTTTTATATTCTAGTAATCTCTTTGTGTATAATTTTTATTTTTACTTTTTAATATTTTTGTTGGGAGTTTTAAATTGTAATTGGCCTGCCCGTGTTTTCGTTTCGTTTCGTTTCTTTTCTTTTCTTTTCTCTTCTTTTCTTTTCTTTTCTTTTCTTTTCTTTTCTTTTCTTTTCTTTTCTTTTCTTTTCTTTTCTTTTCTTTTCTTTTCTTTTCTTTTCTTTTCTTTTCTTTTCGTTTCGTTTCGTTTCGTTTCGTTTCGTTTCGTTTCGTTTCGTTTCGTTTCGTTTCGTTTCGTTTCGTTTCATTTCATTTCATATGTAGTGTATATGTAAAAATCAATATTTACAAAGATTAATATAAATAACATGAATAATTTTGGCATACATTTTCATGAAACTTAATTAAGACCGATTATAAAGTTATGGGTTGAAATAATCTTATTCCTGCGACACTTATAATGATGACTTGCATAAAAATAGGCAGATCTTACTTGATTTCAAAATTTTAATGACTCTCAGTTCATGTTATCAAAAATCATAGTAAATACCAGCAAGTAAATTGTACAATGTTATACAAATTACTATAATGGTTATTTTTTATTATTTTAATATATACTCTATGTTCTTAGATTATTGCAACACATAATTACTAGACCTATAGATAATAATAACTCTTGCAACGGTAATGTATAATGTAAGTGCTGTACCTTATTTCTTTATTAACCGTCCGAATCAGCAAGCCTCCAGTTCATTCATAAATCTTTTGTTATAGCGTAAACCTGACGCGGACAGATTAATATGATATGATTTTTACGTTGTACATACCTATAACACTTATACAAAAATTAGACTGTTTCAAACTCTGAAAATAATGTCAAAATCCGACCGAAAAGTGACGCTTAATAGACTCGTCCCTGTATTAAGGGCTAGCTGCTCTCCGCGGTTTCACCCGCGCGGTGATGGATGATGATGATGATAATGAATCTTTTATAGGTTATGTTACTCAGGGTGAATGTAGCTTTCCAATGGTGAAATAATTTTTGAAATCGGTCCAGTATTTTTTGAGCCAATTCGTTATAAACATACATACAAATCTTTCCTCTTTATAACATTAATAGTATAGATGGACATGATATTTCTTCTGTACTGAGACCAAGGAAATCTTGAAATGTGGCCTTTATGATTCTATTAATTTCTTCGGAGTACGGATGGGATGTTTGTAGTTAACACGTAATTTATACCAAAAGAACCCCCGCTCGACAATCCTTGGATACATCCACACCGGCTACCATTCGTAGGTGAACCTATCATCAAGAATTCAGAGTAATTTACAGCGACCGTCGTCGCAGATGTGGGCTCCCATAGAATGGTCTACATTTGCTTTTCCTTGTATTTGTTTTTCTTTAATTCGCTTTAACTTGTTTTCACAAAGGCTTACCTTGTTTGCGGGACGGCCATGTGGTGAAGTCTCAGGGACTGTGACCTAATTAGTTAATTAACCATCGTCACGGTAAGAGTTGCAATTTTCAAGAATGTTATTAACAAATTTAACGAGCGAGTAGTGTAGAGAAGTAGTAAACAAGAGAGTAATAAGTATATTGGTCATGATCTGCCTATGGCAATGGAAGCGCCACTCAGGGCATGAAACTTCAAAGTGGAATTGTCCTGTGCTCGTCTCAATGAGACATAGTATTCTATACCAGAACCACATGCGCTGCAGATTATCCAAACCCTAACCATAAGATAAGTAAGGGGCTATCTATGACTGGCCGAACGGCGCAGTTGATAGCAACCCTGCCTTCTGAGTTGCTGGTTCGATCCCCAGACAGGTCAAACATTTGTGTGCACGAACATATCTGTTTGACATGTATCTAGGTGTCTATATGACATGTATATAAGTAGGTAGGTATAATACGGTGATTTCTTGAGACGGGACAGTTAGGGCAGGTACCTTAACCGTTATAGTTACAGGAAAACGTTTTTAAGAGACAATTCAGAAATTTTAAGGTATTCTGAACTGCATTTACAGATTTAAGAAAAAATGTACAGTCAGCAAGAAAATTATGGTCATTTTATATTAAAACTTTTTGATGCCAATCGACACTGTTTCTTATAAGGACCAGAGTTATAAGGTGAACAAGAATAACAAATAACGTTATGTTTAAATGCGCTTAGTATTTTTTTTATTCTTGATAGACTATTAGTACATTTTGAACATGAACCTATTTAGGTTCATGATTTTGAATTATTTTACGAAGTACTCGTTTATTATTTGTTTAAATTTATTAAATGGTGTACTAGTTGTAAAGAAAATAATTACATATTCTTTATTTATTTCGATATACTTACCTACAATAAAATCTTTCCCGATAATACTATGTGTACTGAGTTGATAAATGTTCGGTAGAATGGGTAAACTATTCCTACATGTAATTAATGGCACAGCGCCTGATCTAATAAATGTTTAATTGCGGATGTGCTGCCTGCTATTGCGGACGCACGCACCCTCTATTTGTAGCTTATACCTATAGCCTGCGGCGGTGTTCTCGGAATGTAGGCAGACTGAGATCCAATATCGCAGTTTGTAGCACCTATTCAAACAATGAACAAAGAAGCCACAGAAGCTTCCAACAATAAAATCGAAAGACACTTCTGAGAAGTGACTTCTCCAAGTGTCTATCTTTGTGATTACCGCCAGCATTTACTTTGTTCGAATCATTCTCGAGGCTTAAGTCTGAAGTTGTATCAAGGTTGAAGTTGTAGCAAGTAAAATTACTGGGCTAATTTATATATATAATAGGTATAACTGGTATAACTGCACTTCACAAGGATTTTAAGTTTTCATTCTATGATATGCACCTTATTTACAATTACAATTACTAATATTATAAACGCAAAAGTTTGTGAATATGGATGGATGTATGGATGTGTGGATGTTTGTTACTCTTTAGCGCTCAAAAGACGGGGCCAATTTTCATGAAATTTGTAATGGAGGTAGATGAGGCGCTGTATTAACACATAGGATACCTACTTTTCATCATCATCATCCATAAACACACGGGTGAAAAAGCGTAATAAGTATTCTTGGGCATAGACAAAATAATAAGATCTCAGCCTACGTCATCCTATTGATGACTGTTCTGTCAAAGTTTGTGTCATTTTTTGATAGGTAAGTCAAAAGCACGCTATCATTTTAACAGCTCGATATCCTAGCAGTGCGGTCCCAATCAGCCATAATCGATTTTAGACGTGCTCGGCGACAAGGGTGATGAAATGTAATGTCCGTTTTTTTCCATGGTGATTAAATTTATATTTTTGTGTACGTATTTTATTTTTAGTTTTTACGGATCGATTTACTCGTTGACTACTAAGAAAAAAGTATTTTAAATACTTTTATATAATCTCATTCAGTAATATTCTAATTATGAAATAAAATACAGACTTTTATTGGCATACTTTATTTACTTTTCTCTAAGAAAATTAAAAAAATAATTAAAGCATTATACTCCTAACAAAACAATGCTTTAAAACATTTTTTTAATTATTAAAGTACAATGTGTCCCGACCAAGGAGATTTCAATTCAATTTAAGTACACATTATCTGTGGTGAGCGCGCTGCGCGCGCAACGCGCTGGTTCCGAGCTAATAGACCAATAACAGACTTTTTCCGCTGATATTGGCAAAATTGTGGTTACGCCGCACAAACCATACAAACAAGAAGAACTCGCCTGCGGCTCGTTTCAAAAAACTATACTCATGTTTTAATACCCTCTATTATATGACAGTTGCATAAACTACTATTTAAACGTTTGGTTGAGGCGACGGGTGACCGAAATGCTGGCGCCTACTTTGTGCAAAAACTTAGCATTGCCATCCAGCGTGGCAATGCCGCCAGCGTTTTGGCCACTTTTCCCCCCACCATGGGGCTTTAGTTTTTATTTTATAAAAGAAAAATTAACATTAGACATACATGCAGCCATATGTAGCCACAGTAGGATTCCCTGTGTTTGTGAGAGCTAGTTTACTCCCTTAGCTTATCTTAATTAAGATATTTAATTCTTGCTTATAAAGAGCAAGTGATTGTGATTTTTTTAAAACGTTTATAGAAATAACCTCCAAAAAATAATAACAATAATACAAATAAATTAATTAACATATATTCCTTCCTCTCTTTTATGACTTTAGTGTGTCTATATATTGATTCTAACTTCTAAGTAAATCTTCAGTACCCTTGAAGCCCAATGCTAGTAGGTGGTTTTGGATTTTGATTTTGCAAGTTTGTCTCGTGTCACCTACTATGTCCAGTATTTTGTTTAATTGCTTGTAGATCATCACCATCATCTCAGCCGTAGGACGTCCAGTGCTGAACATAGGCCTCCCCATTCTCGTGATATAAGGTCCCAAATAGTTATAGCATTTTTGTCCTATTCTAGTTTTAGTACTTGGTCCCAACCAGAGGCGTATTTACCCTAAGGCCATCCGGGCCATGGCCCGGGGTGCCAAACAGCCAGGGGCGGCATAGCCGCCCTAGCGCGATTGCCTCCGCCAATGTAACTAGTTTGGAGCATAAAAAATATTTAAAAAGAAAAAAAAACGTGGGAAAAATGAAGCCAGAATCGACTCTAAATTATTTGAGCAATTAGAAAATAAGAAAATATATTGGCGAAATGCGTTGCATAGAGTGGTTATCACTAGCTACGAGAGGTCTTTCTTTCCGTGGCAAGACAGACAAATTCGGTGTAGCAAATAATGGCAACTCTATGATACTTTAGAGGCAATTTTCGGATTTCACCTATTTTTGGCGAACCATTTAGAAAATTCAGGAAATCCTGGGAAAGGCATCGTCGTCCTATTTATCATTCGCTTTATGAAAAAAAAATATAAAAATGAATTTCGATTCTGAAATTAATAAAAACTATCTTCGCTCACAGATTTGTGAACATCAAATAGTTTAGCAATTCTTAATATTGAAGCCGATGTTACAAAACTACTTAGTAACGAAAGCATTATTAATGACTTTTTAAATGAATTTGTACACTGAAAAATTAATATAATTACAAATTTTGCGTTTTATTTATTTAATCCTTCCTATACCGTGATAATTAAAACAAAATATTTATGAATGACACTGACGTATATGTACATCTCTGGGACGCGAAGGATAAAATCGTATTTTTCTTGACTTCTGGGGCGGCTGTACTTATTGGACCGGGGCGCCAAATTTTAAAATACGCCCCTGGTCCCAACCATGAAAGTTTGCGTCTGGATTTTATTTTTGTTTGATCACTGTTCATAAGAGCTGTTTTATGGAACCTCAGTGCATATGCTAATTTATATCTATAAATATTTGTCTAACTCTTATTTTTTTAGTGTCGTTGTATAAATCGTCTGTTGTAGGTAATAATTGTATAGTAGGTAATAAGTATTGGCACCTTGAAAGTCGCCAAGTAGTGAATAACTCGTAGTATACGCCCTACGATATTTTTCACGTGACTTCTGGTAAGAAGCTAATTCAGCATTAGAAACTTGCTCTCTTAACTCTTGGAGTTTTCATTTGGACATTTCATTGATGGACGCACTCATTTTTTGTAATACATTTAGTAGGTTACCAAAAAACTACTTCAAACTATATGTTATTCCCGCCATATCGTTTTTGATGTTGCGTTCGGAAACAGCGATGCCTTTAACATTTTTAAGAAACTTCTAGCTGATATTTTGAAGTAAGCGATATTAGTATTATCTATTTGTTTACTGGTATTTATTTTTAAATTGTATGCTATGATACAATTAATCAACTATCAATGTATCAAAAGATAACATACAACCTTTTGTGCCTATGAGTTAAACTGCGAGTCGACTTTCCAGCACCGCCTAGTTTATTTATTAAGGGATCCAAAAAGGATGTTTTTGGAAATTTTAATTAATTTGCCTTAAAAAGTAGCAAAAAGCGATTATGCTGCGAGATTTTACGAACCAAAGGTGCCCTTTTCGTGCACTTTCGTAAGGGTTGCGTTAGACTAGTTTATTAGGCGATAAGTCGTGAACTGACGTCCCGCTTGGGGAATAGGTATTGAGCGTTTCCTCACTGGAGCAGTGTTTCCAGCTACCCGAGCCATCCCAACTCCTTAATGTAACAGAGTATAGCTCTGGGTCGCTGGCAACACTGCTCCAGTGATATTGATGGTATGTTGACCGATGATGATCTAGAACTCAGAATCACGTCCTCCTGCAAACATCCTATGCACAGCGGACTGTCCGTTGCACCAGTTTTGTGCAAGTGAAAGTTTAGGTAGCAGTGACCAGCAGTGAGCAGTTATAAGGCCTACTAAATAAACGCAGGTCCTGTCGCTGAAGTTTCAGCAATTTACTTGTTGTATTTCTGTTCAAGGTTGGAAATATACCTTAATTAGGTAACAACATATTTACATAGCATAATATTAAACCATATTAAACAATAATAAAAATAAAAAGCCACCGTCGTGAATTACTTCCACTCTTTTGCAAAATATCGCCTAATTTGACTGGACTAACTATACTAGACGAGCGTTTTCTCGTGATCCTACTATTTGGTAATTAACTAATAGATAGTTAGGACAATGTGGGATGACCCATGTAAATAAGGAGAATTCTTTCGTGCGTGATCTATTTGTGTTGGTTGTACAAAAGTAGGTATTCACAGAAACATGTAACCCCGCGCCAGTACTGGTTTGTGGCGACAGTATGATAACACGGCGATGTCCAAACACCTACACACGTACTATTCCTAATCTGCAATTGTTTCCAGTTCCAGCTCTCACCGAAACCACCGTAGAAGCGACACGTTGCTATTGGTGCGGGCCGCTGGCCGAGCAAGTCCACCGCAGCCAACGAGCACCGTCATGTGGCATCTTCGATCTCGAGCAACAGCAGACTATCTGCGACAAGGGGTACACGCACTGTGCCATCGTCGCTACTTCACCTCGTAAGCACATTTACCTATCTCTAGTATAGTCCAATACTTACCTATACTAGTGATTCTCTGAGAATGGTAGACCTTACGAGCCCTTTTAACCTTGCAATAAGCTACACCACACTTTCCTTAGGTGCCTCTCAAATGTTAGGAAATCCGTCAATGGATAACCTAATCGCGATCGGTTTGTAAAAATGTAATAAATGAAGGAACTTATGTGTCAAATTGAAAATGCGACATGACATAGAGCGGCCATTTTTCAAGATTTCAATCAACATTTGTTAGCAACTGAGATGCATAATAGCCCAGCTGTACGTCTATTATGTATCTCAGTTGCTAACAAATATGTTGATTGAAATCTAAAAAAATGGCGGCTCTATATGTCAATTTTGTCAGCTCCAGTCATCAACTTACTACAATTTTTGTTTACTGGAGTTGTCTAAACTGAAATAAAACCGCCATTTTTCAAGATTTGAATCAACATTTGTTAGCGACTGAGATACATCATAGCCCTGCTGTATGCGAGACAGACAGACAGACATACGGACAAAATATTTTTTTGCCAATCTCGAAACTGACACGCTTCGCTACCTGGAGTAACTACAGAATAAATAATCGTACTATACATACTCATATTATGGAGTAAGTTAACGCACTACTGAACGATCATTGAGAAATTTGCGTAGTTTGCATCCTAGTTTTGCCACCTACATAATAATAGAAAATAAATAATAAATATGTAGTAGATATATACGAAATGTCAAACTATAACTAATTTTAAAATTACCTATTACTCATACCCGACCAAGACGTCATGAAGATGGTACCTGGTAGGTAAATATGCAGGCCTGGTAGGTCTGCATGTTAAAGATAGATAATCAAAATCTTACATGAAAAGATCTGCATGAAGTTACATTACAAATTGAAAATATTTTATTTTTTAGATTTTAGTTTTTGTATGAACATTTCTGTATATTCGGAACTTATGTATATTATGGAGCTTGTGAAACAGGCCCTGTTTCAAAATCCCAATCTCCTTGCTTAGTGTTCCATATTTAAACCTCAAAGTTAAGCTTAGCGGAGTAAAACTTAACATTTATAAGGCAACAATCTTCCTGTGCATTAACATTGACATCATTCATTTTGCAAAATGCATCATGCAAATTACAGTTACAATTTAACATTACCTAGATAATTTTTTGTAAGGTTGCCAGCGTTTTTACAATACATCCTCAAACTCAAAAGGCATAATATTGCAAGAATTCAAATGTGCTACATATTATGATGTTCTTATTCGTGAAAGTTATTACCATAAATATGAAGAACAACATTTAGAAGAAAAAGACAAAAATGCTTGAAATATTCCACTTTAGCGATATATTTCTTTTTTATTTATTTATGTATTGCAATCAACCGCGTAAAAAATATCAACTAAGTACAATGTTTAACTATATAAATTAATATAAGGCCAAAAGTGATTTCATTATGTTTTTAATTGTTCCTGGTATTCTTGCCGATTATTCTCAGTATATATTATATTTTATATTATTCCTATAATTTTACGAAATGAAACGAGCCACTGGAATCTTTCAAATTATATAATAATTGATTGACATTGATCAGAGCGTTCGTGATACATACTTAAATTGAATAAATGATTAGAATTTGGTAATCATATTCCCTTGTTTTCGATTATTCGTCATCAAATTTCATTTATTTTTCACAGCATACGCAGTGTCGAGACTATGTGTGAAATTCTACCAAGACGAATGCTATTCCATGTACTGCAATTCCACGAAGAGCTGGCGAATGGTGTGTGCGTGCCGAGGCGACCTATGTAATGGACAGTACGGCGAACGCGAGACCAAAGCATTCGCTATTCTACCCAGGGCCCACGGCAAAACCAATGCACGCAACAAACGATCACTCATCGCTAGCTTCGTCAGAATTAAATCCCCAGCTGAAAACAACACTATTATAATAATCAATAACAATCACAATGAAACTACTGATATCTTGCAAAACGATCAACCAATGGAAGAACAAACAACTTTCAGCAATGCAACAACTAAGAATATCATGCCGAAAAACATAGAAGATAACATTATAATTGAACATGGAACTATTACAAACATTGAGAACAGCATCCAGGATACTTTAAACAAATCTGAATACAGCACCGATAAATTGCAAAGTGACACACAAAAAATTGCTACAACGGATGACCAACATCCCGAAAACACAGGAAACCAAATGACCACGAATCATAACACCGACGTCATTGAAATGGAAAACAGACAAGCTAAAATGAACAAACTCACTACACATTTTCCAGAGACAACGGTAGAACAAATCCTCAAAGAAACACATAACGATGATACTGAATCTACTACTATAAACCCAACGAGCATTGAGGTAGAGGTAGCACTTGTGAACAGCCAAACACCGGGTAAACTGCCGCCAGCAGAAGCTCTGCAACAAAACGTCGTGCCGACTAAATCTATGAAAATTACCACCACAGGGACAGTGAATGGGACTGTACTTATGAGCACCGAAAATAGTAGAAATACGATGGAAAATATAGAAACGACCACTCTGTCCACAATGAAAGACACCAAAAAAGAAAAAGACCATCAAATGAAGAAGAGCATTGGAGCACATAACACAGCTCACCCGTTCATAATACTAATTTCATTTCTTTCACAATATTACATTTAGATGAATAGTAGTTGCATTTAGAGTAGACTTATTTCAAATTTTTCAGCTACGAATTGGCATTTGATCTCTAAAAAAGCTTTAACTATTTTTATCAATGTTGAAATGTGAAGTACTATAGTCCACATTAAATTGTGATATTAGTGTTTAGATGTAAATAATTTAGTTTAGTGTTGCATGTAATTGGGTTTCGAACTACACTAAAATTAAAATTGCACAAATAATCTAAATTCTTTTATTTGTCATTTTTACATTATGTACAAGTTATAATTTATTCATTATACCCATGCTGACCAATGCCCATTGTAAATGACATCAATCAAACATAAAATCGTAATCTTTAGATATTTTTCTGCATTCAGATTTAGCTTCTAGACTTTTCGCCCCTTGTGCATACGCCTCTCTTATATCTGACTCAAAAGGCTTCGTAAACTTTTGTTTCTTAGGTACTGGCCCGTAATAATCGTAAGTAGGGGGAGGGGCGATTTCTGTTCCGCTGGACTCATTCAATCTTTTATCAAGCACTTTTCTTTCCGTCTCATACTCATCGTCACTTATCTCGTTCACTATAGGAGTGGGTTCTTGGGATTTGACGAAGTTCTTATATTTAACTTCTTTTTTACTGATATTTGAAGGTGGCGGTGTTTGTGGTCTTTTTTCTGTTACTAATGAACTCTCTTCTGCTCGTTTCTTTGAAGAGAAATAAAGGCCTTTCTGTTCTTCAATGTCTCCTATGTTGGGTGGTGGATGTGTAACAGGTTTAGGTCTTACATCAGACCAAGTCTTTGGTCCGTCAGTGTCTAATATTTTGCCGTGATCATCGAAGGTGTAGTTCGATTTACTACTAGAAGATGCTTTAGGGGGTGCAAATTCATCAATTCTCTTATCCCTTTGTTGTTCTACATATTCTTCTTGTGACATTTCTCTAAACTTCTTAATTTTCTCATCGACTCCTTTCTTACCGAGGTCCCACTCTCTGATGTAAGCTTCACGTAACTTTTGTCTCTCTTTTTCCATTTCTTCTTTCTTTTTCTTCTCTTCTTCTTTAGCCTTAGTATCTGCATCGTTTCTTTGCTGCGTCAGGAACTCGAGAAGGTGAGCGGCAAAATCTTTTGCATTATCTGGAAGAGAAGAAGATTTGACAATTGTAGAATAAAAAATTCACATCTACCGACGGAATTCGATCCCGAGTCCGACAATCCGTGTCCGTCCGAGCATCGAATTTTAACTCTCGATAAGATTTTAACCGTCGTATGGGGAAGGAGCGACATGTATTGAACAGCTTGACAGCGCTTAGCAGGCCTTATAGTGCATTAGAAAAATATAATAAAAATAACATTATTTTATTGCTTAATTTTTGCATGTTTCACCAAATACATTTTACCCTAAATTAATTATTTCTTTAGAGTAATACTTAATTAGTCAAACGTACGTTATACAGCCAAAATGAAATGTTAAATGCTTAGGTATGTGGTTCAAACAATGAAATTATATATAACAATATTAAGAATATGTCAGAGTTTTAATTACTTTTCAACCGACTTCCAAAAAAAGGAGGAGGTTCTCAAGTCGATCCGTATTTTTATTTTATTTTATTTGTATGATCACGCATAACTTTTTACAGATTAGTCCGGTTTTGATATATTTTTTTTTTGTTTGGTACAGTATACTTCCGAGGTAACTTTAAATTTCGTCAAATTAGTATAGCGGTTTTTGAGTTACAATCCAATAACTGAACAATGTTTCGCCTATCTTAATGATAACGTAATTGACGGTGAATGACAATAGATCTCGTAAGTAGCGCAATGCGTACAATATTGTGATAAGAGGTACCTTTGAATTATCATGGTATCTACTTCAACAAGTTAATTCACACTTTTTAGTGTTGGAAGTCGGTTCCATTTATTGGTCAAAAATGTTATTAATGCTAGTTTGAAATAAATATAACGAAATACAAGTCTTTTTAGAATACCTTCGGGCTCTTCGGGCGGCAGACCGGCTCTCACTCTCTGTCTCGCTCGCGCCGCTTTAACCCTAGCCGCCATGACTTCTTCTCTCTTTTTCCGTATTTCCTCGGCTTGTTTCTGTGCTTGTAGCGTGGATTCTCGTTGTTTGATGAGCTCTTCCATTTGCTTGCGACGTTCAGTTTCGTCTGTGCTGAATGCATAATACCCAACACCGTGGATTCTTGCCTCTGTAAAATAAGTAATTGTAGTATTATATCTATGTAACTGTGTCTTGCATGCGATATAATGCCTCATTACTTATTTTTTTGTATGAACACACGGGTGCATACACAATTACTACTTACCAAAGTGTCATAGTAATCAAATAAATAATATAGGAAAGTAGACGAAGAAAAACTAATGAATTTAATTTTAGACTAACCGGCTAGTCTGCGGCTTCGCTCGCGTGGCCTCATGGGATACGGCGTCTCTTATACTAAGTCTTTTTTTAGGCATTAAGTGATAAGACGGTCAATTCTAGCGACTGACGTTACGCATTACACATACCCATGACAGTTGCAGTGCCACCCTGAACTCAGAACTGTAATTTTGCAGAAATTGCAGTTTTGTTCCTGCTCAGTATGTCTACCATAAGTTTACACTACTACTTACTACATAAGTTTATACTACATTGTCACCAATCGAAGCTCGGTATCGACTGCCGCGAAAAATTGTATGAAGAAAAGAACAGTGCCACCTAGCGGTCAATTGTAGAACTAAAATAGGTAGCGAGTGCGCCGATCACAAGCTTAACCCTTTGCACACCAGAGACGTAAATTGACGTGAGTTTCATTCATAAATCTTTTGTTTTAATTATCACGGTGTACAAAGGTTTATAATAAGTAAGTGAGATCGAGTATCGACTATAGATGACATTTATGTTGCCAACTCATGGTAGGGCTACAGAACAGGGTTTTTTGAGTCTATCGCCCAGCTGTTTTACTTGCTACAGTGGCCTTCCCACTCTAACACAATGCTTGCGAATTATTATTGCCTCGCGGCAGAATATCTGATAATGCGGTAGGTGCCAACCAAGACAGCCTCTTGCACATGTAGCCTAAGTTACTACTTATAACATCAGCCATCTGCCAAAGAATATTAAGTCGGTCCAGCCGTTTCAGAGTTAGCCGGAACAAACAGACAGGCAAAATTAAATATGTATTTTTGTTTCGGCTTTTTATATGACGCATATGAAAGTTACTTATGCGTTTAATTTGAAGCTGTTAATCATTTTGATATTAAAAACAAACACTTCAATGTACAGATAAAATAGATTACTGTGCAAGATCGGCCGTCAACGTCTGCTAATTACGTGAGTATAGTCGGTTTAGATGTAAATACATAATCAGCTCACTATGTTCCGACTGCTGTAGTAGTAGTGTGGCTTCTTGGATAAGCTATTGGCCAGCCTGGTTGGTCGAAGTTTTACGGCAGTTCTAATGACTTCGACTGTTGTTCTAAGAAATACAACCAAGACAGACGGCTTAACATATCCTCCAAAGCACAATAGCTCTCAAAAAAGGCTACTAACGATCACCCATCTGAACCATGACCGCAGTAAAGTCTGCTTTACCTCGTTGGACAATTGAGAATGACTATGCAATCTCCGTTGCTAGAGTTTAGCGTGGATAGAATATAAACTCAGTATTTTTTTATTATTCACTTTTTGAAGATCTTGTGAAGCGCTCGCAGCGGCGCTTGATTTGATGATCTTAACCGATCTACAATGTAAGGCGAAGCTTGCTGCGGCCAGGAGTTGAATGGGTTACCGCTAGTGGCATTATTCAACTGAACGCTTCCGTGCTTCGGAGGAAACGTTAAGCCGTCGTTAGGCTATGTCGAAGACCTTCGGGCGGCCTGAATACTTCGACATGGGTTGGCCACTAGCCTATCGACCAAGTCGCACTGGGCCCGCGTGGTGTATTATGGCCCAACTCTTCTCTTTGAGAGGAAGGCTCGAGATGAAGGAACATAATGGGCTGATTAAGTATACAACTTTGTTCGCGTAGTATTATAGTTACAACTTTTATTTATAATACTATGCGATTACTTTACACATATGGGGTAACGTTCAAAAACCCTCTTCTAACATACCTTCATATTAAAAACTAATATGGTTTGGCCAATAGTCTATCCACCAAGCCACACTGGGCCAGCGTGGTGGATTATGGCCCAACTCCTCTCTCGCTGAGTAGAAGGCTTGATTCGCAGAAGTGGGAACATAACGGGCTGATGATGTAATTCATAATATTTATAGGCGGTTTGGTTACTACTATGCTTAATGATCTAAACAAATACACAAAACTTAAATGTCTGTTGATAATTTCAAAATACCAGCATTTACTAAATGCATATGAAAGTTTATACGGTACTATAACAAAAGAACTATTTTTATTTTTTATGTCTGCATGTCGATTCTGGCTAATCACCGGACCTACTTTTATGGGGCTTTCACTGGCAGATAGCTGATGTTTGAAGGAATAACACATGCTGCTTTTATTCAAGAAGCATCGTATTCCGCGAGGCCTCGCGAGCGTAACCGCGAACGCGTCGACTTCATCATCATCATCATAATCAGCCCATTAAGTAAAATCGGGACCGGCGGCTTAACGTGCCCTCCGAAGCACGGAAGTGCTGAGTTGAATAATGCCACTAGCGGTCACCCATCCAAGTCCTGACCGCAGCAAGTGTTGCTTAACTTGTTGATCGGTTAAGATCACCAAGTCAAGCTCCGTTACGAGCACTTCACACGCGCCGACTTGTAAACAAACAAAACAAACCATCGAACAGCAAATCCTGGTAGTGAATATCCTTGTCTTTAGCCAGTAGTTCCCTCTCTTTCTCCTCCCACTTCTGTCGCAGCGACTGCAGGTAGTCGTGTGTAGTACGCACTAGCAGCGGTTGCTCTTTCTTTGGCTCCTGCAAACCATAATAACAGCATTTACACAATCACACCATCGCACTAGAATTTTGTGTCGTGGGAGGCATGAATACACAGGATAGCGCATCACAACATCTGAGACAACAAACATTTGTGCTCGTCACACAAATATTCGCCCTGGCCAGGGATCTAAACTGACAGGCCGCACTTCGAAGGCAGGGTCACTACCAACTGATCTAACCGAAACAATACCAACCAACATAGTATAATCATATTTTGAGTATAAACTCATATCATGTTTTTTTTGTTTATTTGTTAAAAACAGTTAAAGCATCATTACAGTTCACCCAATACAATGCTACACTTACCTAAAAATATTTAATTGTTACGACGCTAATTATAATATATATATTTACATAGGTACTTATTTATTATTTCACAATGTTGGTTGGTTTTGATTCCGAATAAAAATTAAATGATATCGGGCAACCCGAAAAGAAGTTATGAGTAATAAACCAAAGAGAGAAATGCAATGGAACATTTTTGGGACATATAAGGTGCTAGTGACTATAGGTATAATAATGTATTACGGAGATTATGTAATAGTTTGTACTTTTTCAAATTATAGTTACGTCCACATAATTCTAACAGATGGCGGTGTGAGAAAACTTCATACGAAACTTTTTCTTTATAAGTGTACTCGTACATTTGTACATTTGCAATTCCTTAAGTTATTTAGGTAAATAATTATTACAGTGTGAGGTTGAGATTTTTATGGCCATAGGTTACCTCTATTCCAAATTTCATCAAAAAAGGTCCAGCGTGAAGAACTAACAAACATACAAGCACTCACTTACACACAAACTTTCGCCTTTAAAATATTAGTGTGAGTAGTGATTTATTCTTAGACTTTGTTTTATACATTTTATCGATTACTTAACCTTGTATTTACTCGCAGCAGTATCGATCTTAACGCAGAGTTGTACCCAGAAAGGAGTAAGTAATTATTCTCCATATTATCGGACTATGAGGAACTATACATATATAATTATTATACATACGAGGGTGAATCAAAAAATTCTTGGAATCAATATTAAAAAATGCAAAGATTTAAATAATAATATTTTATTTTTCTACATAATCTCCCTCCAATGCAATGCATTTAGAATAACGCGTTTCTAACTTCCTTATTCCTTGTGAAAAAAAATTATTTTCTTGACTCTCGAAAAAGTTCTCTACGGCAGCTATAACCGCGTCATTATCGTGAAATTTTGTTCCACGAATTTCCTCTTTTAATTTTGGAAATAAGTGAAAATCACTTGGGGCTAAGTCCGGAGAATATGGTGGGTGGTCAAGGAGATTGAAGCCAGCACAGCGGATTGCGTTGAGCGCAACTTCCGATCGATGAGCAGGATCGTTATCTTGAAGGAACAACACGCCCAACGACAGTTTTCCACGACGTTTTTCTTTAATCGCTTCACGCACTTTCGGGATTAAATTTGCATAATAGGGTCCAGTAATCGTCTGGCCTTTTGGCATGTAATCAATAAAAAGGATTCCTTCACTATCCCAGAACACAGAGGCCATAACTTTGCCAGCGGTAGGAGCAACTCGAAATTTCTTAATGGATGGAGAGGATGGTCGTTTCCAAGACATGCTTTGTCTTTTAGTTTCAGGATCAAAATGGTGGACCCACGTTTCATCCATGGTGACAAGACGACGGCAAAAATTATCCGAATCACGCTGGAACATTTCGAGATTACGCTTGGAAATTTCCAAACGTCGCTTTTTGTTTTCGTCGGTTAACATTCGTGGCACCCATCTTGCAGACACTTTTTTGAACCCCAGTGAATCAATTAAAATGGATTGAACGCTACCAAAAGATATCTTTAGGATCTCAGCTATATGTTTTATAGTCATTCTTCTGTCTTCCAAAACCAGATTCTCAACCTTTTTGACATTTTCTTCTGTAACGGAGATTGAAGGCCGCCCAGAACGCGGGTTATCTTTACAGCTTGATCTACCTCTTTTAAATTCAGCCACCCAGTACGCAACCGTAGAATAGGGTACAGCATCACCCCCTAATGTCTGCTGAATGTCCAAAAAAATTTCCTTCGTAGACATTTTTTCAAACTGAGATATTTTATCACCGCACGTAACTCACTTTTATCCATAATTTTGACTTTTTAGCAACTCGTTGCACAAAAAAATTTATTACATGCGAACGAACTGACAAAAACAAGTGACAGTCTGCATAAATATAGTGTGATAGACACTCTTTAATTTGAATATCGAACTTGATCCAAAAAGGTTTCATATATATGCACTTCTAAGAACTTTTTGATTCACCCTCGTATATACATATATAATTATTGATAACCCATTAGACCTAATTCAAATTTAGCACTCTATTACAACCCCAAATTTGACTGATATACTAGCTTAAAGATTCTTTGGATACTAGTAATTATTCTTCATATTATTGAATCTAACTTATAACTATGAGGTATTAGTAAAATAATATTGGAGTGAACAATATTAGACCTAATTAAAATTTAGCACTCTTTTACAACCCCAAATTAGACTCATATACTAGTTTAAAGATTATATTGATAGAAACTATAAGAATAATCAGCCTAATGTCCCCACTACTGTAGCACATGCTTTCTCTGAGTAAGGGCATGGACCATAATCCATCACAAGGGCTCAGTGCGGACTGGTCTGTAGGTTAGTGACAAAATGATTTCTTGGGCTTACGAAATTCTTACACATTGAAATTAAACAACTTTAAACGGATTAAATCGCGTATAATTTTATATTATTTTATCCCGACGTATCGCATAGTGATGTAACGAATATACATTTTTAGGCAATCGCGAACGCGAATGCGGATGCGAACGTCTCCCATCGATATTCGCGAATGGTATTTCAAGTACAACTTTCCTCTACTACATTTTGGTTATTAATTTGTTAAAAATATGTAATATGTTAATCATTTTACCCAAATACTTTGAATTGTGGTTTATTATATTTTTTGATATTATTATTTTCAATTAATAAAAAAATATGATAATTTTTACAGTCCCAAACGAAAATAAATTTTGTAAGTACTATAACACAGTAATTGAATTAAATAATTGACTGTGTCTTATAAGCATTATAAGTATATTCTAAAGTACTTATAATCATTATGTTATATATACCGTTATTTTTCTATTTTCTTGTATACAAATTATTTGTAATGTTGCAAAAAAAAAAAACAATAGTTCTAGTTGACAAAATTTGTCGTTCAACAAGAATAATGTTCTACGTGTTTTTAATTTGAATGTTGTAAACACCCATAAGGGGTATATATATCAGAATCAATATTGGTTATCATGTATTTTAAAATTTTATAATATATATACTGTTGGTGTTTCGTTGTAAATAAATAAATAAATAACACAACATTATGAGTATGTTACATAGTAACCCATATACTAAATTGCTGACTAAGAACCACATGGCTACCTACATCGTGCATCGCAACTATCACACGGTTGCAACACGAGGCGCGGAGTCAGCATTCTCGAACTTACATGGCACCGGTCACGTAGGCCACCGGCAACATGAAGCGCGGAGTCAGCTTACTCGTGGAAGCTTCATTTTTTACCTAAGAATTAATTTATGCATTGTTAACCTAATATCGGTAGCATTCATACGTGTACTTAGAATAGGAAATTATATTGTAAAATCTTTTATTTTAATTAAAGTTAGTATAAAAGTTTTTGGTTTTTTTTAGATCCTTCGGCTGTGGCCTACGTAATTGGCGCAGTCGGTAGGATTCTTGGAAATAGTAGCTAGGGTCGTGTTCTAATATCGAATCGTCCTGACCGCTGTGCGTCGTGTGCAACCTGCTTCGCGTCGCGTCTTCCAAGATTCCTGAAAGAACCTGGGCTCACGGCTGGAGGAGAATCTAGACATCGATTCACAAGAGGAATCGAAAATGATATATATGTAAGTGCTTGAATTGCTCCTGTACTTGCTCATCCTTAATCATAATCCTTTTTAGTGTTAAAAATTCATCAAAAATTTTTATCCTAGAAAATTATCCTTAAGTCCTGCACCTAGTAGGCAATCGCGTAGGGATTTAGTAGATAGTAATAGACAGTTAGATACTTTAGTAGAGACAATAGAAAATATGGACCCCGACGCAATTTTCAAAGTGTTGCGTCATGTACCTGAGTTTGACGGAAATCCGAACGTATTGACCCGTTTTATACGACTATGCGACCAAGTATGTGCAACCTATTTAAGTGCTGAACAGGGACGTGAACTTACCAATCTTTGTTTGTTGAACGGTATTCTTAATAAAATTACCGGGCCCGCCGCCCGCACAATTAACTCAAATGGTATTCCAGAAAGTTGGGAGGGCATCAGAACAGCGTTAATCAATATTTTTTCTGACCAAAGGGATGAAACTGCCCTCTACAATGACCTTTCTCTTGCCACTCAAGGCACTAATACTCTACAAGAGTTTTACGATAGGTGCCAAAATTTATTCAGCACTATTATGACCTATGTAAGTCTACACGAGTCTATCCCCACTACCATCGAAGCAAAGCGTACTCTTTATAAGAAATTAACAATGCAGGCTTTCGTTCGGGGACTTAAAGAGCCGCTAGGCTCTCGTATAAGATGTATGCGTCCTGATAGTGTTGAAAAAGCATTAGAATTTGTACAGGAGGAACTTAATGTGATGTATTTGCAGCAGCGAAATGATCCGACGTCCGATCGCAAAGTTAATGTTTTACCAAAACCAATACAGTTGCCACCATTTTCTATGCCGGCACAACGATCATTCGTTCCTCCTGCACCTATGTATAACATGTCTTTTAATGTGCCTTTTCAGCGCCCTATGCCTCAACCTCCGCAACACCAACCTTGGAAACCTAACTTTCCTAACACCCCGCTAAATAGACCTCCTCAAGGTCCCACACGCACTCAACAAATGTTCCGTGCGTTGCCACCTAACTATAATACTCAGAATAATTCTTTTAAAATGACACCACACAATTCATATCAACACACGGGCCCTAAGCCCATGAGCGGTGTGAGTCATTATGTAACTAGACCTCTACCATCTACTGGTTTGAGAGGACATGACTGGACGAAGTCGGGAAACCCGCCGCCCAGTAACTATTTTAAAACCCGCGAAATGAATTTAAACATGTGCTCTGAATATGACGGTTACTACTACCCGGAGTGTGAACCACACTCATACTATCCAGAGTACGACCACGTGGCACCTGAGTACCCAATGTACGAACCCGACGAATCTCAATACTATCCAGAATATAATGTAACTGAGCCACAATATTATTCCGAAGGTCAGCATGAACCTGAACCTTCTGATTCCACTGGTAGCTCTGATCAGGATTTTCAGAGCCGCCAAATTTCAAGAAAGTCAAAATAGAACTTAATTTGCAAACGCAACGGCAACGAAACCGTTTGAAATTGTTCATTTAGATTTGTTCACAGCTCAGAATGAGAAGTTCCTAACGTTTATCGATGTATTTTCTAAATACGGCCAGGCATACCATCTTCGTGACGGTACCGCCATTAGCATAATTCAAAGTCTACTTCATTATTGTACCCACCATTCCTTTCCATTGACTTTAGTGACTGACAATGGGACTGAGTTCACAAACCAATTGTTTTCGGAGTTCACACAACTTCATAAGATAAACCACCACAGAACATTGCCTCATGCTCCCAACGATAACGGCAATATCGAGAGATTTCATTTAACAATTTTAGAGCACCTACGCATTCTCAAATTACAGCAAAAAGATGAATCTGTAGTAAATATCATGCCTTATGCCATCATAGCATATAATAGCTCAGTACATAGCTTTACAAAATGCCGACCTTACGACATCATTAACGGACATTTTGACCCGAGAGACCCCGTTGACATGGACCTCACTAAGCACTTATTACAGCAATACGTACAGACTCACCGTGAACAAATGAAAGCAGTATATGACTTGATAAATGAGACTTCATTGACCAACCGTACATCTCTTACAGAAAATCGTAATAAAAACCGCGAACCCGAAACCGAGTACCAACCAGACCAAAGCGTCTTTGTTAGCAACCCTTTCGCTGCTCGACAAAAGCTCGCACCCCGCTATACTCACGACAAAGTACTAGCCGACTTACCAATCCACATATACACGTCGAAAAAGCGTGGCCCTGTAGCCAAGTCCCGACTCAAGAGAGTGCCTAAATCTGCAAAATTGTTGCAGGTCCCTTCTGACCCTGACCATGACGACAATGCTGGAAGCACAGGAAATAATACTTGAAAGCTTGGATGACGGACCCGGACTTTTACCTTTTAAACTAGGACAGACGTCACTCACGACTCACTATCATACATTCTTACAATATGTAGAACTTGACAACATCGAGGACCAAATCAATAACTTACAAACCCAGTTATCAGACTTTAAAACTCGACTAGGAAACGATACTTACGCGCACTACGAACTTCAAATCGAATATCTAAACGTAAAAGTGCGTAAAATACTTAGCCACCTTCAGAGTCTAGAACCCAATCGCAGTAAAAGAGGTCTTGTAGACGGCTTAGGTTCCGTTATTAAAAGTATTACTGGCAATCTAGATTATTCCGACGCTGTAAAATTTAATGATGCAATCAAAGTTCTGGAAAATAACCAATTTAAATCAATAAACTAATTTAATAATCATATTAGTATCAGCAAAGATTGGATGGCTCATCACAGTAAAATCATTACTGAAATAGTCCTTAATCAGGAGAAAATAAACTCCACTCTAAACTTACTGCTAGATAGCGAGGCATACCGAGATACGAGCCTTATTAAATATGCTAAGTTTGCTCAACTATTAGTTATCATTTCTGAAAACGCGGATGATATTATGACGGAACTCTCTAGGCTAGAGAATATTTTAAGTTTCGTGCGTGCATCGAGCACTCACCACTCTATATTAGGCATAGATGTATTAAGTAAGATGTTAAATAAGTTAGAATTAATTTATCCTAAGGGTCACTTAATAAAATTAGACCTGAGGGAGTATTATGACGTAATCAAACCAGGTTACTATTTCTCAGGCAGACGTATAGTTATAACACTAAAGTTCCCAATTATATCCCCTGTAAACTATGACTTATATAGACTAGCTATCCTTCCTAATAAGAACAACCAATCCATTGTACCTCCATATCCTCTCATAGCAAGTAACAGGCACGCGTTCATGTACATAGAGACAGAATGTCCGAAGTACGGTAATCGGTTCCTCTGCGAAGAAAGCCTTAGCCACCAACTTCAATCACAAGCAGACTGCATACAAATCCTCATCACCAATCAATCTCTGGATGCAACATGTGAGATGACTACAATCAAGTTAACCAAAGCAGCCGTGGATCGCCTAGATGAAAGACACTACGCCATCTCGTTCCCACACCCGACGAAGATTCACACTATCTGCGAACATGAGAGCTACACAAGGAAGCTTCCTGGTCACAATCCCAATCGCCTGTTCATTGAGCACCGATGAAATCACCATCAGTAACAACTACGACAGGATCGCAGGACAACCACTGAAAATTATGAAAATTATCATGAACACCGAAACATCGAATATCTCACCACCATCACACATCAAACTCAATTCAATAAATCTGAGAGATCTTCACCAATACCAAGACAAACTGATGCTGCAACCAACCCTACATTTGGACCATACTACACCTGACGTCGTATACCACACTACGATACCAATGTATACCATTATATTTAGTGCATTTGCACTGGGAGCAGCTCTACTTATTCGGCGCTGGTACATTCACCATAAGAGGACAGAAAAACCTGAAATCGAAGAAACACACTATGAAGATGCTGAGAAACCTGCACCACCACCGAGAGTACCGGCAACATTTTCTCTCAAAGTTCTAAAATAGTTGCCGTTCTGAAGGGGGAGGTGTTACATAGTAACCCATATACTAAATCGCTGACTAAGAACCACATGGCTACCTACATCGTGCATCGCAACTATCACACGGTTGCAACACGAGGCGCGGAGTCAGCATTCTCGAACTTACATGGCACCGGTCACGTAGGCCACCGGCAACATGAAGCGCGGAGTCAGCTTACTCGTGGAAGCTTCATTTTTTACCTAAGAATTAATTTATGCATTGTTAACCTAATATCGGTAGCATTCATACGTGTACTTAGAATAGGAAATTATATTGTAAAATCTTTTATTTTAATTAAAGTTAGTATACAAGTTTTTGGTTTTTTTTAGATCCTTCGGCTGTGGCCTACGTAATTAGTAAAACATGTTTGTTATTTATTATGTCAAGCAAATATTATTGTTTTTGTCTAAAAGCAGTTTCATAGAGGTTATCATTTTTAATTTGTTTATTAATAGGACTATTTAAATTCAAAATAGGTAGTAGACAATTTGTATAGACACTGATTAAAGTATAAGAGAAGAATATACTTTAGTTTGATGAATGTTCAACATTAAATATTGTTTGTTTGGTAATTTCTAATGGAAAGTTGATTATTTACAATACTAAACCAATACCAAAATATATTAAAGTGAAGCCTATTACATTTTAATAAAAGTTGATAATTATAATTGTGCGACTGTAAATTAGAAAGTTTATGATTATCAGAAAATAATATTTCCTTGTTTGTATTACTTTTTTGTTATTGACATCTAATCTCTGTCTATAAAGTAGTATAAAGTGTGTCTGTAAAGTATTATTGTGTTGCATCTAATTTACTTTACCGACGTTCATATACGCAAAACATTCGCGTAACATTTATGAATGCGAATGCGAGTATGAATGCCAGGAAATATGCTAATATTTGCGAATTCGAATATTCGTTACATCACTACTAGGTACCGAACTAATTTATAGATATTAACGGGGCTTAACCGCGTCTTTAACGCCATATCATTTATTGTGACCATGTTCACTGAAAAGTGTTGGAAACGTGGAGATAAAATAATATAAAATTATACGCGATTTAATTTCAAGGTTAGGTTAGGTTAGTTTAAGTTGTTTAATTTCAAGGTTAGTGACAAGTTATTTCCTTAACTCACACAAGCTTTCCCACACTTGACGGGATTCGAAAAGATAAATAAAAATATGTATTTGAAGCCTACGCCTGAGCTGTCAGACGTAGACGCTAAAGCCGCGGAAGTTCAAAGTTTCAGACTTAAACATACAGTCCAAGCTGATAAATCCCACCTTAGGCATATAATATTTATATTATAGACGTCATGTTATCTAAAATAACTTGCCTTAGCTTCAGATGATTCTCCATCAGCCGGGTTATTCTCCTGATTGGGCTCATTGCACATGATCCTCATCAGGTCTTGGTCTCTTTGTTTGAATAAGTCCAAGTCAGATTTGTGGCATTTTCGAGTTCTCCCGAGGCAGTCTGTGAATTCAATCCTGAACAAAAATATATACATACGTTACTACTATCAGATGTCGTAGATCATAATAAACGGTACTTATTGAGCGACTCGGTTATGTTTTACTAGGGTTCCCCAATTAACTTTTTATACGAGATCTAATTAATTAATGGTGTTTTCAAAATTTTCAATTACGTTATCTTCATGTTGGAAACGACTGTTGTCTTAAGATTTCTTTTCTTAATACCGATACGATCGACTACACAACCTCCCGATATCAACCCTTAAATAGCACCAATCATTGTGCATATGGTTCACAGACCCACACGATACCGATATATGAATATCATCAATGACATTATTACACATTGACTTCCAGAAAAATCAAGAATAAGAGATGTAATTAATTAATGTAAGTAAAATAATGTTCTAAGTTAGTTTTTCACGCACGGTGCCGCTAATAGTATGGAAATCACGAAATAGGAAAGTCTAGATAGATACAGATCAAACTGCAGAGTGGTGAAGTTTATTTATAATCATAAACTGACCAACAGATGCTACACCCATTTTAAAATAGAATGTTTGAACACCTTCTAATGTGTGAAAGGATTGTCGTGATACAGGGAAATATAATAAAGGGTTTCATTGTTACTGTACGTCATAAACGTGCCAAAAAGTAACCTTTTTGATGCCGCATTTGGGACGTATTTTAAGGTACGTATTTAGGGTACGCATTTGTGGCACATGTAATACTAAAATCTTTGGTCGTAAATAATAATATATAATAAGACTTACCATTCATCGCCATCATTCTCAACAGGAATACTTCCTTGTATATCTTCAGTTTCCTCAACTTCAGGTGCATGTTTGATTAGCTCTTTGACTTCTTCGTCTTTCTTTGTCTTAAAGTCTACAAGAAATTTGCCAGCAAGCTGCGAGTTGCCAGCACCATCTGCTAGGTGCCCATATAGTTCGGCTTTCTTTTCTAGAGCTAGCCTGAAAGTAAATATACATCTAGGTATGTAATATCATGGAAACTTGATTGTGTATGAAGCAGGTCTTGGAAAGACCTTCATATATAGAAATTATCCACGGATTGAGGAAGGAAGGGGATATGGGGCGAGGGATTTATTCTATCGATTCGCATGTCGCAGTTTTTCAATTACGCATCAGTGGGGATGCGTAATTGAAAAACTTCTTCTTCTTCTCTTCACACCTACAAACGAAACAATAAACTCATAAAGTACGAGTAATACACTGAACGCAGCACTCTCATTACACCAACTCAAAATAAGCCAATGAAAGTTAATAACTCCCGGTGCCGACAGCAGCGGCCGCACTACGCGACGATGCGCACTGAAAGGTCGTTATACGCAATACTACATTGCGGCATTAGTTTGTTGAGCTGTAAATAATTTCATAACACTACCAGGAATGGATGTCGAAATGAATATGCTACACACTGGCGCGCCGATATTTACGATTAAAATCTGCGACACGTGGCACGCCTTCTCAACACATACCCTCCCTTTCTAAATCCGTGGAAATTATCAATAACTGGAACGGTTGAAGTGGAACAGATTAATCTGAATTGCCAGCCATCTCACCCTGAAAGGCTTACATACTCTGGACAATCTTAGGTCGGCAATGTAATCATAATCTCTTCAGAACATTCGCCATAAAACAACCTGTAAAAAACGCTTAGAGAAGGTATAGCTCTACTTATTTGTAAATTTTGAGTGACTTCAGTGTCTCCAATAATACGGACAGCGTGACGTTGCAGTCTATCGAGAGCATCCATAAGGTAACTTAGCAGAGCCATCCCACAGGTGGCAACATTATTCAATACATGGGCGCACCTGAGTTTATAAAGAAGGCAACGCTGATCAGGAGTAAAGAAACGCCTCGATCCGATTAGCAGGCCTAGACAAAATTCAAAGAGGCGTGTTTCCACACACACTACAGACAAAAATGTGTCTACTAACTTAGCGCGACGTCACGTAACTTTTCCACAGGTAATGTCAACGCCATACATTTTGAAGTTGTCGTTTGGCGTTAACGTACAGAAACATCTTTTGTCTAGGCCTTCCGGACTCCGAGTTTTTGCCGAGAACGTGCACACTTGAGTCTTCCTGGCGTTGAACTCAACCAAGTTGCCCGTACCCCAACTAGAGATGTTGTCTAGCACCCTGGAAAGCTCAGCGACGACACACCGTCTATTCTCTACAATTTCGGTCTTTGTCGCACCAGATCGTCCAAAGTACCGACCGTGGACAGTACTGTCATCTGCGTAGCAATGAATGTCACCTAGCTGTAACATATGGTTGATATGCAGGAGAAAGAGTGTGGGTGATATGACGGACCCCTGTGGCACGCCGGCATTTACCTGGAACGAGCGCGACTTACGACCGTCACAACGGACGCGATGGTGCGCTCGTGCAGGAAGCCAGCAATCCAGTCACAGAGGCGAGAGGGCAGGCCGTATGCCGGTAGCTTGGAAAGAAGAGAACCATGCCATACCCGATCAAAAGCCATGGCGATGTCGAGGCTAATAGCCAACTTCGCCATGCTTGTCTATAGCTTCACCCCAAAGGTGTGTAACGTACGCTAAAAGGTCACCCGTGGACCGTTTCGGCTTAAAGCCGGTCGTTTATGATGGAGTTTTCTTCTATTTAGCGGATAAGCTGGGTATTGATGATCCGTTAAAACACCTTACACAATACTGAGATGACACCTATAGAATGATATTTAGTTGTCGGTTTGCCTCACTCCAAGCCGCCGGCACAATTCCTGACGAATAAGACAGGCGGTATAGTCGGGTCAGCACAGGGGACAACTCCAGTGCACATCTTTTCAGAACTAAAACTGGACCGTCAGGGCCACGTGCTTTCCTAACATCGAGTGACAACAGCTCTCGGCGCACGTCACACTGCCTAATGCGGACTTCGGGCATGGTGGTGCTACACCGGGGTATTCTTGACGGCAGCGCGCCATTGTCATCGAGTCAGGAGTTCGCCGAAAAATGATGAGCGAGCAATTCCGCAATCTCTTGCAGTTGATGAGCTAGTGACCCATCGGGATATCTCAGGGGAGGTAGAGATGGCTGGCAGAAGTTTGCTTAGACCGTATTGGCCAGTTGCAAGTAACTGCGGCCAGATTACAATCAAACATATTGTAAAATGTTGTCAGTAGTCTTTTAATGTAAATTAACTTTAAGTGAACATTTAATTGCTTCTTTGATGCCTAAATTGACTTAATAGTTATGAATTTTGACCAATACCAAAGTAATTATAAATGCAGACTTTATTCTATTCATTCATTCTACTGTTTTTGCAGATTTTCAAATTTAAACCTTCATGAATGTTGCTTTATTCGCATATGATGGTTAAAGAGGAGTTTAAATTCGATACTCGGATGGACCGAAGCAATCATGGTGGCCCAGCAGTCATGGCGTCTAAAACAGAAGACGCAGGTTCGAGTCCAGTCCTAGGCTGTGTAACTTTTCTCTCTAGAATTGAATTCCTGTGACCAGATTACTTGGAGATTGAGACTAAAGAACCAATATCTCATGCTAAGTCGGGAGAAACTTTAAACTTAAAACTCTGGTTTACACTGCATGGGAAGGAAGTGCTATTAAGGTGGAGACAAACTGAGCCCACATATGCCATGCATTATGACATCTAGACTTTTGAATTTGTATGAAAACAGTTGACTCAGAAACATACCTACTTATCATATGCAACATTGCAAATGATAAGTACAGATATCAATGGCTTGTCTTTTAACATTAATTTTCATACTTGTTAGGTGAGCATCATAAGGTTTTAGGACTATGGTGGTATGACATCTAGATTCTTGAATTTGTATGAAAACAGTTGAATCAGAAACATATACTTATGACATGCAACATTGCAAATGATAAGTACAGATATCAATGGCTTGTCTTTTAACATTAATTTTCATACTTGTTAGGTGTGCATGGTGGTATACAGTCTGTTATTTTATAATAGGTTATACTTTATCTTAAGGCACTCACATGGCTAACGAAAATCTAAAAAAACTTGTATATTCATCCATGAAGGAGATTAGCCTGGCTACATACATACATATATACAGTCATCAACACTGTCTAAGGATATTTTGTATTTCTTAAATTTTTTGATAAACTATAAATATTTTGTTCAGAGAAGTATATATGGAATGAAACCTCAGTTAATGACCAACTTAATTAAATAAATAAAAAACATTTTAGATAATCAAATATTTAAATAAAAAAAAAATAACAAAGAGACTAAAAATGGCGCTAAGTCTACGAGTGAAATTAATTAATAAAATTAATAATTTTATTAAAAATAACAACAGAAAGTTAGACATTTTAACTCTTAATAATCAGTGTTGCCACCCCTCACGTTAATTAGAGTTCGGCATTGGTTATTCATACTGTGAATTAAGGTGTCGATGTCTTGCTGTGGTATGCGTTCCCAGGTTCGTTGCAGGTGCAGGAAAAGTTGCTCTTCTGTGGCCAGATTTGGAGGGAGGGCGTGCATAGCCCTTCGCTGCAACATGTCCCACGCATGTTCGATGGGACTCATATCGGGCGACTGCGCAGGCCATCTCATTACCGTGACGTTGTTGTCTTAAAGGGCGGCTGATACCAGCCTCGCCGTGTGTGGACGGGCATTATCATGCATGAGTACGAATTGGTGGCCGATTTGCACCCTATGCGGAATAATGACAGGTTCCACCACCTCATCACGGTATTTCTGAGCATTCATGTTGCCTCTTACAAAAACGAGATCGGTTCGCGCGCCTATACGAATTCCCGCCCATACCATGATCGTTCCTGCTTGGTACGAATGAACCTCTTGTGGATGCCGGAGACGGCTTTCCCTGCCTGGAACTCTCCAAACGCGTGTTCTTCGCGAATCTGGATGAAATCCAAACCGAGACTCATCCGTAAAGAGCACTGTCGACCATTGTTCATTATCCCATAACACGTGTTGATGGGCCCACAATAGTCGCCTTCCGCGATTACCACGTCGCAAAGCAGGAACACGAATTGGCCTGCGAGAATGAAGATTAGCTTCATGTAGCCTTCTTCTGACTGTTTGGTCGCTAACCAACAGCTGATGCTCCTGTTGGAGCCTCTGTACCATTTCCATTGCCGTCAGAGTAGGTTCTCTCCTGGCGGTATTTTGGAGAAAACGGTCCTCTCTAGGGGTGGTCATCCGAATTCTGCCAGCATGCCGTTCCGCCACTTCTCCAGTATCACGATAACGTGACCAGAGCCTTGATATCACATTCTGGCTGGTGCCTAGAGTCTCCGCAACAACGTTTTGGATAGCGCCAGCTTCCAACATTCCTACCGCTCTTATCATCTCGTCTCTCGTCAAATGTCGACGTTGCATGGCACCAACGAGATGACACAAACAGTAAAAATCACTAAAACAATTGATAGCGTTAGTTAATTAATGTTTTTCTAAACAAATCTCAACACAAAACTAGCACTGCTAACTGAATCAAATGCGTGTTCCCGCGTTTTCTTTTGTTTTAATAAGTTTTAGTTTTATTTTTCAATGTCAGTTTGAAAATGGAACAAGGAGGTTTAATCCCACATATAAACTTTTTCCTAATTCTGAGTAGTTTTTCAGAAAACCAAAGAAATGAAAATAAAAATCTAATATCCCTAGACAGTGTTGATGTGTGTACATAAAGAGTACATAGGGACATAGAAAAGGGTTATGTTTTTAGAGTTAAAACCTTTTCTGACAGTCAGGTAAAAATACCCTTCTTTGCTCAAGCAAAGTAATTTCATGTCAATCAAATAGAATCACCCTCCATGGATTATGTTGTTTCACAGGCAGTACAGCCCACAGAACAAGGATTTCCTGGAATTGGTGGATAAAGGCATACAAAACAAACTTTTAAACTCACTTAGATTTCCTACAAGCTTCCATCTCCTCAACATCAACTGCTTTGAGGCCATCTTTAAAAGTTTTCTTCTTCTCTTTGTTATCTGATTTCTCACAATCACTTGGTTTGGCTGGTGGAGGCTTGTAGTTCTCAATATGGTTCTCAGGAAGTTTCTTCTTTTTTAGCACTTCTTCTTGTTTTTTCATAAGCTCTGCCTTCAAGCTTAGTAGCTGTAAATATAGATTACCGATCAGTTGGATTGACTCCCAGACTTTTTTTACCAAGAGCAATGTAGTAAAATTTATATTATATTATAACTGGTATAAGCAGACTTGTTCCGGATGTCCAGTTCAATCAGAACTATCACAATACCTTGAAGTATGTTATTTCTGATGCTGTAGAACTCTCAACCCATGATAAGCCAATAGTTTCACATAACAAACTCTGATGTTTCTGATACATAATACATAAATAGGAAATTAATTTAAGGTACTATATTAAAGATTTTAGGTAAATTGTGATATTATGATGTAATATTTTAAATGTATAATTTTTTACTATTTGTTAACATTGTTCAACATAATACATATTATATATGTTAGTGCAACACATTCTTTCTAAATCATAAATAACATAAAATTATTACATAACATAAACCACTAATTTAACTGACACTAATCCTGCCACAATATACCAAATGAACAATAATATTCATTTATTCAAAATGTACCTATATTGATGCAGCAAAATTATACTCAATATTCTGTAAATTTTGCCAGCTTGCTTGGTGAAGGACAAGCCTACCCCAAAAATGTTTTCTTCATATATTTCAAAAGTCATTACATGTGACAGTGAAAATAGTGTATTAGTTAACATGTCACGGTGCCATGCATTGTTTGCTAATTTAGGCAAACATTAAAAAATCAAAGCCAGATGAGCCAGGTTCGCCACTCTGCAAGACACAGTATGAAATAAAAATCTAGTTGTCCATCCTGTGAGTAGTCACACCCTCATCATTAACCTGACTATTCCCACTTTGTACTGAAATGTATAAAAAAGATGTGTGGCACTCGGAGACTGCTGCGGTAAAGCTATTGCATAGCTGTTTTTATCAACTTATGCAATTATATTTATTTAACCAATGCCATCTAGAGGCGAGTTGCTGAACTAAAGAGACAAGCATGATATTTCAAAAAGTCATTAAAAGTTCTGATATTCATCGATAGATGCCAAATCAACTTATGAAATTATAATTATTTAACTAATGCCATCTAGAGGCGAGTTGCTGAACTAAAGAGACAAGCGTGATATTTCAAAAAGTCATTAAAAGTTCTGCTATTCATCGACAGAGGGAGTGGAGGATGTTAGGTTATTTTCGTTACAGAATTTCTGGATTTGGTCTCCACGCTCAAGGCCCGTGATAACAGCTATGCAATAGCTTAAAATCTGTTCTTAACCTTAAATACTAAGATTTACTTATAAAAACCACAGTTTTACCTTACAAAATCAGGATTTCATAGAGTCAAAGGTGAGTTATGTAACTGCCTCTCTGATTATAAATCTCAAATACCTATAAATGAAGAGCTAATACATGTATTATTATTTGATGGCCCAAATAAGTTAGATGGTAGTGACACTGCCTGCTAGCACATAACCACACTAGCAGTGGGTCCCAGGTTCAATTCTTGGCTGGGGCAAATAATAAGCAGTAATGTTTGTACCTGGGTCTTGGATGTTTTGTGTGTCCATGCCTCCCGAGACACAGCGAATCTTTTAAGTATGTGAAGTGTGGGGGTATGAGTGTGTGAGTGTTTGGTCATTACTTTTTCCATTAATCTAGGTATATCATATTTCTTTTCTATTGTGCTTCAAACACACATTACCTAATGCTACACAATACATAGTGCTTGAACGAAAATTACTATTTGGATATTGGAAGCTGAACACCTGGCTCTGTAGTGCTACCCAGCAAGACGGTGGTAGACAAGTCTTCCGACAGTGGTTAATAAAGTCTACCGCTAATTGCTACAATTTGTTATAATCTGATAATCTGAGCTGAAAACTTACTGAAGACTTGCTGAATAAAATTTTCTTTGTTGATTGCACATTCATGTTCGCAGATTTGGAAATTGTAAACTATCAACTGACCATAGATTAATCAGACTATATCTAAAGATAGTTTAAAGCGAACAACGGAACGTTAGCGGGACGTATAATGTTTTCAGTGCCATCCTTTTTGACGGATTATAGTCGCGCGCTCGTCTTCACTTGGTGCGTTCGTTTAGCTTATGAGGGCATTGGTGGCGTTGTCGAACGCTTTAACAAAAGAGCCATCAATGACAACGTCACCAATGCCCTCATAAGCTAAACGAACGCACCTAAAAATTGCTTTTTGGTGGCAAAAATTCCTCTTTTTTAGCTTTCCGAACGCTGAAAAAAAAGAGGCACGAACGACATTTTCACCCACAGATACCCAATTCGAAAGCCCCTTGTGAGCGTTTTTAACGTTATTTTCGCCAAAAACGATCAGAAGTTGTAGTAAAAGAATACACCCGTAAACTTAGGCTTTATTTCACAAAATTCTACATGATAATAAACGTAGTAATCTATAGTTTATAACAATACTCAACCCTGACGTATCTGTCTATTCTTCAAGGAGTTTATTATTACCACATTCTCCTGGGCTCATTTATTGCGTTACATAGTCAGCTAGATAAGCTGGCTCACGGCGTACTCTTTCTGAACGTCGTAGGTAATCCACTATTGTATTTTGCGGTTGTTCACGTTCTTCCCGAGAGTTTCTGTGATCTTCACTTGACTCATTTTCATCGGTTGCATCGAAAAACTCATCATCGTCATTCGAATCCGCATCGATAAAATACTCTGGAGAATATTCTCCAGCAGGAGCTAAGTGCCTGTTGGAGACAACTACTTCTCTGCCACTGCTCAACCGCACACGAGAATGCTGGGGATTACTCTCTAGTGTCTCGACTTCTTCGATCAACGGATCGTATTTGCTTGTTCGATTGTGGTTACGCATTAATACTTTTCCTGGTACATTTAGCCATGAAGGCATCGATTGTCCCGTCGAGGACCTCCTCGCATGGGAAAACATCCGCTCGTGAGGCGTACTATTGGTAGCTGTACAAAGCAGTGATCTTATAGAATGTAGAGCTTGAGTTAAAACCGATTTCCATTGTGTAACTGGCAGATTTCGGCTTTTTAGAGCCAACTGTATTGTTCGCCAAATTATCCCATTATATCTCTCTGTTTGTCCATTTCCTTGTGGGTTATATGGTGTAGTATAGCTTGTTGCAATGCCTTTTTGGTGAAGAAAATCTTTCATCTCCTTTGATAGGAACGAAGTACCACGATCAGAGTGAACGTAAGTTGGCATTCCAAAAATAGAAAATAAGTCTGTCAGTTTATTTATCACCGTCTTTGTACTTAAATCTGGACAAGGATATGCGAAGGGAAATCGAGAGTACTCATCCACAATTGTCAGGATATATCTGTTTTTCTCTGTGCCATCTGTTGGAAGAGGGCCTTTGAAATCTATTGATATTCTTTCAAAAGGGGCTATTGCTTTTATAAGTTTTCCGATGTTCTGTTTAAATCGGGGCTTTACTTCTGCACACACTGGACAATTTGAGATTGTTCGTTTAACTTCATCAGTAGAGTAAGCTAAATTTTTGCTTCTGACCCAATGGAGCATTCTGGTTACTCCAGGGTGACACAAAGTTGTATGCAGTTCTTTTAAAGTTGTTTCTGATGTCGTCTGTGCAGAAGCAACGAATTCTGCCTTAGCTCTGGATAGAGCATCAGCTGCTATATTTTCCTTTCCGGGGCGATATACGATGTCAAAATTGTACACAGAAAGCTCCAGTCGCCACCGTTGTATTTTGTCATTTTTAATTCTTGATGTATGCTGCTGATTGAACATGAAAGCGATTGATTTTTGGTCTGTAATCAGTTTGAAGGGTCGTCCAATAAGAAATTGTCTCCATTTTCGAAGACATTCAACTATAGCTGCGGCTTCTTTCTCTATAGCCGGATGGTTACGTTCACAACTATGAAGGCTTCTCGAAAAAAAAGCTACGGGTCTGCCTTCTTGTGACAGAGTTCCCGCAATAGCAAAGTCTGATGCATCTGTTTCAACGACGAATTGTATATTGTCATCTATTGCGTTTACCGCTGACTTGGCGATTTCTTCCTTGAGGGCATTAAATGCGTCAGCAGAAGTCGAGTCAAGAGGGAATTTTCCTTCCGATATAAGAGGCTGAATTTTATGAGAAAATCTTGGTATCCATTTGGAGTAATGGGCAAATAACCCTAAAGCTCGGCGAAGTGACGCTGAGTCTGAAGGCAGGGGCAAATCTAGTAGTGGTCGAAGACGATCCGCATCGGGTTTAATTACTCCATTGCATATCGTATAACCTAGAATACTTATTGCTTTCATTGAAAATTTACTCTTAACGTGATTCAACGTAAGATTATACTGCTTGACGACCTCAAGAAAACGCTGCAGTTTAAGGTCGTGGTCAGCTTGATCTGTACCACAGATAGTTATATCATCTAAATATGCATAGACTCCTTTTAGATCCTCCTTAGAAATGATATTATTGATTGCTCTTTGGAAAGCTGCAACTCCATTAGTGACTCCAAATGGAATTCTTCGAAACTGGTACAAGTTACCGTCTGCTTCAAAGCCGGTATAAGGTTTTTCAGTTTCAAGAATTTTGAATTGATGGTAAGCGCTCTTTAAATCAATTTTGCTATAAACTCGGTATTTGGCTACTTTAGAAATTACGTCTTCAATGCTTGGAAGAGGGTAAGCATCCAATTGTGTATATCTATTTACTGTCTGAGAGTAGTCTATACACATCCTTTTTTTATGATTTTCATTTGTCGTTACGAGTACTTGTGCCCTCCATGGTGATGAGCTGGGTTCTATTATGCCTTCTGATAGTAATTTCTTGATCTCAGCACGAATAAATTGCATGTCTGTATCTGAGTACCTTCGTGATTTAATTGCGATCGGTTTACAATTTGGCAGCATGTTTGGAAACAAGCTGACAGGGTCAATATTGGCCCTTGATAGAGCGTATAACTTCAATGGTACTTCTGGACCGCCAAAATGCATTTCCAATGACTTGTGTTTCATAAGAATATCATGGCCAATTATGACATCCGTACATAAATTTTCAATTATTAATAAGTTCGCTTGAAAAATACGACCTTGCAACTCTATAGTGACTGAACACATCGTGTTTACTTTTGCCTTCATATTCGTAGCTGCCATACTTACATGTTGATTGCACGAAAGCAAATGCAGATTGAGCTGTGGAATTAGGCGACTATCTATAAAACTTGTGGTACTCCCAGTGTCAATCAACGCTTTGACTGTATATGATCTGTTCAATGTGATTGATACCATTGCTCTGTCTAGGTTGTTTGTAGCTGCAGAAGAACATGATAGTAATTGCGGTGAATCTCCAGTTTCGGTGTCTTCGCTAGTTTCAGTTTGGGTACTAAAAGCACTCTGCTGTTGCGAAGAACTTTTACATACTTTAGCGAAGTGTCCTCTCTTCCCACATTTGAGGCATGTTGTACCAGCTGCTGGACAATTACGTCGTATATGTCTTTTGTTGCCACAGAAATAACATAATTCTTCCTTGTTTGCTTTTTTATTATTAATAGGAATCGCATTCACAAAAGAGCTAGTACTGGGCTGCTGGTAATTATCGTTGTGTATACGGGCCATCTCAAGTGCACGGGCCTGCTTGTATGCGTTGTCTAATGTGAGTGTACTATTTTCCAGTAGTCTTTGACGTACCAGTGACGACGAAATTCCGGCAATAAATGCGTCTCTGATAAACTCATTTTCATTTTGTTCAGCAGTTACTTGTTTAAAAGAACATTCTTTTGCAAGCAGCTTCAATGCTTGTAAATACTGATCTATTGACTCACCTGCTTGTTGTAATCGTTTCGCTAGTTTATGTCTGGAATAAATTTCGTTTGGTGGCTTCAAAAACAATCTATCGAGTTTATTTATAGCATTATCATAATCGCTACTTTCTTGAACATGAGCAAATACTGTTGGAGATAAATAATTGGTCAAAAGTTGAAGCTTCAATTCTTTTGCGATAGGTTTTCCATTGTTTGATATCGCCGAAAGAAAATTTTCGAACGTGGTTTTCCAGTGAGTCCACTGAGGGGACAGATCTTGGTTCGAGGACGGGTCTCCGTCGAAACGTTCAGGACGTAAATATTTATCCATTTTGTGAAATAAATTGTAGTAAAAGAATACACCCGTAAACTTAGGCTTTATTTCACAAAATTCTACATGATAATAAACGTAGTAATCTATAGTTTATGACAATACTCAACCCTGACGTATCTGTCTATTCTTCAAGGAGTTTATTATTACCACAGAAGTGATCTATTCGAACGCACTACGGTGACGTGGATCGCATTAGTGACGAGGAAGACGTGCGCGCGGGTATCGATATCGATAAATAGGGATGTGCTGTTTGATATCGAGGAAGCAAAAAGCGTTCCTATCTAATGTATTAAATTTTTGTTATGTAAACCAGGGTTTATGAAATTAAAGATCAAGTTTTATATAATTTAATCCATTTATTGAAGAACATATTCTAAAATAACAAAGATTATAACTTATTTAGAGTAATACATATTGTTTACCTTGCATATTGAAAGCATTTGTTTTGTGAGATGACGATTTAAAACATGCATGATTACAATTTCTAATTAAACATTTTTTTTATAATTATTTATTTTATCATACCATTAAAAAATTCTATAATGTGTGCCTTTTTCTGTAGAGATTTCTTGCTAAGTATGGTTTATCCGTTAATGGTGTAGTATCTTTGGTGTTTGTACTTGGATCTGCACTGCACTGTATAAATCCTGCATTTGTAACCGCTTGGTCTTCACATAGTCAACTCTATAATTGAGTTTTCAATTGCAAGTCTCATTGGTTGAACATATATCGCTAAGCCTTGTAGCTTTGACAAAAGTCTGCAGCGGTTGTTTAGACCTTTTTCTTCAAAAGCTGACCTTAAAACTTACCATGACTCCTTTGCTTATTTTGCATATCTCACGTGAACCAGGCAATGTGATTATATCATCAAACATATCCTCGCTCTTGCTTTTTGGTCTCTCTTTATGCCTTATCAGAATTCAACAGTGTCGTATGAGTGTACTCAACAGGTCGCCATTACAACTCGATCTTGAATTTCCGTGTATTGTAAAATGAGTTTCCATCTAATTTCTCTATGTATGTTAAACTCATACCCGTATCGTGTGCCGGCTGCTATTTATCCAGTCGTTCGCCGCTCGAAGTTGTGCTTGCAACTTTACCTTCTGTAGCCATAAGACTGTTTACACCCGTTCTTCATGAAACATAGAATTTACACATAACCTTCAAAAGGTTAGATGAAGGGTAACATGGTACTTATAACTATTACAAAAATGGGTAAAATGGCCAGGCTATTGGTCTGAACTTATAAGTGATACGGGAGATAGTGGGCTATGGTCGAGACTACGGCACCTGCCAATTTCAGTCTCATCTTAAAATATTTAGGCAGGTCGTGACTTGCCACCCACTAAATGGGCCCCCCATAAGAGCCAATATCAATAGTGACAAAAGAGGCGACGTTGGTGTGGATGGCTAAAGGGTGTCGAGAGGTGTCGATGTCGATCAGGGTCCGCAGTGTCGCCACTCACCGACGGCTCGCCACAAAGCCGCCCCTGCGGTATTTTATTTATTATTATTGCTAAACTTTCTATATACAATCAGGTATATATATATATATATACCTGATTGTTATTTACGTATCTTGTATATAAACAGTAATCATAAGCAGGTCTATTGAAATATATACTCATTATAAAATCATTTAAACAGTCGTACCAGTCACGTGGGCTCTCCCTCAATCCATATAATGTTTTCCGAAGCTTGCATACTTTATGTGGCTCAATTTTGTAACCAGCAGGTGGATAAATATACACCCCCGACTTAATAATGCCATTGAGAAACGCAGTTTCAACATACATTTGTTCGATATTCCATCCCTTCACACACACACAGTAGACAACAAAGCTTTCATGGTAATCTTTCTTCATTTTCATCATAATTATTGTTGCTGAAACCCTCTAGCTACTACACGAGCCTTGTAATTTCCAGTGGATTTTACTCGATATATCCATTTCACGTCTATTATATTTAAATTCATCGGTTCATTAACAATTTCCCATGTGTTATTCTGTTCTAAGCTATTAATTTCCTCATTCATTGCATTAATCCACTTTTTGAATCTGGACATTTTATAGCTTCATCGTAACTATTTGGCACTAAAGCATTAGCAAAATTCACATAAACAACATGATCTTCAAACTTCTCGGGCACTTTTCTATCTCTTTATGGGCGATCGTTTGAACACACTCCCTCAGTGTCAGAACTCTTCTTTTTGTCATCTTCATCTTCCACTTTATCATAAAATTCTTCTATATCATCTTTTTCACCGTTTGTTTTTTCATCAATATTTACATCATTATCATGATCATTGTTGAATTTAATCACTTGTCCTTCTTCAGCATTAATGAACCTCATGTGGCGCGATATTATGATTTTATTATCTACTAATACTCTATATCCAGTATCCGTATAGCAAACCAGTACACCTCGAACGCCTTTTGGGTTAAGTTTCGAATTTCTACTTTCTTCAGGTACTCTTACGAAACAGTAACTGCCATATAATTTTAAATTTCCAATATCTGGTTTCCGTCCATTAAATATTTCAAATGGTGTTTTCTTTTCGGCTGTGTTAGTCAATAATCTATTACCCAGATAAGCCGCTGTTAAGACACACTCTGACTAATAACATTTATTTAATTTTGCTTTTGACATCAGACACCTTGCGCGGTCCATAATTGATCTGTTATATCTTTCGGCTACTCCGTTTAATTGATGGGTGTACGCAGGCGCAGGCTTTAAAAGAATTCCCTCTTCTTTCAAAAAATTGAAATAAATCTCCGTTGTTGGTACTCTCCTCCGTTATCACATCTGATTTCCTTAATTCGTTTCCCTGTTTGATTTTGAACTAATTTCACATCAGTTTTAAAACAATCAATGACATCGCTTTTTATTTTTAATAACACAAACATATGCATGTAGACTACAATAAAAGAGACGAAATATCATTGACCATTATAACCTACAGGAGTCAAAGGACCATTAACGTCTGTATGTAAGATTTCAAGCAAATCCGTTGCTCGGCGCCTATTATTTTTAAAAGGTAAATTAGTAATTTTTTTCATTAAAAAAAATCTCACATTGTATATAATCATTAGGTAATGTTTGAGGTAACTGATCCAGTGATTGCAGCCTAGACATTTCTTTAAGCTTACGAAAATTGACATGACCAAAAATTCTATGTAATTTTTCTTTAGCTGTATAGTTTTCTCACTTGTGTATGTTACATTATTTTTATTATTAATCACCTTTCCTTCTAATTCATACAACTTGAGTATTTTCCTGCCTACAGCTACTAACTTTCTGTTTCTATTATAAATATCTACTTTTATTACGATGAAATTTAATTACATTATGTTTATTTATAATAGCAGATACGCTTCGTAAATTTCTCTTCATATTCGGAACATAGTATAAGTTTTCAATGTCTATTTTCGTATTCCTACCATTAACCTCACACAACATTGTTACAGTTCTCAGACAAAAACCGTCACATACTTTTAATGTTGAAAGGAGAAGAAAAAGTTTTATATACTCACAGAAATACTTGTCATCATTAATAATATGATCACTACAACCACTGTCTATTAGCCATGTGACTTTTCCATTCTAGTCGTCCTCATTTGTCCTAGTCGTCAATGCTTCTACTTCTACATTAAAGCCAGCCGAAGTGTCCGCCCTATAACTTGTACCTCTATACGCTCCCCTACGTCGACCTCTTTGTCCTCTACCTATATGATAACAACCACGCCTACGGTTCACAAGCTGTGAACAATCCCTTTTATAATGTCCTGGTTTATGACACTCATAACATTTGTTTTAGGGTTCTTCACCTTCAGTTTGTTTTTGACGCGATGAGGACGCGAAAGACATAAACACTGCATCACTATCCTTCTTTTGCGATTCCAGTAAAATTTTTGACTTGACATATCCGACAGTTTGATCGGTTTTTGGTAACGCATCAATAATATTCACTAAATGATTAAAATTCTTAAGTAGGGAAAGCAGCCAATAATTTAGTTTATGCTCTTCAGTCATATTTTAACCTGCATAAATTAATTCATTTATCTGTCTTTCAAATATTTGCAGAAACTCAATAGGATTATCTCCATCCTTTATCTGTGTCTTTAAAACTTTCCTTTTTAATAGCAGTCTATTAGCGCTACCTTTCTGCACATACAAGCTATCAAGTTTTTTAATCATATCAAATGCGGTATTCTCTGTTATTATCATATCGAGCTGAGAATTATTAACACTACTTACAAGGTAGTTCTTAGGTTTAATATCTAGCTTCTTCCATTCTGAATCTGTCATTCCTTCAGGTTTAGTTGTTCAGGTTGTAACAACCCCCCCCCCCTATTTTTTACTTTTATTCTAATATTCGTTTTGGTTTGGCCAACGATCGTCTAGTCTAGGAGGACCCTAACACTGTGTACCGCTGCTGTAACCTTGCTCTTTTCGGAAAGAATTGAAACAGAGAAAACTATTCAGAACTATAGATGCCTAGAGAAACCAAAAGCAACGCCTAGGTATTCTGATATTACGATGGATAACCTACTACTACATTACTGAACTGCTAGCTGATAACGAAAAATTGCGATGAACATACTAGATTGCAAATAGGTACTTAGTTCTTACAGACTGACTGACTGAGCTGATCCTAGATTTCTAGCTTATGTACTTGATTTGACTTCTAATCGTGGAAGATATTAATCATCAATATAAGTTTCTGAATTTAAGGTCTATGTTATTTGACCATAGAACATAGAAACAGTAGGATATTTGCAAGTTTTACTATATTATAATTATTAGCTTGCAAAAGTATCTGTTAAATATGATAAATCAGTTTTGATTAGTGAAATAATATATAAACAACTCCATTAAATAATATCAGATATACGCATGATTTTCGTTATTATTAATAACAGTTATAAACCTGTTAATTATATAACTAGCTTTCTTTATAGATTTATGTTTGTTGCTATGAGCATTTAGATGTTGATAAGATTGATATAATCTCTTGCAGACTAAGTGTCTCTATAATATGTACTATTTGTTTCGTTTATGAAAACTGCTAGGAAATAAATGTGATATTAAAGTAAAAATACACTTTATATGCGCTTTAGAAATCTCTTGTGATCAGTAACTACTACGCTGATTATCCAATTCCTTTAGATAAATATTATCAGCCACTATTCCCTGAATAGTTCAATTGTTCAAGTTTAATCATTTACTTGTTTACTGAAGCAATATATGGGAAATAATATCAGTGACTTAGAGAAATCTCTAGACCCTTGTTTGTGGTTTACAAGAATTCTCAAGGTGCTGCATTGCTTGACCAAGTTTGATAAGATTTTCCACATACATAAATCTCCTTTTTATACGAGATTGCTATACTTAGATTACTAGTGTTTTACATGACATGCCATCTATTGAACCATTGTAGGAAAAGCAATTATTTTAAATACTTAAGTATTAGCAGAATCTTTGTTGTATTGGTTAGCTCAATACTAGCAGCCATATATTTATTATGATGATTATTATAATAGTTAGCTTTACTTTGCCGAGTAAATTATTGATATATAGTATAGATATAGTGATAGATATCTCTACAATTTAAAGATATAATATATTTTATTAATTTTCATATTGCAAGTAATTAGTTTGTTTTTTTTTAGATTTGCCGTAGAATTCTAGATTTATTATGATTTAGGAAGTACGATTCTTGGCATGTTCAAGGCTTACAACTCGAATGCTGGATTAAGAGCTGCTCTTTACTGTGACACAAATGTTCTCCATCATGCCAAGAACCTCTTCTATTTACCCCAAAATTAGTAAGGCCTTACTAAGTCCGTTTGGTAGTTTTCCAAATGTAGAGTTTGCGTCTATAAGCGATTATAATCTTATTTATCTCTTCTTAATATTATTATTTATCATTATGAATTATCATTTGATTCTAAATATTACATTTGATACTTTCAGCAAATAATTCAATTGCTATAATTTATTACCGCATTCTCATGCTAGGATCAGAGTTGACAATCTAGCCCAAACTCGATTCATTAGCAAATATATTACATATTATTGCAACAAATACATTACATTTCGTTTGAACTAATATTTCTATATTCCTTTGCAGGCAAATATTTCTGTATTACTTACTTTATACTGATTAAATATACATTTATTTTGTCATTGTCATTTCGTAGTTAGTATTTAGTTTCTAAGCCTAGCATACTAATAGATTGTCTTGATATGACGAATCCATTATTGAAACCTACGTCTCTAGTGGTAGACTCTACTAGCGCGTGAATTTACTTATTTGCTCCCGATTGAACCATCACGAAGTTAATGTATATCCCGGTAAGCAAAAATACTATTTCCTATACCTACTTCGGTCCTAAATAAATTCCTAGTCTGCTAAAGTGTGTGTAAGTCCCCAACAAACCCCCCAAAGTTAATTGCGCATGAGCTTTCATCCCCCTGATAGGATGGCTCAAGTTTGATCCCTAACTAGCCTCTAAAGTTCGGTGCCAAGCCGAGAATCGAACCTATGGCCCCTAGGGTGTCCAACTCCACGCACGGAAATAGTCGCGCGACTATACCGCTATAGCCGAAGCTATGGAAGGCTGCAGAGCGACGTTCTAGTATGAGAGGAAATAAATACATATAATACATAGAAGACACTTCCACTGGAATATTCTTTCCAATCGAAGTGAGGAGCAGTTAATCGTACCCATTGCAATAGGTGAAAGCGATTGTTGGCTCGCTCCCAAAAGTGTCCAACTCTAAGGATTGGGCGTTCCCTATCGAGGTGGATCTTAGTTGTCACCGTGAGGTATCCAACCCACGTCCGGAACCATGTCCGTAGCAGAATATATTACCTCACGGAAGTTCGAGAATTTAATAAGCATTTTCTCGGTCTTTCTACTGCTTATATACTTTCTCAAACTTGACAGTGACGCCGATTTGAGGCCGATAGGTATCCAATCAAAGCCCTTTCTATCGGCGTCAAAACGGCTTCAGATCCACCTCAGCCAATCTCAGCCCTCCAGCGCATTCCTATTCTAATTTCAAAATCTCATCAAAATCCGCTCATGACAACACATATTTTGAATTTCGTATGACGCCGATCAGATGTACGTAGATCCAATCAAAGCCCTTTCTATCGGCGTCAAATCGGCGTCAATACTCATTTGTTTTAGGGTTCATTTTGATGAAGCAACCTCAAATACACAGACACATAACGAAAATGTGTTCCTCACATTACCTTTGTATGGTTAGAAATATCAATGCTGCTTATTTTCATGGTAATTTTATTAATTTTACTTATAACTTTTATGTATTAAAAGGATTACTCAACATTTCCTTTTCCTTGAAGTAACTTATCCGTTCTGTTTGAACAATTGATTTAAATGGTTAATACATAGAATTTATTGATATCTGAAATATTCTATGCTGCTTATCATTTTCAGTAAGTATAGTCTTGCTATAAGAAATACCTATCATCTAAATCTCAACATTACACATTAACGCTTTCTTCTACTTTTGATTGTCTAAATTTCATCAATATTTGTTCATAGCAAGATACTTTTTAAATGTCTCTATATTTGTGAATGGTGACGGAATCCTCATCCAGAGCCTGTTCCGTTACAAGGTTTCGTTCATTCAGGTTCAGTTTAGTTGGCGACAAAATCGCAACTCTTAATTTCAAAAAATAATTTTAATTTAAATTTCCATTTGTCATAGTTGGTACCATCAAATATCTGCAGTATCAAATATCCACCGTGTCGGTGGACGACCTACGCTGCGCTTGCCGGTACGTGGTCTCCACTCCAGAACCTTTCGGCCCCATCGGCCATCTGTTCTGCGTGCTATGTGCCCTGTCCACTGCCACTTCAACTGGCTAATCTTCTGGGCTATGTCGGTGACTTTCGTTCTACTACGGATCTCCTCATTTCTGATTCGATCACGTAGATAAACCCCGAGCATAGCCCCCTCCATAGCTCGTTGTGCGACTCTGAGCTTATCTATGAGGCCCATAGTAAGAGACCACGTTTCAGTGCCATAAGTCATCACTGGTAACACAAATTGGTCAAAGACTCTTGTCTTGAGGCACTGAGGTATTTTTGACGAGAAGACTTCGCGAAGCTTCCGGAACGCTGCCCAGCCGAGTTGGATTCGACAATTGACCTCTTTCTCGAAGTAGGACCTGCCTAGTTTGACTGTCTGTCCCAGGTAGATGTATTCGTCAACAACTTCGAGAACTGAGTTCCCAACTAATATTGAGGTAGGTATAAAATGGGCATTAGACATAATTTTCGTCTTGTCCATGTTCATCTTAAGAAACGGTGGGAAACTCGATGGAGGCCTTCGAGCATTGTACTGAGGTCTTCCATGGATTCTGCCATGACTACAATATCGTCGGCAAATTGAAGGTGAGTGATGTATTCGCCGTTAATATTAATGCCAAGTCCTTGCCATTCCAGAAGCTCGAAGGCGTCTTCCAATGTAGCGGTGAACAGTTTCGGAGATATAACGTCTCCCTGTCTCACGCCTCTTTGCAATGGAATTGCCTTCGAACTCTGCTCCTGTACTCGGACTGACATGTAGGCGTTTTTGTAGAAACACTTCAGCAGTTCAATACACCGATAGTCAATACGGCACCGCTGGAGAGACTCAAGCACTGCCCACGTCTCGATCGAATCAAAGACTTTCTCATAGTCCACAAACTCTAAACAAAGAGGCAAGTTATACTCTTCGGTCTTCTGTATAACTTACCGTAGCGTGTGGATGTGGTCTATGGTACTATAGCCTTTTCGGAAACCGGCTTGTTCCGGAGGCTGAAATTCATCAAACCTACGACTAAGACGGTTCGTTATGACCTTAGAAAACAGCTTATAAACATGGCTCAAAGGCGAGATGGGTCTGTAATTCTTAAGTAAAGTATTGTCACCTTTCTTGAAGAACAGCACCACCACGCTTTTGTTCCATGCATCTGGCGTTGAACCTTCGAGTAAGACAATATTAAAGAGCTTCTGAAGGACTTTAAGTACCGGTGTTCCACCCGCTTTCAGAAGCTCAGATGTGATACCGTCGTCACCAGGCAATATCTTTGGTATAATGTCGGGTCAGCTTGGTTCTTGGGTCTTTGACCGAGCTGCTAACAGGTTTAGCGACCGAGGTGTATAGCTGTCCGTAGAAACTCTCTACATCTGCTAACACGTCTGCTTTGGTCGACGCTACACTGCCGTCTTCTCTCTTCAGCTTCGTCAACTGGCTTTGCCCAATAGACATGTCTCATGCAAACACTTTGGAGCCTTTTTCCACTCTGTCGTCTCTTTAATACGGTTTGTATTAAAGATCCGGATGTCTTGTCGCAAGGACTTCCATATTCGTCTATTGAGCAGCCTATATGCTTCAGCATCATCCGAAGACTGCAGTTTCAGTGAGCGTCGTTCAGCCATGAGGTTGAGAGTATCATTGCAGAGTTTCTGTGGTCTATCTGTACGGTGGGGTTTAAAGTATTTGGAACCCACTGTATGGACAGTTCCTACTAACCTGTTATTGATCTCGTCCACTGAAGCGATGTTCTCAAGGCAATCGCAGCGATTAGATAGCTCAAGTTGAAAGCTCTCGGGGTCTTGAATACGGGCACGACTGGGTCGGAGCGTAGACTTCATCAGACGAGACCTCTCAAGTTTGACATTAATATTCACCGTGCCTCTTACCATTCGGTGATCAGTAACGGTTTTAACCCTGTTGATCACGGAGACATCAGTGAATATTTGCCTTTTGGTGGTCATAATGAATTCAATCTCATTTCTCGTGGAACCATCGGGACTCAGCCATTTCCTGTGAGGTGGCTTCTGAAAGAATGAGTTCATCATAAAGAGTACCTCTTTCTCCAGGAAGTCGGCCTACCTATGTCCCCTTCGGTTCCGTTGTCCATAGCCAAATTGCCCCACTTTCAACTTATCCTCGCTTCTCTTACCCAACTTCGTGTTGAAGTCCCCCATAACAGCTAGAAAGGTCGTTTCAGAGGTATGTATGGCCCGACTAATGTCCTCATACATATCCTCCACCTCATCATCCGGGTGCGACTTCGTCGGTGCGTATACCTGAATGACCTTCAGCGAATATCGTTTGGATACTCTGAGTATTAGGTATACGACCCTATTGGAAACGCTATCGATCTTAACTATGTTGTTAGTAAGGGACTTGTGGACGAGAAAACCGACACCACCTTGGGACTGTTGGTCGCCCTCCCGGTAGTAGAGTAGGTTACCTGATTTTAGGGTTATCGTGTCCTCACCCGCTCTACGGACTTCAGATAACCCCACAATGTCCCAGTGTAACTTACTCATTTCTTCTTCCAGCTCATATATCTTCTCGTCTGTCCTCATCGTGCGTATGTTGTGTGTTACCAGGGCCAGTCGTCATCGTTGGGGGTTGTAGCCGGGCGTCTACCAGGGATACATAGCACCCCCTGCCCCACCGTTACCGTGGCCGCTACCGTAGCCAGGAATAGCGGGGCTGCTGGGGACTGGGGCCTGGTTCCTGTTGTGTCCGTCATCTGGAGGGATATTGCCAATACTCGCCACGCATGGCAGGCAGGTTGGCGAGCGCAGTTTTGAGGTTTTAAGACTGGGAAGGTTCTGCTGCCCACTTTCCGATTGTTATCCCTTAGTAGGTTTTTACGGCTCCCATACCTGTTACATTGGAAATAGTTACGAAAGCCTTTGCAGGAGGAACAGAGCCCCCTGGGTCAGGGAGCTCCTCCAATTCGAAAAAGACAAAAATTAACTTACCAGAAAAAAAAATATACACTACACTATATATTAGAACTAAATATTATGTATAATATGTACAAAATAAGACTCTATTGACCACTGTATACACACAAAATATTAATTTCAAATTTACAAATCTTTACGCGCCCTCCAAGTTTAACGTTTCCCGCGCTTTTTCCTATGGTCAAATTGTTCACTCTCCAACTCGCCTAAACAAGCGAGGCATGAGGCATGAAGATAAGATTCTATTTTTGTCTATGGTTGGCATCGAATTATTGGCCGAGCATTATTGTCAAGAGCTAATATTTCGCATCCAATAATTGGAAGCATGTACCTACATGAATTATTGGCAGTGCAATATTAGCTGTGCATTAACTACACGGACTGATTTTATATAGGCAATAAAACGCAGCTAGGAAAAGCCGACTATATATTATATATTTCTTGTTAGGAATATATTCCCAATTCAAACGCTCACAAGGGGCGTTTGAATTGGGAATCTGTGGGTGAAAATGTCGTTCATGCCTCTTTTTGTACAGCGTTCGGAAAGCTAATAAAAAGGTATTTTTGCCACCAAAAAGCAATTTTTGACCCACGTCCGGAGCATAGTTGTTTGTGATCGTTATTTGACAGCATAGTCATGCAATTTTAGGTCTTATGCTAAGTTGAGCGTTCGAATAGGGTGTGGGCAAAAGTAAAAATAACGTTTTTGAGCTTTACGGATGCTTTAACAAAAGAGCCATCAATGACAACGCCACCAATGCCCTCATAAGCTAAGCGAACGCACCTAAACTAGTAAAGTGAAGTTGCCGTACAAGTTGACCACAACACAAGCCACAATGTAATAAAAAAATTAGACGACGTGGAATCCGTTGCTAATTTCATGATATTCAGACATTCATCAGAGGCCGTGACGACAGAATTTTTTATACAACTACAAACGCAGAATCTTTTGTGTACAAGCAAAACTGATCTACAACTAACGAATATATCGTTATAAACCCGAACATTGCCTGTGCAATTACAATACTGGTTTCGAGAACACTCGTTATAGAAATTAGGTGTGTGAAATCAAAATGTCAACTCCTGCCAGAAGACGCCTGATGAGGGATTTCAAACGGTACGTAAATCTAAAATCCAGCTGAAACTTACCTAGAACACGTCATGCACGAATTCCTTGAATTCATATGGTTCTACCTTTGTACAGAGTTTGGTGCTGATTCATCAAATTACATCACTGCCACTAAAATCGATTTCTATTCTGTTCTGTATTTCCATTATATGATATATAATTATCAATACCTTCAGGCTTTAGCCTATCAAGATATTTCGCGATTGCAAGTTAGCATGAACTTAGTATCAAAAGGTTGATAAAAATAAGGTTTTTGGTAACTATCTAAATATCTAGGTTATCTAAATAAATCCATTCACAACAAAAGAAATGTACCTTCACTCACACGCACATTATTACAAATTTGTGTTTAGTTGTATGTTGTGCCATCTTTAGTTCTTTTAAAGTAAGTTACCGAGTACAGTGAATGTTAATTAAATGTTTCATTGTGACCTTGATGTCTAAAGTTTTTGTATAGACAAGTAACCTTTGGATGATAATTATTACAGTTTTTGTTTGCACTCATAGCCGCATTTTCACTAACAAATGCTACTATTGTTTCAGCTTACAAGAAGATCCACCTACCGGTGTGTCAGGTGCACCCACTGACAACAATATTATGATCTGGAATGCTGTGATATTTGGTCCTCATGACACTCCATTTGAAGATGGCACATTCAAACTTACAATAGAATTCACAGAGGAATATCCAAACAAACCTCCCACAGTGAGATTTGTCTCCAAAATGTTCCACCCAAATGTGTATGCTGATGGTGGAATTTGTTTAGACATCCTTCAAAACAGGTGGAGCCCTACATATGATGTTTCTGCTATTTTAACCTCTATACAGGTAATATAAACAAAACTCTTGAGTTTGTTAGATATCAATTTAAACTATAAGCTAATAAGTTCAGTGTTAGAACCTTGTAACATGTAACTGAATTGTTATTCAATCTGTAATTTGATTGAGTAAAATAAATACACTGAATTAAAGTACAGGATATTAAACATATAGTATATTCATTTATAAAGCTGAGATATCTTGAGTGTATTGAGGTTTGGCCTCTATTCATGCGGCCCTTGGATCAATTCCTACAGGCATGAGCTTTTGGTAAAGTTAACATTAAGATGAAATCTACAGTAGTGTTGTAGAGTACTTTCTGTGTCCATTTGATTAGCTCCTACCCTTTTGATTGAAAATTCAAGGTTTAGTGTGATAGCACTTTTGACTGCATCATCTCTGTCTGACCATCACATGAAATAGTAGTCAGTGACTAGCCCATCAATTATATAAAAAAAAACCTCTCATGGTTACCTAACCCAGAGATATGAAGTTATGTATGATATATCATATTATTCTTCTATTGTTAATGAAAAAAAAATAAAAATATTTTTATTGTATCTTAAATTTTAAAAACAGTTTTATAAAGTTTTAGACTAAAATATATTACTACTAACTTATTATGTTTATGACAAACTCAAGGTACACAAATAGATAAAGCTGAGGTTCCCGCACTAGGCAAAGCCTGTATAGCGGGGACCTACATATGATTTGATTTTACATGATTGATTGCCTCGGATTAACAAATAAATCGATGGATTTATATAAACATAGCCCCTCACCAGTCGATTGTCCATATAACAATGAAATTTATATTGTGTCTGGGTTGTTCGACTGATGAAGTATTAACAAATAAAATAAAATAAAAAAACAGATAAAATAAGTTTTTTTTCTTAAATATGATATACATACAGCTTTATATAGGTCAATTTTAGTAGGTCTCTAAACAATATTTTCTAGACAGCATGATTTTAAGTATATATTCATATAACACAATACCACCACTCATACAAACACTGTCATATTGTAAAATGTTTAACATGTGATTAGAAGTAAGTTTTCAGTCTCATCGTAACTCATGGATGTGTATTTGATAAGTATTTTTTTACTTCTTGTGTGGTCTTCCCACATTATTGCATAGCTTATCATCTGCGTTGTATACATGCACTCTGATAGATTTCCCAAAACGGTGCGCGAATCCAGTTTTATACATGGAATAGCTAATTTGTGTGGTCTACGCTTTACGTGTTGCCATGATTAACACTTTTTACATGTGTATAGTAGGATATCTGAGCGGATTCTTCATCATAAATTTTGAATAAAAAAAAAATTATTCTCTTTTTAATTTAGGGACTTTGAGTCGTGCCATGACTATGTCAGTCCCATAGTTTTTTACACATTACACTTTATCCTTGAGCATCTTATATGTGGACTGATAGAGCATCCCAGCTGCATTAGATGTTGGCGCAGCTAAAATGCTCTGAATCAGGCCCACATCAAGGCGGTTTACATTCAAGGACCTTAAATAGGTCATCTCTTATAGATGCACTCTGGACGCACTCTATCAGAAGATGGTACACATCTTCGTACACACCACATGTGTCGCAATTAGGGCTCCTAGCTTTGTTCATTAGGTACTTGAATCCATTTAAAGGCATGTGTCCAGAATGCAGCCTGTGACCAATTACTACAAGTTTTCTACTTAACTTCACATGGGTGCACCATGGAGTATGAGGAGGCAACTTTTAATATTAATCTCTGTGCCCTTAACTAACAACGATTATAGCTGACTTAACTGCAATACCCCAACTGGTAATGCATGTAAGTTAGGAGAGATTGGACTAGAGCAAGAGCTCATTAGGATGTCTGGAGATGCAACTACACAACTTATACATCATCACTTGACTGAAACCTTCTTTTACCACACCAGTATCAACTCTCACCTGAAATGATAAACTTAAAAATTATTGTACAAATATCCTAACAAATTTCATAAAAATCAGTTTGCCAACAACTTGATCATCATATGTAATTGATTCCATTATTATTATAGGTAACATCTGATTAATATGTAATTTTTATCTGATTTCAGTCATTATTAAGTGATCCCAACCCCAACTCACCAGCAAACTCAATGGCTGCGCAGCTTTATAAGGAGAACCGACGAGAATATGAGAAGCGGGTGAAAGCATGTGTAGAACAATCATTTATTGACTAGCAAGGCACAGCAAAGACACCCAGTGATGTATACACTTGCGCCCAATAACTCCATATCTATTCATTGGGACAAACTTGTTAATTTATGTTTAACATACACTGTGTTACACTGTAAACATAACTTGGAGCTCTGTGAGGGATTAATAAAGATCCTTTTACTAATAATACTAACCAAATATTACTAGGCATCTCATAAATAATTAAGCTGCTTTATGTTAGAGATTCTATAATCGTTTGCAATATAAAGATGTCATTTTCCTTATTATAACCATTTAATATTAGGATAGTACTGCCAACAGTTAAAAGTAACTGTTTAGTATATTAATAATATTTCACCTGAGAAATGTTGTTTAGTAAAATTTTGTTGAACACCTTAATTTTTCAAGAGTTAATCATATTAAATTTTTTGTAATTAAATGAAGCTACTTGTGAATTAAAAATATGTACTAACAAAATATGTTTTTGAATTGATTCAGTAGATTTTTAACAATGTCTCCAATATAATTTAAGATAAATAAATATCCTACCCTCTGCTATAGTCAATCCTTAATGTCTTACAGCCTTATTTATAAACACGGGTTAAGTATAAATTACGTGATTTAGTATGGCACAGAACAATTTTGCTGTGTGCACTACTAAACATCATTTAAAAGTTAAGTGTAATATATAATCAAGGCCCACATCTTTTCTATGAATAAATTACATAATGTATAATTCTTAAGGATTTTTTTCTTGCAGTGGGTTAGGCATTTAAACCTTTATGACATGCTATATTTATGCTTGTTATTAATTGAAAACATCATCTTATTGCATGAAAATTTTTGAGGTTTATTTTGACACACACCTATACATTTCTAATGTTAAACTCGTAACATCATGTGGTTAATATACATCTAATAATTAAATTGAATTTAAAGAACATGTTCAAGCTGAATTTCATCTTTTTTTCTTATGTGGTATTTATTTTATTGGAGTTTTTTCGGTACCCCAAACATTTTTGCCTAAAATAGTACAAGTTTTTTATATGTATTACTAGTATTATGTATTTATGTTACACGTTTAAACAATAGACTTTTCACATCTATTACATTTCTAAATGTGCTGCAGCATATTACTGCATTCACTTTTGCAAAATTTTAATGTAAGTCCCAATGAATGTTATTGAAATGTGTAGCAGTTTTCTCGATTTTATGTATCAATATAAGAAATGTCTATGTGTTCCAATACATGTTACATTATGTGTAATACTTGGTCTTCTAGTAAAATATTATTTTTGGTTTTATATGAGTGTTTTAATTTAGCCCTGTATGTTATTATTAACCCTTTGCCTACCAGAGATGTAAATTTACGTGCGTTTCGTTCATAAATCTTTTGTTTTAATTATCATGTTATAGGAAGGATTAAAAGGAGTAAGAGTAAAATAATTTAAAATTTTAAAAATAATAATCTTATGTATTAGAAAATTATAAATTTACATTCACCACTAATAATGAATTGCTTTACTTTACAAAAGATTAAATATCAGTATTGGTACATATTGATTAACATTATACTAAAGTAAAAAGTATATAAAAAATAACTTAAGCCTACTTGCATGGTGTCTCACTACATATTAGCATTCAAAATTAAATCATAGTATTTATCTCTATTGTTTGGTATTAGGTATGATAGACAGAAATATGTTTAACAATCATTCTATTTAGTAAATGTGCAAGACAGCCTCAGTTATTTAATAAAAAAAATCATTACTTGAATCACTCAACATTTTATGCACATGGATACAAGAAAATCTCATTTACTACCATTAAAATAAATATCACTTGTACCTACATCTTAATTCAGTCATCTTGTTTTTAAGTCTTCTTTCAATTTAAAGTGTAAGAGTTCCATGCACACCATTGCATCTTCAGCACTGTCATGGCCATCAACAGAATTCTGAATTATTTTCTTTAGATGTTCAGAAGACAAATTCCTCAAAGCTCTTTTATACGGTGGACCCATTTTATGAGGGAATAAGACACTTGTGTCAACAACAGTGTCATGAATAAGTTTCAGGGCCTTAAAATCTGATTCTAAACTGTGTCCTACTAATATTGTCTTACTATTAAACATACTTAAGAGAGTTGCCTGAACATCTAATAGGGTTGTTCTTACATTTGCCATTTGTTCTTCAGTGATACCAGAATACCTTGTGTTATAATCAACAATTGGATGTAATGGCCTTATAAGTGTCTCATACATAACCTTACATGAGGAATTTATAACAGTAATTCTGGTCAGATCTAGGCCTTGAGTTGTATAACACATTTCACAATCTAGTGAGTAAACACCATAATCATCCAACACTCTCTCAGGAGGCAATGTTCTAACATAGCCTTTTAAGTTTTCAAAATCTACATATTCATAAACATGACTTGGTGCTATGCAACAGCCATCAGAAGTGCCATCCTGATTGCAACACTGGTATCTAGCTTCCCCTCGTACCCTGTATATCCTGTTAGGATGATAGATACACTCTTCTTTAACAGCTGCAAATCCTCTTTTATCAACTGTATATTCCTTTTTACATCTACAACAAGTTCTAATATATCCTTTTGGTGATTTCTGTTTATTTTGGCCATGAATAACTGCTCTTCCCTTTTCTCCATTAATATGAGGTCTGGGAAACCCATTACTCTGTAGTTGTTCTTCAGTAAGTACCCACTTAGAAATATTCTTATAAAATTGTGCACCAGCAAACTCATGAGAATTGTCATTAACTTTTCTATTTTTACTTTCTATGCTCCAAGAACCAGTTGGTTTACTGGGTGAACTGGCTTTTCCTAACATGGAGCAAGAACTTGATTTCTTGACTCCATTACATTCTACTAACTCTTTCCTCAGTCGACTAACTGTCAGTACAGCAGAATTCTTATAAATGGGTACAGTAGAACATTTCTTACTAGTAGTGAGCTCCTCATGTTGTGCCCTGGCATAGGCATCAGTTGCACTGAGATATAACTTTAAACATTCATCTATCATCATATTTAGATATATTGATCTTATATTTGCTGGTATTTTTGATGCAAGTGGTTCGAGAACTCCGGGACGGTCTATAAACTTTTCATTAGGAACATGTGCCACTCTTTGTACACCTTTTTTGACAGTTTGACAAATAGTAGAGCTGGTGGAAGGTTGGCTTGCTTTAGGCTGGGCAGGTGATATTGTTTTCTTAGCATTCAACATAGTAGAAGCATAAGGTACATGTGCAATGCGAATCTTAGTACTGGTGTTTGGTGCGCTTAATATAGTTTTAGGTACATCTATTTTAGTATTTAGATTTTCAGTGGTCATTGGATGGGTTGGAGGTGGCGGTTGTCTTGTACTATGGAACTCTCTTACTTTACCTAACCTCTCTGCCATAGCTTGAGCTGCATTCACTTTGAAGTCTGGCTTTATGGGTGCTTTAGGTATTACCTTGATGTTTTTATCAATCGTCCTAGAAACTCTTTTTTTGCTTGGAATATATGCTTCATCAGCAATATCTTGTGCTTGTGTTTCTTCTGGACCCTGTGGCTTTACTACAGGCACATATTCTTCAAAAATCTTTTTGCATTCCAAAGCAATTGTTTCCTCATCATCATCTGACAAGTCATAGTCTTCAATATCACTGTGGCCATTTTCTTCCGTGTTGAATTCATCATTATCTGACAATTCACTTTTAGATGACTTTTTGCTTTTTCGTTTATCTTTATCATGTTTAGAACTTTTGTGACTTTTTTCTTTGCTTCTTTTCTCTTTACTTTTTGTATCACTTTTTGAACTCTTTGAATGGGAATCTTTTTCAGATTTCTTTGATGAGCTGTGTTTAGAATGCTTATGGCTTTCATCAGAACTTTTAGATCTATGTTTTTTCTTATCACTCGAATGTTTCTCTTTACTATCTTTCTGTGCTTTTTCTTTATGTTTATCTTTATGTTCTTTATGTTTCCTTTCTTTCTGTTCCTTCTCATATTTGCTGTCCTTTTGTTCTTTTTCTTTGTCTTTGCTGGAACTTTTGTGACTTGATTTCTTGTCACTGTGTTTATGCTTACTTTCACTCTTGTCTTTGCCTTCTGATGAGGATTTATCTTTTCTATCTGATTTATATTTGTGATGAGATTTATGATATTTTTCTTTTTCACTTTTTGAAGCATCACCATTATTTTCTTTGGTTTCTTTAATAGAATCTTTAGAATCAGTATTTTTGGGAGCCTCATCTTTCACCGTAATAGTAATTTCTTGTATAGTTTTTTCTTCATCTAATATTTGATCCAATATATCAAATTCTGGGCCCAGATCATCTAGTCCATTCAGATCAGTAGGTATTTTTCTTTTCTTGGCATCTGGTTCATCTTCATCACTGGAAAAGCAAGGAGCTAAGGACCTTGGAGTTGGTTGGTATGTGACTGATGGCTTATCACTTTTTGCTGACACCTTGGCAGGTCTATACTCCAGAATTTTCTTTTTGTTAATACTTTTGTCAGAAGATGGTATGTAGTTGCGTTTATTAGAAGAGTCTTGAGTGGTTGGATCTGGTGTGTACTGTTGTAACTCTTTCTCAGTCCCTGGTAGATACTTTTCCTTTGATTCAACACCTCCAGGTGGTGTATATTTATCGTTTGGAACATTTTCTGAAGAACCAGGAGTATATTTTAAAGGAGGTGGTATATAAACAAATGGTTTTGAGGAGCTATTAGTATCTATAGGTCTCTTTATAGGTATACCGGTTGGTTTTCTTGGTGTATATGGTACCGGTATATGTCTTTTTCTTTGTTCATTGATGTCATCGTTATTTTCGGCATCTGTGTTGTTGATTTTGTTAAGTTCTGCTATTGGAGTAGGGTTGTATGTGGCTTTTGTTGTTGAGGGCGCAGAACTCGATCTGTTGGTGTCAGCGCTAGTATCACCTGGTGACACTTGGGCGGACGATGCTGTACCAGATACCTCGGAATCTTGCAGAACCCTTTGAACTGCTTCTGATACTAATTTCTGCAGGATCGCCCCACTTTCAATGCCATCATTGGACGTGTTCTGTACATCTTTCCTGGTATGACGAAAATGACAATAAGGTCTATCACATGGCCCATTCTCATAGAAAGGACAATTTATTCCATTAAAATAACCAGTCGATGGAAGCATTTTCTACAAATGTAAACTAATAAATAGTTACAAAACAAATTGCATTCAATACCCTAGTCAAGAAAGATGTCAACGAAAAGATCACAGACTATAGCATAGCATGCTATGGCATAGATGAATCAGACAATATCTAAAGATAGATGGAAAGCACTAAAGCAAAGAACAAGATGTTAGCGGGAAGTTTAACTTTTTAAGTGTCATCCACTTTGACGGATCATAGTCGCACGCTCGTCTTCCATTACTACGTTCGAATAGGGTATTTGTCATCGTTTTTAGCGAAATTAACGTTAACCCACGTCCGGAGCATGGTTGTTTGGATCGTTTTTTGACAGCTATGTATTTGACAGCATAATCATGCGATTCTAGGTCATAAGCTCAGTTAAGCACTCAAATAGGGGGTGAGCAAAAGTGGCAAAAATAACGTTTTTGAGCTTTACGAACGCTTTAACAAAAGAGCCAACAATGACAGCACCACCCATGCCCTCCATGTGGGACATTAGTGACGTGGCAGACAAGCGTGGGTATCGATCTCGATATCAATAAATAGGAACGTGCTGTTTGATATCAAGGTAGCAAGAAGCGTTTCTATCTAATATATTAAAATATTGTGATGTAAACCAGAGTTTATGAAATGAATAATCAGGTTTAAGATAATTTAATCCATTTATTGAAGAACACATTCTAAAATTACAAATATTATAATTTATCAAGCGTAATACATATTGTTTACCTTACATATATTACACTTGCACTTATGGTTTGTGAGAAAATTACTAATTATTTTTTCGTTTTATTATTTAGGTAAGTACCTAACTGTAAATGAATATGCTGTAACCTGTTTGTATGGTTAAGTTATTAAAAATTAAAATATTAGAAAATAATTCTAGCCAAATCACATCAAGTGTCGCCATCTAGGTGGAACTATTACTAGCTCGAAGACAACTACGACACAGAGAGCGCTATTGCTAATAAAGCAAGTATATAGTCACCTGTGGCTAAAAAACAAACAGAGCGAGATACTGTACTTTATTGCCAAAACTGGTTTTAATATAAGGTTTATTTACGTGAATGTTACAATAAATTATCATTTCATAGCTTTAATTTTATCATATCATAACTAGATTAAATTAAAATATTCAATAACGTGTGCCTTTTTCTGTAGAGATTTCTTGCTTTGCATTGTTTATCCATTAATAGTGCAGTATCTTTGGTGTTTGTACTTGGGTCTGCACTGCTGACTGCAATGTATGAATCCTGAATTTGTAACACGTTGGTCTTCACATAGTTTATAGTTTAACTCCATATTTGAATTTTCCAATTGGTTGGACATATTTCGATAAGCCTTGTAGCTTTGACAAAAGTCTGCAGCGGTTGTTGGTTGCAGCCTTAATCTTCAAAAGCTGACCTTAAAACTTACCATGACTCCTTTGCCATTTTTGTATATCTCGCGTGAACCAGGCAATGTGATTATATCATCAAACATATCCTCGCTCTTGCTTTTTGGTCTCTCTTTATGCCTTATCAGAACTCACCAGTATCGTATGAGTGTACTCCCACAAGTCGCCATGGATATGATACAACTCGATCATGAATTTCAGTGAATTGTAAAATGAGCTTCCATCTAATTTCTCTATGTATGTTAAACTCATACCCGTATCGTGTGCCGGCTGCGATCTCTCCAGTCGTTCGCCGCTCGAAATTGTGCTTGCAACTTTACCTTCTGTAGCCATAATACTGTTAGGCCGGTTCGTCATAAAACATCGATATGACACATAACCTGGGCGGGATTGAGTATCTTTGCTCACCGACAACGTACAATGAAGTTACACAACATTTGTGTATAAACATATGTTATAGGAATAGAAACACGATCATTAAATATAATTTAGCTCATAGTAATTTTCAACTTTGTCATACATCCGTCAATCAGTAACAACTTTCAAACAAATGATGATTAAACAACGATATGAGATTACGCAAACTCTTTGCTCTAATAAAAATGACGAGAACGAAGCCACCGTTTAGGTAATAAAACATAGATAACTCTGGTGAATAATGCGTGGTGGCACAACCATAGACAACATCTTTCTAAGGCTCACAGGACAGTAAGGAAGTGAAACCCCCGTGTGCTATGGTATATTAGTGTAAATTACAGAAATCCTACAGACAGCGCAACCAGCGGCGAGTTATGAAACTTTTATTGCCTAAATAGTTTCATTCGTACTTCCATGATCCTGTGTACCTACATACTCTTATCTATCTATGGTTATAACTATACAAAGTTTCTCTATGGTATAGCAATGGGGCAGCAGGTTTCATTGACAAGAAGCTACGAATAATTCGTAGACAAGGTAGACAAGAAGCGATAGCAGCTTCCAAAACCCTGTACCAGTTCCTGAAAGAATTTTCGATAGCAGCTAAAGCGGGACCATTTCGGTTTCAGGGGCATTATAAAGCTGAGCTGAAAGTGTGATTGCATTTGATTCAGATTGCGAAAAGGTTCTAATATGATTATGATCTTGTTATATATATATATATATATATGTATGTATCTTCGAATAATTAATTAAGTAATTAGATAATTATTCTAAAGAATGTATTTATTTCCACTAATTGGTGAGTTTTTTTCCGGCATCTAAGAAAATGGCTCCGGTAATAAGTTAACTGAATGGTTTCACCTAACATGAAAGTACTAAAATGAAGCGATGTTAGTCGGAGACGTCCCGGTTAGTTTTGGTATGGATAATGGCTGATAATTGTTACGTATTAGGCAACAAACACGTTCATTTAGCCACCTATTTCATTTAGTTCAGTTCATTACCTATTTCAACAGGACTTTTTCGTTTCTCGTATCTTGATCTGATTGATCATAATCTTAACCTATCCATACCTCATCATCTCAGCCGTAGAACGTCCACTGCTATACAGCCTGCTCCATAATTTTCAAAAAGGAACGGCTGAAAGCGGCCTGCATCCAACGTCGCCCTGCGACCATTATCAGGCCGTCTGTCCACCGTGTCGGTGGACGACCTACGCTGCGCTTGTCGGTCCGTGTCTCCACTCCAGAACCTTCCAGCCATATGGGCTATCTGATCTGCGTGCTATGTGCCCTGCCCACTACCTCTTTAACTGGCTAATCTACTGAGCTATGTCGGTGACTTTCGTTCTTCTACAAATCTCCTCATTTCTGATTCGATCATGTAAGAAAACCCAAGTATAACCCTCTCCATAGTTCGTTGTGCTACTTTGGGCTTACTTATGAGGCCCATAGTAAGAGACCACGTTTCCGTGCCATAAGTCATCACTGGTAACACACGTTGGTCGAAGACTCTTGTGTTGAGGCACTATATACCAACATAAATAAAATTATTACAATTTCGCCCTTTTATAGTAAAAAAGCGCCTATTGCCATAATTTTAATAAGTACCTAAACTAACACTAAAATTAATAACACTTTGCACATTTGCACATATTATGAACACTAATATTAACACACTACTATTTATTTATATTTTTATTGACTAAATATCATGAGCTACATTTATTCAAAAAATACAAACAAAAAATGTCATCAAGCGTTTTAATATTTGCAACTATATAAGTACATCGTTGTGCATGTGCACCTGTCAAAAGATAGGTAAAGTCACTGAGTAAAGGCCAAATTAAAATTACGTAATTTCCAAATAAATCTTAGCGCTTTAACCCTTTCTATACCGTGATATTTAAAATAAAACATTTCTGAATGAAACGCACGTAAATTTACGTCTCTGGGACGTAAAGTGTTAAAACACACATTAGCTCGTGTATGGTTCTCGTTCTAATGGAGCTCGTTCTAAAACGTATCTTATTGTCATAGCTATACGACTGAGTTTTAATTTTATAAACGTATTTAAGTCATATAAACGTATAACTTAGATATTACAGATATAATATTATATCAATTTTATTAATCTACACCGTGCCTTTGCCGTGGGGTACCGGCTTAGAATAGTACCCCCCAACTCTACCCGTGGGTGCGTAAAAATCTGCTAAGGGATAACAATTGGGAGGTGGGCAGCAGCACCTTCCCAGTATTAAAACCCCAAAACTGCGCTCGCCAACCCGCCTGCCAAGCGTGGCGAGTATTGGCAAAATCCCCCCAATGCCGGACACAATAGGAACCAGGCCCTCAGTCCCCGGCAGCCCTGCTATTCCTGGCTACGATAGCGGCCATGGTAACGGTGGGGCAGCGGGTGCTAAGAACCCCCGGCAGACGCCCGGCTGCCACCCCCAACGACGACGACTGGCCCTGGTGACACACAACATACGCACGATGAGGACAGACGAGAAGATATATGAGCTGGAAGAAGAAATGAGTAAGTTACACTGGGACATTGTGGGGTTATCTGAAGTCCGTAGAGCGGGTGAGGACACGATAACCCTATAATCCAATGTGGTGTCGGTTTTCTCGTCCAAAAGTCCCTTACTAACAACATAGCTACGATCGATAGCGTTTGCAATAGGGGCGTATACCTAATACGAGTATCCAAACGATATTCGCTGAAGGTCATTCAGGTATACGCACCGACGAAGTCGCACCCGGATGATGAGGTGGAGAATATGTGTGAGGACATTAGTCGGGCCATACATACCTCTGAAACGCACTTTCTAGTTGTTATGGGGGACTTCAACGCGAAGTTGGGTAAGAGAAGCGAGGATGAGTTGAAAGTGGGGCAATTTGGCTATGGACCATCCTCGGATGCTGAAGCAAAGAGGCTGCGCAATAAACGAATATGGAAGTCCTTGCGACACGACATCTGGATCTTTAATACTAATCGTATTAAAGAGACAATAGAGCGGAACTAGGGCTCCAAAGTGTTTGCAAGAGACAAGTCTATTTGACAAAGCCAGTTGACGAAGCTGAAGAGAGAAGATGGCAGTGAAGCGTCGACCAAAACCGAAGTATTAGGAGAGGTAGACAGTTTCTACGGACAGCTATACACCTCAGTCGCTAAACCTGTTAGCAGCTCGGTCAAAGACCCAAGAGCCAACCTGACCCGACATTATACCGAAGATATCCCGGACATCAGCCTGTACGAGATTAGAATGGCTTTGAAACAGTTTAAGAACAACAAGGCGCCTAGTGACCACGGTATCACATCTGAGCTTCTGAAAGCGGGTGGAACACCGGTACTCAAAGTACTTCAGAAGCTCTTTAATACCGTCTTACTTAAGAATCACAGACCCATCTCGCTTTTGAGCCATGTTTATAAGCTGTTTTCGAAGGTCATAACAAAAAGTCTCAGTCACAGGTTTGATGAATTCCAGCCTCCGGAACAACCCGGTTTCCGATAAGGCCATAGTACCATAGAACACATCCACACGCTACGGCAAGTTATACAGAAGACCGATGAGTATAACTTGCCTCTTTGTTTAGCGTTTTTGGACTATGAGAAGGCCTTTGATTCGATCGAGACGTGGGCAGTGCTTGAGTCTCTCCAGCGGTGCCGTATTGACTATCGGTATATTGAAGTGCTGAAGTGTTTGTACAAAAACGCCAACATGTCAGTCCGAGTACAGGAGCAGAGTTCGAAGGCAATTCCATTGCAAAGAGGCGTGAGGCAGGGAGACGTTATATCTTCTTCTATCTATATGCTTCAGCATCATTCGAAGACTGCAGTTTCAGTTGGCGTTGTTCAGCCATGAGGTTGAGGGTATCGTTGGAGAGTTTCTGTGGCCTATCTGTACGGTGGGGTTTAATGTATTTGGAACCCACTGTATGGACAGTTCCTACTAACCTGTTATTGATCTCGTCCACTGAAGCGATGTTCTAAAGGCAATCGAAGCGATTGGATAGCTCAAGTTAAAAGGTCTCGGGGTCTTGAATATGGGCACGAGTGGGTCGGAGCGTAGACTTCATCAGACGACACCTCTCCAGTTTGACATTAATATTCACCGTGCCTCTTACCATTCGGTAATCACTACCGGTTTTAACACTGTTGATCACGGAGACATCAGTGAATATTTGCCTTTTGGTGGTCATCATGAAGTCAATCTCATTTCTCGTGGAACCATCGGGACTCATCCAGGTCAATTTCCTGTGAGGTGGCTTCTGAAAGAAAGAGTTCATTATAAAGAGTCCCTCTTTCTCCAGAAAGTCGGCCAACCTCTGTCCACTACGGTTCCGTTGTCCATAGCCAAATTGCCCCAATTTCCACTCATCCTCGCTTCTCTTACCCAACTTCGCGTTGAAGTCCCCCATAACAACTAGAAAGTGCGTTTCAGAGGTATGTATGGCCCGACTAATGTCCTCACACATATTCTCCACCTCATCATCCGGGTGCGACTTCGTCGGTGCGTATACCTGAATTACCTTCAGCGAATATCGTTTGGATACTCTGAGTATTAGGTAAACGCCCCTATTGGAAACGCTATCGATCGTAGCTATGTTGTTAGTAAGGGACTTTTGGACGAGAAAACCGACACCACATTGGATTATAGGGTTAGTGTGTCCTCACCCGCTCTACGGACTTCAGATAACCCCACAATGTCCCAGTGTAACTTACTCATTTCTTCTTCCAGCTCATATATCTTCTCGTCTGTCCTCATCGTGCGTATGTTGTGTGTCACCAGGGCCAGTCGTCGTCGTTAGGGGTGGCAGCCGGGCGTCTGCCGGGGATTCTTAGCACCCGCTGCCCCACCGTTACCATGGCCGCTATCGTAGCCAGGAATAGCGGGGCTGCCGGGGACTGAGGGCCTGGTTCTTATTGTGTCCGGCATTGAGGGGATTTTGCCAATACTCGCCACGCTTGGCAGGCGGGTTGGCGAGCGCAGTTTTGGGGGTTTAATACTGGGAAGGTGCTGCTGCCCACCTCCCAATTGTTATCCCTTAGCAGATTTCTACGCACCCACGGGTAGAGTTGGGGGGTACTATACTAAGCCGGTACCCCACGGCAAAGGCACGGTGTAGATTAATAAAATTGATATAATATTATATCTGTAATATCTAAGTTATACGTTTATATGACTTAAATACGTTTATAAAATTAAAACTCAGTCGTATAGCTATGACAATAAGATACGTTTTAGAACGAGCTCCATTAGAACGAGAACCATACACGAGCTAATGTGTGTTTTAACACTTTACGTCCCAGAGACGTAAATTTACGTGCGTTTCATTCAGAAATGTTTTATTTTAAATATCACGGTATAGAAAGGGTTAAAGCGCTAAGATTTATTTGGAAATTACGTAATTTTAATTTGGCCTTTACTCAGTGACTTTACCTATCTTTTGACAGGTGCACATGCACAACGATGTACTTATATAGTTGCAAATATTAAAACGCTTGATGACATTTTTTGTTTGTATTTTTTGAATAAATGTAGCTCATGATATTTAGTCAATAAAAATATAAATAAATAGTAGTGTGTTAATATTAGTGTTCATAATATGTGCAAATGTGCAAAGTGTTATTAATTTTAGTGTTAGTTTAGGTACTTATTAAAATTATGGCAATAGGCGCTTTTTTTTCTATAAAAGGGCGAAATTGTAATAATTTTATTTATGTTGGTATATAGTGCCTCAACACAAGAGTCTTCGACCAACGTGTGTTACCAGTGATGACTTATGGCACGGAAACGTGGTCTCTTACTATGGGCCTCATAAGTAAGCCCAAAGTAGCACAACGAACTATGGAGATGGTTATACTTGGGTTTTCTTACATGATCGAATCAGAAATGAGGAGATTTGTAGAAGAACGAAAGTCACCGACATAGCTCAGTAGATTAGCCAGTTAAAGTGGTAGTGGGCAGGGCACATAGCACGCAGAACAGATGGCCCATATGGCTGGAAGGTTCTGGAGTGGAGACACGGACCGACAAGCGCAGCGTAGGTCGTCCACCGACACGAACCGCGCTATGCGCAGGTTTTGAACCTGCAACCTCTCAGCTCCGCGCCTATACCCGCGCGCTTTTCACCTCCACTTCAGCAGGTTTCGAACCCATCGAACTTGCGACCTTTCAGCTCCGTGCCTAGACCCAAACAGAGATCGAACGCGCAACCTTTCTATATTGACGACCATTACTGCCCATGGTGTAATGTCAAGGGTCACAAGCTTCAGGTATGTACCCAATACAATTTATTACCAGTACAAAAGCGTGAGGTACCATGCCGCCGTCCCTCACCTGATACGGGCCAGATGGTGTCCTCCCGTCGTACTCCACCGCGCACTACCTCGCGTTCTACACTGCCACCTTGGCAATGACTAGGACGGCATATTCAGCACATACCTTCTCAGCCCACAAACATTCAGCACATATCCGCTCAGACCACAACTATTCAGCACATATCTGCTCAGCCCACAACTAATCAGCACACATCTTATCAGCCCAAAACTATTCAGCACACACACACGACGCGACGACAAAATGTCGTCGCAAACACCTTAAGTCAGCCAGGCGCTGACATTCTGCACTCACTCTTACGCCAGCAATTCTGGATATTATCAGCTCGTCGCGTAATTCGACATCGAGTATACAAATGTATGCATTGTTTTCGTTTCCGTGCTATCCCAAGGCCCTGTACATGGCCGACTTACCCGCCGACCGCGTGATTGTTCAGCCTGTATTCAGCAAAGTCACAACGTTAATTAGATATGATTGCGGTACAAATTATGTAGGCGCTAGAAATGAACTTAGGGAAATACAAGACTTTCTCGCAGCCAATAATGACATTATCGCACCTACACTTTCAGCTCTCTTAGCGCGCATTGAAGCCGTGCTCAATTCACGCCCTCTCAGCCCACTCTCTTTTGACCCCGCGGACCTTGAAGTACTCACCATGGCTCATTTCCTTATAGGACGTCTGCTCAACACCCTACCTGAGTATTCGGTAGAAGGCCGAGCCATTTCTGCACAAAAAAAGGTTCAAGCTCGTCCTATCCTTATCCCAACACTTTTGAGGATCCTGGTCCAAATTCTACCTGCACACCCTCCAAACCCGCTCCCAATGGACTTCCCGATCCAGCCCACTTCAATCGGGGAACTGGTCCTGATAGTGGACGACCAGGTGCCGCCTATACACTGGCGCATGGGCCGCATCACCAAGACGCCCCCAGGAAGGGATGGCGTCACCCGAGTGGTGGAACTCAAGACGACCTTGGGCCTCTTGACGCGACCTGTCCTCAAGATCGCACGCTTACCTATCGATTGAGCACCACGCCACACCTTTGCCGCGTGGGAAAGATGTTCGCGCGAGACCGCGCGACGAGTCAACAGATTGGAATGCGGCCCCCGCTTTTCGGTGACACATCGTCACACCTCGAGTCTACTCGGGCTAGCAAGCCCACACAGTCACCATTTCGACGCCGTCGCGCGCGCACGGCTCAATCGGCATTCCTAATCAGCTCCGCGTCATCACGACACGCCTGGGAAACCCTACCCTTTTACCGGCATCGAGATAAGTGTTCGCGTGTGTGCGTCGCCCTTGTGCCCACGGGGCAAATAAACCCGAATACCCAGTCACCCGTACTGTACCGTCGCGTGCGCACGCCTAAATCGGCATCCGTTATCAGCTCAATCAGCTCCGTGTCACCGGCATTTTGCCCGTGCAAATACACGTGTACGCGAGTGTGTGTTAAACAAGTGCACAGACTTTATACAAGTGATACAGAAACCTCCCGCCGGTCATCAGCCCGCAAGACCCAGAGGATGAACCACGGATCACCCGCATTCCTGTGAGTACCTATCCATAAGTACCTAACCCTTTTTTTTTTTTTTTTGTCCCGGGGAAATCCTTTATGGATACCACCCACCACGGGGAGGGAGGTGGTTATGTGGGAGTCCGTATACCCACCAAAACCCCGGGGTGTTCCATCACTGCCGCCCTCGGCGGGAACGCGGGACAGATTTTCCACACGACCGCGAACCCGCCGTGGCTGTCCGTTGCCGGACCCTTCTCTTCGCTGCACGCCAGAACACATGGCGCGCCGCAACTGCCTCGGAGACCAAACTCGCCAACAATGGGCGCCAGACATCCCCGTGTCTGGTCGCCCGTGATCTCCCTGCGGTGGGTCGGATACGTAGCCCCACCGCCTGCTACGTCAGCCACAAGGGATAGCCCCCCCGCGACCCCACTTCCTCGAGTCTGCGCCGAGCGCCCGGACCCCACCTCCTCGAGCCTGCACCAAAGTGCCCGGGCCCCCCTCCTCGAGCCTGCGCCAAAGCGCCCGGGCCCCACCTCCTCGAGCCTGCGCCAAAGCGCCCGGGCCCCACCTCCTCGAGTCTGCGCCAAAGCGCCCAGACCCCGCCACTCCTATGTGGACTTGGCGGCCAAAGCCCATAGGAGCGGCCCGCCTGAGCCGGCCAGCGCACCCCAACGCCGGCGCGGCCCCTGGGTTCCTCTTGGCTTCACCGTGGTGTACCTAGCCACGGTTACTGAACCCCCCCGCCACGTTAATGCGAGAACCCTTCGGGGGGGATAAGTACCTAACCCTAATTAATATCATTCGACGTATGGCGTTCGCTCCGCCAAGCATTTAATCAAAGGTAATTTATGAGCATAGGATCTAGATAATTAAAGAATATTTAATACATAATTAAATAAATCTGAACCAAAAACTTTACGAACTTTAGTCAGATAACTGTCAAAAATGTCGCAAATAAATTTGTTTGCAGTTTCTCTGAATAGTCTGTGCATTTTGACAATTGCCCCACGTATTCGATGTGAATTATTCATTAGGAAATAATTGTAAATTAGTTTTATTCATTTTAATTATTTAAATATATTAATTCATTTCGGTTTTTTTTCGATCTTCTAACTGCCGTTAACGTAATTAGATGCTAACGCATGTTTCAAAACACGCCGCTGGGTGTGCTGGCTGTGAGATTTCTGTAATTTACACTAAGACCGTGTTCCAGTGGCTGTAAATTTTGCAATTTTTGTTATTTTTGTCCATATTTGCTATTGGCTTCCACAAACGCTAAAAATGATCACTATGAGCTTTTTTGACACTTCTTCTTCTTCTTCTTATGTGGCTTTTTAACGTGGAAAGACGTTACTCATTTTTGACACTTTTCACCCCTGTTCCACACGCGATTTGACACACCATTCCGCTTCGAAGTAGGAATATGGAATGCTTATTCTTACAAATAGATTTAACACGCAGTGTCCGATTGACGTCATTGCTGCGTCGGCGAATTAAATGTGTTCAATAATTATCGGTGCATCTGCAACGTCGGCGATCTTCATATAGTAGACCTACGTAATTCCTCCACCCCTAGAACGGCGACTATTTTAGCACATTGAGTGAAAATGTTGCCGGAATAGTGTCGGGATCTTCCTTCTTCATTAGTGCTGTTGGGGGTTTCTGGTCCGTTTTCGTAGGTGTGTTACATCTGCACACGTAGCGTCGGGTCACTAGTATGATAGTGAGTACAGCTGCGCTCGATAGTACTACGTAGAATGGTATGGTTGTGTGGTAGAAAGCATCTGATTTCAAATTATCCACATGTAAGGAAGGCCGGATCATTAGTTTTTCTTGGATGCTGTGCAGCCCTTGGAGGTCAATGGAGTTCAGTTTAACATGGGTAGCTAGGTTACTTTGTTTCTCCGCGTCGTAGGGGATGTTCATCAGTTTGAGAGGTTGACCTTTGATCTCATCATTGTCATTTGCAATAGTAGTCTCTTGTGATTTCAGGTGACATCCAGCGGGAATCGTAGCGAGGTAGCTTCCTTGCAGCATAGAGTAGTTCTTCTGGTTACAGTTGAGTTGTACCTTCGTTTTATGAGAGAAGGACAAAACATAGTGTTGATCGTCAAGTTTCTCCAGAGCTTCTCTCGTCAGGGTGACTGTCGTGAACTGGCAGGATTCCTGGATAACTTGATTGGTGATCAGCTCCTGGATGCAGTCAAATTTGGTTCGTATCTGGTGAGCGATTCCTTTTTCACAGAGATACCATTTTTTCAGCTTCGGGCATTCTGCCTCTATGTACACGAACGTCATCTCGTTAGTTGCTAGGAAGGGGAAGGAGGGGATAAGAGCCTGAGCGTGTTTGTTAGGTACTACTGATAATCTATAAAAATCATAACTATCCGTAGAAAAAATTGGAAACTTGAAAATAAAAACTATCTGCTTATTAATATAATACGATCCAGGTTTAATGATATCGTAATATTCCCTAAGTTCTAAATCTAAAATGTTCTCTCTGCCATAAATTAATTTAAGTTTCGCAACCATTGACTCTAGTGTCTCTATATCTATAGTCGAATGGTGAGTACTAGAAGCTCGTATAAAAGCTAAGGTATTTTCTATCTTAATTAACTCTTGAGTTAAGTCCTCTACGTTTTCGCTTATAACTTCTAAGAGTTGAGCAAACTTAGCATACTTAATTAGGTTGTTTTCTCTGTATGCGTCACTCTTCAGTATCAATTCTAAAGTAGAGTTGATTTTATATTCGTTACTTACTATCTGTGCTATTACGTCATTATGTTTGGACATCCACTCTTTACTCATACTGATATGTGCGTTGAACTCATTTACTATTTTATCCTGATTGGTTTCTAAAGTTTTAATTGCGTCATTATATCTTTACGCATCGGCGTGATCTAGGATTCCGGTTAGGCTTTTTATGATTGAACCTAATCCATCTACAAGACCTCTTTTGACTCTATTGGGCTCTAATGATTGTAATTGTTTTAAGACATTGCCAAGCTTGCTAGTAAGATAATCTATTTGAATTTCGTACAGTGAGTAAGTGTCGTTAGTCATTTGCTTTTGACAGTTTAGTATTTGAGTCTGTAGTGAGTTAATGTTATTTTCAATGTCATCTAGTTGAACGTACTGTAGAAACGTATGATGATGATTTGTAAGTCTCATAAGTCCGAGTTTGTACGGCAGAAGTCCTGGTCCATCGTCAAGGCTCTCAAGTTTTATCTGCTGAGGTCGCGTCATTGGAATGATTGGATTGACATAAGCAGAATCCTGTAACAAATTGGCTGCTTTTGGCACGCGCTTAAGTCTCGATTTTGCTATGGGACCACGCTTTTTCGAAGTATAGATGTGGATTGGCAGGTCAGCTAAAACTGTATCTTGAGTATATCGAGGGGCGGTCTTTTGTCGATTGGCAAGAGGATTTCTTACAAAGACTTGCTGTTGAGGTGCATATTCCTTCTCGGGTTCTCTATTTTTATTTCTGTTCTCGATTAGTGAAGTGCGATTAGCAAGTGACGAGGAATTGATAATATCGTAAACTTGTTTCATACGGTCTCTATGAACTTGGGTATACTGTTGTAACAGTTGCTGTGTTATGTCAATGTCATTGCAGTCTCTAGGGTCAAAATGTCCAGTCAATAAGTCAAACGGTCGGCATCTTGTAAAGCTATGTATGGAACTGTTGTAGGCAATAATAGCGTATGGCATGAGATTTACTATAGGCTCGTCTTTGTGCTGTAATTTTAGAATTCTAAAATGTTCTAAGAGTGTGGAATGAAAGCGTTCAATATTACCGTTGTCGTTAGGTGAGTAAGCTAATATTTTATGATGATTGACCTTATGGAGTCGTGAAAACTCCATGAACAGCTGATTGGTGAACTCAGTTCCGTTATCAGTAATAATAGTTATAGGAACACCATGATGGGTACAGTACTGTAAAAGTGCTTGCAATATGCTAATAGCTGTTCCGTCACGCAAATGATATGCTTGGCCGTATTTGGTGAAGACATCTATAAAAGTGACATATTTCTCACTCTGTACGGTGAATAAGTCCATGTGAACAATTTCAAAGGGCTTAGTGGATGGTAGCACAATATTAAATTGAGGTCTGACCGGGTTTCGGTCGTCTTTTGCTTGTCCGCATATGGTACACTCGCTTATATATTTCGTTATTTAGTCCTTCATTTTTGGCCAATAGTATTTGCGAGACAAAGCTAAATGGCACTCAGTGAATCCGCGATGGTTTGTTTTACCATCGTGATAATGGCGGATTATCTCTTGTTGCCGAAGGTACTCCTTAACATTTTCTAACTCTACTTTTGCTAAGACAAGATTCATTTATGAACTTCTGAACTTATCTTGCAAGATTGGAATTATAGAATACATAGCCAAAGGAGGATTAATTAAGATAGCAGTTTTGACTTTCGGATTGACGTACTCTTTAACTGCGTTTACTACGTCACTCTCTAGGTTCGACTCTGATAATTGAATACTTATACGTGTGTGCGTGTCAAACGGTTTAGTTATTATGGGCCGTTTTTTCACGTCACTAACAAGGCTGAAATGTATCTGTCTGTTAAATTTGTTAAAAGGTTCGTCTGTAATAGGGATCTCTAGTATAGGATTTTCGTTGCTGGTGTGCACTGTTTCTGTCGAGGAGTTCGCTTGATGAGCGGGTAGCGAGTTGGATGGGTTACCCTGTATGGATTCAGATGGAATGCCTAATATAGAGTTTAATTCTTCGATATCTTCGAACAATGTCCTAAACTCTTTAGTATTGATCTCTATACGAGACAAGGCATCAGCTTTAGTGTTATTTTTGTCTTTTTTGTATATAACGGTGAAGTCATATTCACTAAGTCAAAGTCGCCATCTTGTGAGACGTAAATTTGGCTCCTACGTTTGAAGCGTCAGTCGTTAGAATAAATTTTTTGTTGAAGTCAGGGTATTTGAGTATCGGGTCATTTGTCAGTAACGTCTTACATTGTTCAAAAATTTTGACATAGTCAGGGTCAAAGGCAATTTTCTTACCCTTTTTCAAGCACTGTGTCAAGGGTTTAGTGATACGAGAAAAATCTGGTATGAATTTTCGATAGTAACCTAAGAGACCTCAAAACTGTTTAATTTGTTTAGGAGTTTTAGGCATCGGATACTTCTGTATTGCCTCTATTTAGTCAGGGTTAGGTTTTACACCCTCGCTGCTAATAATATGACCCAAGTAGGCTGTTTCCAGCTTCAAGAACTCAGACTTGTCCATTTGTATCTTGAAGTTGGATTCCCTGAGTCTTTGGAACACTTTCTCAAGATTCGTTATGGCTCTGCAGTGAGGTACTAAATACTATTATGTCATCCAGATATACCAAGCAGATCTGGTTCTGGAGACCTCTGAGGATATTATCCATAACTCTTTGGAATGTGGAAGGTGAGTTCTTCAATCCCATTGGCATTCGGAGGAACTCAAAATGACCATGCTCCACATTGAAACAAGTCTTCTGAATATCGGTGGGATCCATTTCAACCTGGTAGAAGCCACTGGCCAGGTCCAGGGTACTAAAGTACTGACACTTCCCCAATTTGTCCAAAACATCTGCTATGTTAGGAATAGGATACTTGTCAACAATGGTCTTTTCATTGAGCTTTCTAAAGTCAACTACTAAGTGCCATTTTTGTTTGCCCGAGGCGTCCGTCTTTTTCGGAACTATCCATATTGGTGAGCTCCACGTGGACTCGGAGGGTCGAATAATGCCTTGAGCTAACATTTTATTGATCTGGTCGCTAACCTCTTGTCGATGTACAAAGGGTACTGATAACTCTTTGTGTGAACCGGTATTTCATCGGTTGTTCGGATGTGATGTTTTATTTGGTTCGTGAATGTTAGATTTTCACCTTCAATATAAAAAACATCCGAATATTTCGAGCAAAGAGCAATCAAATTAGCCTTTTCTTCTTCGTTCAAGTGGTCAATACGTAACCGTGAAGTAACATCTCGTGCGCGGGTCGACGGTAGCTGCGTACGCGTGCACTCGGTATTAAATAATTCCGCGTGAGCTGTCCGATCGTGCGAGAATATTATATCGTTCGGTGTCGGGTTCTCGACTTCTAAATAGCTGCGATTATTAGTGACAGTGGTAACACATTCATGAACTATGCAATTACAAAGGACTTGCTCCGTAATGAAAACATCACCGTCACTAGAATCTACGGGGATGCGAATTACTTTAGAAGTCCCCGCTGGTATGAAATCTTCATACAAGTTCACATTACATGAGTTGTACATTCGAATAGGGTTCACAGCAGTCCGTGTTAAAAGTTGACCTTCTCTCAAATCAATTCGGGTCTCCCAGTTACGTAGCAAATCTAAACCTATGAGCCCGTCGAAATAATCATGAAACCTGTATATAAAAAGTTTAATACTATCAGGTTCACTGAACTCTGCAAAACACGGTAAAGTAATAGAGTAGTTATTTTTACTTGTCGCGTGTATGTTGGTTACTTCGAATGGATCAAAATTGAGAGGATATTCTGAAAAATATTTTTTTACGGCCTCGGGGCTAATAAAAGATTGGTTAGCCCCAGTGTCTAAAAGTAGTTTTAATGGGGGGTCTGCAATCTGAATATAAGGCAATTGCCTCTGCGTTTGAAGGTTTAATTCTATGTTGGTTTTGGTGAATTCGAAACCACCTGAAAATCCTGTTCATCATGACTAGTTCCTGCCTGTGGTTGATAATCGTCAGATACTTGGTTGTTAAAAGTCATGTCATGATAAGTCGAGTCACAAGCGAAACCGGTGGCATAATCACTAGAGTTATAATCAGTGTCGTAATTGTACTCCGGTTCGTAGTAATTGTAATACGAGTCATTATGAGCCGCGCATTCATTCATATGCATTTCGCGCGATTTAAAATAATTAGACGGTGGTGGGTTACCATGATTATTCCAGTCATGTCCGGTAAGCATTTTAGTAGGGGGCAGCGGTTTAGGAGTGAAGCGCTGAATTCCGCTCATAGGCTGAGGGCCTTGAGTTTGGGGCGGAACATTTCGGGGTGGTAACCGAAAAACGTTACTACGTGGGTTATAGTTAGGCGGCGGTGCAGCGAACATTCGTTGCGTATTAGTTGGCATACGATATGCGTTTGGCTCAGCGAATTTAAAAGGTTGAGGCGGGGGGCGCATGCCTACAGGTGCGGGCCAGATAGGCATCGGTGCCTGGAAGTTCTGAGGTCGCGGTGGTATATAAGGTATAGCGGGAAGCGCGGGTGAGACCTTAGGGGTCTGCGAATTTCTAGAGCCTTCGTTTCGCGATTGTAAGTACATGATGTTAAGCTCTTCTTGGACATATTCAAGCGCCTTCTCGATTGTCGCAGGGCGCATGCATCTTATACGAGAACCTAAGGGTTCTTTAAGACCGCGAGCATAAGCCTGCATTGTAACCTTTTTGTATAATTCACGCTTCGCCTCTATAGTAATGTGTATAGGCTCGTGTAAGCTTACATATGTCATAAGTGTACTGAACAGAGTTTGGCAATGAACATAAAATTCTTGTGGTGATTTTGTGCCCTGTGCAGCTAAAGAAAGGTCATTGTACAGTGCCGTTTCGTCACGCTGATCCGAAAAGTTATTTACTAACGCAGTTCGGATACCTAGCCAACTCTTTGGTATGCCGTTAGAATTTATAGTACATGCAGCGGTTCCAGTTATTTTATTTAAAATTCCGTTCAACAAACATAAGTTGGAAAATTCACTTCCGGCCGCGTCACTTAGGTACTTAGTCGCTAATGAGTCACAGATTTTGACGAAACGTGTGAGCACGTTAGGGTTGCCATCTAAATCCGGGACAAGGCGGAGGGCCTTGAAGATTGTGTCCGGGTCGTGAGACATGTTTAAAATTGAGTTATCTATTTCTAAATTATCTACAACTATATCTCTATTACTATCTACTGTTCGCTGGCGGGCCTGGCGTGATTCAGGTTCCCGCGAACTAGAGGCTCTGGGATGGTAAATCTTGAAGGTTTAAGATTCAAAAGGAGCAACACACGAGAATAATTCAAGTGTACTTACATATATTTCAACTCTGGTTTTCCTCTGTGAATCGATTGCTAGATTCTCCTCTGTCCTGCCGCTGGTCCGTAAGTTCAGATATCCATCCAAAACGGTGCTTGACAGCCGCCCGGGAGTTTTATCGTCCTGGTTATCGATGTGAGATGGAGTCCTGACGTGTTCCCGTGGAAATCCTACCGACTGCGCCAATTACGTTAACGGCAGTTAGAAGATCGAAAAAAAACCAAAATGAATTAATATATTTAATTAATTAAAAAGAATAAAACTAATTTACAATTATTTCCTAATGAATAACCATTCCGCTTCGAAGTAGGAATATGGGATGCTTATTCTTACAAATAGATTTAACACGCAGTGTCCGATTGACGTCATTGCTGCGTCGGCGAATTAAATGTGTTCAATAATTATCGGTGCATCTGCAACGTCGGCGATCTTCATATAGTAGACCTACGTAATTATCTGTTAGTCTGTGTTTGTTGCCAAAACTGTTACTACCTACCACATTGTTCGCGCGACAAATGATGCGAGTAAAATAAAGTATCATAAAATAAAATATAATTTTATATAGAAACTAGGTGTTGGGCGGTGCGCGGGCCACGAGTGGCCCGCGTTTGTCCTTGTGCATTAGTTTTTGTTGCTAAACTTTAACCATTTGAACAGAAAAGTAAAAATTTTCATACAAGTTCAATTGCAGAAATTTAGCCTCTAATTACAGTTGAAGTCGGGGCATAGAAGCCAATCGGAACTTTAATTTTAAAAAAACTGGTCCTTGCGTATGCTTGTTAAGGGATCCAACCCCTAGTGCAGTGATTAACGTGAGCAGTAGTCTTGGAGGACAGCTTAAGAGGTGGAAAAATGATCTCTATTCAGTTGCGTAAAAAATCATAACTCCCATACAAGTTACAAAGCGAGCATTTCTCTTAGTACAATTGAGGCTCAAGGATAGAGCGGTCAGCTGGAGCTAAAAAGACAAAAAAGTGTAGTAGAGTCGTTAGATTGTAGGTAGTAGTACATACCAGAATTCTTTTCAATTTTTATTTAGGGGCTCTACTTCTAAGTGTGGTCGGTGGTAAATGTGTCACAATAGTCTCCACAGGTGCCCAAGGCAACTTCCTTCGAGATCTTTTTTATTCAAGCTTCCTTTTCAATAACATGGTTGTCTGGAAGAGATCGCTCTGACCGATAAGACCGCCCATTGTAACACTTAATTTTAAGTTTTTCATTGTTGAGTAATAGTATTCAATTATATTATACTATTTATTTGTTAGTTATATTTTATAATGTGGTGTTGCAATAAGGGGTTTATCTATCTATTTACCTACCTACATAGTAGCAGTAGAACTCTTCGTAAATGAGGTCATCCGGGGAAGACAGACTGCCACTATATCTTTTTCTACCCTGAATCAGTAATGTTCGCAATATTGTGTTCTGGTTTTGAAGGGCGGGTATAATGGGTAAAATTACAGGCACATTGAGATTTAACAATTTTTTTAACGAGTTTACGTGCGCAATTCAGTTGGTCACTTGTGAGGACATACGTCTGTTATAGGCAGAGGCACTTAACACCTGGAAGGCCTTGTACGTGTACAGCTTGAATTTAAAAAAAAAAAACTTAAACTGCTTGGTAGTGACCTAGGAGTCTTCTACCTAGGGGTCTTTAGGGTCCTAGGGGACATTAATTTGTATAACAACTTAGTACAATACTTATACAAGTTAATAGAATATCTATATAATTATGTGTGAACTGAAGTATATATATAGTATTTAATATATTAAAATTCTTCTATGATAAAATAAATATCATTCCATCACACATTTAGTTTTTAATTTCAACTTTGTTGCTTAATAGATCGTTTTTTATAACTCCTACACGACAAATTTAATTAAACCTTCGTGTTAAATTTGTAAGAGAAATAATAATGACCAGAAATAACGTACTAACGTAATATCACCTACTTATTTCACTTGCTATTTAAATTACTCTTTTAGTACAGTATCGAAGAATTCGCGGTAGAATATTTGATAAAGCATTTACCATACACATTACATTTCTAATACTTAACAAATCCTATCGCGCAGTGAACCAAAATAACTACCTCTTAAAAGCTTTTAGAAATATGTCTGTCTTCGGCTCGGCGCGATAACAATATATAGTAATAAACTTTACATGAAAGGCCTATAAGCCTATTATATATAGATATATTTATTGCTCAAAAGTAAGTAATGGCTTAAGATGTCGCCATTAGTTTTCCAGCTAACTGTGACACCTTAAGCTTCTTGGAAGACGCTGCACTCTTTTAATACCACTGTGTGGAGTGTTGTTTGGACTCAAATTCATATCAAACCGAAGCTTACGAAGGAAATTTAACGTTTACTTGTAGCATGTCATATCAGTAGTACGTAATATGTTGAATTTTTACATGTTAGGAGCTCTTTTTCTCTACGATCATCAGATCACTTAATGTTAAGTACCCCGATACACCGCACCACTTTTTTTGGTTCCTACTTTGTGTTAAAGCTGTTCGTCTATGGAACACTTTACTCTACGAAATTAGATGCGCGCCTTCTTTGGGCATCTTCAAACAACGTGTCAAAGCATTTGGCTTCGCGAAATAACTAACTGCAAACCTACTTAATATCTTTTTTATAATAATTAAATGGTATATGTATAGTATGTATATATTTTGTAGTATATTACGTATAGTATAATTTTGTAGTATATTACGTATAGTATAATTATATAAGTATAGTTTGTATACGAGTACATTATAAATATTTTTTATATCTATAATCTTGAGTTTTACTATATGTAGTGTTTAGTACACTTGTTTTATTCACACCGTCCTTATAAGTTTATGCCTATTTCTTTCCGTGAATGGTTGTCTGAAAGAGATCGCTCTGAGCGATAAGATCACCCATTCTGACACTTTAAATTTTAAGTACTTATTTAATTGTGAAATATTTTGATTGTAATTTTATTTTATTCTAATTAATTTATTTGTAACAAATATTTGTATTGTGGTGTTTCACTAAAGAGTTAATCTACGTATCTGTATAACTATCAATCAAGTACTTATAGTAGTATTCATGATTTACACCATTTCATGACAATACCAATGTTAACGTGGGCAGATGTCTTAAAGATCATTGAAATTTTGAAATAAACTCGCTACGAAAGACTTCTATTTCCTCGTAGGCTCAAAACTCGGACTCGCTTCGCTTAGAAGCACGCTCGGCCTTCGGCCTCACTTCGTTTAGAAGGACGCTCGGCCTTCGGCCTCGCTTCGCTTAGAAGTATGCTCGGCCTTCGGCCTCGCTTTGCTTAGAAGTACGCTCGGCCTTCGGCCTCTCTTTGCTTAGAAGTACGCTCGGCCTTCGGCCTCGCTTCGCTTAGAAGTACGCTCGGCCTTCGGCCTCGCTTCGCTTAGAAGCATGCTCGGCCTTCGGTCTCGCTTCGCTTAGAAGTACGCTCGGCCTTCGGCCTCGCTTTGCTAAGAAGCACTCTTGGCCTTTGACCTATATAGCTCAGCCTGCGGCCTCGCCAGTATAGCTCGGCCTACGGCCTCGCAGGATCTAATTTCGACCTACGACCATTGCGAAAATTATGAACAATGCCGTCATCAAAAAATGGGTTGCATATTTCTAATGAGGGACTCTAAAAACCCTTAGATATCGATTTTCAGTCGGATCGGACCATTATTCCAGGAAGCCGCCATCTTGAATCCGCCATCTTGGATTTTTGACATTTCCGCCAAATTGCATTTCCGGTGCCCTAAAACATTAGTTCAAACCCCCCGTACCTATCTTTAACGGTTTCGGCGCTATAAGCATTTACATTTTGTATGGGCGCGATCGTCTTTTGTTCGGGAGGTGTGTTTTTTTTTTAATTTTTAGGAAATGCCCAGGGTGCTTGTCAATATTAGTTCTGGCACTAACTACCTATCTCTTCTAGTTTCCGAGACCCGTCAAGCTGTTCCATCAGAAGGTACACATTCAGCTCATTTCAGGTGTTACTTAAGGACGTAAGACCACTGCCTATACTTTTCACTTACAAAGCCTCAGCGTTCCATCATGCCAACATGTCGAAAAACTACTATAAAATTTCCAGAGAAAAAAATTGTATGGCGGCCATGTTGAAAAATGACGTCATCAAAAAATGGATTTCATATTTTGAATCAGGGACTCTAAAAACCCTTAGATATCGATTTTCAGTCGGATCGGACTAATATTTAAGGTAGCCGCCATCTTGAATCCGCCATCTTGGATATTTGACATTTCCGCCAAATTGCATTTTCGGTCCCATTAAACATTAGTTCAAACACCCTGTACCTATCTTTAACGGTTTCAGCGTTATAAGCATTTACATTTTGTATGGGCGCGATCGTCTTTTGTTTGGGAGGTGTGTTTTTTTTTTTAATTTTTAGAAAATGCCCAGGCTGTTTGTCAACATTAGTTCTGGCACTTACCCCCTATCTCCTTTAGTTTCCGAGAGCCGTTGACCTGTTCTACCTGGTATTCCACGTTCACCTCAATTCAAATTCTTCTAAAATCACCTATCGTAACCCCACATATAACCCTACAAAACCTAAATCTCCATCACGCCCACTGGGAGAAATGACCCATTGAATATCCGAAAAAACATATGTATGGCTGCCATATTGAAAAATGACGTCATCAAAAAATTGTTTTCATATTTCGAATGTGCGACCCCAAAAACCACCCGATACCAATTTTGAGCCGGATCGGACCAACTTTCAATTCGGCCGCCATTTTGAATCCGCCATCTTGGATTTTTGACCCATTCCCCAAATTACCCCTCCGATTCCCTATGACATTTGGTCAAACACTTTATACTTATCTCAAACGGTTTAGGAGTTTTAAGCATTTACATTTTGTATGGGAGCGATCGTCTTTTGTTTGGGGGGTATGTTTTTTTTTTAATTTTTGGCAGTTTCCCAGGGTTTTGGTCATTTTTAGTTTTGGCACCTACCCCCCATCTTTTATAGTTTCCGAGAGCCGTTGATCTGTTCCATCAGGAAACCACATTCAGCACTTTTGATAATTTTCCCAATGTCACTGGAACCCCCCCTACACTTTTCCCCTACATCTTCTATACCCCCCATTGCTCCTTCATCGAAATCGTTTATGTCAGTCAATCAGTGAGTCAGTCAGTACATGAATGATACCTGGATACTATATTATATTATTATTATTTTATCTTCTCTCATTATATAAAGATGGATTACCACTGACTGACTGACTGACTCACTGACCTCTTTGTTCTCATAGAAGGAGCAATGGGGGGTATAGAAGATGTAGGGGAAAAGTGTAGGGGGGCTCAATACGAGTGGGGGAAAAATACTGAAATTGCTGAATGTGGAAATCTGATGGAACAGGTGAACGGCTCTCGGAAACTATAAAAGATGGGGGGTAGGTGCCAAAACTAAAAATGACCAAAACCTTGGGCAACTGCCAAAAATTAAAAAAAAAACATACCCCCCAAACAAAAGACGATCGCTCCCATACAAAATGTAAATGCCTACAACTCCTAAACCGTTTGAGATAAGTGTAAAGTGTTTGACCAAATGTCATAGGGAATCGGAAGGATAATTTGGTGGAAGTGTCAAAAATCCAAAATGGCGGATTCAAAATGGCGGCCGAAATTGAAAGTTGGTCCGATCCGGCTCAAAATTCGTATCAGGGGGTTTTTGGGGTCCCACATTCCAAATACGAAAACCATTTTTTGATGACGTCATTTTTCAATATGGCCGCCATACATATGTTTTTTCGGAACTTCAATGAATTATTTCACCCAGTGGGCGTGATGGGGATTATGGTTTTGTAGCGCTAAATGTAGGGTTAGGTTTGGTGATTTCAAAGAAAATGGAATTGAGCTGAATGTGGAACACCAGGTAGAACAGGTCAACGGCTCTCGGAAACTAAAAGAGATAGGGGGTAAGTGCCAAAACTAATGTTGACAAGCACCCTGGGCATTTTCTAAAAATTAAAAAAAAAATACACCTCCCAAACAAAAGACGATCGCGCCCATACAAAATGTGAATGCTTATAACGCCGAAACCGTTAAAGATAGGTACAGGGTGTTTGAACTAATGTTTAAGGGGACCAAAAATGCAATTTGGCGGAAATGTCAAATATCCAAGATGGCGGATTCAAGATGGCGGCTACCTTAAATATTAGTCCGATCCGACTGAAAATCGATATCTAAGGGTTTTTAGAGTCCCCGATTCGAAATATGAAATCCATTTTTTGATGACGTCATTTTTCAACATGGCCGCCATACAATTTTTGTTTCTGATATTTTATCGTTGTTTTTTGACATGTTGCCATGATGGAACGCTGAAGCTTTGTAAGTGAAAAGTATAGGCAGTGGTCTTACGTCCTTAAATGACATATGAAATGAGCTGAATCTGAACCTTCTGATGGAACAGCTTGACGGCTCTCGGAAACTAAAAGAGATAGGGGGTAAGTGCTAAAACTAATATTGACAAGCACCTTAGGCAACTGCCAAAAATTTAAAAAAAAACATACCTCCCAAACAAAAGACGATCGCGCCTATACAAAATGTAAATGCTTATAACGCCGAAACCGTTAAAGATAGGTATGGAGGGTTTAAACTAATGTTTTAGGGGACCGGAAATGCAATTTGGCAGAAATGTCAAAAATCCAAGATGGCGGATTCAAGATGGCGGCTACCTTAAATAATGGCCTGATCCAACTGAAAATCGATATCTAGGGGTTTTAAGAGTCCTCAATTATAAAGATGAAACCCATTTTTTCATGAAGGCATTGGTCAAAATGGCGAGGCCGCAGGCCGAGCTACATTTACGAGGCCGAAGGCCTTATGTGCTTCTAAGTGAAGCGAGGCCGAAGGCCGAGCGTCTTTCTAAGCGAATGGAGGCCGAAGGCTGAGCGTTCTTCTAAGCAAAGTGAGGCCGAAGGCCGAGCGTTCTCTAAGCAAAACGAGGCCGAAGGCCGAGCATGCTTCTTAGCAAAGCGAGGCCGAAGGCCGAGCGTGCTTCTAAGCGAAACGAGGCCGAAGGCCGAGTGAGCTCCTAAGTGAAATGAAGCCGAAGTCCGGGCGTCCATCTAAGCAAAGCGAGGCCGAAGGCCGAGCGTACTTCTAAGCATAGCGAAGCCGAAGGTCGAGCAAGCTTCTAAGCAAAGCGAGGCCAAAGGCCGAGCGTGCTTCTAAGCGAAGCGCGGTCGAGTTTTGTGCCCACGAGGAAATAGAAGCCTTTCATGGCGAGTTCGAAGGCCAAGCTTTCGCCAACTTTATTTCAAAATGTCAATGATCTTCAATGCCCATGTTAACATAGGTAATGTTAATCATCATGAACACAACTATTAGTACGAGTACTACTGATATGACATGCTACAAATAACCGTTTAATTTCCTAGGTAGACTTGGGTTTGTTATTATGAACTTGATTCCAAACAACACTCCACGCAGTGCCATAAAAAGGCTGCAACGTCTTCCAAGAAACTTAAGTTGTCACGGTTAGCTGGAACATCTTAAGTTATAACTTACTTTTAATCAATAAATATATATGTAATAGGCTTATAGGCCTTTCAAGGGGACATTAATACACAGATTTCGAAGGTCAATGTTATGTCATGGTAGAGATGCTTACTGCAATGTCATTCGTTAGTGACTAGCACGACATAGATACATGTAATTAAAATAAATACAAAGTGTGGTGTAGTGTTCACACTTGAAACAATATTTTTTTCAACTACATCGAATAAGAACCTAGCTTATTGAGAAATGTATAGCTCTTTTCATTTTCCCTTAAATATATTTACGTAGTATATGTATTATGTAGTATTCTCTTTGGAATATATCAAAGAGAAAGACTTGACTTTACAAAATCACTAATTTGACTGTTTTTAAAGTAAACAACTTAGTAGCAATTGAATAAATATGAGCAATGATGAGAAATATTGTTTTAAGATTTATCGTTGGTGTAGTGGTGGCTTTGGAATGTTTGTAGGTTTGATTCCCGGTTAGGACAGTTGTTGGAATTTTCCGACAGAGAAATTCACACTGTCTGGAACACTGCCCAGTAGGTGACAAAAGACCTTATACGAGTATGGGACCAATACGTACCTGGTATGGTTGTTTGATTAATACATCTACCTACCTGTCTAAGATATGTAAGCATGAATATAATGGTATGTTTTGTTTAAAATATGTATATCATTATTTACGTTACATATAAATTACTTTTACTAAAGATAAACTCCAGGGATCCTTTACTTTAAACTTATACTACATGTTTAAATATTTATTTTAAAGTTTACTTGTAATGAGTTTCCTGTGAATCAAAACAAGAAATACAAAAAAATATATTTAATGTTTACACAGACCGTATTAACAAAATGGATGCCCAAGTCTTAAAAGGCGTTACGATTTGTAAAAAGTTTAAGAGATATTTATGGTAGAGACGCTGTTTGTACATACAATTGAATTGTAAAATATTCTCCATGTAATGAGAATGTACTTACTATATTTTGTTTAGCTCCATATATATACCTTTTAGTATAATACAATGACATACATACATATAAAAATATCATTCTTATAAAATAAGAACTTAGCTTATTGAAAAAGGGCGAGCATCTTTATTTTTTCCTTATAAATATCAAGAGAAGGACTTGACTTGAAAAACACGTTAAATTGACTACTTTTACAGTAAACGATGGATTATTTATTATGTAGGTAGGTACGAACTGACCATTTCATATTTTTGATATTTATACTGACCAATATAAATGTATTATTTGTGGCTCCGCAATACAGCTGATGATTGAACTATTTGCAACCAGTCCACAATATACACAGGCTTCGACGGGGTCAAGAGATGCGTACAAACACACACATGAGAGCTAATTCACTCTAATTCCTTAATCGATGTTACAACATCCAAGTATTTACGGATAAGGTTTTAAATATTATAAACTACTTTTCACCCGCGGACCTTCTTGCGTGTGCTTAAAACGTTCAGTTTTCAGGAGTAGGTAATAGTAATTTTAGTGCTAATTCTGATCATTACTATTCATGTTAGTGATTTGCCGCAGCTTTTTCTTGTAAAAGTTATCTATTCTTATAGAGAGTCTATTCCATATGCTTAGGTACCGTCACATTTTTTGTATAACACGATGATATTTTAAATATACCGATTATTATGTATTGGTGTAATGCTATAGGATGTAAGGAGTCTACTTACAACATAGTTCAAAGTTTTTTCCTCTATGTTAGTGTATGGATAGTTTTTTATTTCACACATTATCAATAATTCAATACACGTAGGGAACAAAATATTGAATGGAATAGAATATATAATAGGTAGTAGTAATGATTAGGTGACGATCTCCATCCATCTTCTATACATTGGAGTCAGTACAAGTCTATCCGCTAGACTTCTGATGCCAGTGTTGTTGCTTATGTCTACTCTGGACATGAAGGATGCTGTGCGTTTCCTCTGGATGGAATGAAATAAGCCGACCCGGGGCTGTGAACATTTCAGAAGCGCTAGAATGCCATAATATATTGTTATAGGCGCCTCGGGTTCTATATTGGCGTTATCCTTAAGACTGGAAGTTACAATATGACTAAGGTACTGTAAATTATCTACAATTTTAATAAGTTGTCTTACATATATATTAACGAAACAACTTTATTCTGACATATACTTAAGGTAGAGACGCTGTCTGTATTACTCTATATATTATTACTTCAGTGTTTAGACTGGTACGATTAGGGTAAAAAGAATTGGAATGCCAAAAGCTATGGAAAAGGAACCTTTGAATAAAAGAGTTGTACCTACTTATTCGTACCTAATTATATAAGGAACGCCCCATGAAACCTGAGTTAACTTTGTTGCAAAGATTTCATACTCATGGATGTATCAGCTTCTTCATCAAGTTACTATCGACACCACCTCCATGTAATAGTGAAAACTTAATTACATGTAAAGTTGTTTCACAACAAACAAATTAACTAACGATGACTCGACAAACACGTATATATTTGAATCTCTAACGGCTGCATAGCGAAATGATATTTTGTAATTTTCTCTCTTTAATTGCAATACATACAGGTCTATCTCTGTGCTAAGGACATATTAATAAACAAAAAATCATGTATCCCTTGCACAGCGTTTCGGACTAATGTCTCTATCATAAAAGCTGCAACAGAAACTTCCATAGTCCAAAGTACTCGAAACGCAGAAGACCGCAATGGATAGCGCTGAAATATTTAAAGAAAATCATAGTCTTCAACCACGACTCCGATGTCAAGAGTGAACGACGAAGAAGGGGGAATTATAATAAGAAAGCTGAAAGCTGTGCGCTCCATCCCGCACCGGCCTGAAAATGTATTATCCTACATAATCAGTTTTAGTTTGAAAATTTATGTAAAGATCATTGATGCTATCACTTTTTGCGTTTGAAGTTTAAATTTAATCGCTTCAGTTGTAGAAGTAATCACTTAAAATGTTATTCAAAAGTTTTATAAAATATTTTCTACCCAGCTAACCAATCAAATTACTTTAAATTTGGCTGTACCAGGTATATGTATAGTGACTCCATACGATATACAGGCTACCTTTGTGCCAAAGTCCATCAATATTGTTTCAGTAGTTTGAATGTAAAAGCAGGCCAAACAAACAAGCAACGAAGCGACAAACACTTTCGCATATGAAATATCGCTACCGATCTCTAAAGGTCTTTTCGCATATGGCCAGTTTTGTGGAATAAAAGTAGTTTCAGTGTTATATATTACGTTATATCACGTTGTATATGTGTCTGAATTTCCCAAGTTTTTATTATATGACTTTTGAAGCACTAACGCTTGGTTAAAGAAACCAAATTTTGCAATTTATCCCCTAATACGAGGATTAAAATCCATTAGGAAGATATATTTCAAGCTTGCCATGTAGCGCGTCTTTGGTATCGTCTCGGTGGCCTAGGATACGGTTTGTCAGAAGACGCGGGTTCAAAATGCTTTCCAGGATGGGTTGTTTTTGTGATTAAATGGTAAATCGGACAACACTGATGTCTATTACGAGGTCGTTACTATTCCGACGGGTGTGCGGGCAGTTATGATACCCACCCTCAAAGCTTATTTATTTTTGTCCTATAATTTGACAGTTTGGTCTCGCTAGGCAGGCGTTACGGCCTGAACAACAACAATAATAATAATAATAATAATAATAAGTTTTTATTTCAGGCGTATAACCCATAGATTTAAGTATGTTTAAAAACACAAGATAAAAATAGAACGAATACAAAATATAAAATATTACTATAAAAACTTAAGTGACATAGGTCTATCACAGTCATTTTTTGTTTGCACTCTGGTGCACCGTCAACCAAAATTTAAATATTGCGCTATTTAGGCATTCACCCAAACACTGTAGTATGCCGTTTTGCGAATTCCGCAACCCATCCCAGAAGGAAGCTATCCTTGATCTAATTACTGCAAAAAAGTCAGGAACCCGTGCATCCGTAAACATGCCCGACGCGCTACAACATCGCGCTTTCCTCATAAGGGTGCAAAAACCATCATTGTATTGCACCCTTATGGTGTGATAGGACTTTCGGGTGTATTTAATCCACAACTGGCACGAGTAAAGGCACAGACAGTAGGCTTTAAATAAAGTAGTTTTAACCTCTGAACTGCAGTTGGAAAATCGACGCGCGAGCATATTGCATCTGATGGACAGGTTCCTGCGCTCTCGTTCCATATCTTTGTCGTCGCCTAAATCCTCCGACATAATGTGTCCTAGATATTTAAACTCCTGAACAACCTTCACCGGTGAGCCTCTCAAAAACACATTTGGTATCCTGTCCGGCCCCTTTCCAGCTGGAAAAATTATCAATTCTGTCTTCGCTACATTATAAATACGACCATGTTCTGCAGCGTATCTTTCACAGATAGCTAATAGCTTTCTAAGACCATTGATGGAGGGGCTAAGAAGCACCATATCGTCAGCATAGCTTAGGGTATTTATGCAAATACCTGCTACATGGCAATCAATCCGTGTGCTTCTTAGCTCCACCAGCAAGTCATTCATGTAGATGTTAAACAGGTCCGGAGAGGTCAGCCCGCCTTGACGTACACCGCAGTCCAGCCTATAATCACTGGAAGTCGAGTCGCCCCACCTTACAGCATTAGTTTGGTTTCCATACCAGTATCTCAACAGATTAACGTGATTCTTCGGTACTTCTGAGTGGGCTAATTTGTTCCAGAAAATATCATAATTCACCAGATCAAATGCCCGACTCAGATCCAGAAAGCATGCGTACACAGATGTATCTTTGTTAATGTAATAATGAACTGTCTGCTTTAAACTAAATATAGCTGAATCTGTTGAGCGACCCGAACGGAAACCAAACTGGGAATCGTCAATTTTGTAGCTGTTCACCAGTGAAGGACGCAGCAGTCTTTCAAATAGTTTACCTATTACCGTTCCTAATGAGATGGGTCGATAATTCGCGGCATTACCCAAGTCGCCAGTTTTGTTTTTAGCTATCGGCACTACTATAGTCTTCATGAGATTGTCAGGAAGATAAGAAAACTTACAACATAAATTAAATAAATTACACAATTTATCATAGATTTTTTCACTTGCTCACTGGATATGTTCGATGCTCAAGCCGTCATAGCCGGGTGACTTACCTCGCTTCATGTCTTTGACGGCCCGCATTACATCCCTGGGCGAATAAGATAATACGGTTTGATAACTTACTGAATCATTTTTAGTTCAGTAAGTTATCAAACCGGCCTGAACCTGGAGGTTGGCCGTAACTTACAGCGATAATTTTTCTAATAAACTGAATCAAAAACCCTAAAAAAGCTCACCCTAAAATGCTTTATACTAAATAATAGGTACTATCCCAAATCATTAAAAGTAACAACACGCATCTGTCTATTCAAACAGTCATAGGTAGTAAATTTTTATTGATTAGTGGTAGTATTCAAGAGCAATATAAAATACCTGAATACCGCTGGTATTCAATTCAGTAGGCTGGTACTTACACAATAATACATATTTTTGAGGTCAAATAATAAAAAAGTGCTATCCATCTAATTTGAAAACCAAAATTTTACCTTTTGCATTTTGCCTTGCCTCTTATAAGTTCATGGGATCCCCAGAAAGTTTTGAGAAACTGAAACAAAACCTAAAATGGATACAATATTTTCAATAAATCTTTTCCGACGAGCACGTTACACTCCAATAACTGAAGAGTGGTAGTTCTTGGTAATATCATCATTGGCGGTTAATGACAATCGATCAGTAAGTTGCAAGGGTCACAAAAATGGTAAAAAAATATTTACCCCAAAATGGAACCGATTTCAGCACCGAAAAGTGTAAAAAAGAACTTGTGGAAATTGGTACTTTTGTACTTTCATGGTACCGACTACCATTCTTTGTAACGGCAATGACCCGTTGACTTTGATATTGTTGCCAAACTGCTGGGTCCGATTCTACTAACCAAATGATGCTCCAACTTTAACTGAACTGTAGCTGAACGATGACATTTATACGTTTTTTTTTGTGCTATTTAAGTTAGGTTTCTATTGTTACAATAAACTTTAAATTAAAACCTAATATGCTGTTAACTATATCATCATGTCAATAGATCATGACCGCGACGTTAACGCATATCCGTATATTATATTTTTATATAGGTAGTAGCGTTTAAGATGACGTTACGTTTCAAGTTGTCATCATAGAAATAGTAGAATAGCTTTTTGGATTAGTATCCAACGGAGTCGAACTGATGTTGCAACTGAATAGATAGTTGAACGTTGTGAAAAAATAGAATTGGTTTGCAGATGCCAAGCTTTCTGAATAAATTAATTAGAAAGTAACGTTAAAGGATTAACTTTTTGCGTCCCAGAGACATAAATATACGTCAGTTTCATTTATAAATCTTTTGAGTTTATAATCACGGTATGGGTAGGAATAATACATAACGAAGTTGATTTAGGAAGTTATCGATTTGTCCTGAATAGGGAAGCTAATCCAATCTTAGATATAACCACCATTTTATTATCTTGGCATATATTTTTATATCGTGGCAAACTTAAAAGCAAGTGTTGGTTTATTTGACACAACAGAAGGAAGAGTGCTCCACATGTTACAAGTCTCCACGTGTCCTACCTACTCTACCTACAACTACATGTCAAACTAAGAGCTATTTTAGACACACAGTCAGACGTACAGATGGACAAACGGACAAATAGCATCAACGGACGGTTGGATATGGATACGGACATAATTTGATGATATACAACCACAATACTGCCTACATTTATTTTAAAGAAATTTACCCTTTGACTTAACTGAAACTCACATTGAGCGTTATGTTTTAGTATTTATAGATAGATATTAAAGATAGGTAGGTATTTTTCCACTATAAAGTAGCAATACTTAAGTTCTTACAGTACAAAAATCTTGACAGATATGTATAAATCGACGTATTATTGGAATCGTAAAGTTTTTATAAACACATTAACACACATGTTAACAACCAGTCCCGAGTGCAGTGCTTTGCCGTGCAGGGTTTTACACTGTTGTAGTTTAAAATTCTGTATTGCACTGGACTATTTTGGACAAGCGTGACCCATAACGTCAGACGAGCGACTTGTTCGTCTCATCTCTGCAACACGGCGGGCGGCTGAACCGCAGCAGGTCCTATGATTCATCTTCTCATTTCTGATTCAATCACGTACAGTGACTCTACGATTTTGAGCTTACATATTATGAAGCCCATATTCAGAGAGCAGTGCCACAAATCATCACTGGTAACATTCACTGATCTAAGATTTGGCCTGCATGCATATCATGGAGTACCTTTTGTTTGCGGCTCCGTCTGCGTGGATATTTGATATACCGTAGCAGCTACGGTTTGCTACGGCGTAGCAAATTGTTTCCGGTCTATTTCTGTGTGAACTTTCATCAACAGCCGAGCTATCACATCTTTCCTTTTTATTATAAGAGTAGATAAAGATTAACACCAAGTACATATTAATATTGCATGTTTTATAAACACGGAAAAGTAGTTATTGTTGTCATAACTGTAATAGTTGGACATATCATTTTGCACTTTTTTGTAGACATTGATGTCTTCTATAATTATACATCACTCTGCTGCATTGTCAATAGTTTTCGATTTTTGAATATATTGTGTGTTACTCAGTGATAATGTGACTTTCTAACGGCAAAACAATGTTTTAATCGATCCAAAGATGTTATATACGAACTGTAAGGGAAAGGTCTGATACTCCTAAGAGTGTGATTGTGGTGGGAAGTGTGGTGCGAGACGCTGCATGTCTGTACTTACTTAATTACTGTTAATGAAGTTGTCTCATATTCTTTATGGTTCTATATTCCTTGGCCAGTGGCTGAAGAAATAATATTGTGGTAAACCATGACCATATTAAAAACGTCACTATCGTAAAGTGTGTGTTTATACATCTCTCGCCTTCATCAAATGCCTTTACCTGCGTATGGAAGAGCGGACCGGTAAACTCGCCCCGCGCCCAATTGATTGTAAAATATTTTTTTGAAATTTGGCATAGGTACCAAAATAAGTGAGCAGGTTATTTCCTACTACATACTTATTTAATGAAAGGCCAGAATTAAACAGTTTTCCCTTCGCCGTTGGAATGCGATTGAAACGCGAAACGTAAGAAACAAAGGACTCTACTTACTGTGTTACTGTGTGTGCCGCGAATCATAAGTGCGCAAACGTTAGGTACTTTATTGTAAGGGTACTATAGCATGTGAAATCATTATTATTTCTGTTACAAATATGACACAAAAGTTTGAGTAAATTTGTCGTGCAGGAGTTCATCTACTTATTAACAAAGTTGAAAATAAAAAAGTTGTGATGGAATGATATTTTATATGTTTATTCATTTCATGATAAAAGAAGTTTAAAAAAATACGTAATTAACAGATTACCTGTTTAACAGTTACTTCAGTTCACAAATTGTTCCTGTGCATCTTTTAGTTGCCAAAGTTCCTACAGTATAAATATCTTAATAGATATTCTGTTTTGAAAAAGGATCATTTAAATATCATTGAAATAACATAATTATTATAAAATATAATGTTCACACACTTGTACCCAGTACCTTAGAATCACTGCCAAGTAGTTTAAGTATTTTTTAAAAGCCGGTACAAGCACGAGGTCTACCAGGTGTTAGGTGCTAACCTCTACCTTTATCAGACGTATGTCCTCACAACAGCATTGCGCACGTAAACATGAGGCGTTGTTAAGTCTCAATGTGCCTGTAATTTTACCTGAACCCATACCCTTCAAAACCAGAACAAAATATCGCAAACGTTACTGCTTCAGGATAGAAAAAGATATGGTGGCAGTCTGTCTTCCCCGGATGACCTCACTCACGAAGTGTTATACTGCTACTATGTAGATAGGTAGATAGATTATTATTCTATATTGCAACACCACATTATATAATATAACTGACAAATAAATAGGATAATATAATTGAAAACTATTAATCAACAATAAAAAAATTAAGTGTCACAATGGACGGTCTTATCGCTCAAAGCGATCTCTTCCAGACAACCATGGTATTGTAAAGGCAGCTTAAATAAAAAAGGTCTCGAAGGATGTTTCCTTGGACACCTGTGGAGACTCTTGTGACACATTTACCACCGACCACACTTAGAAGTAGAGCCCCTAAACAAAAATTGAAAAGAATTCTGGTATGTACCCACAATCTTACGACCATACCACACTTTTTTATCTTTCTAATTCAAGGTGACCGCTGTATTCTTGAGCCTAAATTGCACTAAGAGAAATGCTCGCTTTATAACTTGTATGGGAGTTATGATTTTTTACGCAACTGAATGCAGATCATTTTTCCACCTCTCAAGCTGGTCTCCAAGGCAACTGATCACGTTAACCACTGTACTAAAGGGTTGAATCCCTTAACAAGCATACACAAGGACCAGTTTTTTTTTAATTAAAATTCCGAATGGCTTCTATGCCCCGACTTCAACTGTTATTAGAGGCAAAATTTCTGTAATTGAACTTGTATGAAAATGTTTACTTTTCTGTTCAAATGGTTAAAAGTTTGATGACCAAAAACTAATGCACAAGGACAAACGCGGGCCACTCGTGGCCCGCGCACCGCCCAAAAAGCTAGTCATTATTATTATTTTATACTATATAAAGCTCGATTACCATTCATGTACTGACTGACTCACTGATTGATCCCTTTGTTCTCCTAGAAGGAGCAATGGGGGGTATAGAAGATGTAGGGGTAAAGTGTAGGGGGGCTCAATTCGAGTGGGGGAAAAATCCGAAAATTGCTGATTGTTGAAGTCTGATGGAACTGGTCAACGGCTCTCGGAAACTATAAATCATAGGGGGTTAGTGCCAAAACTAAAAATGACCAAAACCCTGGGCAACTGCCAAAAATTAAAAAAAAAACATACCTCCCGAACAAAAGACGATCGCTCCCATACAAAATGTAAATGCTTATAATTCCTAAACCGTTTGAGATAAGTATAATGAAATAATGTAAATCCGTTATTGGCTTTAAGTTTAAAATTTAAGAAATATTATTTGTATACAAGAGCTGTGGATTTTGTTCATAAATAAATAAATAAAAAAAAAATAAAATAAAGTGTTTGACCAAATGTCATAGGGAATCGGAAGGGTAATTTGGTAAAAGTGTCAAAAATCCAAGATGGCGGATTCAAAATGGCGGCCGAATTGAAAGTTGGTCCGATCCGGCTCAAAATTGGTATCGGGGGGTTTTTGGGGCCCCACATTCGAAATATGAAAACCATTTTTTGATGACGTCATTTTTCAATATGGCCGCCATACATATGTTTTTTTGGATCTTTAATGGATCGTTTCTCCCAGTGGGCGTGATGGGGATTATGGTTTTGTAGGGTTTTATGTGGGGTTACGATAGGTGACTTTAGAAGAAACTGAATGGAGCTGAACGTGGAATACCAGGTAGAACATGTCAACGGCTCTCGGAAACTAAAGGAGATAGGGGGTAAGTGCCAGAACTAATGTTGACAAGCACCCTGGGCATTTTCTAAAAATTAAAAAAAAAACACACCTCCCAAACAAAAGACGATCGCGCCCATACAAAATGTAAATGCTTATAACGCCGAAACTTTTAAAGATAGGGACGGGGTGTTTGAACTAATAGTTAAGGGGACCGAAAATGCAATTTGGCGGAAATGTCAAAAATCCAAGATGGCGGATTCAAGATGGCGGCTACCTTAAATATTAGTCCGATCCGACTGAAAATCGATATCTAAGGGTTTTTAGAGTCCCTGATTCGAAATATGAAATCCATTTTTTGATGACGTAATTTTTCAACATGGCCGCCATACAATTTTTTTCTCTGGAAATTTTATCGTAGTTTTTCGACATGTTGGCATGATGGAACGCTGAGGCTTTGTAAGTGAAAAGTATAGGCAGTGGTCTTTCGTCCTTAAGTGACATCTGAAAGGAGCTGAATCTGAATCTTCTGATGGAACAGCTTGATGGCTCTCGGAAACTAAAAGAGATAGAAAGTTAGTGCCAAAACTAATATTGGCAAGCACCCTGGGCATTTCCTAAAAATTAAAAAAAAACACACCTCCCGAACAAAAGACGATCGCGCCCATACAAAATGTAAATGCTTATAACGCCGAAACCGTTAAGGATAGGTACGGGGGGTTTGAACTAATATTTTACGGGACCGGAAATGCAATTTGGCGGAAATGTCAATAATTCAAGATGGTGGATTCAAGATGGCGGCTTCCTGGAATAATGGTCCAATTCGACTGAAAATCGATATCTAAGGGTTTTTAGAGTCCCCAATTAGAAATATGGAACCCATTTTTTGATGACGGCATTGTTCATAATTTTCACAATGGCCATAGGTCGAAATTAGAGCCTGCGAGGCCGTAGGCCGAGCTATACTGGCGAGGCCGCAGGCCGAGCTATATAGGTCGAAGGCCAAGAGTGCTTCTAAGCGAAGCGAGGCTGAAGGCCGAGCGTACTTCTAAGCGAAGCGAGGCCGAAGGCCGAGCATGCTTCTAAGCGAAGCGAGGCCGAAGGCCGAGCGTACTTCTAAGCGAAGCGAGGCCGAAGGCCGAGCATGCTTCTAAGCGAAGCGAGACCGAAGGCCGAGCGTCTTTCTAAGCGAAGTGAGGCCGAAGGCCGAGCATGCTTCTAAGCGAAGCGAGTCCGAGTTTTGAGCCTACGAGGAAATAGAAGTCTTTCATAGCGAGTTTATTTCAAAACTTCAATGATCTTCAAGACATCTGCCCACGTTTACATAGGTAATGTCATGAAATTGTGTAAATCATGAATACTACTATAAGTACTTGATTGATAATTATACAGATATGTAGATTAACTCTTTAGTGAAACACCATAATACAAATATATGTTACAAATAAATAAAATAGAATAAAATAAAATCACAATCAAAATATTTCACAATTAAATAGGTACTTTAAATTTAAAGTATCAGAATGGGTGGTCTTATCGCTCAGAGCAATCTCTTTCAGACAACCATTCACGGAAAGAAATAGGCATAAACTTATAAGGACGGTGTGAATAAAACAAGTGTACTAAACACAACATATAGCAAAACTCAAGATTATAAATATAAAAAATACTTATAATATACTCGTATACAAACTATACTTATATAATTATACTATACGTAATATACTACAAAATATATACATACTATACATATACCATTTAATTATTATAAAAAAGATAATAAGTAGGTTTGCAGTTAGTTATTTCGCGAAGCTAAATGCTTTGACACGTTTTTTGAAGATGCCTAAAGAAGGCGCGCATATAATTTCGTAGAGTAAAGTGTTCAATAGACGATTAGCTACAACACAAAGTAGGAACCAAAAAAATTGGTGCGGGTTATCGGGGTACTTAACATTTAGTGCTCTGATGATCGTAGAAAAAAAGAGCTCCTAATATGTAAAAATTCAACATTTTACGTACTACTGATATGACATGCTACAAGTAAACGTTAAATTTCCTTCGTAGGCTTGGGTTTGTTATGAACTTGAGTCCAAACAACACTTCACGCAGTGGTATAAAAAGGGTGCAGCGTCTTCCAAAAAGCTTAAGGTGTCACAGTTAGCTGGAAAACTAATGGCGACATCTTAAGCCATTACTTACTTTTGAGCAATAAATATATCTTCATATAATGGGCTTATAGGCCTTTCATGGGGACATTAATATACAGATTTTGAAGGTCACGATCTTAATGTCATGGTAGAGATGCTTACTTGTTGTCATTCGTTAGTCACTGGTACGACATACATCCATGTTAATAAAATAAATACAAAGTGTGGTGTGGTGTTCACGCTTGGGACAGTATTTTTTTTTCAACTATATTGAATAAGAACTCAGCTTATTGAGAAATGTATAGCTCTATTCATTTTCCCTTGAATATATCAAGAGAATAGCTTGACAAAATCATTAATTTGACTGCTTTTAAAGTAAACAACTTACCGTAGCAACTAGAAGCGTGCAGAGTAGGCATTTTATGGTAAAAATGTTTTGTGGTTCTGCATTGAATATCGCGGTTAAATCATTCGAAAATGAAGATTAGAAACACTAGATTAAGTAAAATGTAACGCATTAAAGTCGCGAAGTTGTCGGAAAAGTAGCCACTACAGATGAGATACAAACTCTAATACAGGTCAAACTTACGCACAACGTAAGTGAAATGAATACCAAAGTTTTAGAGGTGTTACGATTTGTAAAGTTCTTCAATCTAACATATGTTTTCTGAAAGTCAAGGAATGGAAGTAAAAAACACTGCGACCGTCCCCTAGGTCAATCTTGATGTGCCAATATATGGTACGCAGGTTGGTTTATTTTTAAGTTAATCTTATAATGTAAATAGTATAATTATATCGTAGTGGGACTGTGGGAGTAAGCAGAACAAAAATAAAACCAGTTAATTGTCTCGGTACATAGAATAGAATAGAATAGAATAGAATAGAATTCATTTATTTCAGACTAATATCTGTCCATATTATTAGTAGAGGTACATATACTTAGTCTTACATCTTTTCACGCATTTCTTTGTTCAATTTGGCCGTTCTAAGGTTTTTTAATTGTTTATTCCTATATATGTATTCACGAATCAAATTTATTTAGACATCTACTTAAGGTAGAGACGCTGTCTGTATACTCTAGGTATATGTTATTACTTCAGTGTTTAGACGGGTACGATTAGGGTAGATAGAAATGAAATGCATAAAGCTATGGAAAAGATACCTTTGACTTAAAGAGTACCTAAATTTATAAGAAACGCGTCATGTAATTTGAGTTAACTTTGTTGCAAAGACCCCTAGATATATCAGTTTCTTCATCAAGTTACTCTCGATGCCACCTCTATGTAATGGTAAAACTAATTACATACATGTAAAGTCGTTTCCACTACATATGTATAGCACGTACCTACGTAAATTCCTAAATGGCTGAAGTGGTATGGATTTTACAGAGTCCGCATGTGTGTGAAGTGGCTATTCTTATAAATTTGAGTCCAGACAACCTCCACGCAGTGACATAAAAAGGGTGCAACGTCATCTAAGAAGCTTAAGTGTCACAGTTAGCTGGAAAACTAATGAAGACATCTTAAGCTACTACTTACTTTTCAGCAATAAATGTATATATAATAGGCTTATAGACCTTTCAAGGGGACACATACACAGATATAATACACAGATTTCGAAGGTCAATATCTTAATGTCATGGTAGAGATGCTTGCTGCAATGTATGTAATTAAAATACATACGAAGTGTGGTGTGCTGTTCACACTTGGAACAATATTTTTTTTAACTATATAGAATTAGAACCCAGCTTATTGAGATATGTATAGCTCTTTTCATTCGTCCTTAAATATATATATACGTAGTATTGTATTCTCTTTGGAATATATCAAGAGAAAGACTTGACTTTACACGATTACTAATTTGACTGTTTTTAAAGTTATTTGACTGTTTTTAAAGTTAACAGCTTACAGTAGCAACTAAAAACATGAGTAGGCATTTTATGGTCAAGATGTTTTGTGGTTCTGCATTGAATATCGCTATCAAATCGTTCCTTAAGCTATGGCGGAAAATGAAATTGGAAACAATAGATTGAATAAAATGTTGCATATTAAAGTTGTGAAGCTTCGTGTGTGTAAATAAAATTAATCCCAATGTTACGATTTGTAAAGTTCTTCAATCTTAATTTATATTAATGCCAAATAATGTAGGTAAAAAGCACTGCGACCGTCCCCTATGTCAAACTTAATAGGCAGGTATATTTGATACGTAACTTGGTTTTTTTTAGTGAAGATGATGATGGAATAAGTATATTTATATGGTAGTGGGAGTTAGCAGAACAAAATTAAAACCAGTTATTTGCCTTGGTACATACTAAAGCCTATACATACCGAACAATGAAGTGCAATCTAATTCCTTAGTAGGTTTTACGACCTATATACATCCATGTGAAAACCTACACATGGAATAGTAAAATTTTCAAACAAGGGCTCTCTACATTTATTATTATATGTGACGTAAAACTTTTACTGCTGAAGATATGCATACGGAAGGACCAGATGAAAGCTGCATGCATCCAAGATAGTCCTGCGACCTTATTTAGTACGTCTTCCACATTGTCGATGGACGACCTACCTGCTCTACCAGACTCTCAGTCAGACGGACAGATGGACAAACGGATAAACAACATCAACCTACGGTTGGATATAGATAGGGATATAATGATATACTACCAACTACATACACTATTGCCTACCACATTTAGTTCAAAGAATTTTACCTTAAGACTTAACTGAAACCACACATTGAGCGTTATGTTTTAGTATTTATACCTTAGTTTTATTATAATATTATGATTTTTAAGTGCTAATGCTTGCTTAGATAAACCAAATGTTGCAATACATCCCCATACACCGGTTAAAATCAACTAAGAGAAAACAAATGATGGTTGGATGGGTGCCTATAGAAAGTGTCTACGAGATTCAAAGCCACACAAATGAATTGAATAAATATGAACAATGATGAGAAATATCGTTTTAATGTATCGTTGGTGTAGTAGTGGCAGCGCTGCTTTGGAATGTAGAACTCTCGGTTTGGATTCCCGGTTAGGACAGTTGTTGGAATTTTCTGACAGAGAAATTCAAACTGTCCGGCGTCTGGAACACTGCCTGACAATAGGCCTTATATGGGAGCAATACATATCTGATATGGGTGTTTGATAAATACTCCTACCTACCTCTCTAAGATATGTACGCATTAACTTAATGTTATTTTTGTTTAAAATATGTATATCATTATTTACGTTACATATAAATTACTTTTACTAAGGTTAAACACTACGGATACTTTGAAAAAAAAAAGTGTTTTAATATTTATTATAAAATTTACTTGTAACGAGTTTCGAGTCAATTAAAACAAGGAATACAACAATTTTATAGAAAATTGCAGAGTTATTTAGTAAATTAAGTCATTACTTACTTTTGAGTAATGAATATATATAAAGAATAGGCTCCTCACTTTTCATACATCGTGAAATATTTTTCGGGACTATCTCTGTCATCATCATCATCAACATCATCAGCCTGTAGCAGTCCACTGCTGGACATAGGCCTCTCCAATTGCACTATCTCTGTGCAAAGAACATATTAACCCGTCCGAATCAGCAACTCTCATTCCAGGCAAGTTTCATTCATAAATCTATTGTTATTTTTTGTCCTGATGCGGACGAGTTAATAAACAAAAAATCATGAACCGACAAATACTTAGCTTTTCATGACAACTAATTATAATATATATCGATGCAAGAAAACGTTTTTGCTGTAAGTTGTTTAGCCAAAACCCAACTTTTCCCCAGAGCCAAAGAAAATTAAAAATGTCTTCAAAAAATCTTTGACAGAAATATGATTTTTGTAACACAGTTTTGTTATAGTAATAATACTCATGAAGAGCAATGAAAATATTTTTGTTAAAGTTATTACCTGTAGGCTTTTTACTACTTACAGCAATTGACTTTTCATTTAAAGACCTGACGTCGTAAGTAGTTTGGTGACTTCTATGGAGATAAGTTTCGTATTTTCCACACATTTGAAATGCTTATACTTGAATAGGTATTTAATACATTACCTACTATATAACAGATGTAAGACTAACTCTAAAAAATGCTGATATAATACATTACACTTTATTGGCATAGGAATGCTGTTAGTTATATCAGATGTTTAATAATAAACTGAACTTTTGCTGTAGTGTAGTGTTAAAACACTGTGTTTAAGTGACTTATTCCTATCTAATTGAACAAGGAAACTTTTCAAAATTATACCTATTGTAAAAATCTTATAGTAGCGATATGAGACCCAGACCGTTCGACGCAGATTTTTTTTAAGAATATAGCTGTGTGCTCAGTAAACTTACGCCGTTCTTGATACTTACAGCTAATACTGTTTTCTTACGTCTCCACACACATATATACGGAGTAAGTATATCATGAGAATCGCTTTGGAACATTGGGACAAGGGTGTTTCAGTAGGAGGTCGGAAGATATCCAACTTATGATGAGATACGATGATACTACTCTTCTCGCTCAAATAAAAAAAGACATGGAACACCTGTTGACACGTTTAGAGACAACAAGCCTCTCCTACAGGCTTGTGATCAACAGAGACAAAACCAAGATGATAATCGTAGACCGAACTGAACTAAATCAACCTGACATTTCTGTGATTGGCAACTGTGAAATTGTTCAATCCTACGTGTACCTAGGATCCACGAGCACAAACACGAGGGGCTATGAGAACGAAATTCAAAAAAGATGTGCTAAGACAAGATCTGCCGTTGATAAGGTCAAAAGAGTCAGGTGCAACCGAAATATCACCAAATCCACGAAACTCTGCATGAAGAAAACTTTAGTGTTGCCGATATTTCTCTATGGCGCAGAAACATGAACGGTTCACCTGAGAGACCGACGCAAAATCGATGCCCTTGAAATGTGGTGCTGGCGGCGACTGCTGCGGACGAACGAGAGATTATATAAGACTGTGCAAATACGTGTCCTGAAATACTTCGGACACATTATTCGACATGAAAACTCCATAAAACGACTCGTAGTCCAGGGGCAAGTAGAAAGCAAGCAGTCGATCACACGCGTTGGGCAGAACTCACAAAAGCTGAAACAGAAACTTCCATAGTCTAAAGCACTTTTAAGTGTTATTTAAGATTTAGGTAGGTATATGTTTTTATTAAAATTCAAAATTAGCAGCCTTCCTATCACATATTTCAAAGATGTAGGGTTTACTCGAATGTTTTGAGATTGAGAGTTATGTTTTATTCTTTTAGAGTTTATTTATGCATACGTAAGTTTTTATCGTTTGCTTTTTATACTCTAACGGCTGCTTAGCGAAATGTAACTTTGCAATCTGTCCCCTAATATGCACGTTACAATAAATTAATGTAAGACGTCCACTGCTAAACATATGCGTCCCGATCGATTTACAAAAGACCGCATGGAAGCGACCTGTATAAAAGTTCGGTCTGTTATTACCGGCCCCATCGGCCATTAGTTCAAGGCGTTATGTGTCATGTCCACTGCCACTTCAACTGGCTAATCCTCTGGGCTATGCATGACTTTCGTTCGTGTACTGTCCTCATTTCCGATTTAATCACTACGGAATACACCGAGCATAGCCCTTTCTAAAGTTCGTTGTATGACTTTGAGCTTACATATGAATCCCTTAGTCAGTGACCAAGTTCGGTGTCATAAATAATCACTGATCACACATGAACGGAGTAAAATAGAGGATCCGAAGTCTTCTTTTATTGAGAGATTAAAAATGTTACGGCACTTGTGTGGCTAAGGCGAATCTAATGATTAATTTTATATAATGCATCAAGTCATTTCGACTTAAGGGTCATTTAAATAAATAGAAAATATAGTGGGGTTTATTTCCGCCACGGTTGTTCTTATTCCTTTTGTATGTCACAAGGTATTTAATAATTACAGCGTTCCGATAATGATAAATATTTATTTTGATAAATGTGAATTAATTTATAGTAACATGAATGAGTCGGCCCGTTCTTAGTATTGTTCCTCTAATATTGCTACAAACGAATAGGGAAATTTATTACTACCATAACATTAGATGTATACAATATAAATATGATTTCAATAAATAATCGGGTATGCGTCTGAAACGAGAGCCATTGTTACCTTAGTTTTAAAAGGTAAAAAATATTCGAAGACGTTAAAAAAAACTGAATGGAATAATTCAGTATCTTGCTTACTATATTAGAATATGGCATACGAAAGGTATCCCTGCATTTCACCGACACTTAATATATCATGCGACCTTTGGTTAGGTTGGGTTTGAACTGCGACAAAACTACGCGTAAGCCGAGCGAGCAAAGCGAGCGTGCCGCGGCAGCGGCTGGCGAAGCGCTTAAAACTAAGGAATGAATGATTATCTACTAGGCAGAGCCTGTACTATGGTAACCTAATGACTGATATACATACTTATATACATATACACACTCAGACACAGCTCAAGCAGACATGTTCATCCACACGCGGTATTTAGGACAGGTTCAGGTGTTTGTTGAAACTATATAGGTACCTAAGTTTTATGTAATTACTTACAAAAATATCATTAAATATGATAACATGATTTTACGATTCAACTATAAAATATCTTCCATACAAATTAATTAAAATTAGCTGTTGGCATGAATGGCTTGATAGATTTATTAATGACTAGCTGCGCTCCGTGGTTACAACCGAGCGGTGAAGGACGATGATGATGATAAATAAAGCGTATGTTACTCAGGCATAATAGAGTTTTCTACTGGTGAAATATTTTTTGGAACCGGTTAATAGTTTTTGCGTTTATCCGCTATACACTATCAAATAATTCTATGTACTCAGACGAGCGAATGACTAAACAGGTTTTTATTTCAGCACCATTTAGATTATAGAGAACTTTCGTTCCTGTTACCATAGGGAATATTTCACAATTTGCTGTTACCATAATAAGCTATACAAAGAGTATTAGGTTGTATTAAGGTATTAGACCTTTATTATTTTTTTGTCCAGAACACGCTATGATTCTAACAAGTACTGAAGATAATTATAAAAATAAAGAACACGACTACAGACTAAGAATGTAAAAAGTTATATTATCTTATGGAACAGCAGATATAAGTGGGTTCATTAGATATTTGTTTAGTATCGTTTCAACAGTTATTTTTTATTTTTGATAAATTAATAGGTACGACATTATAATTGGAGATTTAGCACAGTGACTCCAGTCTACATCAGTTTAATAGTTTAAAAATCAAGTTAAAAAATCATGGAGTACCTTTTGTTTGCGGCTCCGTCTGCGTTGATATTTGATATACCAAAGCTGCTACGGTTTGCTACGGCGTAGCAGATTGTTTCCGGTTTATTTCTGTGTGAAATTTCATCAACAGTTTAAGCATAAAAGAAGAACAAACAAACAATTAACTACTAAGCGACAAATACGCTTTCGCTTTATAATATTATAATAAGCATGCTGCGTCTTGCTTTGAAAATACCATCCGACATCAGTTTAGTTTTAGGGGGTAAAAATATTTGGAGACGATAAAATTGAAAGAAATATTTCAGTATCTGGCTAACGGCGTTTGTATGAGTACCTGCGCTATAACAGATGGTTTTCTAACATGACTCAAAAGTTCTTAGAATATGGCATACGAGAGGTATTTCATATTTCACTATCACATAATTTATCATCGGTCCAGTAGTTTCGGAGTTCAATTCAAACCAACAAAATCGTTCCTCTTTATAATATTATAGTATAGATATAAAGTTTTGTTACCATCAGGTCGTATTACGTATCTTGTGGCTTACCAAACAAATAAAGTTAGTTCAGATGATTTTGGAAAAGATGTCAGTAATTTATGCGGGTTTAACCCTGGAAAAAACATTGTTCACAGATAGTACACGTTTTGGTAATGCAAAGTAGGACATCCCTTGAAGACGATTAAGCTGGTCTGTTTAACTGATCATCAAGAATGTATTACGTATTAATCTGATACAACCATTTTATTTAAACTAATATATTGGCACGACTAAGGTAACACGACAGTAAGTATCAAAAACGTTCACGCCGCCGCAAAAACAGCAGGGCATTGAAAGTTGCTGTGCGTTTTAAGACTTTCACAAGGATGGTTTACTAAATCTAATTATTACTTTGGAATGGTAAATCGGCAAACACTCACGTCTATTATCTGGTCGTTATTACTCCGACCGGTGTTCGGGCAGTACTGATGTCCATCCTCAAAGACCAATTATTTGTAATAAGTTATTAAGTTTGATCTCGCAAAGCAGGCGTTAAGGCTTGAAAAATAAGATAATATACTGATATTTAAAAAACAAATGATATTTGTTCACGTAGCCTAAGAAATACCAAAGTAACAGAATGAAAATTAAAATAATCAAAGCGTTTCTTATGTTATCGTAACAAAATCGAAATAAATCCGCATTGTGTTTCATAAACTGTATATTTTTTGTAAAAGTATTTATGTAATGTCAACCAAAGTATTCAATAATTTGCCGGATAATATGAAGATAACACATTGTTGAATTAAAGAATTTTATAATAATCTGAAGAAGATACTTATTGTAAAATTCTACTATAGGTACAGTTGACAACTACTTGAGTGATAAATACAATTAGAGTATTAGCAATTATGACATACTCTTTTATTTTATTACACTGATTTGACTCCTTGACATTATTCGTAATTAAAATCCACTCCAATTATATAAACAGCTATAACTCCGCAACTATAATAGATAGGTACGGGGTGTTTGAAGTAATTTAATAGGGGACCGGAAGTGCATTTTGGAGAATATGTTTAAAATCCGAGATGACGGATTCAAATGCCGGCCAACTTGGTAAGTAAGTCTAAACGGGCTGTTTTTCAAGATCGCGGAGTGAAATAGAAGGGTACAAGTGAGCTCATTAAGAGCTTGACAACAACAAAGTATCTATGAAGTATAATAATTGAATACACAACCATTTCTTTTGTGGATTATTTGGTCAGAGCTGAGTTATGATAGGTGCAGTGACGAGTAAAACGAGGAGGAGCGTTACTTTGCTGTTGAATACAATATCTGTAACACTGCAAATCGTAATAAGTTGCATTTTGTTTGAGGTACTGAATAAATGTTAACAGAATGAAACAGAATGTTAAAATTATGATAAGAAAATATTTACACAGACGAGCGAATGCCTGAACAGACTTTTCTTTCAGCACTTTTCTTCGAGTATAGAGAACTTTCGTATGAGTGGATATGTTTAGGCATGCACACCTATACTTTTTGTTAATTATAATATTAACAGCTTCATATATATTTATATATTAGTAAATCATAACTATCACGGGTACATTACAATGTTATTGTTATTTTTATGGTGTCCACTTTAAAAAAAATATAAACTTCAGACTTTAAAAGAGTTCTGCTAAAAACGTTTTCACCAACCTACTTACTACCTACATTAGTTCAAAGAATATAAGTAAGTTATGTTTGGTATACTATGTTTCTTAATATTCTGTAATTTCACCGACACTTTTTTTTTGCTGCTGAAATTTTCGCTCTTTAATTAACATTAGTGGAAATTAAAAATTGTCATTTAAAAAAAAAACATAAAGACATGGTTCATCTAATTAAATGATAATTCTACAAATAATATTTAATTACAATCTCCAATGACTTCAGAAATATCACATTTAATAATGTATTGTTTGACATACTATTCTTTTTAACCGACTTCAAAAAAGGAGGAGTTTATATTTTTTTTTGTATGTTGACCGTTTCTCCCCGATTTATGCACCGATTCTTAAAGTTATTTATTTTTTTGGTTTGGTAGAGTATACTTCCGTGGTAGTCCCATTTACATTTCATCAAATTGGGTGAAACAGTTTTTGAGTTACACTCCAATTACTGAAAAGTGCTACGCCTATCTTAACGATGTCATCATTAGTTAGGTTTAAACTGCGAAAAAAGTTCGTGAAGCCGAGCGAGCGAAGTGAGCGTGCTGAACAGACATCACTGATTATAATAAGCAAGCTGCGTGCCCTGAAAATTTTACTACAGTTTTTTCAGTTGTAAAGATAAAAGCGTTGTAAAAGGCTACTTCTGTTCAAAATTTTACATAAATCAGTTCAGTTGCTTTTTCGTGTAGGAGAAGCAAAGTTCCATTTATAAATCCATTTGAAGTCTCGAGTACTTTTACAATTTAATATTAGTTGATGATAGTGTATATGTATATTTTATGTAGAGCATGGTAGGTAAGGTGGTAATCGCTTGCTATTTTATGAAAAGTTATATAAAATACCTTACAACAAAGACTATGTTCACCGTATGACAGTGACCATGTTCAGTGTCATAAATAAACACTGATCACACTGAACAAAGATATGAGAGCCGAAGGTTTCTGGCTTGACTTGAGGCGGAAGGCAGCGCATGAATGTTGGGGAAAATGAAGATGACTTTGTTTAAACATTTTGCGAGGCTGATTCTATAAGTCACGCAAAAAGTTAGGAGATCTTTATTTTGGTGGACCATTTCCGTAGTACTTGTTATTTTTTTGTTGTGAAGTATGTAAATATAATTAAAGCAAACTATATATTTGATTTATTGAGAGATAATAAATGTAATGACACTTGCGTGGCTAAGGCGAATCTAATGATAGGTATGCTATTTTTTATAATGCATCAAATCAAATGACTATAGACGATAGTGGTTGTTCTTATTCCTTTTGTAAATCACGAGGTATTTAATAGTTAGAGCGTTCCGTAAGATAGAGATAAGAAAACCGATTGCAATTTGTAGATGCAAGGCATAGCATGAGAGTCGTGGAGTTGCTCATGGTCGAAAATAAGCTTGCAGACAGTCGCTAAAATGGATTCAGACGTTTTGGAGCCGTTCTTATTTATTAAATAGTTATTTTGTATACACAAGGCATGACAGTAAATAGTTTGTTTAGAAAATACCCACAATTTTTTGAAAGTATCCAACAAGATTTAATATAAATTAGTACTGCCTATATCAAAATTAAAAATTGCACAGCTCATGAGCAAATGTCATGTCAATAAATACTTACTTTATCAAATACCTTATGACTTACAAGCTATAAAGCTATAAAGAGAGGCATTATATTTTTACAAAGCGATTAAACAACATACTACTAAAAAAATGCTACCGTAACTTGGAAGAACTCATGAACGATTCATGCATTTATTTTAAATGTTGATAAATAATAATTTTGATAATTGTTAATTAATTTAGAGTAACATGAATGAGTCGGCCCGTTCTTAGTATTGTTCCTCTAATATTGCTACACACGAATAGAGCCATTTATTACTACCATAACCTTAAGATCTATACAAAATATACATACGATTGCAATAAATAATTAAGTATGGGTCTGAAAAAAGAGCCACAGTGTTACCTTAGTTTGAATAGGTAAAAACATTCGGAAATGTTGAAAAATTATCTGAAATAATTCATTATTTTGCTGCGGTGTTTGTATGAGTGCCTGCGCTATAACAGATGGTTTTCTAACATACATGACTCATAAGTTATTAGAATATGGCATACGAAAGATATCCCTGCATTAAACCGACACTTAATTTATCATCCAACCCTAGGTATGGTTAGGTTTGAACTGTAACAAAACTAAGCGCAAGCCGAGCGAGCAAAGCGAGCGTGCCGCGGCAGCGGCCGGCGAAGCGTTTGAAACTAAGTAATGAATGATTGTGGCTTGTGGTTCATGACTAACGATAGAGTAGTGCACAAATAATATTACACACCACTAGACGTACTTTTTATTTTTTGGTAATTAGTTGTCGTGAGAGTGACATTTTACAAATGTGAATAATAAAAGAAACAGTGTGTCAAATAAAAAATGAACAAAACATAAAATTTAATGCGAACATTTTTACAAGATTTACGTTTGCGAGCTGAATTTGTTTATGTAATATATTTAGATATGAGGCTTGAACCGACATACATCCACGTGGAATGTCGATATATACATACAAGAAACAATCAAATTTTATACCAGGATCTCACTACTATCAATTCTGCCGTAAGATGTTCATTGCCAAAGATGACCCTCTCCCATAGATTTATGAAAGGACGAGATGGAAGCGGCTCGTATCCAACGTCTTCTTGAGACGTTTATGAGGTCGTTTGATCTCCAATTTATCGGTGGACGACCTACGCTGCGCTTGCTGGTCTGTAATCTCCACTGCAAGAGCGAAGCGTTCAGTGCCATGCAGGGTTCCAAAACCGTCTGGCTCCATCAGCCATCAGTTTGGCGTGTTATGTACCCTGCTCACATTCACATTGCAATATGGATGCCCATGTTTCTAAAGAATATATGTATTCAGATATATTATGTTTCAAATGAGGTATCATTGGAATGGCCTGAATTGCTTCCTCAAAGGCTGGCAACTCAATCTCGATACTTCTCGTATTGCAGATGTTCGTGGGCAACAGTGATCACTTACCATCTGGAGAGCCGCCCGTCCGTTTGTAATTATGTTCACGCAGTCAAACCCCCGTACTAAGATTACTAACAAGTATAATAGGTTAGGGTTTTTCTTTGTGATATTAGGAGTCGGCATATGCACGAAGCCCACCTGGTATTTGGGGCAGTCTTTGCGGCTGGTACTGCGCCTGTAATTCTGAGACACAGAAATGTCACCGGCACCCATACCTTTCATACCAAACCACAGTATTGCGAAAATTACTGCTTACATTACTACTGGTACGGTAAGTAGGTAGAAATGAATAAAAAAAGATATATTTAAGGTCGATTTAATAAAAGAGATGTCACTGATTACATATTGTATATTATTAGTGAGCAGATGTCATGAACATACCACGTAACTTGATTATACAAATGTATAAACTAGCTCGCCAGCGCTTCCAGCGGCTTCGCTCGCTTGGTCTGGAATTGGTGGAGCGCCGTTTTGGAATGTTAGGGTCGTGGGATTTTCTGGCAAAGTAATTCTCAATAGCAGTCCGGAGTCTGGAACAGTGTCTCGTAGGTGGCAATAGGCTCGCCCCCTATTACATGGGATCAAAAAAATATCCGACAAAACGCAGGTGTTTCAAACACTGCTGCTCACCTCTTCGCGGATATCCTGTATATTTGACGATTTGTTATCTTTTAATTTAAAAATAACGGGTATAAATTTTTTTTCGTTAAAGTTTATTTTTACCAAGTTTTGAGTGATACTTTTTTACTATCACTTTAATTATAACATAAATTGTTACACGAAAACTTGCAAAATATACTATATATTATATAAATATAGGGTATATATAAAAAAGGAGCCGTGTTACATTCTTAATTAATACAGTTTTTACGAAAAGTGTGTGTTTATACATCTCTCTCGCCGTCATCAAACGTCTTTACCTGCGTATGGAAGAGAGGACATGTAAACTCGCCCCGCGCAGGATTGATTGAAGAATTAATTTGTGGAACGTAGTATACCGAAACAAGGGTGAGCAGGTTATTTCCAACTACTTATTTAATGAAAAGCCAGAATTAAATAGTTTTCCCTTCGTTATTTGAATGGTTATTTCCAACTACTTATTTAATGAAAAGCCAGAACTAAACAGTTTTCCCTTCGTTGTTTGAATGCGATTGAAATGCGAAACGTAAGATGCAAGGGACTCTACTTACTGTGTTCTGCCGCGAATCATTAGTGCGTAAGCGTTAGGTACTGTAAGGGTACATTAGCATGTGAAATCAGTAAGTGTTATGTCATGGTCAGTATTATTTCTGTTACATACTTGACACAAAAGTTTGAGTAAATTTGTAGTGCAGGAGTTATAAAATAATAATCTACTTATTAACAAAGTTGAAATCAAATAAGTTGTGGGATGGAATGATACTTTTAATATTTACACATTTTATAGTATTTTTTTTAAACATACGTTAATAACAGCTTACCTATCACTGCAGCTCAGAGATTATTCCTCTACATCTTACGAGTATAGATGCCAAAGTTCCTACAGTATAAATATCTTAATACGAGTAGATATTCTGTTTTAAAGAAGGAAAATTTAAATATCAATGAAATAACAAAGTTATTATAAAATATAATGTTGATTGTGATGTAGATACCCAGTACCATAGAGTCTCAGGTGTTAGGTGCTAATCTCTGCCTTTAGCAGACGTATGTCCTCACAACTGCATTGCGCACGTAAAAATGAGACATTTTTAAGTTTCAATGTGCCTGTAATTTTACCCGCACCATACCCTTCAAAACCAGAACACAATATTGCGAAGGTTACTGCTTCAGGAAAAAAAAATGATATGGTGGCAGCCTTCCCCGGATGACCTCATTCACGAAGAGTTCTACTGCTACTATGTAGGTAGGTGAATATATAGATAAACCCTTTATTGCAACACCATATTATTAATATAACTAACAAATAAATAGGATAATATAAATGAAAACTATTACTCAACAATAAAAATTTAAAATTAATTGTAACAATTGGCGGTCTTATCGGTCAAAGCGATCTCTTCCAGACAACCATGTTATTGAAAAGGAAGCTTTAATAAAAAAAGGTCTCGAAGAAAGTTTCTTTGGATACCTGTGGAGACTCTCGTGACACATTTACCACCGACCACAATAAGAATCTAAACAAAAATTTAAAAGAATTCTGTTATGTACCTACAATCTAACGACTATACCACACTCTTTTGTCTTTTTAACTCCAGCTGACCGCTCTATCCTTGAGCCTCAATTGCACTAAGAGAAATGCTCGCTTTGTAACTTGTATGGGAGTTATGATTTTTTATGCAACTGAATGCAGATCATTTTTTGACCTCTCAAGCTGGCCTCCAAGACTACTGCTCGCGTTATCCACTGCACTAAGGGGTTGGATCCCTTAACAAACATACATAAGGACTCTATGCCCCGACTTCAACTGTAATTAGAGGCTAAATTTCTGCAATTGAACTTGTATGAAAATTTTGACTTTTCTGTTCAAATGGTTAAAGTTTGATGACCAAAAACTAATGCACAAGGACAAACGCGGGCCACTCGTGGCCCGCGCACCGCCCAACACCTAGTCATATTATATAAAGCTCGATTACCATTCATGTACTGATTGACCTATTTGATCTCCTTGAAGGAGCAAGGGGGGTTATAGAAGATGTATGGGAAAAGCGTAGGGGGGGTTTCAAAACCGAGAGGAAAAATCTTGGATGAGCTGAATGTGGAAGTGTGATGGAACAGGTGAACGGCTCTCGGAAACTATAAAAGATGGGGGGTAGGTGTCAAAACTAAAAATGACCAAAACCCTGGGCAACTGCCAAAAATTAAAAAAAAAACATACCCCCCAAACAAAAGACGATCGCTCCCATACAAAATGTAAATGCTTATAATTCCTAAACCGTATGAGATAAGTATAAAGTGTTTTACCAAATGTCATAGGGAATCGGAAGGGTAATTTGGTAAAAGTGTCAAAAATCCAAGATGGCGGATTCAAAATGGCGGCCGAATTGAAAGTTGGTCCGATCCGGCTCAAAATTGGTATCGGGGGGTTTTTGGGGTCGCACATTCTAAATATGAAAACAATTTTTTGATGACGTCATTTTTCAATATGGCCGCCATACATATGTTTTTTCGGATATTCAATGGGTCATTTCTCCCAGTGGGCGTGATGGAGATTTAGGTTTTGTAGGGTTATATGTGGGGTTACGATAGGTGATTTTAGAAGAAACTGAATGGAGCTGAACGTGGAATACCAGGTAGAACAGGTCAACGGCTCTTGCAAACTAAAGGAGATAGGAGGTAAGTGCTAAAACTAATATTGACAAGCACCCTGGGCATTTTCTAAAAATTAAAAAAAAAACACACCTCCCGAACAAAAGACGATCGTTCCCATACAAAATGGAAATGCTTATAACGCCGCAACCATTAAAGATAGGTATGAGGTGTTTTAACTAATATGATAGGGGACCGAAAGGGCAATTTGGGTGATATGTCAAAAATCCAAGATGGCGGATTCAAGATGGCGGCTACGTTAAATATTAGTCCGATCCGACTGAAAATCGATATCTAAGGGTTTTTAGAGACCCTGATTCGAAATATGAAATCCATTTTTTGATGACGTCATCTTTCAACATGGCCGCCATACAATTTTTTTCTCTGGAAATTGTATCGTTGTTTTTCGACATGTTGCCATGATGGAACGCTGAGGCTTTGTAGGTGAAAAGTATAGGCAGTGGTCTTACGTCCTTAAGTGACATCTGAAAGGAGCTGAATCTGAACCTTCTGATGGAACAGCTTGACGGCTCTCGGAAACTAAAAGAGATAGGTAGTTAGTGCCAAAACTAATATTGGCAAGCACCCTGGGCATTTCCTAAAAATTAAAAAAAAAACACACCTCCCGAACAAAAGACGATCGCGCCCATACAAAATGTAAATGCTTATAACGCCGAAACCGTTAAGGATAGGTACGGGGGGTTTGAACTAATATTTTACGGGACCGGAAATGCAATTTGGCGGAAATGTCAATAATTCAAGATGGTGGATTCAAGATGGCGGCTTCCTGGAATAATGGTCCAATTCGACTGAAAATCGATATCTAAGGGTTTTTAGAGTCCCCAATTAGAAATATGGAACCGATTTTTTGATGACGGCATTGTTCATAATTTTCACAATGGCCATAGGTCGAAATTAGAGCCTGCGAGGCCGTAGGCCGAGCTATACTGGCGAGGCCGCAGGCCGAGCTATATAGGTCGAAGGCCAAGAGTGCTTCCAAGCGAAGCGAGGCTGAAGGCCGAGCGTGCTTCTAAGCGAAGCGAGGCCGAAGGCCGAGCATGCTTCTAAGCGAAGCGAGGCCGAAGGCCGAGCGTACTTCTAAGCGAAGCGAGGCCGAAGGCCGAGCATGCTTCTAAGCGAAGCGAGACCGAAGGCCGAGCGTCTTACTAAGTGAAGTGAGGCCGAAGGCCGAGCGTGCTTCTAAGCGAAGCGAGTCCGAGTTTTGAGCCTACGAGGAAATAGAAGTCTTTCATAGCGAGTTTATTTCAAAATTTCAATGATCTTCAAGACATCTGCCCACGTTTACATAGGTAATGTCATGAAATTGTGTAAATCATGAATACTACTATAAGTACTTGATTGATAATTATACAGATATGTAGATTAACTCTTTAGTGAAACACCATAATACAAATATATGTTACAAATAAATAAAATAGAATAAAATAAAATCACAATCAAAATATTTCACAATTAAATAGGTACTTTAAATTTAAAGTGTCAGAATGGGTGGTCTTATCGCTCAGAGCAATCTCTTTCAGACAACCATTCACGGAAAGAAATAGGCATAAACTTATAAGGACGGTGTGAATAAAACAAGTGTACTAAACACTACATATAGCAAAACTCAAGATTATAAATATAAAAAATACTTATAATACCTATACTCGTATACAAACTATACTTATATAATTATACTTTACGTAATATACTACAAAATATATACATACTATACATATACCATTTAATTATTATAAAAAAGATAATAAGTAGGTTTGCAGTTAGTTATTTCGCGAAGCTAAATGCTTTGACACGTTTTTTGAAGATGCCTAAAGAAGGCGCGCATATAATTTCGTAGAGTAAAGTGTTCCATAGACGAACAGCTTCAACACAAAGTAGGAACCAAAAAAATTGGTGCGGGCTATCGGGGTACTTAACATTAAGTGCTCTGATGATCGTAGAGAAAAAGAGCTCCTAACATGTAAAAATTCTACATTTTACGTACTACTGATATGACATGCTACAAGTAAACGTTAAATTTCCTTCGTAGGCTTGGGTTTGTTATGAACTTGAGTCCAAACAACACTTCACGCAGTGGTATAAAAAGGGTGCAGCGTCTTCCAAAAAGCTTAAGGTGTCACAGTTAGCTGGAAAACTAATGGCGACATCTTAAGCCATTACTTACTTTTGAGCAATAAATATATCTTCATATAATAGGCTTATAGGCCTTTCATGGGGACATTAATATACAGATTTTGAAGGTCACGATCTTAATGTCATGGTAGAGATGCTTACTTGTTGTCATTCGTTAGTCACTGGTACGACATACATCCATGTTAATAAAATAAATACAAAGTGTGGTGTGGTGTTCACGCTTGGGACAGTATTTTTTTTTTCAACTATATTGAATAAGAACTCAGCTTATTGAGAAATGTATAGCTCTATTCATTTTCCCTTGAATATATCAAGAGAATAGCTTGACAAAATCATTAATTTGACTGCTTTTAAAGTAAACAACTTACCGTAGAAACTAGAAGCGTTCAGAGTAGGCATTTTATGGTAAAAATGTTTTGTGGTTCTGCATTGAATATAGCGATTAAATCATTCGAAAATGAAGATTAGAAACACTAGATTAAGTAAAATGTAACACATTAAAGTCGCGAAGATGTCGGAAAAGTAGCCACTACAGATGAGATACAAACTCTAATACAGGTCAAACTTACGCACAACGTAAGTGAAATGAATACCAAAGTTTTAGAGGTGTTACGATTTGTAAAGTTCTTCAATCTAACATAATATGTTTTCTGAAAGTCAAGGAATGGAAGTAAAAAACACTGCGACCGTCCCCTAGGTCAATCTTGATGTGCCAATATATGGTACGCAGGTTGGTTTATTTTTAAGTTAATCTTATAATGTAAATAGTATAATTATATCGTAGTGGGACTGTGGGAGTAAGCAGAACAAAAATAAAACCAGTTAATTGTCTTGGTACATAGAATAGAATAGAATTCATTTATTTCAGACTTATATCTGTCCATATTATTAGTAGAGGTACATACACTTAGTCTTACATCTTTTCACGCATTTCTTTGTTCAATTTGGCCGTTCTAAGGTTTTTTAATTGTTTATTCCTATATATGTATTCAAGAATCAAATTTATTTAGACATCTACTTAAGGTAGAGACGCTGTCTGTATACTCTAGGTATATGTTATTACTTCAGTGTTTAGACGGGTACGATTAGTGTAGATAGAAATGAAATGCATAAAGCTATGGAAAAGATACCTTTGACTTAAAGAGTACCTAAATTTATAAGAAACGCGTCATGTAATTTGAGTTAACTTTGTTGCAAAGACCCCTAGATATATCAGTTTCTTCATCAAGTTACTCTCGATGCCACCTCTATGTAATGGTAAAACTAATTACATACATGTAAAGTCGTTTCCACTACATATGTATAGCACGTACCTACGTAAATTCCTAAATGGCTGAAGTGGTATGGATTTTACAGAGTCCGCATGTGTGTGAAGTGGCTATTCTTATAAATTTGAGTCCAGACAACCTCCACGCAGTGACATAAAAAGGGTGCAACGTCATCTAAGAAGCTTAAGTGTCACAGTTAGCTGGAAAACTAATGAAGACATCTTAAGCTACTACTTACTTTTCAGCAATAAATGTATATATAATAGGCTTATAGACCTTTCAAGGGGACACATACACAGATATAATACACAGATTTCGAAGGTCAATATCTTAATGTCATGGTAGAGATGCTTGCTGCAATGTATGTAATTAAAATACATACGAAGTGTGGTGTGCTGTTCACACTTGGAACAATATTTTTTTTAACTATATAGAATTAGAACCCAGCTTATTGAGATATGTATAGCTCTTTTCATTCGTCCTTAAATATATATATATACGTAGTATTGTATTCTCTTTGGAATATATCAAGAGAAAGACTTGACTTTACACAATTACTAATTTGACTGTTTTTAAAGTTATTTGACTGTTTTTAAAGTTAACAGCTTACAGTAGCAACTAAAAACATGAGTAGGCATTTTATGGTCAAGATGTTTTGTGGTTCTGCATTGAATATCGCTATCAAATCGTTCCTTAAGCTATGGCGGAAAATGAAATTGGAAACAATAGATTGAATAAAATGTTGCATATTAAAGTTGTGAAGCTTCGTGTGTGAAAATAAAATTAATGCCAATGTTACGATTTGTAAAGTTCTTCAATCTTAATTTATATTAATGCCAAAGAATGTAGGTAAAAAGCACTGCGACCGTCCCCTATGTCAAACTTAATAGGCAGGTATATTTGATACGTAACTTGGTTTTTTTTAAGGTGAAGATGATGATGGAATAAGTATATTTATATGGTAGTGGGAGTTAGCAGAACAAAATTAAAACCAGTTATTTGCCTTGGTACATACTAAATCCTATACATACCGAACAATGAAGTGCAATCTAATTCCTTAGTAGGTTTTACGACCTATATACATCCATGTGAAAACCTACACATGGAATAGTAAAATTTTCAAAAAAGGGCTCCCTACATTTATTATTATATGTGACGTAAAACTTTTACTGCTGAAGATATGCATATGGAAGGACCAGATGAAAGCTGCATGCATCCAAGATAGTCCTGCGACCTTATTTAGTACGTCTTCCACATTGTCGGTGGACGACCTACCTGCTCTACCAGACTCTCAGTCAGACGGACAGATGGACAAACGGATAAACAACATCAACCTACGGTTGGATATAGATAGGGATATAATGATATACTACCAGACTATTGCCTACCACATTTAGTTCAAAGAATTTTACCCTAAGACTTAACTGAAACCACACATTGAGCGTTATGCTTTAGTATGATGATGTAGGATGGGTGCCTATAGAAAGTGTCTACGAGATTCAAAGCCACACAAATGAATTGAATAAATATGAGCAATGATGAGAAATATCGTTTTAATGTATCGTTGGTGTAGTAGTGGCAGCGCTGCTTTGGAATGTAGAACTCTTGGTTTGGATTCCCGGTTAGGACAGTTGTTGGAATTTTCTGACAGAGAAATTCAAACTGTCCGGCGTCTGGAACACTGCCCTGTAGGTGACAATAGGCCTTATATGGGAGCAATACATATCTGATATGGGTGTTTGATAAATACTCCTACCTACCTCTCTAAGATATGTACGCATTAACTTAATGTTATTTTTGTTTAAAATATGTATATCATTATTTACGTTACATATAAATTACTTTTACTAAGGTTAAACACTACGGATACTTTGAAAAAAAAAACTGTTTTAATATTTATTTTAAAATTTACTTGTAACGAGTTTCGAGTCAATTAAAACAAGGAATACAACAATTTTATAGAAAATTGCAGAGTTATTTAGTAAATTAAGTCATTACTTACTTTTGAGTAATGAATATATATAAAGAATAGGCTCCTCACTTTTCATACATCGTGAAATATTTTTCGGGACTATCTCTGTCATCATCATCATCAACATCATCAGCCTGTAGCAGTCCACTGCTGGACATAGGCCTCTCCAATTGCACTATCTCTGTGCAAAGAACATATTAATAAACAAAAAATCATGAACCGACAAATATTTAGCTTTTCATGACAACTAATTATAATATATATCGATGCAAGAAAACGTTTTTGCTGTAAGTTGTTTAGCCAAAACCCAACTTTTCCCCAGAGCCAAAGAACATTAAAAATGTCTTCAAAACATCTTTGACAGAAATTTGATTTTTGTAACACAGTTTTGTAATAGTAATAATACTCATGAAGAGCAATGAAAATATTTTTGTTAAAGTTATTACCTGTAGGCTTTTTACTACTTACAGCAATTGACTTTTCATTTAAAGACCTGACGTCGTAAGTAGTTTGGTGACTTCTATGAAGATAAGTTTCGTATTTTCCACACATTTGAAATGCTTATACTTGAATAGGTATTTAATACATTACCTACTATATAACAGATGTAAGACTAACTTTAAAAAATGCTGATATAATACATTACACTTTATTGGCATTGGAATGCTGTTAGTTATATCAGATTTTTAATAATAAACTGAACTTTTGCTGTAGTGTAGTGTTAAAACACTGTGTTTAAGTGACTTATTCCTAGCTAATTGAACAAGGAAACTTTTCAAAATTATACCTATTGTAAAAATCTTATAGTAGCGATATGAGACCCAGACCGTTCGACGCAGATTTTTTTTAAGAATATAGCTGTGTGCTCAGTAAACTTACGCCGTTCTTGATACTTACAGCTAATACTGTTTTCTTACGTCTCCACACACATATATACGGAGTAAGTATATCATGAGAATCGCTTTGGAACATTGGGACAAGGGTGTTTCAGTAGGAGGTCGGAAGATATCCAACTTATGATGAGATACGATGATACTACTCTTCTCGCTCAAATAAAAAAAGACATGGAACACCTGTTGACACGTTTAGAGACAACAAGCCTCTCCTACAGGCTTGTGATCAACAGAGACAAAACCAAGATGATAATCGTAGACCGAACTGAACTAAATCAACCTGACATTTCTGTGACTGGCAACTGTGAAATTGTTCAATCCTACGTGTACCTAGGATCCACGAGCACAAACACGAGGAGCTATGAGAACGAAATTCAAAAAAGATGTGCTAAGACAAGATCTGCCGTTGATAAGGTCAAAAGAGTCAGGTGCAACCGAAATATCACCAAATCCACGAAACTCTGCATGAAGAAAACTTTAGTGTTGCCGATATTTCTCTATGGCGCAGAAACATGAACGGTTCACCTGAGAGACCGACGCAAAATCGATGCCCTTGAAATGTGGTGCTGGCGGCGACTGCTGCGGACGAACGAGAGATTATCTAAGACTGTGCAAATACGTGTCCTGAAATACTTCGGAAACATTATTCGACATGAAAACTCCATAAAACGACTCGTAGTCCAGGGGCAAGTAGAAAGCAAGCAGTCGATCACACGCGTTGGGCAGAACTCACAAAAGCTGAAACAGAAACTTCCATAGTCTAAATCACTTTTAAGTGTTATTTAAGATTTAGGTATATGTTTTTATTAAAATTCAAAATTAGCAGCCTTCCTATCACATATTTCAAAGATGTAGGGTTTACTCGAATGTTTTGAGATTGAGAGTTATGTTTTATTCTTTTAGAGTTTATTTATGCATACGTAAGTTTTTATCGTTTGCTTTTTATACTCTAACGGCTGCTTAGCGAAATGTAACTTTGCAATCTGTCCCCTAATATGCACGTTACAATAAATTAATGTAAGACGTCCACTGCTAAACATATGCGTCCCGATCGATTTACAAAAGACCGCATGGAAGCGACCTGTATAAAAGTTCGGTCTGTGGTTACCGGCCCCATCGGCCATTAGTTCAAGGCGTTATGTGTCATGTCCACTGCCACTTCAACTGGCTAATCCTCTGGGCTATGCATGACTTTCGTTCGTGTACTAAATCAGTCCTCATTTCCGATTTAATCACTACGGAATACACCGTTCGTTGTATGACTTTGAGCTTACATATGAATCCCTTAGTCAGTGACCAAGTTCGGTGTCATAAATAATCACTGATCACACATGAACGGAGTAAAATAGAGGATCCGAAGTCTTCTTTTATTGAGAGATTAAAAATGTTACGGCACTTGTGTGGCTAAGGCGAATCTAATGATTAATTTTATATAATGCATCAAGTCATTTCGACTTAAGGGTCATTTAAATAAATAGAAAATATAGTGGGGTTTATTTCCGCCACGGTTGTTCTTATTCCTTTTGTGCGAAGGCCGAGCGTGCTTCTAAGCAAAACGAGGCCGAAGGCCGAGCGTGCTTCTAAGCGAAACGAGGCCGAAGGCCGAGTGAGCTCCTAATCGAAATGAAGCCGAAGGCCGGGCGTCCTTCTAAGCAAAGCGAGGCCGAAGGCCGAGCGTACTTCTAAGCGAAGCGAAGCCGAAGGCCGGGCATGCTTCTAAGCAAAGCGAAGCCAAAGGCCGAGCGTGCTTTTAAGCGAAGCGCGGTCGAGTTTTGTGCCCACGAGGAAATAGAAGCCTTTCATGGCGAGTTCAAAGGCCAAGCTTTCGCCAACTTTATTTCAAAATGTCAATGCCCATGTTAACATAGGTAATGTTAATCATCATGAACACAACTATTAGTACGAGTACTACTGATATGACATGCTACAAATAAGCGTTTAATTTCCTTCAGACAACCTCCACGCAGTGACATAAAAAGGGTGCAACGTCTTCCAAGAAGCTTATGGTGTCACAGTTAGCTGGAACATCTTAAGTTATAACTTACTTTTAAGCAATAAATATATATGTAATAGGCTTATAAGCATTTCAAGGGGGACATTAATACACAGATTTCGAAGATCAATGTTATGTCATGGTAGAGATGCTTACTGCAATGTCATTCGTTAGTGAATAAAATGAATGCCAAAGTTTTAGACACGTTACTATGTGTAAAGTTCTTCAATCTTATCTTATATTAATACCAAAGAATGGAAATACTGCACTGCGACCGTTTCCTAGGTCAAACTTAATAGGCAGGTTTATATTGTTTATATTGTGTGATACGTAATTTGGTTTTCTTTAAGTAAAGATGATGATGGAATAAGTATATTTATATGGTAGTGGGAGTTAGCCGAACAAAACTAAAAGCAGTTAATTGTCTTAGTACATACTAAATCCAATACGTACCGAACAATGAAGTGCAATCTAATTCCTTAGTAGGTTTTACGACATATATACATCCATGTGAAAAGATATACATGGAATAATAAAATTTTCAAACAAGGGTTACCTACATTAGGGTATCACATGAGACGTAAAACTTTTACTGCTGAAGACATGCATACGGAAGGACCAGATGGAAGCTGTCGGTGGACGACATACCTGCTCTACCAGACTCTCAGTCAGACGGACAGATGGGCAAACGGATAAACAGCATCAACCTACGGTTGGATATAGATAGGGATATAATGATATACTACCACACTATTGCCTACCACATTTAGTTCAAAGAATTTTACCCTAAGACTTAACTGAAACCACACATTGAGCGTTATGTTTTAGTATTTATACCTTAGATTTATCATAGTATTATGGTTTTTAAGTGCTAATGCTTGCTTAGATAAACCAAATCTTGAAATACATCCCCATACACCGGTTAAAATCAACTAAGAGAAAAAAATGATGGTTGGATGGGTGCCTATAGAAAGTGTTTACGAGATTCAAAGCCACACAAATGAATTGAATGAATATGAGCAATGATGAGAAATATTGTTTTAAGATTTATCGTTGGTGTAGTGGTGGCTTTGGAATGTTTGTAGGTTTGGATTCCCGGTTAGGACAGTTGTTGGAATTTTCCGACAGAGAAATTCACACTGTCTGGAACACTGTCCTGTAGGTGACAAAAGGCCTTATACGAGTATGGGACCAATACGTACCTGGTATGGGTGTTTGATAAATACATGTACCTGTACCTGTCTAAGATATGTAAGCATGAACATGATGGTATGTTTTGTTTAAAATATGTATATCATTATTTACGTTACATATAAATTACTTTTACTAAAGTTAAACTCCAGGGATCCTTTGAAAACAAACTTATACTACATGTTTAAATATTTATTTTAAAGTTTACTTGTAATGAGTTACGTGTGAATCAAAACAAGAAATACAAAAAATGATATATAATGTTTACACAGACCGTATTAACGAAATGGATGCCCAAGTCTTAAAAGGCGTTACGATTTGTAAAAAGCTTAAGAGATCTTTATGGTAGAGACGCTGTTTGTACATACAATTGAATTGTAAAATATTCTCCATGTAATGAGAATGTACTTATTATATTTCGTCTAGCTCCATATATATACTTATACCTTTTAGTATTATACAATGACATACATAGATATAAAAATACCATAGGTACTTATAGAATAAGAACTTAGCTTATTGAAATAGGGCGAGCATTTCTTTATTTTTCCTTATAAATATCAAGAGAAGGACTTGACTTAAAAAAAACGTTAAATTGACTACTTTTACAGTAAACAACTTTGAGAAAGTTCGATGGATTATTAATTATGTAGGTAGAGGTACGAACTGACCATTTCTTATTTTTGATATATATACTGACCAATATAAACGTATTATTTGTGGCTCCGCAACACAGCTGATGATTGAACTATTTGCAACCAGTCCACAATATACACAGGCTTCGACGGGGTCAAGAGACGCGTACAAACATACACATGAGAGCTAATGCAATCTAATTCCTTAATCAATGTAACAACATCCAAGTATTTACGGATAAGGTTTAAATATTATAAACTACCTTTCACCCGCTGACCTTCTTGCGTTTATAGTGACTTCCCGTTACAGGATACCTATGTGGCAAGATTCGTGAACATCGGCTCACTATTTTAAGCGTAGAGCAGAACAAACAAACTAATTAATTACGAACCGACAAATATTTTCGCATTTAAAATTATTATATATTGATGTAATAGCTGAAAATAATATCTAAAACATTCAGTTTTCAGGAGGTAAAAGGTCAGGTAGGTAAAAGTAGTTTCAGTGTTAATTCTGATCATCAGTATTCATGATTTGACGCAGCTTTTTCTTGTAAGAGTTATCTATTCTAATAGAGAGTCTATTCCATATGCTTAGGTACTGTCACTTTTTTGTGTTACACGATGATATTTTAAATGTACCGATTATTATGTATTAGTGTAATGCTATAGGCTATAGGATATAAGGAGTGTACTTACAACATAGTTCAAAGTTTTTTCCTCTATGTTAGTGTATATGGATAGTTTTTTATTTCACACATTATCAATAATTCAATACATGTAGGGAACAAAATATTGAATGGAATAGAATATATAATAGGTAGTAGTAATGATTAGGTGGCGATCTCCATCCATCTTCTATACATTGGAGTCAGTACAAGTCTATCCGCTAGACTTCTGATGCCAGTGTTGTTGCTTCTGTCTACTCTGGACATGAAGGATGCTATGCGTTTCCTCTGGATGGAATGAAATGAGCCGACTCGGGGCTGTGAACATTTCAGAAGCGCTACAATGCAATAATATATTGTTATAGGCGCCTCGGGTTCTATATTGGCGTCATCCTTCAGACTGGAAATTACAATATGACTAAGGTACTGTAAATTATCTACAATTTTAATAAGTTGTCTTACATAATATGTATTAACGAAACAACTTTATTCAGACATATATTTAAGGTAGAGATGCTGTCTGTATATTCTATATACTATATACTTCTTTGTTTAGACTGGTACGATTAGGGTAGTAAAAAAATAATTATGTCTAATGCCCATGTTGTACCTACCCCAATATCAGTTGGGAAGTTGTTGACGAGTACATCTACCTGGGACAGACAGTCAAACTAGGCAGGTCCAACTTCGAGAAAGAGGTCAATCGTCGAATCCAAGTCGGCTGGGCAGCGTTCCGGAAACTTCGCGAAGTCTTCTCGTCAAAAATACCTCAGTGCCTCAAGACAAGAGTCTTCGACCAATGTGTGTTACCAGTGATGACTTATGGCACTGAAACGTGGTTTCTTACTATGGGCCTCATAGACAAGCTCAAAGTCGCACAACGAGCTATGGAGAGGGCTATGCTCGGGATTTCTCTACGTGATCGAATCAGAAATGAGGAGATCCGTAGAAGAACGAAAGTCACCGACATAGCCCAGAAGATTAGCCAGTTGAAGTGGCAGTGGGCAGGGCACATAGCACGCAGAACAGATGGCCGATGGGGCCGAAAGGTTCTGGAGTGGTGACCACGGACCGGCAAGCGCAGCGTAGGTCGTCCACACGTCGACACGGTGGACAGACGACCTGATGAAGGTCGCAGGACGACGTTGGATGCAGGCCGCTTCCAAACGGTCCTTTTGGAAAATCATGGGGGAGGCCTATGTTCAGCAGTGGACGTCCTACTGAGGACGGCTGAGATGATGATGATGATGATGATTAGGGTAGAAAGAATTGGAATGCTAAAAGCTATGGAAAAGGAATCTTTGAATAAAAGAGTTGTACCTACTTATTCGTACCTAATTATATAAGGAACGCCCCATGTAACCTGAGTTAACTTTGTTGTAAAGATTTCATACTCATGGATGTATCAGCTTCTTCATCAAGTTACTATTGATACCACCTCCATGTAATAGTGAAAACTTAATTACATGTAAAGTTGTTTCACAACAAACAAATTAACTAACGATGACTCGACAAACACGTATATTTTTGAATCTTTAACGGCTGCATAGCGAAATGATATTTTGTAATCTGCCCCCAAAAAAACATGATGGTTAAAATTAATTACAGAGATAAATACTCGTATCAGTCATGGAGTTGTACCGAGCTCAGAAGACGCGTGTTCGATTCTCATCCTAGAATTTGTAATTTTCTCTCTTTTATTGCAATACATACAGGTCTATCTCTGTGCTAAGGACATATTAAGAAACAAAAATGAATCCCTTGGACAGCGTTTCGGAGTAATGTCTCTATCATAAAAGCTGCAACAGAAACTTCCATAGTTCAAAGCCCTCGAAACGCAGAAGACCGCAATGGATAGCGCTGCAATATTTAAAGGAAATCATCGTCTTCAACCACGACTCCGATGTCAAGAGTGAACGACGAAGAAGGGGGAATTATAATAAGAAAGCTATGCGCTCCATCCCGCACGGGCCTGAAAATGTATTATCCTACATAATGAGTTTTAGTTTGAAACTGTATGTAAAGATCATTGATGCTATCACTTTTTGCGTTTGAAGTTTAAATTAAATCGCTTCTGTTGTAGTAGTAATCACTTAAAATGTTATTCAAAAGTTTTATAAAATGCATTTCTATCCAGCGAACCAATCAAATTACTTTAAATTTGGCTGTACCAGGTATATGTATAGTGACTACATACGATATACAGGCTACCTTTGTGCCAAAGTCCATCAATATTGTTTCAGTAGTTTGAATGTAAAAGCAGGCCAAACAAACAAGCAACGAACCGACAAACACTTTCGCATTTGAAATATCGCTACCGATCTCTAAAGGTCTTTTCGCATATGGCCAGTTTTACGGTATAAAAGTAGTTTCAGTGTTATATATTTCGTTATATCGCGTTGTATATGTGTCTGAATTTCCCAAGTTTTTATTATATGACTTTTGAAGCACTAACGCTTGGTTAAAGAAACCAAATTTTGCAATTTATCCCCTAATACGAGGATTAAAATCCATTAGGAAGATATATTCCAAGCTTGCCATGTAGCGCGTCTTAAAGACCAATGATGGACCAATACCGTTACCACATGGAAAGGCGACCATTTAAAGGCTAACTCTAAAAAGATATATATTTATAGCAATGTTATTGTAATTGTAAGTTGGAAATAAAAAAATGTTTATTTTATTTTTATATATTATTCCAAGCTAGAATGTGTGCTTCGCTAACCTAGCGGTTAGGGCGGATAACATTAACACAGATTGTAAGATGACGATGGTTCAGTACCCGTCCATGTATTGTATTTTTATATTCCCTCAAGATACATAGAAAATGATTTTAACTGCCATGGTCTGGTCTTTATAGTTTATAGCGAAAAAAAATCACGGCTGCAGAGAGGCGTATATAATATGGCATGAATAGTGGTAAATTAATAGAAAACTTAGTAAATAATTTTGCTTTTGGATTTAAAACCGCACTAAGTTTATCGTTTTTTAAATGTTTACTGCAAGCTTACTTTTTGATTCTAACTTGATTGATTGACACGGAATTGTTACATGTAAGTAATGTTACATTAAAAACGATAGATTTGGTATCGTCTTGGTGGCCTAGGATACGGTTTGTCAGAAGACGCGGGTTCAAAACCCATTCAAACTTCTATATCCAACCGTAGGTTGATGCTGTTTATCCGTTTGTCCATCTGTCCGTCTGACTGAGAGTCTGGTAGAGCAGGTAGGTCGTCCACCGACAATGTGGAAGACGTACTAAATAAGGTCGCAGGACTATCTTGGATGCATGCAGCTTCCATCTGGTCCTTCCGTATGCATATCTTCAGTAGTAAAAGTTTTACGTCTCATATAATAATAAATGTAGGTAACCTATGATCTTCAATGCCCATGAAGATTTAGAAGTTTGAGCATGAAAGAACAAAGGATAATGCAAATCCTGGTCCTTCCAACAGCTATGTATGTTACATAGTTAGATAGGTATATTTAAAAATTACTATGGCGCCAAATTCAAAATATAATTCTTTCCAGATTAATTATCTATTAAACATGATAGTTTCGGTAATAGCCAAGTATTGCTATTCATACGTGATGTATTGCATTTATGTGTTTTACATAGTAACCTTTAGTTAGTGGAAGTGGTTAACCACAGGTTCAAACGGGATTTTAAGCAGTTTCGCCAAAGATATATCAACAATGCGTTACGGCAATTATGTTTTCTAAGCTGAGGATAGTCGCCGTTACTTAACAATTTCATAACGAAGACAGTCAGTATGCAGAAGCTGACTCAGGTGTCTTTCAGCACACTTTCGTACTAGGTTTCTGCGTGCATGTTTATACTCTTTGTTAACTATACCTATATATTAGAACAATCCTACAAATGTTAATGTAAGTACTACATTCAAACAAACTTGGATACTTATTTACTTATACTTAACTAAGACCAGCTTGAGTGGTTCAAAAATGTTCTGCATTCAGTTGCGTAAAAAATTTAAAACTTATAGAAGTAACAAAAGTGTATACTTCGACCACATACAACTATTTGGGTGGCGTTCCAATTCGGCTTCAAGTCATTTGTACTCAAATATAGACATAATAATAAGGTACGAAGTACTTTAGTTTAACTGTTTAACGGTAAACCAATATAATAGCTAACATAAATCATCGTTATCAACACCAATGACTAATATGACTAATCACTATGCTACAAAATTAACAAACTGTCTGTGAAATATAATAATTGCATACCAAATTAAACATTCCTTTTGTGGATTATTTGGTCTGAGCAAAGTATATGATACGTGCAACGACGAGCAAAGCAAGGAGGAGCGTTAGGTTCACGTTTGTTGGTTAAAAATATCCAGACAGTGAATGATTATTTGTCAAAGATTTGTTATTGTCTGAGGCGGCTGCTGAATATTGGAGAGACTTTTTTCACAACACATACGATTAAGTTAATTGGCCCAATTTTTTGGCAGTATAAGGTACACTTAGAGCAGATCTTATTCATAGCTCCCATTTGGATGGAACACTAAGCATATATATGTGATATAATTGTAATAATTAGACATATGGTAACGCGGACTTTTTTGTAAATATTGATTATGTCTAAACAACTGTGGTATATTGTCAATAGTGTCCGCAGCGTACACAATATACAGATTTTTCAGCGTTACTATTGCATATTTTAACAAGGAAAAATACTATTAGTTATTGTGACAAAACTGTATTAGTTAGTCATAGTCATCATTCCGGAGATTTTTGTAGATACTCGTATTGATGTCTACTACAAAACGGAAGTACACCACTATGCTCTATTTTCAATAGTTCCCCCAGCGTACGCTTTATATGGATTTATTTGTTTTTTTCACACCTTTGGTTACATTATCGAAGTTTTCACAAGGATCCTACACTTTTATTTAATATTCTAGCGCCTTTGTTCATCAGAGATAACGTAGGGTTCTTAAGGTGAAAGATTTTTCATATCGGTGGAGAAGTTTCGGAGCGTATTCAATTCAAACAAACAAACATATATTTCTTCTTTACTCAAACGTGAAAAAGTAAACTAGATGGAGGACATTGCGTATCTCTGTGATTTTAACATCCTTACCAAGCAAAGAAAGTCAGTTAAAATAATTTTGAAAAAGATGTCATCACTTAACGAGAACTCTGCCCTTGGAAACCGATCGACCGGAGTTCACAGACTGTCGTCTGTGAATATTCTCATTATGCAATGCAGAATATCACTTGAAGACGACCAAGTTGGTCTGTTTAACTGACATAAGAATGTATTTAAAAAATTGGAAATTATTTTGGAAGATTTAAACTAAAGTAAAGTAAACTAATATCTTGACATGACTAAGGTACACAGTAAGTATCAAAAATTTTCACGCTGCCGTAAAAACAGCAGTGCATTGAAGGTATCTGTGCGTTTTTGGATTTCTACAAGGATGGTTTACTAAATCTAATTATTACTGTAAATAAACTTGGGTTTATTACTTGAAACCTGAATCCATGTAAGGGCCGGTTCGCGTTACCATAAGTTCTTATTCAATACATCCATGTAGAAAACCATACGTGAAACAGCATTTTTATTAAGCAGTACTTCTTTTAATTAATCTAAAATAATTAACATAATTTAAATTTTAATATAATGGTTCATCTAATTAAATGATAATTCTAAAATTTTCTTTAATTTACAATATCCAATAACTTCAGAAATATCACATTTAATAATGTATTGTTTGCTACGAATAAATAATAGTCTTTCTTCGTAGATTGTTTGACATACTATTCTTTGTAACCGACTTCAAAAAAGGAGGAGGTTATATGTTCCATTGCACGTTTTTTTTGGTATGTTAACCGTTTCTCCCCCATTTATGCACCGATTCTTAAAGTTATTTTTTTTTGGTTTGGTAGAGTATACTTCCGTGGGTATATATGTGAGTAATTTAAATGGGACTACCCATTTAAATTTCATGAAATTGTGTGAAACAGTTTTTGAGTTACATTCCAATTACTGGAAAGTGCTATATTATCGATCGCCTATCTTAACGATGTCATCATTGACGGTCAAAAACAATATATCACGTAAGTAGCAAGGCTCACTAACAAACATTAACCGACTTCAACACCAAAAAGTGAGAATAACATGTTAAAGTCGGTACCATGCGCAAACTATTCTGATAATAACTACTTTTGAACTACATATAATGGTACTGACTTTCAACAAGTTATGTCACACTTTTAGGTGTTGAAGTCAGTTCTATTTTTAGGTATTTCCTTTTATAATTACATTAGTTATCAAATGTTTGAAAACAGCTTTTTACTCACTTTAAATAAATTAATTTTTAATCACAAACAAGTAGTTAATACTTATTATATTTATGAATGATTGTGGCTGCAACCTTAGGTTAGGTTAAATTTAAACTGCGAAAATGTACGTGCAAGCCGAGCGAGCGAAGTGAGCGTGCCGAACAGACATCACTGATTATAATAAGCAAGCTGCGTGCCCTGAAAATTTTACTACAGTTTTTTCAGTTGTAAAAGTACAAGCGTTGTAAAAGACTACTTCTGTTCAAAATTTTACATAAATCAGTTCAGTTGCTTTTTCGTGTAGGAGTAGCAAACTTCCATTTATAAATCCATTTGAAGTCTCGAGTACTTTTACAATTTAATATTAGTTGATGATAGTGTATATATGTTTTATGTAGAGCATGGTAGGTAGGGTGGTAATCGCTTGCTATTTTATGAAAAGTTTTATAAAATACCTTACAACTAAGACTATGTTCACCTATGACAGTGACCATGTTCAGTGTCATAAATAAACACTGATCACACTGAACAAAGATAGGAGAGCCGAAGGCTTCTGGTACGAGTACTTGAGGCGGAAGGCAGCGCATGAAGGTTGGGGAAAATGAAGATAACTTTGTTTAAACATTTTGCGAGGGTGATTCTATAAGTCACGCAAAAATTTAGGAGATTTTTCTTTTGGTGCACCATTGTTTTGTTATTTTTTTTTTGTGCAGTATGTAAATATTATAAAAGCAAACTATTTATTTGATTTATTGAGAGATAATAAATGTAATGACATTTGCGTGGCTAAGGCAAATCTAATGGTAGGTATGTTATTTTTCATAATGCATCAAATCAAATGACTATAGGCTTAAGGGTAATTTAAAAAAATAGAAAATATATTTGGGTTTATTTTTGATGTGGTTGTTCTTATTCCTTTTGTATATCATGAGGTATTTAATAGTTAGAGCGTTCCGTAACATAGAGATAAGAAAACCGATTGAATATTGTAGATGCAAGGCATAGCATGAGAGTCGTGGAGTCGCTCATGGTCGAAAGTAAGCTTGCAGACAGTCGATAAAATGGATTCAAACGTTTTGGAGGCGTTCTTATTTATCAAATAGTTATTTTGTATAGACAAGGTATGACAGTAAATAGTTTGTTTAGAAAATACCCACATTTTTTGAAAGTATCCAACAAGGATTAATAAAAATTAGTAGTGCCTATACCAAAATTAAAAATGTTATGTCAATAAATACTTACTTTATCAAATACCTTATGACTTAAAAGCTATAAAGAGAGGCATTATATTTTTACAAAGCAATTAAACAACTTACTACTAAAAAAATGCTACCGTAACTTGGAAGAAGTCATAAACGATTCATGCATTTATTTTAAATGTTGATAAATAATTATTTTGATAAATGTTAAATTATTTAGAGTAACATGAATGAGTCGGACCGTTCTTAGTATTATACCTCTAATATTGCTACACACGAATAGTGCCTTTATTACTACCATAATAGCGCGTCTTAAAGACCAATGATGGACCAATACCGTTACCACATGGAAAGGCGACCATTTAAAGGCTAACTCTAAAGAGATATATATTTATAGCAATGTTATTGTAATTGTAAGTTGGAAATAAAAAAATGATTATTTTTATTTTTATTTATTATTCCAATTATATTAGTTTGGTCTTTATAGTTTATAGCGAAAAAAAATCACGGCTGCAGAGAGGCGTATATAATATGGCATGAATAGTGGTAAATTAATAGAAAACTTAGTAAATAATTTTGCTTTTGGATTTAAAACCGCAGTAAGTTTATCGTTTTTTAAATGTTTACTGCAAGCTGACTTTTTGATGCTAACTTGATTGATTGACACGGAATTGTTACATGTAAGTAATGTTACATTAAATACGATAGATTTGGTATCGTATTGGTGGCCTAGGATACGGTTTGTCAGAAGACGCGGGTTCAAAACCCATTCCAGGATGGGTTGTTTTTGTGATTAAATGGTAAATCGGACAACACTGAAGTCTATTATGAGGTCGTTACTACTCCGACGGGTGTGCGGGCAGTACTGATACCCATCCTCAAAGCTCATTTATTTTTGTCCTATAATTTGACAGTTTGGTCTCGCTAGGCAGGCGTTACGACTTGAACAATAATATAATACGGTTTGATAACTTACTGAATCATTTTTAGTTCAGTAAGTTATCAAACCGGCCTGAACCTGGAGGTTGGCCGTACCTTACAGCGATAATTTTTCTTATAAACTGAATCAAAAACCTTAAAAAAGCCTACCCTAAAATGCCTTATACTAAATAATACTATCCCAAATCATTAAAAGTCACGCATCTGTCCATTCAAACAGTCATAGGTAGTTGTACATTTTTATTGTTTAGGTGTAGTATTCAAGAGCATATAAAATACCTGAATGCCGCTGGTATTCAATTCAGTAGCCTGCTACTTACACAATAATACATATTTTTGAGGTCTAATACTCGTAATAAAAAATTGCTATCTATCTAATTAAAAAAACCAAAATTTTTCCTTTTGCATTTTGCCTTGCCTCTTATAAATTCATGGGATCCCCAGAAAGTTTTGAGAAACTGCAACAATAACTAAAATGGATACAATATATTCAATAAATCTTTTCCGACGAGCACTTTAAATTCGAATAACTGAAGAGTGGTAGTTCTTGGTAATATCATCATTGGCGGTTAATGACAATCGATCAGTAAGTTGCAAGGGTCACTAAAATGGTAAAAAAAATATTTACCCCAAAATGGAACCGATTTCAGCACCGAAAAGTGTAAAAGAACTTGTGGAAATTTGTACATTTGTACTTTCATGGTACCGACTACCATTCTTTGTAACGGCAATGACCCGTTGACTTTGATATTGTTGCCAAACCGCTGCGTCCGATTCTACTAACCAAATGTTGCTCCAACTTTAACTGAACTGTAGCTGAACGATGACATTTATACGTTTTTTATTGTGCTATTTAAGTTAGGTTTCTATTGTTACAATAAACTTTAAATTAAAACCTAATATGCTGTTAACTATAGATAAATATAGATTATGACCGACGTTAACGCATATCCGTATATTACCTATATTTTTATATAGGTAGTAGCGTTTAAGATGACGTTACGTTTCAAGTTGTCATCATAGAAATAAAAGAACAGCTTTTTGGGTTAGTATCCACCGGAGTCGAACTGATGTTGCAACTGAATAGATAGTTGAACGTTGTGAAAAATAGAATTGGTTTGCAGATGCCAAGCTTTCTGAATAAATTACTTAGAAAGTAACGTTAAAGGATTAACCTTTTGCGTCCCAGAGACATAAATATACGTCAGTTTCATTTATAAATCTTTTGAGTTTATAATCACGGTATAAGTAGTATTAATACATAACTAAGTTGATTTAGGAAGTTATCGATTTGTCCTGAATAGGGAAGCTAATCCAATCTTAGATGTGACCACCATTTTATTATCTTGGCATACATTTTTATATCTTGGCCAACCCTAAAGCAAGTGTTGGTTTATTTGACACAACAGAAGGAAGAGTGTTCCACATGTTACAAGTCTCCACGAGTCCTACCTACTCTACCTACAACTACATGTCAAACTAAGAGCTATTTTAGACACACAGTCAGACGGACAGATGGAAAAACGGACAAATAGCATCAACGGACGGTTGGATATGGATACGGACATAATATGATGATATACAACTACAATACTGCCTACATTTATTTTAAAGATATTTACCCTTAGACTTAACTGAAACTCACATTGAGCGTTATGTTTTAGTATTAATACCTAAGTTTTATTATAGTATGATTTTTAGGTGCTAATGCTTGCTTAGATAAACCAAATCTTTTGACTCATCCCCATTCACCGGTTAAAATCAACTAAGAGAAATAAATTTGATGCTTGGATGGGTTCCTATAGATGGCCTACCATGGCGTCATGGCGATTAGCACGGATTGTTAGAAGATGCGGGTTCAAATTCAAAACTCGTCGAAAGATAGGTAGGTATTTTTCCACTATAAAGTAGCAATACTTAAGTTCGTACAGTACAAAAATCTTGAGAGATATGTATAAATCGACGTATTATTGGAATCGTAAAGTTTTTATAAACACATTAACACACATGTTAACAACCAGTCTGCAAAGAGATTATAAATATCACACTTATGTCATAAACGTGAATAAGAACATGTGAATATTTTCATTGTTTTAAACTAAATATAGATATAAATATATATTCAATATCGAATAAGAACTAAGCTTATTAAGAAAGGTAGAGCTTATTTAATGTTTCGTTGAATATTTCAAGCGAGCGACTTAACTTTACTTGACAAAATCCCTAATTTGACTGTATATACAAAGGGTAAAACTATTATAACTTTGTTTAGAAATTTACGAGACTGATCCTAAAACTCTGTGTGACGCCGAACTACAAGCCTGCGCTGATAGCAGGGCAAGAGCACACTCCGAGAATGGAAATTTTTTAGGATACTTTTGTTTTGGTGCATCAATTGATAAATAATAATATGTTTGGAGTGTAAGACACACCTAACAATATCGTTGTTTATAAAAATCTATTATTCCGTTTTAGCTGCAGAATGATCGTAATTATAGTTCATACGCGTACACACATCTTAAAATATTATAACCGTCTTTCATGCCGTCGGATACTAAGTACCTAATGAACGTACACCGCCTAAAAGTACATACACACCCTTAAAACATAGGTAACCCTCCTTCAGGAAGTAAGTTTTAAAAGGCAAAGTGGGAAAGTTAATTACTACTTACTCAATGAAAGGACAGCATTCAAAAATTAAATCCTCGCGGTCGTGTTTGATAACACTTCTGCCTAACCCTACGCGGATATGTAAGCGTGAAGATAACGTAGGTAACATACGTTATCTTTTAAATTTACTTTTAATTTATTTTTACTTAATTTTGAGTAAACCGGATTCATTTTATCCATAGATACATTTCAGAAATATGTTGCACTCCGTCAAGGGTTGCTAATGAAACGGCTCACTGCCCGCGACCTTCGCCCTCGCCATAACATCCCAGAGTTTCATTTATAAGAATCTTCTCCTGACAATAATTAACACAACAAAAAAAGAATTTTAAAGCGAGATTGTTCTATCCGTTCTCAAGTTATAGCGTTACCAGGAGAAATAGGGATTCATTTATATATATATATAGAAGATATATAGGTAGATTTCAAAGTTTAGTTGTACAGAGTTTTCAGTAAATCAAAACCAAAGAATAAAATAAATACATGTTTTATTATTGATGTCCATGTTTATCTTCACGAGTTTTGAGTCAAAAGAATAACATTTTCCATATAAACATTAGTCATAGTCATAGTAGTTTCATGGCACCCTGTTTAAACATCTCAGGCTTTGATTTTTAATACTTAAGCGTTTATGTGATTTCACAAACTAAACTATCTTTATTCTAAAGTTCATTTAAACTTTTTTAGTAGTTACCTACGGAGATACTTGGTGAAAAACATTCACGGACACAAACTTTCACATATTTAATTTTACTCACTGACCCTCTCGCGGTTTCGCTTGCCGTAGCGTGCGGGTTACAAAGCCACAGCATTCATTTGATAAATAATTATGGCATTTCTTAAGGTTCCCTACCTTAAAAAATGAAATGGTAAACGCAAGTTGGAAAAAGTAGATTAAATAAAATAACAAGTCCAATATAAAAATTTAATATCGACTTCTATTCTATTCAGTTATTGGAGTGTATCTCAAAATATACTTAACCAAATTTGATGAAATTTAAATGGGACCACACGGGAAGCACCAGCTTTCAAACAAAAAAGAATTTTGAGAATCGGTGCATCCTATAGAAAACTATGAGGTATCAAACATTAAAAAAAACATACAGTCGAATTGAGTAGCTCCTCCTTTTTTTGGAAGTCGGTAGAAAACACAAAATACGATAGTCGAGACGCTTTCGGATATAAAGTGACTATAGCTGAAATACGAACTGGTACACGGTCGAGCTTACGCAGACTGTAATTAAGATTGATGCAAAAGTTTTAGAGGCGAACGTGTTATTTAATAGTTTTGACGACAAGGAAGCAAACATGACACAAGCACTGCGTCCTTCACCTAAAATACCGTAGATAAGTAATGTAGTCTGGTTTATGGTTAAATAAGAGATCCATAAAATATATTAAAATAAGAAAACGGAATATTTTAGTATGTGGTGACTGATATATACAACAACACACACTACAATTCCTGAAATCGTAGTATGTATTCTTAAAAACTATTACATTGTACTTATTATTTGCCAAATTATGGTCACTGGCGAGTCTACGGGTACGCTTCGTAAATTATGTTTTTAGCCTTTTAACGTACTGACGGCCAGATAGAGAGACAAACCGACATACGCACAGATAGAAAAAGTACACATTACATAGATAGACATACCTACAACGAAAATGTTCTATAACATATGATACATTTTTCGGAATGTACGTAGTAAGTCTCATTTCAGATCATCACTATTTAGGTTGTTAAAAATTCCACACAAACACAAATGGGATAATTAGTATCAAGTAGTAGGTATATAGCTATGAAGTGCCCAAGTTAGAAACATATGTCTATCTACGTCAACATAGTTACTTTCACATATTTATCGTTAACGTAATGTAATGATTAATTTAATTTTTTTATGTATTAATTTTATGATGTAAATGTTTTATTAAATACGTATTAGAATCCTACCTTCCACATATTTCAAAAATGTTTGCCTGTACGTTTTATTCTAATGTTTTGAGATTGAAGGTTATGTATATGTATATGGGTTATGCTTTGAGAGTACCTATATATATATACATACATTTATTTTAATGTTTGATTTTTTATGCTCTAACGGCTGCTTAGCGAAACGAAACTTTGCAATCTGTCCCCTTATATTATTCCCGTTATAATAAATTACTGTAAGACGTTCACTGCTGAACATATGCTATATATTATGTAGATTCCCAAAAGGACAAATTGGAAGCTATTAGCATAACAGGGTCAGTCTGTGGTTACCAGCCCCATCGGCCGTCAATTTAAGGTATTATGTGTGATGCCCACTGCCACTTCAACTGGCTTATTCTCTGAGCTATGGCATCAATAGTTTGTTAAAAATACCAACCAGATTCAATATAAATTACTACCAATATCAACATTTAAAATGCGCAGCTCATGGGCAAATGTTATGTCAATAAATACTTAATCGAATACCTAATTACTTATGCTGACCTTTTAGCTAAAGAAAAGCATTATATTTTTACAAAGCGATTAAGTTACTTACTCCTAAAAAAATGCTACCGTAACTTGGAAGAACTCATGAACGATTCATGCATTTATTTTAAATGTTGATAAATAATTATTTTAATAAATGTTAATTAATTTAGAGTAACATGAATGAGTCGGCCCGTTCTTAGTATTGTACCTCTAATGTTGCAACACACGAATAGGGCCATTTATTACTACCATAACCTTAAGATCTCTACAAATATACATACGATTGCAATAAATAATAAGTATGAGTCTGAAAAGAGAGCCACAGTGTTACCTTAGTTTGAAGAGGTAAAAACATTCGGCGATGTTGAAAAATTAACTGAAATAATTCATTATTTTGCATCGGTGTTTGTATGAGTACCTGCGCTATAACAGATGGTTTTCTAACATGACTCATAAGTTCTTAGAATATGGCATCCGACACTTAATTTATCATAGGTAAGGTTAGGTTTGAACTGCGACAAAACTACGCGCAAGCCGAGCGAGCAAAGCGAGCGTGCCGCGGCAGCGGCCGGCGAAGCGCTTGAAACTAAGTAATGAATGATTGTGGGTTGTGGTTTATGACTGAGGATAGAGTGGTGCACAACAAATATTACCTTCCCACGCACTACTTGACGTACTCTATCGTTATAAGGTGATTAATTGTTGTGATAGTGACATATTACAAATAGGAATATGTAAAAGAAACCAAAGTATGAAATAAAAAATGAACAAAAACAAAATTCATAAAAGATTCATATTTCATACCAGGACCTAACATCATCATTTCTGCTGCAAGATGATAACGAAAGATAAATAGGCTCGCACCATATTACAAAAAAATATCCGGAGAAACGCAGGCGTTCAAAATACTGCTGCGTACCCCTTCGTGGATAAGTAGGTGTGACGATTTGTTATATTTTGTTTAAAAATAACGTATATTATGTATTTAGTGGTAGGACTTTTCCAGAGTCAGCATGGTCCTTTAGTAGTTATTCAACCGTGAAACAGTAGTGTGCAAATATTACTGTTTTTTGGTGAATGTTTCCAGCGAAATTACAGGGCAAGAGAGTTGACATTTGCATAACTCAGGGTCCCGAGTACAGTGCTTTGCCGTGCAGGGTTTTACACTATTGTAGTTTAAAATTCTTTATTGCACTGGACTATTTTGGACAAGCGTGACTCATAACGTCAGACGAGCGACTTGTTCGTCTCATCTCTGCAACACGGCGGGCGGCTGAACCGCAGCAGGTCCTACGATTCATCTCCTCATTTCTAATTCAATCACGTACAGTGACTCAGCACAGTTTTCTCCATTTTTGATGCAACGTATTGTACTATTTTGAGCTTACATATTATGAGGCCCATACTCAGAGAGCATTGCCAAGTCAAGTCATCACTGGTAACATTCACTGATCTAAGATTTGGCCTGCATGCATATCATGGAGTACCTTTTGTTTGCGGCTCCGTCTGCGTGGATATTTGATATACCGTAGCTGCTACGGTTTGCTACGGCGTAGCAAATTGTTTACGGTCTATTTCTGTGTGAACTTTCATCAACAGCCGAGCATCATACACTATCAAATCTTTCCTTTTTATTATAAGAGTAGATAAAGATTAACACCAAGTACACATTAATATTGCATGTTTTATAAACACGGAAAAGTAGTTATTGTTGTCATAACTGTAATAGTTAGACATATCGTACTATTGCATTGTTTTGTAGACATTGATGTCTTCAATAATTATACTGCAGTACATCACTCTGCTGCATTGTCAATAATTCCGATTTTTGAATATATTGTGTGTTACTCAGTAATAATGTGACTTTCTAACGGCAAAACAATGTTTTAATCGATCCAAAAATTTTATATACGAACTGTAAGGGAAATGTCTGATACCCCTAAGAGTGTGATTGTGGTGGGAACTGTGGTGTGAGACGCTGCATGTCTGTACTTACTTAATTACTGTTAATGAAGTTGTCTCATATTCTCTATGGTTCAATATTCCTTGGCCAGTGGCCGAAGAAATAATATTGTGGTAAACCATGTCATTAAAAACGTCACTATCGTGAAGTGTGTGTTTATACATCTCTCTCGCCTTCATCAAATGCCTTTATATGCGTATGGAAGAGAGGATCTGTAAACTCGCACCGCGCCCGATTGATTGTAAAATTAATTTGTGAAACTTGGCATACCAACATAAGTGAGCAGGTTATTTCCTACTACATACTTATTTAATGAAAGGCCAAAATTAAACAGTTTTCCCTTCGCCGTTGGAATGCGATTGAAATGCGAAACGTAAGAAGCAAGGGACTCTACTTACTGTGTCACTGTGTGTGCCGTGAATCATTAGTGCGCAAGCGTTAGGTACTGTAAGGGTACCATGTGAAATCATTATTATTTCTGTTACAAATATGACACAAAAGTTTGAGTAAATTTGTCGTGCAGGAGTTCATCTTCTTATTAACAAAGTTGAAATCAAAAAAGTTGTGATTGCATGATATTTTATATGTTTATTCATTTCATGATAAAAGAAGTTTATAAAATACGCAATTATCAGCTTACCTGTTACTTCAGTTTACAAATTGTTCGTGTACATCTTATACGAGTAGATGCCAAAGTGCCTACAGTATAAATATCTTAATAAATATTCTGTTTAAATTAAGGATCATTTAGATATCATTGAATAACAAAGTTACTCGTATTATAAAATATAATGTTCACACACTCGTACCCAGTACCGTAGAGGTACCAAGTAGTTTAAGTATTTTTTTTTAAAGCCGGTACAAGCACGAGGTCTACCAGGTGTTAGGTGCTAACCTCTGCCTTTATCAGACGTATGTCCTCACAACTGCATTGCGCACGTAAACATGAGACATTGTTAAGTCTCAATGTGCCTGTCTTTTACCTGCACCCATACCACCCATACTTGATGACCTCATTCAAGAAGAGTCCTACTGCTACTATGTAGGTAGGTAAATAGATAGATAAACCCTTTATTGCAACACCACATTATATAATATAACTAACAAATACGAGTAAATAGGATAATATAATTGAAAACTATTACTCAACAATAAAAATTTGAAATTAAGTGTAACAATTGGCAGTCTTATCGGTCAAGCGATATCTTCAAAACAACCATGTTATTGAAAAGGAAGCTTGAATAAAAAAGGTCTCGAAGGAAGTTTCCTTGGATACCTGTGGATTTAGAAGTAGAGCCCCTATACAAAAACTGAAAAGAATTCTGGTATGTACCTACAATCTAACGACTACCACACTTTTTTGTCTTTTTAACTCCAGCTGACCGCTCTATCCTTGAGCCTAAATTGCACTAAGAGAAATGCTGGCTTTGCAACTTGTATTGGAGTTATGATTTTTTATGCAACTGAATGCAGATCATTTTTTGACTTCTCAAGCTGGCCTCCAAGACTACTGCTCACGTTATCAACTGCACTAAGGGGTTGGATCCCTTAACAAACATACACAAGGACTCTTTGTCCCTACTTAAACTGTAATTAAAGGCAAAATTTCTGCAATTGAACTCGTATGAACATTTTGACTTTTCTGTTCAAATGGTTAAAGTTTAGCAACAAAAACTAATGCACAAGGACAAACGCGGGCCACTCGTGGCCCGCGCACCGCCCAAAAAGCTAGTCATCATCTCTCATTATATAAAGTTCGATTACCACTGATTGACTGACTCACTGACCCCTTTGTTCTCATAGAAGGAGCAATGAAGGGTATAGAAGATGTAGGGGAAAAGTGTAGGGGGGCTCAATTCGAGTGGGGGAAAAATGCTGAAAGTGCTGAATGTGGAAATCTGATGGAACAGGTGAACGGCTCTCGGAAACTATAAAAGATGGGGGGTAGGTGCCAAAACTAAAAATGACAAAAACCCTGGGCAACTGCCAAAAATAAAAAAAAAAACATACCCCCCAAACAAAAGACGATCGCTCCCATACAAAATGTAAATGCTTAAAACTCCTAAACCGTTTGAGATAAGTATAAAGTGTTTGACCAAATGTCATAGGGAATCGGAAGGGTAATTTGGTGGAAGTGTCAAAAATCCAAAATGGCGGATTCAAAATGGCGGCCGAAATTGAAAGTTGGTCCGATCCGGCTCAAAATTCGTATCAGGGGGTTTTTGGGGTCCCACATTCCAAATACGAAATCCATTTTTTGATGACGTCATTTTTCAATATGGCCGCCATACATATGTTTTTTCGGAACTTCAACGAATTATTTCTCCAAGTGGGCTTGATGGGGATTATGGTTTTGTAGCGTTAAATGTAGGGTTTGGTTTGGTGACTTCAGAAAAAATGGAATCGAGCTGAATGTGGATCACCAGATAGAACAGGTCAACGGCTCTCGGAAACTAAAAGAGATAGTGGGTAAGTGCCAGAACTAATGTTGACAAGCATCCTGGGCATTTTCTAAAAATTAAAAAAAAAACACACCTCCTGAACAAAAGACGATCGCCCCCATACAAAATGTAAATGCTTATAACGCCGCAACCATTAAAGATAGGTACGGGGTGTTTGAACTAATGTTTAAGGGGACCGGAAGTGCAGTTTGGTGGAAATGTCAAATATCCAAGATGGCGGATTCAAGATGGCGGCTACCTTAAATATTAGTCCGATCCAACTGAAAATCGATATCTAAGGGTTTTTAGAGTCCCTGATTTGAAATATGAAATTAATTTTTTGATGACGTCATTTTTCAACATGGCCGCCATACAATTTTTTTCTCTGGAAATTTTATAGTAGTTTTTCGACATGTTGGCATGATGGAACGCCGAGGCTTTGTAAGTGAAGAGTATAGGCAGTGGTCTAACGTCCTTAAGTGACACCTGAAATGAGCTGAATGTGTACCTTCTGATGGAACAGCTTGACGGGTCTCGGAAACTAAAAGAGATAGGTAGTTAGTGCCAGAACTAATATTGACAAGCACCCTGGGCATTTCCCAAAAATTAAAAAAAAAACACACCTCCCGAACAAAAGACGATCGCGCCCATACAAAATGTAAATGCTTATAACGCCGAAACCGTTAAAGATATGTACGGGGGGTTTGAACTAATGTTTTAGGGGACCGGAAATGCGATTTGGCGGAAATGTCAAAAATCCAAGATGGCGGATTCAAGATGGCGGCTACCTTAAATATTAGTCCGATCCGACTGAAAATCGATATCTAAAGGTTTTTAGAGTCCCCGATTCGAAATATGAAATTCATTTTTTGAAGACGGCATTGTTCATAATTTTCGCAATGGCCGTAGGTCGAAATTAGAGCCTGCGAGACCGCAGGCCGAGCTATATAGGTCGAAGGCCAAGAGTGCTTCTAAGCGAAGCGAGGCTGAAGGCCGAGCGTACTTCTAAGCAAAGCGAGGCCGAAGACCGAGCGTACTTCTAAGCGAAGCGAGGCCGAAGGCCGAGCATGCTTCTAAGCGAAGCGAGGCCGAAGGCCGAGCGTACTTCTAAGCGAAGCGAGGCCGAAGGCCGAGCGTCTTTCTAAGCGAAGTGAGGCCGAAGGCCGAGCGTGCTTCTAAGCGAAGCGAGTCCGAGTTTTGAGCCTACGAGGAAATAGAAGTCTTTCATAGCGAGTTTATTTCAAAATTTCAATGATCTTCAAGACATCTGCCCACGTTAACATAGGTAATGTCATGAAATTGTGTAAATCATGAATACTACTATAAGTACTTGATTGATAGTTATACATATATGTAGATTAACTCTTCAGTGAAACACCACAATACAAATATATGTTACAAATAAATAAAATAGAATATAATAAAATCACAATTAAAATATTTCACAATGAAATAGGTACTTTAAATTTAAAGTGTCAGAATGGGTGGTCTAACGCTCAGAGCGATCTCTTTCAGACAACCATTCACGGAAAGAAATAGGCATAAACTTATAAGGACGGTGTGAATACAACAAGTGTACTAAACACTACATATAGCAAAACTCAAGATTTAAATATAAAAAATACTTATAATATACTCGTATACAAACTATACTTATATAATTATACTATACGTAATATACTACAAAATATATACATACTATACATATACCATTTAATTATTATAAAAAAGATAATAAGTAGGTTTGCAGTTAGTTATTTCGCGAAGCTAAATGCTTTGACACGTTTTTTGAAGATGCCCAAAAAAGGCGCGCATCTAATTTCGTAGAGTAAAGTGTTCCATAGACGAACAGCTTCATCACAAAGTAGGAACCAAAAAAATTGGTGCAGTGTATCGGGGTACTTAACATTAAGTGCTCTGATGATCGTAGAGAAAAAGAGCTCCTAACATGTAAAAATTCAACATTTTACGTACTACTGATATGACATGCTACAAGTAAACGTTAAATTTCCTTCGTAGGCTTGGGTTTGTTATGAACTTGAGTCCAAACAACACTTCACGCAGTGGTATAAAAAGGGTGCAGCGTCTTCCAAGAAGCTTAAGGTGTCACAGTTAGCTGGAAAACTAATGGCGACATCTTAAGCCATTACTTACTTTTGAGCAATAAATATATCTATATATAATAGGCTTATAGGCCTTTCATGGGGACATTAATATACAGATTTTGAAGGTCACGATCTTAATGTCATGGTAGAGATGCTTACTTGTTGTCATTCGTTAGTTACTGGTACGACATACATCCATGTAAATAAAATAAATACAAAGTGTGGTGTGGTGTTCACGCTTGGGACAGTATTTTTTTTTCAACTATATTGAATAAGAACTCAGCTTATTGAGAAATGTATAGCTCTATTCATTTTCCCTTGAATATATCAAGAGAATGGCTTGACAAAATCATTAATTTGACTGCTTTTAAAGTAAACAACTTACCGTAGCAACTATAAGCGTGCAGAGTAGGCATTTTATGGTAAAGATGTTTTGTGGTTCTGCATTGAATATCACGATTAAATCATTCGAAAATGAAGATTAGAAACACTAGATTAAATAAAATGTAACACATTAAAGTCGCGAAGTTGTCGGAAAAGTAGCCACTATAGCTGAGATCCAAACTCTAATACAGGTCAAACTTACGCACAACGTAAGTGAAATGAATACCAAAGTTTTAGAGGTGTTACGATTTGTAAAGTTCTTCAATCTAACATTTGTTTTCTGAAAGTCAAGGAATGGAAGTAAAAAACACTGCGACCGTCCCCTAGGTCAATCTTGATGTGCCAATATATGGTACGTAGGTTGGTTTATCTTTAAGTTAATGTTATAATGTAAATAGTATAATTATATCGTAGTGGGACTGTCGGAGTAAGCAGAACAAAAATACAACCAGTTAATTGTCTTGGTACATAGGTACTATATCCAATATGTACCGCACAATGCAGTGTAATCTAAGTTCTTAGTAGGTGTTACGATATATTAAGTACATCGTGTGAAATACATGGAACAGTCAACTTTTCAAGGAATTCATCTTAGTCGTAATTTATTTACTGCTGAAGATATGCATACGGAAGGACTGGATAGAAGCGGCATGCATACAACATAGTCCTGCGACCTTGTTCAGTACGTCATCCACATTGTCGGTGGACTAATTACAACTACATATCAAACTAAGAGCTATTTAGACATACAGTCAGATGGACAGATGAACAGATAAACATCACACCACTGCCTAACATATTTAGTTCAAAGAGTTTATCTTTAAGATTTAACCGAAAACCACATTGAGCGTTACACTTTAGTATTTATGAAATTATATACCTAAGTTTTAATATAATATGATTTTAAGTGTTAAAGCTTGTTTAGATATACCAAATCTTGCAAAACATTCCCCATACATCGGTTAAAACCAACTAAGAGAAATAAATTTGATGCTTGGATGGGTGCCTATGGGTGGCCTGCCAGTCATGGCATTTGGCACGGATTGTTAGAATATGCGGGTCGGAAACTCGTCCCAACATACCTTAATATGTATTTTCCACTCTGAAATCGCAATATATAAGTTCCTACTGTATAAACGCCTTGAAACATATGTTTAATTGAGGTATTAGGAGACACAAAGTTATTATATATAAAAGGTATACCTGTCTGCATAAAGGTTATAATAAATGTGATGTGACAATAATTTTATAAACGGGAATATGGATATGAATGAGTGTGTAGGTACCTATTAAGATTTTCGTTACAATATAACGGTTTAACGGATTTGGATGAAATTCGGAATAACGTTTATAACATGTACTCCTTCATACCCTCGTACTATATTGGATCCCCTGTGTCGCGGAACAAAACACACACATTAACACATCGAACAATTATAGCTGAATAGCAAGCAAATAATGTCTGATACCTCTGCATTTCTTTGTTCAATTTGGCCGTTCTAAGGTTTTATAATTGTTTATTCCTATATATGTACTCACGAATCAAATTTATTCAGACATCTACTTAAGGTAGAGACGCTGTCTGTATACTCTAGGTATATGTTATTACTTCAGTGGTACGATTGTAGACTGGTACGGTTAGGGTAGATAGAATTGAAATCCAAAAACCTATGGTAAAGATACCTTTGAATTAAAGAATACCTAAATTTATAAGAAACGCGTCATGTAATTTGAGTTAACTTTGTTGCAAAGACCCCTAGATATATCAGTTTCTTCATCATGTTACTCTCGATGCCACATCCATGTAATGGTAAAACTAATTACATACATGTAAAGTCGTTTCTACTACATATGTATAGCACGTACCTACCTAAATTCCTAAATGGCTGAGGTGGTATGGATTTTACAGAGTCCGCATGTGTGTGAAGTGGCTACCACACTATTCTACCGCACTATTGCCAGTTATTAAACCGCCAAGCAGAAGTGTGCAAACATAACGTTTTTTCGGTTTGAAATGTAATGATGATTCCAGTGAAATTACAGGGTAAGGGATTTAACATCTTTTAAATCATGGTGACAAAATTAGTGCATCGCCATCCAGTAATTTGTATGTTGACTATGGCGCCAAATTCAAAATATAATTCTTTCCAGATTAATTATCTATTTAACATGGTAGTTTCGGTAATAGCCAAGTATTGCTATTAATACGTAATGTATTGCATTTATGTGTTTTACATAGTAACCTTCAGTTAATGGAAGTGGTTAACCACAGGTTCAAACGGGATTTTAAGGAGCTTCGCCAAAGATATATCAACAATGCGTTACCGCAATTATGTTTTCTTAGCTGAAGATAGTTGCCGTTACTTCACAATTTCATAAGTATCGAAGATAGTCAGTATGCAGAAGCTGACACAGGTGTCTTTCAGCACACTTTCATATTAGGTTTCTGCGTGCATGTCTATAATTTTTGTTAACTATACCTATATCTTAGAACAATTCTACAAATATTAATGTAAGTACCTACAACATTCAAACAAACTTGGCTACTTATTTACTTATACTTAACTAAGACCAGCTTGAGTAGTTCAAAAATGTTCTGCATTCAGTTGCGTAAAAAATCTAAAACTCTTATAGAAGTAAAAGTGTATACTTTGACCACATAAAACTATTTGGGTGGCGTTCCAATTCGGCTTCAAGTCATTTGAACTCAAATATAGACATAATAACAAGGTACGAAGTACTTAACTGTTTAACGGTAAACCTATATAATAGCTAACATAAATCATCGCTATCAACACCAATGACTAATATGACTAATAACTATGCTACAAAATTAACAAACTGTCCGTGAAATATAATAATTGCATACCAAATTAAACATTCCTTTTGTGGATTATTTGGTCTGAGCAAAGTATACGATACGTGCAACGACAAGCAAAGCAAGGAGGAGCGTTAGGTTCACGTATGTTGGTTAAAAGTATCCAGACAGTGAATGATTATTTGTCAAAGATTTGTTATTGTCTGAGGCGGCTGCTGAATATTGGAGAGACTTTTTTTCACAACATATACGATTAAGTTCATCGGCCCAATTTTTTGGCAGTATAAGGTACACTTTGAGCAGATCTTATTTATAGCTCCCATTTGGACGGAACACTAAGCATAATAATGTGATATAATTGTAATAATTAGACATATGGTAACGCAGACTTTTTTGTAAATATTGGTTATGTCTATACAACTGTGGTATATTGTCAATAGTGTCCGCAGCGTACACAATATACATATTTTTCAGCGTTACTATTGCATATTTTAACAAGGAAAAATACTGTTAGTTATTGTGACAAAACTATATTAGTTAAGTCATAGTCATCATTCCGGAGATTTTTGTAGATAGGTACTCGTATTGATGTCTACTACAAAACTGAAGTACATCACTATGCTCTATTTTTAATAAATCCCTCAGCGTATGGTTTATATGGATTTATTTGTTTTTTTTCACACCTTGGGTTACATTATCGAAGTTTTCACAAGGATCCTACACTTTTATTTAATATTCTAGCGCCTTTGTTCATCAGAGATAGCGTAGGGTTCTTATGGTGAAAGATTCTTCATATCGGTGGAGAAGTTTCGGAGTGTATTCAATTCAAACAAACAAACATATATTTCTTCTTTACTCAAACGTGAAAAAGTAAACTAGATGGAGAACATTGCGTATCTCTGTGATTTTAAGATCCTTACCAAGCAAAGAAAGTCAGTTAAAAGAATTTTGAAAAAGATGTCATCAATTAACGTGAACTCTGCCCTTGGAAACCGATCGACCGGAGTTCACAGACTGCCGTCTGTGAATATTCTCAGTATACAAAGCAGAATATCACTTGAAGACGACCAGGCTGGTCTGTTTAACTGACATAAGAATGTATTTAAAAAATTTGTAATTATTTTGGAAGATATCAACTAAAGTAAAGTAATATATTGGCATGACTAAGGTCAGCTCACAGTAAGTATCAAAAATTTTCACGCTGCCGCAAAAAACAGCAGTGCATTGAAGGTATCTGTGCGTTTTTGAATTTCCACAAGGATGGTTTACTAAATCTAATTATCACTGTAAATAAACTTGGGTTTATTACTTGAAACCTCAATCCATGTAAGGGCTGGTTCGCGTTACCATAAGTTCTTATTCAATACATCCATGTAAAAAATCATACGTAAAACAGCATTTTTATTAAGCAGTACTTCTTTTAATTAATCTAAAATAATTCTTTAATATAATGGTTCATTTAATTAAATGATAATTCTGTGAATTTTCTTTAATTTACAATATCCTATAACTTCAGAAATATCACATTTAATAATGTATTGTTTGACATACTATTCTTTGTAACCGACTTCAAAAAAGGAGGAGGTTATATGTTCCATTACATGTTTTTTTGGTATGTTGACCGTTTCTCCCCCATTTATGCACCGATTCTTAAAGTTTTTTTTTTTTTTTGGTTTGGTAGCGTATACTTTCGTGGTAGTTCCATTTAAATTTCATAAAATATTGTGAAACAGTTTTTGAGTTACACTCCAATTACTGAAAAGTGCTACGCCTATCTTAACGATGTCATCATTGACGGTCAAAAACAATATATCCCGTAAGTAGCAAGGGCTCACTAACAAAAATTAACCGACACCAAAAAGTGAGAATAACTTGTTAAAGTCGGTTAAAGTAGTTATTAAAGTAGGTCAAAAGTAGTTATTATGAGAATACTGTTCGCATGGTACCGACGAACAGTATTCTCATAATGACTACTTTTGAACTATCATGGTACTGACTTCAACAAGTTATGTCACACTTTTAGGTGTTGAAGTCAGTTCCGTTTTTAGGTATTTCCTTTTATACCTAATTACATTACTTATCAAATGTTTGAAAACCACTTTTTACTCACTTTAAATTAATTAATTTTTAATCACAAACAAGTAGTTAATACTTATTATATTTATGAAGGATTGTGGCTGCAACCTTAGGTTAGGTTAAGTTTGAATTGTGAAAAAGTACGCGCAAGCCGAGCGAGCGAAGTGAGCCTGCCGAACAGACATCACTGATTATAATAAGCAAGCTGCGTGCGCTGAAAATTTTACTACAGTTTTTTCAGTTGTAAAAGTACAAGCGTTGTAAAAGACTACTTCTGTTTAAAATTTTACATGAATCAGTTCAGTTGCTTTTTCGTGTAGGAGTAGCAAACTTCCATTTATAAATCCATTTGAAGTCTCGAGTACTTTTACAATTTAATATTAGTTGATGATAGTGTATATATGTTTTATGTAGAGCATGGTAGGTAAAGTGGTAATCGCTTGCTATTTTATGAAAAGTTTTATAAAATACCTTACAACTAAGACTATGTTCACCATATGACAGTGACCATGTTCAATGACATAAATAAACACTGATCACACTGAACAAAGATAGGAGAGTCGAATGCTTCTGGTACTTGTGGCGGAAGGCAGCGCATGAAGGTTGGGGAAAATGAAGATAACTTTGTTTAAACATTTTGCGAGGCTGATTCTATAAGTCACGCAAAAATTTAGGAGATCTTTCTTTTGGTGCACCATTGTTTTGTTATTTTTTTGTTGTGCAGTATGTAAATAAAATAAAAGCAAACTATATATTTGATTTATTGAGAAATAATAAATGTAATTACACTTGCGTGGCTAAGGCGAATCTAATGGTAGGTATGTTATTTTTCATAATGCATCAAGTCAAATGACTATAGGCTTAAGGGTAATTTAAAAAAATAGAAAATATATTAGGGTTTATTTTTGATGTGGTTGCTCTTATTCCTTTTGTATATCACGAGGTATTTAATAGTTAGAACGTTCCGTAAGATAGAGATAAGAAAACCGATTGAAAATTGTAGATGCAAGGCATAGTCTGAGAGTCGTGGAGTCGCTCATGGTCGAAAGTAAGCTTGCAGACGTCAACGACAAGCTTGAGTCGATAAAATGGATTCAGACGTTTTGGAGGCGTTCTTATTTATTAAATAGTTATTTTGTATAGACAAGGTGTGACAGTAAATAGTTTGTTTAGAAAATACCCACAATTTTTAATAAGATTTAATAAAAATAAGTACTGCCTATATCAAAATTAAAAATGCACAGCTCATGAGCAAATGATGTTATGTCAATAAATACTTACTTTATCAAATACCTTATGACTTAAAAGCTATAAAGCTATGCCAAAGTTCGTAAAGAATAAATATATTCATATGTATTATGTTTTAAATGAGATATCATTGGAATTGCCTGAATCGCTTCCTCATAGGCTGGCAACTCAACCTCGAGACTTCTCGTATTGCGGATTCTCCTGGGCAACAGTGATCACTTACCATCAGGAGAGCCGCCCGTCTGTTTGCCAATAAAAATAAATTGCAAATTTAATATGAATAATGTTCACACAGTCATACCCCCGTACTAAGATTACTAACAAGTATATAGGTTAGGGTTTTTCTTTGTGTTATTAGGTATATGGGCATATGCACGAAGCCCACCTGGTATTAAGTGGCAACCTTTGCGGCTGGTACTGCGCCTGTAATTGACACAAAAATGTTAAGTCTCTTGACACTATAATTTCATCGACACCCATACCATTCATACTAAACCACAGTATTGCGAATATTACTGCTTATATAACTACTGATTCGGTAAGTAGGTAGAACTGAATAAAAAAAGGTATGTTTGAGGTCGATTTAATAAAAGAATTGTCACTGATTACATATTGTATATTATTAGTGAGCAGATGTCATGAACACACCACGTAATTTGAGTATACAAATGTATAAACTAGCTAGCCAGCCAGCGGCTTCGCTCGCTTGGTCTGGAATTGGTGGAAGCGCCGTTTTGGAATCTCTGGATCGTGGGATTTTCTGGCAAAGTAATTCTCAATAGCAGTCCGGAGTCTGGAACAGTGTCTCGTAGGTGGCAATAGGCTCGCCCCCTATTACATGGGATCCGACAAAACGCAGGTGTTTCAAACACAGCTGCTTACCTCTTCGCGGATATCCTATATATTTGACGATTTGTTAGCTTTTGTTTAAAAATAACGGGTATCAATTTTTTTTTTCGTTAAAGATATTTTTACCAAGTTTTGAGTGACACTTTTTAACTACCACCTTAATTATAACGTAAATTAAATAATAAATTTGCAAAATATTATATAAATATAGTGTATATTTAAAAAAGAAGCCGTGTTACATTCTTAATAAATATGGTTTTTCGGGACCACAGAAATTCACGAGAAAAAAATTAGCTTAGGTAGGTGTGAACTGTGAATATACTGTGTATAAAGTGCTTCTTGAAGGAAGTTTCCTTGGACAGCTGTGGAGACTCTTGTGACACATTTACCACCGACCACACTTAGAAGTAGCGCGCCTAAACTAAAATTGAAAAGAATTCTGGTAAGTACTTACAATCTTACGACTATACCACACTTTTTTATCTTTCTAATTCAAGATGATCGCTGTATTCTTGAGCCTAAATTGCACTAATAGAAATGCTCGCTTGGTAACTTGTATGGGAGTTATGATTTTTACGCAACTGAATGCAGATAAATTTTCAAACTCTCAAGCTGGTCTCCAAGACTACTGCTCACGATAACCACTGCACTAAGGGGTTGGATCCCTTAACAAACATACATAAGGAATCTATGTCCCGACTTCAAATGTTATTAGAGGCAAAATTTCTGCAATTGAACTTGTATGTTTTTTTTTACTTTTCTGTTCAAATGGTTAAAGTTTAGCAACAAAAACTAATGCACAAGGACAAACGCGGGCCACTCGTGGCCCGCGCACCGCCCAAAAAGCTAGTCTCATTATATAAAGATGGATTACCATTGACTGACTCATTGACCGAAATGTTTAGGTATGATGGAGCAATGGGGGGTATAGAAGAGGTAGGGGAAAAGTGTAGGGGGGGTTCTAAAACCGAGAGGAAAAATACTGGGTGAGCTGAATGTGGAAGTGTGATGGAACAGGTCAATGGCTCTCGAAAACTATAAATCATAGGGGGTAGGTGTCAAAACTAAAAATGTACAAAACCCTGGGCAACTGCCAAAAATTAAAAAAAAAAGATCCCAAACAAAAGACGATCGCTCCCATACAAAATGTAAATGCTTATAATTCCTAAACCGTTTGACATAAGTATAAAGTGTTTGACCAAATGTCATAGGCAATCGGAAGGGTAATTTGGTAAAAGTGTCAAAAATCCAAGATGGCGGATTCAAAATGGCGGCCGAATTGAAAGTTGGTCCGATCCGGCTCAAAATTGGTATCGGGGGGTTTTTGGGGTCCCACATTCGAAATATGAAAACCATTTTTTGATGACGTCATTTTTCAATATGGTCGCCATACAAATGTTTTTTTGGAATTTCAATGGGTAATTTCTCCCAGTGGGCGTGATGGGGTTAATGTTTTAGTAGGGTTATATGTGCGGTTAGGGTAGGTGACTTTAGAAGAAACTAAATTGAGCTGAACGTGGAATACCAGGTAGAACTGGTCAACGGATCTCGGAAACTAAAAGCAATAGGGGGTAAGTGCCAAAACTAATATTGACAAGCACCCTGGGCATTTTCTAAAAATTAAAAAAAAAACACACCTCCCGAACAAAAGACGATCGTTCCCATACAAAATGAAAATGCTTATAACGCCGCAACCGTTAAAGATAGGTAAGAGGTGTTTTAACTAATATGATAGGTGACCGGAAGGGCAATTTGGGTGATATGTCAAAAATCCAAGATGGCCGATTCAAGATGGCGGCTACCTTAAATATTAGTCCGATCCGACTGAAAATCGATATCTAAGGGTTTTTAGAGTCCCCAATTTGAAATATGAAATCCATTTTTTGATGACGTCATTTTTCAACATGGCCGCCATACAAATGTTTTGCCTGAAAATTTATTTGGTTTTTTTCTACAAGTTGGCATAATGGAACGCTGAGGTTTTGTAAGTAGAAAGTATAGGCAGTGGTCTTACGTCCTTAAGTGACATCTGAAATGAGCTAAATCTGAACCTTCTGATGGAACAGCTTGACGGGTCTTGGAAACTAAAAGAGATAGGGGAAAAGTGCTAAAACTAATATTGACAAGCATCCTGGGCATCTCCTAAAAAATTAAAAAAAAACACACCTCCCAAACAAAAGACGATCGTACCCATACAAAATGTAAATGCTTTATAACGCCGCAACCGTTAAAGATAGGTACGTGGTTTTTAAACTAATGTTTTAGGGGACCGGAATTGCAATTTGGCTGAAATGTCAAAAATCCAAGATGGCGGATTCAAGATGACGGCTACCTTAAATGTTAGTCTTATCCGACTGAAAATCGATATCTAGGGGTTTTAAGAGTCCCTAATTAGAAAGATGAAACCCATTTTTTGATGACGGCATTGGTCAAAATGGCGAGGCCGCAGGCCGAGCTATATTGACGAGGCCGAAGGCCAAATGTGCTTCTAAGTGAAGCGAGGCCAAAGGCCGAGCGTCCTTCTAAGCGAAACGAGGCCGAAGGCCGAGTGTGCTCCTAAGTGAAGTGAGGTCGAAGGCCGAGCGTTCTTCTAAGCGAAACGAGGCCGAAGGCCGAGTGAGCTCCTATGTGAAATGAAGCCGAAGGTCAAGCGTCCTTCTAAGCAAAGCGAGGCCGAAGGCCGAGCGTGCTTCTAAGCGAAGCGAAGCCGAAGGTCGAGCATGTTTCTAAGCAAAGCGAGGCCGAAGGCCGAGCGTGCTTCTAAGCGAAACGAGGCCGAAGGCCGAGTAAGCTCCCAGGTGAAATGAAGCCGAAGGCCGAGCGCCCTTCTAAGCAAAGCGAGGCCGAAGGCCGAGCGTACTTCTAAGCGAAGCGAAGCCGAAGGCCGAGCATGCTTCTAAGCAAAGCGAGGCCGAAGGCCGAGCGTGATTCTAAGCGAAGCGCGGTCGTGTTTTGTGCCCACGAGGAAATAGAAGCCTTTCATGGCGAGTTCGAAAAACAAGCTTTCGCCAACTTTATTTCAAAATGTCAATGATCTTCAATGCCCATGTTAACATAGGTAATGTTAGTAACCATGAACACAACTATTAGTACGAGTACTACTGATATGACATGCTACAAATAACCGTTTAATTTCCTTCGTATACTTGGGTTTGTTCTTAAAAACTTGAGTCCAGACAACCTCCACGCAGTGACATAAAAAGGGTGCAACATCTTCCAAGAAGCTTAAGTGTCACAGTTAGTTGGAAAACTAATGAAGATATCTTAAGCTACTTCTTACTTTTAAGCAATAAATATATATATAATAGGCTTATAGGCCTTTCAAGCGGACATTAATACACAGATTTCGAAGGACAAGATCTTAATCATGGTAGAGATGCTTGCTGCAATGTATGTAATTAAAATAAATACAAAGTGTGGTGTGGTGTTCACACTTGGAACAGTATTTTTTTCAACTATATAGAATTACAACCCAGCTTATTGAGAAATGTATACTCTATTCTCTTTGGAATATATCAAGAGAAAGACTTGACTTTACATAATCAATAATTTGACTGTTTTTTAAAGTTAACAACTTACAATAGCAACTAAAAACATGAGTAGGCATTTCATGGTCAAGATGTTTTGTGGTTCTGCATTGAATATCGCTATCAAATTGTTCCTTAAGTTAGGGCGGAAAATGAAGATTGAAAACAATAGATTAAATAAAATGTTGCATATTAAAGTTGTGAAGCTGTCGTAAAGGTAGCCACTATAGTTGAGATACAATCTCCAATACATTGTTGAACTTACGTACATCGTGAATAAAATGAATGCCAACGTATTTGTAAAGTTCTTCAATCTTAATTTATATTAATGCCAAAGAATGGAAGTAAAAAGCACTGCGACCGTCCCCTAGGTCAAACTTAATAGGCAGGTTTATATTGTTCATATTGTGAGATACGTAATTTGGTTTTCTTTAAGTGAAGATGTAGATGGAATAGTTATATATTTAAGGTAGTGGGAGTTAGCCGAACAAAATTAAAAGCAGGTAATTGTCTTAGTACATACTAAATCCAATACGTACCGAACAATGAAGTGCAATCTAATTCCTTAGTAGGTTTTACGACATATATATACATCCATGTGAAAAAATATACATGGAATAATAAAATTTTCAAACAAGGGTTACCTACATTTATTATCACATGAGACGTAAAACTTTTACTGCTGAAGACATGCATACGGAAGGACCATTTGGAAGCTGCATGCATCCAAGATATTCCTCCGACCTTATTTAGTACGTCTTCCACATTGGCGGTGGACGATCTACCTGCTCTACCAGACTCTCAGTCAGACGGAAAGATGGACAAACGGATAAACAGCATCAACCTACGGTTGGATATAGATAGGGATATAATGATATACTACCACACTATTGCCTACCACATTTAGTTCAAAGAATTTTACCCTAAGACTTAACTGAAACCACACATTGAGTGTTTTAGTATTTATACCTTAGTTTTATTATAATATTATGATTTTAAGTGCTAATGCTTGCTTAGATATACCAAATGTTGCAATACATCACCATACACCGGTAAAAATCAACTAAGAGAAAACAATTTATGGTTGGATGGGTGCCTATAGAAATTGTTTACGAGATTCAAAGCCACACAAATGAATTGAATAAATATGAGCAATGATGAGAAATATTGTTTTAAGATTTATCGTTGGTGTAGTGGTGGCTATGGAATGTTTGTAGGTTTGATTCCCGGTTAGGACAGTTGTTGGAATTTTCCGACAGAGAAATTCACACTGTCTGGAACACTGCCCTATAGGTGACAAAAGGCCTTATACGAGTATGGGACCAATACGTACCTGGTATGGGTGTTTGATAAATAAATGTACCTACCTGTCTAAGATTGTAGAAAGAAGCATGAACATGATGGTATGTTTTGTTTAAAATATGTATATCATTATTTACGTTATATATAAATTACTTTTACTAAAGTTAAACTCAAGGGATCCTTTGAAAACAAAGTTATACTACATGTTTAAATATTTATTTTAAAGTTTACTTGTAATGAGTTTCGTGTGAATCAAAACAAGAAATACAAAAAATTATATATAATGTTTACACAGACCGTATTAACAAAATGGATGCCCAAGTCTTAAAAGGCGTTACGATTTGTAAAAAGCTTAAGAGATCTTTATGGTAGAGACGCTGTTTGTACATACAATTGAATTGTAAAATATTCTCCATGTAATGAGAATAAACTCACTATATTATACCTTTTAGTATAATACAATGACATACATACATATAAAAAAATCATACTTATAGAATAAGAACTTAGCTTATTGAAATAGGGCGAGCATTTCTTCATTTTTCCTTATAAATATCAAGAGAAGGACTTGACTTAAAAAAAAACGTTAAATTGACTACTATTACAGTAAACAACTTTGAGAAATTTCGATGGATTATTAATTATGTAGGTAGATACGAACTGACCATTTCTTATTTTTGATATTTATACTGACCAATATAAACGTATTATTTGTGGCTCCGCTACACAGCAGATGATTGAACTATTTGCAACCAGTCCACAATATACACAGGCTTCGACGGGGTCAAGAGACGCGTACAAACACACACATGAGAGCTAATGCAATCTAATTCCTTAATCGATGTTACAACATCCAAGTATTTACGGATAAGGTTTAAATATTATAAACTACCTTTCACCCGCGGACCTTCTTGCGTTTATAGTGACTTCCCGTTACAGGATACCTATGTGGTAAGATTCGTGAACATCGGCTCACTAATTTAAGCGTAGAGCAGGACAAACAAACTAATTAATTACGAACCGACAAATATTTTCGCATTTAAAATAATAATATTATATACTGATGTAATAGCTGAAAATAATATCTAAAACGTTTAGTTTTCAGGAGTAGGTAAAAGTAGTTTCAGTGTTAATTCTGATCATCAGTATTCATGTTAGCGATTTGACGCAGCTTTTTCTTGTAAGAGTTCGATCTCCATCCATCTTCTATACATTGGAGTCAGTACAAGTCTATCCGCTAGACTTCTGATGCCAGTGTTGTTGCTTATGTCTACTCTGGACATGAAGGATGCTATGCGTTTCCTCTGGATGGAATGAAATGAGCCGACTCGGGGCTGTGAACCTTTCAGAAGCGCTACAATGCAATAATATATTGTTATAGGCGCCTCGGGTTCTATATTGGCGTCATCCTTCAGATTGGAAAATACAATATGACTTAGGTACTGTAAATTATCTACAATTTTAATATGTTGTCTTACATATGTATTAACGAAACAACTTTATTCAGACATATACTTAAGGTTGAGATGCTGTCTGTATACTCTATATATTATTACTTCAGTGTTTAGACTGGTACGATTAGGGTAGAAAGAATTGGAATGCCAAAAGCTATGGAAAAGGAACCTTTGAATAAAAGAGTTGTACCTACTTATTCGTACCTAATTAAATAAGGAACGCCCCTTGTAACCTGAGTTAACTTTGTTGTAAAGATTTCATACTCATGGATGTATCAGCTTCTTCATCAAGTTACTATCGATACCACCTCCATGTAATAGTGAAAACTTAATTACATGTAAAATTGTTTCACAACAAACAAATTAACTAACGATGACTCGACAAACACGTATATTTTTGAATCTCTAACGGCTGCATAGCGAAATGATATTTTGTAATCTGCCCCCAAAAAAATATGATGGTTAAAATTAATTACAGAGATAAATGCTCGGATCAGTCATGGAGTTGTACCGAACTCAGAAGACGCGTGTTCGATTCTCATCCTAGAATTTGTAATTTTCTCTCTTTTATTGCAATACATACAGGTCTATCTCTGTGCTAAGGACATATTAAGAAACAAAAATGAATCCCTTGGACAGTGTTTTGGACTAATGTCTCTATCATAAAAGCTGCAACAGAAACTTCCATAGTCCAAAGCACTCGAAACGCAGAAGACCACAATGGATAGCGTCACAATGGAAATCATCATGAACACTACTATTAGTACGAGTTCTACTGATATGACATGCTACAAATAACCGTTTCATTTCCTTCGTAGACTTGGGTTTGTTATTATGAACTTGATTCCAAACAACACTCCACGCAGTGACATAAAAAGGGTGCAACATCTTCCAAGAAGCTTAAGGTGTCACAGTTAGCTGAAACATCTTAAGTTATTACTTACTTTTAAGCAATAAATATATAATATGTAATAGGCTTATAGGCCTTTCAAGGGGACATTAATACACAGATTTCAAAGGTCAATGTTATGTCATGATAGAGATTCTTACTGCAATGTCATTCGTTAGTGACTGGTACGACATAGATACATGTTAATAAAATAAATACAAAGTGTGGTGTGGTGTTCACACATGGAACAATATTTTTTTCAACTATATCGAATAAGAACCTAGCTTATTGAGAAATGTATAGCTCTTTTCATTTTCCCTTAAATATATTTACGTAGTATTCTCTTGATATATTCTCTTTGGAATATATCAAGAGAAAGACTTGACTTTACAAAATCACTAATTTGACTGTTTTATTAGTAAACAACTTAGTAGCAACCAAAAAATGTGAGTAGGCATATTATGGTCAAGATATTTTGTGGTTCTGCATTGAATATCGCTATCAAATCGTTCCTTAAGGTAGGGCGGAAAATGAAGATTGGAAATAATAGATTTAATAAAATGTAGCATGTTAAAGTTGTGAAGCTGTCGGAAAGGTAGCCACTATAGCTGAGATACAAACTTCAATACGTGGCCGAACTTACGCACACCGTAAATAAAGTTAATGCCAAAGTTTTAGAGACGTTACTATGTGTAAAGTTCTTCAATCATATCTTATATTAATGCCAAAAAATGGAAATACTGCACTGCGACCGTTTCCTAGGTCAAACTTAATAGGCAGGTTTAAATTGTTTATATTGTGTGATACGTAATTTGGTTTTCTTTAAGTAGGTAAAGATGATGATGGAATAAGTATATTTATATGGTAGTAGGAGTTAGACCCGTGTTCACCAACACATGTTTAAATTGTAAACGGATGTTTAATTCTTAAACGGATGTTTAGCAATAATTTGCTATTCACCAAGCAGTAACCATTGATTAAGATCCGTAACCGGCTGTTTAAATTAAACGATGTCTTCGACCTTGTTTAACCATTGGTTATTGTTTATTTACGTAAATATGTCAGATGCTCTGAATTATATCTTTGAAGAAAATAATGTGTTAGATGATTTTGAAGATATTGAGCGAATTCTACGCGCACCCTGTGTTTTCCAAAGTTGACACAATTATTTAGAGGAAAGTGACGTTACAAGATTTCGTTCATACAAACATAGTGCCTTTAAATTACTTAATTTAATTTAAAGAAAGTTGGAACATAAAATAATCCATAATCACTTAATTTTAAATTTAAATTACCACGAAACGACTCTGACGCAAACTATACACATGGAACTTCGAATCGAACTTTGATATTACCATAAAAAAGGTGCTGAATTAGAAAGACATACAACTTGTGAACATACCATTGACTTATCAAGCATTACATTTTGTAGTTTATTAATATTACCTTACCATATTTGAATGTAGCTCGGGTAAATGTAAATGGTACAAGATACGCTACCATCTTTTCATAGTAATATTATACCATTCATTCATTTACTACTCATTTGTTCAAAAACGCTAGATTAGTTAAACGTTCGCTTTAAAAAGATGGTGTACACCAAAAAAACGCGACACGTTTAAACAACTGTTTAAGTTTATGGGAGCGATTAGGTAATCAATGGTTAATTTGTAGTTGGTGAACTCCAGCCTTAGCCGAACAAAATTAAAAGCAGTTAATTGTCTTTGTACATACTAAATCCAATACGTACCGAACAATGAAGTGCAATCTAAATCCTTAGTAGGATTTACGACATATATACATCCATGTGAAAAGATATACATGGAATAATAAAATTTTCAAACAATGGTTACCTACATTTATTATCACATGAGACGTAAAACTTTTACTGCGGAAGACATGCATACGGAAGGACCAGATGGAAGCTGCATGCATCCAAGATAGTCCTGCGACCTTATTTAGTACGTCTTCCACATTGTCGGTGGACGACATACCTGCTCTACCAGACTCTCAGGTAGACGGACAGATGGACAAACGGATAAACAGCATCAACCTACGGTTGGATATAGATACGGATATAATGATATTGTTAAATTTATACTACCACACTATTGCCTACCACATTTAGTTCAAATAATTTTACCCTAAGACTTAACTGAAACCACACATTGAGCGTTATGTTTTAGTATTTATACCTTAGATTTATTATAGTATTATGATTTTTAAGTGCTAATGCTTGCTTAGATAAACCAAATCTTGAAATACATCCCCATACACCGGTTAAAGTCAACCAAGAGAAAAAAATTGATGGTTGGATGGGTGCCTATAGAAAGTGTCTACGAGATTCAAAGCCACACAAATGAATAACTTATTTACTTACTTTCATTTAAACATTACATTGTTAGTAATTAAACATTAAATAAAAAAAAAATAATCTATAAGCCCCATTGTGAGGGGAAAAGTGGCCAAAACGCTGGCGGCATTGCCACGCTGGATGGCAATGCTAAGTTTTTGCCCAAAATAGGCGCCAGCATTTCGGTCACCCGACGCCTCAACTAAACCTTTCGCCAGATCCCTAAACAAGTTGAGAGCGGACGGCCCCCATGGGCCTAAAGTTTCGACCCCAAACGGCACAAACATGTACATTCTGTCTAAATACACATATTTATGACGTTTGAGGTCTTCCGCTTTAGACTCGGCAACGCCAGCCCGATCAATCGTCCCAGGGAGATGACACGGCGCCAGTGTGTCTACACATGTAGCATCCCAAACCAGGGGCTGTCCCATCTTCCACGGGATGATAGTCATCCCATCTGGTCTCTTGCCGTCATCCCGCATCAATCCGTTTGGTTCCAAAACTGACGGGACTCCAGCACTGACAAATGCCCGACGGATGATATCATTCAAGCTGGCGTGCCGCGGTATGCGTCCCGCAAAGTTAAAGTCCAGGGATCCTTTGAAAACAAACTAATACTACATGTTTAAATATTTATTTTAAAGTTTACTTGTAATGAGTTTCGTGTGAATCAAAACAAGAAATACAAAAAAATGATATATAATGTTTACACAGACCGTATAAACAAAATGGATGCCCAAGTCTGAAAAGGCGTTACGATTTGTAAAAAGTTTAAGAGATCTTTATGGTAGAGACTCTGTTTGTACATACTTGTACAATTGAATTGTAAAATATACTCCATGTAATGAGAATGTACTTACTATATTTTGTTTAGCTCCATATATATACCTTTTAGTATAATACAATGACAAACATACATATAAAAATATCATACTTATAGAATAAGAACTTAGCTTATAGAAAAAGGGCGAGCATTTTTAATTTTTCCTTATAAATATCAAGAGAAGGACTTTACTTGAAAAACACGTTAAAGTGACTACTTTTACAGTAAACAACTTTGAGAAGGTTCGATGGATTATTAATTATGTAGGTAGGTACGAACTAAACATTTCATATTTTTGATATTTATACTGACCAATATAAATGTATTATTTGTGGCTCCGCAGCACAGCTGATGATTGAACTATTTGCAACCAGTCCACAATATACACAGGCTTCGACGGGGTCAAGAGACGCGTACAAACATACACATGAGAGCTAATGCAATCTAATTCCTTAATCGATGTTACAACATCCAAGTATTTACGGATAAGGTTTAAATATTATAAACTACCTTTCAGCCGCGGACCTTCTTGCGTTTATAGTGACTTCCCGTTACAGGATACCTATGTGGCAAGATTCGTGAACTTCGGCTCACTAATTTAAGCGTAGAGCAGAACAAACAAACTAATTAATTACGAACCGACACATATTTAAAATAATATTATTATATACTGATGTTATAGCTGAAAATAATATCCAAAACATTCAGTATTCAGGAGTAGGTAAAAGTAGTTTCAGTGTTAATTCTGATCATCAGTATTCATGTTAGTGATTTGACGCAGCTTTTTCTTGTAAGAGTTATCTATTCTAATAGAGAGTCTATTCCATATGCTTAGGTACTGTCACATTTTTTGTGTTACACGATGATATTTTAAATGAACCGATTATTATGTATCAGTGTAATGCTATAGGCTATAGGATATAAGGAGTCTACTTACAACATAGTTCAAAGTTTTTTTTCTCTATGTTAGTGTATGGATAGTTTTTTATTTCACACATTATCAATAATTCAATACACGTAGGGAACAAAATATTGAATGGAATAGAATATATAATAGGTAGTAGTAATGATTAGGTGGTGATCTCCAACCATCTTCTATACATTGGAGTCAGTACAAGTCTATCCGCTAGACTTCTGATGTCAGTGTTGTTGCTTATGTCTACTCTGGACATGAAGGATGCTATGCGTTTCCTCTGGATGGAATGAAATGAGCCGACCCGGGGCTGTGAACATTTCAGAAGCGCTACAATGCCATAATATATTGTTATAGGCGCTTCGCGTTCTATATTGGCGTCATCCTTCAGACTGGAAGTTACAATATGACTAAGGTACTGTAAATTATCTACAATTTTAATAAGTTGTCTTACATATGTATTAACGAAATAACTTTATTCAGACATATACTTAAGGTAGAGATGCTGTCTGTATACTCTTTATATTATTACTTCAGTGTTTAGACTGGTACGATTAGGGTAGAAAGTATTGGAAGGCCAAAAGCTATGGAAAAGGAACCTTTGAATAAAAGAGTTGTACCTACTTATTCGTACCTAATTATATAAGGAACGTCCCATGTAACCTGAGTTAACTTTGTTGCAAAGATTTCATACTCATGGATGTATCAGCTTCTTCATCAAGTTACTATCGATACCACCTCCATGTAATAGTGAAAACTTAATTTCATGTAAAGTTGTTTCACAACAAACAAATTAACTAACGATGACTCGACAAACACGGATATTTTTGAATCTCTAACGGCTGCATAGCGAAATTATATTTTGCAACTTGCCCCCAAAAAAATATGATGGTTAAAATTAATTACAGAGATAAATGCTCGGATCAGTCATGGAGTTGTACCGAGCTTAGAAGACGCGTGTTCGAACCTCATCCTAGAATTTTTAATTTGCTCTCTTTTATTGCAATACATACAGGTATATCTCTGTGCTTAGGACATATTAAGAAACAAAAAATGAATCTCTTGGACAGCGTGTCGGACTTATGTATCTTTCATAAAAGCTGCAAAAGAAACTTCCTTAGTCCAAAGTACTCGAAACGCAGAAGACCGCAATGGATAGCGCTGCAATATTTAAAGAAAATCATCGTCTTCAACCACGACTCCGATCTCAAGAACTCATGAACGATAAATAATTATTTTGATTAATGTTAATTAATTTAGAGTAACATGAGTCGGTCATTCTTAGTATTGTACCACTAATATTACCACTAATAGGGTAATTGATTACTAGCATAACGTTAGATGTATACAATATACATATGATTACAATAAATAATCGGGTATGCGTCTGAAAATAGAGCCAGTGTTACCTTAGTTTTGAGAGGTAAAAAATATTCGAATACGTTGAAAAAAATTTAATGTAATAAATCAGTATCTTGCTTACGGTGTTCGTATGAGTACCTGCGCTATCCTGCGCCTGTTGGTTTTCTAACGTGACTCATAAGTTATTAGAATATGGCATACGAAAGGTATCCCTGCATTTCACCGACACTTAATATATCATCCGACCTTAGGTTAGGTTGGGTTTGACCTGCGACAAAACTACGCGTAAGCCGAGCGAGCAAAGCGAGCGTGCCGCGGCAGCGGCTGGCGAAGCGTTTGAAACTAAGTAATGAATGATTATCTACTAGGCAGAGCCTGTACTGTGGTAACCTGATGTCTGATATACATACTTATATACATATACTTTCCCAGGCACAGCTCAAACAGACATGTTCATGCACACGCGGTGTTCAGGTCCCAAACTAGGCAGAGCCTGTACTATAGTAACCTGATGTCTGATATACATACTTATATACATATACTTTCCCAGGCACAGCTCAAACAGACATGTTCATGCGAACGCGGTGTTCGGGTCCCAAACTAGGCAGAGCCTGTACTATAGTAACCTGATGACTGATATACATACTTATATACATATACACACCCAGACACAGCTCAAACAGACATGTTCATCTACACACGGTGTTCAGGTCAAGTTCAGGTGTTTGTTGTAACTATATAGGTACCCAAGTTTTATGTAATTACTTACAATAATATGATTAAATATGATTACATGATTTTATGATCCAACAATAAAATATCTTCCAGACAAAATAATTAAAATTAGCTGTTGGCATGAATGGCTTGATAGATTTATTAATGACTAGCTGCGCTCCGCGGTTACAACCGAGCGGTGAAGGACGATGATGATGATAAATATAGCATATGTTACTCAGGCATAATATAGTTTTCTACTGGTGAAAGAATTTTTGGAACCGGTTAGTACTTTTGCGTTTATCCGTTATACGCTATCAAATATTTCTATGTACTCGGACGAGCGAATGACTAAACAGGGTTTTATTTCAGCACCATTTAGATTATAAAGAACTTTCGTACCTGTTACCATAGGGAATATTTCACAATTTACTGCTCCTATAATAAGCTATACAAAGATTATTAGGTTGTATTTAGGTTTTAGACCTAATATTATTTTATATTATTTTTTTGTCCAGAACATGCTATGTAGTATATTCTAACAAGTGTTGAAGATAATTATAAAAATAAAGAACACGACTACAAACTAAGAATGTAAAACAATGTGCCCTGCTCACATTCACATTGCAATATGGATGCCCAAGTTCCTAACGATGAAATATATTTAGATATATTATGTTTTAAATGAGGTATCATTGGAATGGCCTGAATTGCTTCCTCAAAGGCTGGCAACTCAACTTCGAGATTTTTCGTATTGCGGATGCTCCTGGGCAACAGTGATCATCAGGAGAGCCGCCCGTCCGTTTGCCAATAAAAACAAATTGCAAAATTATTATGAATAATGTTCACACAGTCATACCCCCGTACTAAGATTACTAACAAGTATATAGGTTAGGGTTTTTTCTTTGTGTTATTAGGAGTCCGCATGTGCACGAAGCCCACCTGGTATTAAGTGGCAACCTTTGCGGCTGGTACTGCGCCTGTAATTCTGAGACACAGAAAAGTTAAGTCACCCATACCTTTCTTTCCAAACCACAGTATTGCGAATATTACTGCTTACATTACTACAGTAGAACTCCAATTATCCGAATTAATGGGGACCGGGACCCATTCGGATAATCAAATATTCGGATAATCGGATTTTTTAAAAAAAAATTGCCATTGGAGAGAATAAAAGCTACGTTTTGATATTGCACTATTTTTTTATTGAATTAAATGAAAGAAACATGAAATTTTCACATGTTTTAAATATAAATAAAATGTACTTATGTACAAGTTTAGAAATAAAAATCATTGTTTTTTTAAACATCTCCGTCAATGTAAGCTGTTTTGCGGTCTTCAACCGTTTTCGGGCAGCCAGGTCAGGTTTTTTGTGATTCGGATAATCGGCGATTCGGATAGTCGGAGTTCGGATAATTGGAGTTCTACTGTACTGGTACGGTAAGTAGGTAGACATGAATAAAAAAAGGAATGTTTAAGGTCGATTTAATAAAAGAGTTGTCACTGATTACATATTGTATATTATTAGTGAGCAGATTTCATGAACACACCACGTAACTTGAGTATACAGATGTATAAACTAGCTCACCAGCCAGCGGCCTTGCTCGCTTGGTCTAGAATTGGTGGAAGCGCTGTTTTGGAATCTCGGAGTCGTGGGATTTTCTGGCAAAGTAATTCTCAATAGCAGTCCGGAGTCTGGAACAGTGTCTCGTAGGTGGCAATAGGCTTGCCTCCTATTGCATGGGATCAAAAAAATATCCGACAAAACACAGGTGTTTCAAACACTGTTGCTCACCTCTTCGCGGATATCCTGTATATTTGACGATTTGTTATCTTTTGTTTAAAAATAACGAGTATAATTTTTTTTGGTAAAGTTTATTTTTACCATGTTTTGAGTGATACTTTTTTACTACCACTTTAATTATAACGTAAATTATTACACGTAAATTTGCAAAATATAATATATATTATATAAATACAGGGTATATATAAAAAAGGAGCCGTGTTACATTCTTAATTAATACTGTTTTTACGGTACCACAGACTTTCACGAGAAAAAATACAGCGTGCTTAGGTGGATGTGAATACTGTGTATAAAGTGCGTCTTATTTTGTTTTTTTTTTGCGTTTGGACGGACAGACGGGCAGACGGACACATGGAGAAAAAACGCGGAGTACCTATCCGGTCAGAGCAAAGTCATAATATAGTATAGTTTAGATGGACCCAAGACGAAACAGCATTAACTGACGGATGGATAGATACGGACATGAAAGCTTAACTAATTAAATTTGTGAGCTATACATAAATTTATTTGGGTGAGAATAATTATTTATATTTAGCAGTAGGACTTTGCCAGGGTCAGCATGGATAAGTTCCTTTGGCAGTTATTCAACCGTGAAACAGTAGTGTGCAAATATTAGTGTGTTTTGGTGAATGTTTCCAGCAAAATTACAGGGCAAGAGAGTTAACATTTGCATAAATCAGGATGCCGAGCGCAGTGCTTTGCCGTGCAGGGTTTTTAACTGTTGCAGTTTAAAATTATGTATTGCAATGGATTGTATGTGCAAGCGTGATGCATGACGTCAGGCGAGCGACTTGTTCGTCTCTTTTCCGCAACACGGCGGGCGGCTAAACTGCTGCAGGTCCTACGGCTCATCTCATTTCTGATTCAATCACGTACAGTGACTCAGAGCACAGACTTGTACGATTGTTGTAACGAATTGTACGATTTTAAGCTTACATATTATGAGGACCATAGTTAGATAACAGGGCCATAAGTCATTACTCGTAACCTACACTGATGTAAGATATGGCCAGCATGGTTTAAATATCATGGAGTTTGCGGCTCCGTCTGCGTGGATATTTAATATACCGAAGCACATTGTTTTGCGGTCTATTTCTGTGTGAACTTTCATCAACACCAGTTTAGCAGCTTACGCATAAAAGAAGAACGAACAAACAATAAACTACGAAGCGACAAATACGCTTTCGCTTTATAAATATTTTAATAAGAATGCTGCGTGCACCGCCTTGCTTTGAAAATATTATCCGACATCAGTTTAGTTTTCTATTAGAAGTACTACTTTACGGACATTACTACTTGTGTTAAAATTTTAAAATACATCGGTTCAAGAGAATTGTCACGTAGGAGTTCAATACAAACACAGGTATTTTCACATTGTTATTGTTAATTGAAAATATATAGGTACTTAAAATTTATGTAATTGCTTACAATAATATGATTCAATATAATAACATGGTTTTACGTGTATGATTTACCTATAAAATACGAGTATCCTCCAGACAAATTAATTAAAATTAGCTGTTGGTATGAATGGCTTGAAAGATTTATTAATGACTTGCTGTGCTCCGCAGTAACAACCACGCGGTGAAGGACGATAATGATGATGAATATAGCGTAGTTACTCAGGCATAACATAGCTTTCCAATGGTGTAAGAATTTTTGGAACCGGTTAGTAGTTTTGCATTTATCAGTTATACATTATCAAATATTTACTCTTTATTATTAGAGCAGATAAGGATTAACACCAAGTACACGTTAATATTGCATTTTTTAACACGGAAAAGTACGAGTAGTTATTGTGTCATAACTGTAATAGTTAGACATGTCGTATTGCATCCGTTTTATGTAGACATTGATGTCTTCTATAATAATACTGCAGTAGGTACATCACTCTGCTCCATTGTCAATAGTTTCCAAATTTGAAAATATTGTGTGCTACTCAGTAATAATGTGGCTTTCTAACGGCAACCCACTGTTTGAATCGGTACAAAGATATTATATACGAACAGAAAGGGAATGTCTGATACCACTAAGAGTGTGATTGTGGTCGGAAGTGTGGTGTGAGACGCTGCATGTCTGTACTTACTTAATTACTGTTAATGAAGTTGTCTCATATTCTCTATGGTTCTATATTCCTTGGCCAGTGGCCGAAGAAATAATATTGTGGTAAATCATGATATTAAAAACGTCACTATCGTAAAGTGTGTGTTTATACATCTCTCTCGCCTTCATCAAATGCCTTTCCTGCGTATGGAAGAGCGGACGGGTAAACTCGCCGCGCGTCCGATTGATTGTAAGCGTTAGGTACTGTAAGGGTACTATAGCATGTGAAATCAGTAAGTGTTATGTCATGGTCAGTATTATTTCTGTTACAAATTTGACACAAAAATTTGAATAAATTTGTAGTGCAGGAGTTATGAAAAAATAATCTACTTATTAACAAAGTTAAAATCAAAAAAGTTGTGGGATGGAATTATACTTTTAATATTTATTCATTTTATGGTAAAAAAAAATTAAAACATACGTAATTAACAGCTTACCTATCACTGCAGTTCACAGATTATTCCTCTACATCTTATAGATGCCAAAGTACTCGTACCTACAGTATAAATATCTAAATAGATATTCTGTTTTAAATAAGGAAAATTTAAATATCAATGAAATACAAAGTTATTATAAAATATAATGTTCACACACTCGTACCCAGTACCGTAGAGTCCCAGGTGTTAGGTGCTAATCTCTGCCTTTAGCAGACGTATGTCCTCACAACTGCATTGCGCACGTAAAAATGAGACATTGTTAAGTCTCAATGTGCCTGTAATTTTACCCGCACTCATACCCTTCAAAACCAGAACACAATATTGCGAACGTTACTGCTTCGGGGTAGAAACAGGTATGGTGGCAGTATTCCCCGGATGAACTAATTCAAGAGGAATTCTACTGCAACTATGTAGGTAGGTAAATAGATAAATAGATTAGCTCTGTAGTGCAACACCACATTATAAAATATCACTAACAAATAAATAGGATAATAAAATTGAATACTATTACTCAACTATAAAAAACTTAAAATTAAGTGTTACAATGGGCGGTCTTATCGGTCAGAAAGATCTTTTCCAGACAACCATGTTATTGAAAAGGAAGCTTGAATAAAAAAGGTCTCGAAGGAAGTTTCCTTGGACACCTGTGGAGACTCTTGTGACACAATTACCACCGACCACACTTAGGAGTAGAGCCCCTTAACAAAAATTGAAAAGAATTCTGGTAAGTACCTACAATCTTACGACTATACCACACTTTTTTATCTTTCTAATTCAAGATGACCGCTGTATTCTTGAGCCTAAATTGCACTAAGAGAAAAGCTCGCTTTATAACTTGTATGGGAGTTATGATTTTTTACGCAACTGAATGCAGATAATTTTTCAAACTCTCAAGCTGGCCTGCAAGACTACTGCTCACGATAACCACTGCACTAAGGGGTTGGATCCCTTAACAAACATACATAAGGACTCTATGTCCCGACTTAAACTGTAATTAAAGGCAAAATTTCTGCAATTGAACTTGTATGAAATTTTTTACTATTCTGTTCAAATGGTTAAAAGTTTGATGACCAAAAACTAATGCACAAGGACAAACGCGGGCCACTCGTGGCCCGCGCACCGCCCAAAAAGCTAGTCTCATTATATAAAGATGGATTACCACTCACTGACTGACTGACTCATTGACCTCTTTGTTCTCCAAGAAGGAGCAATGGGGGGTATAGAAGATGTAGGGGAAAAGTGTAGGGGGGCTCAATTCGAGTGGGGGAAAAATCCTGAAAGTGCTGAATGTGGAAATCTGATGGAACAGGTGAACGGCTCTCGGAAACTATAAAAGATGGGGGGTAGGTGCCAAAACTAAAAATGACCAAAACCCTGGGCAACTGCCAAAAATTAAAAAAAAAACATACCCCCCAAACAAAAGACGATCGCTCCCATACAAAATGTAAATGCTTATAATTCCTAAACCGTTTGAGATAAGTATAAAGTGTTTGACCAAATGCCATAGGGAATCGGAAGGGTAATTTGGTAAAAGTGTCAAATATCCAAGATGGCGGATTCAAAATGGCGGCCGAATTGAAAGTTGGTCCGATCCGGCTCAAAATTGGTATCGGGGGGTTTTTGGGGTCGCACATTCGAAATATGAAAACAATTTTTTGATGACGTCATTTTTTAATATGGCCGCCATACATATGTTTTTTCGGATATTCAATGGGTCATTTCTCCCAGTGTGCGTGATGGAGATTTAGGTTTTGTAAGGTTATATGTGGGGTTACGATAGGTAATTTTAGAAGAAACTGAATTGAGGTGAACGTGGAATACCAGGTAGAACAGATCAACGGCTCTCGGAAACTAAAGGAGATAGGGGGTAAGTGCCAGAACTAATGTTGACAAGCACCCTGGGCATTTTCTAAAAATAAAAAAAAAAACACACCTCCCAAACAAAAGACGATCGCCCCCATACAAAATGTAAATGCTTATAACGCTGAAACCGTTAAAGATAGGTATGAGGTGTTTTAACTAATATGATAGGGGACAGGAAAGGCAATTTAGGTGATATGTCAAAAATCCAAGATGGCGGATTCAAGATGGCGGCTACCTTAAATATTAGTCCGATCCGACTGAAAATCGATATCTAAGGGTTTTTAGAGTCCCCAATTCGAAATATGAAATCCATTTTTTGATGACGTCATTTTTCAACATGGCCGCCATACATTTTTTTTCTCTGGAAATTTTATCGTTCTTTTTCGACATGTTGTCATGATGGAACGCTGAGGCTTTGTAAGTGAAAAGTATAGAAAGTAGTCTAATGACTTTAAGGGATACTTGAAATGAGCTAAATGTGAACTTGGATATGGAACAGCCTAACGGCTCTCAGAAACTAAAAGAGATAGGGGGTAAGTGCCAAAACTAACATTGACAAGCACCCTGGGCATTTCCCAAAAATTAAAAAAAAAACACACCTCCCGAACAAAAGACGATCGTACCCATACAAAATGTAAATGCTTTATAACGCCGCAACCGTTAAAGATAGGTACGGGGTTTTAAACTAATGTTTTAGGGGATCGGAATTGCAATTTGGCTGAAATGTCAAAAATCCAAGATGGCGGATTCAAGATGGCGGCTACCTTAAATGTTAGTCTGATCCGACTGAAAATCGATATCTAGGGGTTTTAAGAGTCCCTAATTAGAAAAATAAAACCCATTTTTTGATGACGGCATTGGTCAAAATGGTGAGTACGCAGGCCGAGCTATATTGACGAGGCCGAAGGCCGAATGTGCTTCTAAGTGAAGCGAGGCCAAAGGCCGAGCTACCTTCTAAGCGAAACGAGGCCGAAGGCCGAGTGTGCTCCTAAGTGAAGTGAGGTCGAAGGCCGAGCGTTCTTCTAAGCGAAACGAGGCCGAAGGCCGAGTGAGCTCCTAAGTGAAATGAAACCGAAGGTCAAGCGTCCTTCTAAGCAAAGCGAGGCCGAAGGCCGAGCGTGCTTCTAAGCGAAGCGAAGCCGAAGGTCGAGGATGCTTCTAAGCAAAGCGAGGCCGAAGGCCGAGCGTGCTTCTAAGCGAAACGAGGCCAAAGGCCGAGTGAGCTCCTAAGTAAAATGAAGCCGAAGGCCGAGCGTCCTTCTAAGCAAAGCGAGGCCGAAGGCCGAGCATGCTTCTAAGCAAAGCGAGGCCGAAGGCCGAGCGTACTTCTAAGCGAAGCGCGGTCGTGTTTTGTGCCCACGAGGAAATAGAAGCCTTTCATGGCGAGTTCGAAGGCCAAGCTTTCGCCAACTTTATTTCAAAATGTCAATGATCTTCAATGCCCATGTTAACATAGGTAATGTTAAAAACCATGAACACAACTATTAGTACGAGTACTACTGATATGACATGCTACAAATAAGCGTTTAATTTCCTTGTATACTTGGGTTTGTTCTAAAAAACTTGAGTCCAGACAACCTCCACGCAGTGACATAAAAAGCGTGCAACGTATTCCAAGAAGTTTAAGTGTCACAGTTAGCTGGAAAACTAACGAAGATATCTTAAGCTACTTCTTACTTTTAAGCAATAAATATATATATAATAGGCTTATAGGCCTTTCAAGCGGACATTAATACACAGATTTCGAAGGACAAGATCTTAATCATGGTAGAGATGCTTGCTGCAATGTATGTAATTAAAATAAATACAAAGTGTGGTGTGGTGTTCACACTTGGAACAGTATTTTTTTCAACAATATAGAATTACAACCCAGCTTATTGAGAAATGTATACTCTATTCTCTTTGGAATATATCAAGAGAAAGACTTGACTTTACACAATCAATAATTTGACTGCTTTTTAAAGTTAACAACTTACAGTAGCAACTAAAAACATGAGTAGGCATTTCATGGTCAAGATGTTTTGTGGTTCTGCATTGAATATCGCTATCAAATTGTTCCTTAAGTTAGGGCGGAAAATGAAGATTGGAAACAGTAGATTAAATAAAATGTTGCATATTAAAGTTGTGAAGCTGTCGTAAAGGTAGCCACTATAGTTGAGATACAATCTCTAATACATGGTTGAACTTACGTACACCGTGAATAAAATGAATGCCAACTATATTTTTTAAAGTTCTCCAATCTTAATTTATATTAATGCCAAAGAATGGAAGTAAAAAGCACTGCGACCGTCCCCTAGGTCAAATTTAATAGGCAGGTTTATATTGTTTATATTGTGTGATACGTAATTTGGTTTTCTTTAAGTGAAGATGTAGATGGAATAAGTATATTTATATGGTAGTGGGAGTTAGCCGAACAAAATTAAAAGCAGGTAATTGTCTTACTACATACTAAATCCAATACGTACCGAACAATGAAGTGCAATCTAATTCCTTAGTAGGTTTTACGACATATATACATCTATGTGAAAAAATATACATGGAATAATAAAATTTTCAAACAAGGGTTACCTACATTTATTATCACATGAGACGTAAAACTTTTACTGCTGAAGACATGCATACGGAAGGACCATTTGGAAGCTGCATGCATCCAAGATAGTCTTGCGACCTTATTTAGTACGTCTTCCACATTGGCGGTGGACGATCTACCTGCTCTACCAGACTCTCAGTCAGACGGACAGATGGACAAACGGATAAACAGCATCAACCTACGGTTGGATATAGATACGGATATAATGATATACTACCACACTATTGCCTAACACATTTAGTTCAAAGAATTTTACTCTAAGACTTAACTGAAACCACACATTGAGCGTTATGTTTTAGTTTTATTATAATATTATGATTTTAAGTGCTAATGCTTGGTTAGATATACCAAATGTTGCAATACATCCCCATACACCCGTTATAATCAAATAAGAGAAAAAAAAATTATGGTTGGATGGGTGCCTATAGAAAGTGTTTACGAGATTCAAAGCCACACAAATGAATTGAATAAATATGAGCAATGATGAGAAATATTGTTTTAAGATTTATCGTTGGTGTAGTGGCTTTGGAATGTTTGTAGGTTTGATTCCAGGTTAGGACAGTTGTTGGAATTTTCCGACAGAGAAATTCACACTGTCTGGAACACTGCCCTATAGGTGACAAAAGGCCTTATACGAGTATGGACCAATGCGTACCTGGTATGGGTGTTTGATAAATACATGTACCTACCTGTCTAAGATATGTAAGCATGAACATGATGGTATGTTTTGTTTAAAATATGTATATCATTATTTACGTTATATATAAATTACTTTTACTAAAGTTAAACTCCAGGGATCCTTTGAAAACAAACTTATACTACATGTTTAAATATTTATTTTAAAGTTTACTTGTAATGAGTTTCGTGTGAATCAAAACAAAAAATACAAAAAATGATATATAATGTTTACACAGACCGTATTAACAAAATGGATGCCCAAGTCTTAAAAGGCGTTACGATTTGTAAAAAGTTTAAGAGATCTTTATGGTAGACACGCTGTTTGTACATACTCGTACAATTAAATTGTAAAATATTCTCCATGTAATGAGAATGTACTTACTATATTTCGTTTAGCTCCATATATATTATACCACCTTTTAGTATTATACAATGACATACATAGATATAAAAATATCATACTTATAGAATAAGAACTTAGCTTATTGAAATAGGGCGAGCATTTCTTTATTTTTTCTTATAAATATCAAGAGAAGGACTTGATAATAAAAAAACGTTAAATTGACTACTTTTACAGTAAACAACTTTGAGAAAGTTCAATGGATTATTAATTATGTAGGTAGGTACGAACTGACCATTTCATATTTTTGATATTTATACTGACCAATATAAATGTATGTATTATTTGTGGCTCCGCAACACAGCTGATGATTGAACTATTTGCAACCAGTCCACAATATACACAGGCTTCGACGGGGTCAAGAGACGCGTACAAACATACACATGAGAGCTAATGCAATCTAATTCCTTAATCGATGTTACAACATCCAAGTATTTACGGATAAGGTTTAAATATTATAAACTACCTTTCACCCGCGGACCTTCTTGCGTTTATAGTGACTTCCCGTTACAGGATACCTATGTGGCAAGATTCGTGAACATCGGCTCACTAATTTTAAAGCGTAGAGCAGAACAAACAAACTAATTAATTACGAACGGACAATTATTTTCGCATTCAAAATAATAATATTATATACTGATGTAATAGCTGAAAATAATATCTATCAGTTTTCAGGAGTAGGTAAAAGTAGTTTCAGTGTTAATTCTGATCATCAGTATTAGTGTAATGCTATAGGATGTAAGGAGTCTACTTACAACATAGTTCAAAGTTTTTTTCCTCTATGTTAGTGTATGGATAGTTTTTTATTTCACACATTATCAATAATTCAATACACGTAGGGAACAAAATATTGAATGGAATAGAATATATAATAGGTAGTAGTAATGATTAGGTGGCGATCTCCATCCATCTTCTATACATTGGAGTCAGTACAAGTCTATCCGCTAGACTTCTGATGCCAGTGTTGTTGCTTCTGTCTACTCTGGACATGAAGGATGCTATGCGTTTCCTCTGGATGGAATGAAATGAGCCGACTCGGGGCTGTGAACATTTCAGAAGCGCTACAAAGCAATAATATATTGTTATAGGCGCCTCGGGTTCTATATTGGCGTCATTCTTCAGACTGAAAATTACTATATGACTAAGGTACTGTAAATTATCTACAATTTTAATAAGTTGTCTTACATATGTATTAACGAAACAACTTTATTCAGACATATACTTAAGGTAGAGATGCTGTCTGTATACTCTATATAGTATTACTTCAGTGTTTAGACTGGTACGATTAGGGTAGAAAGAATTGGAATGTCAAAAGCTATGGAAAAGGAACCTTTGAATAAAAGAGTTGTACCTACTTATTCGTACCTAATTATATAAGGAACGCCCCATGTAACCTGAGTTAACTTTGTTGTAAAGATTTCATACTCATGGATGTATCAGCTTCTTCATCAAATTACTATCGATACCACCTCCATGTAATAGTGAAAACTTTATTACATTTAAAGTTGTTTCACAACAAACAAATTAACTAACGATGACTCGACAAACACGTATATTTATGAATCTCTAACGGCTGCATAGAGAAATGATATTTTGCAATCTGCCGCCAAAAAAATATGATGGTTAAAATTAATTACAGAGATAAATGCTCGGATCAGTCATGGAGTTGTACCGAGCTCAGAAGACGCGTGTTCGATTTTCATCCTAAAATTTGTAATTTTCTCTCTTTTATTGCAATACATACAGGTCTATCTCTGTGCTAAGGACATATTAAGAAACGAAAATGAATCCCTTGGACAGCGTTTCGGACTAATGTCTCTATCATAAAAGCTGCAACAGAAACTTCCATAGTCCAAAGCACTCGAAACGCAGAAGACCGCAATGGATAGCGCTGAAATATTTAAAGAAAATCATCGTCTTCAACCACGACTCCGATGTCAAGAGTGAACGACGAAGAAGAGGGAATTATAATAAGAAAGTTGTGCGCTCCATCCCGCACCGGCCTGAAAATGTATTATCCTACATAATCAGTTTTAGTTTGAAAATGTATGTAAAGATCATTGATGCTATCACTTTTTGCGTTTGATATTTAAATTAAATCGCTTCAGTTGTAGAAGTAATCACTTAAAATGTTATTCAAAAGTTTTATAAAATATTTTCTACCCAGCTAACCAATCAAATTACTTTAAATTTGTATAATTAATATTGTATGTATAGTGACTACATACGATATACAGGCTACCTTTGTGCCAAAGTCCATCAATATTGTTTCAGTAGTTTGAATGTAAAAGCAGGCCAAACAAACAAGCAACGAACCGACAAACACTTTCGCATATGAAATTTCGCTACCGAGTACTATATATTTCGTTATATCACGTTGTAAGTATATGTGTCTGAATTTCCCAAGTTTTTATTAAGTATATCACTTTTGAAGCACTAACGCTTGGTTAAAGAAACCAAATTTTGCAATTTATCCCCTAATACCAGGATTACAATCCATTAGGAAGATATATTCCAAGCTTGCCATGTAGCGCGTCTTAAAGACCAATGATGGACCAATACCGTTACCACATGGAAAGGCGACCATTTAAAGGCAAACTCTAAAAATATATACTTATATTTATAGCAATGTTATTGTAATTGTAAGTTTGAAATAAAAAAATGTTTATTTATATTTTTATTTATTATTCCAAGCTAGAATGTGTGCTTCGCTAACCTAGCGGTTAGGGCGGATAACATTAACACAGATTGTAAGATGACGATGGTTCAGTACCCGTCCATGTATTGTATTTTTATATTCCCTCGAGATACATTGAAAATGATTTTAATTGCCATGGTCTGGTCTTTATAGTTTATAGCGAAAAAAAATCACGGCTGCAGAGAGGCGTATATAATATGGCATGAATAGTGTTAAATTAATAGAAAACTTAGTAAATAATTTTGCTTTTGGATTTAAAACCGCACTAAGTTTATCGTTTTTTCAATGTTTACTGCAAGCTTACTTTTTGATTCTAACTTGATTGATTGACACGGAATTGTTACATGTAAGTAATGTTACATTAAAAACGATAGATTTGGTATCGTCTTGGTGGCCTAGAATACGGTTTGTCAGAAGACGCGGGTTCAAAACCCATTCCAGTATGGGCTATTTTTGTGAATAAATGGTAAATCGGACAACACTGAAGTCTATTATGAGGCCGTTACTACTCCGACGGGTGTGCGGGCAGTACTGATACCCATCCTCAAAGCTCATTTATTTTTGTCCTATAGTTTGACAGTTTGGTCTTGCTAGGCAGGCGTTACGACTTGAACAATAACGGTTTAATAACTTACTGAATCATTTTTAGTTCAGTAAGTTATCAAACCGGCCTGAACCTGGATTTTTTCCTTTTGCATTTTGCCTTGCGTATAAATTCATGGGATCTTCGAAAGTTTTGAGAAACTGCAACAATAACTAAAATGGATACAATATATTCAATAAATCTTTTCCGACGAGCACGTTACACTCCAATAACTGAAGAGTAGTACGCCTTTCTTGGTAATATCATCATTGGCGGTTAATGACAATCGATCAATAATTTGCAAGGGTCACTAAAATGGTAAAAAAAATATTTACCCCAAAATGGAACCGATTTCAGAACCGAAAAGTGTAAAAGAACTTGTGGAAATTGGTACTTTTGTACCTTCATGGTACCGACTACCATTCTTTGTAACGGCAATGACCCGTTGACTTTGATATTGTTGCCAAACCGCTGGGTCCGATTCTACTAACCAAATGTTGCTCCAACTTTAACTGAACTGTAGCTGAACGATGACATTTATACGTTTTTTATTGTGCTATTTAAGTTAGGTTTCTATTGTTACAATAAACTTTAAATTAAAACCTAATATGCTGTTAACTATATAGATCATGACCGCGACGTTAACGCATATCCGTATATTATATTTTTATATAGGTAGTAGCGTTTAAGATGACGTTACGTTTCATGTTGTCATCATAGAAATAGTAGAACAGCTTTTTGTGTTAGTATCCAACGGAGTCGAACTGATGTTGCAACTGAATAGATAGTTGAACGTTGTGAAAAAATAGAATTGGTTTGCAGATGCCAAGCTTTCTGAATAAATTAATTAGAAAGTAACGTTAAAGGATTAACCTTTGCGTTCCAGAGACATAAATATACGTCAGTTTAATTTATAAATCTTTTGAGTTTATAATCACGGTATAGGTAGGATTAATACATAACGAAGTTGATTTAGGAAGTTATCGATTTGTCCTGAATAGGGAAGCTAATCCAATCTTAGATGTGACCACCATTTTATTATCTTGGCATATATTTTTATATCTTGGCAAACTTAAAAGCAAGTGTTGGTTTATTTGACACAACAGAAGGAAGAGTGTTCCCCATGTTACAAGTCTCCACGAGTCCTACCTACTCTACCTACCTACAACTACATGTCAAACTAAGAGCTATTTTAGACACACAGTCAGACGGACATATGGATAAACGGACAAATAGCATCAACGGACGGTTGGATATGGATACGGACATAATATGATGATATACAACCACAATACTGCCTACATTTATTTTAAAGAAATTTACCCTTAGACTTAACTGAAACTCACATTGAGCGTTATGTTTTAGTATTAATACCTAAGTTTTATTATAGTATGATTTTTAGGTGCTAATGCTTGCTTAGATAAACCAAATCTTTTGACTCATCCCCATTCACCGGTTAAAATCAACTAAGAAAAACAAATTTGATGCTTGGATGGGTGCCTATAGATGGCCTACCACGGCGTCATGGCGATTAGGACGGATTGTTAGAAGATGCGGGTTCAAATTCAAAACTCGCCGAAAGATAGGTAGGTATTTTTCCACTATAAAGTAGCAATACTTAAGTTCGTACAGTACAAAAATCTTGACAGATATGTATAAATCGACGTACCTACTATTGGAATCGTAAAGTTTTTATAAACACATTAACACACATGTTATGTTAACAACCAGTCTGCAAAAAGATTATAAATAATAGATAGGTACGGGGTGTTTGAAGTAATGTTATAGAGGACCGAAAGTGCATTTTGGAGAATGCGTTGATAATCTGAGATGACGGATTCCAAATGGCGGCCAACTTAAACAAAGTAGGTAAGTAAGTTAAATACTACTACTTTTTACTCAATGAAATGAGAGCATTAAATAATACTTTTTTGCTGTCAGGATGCGACGAAAATGTGTTGCCATATGGGTATCATGCCATACCGAAGTAATAACAAGAAGATATTATCTTTTTTTTAAATGAATATTAATATACTTACTTATATTTGGTACACCACTCGATACATAACATAAATTTGTGTTCGTAAAATGCAATGTGTTGAAAGACATCAGTTAAATATAGTTTATTGACGGATGATGCTGTTTTTTATACCATTAAGCCGTACATACATACACCCTTAATACATAGGCACGCTATTCAGAAAGTAACTAAGTCTGGAGACAAATTAGGCATGTAAGTTATTTGTAATTAGGTACTACTATTTTCTCAATGAAAGGGTAGCAATAAATAATAAAATCTTCGATGTCGGGATGCGAGTCATATTGAGCAATAAAAAGAAAAATAGAAAACTAAAAAAAAAAAAAAGTCTTGTGTTGCTGCTCTCTCTTATTGAGTGGTTATCTTATTAGTTACGATTGTATTGTCAAATGATCCGCCATGAAGCAATAATGCGCAATCATTAAGTACTGCCTAAGAGAAAAAGGAAGTGTAGCGACGATCAAAGCATAGAAATGTTAAAGAAGGTCAAGATATTATAGAATTTATTGACGAGCTATGGACATCTTTGTATACACCTCAGTCGCTAACCTGTTATCAGCTCGTCGAAAGATCCAAGAGCCAAGCTGACGCAATATTATATCTTGAAATAGTTTGAAAAGCAAAAGGAGTCAGGTGACGACAATATCATATCAGAGCTTTTGAAAGCAGATGGAAAACCGGTACTTAAAGTCCTTCCGTAGATTCTTAACCATGTCTTACGCAAAGGTTTAACCCCACAAGTTCACTTTTTCTACTTCTACTATAACTTCACACCAATTTTGCTTTTGAGCCAAGACTATAGTTTTCAAAGGTCATCACAAAACATCTTAATCGTAGATTAGATACATCCTGCCTCCTCCGGAACTAGGTGGTTATAAGTCACATACAACATTATATACCATAGACTACATCCGCACACCACGAGCTATAGGCGTGAAGGGTTCTATAGTAAATGATTGAGAGGCGTATTAAATTCAAAAGTATTGTCTCGAGATGACGAAGCAGAGCAGTGCTACACGGAACTTGATTTTTAAGCTCTGGGTAGCACTGAAACTCGCATAAGCAAATGTAGCGCTTACCATCCACGGGTACGACTTCTCCGTCTCGACACTTAATAATATAAAAATATGAAAATAAAAAAGGTTCCTACATTTTCTTAGGGTACTGCAGTAAATAATCCGGGTTCTCTGTTTTATTGTAGCTCGTTTTTTGGATTTATTAAACTTATTACGTACTGGCTTATACTTAATATAATCATATAGCAACCGTATTCCTTAGGGTTACAACATTTATGTATCATGTAATTACGTGTAGTACATGTTTTAAATCTTGGCCTGCGTGGTTTAAATATTATAACTTTGCTTTCACCCGCGGCCCTGCCCGCGTGCATAGGTTTATAGTAAAGGAGGTTTATATGGATTCCAGAGAGAGGTATAAAAAAACACATTTCTAAAGTGAAGATTTTTATAGTATGCCATAGTGCAATTTAATTCCTTAGTAGGTGTTACGACATAAAATCATGTTCCATGTTCAAAGATGTTTACCTTACCTTAGACAACAGATTGAGGGTCATGTTTTAGTATGTGAGAAACTATTAATAAGTTACTATCGATACCACCTCCATGTAATAGTGAAAACTTAATTACATGTAAAGTTGTTTCACAACAAACAAATTAACTAACGATGACTCGACAAACACGGATATTTTTGAATCTCTAACGGCTGCATAGCGAAATGATATTTTGCAATCTGCCCCCAAAAAAATATGATGGTTAAAATTAATTACAGAGATAAATGCTCGGATCAGTCATGGAAATGTACTGAGCTCAGAAGACGCGTGTTCGAATCTCATCCTAGAATTTGTAATTTTCTTTCTTTTATTGCAATACGTACAGGTCTATCTCTGTGGTAAGGACATATTGAGAAACAAAATTAATCCCTTGGACAGCGTTTCGGACTAATGTCTCTATCATAAAAGCAACTTCCATAGTCCAAAGCACTCAAAACGCAGAAGACCGCAATAGATAGCGCTGAAATATTTAAAGAAAATCATCGTCTCAACCATGACTCCGATGTCAAGAGTGAACGATGAAGAAGGAGGAATTATAATAAGAAAGCTGCGCTCTATCCCGCACCGGCCTGAAAATGTACTATCTTACAAAATCAGTTTTAGTTTGAAAATGTATGTAAAGATCATTGATGCTATCACTTTTTGCGTTTGAAGTTTAAATTAAATCGCTTCAGTTGTAGAAGTAATCACTTAAAATGTTATTCAAAAGTTTTATAAAATACTTTTCTACCCAGCTAACCAACCAAATTACTTTAAATTTGGCTGTACCAGGTATATGTATAGTGACTACATACGATATACAGGCTACCTTTGTGCCAAAGTACATAAATATTGTTACAGTAGTTTGAATGTAAAAGCAGGCCAAACAAACAAGCAACGAACCGACAAACACTTTCGCATATGAAATATCGCTACCGATTTTTAAACGTCTTTTCGCATATGGCCAGTTTTGCGGAATAAAAGTAGTTTCAGTGTTATATATTTCGTTATATCACGTTGTACATGTGTCTGAATTTCCCAAGTTTTTATTCTATGACTTTTGAAGCACTAACGCTTGGTTAAAGAAACCAAATTTTGCAATTTATCCCCTAATACGAGGATTAAAATCCATTAGGAAGATATATTCCAAGCTTGCCATGTAGCGCGTCTTAAAGACCAATGATGGACTAATACCGTTACCACATGGAAAGGCGACCATTTAGAGGCTAACTCTAAAAAGATATATATTTATAGCAATGTTATTGTAATTGTAAGTTGGAAATAAAATACTGTTTATTTTTATTTTTATTTATTATTCCAACCTAAAATGTGTGCTTCGCTAACCTAGCGGTTAGGGCGGATAACATTAACACAGATTGTAAGATGACGATGGTTCAGTACCCGTCCATGTATTGTATTTTTATATTCCCTCGAGATACATTGAAAATGATTTTAACTGCCATGGTCTGGTCTTTATAGTTTATAGCGAAAAAATTCACGGCTGCAGAGAGGCGTATATAATATGGCATTAATAGTGGTAAATAAATAGAAAACTTAGTAAATAATTTTGCTTTTGGATTTAAAACCGCACTAAGTTTATCGTTTTTTAAATGTTTACTGCAAGCTTACTTTTTTATTCTAACTTGATTGATTGACACGGAATTGTTACATGTAAGTAATGTTACATTAAATACGATAGATTTGGTATCGTCTCGGTGGCCTAGGATACGGTTTGTCAGAAGACGCGGGTTCAAAACCCATTCCAGGATGGGCTATTTTTGTGATTAAATGGTAAATCAGACAACACTGATGTCTATTATGAGGTCGTTACTACTCCGACGGGTGTGCGGGCAGTATTGATACCCATCCTCAAAGCTCATTTATTTTTGTCCTATAATTTGACAGTTTGATCTCGCTAGGCAGGCGTTACGGCCTGAACAATAAGATAATACGGTTTGATAACTTACTGAATCATTTTTAGGTCAGTAAGTTATCAAACCGGCCTGAACCTGGAGGTTGGCCGTACCTTACAGCGATAATTTTTCTAATAAACTGAATGAAAAACCTTAAGAAAAAAATAAATAATATTATCCCAAATCATTAAAAGTAACAACACGCATCTGTCCATTCAAACAGTCATAGGTACCTTTTCATTTTTATTGTTTAGTGGTATTCAAGAGCAATATAAAATACCTAAATACCGCTGGTATTCAATTCAGTAGCCTGCTACTTACACAATAATACATATTTTTGAGGTCAAATACTCGTAATAAAAAAAGTGCTATCCATCTAATTAAAAAACCAAAATTTTTCCTTTTGCATTTTGCCTTGCTTCTTATAAATTTATGGGATTTCCAGAAAGTTTTGAGAAACTGCAACAATAACTAAAATGGATACAATATTTTCAATAAATCTTTTCCTACGAGCACTTTACACTCCAATAACTGAAGAGTAGTAGTTCTTGGTAATATCATCATTGACGGTTAATGACAATCGATCAGTAAGTTGCAAGGGTCACTAAAATGGTAAAAAAAATATTTACCCCAAAATGGAACCGATTTCAGCACCGAAAAGTGTAAAAGAACTTGTGGAAATTGGTACTTTTGTACTTTCATGGTACCGACTACCATTCTTTGTAACGACAATGACCCGTTGACTTTGATATTGTTGCCAAACCGCTGCGTCCGATTCTACTAACCAAATGTTGCTCCAACTTTAACTGAACTGTAGCTGAACGATGACATTTATACGTTTTTTATTGTGCTATTTAAGTTAGGTTTCTATTGTTACAATAAACTTTAAATTAAAACCCAATATGCTGTTAACTATATAGATCATGACCGCGACGTTAACGCATATCCGTATATTATATTTTTATATAAGTAGTAGCGTTTGAGATGACGTTACGTTTCAAGTTGTCATCATAGAAATAGTAGAACAGCTTTTTGGGTTAGTATCCAACGGAGTCGAACTGATGTTGCAACTGAATAGATAGTTGAACGTTGTGAAAAAATAGAATTGGTTTGCAGATGAACTTTTGCATTTTCGCGCGGAGTCACGCAGTGTCAAGAAGGTTCATTTTTATATATATATTATGTATAGAAGATAAATAGGTAGATTTCAAAGTTTAGTTGTACAGAGTTTTCAGTAAACCAAAACCAAAGAATAAAATACATACATGTTTTGTTATTTATGTCCATGTTTATCTTCACGAGTTTTGAGTCAAAAGAATAACATTTTCCATATAAACATTAGTCATAGTCATAGTAGTTTCATGGCACCCTGTTTAAACATCTCAGGCTTTGATTTTTAATACTTAAGCGTTTATGTGATTTCACAAACTAAACTATCTTTATTCCATTGTTTATTTAAACTTTTTTAGTAGTTACCTACGGAGATACTTGGTGACAAACATTCACGGACACAAACTTTCACATATTTAATTTTACTCACTGACCCTCTCGCGGCTTCGCTTGCCGTAGCGTGCGGGTTACAAAGCCACAGCATTCATTTGATAAATAATCAAAGCATTTCTTAAGGTACCCTACCTTAAAAAATGAAATGGTAAACGAAAGTTGGAAAAAGTAGATTAAATAAAACAACAAGTCCAATATGAAAATTTAATATCGACTTCCATTTTTTTGCGGATCCGTCTGCGTGGATATTTGATATACCGTACCTGCTACGGTTTGCTTTTCTGTGTGAATTTTCATCAACAGCTGAGCATCATACACTATCAAATCTTTCCTTTTTTTTTATTATAAGAGTAGATAAAGATTAACGCCAAGTACACATTAATATTGCATGTTTTATAAACACGGAATAGTAGTTATTGTTGTCATAACTGTAATAGTTAGACATATCGTATTGCATTTTTTTGTATACATTGATGTATTCTGTAAATATACTGCAGTACATCACTCTGCTGCATTGTCAACAATTCCGATTTTTGAATATATTGTGTGTTACTCAGTGATAATGTGACTTTCTAACGGAAATACAATGTTTTAATCGATCCAAAGATGTTATATACGAACTGTAAGGGAAAGGTCTGATACCCCTAAGAATGTGATTGTGGTGGGAAGTGTGGTTGTGAGAGGCTGCATGTCTGTACTAACTTAATTACTGTTAATTAAGTTGTCTCATATTCTCTATGGTTCAATATTTCTTGGCCAGTGGCCGAAGAAATAATATTGTGGTAAACCATGACATTAAAAACGTCACTATCGTGAAGTGTGTGTTTATACATCTCTCTCGCCTTCATCAAATGCCTTTACCTGCGTATGGAAGAGCGGACGGGTAAACTCGCCCCGCGCCCGATTGATTGTAAAATATTTTTTTGAAATTCGGCATACCAAAATAAGTGAGCAGGTTATTTCCTACTACATACTTATTTAATGAAAGGCCAGAATTAAACAGTTTTCCCTTCGCCGTTGGAATGCGATTGAAATGCGAAACGTAAGAAGCAAGGGACTGTACTTACTGTGTCACTGTGTGTGCCGCGAATCATTAGTGCGCAAGCGTTAGGTACTGTAAGGGTACTATAGCATGTGAAATCATTATTATTTCTGTTACAAATATGACACAAAAGTTTGAGTAAATTTGTCGTGCAGGAGTTCATCTACTTATTAACAAATTTGAAATCAAAAAAGTTGTGATTGCATGATATTTTATATGTTTATTCATTTCATGATAAAAGAAGTTTAAAAAATACGCAATTATCAGCTTACCTGTTACTTCAGTTCACAAATTGTTCCTGTACATCTTATAGATGCCAAAGTTCCTACAGTATAAATATCTTAATAAATATTCTGTTTTAAATAATGATCATTTAGATATCATTGAATAACAAAGTTACTCGTATTATAAAATATAATCACACACTCGTACCCAGTACCGTAGAGGTACCAAGTAGTTTAAGTATTTTTTTAAGCTGGTACAAGCACGAGGTCTACCAGGTGTTAGGTGCTAACCTCTGCCTTTATCAGACGTATGTCCTCGCAACTGCATTGCGCACGTAAACATGAGACATTGTTAAGTCTCAATGTGCCTGTATTTTACCTGCTGGGTGCAGGTAAAATACCCTTCAAAACCAGAACACAATATTGCGAAGGTTACTGCTTCAGGAAAGAAAATGATATGGTGGCAGCCTTCCCCGCATGAACTCATTCACGAAGAGTTCTACTGCTACTATGTAAGTAGGTAAATAGATAGATAAACACTTTCTTGCAACACCATATTATATAATATAACTAACAAATAAATAGGATAATATAATTGAAAACTATTCCTCAACAATAAAAAAATAATTAAGTGTCACAATGGGCGGTCTTATCGCTCAGAGCGATCTCTTCCAGACAACCATGGTAATGAAAAGGAAGCTTGAAAAAAGGTCTCAAAGGAAGTTTCCTTGGATACCTGTGAATACTCTCGTGACGCATTTACCACCGACCACACTTAGAAGTAGAGCCCCTAAACAAAAATTGAACGGAATTCTGGTATGTTCCTACAATATTACGACTATAACAAACTTTTTTATCGTTGTAACTCCAGCTGACCGCTCAATCCTTGAGCCTCATTGCACTAAGAGAAATGCTCGCTTTATAACTTGTATGGGAGTTATGATTTTTTACGCAAATGAATGCAGATAACTTTTCAAACTCTCAAGCTGGTCTCCAAGACTACTGCTCACGATAACCACTGCACTAAGGGGTTGGATCCCTTAACAAGCATACACAAGAACCAGTTTTTTTTTAATTAACATTCCGAATGACTTCAACTGTAATTAGAGGCAAAATTTCTGCAATTGAACTTGTATGAAAATTTTAACTTTTCTGTTCAAATGGTTAAAAGTTTGATGACCAAAAACTAATGCACAAGGACAAACGCGGGCCACTCGTGGCCCGCGCACCGCCCAAAAAGCTAGTCACATTATATAAAGCTCGATTACCACTCACTGACTGACTGACATAAATGGAACGGTATAAAGGAGCAATGGGGGGTATAGAAGATGTAGGGGAAAAGTGTAGGGGGGGTTCTGAAACCAAAGGGAAAAGTCCGGGATGAGCTGAATGTGGAAGTCTGATGGAACAGGTCAACGGCTCTCGGAAACTTTAAAAGATGGGGGGTAGGTGTCAAAACTAAAAATGAACAAAACCCTGGGCAACTGCCAAAAATTTAAAAAAAAACATGCCTCCCGAACAAAAGACGATCGCTCCCATACAAAATGTAAATGCTTATAATTCCTAAACCGTTTGAGATAAGTATAAAGTGTTTGACCAAATGTCATAGGCAATCGGAAGGGTAATTTGGTAGAAGTGTCAAAAATCCAAGATGGCGGATTCAAAATGGCGGCCGAATTGAAAGTTGGTCCGATCCGGCTCAAAATTGGTATCGGGGGGTTTTTTGGGTCCCACATTCGAAATATGAAAGTCATTTTTTGATGACGTCATTTTTCAATATGGCCGCCATACAAATGTTTTTTTTGAATTTCAATGGGTCATTTCTCACAGTGGGCGTGATGGGGATGATGGTTTTGTAGGGTTATATGTGGAGTTAGGGTAGGTGACTTTAGAAGAAACTGAATTGAGCTGAACGTGGAATACCAGGTAGAACAGGTCAACAGCTCTCGGAAACTAAAAGAGATAGGGGGTAAGTGCCAGAACTAATGTTGACAAGCACCCTTGGCATTTTCTAAAAATTAAAAAAAAACCACACCTCCCGAACAAAAGACGATCACGCCCATACAAAATGTAAATGCTTATAACGCCGAAACCGTTAAAGATAGGTACAGGGTGTTTGAACTAATGTTTAAGGGGACCGGAAATGCAGTTTGGCGGAAATGTCAAAAATCCAAGATGGCGGATTCAAGATGGCGGCTACCTTGAATAATGGTCCGATCCGACTGAAAATCGATATCTAAAGGTTTTTTGGGTCCCCGATTCGAAATATGAAATCCATTTTTTGATGACGTCATTTTTCAACATGGCCGCCATACAAATGTTTTGTCTGAAAATTTATTCGTTTTTTTTTCTACAAGTTTGCATGATGGAACGCTGAGGTTTTGTAAGTAAAAAGTATAGAAAGAGGTCTTACGTCCTTAAGTGACACCTGAAATAAGCTGAATCTGAACCTTCTGATGGAACAGCTTGACGGCTCTCGGGAATTAAAAAAGATAGGTAGTTAGTGCCAAAACTAATATTGACAAGAACCCTGCGCATCTTCGAAAAATTAAAAAAAAAACACACCTCCCAAACAAAAGACGATCGTTCCCATACAAAATGTAAACGGTTATAACGCCCCAACCGTTAAAGATAGGTACGGGATGTTTGAACTAATGTTTTAGCGGATCAGAAGTGGGATTTCGCTGAAATGTTAAAAATCCAAGATGGCGGATTCAAGATGGCGGCTACCTTGAATAATGGCCTGATCCGACTGAAAATCGATATCTAAGGGTTTTTAGAGTCCGCGATTCGAAATATGAAATCCATTTTTTGATGACGGCAATGTAGAAAATGGCGAGGCTGCAGGCCGAGCGTCCTTCTAAGCGAAGCGAGGCCGAAGGCCGAGTGTGCTCCTAAGTGAAGTGAGGCCGAAGGCCGAGCGTCCTTCTAAGCAAAGCGAGGCCGAAGGTCGAGCGTACCTCTAAACAAAGCGAGGCCGAAGGCCGAGCGTACTTCTATGCGAAGCGAAGCTGAAGGCCGAGCGTGCTTCTAATCGAAACGAGGCCGAAGGCCGAGTGTGCTCCTAATTGAAGTGAAGCCGAAAGACGAGCGTCCTTCTAAGCAAAGCGAGGCCGAAGGCCGAGCGTACCTCTAAGCAAAGCGAGGCCGAAGGCCGAGCGTACTTCTAAGCGAAGCGAAGTCGAAGGCCGAGCGTGCTTCTAATCGAAACGAGGCCGAAGGCCGAGTGTTCTCCTAATTGAAGTGAAGCCGAAAGACGAGCGTCCTTCTAAGCAAAGCGAGGGCGAAGGCCGAGCGTACTTATAAGCGAAGTGCGGTCGAGTTTTGAGCCTACGAGGAAATACAAGCCTTTCATGGCGAGGTCGAAGGCCAAGCTTTCGCTAACTTTATTTCAAAATGTCGATGAGTATTAATCCAAAACAACCATTTTATTTAAACTAATATCTTAGCACGAATAAGGTCAGTGCACAGTAAGTATTATATATATATATATTATACAGTGCATTGAAAGTTTCTGTGCGTTTTGAGACTTCCACAAGGATGGTTTACTAAATCTAATTATTACTTTGGAATGGTAAATCGGCAAACCCTCACGTCTATTATCTGGTCGTTATTACTCCGACCGGTGTTCGGGAAGTAATGATGCCCATCCTCAAAGACCAAATTATTTGGAATAGGTAAGTTATTAAGTTTGATCTCGCAAAGCAGGCTATAAGATAATATAATGATAGTTAAAAAACAAAATGATATATGTTCACGTAGCCTAAGAAGTACAAAGTAATAGAATGAAAATTAAAAATAAGTAATCAAAGCGTTTCTTATGTTATAGTAACAAAATCGAAATAAATCCGCATTGTGTTTCATAAACTGTATATTTTTTTGTAAAAGTATTTATGTAATGTCAACCAAAGTATTCAATAATTTGCCGGATAATATGAAGATAACACATTGTTGAATTAAAGAATTTTAAAATATAATCTAATGAAAATATTTATTGAAAAATGCTACTACAGGTACAGTTGACGTTTACTTGAATGATAAATACAATTAGAGTTATTAGCACGACCTGATAAAGGTCGCAGGACGACGTTGGATGTAGGCCGCTTCAAACCGGTCCTTTTGGAAAATTATGAGGGAGGCATATGTTTAGCAATGGACGTCCTACGACGATTTTGATGATTCGTTTTTACCTAATCCCTTTACAAGTTGATTTTTAATTAGAAGATTTAGATTACCTTTATACTAGCTGACCCGCCAGCGGCTTCGCTCGCTTGGTCTTGGTGGAAGTGCCGTTTTGGAACCTCGAGGTCATTGGTTCGATCCCCGGGTTGGACAGTTATTGGATTTTTATGAGAAACAAAAATGTTCACAATAACAGTCCGGAGAGTGGAACAGTGCCCCGTAGACGGGAATAGGCTCGCCTCCTGTTACATGATCACATGCCAAAAAATAAAAAATGGCAAAACGTAAGGCGTTGAAAACACCGCTGTTTACCCTTTCGAGGATTATATAGGTAAAAGTATCGATTCACTCAAGATGACTGATGTTACCGCCCCGCAGTTCACCTCCGTGGTGATGGATGGTGACGATGAGGAAAAGTATATACTATTAAATACAGCTGCTTACCCCTTCGAGGCTGGATATATAGGCGAAATTATTGGTTATGTTGTGTTTAAAAATAACATGTAAATATTGCGGGTGGTTCACTCAAGACAGTTAAACTGGTGTTTCACCTCCGTGGTGATGGCGGAATCGCTTGACTACAGTCGGCTGAACAACAAAGATGGATGACATGCGGACTATATCTACTATCCCAGACTATAATCTATCATTGTGCTAAATTTCAACAGATTCGAAGAGAAGATACGTTCAGTCGTTTGAGCGCGAAAGAGTAACAAACATCTATTGATGCATCCATCCATCCAAACTTTCACATTTATAATATTATAGTGGGATAGTTGCGCCCTGTGGTTACACCCGCGTGCTAATGGATGATGATGATGATGATGAAAAGTATCCTATGTGTTAATCCAGCGCCTCATCTACCAACAAACCAAATTTCATCAAAATTGGCCCAGCTGTTTAAGCATAAAAGAGTAACAAACAGCCATCTATAAAAATACATACTCACAAACTTTTGCGTTTATATTAGTAGGACTAGAACCTACTATATCTAATCTGTATTAAAAATGTAATCAGTTAGTAATTACACACAGACATGGTAAAAACCATTCACATTTATATTACTAGCTGCGCCCATTGGTTTCACACGTGTGGTGACAGATGATGATGGTGAAAAGTATCATGTGATATTCCAACACTTCATCATATACTTAACCAATGTCATCCAAATCCGTTCAATTGTTTTGGCATGATTGAGTAACAAACCTTCATCTATCCAAACACTTGGATAGATGGAGCTGCTAATATTTATTTATGTTTTAATATAATAATAATAATAATAGCCTTTTATTCCTGAACATAGGGTTACAAGAGGTCCCTAAGTTCGGTGTGCCTTTTGGCATAGGCCTCCTCCAATTCCTTCCAATGTATCCTGTCCCTTGCTACTCTCGACCAGAATGGTCCCGCTGTCTGTTTCAAGTCATCTTCCCATCTCCTGACTTGACGACCTCTACTTCTTTTACCGTCTCTTGGTAGCCAGAGGGTGACTTGCTTGCTCCATTTGTTAATGGGATGGCGTAGCAAATGTCCAGCCCATCTCCATTTTTGGACATCTATCCGGGTAAGAATGTCTGTGAGTTTGGTTCTTGTTCTGATGTCTACGTTCCTGACTCTGTCTTTGATTTTTAACCCCAGCATGCTTCTTTCCATGGCACGTTGGCATTTTATTAGCCTTTCCCTGTGGTGAAGTGTTGTTGACCAAGTTTCACAGCCATAAGTGAGAACTGGTAGGATACAGGTCTCGAAAGTCTTCTTTTTTATGTGATTGCCTAAATCCTTACTTTTCACTAATATAATGAATATTAAATCTATTTTATGCTAAAGCAGGGCTATCTACCTATCCATAGTTTATCTTATTGAAGATGGAAATTCTATCTATTGATAGTCTACTGCGTTTCAAAACATATCGAAAGATAGCTGAAGCTATCTCCAGGTATTAATCTATCGGCAGTAGGGACTATCCGTTACAATTGGTAAGGCTTGCTTTGAAAATAGCAAAACATGCATTCGATTTTGGTTTGTATCAATAAGCGATATATTAGGTCTGGTGACATTTGATATGTCAAAAGGAACTCGATCAGTCATGCCAAAGTTGTACTATCTTACCTATTCATTGTAGTTCTATTTTGTGGTTCCAACGTTGGTGAAGAAGAAAACCTGCAGTGGAGATGTTGAATATATATATATATATTACTTTTTATAAAGATAATTGAAATGTTATGCGCATATATTATTAAAATGAACTGGAATAAACATATAAACTGTGCATTTTGTCTTTATTCAAAACAATTATTGTAATACATAAAAGTCTAAAGTAAAATGAATTAAATATCTGACTAAGTATTATTTTAGATTACAATTGATGTTTTCATAACTTTTCTATTTCTAATTAACTGTATTTAATTATGGTTACACTTCTTTTGTCAGCTATTTTCCATGTTATTATATTCGGCAATGGCAGTATCATGCAGTAAATGAAAAGCTGCTTCTTCTTGTGCGGTAATGCCTCTCAAATCTCAAACTTGGCCTGTAATAATAATAAAAGATTAGTTAAAGATCTATCATATAAATATAATAAGCTTGTTAACTGATGTTTGTGGCTCCACTTGTGTGACTCCTGCATGGATATGGACAAACCATGTTTTTGCATCAATGCAATTTAATCACATAAAATATCTGTCGCATTGCTACAAATTACAATATGTCATTTAATGAGAAAGTTTGAATTCAACAATTGTGAAGATGAATATGTTTGCACAAAGTCATTTGCCAATGGTTGAGGGTTTTTTTAGATAATAAGTTTATAATAAATGAACATGATTTTATATGATGTGATTGTATTGGCTCTGCAAGCTGTACCAGCAATAATGCAGTTTCCTTTGAAAGTGGTGAATTTTAAAGCTGTAAATTAAATATGTATCACTTTAATTCTATGTCAATGCAGAATATGAACTTACCTCAGATCTATCCCTGTTTTGTCAGGCTTCGGCTATCAAGTCAAACAGGCTCCCTGCAATTAACACAATAATGTATAAGGTTAAGTCATAGGGCACTATAAATATGTATAAAACAAAATATATGGTCATTATATTTCTGTATAGTTGATGCTCTTGTATAGTTATGTAAATAATGATTTTCGAAAAATAGACAATAAAACACATGGACCTAAATCAAAAGTAGGTGTCAAAAGTGCATATTATTAACCTCAAAAAAAAATGCCCGAACATTTGAGATTGAGATATCAACTGTAGTATTAGTCGTAGTGTTACTGCTGAAAATTATGCTATATATAAAGCATTGCTGTACATTCAAAGTATTGTGTCTTCTGGTCATTTTGTGATTCTGTAAGATAGTTTCAGAGCATTGCTTACTTTAAAACAGTCAAATGTAACATGAATCTAAGCATTTAATCATTTTATTCGTACAATTTGATGATATATAAAAAATTGAATTTAAATGGGTCATCAAGATATAGAAGGAAACAAAACGGTTGGTAAAGCTGCCAATTCAAAACCTGATGACGAACGCACTGAAATGCTGGGTGTCCCTTTCACTGATTATTATTTCTGCTCACCAAAGTACAAAAGAGAGAAAATTTATAACAGTCGTAGTTTATAGAACGAAATATGGCTATTACATAAACACAGAATAAAATAGTCAGAGTGCGCCTTTTGTTGATATGCGGAAGCTGCAGCATAGAGAACATTTGTATACTGGAGATAGAGTTGTCATTCCAGCATTATCGCACGCAGCGCCATCTATTGATTTGTTATGAAAACTAAAAACTATTAGTTATTCTGTGACTATAATATACCTTTACTAAATTTACTATTTTTACTTGCCTACCTGTTTCATTGGTCTTTATTTTATCCTTAGTTGAACTTTAATAGTCATAATGTTTTTTCAATTGTATAAGTATCAAATATTTAAGATTATACATTTTGGCTAATATTTAAACTACGGATTAAAACGGACCTATGTCACTTTGTGGGTTGGGGAAAATTAATTGCACCTTTTTTGCAGTATGCCAAAGCAAATTTTTGGACTCTATCATTTTGGTCGTAATCAGATCTGTTCCCACTTAAAACTTTGTTTGTATCTTTACACCAATTGTAAATGAATATATGTATTGATAAGTTTTCTAATTTTTCTTTGTCTGTTCTGTGAACAGCACACTTTATAAACTTGTAATTTATTAGTTTTTGAATATTGTCTTATATTTTTCTTCTTAAGGCGAAATGGTAGAGACGTTACACGGATATTGAGGGGGTGAAGCAGACGCAGACCGCCGGGCGGCGCAAGGGGTCTAGCCAGCATAGCCACTCGCGGGCGTATGGTTACTTGATAGTATTCTACTGACTTATGATTTTCAATTCACCTGCGTTGTTAACTAATTAGGTACGTTATTTTAAGTAGGTAATTATTATGAAGTAAAGATTTATGACAAGATTTACTAATACCATTATCATACTATGCTATGGGTGTCTTTATTGTAAATTGGCACGAGTAAACGATTAAAAAGTTTTTGTGATTTTCAATAAACTTTATTTTGATTACCATTATATGCCAAAACGAAAAAACTATAAGGAACCTAAAAGTAGTTCATAATATTAGTTATGCATTGGTTGGACCAAAATACTTGCTAATACATACTTGATAATAAATACAGTTTTATTATTAGACAATAAACAACACATACTAAACAAATATTTTTTGACCATGTTACAAATAAAACTAGGGCTTGAATAAGATAAAACCGGTATTTGATATACAACCAGGTCAAGTCCTATCAAATACCGGTAAGATAAAAAAACCGGTATAATTAAATTTTGTTTTACTAAAATCCAAAAATCAACTTCAACTAAGGTATAAATTTCGTATTCACATAGGTATTGTAATAACAACTTTTTTATTAATCATGACATTAATACTGAAAGCTTAAATAAATGCAGGTTTTCAAAAGTTTTCTAAGTGCCCTTCAGGCCTTCACAAATGTATTATGTAAGTCTAGTTAAGTAAAAAAAAAAGTCCTCCTGTATTCCTTTAGTAATTATTAAAAGAATTTTAAAATATAATATATATATAAACAATGCCACGGACCCTTTGATGTCTGTGAACTAAAGCATTATAAATAAAAAAAAATGCAGATGTTCAATAAAAAAATCTTATTGATAATAAATAATATCTAAAGAAATGGTGAGATTTGTATTTCCAAAGTTATGAGAAGAGATTTACAGTAAGAGGTGAGTCTAAGCTACAAAACAAATAGTTACTTCTCAGAGCCTCTCAACGGCATACCACGGTTTCGTCGTGAATCTACTAACTTCGGAAGCATATTATTATGCGTCTGGTAGAAAGTAACAAGTTCGGCCTCCATTTAAGTAATAGCATAAAGTATTCATCTTTTTTATATGAAAACGTAGGTTTTTTCATTCTCTCCTCCCCAAATACATAAAACGCTGCTTTGTTTATCAGTAACTCGTAATTGCCGTTTGACCTGATAGTACCATTTACTGTTTGTATTTATTTTTGTATGTATTTTATAATATAAAAAAAAAATTGGACTTTGTCATTGGCCATTTTCTTCAGATTTTTATGAATTCTGAAGATGCTTCCTTATTGTCTTCATCAGGCATATCAGGTGCTGTCACTTGTTCCCCTGCAGTCCCCTTTGATTTTCGAAAAGGTTAACTCTATTTCTTTTTATTTTCAACGCGTTAGGTTTTTTCTCTGATGCTCTCTTTTACTTTCTGGTTTTATTTTTCACACCGAGAAAGTGAACTTCCCCGAATTTTCGACCAACGATTGCAGCTACACCAGATAGCGCTTTATATAAGTTGCCATATGAGCGTTTGCACCATGATTCGTCTGCAAAATATCAATTACGGGAACACTATTTATTAAGTTTCCTTCTTCGATTGCTGCTTCCCTTTCCTTTGCAGCAGCGCGTTCCATCACCTCTACCGCTGTAGCCTCCAATTCATTGAACATAATATGGTCTTGTATTTTTGCGTAATACTTTTCTCGAAAAATAAGAATATCCATGGCTGCCATAGTTTTCTCAAATTGTGAGTATCCGATACCAGAAGCTACAATTCCAGAAATTGCTGCAGTGCGTTCAGGCCGGTATCATTATTTATATCATCCGAAATCCGAACACACTTCGAAAGTTTTCTTGCACATCTTAGACAACTAAAATTTGAAACAAGCCCATATCTTTTTTCCGCCTGTAAAACCAAGCAGCTGAAATCACACTTAAAGAGAGGGTTGTGCTTTGAGTCCTTCACTTGCTTAAAAAAACAATATCTACTATTCTGCGACCTGTCGATTCTTTTGTGCTTATCTCACACTCCGGCTCTTCTAGGAATGGCATTTCTTCACTGGAACAATAGATACAAAATCATGTTGAACATTTTTATTTGTTTATTTGTTTATTTATTTGTTTATTAAATAGTAAGCTTACAGTATATGCACCAAAGCGCTAACTATCTTAAATAATTTGTTAAAAATAAACTAAGATTACATACAATAGTTCTCAAACTGTCATTAAATATGTCATTAAATATTTGTGTAATAACTGGTCGAAGATTTTCGTATAACGCATCGGAAGATTCCGGTAATTTATTTAATAATATTAAATATGTCATTAAATATATTAAATTTATCAAAAGGTTAATGACAAGTAACAAGTTAACTTGTTACTTCAGTAACCTTATGATAAAAATAACAAATAGTAACTACTTTACTTCTTACTTTATTAATCTTTGCTAAAAATACTGTACTACTAATACTGAAATAACAAATTAAATACAAAGAGTATCTGAATTATTTGAAAATTAAAAAATAATTTTAAGTAATTAGTTTGACATATCATAAAATTTTCTTAAATAAAAGTAAATTGTAAGATATTATTATATAACCGACTACAAAGAAATTAACCCTCTGACTCTAATATATTATGTCGGCGTTGGGTAGTTTAGCCGGAATGCTGACTTAAAATATAAATAAAGCGGTACTTCTAAATAAAAACATCGGTTTTATTAAAACCGGTATGTCTGCCCTATACATGTGGCTTATTCTTGAGCACCAAATTAGATGGAAAACGTATACAATATACATGTTTCATTCAAGTGCATATAACAATCTAGTAATACCTACTAGACTTATGAGATGGGAAGTAGAAATCCATACAGATTTTAATAAATTTTTTACTCGCCTGTTTTTGGCAAGCGACCATGTGGTCGCAGATACAAATTTACTATGTAACTTACTTGAAGAAACCAGGTGTAATAACTGGTCGAAGATTTTCGTATAACGCATCGGAAGATTCCGGTAAATTTGTTGGCAGCAATACTTCGGTATTATCCTCATGGGATTCCTTAGACAATTCTTTGTAGGGCGGAGGGCTGTAAAAATAAAAGTCAAATTCCTACTAATATTCTAAATTAATCCCTGAAAACTCTGACCAGGTTCATCAGGTCGGATAAAATATATAAATATGATACCTATGTGTTATTCTATACCCTATAGAATAACATATTGGTATATATACATATAATAAGCTACCACCATACTAAATATCATACAAATTCTTACTTACGTCTCAAAACTAACTAACACACTAAGACACTTAGAAATTTTTGAATTTATAACATTAGTTTGATTATGGTCGCCTTATTTTCATCATCATAAAATATGTTATAACACTACGCTAAATCAATTACAGATAACCTACGCAAAGACTATGAATGAAAACAATCAGGTAGGTACTTACATACTTGTCTGCAAGTTAGATAATCTGTTTCTATTGTAATTCCGAGCAGTTTTTTTTTTCTTCTTATCTTTATTTCCCAAAAGTCGATAAGATGGACTAAAATAATGTAGTCGTCCGGGCGCGCTGGACAGAATAAAGTTGTACACGTCCACTCTCGACAACGCACTCTGGCCGACTAGCGGGGGTCGGGAGCCATGGTAATGGCTGCATACTCAGTGTGCGCGTTTGCAAATGGTTTCAATATTAACTTTACTTTATTTTCTAAAAATAATCTTACATTTTTACAAAAAACTGAGTTCATAGACGGATTTGTGTTTTTGTTAGGATTAAAATGTGTATTTTTGTTTATAAATATCTTTGATAGGAATTAAATGAAGTTAATTCATTCCACCGACGGGAACGGCAAAAAGGGTATTTTTTAGGAAAGTTTACGATTTTTTTCTATCGAGCCAAATTTATTTAATCGTGTTTCGGTGACCATAGCCGAATAAAGAATTTTGTGAACTTTTAATAAACGTAAATAACAAATGTCAATTAATTGTTTTAAATGGTCTAGTTTTAAATATTCGTAACGACGAATCGTCAAATTTGACGCATATTTCGTCTTAAATCATGTGTGTTCCTTTAAAGTGAACTCGTAATACTCGTCACCGTAACTACGAAATTACCTTGCAAATATAGTTTAGGTACCGTAGATTACTGAGTATATTGCTTCGAGTATGATATTTCGTATCAAAGTGTGAGTGACAAACTCTTTGAGTACACAGTATGTTGGTCTCGCACTAATATATCGCCACCTATTGCATTTAGCCATATCGCGAAATTTTCCAAGTTTTTATTTGGATTGGGAAATAAATGTAGAATCGTGTTGTCTTCACCTGGAATATATATTAACAATTATTAAAGGTTATGAAAGTAGGTACACTAATATGGTCTATCAATCATCCGTACAGATTTCAGCAGGTAAGGTCTTGAATCGAGTCGCCTGAATTTAGGGGGGGAGGAGGGGGAGGGGGGTGGGGTGGAGGGAGGGGAACCCCCCCCCCACCATTTTTCCCTGCCGGAATCGCGTAGTTTTTTTTTTTAATTTAATATCAATTTTTCTACTCTATTTAAACACTTTTACACTTAACTTTGGGGGAGGGGGAGTGGGTAGGAGGGGGGTTGGGGGCACGGAACCCCCCCCTACCATTTCCCCTTGCCGGAACCACGTAGTTTTTTAAAAGATAATTTTGTCTACTCTACTAACACTTTTACACCTAAATTTAGGGGGGGGGGGGGGGAGAGAGAGAGAGGGGGGGGGTCAGAGTTGGATTTGTCACTAATTTCGACCTAACCAGTCTGACTTGGACTCCGGGTGGGCTCCCGTCAGAAGCTCTTGAGCTTCTGGCTCCCGCATTATTTATAAACACTCTAGGGGTAGTAGCCACAAGAATAGGTGGAGTCGGGGTGCTCTGTGTCGGTTTTCTGACAACTTTCAACCTAACCGGTCTGAGTTGGTCTCTGGGTGGGTAAGGGAGGAAAATAATTTTCACAAAACTATGTAGGAGTATTTATTTTATTTTGTAAACATAGTTAAATCACAAACCTCAAAAATAGCGATCAAAACGTTTCGTTTCACGAACATAAACATAGCAGACGTTCAAATTTATGCAATATTTCCTGATATTGCGTTCCGTTTCACGCATCCGCATCTTTTTCGTGTGAAATTACAGAAACTTTAAATATTAATTTAAAATACTTTCGCGTAACTCCGGCAGCCAAAATCGAATTGGGAGGGTCAAGACAAAGCCCCTTGACCATTCCACAGTAGCAGAATCCTCAAATTCAGGCGACTCGATTCAAGACCCGACCCGTAAGTACTGTGAGAAAAGTAGGTATTGAAACTTACGGGTCTTTTTGCAGTTCGGGACATAACGAAAATCCAATTTGCTATGCACAAAAACAGAGTCCGAAATAATTTGCAAAGATAAATCGATATATTCGCAGCCGTTGGAATCCAAATATTTGCCAGGTCAGGGAAGGTACGCAGAATCGAAAACAAACAAGCCAGGTCATCGTAAATCCACGGAAAAAATCGCATATCCATTCTTCTTCTTCTTCTTCTTCTTCTTATGTGGCTTTTTAACGTGGAAAGACGTTACTCTGCCAGTGTCAGCATATCCATTCACTCGAGAAGAAAGAAAATGATAATAAATGTGACAATGTCGATTTATCAGTTATTTGAAAGATTCAAGTAAAAGTATACATACTCTAATCTATGAATAAAATATTGTTTCTACATTTATAAAGTAGACTCTTATGGTTTGTATATTTGCCTAAATATATGACTGAAAAAAGAGCCATTTTGATTTGTTACGCAATGATAATAGGATCTATACTTTTCTTCTAAATGATAACTCCAGCTGCAGAACTCGAGTGTCGAGATTTTACGAAGATTCGATGACTCGGTTGAAGTTTTTATTTTTTTTCCTTTCCCTGTTGTACAGGGAGTATGGATTTGCGCGTCTTGCGCATTTGCCATTTACAAGTGTATTTCCAGCGGTAGAGTTTATCTTTTGGAAGGTCTTTATACGAGGCGTTTTTAGCAAAGTACTTTTACACGAAAATTTGAACTGTAGTGTGGACAGGGTTGCCAGATGTGATTTTCTAGATTTCGCTTAATAACAAAAAAAACGCCAAAATGATACTATTTCACAAAAAAAACGCCAAACTTGATTTAAATTTGTTTTTACATCTTTGCTTTATATTAATATAGTCATTAAGAGTAAGAAAATTAATATTTGTTTTTAAACACTTACGTGATTTGGCTAATAACGTACTTTATTCATTAATAAACGTATATAAAGTGCTCTGCAAATCAATTCTTTCGTAGTTTAATATAACCAGGGGCCTTACTATGAGCTCTTTAAGCAGGACTTCTAGACAACTGTCCGGCTTAATCGTATAGCCGCTCCCCCCACCGATGAAAACGTATACATTATATAACATTTTTCTTCTTATCATCTAAGCTTTGCAACCCATGGGTCTCTATGACGCTCAAGTAAATCCCCATTTAGCATCGTGGGCTCCCCTACTATAATTATTGGAAATGATAAGTGAGTACATTTATGATTTTGAGTTTAGCATTATGATATATTTTGGTCATGTTATTCTTCATTAAAAAAAACAGTTCAAACGGCTCAGGTTATACCATTTTTGTTACAAATTATCAGAAATGATTTGTAAAGAGATACGAGGCATTCAAAACCGCTAAAAATTGTAGATTTACGTCGTTATTACATATATAATTTATTCTTATTATGAAATACTTTTAAATAATTGCGATTTTATTAGACTGGGGTAACATCGACAATAGTTGTTTGTTTTTGTAAATTACCATAGAAGGTAAATAAAATAAAATACATATATTTACACATTAGTAATTTTAGATTTTAGATAGTCAAAAACTGGTCACACCACACTGGCACAGCCTGGCGCCCGCCAACATTTATTATTCGGGCTGAAGGACTTTGTATCCATGGCTATTTAACAAATAATAAAAAAACACCGCCCGCCAATTCCAGGATAATCTCCCGCCGTTTTTCATTTCATAGCGTCCGTGTTTGAGCGTCTTCTCTTGTATTCACTTCAAACTTTGTGAATTTTTGCATAATTATTCGATAATTTCGATATTTCCCGCCTTATACTAACTTTAGTTGTTTTTTGTTAAATGTCTTCTCTCCATATCTCTATTTAAACTTGTAAGTTATTTGTGCTAACCAAATAAATCTCTATTCCTATGTACCTATATCATTTGTTTTGTCGTGTGTGTGTGTATGTTTTGCGTTATCCTATTTTCAGATTAAACTGGACTGGATGCAACGAGAACTGTTACTGAAGCCGATCATTCTCTCGTCTATTGTCTGCTGACTGCTCTATCAACAGGATACTGGCAGAATTGTGGTGAACCCGAATATTGTCCGTACATGCCACGCGTAGAAGAAAACTAGAAACTTGAAAAACTCATTTTGCGCTTGCTTTTTCTCTAGGTAAGCCCTTTACGATTTTATTAGATTATTTAACTATCTGAATTTTACTAACATAGGTTATTAACGTGTGATTCTATAAGTTTTGATGCTGAGATGTGAAGAGATTTGATTTACTTGTAAGATTCAGACACTACAAGTGGGTAATGAAAGTGTTTTCACAGTGTCAAGTCAAAACTATTTAATTATTAGCATTTGATATCGGATCTCAAAACTATATACTGATGTATATGTGTAATACCTACATTTCCATGATATATCTATTTTCCAACCAACGCCAACCAAATTATATATGCGAGTGTGGAATAAAAAGCTATTTAGTTTTAGTCACGCACCACAATTCTTCTCGTATCGTATCAGCTCGGCCACAGACCATACAATGATACTATGACTTGTCATCCTTATTTATTTGGTTCGATTCAATTCGATATATACATTGGACATTGGTCCGGTGAGCTATGTATATGTGTACAGAAATCAATTTTATTGGTGATGATATAGGTACCAAGTCTGTGCATAATATCATTATTAATTAATTATAATATAATACAAATAATTTAAAAATTTAATTACCTAATAACATTCTATAAAAATTCCTCATTTGTATCTACTATCTATAGAATCCCATATCCATATACATCCATCCCATAATAATAGGTAACTAGCTATGCACCGCATAGTCATGGATGATGATCAATTAAAACAGCCTGTGTTACTTAGTGATATTGTAGCAGTCTATGGTGAAAGAATCGTTTTAATCGGTCCGGTAGTTTTTCAGTGCATGTGTTACAAGTATACCATAATTTCATTAATGCGGCTGTGCTTGTATCTAACACTGTTATTTCTTTGTATTTGCATCACAAAAATCGAATTCACACCTTTTACTATATCATATTAATAGCTACAACTATAGGTATTACAGGCATTAGGCAGGCACAGAAACTTACAACGATAAAGTTTGAGCTATCTTACAATGATATCGAATAATATAATATGTAACTGCAATGTGTTTTAATATTTCTGAGTTGCTGTACTCTATGTTGGCCAATCAAAACATTCATTGGTGTTTTGCAGTAACTTTTCGTTTATAATTTAATTGATTTGTGCCTCTGTTTCTATTAAATTTGATAATATACTTAAATTGTAATGAGCGACACCAGTTTTTCAAGTGAGAATGATGCGAACCTTCGAAAAGAAGTAAGCCTAATATAAAAAGGGTCAAAGTGGCTGAATTATAATTACTTCTCTCCGTCACGTGAATAATAATAATAATGCAACTTCATCCACACAAGGTCTTCAGGTCACAAACTAGGCAGACCTGTTCTATGGTTGGTAACCTGATGACTAATACCTACATATACCCACCCAAAAACAGGTCAAACAGACCTGTTTTTACACACAAATGATCGACCTGTCTGAGGAACGAGCCAGGGACTAGCGGCTCGGAGGGCAGGTTCCCAACTACGCTAATCGGCCTGTCCACGAATGACCAATAGATCGAGAGGCAATAATGTACAACCATAATAATGTATAGCCAAATAATGTACAGCCAATAATGTACAGCCAATAATGCACGGCCAATAATTCGTGTATATGGATTTGAAATACATAATCGGTTTTTCCTTGCCGCCTGTACAAAATTGCTTTGTGTTGATAATGGACAGCCAATATTCCGATTATTGGATGCGAAATATCAGGCCGTGATGATAGTGCACAACCAGTATTGCACGGCCAATAATTCGATGTCAACCATAGACAAATATAAAATCTTATCTTCATGCCTCGTTTGTATAGGAGAGTTGGAGATTCATTCTCCATCTCAAAAAAAAAACGAAACAAAGAGGAGCGTTATGTTCTATGGTGGCCACACAAAGCCAGAGTTGTAATGAACAACACTGAAAAGCAGAAAATTGTTAATGACGCAAAATATTTACATTGGACACTGGAACGTGCAAACGAAGTTTTGTCTGTGCCATGTCTATTTAGTCTGTGATGTAGACGGATTATTGGCTGTACATTATCGCCTTGTACAAAAACTGTCAGGCTTGTATTTCAAGGCCAGTAACACACAGCCTAAGTTCTAGAGGACGGGAGTGTCGTGATTACGGGTAACTAAGTCTTGATATCAAAATATCCAAATCACCTAATGCACAGCCTGGTATTTCATGTCGTGATTACGGGTAACTAAGTCTTGATATCAAAATGTCCAAATCACCTAATGTACAGCCTGGTATTTCATTTCGTGATTACGGGTAACTAAGTCTTGATGTCAAAATGTCCAAATCACCTAATGTACAGCCTGGTATTTCATGTCGTGATTACGGGTAACTAAGTCTTGATGTCAAAATGTCCAAATCACCAATGTCATGGCGTTAAAAGGTCCAGATGTTTGTTTGTTAAATGCATAGAATGTTCAATAGTTATAATGTGAAAATGCTCAAAAGCCAAACAGGTTTTATGTCATAGTGCCTAATGGTACATTTAGTATGTATGTCTAAAAACGTACAGACGCCAAATGCCAATGTGATGTGTGAGTTAGGTTACAATTAGAAATACTTTTAATAGCTACAGTGAAACAATTTGTGAGCAGGATAGGATACATTTCGTAACAAATATCTGAGCTGTTTTAGATAAAATCAATGTTTCTAACACTATAACTTTAATGTTGTATGAAAAAAATAAAGTTCTCACTCACAAGAAGGAACCTTTAGTTATAGTATACAATACGTAGATACATATTATGAACGCCAAAGATATTCTATAATACACTATTTTTTGATTAGGCTAAGTATACTGACGGTATGAGAAATCATAGAGCAAGGTGTTTTAACGTTACGCACAATTACTACTTATATTATGCGCAACAAGTATACCATGTACTTTAGCTGTTCAGACTTTTGGGTTTACTGACGCATTGACAATTTATCAGTTTACCTAATTACCTTTTGTCATTATAACGTCTGGACGTTATGTCGTCTTATCAATGTAACAAATGGTACTTTTAACACCAGTTTATAATACCTTTATGTCAAAATTACGTTTGCGACTTTTTGACGTTTGGACCAAAGTTACCAGTAATCTTTCGTGTATATGAAATGGATTCCTTTTCCTGGCTGTGTATTATTGCGCGAGCAATATCAGCCCGTATTAATAAAACGCAGCCAACGAATGCACAGCCTATATTGTACAGCCAATAATTCAAAGCCATTCCACGGAATAATGGATGCGTATTATTGCCTGGACATTATTTGGTCGCGAATGATTGGCTGTACATTATATGGACACCAATAGATCTACGCAAAGCTACTTATTTGTCATTGATTAAAAAAAATATGTTTCAATCCATAAAAAAGACGAAAAAATCCATAAAATTACAGCCGTATTTTATACGGTAAGTAAATTTTGTGTCTACCGTAATTTTCTGCAATCTGCCGTGTTTTTAGGCTAGAAGCACGGTAATTTTGACAGATGGAATGGAGTAGGAGACACTATCGCTAATTCCCGCCGTTTTTCATTTCATTGCGTCATCTTACTTTGTTTTGCTTGACTTGTTTGAGCGTTTTCTCTTGTCTTCACTTCGAACTTTGTGAATTTTTGTATTAATTATTCGATATTCCCTGCCCTACTAACTTTAGTTGTCATTTGTTGTAAGTATATTTGTGTAAATAGTATAGTATAATATAGTAATATAATATAGATAATATAATATATTATATAATATAATAATATATAATATAGTAATATAATAATAATATAATAATAGTATAATATAGTAATATAATAATACATATAATATAGTAAGTTTATTTGTGCCAAATAAAGCTCTATTCCTAAGTAAGTATATCATTTGTGCTGTCATGTGTAAGTTTTGTTTTATATTATTTTCAGATTGATTATTGATTTACCTGGACGCAAAAATTAAGTCAACGGAGGACTGTTATTGAAGCCACCAATCTTTCTCTGTTGGTTATTGTCTGCTCTAACTACGGTACACTTGCAAACCCGCACATGCCACGCATATAAGAAAACTACAAAAGTACCTCATTTCTTCTTTCTTTTTCAGTAGGTAAGTAAGCCCTTTACAATGTTATTACATTTTAACTATCTGAATATTACTGACATATTATGTAATTATCATGTGAACCTACTACTTTTCTCAAAGCAGTTCAGACAATTTTCAACCCTCTATAACATTTTTGTGGATATAACTAGAAGTCAGAATTTTAGTAACTAAGAAAGGCATTGTATAAACATGGTAAATTTAAAATTTCATCAGTTTGAACCAGTAGGTAGAATAAGAATTGCAATTAATCAAAATTTGTTAAAGGAAAATGGTCATCTGGGTACCCACTGAGAATGTAACTATGCCAAATTTATTTATTATTAATAGATGCAAATAATTCATATACATTTTATTACGTATAATTTTATATTTAATTAGCAGTTGTGAAAAATGACAAAACCTAAATGTAAAACAATAAAATTAATATGCAGAAGATGCTTGTGGGCAATAACGAAACTCTATTCAGTTCATAGACGATAGGATACTATACAATACAACTTTCTTGATGCTACATATATTCTGCCAAAAGAGTGGAAATGACAAAGTGACACTAACTTCCTTCGTTGTTGGATTCATACGTTTCGTACATTTGCCATTTCTCAATATAGTTTTATTATGTTATCACATAAAATATAAGTAGTTGCATCCATATCTGCAATAACGATACCTAAAGCTCGTTATCGCATTTACCTTTTTCTCTTTTTTGAAAAAACCAGTCAGATAATTTAGGGTAACAAATTCTGCCTATCTAACCGAATCCAGAAAAAAATTCAATGCTGTTAACTTTTAAACCTGAACTTAAAAAAAAACGGTACAATTTTATAATATCGTAGTCTTACTAAGGACTACTGGTTTTGCATGGTTTCCTTTTTCGTGGATCCATCTATGTAGGGTACCCAAAACACACAGAGCTTTGCCATTCTTCTTTGTTACTCACTGACTGACTGACCAATAATCAAAACTCTAAGGCACTTCTAGCAGACATAGAAGCTTCAAAATTAGAATTCAATGAGTATATTATTAAGTGTATAAATTAAGGAAAACTAAAATACTTTTAAATTTCGGTCCATTTTTAAGATGCATCAACTGCATAAATAACTTTGTAATCCCATATAAATATTAGAGGATTACAAAGTGACATTTGCCATTCACTGCAAATCAGTACCTGTATATTATGTACTTATAATATAATGGAATAATAGGTGTATGAAGATAGGTAATATAATAATAATAATAATAATAATATTTATTTCAGTAACCAAAGAATACAATTTTCAATCTTAAGCGACCAGGGTTTCCTTTTAAGCAAAGAATGCCTGTATTAGGAGTCCCTGCTCTTCCATAACATAGAAAAAAAAAAAATACAATTTAAAGTGTATGTGTGGTGAGTGTGAAAGATGGTGAATGGGAATTTTGTGTTTTTGTAAGGGGGTGTGAACTTGTGTCTGTGTGTAAGTGCTGAATTGTGTAACTTATTGAACCTTATTAAACCTGAATTAGAAATTCAGTTTCGTTGTAGGTAAGCGGTATTATCCACTTAATGATACATTTTTTACATTCATAGAACGATTTAGCATATATATCTAGGTCTTTGTTAGCTTTATTGTATATATATGCTGATCGTGCACTATATTGCTTTAAAGCAAATTGTGATTTACATTTTGGTATTTGCGCTACCGAGGTCTTTTTTCTTTTTGATGGATTCTGGGCGCTTGCATCAAACGGAAGTGTTTTATGTTTTTTGAGAACTGAGTAAACGAGATAAAGTTTTCTAACCGAAAGCAAGTTGCTGATCAAATAAACATCTTCGGTGGGGTATCTGATATTTTTGAAATACATAATTTTAATCAATGCCCGTAGCCGTAATAGTCCAAAGGTACCTAGATTAATCATATTCAAAGGTAACTTGTAAAATGGTCAACGCAATGAAAAAGCAAGAAAACCACGCAAAATATTTATTAGATAATTGCCATGAAAAAAAGAACAAATAATCATAACTGCGGCTTGCGGCCTTGTCCGCGCCGCAGCTTCCACGCTTCCCGTCCGTCATAGAAAGGCGGCCACTTTCTTCCAGGCAACCTTGGGTCTTACTTCAATATTGCAGGAATATACACAACACAAACCACGTTTTATATTTTCTCATACAAATTGTATCAGTCGGAATAAAAATTTAAATAATTTTTATACATACAAATTCAATTTTTTGGAAAAATAATGGGTTTATCACAAATAAGTAATTTATCACTTAAAAGAATTTTAAGTGCGGCAATGAGTGCTGTAAAAGAAAAGAGGATGATTACCTACAATAATAAGAACAGCTCATTTGACTTAGTGGGCTTTAAGAAAATCCATTGTTGGTATTAAAGAAGTAGAAGGTACCGGAAAGAAATAAAAGTGGGACTATCTACAAAAAGCTATGAGATGCCATTGAAAACCTGTATATTATCATAATTATAGGTATCTAGCTGCATACAGCATGTTGGATGATGATGATGAATCAAAACAGCCTGTTATTCAGGGATTATGTAGCATTCTTAGGTGAAAGAATTTTTGACATTGGTCCAGTAATTTTAGAGTTTTTTTTGTTACAAACATACAATAATACAAATCCATTCTCTTTGTATTTACTATTAGTTACCTCTGCCTAAAATTACATAATTGAATCCCGAGAAAGACATAAATACAATAAAATTAATAATAATTAGCAATTACTTAAATTAGAAAGCAGCTTTCTGAAATAATTGTGTTTCTCGTTACAATATACATTTTAAAATGTATCATTTTGCATCAAAGGTCGCACGGCCAGACACAATAGAAATTTCATTTTTATAATGACATCGACCCTTGAAGGGATATATAGACATTGACAGTGAGTTTTTATATAAGTACATACTTACTGTGCAATATAGAATCATTAATTTTATTTATAATACTTAATTGTTTACGTTGCAGAAATAGAAGATTAACAAAACGAAACCTACTATTAACTACAAAATGAACAAAAAACCAAGACTTGAAAATTACTTTTGCTGTGTGTCCACTGGTAAGTAACTAAGTTATAAGCAAAATATCCAGATATACTAAAAATAAAAATAAATTTAAGGAGTAAACTAATGCTGAGCAAATTCACATCCATCCACTCACTAAGGTGCACCAGGGTAAGAATGTTTTTTTAAAAAAAACCGTAAGGATGCTGAAAAATATTTTTTCTCGTCATGAAAACTAATTCAGAAGAAATAATTTTACAGAGTTCTACATAAAGGATAGGTTTTATATCAGTATTTTTAATGATTCTCTAAACGCGATGATTCCAGAGCTGAATGTGATTTAAGTGGTTATATATTTTGAAAATCCAGGGAAGGTTCATTCTAAAACTGTCTCTGTAGCTAGGTCATAAGCTCTATAAAATGAAAATATCTGAGATTACACAAAGTAAACATAAATAAATGAGATATCGTTTCTAAATTAAAAACAAAGTTAGTTTTTTTTAAATTTGATATGCCCGTCTTACCCCAAGGCATAAAAGTGTTGGTTGTTATGTTTCTCAAACTTTGACATCCATTGAGCTCATCAAACACTATAATATTACCATACATAGATTTTTTTTTATGAGTAGTAATGGAACAAATCACGGGGCCCACCTGGCCTGTCACTATGAAAATCAATGTAAGTATGATAATATAATATGTGTTGGAAGATCCATTATCAGATACACAGTGCCCACCCTGAGACATAAAGTATTTAAACTCTCATGTGCCTGTATATGAAAAGAAGAAATTATGTAAGTAATTTCACGAACTACATACGTGTTGGTCTGCGCTTCTTCTTCTCATCTTCGTTTAAAATTTATAACATTTGAATATCTAACATGTTTTCTCGATATCAAAACAATGTTAAATATCCCTACACAATGATGAGTTGTGAGTCTGTAATTTAAACGAAGTAAACCTGCAAGAAGGCGGCTTTTAATTTGAGATCTGCGTTTGATTTGTCTGGGATACCATCAGATCCTGAATCGGTACCAATGGGACCACCTGGGAAGTATACCCTCTTAAACAACAAAAGAATTTCTCAAATCAGTTCAGTATAGTATAGTAGTAGGGAAAGTAATAATATATAAGAAAATATTTTTACGAAATTAGAACCTCCTTCTTTTTTAAGTCGGCAAATAATACTTTCAATTTGTTGAAAAAGTAAAAAAATGTAATCAATCAAATATCTAACACATGGTTACAATATTCTCCAAAACTTTACAGAAAATAGAAAGTACTTGACAATATAATATGTTGGCGGGGGTAAGTGCCGATCTTCGAAAAAATGCACGTAGGGTAACGTTTTCATTTCACGACGAATAAAATGACAGACAGTGTACTTTAACTACTAATTTGTATGTGCCTATCAATGCATCAATATCTGTATAAAATGTGAATGTTTTTTCGATGGGTATTACTTTAAAATAAGGAATGTTTAATAATAATAATAAATATTATATAAATGATAAAGATGTTGCTGGTAGGAAGTTAAATAACATATTAAGTAGATGCTCAATAGGTATTTTAATAAGAAATTTTTGTTTCGTTAATCTTTTTTTTTTAAACTTGTACTGACTTGGCCTATTAGTTCCTAACGATACCTGATATATATGATGATGTTATGACTTTAATTGATTGCAAATGTTGCCAATAAATGGAATTGTAAATTTCGACTTGGTTATTGAATATTTTTGATTTAATACGGAATTTTCATCAGAACATCTCGTATTATAGTGGTACCCATTAAGACGAGTTATTAAATTGGAAATAATTTAATTTAATAATTCAAGCCTTAATACGACATACGTACACAGCACACAGTACTATTTGGATTCAAAGTAAACCGGTGTGTCATTGCGGTGATACCCAATAAGATGGGTTACTATTCGGAAATGACTTAGGTAATTAGTTACAATGCCTTCAAACCTTAATACAATATACATACACAGTGCAAACTACTGCTTCATTTCAAAGTAAATGTCATTGCGGTGGTACCCAACAAGATGGATTATTATTCGGAAATGATTTAGGTAATTAGTTACAATGCCTTGAAGCCAATACAATATACGTACACAGTACACACTACTGCTTTGTTGGACTTGGGTATATCAAAGACCCTATCCTTTCTTCTCTTACGCTCTAATAAATATATACGCATATCAAAAAAAGAAACTTTCTTAATTTAATATCTCAGTTTGGCTTGTCTGAGGGCTGGATCGTTTATCACCATACACTTAATTGGATCATAACACGGTCCAATTAAGGTCATGTTACCTTTCTCGAGAATATGTTTACTTTTGAATTTGTCTCATGTTATACTTGAATATCTGCCAATGGCATTACTCTTTGGCACCGCCATTAGCATACAAATACTGCGGTCCGTATCGCGATATTTTTGCTCACAGTGCTATCGTTTACCAAAGCCGGTCCGAGACAAATATCGCGATTTTGACAGCTCGTGGCACTGTAAGCGTGTTGATACGAGTAAATCGGACCAGAGTTGTAGCAATAACAAACCATTTGCGCGCGAAAATTTATTTCATAAAAATAACGTGCATAATGTGAAGGTTAACTATGTATGTGTGAATTAAAAGAAATAATGGAATGGATGGACCGACTTGTACAACTTTTACAGCAAAAACAAGGGACACCAGTAAAGACCTTGTAGAAATAAACACCTATCCCTTTTGACAGAACGCTCACGACGATTATGGTGTAGAGCATAGTTCATGTAATCGTTAATATGGCGGTAGTTAAGACGTCATCGATGACGTAGTGTGTGCCATCGTAATCACGCTCACGGTAAAAGAGACCGATTGTTATCGCGCTAATATCGATTATGGCTTAATTGGGACCGCACAGAAAGTGTTTATATGCTCTTTAGTGCGGAACGGCAACGTCGTGACTCGTGTTCGTGCTACTCGCGATTTATGCGAAAGTTTTAGCGCCAAATTTTTAAATTTCGGTATCCGTGGTTTGAAGGTGCGGGATTCAGCAGATTAATAAAAGCTGCGGGATCCCGTTTTGCGGGATTACAATCCCTGGATCAAACCTAAATAGCGACCAGACTGCGAAAAGTGTCAAAAACCACGATTTTCTTCAAATTTAGTTGCGATAACGCAGTTCAGTAGCTAAGAGACTTGGGGCCCAGGTCAGCTGTCCAACTTATCGGTGCTAGACCATCGTTGCACTTGCTGGTCCATGGTACTTCAGAACTTTCCGGCCCAGTGGCCGCTATGTGCCTTGCCAACTGCTATTTCAAGTTGGTGACTTTCGTTCGTCTACGGATCTCATTTCCGATTAGATCATGTAAAGAAATAGCAACCCCGAGCAAAGCCCTGTTCATAGCTCGTTGTGCGACTTTGATGTTACTTATGTAGCCCATAGTAAGTGACCCCAATTCAGTGCCATAAGTTATTACTGTCGTCTGCCATATCAGTGAAGTTGCTGAAGTTGCATGGAAAAAAAGTAGATCACACTGCAATGAAACCGTTGCGGGCGCCGCGGTGTGAGTGCAAGCGAAATAGCAAGTGTCGTAGGCGCAGGTGAGTACCTGCTCCTGACTTGCTCGTTATTGCGAGAAATATAGATAGATAGATAACACTTTATTGAGACACCACATTTATGACTTAATATTAGGCAATAAAATAAAAGAATATAATAACTTAGTAATAAGGTTTTATTTCACAAATAGAATATCACAAGATGTTCATATAGATTAGATTTCGAATGTTAGGCTCACTTGCACGACATCTCACTAAATAAATAAAATTTGTTATACTAATTAAATATTAAATTTAATTTACGTGGCCGGTATTTCAATATTAGCCCGAAAATGTATGGATCCTGGTTGATGTCCTTTTATATGCAATTAAAAAAAACTGATTATATAACATACGGAAATAAAAGTACGATAAAATAAATTTTAATATAACTATACTGATATGCTGGTGAATTACATTAATTAACGAATTATATATGAATTACAGTAGGTCTTACAGTAGGTACTTAAGTAATTGGAGATTTTATAACCAGCATTGTTAGATTTAAGAATTTGCCACACTGGATGCAGTCTACGGTCAGGTCGAATCGATCGCAGCCCTCATTATGTATGAACAACATTGTCGGTCAGGCAATCGGTCAGCGGTCCGAGCAGGGAAACGGGTCAGCGATGCGGGTGCAAACAGCGGAATTTAGATACTTATTTGATTGCGTGAATCAGTTTTTTTGTTGTGTTTTGATCGAGGAAAATGATCACCGAAAAAAAACAAAATATTGTGTTATTATGGTTGCCCGCTGCCCACTTGCCCGCGCCCGTTGTCCGCCGCCCGTTGTTCGCCTGCGTGTACGCATCCTTGGGTTCCTTCCGCGTGCCCGCACGGTCAGAACGCATACAATATACAAAATATATAGAGACCGATAATGTAGTTCATACATAGTGCGGGCTGAGTTCAATTTGACCGCATCCAGTATGGCAAAGCCTTTAATTATCTGTGGGTTGGCGGAGCAATTTGAAATTAAAATAAATTTTATTCGAAAGCCGTGTTATTCTAATGCCAAATTTAGTGATTTGTTTTAAATAGTGTTTTGTTTTTGTGTAGTAGTGGTAGTTTTTTGGCGCCATGGATAAACTGAAAATTCTTACAATTTTCGAATTTCAGTTGCCAAGTGGAAATACCGCTGCGCAAACAACACGAAACATTAACGACGTATAAAAGCCATTTATGAGCCAGTGCTCGCCTGCGCGATCTTGACCGCGCAGACGAAGATAAGACCCTCGCCTAAGGACTAAGCGCCCCCACCGCTTGGTTTTCACTCAGTCTCCTTTGTCATCATACCCCGGTGCACACAGAGGCGTAAACATGACTTATCCGACACTCGTATAAAAAATGTGACGCCAACACTAATAAAAACTACCCGCCTTTTTACGGGTTACTGAAGCGCTATGAAAGTGTTTCAATTGCAATGCTACCTAGATAGATTTACGCGGAAAAAAAACAGCGAGCGCGAATATTTATGTAATGTAGTTTTGTCTATCGAGTGACGATACGTTGACATTTAACAAAAACACTTTGCTAGAACTGAAAACTAAGAAAAATCAAAACATACCAAACTATCAGCGCTAAAATATTTTAAAGTTATACCTAGAAAGCCAATAAAGATTAATTTAAACTTAGTTAAAGGTTGTGCCACATTATATATATATTTAAATATATTATTTGCTTATATGATTGTTTTTTTTTATTTCAGGAAATACAAGTCAAGCGGACCGAAAATTAAAACGGCCAGGAGTACAGTGTACTGCCATGGCATGCACGGCTGCCATACTGTCCGTTATCAAACAAAGGTCAGTGTTTACCGCCGAGGATATAGATATTATTTTACGCGACGGCGATGACTTGTATGTTTCTAGAGAACATGCTATTCCGCAACATGTTTCACCCAAACATTTAAGTTACGACGAATTGCCCACCGAAATTCATGTTGGGGAAAATGTAGCAACGATAGATAGTATGCTTAATAGTTATTTAGATTCTAGCTACTACCCTCTTGGCGAATCTAATATAGATTCAAAAATTACAGAACTAATTGATAAGTTAGGCAAAAAAGTATTCACTTCCGAGTACGATGAAAATATCGACAGCTGTATGTTTACCGGTAATAGCTACACAGTATGTTTCTGGCGGTATAAAAATAGTTTCTATTATTTTAATAGTCATGCTGTTGATGAATGGAACAGAAATGCATATAACGGCGTAGCACGTTTATTTGAATGCAAAGATGTTAAAACTTTAGCGACAATTCTTTTGTCTTACAATATCGACTTAACAGGCCTACAAGGATATACATTAAACCGAGTGCGCGTTCTAAGTTATCATTTAGAACAGAATTTACAGTCATTTCTGAATGGTAACATTTTTCCGTTGCCTGCTGCCACATGTCAAGCCGTTGTGAATAAGAAGAGTTCTCTCTCGGACGGAACTCAACGAAATCCTATCCTGTCTAGGTCTGCCCAGTCTGTTGTATGTACTAATCAGACACAAAATACAATCACTAAAAACTTAAACGCCGCTCAAATAAATAATGATGAAAAACTTAAAAGATTAAAGCCAGTGGTCGTAATTGAAAAAGTGAAAGATTTCAAACTGTCTGTTTTAAAACCAACTGTGGTTATAGAAAATTTGGAATTTAACAGATCGAAATCCTCAACAAAAAAAGGCCGACCAAAAAAACAAAAACGTGGCAGGAAATCTACTAAAGAAAACGCTCATTTAGACGCAGTCAAAAGTTATACTGTCAAAAAACCTGAGGTACATCGTGCCGCGGTTAAAAAATACAGTGAAAAAAATCCAGATGTACATCGTGGCGCGGTTAAAAAATACAGTGAAAAAAATCCAGATGTAAATCGTGTCGCAGTTAGTAAATACAATGAAAATCATCCCAAAGTAAATCAACAATCTGTTACGCGATATAATGAAAACAGTCGTAACATAGATCTGCCTTTGCGTAGATCAACAAATTTGATTGCGGAAAAGCGTGGTGTTGAACTTAACACTGTGCCGCTGTTTTCATTAAAAAAGACGAACCTTGATTCTCCTGATATTCACATTTGTCCACATTGCCATACTCGACTTTTTGATGAGGAAAAATCGAGAATCCAATGGTGTTGTGGATCTGGCGCCAATAATGTTCAAACATTTACACGCTTAACGGAAGACTTTTACACCCATCCTGCTTTTGAAAAAAGGCCACGAGCGTATAATAACCTATTTGCCTTTTCAGCGTTAGGCACTTCTCATGGTTTCCATCAACCACAAGGGATAGCCTTCTTAAAAATTCAAGGACGCGTATATCACCGCGTCTTTGACTTGGCGTACGATAAATCTACAAATAACATTGGTCTATATATAAACGATTGTTCAGAACGGGAGAGCTTAGCAGCTGAACGAAATTTAGAAATGGACATCATAAGGTCTATTAAAAACTTTTTACACAATGTAAATCCGTATATAGAATGTTTCAAAAGACTAAGCTTGGAAACTTCCACTGAAGCTTTTATTCAGTTTGAAAGAACTTCTCGCGCCACTCACGGTAATATTTTAGGCGACCAACCCGTGGGCAGAGAAGTTTCTGCCATAATTAACACAGATCGCGACCAGTATACCCCGCGTTCCATAGCCATTTGGAAAATCGGTGATCGGAAGCCTCATACTGTCGATATTATGCATCCTTTGTATGAATGCTTCCAATTTCCGCTTTTATATCCTGAAGGTAATCCAGGATGGTACCCCGGGAAACTTGACAATAATGGCAAAAAACTGACCCAAGCAAAATATGTCAGATGTCTTTTGCTTTCAGAAGATAGATTTAGTATCTTTGGACGTTTGTCTGAGGAGTGGATAGTGGACGTGTATTGCAGAATTACTGAGGAACGATTGCGATATTTAACCCACATGCAAACTCAAAACAGAAGTAACGAAATAAGAAGCGCGACGCTTCAGGAATTGCTTAACGATGAAACAATTTTCGCAGAAGGCGTCGTGCCAGGGCGTATCTATTTGCCTAATACTTTCACCGGTGGTCCACGCTACATGAAAGTAAAGTACTTGGATTGTATGGCATTAGTGCATAGATTGGGGCCGCCTTCTTACTTCATAACGTTCACTTGCAATCCGAACTGGCCCGAAATCAAACAAACAGTACTTGCTGGTCAACGTGCAAATCCCCTGATTTGCGCTCGAGCTTTCAATTTACGTTTGACTGCTTTAATTCGTGACCTGCGTTCTGGGCTATGGTTTGGTAAAATCGAATATATGACATACGTGATTGAATTTCAAAAAAGAGGACTGCCTCACGCCCACATATGCTTTAGAGTTGAAGGAGGAGGTCCTGTTGAAAATTTGGATATTGACAAAGTGTGTCGCGCCGACATACCCGACTCATCAGAAGCCGATGGTAAATTACGTGAAGCCGTAGTCAATCACATGATTCATGGGCCGTGCGGTCCTGAAAGGGATAACTTGCCCTGTTATGACAAAGAAAACCGAAAGTGTAGCAAACGTTTTCCGAAACGTGAAACTAATGTCACCTTCTGTGATGAATCAGGTTTTATTCATTTGCGTCGTAACAGCAATAACGAAGCTGTGATGAAGTACCGTGGCAGAGAAATCAAAATAAACGACTTGTGGGTTGTTCCATACAATGCGGCTCTTTTGTTAAAATACGATGCACATATAAATGTGGAAATTTCGTCGCAGCGCAGCGTTATAAAATATCTGTTTAAATACATGACCAAAGGTCCAGATGAGGCTCGTGTTGCTATTGTTGCCGAAGAACACAATGAAATAGAAGAGTATGTGACCAAAAGATATATCGGATCGAGCGACGCGGCTTGGAGAATCCTTGAGTTTGATGTCACTTCTCGTGAACCCAATGTAAAACAACTATCGGTTCATTTGAAAAATCAACATACTGTTTTCTTTAGACCTGATAACATCGATGACGCGATCGCTCGAGGTGGTTCGGATTTAATGACATATTTTAAACGACCACAAGGCGAAGAATTCGACAATTTAAAATACGTAGATTTCTACGAAAAGTTTATAGTACATACAAAGCGGCCTTCGTCTAAAAACGTCCAAATTTACGAAACTGAAAATGGGAAATTTGTTACGCGTCGACAAAGAGGTGAAATGGTGGCGCGATTATTTTGGGTCGCACCTAACAGAGGTGAACAGTTTTACTTGCGGTTACTCTTAAATTCTTTCGCGTGCCGAAGTTACGAAGACCTTCTGAAACTTGGTGGACCCAATTGTGAAAGTTTTCAGAATTCATGCATTGAAATAGGCTTAGCAAATAATTGCAGTGAGTTTGTGTTAGCTTTAGACGAAGCAAGCAAATTTTTCACAGGATATAGATTGCGTAGATTCTACGTTATGTTGGCCCTTGTAGGTGCCCCCATTGCGTCACTGTGGGAAACGTTTAAAACACAACTCAGTGAAGATATTTTGCATAGGTTGCCAAACGAAGAGGAAAAAGCATATAATTTGTGTCTAATAGAAATCAACAGGCTGTTACAGAAACACGGATCCACGCTTGTAGCTCACGGTCTTCCTGAAATTGAAGATAATTCAACCGAATTAGGCAGGGAACGTGTTGAATACACGTTAGACACTCAAAAATCATTCGTGGACGAATGGCTGCCGCAATTATCGCCGGAACAACGCATTATATTTGACTATGCCGAGCGACTTTGCATAGACAAACAGTACCGCGAAACAAATACATGCGCAATATTTATTGATGGTCCTGCAGGTACAGGTAAAACGTTACTTTTGAATGTAATTACCGCACACGTGCGTGGTAATTTGAAAGGCGTTGTTTTGTGCACGGCAAGTTCAGCCATTGCAGCTCAAAATCACAAAGGTGGCGTTACAGCACATTCGATGTTCAAATTCCCGTTAGATATAGTAGATGACCGCGGTTATTGGAACGTAACGAATAATACACAACGTGCTGAATTGATATTTCATGCTGATGTGATAATATACGACGAGGCGCCAATGGCACACAAAAATTTGATACACCTTTTGGACAGATCATTGCGCGATTTGATGAATTCAAATAAAATGTTTGGTGGGAAAGTTATCATATTTGCAGGTGATTTTCGGCAAATCCCTCCAGTCGTTCCAAATGCCAGGACAAATTCTGACATTTTGAATAGTTCAGTCAAAACTTCTCCGCTTTGGAGAAAATTAAAAACATTTTCACTATTGACTTCACAGCGTTGTAGAGACGATCCCGACTACGCAGAGTTCTTGCTAAAGTTAGGTTCCAACATCCTGCCCGCAGTACCATTACAAACGAGCAATAGTGCTGTTCAACATTTGATCCAGTTGGAGTCAATAGAACTAGCATCGAATGTAAATGAACTCATCGATTTTGTGTTCGGATTAGTACTAGATGAACCCGATGTGTGTACTCACAGAGCTATTTTATGTACACGCAATGATGCAGTTCGACAAATCAATTCAACCATATTGGATCGTGTTCCGGGAGAAATTTTGCATTTCTATTCATACGACAAAGTAGATGATGATGAAAATGCAGATCAATTATTTTTGGGACCAGACATGCTCAATAAAATTCAACCCGCTGGAGTCCCAGAGTTTGATCTTAAATTAAAAGAAGGTTGTGTATGCATGATCATGAGGAATCTAAGTTTTGCCGATGGGTTAGTTAACGGCACCAAAGTTATCGTGGTAGCAACTTCACCACGCTTGATTACTGTCCGAAAAGCTGGCGGACACGAACTTTATCTGATTCCCCGTATTCTGTTTAAAACGCCAATAGAACGAAACAGTCCGTTCGAAATGTGCCGCCGACAATTTCCACTTCAAGTCTGTTACGCAATGACAATACACAAAAGCCAAGGTCAGACTATAGGTCGTGTGGGTGTTGATCTTAGATCTGACGTTTTCAGCCATGGACAATTATATGTGGCTCTAGGTCGCGTGCGAGAAAGGCGTAATATCAAAATATTAATGCACGCAGATCGCATTGTAAATGGTTATCCATTAACAATCAATAAAATAATACCAGAGTTATTATAACCAACTAATGTATATGTACACATGTACTATCTATAATGATATAACAAAGGAGCGATTAGTTAGTGGTACATACCTGATAATAATAATATTTTATTTTCATTAAATCGTTAACAGCCAAACGCAGACACTAAACTTTAAAATGCAATTAATTGATGCTTCAATTAATTGATAGCTGTGCTATTTATATACCATACTTGTTTTGTTTGTTGGCTTTTGAACCTTCGGTGTATGCATTCTTAACCTGCGTAGGGCGAGAGGCTGAAACATGTCCCCCTGCAGTGCAGTGTGCAGCCTACGATGCGTCTTTAAGCCGACAGTTGTAATTATACTGTTTCATTAAACACTTCAAGTGTTTATTATGTTCAGTTTCTGCGGTTAATGTTGTGCAATGCAATCTTTTATAATTATATTTATGAGAAAAATATTCAAATTTGCATCTGTAATTTCTATCAATAATATTTACGACAATAATATACACATACGAGGGCAGTTTGGCAACTCAATGACTTTAAAGTTGAATAAAAACATTGGTAATAAAAAAATCTCTCATATTTAGAAACTCACTACGAAACGCATGCCGTTCTTTTTTCAAATTTGGAGCGAAAACAAGCTTTTTAGAAACAAAAACGTTAGGCATCTTCTAAGTATTCTTTGAAAATGGAGAAAAGCGAGTTACGAGTGCTAATAAGACAAATTGAAAAAGTATAATGGTGATTCTGCGCCATCTTATGGGATGGTACATACGTGGTTCACTGAATTTCGTTGTGGACGTACTAACACTAATGACGCGGAGCGCCCAGGAAGACCGATTGAGGTCACTACAAAGGGCATGGTTCATAAAATATATGATATTGTTTTGGCAGACCTTCGAGTGAAGATACGCAAAATAAGTGATGGTGTGCACATCTGGACAACAGGACTAACAGTCGACCAGAAACGAAATCGTGTAACAGCTTGAGGAATGCCAATAGCCATGTATAATCACAATCCGAGTGAGTTAATGCATCGGTACATAACAGTTGGCGAAACGTGGGTCCATCATTATACACCAGAGACTAAGCAACGGACTTCTACCGGGGAACGTACTCCAAAGCAGGCAAAAACTGGTTGCTTGGCTGATAAAGTGATGGCCACAGTCTTTTGGGACAGCCAAGGGGTTATTTCTATCGATTTTTTTGGATAAAGGCAAGACAATAACCGGAGCTTACTATGCTGCATTGTTAGATAGATTCAATAAAAAGTTGATCAAGAAACTACCGCATCTAGCAAAGAAAAAAATTCTATTTCATCAGGATAATGCACCGCGCACTCGCCTGCAATCGCAACATCAAACATTGTGGAATTAGGATACGAATTATTGCCACTTCCTCCGTATTCGCCAGATTTAGCCCCGTGTGACTTTTTCCTCTTCCCAAACATGAAGAAATGGCTTGTTGGGCAAAGATTTTCGTCAAATGAAGAGGTGGTAGCCGAACCTGAGGCCTATTTTTCAGGGTTTGCCAAAAATATTTATTTGATGAGTTGAAGAGGTTGGAACATCGCTGGACTAAGTGCGTAGAGCTGAAAGGAGATTATGTAGAAAAATAAAAAAAACATATATGTAAAAAGAATGTTTCTTCTTTCCAATGTCATGCAATTATCAAACCGCCCTCGTATACCATGTATAAACATAATATAACAATGAAACCATTAGTTGTGTATACCTAATAATAATTATATTTTATTTTCATTAAATCAATAACAGTCAAACGCAGACACTAAACTCAAAAACGCAATTAATTGATGCTTCAATTAATTGATAGCTGTGCGATTTATATACCATACTTGTTTTGTTTGTTGGCTTTTGAACCTTCGGTGTATGCATTCTTAACCTGCGTAGGGCGAGAGGCTGAAACATGTCCCCCTGCAGTGCAGTGTGCAGCCTACGATGCGTCTTTAAGCCGACAGTTGTAATTATACTGTTTCATTAAACACTTCACGTGTTTATTGTGTTCAGTTTCTGCGGTTAATGTTGTGCAATGCAATCTTTTATAATTATATTTATGAGAAAAATATTCATATGTACATTCATACGTACAATATTTTTATAGCTATTGTAATTCATCATAATTTAATTCTCTCATTATTGTACATATATATAATGTGGATTAGGACGGTATTGTTATCTAGGTCCATTTTCTTTTATTTTATTAATGCATATTGTGCACAGTAAAGATAAAATAAACTTATTTTGTATTAGCACAATCTAATACAGGCAAACAATTCATGCAACTATTATTTCTGAAATGACCTAGATACAGTACTGTGAAACCACGTTAAAAAAAACGCGCCGAGGGTTATACTTCCAAAACGTAAATATGGGCAGATTACAGGCGCTGTTAATGTGTACTGTGCAGCTTGTGTTTGTGTTTTAAAGTGGTGCGGAAACTAACCCGCTTCATGCTAATAGAATACATATATATTTGACAATAAATGTAACGAGAAGATATATGTTTTCAGTTTTTAACTACAGATAATTCAAATAAGATAACATTGAAGCGTGCTTGAATTTTTCCAGTTATTCTGCGACCTGGTTCCTTCACAACAGCGATCAAGAGAAAATAAGATAACTAAATCAATATATCGCCATATCAGTTAATCTAAAACACATTCACACATTGAAACGAACAGTAGAAAATGTATTTCGATCAAAGGCACGTAATGCGAAAATGGAACTAAGACATCTAAATTCACAATTCGCGTGCATGCTTGCTCCGTTTGCTTTGGAGTGTTGATTGTGACAGTGGGACAATGAAATGTAGCAGCACTGGCAGAATGTGTAGATAAATCACGTAGCACGTACCTGCAATATGTTATGAGCATAGTGTCATTTTTTAAACGACTGAGTTTCTATGTTCGACTATGTGTATTTTTTTATTCGATTTCTTCCCATTTGTGGTCCACATTGTACAAAATATTTTTTTTATTTTAAAGAGTATACTTCTAAGGTGGTCTCATTAAAATTTCATCAAATTCGGTCAAGCTGTTTTTGAGATAGACTCCAATAACTGTTTTTTCGTCTATATACGGTGAATGACAATCTACCTGCAATATGTTATGAGCATAGTGTCATTTTTTAAACGACGGAGTTTCTATGTTCGACTATGTGTATTTTTTTATTCAATTTCTTCCCATTTGTGGTCCACATTGTACAAAATATTTTTTTATTTTAAAGAGTATACTTCTAAGGTGGTCTCATTAAAATTTCATCAAATTCGGTCAAGCTGTTTTTGAGATAGACTCCAATAACTGTTTTTTCGTCTATATACGGTGAATGACAATCTACCTGCAATATGTTATGAGCATAGTGTCATTTTTTAAACGACGGAGTTTCTATGTTCGACTATGTGTATTTTTTTATTCGATTTCTTCCCATTTGTGGTCCACATTGTACAAAATATTTTTTTTATTTTAAAGAGTATACTTCTAAGGTGGTCTCATTAAAATTTCATCAAATTCGGTCAAGCTGTTTTTGAGATAGACTCCAATAACTGTTTTTTCGTCTATATACGGTGAATGACAATCTACCTGCAATATGTTATGAGCATAGTGTCATTTTTTAAACGACGGAGTTTCTATGTTCGACTATGTGTATTTTTTTATTCGATTTCTTCCCATTTGTGGTCCACATTGTACAAAATATTTTTTTTATTTTAAAGAGTATACTTCTAAGGTGGTCTCATTAAAATTTCATCAAATTCGGTCAAGCTGTTTTTGAGATAGACTCCAATAACTGTTTTTTCGTCTATATACGGTGAATGACAATCTACCTGCAATATGTTATGAGCATAGTGTCATTTTTTAAACGACGGAGTTTCTATGTTCGACTATGTGTATTTTTTTATTCAATTTCTTCCCATTTGTGGTCCACATTGTACAAAATATTTTTTTATTTTAAAGAGTATACTTCTAAGGTGGTCTCATTAAAATTTCATCAAATTCGGTCAAGCTGTTTTTGAGATAGACTCCAATAACTGTTTTTTCGTCTATATACGGTGAATGACGATCTACCTGCAATATGTTAAGAGCATAGTGTCATTTTTTAAACGACGGAGTTTCTATGTTCGACTATGTGTATTTTTTTATTCGATTTCTTCCCATTTGTGGTCCACATTGTACAAAATATTTTTTTTATTTTAAAGAGTATACTTCTAAGGTGGTCTCATTAAAATTTCATCAAATTCGGTCAAGCTGTTTTTGAGATAGACTCCAATAACTGTTTCTTCGTCTATATACGGTGAATGACAATAGATCCCGTAAGTAGCAAGGATTCTTTTACTAAAAAATTGAACCGACTTCAATACCATAAAGTTGTGAAATAACTCGCCGATGTCTACTAGAACTAAATATAAAAAACTATGGTATTTTCTTTGGTGTGTAATTATAATGTAAGAGTTCAAAAAACATATATGCAAAAATCGCAGTATTTACGACTACTGAAATCTATTCACAGAAAGTAAATCAAATCTATGTTTCCCAAAAATTCATAATTATACTACTCACTCTTTTGACGACTTCAATGGCCACTTTCTATGAAATATAGATTTATAGTAAAAGTTTATAAATTGTTATTTAATTTTTAGAATTTATTGGCGTTCGATAAGAAAGTCATCTCGCCACAATTTGGTGTCGCAGTATGAACCAGAACATGCCGTTTGCTGACCATCTCGCGCCCTCACGGAATTCGCAGGTACCTTTATCACATGACTTATTTTATTTAAGATGTATAGTACATAACGACAAAATTGCTCACATTAATTGAATAACATCAGTAACAAAAATAGTAGTAGTAGTATACTCTACAGCAACAGACCGTTTCGGTACAACATATCATTGAAATGTTTTATATATACTTACATTAAGTTTTTCGTAACACATGTAATAAGGGAAAGCCGGGACGCGTATTTCCATTTCCGTGTTCATTAGAAGGCAGTACTGCCTCGAAACACGCACGGGTTTGTCGCGCTAACTGCCTTTAAAAAATCGTGTGCAATTCAAGGCACGTGTCCTCCAATCGCGCACGGATTTGCAAGGATTATGCGCCACAAAGTCTAAGGCAAAGTCACAAATAGGTACGACGACGAGCGAAGCGAGGAGGAGTGTTAGGTTACTTGTGACCACAACGCCAGAAGAAAAAATTTAGAGCATTACCTTATGTTAGGTTATAGGTTAGGTTAGGTTAGCGCGTATTTCCATTTCCGTATTCATTCAAATTCATTACTTGAACACAAAAATACCTTCAAACACACAATACGTAGCCGGGACCAATGTCTCGAAGATACGAACACAGGCCGCAACTTGTAAACAATTACTATCAATTTTATAACAATACACATTTATATTATTTTTTCCACTGTCGTCGAAACTCTTTGCTGGTGTTTCTAAGCATACTGAGATAAAACGAATATTTATTTAAATTATAAAAGTCTAATGTAGAGTTCATCTAGAGCGTACACACTACGATTAAAAATAAATACAATTGAAATTAATTAGGTGACGCTGCGAATGTCGCAGGTAGACGCTTACCATCGGACACACGACATAAGTAATCATTTTGTTATCATAAGTCGTAGGTAACAACTCACAATAAATGTAATCATAAGATAATATCTATACCGTAAATCCTACATAATACCCAAACACCAAATAATAAAAAATAGGTCATGAAAATATAAGTATTCATATATGATTACAGATTCCTTGTACTATACCAGGCCAAGGGAACAAGCCGAGAGATTCACTTCATACTGCAGCAGGCGCCCAAGAAGAACTGTCAACTTCAAATCACGTGTCAGATCCAGCTCCACAGAAAACAAAATCACTACGCATGTAGCGAAAGTGGGAAGTTACATTATTATAATATAAAAGTAAAACACCTAACATTGCAATTTTAGAGAAAAACATTCACATCCTCTGAGTGGATTCGAACCTGCGTCTTGGACGATTAGACCACCGAAGCACAAGGTCCGAACATCGAATTTTAACTCTCTATTTGACTCTTAAGCGCCGTAGGAGGACGGATAGAAACACCTGCATCGATTACAATATAATGGGAATAATGGAGACATGAACCAGACAACAGGAATATAGGAATTAACTAAAAATAAAACCTGAATCAGCATTATTGCAAAAAATGCTTTAAATGGTAGTGAGAATTGCTTTCTAATTTAAATGGAATATATACAGTTTTTCTTTAGCTTCAGAGCTGATGGCCATTGGGGCCAAAAGATTCTGAAGTGAAGGCAAGTTAAGACGCAGGACGACGCTGTATACAGGCTTACAACAGATCCTTTTGTAAATAAAGATATGGGAGATGCTTATGTTTATCAGTCAATTGGACATTCTACGGCTGAAATTATGTGTAGATTCCTTATAACATGAAATAAAACTGAAAACTTTTAGTAAAAGTAGAGATAAAAGGCTATGAAGTGTGTCTGAACAAACTGTTACAATAGTAATGTGCATATATATTACAATATATAACATAACCATAACAAGTGGGCTAATAAAATGAAAAAAAAACAATGAATCAAGATTTAATTTTACTAAAGTATAATTTAACTGATTTAATGTTTATATTAGCATTTTTGAAATTGTGTGGGTTAAGATATTCCTGACTATTTGTTGTCTTGTAAACTTATAGGAAAATCCCTACAACATTTAGATCACAGGCTCTAAACGTTTTACTATAACATTGTAAATGTTTGTATAATTTTTTCAACAGATAATTAATACAATTTTCTGTTTCAGATTAACACACCAGTAGACATCAGACCTGCAACTGCGCACTTAAGATATGTAATGTATGTGCTTACAATCAGGGATACTTTCTACATAATTATAAGACGGTCAGTTCGCGAACAGAAAACAATCTAGGCATGAGATAAGTAAGGTTTAATCAATCATTCATCTCACTTAAACTGTATTGGTGTAAACCCCGTTGGATTACTGTACCCCAGATGGTGCCAGTCATGTTGTATAAGTGAGTGACTCCTGCAAGTGTTCGCCTTGATAAATATGACAATGCCAAATATTGCGCTTCAGCGTTGTGAATGTATTACTCGTACTATGTAAGCACAGCAAGGACCTGTAACAAGTCGAATCACATGACAAATCGCCATTGAAAAGTAATCCAAAAGATATCCAGTACATAATCTAGCTACCTAATTGCACTTCATTGAAATCTGTTCAGTCGTGATTGAGTAACAAACACCCATACATCCAAACTTTCACGTTTATATAATAGTAGGATTAGGTGCGCCCGCGTGTCAACCCGCGAGTAAACATCGCACAGAAAAATTTTGAACGAATAATGTAGTATCTACTCGTATTTAAATAGTTAAATTTTTCGTTTGAACATAAATAATTAAGATATATAGACATTGAATCAATCACTTCAAAATCGTCAAGTTTATTCATGCCTATTTATGATATTATTTTAATAAAAACATGTGTTTCAGGTCGAAGACAGCTACAACAGACTACATTATATGTCGTCAGAAAGTACAGATTTTCCTATATCAGAATCAATCAGACTTTGTGTAATACCCCTCACCAGTCGACTGTCCATATTACAATGAAATTTCTATTGTGTCTGGGTCGTTCGACTGATGAAGTAATAATAATATATTTTGTCATAATTATATGCATGATGAGGGGTGACTTTTATTATCCGTTTACTAATAATGTATCCCAAAATAGTAAGTTATTATTACTTTAATATGAAATTTTTATGTTTGTTGTTTTATTTTAATAGGTAATTATAGTTCTTTTTGTAACAAATAATAGTACTACTTAAGATTACACGTATGTTAGAATAACTAGGTATCCTACATATCTTCATGTGAGAGTAACCAATATGTTATTACAAGATAACACAACTTTAAAACTAAATCAAAATCCGTTTTGCTATTTCAGCGCTCAATTAGTAATAAGCATTCTAATATACAAAGAATTTATAGTTATGGCTTATTAAGAACCGAAAGATATAGTCTATTATCGTACAACAAAAATGTAAAACAATGTAAGTATGTACATACTACCTATTTATATGTTTAAATTAATAAAATCATGATGCAACGTATGTATATGAACTGATTTAAAAAAGTAGTAGTAAGTATACAAAGTTACATTAAGTAAACTTTATTTTAAACTAATAAAAAAAATTGTTATTATTGATATAAAATAAATAATGTTTATTAAGATGTGCCAACAATTCGGAATACGTTAGCTGAGCTCGTTTCCCTGCTAAAAAGGTAATCCAATGCCTCACCCATCTACCTATGTACCTATTACAACAGCTAATACACGTCATTCAAATCGTGATTGAGTTACACCCATACATTCAAACTGTCACATTTATAATACTACCTGAACCTCGCGAGTCGACCCACTTAATGAATAAATATCCTACAAATATATATATATATAATAACATTTGTTTCAGATTGAAGACGGCCACAACAGACTATTGAACATCGGCAGAAAATACAGATAATCTTATATCAAAAAAGTATAATTTTGTTCGATAATAATAAAAATCCCTATTTATATGCATGGTATATTTGATTTTCATTAGGTATCTATCCGTTTATTAATTACGTATCGCAAAATAGTAAATATGTTATTACATTAATATGAAAACTATATGTTTGTTGTTTTATTGTAATAGGTAGGTAATTATAGTTTATTTTGTAATTAATTACTTATACATAACATGACTGAATAAATGAATTTACTAATATGGAAGGGCATTGTTATTTAAACAAGCTGTACCTAAGGTAACACATACGATAGAATAACTATCCTACATAGGTAGGTACCTTCATGTAAGATGTCCAGTATATTATAACAAGATTACAGAATTTTAAAACTAAATGTACCTAATTAAAATCAGTTTTGCTATTTCAGCGTTAAATTGATAATAAGCAAGTTAATACACACACAAACTTTATAGGTAGTTATGTAATATGAAATAATGTATTTTATAGTGCAACAAATATCTAACTCAATGTAGGTACCTACCAAATTAAAAAAATCATGATGCAGAATACAAACAGATGAAAAAAGTAGCTTGTAGTTAAATACGCACATATCTACTGTTTACTAGAGTGAGTGAGTAACGGCATTTTCAGTTATGCCCGATATGTTAAATAGACTAGGTATTAGTTAAAATAAAACAAATATATACATAAAAGAATTATAATATAATATCCATTTCGACTTCATTTTCACTTGATACCTGTAAGAAAAAAATAAACATTTAATTTACATAATTATTTGATAGCTGAGTAGATAAGGTACCTACCTATTAAATGTTGAATGAGTACACTCGCTAACGGTAAACGCTATACCTATATATATATTTAATAGATGTAAGTAATACCTACTTAATGAAAAGGTAATGCGTAATCAAAAATAAAGCATTTCTATAATCCCTCATAAAACAAAGCAGGTCAGTTATGCACCAAATATTTAGATGGTAAAGTTACATACAACAATAAATAGATCAATTATGAAACATGATAAAGTAAACCTACCCAATTTTAATTTTCATGTTCTTTAATCTACTTACATTTTGAAAAATTACATCGGGGGCGGCTGAGTTGTTGCCGGCCGCGGCAGAGGTGCTGGCGTTCGGGGCAGCGGGTGTTGCGGACGCAGCGGCGGCAGAAATGCTGATGTTCGCGGCAGCGGGCGTTGCGGAGGCAGCCATTGCTGCGGCGCTGGTCCGTTGGCAAGCACCGCGGCGACGCCAACGCCTACTGCCACCTCTTCCGCCGCCTCTACCGCGTCGTGTTGATGAAGAACTGTTAAATTGAATGTTGTTAGTGAAAGTTGTAATAATAATAAAACTGATTCTAACAAGTACTTACTAAAAGACATCTTCAAATTAAAAAAAACTAAACTCGAAAACTAAACTACAATTTTTTTTAATATTCAAGAGTTAAATATATTGAAGGAAATAAGTAAATACTTATATATAAATATATATATATATATATATATATTACTTATTAAATAAATACTTACTTAAAGATTATGTTTCCATGTACGTGCAAGTTGTAAATTATAAATTTTTCCATATTCCTTATTAAAGTACGAGAAGAAAGCAAAAAAATAATAATAATTTCCCGCCTTTATGTACTCTGTCTTTTTTTTTATTCGCCATGACATACCTACTGGAACCAATTTTTTTAATAATCAAAATCCGAATGGCTTCTATGCCCCGGCTTCAACTGTAATTAGAGGCAAAATTTCTGCAATTGAACTTGTATGAAAATGTTGACTTTCATGTTCAAATGGTTATAAGTTTAAATAAATAATATTAATAATAGACCTCTCAATAGTTCGTTCTACAACTTTGACTTGTGAATAACATAGTAAGTGACCGAGTTTCAATGTCATAAATCATCACTGATCACACTGAACAAAGATAATATGGGACCCGAAGTCTTCGACGCGAGGCGGAAGACCGAGAGTGCCGGTTGTTTAGAAATTTAGCGAGGTTGATTTTTAAACTCTGTTGCGTCGAGCTTAGCAGGTAGCAGTTAACAGGGCGAGATTGAAGTCCAAGCATGCAAAAAGTTTATCTTTATCTTAGTAGATCTTTTACTTGTTGCACCATTCAATAGTATTTAGTAATTAATAGTTTTGCAGTATGTAAATATAATACTAAAACAGAATGTTACATTTAATTGAAGCGATTCGGTAAAATTTCAAATAATCATTATTCATATTATACACCTTAAACTGTAATATACCAGATCTTAAGAGCAACAAACATGCATCTTTCTGTTCAAAAAATTAAAGGTTCACCTACGTGCACTTTTTTAGTGGTGTGGTAATAGTGATGCTTATATAAATACACTTATATCTATGATAGTAGTGTAGTTGATACTAACATAACACTGTGATTCAAAAGTTTTAAAGAGTACCTTACTACCTGCTTACCGACAACGAAATTAAATATTGTCCAATTTGCAGTCTATATTTATATTATGTTTAAATTCTCACGACAGTCATACAGTAAAAACCGTTGATACATTTTTATCGAACTAGGCTACTCTATGTATCTAAGTAAGGTATAATTACCCTAAGTTAAATACCTTAACATCCTAAGGTAATATTTAATAGAAGATATTAAGATTACATAGAAACAGCTCAAAATAATAACTAATAACTTCTCTAAATAGTTGAATAAGTCTTAAAAACAAATTAAGTTAGGTAGTTGACCGACTTAAAGAATTTCCCCTTTGTCGTTGCGATACGAATAGTAAGCGACTAATAGTACGTAATTCAAACCAAAACGTCGTAGGATTCGAAATACGAATTTACTTCCGAGGTTATAAATAGACATGTTTGGTGATTGGTTTAAATTTGAGAAGGAAAGCAGGGATTGCTCCACGCGCGTGCTGCAACGTCTACTATGACAGCTGAGTCATAGCGGCGTGTACGATGTTATTGATTTAGCACGACTTTTATTGTGTGATTTTTTTAAGGCAGTTACTCTTCCTGATATTATTTCTTCGTAGCTATCACTTTAGTTCACAGATTTTTGCTCTACATCTTATAGATGCCAAAGTTCCCACAAGTATAAATGAATTTATAGATATTCTATTTTAAATAAAGTAAATTTATATATCATTGAAATAAGAAAGTTATTATGAAGTATAATGTTCACACACTCGTACCGTAGAGTCACCATCAAGCAGTTTAAGTATTTTTTAAAAGCCGGTACAAGCACGAGGTCTACCAGGTGTTAGGTGCTAACCTCTACCTTTATCAGACGTATGTTCTCACAACAGCATTGCGCACGTTAACATGAGACGTTGTTAAGTCTCGATGTACCTCTAATTTTACCTGCACCCATACCCTTTAAAACCAGAACACAATATTGCGAACGTTACTGCTTCAGGGTAGAAAACGATATGGTGCCAGTATTTCCCGGATGACCTCATTCACAAAAAGTTCTACTGCTACTATGTAGGTAAGTAAATAGATAGATAAACCCTTTATTGCAACACCAGATTATGAATATAACTAACAAATAAATAGAATAATATAATTGAAAACTATTACTCAACAATAAAAAACTTAAAATTAAGTTGTTACAATGGGCAGTCTTATCTGTCAGAGCGATTTCTTCAGACAACCATGTTATTGAAAAAGAAGCTTGAATAAAAAAGGTCTCGAAGGAAGTTTCCTTGGACACCTGTGGAGACTCTTGTGACACAATTACCACCGACCACACTTAGAAGTAGAGCCCCTAAACAAAAATTGAAAAGAATTCTGGTATGTACCTACAATCTTACGACTATACCACACTTTTTTATCTTTCTTATTCAAGATGACCGCTGTATTCTTGAGCCTAAATTGCACTAAGAGAAATGCTCGCTTTATAACTTGTATAGGAGTTATGATTTTATACGCAACTGAATGCAGATAATTTTTCAAACTCTCAAGCTGGTCTCCAAGACTACTGCTCACGATAACCACTGCACTAAGGGGTTGGATCCCTTAACAAACATACACAAGGACTCTATGTTCCGACTTAAACTATAATTAAAGGCAAAATTTCTGCAATTGAACTTGTATGAAAATTTTTACTTTTCTGTTCAAATGGTTAAAGTTTAGCAACAAAAACTAATGCACAAGGACAAACGCGGGCCACTCGTGGCCCGCGCACCGCCCAACACCTAGTATATTATATAAAGCTCGATTACCATTCATGTACTGATTGACCTATTTGATCTCCTTGAAGGAGCAAGGGGGGGTATAGAAGATGTATGGGAAAAGCGTAGGGGGGGTTTCAAAACCGAGAGGAAAAATCTTGGATGAGCTGAATGTGGAAGTGTGATGGAACAGTTCAACGGCTCTCGGAAACTATAAAAGATGGGGGGTAGGTGTCAAAACTAAAAATGACCAAAACCCTGGGCAATTGCCAAAAATTAAAAAAAAAACATACCTCCCAAACAAAAGACGATCGCTCCCATACAAAATGTAAATGCTTATAATTCCTAAACCGTTTGAGATAAGTATAAAGTGTTTGACCAAATGTCATAGGGAATCGGAAGGGTTATTTGGTAAAAGTGTCAAAAATCCAAGATGGCGGATTCAAAATGGCGGCCGAATTGAAAGTTGGTCCGATCCGGCTCAAAATTGGTATCGAGAGGTTTTTGGGGTCCCACATTCCAAATATGAAAACCATTTTTTGATGACGTCATTTTTCAATATGGCCGCCATACATATGTTTTTTTGGAATTTCAATGGGTCATTTCTCCCAGTGGGCGTGATGGGGCTGATGGTTTTGTAGGGTTATATGTGGGGTTACGATAGCTGACTTTAGCAGAAACTGAATGGAGCTGAACGTGGAATACCAGGTAGAACAGGTCAACGGCTCTTGCAAACTAAAGGAGATAGGAGGTAAGTGCTAAAACTAATATTGACAAGCACCCTGGGCATTTCCTAAAAATTAAAAAAAAAACACACCTCCCGAACAAAAGACGATCGCGCCCATACAAAATGTAAATGCTTATAACGCCGAAACCGTTAAGGATAGGTATGAGGTGTTTTAACTAATATGATAGGGGACCGAAAGGGCAATTTGGGTGATATGTCAAAAATCCAAGATGGCGGATTCAAGATGGCGGCTACCTTAAATATTAGTCCGATCCGACTGAAAATCGATATCTAAGGGTTTTTAGAGACCCTGATTCGAAATATGAAATCCATTTTTTGATGACGTCATTTTTCAACATGGCCGCCATACAATTTTTTTCTCTGGAAATTGTATCGTTGTTTTTCGACATGTTGCCATGATGGAACGCTGAGGCTTTGTAGGTGAAAAGTATAGGCAGTGGTCTTACGTCCTTAAGTGACATCTGAAAGGAGCTGAATCTGAACCTTCTGATGGAACAGCTTGACGGCTCTCGGAAACTAAAAGAGATAGGTAGTTAGTGCCAAAACTAATATTGGCAAGCACCCTGGGCATTTCCTAAAAATTAAAAAAAAAACACACCTCCCGAACAAAAGACGATCGCGCCCATACAAAATGTAAATGCTTATAACGCCGAAACCGTTAAGGATAGGTACGGGGGGTTTGAACTAATATTTTACGGGACCGGAAATGCAATTTGGCGGAAATGTCAATAATTCAAGATGGTGGATTCAAGATGGCGGCTTCCTGGAATAATGGTCCAATTCGACTGAAAATCGATATCTAAGGGTTTTTAGAGTCCCCAATTAGAAATATGGAACCGATTTTTTGATGACGGCATTGTTCATAATTTTCACAATGGCCATAGGTCGAAATTAGAGCCTGCGAGGCCGTAGGCCGAGCTATACTGGCGAGGCCGCAGGCCGAGCTATATAGGTCGAAGGCCAAGAGTGCTTCTAAGCGAAGCGAGGCTGAAGGCCGAGCGTACTTCTAAGCGAAGCGAGGCCGAAGGCCGAGCATGCTTCTAAGCGAAGCGAGGCCGAAGGCCGAGCGTACTTCTAAGCGAAGCGAGGCCGAAGGCCGAGCATGCTTCTAAGCGAAGCGAGACCGAAGGCCGAGCGTCTTACTAAGTGAAGTGAGGCCGAAGGCCGAGCGTGCTTCTAAGCGAAGCGAGTCCGAGTTTTGAGCCTACGAGGAAATAGAAGTCTTTCATAGCGAGTTTATTTCAAAATTTCAATGATCTTCAAGACATCTGCCCACGTTTACATAGGTAATGTCATGAAATTGTGTAAATCATGAATACTACTATAAGTACTTGATTGATAATTATACAGATATGTAGATTAACTCTTTAGTGAAACACCATAATACAAATATATGTTACAAATAAATAAAATAGAATAAAATAAAATCACAATCAAAATATTTCACAATTAAATAGGTACTTTAAATTTAAAGTGTCAGAATGGGTGGTCTTATCGCTCAGAGCAATCTCTTTCAGACAACCATTCACGGAAAGAAATAGGCATAAACTTATAAGGACGGTGTGAATAAAACAAGTGTACTAAACACTACATATAGCAAAACTCAAGATTATAAATATAAAAAATACTTATAATACCTATACTCGTATACAAACTATACTTATATAATTATACTATACGTAATATACTACAAAATATATACATACTATACATATACCATTTAATTATTATAAAAAAGATAATAAGTAGGTTTGCAGTTAGTTATTTCGCGAAGCTAAATGCTTTGACACGTTTTTTGAAGATGCCTAAAGAAGGCGCGCACATAATTTCGTAGAGTAAAGTGTTCCATAGACGAACAGCTTCAACACAAAGTAGGAACCAAAAAAATTGGTGCGGGCTATCGGGGTACTTAACATTAAGTGCTCTGATGATCGTAGAGAAAAAGAGCTCCTAACATGTAAAAATTCAACATTTTACGTACTACTGATATGACATGCTACAAGTAAACGTTAAATTTCCTTCGTAGGCTTGGGTTTGTTATGAACTTGAGTCCAAACAACACTTCACGCAGTGGTATAAAAAGGGTGCAGCGTCTTCCAAAAAGCTTAAGGTGTCACAGTTAGCTGGAAAACTAATGGCGACATCTTAAGCCATTACTTACTTTTGAGCAATAAATATATCTTCATATAATAGGCTTATAGGCCTTTCATGGGGACATTAATATACAGATTTTGAAGGTCACGATCTTAATGTCATGGTAGAGATGCTTACTTGTTGTCATTCGTTAGTCACTGGTACGACATACATCCATGTTAATAAAATAAATACAAAGTGTGGTGTGGTGTTCACGCTTGGGACAGTATTTTTTTTTCAACTATATTGAATAAGAACTCAGCTTATTGAGAAATGTATAGCTCTATTCATTTTCCCGCATCTTTTCACGCATTTCTTTGTTCAATTTGGCCGTTCTAAGGTTTTTTAATTGTTTATTCCTATATATGTATTCAAGAATCAAATTTATTTAGACATCTACTTAAGGTAGAGACTGTATACTCTAGGTATATGTTATTACTTCAGTGTTTAGACGGGTACGATTAGTGTAGATAGAAATGAAATGCATAAAGCTATGGAAAAGATACCTTTGACTTAAAGAGTACCTAAATTTATAAGAAACGCGTCATGTAATTTGAGTTAACTTTGTTGCAAAGACCCCTAGATATATCAGTTTCTTCATCAAGTTACTCTCGATGCCACCTCTATGTAATGGTAAAACTAATTACATACATGTAAAGTCGTTTCCACTACATATGTATAGCACGTACCTACGTAAATTCCTAAATGGCTGAAGTGGTATGGATTTTACAGAGTCCGCATGTGTGTGAAGTGGCTATTCTTATAAATTTGAGTCCAGACAACCTCCACGCAGTGACATAAAAAGGGTGCAACGTCATCTAAGAAGCTTAAGTGTCACAGTTAGCTGGAAAACTAATGAAGACATCTTAAGCTACTACTTACTTTTCAGCAATAAATGTATATATAATAGGCTTATAGACCTTTCAAGGGGACACATACACAAATATAATACACAGATTTCGAAGGTCAATATCTTAATGTCATGGTAGAGATGCTTGCTGCAATGTATGTAATTAAAATACATACGAAGTGTGGTGTGCTGTTCACACTTGGAACAATATTTTTTTTAACTATATAGAATTAGAACCCAGCTTATTGAGATATGTATAGCTCTTTTCATTCAACCTTAAATATATATATACGTAGTATTGTATTCTCTTTGGAATATATCAAGAGAAAGACTTGACTTTACACAATTACTAATTTGACTGTTTTTAAAGTTATTTGACTGTTTTTAAAGTTAACAGCTTACAGTAGCAACTAAAAACATGAGTAGGCATTTTATGGTCAAGATGTTTTGTGGTTCTGCATTGAATATCGCTATCAAATCGTTCCTTAAGCTATGGCGGAAAATGAAATTGGAAACAATAGATTGAATAAAATGTTGCATATTAAAGTTGTGAAGCTTCGTGTGTGAAAATAAAATTAATGCCAATGTTACGATTTGTAAAGTTCTTCAATCTTAATTTATATGAATGCCAAAGAATGTAGGTAAAAAGCACTGCGACCGTCCCCTATGTCAAACTTAATAGGCAGGTATATTTGATACGTAACTTGGTTTTTTTTAAGGTGAAGATGATGATGGAATAAGTATATTTATATGGTAGTGGGAGTTAGCAGAACAAAATTAAAACCAGTTATTTGCCTTGGTACATACTAAATCCTATACATACCGAACAATGAAGTGCAATCTAATTCCTTAGTAGGTTTTACGACCTATATACATCCATGTGAAAACCTACACATCGAATAGTAAAATTTTCAAACAAGGGCTCCCTACATTTATTATTATATGAGACGTAAAACTTTTACTGCTGAATATATGCATACGGAAGGACCAGATGAAAGCTGCATGCATCCAAGATAGTCCTGCGACCTTATTTAGTACGTCTTCCACATTGTCGGTGGACGACCTACCTGCTCTACCAGACTCTCAGTCAGACGGACAGATGGACAAACGGATAAACAACATCAACCTACGGTTGGATATAGATAGGGATATAATGATATACTACCAGACTATTGCCTACCACATTTAGTTCAAAGAATTTTACCCTAAGACTTAACTGAAACCACACATTGAGCGTTATGCTTTAGTATTTATACCTTAGTTTTATTATAATATTATGATTTTTAAGTGCTAATGCTTGCTTAGATAAACCAAATGTTGCAATACATCCCCATACACCGGTTAAAATCAACTAAGAGAAAACAAATGATGGTTGGATGGGTGCCTATAGAAAGTGTCTACGAGATTCAAAGCCACACAAATGAATTGAATAAATATGAGCAATGATGAGAAATATCGTTTTAATGTATCGTTGGTGTAGTAGTGGCAGCGCTGCTTTGGAATGTAGAACTCTTGGTTTGGATTCCCGGTTAGGACAGTTGTTGGAATTTTCTGACAGAGAAATTCAAACTGTCCGGCGTCTGGAACACTGCCCTGTAGGTGACAATAGGCCTTATATGGGAGCAATACATATCTGATATGGGTGTTTGATAAATACTCCTACCTACCTCTCTAAGATATGTACGCATTAACTTAATGTTATTTTTGTTTAAAATATGTATATCATTATTTAAGTTACATATAAATTACTTTTACTAAGGTTAAACACTACGGATACTTTGAAAAAAAAAACTGTTTTAATATTTATTTTAAAATTTACTTGTAACGAGTTTCGAGTCAATTAAAACAAGGAAAACAAAAATTTTATAGAAAATTGCAGAGTTATTTAGTAAATTAAGTCATTACTTAATTTGAGTAATGAATATATATAAATAATAGGCTCCTCACTTTTCATACATCGTGAAATATTTTTCGGGACTATCTCTGTCATCATCATCATCAACATCATCAGCCTGTAGCAGTCCACTGCTGGACATAGGCCTCTCCAATTGCACTATCTCTGTGCAAAGAACATATTAATAAACAAAAAATCATGAACCGACAAATACTTAGCTTTTCATGACAACTAATTATAATATATATCGATGCAAGAAAACGTTTTTGCTGTAAGTTGTTTAGCCAAAACCCAACTTTTCCCCAGAGCCAAAGAACATTAAAAATGTCTTCAAAAAATCTTTGACAGAAATTTGATTTTTGTAACACAGTTTTGTTATAGTAATAATACTCATGAAGAGCAATGAAAATATTTTTGTTAAAGTTATTACCTGTAGGCTTTTTACTACTTACAGCAATTGACTTTTCATTTAAAGACCTGACGTCGTAAGTAGTTTGGTGACTTCTATGAAGATAAGTTTCGTATTTTCCACACATTTGAAATGCTTATACTTGAATAGGTATTTAATACATTACCTACTATATAACAGATGTAAGACTAACTTTAAAAAATGCTGATATAATACATTACACTTTATTGGCATAGGAATGCTGTTAGTTATATCAGATTTTTAATAATAAACTGAACTTTTGCTGTAGTGTAGTGTTAAAACACTGTGTTTAAGTGACTTATTCCTAGCTAATTGAACAAGGAAACTTTTCAAAATTATACCTATTGTAAAAATCTTATAGTAGCGATATGAGACCCAGACCGTTCGACGCAGATTTTTTTTAAGAATATAGCTGTGTGCTCAGTAAACTTACGCCGTTCTTGATACTTACAGCTAATACTGTTTTCTTACGTCTCCACACACATATATACGGAGTAAGTATATCATGAGAATCGCTTTGGAACATTGGGACAAGGGTGTTTCAGTAGGAGGTCGGAAGATATCCAACTTATGATGAGATACGATGATACTACTCTTCTCGCTCAAATAAAGAAAGACATGGAACACCTGTTGACACGTTTAGAGACAACAAGCCTCTCCTACAGGCTTGTGATCAACAGAGACAAAACCAAGATGATAATCGTAGACCGAACTGAACTAAATCAACCTGACATTTCTGTGACTGGCAACTGTGAAATTGTTCAATCCTACGTGTACCTAGGATCCACGAGCACAAACACGAGGAGCTATGAGAACGAAATTCAAAAAAGATGTGCTAAGACAAGATCTGCCGTTGATAAGGTCAAAAGAGTCAGGTGCAACCGAAATATCACCAAATCCACGAAACTCTGCATGAAGAAAACTTTAGTGTTGCCGATATTTCTCTATGGCGCAGAAACATGAACGGTTCACCTGAGAGACCGACGCAAAATCGATGCCCTTGAAATGTGGTGCTGGCGGCGACTGCTGCGGACGAACGAGAGATTATCTAAGACTGTGCAAATACGTGTCCTGAAATACTTCGGAAACATTATTCGACATGAAAACTCCATAAAACGACTCGTAGTCCAGGGGCAAGTAGAAAGCAAGCAGTCGATCACACGCGTTGGGCAGAACTCACAAAAGCTGAAACAGAAACTTCCATAGTCTAAAGCACTTTTAAGTGTTATTTAAGATTTAGGTATATGTTTTTATTAAAATTCAAAATTAGCAGCCTTCCTATCACATATTTCAAAGATGCAGGGTTTACTCGAATGTTTTGAGATTGAGAGTTATGTTTTATTCTTTTAGAGTTTATTTATGCATACGTAAGTTTTTATCGTTTGCTTTTTATACTCTAACGGCTGCTTAGCGAAATGTAACTTTGCAATCTGTCCCCTAATATGCACGTTACAATAAATTAATGTAAGACGTCCACTGCTAAACATATGCGTCCCGATCGATTTACAAAAGACCGCTTGGAAGCGACCTGTATAAAAGTTCGGTCTGTGGTTACCGGCCCCATCGGCCATTAGTTCAAGGCGTTATGTGTCATGTCCACTGCCACTTCAACTGGCTAATCCTCTGGGCTATGCATGACTTTCGTTCGTGTACTAAATCAGTCCTCATTTCCGATTTAATCACTACGGAATACACCGTTCGTTGTATGACTTTGAGCTTACATATGAATCCCTTAGTCAGTGACCAAGTTCGGTGTCATAAATAATCACTGATCACACATGAACGGAGTAAAATAGAGGATCCGAAGTCTTCTTTTATTAAGAGATTAAAAATGTTACGGCACTTGTGTGGCTAAGGCGAATCTAATGATTAATTTTATATAATGCATCAAGTCATTTCGACTTAAGGGTCATTTAAATAAATAGAAAATATAGTGGGGTTTATTTCCGCCACGGTTGTTCTTATTCCTTTTGTGCGAAGGCCGAGCGTGCTTCTAAGCAAAACGAGGCCGAAGGCCGAGCATGCTTCTAAGCAAAGCGAGGCCGAAGGCCGAGCGTGCTTCTAAGCGAAACGAGGCCGAAGGCCAAGTGAGCTCCTAATCGAAATGAAGCCGAAGGCCGGGCGTCCTTCTAAGCAAAGCGAGGCCGAAGGCCGAGCGTACTTCTAAGCGAAGCGAAGCCGAAGGCCGGGCATGCTTCTAAGCAAAGCGAAGCCAAAGGCCGAGCGTGCTTTTAAGCGAAGCGCGGTCGAGTTTTGTGCCCACGAGGAAATAAAAGCCTTTCATGGCGAGTTCAAAGGCCAAGCTTTCGCCAACTTTATTTCAAAATGTCAATGCCCATGTTAACATAGGTAATGTTAATCATCATGAACACAACTATTAGTACGAGTACTACTGATATGACATGCTACAAATAAGCGTTTAATTTCCTTCAGACAACCTCCACGCAGTGACATAAAAAGGGTGCAACGTCTTCCAAGAAGCTTATGGTGTCACAGTTAGCTGGAACATCTTAAGTTATAACTTACTTTTAAGCAATAAATATATATGTAATAGGCTTATAAGCATTTCAAGGAGGACATTAATACACAGATTTCGAAGATCAATGTTATGTCATGGTAGAGATGCTTACTGCAATGTCATTCGTTAGTGAATAAAATGAATGCCAAAGTTTCATAGACGTTACTATGTGTAAAGTTCTTCAATCTTATCTTATATTAATACCAAAGAATGGAAATACTGCACTGCGACCGTTTCCTAGGTCAAACTTAATAGGCAGGTTTATATTGTTTATATTGTGTGATACGTAATTTGGTTTTCTTTAAGTAAAGATGATGATGGAATAAGTATATTTATATGGTAGTGGGAGTTAGCCGAACAAAACTAAAAGCAGTTAATTGTCTTAGTACATACTAAATCCAATACGTACCGAACAATGAAGTGCAATCTAATTCCTTAGTAGGTTTTACGACATATATACATCCATGTGAAAAGATATACATGGAATAATAAAATTTTCAAACAAGGGTTACCTACATTAGGGTATCACATGAGACGTAAAACTTTTACTGCTGAAGACATGCATACGGAAGGACCAGATGGAAGCTGTCGGTGGACGACATACCTGCTATACCAGACTCTCAGTCAGACGGACAGATGGGCAAACGGATAAACAGCATCAACCTACGGTTGGATATAGATAGGGATATAATGATATACTACCACACTATTGCCTACCACATTTAGTTCAAAGAATTTTACCCTAAGACTTAACTGAAACCACACATTGAGCGTTATGTTTTAGTATTTATACCTTAGATTTATCATAGTATTATGGTTTTTAAGTGCTAATGCTTGCTTAGATAAACCAAATCTTGAAATACATCCCCATACACCGGTTAAAATCAACTAAGAGAAAAAAATGATGGTTGGATGGGTGCCTATAGAAAGTGTCTTAGATTCAAAGCCACACAAATGAATTGAATGAATATGAGCAATGATGAGAAATATTGTTTTAAGATTTATCGTTGGTGTAGTGTGGTGGAATTTATGTAGGTTTGATTCCCGGTTAGGACAGTTGGAATTTTCCGACAGAGAAATTCACACTGTCTGGAACACTGCCCTGTAGGTGACAAAAGGCCTTATACGAGTATGGTACCTATACGTACCTGGTATGGGTGTTTGATAAATACATGAACCTACCTGTCTAAGATATGTAAGCATGAACATAGTGGTATGTTTGGTTTAAAATATGTATATCATTATTTACGTTACATATAAATTACTTTTACTAAAGTTAAACTCCAGGGATCCTTTGAAAACAAACTTATACTACATGTTTAAATATTTATTTTAAAGTTTACTTGTAATGAGTTTCCTGTGAATCAAAACAAGAAATACAAAAAATGATATATAATGTTTACACAGACCCTATAAACAAAATTTATGCCCAAGTCTTAAAAGGCGTTACGATTTGTAAAAGTTTAAGAGATCTTTATGGTAGAGACGCTGTTTGTACATACTTGTACAATTGAATTGTAAAATATTCTCCATGTAATGAGAATTTACTTACTATATTTCATTTAGCTCCATATATATACCTTTTAGTATAATACAATGACATACATACATATAAAAATATCATACTTATAGAATAAGAACTTAGCTGATTGAAAAAGAGCAAGCATTTTTAATTTTTCCTTATAAATATCAAGAGAAGGACTTGACTTAAAAAAAAACGTTAAATTGACTACTTTTACAGTAAACAACTTTGAGAAAGTTCGATGGATTATTAATTATGTAGGTAGGTACGAACTGACCATTTTATATTTTTGATATTTATACTGACCAATATAAATGTATTATTTGTGGCTCCGCAACACAGCTGACGATTGAACTATTTGCAACCAGTCCACAATATACACAGGCTTCGACGGGGTCAAGAGACACGTACAAACACACACATGAGAGCTAATGCAATCTAATTCCTTAACTCGTCCGCATCAGGACAAAAAATAACAATAGATTTATGAATGAAACTTGCCTGGAATGAGAGTTGCTGATTCGGACGGGTTAATCGATGTTACAACATCCAAGTATTTACGGATAAGGTTTAAATATTATAAACTACCTTTCAGCCGCGGACCTTCTTGCGTTTATAGTGACTTCCCGTTACGGGATACCTATGTGGCAAGATTTGTGAACATCGGTTCACTAATTTAAGCGTAGAGCAGAACAAACAAACTAATTAATTACGAACCGACAAATATTTTCGCATTTAAAATAATATTATTATATACTGATGTAATAGCTGAAAATATAATCTAAAACGTTCAGTTTTCAGGAATAGGTAAAAGTAGTTTCAGTGTTAATTCTGATCATCAGTATTCATGTTAGTGATTTGACGCAGCTTTTTCTTGAAAGAGTTATCTAATAGAGAGTCTATTCCATATGCTTAGGTACTGTCACATTTTTTGTGTTACACGATGATATTTTAAATGTATTAGTGTAATGCTATAGGCTATAGGATATAAGGAGTCTACTAACAACATAGTTCAAAGTTTTTTTTCTCTATGTTAGTGTATGGATAGTTTTTTATTTCACACATTATCAATCATTCAAAACACGTAGGGAACAAAATATTGAATGGAATAGAATATATAATAGGTAGTAGTAATGATTAGGTGGCGATCTCCATCCATCTTGTATACATTGGTGTCAGTACAAGTCTATCCGCTAGAATTCTGATGCCAGTGTTGTTGCTTATGTCTACTCTGGACATGAAGGATGCTATGCGTTTCCTCTGGATGGAATGAAATGAGCCGACCCGGGGCTGTGAACATTTCAGAAGCGCTACAATGCCATAATATATTGTTAAAGGCCCCTCGCGTTCTATATTGGCGTCATCCTTCAGACTGGAAGGTACAATATGACTAAAGTACTGTAAATTATCTACAATTTTAATAAGTTGTCTTACATATGTATTAACGAAACAACTTTATTCAGACATATACTTAAGGTAGAGACGCTGTCTGTATACTCTATATATTATTACTTCAGTGTTTAGACTGGTACGATAAGGGTAGAAAGAATTGGAATGCCAAAAGCTATGGAAAAGGAACCTTTGAATAAAATAGTTGTACCTACTTATTCGTACCTAATTATATAAGGAACGTCCCATGTAACCTGAGTTAACTTTGTTGCAACGATTTCATACTCATGGATGTATCAGCTTCTTCATCAAGTTACTATCGATACCACCTCCATGTAATAGTGAAAACTTAATTTCATGTAAAGTTGTTTCACAACAAACAAATTAACTAACGTTGACTCGACAAACACGTATATTTTGAATCTCTAACGGCTGCATAGCGAAATGATATTTGGCAATCTGCCCCCAAAAAAATATGATGGTTAAAATTAATTACAGAGATAAATGCTCGCATCAGTCATATGAAGTTGTACCGAACTCAGAAGACGCGTGTTCGAACCTCATCCTAGAATTTGTAATTTTCTCTCTTTTGTTGCAATACATACAGGTCTATCTCTGTGCTAAGGACATATTAAGTAACAAAAAATGAATCCCTTGGACAGCGTTTCGGAGTAATGTCTCTATCATAAAAGCTGCAACAGAAACTTCCATAGTTCAAAGCCCTCGAAACGCAGAAGACCGCAATGGATAGCGCTGCAATATTTAAAGGAAATCATCGTCTTCAACCACGACTCCGATGTCAAGAGTGAACGACGAAGAAGGGGGAATTATAATAAGAAAGTTGTGCGCTCCATCCCGCACCGGCCTGAAAATGTATTATCCTACATAATGAGTTTTAGTTTGAAAATGTATGTAAAGATCATTGATGCTATCACTTTTTGCGTTTGAAGTTCAAATTAAATCGCTTCTGTTGTAGTAGTAATCACTTAAAATGTTATTTAAAAGTTTAATAAAATACTTTACTTCCCAGCTAACCAATCAAATTACTTTAAATTTGGCTGTACCAGGTATATGTATAGTGACTACATACGATATACAGGCTACCTTTGTGCCAAAGTCTATCAATATTGTTTCAGTAGTTTGAATGTAAAAGCAGGCCTTTTCAAATTTCAATTTCAGATTCAAAGCCACACAAATGAATTGAATTAATATGAGCAATGATGAGAAATATCGTTTTTATGTATCGTTGGTGTAGTGGTGGCAGCGCTGCTTTGGAATGTCGAACTCTTGGTTTGAATTCTCGGTTAGGACAGTTGTTGGAATTTTCTTACAGAGAAATTCAAACTGTCCGGCGTCTGGAACACTGCCCTGTAGGTGACAATAGGCCTTATATGGGAGCAATACATATCTGGTATGGGTGTTTGATAAATACTCCTACCTACCTCTCTAAGATATGTACGCATGAAATTAATGTTATTTTTGTTTAAAATATGTATATCATTATTTACGTTACATATAAATTACTTTTACTAAGGTTAAACTCCAGGGATACTTTGAAAATAAAAACTGTTTTAATATTTATTTTAAAGTTTACTTGTAACGAATTTCGAGTGAATTAAATCAAGGATTACAACAATTTTATATAAAATTGCAGAGTTATTTAGTAAATTAAGTCATTACTTACTTTTGAGTAATGAATATATATAAAGAATAGGCTCCTCACTTTTCATACATCGTGAAATAATTTTGGGACTATCTCTGTGCAAAGAACATATTAATAAACAAAAAACCATGAACCGACAAATACTTAGCTTTTCATGACAACTAATTATAATATATATCGATGCAAGAAAACGTTTTTGCTGTAAGTTGTTTAGCCAAAACCCAACTTTTCCCCAGAGCCAAAGAACATTAAAAATGTCTTCAAAAAATCTTTGCCAGAAATATGATTTTTGTAACACAGTTTTGTTATAGTAATAATACTCATGAAGAACAATGAAAATATTTTTGTTAAAGTTATTACCTGTAGGCTTTTTACTACTTACAGCAATTGACTTTTCATTTAAAGATCTGACGTCGTAAGTAGTTTAGTGACTTCTATGGAGATAAGTTTCGTATTTTCCACACATTTGAAATGCTTAAACTTGAATAGGTATCTACATTACCTACTATATAACAGAGGTAAGACTAACTCTAAAAATGCTGATATAATACATTACACTTTATTGGCATAGGAATGCTGTTAGTTATATCAGATGTTAAATAATAAACTGAACTTTTGCTGTAGTGTAGTGTTAAAACACTGTGTTTAAGTGACTTATTCCTAGCTAATTGAACAAGGAAACTTTTCAAAATTATACCTGTTGTAAAAAACTTATAGTAGCGATATGAGACCCAGACCGTTCGACGCAGATTTTTTTCTGAATATAGCTCATCATAGTGCGCTCAGTAAACTAACGCCGTTCTTGCTACTTACAGCTAATACTGTTTTCTTACGTCTCCACTCCTGTTTGACATATATACGGAGTAAGTATATCATGAGAATCGCTTTGGAACATTGAGACAAGGGTGTTTCAGTAGGAGGTCGGAAGATATCCAACTTATGATGAGATACGCCGATGATACTACTCTTCTCGCTCAAATAAAAAAAGACATGGAACACCTGTTGACACGTTTAGAGACAACAAGCCTCTCCTACGGACTTGTGATCAACAGAGACAAAACCAAGATGATAATCGTAGACCGAACTGAACTAAATCAACCTTACATTTCTGTGATTGGCAACTGTGAGATTGTTCAATCCTACGTGTACCTAGGATCCACGAGCACAAACACGAGGGGCTAAGAGAACGAAATTCAAAAAAGATTTGCTAAGAAGGGATCTGCCGTTGATAAGGTCAAAAGAGTCAGGTGCAACCGAAATATCACCAAATCCACGAAACTCTGCATGAAGAAAACTTTAGTGTTGCCGATATTTCTCTATGGCGCAGAAACATGAACCTGAGAGACAGACGCAAAATCGATGCCCTTGAAATGTGGTGCTGGCGGCGACTGCTGCGGACGAACGAGAGATTATCTAAGACTGTGCAAATACGTGTCCTGAAATACTTCGGACACATTATTCGACATGAAAACTCCATAAAACGACTCGTAGTCCAGGGGCAAGTAGAAAGCAAGAAGTCGATCACACGCGTTGGGCAGAACTCACAAAAGCTGAAACAGAAACTTCCATAGTCTAAAGCACTTTTTAAGTGTTATTTAAGATTTATATGTTTTTATTAAAATTCGTAATTAGCAGCCTTCCTATAACATATTTCAAAGATGTAGGGTTTACTCGAATGTTAGTTCGAGAGTTATAGTTTATTCTTTTAGAGTTTATTTATGCATACGTAAGTTTTTATTGTTTGTTTTTATACTCTAACGGCTGCTTAGCGAAATGTAACTTTGCAATCTGTCCCCTAATATGCATGTTACAATAAATTAATGTAAGACGTCCACTGCTAAACATATGCGTCCCGATCGATTTACAAAAGGCCGCATGGAAGCGACCTGTATAAAAGTTCGGTCTGTGGTTACCGGCCCCATCGGTCATTAGTTCAAGTCGCTATGTGGCATGTCCACTGCCACTTCAACTGGCTTATCCTCTGGGCTATGCGTGACTTTCGTTCGTCTACTGAATCGTTCCTCATTTCTGATTTATTTACTACGGAATACACCGAGCATAGCCCTTTCTAAAGTTCGTTGTATGACTTTGAGCTTACATATAAATCCCTTAGTCAGTGACCAAGTTCAGTGTCATAAATAATCACTGATCACACATGACCGTTCATGTGTGAGTAAAATAGAGGATCCGAAGTCTTCTTTTATTGAGAGATTCGCCTTAGCCACACAAGTGCCGTAACATTTTTAATGTTACGGCACTTGTGTGGCTAAGGCGAATCTAATGATTAATTTTATATACTTAATGCATCAAGTCATTTCGACTAAAGGGTCATTTAAATAAATAGAAAATATAGTGGGGTTTGTTTCCGCCACGGTTGTTCTTATTCCATTTGTATATCACAAGGTATTTAATAATTACAGCGTTATAAAGCTATAAAGAGAGGCATTATATTTTTACAAAGCGATTAAACAACTTACTACTAAAAAAATGCTACCGTAACTTGGAAGAACTCATGAACGATTCATGCATTTATTTTAAATGTTGATAAATAATTAATTGATAAATGTTAATTAATTTAGAGTAACATGAATGAGTCGGCCCGTTCTTAGTATTGTTCCTCTGATATTGCTACACACGAATAGGATCATTTATTACTACCATAACCTTAAGATCTGTACAAAATATTCATACGATTGCAATAAATAATTGAGTATGGGTCTGAAAAAAGAGCCACAGTGTTACCTTAGTTTGAAGAGGTAAAAATATTCGGAGTTGTTGAAAAAATTAACTGAAATAATTCATTATTTTGCTGCGGTGTTTGTATGAGTGCCTGCGCTATAACAGATGGTTTTCTAACATGCATGACTCATAAGTTATTAGAATATGGCATACGAAAGATATCCCTGCATTAAACCGACACTTAATTTATCATACAACCCTAGGTTAGGTTAGGTTTGAACTGTAACAAAACTACGCGCAAGCCGAGCGAGCAAAGCGAGCGTGCCGCGGCAGCGGCCGGCGAAGCGTTTGAAACTAAGTAATGAATGATTGTGGCTTGTGGTTCATGACTAACGATAGAGTAGTGCACAAATAATATTACACACTACTAGACGTACTTTTTATTATTTGGTAATTAATTGTTGTGAGAATGACATTTTACAAATGTGAATAATAAAAGAAACAGTGTGTGAAATAAAAAATGAACAATACATACAATTTAATGCGAACATTTTTACAAGATTTACGTTTGCGAGCTGAATTTGTTTATGTAATATATTTAGATATGAGGCTTGAACCGACATAAATCCACGTGGAATGTCGATATATACATACAAGAAACAATCAAATTTTATACCAGGATCTCACTACTATCAATTCTGCCGTAAGAAGACCAAAGGGTCATCTTTGGCAATGAACATCTTCTCTCATAGATTTATGAAAGGACGAGATGGAAGCGGCTCGTATTCAACGTCGTATCCAAATCAAGACGTTTATGAGGTCGTTTGATCTCCAATTTATCGGTGGACGACCTACGCTGCGCTTGCTGGTCTGTAATCTCCACTGCAAGAGCAAAGCGTTCAGTGCCATGCAGGGTTCTAAAACCGTCTGGCCCCATCAGCCATCAGTTTGGCGTGTTATGTACCCTGCTCACATTCACATTGCAATATGGATGCCCAAGTTTCTAAAGAATATATGTATTCAGATATATTATGTTTCAAATGAGGTATCATTGGAATGGCCTTAATTGCTTCCTCAAAGGCTGGCAACTCAATCTCGAGACTTCTCGTATTGCGGATGTTCGTGGGCAACAGTGATCACTTACCATCAGGAGAGCCGCCCGTCCGTTTGTAATTATGTTCATACAGTCAAACCCCCGTACTAAGATTACTAACAAGTATAATAGGTTAGGGTTTTTTCTTTGTGTTATTAGGAGTCGGCATATGCACGAAGCCCACCTGGTATTAAGTGGCAATCTTTGCGGCTGGTACTGCGCCTGTAATTCTGAGACACAGAAATGTCACCGGCACACATACCTTTCATACCAAACCACAGTATTGCGAATATTACTGCTTACATTACTACTGGTACGGTAAGTAGGTAGAAATGAATAAAAAAAGATATGTTTAAGGTCGATTTAATAAAAGAGATGTCACTGATTACATATTGTATATTATTAGTGAGCAGATGTCATGAACACACCACGTAACTTGAGTATACAAATGTATAAACTAGCTCGCCAGCCAGCGGCTTCGCTCGCTTGGTCTGGAATTGGTGGAAGCGCCGTTTTGGAATCTCGGGGTCGTGGGATTTTCTGGCAAAGTAATTCTTAATAGCAGTCCGGAGTCTGGAACAGTGTCTCGTAGGTGGCAATAGGTTCGCCCCCTATTGCATGGGATCAAAAAAATATCCGACAAAACGCAGGTGTTTCAAACACTGCTGCTCACCTCTTCGCGGATATCCTGTATATTTGACGATTTGTTATCTTTTGTTTAAAAATAACGGGTATACATTTGTTTTCGTTAAAGTTTATTTTTAACAAGTTTTGAGTGATACTTTTTTAATACCACTTTAATTATAACATAAATTAATACACGTAAATTTGCAAAATATATTATATATTATATAAATATAGGGTATATATAAAAAAGGAGCCGTGTTACATTCTTAATTAATACAGTTTTTACGGTACCAAAGACTTTCACGAGAAAAAATACACCGTGCTTAGGTGGGTGTGAATACTGGGTATAAAGTGCGTCTTATTTTGTTTTTTTTTTGCGTTTGGACGGACAGACGGGCAGACGGACACATGGAAAAAAACGCGGAGTACCTATACTTAGACTTGTACGATTGTTGTAACGAATTGTACGATTTTGAGCTTACATATTATGAGGCCCATAGTCAGAGAGCAGTGCCATAAGTCATTACTCGTAACATACACTGATGTAAGATATGGCAAGCATGGTTCAATCTCATGGAGTTTGCGGCTCCGTCTGCGTTGATATTGAATATACCGAAGCACATTGTTTCCGGTCTATTTCTGTGTGAACTTTCATCAACACCAGTTTAGCAGCTTAAGCATAAAAGAAGAACGAACAAACAATAAACTACGAAGCGACAAATACGCTTTCGCTTTATAAATATTTTGATAAGCATGCTGCGTGCACCGCCTTGCTCTGAAAATACTATCCGACATCAGTTTAGTTTTCTATTAGAAGTACTACTTTACGGGCATTACTACTTGTATTAAAATTTCAATATACATCGGTTCAAGAGATTTGTCACGTAGGAGTTCAATCCAAACACAGGTATTTTCACATTGTTATTGTTTATTGGAAATATATAGGTACTTAAGTTTTATGTAATTGCTTACAATAATATGATTCAATATAATAACTTGGTTTTATGATTCACCTATAAAATAATAAATTAATAGATCTTCCAGACAAATTAATTAAAATTAGCTGTTGGTATGAATGGCTTGATAGATTTATTAATGACTAGGTGTGCTCCGCAGTAACAACCGCGCGGTGAAGGACGATAATGATGCTGAATATAGCGTAGTTACTCAGGCATAACATAGCTTTTCAATGGTGAAATAATTTTTGGACCAGTTAGTGGTTTTGCGTTTATCCGTTACATTATCAAATCTTTACTCTTTATTATTAGAGTAGATAAGGATTAACACCAAGTACACGTTAATATTGCATATTTTAACACGGCAAAATAGTAATTGTTGTCATAACTGATATAGTTAGACATATCGTATTGCACTTTTTTGTAGACATTGATGTCTTCTATAATAATAATGCAGTAGGTACATCACTCTGCTCCATTGTCAACAGTGTCCAATTTAAAAAAAAAATTTTTGCTACTCAGTGATAATGTGGCTTTCTAACGGCAAACCAATGTTTGAATCGGTCCAAAGATATTATATACGAACTGAAAGGGAATGTCTGATACCCCTAAGAGTGTGATTGTGGTAGGAAGTGTTGTATGAGAAGCTGCATGTCTGTACTTACTTAATTACTGATAATGAAGTTGTCTCATATTCTACATGGTTTATTATTCCTTAGCCAGTGGCTGAAGGAATAAGATTGCGGTAAACCCGGAATAAAACAGACATTTCAAACGTCACTATCGAAAAGTGTGTGTTTATACATCTCTCTCGCCGTCATCAAATGCCTTTACCTGCGTATGGAAGAGAGGACATGTAAACTCGCCCCGCGCCGGATTGATTGAAAAATTAATTTGTGAAACGTAGCATACCGAAACAAGTGAGCAGGTTATTTCCAACTACTTATTTAATGAAAAGCCAGAATTAAACAGTTTTCCCTTCGTTGTTTGAATGCGATTGAAATGCGAAACGTAAGATGCAAGGGACTCTACTTACTGTGTTCTGCCGCGAATCATTAGTGCGCAAGCGTTAGGTACTGTACTGTAAGGGTACAGTAGCATGTGAAATCAGTAAGTGTTATGTCATGGTCAGTATTATTTCTGTTACAAATTTGACACAAAAGTTTGAGTGAATTTGTAGTGCAGGAGTTATAAAATAATAATCTACTTATTAACAAAGTTGAAATCAAATAAGTTGTGAGATGGAATGATACTTTTAATATTTACACATTTTAAAGTATTTTTTTTAAAACATACGTAAATAACAGCTTACCTATCACTGCAGCTCAGAGATTATTCCTCTACATTTTACGAGTATAGATGCCAAAGTTCCTACAGAGTAAATATCTTAATACGAGTATATATTCTGTTTTAAATAAGAAAAATTTAAATATCAATGAAATAACAAAGTTATTATGAAATATAATGTTCACACACTTGGAGATACCCAGTACCATAGAGTCCCAGGTGTTAGGTGCTAATCTCTGCCTTTAGCAGACGTATGTCCTCACAACTGCATTGCGCACGTAAAAATGAGACATTTTTGAGTCTCAATGTGCCTGTAATTTTACCCGCACCCATGCCCTTCAAAACCAGAACACAATATTGCGAACATTACTGCTTCAAAGTAGAAAAAGATATGGTGGCAGTCTGTCTTCCCCGGATGAACTCATTAACGAAGAGTTCTACTGCTAATATGTAGGTAGGTAAATAGATAGATAAACCCTTTATTGCAACACCACATTATAAAATATAACTAACAAATAAATAGTATAATATAATTGAATACTATTACTCAACAATAAAAAAACTTAAAATTAGGTGTTACGATCGGCGGTATTATCGGTCAGAGAGATCTCTTCCAGACAACCATGTTATTGAAAAGGAAGCTTGAATAATAAAGATCTCAAAGGAAGTTTCCTTGGACACCTGTGGAGACTCTTGTGACACATTTACCACCGACCACACTTAGAAGTAGAGCCCCTAAAAAAAAATTAAAAGAGTTCTGGTATGTACCACTACCTACAATCTTACGACTATACCACACTCTTTTGTCTTTTTAACTCCAGCTGACCGCTCTATCCTTGAGCCTAAATTGCACTTAGAGAAATGCTCGCTTTGTAACTTGTATGGGAGTTATGATTTTTCACGCAACTGAATGCAGATCTTTTTTTGACCTCTCAAGCCGATCTCCAAGACTACTGCTCACGTTAAGCACTGCACCAAGAGGTTGGATCCCTTAACAAATATACACAAAGAGACTCTATGTCCCGACTTCAACTGTAATTAGAGGCTAAATTTCTGCAATTGAACTTGTATGAAAATTTTTACTTTTCTGTTCAAATGGTTAAAGTTTGATGACCAAAAACTAATGCACAAGGACAAACGCGGGCCACTCGTGGCCCGCGCACCGCCCAACACCTAGTCACATTATATAAAGTTCGATTACCACTCACTGACTGACTGACTGACATAAATGGTACGGTATGAAGGAGCAATGGGGGGTATAGAAGATGTAGGGGAAAAGTGTAGGGGGAGTTCTGAAACCAAAGGGAAAAGTCCGGGGTGAGCTGAATGTGGAAGTGTGATGGAACAGGTCAACGGTTCTCGGAAACTATAAAAGATGGGGGGTAGGTGTCAAAACTAAAAATGAACAAAACCCTGGGCAACTGCCAAAAATTAAAAAAAAAACATACCCCCCCCACAAAAGACGATCGCTCCCATACAAAATGTAAATGCTTATAATTCCTAAACCGTTTGACATAAGTATAAAGTGTTTGACCAAATGTCATAGGCAATCAAAAGGGTAATTTGGTAAAAGTGTCAAAAATCCAAGATGGCGGATTCAAAATGGCGGCCGAATTGAAAGTTGGTCCGATCCGGCTCAAAATTGGTATCGGGGGGTTTTTGGGGTCGCACATTCTAAATATGAAAACAATTTTTTGATGACGTCATTTTTCAATATGGCCGCCATACATATGTTTTTTCGGATATTCAATGGGTAATTTCTCCCAGTGGGCGTGATGGGGATTTAGGTTTTGTAAGGTCATATGTGGGGTTACGATAAGTGATTTAAGAAGAAACTGAATGGAGGTGAACGTGGAATACCAGGTAGAACAGGTCAACGGCTCTCAGAAACTAAAGGAGATAGGGGGTAAGTGCCAAAACTAATATTGACAAGCACCCTGGGCATTTTCTAAAAATTAAAAAAAAAACACACCTCCCGAACAAAAGACGATCGTTCCCATACAAAATGGAAATGCTTATAACGCTGCAACCGTTAAAGATAGGTATGAGGTGTTTTAACTAATATGATAGGGGACCGAAAGGGCAATTTGGGTGATATGTCAAAAATCCAAGATGGCGGATTCAAGATGGCGGCTACCTTAAATATTAGTCCGATCCGACTGAAAATCGATATCTAAGGGTTTTTAGAGTCCCTGATTCGAAATATGAAATCCATTTTTTGATGACGTCATTTTTCAACATGGCCGCCATACAATTTTTTTCTCTGGAATTTTTATCGTTGTTTTTCGACATGTTGGCATGATGGAACGCTGAGGCTTTGTAAGTGAAAAGTATAGGCAGTGGTCTTACGTCCTTAAGTGACATCTGAAAGGAGCTGAATCTGAACCTTCTGATGGAACAGCTTGACGGCTCTCGGAAACTAAAAGTGATAGGTAGTTAGTGCCAAAACTAATATTGGCAAGCACCCTGGGCATTTCTTAAAAATTAAAAAAAAAACACACCTCCCAAACAAAAGACGATCGCGCCCATACAAAATGTAAATGCTTATAACGCCGAAACCGTTAAAGATAGGTACGTAGGGTTTGAACTAATGTTTTAGGGGACCGTAAATGCAATTTGGCGGAAATGTTAAAAATCCAAGATGGCGGATTCAAGATGGCGGTTACCTTGAATAATGGCCTGATCTGACTGAAAATCGATATTTAGGGGTTTTAAGAGTCCCCAATTAGAAAGATGAAACCCATTTTTTGATGACGGCGTTGGTCATAATGGCGAGGCCGCAGGCCGAGCTATATTGACGAGGCCGAAGGCCGAATGTGTTTCTAAGTGAAGCGAGGCCGAAGGCCGAGCGTCCTTCTAAGCGAAACGAGGCCGAAGGCTGAGCGTCCTTCTAAGCAAAGCGAGGCCGAAGGCCGAGCGTGCTTCTAAGCAAAACGAGGCCGAAGGCCGAGCATGCTTCTAAGCAAAGAGAGGCCGAAGGCCGAGTGTGCTTCTTAGCGAAACGAGGCCGAAGGCCGAGTGAGCTCCTAATCGAAATGAAGCCGAAGGCCGGGCGTCCTTCTAAGCAAAGCGAGGCCGAAGGCCGAGCGTACTTCTAAGCGAAGCAAAGCCGAAGGCCGGGCATGCTTCTAAGCAAAGCGAAGCCAAAGGCCGAGCGTGCTTTTAAGCGAAGCGCGGTCGAGTTTTGTGCCCACGAGGAAATAGAAGCCTTTCATGGCGAGTTCAAAGGCCAAGCTTTCGCCAACTTTATTTCAAAATGTCAATGCCCATGTTAACATAGGTAATGTTAATCATCATGAACACAACTATTAGTACGAGTACTACTGATATGACATGCTGCAAATAAGCGTTTAATTTCCTTCGTAGACTTGGGTTTGTTATTACGAACTTGAGTCCAGACAACCTCCACGCAGTGACATAAATAGGGTGCAACGTCTTCCAAGAAGCTTAAGGTGTCACAGTTAGCTGGAACATCTTAAGTTATAACTTACTTTTAAGCAATAAATATATATGTAATAGGCTTATAAGCATTTCAAGGGGGACATAAATACACAGATTTCGAAGATCAATGTTATGTCATGGTAGAGATGCTTACTGCAATGTCATTCGTTAGTGAATAAAATGAATGCCAAAGTTTCATAGACGTTACTATGTGTAAAGTTCTTCAATCTTATCTTATATTAATACCAAAGAATGGAAATACTGCACTGCGACCGTTTCCTAGGTCAAACTTAATAGGCAGGTTTATATTGTTTATATTGTGTGATACGTAATTTGGTTTTCTTTAAGTAAAGATGATGATGGAATAAGTATATTTATATGGTAGTGGGAGTTAGCCGAACAAAATTAAAAGCAGTTAATTGTCTTAGTACATACTAAATCCAATACGTACCGAACAATGAAGTGCAATCTAATTCCTTAGTAGGAGTGAAAAGATATACATGGAATAATAAAATTTTCAAACAAGGGTTACCTACATTAGGGTATCACATGAGACGTAAAACTTTTACTGCTGAAGACATGCATACGGAAGGACCAGATGGAAGCTGTCGGTGGACGACATACCTGCTCTACCAGACTCTCAGTCAGACGGACAGATGGGCAAACGGATAAACAGCATCAACCTACGGTTGGATATAGATAGGGATATAATGATATACTACCACACTATTGCCTACCACATTTAGTTCAAAGAATTTTACCCTAAGACTTAACTGAAACCACACATTATAAATAAATAAATAAAATAAAGCGAAATATATAAATAAATACATTGAGCGTTATGTTTTAGTATTTATACCTTAGATTTATCATAGTATTATGGTTTTTAAGTGCTAATGCTTGCTTAGATAAACCAAATCTTGAAATACATCCCCATACACCGATTAAAATCAACTAAGAGAAAAAAATGATGGTTGGATGGGTGCCTATAGAAAGTGTCTAAGATTCAAAGCCACACAAATGAATTGAATGAATATGAGCAATGATGAGAAATATTGTTTTAAGATTTATCGTTGGTGTAGTGGTGGCTTTGGAATGTATGTAGGTTTGATTCCCGGTTAGGACAGTTGGAATTTTCCGACAGAGAAATTCACACTGTCTGGAACACTGCCCTGTAGGTGACAAAAGGCCTTATACGAGTATGGTACCTATACGTACCTGGTATGGGTGTTTGATAAATACATGAACCTACCTGTCTAAGATATGTAAGCATGAACATAATGGTATGTTTGGTTTAAAATATGTATATCATTATTTACGTTACATATAAATTACTTTTACTAAAGTTAAACTCCAGGGATCCTTTGAAAACAAACTTATACTACATGTTTAAATATTTATTTTAAAGTTTACTTGTAATGAGTTTCCTGTGAATCAAAACAAGAAATACAAAAAATTATATATAATGTTTACACAGACCCTATAAACAAAATGGATGCCCAAGTCTTAAAAGGCGTTACGATTTGTAAAAAGTTTAAGAGATCTTTATGGTAGAGACGCTGTTTGTACAATTGAATTGTAAAATATTCTCCATGTAATGAGAATTTACTTACTATATTTCATTTAGCTCCATATATATACCTTTTAGTATAATACAATGACATACATACATATAAAAATATCATACTTATAGAATAAGAACTTAGCTGATTGAAAAAGAGCAAGCATTTTTAATTTTTCCTTATAAATATCAAGAGAAGGACTTGATTTGAAAAAAACTTTCAATTGACTACTTTTACAGTAAACAACTTTGAGAAGGTTCGATGGATTATTAATTATGTATGTAGGTACGAACTGACCATTTTATATTTTTGATATTTATACTGACCAATATAAATGTATTATTTGTGGCTCCGCAACACAGCTGACGATTGAACTATTTGCAACCAGTCCACAATATACACAGGCTTCGACGGGGTCAAGAGACACGTACAAACACACACATGAGAGCTAATGCAATCTAATTCCTTAATCGATGTTACAACATCCAAGTATTTACGGATAAGGTTTAAATATTATAAACTACCTTTCAGCCGCGGACCTTCTTGCGTTTATTAGTGACTTCCCGTTACGGGATACCTATGTGGCAAGATTTGTGAACATCGGTTCACTAATTTAAGCGTAGAGCAGAACAAACAAACTAATTAATTACGAACCGACAAATATTTTCGCATTTAAAATAATATTATTATATACTGATGTAATAGCTGAAAATATACAATACGCTACAATGCCATAATATATTGTTAAAGGCGCCTCGCGTTCTATATTGGCGTCATCCTTCAGACTGGAAGTTACAATATGACTAAAGTACTGTAAATTATCTACAATTTTAATAAGTTGTCTTACATATGTATTAACGAAACAACTTTATTCAGACATATACTTAAGGTAGAGACGCTGTCTGTATACTCTATATATTATTACTTCAGTGTTTAGACTGGTACGATTAGGGTAGAAAGTATTGGAAGGCCAAAAGCTATGGAAAAGGAACCTTTGAATAAAATAGTTGTACCTACTTATTCGTACCTAATTATATAAGGAACGTCCCATGTAACCTGAGTAAACTTTGTTGCAAAGATTTCATACTCATGGATGTATCAGCTTCTTCATCAAGTTACTATCGATACCACCTCCATGTAATAGTGAAAACTTAATTTCATGTAAAGTTGTTTCACAACAAACAAATTAACTAACGATGACTCGACAAACACGTATATTTTGAATCTCTAACGGCTGCATAGCGAAATGATATTTTGCAATCTGCCCCCAAAAAAATATGATGGTTAAAATTAATTACAGAGATAAATGCTCGCATCAGTCATATGGAGCTGTACCGAACTCAGAAGACGCGTGTTCGAACCTCATCCTAGAATTTGTAATTTTCTCTCTTTTGTTGCAATACATACAGGTATATCTCTGTGCTAAGGACATATTAAGTAACAAAAAATGAATCCCTTGGACAGCGTTTCGGAGTAATGTCTCTATCATAAAAGCTGCAACAGAAACTTCCATAGTTCAAAGCCCTCGAAACGCAGAAGACCGCAATGGATAGCGCTGCAATATTTAAAGGAAATCATCGTCTTCAACCACGACTCCGATGTCAAGAGTGAACGACGAAGAAGGGGGAATTATAATAAGAAAGCTGTGCGCTCCATCCCGCACCGGCCTGTATTATCCTACATGAGTTTTAGTTTGAAAATGTATGTAAAGATCATTGATGCTATCACTTTTTGCGTTTGAAGTTTAAATTAAATCGCTTCTGTTGTAGTAGTAATAACTTAAAATGTTATTCAAAAGTTTTATAAAATGCATTTCTATCCAGCGAACCAATCAAATTACTTTAAATTTGGCTGTACCAGGTATATGTATAGTGACTACATACGATATACAGGCTACCTTTGTGCCAAAGTCCATCAATATTGTTTCAGTAGTTTGAATGTAAAAGCAGGCCAAACAAACAAGCAACGAACCGACAAACACTTTCGCATTTGAAATATCGCTACCGATCTCTAAAGGTCTTTTCGCATATGGCCAGTTTTACGGTATAAAAGTAGTTTCAGTGTTATATATTTCGTTATATCGCGTTATATATGTGTCTGAATTTCCCAAGTTTTTATTATATGACTTTTGAAGCACTAACGCTTGGTTAAAGAAACCAAATTTTGCAATTTATCCCCTAATACGAGGATTAAAATCCATTAGGAAGATATATTCCAAGCTTGCCATGTAGCGCGTCTTAAAGACCAATGATGGACCAATACCGTTACCACATGGAAAGGCGACCATTTAAAGGCTAACTCTAAAAAGATATATATTTATAGCAATGTTATTGTAATTGTAAGTTGGAAATAAAAAAATGATTATTTTTATTTTTATTTATTATTCCAAGCTAGAAGGTGTGCTTCGCTAACCTAGCGGTTAGGGCGGATAACATTAACACAGATTGTAAGATGACGATGGTTCAGTACCCGTCCATGTATTGTATTTTTATATTCCCTCGAGATACATTGAAAATGATTTTAACTGCCATGGTCTGGTCTTTATAGTTTATAGCGAAAAAAAATCACGGCTGCAGAGAGGCGTATATAATATGGCATGAATAGTGGTAAATTAATAGAAAACTTAGTAAATAATTTTGCTTGTGGATTTAAAACCGCACTAAGTTTATCATTTTTTAAATGTTTACTGCAAGCTTACTTTTTGATTCTAACTTGATTGATTGACACGGAATTGTTACATGTAAGTAATGTTACATTTAAAACGATAGATTTGGTATCGTCTTGGTGGCCTAGGATACGGTTTGTCAGAAGACGCGGGTTCAAAACCCATTCAAACTTCTATATCCAACCGTAGGTTGATGCTGTTTATCCGTTTGTCCATCTGTCCGTCTGACTGAGAGTCTGGTAGAGCAGGTAGGTCGTCCACCAACAATGTGGAAGACGTACTAAATAAGGTCGCAGGACTATCTTGGATGCATGCAGCTTCCATCTGGTCCTTCCGTATGCATATCTTCAGTAGTAAAAGTTTTACGTCTCATATAATAATAAATGTAGGTAACCTATGATCTTCAATGCCCATGAAGATTTAGAAGTTTGAGCATGAAAGAACAAAGGATAATGCAAATCCTGGTCCTTCCAACAGCTATGTATGTTACATAGTTAGATAGGTATATTTAAAAATTACTATGGCGCCAAATTCAAAATATAATTCTTTCCAGATTAATTATCTATTAAACATGATAGTTTCGGTAATAGCCAAGTATTGCTATTCATACGTGATGTATTGCATTTATTTGTTTTACATAGTAACCTTTAGTTAGTGGAAGTGGTTAACCACAGTTTCAAACGGGATTTTAAGCAGTTTCGCCAAAGATAACAATGCGTTACGGCAATTATGTTTTCTAAGCTGAGGATAGTCGCCGTTAATTAACAATTTCATAACGAAGACAGTCAGTATGCAGAAGCTGACTCAGGTGTCTTTCAGCACACTTTCGTACTAGGTTTCTGCGTGCATGTTTATACTTTTTGTTAACTATACCTATATATTAGAACAATCCTACAAATGTTAATGTAAGTACTACATTCAAACAAACTTGGATACTTATTTACTTATACTTAACTAAGACCAGCTTGAGTGGTTCAAAAATGTTCTGCATTCAGTTGCGTAAAAAATTTAAAACTTATAGAAGTAACAAAAGTGTATACTTCGACCACATACAACTATTTGGGTGGCGTTCCAATTCGGCTTCAAGTCATTTGTACTCAAATATAGACATAATAACAAGGTACGAAGTACTTTAGTTTAACTGTTTAACGGTAAACCAATATGATAGCTAACATAAATCATCGTTATCAACACCAATGACTAATATGACTAATCACTATGCTACAAAATTAACAAACTGTCTGTGAAATATAATAATTGCATACCAAATTAAACATTCCTTTTGTGGATTATTTGGTCTGAGCAAAGTATATGATACGTGCAACGACGAGCAAAGCAAGGAGGAGCGTTAGGTTCACGTATGTTGGTTAAAAATATCCAGACAGTGAATGATTATTTGTCAAAGATTTGTTATTGTCTGAGGCGGCTGCTGAATATTGGAGAGACTTTTTTCACAACACATACGATTAAGTTAATTGGCTCAATTTTTTGGCAGTATAAGGCACACTTAGAGCAGATCTTATTCATAGCTCCCATTTGGATGGAACACTAAGCATATATATGTGATATAATTGTAATAATTAGACATATGGTAACGCGGACTTTTTTGTAAATATTGATTATGTCTAAACAACTGTGGTATATTGTCAATAGTGTCCGCAGCGTACACAATATACAGATTTTTCAGCGTTACTATTGCATATTTTAACAAGGAAAAATACTATTAGTTATTGTGACAAAACTGTATTAGTTAGTCATAGTCATCATTCCGGAGATTTTTGTAGATACTCGTATTGATGTCTACTACAAAACGGAAGTACACCACTATGCTCTATTTTCAATAGTTCCCCCAGCGTACGCTTTATATGGATTTATTTGTTTTTTTCACACCTTTGGTTACATTATCGAAGTTTTCACAAGGATCCTACACTTTTATTTAATATTCTAGCGCCTTTGTTCATCAGAGATAACGTAGGGTTCTTAAGGTGAAAGATTTTTCATATCGGTGGAGAAGTTTCGGAGCGTATTCAATTCAAACAAACAAACATATATTTCTTCTTTACTCCAACGTGAAAAAGTAAACTAGATGGAGGACATTGCGTATCTCTGTGATTTTAACATCCTTACCAAGCAAAGAAAGTCAGTTAAAATAATTTTAAAAAAGATGTCATCACTTAACGAGAACTCTGCCCTTGGAAACCGATCGACCGGAGTTCACAGACTGTCGTCTGTGAATATTCTCATTATGCAATGCAGAATATCACTTGAAGACGACCAAGTTGGTCTGTTTAACTGACATAAGAATGTATTTAAAAAATTGGAAATTATTTTGGAAGATTTAAACTAAAGTAAAGTAAACTAATATCTTGACATGACTAAGGTACACAGTAAGTATCAAAAATTTTCACGCTGCCGTAAAAACAGCAGTGCATTGAAGGTATCTGTGCGTTTTTGGATTTCTACAAGGATGGTTTACTAAATCTAATTATTACTGTAAATAAACTTGGGTTTATTACTTGAAACCTGAATCCATGTAAGGGCCGGTTTGCGTTACCATAAGTTCTTATTCAATACATCCATGTAGAAAACCATACGTGAAACAGCATTTTTATTAAGCAGTACTTCTTTTAATTAATCTAAAATAATTAATATAATTTAAATTTTAATATAATGGTTCATCTAATTAAATGATAATTCTAAAATTTTCTTTAATTTACAATATCCAATAACTTCAGAAATATCACATTTAATAATGTATTGTTTGCTACGAATAAATAATAGTCTTTCTTCGTAGATTGTTTGACATACTATTCTTTGTAACCGACTTCAAAAAAGGAGGAGGTTATATGTTCCATTGCACGTTTTTTTTGGTATGTTAACCGTTTCTCCCCCATTTATGCACCGATTCTTAAAGTTATTTTTTTTTGGTTTGGTAGAGTATACTTCCGTGGGTATATATGTGAGTAATTTAAATGGGACTACCCATTTAAATTTCATGAAATTGTGTGAAACAGTTTTTGAGTTACATTCCAATTACTGGAAAGTGCTATATTATCGATCGCCTTTCTTAACGATGTCATCATTGACGGTCAAAAACAATATATCACGTAAGTAGCAAGGCTCACTAACAAACATTAACCGACTTCAACACCAAAAAGTGAGAATAACATGTTAAAGTCGGTACCATGCGCAAACTATTCTGATAATAACTACTTTTGAACTATAATGGTACCGACTTTCAACAAGTTATGTCCCACTTTTAGGTGTTGAAGTCAGTTCCATTTTTAGGTATTTCCTTTTATAATTACATTAGTTATCAAATGTTTGAAAACAGCTTTTTACTCACTTTAAATAAATTAATTTTTAATCACAAACAAGTAGTTAATACTTATTATATTTATGAATGATTGTGGCTGCAACCTTAGGTTAGGTTAAATTTAAACTGCGAAAAAGTACGTGCAAGCCGAGCGAGCGAAGTGAGCGTGCCGAACAGACATCACTGATTATAATAAGCAAGCTGCGTGCCCTGAAAATTTTACTACAGTTTTTTCAGTTGTAAAAGTACAAGCGTTGTAAAAGACTACTTCTGTTCAAAATTTTACATAAATCAGTTCAGTTGCTTTTTCGTGTAGGAGTAGCAAACTTCCATTTATAAATCCATTTGAAGTCTCGAGTACTTTTACAATTTAATATTAGTTGATGATAGTGTATATATGTTTTATGTAGAGCATGGTAGGTAGGGTGGTAATCGCTTGCTATTTTATGAAAAGTTTTATAAAATACCTTACAACTAAGACTATGTTCACCTATGACAGTGACCATGTTCAGTGTCATAAATAAACACTGATCACACTGAACAAAGATAGGAGAGCCGAAGGCTTCTGGTACGAGTACTTGAGGCGGAAGGCAGCGCATGAAGGTTGGGGAAAATGAAGATAACTTTGTTTAAACATTTTGCGAGGCTGATTCTAAAATGTGATAAGTCGTAAGTAGTATGATAAGTCACGCAAAAATTTAGGAGATTTTTCTTTTGGTGCACCATTGTTTTGTTATTTTTTTTTTGTGCAGTATGTAAATATTATAAAAGCAAACTATATATTTGATTTATTGAGAGATAATAAATGTAATGACATTTGCGTGGCTAAGGCGAATCTAATGGTAGGTATGTTATTTTTCATAATGCATCAAATCAAATGACTATAGGCTTAAGGGTAATTTAAAAAAATATAAAATATATTTGGGTTTATTTTTGATGTGGTTGTTCTTATTCCTTTTGTATATCATGAGGTATTTAATAGTTAGAGCGTTCCGTAACATAGAGATAAGAAAACCGATTGAATATTGTAGATGCAAGGCATAGCATGAGAGTCGTGGAGTCGCTCATGGTCGAAAGTAAGCTTGCAGACAGTCGATAAAATGGATTCAAACGTTTTGGAGGCGTTCTTATTTATCAAATAGTTATTTTGTATAGACAAGGTATGACAGTAAATAGTTTGTTTAGAAAATACCCACATTTTTTGAAAGTATCCAACAAGATTTAATAAAAATTAGTAGTGCCTATACCAAAATTAAAAATGTTATGTCAATAAATACTTACTTTATCAAATACCTTATGACTTAAAAGCTATAAAGAGAGGCATTATATTTTTACAAAGCAATTAAACAACTTACTACTAAAAAAATGCTACCGTAACTTGGAAGAAGTCATGAACGATTCATGCATTTATTTTAAATGTTGATAAATAATTATTTTGATAAATGTTAAATTATTTAGAGTAACATGAATGAGTCGGCCCGTTCTTAGTATTATACCTCTAATATTGCTACACACGAATAGTGCCTTTATTACTACCATAACCTTAAGATCTATAAAAATATACATACGACTGCAATAAATAATTGAGTATGAGTCTGAAAAGAGAGCTACAGTGTTACCTTAGTTTGAAGAGGTAAAAACATTCGGAGATGTTGAAAAATTAACTGAAATAATTCATTATTGGAATGGAAGACCTCAGTACAATGCTCGAAGGCCTCCATCGAGTTTCCCAACGGGTAGGTCTTAAGATGAACATGGATAAGACGAAAATTATGTCTAATGCCCATGTTGTACCTACCCCAATATCAGTTGGGAACTCAGTTCTCGAAGTTGTTGACGAGTACATCTACCTGGGACAGACAGTCAAACTAGGCAGGTCCAACTTCGAGAAAGAGGTCAATCGTCGAATCCAACTCGGCTGGGCAGCGTTTCGGAAACTTCGCGAAGTCTTCTCGTCAAAAATACCTCAGTGCCTCAAGACAAGAGTCTTCGACCAATGTGTGTTACCAGTGATGACTTATGGCACTGAAACGTGGTCTCTTACTATGGGCCTTATAGAAAAGTTCAAAGTCGCACAACGAGCTATGGAGAGGGCTATGCTCGGGGTTTCTCTACGTGATCGAATTAGAAATGAGGAGATCCGTAGAAGAACGAAAGTCACCGACATAGCCCAGAAGATTAGCCAGTTGAAGTGGCAGTGGGCAGGGCACATAGCACGCAGAACAGATGGCCGATGGGGCCGAAAGGTTCTGGAGTGGAGACCACGGACCGGCAAGCGCAGCGTAGGTCGTCCACCGACACGGTGGACAGACGACCTGATGAAGGTCGCAGGACGACGTTGGATGCAGGCCGCTTCCAACCGGTCCTTTTGGAAAATCATGGGGGAGGCATATGTTCAGCAGTGGACGTCCTACGGCTGAGATGATGATGATGATGAATTCATTATTTTGCTGCAGTGTTAGTATGAGTGCCTGCGCTATAACAAATGGTTTTCTAACATGCAGGACTCATAAGTTATTAGAATATGGCATACGAAAGGTATCCCTGCATTTCACCGACACTTAATTTATTATCCAACCCTAGGTTAGGTTCGGTTTGAACTGTTACAAAACTACGCGCAAGCCGAGCGAGCAAAGCGAGCATGCCACGGTAGCGGCCGGCGAAGCGTTTGAAACTAAGTAATGAATAATTGTGGCTTGTGGTTTATGACTAAAGATAGAGTAGTGCACAAATAATATTACCTACAGACACACTACTTGACGTACTTTTTATTATTTGGTAATAAATTGTTGTGAGAGTGACATTTTTACAAATGTGAATAATAAAAGAAACAGTGTGTGAAATAAAAGATGAACAAACCATAAATTTTTATGCGAACATTTTTACAAGATTTACATTTGGGAGCTGAATTTATTTATGTAATATATTTAGATATGAGGCTTGAACCGACATACATCCACGTGGAATGTCGATATATACATACAAGAAACAATCAAATTTTATACCAGGATCTCACTACTATCAATTCAGCCGTAAGATGTCCACTGCTAAAGATGAGCATCTCCCATAGATTTATGAAAGGACGAGATGGAAGCGGCTCGTATCCAACGTCTTCTTGAGACGTTTATGAGGTCGTTTGATATCCAATTTATCGGTGGACGACCCACGCTGCGCTTGCTGGTCTGTAATCTCCACTGCAAAAGCGAAGCGTTCAGTGCCATGCAGGGTTCCAGAACCATCTGGCTCTATCAGCCATCAGTTTGGCGTGTTATGTGCCCTGCTCACATTCACATTGCAATATGGATGCCCAAGTTCCTAACGATTAAATATATTCAGATATATTATGTTTTAAATGAGGTATCATTGGAATGGCCTGAATTGCTTCCTCAAAGGCTGGCAACTCAACCTCGAGACTTCTCGTATTGCGGATAGTCCTGGGCAACAGTGATCACTTAGCCGCCCGTCCGTTTGCCAATAAAAACAAATTGCAAGTTATTATGAATAATGTTCACACAGTCATACCCCCGTACTAAGATTACTAACAAGTATATAGGTTAGGGTTTTTTCTTTGTGTTTTTAGGAGTCCGCATATGCACGAAGCCCACCTGGTATTAAGTGGCAACCTTTGCGGCTGGTACTGCGCCTGTAATTCTGAGACACAGAAAAGTTAAGTCACCCATACCTTTCATTCCAAACCACAGTATTGCGAATATTACTGCTTACATTACTACTGGTACGGTAAGTAGGTAGAAATGAATAAAAAAAAGGTATGTTTAAGGTCGATTTAATAAAAGAGTTGTTACTGATTACATATTGTATATTATAAGTGAGCAGATGTCATGAACACACCACGTAACTTGAGTATACAGATGCTCGTTTGGTCTAGAATTGATGGAAGCGCTGTTTTGGAATCTCGGGGTCGTGGGATTTTCTGGCAAAGTAATTCTCAATAGCAGTCCGGAGTCTGGAACAGTGTCTCGTCGGTGGCAATAGGCTCGCCTCCTATTGCATGGGATCAAAAAAATATCCGACAAAACACAGGTGTTTCTAACACTGTTGCTCACCTCTTCGCGGATAGCAACGCAAGATAACAAATCGTCAAATATACAGGTATTTGTCGATTTGTTATCTTTTGTTTAAAAATAACGAGTATACATTTTTTTGGTATAGTTTATTTTTACCAAGTTTTGAGTGATACTTTTTTACTACCACTTTAATTATAACGTAAATTTGCAAAATATATTATATATTATATAAATATAGGGTATATATAAAAAAGGAGCCGTGTTACATTCTTAATTAATACTGTTTTTACGGTACCACACACTTTCACGAGAAAAAATACAGCGTGCTTAGGTGGATGTGAATACTGTGTATAAAGTGCGTCTTATTTTGTTTTTTTTTGCGTTTGGACGGACAGACGGGCAGACGGACACATGGAGAAAAAACGCGAAGTACCTATCCGGTCAGAGCAAAGTCATAATATAGTATAGTTTAGATGAATCCAAGACAAAACAGCATTAACTGACGGATGGATAGATACGGACATGAAAGATGGATACTTAACTAATTAAATTTATGAGCTATACATACATTTATTTGGGTGAGAATAATTATTTATATTTAGCAGTAGGACTTTGCCAGAGTCAGCATGGAAAAGTTCCTTTGGCAGTTATTCAACGGTGAAGCAGTAGTGTGCAAATATTACTGTGTTTTGGTGAATGTTTCCAGCAAAATTACAGGGCAAGAGAGTTAACATTTGCATAAATCAGGATGCCGAGCGCAGTGCTTTGCCGTGCAGGGTTTTTAACTGTTGCAGTTTAAAATTATGTATTGTAATGGATATGGATTGTATGTGCAAGCGTGATGCATGACGTCAGGCGAGCGACTTGTTCTACGACAGGTCCTACGGCTCATCTCATTTCTGATTCAATCACGTACTGTGACTCAGAGCACAGACTTGTACGATTGTTGTAACGAATTGTACGATTTTAAGCTTACATATTATGAGGACCATAGTTAGATAACAGGGCCATAAGTCATTACTCGTAACATACACTGATGTAAGATATGGCCAGCATGGTTCAAATATCATGGAGTTTGCGGCTCCGTCTGCGTGTATATTTAATATACCGAAGCACATTGTTTTGCAGTCTATTTCTGTGTGAACTTTCATCAACACCAGTTTAGCAGCTTAAGCATAAAAGAAGAACGAACAAACAATAAACTACGAAGCGACAAATACGCTTTCGCTTTATAAATATTTTAATAAGCATAATGCGTGCACCGCCTTGCTTTGAAAATATTATCCGACATCAGATTAGTTTTCTATTAGAAGTACTACTTTACGGACTACTTGTGTTAAAATTTTAAAATACATCGGTTCAAGAGAATTGTCACGTAGGAGTTCAATCCAAACACAGGTATTTTCACATTGTTATTGTTTATTGAAAATATATAGGTACTTAAATTTTATGTAATTGCTTACAATAATATGATTCAATATAATAACATGGTTTTACGAGTATGATTCACCTATAAAATATCTTCCAGACAAATTAATTAAAATTAGCTGTTGGTATGAATGGCTATAATTGAATACTATTACTCAACAATAAAAAACTTAAAATTAAGTGTTACAATGGGCGGTCTTATCGGTCAGAGCGATCTCTTCCAAACAATCATGTTATTGTAAAGGAAGCTTGAATAAAAAAGATCTCGAAGGAAGTTTCCTTGGACACCTGTGGAGACTCTTGTGACACATTTACCACCGACCACACTTAGAAGTAGGGCCCCTAAAAAAAATTGAAAAGAATTCTGGTATGTACTACTATTTACAATCTAACGACTATACTACACTTTTTTGTCTTTTTAACTCAAGCTAACCGCTCTATCCTTGAGCCTCAATTGCTCTAAGAGAAATGCTCGCTTTGTAACTTGTATGGGAGTTATGATTTTTTACATAACTGAATGCAGATCATTTTTCCACCTCTCAAGCTGGTCTCCAAGGCAACTGCTCACGTTAACCACTGCACTAAGGGGTTGCATCCCTTAACAAGCATACACAAGGACCAGTTTTTTTTAAATAAAAATTCCGAATGGCTTCTATGCCCCGACTTCAACTGTATTTAGAGGCAAAATTTCTGTAATTGAACTTGTATGAAAATTTTTACTTTTCTGTTCAAATGGTTAAAAGTTTGATGACCAAAAACTAATGCACAAGGACAAACGCGGGCCACTCGTGGCCCGCGCACCGCCCAACATCTAGTTATTATTATTATTATCTCATTATATAAAGATGGATTACCACTGACTGACTGACTGACTCACTGACCTCTTTGTTCTCATAGAAGGAGCAATGGGGGGTATAGAAGATGTAGGGGAAAAGTGTAGGGGGGCTCAATACGAGTGGGGGAAAAATACTGAAATTGCTGAATGTGGAAATCTGATGGAACAGGTGAACGGCTCTCGGAAACTATAAAAGATGGGGGGTAGGTGCCAAAACTAAAAATGACCAAAACCTTGGGCAACTGCAAAAAATTAAAAAAAAAACATACCCCCCAAACAAAAGACGATCGCTCCCATACAAAATGTAAATGCCTACAACTCCTAAACCGTTTGAGATAAGTGTAAAGTGTTTGACCAAATGTCATAGGGAATCGGAAGGATAATTTGGTGGAAGTGTCAAAAATCCAAAATGGCGGATTCAAAATGGCGGCCGAAATTGAAAGTTGGTCCGATCCGGCTCAAAATTCGTATCAGGGGGTTTTTGGGGTCCCACATTCCAAATACGAAAACCATTTTTTGATGACGTCATTTTTCAATATGGCCGCCATACATATGTTTTTTCGGAACTTCAATGAATTATTTCAACCAGTGGGCGTGATGGGGATTATGGTTTTGTAGCGCTAAATGTAGGGTTAGGTTTAGTGATTTCAAAGAAAATGGAATTGAGCTGAATGTGGAACACCAGGTAGAACAGGTCAACGGCTCTCGGAAACTAAAAGAGATAGGGGGTAAGTGCCAAAACTAATGTTGACAAGCACCCTGGGCATTTTCTAAAAATTAAAAAAAAAATACACCTCCCAAACAAAAGACGATCGCGCCCATACAAAATGTAAATGCTTATAACGCCGCAACCGTTAAAGATAGGTATGAGGTGTTTTAACTAATATGATAGGGGACCGGAAGGGCAATTTGGGTGATATGTCAAAAATCCAAAATGGCGGATTCAAGATGGCGGCTACCTTAAATATCAGTCCGATCCAACTGAAAATCGATATCTAAGGGTTTTTAGAGTCCCTGATTCTAAATATGAAATCCATTTTTTGATGACGTCATTTTTCAACATGGCCGCCATACAATTTTTTTCTCTGGAAATTTTATCGTAGTTTTTCGACATGTTGGCATGATGAAACGCTGAGGCTTTGTAAGTGAAAAGTATAGGCAGTGGTCTTACGTCCTTAAGTGACACCTGAAATGAGCTGAATGTGTACCTTCTGATGGAACAGCTTGACGGGTCTCGGAAACTAAAAGAGATAGGTAGTTAGTGCCAGAACTAATATTGACAAGCACCCTGGACATTTCTTAAAAATTAAAAAAAAACACACCTCCCGTACAAAAGACGATCGCGCCCATACAAAATGTAAATGCTTATAGCGCCGAAACCGTTAAAGATAGGTAGAAGGGGTTTGAACTAATGTTTTAGGGCACCGGAAATGCAATTTGGCGGAAATGTCAAAAATCCAAGATGGCGGATTCAAGATGGCGGCTTCCTGGAATAATGGTCCGATCCGACTGAAAATCGATATCTAAGGGTTTTTAGAGTCCCTAATTAGAAATATGCAACCCATTTTTTGATGACGGCATTGTTCATAATTTTCGCAATGGTCGTAGGTCGAAATTAGATCCTGCGAGGCCGCAGGCCGAGCTATACTGGCGAGGCCGCAGGCCGAGCTATATAGGTTAAAGGACAAGAGTGCTTCTTAGCAAAGCGAGGCCGAAGGCCGAGCATACTTCTTAGCGAAGCGAGACCGAAGGCCGAGCATGCTTCTAAGCGAAGCGAGGCCGAAGGCCGAGCGTACTTCTAAGCAAAGCGAGGCCGAAGGCCGAGCGTACTTCTAAGCAAAGCGAGGCCGAAGGCCGAGCATACTTCTAAGCGAAGCGAGGCCGAAGGCCGAGCGTCCTTCTAAACGAAGTGAGGCCGAAGGCCGAGCGTGCTTCTAAGCGAAGCGAGTCCGAGTTTTGAGCCTACGAGGAAATAGAAGTCTTTCGTAGCGAGTTTATTTCAAAATTTCAATGATCTTTAAGACATCTGCCCACGTTAACATTGGTATTGTCATGAAATGGTGTAAATCATGAATACTACTATAAGTACTTGATTGATAGTTATACAGATACGTAGATTAACTCTTTAGTGAAACACCACAATACAAATATATGTTACAAATAAATTAATTAGAATAAAATAAAATTACAATCAAAATATTTCACAATTAAATAAGTACTTAAAATTTAAAGTGTCAGAATGGGTGATCTTATCGCTCAGAGCGATCTCTTTCAGACAACCATTCACGGAAAGAAATAGGCATAAACTTATAAGGACGGTGTGAATAAAACAAGTGTACTAAACACTACATATAGTAAAACTCAAGATTATAGATATAAAAAATAATTATAATGTACTCGTATACAAACTATACTTATATAATTATACTATACGTAATATACTACAAAATATATACATACTATACATATACCATTTAATTATTATAAAAAAGATATTAAGTAGGTTTGCAGTTAGTTATTTCGCGAAGCCAAATGCTTTGACACGTTGTTTGAAGATGCCCAAAGAAGGCGCGCATCTAATTTCGTAGAGTAAAGTGTTCCATAGAAGAACAGCTTTAACACAAAGTAGGAACCAAAAAAAGTGGAGCGGTGTATCGGGGTACTTAACATTAAGTGATCTGATGATCGTAGAGAAAAAGAGCTCCTAACATGTAAAAATTCAACATATTACGTACTACTGATATGACATGCAACAAGTAAACGTTAAATTTCCTTCGTAAGCTTCGGTTTGTTATGAACTTGAACACGCAGTGGTATAAAAAGGGTGCAGCGTCTTCCAAGAAGCTTAAGGTGTCACAGTTAGCTGGAAAACTAATGGCGACATCTTAAGCCATTACTTACTTTTGAGCAATAAATATATCTATATATAATAGGCTTATAGGCCTTTCATGGGGACATTAATATACAGATTTTGAAGATCACGATCTTAATGTCATGGTAGAGATGCTTACTTATTGTCATTCGTTAGTCACTGGTACGACATACATCCATGTAAATAAAATAAATACAAAGTGTGGTGTGGTGTTCACGCTTGGGACAGTATTTTTTTTTCAACTATATTGAATAAGAACTCAGCTTATTGAGAAATGTATAGCTCTATTCATTTTCCCTTGAATATATCAAGAGAAGAGCTTGACAAAATCATTAATTTGACTGCTTTTAAAGTGAACAACTTACCGTAGCAACTAGAAGCGTGCAGAGTAGGCATTTTATGGTAAAGATGTTTTGTGCTTCTGCATTGAATATCGCGATTAAATCATTCGAAAATGAAGATTAGAAACACTAGATTAAGTAAAATGTAACACATTAAAGTCGCGAAGTTGTCGGAAAAGTAGCCACTATAGCTGAGATAAAAACTCTAATACAGGACAAACTTACGCACACCGTAAGTGAAATGAATACCAAAGTTTTAGAGGTGTTACGATTTGTAAAGTTCTTCAATCTAACATTTGTTTTCTGAAAGTCAAGGAATGGAAGTAAAAAACACTGCGACCGTCCCCTAGGTCAATCTTGATGTGCCAATATATGGTACGCAGGTTGGTTTATTTTTAAGTTAATCTTATAATGTAAATAGTATAATTATATCGTAGTGGGACTGTGGGAGTAAGCAGAACAAAAATAAAACCAGTTAATTGTCTTGGTACATAGAATAGAATAGAATAGAATTCATTTATTTCAGACTAATATCTGTCCATATTATTAGTAGAGGTACATACACATAGTCTTACATCTTTTCACGCATTTCTTTGTTCAATTTGGCCGTTCTAAGGTTTTTTAATTGTTTATTCCTATATATGTATTCACGAATCAAATTTATTTAGACATCTACTTAAGGTAGAGACGCTGTCTGTATACTCTAGGTATATGTTATTACTTCAGTGTTTAGACGGGTACGATTAGGGTAGATAGAAATGAAATGCATAAAGCTATGGAAAAGATACCTTTGAATTAAACAGTACCTAAATTTATAAGAAACGCGTCATGTAATTTGAGTTAACTTTGTTGCAAAGACCCCTAGATATATCAGTTTCTTCATCAAGTTACTCTCGATGCCACCTCTATGTAATGGTAAAACTAATTACATACATGTAAAGTCGTTTCCACTACATATGTATAGCACGTACCTACGTAAATTCCTAAATGGCTGAAGTGGTATGGATTTTACAGAGTCCGCATGTGTGTGAAGTGGCTACCACACTATTCTAACGCACTATTGCCAGTTATTAAACCGCCAAGCAGAAGTGTGCAAACATTACGTTTTTTCGGTTTGAAATGTAATGATGATTTCAGTGAAATTACAGTGACTCCAAGCTACAGGCTACCCATCTGCCAAGATTCGTCGACGTCGGTTCAATAGTTTAAGTTTGAAAGCAGAAAAAAATATCAACTAACGATAACCACGTAAATTTAATAATCTTTAACGCCTGCTTAGCGAAATGAAATTCTTAAAGCTGCTTCCAAATATGACGGTTAAAATTAATTACAGAAATAAATGCTTGGATCAGTCATGGAATTATACAGAGGTCAGAAGACGCGTGTACGGATAAATACAAGTATATCAATACCTATAGTATATACGTTTTAATATGTATTACTAGCGAAGACATCTGCGGCTTCGCTTGCGTTGTCTACAATATTCAAAGCTACACAAATCGTATAAATATGAGTAAGAATGAGAAATTACGTTTGAAGATTTACTGCATTGTAGGTGTAGTTGTGTAAGCGCTATTTTGTTACTATTTCTGACAGAGAAATTCACATTAGAAGTCTGGCGTCTAAATAGTGCCCTGCAGATGACAAAAGACTCTTCATATATTATATGGGACCAAAACGTATTTGATATGGGTGTTTGATAAACACTTCTACCTACATTATAATAAGTACTCACGGGATGTACACTACGATTAGGCAGGTTTTGGAGTTCCAGATATTTTACTAATTAAGTACAATGTAATTAATGACCTCTACCTACCTTTCAAATATATTATGTAAGTGTAAACATAATGGTATGTTTTGTTAAGCATATGTATTTAATTATTTACGTTACATAAAAGGACAGCGCGCGGAGAATGTTTGGAAATAAAACTTGGGTTTATCAACCAGAATTTCAGTTCAAGTAACAGCAGATACGCGTTAGCACACGTACAGAAAATTTTTTGATGAAATCGTATAATAAGTATAATAACACAAATTTCGATTGACACGTTTTTCAATTTCACGGTCGAGAGGGAGAGGTTAATGCATGTAGAAAACCATTCTTGAAACAGTTTATTTTTAAATACTAATAAGTGGTTTAAATATTATGAAGTGCATTTGGTTAGCGGTTCCGACTTCGTGTAAATTGATTATCCAATAGTAACATTTTTTCAGCGTAACAGTCAATTGCTGTGCAAAGATTCATTAAGATTTAGAAGTTTAAGCATGAAAGAACAAAGGAGAATGCAAATCCTGGTCCTTCCAACATCTATGTATGTTACATAGTTGGAAAGGTATTTTTAAAAATGACTATGGCGCCAAATTCAAAATATAATTCTTTCCAGATTAATTATCTATTTAACATGGTAGTTTCGGTAATAGCCAAGTATTGCTATTCATACGTAATGTATTGCATTTATGTGTTTTACATAGTAACCTTCAGTTAATGAAAGTGGTTAACCACAGGTTCAAACGGGATTTCAAGGAATTTCGCCAAAGATATATCAACAATGCGTTACCGCAATTATATTTTCTTAGCTGAAGATAGTTGCCGTTACTTAACAATTTCATAAGTATCGATGGTAGTCAGTATGCAGAAGCTGACACAGGTGTCTTTCAGCACACTTTCGTATTAGGTTTCTGCGTGCATGTCTATACTTTTTGTTAACTATACCTATATCTTAGAACAATTCTACAAATATTAATGTAAGTACCTACTACATTCAAACAAACTTGGCTACTTATTTACTTATACTTAACTAAGACCAGCTTGAGTAGTTCAAAAATGTTCTACATTCAGTTGCGTAAAAAATCTAAAACTCTTATAGAAGTAAAAGTGTATACTTTGACCACATAAAACTATTTGGGTGGCGTTCCAATTCGGCTTCAAGTCATTTGAACTCAAATATAGACATAATAACAAGGTACGAAGTACTTAACTATTTAACGGTAAACCTATATAATAGCCGACATAAATCATCGTTATCAACACCAATGACTAATATGACTAATCGCTATGCTACAAAATTAACAAACTGTGAAATATAATAATTGCATACCAAATTAAACATTCCTTTTGTGGATTATTTGGTCTGAGCAAAGTATACGATACTTGCAACGACGAGCAAAGCAAGGAGGAGCGTTAGGTTCACGTATGTTGGTTAAAAGTATCCAGACAGTGAATGATTATTTGTCAAAGATTTGTTATTGTCAGAGGCGGCTGCTGAATATTGGGGAGACATTTTTTCACAACACATACGATTAAGTTCATCGGCCCAATTTTTTGGCAGTATAAGGTACACTTAGAGCAGATCTTATTCATAGTTCCCATTTGGACGGAACACTAAGCATAATCATGTGATATAATTGTAATAATTAGACATATGGTAACGCAGACTTTTTTGTAAATATTGATTATGTCTATACAACTGTGGTATATTGTCAATAGTGTCCGCAGCGTACACAATATACAGATTTTTCAGCGTCACTATTGCATATATTAACAAGGAAAAATACGATTAGTTATTGTGACAAAACTGTATTAGTTAGTCATAGTCATCATTCCGGAGATTTTTGTAGATACTCGTATTGATGACTACTACAAAACTGAAGTACATCACTATGCTCTATTTTTAATAAATCCCTCAGCGTATGCTTTATATGGATTTATTTGGTTTTTTTTTCACACCTTGGGTTACATTATAGAAGTTTTCACAAGGATCCTACACTTTTATTTAATATTCTAGCGCCTTTGTTCATCAGAGATGACGTAGGGTTCTTATGGTGAAAGATTTTTCATATCGGTGGAGAAGTTTCGGAGCGTATTCAATTCAAACAAACAAACATATATTTCTTCTTTACTCAAACGTGAAAAAGTAAACTAGATGGAGAACATTGCGTATCTCTGTGATTTTAAGATCCTTACCAAGCAAAGATGGTCAATTAAATTAATTTTGAAAAAGATGTCATCAATTAACGAGAACTCTGCCCTTGGAAACCGATCGACCGGAGTTCACAGACTGCCGTCTGTGAATATTCTCAGTATGCAAAGCAGAATATCATTTGAAGACGACCAGGCTGGTCTGTTTAACTGACATAAGAATGTATTTAAAAAATTGGAAATCATTTTGGAAGATATCAACTAAAGTAAAGTAAACTAATATCTTGGCATGACTAAGGTCAGCGCACAGTAAGTAGCCGGTTAGTAGGGCCGGTTCGCGTTACCATAAGTTCTTATTCAATACATCCACGTAGAAAACCATACGTAAAACAGCATTTTTATTAAGCAGTACTTCTTTTAATTAATCTTAAATAATTGTTTAATATAATGGTTCATCTAATTAAATAATAATTCAATAAATTTTCTTTAATTTACAATATCCAATAACTTCAGAAATATCACATTTAATAATGTATTGTTTGACATACTATTCTTTGTAACCGACTTCAAAAAAGGAGGAGGTTATATGTTCCATTGCATGTTTTATTTGGTATGTTGACCGTTTCTCCCCCATTTATGCACCGATTCTAAAAGTTATTTTTTTTTTGGTTTGGTAGAGTATACTTCCGTGGTAGTCCCATTTAAATTTCATCAAAAATTGTGAAACAGTTTTTGAGTTCTACTCCAATTACTGAAAAGTGCTACACCTATCTTAACGATGTCATCATTGACGGTCAAAAACAATATATCCCGTAAGTAGCAAGGCTCACTAACAAAAATTAACCGACTTCAACACCAAAAAGTGAGAATAACTTGTTAAAGTCGGTACCATGCGCACAGTATTCTCATAATAACTACTTTTGAACTATCATGGTACTGACTTCAACAAGTTATGTCACATAATTTATTGATTCAGGCGTTACTTTGCGGAAATCCATTATCAAAAAAACGATATTAAAAAATATTTAGTGACACTTCCGCTGTTTGATTGCAGACAACTGCCGTGCGATTCTCTAAGAGCAAAAATCGTTGCATCTTTGAAAACATCCGTTAAACAAATGACGAGATGACAAGAAACGTTGGAAAAGCGACCTTATGTACAAGGGCGATATCTCAAAGTATTTGACATCGGTGAGCTCGTCGACGAACGCAACGAGGAATCATTAGAGAATCGCACGGCTGTTTGACTGTCGGTCTAGCGCTCGACGAGTCAACATCTCCTGAGGATGCCTCGTGTAGAGGCGAAACACGTGTGGAATCGGTTTTGGTTTATTGGGGTTTCTTGTGTTTTTTATTTTGTATTCTTCCTATTAGCATTTTATGCGGGAGGGAGGGTGGTGTACGCCCCCAAATAGGGCAAATTCATTGTTTTCTTTTCAGCAGAAGTGTCACTAAATATTTTTTAATATCGTTTTTTTAAGTTATGTCACACTTTTAGGTGTTGAAGTCAGTTCCGTTTTTAGGTATTTCCTTTTATAATTACATTAGTTATCAAATGTTTGAAAACAACTTTTTACTCACTTTAAATAAATTAATTTTTAATCACAAACAAGTAGTTAATACTTATTATATTTATGAATGATTGTGGCTGCAACCTTAGGTTAGGTTAAGTTTGAACTGTGAAAAAGTACGTGCAAGCCGAGCGAGCGAAGTGAGCCTGCCGAACAGATATCACTGATTATAATAAGCAGGCTGCGTGCCCTGAAAATTTTACTACAGTTTTTTCAGTTGTAAAAGTACAAGCGTTGTAAAAGACTACTTCTGTTCAAAATTTTACATGAATCAGTTCAGTTGCTTTTTCGTGTAGGAGTAGCAAACTTCCATTTATAAATCCATTTGAAGTTTCGAGTACTTTTACAATTTAATATTAGTTGATGATAGTGTATATATGTTTTATGTAGAGCATGGTAGGTAGGGTGGTAATCACTTGCTATTTTATGAAAAGTTTTATAAAATACCTTACTACTAAGACTATGTTCACCATATGACAGTGACCATGTTCAGTGTCATAAATAAACACTGATCACACTGAACAAAGATAGGAGAGCCGAAGGCTTCTGCTACTTGTGGCGGAAGGCAGCGCATGAAGGTTGGGGAAAATGAAGATAACTTTGTTTAAACATTTTGGGAGGCTGATTCTATAAGTCACGCAAAAATTTAGGAGATCTTTCTTTTGGTGCACCATTGTTTCGTTATTTTTTTGTTGTGCAGTATGTAAATATAATAAAAGCAATCTATATATTTGATTTATTGAGAGATAATAAATGTAATGACACTTGCGTGGCTAAGGCGAATCTAATGGTAGGTATGTTATTTTTCATAATGCATCAAGTCAAATGACTATAGGCTTAAGGGTATTTAAAAACATAGAAAATATATTAGGGTTTATTTTTGATGTGGTTGTTCTTATTCCTTTTGTATATCACGAGGTATTTAATATTTAGAACGTTCCGTAAGATAGAGATAAGAAAACCGATTGAAAATTGTAGATGCAAGGCATAGTATGAGAGTCGTGGAGTCGCTCATGGTCGAAAGTAAGCTTGCTTGCATGGATTCAGGCGTTTCGGAGGCGTTCTTATTTAATAAATAGTTATTTTGTATAGACAAGGTATGACAATAAATAGTTTGTTTAGAAAACCCACAATTTTTTGAAAGTATCCAACAAGATTTAATAAGAATTAGTACTGCCTATATCAAAATTAAAATGCACAGCTCATGAGCAAATGATGTTATGTCAATAAATACTTACTTTATCAAATACCTTATGACTTAAAAGCTATAAAGCTATAATGAGAGGCATTATATTTTTACAAAGCGCTTAAACAACTTACTACTAAAAAATGCCACCGTAACTTGGAAGAAGTCATGAACGATTCATGCATTTATTTTAAATGTTGATAAATAATTATTTTGATAAATGTTAATTAATTTAGAGTAACATGAATGAGTCGGCCCGTTCTTAGTATTATACCTCTAATATTGCTACACACGAATAGGGTCTTTATTACTACCATAACCTTAAGATCTATAAACATATACATACGACTGCAATAAATAATGGAGTATGAGTCTGAAAAGAGAGCCACAGTGTTACCTTAGTTTGAAGAGGTAAAAACATTCGGAAATGTTGAAAAATTAACTGAAATAATTCATTATTTTGCTGCGGTGTTTGTATGAGTGCCTGCGCTATAACAGATGGTTTTTTAACATGCATGACTCATAAGTTATTAGAATATGGCATACGAAAGGTATCCCTGCATTTCACCGACACTTAATTTATCATCTAACCCTAGGTTAGGTTAGGTTTGAACTGTAACAAAACTACGCGCAAGCCGAGCGAGCAAAGCGAGCGTGCCGCGGCAGCGGCCGGCGAAGCGTTTGAAACTAAGTAATGAATAATTGTGGCTTGTGGTTTATGACTAAAGATAGAGTAGTGCACAAATAATATTACCTACAGACACACTACTTGACGTATTTTTTATTATTTGGTAATTAATTGTTGTGAGAGTGACATTTTTACAAATGTGAATAATAAAAGGAACAGTGTGTGAAATAAAAAAAAAAAAACATAACTTAATGCGAACATTTTTGCAAGATTTACGTTTGCGAGCTGAATTTGTTTATGTAATATATTTGATATGAGGCTTGAACCGACATACATCCACGTGGAATGTCGAGATATACATACAAGAAATAATCGAATTTTATACCAGGATCTCACTACCATCAATTCAGCCCTAAGATGTCCACTGCTAAAGATTAGCCTCTCCCATAGATTTATGAAAGGACGAGATGGAAGCGGCTCGTATCCACCGTCTTCTTGAGACGTTTATGTGGTCGTTTGATCTCCAATTTATCGGTGGACGACCTAAGCTGCGCTTGCTGGCCTGTAATCTCCACTGCAAGAGCGAAGCGTTCAGTGCCATGCAGGGTTCCAAAACCGTCTGGCTCCATCAGCCATCAGTTTGGTGTGTTATGTACCCTGCTCACATTCACATTGCAATATGGATGCCCAATTTCGTAAACAATTTCTATATATTATGTTTTAAATGAGATATCATTGGAATTGCCTGAATTGCTTCCTCATAGGCTGGCAACTCAACCTCGAGACTTCTCGTATTGCGGATTCTCTTGGGCAACAGTGATCACTTACCATCAGGAGAGCCGCCCGTCCATTTGCCAATAAAAACAAATTGCAAAGTTATTATGAATAATGTTCACACAGTCATTAACCCCCGTACTAAGATTACTAACAAGTATATAGGATAGGGTTTTTCTTTGTGTTATTAGAAATATAGGCATATGCACGAAGCCCACCTGGTATTAAAAGGCAACCTTTGCGGCTGGTACTGCGCCTGTAATTCTGAGACACAAAAATGTTAAGTCTCTTGACACTATAATTTCATCGGCACCCATACCATTCATACTAAACCACAGTATTGTGAATATTACTGCTTACATAACTACTGATTCGGTAAGTAGGTAGAACTGAATAAAAGAAGGTATGTTTGAGGTCGATTTAATAAAAGAGTTGTCACTGATTACATATTGTATATTATTAGTGAGCAGATGTCATGAACACACCACGTAACTTGAGTATACAAATGTATAAACTAGCTCGCCAGCCAGCGGCTTCGCTCGCTTGGTCTGGAATTGGTGGAAGCGCCGTTTTGGAATCTCTGGATCGTGGGATTTTTTGGCAAAGTAATTCTCAATAGCAGTCCGGAGTCTGGAACAGTGTCTCGTATGTTGAAATAGGCTCGCCCCCTATTACATGGGATCCGACAAAACGTAGGTGTTTCAAACACAGCTGCTTACCTCTTCGCGGATATCCTATATATTTGACGATTTGTTAGCTTTTGTTCAAAAATAACGGGTATACATTTTTTTTCGTTAAAGATATTTTTACCAAGTTTTGAGTGACACTTTTTTACTACCACTTTAATTATAACGTGAATTAATACACGTAAATTTGCAAAATATATTATATATTTTATAAATATAGGGTATATTTAAAAAAGAAGCCGTGTTACATTCTTAATTAATATGGTTTTTCGGGACCACAGAAATTCACGAGAAAAAAATACAGCGTGCTTAGGTGGATGTGAATATACTGTGTATAAAGTGCGTCTTATTTTGTTTTGATTTTGCGTTTGGATAGACAGATGGGCAGACGGACACATGGAGAAAAAACGTGGAGTACCTATCCAATCAGAGCAATGTCATAATATAGTATAGTTTAGATGGACCCAAGACGAAACAGCATTAACTGACGGATGGACAGATACGGACATGAAAGTTTAATTAAATTATTTAGAGATTACACATTTGTGAGCTATACATAAATTTATTTGGGTGAGAATAAATATTTATATTTAGTGGTAGGACTTTTCCAGAGTCAGCATGGAAAAGTTCCTTTGGCAGTTATTCAACCGTGAAACAGTAGTTTGCAAATATTACTGTGTTTTGGTGATTGTTTCAAGCAAAATTACAGGGCAAGAGAGTTAACATTTGCATAACATAGGATGCCGAGCGCAGTGCTTTGCAGTGCAGGGTTTTTAACTGTTGCAGTTTAAAATTATGTATGACAATGGACTATTGTGGGCAAGCGTGATGCATGACGTCAGGCGAGCGACTTCTTCGTCTCTTCTCCGCAACACGGCGGGCGGCTGAACTGCTGCAGGTCCTACGACTCATCTCATTTCTGATTCAATCACGTACAGTGACTCAGAGCACAGACTTGTACGATTGTTGTAACGAATTGGACGATTTTGAGCTTACACACTCGTATTATGAGGCCCATGGTCAGAGAGCAGTGCCATAAGTCATCACTGGTAACGTACACTGCTATGGCACTGCTATATATATATGCATATGGCCTGCATGCATATTATGGAGTACCTTTTGTTTGCGGCTCCGTCTGCGTGGATATTTGATATACCGTAGCTGCTACGGTTTGCTACAGCGTAGCAGATTTGACTATTTCTGTGTGAACTTTCATCATACTCTATCAAATGTTTCCTTTTTATTATAAGAGTAGATATGGATTAACACCAAATACACGTTAATATTGCATGTTATATTAAGACGGAAAAGTAGTTATTGTGTCATAACTGTTATAGTTAGACATATCGTATTGCACTTTTTTGTAGACATTGATGTCTTCTATAAATAATTATTACTGCAGTACATCACTCTGCATTGTCAATAGTTTCCAATTTATCAATATATAGTGTGCTACTCAGTGATAATGTGACTTTCTAACGTGAAAACAAAGATATTATATACGAACGGTAAGGGAAAGGTCTGATACCCCTAAGAGTGTGATTGTGGTGGGAAGTGAAGTGTGAGACGCTGCATGTCTGTACTTACTTAATTATGTTAATGAAGTTGTATCATATTCTCTATAGTTCTATATTCCTTGGCCAGTGGCCGAAGAAATAATATTGTGGTAAACCATGACATTAAAAACCGTCACTATCGTAAAGTGTGTGTTTATACATCTTCATCAAATGCCTTTACCTGCGTATCGAAAAGAGGACCTGTAAACTCGCACCGCGCCCGATTGATTGTAAAATTAATTTTGTGAAACATACCAAAATAAGTGAGCAGATTATTTCCTGCTAGATACTTATTTAATGAAAGGCCAGAATTAAACAGTTTTCCCTTCGCCGTTGGAATGCGATTGAAATGCGAAACGTAAGAAGCAAAGGACTCTACTTACTGTGTTACTGTGTGTGCCGCGAATCATTAGTGCGCAAACGTTAGGTACTTTATTGTAAGGGTACTATAGCATGTGAAATCATTATTATTTCTGTTACAAATATGACACAAAAGTTTGAGTAAATTTCTCGTGCAGGAGTTCATCTACTTATTAACAAAGTCGAAATCAAAAAAGTTGCGATGGAATGATATTTTATATGTTTATTCATATAAAGAAGAAGTTAAAAAATACGTAATTAACAGCTTACCTGTTTAACAGTTACTTCAGTTCACAAATTGATCCTGTACATCGTATAGATGCCAAAGTTCCTACAGTATAAATATCTTAATAGATAATATGTTTTAAATAAGGATCATTTAAATATCATTGATATGACAAAATTATTATAATATATAAAGTTCACACACTTGTACCCAGTACTTTAGAGTCACTGCCAAGTAGTATAATGTATTTTTTAAAAGCCGGTACAAGCACGAGATCTACTAGGTGTTAGGTGCTATCCTCTACCTTTATCAGACGTATGTCCTCACGACAGCATTGCGCACGTAAACATGAGACGTTGTTAAATCTCAATGTACCTGTAATTTTACCTGCACCCATACCCTTCAAAACCAGAACAAAATATTGCGACCGTTATTGCTTCAGGGTAGAAAAGATATGGTGGCAGTCTGTCATCCCCGGATGACCTCATTCACGAAGAGTTATACTGCTACTATGTAGATAGGTAAATTGATAGATAAACCCTTTATTGCAACACCACATTATATAATATAACTGACAAATAAATAGGATAATATAATTGAAAACTATTAATCAACAATAAAAGAAATTAAGTGTCACAATGGACGGTCTTATCGCTCAGAGCTATCTCTTCCAGACAACCATGTTAATGAAAAGGAAGCTTGAAAAAAGGTCTCAAAGGAAGTTTCCTTGGATACCTGTGAAGACTCTCGTGACACATTTACCACCGACCACACTTAGAAGTAGAGCCCCTAAACAACAATTGAAAAGAATTCTGGTATGTACCCACAATCTTACGACCATACCACACTTTTTTATCTTTCTAATTCAAGGTGACCGCTGTATTATTGAGCCTAAATTGCACTAAGAGAAATGCTCGCTCTGTAACTTGTATGGAAGTTATGATTTTTTACGCAACTGAATGCAGATAACTTTTCTAACTCTCAAGCTGGTCTCCAAGACTACTGCTCACGATAACCACTGCAATAAGGGGTCCCTTAACAAGCATACACAAGAACCAGTTTTTTTTAAATTAAAATTCCGAATGGCTTCTATGCCCCGACTTCAACAGTAATTAGAGGCAAAATTTCTGCAATTGAATTTGTATGAATTTTTTTACTTTTCTGTTCAAATGGTTAAAGTTTAGCAACAAAACCTAATGCACAAGGACAAACGCGGGCCACTCGTGGCCCGCGCACCGCCCAACACCTAGTCATACTATATAAAGCTCGATTACCATTCATGTACTGACTGATTCACTGATTGACATAAATGGTACGGTATGAAGGAGCAATGGGGGGTATAGAAGATGTAGGGGAAAAGTGTAGGGGGGGTTCTGAAACCAAAGGGAAAAGTCTGAAATGAGCTGAATGTGGAAGTCTGATGGAACTGGTGAACGGCTCTCGGAAACTATAAAAGATAGGGGGTAGGTGTCAAAACTAAAAATGACCAAAACCCTGAGCAACTGCCAAAAATTAAAAAAAAAACATGCCTCCCAAACAAAAGACGATCGCTCCCATACAAAATGTTTATGCTTATAATTCCTAAACCGTTTGAGATAAGTATAAAGTGTTTGACCAAATGTCATAGGGAATCGAAAGGGTAATTTAGTAAAAGTGTCAAAAATCCAAGATGGCGGATTCAAAATGGCGGCCGAATTGAAAGTTGGTCCGATCCGGCTCAAAATTGGTATCGGGAGGTTTTTGGGGTCCCACATTCGAAATATGAAAACCATTTCTTGATGACGTCATTTTTCAATATGGCCGCCATACAAATGTTTTTTTGGAATTTCAATGGGTCATTTCTCCCAGTGGGCGTGATGGGGCTGATGGTTTTGTAGGGTTATATGTGGGTTTAGGGTAGGTGACTTTAGAAGAAACTGAATTGAGCTGAACGTGGAATACCAGGTAGAACAGGTCAACGGCTCTCGGAAACTAAAAGCGATAGAGGGTAAGTGCTAAAACTAATATTGACAAGCACCTTAGGCATTTTCTAAAAATTAAAAAAAAACACACCTCCCAAACAAAAGACGATCGTTCCCATACAAAATGTAAATGCTTATAACGCCGCAACCGTTAAAGATAGGTACGGGGTGTTTGAACTAATGTTTGAGGGGACCGGAAATGCAATTTGGCGGAAATGTCAAAAATCCAAGATGGCGGATTCAAGATGGCGGCTACCTTAAATATTAGTCCGATCCGACTGAAAATCGATATCTAAGGGTTTTTGAAGTCCCTGATTCGAAATATGAAATCCATTTTTTGAAGACGTCATTTTTCAACATGGCCGCCATACAATTTTTTTCTCTGGAAATTTTATCGTTCTTTTTCGACATGTTGGCATGATGGAACGCTTAGGCTTTGTAGATGAAAAGTGTAGACAGTAGTCTAATGACTTTAAGGGATACTTGAAATGAGCTAAATGTGAACTTGGATATGGAACAGCCTAACGGCTCTCAGAAACTAAAAGAGATAGGGGGTAATGGCCAAAACTAATATTGACAAGCACCTTGGACAACTGCCAAAAATTAAAAAAAAAACACACCTCCCAAACAAAAGACGATCGTTCCCATACAAAATGTAAATGCTTATAACGCCGCAACCGTTAAAGATAGGTATAGGGTGAATTAACGAATATGATAGGGGACCGGAAATGAAAATTGGCGGAAATGTCAAAAATCCAAGATGGCGGATTCAAGATGGCGGCTACCTTAAATATTAGTCCGATCCAACTGAAAATCGATATCTAAAGGTTTTTAAAGTCCCCGATTCGAAATATGAAATCCATTTTTTGATGACGTCATTTTTCAACATAGCCGCCGCCATACAAATGTTTTTCCTGAAAATTTATTCGTTTTTTTCTACAAGTTTGCATGATGGAACGCTAAGGTTTTGTAAGTAAAAAGTATAGACAGTGGTCTTACGTCCTTAAGTGACACCTGAAATTAGCTGAATCTAAATCTTCTGTTGGAACAGCTTGACGGCTCACGGAAACTAAAAGAGATAGGTAGTTAGTGCCAAAACTAATATTGACAATCACCCTGGGTATTTCTTAAAAATTGAAAAAAAAACACACCTCCCAAACAAAAGACGATCGCGCCCATACAAAATGTAAATGCTTATAACGCCGAAACCGTTAAAGATAGGTACGGGGGGTTTGAAGTAATGTTTTAGGGGACCGAAAATGCAATTTGGCGGAAATGTCAAAAATCCAAGATGGCGGCTATTTTGAATAATGGCCTGATCCGACTGAAAATCGATATCTAGGGGTTTTAAAAGTCCCCAATTAGAAAGATGAAACACATTTCTTGATGATGGCATTGGTCAAAATGGCGAGGCCACAGGCCGAGCTCTATTGACGACGCCGAATGTGCTTCTAAGTGAAGCGAGGCCGAAGGCCGAGCGTCCGTCTAAGTACAGCGAGGCCGAAGGCCGAGCGTACTTTTAAGCGAAGCGAAGCCGACGGCCGAGTATGCTTCTAAGTAAAGCGAGGCCGAAGGCCGAGCGTTCTTCTAAGCGAAGCGCGGTCGAGTTTTAACACAACTATTAGCACGAGTACTATTGATATGACATGCTACAAATAACCGTTTAATTTCCTTCGTATACTTGGGTTTGTTCTTATAAATTTAAGTCCAGACACCTCCACGCAGTGACATAAAAAGGGTGCAACGTCTTCTAATAAGCTTAAGTGTCACAGTTAGCTGGAAAACTAATGAAGACATCTTAAGCTACTACTTACTTTTCAGCAATAAATATATATATAATATATAATAGGCTTATAGACCTTTCAAGGGGACACATACACAGATATAATACACAGATTTCGAAGGTCAAGATCTTAATGTCATGGTAGAGATGATTGCTGCAATGTATGTAATTAAAATAAATACGAATTGTGGTGTGGTGTTCACACTTGGAACACTATTTTTTTAACTATATAGAATTAGAACCCAGCATATTGAGAAATGTATAGCTCTTTTCATTCGTCCTTGAATATATTTACGTAGTATTGTATTCTCTTTGGAATATATCAAGAGAAAGACTTGACTTTACACAATTATTAATTTGACTGTTTTTAAAGTTGAGCTTACAGTAGCAACTAAAAACATGAGTAGGCATTTTATGGTCAAGATGTTTTGTGGTTCTGCATAGAATATCGCTATCAAATCGTTCCTTAAGCTAGGGCGAAAATGAAATTGGAAACAATAGATTGAATAAAATGTTGCATATTAAAGTTGTGAAGCTTCGTGTGTGTAAATAAAATTAATGCCAACGTTACGATTTGTAAAATTCTTCAATCTTAATTTATATTAATGCCAAAGAATGGAAGTAAAAAGCACTGCGACCGTCCCCTAGGTCAAACTTAATAGGCAGGTATATTTGATACGTCACTTGGTTTTCTTTAAGTGAAGATGATGATGGAATAAGTATATTTATATGGTAGTGGGAGTTAGCAGAACAAAATTAAAACCAGTTAATTGCCTTGGTACATACTAAATCCTATACGTACCGAACAATGCAGTGCAATTCTTTAAGTAATTCCTTAGTAGATTTTACGACATATATACATCCACGTGAAAAGATATACATGGAATAATTAAATTTTCAAACAAGGGTTACCTACATTTATTATCATATGAGATGTAAAACTTTTACTGCTGAAGACATGCATACGGAAGGACCAGATGGAAGCTGCATGCATCCAAGATAGTCCTGCGACCTTATTTAGTACGTCTTCCACATTGTCGGTGGACGACCTACATTCTCTACCAGACTCTCAGTCATACAGACAGATGGACAAACGGCCAAAGAGCATCAACTTACGGTTGGATATAGATACATATATAATGATATACAACCGAACTTTTGCCTACCACATTTAGTTCAAAAAATTTTACCATAAGACTTTTAACTGAAATCTCACATTGAGTGTTATGTTTTAGTATTTATACCTTAGTTTTATTAGAATATTATGATTTAACGTGCTAATGCTTGTTTAGATAAACCAAATCTTGCAACACATACACCGGTTAAAATCAAATAAGAGAAAAAAAATTGGTGCTTGGATGGGTGCTTAAAGAGGGTGTCTACGAGATTCAAAGCCACACAAATGAATTGAATAAATATGAGCAATGATGAGAAATATCGTTTTAATGTATCGTTGGTGTAGTGGTGGCAGCGCTGCTTTGGAATGTAGAACTCTTGGTTTGGATTCCCGGTTAGGACAGTTGTTGGAATTTTCTTACAGAGAAATTCAAACTGTCCGGCGTCTGGAACACTGCCCTGTAGGTGACAATATGCCTTATATGGGAGCAATACATATCTGATATGGGTGTTTGATAAATACTCCTACCTACCTCTCTAAGATATGTACGCATTAACTTAATGTTATTTTTGTTTAAAATATGTATATCATTATTTACGTTACATATAAATTACTTTTACTAAAGTTAAACTTCAGGGACACTGAAAAAAAATCTGTTTTATTATTTATTTTAAAGTTTACTTGTAACGAGTTTCGAGAAAATTAAAACAAGGAATACAACAATTTTATAGAAAATTGCAGAGTTATTTAGTAAATTAAGTCATTACTTACTTGTGAGTAATGAATATATATAAAGAATAGGCTCCTCACTTTTCATACATCGTGAAATATTTTTCAGGACTATCTCTGTGCAAAGAACATATTAATAAACAAAAAATCATGAACCGACAAATACTTAGCTTTTCATGACAACTATAATATATATCGATGCAAGAAAACGTTTTTGCTGTAAGTTGTTTAGCCAAAAGCCAACTTTTCCCCAGAGCCAAAGAACATTAAAAATGTCTTCAAAAAATCTTTGACACAAATATGATTTTTGTAACACAGTTTTGTTATAGCAATAATACTCATGAAGAGCAATGAAAATATTTTTGTTAAAGTTATTACCTGTAGGCTTTTTACTACTTACAGCTATTGACTTTTCATCTTAAGACCTGACGTCGTAAGTAGTTTGGTGACTTCTATGGAGCTAAGTTTCGTATTTTCCACACATTTAAAATGCTTATACTTGAATAGGTATTTAATACATTACCTACTATATAACAGATGTAAGACTAACTCTAAAAAATGCTGATATAATACATTACACTTTTACGTTATATCAGATGTTTAATAATAAACTGAACTATTGCTGTAGTGTTAAAACACTGGCGAAATGTAACTTTGCAATTTGTCCCCTAATATGCACGTTACAATAAATTAATGTAAGACGTCTACTGCTAAACATATGCTTCCCGATCGATTTACAAAAGACCGCATGGAGGCGACCTGTATAAAAGTTCGGTCAGTGGTTACCGGCCCCATCGGCCATTAGTTCAAGGCGCTATGTGTCATGTCCACTGCCACTTCAACTGGCTTATCCTCTGGGCTATGCATGACTTTCGTTTGTCTACTGAATCAGTCCTCATTTCTGATTTAATCTCTACGGAATACACCGAGCATAGCCCTTTCTAAAATTCGTTGTATGACTTTGAGCTTACATATGAATCCCTTAGTCAGTGACCAAGTTCAGTGTCATAAATAATCACTGATCACACATGAACGGAGTAAAATAGAGGATCCGAAGTTTTCTTTTATTGAGAGATTAAAAATGTTACGGCACTTGTGTGGCTAAGGCGAATCTAATGATTAATTTTATATAATGCATCAAGTCATTTCGACTAAAGGGTCATTTAAATAAATAGAAAATATAGTAGGGTTTGTTTCCGCCACGGTTGTTCTTATTCCATTTGTATATCACAAGGTATTTAATAATTACAGCTTGCCGTAAGATAGGGAGAAGGAAACTGATTGAAGATTGTAGAGGCAAAGCATAGCATGAGATTCGTGGCACTTACGGATAGGAACCCACTTTAACTGATATTTGTATTCTGATATGTCAGGGTCGAACATAAGCTTGCAGACAGTCAATGAAATGGATTCAGACGTTTTCGAGCCGTTCTTATTAATTTAATAGTTCTTTTGTATACACAAGGTATGATAGTCAATAGTTTGATATCAAATACCCATAATTTATATTCAAAAAATGTGTGCGGAATCGAACAAGATTCAATATAAATTAGTACTGCCTATACCAAAATTAAAAATGCACATCTCATGGGCAAATGTTATGTCAATAAATACTTGATAGAATACATAATGACTTTTGCTGAACTTTAAGCTAAATTCAGGCATAAAATTTTTACAAAGCCATTAAATTACTTACTAATAAAAAATGCTACTGTGACTTTGATGAACTCATGAACGATTTATTTCAAATAATGATAAATAGTTATTTTGATAAATGTTAATTAATTTAGAGTAACATGATTGAGTCGGGCCGTTCTTAGTATTGTTCCTCTAATATTGCTACAAACGAATAGGGAAATACTACCATATTACGTATTATTACTACCATAACATTAGATGTATACAATATACATATGATTTCAATAAATAATCGGGTATGCGTCTGAAAAGAGAGCCATTGTTACCTTAGTTTTAAAAGGTGAAAAATATACGAACGCGTTAAAAAAAACTAAATGTAATAATTCAGTATCTTGCTTACGGTGTTCGTATGAGTACCTGCGCTATAACAGATGGTTTTCTAACGCGACTCATAAGTTATTAGAATATGGCATACGAAAGGTCCCTGCATTTCACCGACACTTAATATATCATCCGACCTTTGGTTAGGTTAGGTTTGAACTGCGACAAAACTACGCGTAAGCCGAGCGAGCAAAGCGAGCGTGCCGCGGCAGCGGCCGGCGAAGCGCTTAAAACTAAGGAATGAATGAATATCTACTAGGCAGAGCCTGTACTATGGTAACCTGATGACTGATATACATATACACACCCAGACACAGCTCAAACATACATGTTCATCTACACGCGGTGTTCAGGTCCCAAACTAGGCAGAGCTGTACTATGGTAACCTGATGACTGATATACATACTTATATACATATACACACCCAGACACAGCTCAAGCAGACATGTTCATCCACACGCGGTATTCAGGACAGGTTCAGGTGTTTGTTGAAACAATATAGGTACCTAAGTTTATGTTTTATGTAATTACTTACAATAATATCATTAAATACGATAACATGATTTTACGATTCAACTATAAAATATCTTCCATACAAATTAATTAAAATTAGCTGTTGGCATGAATGGCTTGATAGATTTATTAATGACTAGCTGCGCTCCGTGGTTACAACCGAGCGGTGAAGGACGATGATGATGATAAATATAGCGTATGTTACTCAGGCATAATATAGTTTTCTACTGGTGAAATATTTTTTGGAACCGGTTAGTAGTTTTTGCGTTTATCTGTTATACACTATCAAATATTTCTATGTACTCAGACGAGCGAATGACTGAACAGGTTTTTATTTTAGCACCATTTTATTTTACCAGATTATAGAGAACTTTCGTACCTGTTACCATAAGAAATATTTCACAATTTTCTGTTACCATAGTAAGCTATACAAAGATTATTAGGTTGTATTAAGGTATTAGACCTTTATTATTTTTTTGTCCAGAACACGCTATGATTCTAACAAGTACTGAAGATAATTATAAAAATAAAGAACACGACTAAAAACTAAGAATGTAAAAAGTTATATTATCTTATGGAACAGCAGATATAAGTGGGTTCATTAGATATTTCTTTAGTATCGTTTCAACAGTTATCGTTTCAACAGTTATGGCATACGAGAGGTATTTCATTTGTATTTCATTGTCATTTCACTATCACATCATTTATCATCGGTCCAGTAGTTTCGGAGTTCAATTCAAACCAACAAAATATTTCCTCTTTATAATATTATAGTGTAGATATAAAGTTTTGTTACCATCAGGTCATATTACGTATCTTGTGGTCAGTAAGATCCTTACCAAACAAATAAAGTTAGTTCAGATCATTTTGGAAAAGATGTCAGTAATTTATGCGGGTTTAACCCTGGAAAAAACATTGTTCACAGATAGTACACGTTTTGGTAATGCAAAGTAGGGCATCCCTTGAAGACGATTAAGCTGGTCTATTTAACTGATCATCAAGAATGTATTACGTATTAATCTGATACAACCATTTTATTTAAACTAATATCTTGGCACGACTAAGGTCAGTGCACAGTAAGTATCAAAAACATACACGCCGCCGCAAAAACAGCAGTGCATTGAAAGTTTCTGTGCGTTTTAAGACTTCCACAAGGATGGTTTACTAAATCTAATTATTACTTTGGAATTGTAAATCGGCAAACACTCACGTCTATTATCTGGTCGTTATTACTCCGACCGGTGTTCGGGCAGTACTGATGCTCATCCTCAAAGACCAATTATTTGTAATAAGTTATTAAGTTTGATCTCGCAAAGCACATGATATTTGTGTAAATTTGCAAAATATATTATATAAACATAGGGTATATATAAAAAAGGAGCCGTGTTACATTCTTAATTAATACAGTTTTACGGTACCACAAACTTTCACCAGAAAAAATACACCGTGCTTAGGTTGGGGTGTGACTACTGGGTATAAAGTGCGTCTTATTTTGTTTTTTTTTTGCGTTAGGACGGACAGACGGACACATGGAGAAAAAACGCGGAGTACCTATACTACGTATTAGTACCTAATACCTCCGGTCAAAGCAAAGTCATAATATAGTATAGTTTAGATGGACCCAAGACGAAACAGCATTAACTGACGGATGGACAGATACAGACATGAAAGCTTAACTAATTAATTTTGTGAGCTATACATAAATTTATTTGGGTGAGAATAATTATTTATATTTATTGGTGGGTTTCCAGAGTCAGCATGGAAAAGTTCCTTTGGCAGTTATTCAACCGTGAAGGAGTAGTGTGCAAATATTACTGTGTTTTGGTGAATGTTTCCAGCAAAATTACAGGGCAAGAGAGTTAACATTTACATAAATCAGGATGCCGAGCGCAGTGCTTTGCCGTGCAGGGTTTTTAACTGTTGCAGTTTAAAATTATGTATTGCAATGGATTGTATGTGCAAGCGTGATGCATGACGTCAGGAGAGCGACTTGTTCGTCTTTTCTCCGCAACACGGCGGGCGGCTGAACTGCGGCAGGAACGACTCATCTCATTTTTGATTCAATCACGTACAGTGACTCAGAGCACAGACTTGTACGATTATTGTAACGAATTGTACGATTTTAAGCTTACATGTTATGAGGACCATAGTTAGATAACAAGGCCATAAGTCATTACTCGTAACATACACTGATGTAAGATATGGCCAGCATGGTTCAAATATCATGGAGTTTGCGGCTCCGTCTGCGTGGATATTTAATATACCGAAGCACATTGTTTTGTGGTCTATTTCTGTGTGAACTTTCATCAACACCAGTTTAGCAGCTTAAGCATAAAAGAAGAACGAACAAACAATAAACTACGAAGCGACAAATACGCTTTCGCTTTATAAATATAAAAATTTTAAGCATGCTGCGTGCACCGCCTTGCTTTGAAAATATTACCCGACATCAGTTTAGTTTTCTATTAGAAGTACTACTTTACGGACACAACTACTTGTGTTAAAATTTTAAAATACAAGAGAATTGTCACGTAGGAGTTCAATCCAAACACAGATATTTTCACATTCTTATTGTTTATTGAAAATATATAGGTACTTAAATTGTATGTAATTGCTTACAATAACATGATGCAATATAATAAAATGGTTTTACGAGTATGATTCATCTATAAAATATCTTCCAGACAAATTAATTAAAATTAGCTGTTGGTATGAATGGATTGATAGATTTATTAATGACTAGCTGTGCTCCGCAGTAACAACCACGCGGTGAAGGACGGTAATGATGCTGAATGTAGCGTAGTTACTCAGGCATAACATAGCTTTCCAACGGTGATAGATTTTTTGGAACCGGTTAGTAGTTTTGCGTTTATCCGTTATACATTATCAAATCTTTACTCTTTATTATTAGAGTAGATATGTATTAACACCAAGTACATGTTAATATTGCATGTTATATTAACACGGAAAAGTAGTTATTGTGTCATAACTGTAATAGTTAGACATGTCGTATTGCATCCGTTTTATGTAGACATTGATGTCTTCTATAATAATACTGCAGTAGGTACATCACTCTGCTCCATTGTCAATAGTTTCCAAATTTTGAAAATATTGTGTCTTACTCAGTAATAATGTGGCTTTCTAACGGCAAACCATTGTTTTAATCGGTCCAAAGATACTCGTATTATATACGAACTAAAAGGGAATGTCTGATACCCCTTAGAGTGTGATTGTGGTGGGAAGTGTGGTGTGAGACGCTGCATGTCTGTACTTACCTACTTAATTATTGTTAATGAAGTTGTCTCATATTCTCTATGGTTCTATATTCCTTGGCCAGTGGCGGAAGAAATAATATTGTGGTAAATCATGATATTAAAAACGTCACTATCGAAAAGTGTGTGTTTATACATCTCTCTCGCCGTCATCAAATGCCTTTACCTGCGCATGGAATTAAGGACATGTAAACTCGCCCCGCGTCGGATTGATTGAAAAATTAATTTGTAAAATGTAGCATACCGAAATAAGTGAGCAGATTATTTCCTACTACTTATTTAATGAAAAGCCAGAATTAAACAGTTTTCCCTTCGTTGTTTGAATGCGATTGAAATGCAAAACGTAAGATGCAAGGGACTCTACTTACTGTGTGTGCCGCGAATCATTAGTGCGCAAGCGTTAGGTACTGTACTGTAAGGGTACAGTAGCATGTGAAATCAGTAAGTGTTATATAATATAATATTGTTATATAAAAGTGTATATGACCATGACGGTCAGTATTATTTTTGTTACAAATTTGACACAAAAGTTTGAGTAAATTTGTAGTGCAGGTGTTATGAAAAAATAATCTACTTATTAACAAAGTTGAAATCAAAAAAGTTGTGGGATGGAATGATACTTTTAATATTTATTAATTTTATGGTAAAAAAAAATTTAAACATACGTAATTAACAGCTTACCTATCACTGCAGTTCACAGATTATTCCTCTACATCTTATAGATGCCAAAGTACTCGTACCTACAGTATAAATATCTAAATAGATATTCTGTTTTAAATATCAATGAAATAACAAAGTTATTATAAAATATAATGTTCACACACTCGTAGGTACCCAGTACCGTAAAGTCCCAGGTGTTAGGTGCTAATCTCTTTTTTTTTTGTCCCGGGGAAATCCTTTATGGATACCACCCACCACGGGGAGGGAGGTGGTTATGTGGGAGTCCGTATACCCACCAAAACCCCGGGGTGTTCCGTCACTGCCGCCCTAGGCGGGAACGCGGGACAGATTTTCCACACGACCGCGAACCCACCGTGGCTGTCCGTTGCCGGACCCTTCTCTTCGCGGCACGCCAGAACACACGCCAGACCAAACTCGCCAACAATGGGCGCCAGACTTCCCCGTGTCTGGTCGCCCGTGGTCTCCCTGCGGTGGGTCGGATACGTAGCCCCACCGCCTGCTACGTCAGCCACAAGGGATAGCCCCCCCGCGACCCCGCCTCCTCGAGTCTGCGCCGAGCGCCCGGACCCCACCTCCTCGAGCCTGCACCAAAGTGCCCGGGCCCCCCTCCTCGAGCCTGCGCCAAAGCGCCCGGGCCCCACCTCCTCGAGCCTGCGCCAAATCGCCCGGGCCCCACCTCCTCGAGTCTGCGCCAAACCGCCCGGACCCCGCCACTCCTATGTGGACTTGGCGGCCAAAGCCCATAGGAGCGGCCCGCCTGAGCTGGCCAGCGCACCCCAACGCCGGCGCGGCCCCTGGGTTCCTCTTGGCTTCACCGTGGTATACCTAGCCACGGTTACTGAGCCCCCCCCGCCACGTCAATGCGAGAACCCTTCGGGGGGGAGGTGCTAATCTCTGCCTTTAGCAGACGTATGTCCTCACAACTGCATTGCGCACGTAAAAATGAGACATTGTAAGTCTCAATGTGCCTGTAATTTTACCCGCACCCATTCAAAACCAGAACACAATATTGCGAACGTTACTGCTTTGGGGTAGAAACAGGTATGGTGACAGTATTCCCCGGATGAACTCATTCAAGAAGTATTCTACTGCTTCTATGTAGGTAGGTAAATAGATAGATAGATTAACTCTTTATTGCAACACCACATTATAAAATATCACTAACAAATAAATAGGATAATATAATTGAATACTATTACTCAACTATAAAAAACTTAACATTAAGTGTTACAATTGAAAAGGAAGCTTGAATAAAAAAGGTCTCGAAGGAAGTTTCCTTGGACACCTGTGGAGACTCTTGTGACACAATTACCACCGACCACACTTAGAAGTAGAGCCCCTAAACAAAAATTGAAAAGAATTCTGGTATGTACCTACAATCTTACGACTATACCACACTTTTTTATCTTTCTTATGCAAGATGACCGCTGTATTCTTGAGCCTAAATTAAGAGAAATGCTCGCTTTATAACTTGTATAGGAGTTATGATTTTATACGCAACTGAATGCAGATAATTTTTCAAACTCTCAAGCTGGTCTCCAAGACTACTGCTCACGATAAACACTGCACTAAGGGGGTGAATCCCTTAACAAACATACACAAGGACTCTATGTTCCGACTTAAACTGTAATTAAAGGCAAAATTTCTGCAATTGAACTTGTATGAAATTTTTTACTTTTCTGTTCAAATGGTTAAAGTTTAGCAACAAAAACTAAAGCACAAGGACAAACGCGGGCCACTCGTGGCCCGCGCACCGCCCAACACCTAGTCTCATTATATAAAGATGGATTACCACTCACTGACTCACTCACTGACATAAATGGAACGGTATAAAGGAGCAATGGGGGGTATAGAAGATGTAGGGGAAAAGTGTAGGGGGGGTTCTGAAACCAAAGGGAAAAGTCCGGGATGAGCTGAATGTGGAAGTGTGATGGAACAGGTCAACGGCTCTCGGAAACTATAAAAGATGGGGGGTAGGTGTCAAAACTAAAAATGAACAAAACCCTGGGCAACTGCCAAAAATTAAAAAAAAACATACCTCCCGAACAAAAGACGATCGCTCCCATACAAAATGTAAATGCTTATAATTCCTAAACCGTTTGAGATAAGTATAAAGAGTTTGACCAAATGTCATAGGGAATCGGAAGGGTAATTTGGTAAAAGTGTCAAAAATCCAAGATGGCGGATTCAAAATGGTGGCCGAATTGAAAGTTGGTCCGATCCGGCTCAAAATTGGTATCGGGGGGTTTTTGGGGTCCCACATTCGAAATATGAAAACCATTTTTTGATGACGTCATTTTTCAATATGGCCGCCATACAAATGTTTTCTTGGTATTTCAATGGGTCATTTCTCCCAGTGGGCGTGATGGGGATTTAGGTTTTGTAGGGTTATATGTGAGGTTAGAGTAGGTGACTTTAGTAGAAACTGAATTGAGCTGAACGTGGAATACCAGGTAGAACAGGTCAACGGCTCTCGGAAACTAAAAGAGATAGGAGGTAAGTGCCAAAACTAATGTTGACAAGCACCCTGGGCATTTTCTAAAAATTAAAAAAAAAATACACCTCCCAAACAAAAGATGATCGCGCCCATACAAAATGTAAATGCTTATAACGCCGAAACCGTTAAAGATAGATACAGGGTGTTTGAACTAATGTTTAAGGGGACCGAAAATGCAATGTGGCGGAAATGTCAAATATCCAAGATGGCGGATTCAAGATGGCGGCTACCTTAAATATTAGTCCGATCCGACTGAAAATCGATATCTAAGGGTTTTTAGAGTCCCTGATTCGAAATATGAAATCCATTTTTTGATGACGTCATTTTTCAACATGGCCGCCATACAATTTTTTTCTCTGGAAATTTTATCGTAGTTTTTCGACATGTTGGCATGATGGAACGCTGAGGCTTTGTAAGTGAAAAGTATAGGCAGTGGTCTTACGTCCTTAAGTGACATCTGAAAGGAGCTGAATCTGAACCTTCTGATGGAACAGCTTGACGGCTCTCGGAAACTAAAAGAGATAGGTAGTTAGTGCCAAAACTAATATTGACAAGCACCCTGGGTTTTTCCTAAAAATTTAAAAAAAACACACCTCCCGAACAAAAGACGATCGCGCCCATACAAAATGTAAATGCTTATAACGCCGAAACCGTTAAAGATATGTACGAGGGGTTTGAACTAATGTTTTAGGGGACCGGAAATGCAATTTAGCGGAATTGTCAAAAATCCAAGATGGCGGATTCAAGATGGCGGCTACCTTGAATAATGGCCTGATCCGACTGAAAATCGATATCTAGGTGTTTTAAGAGTCCCCAATTAGAAAGATGGAACCCATTTTTTGATGACGGCATTGGTCAAAATGGCGAGGCCGCAGGCCGAGCTATATTGACGAGGCCGAAGGCCGAGTGTGCTCCTAAGTGAAGTGAGGCCGAAGGCCGAGCGTTCTTCTAAGCAAAGCGAAGCCGAAGGCTGAGCGTCCTTCTATGCAAAGCGAGGCCGAAGGCCGAGCGTACTTCTAAGCGAAGCGAAGCCGAAGGCCGAGCATGCTTCTAAGCAAAGTGAGGCCGAAGGCCGAGCGTGCTTCTAAGCGAAGCGCGGCCGAGTTTTGAGCCCACGAGGAAATATAGAAATAGCCTTTCATGGCGAGGTCGAAGGCCAAGCTTTCGCTAACATTAATGTCAATGATCTTCAACGCCCAAGTTAACATAGGTAATGTGAATACTCATGAACACTACTATTAGTACGAGTACTACTGACATGAGATGCTACAAATTAACGTTTGATTTCCTTCGTTGACTTGGGTTTGTTATTATGAACTTGTCCAACAACACGCACATAAAAAGGCAGCGTCTTCCAAGAAGCTAAACCAAATAAAGATAAAAGATTAAGATAAATTTATTTACCCAGAGTAAAAGATACACAATATGAACAGCTTACTGTAAAAAACTTAACTAACATAGAACACATTGTACTAAATCAAAAAAGTATATCAGTGAGCCCCAAACTAAGCACAAGGCTTGTATCTTGGGACTCTGGTGCGAAGTTACCAGGAGACAGTACAGTTAATGATACAATAGAAGATCAAGAAAACAAAATTGAATCGATTCATTAACACACAACATTTAGTCTTAGTTATTAATTTAATTAATATGGTTCGATGTGTAAGAAAATCAAATAGTAATTGTTAATGTTTTATAAGGTATTTAATTTTAGGTGTTTCTTAACGACTTTATGCTATACACTATACAGACTGCAAATAAGCTCCTCGGTCTCGTTGTAGGATAAGTTTAAGAGTCAATCCCTTAATTTTTTCTTGAAGGCGTATCTGGTGAAGTCATTGCCTTTTCCTAACAGCATATATATTTTGTTGTACGTACACGGAATTGAGTATGCAGGGCTACGTTTGGCCATTAAGGATTGAATACGAGGGAGTGGTATCATATAGGCTCTTTTTGGTCGTTTGGATATTAAACAGGCGTAGTCATGTCGATTTTTTAAACTGAAATGGTATTTTAGGACTGCGTTATAAACGAAAAGCTGCCGAACTCTCAGAACTTTAAACTCATTATAAAGTAAATCGGTAGGAAAAATAATTTGCTTCCGTAGCAAAACCTTGATCAAAGCTCGCTGAGCTCTTTCTATGGTTTTAAAAATTGTTTTGCCTGCACTACCCCAGATTGTAATACAATACTGAAGTATTGGCTGGCACAGCGCAATATAGATTTGCTTCAGGAGTGCTGTAGGTGCACGATCACGGAGTTCTTTCATTAAGTGAATCTGTTTACGGGTGCGGGAGGAAACTTCAATTATGTGCTGCTTGAAAGAGAGATTTTCATCAATGCTTACACCAAGATATCTAATGCTTTTGGTGCTGTCAATAGAGCTGCAGGAGCAGAGAGAGGATCGAAGTCGGGGATCGGAAGAGCAATAGTGTATTTTGAGCTGTAATTGGGCAGGTGGCCGTTCGTATAATAATCTTGATAGATATATATTAATCGAGGCATTGTTGCAATTGTAAAGTATTTATAAAAAACCGTAAATACACTATCTGCAGAGATTATGAATGACCCACTTATGTTATAAACGTGAATAAGAATGTAAATTGACGTGTACATTTGTTAATTCCTTACGTTTTAACGTTTCAACGGATCTAGATGAAATTCGGAATAACGTTTAAAACGTTTACACACACATACCCCCGTACTAAGATCCCCGGGTCGCGGAGACATGGACAAACAGATTAGGTAATACATAACAAAAACCATGGCCCGAGAATAAACAATTCTGCTCATCCCACATACTCCTACCTTCAAATCTAAAGTTTATCAACATTACCTTTCCATGCAAGATAATAAACTTTATTGAGCTATTTTAAGGTTTAAATATATGTATGCTATTTATATGTGTGTATATATATATATATGTATATGTAAAGTTTTAGTATATTATTTATTAATATTTTACCTTAAACATCTGTTCTATTGAAACTCTCAAGTTTTAAATAAAGCACTACCAAACACACATATAACACAAAGGTTAGCTGGAAGAAAATGCCAATTCGCATTAGCTCGGCTATGTACTTTTAGTTTTGTGCAATAAAGAATTTTCTAATTATCTATGTATCGTTAGGTACGATTAGGGTAGATAGAATTAAAATGCAAAAACCTATGGTAAAGATACCTTTGAATTAAAGAATACCTAAATTTATAAGAAATGCGTCATGTAATTTGAGTTAACTTTGTTGCAAAGACCCCTAGATATATCAGTTTCTTCATCAAGTTACTCTCGATGCCACCTCCATGTAATGGTAAAACTAATTACATACATGTAAAGTCGTTTCCACTACATATGTATAGCACGTACCTATATTCCTAAATGGCTGAAGTGGTATGGATTTTACAGAGTCCGCATGTGTGTAAAGTGGCTACCACACTATTCTACCGCACTATTGCCAGTTATTAAACCGCCAAGCAGAAGTGTGCAAACATTACGTTTTTTCGGTTTGAAATGTAATGATGATTCCAGTGAAATTACAGGGTAAGGGATTTAACATCTTATAAATCATGGTGACAAACTTAGTGCATCGCCATCCAATGATTTGTACAGCTTTTGTTCTAAAAGTTTTGAACGGCAATAAACTTTTATGGCAAAAGCATAACATCCACGTATTACATAAATGTAATTAAAACTAACGATAACCACGTACATTTTTGAATCTTTAACGTCTGCTTAGCGAAATGAAATTCTTAAAGCTGCTTCCAAATATGACGGTTAAAATTAATTACTTACAGAAATAAATGCTTGGATCAGTCATGGAATTATACAGAGGTCAGAAGACGCGTGTTTGGATAAATACAAGTATATCAATACCTATAGTATATACGTTTTAATATGTATTACTAGCGAAGACATCTGCGGCTTCGCTTGCGTTGTCTACAAGATTCAAAGCTACACAAATCGTATAAATATGAGTAAGAATGAGAAATAACGTTTGAAGATTTACTGCATCGTAGGTGTAGTTGTGTAAGCGCTATTTTGTTACTATTTCTGACAGAGAAATTCACATTAGAAGTCTGGCGTCTAAATAGTGCCGTGCAGATGACAAAAGACTCTTCATATATTATATGGGACCAAAACGTATTTGGTATGGGTGTTTGATAAATACTTCTACCTACATTATAATAAGTACTCACGGGATGTACACTACGATTAGACAGGTTTTGGAGTTCCAGATATTTTACTAATTAAGTACAATGTAGTTAATGACCTCTACCTACCTTTCAAATATATTATGTAAGTGTGAACATAATGGTATGTTTTGTTAAACATATGTATTTAATTATTTACGTTACATATAAGGAAAGCGCGCGGAGAATGTTTGGAAATAAAACTTGGGTTTATCAACCAAAATTTGAGTTCAAGTAAGAGCAGATACGCGTTAGCACACGTAAAGAAAATTGTTTGATGAAATCGTATAATAACACAAATTTCGATTGACACGTTTATCAATTACACGGTTGAGAGGGAGAGGTGCATGTAGAAAACCATACTTGAAACAGTTTATTTTTAAATATTATTAATTGGTTTAAATATTTTGAAGTGCATTTGGTTAGCGGTTCCGACTGCGTGTAAATTTATTATCCAATAGTAATTTTTTTTCAGCGTAACAGTCTATTGCTGTGCAAAGATTCATTAAGATTTAGAAGTTTGAAAATGAAAGAACAAAGGATAATGCAAATCCTGGTCCTTCCAACAACTATGTATGTTACAAAGTTGGATAGGTATTTTTAAAAATTACTATGGCGCCAAATTCAAAATATAATTCTTTCCAGATTAATTATCTATTAAACATGGTAGTTTCGGTAATAGCCAAGTATTGCTATTCATACGTGATGTATTGTATTTATGTGTTTTACATAGTAACCTTTAGTTAGTGTAAGTGGGTGGTTCAAACGGGATTTTAAGCAGTTTCGCCAAAGATATATCAACAATGCGTTACTGCAATTATGTTTTCTAAGCTGAGGATAGTTACCGTTACTTAACAATTTCATAAGTATCGAAGACAATCAGTATGCAGAAGCTGACACAGGTGTCATTCAGCACACTTTCGTACTAGGTTTCTGCGTGCATGTCTATACTTTTTGTTAACTATACCTATATCTTAGAACAATTCTACAAATATTAATGTAAGTACTACATTTAAACAAACTTGGATACCTATTTACTTATACTTAACTAAGACCAGCTTGAGTAGTTCAAAAATGTTCTGCATTCAGTTGCGTAAAAAATCTAAAACTCTTATAGACTTACACTTAGAGCAGATCTTATACATAGTTCCCATTTGGACGGAACACTAAGCATAATCATGTGATATAATTGTAATATTTAGACATATGGAAAAGGCAGACTTTTTTGTAAATATTGATTATGTCTATACAACTGTGGTATATTGTCAACAGTGTCCGCAGCGTACACAATATACAGATTTTTCAGCGTTACTATTGCATATTTTAACAAGGAAAAATACTATTAGTTATTGTGACAAAACTGTTAGTCATAGTCATCTTTCCGGAGATTTTTGTAGATACTCGTATTGATGTCTACTACAAAACTGAAGTACATCACTATGCTCTATTTTCAATAAATCGAGCGTGCTTCTAAGCGAAGCGCGGTCGTGTTTTGTGCCCACGAGGAAATAGAAGCCTTTCATGGCGAGTTCGAAGGCCAAGCTTTCACCAACTTTATTTCAAAATGTCAATGATCTTCAATGCCCATGTTAACATAGGTAATGTTAATCATCATGAACACAACTATTAGTACGAGTACTACTGATATGACATGCTACAAATAACCGTTTAATTTCCTTCGTATACTTGGGTTAAAAACTTAAGTCCAGACAACCTCCACGCAGTGACATAAAAAGGGTGCAACGTCTTCCAAGAAGCTTAAGTGTCACAGTTAGCTGGAAAACTAATGAAGATATCTTAAGCTACTACTTACTTTTCAGCAATAAATATATATATATATATATATAATAGGCTTATAGGCCTTTCAAGCGGACATTAATACACAGATTTCGAAGGACAAGATCTTAATCATGGTGCTTGCTGCAATGTATGTAATTAAAATAAATACAAAGTGCGGTGTGGTGTTTACACTTGGAACAGTATTTTTTTCAACTATATAGAATTACAACCCAGCTTATTGAGAAATGTATACTGTATTCTCTTTGGAATATATCAAGAGAAAGACTTGACTTTACACAATCACTAATTTGACTGTTTTTTAAAGTTAACAACTTACAGTAGCAACTAAAAACATGAGTAGGCATTTCATGGTCAAGATGTTTTGTGGTTTTGCATTGAATATCGCTATCAAATTGTTCCTTAAGTTAGGGCGGAAAATGAAGATTGGAAACAATAGATTAAATAAAATGTTGCATATTAAAGTTGTCTTACGTACACCGTGAATAAAATGAATGCCAACGTATTTGTAAAGTTCTTCAATCTTAATTTATATTAATGCCAATTAATGGAAGTAAAAAGCACTGCGACCGTCCCCTAGGTCAAACTTAATAGGCAGGTTTATATTGTGTGATACGTAATTTGGTTTTCTTTAAGTGAAGATGTAGATGGAATAAGTATATTTATATGGTAGTGGGAGTTAGCAGAACAAAATTAAAAGCAGGTAATTGTCTTAGTACATGCTAAATCCAATACGTACCGAACAATGAAGTGCAATCTAATTCCTTAGTAGGTTTTACGACATATATACATCCATGTGAAAAGATATACATGGAATAATAAAATTTTCAAACAAGGGTTACCTACATTTATTATCACATGAGACGTAAAACTTTTACTGCTGAAGACATGCATACGGAAGGACCAGATGAAAGCTGTCGGTGGACGACATACCTGCTCTAGCAGACTCTCAGTCAGACGGACAGATGGACAATCGGATAAACAGCATCAACCTACGGTTGGATATAGATAGGGATATAATGATATACTACCACACTATTGCCTTCCACATTTAGTTCAAAGAATTTTACCCTAAGACTTAACTGAAACCACACATTGAGCGTTATGTTTTAGTATTTATACCTTAGATTTATCGTAGTATTATGGTTTTTAAGTGCTAATGCTTGCTTAGATAAACCAAATCTTGAAATACATCCTCATACACCAGTTAAAATCAACTAAGAGAAAAAAAATTGATGGTTGGATGGGTGCCTATAGAAAGTGTCTACGATATTCAAAGCCACACAAATGAATTAAATAAATATGAGCAATGATGAGAAATATCGTTTTAAGATTTATCGTTGGTGTAGTCGTGGCTTTGGAATGTTTGTAGGTTTGATTCCCGGTTAGGACAGTTGTTGGAATTATCCGACAGAGAAATTCACACTGTCTGGAACACTGCCCTATAGGTGACAAAAGGCCTTATACGAGTATGGGACCAATACGTACCTGGTATGGGTGTTTGATAAATACATGTACCTACCTGTCTAAGATATGTAAGCATGAACATGATGGTATGTTTTGTTTAAAATATGTATTATCATTATTTACGTTACATATACATTACTTTTACTAAAGTTAAACTCCAGGGATCCTTTGAAAACAAACTTATACTACATGTTTAAATATTTATTTTAAAGTTTACTTGTAATGAGTTTCGTGTGAATCAAAACAAGAAATACAAAAAATGATATATATGTTATATAATGTTTACACAGACCGTATTAACAAAATGGATGCCCAAGTCTTAAAAGGCGTTACGATCTGTAAAAAGCTTAAGAGATCTTTATGGTAGAGACGCTGCTGTTTGTACATACTTGTACAATTGGATTGTAAAATATTCTCCATGTAATGAGAATGTACTTACTATATTTCGTTTAGCTCCATATATATACCTTTTAGTATTATACAATGACATACATAGATATAAAAATATCATACTTATAGAATAAGAACTTAGCTTATTGAAATAGGGCGAGCATTTCTTTATTTTTCCTTATAAATATCAAGAGAAGGACTTGACTTAAAAAAAAAAGTTAAATTGACTACTTTTTGAATAGAATAGAATATATAATAGGTAGTAGTAATGATTAGGTGGCGATCTCCATCCAAGTTTATTTCAAAATTTCAATGATCTTCCAGACATCTGCCCACGTTAACATAGGTAATGTCATGAAATTGTGTAAATCATGAATACTACTATAAGTACTTGATTGATAATTATACAGATATGTAGATTAACTCTTTAGTGAAACACCACAATACAAATATATGTTACAAATAAATAAAATAGAATAAAATAAAATCACATTCAAAATATTTCAAAATTAAATAGGTACTTTAAATTTAATGTGTCAGAATGGGTGGTCTTATCGCTCAGAGCGATCTCTTTCAGACAACCATTCACGGAAAGAAATAGGCATAAACTTATAAGGACGGTGTGAATAAAACAAGTGTACTAAACACTACATATAGCAAAACTCAAGATTATAAATATAAAAAATACTTATAATATACTCATATACAAACTATACTTATATAATTATAATATACGTAATATACTACAAAATATATACATACTATACATATACCATTTAATTATTATAAAAAAGATAATAAGTAGGTTTGCAGTTAGTTATTTCGCGAAGCTAAATGCTTTGATACGTTTTTTGAAGATGCCTAAAGAAGGCGCGCATCTAATTTCGTATAGTAAAGTGTTCCATAGACGAACAGCTTCAACACAAAGTAGGAACCAAAAAAATTGGTGCGGGTTATCGGGGTACTTAACATTAAGTGCTCTGATGATCGTAGAGAAAAAGAGCTCCTAACATGTAAAAATTCAACATTTTACGTACTACTGATATGACATGCTACAAGTAAACGTTAAATTTCCTTCGTAGGCTTGGGTTTGTTATGAACTTGAGTTCAAACAACACTTCACGCAGTGGTATAAAAAGGGTGCAGCGTCTTCCAAGAAGCTTAAGGTGTCATAGTTAGCTGGAAAACTAATGGCGACATCTTAAGCCATTACTTACTTTTGAGCAATAAATATATCTATATATAATAGGCTTATAGGCCTTTCATGGGGACATTAATATACAGATTTTGAAGGTCACGATCTTAATGACATGGTAGAGATGCTTACTTGTTGTCATTCGTTAGTCACTGGTACGACATACATCCATGTTAATAAAATAAATACAAAGTGTGGTGTGGTGTTCACGCTTGGGACAGTATTTTTTTTTCAACTATATTGAATAAGAACTCAGCTTATTGAGAAATGTATAGCTCTATTCATTTTCCCTTGAATATATCAAGAGAATAGCTTGATAAAATCATTAATTTGACTGCTTTTAAAGTAAACAACTTACCGTAGCAACTAGAAGCGTGCAGAGTAGGCATTTTATGGTAAAGATGTTTTGTGGTTCTGCATTGAATATCGCGATTAAATCATTCGAAAATGAAGATTAGAAACACTAGATTAAGTAAAATGTAACACATTAAAGTCGCGAAGTTGTCGGAAAAGTAGCCACTACAGATGAGATACAAACTCTAATACAGGTCAAACTTACGCACAACGTAAGTGAAATGAATACCAAAGTTTTAGAGGTGTTACGATTTGTAAAGTTCTTCAATCTAACATATGTTTTCTGAAAGTCAAGGAATGGAAGTAAAAAACACTGCGACCGACCCCTAGGTCAATCTTGATGTGCCAATATATGGTACGCAGGTTGGTTTATTTTTAAGTTAATCTTATAATGTAAATAGTATAATTATATCGTAGTGGGACTGTGGGAGTAAGCAGAACAAAAATAAAACCAGTTAATTGTCTTGTTACATAGAATAGAATAGAATTCATTTATTTCAGACTAATATCTGTCCATATTATTAGTAGAGGAACATACACTTAGTCTTACATCTTTTCACGCATTTCTTTGTTTAATTTGGCCGTTCTAAGGTTTTTTAATTGTTTATTCCTATATATGTATTCACGAATCAAATTTATTTAGACATCTACTTAAGGTAGAGACGCTGTCTGTATACTCTAGGTATATGTTATTACTTCAGTGTTTAGACGGGTACGATTAGGGTAGATAGAAATGAAATGCATAAAGCTATGGAAAAGATACCTTTGAATTAAAGAGTACCTAAATTTATAAGAAACGCGTCATGTAATTTGAGTTAACTTTGTTGCAAAGACCCCTAGATATATCAGTTTCTTCATCATGTTACTCTCGATGCCACCTACATATGTATAGCACGTACCTACGTAAATTCCTAAATGGCTGAAGTGGTATGGATTTTACAGAGTCCGCATGTGTGTGAAGTGGCTATTCTTATAAATTTGAGTCCAGACAACCTCCACGCAGTGACATAAAAAGGGTGCAACGTCATCTAAGAAGCTTAAGTGTCACAGTTAGCTGGAAAACTAATGAAGATATCTTAAGCTACTACTTACTTTTCAGCAATAAATGTATATATAATAGGCTTATAGATCTTTCAAGGGGACACATACACAGATATAATACACAGATTTCGAAGGTCAATATCTTAATGTCATGGTAGAGATGCTTGCTGCAATGTATGTAATTAAAATAAATACGAAGTGTGGTGTGGTGTTCACACTTGGAACAATATTTTTTTTAACTATATAGAATTAGAACCCAGCTTATTGAGATATGTATAGCTCTTTTCATTCGTCCTTAAATATATATATGTCGTAGGATAATTTGATACTTCGAATCTTCGCGGAAATCCTAGGGGTTTTGCGAAAACGCGGATAATTAGACATAGGCGAAAAATTATCAAATCTTACTGGACAAAGTCAGGATTTTTGCGAAAAGTGCGTAATACCTAAAATTAACGTAAACCAGTCTAAGGCAAAGTCACAAATAGGTACGACGACGAGCGAAGCGAGGAGGAGTGTTAGGTTACTTGTGACCACAACGCGCGAGCCGAGCGAGCGCAGCGAGCGTGCGCTGTTCGCAAAAATCCTGACTTTGTCCAGTAATTAAGATAAGATAATTTTTCGCCTATGTCTAATTATCCGCGTTTTCGCAAAACCCCTAGGATTTTCGCGAAGATTCAAATTATCAAATTATCCTACGACATATATACGTAGTATTGTATTCTCTTTGGAATATATCAAGAGAAAGACTTGACTTTACACAATTACTAATTTGACTGTTTTTAAAGTTAACAGCTTACAGTAGCAACTAAAAACATGAGTAGGCATTTTATGGTCAAGATGTTTTGTGGTTCTGCATTGAATATCGCTATCAAATCGTTCCTTAAGCTATGGCGGAAAATGAAATTGGAAACAATAGATTGAATAAAATGTTGCATATTAAAGTTGTGAAGCTTCGTGTGTGTAAATAAAATTAATGCCAATGTTACGATTTGTAAAGTTCTTCAATCTTAATTTATATTAATGCCAAAGAATGTAGGTAAAAAGCACTGCGACCGTCCCCTAGGTCAAACTTAATAGGCAGGTATATTTGATACGTAACTTGGTTTTTTTTAAGTGAAGATGATGATTGAATAAGTATATTTATATGGTAGTGGGAGTTAGCAGAACAAAATTAAAACCAGTTAATTGCCTTGGTACATACTAAATCCTATACATACCGAACAATGAAGTGCAATCTAATTCCTTAGTAGGTTTTACGACCTATATACATCCATGTGAAAACCTACACATGAAATTTTCAAACAAGGGCTCCCTACATTTATTATTATATGAGACGTAAAACTTTTACTGCTGAAGATATGCATACGGAAGGACCAGATGAAAGCTGCATGCATCGAAGATAGTCCTGCGACCTTATTTAGTACGTCTTCCACATTGTCGGTGGACGACCTACCTGCTCTACCAGACTCTCAGTCAGACGGACAGATGGACAAACGGATAAAGAACATCAACCTACGGTTGGATATAGATAGGGATATAATGATATACTACCACACTATTGCCTACCACATTTAGTTCAAAGAATTTTACCCTAAGACTTAACTGAAACCACACATTGAGCGTTATGTTTTAGTATTTATACCTTAGTTTTATTATAATATTATGATTTTTAAGTGCTAATGCTCGCTTAGATAAACCAAATGTTGCAATACATCCCCATACACCGGTTAAAATCAACTAAGAGAAAACAAATGATGGTTGGATGGGTGCCTATAGAAAGTGTCTACGACATTCAAAGCCACACAAATGAATTGAATAAATATGAGCAATGATGAGAACTATCGTTTTAATGTATCGTTGGTGTAGTGGTGGCAGCGCTGCTTTGGAATGTCGAACTCTTGGTTTGGATTCCCGGTTAGAACAGTTGTTGGAATTTTCTGACAGAGAAATTCAAACTGTCCGGCGTCTGGAACACTGCCCTGTAGGTGACAATAGGTCTTATATGGGAGCAATACATATCTGGAAGTGTTTGATAAATACTCCTACCTACCTCTCTAAGATATGTACGCATGAACTTAATGTTATTTTTGTTTAAAATATGTATATTATTATTTACGTTACATATAAATTACTTTTACTAAGGTTAAACTCCAGGGATACTTTGAAAAAAAAAAACTGTTTTAATATTTATTTTAAAATTTACTTGTAACGAGTTTCGAGTCAATTAAATCAATTTTATAGAAAATTGCAGAGTTATTTAGTAAATTAAGTCATTACTTACTTTTGAGTAATGAATATATATAAAGAATAGGCTCCTCACTTTTCATACATCGTGAAATATTTTTCGGGACTATCTCTGTCATCATCATCATCATCATCATCAGCCTGTAGAGTCCACTGCTGGACATAGGCCTCTCCAATTGCACTATCTCTGTGCAAAGAACATATTAATAAACAAAAAATCATGAACCGACAAATACTTAGCTTTTCATGACAACTAATTATAATATATATCGATGCAAGAAAACGTTTTTGTTGTAAGTTTGCTGTAAGTTGTTTAGCCAAAACCCAACTTTTCCCCAGAGCCAAAGAACATTAAAAATGTCTTCAAAAAATCTTTGACAGAAATATGATTTTTGTAACACAGTTTTGTTATAGTAATAATACTCATGAAGAGCAATGAAAATATTTTTGTTAATGTTATTACCTGTAGGCTTTTTACTACTTACAGCAATTGACTTTTCATTTAAAGACCTGACGTCGTAAGTAGTTTGGTGACTTCTATGGAGATAAGTTTCGTATTTTCCACACATTTGAAATGCTTATACTTGAATAGGTATTTAATACATTACCTACTATATAACAGATGTAAGACTAACTCTAAAAAATGCTGATATAACATTACATGATAAACATTACACTTTATTGGCATAGGAATGCTGTTAGTTATATCAGATGTTTATATAATAAACTGAACTTTTGCTGTAGTGTAGTGTTAAAACACTGTGTTTAAGTGACTTATTCCTAGCTAATTGAACAAGGAAACTTTTCAAAATTATACCTATTGTAAAAATCTTATAGTAGCGATATGAGACCCAGACCGTTCGACGCAGATTTTTTTTTAAGAATATAGCTGTGTGCTCAGTAAACTTACGCCGTTCTTGATACTTACAGCTAATACTGTTTTCTTACGTCTCCACACACATATATACGGAGTAAGTATATCATGAGAATCGCTTTGGAACATTGGGACAAGGGTGTTTCAGTAGGAGGTCGGAAGATATCCAACTTATGATGAGATACGATGATACTACTCTTCTCGCTCAAATAAAAAAAGACATGGAACACCTGTTGACACGTTTAGAGACAACAAGCCTCTCCTACAGGCTTGTGATCAACAGAGACAAAACCAAGATGATAATCGTAGACCGAACTGAACTAAATCAACCTGACATTTCTGTGATTGGCAACTGTGAAATTGTTCAATCCTACGTGTACCTAGGATCCACGAGCACAAACACGAGGGGCTATGAGAACGAAATTCAAAAAAGATTTGCTAAGACAAGATCTGCCGTTGATAAGGTCAAAAGAGTCAGGTGCAACCGAAATATCACCAAATCCACGAAACTCTGCATGAATAAAACTTTAGTGTTGCCGATATTTCTCTATGGCGCAGAAACATGAACGGTTCACCTGAGAGACCGACGCAAAATCGATGCCCTTGAAATGTGGTGCTGGCGGCGACTGCTGCGGACGAACGAGAGATTATCTAAGACTGTGCAAATACGTGTCCTGAAATACTTCGGACACATTATTCGACATGAAAACTCCATAAAACGACTCGTAGTCCAAGGGCAAGTAGAAAGCAAGCAGTCGATCACACGCGTTGGGCAGAACTCACAAAAGCTGAAACAGAAACTTCCATAGTCTAAAGCACTTTTAAGTGTTATTTAAGATTTAGGTATATGTTTTTATTAAAATTCAAAATTAGCAGCCTTACTATCACATATTTCAAAGATGTAGGGTTTACTCGAATGTTTTGAGATTGAGAGTTATGTTTTATTCTTTTAGAGTTTATTTATGCATACGTAAGTTTTTATCGTTTGCTTTTTATACTCTAACGGCTGCTTAGCGAAATGTAACTTTGCAATCTGTCATCTAATATGCACGTTACAATAAATTAATGTAAGACGTCCACTGCTAAACATATGCGTCCCGATCGATTTACAAAAGACCGCATGTAAGCGACCTATATAAAAGTTCGGTCTGTGGTTACCGGCCCCATCGGCCATTAGTTCAAGGCGTTATGTGTCATGTCCACTGCCACTTCAACTGGCTAATCCTCTGGGCTATGCATGACTTTCGTTCGTGTACTAAATCAGTCCTCATTTCTGATTTAATCACTACGGAATACACCGAGCATAGCCCTTTCTAAAGTTCGTTGTATGACTTTGAGCTTACATATGAATCCCTTAGTCAGTGACCAAGTTCGGTGTCATAAATAATCACTGATCACACATGAACGGAGTAAAATAGAGGATCCGAAGTCTTCTTTTATTGAGAGATTAAAAATGTTACGGCACTTGTGTGGCTAAGGCGAATCTATTGATTAATTTTATATAATGCATCAAGTCATTTCGACTTAAGGGTCATTTAAATAAATAGAAAATATAGTGGGGTTTATTTCCGCCACGGTTGTTCTTATTCCTTTTGTATGTCACAAGGTATTTAATAATTACAGCGTTCCGATAATGATAAATAATTATTTTGATAAATGTGAATTAATTTATAGTAACATGAATGAGTCGGCCCGTTCGTAGTATTGTTCCTCTAATATTGCTACAAACGAATAGGGAAATTTATTACTACCATAACATTAGATGTATACAATATAAATATGATTTCAATAAATAATCGGGTATGCGTCTGAAACGAGAGCCATTGTTACCTTAGTTTTAAAAGGTAAAAAATATTCGAAGACGTTAAAAAAAACTGAATGGAATAATTCAGTATCTTGCTTACTATATTAGAATATGGCATACGAAAGGTATCCCTGCATTTCACCGACACATAATATATCATGCGACCTTTGGTTAGGTTAGGTTTGAACTGCGACAAAACTACGCGTAAGCCGAGCGAGCAAAGCGAGCGTGCCGCGGCAGCGGCTGGCGAAGCGCTTAAAACTAAGGAATGAATGATTATCTACTAGGCAGAGCCTGTACTATGGTAACCTAATGACTGATATACATACTTATATACATATACACACTCAGACACAGCTCAAGCAGACATGTTCATCCACACGCGGTATTTAGGACAGGTTCAGGTGTTTGTTGAAACTATATAGGTTTTATGTAAGTATTACCTAAGTGTTATGTAATTACTTACAATAATATCATTAAATATGAAAACATGATTTTACGATTCAACTATAAAATATCTTCCATACAAATTAATTAAAATTAGCTGTTGGCATGAATGGCTTGATAGATTTATTAATGACTAACTGTGCTCCGTGGTTACAACCGAGCGGTGAAGGTCGATGATGATGATAAATAAAGCGTATGTTACTCAGGCATAATAGAGTTTTCTACTGGTGAAATATTTTTTGGAACCGGTTAGTAGTTTTTGCGATTATCCGCTATACACTATCAAATAATTCTATGTACTCAGACGAGCGAATGACTAAACAGGTTTTTATTTCAGCGCCATTTTGATTATAGAGAACTTTCGTTCCTGTTACCATAGGGAATATTTCACAATTTGCTGTTACTATAATAAGCTATACAAAGATTATTAGGTTGTATTAAGGTATTAGACCTTTATTATTTTTTTGTCCAGAACACGCTATGATTCTAACAAGTACTGAAGATAATTATAAAAATAAAGAACACGACTACAGACTAAGAATGTAAAAAGTTATATTATCTTATGGAACAGCAGATATAAGTGGGTTCATTAGATATTTGTTTAGTATCGTTTCAACAGTTATTTTTTATTTTTGATAAATTAATAGGTACGACATTATAATTGGAGATTTAGCCCAGTGACTCCAGTCTACATCAGTTTAATAGTTTAAAAATCAAGTCAAAAAATCATGGAGTACCTTTTGTTTGCGGCTCCGTCTGCGTTGATATTTGATATACCAAAGCTGCTACGGTTTGCTACGGCGTAGCAGATTGTTTCCGGTTTATTTCTGTGTGAAATTTCATCAACAGTTTATGCATAAAAGAAGAACAAACAAACAATTAACTACTAAGCGCAACTAACAAATACGCTTTCGCTTTATAATATTATAATAAGCATGCTGCGTCTTGCTTTGAAAATACCATCCGACATCAGTTTAGTTTTAGGGGGTAAAAATATTTGGAGACGATAAAATTGAAAGAAATATTTCAGTATCTGGCTAACGGCGTTTGTATGAGTACCTGCGCTATAACAGATGGTTTTCTAACATGACTCAAAAGTTCTTAGAATATGGCATACGAGAGGTATTTCATATTTCACTATCACATAATTTATCATCGGTCCAGTAGTTTCGGAGTTCAATTCAAACCAACAAAATCGTTCCTCTTTATAATATTATAGTATAGATATAAAGTTTTGTTACCATCAGGTCGTATTACGTATCTTGTGGTCAGTAAGATCCTTACCAAACAAATAAAGTTAGTTCAGATGATTTTGGAAAAGATGTCAGTAATTTATGCGGGTTTAACCCTGGAAAAAACATTGTTCACAGATAGTACGTTTTGGTAATGCAAAGTAGGACATCCCTTGAAGACGATTAAGCTGGTCTGTTTAACTGATCATCAAGAATGTATTACGTATTAATCTGATACAACCATTTTATTTAAACTAATATATTGGCACGACTAAGGTCAGTGCACAGTAAGTATCAAAAACGTTCACGCCGCCGCAAAAACAGCAGGGCATTGAAAGTTTCTGTGCGTTTTAAGACTTCCACAAGGATGGTTTACTAAATCTAATTATTACTTTGGAACGGTAAATCGGCAAACACTCACGTCTATTATCTGGTCGTTATTACTCCGACCGGTGTTCGGGCAGTACTGATGTCCATCCTCAAAGACCAATTATTTGTAATAAGTTATTAAGTTTGATCTCGCAAAGCAGGCGTTAAGGCTTGAAAAATAAGATAATATAATGATATTTAAAAAACAAATGATATTTGTTCACGTAGCCTAACAAATACAAAGTAACAGAATGAAAATTAAAAATAATCAAAGCGTTTCTTATGTTATCATAACAAAATCGAAATAAATCCGCATTGTGTTTCATAAACTGTATATTTTTTGTAAAAGTATTTATGTAATGTCAACCAAAGTATTCAATAATTTGCCGGATAATATGAAGATAACACATTGTTGAATTAAAGAATTTTATAATAATCTGAAGAAGATACTTATTGTAAAATTCTACTATATGTACAGTTGACGACTACTTGAGTGATAAATACAATTAGAGTATTAGCAATTATGACATACTCTTTTATTTTATTACACTGATTTGATTCCTTGACATTATTCGTAATTAATATCCACTCCAATTATATAAACAGCTATAACTCCGCAACCATAATAGATAGGTACGGGGTGTTTGAAGTAATGTAATAGGGGACCGGAAGTGCATTTCGGAGAATATGTTTAAAATCCGAGATGACGGATTCAAAATGCCGGCCAACTTAAACAAAGTTGGTAAGTAAGTCTAAACGGGCTGTTTTTCAAGATCGCGGAGTGAAATAGAAGGGTACAAGTGAGCTCATTAAGAGCTTGACAACAACAAAGTATCTATGAAGTATAATAATTGAATACACAACCATTTCTTTTGTGGATTATTTGGTCAGAGCTGAGTTATGATAGGTGCAGTGACGAGTAAAACGAGGAGGAGCGTTACTTTGCTGTTGAATACAATATCTGTAACACTGCAAATCGTAATAAGTTGCATTTTGTTTTAGGTACTGAATAAATGTTAACAGAATGAAACAGAATGTTAAAATTATGATAAGAAAATATTTACACAGACGAGCGAATGCCTGAACAGACTTTTCTTTCAGCACTTTTCTTCGAGTATAGAGAACTTTCGTATGAGTGGATATGTTTCTGCATGCACACCTATACTTTTTTGTTAATTATAATATTAACAGCTTCATATATATTTATATATTAGTAAATCATAACTATCACGGGTACATTACAATGTTATTGTTATTTTTATGGTGTCCACTTTAAAAAAAATATAAACTTCAGACTTTAAAAGAGTTCTGCTAAAAACGTTTTCACCAACCTACTTACTACCTACATTAGTTCAAAGAATATAAGTAAGTTATGTTTGGTATACTATGTTTCTTAATATTCTGTAATTTCACCGACACTTTTTTTTTGCTGCTGAAATTTTCGCTCTTTAATTAACATTAGTGGAAATTAAAAATTGTCATTTAAAAAAAAACATATAAAGACATGGTTCATCTAATTAAATGATAATTCTACAAATTATATTTAATTACAATCTCCAATGACTTCAGAAATATCACATTTAATAATGTATTGTTTGACATACTATTCTTTTTAACCGACTTCAAAAAAAGGAGGAGTTTATATGTTTTTTTGTATGTTGACCGTTTCTCCCCGATTTATGCACCGATTCTTAAAGTTATTTTTTTTTTTGGTTTGGTAGAGTATACTTCCGTGGTAGTCCCATTTACATTTCATCAAATTGGGTGAAAATGAAGATAACTTTGTTTAAACATTTTGCGAGGCTGATTCTATAAGTCACGCAAAAATTTAGGAGATCTTTATTTTGGTGGACCATTTCCGTAGTACTTGTTATTTTTTTGTTGTGAAGTATGTAAATATAATTAAAGCAAACTATATATTTGATTTATTGAGAGATAATAAATGTAATGACACTTGCGTGGCTAAGGCGAATATAATGATAGGTATGCTATTTTTTATAATGCATCAAATCAAATGACTATAGACTGTAGTGGTTGTTCTTATTCCTTTTATAAATCACGAGGTATTTAATAGTTAAAGCGTTCCGTAAGATAGAGATAAGAAAACCGATTGCAATTTGTAGATGCAAGGCATAGCATGAGAGTCGTGGAGTTGCTCATGGTCGAAAATAAGCTTGCAGACAGTCGCTAAAATGGATTCAGACGTTTTGGAGCCGTTCTTATTTATTAAATAGTTATTTTGTATACACAAGGCATGACAGTAAATAGTTTGTTTAGAAAATACCCACAATTTTTTGAAAGTATCCAACAAGATTTAATATAAATTAGTACTGCCTATATCAAAATTAAAAATTGCACAGCTCATGAGCAAATGTTATGTCAATAAATACTTACTTTATCAAATACCTTATGACTTCCAAGCTATAAAGCTATAAAGAGAGGCATTATATTTTTACAAAGCGATTAAACAACATACTACTAAAAAAATGCTACCGTAACTTGGAAGAACTCATGAACGATTCATGCATTTATTTTAAATGTTGATAAATAATAATTTTGATAATTGTTAATTAATTTAGAGTAACATGAATGAGTCGGCCCGTTCTTAGTATTGTTCCTCTAATATTGCTACACACGAATAGAGCCATTTATTACTATCATAACCTTAAGATCTATACAAAATATACATACGATTGCAATAAATAACTGAGTATGGGTCTGAAAAAAGAGCCACAGTGTTACCTTAGTTTGAATAGGTAAAAACATTCGGAAATGTTGAAAAATTAACTGAAATAATTCATTATTTTGCTGCGGTGTTTGTATGAGTGCCTGCGCTATAACAGATGGTTTTCTAACATACATGACTCATAAGTTATTAGAATATGGCATACGAAAGATATCCCTGCATTAAACCGACACTTAATTTATCATCCAACCCTAGGTTAGGTTAGGTTTGAACTGTAACAAAACTAAGCGCAAGCCGAGCGAGCAAAGCGAGCGTGCCGCGGCAGCGGCCGGCGAAGCGTTTGAAACTAAGTAATGAATGATTGTGGCTTGTGGTTCATGACTAACGATAGAGTAGTGCACAAATAATATTACACACTACTAGACGTACTTTTTATTTTTTGGTAATTAATTGTTGTGAGAGTGACATTTTACAAATGTGAATAATAAAAGAAACAGTGTGTCAAATAAAAAATGAACAAAACATAAAATTTAATGCGAACATTTTTACAAGATTTACGTTTGCGAGCTGAATTTGTTTATGTAATATATTTAGATATGAGGCTTGAACCGACATACATCCACGTGGAATGTCGATATATACATACAAGAAACAATCAAATTTTATACCAGGATCTCACTACTATCAATTCTGCCGTAAGATGTTCATTGCCAAAGATGACCCTCTCCCATAGATTTATGAAAGGACGAGATGGAAGCGGCTCGTATCCAACGTCTTCTTGAGACGTTTATGAGGTCGTTTGATCTCCAATTTATCGGTGGACGACCTACGCTGCGCTTGCTGGTCTGTAATCTCCACTGCAAGAGCGAAGCGTTCAGTGCCATGCAGGCTTCCAAAACCGTCTGGCTCCATCAGCCATCAGTTTGGCGTGTTATGTACCCTGCTCACATTCACATTGCAATATGGATGCCCAAGTTTCGAAAGAAAATACATATGTATTCAGATATATTATGTTTCAAATGAGGTATCATTGGAATGGCCTGAATTGCTTCCTCAAAGGCTGGCAACTCAATCTCGATACTTCTCGTATTGCAGATGTTCGTGGGCAACAGTGATCACTTACCATCTGGAGAGCCGCCCGTCCGTTTGTAATTATGTTCACACAGTCAAACCCCCGTACTAAGATTACTAACAAGTATAATAGGTTAGGGTTTTTCTTTGTGATATTAGGAGTCGGCATATGCACGAAGCCCACCTGGTATTTGGGGCAGTCTTTGCGGCTGGTACTGCGCCTGTAATTCTGAGACACAGAAATGTCACCGGCACCCATACCTTTCATACCAAACCACAGTATTGCGAAAATTACTGCTTACATTACTACTGGTACGGTAAGTAGGTAGAAATGAATAAAAAATATATATTTAAGGTCGATTTAATAAAAGAGATGTCACTGATTACATATTGTATATTATTAGTGAGCAGATGTCATGAACATACAACGTAACTTGATTATACAAATGTATAAACTAGCTCGCCAGCGCTTCCAGTGGCTTCGCTCGCTTGGTCTGGAATTGGTGGAGCGCCGTTTTGGAATGTTAGGGTCGTGGGATTTTCTGGCAAAGTAATTCTCAATAGCAGTCCGGAGTCTGGAACAGTGTCTCGTAGGTGGCAATAGGCTCGGCCCCTATTACATGGGATCAAAAAAATATCCGACAAAACGCAGGTGTTTCAAACACTGCTGCTCACTTCTTCGCGGATATCCTGTATATTTGACGATTTGTTATCTTTTAATTTAAAAATAACGGGTATAAATTTTTTTTCGTTAAAGTTTATTTTTACCAAGTTTTGAGTGATACTTTTTTACTATCACTTTAATTATAACATAAATTGTTACACGAAAACTTGCAAAATATACTATATATTATATAAATATAGGGTATATATAAAAAAGGAGCCGTGTTACATTTTTAATTAATACAGTTTTTACGAAAAGTGTGTGTTTATACATCTCTCTCGCCGTCATCAAACGTCTTTACCTGCGTATGGAAGAGAGGACATGTAAACTCGCCCCGCGCCGGATTGATTGAAGAATTAATTTGTGGAACGTAAAATACCGAAACAAGGGTGAGCAGGTTATTTTCAACTACTTATTTAATGAAAAGCCAGAATTAAACAGTTTTCCCTTCGTTGTTTGAATGGTTATTTCCTACTACTTATTTAATGAAAAGCCAGAACTAAACAGTTTTCCCTTCGTTGTTTGAATGCGATTGAAATGCGAAACGTAAGATGCAAGGGACTCTACTTACTGTGTTCTGCCGCGAATCATTAGTGCGTAAGCGTTAGGTACTGTAAGGGTACATTAGCATGTGAAATCAGTAAGTGTTATGTCATGGTCAGTATTTATTCTGTTACATACTTGACACAAAAGTTTGAGTAAATTTGTAGTGCAGGAGTTATAAAATAATAATCTACTTATTAACAAAGTTGAAATCAAATAAGTTGTGGGATGGAATGATACTTTTAATATTTACACATTTTATAGTATTTTTTTTAAACATACGTTAATAACAGCTTACCTATCACTGCAGCTCAGAGATTATTCCTCTACATCTTACGAGTATAGATGCCAAAGTTCCTACAGTGTAAATATCTTAATACGAGTAGATATTCTGTTTTAAAGAAGGAAAATTTAAATATCAATGAAATAACAAAGTTACTATAAAATATAATGTTCACACACTTGTAGATACCCAGTACCATAGAGTCTCAGGTGTTAGGTGCTAATCTCTGCCTTTAGCAGACGTATGTCCTCACAACTGCATTGCGCACGTAAAAATTAGACATTTTTAAGTCTCAATGTGCCTGTAATTTTACCCGCACCATACCCTTCAAAACCAGAACACAATATTGCGAAGGTTACTGCTTCAGGAAAAAAAAATGATATGGTGGCAGCCTTCCCCGGATGACCTCATTCACGAAGAGTTCTACTGCTACTATGTAGGTAGGTGAATATATAGATAAACCCTTTATTGCAACACCATATTATTAATATAACTAACAAATAAATAGGATAATATAAATGAAAACTATTACTCAACAATAAAAATTTAAAATTAATTGTAACAATTGGCGGTCTTATCGGTCAAAGCGATCTCTTCCAGACAACCATGTTATTGAAAAGGAAGCTTTAATAAAAAAAGGTCTCGAAAAAAGTTTCTTTGGATACCTGTGGAGACTCTCGTGACACATTTACCACCGACCACAATAAGAATCTAAACAAAAATTTAAAAGAATTCTGTTATGTACCTACAATCTAACGACTATACCACACTCTTTTGTCTTTTTAACTCCAGCTGACCGCTCTATCCTTGAGCCTCAATTGCACTAAGAGAAATGCTCGCTTTGTAACTTGTATGGGAGTTATGATTTTTTATGCAACTGAATGCAGATCATTTTTTGACCTCTCAAGCTGGCCTCCAAGACTACTGCTCGCGTTATCCACTGCACTAAGGGGTTGGATCACTTAACAAACATACATAAGGACTCTATGTCCCGACTTAAACTGTAATTAAAGGCAAAATTTCTGCAATTGAACTTGTATGAAAATTTTGACTTTTCTGTTCAAATGGTTAAAAGTTTGATGACCAAAAACTAATGCACAAGGACAAACGCGGGCCACTCGTGGCCCGCGCACCGCCCAACACCTAGTATCTCATTATATAAAGATGGATTACCACTGACTGACTGACTGACTGACTGACATAAATGGTACGGTATGAAGGAGCAATGGGGGGTATAGAAGATGTAGGGGAAAAGTGTAGGGGGGGTTCTGAAACCAAAGGGAAAAGTCCGGGATGAGCTGAATGTGGAAGTGTGATGGAACAGGTCAACGGCTCTCGGAAACTATAAAAGATGGGGGGTAGGTGTCAAAACTAAAAATGACAAAAACCCTGGGCAACTGCCAAAAATTAAAAAAAAAACATGCCTCCCGAACAAAAGACGATCGCTCCCATACAAAATGTAAATGCTTATAATTCCTAAACCGTTTGAGATATGTATAAAGTGTTTGACCAAATGTCATAGGGAATTGGAAGGGTAATTTGGTAAAAGTGTCAAAAATCCAAGATGGCGGATTCAAAATGGCGGCCGAATTGAAAGTTGGTCCGATCCGGCTCAAAATTGGTATCGGGGGGTTTTTGGGGTCCCACATTCGAAATATGAAAACCATTTTTTGATGACGTCATTTTTCAATATGGCCGCCATACATATGATTTTTTGGATCTTTAATGGATCGTTTCTCCCAGTGGGCGTGATGGGGCTGATGGTTTTGTAGGGTTATATGTGGGGTTAGGGTAGGTGACTTTAGAAGAAACTGAATAGAGCTGAACGTGGAGTACCAGGTAGAACTGGTCAACGGCTCTCGGAAACTAAAGAAGATAGAGGGTAAGTGCCAAAACTAATGTTGATAAGCACCCTGGGTTACTGCCAAAAATTAAAAAAAAAACACACCTCCCAAACAAAAGACGATCGCGCCCATACAAAATGTAAATGCTTATAACGCCGAAACCGTTAAAGATAGGTACAGGGTGTTTGAACTAATGTTTAATGGGACCGAAAATGCAATTTGGTGGAAATGTCAAATATCCAAGATGGCGGATTCAAGATGGCGGCTACCTTAAATATTAGTCCGATCCGACTGAAAATCGATATCTAAGGGTTTTTAGAGTCCCCAATTCGAAATATGAAATCCATTTTTTGATGACGTCATTTTTCAACATGGCCGCCATACAAATGTTTTGCCTGAAAATTTATTTGGTTTTTTTCTAGATGTTGGCATAATGGAACGCTGAGGTTTTGTAAGTAGAAAGTATAGGCAGTGGTCTTACGTCCTTAAGTGACATCTGAAATGAGCTAAATCTGAACCTTCTGATGGAACAGCTTGACGGGTTTTGGAAACTAAAAGAGATAGGGGGTAAGTGCTAAAACTAATATTGACAAGCACCCTGGGCATCTCCTAAAAAATAAAAATAAAACACACCTCCCAAACAAAAGACGATCGTACCCATACAAAATGTAAATGCTTTATAACGCCGCAACCGTTAAAGATAAGTACGGGGTTTTTAAACTAATGTTTTAGGGGACCGGAATTGCAATTTGGCTGAAATGTCAAAAATCCAAGATGGCGGATTCAAGATGACGGCTACCTTAAATGTTAGCCTGATCCGACTGGAAATCGATATCTAGGGGTTTTAAGAGTCCCTAATTAGAAAGATGAAACCCATTTTTTGATGACGGCATTGGTCAAAATGGCGAGGCCGCAGGCCGAGCTATATTGACGAGGCCGAAGGCCGAATGTGCTTCTAAGTGAAGCGAGGCCAAAGGCCGAGCGTCCTTCTAAGCGAAACGAGGCCGAAGGCCGAGTGTGCTCATAAGTGAAGTAAGGTCGAAGGCTGAGCGTTCTTCTAAGCGAAACGAGGCCGAAGGCCGAGCGTGCTTCTAAGCGAAGCGAAGCCGAAGGTCGAGCATGCTTCTAAGCAAAGCGAGGCCGAAGGCCGAGCGTGCTTCTAAGCGAAACGAGGCCGAAGGCCGAGTAAGCTCCTAAGTGAAATGAAGCCGAAGGCCGAGCGCCCTTCTAAGCAAAGCGAGGCCGAAGGCCGAGCGTACTTCTAAGCGAAGCGAAGCCGAAGGCCGAGCATGCTTCTAAGCAAAGCGAGGCCGAAGGCCGAGCGTGCTTCTAAGCGAAGCGCGGTCGTGTTTTGTGCCCACGAGGAAATAGAAGCCTTTCATGGCGAGTTCGAAGGCCAAGCTTTCGCCAACTTTATTTCAAAATGTCAATGATCTTCAATACCCATGTTAACATGCTACAAATAACCGTTTAATTTCCTTCGTATACTTGGGTTTGTTCTTAAAAACTTGAGTCCAGACAACCTCCACGCAGTGACATAAAAAGGGTGCAACGTCTTCCAAGAAGCTTAAGTGTCACAGTTAGCTGGAAAACTAATGAAGATATCTTAAGCTACTACTTACTTTTAAGCAATAAATATATATATAAAATGCTTATAGGCCTTTCAAGCGGACATTAATACACAGATTTCGAAGGACAAGATCTTATTCATGGTAGAGATGCTTGCTGCAATGTATGTTATTAAAATAAATACAAAGTGTGGTGTGGTGTTCACACTTGGAACAGTATTTTTTTCAACTATATATAATTACAACCCAGCTTATTGAGAAATGTATACTCTATTCTCTTTGGAATATATCAAGAGAAAGACTTGACTTTACACAATCACTAATTTGACTGTTTTTTAAGGTTAACAACTTACAGTAGCAACTAAAAACATGAGTAGGCATTTCATGGTCAAGATGTTTTGTGGTTCTGCATTGAATATCGCTATCAAATTGTTCCTTAAGTTAGGGCGGAAAATGAAGATTGGAAACAATAGATTTAATAAAATGTTGCATATTAAAGTTGTGAAGCTGTCGTAAAGGTAGCAACTATAGTTGAGATACAAACTCTAATACATGGTTGAACTTACGTACACCGTGAATAAAATGAATGCCAACGTATTTGTAAAGTTCTTCAATCTTAATTTATATTAATGCCAAAGAATGGAAGTAAAAAGCACTGCGACCGTCCCCTAGGTCAAACTTAATAGGCATGTTTATATTGTTTATATTGTGTGATACGTAATTTGGTTTTCTTTAAGTGAAGATATAGATGGAATAAGTATATATATATGGTAGTGGGAGTTAGCCGAACAAAATTAAAAGCAGGTAATTGTCTTAGTACATACTAAATCCAATACGTACCGAACAATGAAGTGCAATCTAATTCCTTAGTAGGTTTTACGACATATATACATCCATGTGAAAAAATATACATGGAATAATAAAATTTTCAAACAAGGGTTACCTACATTTATTATCACATGAGATGTAAAACTTTTACTGCTGAAGACATGCATACGGAAGGACCATTTGGAAGCTGCATGCATCCAAGATAGTCCTGCGACCTTATTTAGTACGTCTTCCACATTGGCGGTGGACGATCTACCTGCTCTACCAGACTCTCAGTCAGACGGACAGATGGACAAACGGATAAACAGCATCAACCTACGGTTGGATATAGATAGGGATATAATGATATACTACCACACTATTGTTCAAAGAATTTTACCCTAAGACTTAACTGAAACCACACATTGAGTGTTATGTTTTAGTATGTATACCTTAGCTTTATTATAATATTATGATTTTAAGTGCTAATGCTTGCTTAGATATACCAAATGTTGCAATACATCACCATACACCGGTTAAAATCAACTAAGAGAAAAAAAATATGGTTGAATGGGTGCCTATAGAAAGTGTTTACGAGATTCAAAGCCACACAAAAGAACTGAATAAATGTGAGCAATGATGAGAAATATTGTTTTAAGATTTATCGTTGGTATAGTGGTGGCTTTGGAATGTTTGTAGGTTTGATTCCCGGTTAGGACAGTTGTTGGAATTTTCCGACAAAGAAATTCACACTGTCTGGAACACTGCCAAAAGGCCTTATACGAGTATGGGACCAATACGTACCTGGTATGGGTGTTTGATAAATACATGTACCTACCTGTCTAAGATATGTAAGCATGAACATGATGGTATGTTTTGTTTAAAATATGTATATCATTATTTAAGTTACATATAAATTACTTTTACTAAAGTTAAACTCAAGGGATCCTTTGAAAACAAACTTATACTACATGTTTAAATATTTATTTTAAAGTTTACTTGTAATGAGTTTCGTGTGAATCAAAACAAGAAATACAAAAAATGATATATAATGTTTACTACACAGACCGTATTAACAAAATGGATGCCCAAGTCTTAAGAGGCGTTACGATTTGTAAAAATCTTAAGAGATCTTTATGGTAGAGACGCTGTTTGTACATACAATTGAACTGTAAAATATTCTCCATGTAATGAGAATGTACTTACTATATTATACCTTTTAGTATAATACAATGACATACATACATATAAAAAAATCATACTTATAGAATAAGAACTTAGCTTATTGAAATAGGGCGAGCATTTCTTCATTTTTTCTTATAAATATCAAGAGAAGGACTTGACTTAAAAAAAACGTTAAATTGACTACTTTTACAGTAAACAACTTTGAGAAAGTTCGATGGATTATTAATTATGTAGGTAGGTACGAACTGACCATTTCTTATTTTTCATATTTATACTGACCAATATAAACGTATTATTTGTGGCTTCGCAACACAGCTGATGATTGAACTATTTGCAACCAGTCCACAATATACACAGGCTTCGACGGGGTCAAGAGACGCGTACAAACACACACATGAGAGCTAATGCAATCTAATTCCTTAATCGATGTTACAACATCCAAGTATTTACGGATAAGGTTTAAATATTATAAACTACCTTTCACCCGCGGACCTTCTTGCGTTTATAGTGACTTCCCGTTACAGGATACCTATGTGGCAAGATTCGTGAACATCGGCTCACTAATTTAAGCGTAGAGCAGAACAAACAAACTAATTAATTACGAACCGACAAATATATTAGCAAATAAAATAATAATATTATATACTGATGTAATAGCTAAAAATAATATCTAAAATGTTCAGTTTTCAGGAGTAGGTAAAAGTAGTTTCAGTGTTAATTCTGATCATCAGTATTCATGTTAGCGATTTGACGCAGCTTTTTCTTGTAAGAGTTCGATCTCCATCCATCTTCTATACATTGGAGTCAGTACAAGTCTATCCGCTAGAGTTCTGATGCCAGTGTAGTTGCTTATGTCTACTCTGGACATGAAGGATGCTATGCGTTTCCTCTGGATGGAATGAAATGAGCCGACTCGGGGCTGTGAACATTTCAGAAGCGCTACAATGCAATAATATATTGTTATAGGCGCCTCGGGTTCTATATTGGCGTCATCCTTCAGACTGGAAATTACAATATGACTAAGGTACTGTAAATTATCTACAATTTTAATATGTTGTCTTACATATGTATTAACGAAACAACTTTATTCAGACATATACTTAAGGTTGAGATGCTGTCTGTATACTCTATATATTATTACTTCAGTGTTTAGACTGGTACGATTAGGGTAGAAAGAATTGGAATGCCAAAAGCTATGGAAAAGGAACCTTTGAATAAAAGAGTTGTACCTACTTATTCGTACCTAATTATATAAGGAACGCCCCATGTAACCTGAGTTAACTTTGTTGTAAAGATTTCATACTCATGGATGTATCAGCTTCTTCATCAAGTTACTATCGATACCACCTCCATGTAATAGTGAAAACTTAATTACATGTAAAGTTGTTTCACAACAAACAAATTAACTAACGATGACTCGACAAACACGTATATTTTTGAATCTCTAACGGCTGCATAGCGAAATGATATTTTGTAATCTGCCCCCAAAAAAATATGATGGGTAAAATTAATTACAGAGATAAATGCTCGGATCAGTCATGGAGTTGTACCGAACTCAGAAGACGCGTGTTCGATTCTCATCCTAGAATTTGTAATTTTCTCTCTTTTATTGCAATACATACAGGTCTATCTCTGTGCTAAGGACATATTAAGAAACAAAAATGAATCCCTTGGACAGCGTTTTGGACTAATGTCTCTATCATAAAAGCTGCAACAGAAACTTCCATAGTCCAAAGCACTCGAAACGCAGAAGACCGCAATGGATAGCGCTAAAATATTTAAAGAAAATCATCGTCTTCAACCACGACTCCGATGTCAAGAGTGGACGACGAAGAAGGGGGAATTATAATAAGAAAGCTGCGCGCTCCATCCCGCACCGGCCTGAAAATGTATTATCCTACATAATCAGTTTTAGTTAAAAATGTATGTAAACATCATTGATGCTATCACTTTTTGCGTTTGAAGTTTAAATTAAATCGCTTCAGTTGTAGAAGTAATCACTTAAAATGTTATTCAAAAGTTTTATAAAATGCTTTTCTACCCAGCTAACCAATCAAATTACTTTAAATTTGGCTGTACCAGGTATATGTATAGTGACGCCATACGATATACAGGCTACCTTTGTGCCAAAGTCCATCAATATTGTTTCAGTAGTTTCAATGTAAAAGCAGGCCAAACAAACAAACAACGAACCGACAAACACTTTCGCATATGAAATATCGCTACCGATCTCTAAAGGTCTTTTCGCCAAGTTTTTATTATATGACTTTTGAAGCACTAACGCTTGGTTAAAGAAACCAAATTTTGCAATTTATCCCCTAAAACGAGGATTAAAATCCATTAGGAAGATATATTCCAAGCATGCCATGTAGCGCGTCTTTGGTATCGTCTCGGTGGCCTAGGATACGGTTTGTCAGAAGACGCGGGTTCAAAACCCATTCCAGGATGGGTTATTTTTGTGATTAAATGGTAAATCGGACAACACTGATGTCTATTACGAGGTCGTTACTATCCGACGGGTGTGCGGGCAGTACTGGTACCCACCCTCAAAGCTCATTTATTTTTGTCCTATAATTTGACAGTTTGGTCTCGCTAGGCAGGCGTTATGGCCTGAACAATAAGATAATACGGTTTGATAACTTACTGAATCATTTATAGTTCTGTAAGTTATCAAACCGACCTGAACCTGGAGGTTGAATCAAAAACCCTAAAAAAAGCCCACCCTAAAATGCTTTATACTAAATAATAGGTACTATACCAAATCATTAAAAGTAACAACACGCATCTGTCAATTCAAACAGTCATAGGTAGTTGTACATTTTTATTGTTTAGTGGTAGTATTCAAGAGCAATATAAAATACCTGAATACCGCTGGTATTCAATTCAGTAGGCTGGTACTTACACAATAATACATATTTTTGAGGTCTAATAATAAAAAAAGTGCTATCCATCTAATTTGAAAACCAAAATTTTTCCTTTTGCATTTTGCCTTGCCTCTTATAAATTCATGGGATCCCCAGAAAGTTTTGAGAAACTGAAAAAACACCTAAAATGGATACAATATTTTCAATAAATCTTTTACGACGAGCACGTTACACTCCAATAACTAAAGAGTAGTACGCCTTTCTTGGTAATATCATCATTGGCGGTTAATGACAATCGATCAGTAAGTTGCAAGGTCACTAAAATGGTAAAAAAAATATTTACGCAAAAATGGAACCGATTTCAGCACCGAAAAGTGTAAAAGAACTTGTGGAAATTGGTACTTTTGTACTTTCATGGCACCGACTACCATTCTTTGTAACAGCAATGACCCGTTGACTTTGATATTGTTGCCAAACCGCTGGGTCCGATTCTACTAACAAAATGTTGCTCCAACTTTAACTGAACTGTAGCTGAACGATGACATTTATACGTTTTTTATTGTGCTATTAAAGTTCGATTTCTATTGTTACAATAAACTTTAAATTAAAACCTAATATGCTGTTAACTAAATAGATCATGTTTTAAATGTTTATCGGGACTTATCACGTATTATTTAATATAGGTAAAAATATGTACCTTTCACTCGACGTTTCGACCATGTTACCAGGTCAGGTGGCAGGTGGCCAGGTCTCTGTTGGATAGAGCGGACGCCCTCTGTGACCCTGAACATGTAGAGGTTGAGAAAAGGCATGTTCAGGAGGTACTTAAAAGGAATAGCTATAGTGTGACTAAACGCGGGCAGGTGAGACGCAGATGTCACAAGAGAGGGACTGACGTCGAGCGGCAGCCGGCTTTCACGCCTTACGTTAAAGGAGTAATGGATAAGGTAGGGACTTTGCTGAAAGAGTACTCCATCAAGACGGTGTATACCCCCTTATCTAAGCTGGCGAGGCATATGAGGACACCGAAAGACGTTATTCCTTTCCAGACCCCTGGTGTGTACAAGGTCGATTGTAGCTGCGGTAGTTCCTACATAGGTCAAACGAAGCGTACCATAGCTGAAAGAATCAAAGAACATATCGCAGCCGTCAAAAATCGCCAGACACAGAAGTCGGCTATTGCAGAACATTTGCTTGAGGCGGGATCCGGTCACTGGATCGAGCTCCACGATCTGAAGGTCCTCTCCACTGAACATTATTTTTCAAGAATGGTTCGTGAAGCGGTTGAAATTAGAAAACATCGCAATTTCAACCGGGCAAAATGGATTTAAGTTAGCGGCGTCGTGGAATCCCGTAGTGAGCAAGTGTACAAACCGCGATGTAAGTACTAGGACATTTACCGATACAGTCAGTGTTGTGTGTCGTAGTGACAACCCTGCGATTTTTCAAGATCAAGTGAGGGTAGGAGAACAAAACACACGCTCTTCTCGCCGGACTCACCCGCAGTTTTCAGTCAGCTCGTGACCACGGCCATTGTAACATGGTCGAAACGTCGAGCGAAAGGTACATATTTTTACCTATATTAAATAATACGTGATAAGTCCCGATAAACATTTAAAACATGTGTTCAAATCGCGAAAGTTTAAAAATTACTATATAGATCACGACCGCGACGTTAACGCATATCCGTATATTATATTTATATATGGGTAGTAGCGTTTAAGATGACGTTACGTTTCAAGTTGTCATCATAGAAATAGTAGAATAGCTTTTTGGGTTAGTATCCAACGGAGTCGAACTGATGTTGCAACTGAATAGATAGTTGAACGTTTTGAAAAAATAGAATTGGTTTGCAGATGCCCAACTTTATGAATAAATTAATTAGAAAGTAACGTTAAAGGATTAACCTTTTGCGTCTCAGAGACATAAATATACGTCAGTTTCATTTATAAATCTTTTGAGTCTATTATCACGGTATAGGAAGGATTAATACATAAGGAAGTTGATTTAGGAAGTTATCGATTTGTCCTAAATAGGGAAGCTAATCCAATCTTAGATGTGACCACCATTTTATTAAAATACTCAAAATAACAATTTTATATCTTGGCAAACTTAAAAGCAAGTGTTGGTTTATTTGACACAACAGAAGGAACAGTGTGCCACATGTTAGAAGTCTCCACGAGTTCTACCTACTCTACCTATAACTACATGTCAAACTAAGAGCTATTTTAGACACACAGTCAGACGTACAGATGGACACACGGACAAATAGCATCAACGGACGGTTGGATATGGATACGCACATAATATGATGATATCCAACCACAATACTGCCTACATTTATTTTAAAGAAATTTACCCTTAGACTTAACTGAAACTCACATTGAACATTATGTTTTAGTATTTATAGATAGATATTAAAGATAGGTAGGTATTTTTCCACTAAAAAAGAGCAATACTTAAGTTCTTACAGTACAAAAATCTTGACAGATATGAGTACATCGACGTATTATTGGAATCGTAAAGTTTTTATAAACACATTAACACACATATTAACAACCAGTCTGCAAAGAGATTATAAATATCACACTTATATTATAAACGTGAATAAGGGCGTGAATATTTTCATTGTTAAAACTAAATATAGATATAAATATATATTCCATATCGAATAAGAACTAAGCTTATTAAAAAAAGTAGAGCTCTTTTGATGTTTCGTTGAATATTTCAAGCTAGCGACTTAACTTGACTTGGCAAAATCCCTAATTTGACTGTATATACAAAGGGTAAAACTATTATAACTTTGTTTAGAAATTTACGAGTCTGATCCAAAAACTCTGTGTGACGCCGAACTACAAGCCTGCGCTGATAGCAGGGCAAGAGCAAGAGTCCGAGAATAGAAAAATTTTAGGATACTTTTGCTTTGGTGCATCAATTGATAAATAATACTATGTTTGGAGTGTAAGACAAACCTAACAATATCGTTGTTGATAAAAATCTATTATACCGTTTTATCTGCAGAATGATCGTAATTATAGATCTTACGAGTACACACATCTTAATATATTATAACCATCTTTCATGCCGTCGGATACTAAGTACTTAATTAACGTACACCGCCTAAAAGTACATACACACCCTTAAAACATAGCTTCAGGAAAGAAGTTTTAAAAGGCAAAGTAGGAAAGTTAATTACTACTTACTCAATGAAAGGACAGCATTCAAGAATTAAATCCTCGCGGTCGTATTTGATAACACCTCTGCCTAACCCTACGCGGATATGTAAGCGTGAAGATAACGTAGGTAACATACGTTATCTTTTAAATTTACTTTTAATTTATTTTTACTTAATTTTGAGTAAACCGGATTCATTTTATCCATAGATACAGAAATGTGTTGCACTCAGTCCAGGGTTGCTAATGAACGCCCCTCGAGTGTTCCGTGTAGCCGTGGCTTGGGACACCACGGTGAAGCTAAGGGGAACCAATGGGCCTGCCAGTGATAGCCGATAGCTGGCAGGCCCGAAGTGGGACCGCTCCTATGGGCTTTGCCCTCCAGGTCCACACGGGAGCGGTCACTGTAGGTAGCGGTGGTGTATAGGCGCCACTGCAACTGAGGCGGGCTGCGGTGTCGTATGGGCGGCACCGCGGCTGAGAGTTAGGGGCTGCGGCGGGAGAGGAGTGCCGGTGTTACGGTGAGCCGCTCTCCCTGCCTTCCGCGGCCTTGATGGGGCCGCCACCGTTAGATGGCAGACGCGGTAGGGTCGCAGGGGAAGAGGACTGTCGGTATTGAGAGGCGCCGCTGTCCCTATCCTCTGCGGCCGAAGTAGCAGGCGGTGGGGCTACTCACCTGACCCATCGTAGGGGGACTTAGGGCGCCCAGACTTGGGGGAGTCTGGGGTCCATTTGCGGGCTAGGTCCTCCGTGGCGGTTGCGGCACGCCAAGTGTTCTGGCGTGCTGCAAGAGAGAAGGTTCCGGCAACGGTCAGCCGCGGCGGGTTCGCGGTCGTGTGCGAAATCTGTCCCGCGTTCCCGCCAAAAGTGGCAGTGACGGAACACCGCAGAGGTTTGGTGGGTATGCTGCCCTTCTGGCAGAGACTCCAATATAACCACCGTGCTTCCCCCGGGGCCGGTGTTATCCATAAAGGATTACTCTTAAACCATTGTTTTAATCGGTCCAAAGATATTATATACGAACTGAAAGGGAATGTCTGATACCCCTAAGAGTGTGAGTTGCTGCATGTCTGTACTTACATAATTACTGTTAATGAAGTTGTCTCATATTCTCTATGGTTCTATATTCCTTGGCCAGTGGCGGAAGAAATGAAATTGTGGTAAATCATGATATTAAAAACGTCACTATCGAAAAGTGTGTGTTTATACATCTCTCTCGCGGTCACCAAATGCCTTTACCTGCGCATGGAATTAAGTACATGTAAACTCGCCCCGCGCCGGATTGATTGAAAAATTAATTTGTGAAATGTAGCATACCGAAATAAGTGAGCAAGTTATTTCCTACTACTTATTTAATGAAAAGCCAGAATTAAACAGTTTTCCCTTCGTTGTTTGAATGTTATTAAAATGCGAAACGTAAGATGCAAGGGACTCTACTTACTGTGTTCTGCCGCGAATCATTAGTGCGCAAACGTTAGGTACTTTATTATAAGGGTACTATGGCATGTGAAATCATTATTATTTCTGTTACAAATTTGACACGAAAGTTTGAGTAAATTTGTAGTGCAGGAGTTATGAAAAAATAATCTACTTATTAACAAAGTTGAAATCCAAAAAGTAGTGGGATGGAATGATACTTTTAATATTTATTCATTTTATGGTAAAAAATAAATTTTAAACATACGTAATTAACAGCTAACCTATCACTGCAGTTCACAGATTATTCCTCTACATCTTAAAGATGCCAAAGTACTCGTACCTACAGTATAAATATCTAAATAGATATTCTGTTTTAAATAAGGAAAATTTAAATATCAATGAAATAACAATGTTATTATAAAATATAATGTTCACACACTCGTAGGTACCCAGTACCGTAGAGTTCCAGGTGTTAGATGCTAATTTCTGCCTTTAGCAGATATATGTCCTCACAACTGCATTGCGCACGTAAAAATGAGACATTGTTAAGTCTCAATGTGCCTGTAATTTTACCCGCACCCATACCCTTCAAAACCAGAACACAATATTGCGAACGTTACTGCTTCGCGGTAGAAACAGGTATGGTGGCAGTATTCCCCGGATGAACTCATTCGAGAAGAATTCTACTGCACCTATGTAGTTAGGTAAATAGATAGATAGATTAACTCTTTATTGCAACACCACATTATAATATATCACTAACAAATAAATAGGATAATGTAATTGAATACTATTACTCAACTATAAAAATCTTAAAATTAAGTGTTACGATTGGCGGTCTTATCGGTCAGAAAGATCTCTTCCAGACAACCATGTTATTGAAAAGGAAGCTTGAATAAAAAAGGTCTCGAAGGAAGTTTCCTTGGACACCTGTGGCGACTCTCGTGACACATTTACCACCGACCACACTTAGAAGTAGAACCCCTAAACAAAAATTGAACGGAATTCTGGTATGTACCTACAATATTACGACTATACCACACTTTTTTTTCTTTTTAACTCCAGCTGACCGCTCTATCCTTGAGCCTCAATTGCACTAAGAGAAATGCTCGCTTTATAACTTGTATGGGAGTTATAATTTTTTTCGCAACTGAATGCAGATAACTTTTCAAACTCTCAAGCTGGTCTCCAAGACTACTGCTCACGATAACCACTGCACTAAGGGGTTAGATCCCTTAACAAGCATACACAAGAATCAGTTTTTTTTAAATTAAAATCCGAATGACTTCTATGTCCCGACTTAAACTGTAATTAAAGGCAAAATTTCTGCAATTGAACTTGTATGAAAATTTTTACTTTTCTGTTCAAATGGTTAAAGTTTAGCAACAAAAAAACTAATGCACAAGGACAAACGCGGGCCACTCGTGGCCCGCGCACCGCCCAAAAAGCTAGTCTCATTATATAAAGATGGATTACCACTGACTGACTGACATAAATGGTACGGTATGAAGGAGCAATGGGGGGTATAGAAGATGTAGGGGAAAAGTGCAGGGGGGGTTCTGAAACCAAAGGGAAAAGTCCGGGATGAGCTGAATGTGGAAGTGTGATGGAACAGGTCAACGGTTCTCGGAAACTATAAAAGATGGGGGGTAGGTGTCAAAACTAAAAATGAACAAAAACCTGGGCAACTGCCAAAAATTAAAAAAAAAATATGCCTCCCGAACAAAAGACGATCGCTCCCATACAAAATGTAAATGCTTATAATTCCTAAACCGTTTGAGATAAGTATAAAGTGTTTGACCAAATGTCATAGGGAATCGGAAGAGTAATTTGGTAAAAGTGTCAAAAATCCAAGATGGCGGATTCAAAATGGCGGTCAAATTGAAAGTTGGTCCGATCCGGCTCAAAATTGGTATCGGGGGGTTTTTGGGGCCCCACATTCGAAATATGAAAATCATTTTTTGATGACGTCATTTTTCAATATGGCCGCCATACATATGTTTTTTTGGAACTTTAATGGATCGTTTCTCCAAGTGGGCGTGATGGGGATGATGGTTTTGTAGAGTTATATGTGGAGTTAGGGTAGGTGACTTTAGAAGAAACTGAATTGAGCTGAACGTGGAATACCAGGTAGAACAGGTCAACGGTTCTCAGAAACTAAAGGAGATAGGGGGTAAGTGCCAGAACTAATGTTGACAAGCACCCTGGGCATTTTCTAAAAATTAAAAAAAAAACACACCTCCCAAACAAAAGACGATCGCGCCCATACAAAATGTAAATGCTTATAACGCCGAAATCGTTAAAGATAGGTACAGGGTGTTTGAACTAATGTTTAATGGGACCGAAAATGCAATTTGGCGGAAATGTCAAAAATCCAAGATGGCGGATTCAAGATGGCGGCTACCTTAAATATTAGTCCGATCCGACTGAAAATCGATATCTAAGAGTTTTTAGAGTCCCCGATTCGAAATATGAAATCCATTTTTTGATGACGTCATTTTTCAACATGGCCGCCATACAATTTTTTTCTCTGGAATTTTTATCGTTATTTTTCGACATGTTGGCATGATGGAACGCTGAGGCTTTGTAAGTGAAAAGTATAGATAGTGGTCGTATGATTTTAAGAGTCACCTGAAATGAGCTGAATCTGAACCTTCTGCTAGAACAGCTTGACGGCTCTCGGAAACTTAAAGAGATAGGGGGTAAGTGCCAAAACGAATATTGACAAGCACCTTGGGCATTTCCTAAAAATTGAAAAAAAAATACACCTCCCGAACAAAAGACGATCGCGCCCATACAAAATGTAAATGCTTATAACGCCGAAACCGTTAAGGATAGGTACGGGGGGTTTGAACTAATATTTTACGGGACCGGAAATGCAATTTGGCGGAAATGTCAATAATTCAAGATGGTGGATTCAAGATGGCGGCTTCCTGGAATAATGGTCCGATTCGACTGAAAATCGATATCTAAGGGTTTTTAGAGTCCCCAATTAGAAATATGCAACCTATTTTTTGATGACGGCATTGTTCATAATTTTCACAATGGCCGTAGGTCGAAATTAGAGCCTGCGAGGCCGTAGGCCGAGCTATACTGGCGAGGCCGCAGGCCGAGCTATATAGGTCGAAGGCCAAGAGTGCTTCTAAGCGAAGCGAGGCTGAAGGCCGAGCGTACTTCTAAGCGAAGCGAGGCCGAAGGCCGAGCATGCTTCTAAGCGAAGCGAGGCCGAAGGCCGAGCGTACTTCTAAGCGAAGCGAGGCCGAAGGCCGAGCATACTTCTAAGCGAAGCGAGGCCGAAGGCCGAGCATGCTTCTAAGCGAAGTGAGGCCGAAGGCCGAGCGTGCTTCTAAGTGAAGCGAGTCCGAGTTTTGAGCCTACGAGGAAATAGAAGTCTTTCATAGCGAGTTTATTTCAAAATTTCAATGATCTTCAAGACATCTGCCCACGTTAACATAGGTAATGTCATGAAATTGTGTAAATCATGAATACTACTATAGGTACTTGATTGATAATTATACAGATATGTAGATTAACTCTTTAGTGAAACACCACTATACAAATATATGTTACAAATAAATAAAATAGAATAAAATAAAATCACAATCAAAATATTTCACAATTAAATAGGTACTTTAAATTTAAAGTGTCAGAATGGGTGGTCTTATCGCTCAGAGCGATCTCTTTCAGACAACCATTCACGGAAAGAAATAGGCATAAACTTATAAGGACGGTGTGAATAAAACAAGTGTACTAAACACTACATATAGCAAAACTCAAGATTATAAATATAAAAAATACTTATAATATACTCGTATACAAACTATACTTATATAATTATACTATACGTAATATACTACAAAATATATACATACTATACATATACCATTTAATTATTATAAAAAAGATAATAAGTAGGTTTGCAGTTAGTTATTTCGCGAAGCTAAATGCTTTGACACGTTTTTTGAAGATGCCTAAAGAAGGCGCGCATCTAATTTCGTAGAGTAAAGTGTTCCATAGACGAACAGCTTCAACACAAAGTAGGAACCAAAAAAATTGGTGCGGGTTATCGGGGTACTTAACATCAAGTGCTCTGATGATCGTAGAGAAAAAGAGCTCCTAACATGTAAAAATTCAACATTTTACGTACTACTGATATGACATGCTACAAGTAAACGTTAAATTTCCTTCGTAAGCTTGGGTTTGTTATGAACTTGAGTCCAAACAACACTTCACGCAGTGGTATAAAAAGGGTGCAGCATCTTCCAAGAAGCTTAAGGTGTCACAGTTAGCTGGAAAACTAATGGCGACATCTTAAGCCATTACTTACTTTTGAGCAATAAATATATCTATATATAATAGGCTTATAGGCCTTTCATGGGGACATTAATATACAGATTTTGAAGGTCACGATCTTAATGTCATGGTAGAGATGCTTACTTGTTGTCATTCGTTAGTCACTTGTACGACATACATCCATGTTAATAAAATAAATACAAAGTGTGGTGTGGTGTTCACGCTTGGGACAGTATTTTTTTTTCAACTATATTGAATAAGAACTCAGCTTATTGAGAAATGTATAGCTCTATTCATTTTCCCTTGAATATATCAAGAGAATAGCTTGACAAAATCATTAATTTGACTGCATTTAAAGTAAACAACTTACCGTAGCAACTAGAAGCGTGCAGAGTAGGCATTTTATGGTAAAGATGTTTTGTGGTTCTGCATTGAATATCGCGTTTAAATCATTCGAAAATGAAGATTAGAAACACTAGATTAAGTAAAATGTAACACATTAAAGTCGCGAAGTTGTCGGAAAAGTAGCCACTACAGATGAGATACAAACTCTAATACAGGTCAAACTTACGCACAACGTAAGTGAAATGAATACCAAAGTTTTAGCGGTGTTACGATTTGTAAAGTTCTTCAATCTAACATATGTTTTCTGAAAGTCAAGGAATGGAAGTAAAAAACACTGCGACCATCCCCTAGGTCAATCTTGATGTGCCAATATATGGTACGTAGGTTGGTTTATCTTTAAGTTAATGTTATAATGTAAATAGTATAATTATATCGTAGTGGGACTGTGGGAGTAAGCAGAACAAAAATAAAACCAGTTAATTGTCTTGGTACATAGAATAGAATAGAATAGAATCCATTTATTTCAGACTAATATCTGTCCATATTATTAGTAGAGGTACATACACTTAGTCTTACATCTTTTCACGCATTTCTTTGTTCAATTTGGCCGTTCTAAGGTTTTTTAATTGTTTATTCCTATATATGTATTCACGAATCAAATTTATTTAGACATCTACTTCAGGTAGAGACGCTGTCTGTATACTCTAGGTATATGTTATTACTTCAGTGTTTAGACGGGTACGATTAGGGTAGATAGAAATGAAATGCATAAAGCTATGGAAAAGATACCTTTGAATTAAAGAGTACCTAAATTTATAAGAAACGCGTCATGTAATTTGAGTTAACTTTGTTGCAAAGACCCCTAGATATATCAGTTTCTTAATCAAGTTACTCTCGATGCCACCTCTATGTAATGGTAAAACTAATTACATACATGTAAAGTCGTTTCCACTACATATGTATAGCACGTACCTACGTAAATTCCTAAATGGCTGAAGTGGTATGGATTTTACAGAGTCCGCATGAAGTGGCTATTCTTATAAATTTGAGTCCAGACAACCTCCACGCAGTGACATAAAAAGGGTGCAACGTCATCTAAGAAGCTTAAGTGTCACAGTTAGCTGGAAAACTAATGAAGACATCTTAAGCTACTACTTACTTTTCAGCAATAAATGTATATATAATAGGCTTATAGACCTTTCAAGGGGACACATACACAGATATAATACACAGATTTCGAAGGTCAATATCTTAATGTCATGGTAGAGATGCTTGCTGCAATGTATGTAATTAAAATACATACGAAGTGTGGTGTGCTGTTCACACTTGGAACAATATTTTTTTTAACTATATAGAATTAGAACCCAGCTTATTGAGATATGTATAGCTCTTTTCATTCGTCCTTAAATATATATATACGTAGTATTGTATTCTCTTTGGAATATATCAAGAGAAAGACTTGACTTTACACAATTACTAATTTGACTGTTTTTAAAGTTAACAGCTTACAGTAGCAACTAAAAACATGAGTAGGCATTTTATGGTCAAGATGTTTTGTGGTTCTGCATTGAATATCGCTATCAAATCGTTCCTTAAGCTATGGCGGAAAATGAAATTGGAAACAATAGATTGAATAAAATGTTGCATATTAAAGTTGTGAAGCTTCGTGTGTGTAAATAAAATTAATGCCAATGTTACGATTTGTAAAGTTCTTCAATCTTAATTTATATTAATGCCAAAGAATGTAGGTAAAAAGCACTGCGACCGTCCCCTAGGTCAAACTTAATAGGCAGGTATATTTGATACGTAACTTGGTTCTTTTTAAGTGATGATGGAATAAGTATATTTATATGGTAGTGGGAGTTAGCAGAACAAAATTAAAACCAGTTAATTGCCTTGGTACATACTAAATCCTATACATACCGAACAATGAAGTGCAATCTAATTCCTTAGTAGGTTTTACGACCTATATACATCCATGTGAAAACCTAAACATGGAATAGTAAAATTTTCAAACAAGGGCTCCCTACATTTATTATTATATGAGACGTAAAACTTTTACTGCTGGAGATATGCATACGGAAAGACCAGATGAAAGCTGTATGCATCCAAGATAGTCCTGCGACCTTATTTAGTACGTCTTCCACATTGTCGGTGGACGACCTACCTGCTCTACCAGACTCTCAGTCAGACGGACAGATGGACAAACGGATAAACAACATCAACCTACGGTTGGATATAGATAGGGATATAATGATATACTACCACACTATTGCCTACCACATTTAGTTCAAAGAATTTTACCCTAAGACTTAACTGAAACCACACATTGAGCGTTATGTTTTAGTATGTATACCTTAGATTTATTATAGTATTATGATTTTTAAGTGCTAATGCTTGCTTAGATAAACCAAATCTTGAAATACATCCCCATACACCGGTTAAAATCAACTAAGAGAAAAAAAAATATGGTTGGATGGGTGCCTATAGAAAGTGTCTACGAGATTCAAAGCCACACAAATGAATTGAATAAATATGAGCAATGGTGAGAAATATTGTTTTAAGATTTATCGTTGGTGTAGTGGTGGCTTTGGAATGTTTGTAGGTTTGATTCCCGGTTAGGACAGTTGTTGGAATTTTCCGACAGAGAAATTCACACTGTCTGGAACACTGTCCTGTAGGTGACAAAAGGCCTTATACGAGTATGGGACCAATACGTACCTGGTATGGGTGTTTGATAAATACATCTACCTACCTGTCTAAGATATGTAAGCATGAACATAATGGTATGTTTTGTTTAAAATATGTAATCATTATTTACGTTACATATAAATTACATTTACTAAAGTTAAACTCCAAGGATCCTTTGAAAACAAACTTATACTACATGTTTAAATATTTATTTTAAAGTTTACTTGTAATGAGTTTCGTGTGAATCCAAACAAGAAATACAAAAAATGATATACAATGTTTACACAGAGCGTTATAACAAAATGGATGCCCAAGTCTTAAAAGGCGTTACGATTTGTAAAAAGTTTAAGATATCTTTATGGTAGAGACGCTGTTTGTACATACTTGTACAATTGAATTGTAAAATATTCTCCATGTAATGAGAATGTACTTACTATATTACGTTTAGCTCCATATATATATACCTTTTAGTATAATACAATGACATACATACATATAAAAATATCATACTTATAGAATAAGAACTTAGCTTATTGAAAAAGGGCGAGCATTTTTAATTTTTCCTTATTCCTATAAATATCAAGAGAAGGATTTGACTTGAAAAAATCGTTAAATTGAGTCCTTTTACAGTAAACAACTTTGATAAGGTTCGATGGATTATTAATTATGTATGTAGGTACGAACTGACCGTTTCATATTTTTGATATTTATACTGACCAATATAAATGTATTATTTGTGGCTCCGCAACACAGCTGATGATTGAACTATTTGCAACCAGTCCACAATATACACAGGCTTCGACGGGGTCAAGAGACGCGTACAAACACACACACATGAGAGTTAATGCAACCTAATTCCTTAATCGATGTTACAACATCCAAGTATTTACGGATAAGGTTTTAAATATTATAAACTACCTTTCACCCGCGGACCTTGCGTTTATAGTCACTTCCCATTACAAGATACCTATGTGGCAAGAATCGTGAACATCGGTTCACTAATTTAAGCGTAAAGCAGAACAAACAAACTAATTAATTACGAACCGACAAATATTTTCGCATTTAAAATAATATTATTATATTCTGATGTAATAGCTGAAAATAATATCTAAAACGTTTAAGTTTTCAGGAGAAGGTAAAAGTAATTTTAGTGCTAATTCTGATCATCAGTATTCATGTTAGTGATTTGACGCAGCTTTTTCTTGTAAGAGTTATCTAATAGAGAGTATTCCAAATGCTTAGGTACTGTCACATTTTTTGTGTTACACGATGATATTTTAAATGTACCGATTATTATGTATTAGTGTAATGCTATAGGCTAAAGTATGTAAGGAGTCTACTTACAACATAGTTCAAAGTTTTTGTCTTCTATGTTAGTGTATGGATAGTTTTTTATTTCACACATTATCAATAATTTAATACACGTAGGGAACAAAATATTGAATGGAATATAATATATAATAGGTAGTAGTAATGAGTAGGTGGCGATCTCCATCCATCTTCTATACATTGGAGTCAGTACAAGTCTATCCGCTAGACTTCTGATGCCAGTGTTGTTGCTTATGTCTACTCTGGAAATGAAGGATGCTATGCGTTTCGATGGAATGAAATGAGCCGACCCGGGACTGTGAACATTTCAGAAGCGCTACAATGCCATAATATATTGTTATAGGCGCCTCGGGTTCTTTATTTGCGTCATCCTTCAGACTGGAAGTTACAATATGACTAAGGTACTGTAAATTATCTACAATTTTAATAAGTTGTCTTACATATGTATTAACGAAACAACTTTATTCAGACATATACTTAAGGTAGAGACGCTGTCTGTATACTCTATATATTATTACTTCAGTGTTTAGACTGGTACGATTAGGGTAGAAAGAATTGGAATGCCAAAAGCTATGGAAAAGGAACCTTTGAATAAAAGAGTTGTACCTACATACCATGTAACCTGAGTTAACTTTGTTGCAAAGATTTCATACTCATGGATGTATCAGCTTCTTCATCAAGTTACTATCGACACCACCATGTAATAGTGAAAACTTAATTACATGTACAGTTGTTTCACAACAAACAAATTAACTAACGATGACACGACAAACACGTATATTTTTGAATCTCTAACGGCTGCATAGCGAAATGATATTTTGCAATCTGCTACCAAAAAATATGATGGTTAAAATTAATTACAGAGATAAATTCTCGGATCAGTCATGGAGTTGTACCGAGCTCAGAAGACGCGTGTTCGAATTTCATCCTAGAATTTGTAATTTTCTCTCTTTTATTGCAATACATACAGGTCTATCTCTGTGCTAAGGACATATTAATAAACAAAAAATCATGAATCCCTTGGACAGCGTTTCGGACTAATGTCTCTATCATAAAAGCTGCAACAGAAACTTCCATAGTCCAAAGCACTCGAAACGCAGAAGACCGCAATGGATAGCGCTGAAATATTTAAAGAAAATCATCGTCTTCAACCACGACTCCGATATCAAGAGTGAACGACGAAGAAGGGGGAATTATAATAAGAAAGCTGTGCGCTCCATCCCGCACCGGTCTGAAAATGTATTATCCTACATAATCAGTTTTAGTTTGAAAATGTATGTAAAGATCATTGATGCTATCACTTTTTGCGTTTGAAGTTAAAATTAAATCGCTTCAGTTGTAAGTAGAAGTAATCACTTTAAATTTTATTCGAAAGTTTTATAAAATATTTTCTACCCAGCTAAACATCAAATAACTTTAAATTTGGCTGTACCAGGTATATGTATAGTGACTCCATACTATATACAGGCTACCTTTGTGCCAAAGTCCATCAATATTGTTTCATTAGTTTGAATGTAAAAGCAGGCCAAACAAACAAGCAACGAACCGACAAACACTTTCGCATATGAAATATCGCTACCGATCTCTAAAGGTCTTTTCGCATATGGCCAGTTTTACGGAATAATAGTCAAATAATAATCAGTGTTATATATTACGTTATATAACGTTGTATATGTGTCTGAATTTCCCAAGTTTTTATTATATGACTTTTGAAGCACTAACGCTTGGTTAAAGAAACCAAATTTTGCAATGTATCCCCTAATACGAGGATTAAAATCCATTAGGAAGATATATTCCAAGCTTGCCATGCAGCGCATCTTAAAGACCAAAGATGGACCAATACCGTTACCACATGGAAAGGCGACCATTTAAATGCTAACTCTAAAAAGATATATATTTATAGCAATGTTATTGTAATTGTAAGTAGGAAATAAAAGACAGTTTATTTTTATTTTTATTTATTATACCAAGCTTGAATGTGTGCTCTAACCTAGCAGTTAGGGCGGATAACATTAACACAGATTGTAAGATGACGATGGTTCAGTGCCCATGTGTTGTATTTTTATATTCCCTCGAGATATATTGAAAATGATTTTAACTGCCGTGGTCTGGTCTTTATAGTTTATAGCGAAAAAAATTCGCGGCTGCAGAGAGGCGTATATAATATGGCCTGAATAGTGGTAAGTTAATAGAAAACTTAGTAAATAATTTTGCTTTTGGATTTAAAACCGCACTAAAGTTTATCGTTTTTTAAATGTTACTTACTTTTTGATTCTAACTTGATTGATTGACACGGGATTGTTACATGTAAGTAATGTTACATTAAATACGATAGATTTGGTATCGTCTCGGTGGTCTAGGATACGGTTTGTCAGAAGACGCGGGTTCAAAACCCATTCCAGGATGGGTTATTTTTGTGATTAAATGGTAAATCGGACAACACTGATGTCTATTATGAGGTCGTTACTACTCCGACGGGTGGTTATTTATTTTTGTCATATATATAATTTGACAGTTTGGTCTCGCTAGGCAGGCGTTACTACTAACTAAAATGGATACAATATTTTCAATAAATCTTTTCCGACGAGCACGTTACCAATAACTGCAGAGTAGTACGCCTTTCTTGGTAATATCATCATTGGCGGTTAATGACAATCGATCCGTAAGTTGCAAGGGTCACTCAAATGGTAAAAAAAAATATTTACCCCAAAATGGAACCGATTTCAGCACCGAAAAGTGTAAAAGAACTTGTGGACATTGGTACTTTTGTACTTTCATTGTACCGACTACCATTATTTGTAACGGCAATGACCCGTTGACTTTGGTATTGTTGCCAAACCGCTGGGTCCGATTCTACTAACCAAATGTTGCTCCAAATTTAACTGCACTGTAGCTGAACGATGAAATTTATACGTTTTTTATTGTGCTATTTAAGTTAGGTTTCTATTGTTACAATAAACTTTAAATTAAAACCTAATATGCTGTTAACTATATAGATCATGACCGCGACGTTAACGCATATCCGTATATTATATTTTTATATAGGTAGTAGCGTTTAAGATGACGTTACGTTTCAAGTTGTCATCATAGAAATAGTAGAACAGCTTTTTGGGTTAGTATCCAACGGAGTCGAGCTGATGTTGCAGCTGAATAGATAGTTGAACGTTGTGAAAAAAAAGAATTGGTTTGTAGATGCCAAACTTTCTGAATAAATTAATTAGAAAGTAACGTTAAAGGATTAACCTTTTGCGTCCCAGAGACATAAATATACGTCAGTTTCATTTATAAATCTGTAGTGGTATCACGGTATATGAAGGATTAATACATAAGGAAGTTGATTTAGGAAGTTACTGATTTGTCCTGAATAGAGAAGCTTATCCAATCTTAGATGTGACCAGCATTTTATTAAAATACTCAATATAAAAATGTATATCTTGGTAAACTTAAAAGCAAGTGTTGGTTTATTTGACACAACAGAAGGAAGAGTGTTCCACATGTTACAAGTCTCCACGAGTCCTACCTACTCTACCTACAACTAAATGTCAAACTAAGAGCAATTTTAGACACACAGTCAGACGGATAGAAGGACAAACGGACAAATAGCATCGGACGGATAGATTAGCATAGATTAACGGACGGTCGGATATGCATACGGACATAATATGATGATATACAACCACAATACTGCCTACATTTATTTTAAAGAAATTTACCCTTAGACTTAACTGAAACTCACATTGAGCGTTATGTTTTAGTATTTATACCTAAGTTTTATTATAGTATGATTTTTAGGTGCTAATGCTTGCTTAGATAAACCAAATCTTTCAACTTGTCCCTTACACCGGTTAAAATCAATTAAGAGAAATAAATTTGATGCTTGGATAGGTGCCTATAGATGGCATACTATGGCGTCATGGCGATTAGCACGGATTGTTAGAAGATGCGGGTTCAAATTCAAAACTCGTCAAAAGATAGGTAGGTATTTTTTTTTCCACTATAAAGTAGCAATACTTAAGTTCTTACAGTACAAAAATCTTGACGGATATGTATAAATCGACGTATTATTGGAATCGTAAAGTTTTTATAAGCACATTAACACACATGTCATGTTAACAACCAGTCTGCAAACAGATTATAAATATCACACTTATGTTATAAACGTGAATAAGGGGACGTGAATATTTTCATTGTTATAAACTAAATATAGATATAAAGTTTTTCATGCCGTCGGATGCTAAGTACCTAATGAACGTACACCGCCTAAAAGTACATACACACAAAGGTAAAACTTAAAACATAGGTAACCCTCCTTCAGGAAGTAAGTTTTATAAGGCAAAGTAGGAAAGTTAATTACTACTCACTCCATGAAAGGACAGCATTCAAGAATTAAATCCTCGCGGTCGTGTTTGCTAACACCTCTGCCTAACCCTACGCGGATATGTAAGCGTGAAGATAACGTTAGTAATATGTTACCTACGTTATCTTTTAAATTTACTTTTAATTTATTTTTACTTAATTTTGAGTAAACCGGATTCATTTTATCCATAGATACATTTCAGAAATGTGTTGCACTCCGTCTAGGGTTGCTAATGAAACGGCTAACTGCCCGCGACCTTCGCCCTCGCCATAACATCTCAGAGTTTCATTTATAAGAACCTTCTCCTGACAATTATAGTTAACACAACAAAAAAGAATTAGTGAGATTGTTCTATCCGCTCTCAAGTTATAGCGTTACCAGGAGAAATAGGGGTTCATTTATATATATAGAAGATAAATAGGTAGATTTCAAAGTTTAGTTGTACAGAGTTTTCAGTAAATAAAAAGTGTTTAAACATCTCAGGCTTTGATTTTTAATACTTAAGCGTTTATGTGATTTCACAAACTAAACTATCTTTATTCCAAAGTTCATTTAAACTTTTTTAGTAGTTACCTATGGAGATACTTGGTGACAAACATTCACGGACACAAACTTTCACATATTTAATTTTACTCACTGACCCTCTCGTGGCTTGGCTTGCCGTAGCGTGCGGGTTACAAAGCCACAGTATTCTTTTGATAAATAATCAAAACATTTCTTACAGTTCCCTACCTTTAGAAATGAAATGGTAAACGCAAGTTGAAAAAAGTAGATTAAATAAAATAACAAGTCCAATTAATAAAAATTTAATATCGACTTCCATTCTATTCAGTTATTGGAGTGTATCTCAAAAATTACTTGACCGAATTTGATGAAATTTAAATGGGACCACACGGGAAGCACCAGCTTTTTAAAAAAAATAATTTTGAGAATCGGTGCACCCTATCGAAAACTATAAGGTAACAAACATTAAAAAAACATACAGTCGAATTGAGTAGCTCCTCCTTTTTTGGAAGTCGGTAGAAAACATAAAATATGATAGTGGCGACGCTTTCGGATATAAAGTGACTATAGCTGAAATACGAACTGGTACACGGTCGAGCTTACGCAGACTGTAATTAAGATTGATGCAAATGTTTTAGTGGCGAACGTGTTATTTAATAGTTGTGACGACAAAGAAGCAAACATGACACAAGCACTGCGGCTTTCACCTAAAAGACCGTAGATAAGTAATGTAGTCTGGTTTATGGTTAAATTCGATTATGGTTAAATAAGAGATCCATAAAATATATTAAAATAAGAAAACGGATTGTTTTAGTATGTGGTGACTGATATATACAACTATACACACTACAATTCCTGGAATCGTAGTTTGTATTCTTAAAAACTATTACATTGTACTTATTATTTGCCAAATTATGGTCACTGGCGAGTCTACGGGTATGCTTCGTATGTTGTGTTTTTAGCCTTTTAACGTACTGACGGCCAGATAGAGAGAAAAACCGACATATGCACAGATAGAAAAAGTACGCATTATATAGATGGATATACCTACAACGATAATGTTCTATAACATATGATAAATGTTTCGGAATGTACGTAGTAAGTCTTATTTCAGTTCATCACTATTTATGTTGTGAAATATTCCACACATACACAAATGGGATAATTACTATCAAGTAGTAGGTATATAGCTATGAAGTGTCCAAGTTAGAAACATATGTCCATCTACGTCAACATAGTTACTTTCACATATTTATCGTTTACGTGATGTAAAGATTAATTTAATTATTTTTTTATTAATTTTATGATGTAAATGTTTCATTAAATACGTAATTACAAGTCTACCTACCACATATTTCAAAAATGTTTGTCTGTACGTTTTATTCGAATGTTTTGAGATTGAAGGTTATGGGTTATGCTTTGAGAGTACCTATATATATGCATAAATACATTTTTAATGTTTGATTTTTTATGCTCTAACGGCTGCTTAGCGAAACGAAACTTTGCAATCTGTCCCCTAATATTATTCCCGTTATAATAAATTACTGTAAGACGTTCACTGCTGAACATATGCGTCCCCTGTAGATTCCCAAAAGGACAGAATTGGAAGCTATTAGCATAACAGGGTCACTCTGTGGTTGCTAGCCCCATCGGCCGTCAGTTCAAGGTATTATGTGTGATGCCCACTGCCACTTAAACTTGCTTTTTCTCTGAGCTATGGAGTCAATAGTTTGTTGAAAATACCTTTAATTTTTATCCAAAAACCCTCTGCAGTAACCAACAAGATTCAATATAAATTAGTACTGCTATATCAACATTTAAAATTCGCAGCTCATGGGCAAATGTTATGTCAATAAATACTTAATCGAATACCTAATTACTTTTGCTGACCTTTTAGCTAAAGAAAGGCATAATATTTTTAAAAAGCCATTAAATAACTTACAAATAAAAAATGCTACTGTTACTTTGATGAACTCATGAATGATTCATGCATTTATTTTCAATAATTATTTTGATGAATGTTAATTAATTTAGAGTAACATGAATGAGTCGGTCGTTCTTAGTATTGTACCTCTAATATTGTACATCAGAATAGGGAAATTTATTACTACCATAACCTTAAGATCTATACAATATACATATGATTGCAATAAATAATTGGGTATGAGTCTGAAAAGAGCCAGTGTTACCTTAGTTTTAAAAGGTAAAAAATATTCGAAGACGTTAAAAAAAACTGAATGTAATAATTCAGTATCTTGCTTACGGTGTTCGTATGAGTACCTGCGCTATAACAGATGGTTTTCTAACATGACTCATAAGTTCTTAGAATATGGCATCCGACACTTAATTTATCATCCGACCCTAGGTTCAAACTGCGACAAAACTACGCGCAAGCCGAGCGAGCAAAGCGAGCGTGCCGCGGCAGCGGCCGGCGAAGCGCTTGAAACTAAGTAATGAATGATTGTGGGTTGTGGTTTATAACTGAGGATAGAGTAGTGCACAACAAATATTACGTTCCCACGCACTACTTGACGTACTCTATCGTTATTAAGTGATTAATTGTTGTGAGAGAGACATATTACAAATAGGAATATGTAAAAGAAACCAAAGTATGAAATAAAAATGAACAAAAAACAAAATTCATAAAAAGATTCAAATTTCATACCAGGACCTCACCATCATCATTTCAGTTGCAAGATGATGACGAAAGATGAATAGGCTCGCACCATATTACATGGGACAAAAAATATCCGGAGAAATGCAGGTGTTCAAAACACTGCTGCCTACCCCTTCGTGGATATGTAGGTGTGACAATTTGTTTCTTTTGTTTAAAAATAACGTATATTGTGTATTTAGTGGTAAGACTTTTCCACAGTCAGCATGGTCCTTTAGCAGTTATTCAACCGTGAAACAGTAGTGTGCAAATATTACTATTTTTTGGTGAATGTTTCCAGCGAAATTACAGGGCAAGAGAGTTAACATTTGCATAACTCAGGGTCCCGAGTGCAGGGCTTTGCCGTGCAGGGTTTTACACTGTTGTAGTTTAAAATTCTGTATTGCACTGGACTATTATGGGCAAGCGTGACGCATAACGTCAGACGAGCGACTTACTCGTCTCGTCTCTGAAACACGGCGGGCGGCTGAACCACAGCAGGTCCTACGATTCATCTCCTCATTTCTGATTCAATCACATACAGTGATTCAGCACAGTTTTCTCCATTTTTGATGTAACGAATTGTACGATTTTGAGCTTACATATTATGAGGCTCATAGTCAGAGAGCAGTGCCACAAGTCATCACTGGTATCATTTACTGATCTAAGATTTGGCCTGCATGCATATCATGGAGTACCTTTTGTTTGCGGCTCCGTCTGCGTGGATATTTGATATACCGTAGCTGCTACGGTTTGCTACGGCGTAGCAAATTGTTTCCAGTTTATTTCTGTGTGAACTTTCATCAACAGCCGAGCTATCACATTTTTCCTTTTTATTATAAGAGTAGATAAAGATTAACACCAAGTACACATTAATATTGCATGTTATATTAACACGGAATAGTAGTTATTGTGTCATAACTGTAATAGTTAGACATATCGTATTGCACTTTTTTGTAGACATTGATGTCTTCTATAATAATACTGCAGTACATCACTCTGCTGCATTGTCAATAGTTTCCAATTTTTCAATATATAGTGTGCTACTCAGTGATAATGTGACTTTCTAACGTAAAAACAAATATATTATATACGAACGGTAAGGGAAAGGTCTGATACCCCTAAGAGTGTGATTGGGGTGGGAAGTGTGGTGTGAGACGCTGCATGTCTGTACTTACTTAATTACTGTTAATGAAGTTGTCTCATATTCTCTATGGTTCTATATTCCTTGGCCAGTGGCCGAAGAAATAATATTGTGATAAACCATGACATTAAAAACCGTCACTATCGTAAAGTGTGTGTTTATACATCTTCATCAAATGCCTTTACCTGCGTATGGAAAAGAGGACCTGTAAACTCGCACCGCGCCCGATTGATTGTAAAATTAATTTTGTGAAACTTGGCATACCAAAATAAGTGAGCAGCAGAGAAATATATTTTAAATGTTTATTCATATAAAGAAGTTTAAAAAATAGGTAATTAACAGCTTACCTGTTTAACATTTCCTTCAGTTCACAAATTGTTCCTGTACATCATATAAATGCCAAAGGTCCTACAGTATAAATATCTTAATAGATATTCTGTTTTAAATAAGGATCATTTAAATATCATTGAAATGACAAAATTATTATAATATATAATGTACCCAGTACCTTAGAGTCACTGCTAAGTAGTTTAAGTATTTTTTAAAAGCCGGTAGAAGCACGAGGTCTACCAGGTGTTAGGTGCTAACCTCTACCTTTATCAGTCGTATGTCCTCACAACACGTAAGTTGAGGCGTTGTTAAGTCTCAATGTGCCTATAATTTTACCTGCACCCATACCCTTCAATACCAGAACAAAATATTGCGACCGTTATTGCTTCAGGGTAGAAAAAGATATAGTGGCAGTCTGTCTTCCCCGGATGAACTCATTCACGAAGAGTTATACTGCTACTATGTAGATAGGTAAATTGATAGATAAACCCTTTATTGCAATACCACATTATATAATATAACTGACAAATAAATAGGATAATATAATTGAAAACTATTAATCAACAATAAAAAAAATTAAGTCTCAAAATGGACGGTCTTATCGCTCAGAGCGATCTCTTTCAGACAACCATGTTATTGAAAAGGCAGCTTAAATAAAAAAGGTCTCGAAGGAAGTTTCCTTGGACACCTGTGAGACTCTTGTGACACATTTACCACCGACCACACTAAGAAGTAGAGCCCCTAAACAAAAATTGAAAAGACTTATGGTGTGTACCTACAATCTAACGACTATACCACACTTTTTTGTCTTTTTTACTCTAGCTGACCGCTCTGTCCTTGAGCCTCAATTGCTCTAAGAGAAATGTTCGCTCTGTAACTTGTATGGGAGTTATGATTTTTTTACGCAACTGAATGCAGATTATTTTTCGACCTCTCAAGCTGATCTCCAAGGCGATTGCTTACGTTAACCACTGTACTAAGGGGTTGGATCCCTTAACAAGCATACATAAGGACCAGTTTTTTTAAAATTGATATTCCGAATAGCTTCTATGCCCCGACTTCAACTGTAATTAGAGGCAAATTTTCTGCAATTGAACTTGTATGAAAATTTTGACTTTTCTGTTCAAATGGTTAAAGTTTAGCAACAAAAACTAATGCACAAGGACAAACGCGGGCCACTCGTGGCCCGCGCACCGCCCAACACCTAGTCACATTATATAAAGTTGGATTACCACTGACTCACTCACTCATTGACCTCTATGTTCTCATAGAAGGAGCAATGGGGGGTATAGAAGATGTAGGAGAAAAGTGTAGGGGGGCTCAATTCGAGTGGGGAAAAAATCCTGAAAGTGCTGAATGTGGAAATCTGATGGAACAGGTGAACGGCTCTCGGAAACTATAAAAGATGGGGGGTAGGTGCCAAAACTAAAAATGACCAAAACCCTGGGCAACTGCCAAAAATTAAAAAAAAAACATACCCCCCAAACAAAAGACGATCGCTCCCATACAAAATGTAAATGCTTAAAACTCCTAAACCGTTTGAGATAAGTATAAAGTGTTTGACCAAATGTCATAGGGAATCGAAAGGGTAATTTGGTGAAAGTGTCAAAAATCCAATATGGCGGATTCAAAATGGCGGCAAAAATTGAAAGTTGGTCCGATCCGGCTCAAAATTTGTATCTGGGGGTTTTTAGGGTCCCACATTTCAAATATGAAAACAATTTTTTGATGACGTCATTTTTCAATATGGCCGCCATACATATGTTTTTTCGGAACTTCAACGAATTATTTCTCCCAGTGGGCGTGATGGGGAATATGGTTTTGTAAGGTTATATGTGGGGTTAGGTTTGGTGATTTCAGAGAAAATGGATTTGAGCTGAATGTGGAACACCAGGTAGAACAGGTCAACGGCTCTCGGAAACTAAACGAGATAGGGGGTAAATGCCAAAACTAATGTTGACAAGCACCCTGGGCATTTTCTAAAAATTAAAAAAAAAACACACCTCCCGAACAAAAGACGATCGCGCCCATACAAAATGTAAATGCTTATAACGCCGCAACCGTTAAAGATAGGTACGGGGTCATTGAACTAATGTTTAAGGGGACCGGAAGTGCAGTTTGGCGGAAATGTCAAAAATCCAAGATGGCGGATTCAAGATGGCGGCTACCTTAAATAATGGTCTGATCCGACTGAAAATCGATATCTAGGCGTTTTTCGACTCTACGATTATAAATATGAAAACCATTTTTTGATGACGTCATTTTTCAACATGGCCGCCATACAAATTTTTTTCTGAAAATTTATCGTAATTTTTCGACATGTTGCCATGATGGAACGCTGAGGATTGCAGGTGAAAAGTGTAGACAGTGGTCTTATAACCTTAAAAATTACCTAAAATGGGCTGAATCTGAACCTTCTGCTAGAACAGCTTGACGGCTCTCGGAAACTAAAAGAGATAGGGGGTAAGTGCTTAAACTAATATTGACAAGCACCCTGGGCAACTACCAAAAATTTAAAAAAAAATACACCTCCCAAACAAAAGACGATCGCGCCCATACAAAATGTAAATGCTTATAACGCCAAAACCGTTAAAGATAGGTTCGGAGGGCTTGAACTAATGTTTTAGGGGACCGTAAATGCAATTTGGCGGAAATGTCAAAAATCCAAGATGGAGGATTCAAGATGGCGGCTACCTTGAATAATGGCCTGATCTGACTGAAAATCTATATTTACGGGTTTTAAGAGTCCCCAATTAGAAAGATGAAACCCATTTTTTGATGACGGCGTTGGTCATAATGGCGAGGCCACAGGCCGAGCTATATTGACGAGGCCGAAGGCCGAATGTGTTTCTAAGTGAAGCGAGGCCGAAGGCCGAGCGTCCTTCTAAGCGAAACGAGGCCGAAGGCCGAGTGAGCTCCTAATCGAAATGAAGCCGAAGGCCGGGCGTCCTTCTAAGCAAAGCGAGGCCGAAGGCCGAGCGTACTTCTAAGCGAAGCAAAGCCGAAGGCCGAGCATGCTTCTAAGCATAGCGAGGCCAAAGGCCGAGCGTGCTTTTAAGCGAAGCGCGGTCGAGTTTTGTGCCCACGAGGAAATAGAAGCCTTTCATGGCGAGTTCAAAGGCCAAGCTTTCGCCAACTTTATTACAAAATGTAAATGCCCATGTTAACATAGGTAATGTTAATCATCATGAACACAACTATTAGTACGAGTACTACTGATATGACATGCTACAAATAAGCGTTTAATTTCCTTCGTAGACTTGGGTTTGTTATTACGAACTTGATTCCAAACAACACTCCACGCAGTGACATAAAAAGGGTGCAACGTCTTCCAAGAAGCTTAAGGTGTCACAGTTAGCTGGAACATCTTAAGTTTTAACTTACTTTTAAGCAATAAATATATATGTAATAGGCTTATAAGCATTTCAAGGGGACATTAATACACAGATTTCGAAGGTCAATGTTATGTCATGGTAGAGATGCTTACTGCAATGTCATTCGTTAGTGAATAAAATGAATGCCAAAGTTTTATAGACGTAACTATGTGTAAAGTTCTTCAATCTTATCTTATATTAATACCAAAGAATGGAAATACTGCACTGCGACCGTTTCCTAGGTCAAACTTAATAGGCAGGTTTATATTGTTTATATTGTGTGATACGTAATTTGGTTTTCTTTAAGTAAAGATGATGATGGAATAAGTATATTTATATGGTAGTGGGAGTTAGCCGAACAAAATTAAAAGCAGGTAATTGTCTTAGTACATACTAAATCCAATACGTACCGAACAATGAAGTGCAATCTAATTCCTTAGTAGGTTTTACGACATATATACATCCATGTGAAAATGATGTGAATGAAATATACATGGAATAATAAAATTTTCAAACAAGGGTTACCTACATTTATTATCACATGAGACGTAAAACTTTTACTGCTGAAGACATGCATACGGAAGGACCAGATGGAAGCTGTCGGTGGACGACATACCTGCTCTACCAGACTCTCAGTTAGACGGACAGATGGACAAACGGATAAACAGCATCAACCTACGGTTGGATATAAATACGGATATAATGATATACTACCACACTTTTGCCTACCACATTTAGTTCAAATAATTTTACCCTAAGACTTAACTGAAACTACACATTGAGCGTTATGTTTTAGTATTTATACCTTAGATTTATCATAGTATTATGGTTTTTAAGTGCTAATGCTTGCTTAGATAAACCAAATCTTGAAATACATCTCCATACACCGGTTAAAATCAACTAAGAGAAAAAAAATGATGGTTGGATGGGTGCCTATAGAAAGTGTCTACGAGATTCAAAGCCACACAAATGAATTGAATGAATATGAGCAATGATGAAAAATATTGTTTTAAGATTTATCGTTGGTGTAGTGGTGGCTTTGGAATGTTTGTAGGTTTGATTCCCGGTTTGGACAGTTGTTGGAATTTTCCGACAGAGCAATTCACACTGTCTGGAACACTGCCCTGTAGGTGACAAAAGGCCTTATACGAGTATGGTACCTATACGTACCTGGTATGGGTGTTTGATAAATACATGAACCTACCTGTCTAAGATATGTAAGCATGAACTTAGCTGATTGAAAAAGAGCAAGCATTTTTAATTTTTCCTTATAAATATCAAGAGAAGGACTTGATTTGAAAAAAAAACGTTCAATTGAATACTTTTACAGTAAACAACTTGGAGAAGGTTCGATGGATTATTAATAATGTATGTTGGTACGAACTGACCATTTCATATTTTTGATATTTATACTGACCAATATAAATGTATTATTTGTGCTCCGCAACACAGCTGACGATTGAACTATTTGCAACCAGTCCACAATATACACAGGCTTCGACGGGGTCAAGAGACACGTACAAACACACACATGAGAGCTAATGCAATCTAATTCCTTAATCGATGTTACAAAATCCAAGTATTTTACGGATAAGGTTTAAATATTATAAACTACCTTTCAGCCGCGGACCTTCTTGCGTTTATAGTGACTTCCCGTTACGGGATACCTATGTGGCAAGATTTGTGAACATCGGTTCACTAATTTAAGCGTAGAGCAAACATGCATTATTTTTCATAATGCATCAAGTCAAATGACTATAGGCTTAAGGGTATTTAAAAACATAGAAAATATATAAGGGTTTATTTTTGATGTGGTTGTTCTTATTTCTTTTGTATATCACGAGGTATTTAATATATAGAACGTTCCGTAAGATAGAGATAAGAAAACCGATTGAAAATTGTAGCTGCAAGGCATAGTATGAGAGTCGTGGAGTCGCTCATGGTCGAAAGTAAGCTTGCTTGCATGGATTCAGGCGTTTCGGAGGCGTTCTTATTTAATAAATAGTTATTTTGTATAGACAAGGTATGACAATAAATAGTTTGTTTAGAAAACCCACAATTTTTTGAAAGTATCCAACAAGATTTAATAAGAATTAGTACTGCCTATATCAAAATTAAAATGCACAGCTCATGAGCAAATGATGTTATGTCAATAAATACTTACTTTAACAAATACCTTATGACTTAAAAGCTATAAAGCTATAATGAGAGGCATTATATTTTTACAAAGCGCTTAAACAACTTACTACTAAAAAATGCCACCGTAACTTGGAAGAAGTCATGAACGATTCATGCATTTATTTTAAATGTTGATAAATAATTATTTTGATAAATGTTAATTAATTTAGAGTAACATGAATGAGTCGGCCCGTTCTTAGTATTATACCTCTAATATTGCTACACACGAATAGGGTCTTTATTACTACCATAACCTTAAGATCTATAACAATATACATACGACTGCAATAAATAATGGAGTATGAGTCTGAAAAGAGAGCCACAGTGTTACCTTAGTTTGAAGAGGTAAAAACATTCGGAAATGTTGAAAAATTAACTGAAATAATTTATTATTTTGCTGCGGTGTTTGAATGAGTGCCTACGCTATAACAGATGGTTTTCTAACATGCATGACTCATAAGTTATTAGAATATGGCATACGAAAGGTATCCCTGCATTTCACCGACACTTAATTTATCATCTAACCCTAGGTTAGGTTAGGTTTGAACTGTAACAAAACTACGCGCAAGCCGAGCGAGCAAAGCGAGCGTGCCGCGGCAGCGGCCGGCGAAGCGTTTGAAACTAAGTAATGAATAATTGTGGCTTGTGGTTTATGACTAAAGATAGAGTAGTGCACAAATAATATTACCTACAGACACACTACTTGACGTATTTTTTATTATTTGATAATTAATTGTTGTGAGAGTGACATTTTTACAAATGTGAATAATAAAAGGAACAGTGTGTGAAATAAAAAAAAAACATAACTTAATGCGAACATTTTTGCAAGATTTACGTTTGCGAGCTGAATTTGTTTATGTAATATATTTAGATATGAGGCTTGAACCGACATACATCCACGTGGAATGTCGAGATATACATACAAGAAATAATCGAATTTTATACCAGGATCTCACTACCATCAATTCAGCCCTAAGATGTCCACTGCTAAAGATTAGCCTCTCCCATAGATTTATGAAAGGACGAGATGGAAGCGGCTCGTATCCACCGTCTTCTTGAGACGTTTATGTGGTCGTTTGATCTCCAATTTATCGGTGGACGACCTAAGCTGCGCTTGCTGGCCTGTAATCTCCAATGCAAGAGCGAAGCGTTCAGTGCCATGCAGGGTTCCAAAACCGTCTGGCTCCATCAGCCATCAGTTTGGCGTGTTATGTACCCTGCTCACATTCACATTGCAATATGGATGCCCAATTTCGTAAAGAATTTCTATATATTATGTTTTAAATGAGATATCATTGGAATTGCCTGAATTGCTTCCTCATAGGCTGGCAACTCAACCTCGAGACTTCTCGTATTGCGGATTCTCCTGGGCAACAGTGATCACTTACCATCAGGAGAGCCGCCCGTCCATTTGCCAATAAAAACAAATTGCAAAGTTAATATGAATAATGTTCACACAGTCATACCCCCCGTACTAAGATTACTAACAAGTATATAGGATAGGGTTTTTCTTTGTGTTATTAGGTATATAGGCATATGCACGAAGCCCACCTGGTATTAAGTGGCAACCTTTGCGGCTGGTACTGCGCCTGTAATTCTGAGACACAAAAATGTTAAGTCTCTTGACACTATAATTTCATCGGCACCCATACCATTCATACTAAACCACAGTATTGCGAATATTACTGCTTACATAACTACTGATTCGGTAAGTAGGTAGAACTGAATAAAAGAAGGTATGTTTGAGGTCGATTTAATAAAAGAGTTGTCACTGATTACATATTGTATATTATTAGTGAGCAGATGTCATGAACACACCACGTAACTTGAGTATACAAATGTATAAACTAGCTCGCCAGCCAGCGGCTTCGCTCGCTTGGTCTGGAATTGGTGGAAGCGCCGTTTTGGAATCTCTGGATCGTGGGATTTTTTGGCAAAGTAATTCTCAATAGCAGTCCGGAGTCTGGAACAGTGTCTCGTATGTGGCAATAGGCTCGCCCCCTATTACATGGGATCCGACAAAACTCAGGTGTTTCAAACACAGCTGCTTACCTCTTCGCGGATATCCTATATGTTTGACGATTTGTTAGCTTTTGTTCAAAAATAACGGGTATACATTTTTTTTCGTTAAAAATATTTTTACCAAGTTTTGAGTGACACTTTTTTACTACCACTTTAATTATAACGTAAATTAATACACGTAAATTTGCAAAATATATTATATAAATATAGGGTATATTTAAAAAAGAAGCCGTGTTACATTCTTAATTAATATGGTTTTTCGGGACCATAGAAATTCACGAGAAAAAAATACAGCGTGCTTAGGTGGATGTGAATATACTGTGTATAAAGTGCGTCTTATTTTGTTTTGTTTTTGCGTTTGGATAGACAGATGGGCAGACGGACACATGGAGAAAAAACGTGGAGTACCTATCCAATCAGAGCAAAGTCATAATATAGTATAGTTTAGATGGACCCAAGACGAAAGAGCATTAACTGACGGATGGACAGATACGGACATGAAAGCTTAATTAAATTATTTAGAGATTACACATTTGTGAGCTATACATAAATTTATTTGGGTGAGAATAAATATTTATATTTAGTGGTAGGACTTTTCCAGAGTCAGCATGGAAAAGTTCCTTTGGCAGTTATTCAACCGTGAAACAGTAGTGTGCAAATATTACTGTGTTTTGGTGATTGTTTCAAGCAAAATTACAGGGCATCTAATTTCTGATTCAATCACGTACAGTGACTCAGAGCACAGACTTGTACGATTGTTGTAACGAATTGGACGATTTTGAGCTTACATACTCGTATTATGAGGCCCATGGTCAGAGAGCAGTGCCATAAGTCATCACTGGTAACGTACACTGCTATGGCACTGCTATATATATGCATATGGCCTGCATGCATATTATGGAGTACCTTTTGTTTGCGGCTCCGTCTGCGTGGATATTTGATATACCGTAGCTGCTACGGTTTGCTACGGCGTAGCAGATTTGACTATTTCTGTGTGAACTTTCATCATACTCTATCAAATGTTTCCTTTTTATTATAAGAGTAGATATGGATTAACACCAAATACACGTTAATATTGCATGTTATATTAAGACGGAAAAGTAGTTATTGTGTCATAACTGTTATAGTTAGACGTATCGTATTGCACTTTTTTGTAGACATTGATGTCTTCTATAATTATACATCACTCTTCTATAATTATACATAGTACATCACTCTGCTGCATTATCAATAGTTTCCAATTTATCAATATATAGTGTGCTACTCAGTGATAATGTGAAAACAAAGATATTATATACGAACGGTAAGGGAAAGGTCTGATACCCCTAAGAGTGTGATTGTGGTGGGAAGTGTGGTGTGAGACGCTGCATGTCTGTACTTACTTAATTATGTTAATGAAGTTGTCTCATATTCTCTATGGTTCTATATTCCTTGGCCAGTGGCCGAAGAAATAATATTGTGGTAAACCATGACATTAAAAACCGTCACTATCGTAAAGTGTGTGTTTATACATCTTCATCAAATGCCTTTACCTGCGTATCGAAAAGAGGACCTGTAAACTCGCACCGCGCCCGATTGATTGTAAAATTAATTTTGTGAAACATACCAAAATAAGTGGACAAGTTATTTCCTGCTACATACTTATTTAATGAAAGGCCAGAATTAAACAGTTTTCCCTTCGCCGTAGGAATGCGATTGAAATGCGAAACGTAAGAAGCAAAGGACTCTACTTACTGTGTTACTGTGTGTGCCGCGAATCATTAGTGCGCAAACGTTAGGTACTTTATTGTAAGGGTACTATAGCATGTGAAATCATTATTATTTCTGTTACAAATATGACACAAAAGTTTGAGTAAATTTCTCGTGCAGGAGTTCATCTACTTATTAACAAAGTCGAAATCAAAAAAGTTGCGATGGAATGATATTTTATATGGTTATTCATATAAAGAAGAAGTAAAAAAATACGTAATTAACAGCTTACCTGTTTAACAGTTACTTCAGTTCACAAATTGATCCTGTACATCTTATAGATGCCAAAGTTCCTACAGTGTAAATATCTTAATAGATATTATGTTTTAAATAAGGATCATTTAAATATCATTGATATGATAAAATTATTATACTCGTAATATATAAAGTTCACACACTTGTACCCAGTACTTTAGAGTCACTGCCAAGTAGTATAATGTATTTTTTAAAAGCCGGTACAAGCACGAGATCTACTAGGTGTTTGGTGCTATCCTCTACCTTTATCAGACGTATGTCCTCACGACAGCATTGCGCACGTAAACATGAGACGTTGTTAAATCTCAATGTACCTGTAATTTTACCTGCACCCATACCCTTCAAAACCAGAACAAAATATTGCGACCGTTATTGCTTCAGGGTAGAAAAGATATGGTGGCAGTCTGTCATCCCCGGATGACCTCATTCACGAAGAGTTATACTGCTACTATGTAGATAGGTAAATTGATAGATAAACCCTTTATTGCAACACCACATTATAATATAACTGACAAATAAATAGGATAATGTAATTGAAAACTATTAATCAACAATAAAAGAAATTAAGTGTCACAATGGACGGTCTTATCGCTCAGAACTATCTCTTCCAGACAACCATGTTAATGAAAAGGAAGCTTGAAAAAAGGTCTCAAAGGAAGTTTCCTTAGATACCTGTGAAGACTCTCGTGACACATTTACCACCGACCACACTTAGAAGTAGAGCCCCTAAACAAAAATTGAAAAGAATTCTGGTATGTACCCACAATCTTCGACCATACCACACTTTTTTATCTTTCTAATTCAAGGTGACCGCTGTATTCTTGAGCCTAAATTGCACTAAGAGAAATGCTCGCTCTGTAACTTGTATGGAAGTTATTATGATTTTTTACGCAACTGAATGCAGATAACTTTTCAAACTCTCAAGCTGGTCTCCAAGACTACTGCTCACGATAACCACTGCAATAAGGGGTCCCTTAACAAGCATACAAAAGAACCAGTTTTTTTTAAATTAAAATTCCGAATGGCTTCTATGCCCCGACTTCAACTGTAATTAGAGGCAAAATTTCTGCAATTGAATTTGTATGATTTTTTTTACTTTTCTGTTCAAATGGTTAAAGTTTAGCAACAAAAACTAATGCACAAGGACAAACGCGGGCCACTCGTGGCCCGCGCACCGCCCAACACCTAGTTCATTATATAAAGATGGATTACCACTGACTGACTGACATAAATGGTACGGTATGAAGGAGCAATGGGGGGTATAGAAGATGTAGGGGAAAAGTGTAGGAGGGGTTCTGAAACCAAAGGGAAAAGTCCGGGATGAGCTGAATGTGGAAGTGTGATGGAACAGGTCAACGGCTCTCGGAAACTATAAAAGATGGGGGGTAGGTGTCAAAACTAAAAATGAATAAAAACCTGGGCAACTGCCAAAAATTAAAAAAAAAACATGCCTCCCGAACAAAAGACGATCGCTCCCATACAAAATGTAAATGCTTATAATTCCTAAACCGTTTGAGATAAGTATAAAGTGTTTGACCAAATGTCATAGGGAATCGGAAGGGTAATTTGGTGAAAGTGTCAAAAATCCAAAATGGCGGATTCAAAATGGCGGCCGAATGAAAGTTGGTCCGATCCGGCTCAAAATTGATATCGGGGAGTTTTTGGGGTCCCAAATTCGAAATATGAAAACCATTTTTTGATGACGTCATTTTTCAATATGGCCGCCATACAAATGTTTTTTCGGAATTTCAATAGGTCATTTCTCCCAGTGGGCGTGATGGGAATGATGGTTTTGTAGGGTTATATGTGGAGTTAGGGTAGGTGACTTTAGAACAAACTGAATTGAGCTGAACGTAGAATACCAGGTAGAACAGGTCAACGGCTCTCAGAAACTAAAAGAGATAGGGGGTAAGTGCCAAAACTAATATTGACAAGCACCCTGGGCATTTTCTAAAAATTAAAAAAAAACACACACCTCCTGAACAAAAGACGATCGTTCCCATACAAAATGGAAATGCTTATAACGCCGCAACCGTTAAAGATAGGTAAGAGGTGTTTTAACTAATATGATAGGGGAACGGAAGGGCAATTTGGGTGATATGTCAAAAATCCAAGATGGCGGATTCAAGATGGCGGCTACCTTAAATATTAGTCCGATCCGACTAAAAATCGATGTCTAAGGGTTTTTAGAGTCCCCAATTCGAAATATGAAATCCATTTTTTGATGACGTCATTTTTCAACATGGCCGCCATACAAATGTTTTGCCTGAAAATTTATTTGGTTTTTTCTAGATGTTGGCATAATGGAACGCTGAGGTTTTGTAAGTAGAAAGTATAGGCAGTGGTCTTACGTCCTTAAGTGACATCTGAAATGAGCTAAATCTGAACCTTCTGATGGAACAGCTTGACGGGTCTTGGAAACTAAAAGAGATAGGGGGTAAGTGCTAAAACTAATATTGACAAGCATCCTGGGCATCTCCTAAAAAATTAAAAAAAAACACACCTCCCAAACAAAAGACGATCGTACCCATACAAAATGTAAATGCTTTATAACGCCGCAACCGTTAAAGATAGGTACGGGGTTTTTAAACTAATGTTTTAGGGGAACGGAATTGCAATTTGGCTGAAATGTCAAAAATCCAAGATGGCGGATTCAAGATGACGGCTTCCTTAAATGTTAGTCTGATCCGACTGAAAATCGATATCTAGGGGTTTTAAGAGTCCCTAATTAGAAAGATGAAACCCATTTTTTGATGACGGCATTGGTCAAAATGGCGAGGCCGCAGGCCGAGCTATATTGTCGAGGCCGAAGGCCGAATGTGTTTCTAAGTGAAGCGAGGCCGAAGGCCGAGTGTGCTTCTAAGTGAAGTGAGGTCGAAGGCCGAGCGTTCTTCTAAGCGAAACGAGGCCGAAGGCCGAGTGAGCTCCTAAGTGAAATGAAGCCGAAGGTCAAGCGTCCTTCTAAGCAAAGCGAGGCCGAAGGCCGAGCGTGCTTCTAAGCGAAGCGAAGCCGAAGGTCGAGCATGCTTCTAAGCAAAGCGAGGCCGAAGGCCGAGCGTGCTTCTAAGCGAAACGAGGCCGAAAGCCGAGTAAGCTCCTAAGTGAAATGAAGCCGAAGGCCGAGCGCCCTTCTAAGCAAAGCGAGGCCGAAGCCCGAGCGTACTTCTAAGCGAAGCGAAGTCGAAGGCCGAGCATGCTTCTAAGCAAAGCGAGGCCGAAGGCCGAGCGTGCTTCTAAGCGAAGCGCGGTCGTGTTTTGTGCCCACGAGGAAATAGAAGCCTTTCATGGCGAGTTCGAAGGCCAAGCTTTCGCCAACTTTATTTCAAAATGTCAATGATCTTCAATGCCCATGTTAACATAGGTAATGTTAATAACCATGAACACAACTATTAGTACGAGTACTACTGATATGACATGCTACAAATAACCGTTTAATTTCCTTCGTATACTTGGGTTTGTTCTTAAAAACTTGAGTCCAGACAACCTCCACGCAGTGACATAAAAAGGGTGCAACGTCTTCCAAGAAGCTTAAGTGTCACAGTTAGCTGGAAAACTAATGAAGATATCTTAAGCTACTACTTACTTTTAAGCAATAAATATATATATAATAGGCTTAAAGGCCTTTCAAGCGGACATTAATACACAGATTTCGAAGGACAAGATCTTAATCATGGTAGAGATGCTTGCTGCAATGTATGTAATTAAAATAAATACAAAGTGTGGTGTGGTGTTCACACTTGGAACAGTATTTTTTTCAACTATATAGAATTACAACCTAGCTTATTGAGAAATGTATACTCTATATTCTCTTTGGAATATATCAAGAGAATGACTTGACTTTACACAATCACTAATTTGACTGTTTTTTTAAGTTAACAACTTACAGCAACTAAAAACATGAGTAGGCATTTAATGGTCAAGATGTTTTGTGGTTCTGCATTGAATATCGCTATTAAATTGTTCCTTAAGTTAGGGCGGAAAATGAAGATTGGAAACAATAGATTAAATAAAATGTTGCATATTAAAGTTGTGAAGCTGTCGTAAAGGTAGCCACTATAGTTTAGATACAATCTCTAATACATGGTTGAACTTACGTACACCGTGAATAAAATGAATGCCAACGTATTTGTAAAGTTCTTCAATCTTAATTTATATTAATGCCAAAGAATGGAAGTAAAAAGCACTGCGAACCTCCCCTAGGTCAAACTTAATAGGCAGGTTTATATTGTTTATATTGTGTGATACGTAATTTGGTTTTCTTTAAGTGAAGATGTAGATGGAATAAGTATATTTATATGGTAGTGGGAGTTAGCCAAACAAAATTAAAAGCAGGTAATTGTCTTAGTACATACTAAATCCAATACGTACCGAACAATGAAGTGCAATCTAATTCCTTAGTAGGTTTTACGACATATATACATCCATGTGAAAAAATATACATGGAATAATAAAATTTTCAAACAAGGGTTACCTACATTTATTATCACATGAGACGTAAAACGTTTACTGCTGAAGACATGCATACGGAAGGACCATTTGGAAGCTGCATGCATCTAAGATAGTCCTGCGACCTTATTTAGTACGTCTTCCACATTGGCGGTGGACGATCTACCTGCTCTACCAGACTCTCAGTCAGACGGACAGATGGACAAACGGATAAACAGCATCAACCTACGGTTGGATATAGATAGGGATATAATGATATACTACCACACTATTGCCTACCACATTTAGTTCAAAGAATTTTACCTTAAGATTTAACTGAAACCACACATTGAGTGTTATGTTTTAGTACTTATACCTTAGTTTTATTATAATATTATGATTATACATACATATTAAAAAATCATACTTATAGAATAAGAACTTAGCTTATTGAAATAGGGCGAGCATTTCTTCCTTTTTCCTTATAAATATCAAGAGAAGGACTTGACTTAAAAAAAACGTTAAATTGACTACTTTTACAGTAAACAACTTTAAGAAAGTTCGATGGATTATTAATTATGTAGGTAGGTACGAACTGACCATTTTTTATTTTTGATATTTATACTGACCAATATAAATGTATTATTTGTGGCTCCGCAACACAGCTGATGATTGAACTATTTGCAACCAGTCCACAATATACACAGGCTTCGACGGGGTCAAGAGACGCGTACAAACACACACATGAGAGCTAATGCAATCTAATTCCTTAATCGATGTTACAACATCCAAGTATTTACGGATAAGGTTTAAATATTATAAACTACCTTTCACCCGCGGACCTTCTTGCGTTTATAGTGACTTCCCGTTACAGGATACCTATGTGGCAAGATTCGTGAACATCGGCTCACTAATTTAAGCGTAGAGCAGAACAAACAAACTAATTAATTACGAACCGACAAATATTTTCGCATTTAAAATAATAATATTATATACTGATGTAATAGCTGAAAATAATATCTAAAACGTTCAGTTTTCAGAAGTAGGTAAAAGTAGTTTCAGTGTTTATTCTGATCATCAGTATTCATGTTAGCGTTTTGACGCAGCTTTTTCTTGTAAGAGTTCGATCTCCATCCATCTTCTATACATTGGAGTCAGTACAAGTCTATCCGCTAGACTTCTGATGTCAGTGTTGTTGCTTATGTCTACTCTGGACATGAAGGATGCTATGCGTTTCCTCTGGATGGAATGAAATGAGCCGACTCGGGGCTGTGAACATTTCAGAAGCGCTACAATGCAATAATATATTGTTATAGGCGCCTCGGGTTCTATATTGGCGTCATCCTTCAGTTTGGAAATTACAATATGACTAAGGTACTGTAAATTATCTACAATTTTAATATGTTGTCTTACATATGTATTATGTATTTGTAACGAAACAACTTTATTCAGACATATACTTAAGGTTGAGATGCTGTCTGTATACTCTATATATTATTACTTCAGTGTTTAGACTGGTACGATTAGGGTAGAAAGAATTGGAATGCCAAAAGCTATGGAAAAGGAACCTTTGAATAAAAGAGTTGTACCTACTTATTTGTACCTAATTATATAAGGAACGCCCCATGTAACCTGAGTTAACTTTGTTGTAAAGATTTCATACTCATGGATGTATCAGCTTCTTTATCAAGTTACTATCGATACCACCTCCATGTAATAGTGAAAACTTAATTACATGTAAAGTTGTTTCACAACAAACAAATTAACTAACGATGACTCGACAAACACGTATATTTTTGAATCTCTAACGGCTGCATAGCGAAATGATATTTTGTAATCTGCCCCCAAAAAAATATGATGGTTAAAATTAATTACAGAGATAAATGCTCGGATCAGTCATGGAGTTGTACCGAACTCAGAAGACGCGTGTTCGATTCTCATCCTAGAATTTGTAATTTTCTCTCTTTTATTGCAATACATACAGGTCTATCTCTGTGCTAAGGACATATTAAGAAATAAAAATGAATCCCTTGGACAGCGTTTTGGACTAATGTCTCTATCATAAAAGCTGCAACAGAAACTTCCATAGTCCAAAGCACTCGAAACGCAGAAGACCGCAATGGATAGCGCTGAAATATTTAAAGAAAATCATCGTCTTCAACCACGACTCCGATGTCAAGAGTGCACGACGAAGAAGGCGGAATTATAATAAGAAAGCTGCGCGCTCCATCCCGCACCGGCCTGAAAATGTATTATCCTACATAATCAGTTTTAGTTAAAAATGTATGTAAACAACATTGATGCTATCACTATTTGCGTTTGAAGTTTAAATTAAATCGCTTCAGTTGTAGAAGTAATCACTTAAAATGTTATTCAAAAGTTTTATAAAATGCTTTTCTACCCAGCTAACCAATCAAATTACTTTAAATTTGGCTGTACCAGGTATATGTATAGTGACGCCATACGATATACAGGCTACCTTGTGCCAAAGTCCATCAATATTGTTTCAGTAGTTTGAATGTAAAAGCAGGCCAAACAAACAAGCAACGAACCGACAAACACTTTCGCATATGAAATATCGCTACCGATCTCTAAAGGTCTTTTCGCATATGGCCAGTTTTGCGGTATAAAAGTAGTTTCAGTGTTATATATTACATTGTATATGTGTCTGAATTTTCCAAGTTTTTATTATATGACTTTTGAAGCACTAACGCTTGGTTAAAGGAACCAAATTTTGCAATTTGTCCCCTAAAACGAGGATTAAAATCCATTAGGAAGATATATTCCAAGCATGCCATGTAGCGCGTCTTTGGTATCGTCTCGGTGGCCTAGGATACGGTTTGTCAGAAGACGCGGGTTCAAAACCCATTCCAGGATGGGTTATTTTTGTGATTAAATGGTAAATCGGACAACACTGATGTCTATTATGAGGTCGTTACTATTCCGACGGGTGTGCGGGCAGTACTGGTACCCACCCTCAAATCTCATTTATTTTTGTCTTATAATTTGACAGTTTGGTCTCGCTAGGCAGGCGTTATGGCCTGAACAATAAGATTATAGGGTTTGATAACTTACTGAATCATTTTTAGTTCTGTAAGTTATCAAACCAGCCTGAACCTGGAGGTTGAATCAAAAACCCTAAAAAAAGCCCACCCTAAAATGCTTTATACTAAATAATAATAGGTACTATACCAAATCATTAAAAGTAACAACACGCATCTGTCCATTCAAACAGTCATAGGTAGTTGTACATTTTTATTGTTTAGTGGTAGTATTCAAGAGCAATATAAAATACCTGAATACCGCTGGTATTCAATTCAGTAGGCTGGTATTTACACAATAATACATATTTTTGAGGTCTAATAATAAAAAAAGTGCTATCCATCTAATTTGAAAACCAAAATTTTTCCTTTTGCATCTTGCCTTGCCTCTTATAAATTCATGGGATCACCAGAAAGTTTTGAGAAACTGAAAAAACACCTAAAATGGATACAATATTTTCAATAAATCTTTTCCGACAAACACGTTACACTACAATAACTAAAGTGTAGTACGCCTTTCTTGATAATATCATCATTGGCGGTTAATAACAATCGATCAGTAAGTTGCAAGGTCACTAAAATGGTAAAATAAATATTTACCCCAAAATGGAACCGATTTCAGCACCGAAAAGTGTAAAAGAACTTGTGGAAATTGGTACTTTTGTACTTTCATGGTACCGACTACCATTCTTTGTAACGGCAATGACCTGTTGACTTTGATATTGTTGCCAAACCGCTGCTGGGTCCGATTCTACTAACCAAATGTTGCTCCAACTTTAACTGAACTGTAGCTGAACGATGACATTTATACGTTTTTTATTGTGCTATTTAAGTTAGATTTCTATTGTTACAATGAACTTTAAATTAAAACCTAATATGCTGTTAACTAAATAGATCATGTTTTAAATGTTTATCGGGACTTATCACGTATTATTTAATATAGGTAAAAATATGTACCTTTCGCTCGACGTTTCGACCATGTTACCAGGTCAGGTGGCAGGTGGCCAGGTCTCTGTTGGACAGAGCGGACGCCCTCTGTGACCCTGAACATGTAGAGGTTGAGAAAAGGCATGTTCAGTGGGTACTTAAAAGGAATGGCTATAGTGTGACTAAACGCGGGCAGGTGAGACGCAGATGTCACAAGAGAGGGACTGACGTCGAGCGGCAGCCGGCTTTCATGCCTTACGTTAAAGGAGTAACGGATAAGGTAGGGACTTTGCTGAAGGAGTACTCCATCAAGACGGTGTATACCCCCTTATCTAAGCTGGCGAGGCATATGAGGACACCGAAAGACGTTATTCCTTTCCAGACCCCTGGTGTGTACAAGGCCGATTGTAGCTGCGTTAGTTCCTACATAGGTCAAACGAAGCGTACCATAGCTGAAAGAATCAAAGAACATATCGCAGCCGTCAAAAATCGCCAGACACAGAAGTCGGCTATTGCAGAACATTTGCTTGAGGCGGGATCCGGTCACTGGATCGAGCTCCACGATCCGAAGGTCCTCTCCACTGAACGACATTATTTTTCAAGAATGGTTCGTGAAGCGGTTGAAATTAGAAAACATCGCAATTTCAACCGGGAAGATGGATTTAAGTTAGCGGCGTCGTGGAATCCCGTAGTGAGCAAGTGTACAAACCGCGTTGTAAGTACTAGGACATTTACCGATACCGTCAGTGTTGTGTGTCGTAGTGACAACCCTGTGATTTTTCAAGATCAAGTGAGGGTAGGAGAACAAAACACACGCTCTTCTCGCCGGACTCACCCGCAGTTTTCAGTCAGCTCGTGACCACGGCCATTGTAACATGGTCGAAACGTCGAGCGAAAGGTACATATTTTTACCTATATTAAATAATACGTGATAAGTCCCGATAAACATTTAAAACATGTGTTCAAATCGCGAAAGTTTAAAAATTACTATATAGATCATGACCGCGACGTTAACGCATATCCGTATATTATATTTATATATGGGTAGTAGCGTTTAAGATGACGTTACGTTTCAAGTTGTCATCATAGAAATAGTAGAACAGCTTTTTGGGTTAGTATCCAACGGAGTCGAACTGATGTTGCAACTGAATAGATAGTTGAACGTTTTGGAAAAATAGAATTGGTTTGCAGATGCCCAACTTTATGAATAAATTAATTAGAAAGTAAAGTTAAATGATTAACCTTTTGCGTCTCAGAGACATAAATATACGTCAGTTTCATATATAAATCTTTTGAGTTTATTATCACGGTATAGGAAGGATTAATACATAAGGAAGTTGATTTAGGAAGTTATCGATTTGTCCTAAATAGGGAAGCTAATCCAATCTTAGATGTGACCACCATTTTATTAAAATACTCAAAATAACAATTTTATATCTTGGCAAACTTAAAAGCAAGTGTTGGTTTATTTGACACAACAGAAGGAACAGTGTTCCACATGTTACAAGTCTCCACGAGTTCTACCTACTCTACCTATAACTACATGTCAAACTAAGAGCTATTTTAGACACACAGTCAGACGTACAGATGGACAAACGGACAGATAGCATCAACGGACGGTTGGATATGGATACGCACATAATATGATGATATACAACCACAATACTGCCTACATTTATTTTAAAGAAATTTCTCTTTAGACTTAACTGAAACTCACATTGAACGTTATGTTTTAGTATTTATAGATAGATATTAAAGATAGGTAGGTATTTTTCCACTAAAAAGTAGCAATACTTAAGTTCTTACAGTACAAAAATCTTGACAGATATGTATACATCGACGTATTATTGGAATCGTAAACTTTTTATAAACACATTAACACACATGTTAACAACCAGTCTGCAAAGAGATTATAAATATCACACTTATATTATAAACGTGAATAAGGGCGTGAATATTTTCATTGTTATAAACTAAATATAGATATAAATATATATTCCATATCGAATAAGAACTAAGCTTATTAAAAAAAGTAGAGCTCTTTTGATGTTTCGTTGAATATTTCAAGCGAGCGACTTAACTTGACTTGGCAAAATCCCTAATTTGACTGTATATACAAAGAGAAAAACTATTATAACTTTGTTTAGAAATTTACGAGTCTGATCCTAAAACTCTGTGTGACGCCGAACTACAAGCCTGCGCTGATAGCAGGGCAAGAGCAAGAGTCCGAGAATGGAAACATTTTAGGATACTTTTGTTTTGGTGTATCAATTGATAAATAATAATATGTTTTGAGTGTAAGACAAACCTAACAATATCGTTGTTGATAAAAATCTATTATACCGTTTTATCTGCAGAATGATCGTAATTATAGATCTTACGAGTACACACATCTTAATATATTATAACCGTCTTTCATGCCGTCGGATACTAAGTACCTAATAAACGTACACCGCCTAAAAGTACATACACACCCTTAAAACATAGGTAACCCTCCTTCAGGAAGTAAGTTTTAAAAGGCAAAGTCGGAAAGTTAATTACTACTTACTCAATGAAAGGACAGCATTCAAGAATTAAATCCTCGCGGTCGTGTTTGATAACACCTCTGCCTAACCCTACGCGGATATGTAAGCGTGAAGATAACGTCCGTTCCCGCCTTGCCGTGGAGGGGGGGCTCAGTAGCCGTGGCTTGGGTCACCACGGTGAAGCTAAGAGGAACCAATGGGCCTGCCAGTGATAGCCGATAGCTGGCAGGCTCGAAGTGGGACCGCTCCTATGGGCTTTGCCCTCCAGGTCCACACGGGAGCGGTCACTGTAGGTAGCGGTGGTGTATGGGCGCCACTGCAACTGAGGCAGGCTGCGGTGTCGTATGGGCGGCACCGCGGCTGAGAGTTATGGGCTGCGGCGGGAGAGGAGTGCCGGTGTTACGGTGAGCCGCTCTCCCTGCCTTCCGCGGCCTTGACGGGGCCGCCACCGTTAGATGGCAGACGCGGTAGGGTCGCAGGGGAAGAGGACTGTCGGTATTGAGAGGCGCCGCTGTCTCTATCCTCTGCGGCCGAAGTAGCAGGCGGTGGGGCTACTCACCTGACCCATCGTAGGGGGACTTAGGGCGCCCAGACTTGGGGGAGTCTGGGGTCCATTTGCGGGCTAGGTCCTCCGTGGCGGAACACCGCAGAGGTTTGGTGGGTATGCTGCCCTTCTGGCAGAGACTCCAATATAACCACCGTACTCCCCCCGGGGCCGGTGGTATCCATAAAGGATTACTCTTAAACCATTGTTTTAATCGGTCCAAAGATATTATATACGAACTGAAAGGGAATGTCTGATACCCCTAAGAGTGTGATTGTGGTGGGAAGTGTTGTGTGAGTTGCTGCATGTCTGTACTTACATAATTACTGTTAATGAAGTTGTCTCATATTCTCTATGGTTCTATATTCCTTGGCCAGTGGCGGAAGAAATGAAATTGTGGTAAATCATGATATTAAAAACGTCACTATCGAAAAGTGTGTGTTTATACATCTCTCTCGCCGTCACCAAATGCCTTTACCTGCGCATGGAATTAAGGAAATGTAAACTCGCCCCGCGCCGGATTGATTGAAAAATTAATTTGTGAAATGTAGCATACCGAAATAAGTGAGCAGGTTATTTCCTACTACTTATTTAATGAAAAGCCAGAATTAAACAGTTTTCCCTTCGTTGTTTGAATGTTATTAAATTGCGAAACGTAAGATGCAAGGGACTCTACTTACTGTGTTCTGCCGCGAATCATTAGTGCGCAAGCGTTAGGTACTGTACTGTAAGGGTACAGTAGTATGTGAAATCAGTAATTGTTATGTCATGGTCAGTATTATTTCGATTACAAATTTGAGACGAAAGTTTGAGTAAATTTGTAGTGCAGGAGTTATGAAAAAATAATCTACTTATTAACAAAGTTGAAATCCAAAAAGTAGTGGGATGGAATGATACTTTTAATATTTATTCATTTTATGGTAAAAAAGAAATTTTAAACATACGTAATTAACAGCTAACCTATCACTGCAGTTCACAGATTATTCCTCTACATCTTATAGATGCCAAAGTGCTCGTACCTACAGTATAAATATCTAAATAGATATTCTGTTTTAAATAAGGAAAATTTAAATATCAATGAAATAACAATGTTATTATAAAATATAATGTTCACACACTCGTAGGTACCCAGTACCGTAGAGTTCCAGGTGTTAGATGCTAATCTCTGCCTTTAGCAGATATATGTCCTCACAACTGCATTGCGCACGTAAAAATGAGACATTGTTAAGTCTCAATGTGCCTGTAATTTTACCCGCACCCATACCCTTCAAAACCAGAACACAATATTGCGAACGTTACTGCTTCGGGGTAGAAACAGGTATGGTGGCAGTATTCCCCAGATGAACTCATTCGAGAAGAATTCTACTGCAACTATGTAGTTAGATAAATAGATAGATAGATTAACTCTTTATTGCAACACCACATTATAAAATATCACTAACAAATAAATAGGATAATGTAATTGAATACTATTACTCAACTATAAAAATCTTAAAATTAAGTGTAACGATTGGCGGTCTTATCGGTCAGAAAGATCTCTTCCAGACAACCATGTTATTGAAAAGGAAGCTTGAATAAAAAAGGTCTCGAAAGAAGTTTCCTTGGACACCTGTGGCGACTCTCGTGACACATTTACCACCGACCACACTATTAGAAGTAGAACCCCTAAACAAAAATTGAACGGAATTCTGGTATGTACCTACAATATTACGACTATACCACACTTTTTTTTGACATTTGACAACTCCAGCTGACCGCTCTATCCTTGAGCCTCAATTGCACTAAGAGAAATGCTCGCTTTATAACTTGTATGGGAATTATGATTTTTTACTCAACTGAATGCAGATAACTTTTCAAACTCTCAAGCTGGTCTCCAAGACTACTGCTCACGATAACCACTGCACTAAGGGGTTAGATCCCTTAACAAGCATACACAAGAACCGAATGACTTCTATGTCCCGACTTAAACTGTAATTAAAGGCAATATTTCTGCAATTGAACTTGTATGAAAATTTTGACTTTTCTGTTCAAATGGTTAAAGTTTAGCAACAAAAACTAATGCACAAGGACAAACGCGGGCCACTCGTGGCCCGCGCACCGCCCAAAAAGCTAGTCTCATTATATAAAGATGGATTACCACTGACTCACTGACTCACTGACCTCTTTGTTCTCATAGAAGGAGCAATGGGGGGTATAGAAGATGTAGGGTAAAAGTGTAGGGGGGGTTCCGGTGAGTTGGGGAAAAATCCGAAAAGTGCTGATTATTGAAGTTTGATGGAACTGGTCAACGGCTCTCGGAAACTATAAATCAGAGGGGGTTAGTGTCAAAACTAAAAATGACCAAAACCCTGGGCAACTGCCAAAAATTGAAAAAAAAACATACCTCCCAAACAAAAGACGATCGCTCCCATACAAAATGTAAATGCTTATAATTCCTAAACCGTTTGAGATAAGTATAAAGTGTTTGACCAAATGTCATAGGGAATCGGAAGGGTAATTTGGTAAAAGTGTCAAAAATCCAAGATGGCGGATTCAAAATGGCGGCCGAATTGAAAGTTGGTCCGATCCGGCTCAAAATTGGTATCGGGGGGTTTTTGGGGTCACACATTCCAAATATGAAAACCATTTTTTGATGACGTCATTTTTCAATATGGCCGCCATACATATGTTTTTTTGGATCTTTAATGGATCGTTTCTCCCAGTGGGCGTAATGGGGATTATGGTTTTGTAGGGTTATATGTGGGGTTACGATAGGTGACTTTAGGAGAAACTGAATGGAGCTGAACGTGGAATACCAGGTAGAACAGGTCAACGGCTCTCGGAAACTAAAGGAGATAGGAGGTAAGTGCCAAAACTAATATTGACAAGCACCCTGGGCATTTTCTAAAAATAAAAAAAAAAACACCTCCCGAACAAAAGACGATCGTTTCCATACAAAATGGAAATGCTTATAACGCCGCAACCGTTAAAGATAGGTATGAGGTGTCTTAACTAATATGATAGAAGACCGGAAGGGCAATTTGGGTGATATGTCAAAAATCCAAGATGGCGGATTCAAAATGGCGGCTACCTTAAATATTAGTCCGATCCGACTGAAAATTGATATCTAAGGGTTTTTAAAGTCCCTGATTCGAAATATGAAATCCATTTTTTGATGACGTCATTTTTCAACATGGCCGCCATACAATTTTTTTCTCTGGAAATTTTATCGTAGTTTTTCGACATGTTGGCATGATGGAACGCTGAGGCTTTGTAACTGAAAAGTATAGGCAGTGGTCTTACGTCCTTAAGTGACATCTGAAAGGAGCTGAATCTGAACCTTCTGATGGAACAGCTTGACGGCTCTCGGAAACTAAAAGAGATAGGTAGTTAGTGCCAAAACTAATATTGACAAGCACCCTGGGCTTTTCCTAAAAATTAAAAAAAAAACACACCTCTCAAACAAAAGACGATCGCGCCCATACAAAATGTAAATGCTTATAACGCCGAAACCGTTAAAGATAGGTACAAGGGGTTTGAACTAATATTTTAGGGAACCGAAAATGCAATTTGGCGGACATGTCAAAAATCCAAGATGGCGGATTCAAGATGGCGGCTACCTTAAATATTAGTCCGATCCAACTGAAAATCGATATCTAAGGGTTTGAAGAGCCCTCAATTGGAAAGATGAAACCCATTTCTTGATGACGGCATTGTTCATAATTTTCACAATGGCCATAGGTCGAAATTAGAGCCCGCGAGGTCGTAGGCCGAGCTATACTGGCGAGGCCGCAGGCCGAGCTATATAGGTAGAAGGCCAAGAGTGCTTCTAAGCGAAGCGAGGCTGAAGGCCGAGCGTACTTCTAAGCAAAGCGAGGCCGTAGAAGCGAAGCGAGGCCGAAGGCCGAGCATGCTTCTAAGCGAAGCGAGGCCGAAGGCCGAGCGTACTTCTAAGCGAAGCGAGGCCGAAGGCCGAGCGTACTTCTAAGCGAAGCGAGGCCAAAGGCCGAGCATGCTTCTAAGCGAAGCGAGACCGAAGGCCGAGCGTCTTTCTAAGCGAAGTGAGGCCGAAGGCCGAGCGTGCTTCTAAGCGAAGCGAGTCCGAGTTTTGAGCCTACGAGGAAATAGAAGTCTTTCATAGCGAGTTTATTTCAAAATTTCAATGATCTTCAAGACATCTGCCCACGTTAACATAGGTAATGTCATGAAATTGTGTAAATCATGAATACTACTATAAGTACTTGATTGATAATTATACAGATATGTAGATTAACTCTTTAGTGAAACACCACAATACAAATATATGTTACAAATAAATAAAATAGAATAAAATAAAATCACAATCAAAATATTTCACAATTAAATAGGTACTTTAAATTTAAAGTGTCAGAATGGGTGGTCTTATCGCTCAGAGCGATCTCTTTCAGACAACCATTCACGGAAAGAAATAGGCATAAACTTATAAGGACGGTGTGAATAAAACAAGTGTACTAAACACTACATATAGCAAAACTCAAGATTATAAATATAAAAAATACTTATAATATACTCGTATACAAACTTTACTTATATAATTATATACTATACGTAATATACTACAAAATATATACATACTATACATATACCATTTAATTATTATAAAAAAGATAATAAGTAGGTTTGCAGTTAGTTATTTCGCGAAGCTAAATGCTTTGACACGTTTTTTGAAGATGCCTAAAGAAGGCGCGCATATAATTTCGTAGAGTAAAGTGTTCCATAGACGAACAGCTTCAACACAAAGAAGGAACCAAAAAAAATGGTGCGGGTTATCGGGGTACTTAACATTAAGTGCTCTGATGATCGTAGAGAAAAAGAGCTCTTAACATGTAAAAATTCAACATTTTACGTACTACTGATATGACATGCTACAAGTAAACGTTAAATTTCCTTCGTAGGCTTGGGTTTGTTATGAACTTGAGTCCAAACAACACTTCACGCAGTGGTATAAAAAGGGTGCAGAAGCTTAAGGTGTCACAGTGAGCTGGAAAACTAATGCCGACATCTTAAGCCATTACTTACTTTTGAGCAATAAATATATCTATATATAATAGGCTTATAGGCCTTTCATGGGGACATTAATATACAGATTTTGAAGGTCACGATCTTAATGTCATGGTAGAGATGCTTACTTGTTGTCATTCGTTAGTCACTGGTACGACATACATCCATGTTAATAAAATAAATACAAAGTGTGGTGTGGTGTTCACGCTTGGGACTGTATTTTTTTTTCAACTATATTGAATAAGAACTCAGCTTATTGAGAAACGTATAGCTCTATTCATTTTCCTTTGAATATATCAAGAGAATAGCTTGACAAAATCATTAATTTGACTGCTTTTAAAGTAAACAACTTACCGTAGCAACTAGAAGCGTGCAGAGTAGGCATTTTATGGTAAAGATGTTTTGTGGTTCTGCATTGAATATCGCGATTAAATCATTCGAAAATGAAGATTAGAAACACTAGATTAAGTAAAATGTAACACATTAAAGTCACGAAGTTGTCGGAAAAGTAGCCACTACAGATGAGATACAAACTCTAATACAGGTCAAACTTACGCACAACGTAAGTGAAATGAATACCAAAGTTTTAGAGGTGTTACGATTTGTAAAGTTCTTCAATCTAACATTTGTTTTCTGAAAGTCAAGGAATGGAAGTAAAAAACACTGCGACCGTCCCCTAGGTCAATCTTGATGTGCCAATATATGGTACGCAGGTTGGTTTATTTTTAAGTTAATCTTATAATGTAAATAGTATAATTATATCGTAGTGGGACTGTGGGAGTAAGCAGAACAAAAATAAAACCAGTTAATTGTCTTGGTACATAGAATAGAATAGAATAGAATTCACTTATTTCAGACTAATATCTGTCCATATTATTAGTAGAGGTACATACACTTAGTCTTACATCTTTTCACGCATTTCTTTGTTCAATTTGGCCGTTCTAAGGTTTTTTAATTGTTTATTCCTATATATGTATTCACGAATCAAATTTATTTAGACATCTACTTAAGGTAGAGACGCTGTCTGTATACTCTAGGTATATGTTATTACTTCAGTGTTTAGACGGGTACGATTAGGGTAGATAGAAATTAAATGCATAAAGCTATGGAAAAGATACCGTTGAATTAAAGAGTACCTAAATTTATAAGAAACGCGTCATGTAATTTGAGTTAACTTTGTTGCAAAGACCCCTAGATATATCAGTTTCTTCATCAAGTTACTCTCGATGCCACCTCTATGTAATGGTAAAACTAATTACATACATGTAAAGTCGTTTCCACTACATATGTATAGCACGTACCTACGTAAATTCCTAAATGGCTGAAGTGGTATGGATTTTACAGAGTCCGCATGTGTGTGAAGTGGCTATTCTTATAAATTTGAGTCCAGACAACCTCCACTCAGTGACATAAAAAGGGTGCAACGTCATCTAAGAAGCTTAAGTGTAACAGTTAGCTGGAAAACTAATGAAGACATCTTAAGCTACTACTTACTTTTCAGCAATAAATGTATATATAATAGGATAGGATTATAGACCTTTCAAGGGGACACATACACAGATATAATACACAGATTTCGAAGGTCAATATCTTAATGTCATGGTAGAGATGCTTGCTGCAATGTATGTAATTAAAATACATACGAAGTGTGGTGTGCTGTTCACACTTGGAACAATATTTTTTTTAATAGAATTAGAACCCAGCTTATTGAGATATGTATAGCTCTTTTCATTCGTCCTTAAATATATATATACGTAGTATTGTATTCTCTTTGGAATATATCAAGAGAAAGACTTGACTTTACACAATTACTAATTTGACTGTTTTTAAAGTTATTTGACTGTTTTTAAAGTTAACAGCTTACAGTAGCAACTAAAAACATGAGTAGGCATTTTATGGTCAAGATGTTTTGTGGTTCTGCATTGAATCGCTATCAAATCGTTCCTTAAGCTATGGCGGAAAATGAAATTGGAAACAATAGATTGAATAAAATGTTGCATATTAAAGTTGTGAAGCTTCGTGTGTGTTAATAAAATTACGATTTGTAAAGTTCTTCAATCTTAATTTATATTAATGCCAAAGAATGTAGGTAAAAAGCACTGCGACCGTCCCCTAGGTCAAACTTAATAGGCAGGTATATTTGATACGTAACTTGGTTTTTTTTAAGTGAAGATGATGATGGAATAAGTATATTTATATGGTAGTGGGAGTTAGCAGAACAAAATTAAAACCAGTTAATTGCCTTGGTACATACTAAATCCTATACATACCGAACAATGAAGTGCAATCTAATTCCTTAGTAGGTTTTACGACCTATATACATCCATGTGAAAACCTACACATGGAATAGTAACATTTTCAAACAAGGGTTCCCTACATTTATTATTATATGAGACGTAAAACGTTTACTGCTGAAGATATGCATACGGAAGGACCAGATGAAAGCTGCATGCATCCAAGATAGTCCTGCGACCTTATTTAGTACGTCTTCCACATTGTCGGTGGACGACCTACCTGCTCTACCAGACTCTCAGTCAGACGGACAGATGGACAAACGGATAAACAACATCAACCTACGGTTGGATATAGATAGGGATACCACATTTAGTTCAAAGAATTTTACCCTAAGACTTAACTGAAACCACACATTGAGCGTTATGTTTTAGTATTTATACCTTAGTTTTATTATAATATTATGATTTTTAAGTGCTAATGCTTGCTTAGATAAACCAAATGTTGCAATACATCCCCATACACCGGTTAAAATCAACTAAGAGAAAACAAATGATGGTTGGATGGGTGCCTATAGAAAGTGTCTACGAGATTCAAAGCCACACAAATGAATTGAATAAATATAAGCAATGATGAGAAATATCGTTTTAATGTATCGTTGGTGTAGTGGTGGCAGCGCTGCTTTGGAATGTCGAACTCTTGGTTTGGATTCCCGGTTAGGACAGTTGTTGGAATTTTCTGACAGAGAAATTCAAACTGTCCGGCGTCTGGAACACTGCCCTGTAGGTGACAATAGGCCTTATATGGGAGCAATACATATCTGATATGGGTGTTTGATAAATACTCCTACCTACCTCTCTAAGATATGTACGCATTAACTTAATGTTATTTTTGTTTAAAATATGTATATCATTATTTACGTTACATATAAATTACTTTTACTAAGGTTAAACACTAGGGATACTTTGAAAAAAAAAAAACTGTTTTAATATTTATTTTAAAATGTACTTGTAACGAGTTTCGAGTCAATTAAAACAAGGAATACAACAATTTTATAGAAAATTGCAGAGTTATTTAGTAAATTAAGTCATTACTTACTTTTGAGTAATGAATATATATAAAGAATAGGCTCCTCACTTTTCATACATCGTGAAATATTTTTCGGGACTATCTCTGTCATCATCATCATCATCATCATCAGCCTGTAGCAGTCCACTGCTGGACATAGGCCTCTCCAATTGCACTATCTCTGTGCAAAGAACATATTAATAAACAAAAAATCATGAACCGACAAATACTTAGCTTTTCATGACAACTAATTATAATATATATCGATGCAAGAAAACGTTTTTGCTGTATGTTTGCTGTAAGTTGTTTAGCCATAACCCAACTTTTCCCCAGAGCCAAAGAACATTAAAAACGTCTTCAAAAAATCTTTGACAGAAATATGATTTTTGTAACACAGTTTTGTTATAGTAATAATACTCATGAAGAGCAATGAAAATATTTTTGTTAAAGTTATTAACTGTAGGCTTTTTACTACTTACAGCAATTGACTTTTCATTTAAATACCTGACGTCGTAAGTAGTTTGGTGACTTCTATGGAGATAAGTTTCGTATTTTCCACACATTTGAAATGCTTATACTTGAATAGGTATTTAATACATTACCTACTATATAACAGATGTAAGACTAACTCTAAAAAATGCTGATATAATACATTACACTTTATTGGCATAGGAATGCTGTAGTACTGAACTTTTGCTGTAGTGTAGTGTTAAAACACTGTGTTTAAGTGACTTATTCCTAGCTAATTGAACAAGGAAACTTTTCAAAATTATACCTATTGTAAAAATCTTATAGTAGCGATATGAGACCCAGACCGTTCGACGCAGATTTTTTTTAAGAATATAGCTGTGTGCTCAGTAAACTTACGCCGTTCTTGATACTTACAGCTAATACTGTTTTCTTACGTCTCCACACACATATATACGGAGTAAGTATATCATGAGAATCGCTTTGGAACATTGGGACAAGGGTGTTTCAGTAGGAGGTCGGAAGATACCCAACTTATGATGAGATACGATGATACTACTCTTCTCGCTCAAATAAAAAAAGACATGGAACACCTGTTGACACGTTTAGAGACAACAAGCCGGAGAGGCTACAGGCTTGTGATCAACAGAGACAAAACCAAGATGATAATCGTAGACCGAACTGAACTAAATCAACCTGACATTTCTGTGATTGGCAACTGTGAAATTGTTCAATCCTACGTGTACCTAGGATCCACGAGCACAAACACGAGGGGCTATGAGAACGAAATTCAAAAAAGACGTGCTAAGACAAGATCTGCCGTTGATAAGGTCAAAAGAGTCAGGTGCAACCGAAATATCACCAAATCCACAAAACTCTGCATGAAGTAAACTTTAGTGTTGCCGATATTTCTCTATGGCGCAGAAACATGAACGGTTCACCTGAGAGACCGAGGCAAAATCGATGCCCTTGAAATGTGGTGCTGGCGGCGACTGCTGCGGACGAACGAGAGATTATCTAAGACTGTGCAAATACGTGTCCTGAAATACTTCGGACACATTATTCGACATGAAAACTCCATAAAACGACTCGTAGTCCAGGGGCAAGTAGAAAGCAAGCAGTCGATCACACGCGTTGGGCAGAACTCACAAAAGCTGAAACACAAACTTCCATAGTATCAAGCACTTTTAAGTGTTATTTAAGATTTAGGTATATGTTTTTATTAAAATTCAAAATTAGCAGCCTTCCTATCACATATTTCAAAGATGTAGGGTTTACTCGAATGTTTTGAGATTGAGAGTTATGTTTTATTCTTTTAGAGTTTATTTATGCATACGTAAGTTTTTATCGCTTGCTTTTTATACTCTAACGGCTGCTTGGCGAAATGTAACTTTGCAATCTGTCCCCTAATATGCACGTTACAATAAATTAATGTAAGACGTCCACTGCTAAACATATGCGTCCCGATCGATTTACAAAAGACCGCATGGAAGCGACCTGTATAAAAGTTCGGTCTGTGGTTACCGGCCCCATCGGCCATTAGTTCAAGGCGTTATGTGTCATGTCCACTGCCACTTCAACTGGCTAATCCTCTGGGCTATGCATGACTTTCGTTCGTGTACTAAATCAGTCCTCATTTCCGATTTAATCACTACGGAATACACCGAGCATAGCCCTTTCTAAAGTTCGTTGTATGACTTTGAGCTTACATATGAATCCCTTAGTCAGTGACCAAGTTCAGTGTCATAAATAATCACTGATCACACATGAACGGAGTAAAATAGAGGATCCGAAGTCTTCTTTTATTGAGAGATTAAAAATGTTACGACACTTGTGTGGCTAAGGCGAATCTAATGATTAATTTTATATTTTTTTTTTATACCGAACTGGGTAGCACTGACCACTATCTCACCTGATGCTAAGTGATGATGCGATCGATGATGGAGCGCGCTTACCCAGAAGATACCTATGCACTCGTGTTTTGAAGACCCCCATATAATGCATCAAGTCATTTCGACTTAAGGGTCATTTAAATAAATAGAAAATATAGTGGGGTTTATTTCCGCCACGGTTGTTCTTATTCCATTTGTATATCACAAGGTATTTAATAATTACAGCGTTCCGTAAGATAGGGAGAAGGAAACTGATTGAAGATTGTAGAGGCAAAGCATAGCATGAGATTCGTGGCACTTACGGATAGGAATCCACTTTAACTGATATTTGTATTCTGATATGTCAGGGTCGAACATAAGCTTGCAGACAGCCAATGAAATAGATTCAGACATTTTGGAGCCGTTCTTATTAATTTAATAGTTCTTTTGTATACACAAGGTATGATAGTCAATAGTTTGATAGCAAATACCCACAACTTATATTCAAAAAATGTGTGCAGAATCGAACAAGATTCAATATAAATTAGTACTGCCCATATCAAAATTAAAAATGCACAGCTCATGGGCAAATGTTATGTCAATAAATACTTGATAGAATACATAATGACTTTTGCTGAACTTTAAGCTAAATTCAGGCATAACATTTTTACAAAGCCATTAAATTACTTACTAATAAAAAATGCTACTGTGACTTTGATGAACTCATGAACGATTCATGCAATTATTTCAAATAATGATAAATAATTATTTTGATAAATGTGAATTAATTTATAGTAACATGAATGAGTCGGCCCGTTCTTAGTATTGTTCCTCTAATATTGCTACAAACGAATAGGGAAATTTATTACTACCATAACATTAGATGTATACAATATAAATATGATTTCAATAAATAATCGGGTATGCGTCTGAAACGAGAGCCATTGTTACCTTAGTTTTAAAAGGTAAAAAATATTCGAAAACGTTAAAAAAACTGAATGTAATAATTCAGTATCTTGCTTACGGTGTTCGTATGAGTACCTGCGCTATAACAGATGGTTTTCTAACGTGACTCATAAGTTATTAGAATATGGCATACGAAAGGTATCCCTGCATTTCACCGACACTTAATATATCATGCGACCTTTGGTTAGGTTAGGTTTGAACTGCGACAAAACTACGCGTAAGCCGAGCGAGCAAAGCGAGCGTGCCGCGGCAGCGGCTGGCGAAACGCTTAAAACTAAGGAATGAATGATTATCTACTAGGCAGAGCCTGTACTATGGTAACCTAATGACTGATACACATACTTATATACATATACACACCCAGACACAGCTCAAACATACATGTTCACCCACACGCGGTGTTCAGGTCCCAAACTAGGCACAGCTGTACTATGGTAACCTGATGACTAATATACATACTTATATACATCTACACACTCAGACACAGCTCAAGCAGACATGTTCATCCACACGCGGTATTTAGGACAGGTTCAGGTGTTTGTTGAAACTATATAGGTACCTAAGTTTTATGTAATTACTTACAATAATATCATTAAATATGATAACATGATTTTACGATTCAACTATAAAATATCTTCCATACAAATTAATTAAAATTAGCTGTTGGCATGAATGGCTTGATAGATTTATTAATGACTAGCTGTGCTCCGCGGTTATAACCGAGCGGTGAAGGTCGATGATGATGATAAATATAGCGTATGTTACTCAGGCATAATAGAGTTTTCTACTGGTGAAATATTTTTTGGAACCGGTTAGTAGTTTTTGCGTTTATCCGCTATACACTATCAAATAATTCTATGTACTCAGACGAGCGAATGACTAAACAGGTTTTTATTTCAGCACCATTTAGATTATAGAGAACTTTCGTTCCTGTTACCATAGGGAATATTTCACAATTTGCTGTTGCCATAATAAGCTATACAAAGATTATTAGGTTGTATTAAGGTATTAGACCTTTATTCTTTTTTTGTCCAGAACACGCTATGATTCTAACAAGTACTGAAGATAATTATAAAAATAAAGAACACGACTACAAACTAAGAATGTAAAAAGTTATATTATCTTATGGAACAGCAGATATAAGTGGGTTCATTAGATATTTGTTTAGTATCGTTTCAACAGTTATTTTTTATTTTTGATAAATTAATAGGTACGACATTATAATTGGAGATTTAGCACAGTGACTCCAGTCTACATCAGTTTAATAGTTTAAAAATCAAGTTAAAAAATCATGGAGTACCTTTTGTTTGCGGCTCCGTCTGCGTTGATATTTGATATACCAAAGCTGCTACGGTTTGCTACGGCGTAGCAGATTGTTTCCGGTTTATTTCTGTGTGACATTTCATCAACAGTTTAAGCATAAAAGAAGAACAAACAAACAATTAACTACTTAGCGACAAATACGCTTTCGCTTTATAATATTATAATAAGCATGCTGCGTCTTGCTCTGAAAATACCATCCGACATCAGTTTAGTTTTAGGGGGTAAAAATATTTGGAGACGATAAAATTGAAAGAAATATTTCAGTATCTGGCTAACGGCGTTTGTATGAGTACCTGCGCTATAACAGATGGTTTTCTAACATGACTCAAAAGTTCTTAGAATATGGCATACGAGAGGTATTTCATATTTCACTATCACATAATTTATCATCGGTCCAGTAGTTTCAATTCAAACCAACAAAATCGTTCCTCTTTATAATATTATAGTGTAGATATAAAGTTTTGTTACCATCAGGTCATATTACGTATCTTGTGGTCAGTAAGATCCTTACCAAACAAATAAAGTTAGTTCAGATGATTTTGGAAAAGATGTCAGTAATTTATTCGGGTTTAACCCTGGAAAAACATTGTTCACAGATAGTACGTTTTGGTAATGCAAAGTAGGACATTCCTTGAAGACGATTAAGCTGGTCTGTTTAACTGATCATCAAGAATGTATTACGTATTAATCTGATACAACCATTTTATTTCAACTAATATATTGGCACGACTAAGGCACAGTAAGTATCAAAAACGTTCACGCCGCCGCAAAAACAGCAGTGCATTGAAAGTTTATGTGCGTTTTAAGACTTCCGCAAGGATGGTTTACTAAATCTAATTATTACTTTGGAATGGTAAATCGGCAAACACTCATGTCTATTATCTGGTCGTTATTACTCCGACCGGTGTTCGGGCAGTACTGATGTCCATCCTCAAAGACCAATTATTTGTAATAAGTTATTAAGTTTGATCTCGCAAAGCAGGCGTTAAGGCTTGAAAAATAAGATAATATAATGATATTTAAAAAACAAATGATATTTGTTCACGTAGCCTAAGAAACACCAAAGTAACAGAATGAAAATTAAAAATAATCAAAGCGCTTCTTATGTTATCGTAACAAAATCGAAATAAATCCGCATTGTGTTTCATAAACTGTATATTTTTTGTAAAAGTATTTATGTAATGTCAACCAAAGTATTCAATAATTTGCCGGATAATATGAAGATAACACATTGTTGAATTAAATAATTTTATAATAATCTAAAGAAGATACTTATTGTAAAATTCAACTATAGGTACAGTTGACGACTACTTGAGTGATAAATACAATAAATACAATTAGAGTATTAGCAATTATGACATACTCTTTTATTTTATTACACTGGTTTGATTCCTTGACATTATTCGTAATTAAAATCCACTCCAATTATATGAACAGCTATAACTCCGCAACCATAATAGATAGGTACGGGGTGTTAGAAGTAATGTAATAGGGGACCGGAAGTGCATTTTGGAGAATATGTTTAAAATCCGAGATGACGGATTCAAAATGCCGACCAACTTAAACAAAGTTGGTAAGTAAGTCTAAACGGGCTGTTTTTCAAGATCGCGGAGTGAAATAGAAGGGTACAAGTGAGCTCATTAAGAGCTTGACAACAACAAAGTATCTATGAAGTATAATAATTGAATACACAACCATTTCTTTTGTGGATTATTTGGTCAGAGCTGAGTTATGATAGGTGCAGTGACGAGTAAAACGAGGAGGAGCGTTACTTTGCTGTTGAATACAATATCTGTAAAACTGCAAATCGTAATAAGTTGCATTTTGTTTTAGGTACTGAATAAATGTTAACAGAATGAAACAGCATGTTAAAATTATGATAAGAAAATATTTACACAGACGAGCGAATGCCTGAACATACTTTTCTTTCAGCACTTTTCTTCGAGTATAGAGAACTTTCGTATGAGTGGATATGTTTCTGCATGCACACCTATACTTTTTTGTTAATTATAATATTAACAGCTTCATATATATTTATATATTAGTAAACCATAACTATCACGGGTACATTACAATGTTATTGTTATTTTTATGGTGTCCACTTTAAAAAAAATATAAACTTCTGACTTTAAAAGAGTTCTGCTAAAAACGTTTTCACCAACCTACTTACTACCTATATTAGTTCAAAGAATATAAGTGTGTTATGTTTGGTATACTATGTTTCTTAATATTCTGTAATTTCACCGACACTTTTTTTTTGCTGCTGAAATTTTCGCTCTTTAATTAACATTAGTGGAAATTAAAAATTGTCATTTAAAAAATAATACATATTAAGAATTATCATTTAATTAGATGAACCATTCATCTAATTAAATGATAATTCTACAAATTATATTTAATTACAATCTCCAATGACTTCAGAAATATCACATTTAATAATGTATTGTTTGACATACTATTCTTTTTAACCGACTTCAAAAAAAGGAGGAGTTTATATGTTTTTTTTGTATGTTGACCGTTGCTCCCCGATTTATGCACCGATTCTTAAAGTTATTTTTTTTTGGTTTGGTAGAGTATACTTCCGTGGTAGTCCCATTTACATTTCATCAAATTGGGTGAAACAGTTTTTGAGTTACACTCCAATTACTGGAAAGTGCTACGCCTATCTTAACGATGTCATCATTAGGTTAGGTTTGAACTGCGAAAAAAGTTCGTGAAGCCGAGCGAGCAAAGTGAGCGTTCTGAACAGACATCACTGATTATAATAAGCAAGCTGCGTGCCCTGAAAATTTTACTACAGTTTTTTTCAGTTGTAAAGGTACAAGCGTTGTAAAAGGCTTCTTCTGTTCAAAATTTTACATAAATCAGTTCAGTTGCTTTTTCGTGTAGGAGTAGCAAACTTCCATTTATAAATCCATTTGAAGTCTCGAGTACTTTTACAATTTAATATTAGTTGATGATAGTGTATATGTATATTTTATGTAGAGCATGGTAGGTAAGGTGGTAATCGCTTGCTATTTTATGAAAAGTTATATAAAATACCTTACAACTAAGACTATGTTCACCGTATGACAGTGACCATGTTCAATGTCATAAATATACACTGATCACACTGAACAAAGATATGAGAGCCGAAGGTTTCTGGCTTGACTTGAGGCGGAAGGCAGCGCATGAATGTTGGGGAAAATGAAGATAACTTTGTTTAAACATTTTGCGAGGCTGATTCTATAAGTAACGCAAAAATTTAGGAGATCTTTATTTTGGTGGACCATTTCCGTAGTACTTGTTATTTTTTTGTTGTGAAGTATGTAAATATAATTAAAGCAAACTATATATTTGATTTATTGAGAGATAATAAATGTAATGACACTTGCGTGGCTAAGGCGAATCTAATGATAGGTATGCTATTTTTTATAATGCATCAAATCAAATGACTATAGACTATAGTGGTTGTTCTTATTCCTTTTGTAAATCACGAGGTATTTAATAGTTAGAGCGTTCCGTAAGATAGAGATAAGAAAACCGATTGCAATTTGTAGATGCAAGGCATAGCATGAGAGTCGTGGAGTTGCTCATGGTCGAAAGTAAGCTTGCAGACAGTCGCTAAAATGGATTCAGACGTTTTGGAGCCGTTCTTATTTATTAAATAGTTATTTTGTATACACAAGGCATGACAGTAAATAGTTTGTTTAGAAAATACCCACAATTTTTTGAAAGTATCCAACAAGATTTAATATAAATTAGTACTGCCTATATCAAAATTGAAAATGCACAGCTCATGAGCAAATGATGTTATGTCAATAAATACTTACTTTATCAAATACCTTATGACTTACAAGCTACAAAAGCTATAAAGAGAGGCATTATATTTTTACAAAGCGATTAAACAACTTACTACTAAAAAAATGCTACCGTAACTTGGAAGAACTCATGAACGATTCATGCATTTATTTTAAATGTTGATAAATAATAATTTTGATAATTGTTAATTAATTTAGAGTAACATGAATGAGTCGGCCCGTTCTTAGTATTGTTCCTCTAATATTGCTACACATGAATAGGGCCATTTATTACTACCATAACCTTAGGATCTATACAAAATATACATACGATTGCAATAAATAATTGAGTATGGGTCTAAAAAAAAGAGCCACAGACCTTAGTTTGAAGTTGTTTGTATGAGTGCCTGCGCTATAACAGATGGTTTTCTAACATGCATGACTCATAAGTTATTAGAATATGGCATACGAAAGATATCCCTGCATTAAACCAACACTTAATTTATCATCCAACCCTAGGTTAGGTTAGGTTTGAACTGTAACAAAACTAAGCGCAAGCCGAGCGAGCAAAGCGAGCGTGCCGCGGCAGCGGTCGGCGAAGCGTTTGAAACTAAGTAATGAATGATTGTGGCTTGTGGTTCATGACTAACGATAGAGTAGTGCACAAATAATATTACACACTACTAGACGTACTTTTTATTTTTTGGTAATTAATTGTTGTGAGAGTGACATTTTACAAATGTGAATAATAAAAGGAACAGGGTGTGAAATAAAAAATGAACAAAACATAAAATTTAATGCGAACATTTTTACAAGATTTACGTTTGCGAGCTGAATTTGTTTATGTAATATATTTAGATATGAGGCTTGAACCGACATACATCCACGTGGAATGTCGATATATACATACAAGAAACAATCAAATTTTATACCAGGATCTCACTACTATCAATTCTGCCGTAAGATGTTCATTGCCAAAGATGACCCTCTCCCATAGATTTATGAAAGGACGAGATGGAAGCGGCTCGTATCCAACGTCTTCTTGAGACGTTTATGAGGTCGTTTGATCTCCAATTTATCGGTGGACGACCTACGCTGCGCTTGCTGGTCTGTAATCTCCACTGCAAGAGCGAAGCGTTCAGTGCTATGCAGGGTTCCAAAACCGTCTGGCTCCATCAGCCATCAGTTTGGCGTGTTATGTACCCTGCTCACATTCACATTGCAATATGGATGCCCAAGTTTCTAAAGAATATATGTATTCAGATATATTATGTTTCAAATGAGGTATCATTGGAATGGCCTGAATTGCTTCCTCAAAGGCTGGCAACTCAATCTCGATACTTCTCGTATTGCAGATGTTCGTGGGCAACAGTGATCACTTACCATCTGGAGAGCCGCCCGTCCGTTTGTAATTATGTTCACACAGTCAAACCCCCGTTTTTACTAACTTTATTATTACTAACAAGTATAATAGGTTAGGGTTTTTCTTTGTGATATTAGGAGTCGGCATATGCACGAAGACCACCTGGTATTTGGGGCAGTCTTTGCGGCTGGTACTGCGCCTGTAATTCTGAGACACAGAAATGTCACCGGCACCCATACCTTTCATACCAAACCACAGTATTGCGAATATTACTGCTTACATTACTACTGGTACGGTAAGTAGGTAGAAATGAATAAAAAAAGATATATTTAAGGTCGATTTAATAAAAGAGATGTCACTGATTACATATTGTATATTATTAGTGAGCAGATGTCATGAACATACCACGTAACTTGATTATACAAATGTATAAACTAGCTCGCCAGCGCTTCCAGCGGCTTCGCTCGCTTGGTCTGGAATTGGTGGAGCGCCGTTTTGGAATGTTAGGGTCGTGGGATTTTCTGGCAAAGTAATTCTCAATAGCAGTCCGGAGTCTGGAACAGTGTCTCGTAGGTGGCAATAGGCTCGCCCCCTATTACATGGGATCAAAAAAATATCCGACAAAACGCAGGTGTTTCAAACACTGCTGCTCACCTCTTCGCGGATATCCTGTATATTTGACGATTTGTTATCTTTTAATTTAAAAATAACGGGTATAAATTTTTTTTCGTTAAAGTTTATTTTTACCAAGTTTTGAGTGATACTTTTTTACTACCACTTTATTATAACATAAATTGTTACACGAAAACTTGCAAAATATACTATATATTATATAAATATAGGGTATATATAAAAAAGGAGCCGTATTACATTCTTAATTAATACAGTTTTTACGAAAAGTGTGTGTTTATACATCTCTCTCGCCGTCATCAAACGTCTTTACTTGCGTATGGAAGAGAGGACATGTAAACTCGCCCCGCGCCGGATTGATTGAAGAATTAATTTGTGAAACGTAGTATACCGAAACAAGGATGAGCAGGTTATTTCCAACTACTTATTTAATGAAAAGCCAGAATTAAACAGTTTTCCCTTCGTTGTTTGAATGGTTATTTCCAACTACTTATTTAATGAAAAGCCAGAACTAAACAGTTTTCCCTTCGTTGTTTGAATGCGATTGAAATGCGAAACGTAAGATGCAAGGGACTCTACTTACTGTGTTCTGCCGCGAATCATTAGTGCGTAAGCGTTAGGTACTGTAAGGGTACATTAGCATGTGAAATCAGTAAGTGTTATGTCATGGTCAGTATTATTTCTGTTACATACTTGACACAAAAGTTTGAGTAAATTTGTAGTGCAGGAGTTATAAAATAATAATCTACTTATTAACAAAATTGAAATCAAATAAGTTGTGGGATGGAATGATACTTTTAATATTTACACATTTTATAGTATTTTTTTTAAACATACGTTAATAACAGCTTACCTATCACTGCAGCTCAGAGATTATTCCTCTACATCTTACGAGTATAGATGCCAAAGTTCCTACAGTGTAAATATCTTAATACGAGTAGATATTCTGTTTTAAAGAAGGAAAATTTAAATATCAATGAAATAACAAAGTTACTATAAGATATAATGTTCACACACTTGTAGATACCCAGTACCATAGAGTCTCAGGTGTTAGGTGCTAATCTCTGCCTTTAGCAGACGTATGTCCTCACAACTGCATTGCGCACGTAAAAATGAGACATTTTTAAGTCTCAATGTGCCTGTAATTTTACCCGCACCCATACCCTTCAAAACCAGAACACAATATTGCGAACGTTATTGCTTCAGGGTGGAAACAGGTATGGTGGCAGTATTCCCCGGATGAACTCATTCAAGAAGAATTCTACTGCATATACTCGTATGTAGGTAGGAAAATTGATAGATAAACTCTTTATTGCAACACTACATTATAAAATATAACTAACATATAAATAGTATAATATAATATAATACTATTACTCAACAATAAAAAACTTTAAATTAAGTGAAACGATGGGCGGTCTTATCGGTCAGAGAGATCTCTTCCATACAACCATGTTCTTGAAAAGGAAGCTTGAATAAAAAAGATCTCGAAGGAAGTTTCCTTGGACACCTGTGGAGACTTTTGTGACACATTTACCACCGACCACACTTAGAAGTAGAGCCCCTAAAAAAATTTTAAAGAATTCTGGTATGTACTACTACCTACAATCTAACGACTCTACTACACTTTTTTTGTCTTTTTAACTCCAGCTGACCGCTCTACCCTTGAGCCTCAATTGCACTAAGAGAAATGCTCGCTTTGTACTTGTATGGGAGTTATGATTTTTTACGCAACTGAATGCAGATTATTTTTGACCTCTCAAGCTGGTCTCCAAGGCAATTGCTTACGTTAACCACTGTACTAAGGGGTTGGATCCCTTAACAAGCATACACAAGGACCAGTTTTTTTTAAATTAATATTCCGAATGGCTTCTATGCCCCGACTTAAACTGTAATTAAAGGCAAAATTTCTGCAATTGAACTTGTATGAAAATTTTGACTTTTCTGTTCAAATGGTTAAAGTTTAGCAACAAAAACTAATGCACAAGGACAAACGCGGGCCACTCGTGGCCCGCGCACCGCCCAACACCTAGTCTCATTATATAAAATTCGATTACCACTCACTCACTGATGTAAATGATTGGGTATGTTGCAGACATGGGGGGTATAGAAGATGTATTGAGAAAGTGTAGGGGAGGTGCTGAAACCGAGAGGAAAAATACTGGATGAGCTGAATGTGGAAGTGTTATGGAACAGGTCAACGGCTCTCGGAAACTATAAAAAATGGAGGGTAGGTGTCAAAACTAAAAATGACCAAAACCCTGGGCAACTGCCAAAAATTAAAAAAAAAACATGCCTCCCAAACAAAAGACGATCGCTCCCATACAAAATGTAAATGCTTATAATTCCTAAACCGTTTGAGATAAGTATAAAGTGTTTGACCAAATGTCATAGGGAATCGGAAGGGTAATTTGGTAGAAGTGTCAAAAATCCAAGATGGCGGATTCAAAATGGCGGCCGAATTGAAAGTTGGTCCGATCCGGCTCAAAATTGGTATCGAGGGGTTTTTGGAGTCCCACATTCTAAATATGAAAACAATTTTTTGATGACGTCATTTTTTAATATGGCCGCCATACAAATGTTTTTTTTGGATTTCAATGGGTCATTTCTCCCAGTGGGCGCGATGGGGATTATGGTTTTATAGGGTTATATGTGAGGTTAGGGTAGGTGACTTTAGAAGAAACTGAATTGAGCTGAATGTGGAACACCAGGTAGAACAGGTCAACGGCTCTCGGAAACTAAAAGAGAAAGGGGGTAAGTGCCAGAACTAATGTTGACAAGCACCCTGGGCATTTTCTAAAAATTAAAAAAAAAACACACCTCCCAAACAAAAGACGATCGCGCCCATACAAAATGTAAATGCTTATAACGCCGCAACCGTTAAAGATAGGTACGGGGTCATTGAACTAATGTTTAAGGGGACCGGGAGTGCAGTTTGGCGGAAATGTCAAAAATCCAAGATGGCGGATTCAAGATGGCGGTTACCTTAAATATTAGTCCGATCCGACTGAAAATCGATATCTAAGGGTTTTTAGAAACCCTGATTCGAAATATGAAATCCATTTTTTGATGACGTCATTTTTCAACATGGCCGCCATACAATTTTTTTCTCTGGAAATTTTATCGTAGTTTTTCGACATGTTGGCATGATGGAACGCTGAGGCTTTGTAAGTGAAAAATATAGGCAGTGGTCTTACGTCCTTAAGTGACACCTGAAATGAGCTGAATGTGTACCTTCTGATGGAACAGCTTGACGGGTCTCGGAAACTAAAAGAGATAGGTAGTTAGTGCCAAAACTAATATTGACAAGCACCCTGGGCAACTACCAAAAATTAAAAAAAAAACACACCTCCCAAACAAAAGACGATCGCGCCCATACAAAATGTAAATGCTTATAACGCCGAAACCGTTAAAGATAGGTACGGAGGGTTTGAACTAATGTTTTAGGGGACCGTAAATGCAATTTGTCGGATATGTCAAAAATCCAAGATGGCGGATTCAAGATGGCGGCTACCTTGAATAATGGCCTGATCTGACTGAAAATCGATATTTAGGGGTTTTAAGAGTCCCCAATTAGAAAGATGAAACCCATTTTTTGATGACGGCGTTGGTCATAATGGCGAGGCCGCAGGCCGAGCTATATTGACGAGGCCGAAGGCCGAATGTGTTTCTAAGTGAAGCGAGGCCGAAGGCCGAGCGTCTTTCTAAGCAAAACGAGGCCGAAGGCTGAGCGTCCTTCTAAGCAAAGCGAGGCCAAAGGCCGAGCGTGCTTCTAAGCAAAACGAGGCCGAAGGCCGAGCATGCTTCTAAGCAAAGCGAGGCCGAAGGCCGAACGTGCTTCTAAGCGAAACGAGGCCGAAGGCCGAGTGAGCTCCTAATCGAAATGAAGCCGAAGGCCGGGCGTCCTTCTAAGCAAAGCGAGGCCGAAGGCCGAGTGTACTTCTAAGCGAAGCGAAGCCGAAGGCTGAGCATGCTTCTAAGCAAAGCGAGGCCAAAGGCCGAGCGTGCTTTTAAGCGAAGCGCGGTCGAGTTTTGTGCCCACGAGGAAATATAAGCCTTTCATGGCGAGTTCAAAGGCCAAGATTTCGCCAACTTTATTTCAAAATGTCAATGCCCATGTTAACATAGGTAATGTTAATCATCATGAACACAACTATTAGTACGAGTACTACTGATATGACATGCTACAAATAAGCGTTTAATTTCCTTCGTAGACTTGGGTTTGTTATTACGAACTTGATTTCAAACAACACTCCACGCAGTGACATAAAAAGGGTGCAACGTCTTCCAAGAAGCTTAAGGTGTCACAGTTAGCTGGAACATCTTAAGTTATAACTTACTTTTAAGCAATAAATATATATGTAATAGGCTTATAGGCATTTCAAGGGGACATTAATACACAGATTTCGAAGGTCAATGTTATGTCATGGTAGAGATGCTTACTGCAATGTCATTCGTTAGTGAAAAAAATGAATGCCAAAGTTTTATAGACGTTACTATGTGTAAAGTTCTTCAATCTTATCTTATATTAATACCAAAGAGTGGAAATACTGCACTGCGACCGTTTCCTAGGTCAAACTTAATAGGCAGGTTTATATTGTTTATATTGTGTGATACGTAATTTGGTTTTCTTTAAGTAAAGATGATGATGGAATAAGTATATTTATATGGTAGTGAGAGTAAGCCGAACAAAATTACAAGCAGTTAATTGTCTTAGTACATACTAAATCCAATACGTACCGAACAATGAAGTGCAATCTAATTCCTTAGTAGGTTTTACGACATATATACATCCATGTGAAAAGATATACATGGAATAATAAAATTTTCAAACAAGGGTCTCACTCTCATTATCACATGAGACGTAAAACTTTTACTGCTGAAGACATGCATACGGAAGGACCAGATGGAAGCTGTCGGTGGACGACATACCTGCTCTACCAGACTCTCAGTCAGACGGACAGATGGACAAACGGATAAACAGCATCAACCTACGGTTGGATATAAATACGGATATAATGATATACTACAACACTATTGCCTACCACATTTAGTTCAAAGAATTTTACCGTAAGACTTAACTGAAACTACACATTGAGCGTTATGTTTTAGTATTTATACCTTAGTTTTGTTATAATATTATGATTTTTAAGTGCTAATGCTTGCTTAGATAAACCAAATCTTGAAATACATCCCCATACACCGGTTATTATCAACTAAGAGAAAAAAAATGATGGTTGGATGGGTGCCTATAGAAAGTGTCTACGAGATTCAAAGCCACACAAATGAATTGAATGAATATGAGCAATGATGAGAAATGTTTTAAGATTTATCATTGGTGTAGTGGTTGCTTTGGAATGTTTGTAGGTTTGATTCCTGGTTAGGACAGTTGTTGGAACTTTCCGACAGAGAAATTCACACTGTCTGGAACACTGCCCTGTAGGTGACAAAAGGCCTTATACGAGTATGGTACCTATACGTACCTGGTATGCGTGTTTGATAAATACATGAACCTACCTGTCTAAGATATGTAAGCATACCAGGTACGTATAGGTACCATACTCGTATAAGGCCTTTTGTCACCTACAGGGCAGTGTTCCAGACAGTGTGAATTTCTCTGTCGGAAAGTTCCAACAACTGTCCTAACCAGGAATCAAATTAGACATAAACATTCTAACTGTTGTCTCCCAGTTTATCTATGAAAATCTAATGTATGTAAAGAAAAACATTAGCAGTTTTGATAAAAGGAGTGATGCTCATTCCATCAACACGCGAAATAAGCACAAGCTATCCGTACATGTAACGCGTCTCCACAGAATAAGTCATTCTTTTATGGGACAATGTATACGATTCTATAATAAAGTTCCCAATGTTATCCGAGATTTGCCTATTAATAAGTTTAAAATTACTATTAAAACTAAACTCTGTCAAAAAGGTTATTACAAAATTTCGGATTACTTGGAGGATAAAACAGCTTGGGACTGATCACTCCAGGATCTATCTACTCGTGTACTAAGATGTCAAAGTGTAGCGTGTCTTGCCATACTGATGCCATTATTATGTTCTCTTTTGTAAGGCAACACACTGGAGCTAATATTTGTAGTACCTAAGTAAAAACATTGTAAAATCATCTATATAAAAAGAATGGCCACGAGTTTCTTGCCGCTTCTTCTCGGTTGGCTCTATGTATTTTGGAACGCGGCGGTAGGCTTTAAAGTACATTATAATGAAAAATTGACGTTCATAAGTGCGTCTTTGATGCCTAAATTGAATAAATAATTTTGACTTTGACTTTGACTTTGACTTCCTTAATCTATGTTACAACATCCAAGTATTTACGGATAAGGTTTAAATATTATAAACTACCTTTCAGCCGCGGACCTTCTTGCGTTTATAGTGACTTCCCGTTACGGGATACCTATGTGGCAAGATTTGTGAACATCGGTTCACTAATTTAAGCGTAGAGCAGAACAAACAAACTAATTAATTACGAACCGACAAATATTTTCGCATTTAAAATAATATTATTATATACTGATGTAATAGCTGAAAATATAATCTAAAACGTTCAGTTTTCAGGAGTAGGTAAAAGTAGTTTCAGTAATAATTCTGATCATCAGTATTCATGTTAGTGATTTGACGCAGCTTTTTCTTGAAAGAGTTATCTATTCTAATAGAGAGTCTATTCCATATGCTTAGGTACTGTCACATTTTTTGTGTTACACGATGATATTTTAAATGTACCGATTATTATGTATTAGTGTAATGCTATAGGCTATAGGATATAAGGAGGATGGATGGATTTTTTTCTCTATGTTAGTGTATGGATAGTTTTTATTTCACACATTATCAATAATTCAAAACACGTAGGGAACAAAATATTGAATGGAATAGAATATATAATAGGTAGTAGCAATGATTAGGTGGCGATCTCCATCCATCTTGTATACATTGGTGTCAGTACAAGTCTATCCGCTAGAATTCTGATGCCAGTGTTGTTGCTTATGTCTACTCTGGACATGAAGGATGCTATGCGTTTCCTCTGGATGGAATGAAATGAGCCGACCCGGGGCTGTGAACATTTCAGAAGCGCTACAATGCCATAATATATTGTTAAAGGCGCCTCGCGTTCCATATTGGCGTCATCCTTCAGACTGGAAGTTACAATATGACTAAAGTACTGTAAATTATCTACAATTTTAATAAGTTGTCTTACATATGTATTAACGAAACAACTTTATTCAGACATATACTTAAGGTAGAGACGCTGTCTGTATACTCTATATATTATTACTTCAGTGTTTAGACTGGTACGATTAGGGTAGAAAGTATTGGAAGGCCAAAAGCTATGGAAAAGGAACCTTTGAATAAAATAGTTGTACCTACTTATTCGTACCTAATTATATAAGGAACGTCCCATGTAACCTGAGTTAACTTTGTTACAAAGATTTCATACTCATGGATGTATCAGCTTCTTCATCAAGTTACTATCGATACCACCTCCATGTAATAGTGAAAATTTAATTATATGTAAAGTTGTTTCACAACAAACAAATTAACTAACGATGACTCGACAAACACGTATATTTTGAATCTCTAACGGCTGCATAGCGAAATGATATTTTGCAATCTGCCCCCAAAAAAATATGATGGTTAAAATTAATTAGATTACAGAGATAAATGCTCGGATCAGTCATATGGAGTTGTACCGAACTCAGAAGTCACGTGTTCGAACCTCATCCTAGAATTTGTAATTTTCTCTCTTTTTGTTTTGTAATTGCAATACATACAGGTCTATCTCTGTGCTAAGGACATATTAAGTAACAAAAAATGAATCCCTTGGACAGCGTTTCGGAGTAATGTCTCTATCATAAAAGCTGCAACAGAAACTTCCATAGTCCAAAGCCCTCGAAACGCAGAAGACCGCAATAGATAGCGCTGCAATATTTAAAGAAAATCATCGTCTTCAACCACGACTCCGATGTCAAGAGTGAACGACGAAGAAGGAGGAATTATAATAAGAAAGCTGTGTGCTCCATCCCGCACCGGCCTGAAAATGTATTATCCTACATAATGAGTTTTAGTTTGAAAATGTATGTAAAGATCATTGATGCTATCACTTTTTGCATTTGAAGTTTAAATTAAATCGCTTCTGTTGTAGTCACTTATATTATATTATAATCACTTAAAATGTTATTCAAAAGTTTTATAAATTGCGTTTCTATCCAGCTAACCAATCAAATTACTTTAAATTTGGCTGTACCAGGTATATGTATAGTGACTACATACGATATACAGGCTACCTTTGTGCCAAAGTCCATCAATATTGTTTCAGTAGTTTGAATGTAAAAGCAGGCCAAACAAACAAGCAACGAACCGTCAAACACTTTCGCATATGAAATATCGCTACCGATCTCTAATGATCTTTTCGCATATGGCCAGTTTTTTTTTTCTTTTTAAAATAGTTTCTGTGTTATATAATACGTTATATCACGTTGTATATGTGTCTGAATATCCCAAGTTTTTATTATATGACTTTTGAAGCACTAACGCTTGGTTAAAGAAACCCAATTTTGTAATTTATCCCCTAATACGAGGATTAAAATCCATTAGGAAGATATATTCCAAGCTTGCCATGTAGCGCGTCTTAAAGACCAAAAATGGGCCAATACCGTTACCACATGGAAAGGCGACCATTTAAATGCTAACTCTTAAAAGATATATAGTTATAGCAATGTTATTGTAATTGTAATTGTTGGAAATAAAAGACTAATTATTTTTATTTTTATTTATTATACCAAGCTTGAATGTGTGCTTCGTTAACCTAGCAGTTAGGGCGGATAACATTAACACAGATTGTAAGATGACGATGGTTCAGTACCCGTCCATGTATTGTATTTCGTAGGAGTACCTGCGCTATAACAGATGGTTTTCTAACATGACTCATAAGTTCTTAGAATATGGCATCCGACACTTAATTTATCATCCGACCCTAGGTAAGGTTAGGTTTGAACTGCGGCAAAACTACGCGCAAGCCGAGCGAGCAAAGCGAGCGTGCCGCGGCAGCGGCCGGCGAAGCGCTTGAAATTAAGTAATGAATGATTGTGGGTTGTGGTTTATAACTGAGGATAGAGTAGTGCACAACAAATATTACCTTTCCACGCACTACTTGACAAACTATATCGTTATAAGGTGATTAATTGTTGTGAAAGTGACATATTACAAATAGGAATATGTAAAAGAAACCCAAAGTATGAAATAAAAATGAACAAAAAACTAAATTCATAAAAGATTCATATTTCATACCAGGACCTCACCATCATCATTTCAGCTGCAGGATGATGACGAAAGATGAATAGGCTCGCACCATATTACATGGGACCAAAAAAATATCCGGACAAACGCAGGTGTTCAAAACGCTGATGCGTACCCCTTCGTGGATATGTAGGTGTGACGATTTGTTATCTTTTGTTTAAAAATAACGTATATTGTGTATTTAGTGGTAGGACTTTTCCAGCGTTAGCATGGTCTTTTAGTAGTTATTCAACCGTGAAACAGTAGTGTGCAAATATTACTGTTTTTAGTGAATGTTTCCAGCGAAATTACGGGGCAAGAGAGTTGACATTTGCATAACTCAGGGTCCCGAGTGCAGTGCTTTGCCGTGCAGGGTTTTACACTGTTGTAGTTTAAAATTCTGTATTGCACTGGACTATTTTGGACAAGCGTGACTCATAACGTCAGACGAGCGACTTGTTCGTCTCGTCTCTGCAACATGGCGGGCGGCTGAACCGCAGCAGGTCCTACGATTTATCTCCTCATTTCTGATTCAATCACGTACAGTGATTCAGCACAGGTTTCTCCATTTTTGATGTAACGAATTGTACGATTTTGAGCTTACATATTATGAGGCCCATAGTCAGAGAGCAGTACCACAAGTCATCACTGGTAACATTCACTGATCTAAGATTTGGCCTGCATGCATATCATGGATTACCTTTTGTTTGCGGATTCGTCTGCGTGGATATTTGATATACCGTAGCCGAGCTACGGTTTGCTACGGCGTAGCAAATGTTTTCGGTCTATTTCTGTGTGAACTTTCATCAACAGCCGAGCATCATACACTATCACATCTTTCCTTTTAAGTAGACATTAATATTGCATGTTTTATAAACACGGAAAAGTAGTTATTGTTGTCATAACTGTAATAGTTAGACATATCGTATTGCACTTTTTTGTAGACATTGATGTCTTCTATAATTATACTGCAGTACATCACTCTGCTGCATTGTCAATAGTTTCCGATTTTTGAATATATTGTGTGTTACTCAGTGATAATGTGACTTTCTAACGGCAAAACAATGTTTTAATCGATCCAAAGATGTTATATACGAACTGTAAGGGAAAGGTCTGATACTCCTTAGAGTGTGATTGTGGTGGGAAGTGTGGTGTGAGACGCTGCATGTCTGTACTTACTTAACTACTGTAAATGAAGTTGTCTCATATTCTTTATGGTTCTATATTCCTTGGCCAGTGGCCGAAGAAATAATATTGTGGTAAACCATGACATTAAAAACGTCACTATCGTAAAGTGTGTGTTTATACATCTCTCTCGCCTTCATCAAATGCCTTTACCTGCGTATGGAAGAGCGGACGGGTAAACTCGCCCCGCGCCAGATTGATAGTAAAAACAATTTTTGAAATTTGGCATACCAAAATAAGTGAGCAGGTTATTTCCTACTACATACTTATTTAATGAAAGGCCAGAACTAAACAGTTTTCCCTTCGCCGTTGGAATGCGAAACGTAAGAAGCAAGGGACTCTACTTACTGTGTAACTGTGTGTGCCGTGAATCATTAGTGCGCAAGCGTTAGGTACTGTAAGGGTACTATAGCATGTGAAATCATTATTATTTCTGTTACAAATATGACACAAAAATTTGAGTAAATTTGTCGTGCAGGAGTTCATCTACTTATTAACAAAGTTGAAAGCAAAAAAGTTGTGATTGCATGATATTTTATATGTTTATTCATTTCATGATAAAAGAAGTTTAAAAAATACGCAATTATCCGCTTATCTGTTACTTCAGTTTACAAATTGTTCCTGTACATCTTATAGATGCCAAAGTTCCTACAGTATAAATATCTTAATAAATATTCTGTTTTAAATAAGGATTTAGATATCATTGAATAACGAAGTTACTCGTATTATAAAATATAATGTTCACACACTCGTACCCAGTACCGTAGAGGTACCAAGTAGTTTAAGTATTTTTTAAAGCCGGTACAAGCACGAGGTCTACCAGGTGATAGGTGCTAATCTCTGCCTTTATCAGACGTATGTCCTCACAACTGCATTGCGCACGTAAACATGAGACATTGTTAAGTCTCAATGTGCATGTATTTTACCTGCAACCATACCCTTCAAAACCAGAACACAATATTGCGAAGGTTACTGCTTCAGGAAAGAAAATGATATGGTGGCAGCCTTCCCGGATGACCTCATTCACGAAGAGTTGTACTGCTACTATGTAGGTAGGTAATTATATAGATAAACTCTTTATTGCAACACCACATTATATAATATACCTAACTAATAAATAAATAGGATAATATAATAGAAAACTATTACTCAACAATAAAAGAAATAAAATTTAGTGTAACCATTGGCGGTCTTATCGGTCAAAGCAATCTCTTCCAGACAAGCATGTTATTGAAAAGGAAGCTTGAATAAAAAAAGGTCTCGAAGGAAGTTTCCTTGGATACCTGTGGAGACTCTCGTGACACATTTACTACCGACCACAATTAGAAGTAGAGCCCTTAAACAAAAATTGAAAAGAGTTCTGGTATGTACCTACAATCTAACGACTACCACATTTTTTTTTACTTTTTAACTCCAGCTGACCGCTCTATCCTTGAGCCTAAATTGCACTAAGAGTAATACTGGCTTTGCAACTTGTATAGGAGTTACGATTTTTACGCAACTGCATGCAGAGCATTTTTGGACCTCTCATTTTGGTCTCCGAGGCGACTGCTCACGTTAACCACTGCACTAAAGGGTTGGATCCCTTATCGAACTTGCTCAAGGATTCAGAATCCATACCAGTGCCAGGGTACCCGTTTTTTTTAATATTCAAATTCCGAATGACTTCTATGTCCCGACTTAAACTGTAATTAAAGGCAAAATTTCTGCAATTGAACTTGTATTAAGTTTTTTTACTTTTCTGTTCAAATGGTTAAAGTTTAGCAACAAAAACTAATGCACAAGGACAAACGCGGGCCACTCGTGGCCCGCGCACCGCCCAAAAAGCTAGTCATATTATATAAAGCTCGATTACCACTGATTGACTGACTCACTGACCCCTTTGTTCTCATAGAAGGAGCAATGAAGGGTATAGAAGATGTAGGGGAAAAGTGTAGGGAGGCTCATTTCGAGTGGGGGAAAAATGCTGAAAGTGCTGAATGTGGAAATCTGATGGAACAGGTGAACGGCTCTCGGAAACTATAAAAGATGGGGGGTAGGTGCCAAAACTAAAAATGACCAAAACCCTGAGCAACTGCCAAAAATTTAAAAAAAAACATACCCCCCAAACAAAAGACGATCGCTCCCATACAAAATGTAAATGCTTAAAACTCCTAAACCGTTTGAGATAAGTATAAAGTGTTTGACCAAATGTCATAGGGAATCGGAAGGGTAATTTGGTGGAAGTGTCAAAAATCCAAAATGGCGGATTCAAAATGGCGGCCGAAATTGAAAGTTGGTCCGATCCGGCTCAAAATTCGTATCAGGGGGTTTTTGGGGTCCCACATTCCAAATACGAAATCCATTTTTTGATGACGTCATTTTTCAATATGGCCGCCATACATATGTTTTTTCGGAACTTCAACGAATTATTTCTCCAAGTGAACTTGATGAGGATTATGGCTTTGTAGCGTTAAATGTAGGGTTTGGTTTGGTGACTTCAGAAAAAATGGAATTGAGCTGAATGTGGATCACCAGATAGAACAGGTCAACGGCTCTCGGAAACTAAAAGAGATAGGGGGTAAGTGCCAGAACTAATGTTGACAAGCACCCCGGGCATTTTCTAAAAATTAAAAAAAAAACACACCTCCCAAACAAAAGACGATCGCGCCCATACAAAATGTAAATGCTTATAACGCTGAAACCGTTAAAGATAGGTACAGGGTGTTTGAACTAAAGTTTAATGGGACCGAAAATGCAATTTGGCGGAAATGTCAAATATCCAAGATGGCGGATTCAAGATGGCGGCTACCTTAAATATTAGTCCGATCCGACTGAAAATCGATATCTAAGGGTTTTTAGAGTCCCTGATTCAAAATATGAAATCCATTTTTTGATGACGTCATTTTTCAACATGGCCGCCATACAATTTTTTTCTCTGGAAATTTTATAGTAGTTTTTCGACATGTTGGCATGATGGAACGCTGAGGCTTTGTAAGTGAAAAGTATAGGCAGTGGTCTTACGTCCTTAAGTAACACCTGAAATGAGCTGAATGTGTACCTTCTGATGGAACAGCTTGACGGGTCTCGGAAACTAGAAGAGATAGGTAGTTAGTGCCAGAACTAATATTGACAAGCACCCTGGGCATTTCTTAAAAATTAAAAAAAAAACACACCTCCCGAACAAAAGACGATCGCGCCCATACAAAATGTAAATGCTTATAGCGCCGAAACCGTTAAAGATAGGTACAAGGGGTTTGAACTAATGTTTTAGGGCACCGGAAATGCAATTTGGCGGAAATGTAAAAAATCCAAGATGGCGGATTCAAGATGGCGGCTTCCTGGAATAATGGTCCGATCCGACTGAAAATCGATATCTAAGGGTTTTTAGAGTCCCTAATTAGAAATATGCAACCCATTTTTTGATGACGGCATTGTTCATAATTTTCGCAATGGTCGTAGGTCGAAATTAGATCCTGCGAGGCCGTAGGCCGAGCTATACTGGCGAGGCCGCAGGCCGAGCTATATAGGTCAAAGGCCAAGAGTGCTTCTTAGCAAAGCGAGGCCGAAGGCCGAGCGTACTTCTAAGCGAAGCGAGACCGAAGGCCGAGCATGCTTCTAAGCGAAGCGAGGCCGAAGGCCGAGCGTACTTCTAAGCAAAGCGAGGCCGAAGGCCGAGCGTACTTCTAAGCAAAGCGAGGCCGAAGGCCGAGCATACTTCTAAGCGAAGCGAGGCCGAAGGCCGAGCGTCCTTCTAAACGAAGTGAGGCCGAAGGCCGAGCGTGCTTCTAAGCGAAGCGAGTCCGAGTTTTGAGCCTACGAGGAAATAGAAGTCTTTCGTAGCGAGTTTATTTCAAAATTTCAATGATCTTTCAGACATCTGCCCACGTTAACATTGGTATTGTCATGAAATGGTGTAAATCATGAATACTACTATAAGTACTTGATTGATAGTTATACAGATACGTAGATTAACTCTTTAGTGAAACACCACAATACAAATATATGTTACAAATAAATTAATTAGAATAAAATAAAATTACAATCAAAATATTTCACAATTAAATAAGTACTTAAAATTTAAAGTGTCAGAATGGGTGATCTTATCGCTCAGAGCGATCTCTTTCAGACAACCATTCACGGAAAGAAATAGGCATAAACTTATAAGGACGGTGTGAATAAAACAAGTGTACTAAACACTACATATAGTAAAACTCAAGATTATAGATATAAAAAATACTTATAATGTACTCGTATACAAACTATACTTATATAATTATACTATACGTAATATACTACAAAATATATACATACTATACATATACCATTTAATTATTATAAAAAAGATATTAAGTAGGTTTGCAGTTAGTTATTTCGCGAAGCCAAATGCTTTGACACGTTGTTTGAAGATGCCCAAAGAAGGCGCGCATCTAATTTCGTAGAGTAAAGTGTTCCATAGACGAACAGCTTTAACACAAAGTAGGAACCAAAAAAAGTGGTGCGGTGTATCGGGGTACTTAACATTAAGTGATCTGATGATCGTAGAGAAAAAGAGCTCCTAACATGTAAAAATTCAACATATTACGTACTACTGATATGACATGCTACAAGTAAACGTTAAATTTCCTTCGTAAGCTTCGGTTTGTTATGAATTTGAGTCCAAACAACACTCCACACAGTGGTATAAAAAGGGTGCAGCGTCTTCCAAGAAGCTTAAGGTGTCACAGTTAGCTGGAAAACTAATGGCGACATCTTAAGCCATTACTTACTTTTGAGATAAATATAATTATCTATATATAATAGGCTTATAGGCCTTTCATGGGGACATTAATATACAGATTTTGAAGATCACGATCTTAATGTCATGGTAGAGATGCTTACTTATTGTCATTCGTTAGTCACTGGTACGACATACATCCATGTAAATAAAATAAATACAAAGTGTGGTGTGGTGTTCACGCTTGGGACAGTATTTTATTTTCAACTATATTGAATAAGAACTCAGCTTATTGAGAAATGTATAGCTCTATTCATTTTCCCTTGAATATATCAAGAGAATAGCTAGACAAAATCATTAATTTGACTGCTTTTAAAGTAAACAACTTACCGTAGCAACTAGAAGCGTGCAGAGTAGGCATTTTATGGTAAAGATGTTTTGTGCTTCTGCATTGAATATCGCGATTAAATCATTCGAAAATGAAGATTAGAAACACTAGATTAAGTAAAATGTAACACATTAAAGTCGCGAAGTTGTCGGAAAAGTAGCCACTATAGCTGAGATAAAAACTCTAATACAGGTCAAACTTACGCACACCGTAAGTGAAATGAATACCAAAGTTTTAGAGGTGTTACGATTTGTAAAATTCTTCAATCTAACATTTGTTTTCTGAAAGTCAAGGAATGGAAGTAAAAAACACTGCGACCGTCCGCGAGGTCAATCTTGGTGTGCCAATATATGGTACGCAGGTTGCTTTATTTTTAAGTTAATCTTATAATGTAAATAGTATAATTATATCGTAGTGGGACTGTGGGAGTAAGCAGAACAAAAATAAAACCAGTTAATTGTCTTGGTACATAGAATAGAATAGAATAGAATTTATTTATTTCAGACTAATATCTGTCCATATTATTAGTAGAGGTACATACACATAGTCTTACATCTTTTCACGCATTTCTTTGTTCAATTTGGCCGTTCTAAGGTTTTTTAATTGTTTATTCCTATATATGTATTCACGAATCAAATTTATTTAGACATCTACTTAAGGTAGAGACGCTGTCTGTATACTCTAGGTATATGTTATTACTTCAGTGTTTAGACGGGTACGATTAGGGTAGATAGAAATGAAATGCATAAAGCTATGGAAAATATACCTTTGAATTAAACAGTACCTAAATTTATAAGAAACGCGTCATGTAATTTGAGTTAACTTTGTTGCAAAGACCCCTAGATATATCAGTTTCTTCATCAAGTTACTCTCGATGCCACCTCTATGTAATGGTAAAACTAATTACATACATGTAAAGTCGTTTCCACTACATATGTATAGCACGTACCTACGTAAATTCCTTAATGGCTGAAGTGGTATGGATTTTACAGAGTCCGCATGTGTGTGAAGTGGCTACCACACTATTCTAACGCACTATTGCCAGTTATTAAACCGCCAAGCAGAAGTGTGCAACATTACGTTTTTTCGGTTTGAAATGTAATGATGATTTCAGTGAAATTACAGTGACTCCAAGCTACAGGCTACCCATCTGCCAAGATTCGTCGACGTCGGTTCAATAGTTTAAGTTTGAAAGCAGAAAAAAATATCAACTAACGATAACCACGTAAATTTTTGAATCTTTAACGCCTGCTTAGCGAAATGAAATTCTTAAAGCTGCTTCCAAATATGACGGTTAAAATTAATTACAGAAATAAATGCTTGGATCAGTCATGGAATTATACAGAGGTCAGAAGACGCGTGTTCGGATAAATACAAGTATATACCTATAGTATATACGTTTTAATATGTATTACTAGCGAAGACATCTGCTGCTTCGCTTGCGTTGTCTACAAGATTCAAAGCTACACAAATCGTATAAATATGAGTAAGAATGAGAAATAACGTTTGAAGATTTACTGCATCGTAGGTGTAGTTGTGTAAGCGCTATTTTGTTACTATTTCTGACAGAGAAATTCACATTAGAAGTCTGGCGTCTAAATAGTGCCCTGCAGATGACAAAAGACTCTTCATATATTATATGGGACCAAAACGTATTTGATATGGGTGTTTGATAAATACTTCTACCTACATTATAATAAGTACTCACGGGATGTACACTACGATTAGGCAGGTTTTGGAGTTCCAGATATTTTACTAATTAAGTACAATGTAATTAATGACCTCTACCTACCTTTCAAATATATTATGTAAGTGTAAACATAATGGTATGTTTTGTTAAGCATATGTATTTAATTATTTACGTTACATATAAGGACAGCGCGCGGAGAATGTTTGGAAATAAAACTTGGGTTTATCAACCAGAATTTCAGTTCAAGTAAGAGCAGATACGCGTTAGCACACGTACAGAAAATTGTTTGATGAAATCGTATAATAAGTATAATAACACAAATTTCGATTGACACGTTTTTCAATTTCACGGTCGAGAGGGAGAGGTTAATGCATGTAGAAAACCATTCTTGAAACAGTTTATTTTTAAATACTAATAAGTGGTTTAAATATTATGAAGTGCATTTGGTTAGCGGTTCTGACTTCGTGTAAATTGATTATCCAATAGTAACATTTTTTCAGCGTAACAGTCAATTGCTGTGCAAAGATTCATTAAGATTTAGAAGTTTAAGCATGAAAGAACAAAGGAGAATGCAAATCCTGGTCCTTCCAACATCTATGTATGTTACATAGTTGGATAGGTATTTTTAAAAATGACTATGGCGCCAAATTCAAAATATAATTCTTTCCAGATTATTTATCTATTTAACATGGTAGTTTCGGTAATAGCCAAGTATTGCTATTCATACGTAATGTATTGCATTTATGTGTTTTACATAGTAACCTTCAGTTAATGAAAGTGGTTAACCACAGGTTCAAACGGGATTTTAAGGAATTTCGCCAAAGATATATCAACAATGCGTTACCGCAATTATGTTTTCTTAGCTGAAGATAGTTGCCGTTACTTAACAATTTCATAAGTATCGAAGATAGTCAGTATGCAGAAGCTGACACAGGTGTCTTTCAGCACACTTTCGTATTAGGTTTCTGCGTGCATGTCTATACTTTTTGTTAACTATACCTATATCTTAGAACAATTCTACAAATATTAATGTAAGTACCTACTACATTCAAACAAACTTGGCTACTTATTTACTTATACTTAACTAAGACCAGCTTGAGTAGTTCAAAAATGTTCTTCATTCAGTTGCGTAAAAAATCTAAAACTCTTATAGAAGTAAAAGTGTATACTTTGACCACATAAAACTATTTGGGTGGCGTTCCAATTCGGCTTCAAGTCATTTGAACTCAAATATAGCCATAATAACAAGGTACGAAGTACTTAACTATTTAACGGTAAACCTATATAATAGCCAACATAAATCATCGTTATCAACACCAATGACTAATATGACTAATCGCTATGCTACAAAATTAACAAACTGTGAAATATAATAATTGCATACCAAATTAAACATTCCTTTTGTGGATTATTTGGTCTGAGCAAAGTATACGATACGTGCAACGACGAGCAAAGCAAGGAGGAGCGTTAGGTTCACGTATGTTGGTTAAAAGTATCCAGACAGTGAATGATTATTTGTCAAAGATTTGTTATTGTCAGAGGCGGCTGCTGAATATTGGGGAATCATTTTTTCACAACACATACGATTAAGTTCATCGGCCCAATTTTTTGGCAGTATAAGGTACACTTAGAGCAGATCTTATTCATAGTTCCCATTTGGACGGAACACTAAGCATAATCATGTGATATAATTGTAATAATTAGACATATGGTAACGCAGACTTTTTTGTAAATATTGATTATGTCTATACAACTGTGGTATATTGTCAATAGTGTCCGCAGCGTACACAATATACAGATTTTTCAGCGTTACTATTGCATATATTAACAAGGAAAAATACGATTAGTTATTGTGACAAAACTGTATTAGTTAGTCATAGTCATCATTCCGGAGATTTTAGTAGATACTCGTATTGATGACTACTACAAAACTGAAGTACATCACTATGCTCTATTTTCAATAAATCCCTCAGCGTATGCTTTATATGGATTTATTTGGTTTTTTTTTCACACCTTGGGTTACATTATCGAAGTTTTCACAAGGATCCTACACTTTTATTTAATATTCTAGCGCCTTTGTTCATCAGAGATGACGTAGGGTTCTTATGGTGAAAGATTTTTCATATCGGTGGAGAAGTTTCGGAGCGTATTCAATTCAAACAAACAAACATATATTTCTTCTTTACTCAAACGTGAAAAAGTAAACTAGATGGAGAACATTGCGTATCTCTGTGATTTTAAGATCCTTACCAAGCAAAGATGGTCAATTAAATTAATTTTGAAAAAGATGTCATCAATTAACAAGAACTCTGCCCTTGGAAACCGATCGACCGGAGTTCACAGACTGCCGTCTGTGAATATTCTCAGTATGCAAAGCAGAATATCATTTGAAGACGACCAGGCTGGTCTGTTTAACTGACATAAGAATGTATTTAAAAAATTGGAAATCATTTTGGAAGATGTCAACTAAAGTAAAGTAAACTAATATCTTGGCATGACTAAGGTCAGCGCACAGTAAGTAGCCGGTTAGTAGGGCCGGTTCGCGTTACCATAAGTTCTTATTCAATACATCCACGTAGAAAACCATACGTAAAACAGCATATTTATTAAGCAGTACTTCTTTTAATTAATCTAAAATAATTGTTTAATATAATGGTTCATCTAATTAAATAAATTTTCTTTAATTTACAATATCCAATAACTTCAGAAATATCACATTTAATAATGTATTGTTTGACATACTATTCTTTGTAACCGACTTCAAAAAAGGAGGAGGTTATATGTTCCATTGCATGTTTTATTTGGTATGTTGACCGTTTCTCCCCCATTTATGCACCGATTCTTAAAGTTATTTTTTTTTTTGGTTTGGTAGAGTATACTTCCGTGGTAGTCCCATTTAAATTTCATCAAATATTGTGAAACAGTTTTTGAGTTCTACTCCAATTACTGAAAAGTGCTACACCTATCTTAACGATGTCATCATTGACGGTCAAAAACAATATATCCCGTAAGTAGCAAGGCTCACTAACAAAAATTAACCGACTTCAACACCAAAAAGTGAGAATAACTTGTTAAAGTCGGTACCATGCGCACAGTATTCTCATAATAACTACTTTTGAACTATCATGGTACTGACTTCAACAAGTTATGTCACATAATTTATTGATTCAGGCGTTACTTTGCGGAAATCCATTATCAAAAAAACGATATTAAAAAATATTTAGTGACACTTCCGCTGTTTGATTGCAGACAACTGTTTGACTGTCGGTCTAGCGCTCGACGAGTCAACATCTCCTGAGGATGCCTCGTGTAGAGGCGAAACACGTGTAGAATCGGTTTTGGTTTATTGGGGTTTCTTGTGTTTTTTATTTTGTTTTCTTCCTATTAGCATTTTATGCGGGAGGGAGGGTGGTGTACGCCCCCAAATAGGGCAAAATCATTGTTTTCTTTTCAGCAGAAGTGTCACTAAATATTTTTTAATATCGTTTTTTTAAGTTATGTCACACTTTTAGGTGTTGAAGTCAGTTCCGTTTCTAGGTATTTCCTTTTATAATTACATTAGTTATCAAATGTTTGAAAACAACTTTTTAATCACAAAGAAGTAGTTAATACTTATTATATTTATGAATGATTGTGGCTGCAACCTTAGGTTAGGTTAAGTTTGAACTGTGAAAAAGTACGTGCAAGCCGAGCGAGCGAAGTGAGCCTGCCGAACAGATATCACTGATTATAATAAGCAGGCTGCGTGCCCTGAAAATTTTACTACAGTTTTTTCAGTTGTAAAAGTACAAGCGTTGTAAAAGACTACTTCTGTTCAAAATTTTACATGAATCAGTTCAGTTGCTTTTTCGTGTAGGAGTAGCAAACTTCCATTTATAAATCCATTTGAAGTCTCGAGTACTTTTACAATTTAATATTAGTTGATGATAGTGTATATATGTTTTATGTAGAGCATGGTAGGTAGGGTGGTAATCGCTTGCTATTTTATGAAAAGTTTTATAAAATACCTTACTACTAAGACTATGTTCACCATATGACAGTGACCATGTTCAGTGTCATAAATAAACACTGATCACACTGAACAAAGATAGGAGAGCCGAAGGCTTCTGGTACTTGTGGCGGAAGGCAGCGCATGAAGGTTGGGGAAAATGAAGATAACTTTGTTTAAACATTTTGCGAGGCTGATTCTATAAGTCACGCAAAAATTTAGGAGATCTTTCTTTTGGTGCACCATTGTTTCGTTATTTTTTTGTTGTGCAGTATGTAAATATAATAAAAGCAAACTATATATTTGATTGATTGAGAGATAATAAATGTAATGACACTTGCGTGGCTAAGGCGAATCTAATGGTAGGTATGTTATTTTTCATAATGCATCAAGTCAAATGACTATAGGCTTAAGGGTATTTAAAAACATAGAAAATATATTAGGGTTTATTTTTGATGTGGTTGTTCTTATTCCTTTTGTATATCACGAGGTATTTAATATATAGAACGTTCCGTAAGATAGAGATAAGAAAACCGATTGAAAATTGTAGATGCAAGGCATAGTATGAGGGTCGTGGAGTCGCTCATGGTCGAAAGTAAGCTTGCTTGCATGGATTCAGGCGATTCGGAGGCGTTCTTATTTAATAAATAGTTATTTTGTATAGACAAGGTATGACAATAAATAGTTTGTTTAGAAAACCCACAATTTTTTGAAAGTATCCAACAAGATTTAATAAGCATTAGTACTGCCTATATCAAAATTAAAATGCACAGCTCATGAGCAAATGATGTTATGTCAATAAATACTTACTTTATCAAATACCTTATGACTTAAAAGCTATAAAGCTATAATGAGAGGCATTATATTTTTACAAAGCAATTAAACAACTTACTACTAAAAAAATGCTACCGTAACTTGGAAGAACTCATGAACGATTCATGCATTTATTTTAAATGTTGATAAATAATTATTTTAATAAATGTTAAATTATTTAGAGTAACATGAATGAGTCGGCCCGTTCTTAGTATTATACCTCTAATATTGCTACACACGAATAGTGCCTTTATTACTACCATAACCTTAAGATCTATAAAAATATACATACGACTGCAATAAATAATTGAGTATGAGTCTGAAAAGAGAGCCACAGTGTTACCTTAGTTTGAAGAGGTAAAAACATTCGGAGATGTTGAAAAATTAACTGAAATAATTCATTATTTTGCTGCGGTGTTTGTATGAGTGCCTGCGCTATAACAAATAGTTTTCTAACATGCAGGACTCATAAGTTATTAGAATATGGCATACGAAAGGTATCCCTGCATTTCACCGACACTTAATTTATTATCCAACCCTAGGTTAGGTTCGGTTTGAACTGTTACAAAACTACGCGCAAGCCGAGCGAGCAAAGCGAGCATGCCGCGGTAGCGGCCGGCGAAGCGTTTGAAACTAAGTAATGAATAATTGTGGCTTGTGGTTTATGACTAAAGATAGAATAGTGCACAAATAATATTACCTACAGACACACTACTTGACGTACTTTTTATTATTTGGTAATAAATTGTTGTGAGAGTGACATTTTTACAAATGTGAATAATAAAAGAAACAGTGTGTGAAATAAAAGATGAACAAACCATACATTTTTATGCGAACATTTTTACAAGATTTACGTTTGGGAGCTGAATTTATTTATGTAATATATTTAGATATGAGGCTTGAACCGACATACATACACGTGGAATGTCGATATATACATACAAAAAACAATCAAATTTTATACCAGGATCTCACTACTATCAATTCAGCCGTAAGATGTCCACTGCTAAAGATGAGCATCTCCCATAGATTTATGAAAGGACGAGATGGAAGCGGCTCGTATCCAACGTCTTCTTGAGACGTTTATGAGGTCGTTTGATCTCCAATTTATCGGTGGACGACCCACGCTGCGCTTGCTGGTCTGTAATCTCCACTGCAAAAGCGAAGCGTTCAGTGCCATGCAGGGTTCCAGAACCATCTGGCTCTATCAGCCATCAGTTTGGCGTGTTATGTGCCCTGTTCACATTCACATTGCAATATGGATGCCCAAGTTCCTAACGATTAAATATATTCAGATATATTATGTTTTAAATGAGGTATCATTGGAATGGCCTGAATTGCTTCCTCAAAGGCTGGCAACTCAACCTCGAGACTTCTCGTATTGCGGATAGTCCTGGGCAACAGTGATCACTTAGCCGCCCGTCCGTTTGCCAATAAAAACAAATTGCAAGTTATTATGAATAATGTTCACACAGTCATACCCCCGTACTAAGATTACTAACAAGTATATAGGTTAGGGTTTTTTCTTTGTGTTTTTATGAGTCCGCATATGCACGAAGCCCACCTGGTATTAAGTGGCAACCTTTGCGGCTGGTACTGCGCCTGTAATTCTGAGACACAGAAAAGTTAAGTCACCCATACCTTTCATTCCAAACCACAGTATTGCGAATATTACTGCTTACATTACTACTGGTACGGTAAGTAGGTAGAAATGAATAAAAAAAAGTTTAAAATGTTTAAGGTCGATTTAATAAAAGAGTTGTTACTGATTACATATTGTATATTATAAGTGAGCAGATGTCATGAACACACCACGTAACTTGAGTATACAGATGTATAAACTAGCTCGCCAGCCAGCGGCCTTGCTCGTTTGGTCTAGAATTGATGGAAGCGCTGTTTTGGAATCTCGGGGTCGTGGGATTTTCTGGCAAAGTAATTCTCAATAGCAGTCCGGAGTCTGGAACAGTGTCTCGTAGGTGGCAATAGGCTCGCCTCCTATTGCATGGGATCAAAAAAATATCCGACAAAACACAGGTGTTTCAAACACTGTTGCTCACCTCTTCGCGGATAGCAACGCAAGATAACAAATCGTCAAATATACAGGTATTTGACGATTTGTTATCTTTTGTTTAAAAATAACGAGTATACATTTTTTTGGTATAGTTTATTTGTACCAAGTTTTGAGTGATACTTTTTTACTACCACTTTAATTATAAAGTAAATTTGCAAAATATATTATATATTATATAAATATAGGGTATATATAAAAAAGGAGCCGTGTTACATTCTTAATTAATACTGTTTTTACGGTACCACACACTTTCACGAGAAAAAATACAGCGTGCTTAGGTGGATGTGAATACTGTGTATAAAGTGCGTCTTATTTTGTTTTTTTTTTGCGTTTGGACGGACAGACGGGCAGACGGACACATGGAGAAAAAACGCGAAGTACCTATCCGGTCAGAGCAAAGTCATAATATAGTATAGTTTAGATGGATCCAAGACAAAACAGCATTAACTGACGGATGGATAGATACGGACATGAAAGATGGATACTTAACTAATTAAATTTATGAGCTATACATAAATTTATTTGGGTGAGAATAATTATTTATATTTAGCAGTACGACTTTGCCAGAGTCAGCATGGAAAAGTTCCTTTGGCAGTTATTCAACGGTGAAGCAGTAGTGTGCAAATATTACTGTGTTTTGGTGAATGTTTCCAGCAAAATTACAGGGCAAGAGAGTTAACATTTGCATAAATCAGGATGCCGAGCGCAGTGCTTTGCCGTGCAGGGTTTTTAACTGTTGCAATTTAAAATTATGTATTGCAATGGATATGGATTGTATGTGCAAGCGTGATGCATGACGTCAGGCGAGCGACTTGTTCTACGACAGGTCCTACGGCTCATCTCATTTCTGATTCAATCACGTACTGTGACTCAGAGCACTGACTTGTACGATTGTTGTAACGAATTGTACGATTTTAAGCTTACATATTATGAGGACCATAGTTAGATAACAGGGCCATAAGTCATTACTCGTAACATACACTGATGTAAGATATGGCCAGCATGGTTCAAATATCATAGAGTTTGCGGCTCCGTCTGCGTGGATATTTAATGAACCGAAGCACATTGTTTTGCGGTCTATTTCTGTGTGAACTTTCATCAACACCAGTTTAGCAGCTTAAGCATAAAAGAAGAACGAACAAACAATAAACTACGAAGCGACAAATACGCTTTCGCTTTATAAATATTTTAATAAGCATAATGCGTGCACCGCCTTGCTTTGAAAATATTATCCGACATCAGATTAGTTTTCTATTAGAAGTACTACTTTACGGACATTACTACTTGTGTTAAAATTTTAAAATACATCGGTTCAAGAGAATTGTCACGTTGGAGTTCAATCCAAACACAGGTATTTTCACATTGTTATTGTTTATTGAAAATATATAGGTACTTAAATTTTATGTAATTGCTTACAATAATATGATTCAATATAATAACATGGTTTTACGAGTATGATTCACCTATAAAATATCTTCCAGACAAATTAATTAAAATTAGCTGTTGGTATGAATGGCTTAATATAATTGAATATTATTACTCAACAATATAAAACTTAAAATTAAGTGTTACAATGGGCGGTCTTATCGGTCAGAGCGATCTCTTCCAAACAATCATGTTATTGTAAAGGAAGCTTGAATAAAAAAGATCTCGAAGGAAGTTTCCTTGGACACCTGTGGAGACTCTTGTGACACATTTACCACCGACCACACTTAGAAGTAGGGCCCCTAAAAAAAATTGAAAAGAATTCTGGTATGTACTACTATTTACAATCTAACGACCATACCACACTTTTTTGTCTTTTTAACTCAAGCTAACCGCTCTATCCTTGAGCCTCAATTGCTCTAAGAGAAATGCTCGCTTTGTAACTTGTATGGGAGTTATGATTTTTTACATAACTGAATTGAGATCATTTTTCCACCTCTCAAGCTGGTCTCCAAGGCAACTGCTCACGTTAACCACTGCACTAAGGGGTTGAATCCCTTAACAAGCATACACAAGGACCAGTTTTTTTTAAATAAAAATTCCGAATGGCTTCTATGCCCCGACTTCAACTGTATTTAGAGGCAAAATTTCTGTAATTGAACTTGTATGAAATTTTTTACTTTTCTGTTCAAATGGTTAAAAGTTTGATGACCAAAAACTAATGCACAAGGACAAACGCGGGCCACTCGTGGCCCGCGCACCGCCCAACACCTAGTCTCATTATATAAAATTCGATTACCACTCACTCACTGATGTAAATGTTTGGGTATGTTGCAGACATGGGGGGTATAGAAGATGTATTGAGAAAGTGTAGGGGAGGTTCTGAAACCGAGAGGAAAAATACTGGATGAGCTGAATGTGGAAGTGTTATGGAACAGGTCAACGGCTCTCGGAAACTATAAATCATAGGGGGTAGGTGTCAAAACTAAAAATGACCAAAACCCTGGGAAACTACCAAAAATTAAAAAAAAACACACCTCCCAAACAAAAGACGATCGCTCCCATACAAAATGTAAATGCTTATAATTCCTAAGCCGTTTGAGATAAGTATAAAGTGTTTGACCAAATGTCATAGGGAATCGGAAGGGTAATTTGGTGAAAGTGTCAAAAATCCAAGATGGCGGATTCAAAATGGCGGCCGAATTGAAAGTTGGTCCGATCCGGCTCAAAATTCGTATCGGGGAGTTTTTGGGGTCCCACATTCGAAATATGAAAACCATTTTTTGATGACGTCATTTTTCAATATGGCCGCCATACAAATGTTTTTCCGGATCTTTAATGGATCATTTCTCGCAGTGGGCGTGATGGGGCTGATGGTTTTGTAGGGTTATATGTGAATTTAGGGTAGGTGACTTTTAAAGAAACTGAATGGAGCTGAACGTGGTATACCAGGTAGAACTGGTCAACGGCTCTCAAAAACTAAAAGAGATAGGGGGTAAGTGCCAAAACTAATGTTGACAAGCACCCTGGGCAACTGCCAAAAATTAAAAAAAAAAGACACCTCCCAAACAAAAGACGATCGTTCCTATACAAAATGTAAATGCTTATAACGCCGCAACCGTTAAAGATGGGTACGGGGTGCTTGAATTAATATGATAGGGGACCAAAAATGCAATTTGGCGGAAATAACAAAAATCCAAGATGGCGGATTCAAGATGGCGGCTACCTTAAATATTAGTCCGATCCAACTGAAAATCGACATCTAACGGTTTTTAGAGTCCCCGATTCGAAATATGAAATCCATTTTTTGATGACGTCATTTTTCAACATGGCCGCCATACAATTTTTTTCTCTGGAATTTTTATCGTTATTTTTCGACATGTTGGCATGATGGAACGCTGAGGCTTTGTAAGTGAAAAGTATAAGCAGTGGTCTTACGTCCTTAAGTGACACCTAAACTAAGCTGAATCTGAACCTTCTGATGGAACTGCTTGACGGCTCTCGGAAACTAAAAGAGATAGGTAGTAAGTGCTAAAACTAATATTGACAAGCACTCTGAGCTTTTCCTAAAAATTAAAAAAAAAACACACCTCCCGAACAAAAGACGATCGCGCCCATACAAAATGTAAAATTTACATATACAGTTATAAGCATTTAATGCTTATAACGCCGAAACCGTTAAAGATATGTACGGGGGGTTTGAACTAATGTTTTAGGGGACCGGAAATGCAATTTGGCGGAAATGTCAAAAATCCAAAATGTCGGATTCAAGATGGCGGCTACCTTGAATAATGGCCTGATCCGACTGAAAATCGATATCTAAGGGTTTGAAGAGCCCTCAATTGGAAAGATGAAACCCATTTTTTAATGATCGAGTGTGCTTCTAAGTGAAGCAAGGCCAAAGGCCGAACGTCCTTCTAAGCGAAACGAGGCCGAAGGCCGAGTGTGCTCCTAAGTGAAGTGAGGTCGAAGGCCGAGCGTTCTTCTAAGCGAAACGAGGCCGAAGGCCGAGTGAGCTCCTAAGTGAAATGAAGCCGAAGGTCAAGCGTCCTTCTAAGCAAAGCGAGGCCGAAGGCCGAGCGTGCTCCTAAGCGAAACGAGGCCGAAGGCCGAGTGAGCTCTTAAGTGAAATGAAGCCGAAGGCCGAGCGTCCATCTAAGCAAAGCGAGGCCGAAGGCCGAGCGTACTTCTAAGCGAAGCGAAGCCGAAGGCCAAGCGTGCTTCTAAGCAAAGCGAGGCCGAAGGCCGAGCGTGCTTCTAAGCGAAGCGCGGTCGTGTTTTGTGCCCACGATGAAATAGAAGCCTTTCATGGCGAGTTCGAAGGCCAAGCTTTCGCCAACTTTATTTCAAAATGTCAATGATTTTCAATGCCCATGTTAACATAGGTAATGTAAATAACCATGAACACAACGATTAGTACGAGTACTACTGATATGACATGCTAAAAATAACCGTTTAATTTCCTTCGTATTCTTGGGTTTGTTCTTAAAAACTTGAGTCCAAACAACCTCCACGCAGTGACATAAAAAGGGTGCAACGTCTTCCAAGAAGCTTAAGTGTCACAGTTAGCTGGAAAACTAATGAAGATATCTTAAGCTACTACTTACTTTTAAGCAATAAATATATATATAATAGGCTTATAGTCCTTTCAAGCGGACATTAATACACAGATTTCGAAGGACAAGATCTTAATCATGGTAGAGATGCTTGCTGCAATGTATGTAATTAAAATAAATACAAAGTGTGGTGTGGTGTTCACACTTGGGACAGTATTTTTTTCAACTATATAGAATTACAACCCAGCTTATTGAGAAATGTATACTCTATTCTCTTTGGAAGAGAAAGACTTGACTTTACACAATCACTAATTTGACTGTTTTTTAAAGTTAACAACTTACAGTAGCAACTAAAAACATGAGTAGGCATTTCATGGTCAAGATGTTTTGTGGTTCTGCATTGAATATCGCTATCAAATTGTTAGGGTGGGAAATGAAGATTTGAAATAATTGATTAAATAAAATGTTGCATATTAAAGTTGTGAAGCTGTCGTAAAGGTAGTCAATATAGTTGAGATACAAACTCTTATACATGGCCGAACTTACGCACACCGTATATAAAATGAATACCAAAGTCTAAGAGACGTTACTATGTGTAAAGTTCTTCAATCTAATCTTATATTAATACCAAAGAATGGAAATACTGCACTGCGACCGTTTCCTAGGTCAAACTTAATAGGCAGGTTTATATTGTTTATATTGTGTGATACGTAATTTGGTTTTCTTTAACTGAAGATGATGATGTAATAAGTTTATTTATATGGTAGTGGTAGTTAGCAAAACAAAATTAAAACCTGTTATTTGCCTTGGTACATACTAAATCCAATACGTACCGAACAATGAAATGCAATCTAATTCCTTAGTAGGTTTTACGACATATATACATCCATGTGAAAAGATATAAATGGAATAATAAAATAAAATTTTCAAACAAGGGTTACCTACATTTATTATCACATGAGACGTAAAACATTTACTGCTGAAGACATGCATACGGAAGGACCAGATGGAAGCTGCATGCATCCAAGATAGTCCTGCGACCTTATTTAATACGTCTTCCACATTGTCGGTGGACGACATACCTGCTCTACTAGACTCTCAGTCAGACGGACAGATGGACAAACGGATAAACAGCATCAACCTACGGTTGGATATAGATAGGGATATAATGATATACTACCACACTATTGCCTACCACATTTAGTTCAAAGAATTTTACCCTAAGACTTAACTGAAACCACACATTGAGCGTTATGTTTTAGTATGTATACCTTAGATTTATTATAGTATTATAATTTTTAAGTGCTAATGCTTGCTTAGATAAACCAAATCTTGAAATACATCCCCATACACTGGTTAAAATCAACTAAGAGAAAAAAAATTATGGTTGGATGGGTGCCTTTATAACGTGTCTACGAGATTCAAAGCCACACAAATGAATTGAATAAAATATATGAGCAATGATGAGAAATTGCGTTTTAAAATTTATCGTTGGTGTAGTGGCGGCTTTGGAATGTTTGTAGGTTTGATTCCCGGTTAGGACAGTTGTTGGAATTTTCCGACAGAGAAATTCACACTGTCTGGAACACTGCCCTATAGGTGACAAAAGGCCTTATACGAGTATGGGACCAATAGGTACCTGGTATGGGTGTTTGATAAATACATGTACCTACCTGTCTAAGATATGTAAGCATGAACATGATGGTATGTTTTGTTTAAAATATGTATATCATTATTTACGTTACATATACATTACTTTTACTAAAGTTAAACTCCAAGGATCCTTTGAAAACAAACTTATACTACATGTTTAAATATTTATTTATAAGTTTACTTGTAATGACTTTCGTGTGAATCCAAACAAGAAATACAAAAAATGATATACAATGTTTACACAGAGCGTTATAACAAAATGGATGCCAAGTCTTAAAAGGCGTTACGATTTGTAAAAAGTTTAAGATATCTTTATGGTAGAGACGCTGTTTGTACATACTTGTACAATTGAATTGTAAAATATTCTCCATGTAATGAGAATGTACTTACTATATTTCGTTTAGCTCCATATATATACCTTTTAGTATAATACAATGACATACATACATATAAAAATATCATACTTATAGAATAAGAACTTAGCTTATTGAAAAAGGGCGAGCATTTTTAATTTTTCCTTATTCCTATAAATATCAAGAGAAGGATTTGACTTGAAAAAATCGTTAAATTGACTCCTTTTACAGTAAACAACTTTGAGAAGGTTCGATGGATTATTAATTATGTATGTAGGTACGAAATGACCATTTCATATTTTTGATATTTATACTGACCAATATAAATGTATTATTTGTGGCTCCGCAACACAGCTGATGATTGAACTATTTGCAACCAGTCCACAATATACACAGGCTTCGAAAGGGTCAAGAGACGCGTAACAAACACACACACATGAGACTTAATGCAATCTAATTCCTTAACCGATGTTACAACATCCAAGTATTTACGGATAAGGTTTTAAATATTATAAACTACCTTTCACCCGCGGACCTTCTTGCGTTTATAGTGACTTCCCGTTGCAGGATACCTATGTGGCAAGAATCGTGAACATCGGTTCACTAATTTAAGCGTAAAGCAGAACAAACAAACTAATTACCTAATTACGAACCGACAAATATTTTCGCATTTAAAATAATATTATTATATACTGATGTAATAGCTGAAAATATTATCTAAAACATTCAGTTTTCAGGAGTAGGTAAAAGTAATTTTAGTGCTAATTCTGATCATCAGTATTCATGTTAGTGATTTGACGCAGCTTTTTCTTGTAAGAGTTATCTAATAGAGAGTATTCCAAATGCTTAGGTACTGTCACATTTTTTGTGTTACACGATGATATTTTAAATGTACCGATTATTATGTATTAGTGTAATGCTATAGGCTATAGGATATAAGGAGTCTACTTACAACATAGTTCAAAGTTTTTGTCCTCTATGTTAGTGTATGGATAGTTTTTTATTTCACACATTATCAATAATTCAATACACGTAGGGAACAAAATATTGAATGGAATAGAATATATAATAGGTAGTAGTAATGATTAGGTGGCGATCTCCATCCATCTTCTATACATTGGAGTCAGTACAAGTCTATCCGCTAGACTTCTGATGCCAGTGTTGTTGCTTATGTCTACTCTGGAAATGAAGGATGCTATGCGTTTCCTCTGGATGGAATGAAATGAGCCGACCCGGGACTGTGAACATTTCAGAAGCGCTACAATGCCATAATATATTGTTATAGGCGCCTCGGGTTCTTTATTGGCGTCATCCTTCAGACTGGAAGTTACAATATGACTAAGGTACTGTAAATTATCTACAATTTTAATAAGTTGTCTTACATATGTATTAACGAAACAACTTTATTCAGACATATACTTAAGGTAGAGACGGCGTCTGTATACTCTATATATTATTACTTCAGTGTTTAGACTGGTACGATTAGGGTAGAAATAATTGGAATGCCAAAAGCTATGGAAAAGGAACCTTTGAATAAAAGAGTTGTACCTACTTATTCGTACCTAATTATATAAGGAACGCCCCATGTAACCTGAGTTAACTTTGTTGCAAAGATTTCATACTCATGGATGTATTAGCTTCTTCATCAAGTTACTATCGACACCACCATGTAATAGTGAAAACTTAATTACATGTACAGTTGTTTCACAACAAACAAATTAACTAACGATGACACGACAAACACGTATATTTTTGAATCTCTAACGGCTGCATAGCGAAATGATATTTTGCAATCTGCTCCCAAAAAAATATGATGGTTAAAATTAATTACAGAGATAAATTCTCGGATCAGTCATGGAGTTGTACCGAGCTCAGAAGACGCGTGTTCGAACCTCATCCTAGAATTTGTAATTTTCTCTCTTTTATTGCAATACATACAGGTCTATCTCTGTGCTAAGGACATATTAAGAAACAAAAAATGAACTTCTTGGACAGCGTGTCGGACTAATGTCTCTTTCATAAAAGCTGCAAAAGAAACTTCCATAGTCCAAAGCACTCGAATCGCAGAAGACCGCAATGGATAGCGCTGCAATATTTAAAGAAAATCATCGTCTTCAACCACGACTCTGATGTCAAGAGTGAACGACGAAGAAGGAGGAATTATAATAAGAAAGCTGTGCGCTCCATCCCGCACCGGCCTGAAAATGTATTATCCTACATAATCAGTTTTAGTTTGAAAATGTATGTAAAGATCATTGATGCTATCACGTTTTGCGCCTGAAGTTTAAATTAAATCGCTTCAGTTGTAGAAGTAATCACTTAAAATGTTATTCAAAAGTTTTATAAAATGCTTTTCTACCCAGCTAACCAATCAAATTACTTTAAATTTGGCTGTACCAGGTATATGTATAGTGACTCCATACTATATACAGGCTACCTTTGTGCCAAAGTCCATCAATATAGTTTCCTTAGTTTGAATGTAAAAGCAGGCCAAACAAACAAGCAACGAACCGACAAACACTTTCGCATATGAAATATCGCTACCGATCTCTAAAGGTCTTTTCGCATATGGCCAGTTTTGCGGAATAATAGTCAAATAATAATCAGTGTTATATATTACGTTATATAACGTTGTATATGTGTCTGAAATTCCTAAGTTTTTATTATATGACTTTTGAAGCACTAACGCTTGGTTAAAGAAACCAAATTTTGCAATGTATCCCCTGATACGAGGGTTAAAATCCATTAGGAAGATATATTCCAAGATTGCCATGCAGCGCATCTTAAAGACCAAAGATGGACCAATACCGTTACCACATGGAAAGGCGACCATTTAAATGCTAACTCTAAAAAGATATATATTTATAGCAATGTTATTGTAATTGTAAGTAGGAAATAAAAGACAGTTTATTTTTATTTTTATTTATTATACCAAGCTTGAATGTGTGCTTCGCTAACCTAGCAGTTAGGGCGGATAACATTAACACAGATTGTAAGATGACGATGGTTCAGTGCCCATGGTTTGTTTTTTTATATTCCCTCGAGATATATTGAAAATGATTTTAACTGCCGTGGTCTGGTCTTTATAGTTTATAGCGAAAAAAATTCGCGGTTGCAGAGAGGCGTATATAATATGGCCTGAATAGTGGTAAGTTAATAGAAAACTTAGTAAATAATTTTGCAGAACCCAAACTTTCTGAATAAATTAATTAGAAAGTAACGTTAAAGGATTAACCTTTTGCGTCCCAGAGACATAAATATACCTACGTCAGTTTCATTTATAAATCTTTTGTGTTTATTATCACGGTATAGGAAGGATTAATACATAAGGAAGTTGATTTAGGAAGTTATCGATTTGTCCTGAATAGAGAAGCTTATCCAATCTTAGATGTGACCAGCATTTTATTAAAATACTCAATATAAAAATGTATATCTTGGTAAACTTAAAAGCAAGTGTTGGTTTATTTGACACAACAGAAGGAAGAGTGTTCCACATGTTACAAGTATCCACGAGTCCTACCTACTCTACCTACAACTAAATGTCAAACTAAGAGCTATTTTAGACACACAGTCAGACGGACAGAAGGACAAACGGACAAATAGCATCAACGGACGGTCGGATATGCATACGGACCTAATATGATGATATACAACCACAATACTACCTACATTTATTTTAAAGAAATTTACCCTTAGACTTAACTGAAACTCACATTGAGCGTTATGTTTTAGTATTTATACCTAAGTTTTATTAAAGTATGATTTTTAGGTGCTAATGCTTGCTTAGGTAAACCAAATCTTTTAACTTGTCCCTTACACCGGTTAAAATCAACTAAGAGAAATAAATTTGATGCTTGGATGGGTGCCTATAGATGGCATACCATGGCGTCATGGCGATTAGCACGGATTGTTAGAAGATGCGGGTTCAAATTCAAAACTCGTCAAAAGATAGGTAGGTATTTTTCCACTATAAAGTAGCAATACTTAAGTTCTTACAGTACAAAAATCTTGACGGATATGTATAAATCGACGTATTATTGGAACCGTAAAGTTTTTATAAGCATTAACACACATGTCATGTTAACAACCAGTCTGCAAACAGATTATAAATATCACACTTATGTTATAAACGTGAATAAGGGGACGTGAATATTTTCATTGTTATAAACTAAATATAGATATAAAGTTTTTCATGCCGTCGGATATTAAGTACCTAATGAACGTACACCGCCTAAAAGTACATACACACAAAGGTTAAACTTAAAACATAGGTAACCCTCCTTTCGGAAGTAAGTTTTATAAGGCAAAGTAGGAAAGTTAATTACTATTTACTCCATGAAAGGACAGCATTCAAGAATTAAATCCTCGCGGTCGTGTTTGCTAACACCTCTGCCTAACCCTACGCGGATATGTAAGCGTGAAGATAACGTAAGTAATATTTTACCTACGTTATCTTTTAAATTTACTTTTAATTTATTTTTACTTAATTTTGAGTAAACCGGATTCATTTTATCCATAGATACATTTCAGAAATGTGTTGCACTCCGTCAAAGGTTGCTAATGAAACGGCTAACTGCCCGCGACCTTCGCCCTCGCCATAACATCTCAGAGTTTCATTTATAAGAACCTTCTCCTGACAATAATTAACACAACAAAAAAGAATTAGTGAGATTGTTCTATCCACTCTATAGTTATAGCGTTACCAGGAGAAATAGGGGTTCATTTATATATATAGAAGATAAATAGGTAGATTTCAAAGTTTAGTTGTACAGAGTTTTCAGTAAATCAAAACCAAAGAATAAAATAAATACATGTTTTGTTATTTATGTCCATGTTTATCTTCACGAGTTTTGAGTCAAAAGAATAACATTTTCCATATAAACATTAGTCATAGTCATAGTAGTTTCATAGCACCCTGTTTAAACATCTCAGGCTTTGATTTTTAATACTTAAGCGTTTATGTGATTTCACAAACTAAACTATCTTTATTCCAAAGTTCATTTAAACTTTTTTAGTAGTTACCTACGGAGATACTTGGTGACAAACATTCACGTACACAAACTTTCATATATATAATTTTACTCACTGACCCTCTCGTGGCTTCGCTTGCCGTAGCGTGCGGGTTACAAAGCCACAGTATTCATTTGATAAATAATCAAAACATTTCTTAAAGTTCCCTACCTTTAGAAATGAAATGGTAAACGCAAGTTGAAAAAAGTAGATTAAATAAAATAACAAGTCCAATATGAAAAATTTAATATCGACTTCCATTCTATTCAGTTATTGGAGTGTATCTCAAAAATTACTTGACCGAATTTGATGAAATTTAAATGGGACCACACGGGAAGCACCAGCTTTCAAAAAAAAATAATTTTGAGAATCAGTGCACCCTATCGAAAACTATGAGGTAACGAACATTAAAAAAACATACAGTCGAATTGAGTAGGTCCTCTTTTTTTGGAAGTCGGTAGAAAACACAAAATATGATAGTGGCGACGCTTTCGGATATAAAGTGACTATAAATGAAATACGAACTGGTACACGGTCGAGCTTACGCAGACTGTAATTAAGATTGATGCAAATGTTTTAGTGGCGAACGTGTTATTTAATAGTTGTGACGACAAAGAAGCAAACATGACACAAGCACTGCGGCTTTCACCTAAAAGACCGTAGATAAGTAATGTAGTCTGGTTTATGGTTAAATTCGTTTATGGTTAAATAAGAGATCCATAAAATGTATTAAAATAAGAAAACGGATTGTTTTAGTATGTGGTGACTGATATATACAAATATACACACTACAATTCCTAGAATCGTAGTTTGTATTCTAAAAACTATTACATTGTACTTATTATTTGCCAAATTATGGTCACTGGCGAGTCTACGGGTACGCTTCGTAAGTTGTGTTTTTAGCCTTTTAACGTACTGACGGCCAGATAGAGAGAAAAACCGACATACGCACAGATAGAAAAAGTACGCATTATATAGATGGATATCCCTACAACGAAAATGTTCTATAACATATGATAAATGTTTCGGAATGTACGTAGTAAGTCTTATTTCAGTTCATCACTATTTATGTTGTTAAAAATTCCACACAAACACAAATGGGATAATTACTATCAAGTAGTAGGTATATAGCTATGAAGTGTCCAAGTTAGAAACATATGTCCATCTACGTCAACATAGTTACTTTCACATATTTATCGTTTACGTGATGTAAAGATTAATTTAATTTTTTTATGTAATACCTAACACATATTTCAAAAATGTTTGTCTGTACGTTTTATTCGAATGTTTTGAGATTGAAGGTTATGGGTTATGCTTTGAGAGTACCTATATATATGCATACATACATTTTGTAATGTTTGATTTTTTATGCTCTAACGGCTGCTTAGCGAAACGAAACTTTGCAATCTGTCCCCTAATATTATTCCCTTTATAATAAATTACTGTAAGACGTTCACTGCTGAACATATGCGTCCCCTGTAGATTCCCAAAAGGACAGAATTGGAAGCTATTAGCATAACAGGGTCACTCTGTGGTTGCCAGCCCCATCGGCCGTCAGTTCAAGGTATTATGTGTGATGCCCACTGCCACTTAAACTTGCTTTTTCTCTGAGCTATGGAGTCAATAGTTTGTTGAAAATACCTTTAATTTTTATCCAAAAACCCTCTGCAGTATCCAACAAGATTCAATATAAATTAGTACTGCCTATATCAACATTTAAAATGCGCAGCTCATGGGCAAATGTTATGTCAATAAATACTTAATCGAATACCTAATTACTTTTGCTGACCTTTTAGCTAAAGAAAGGCATAATATTTTTAAAAAGCCATTAAATATCTTACAAATAAAAAATGCTACTGTTACTTTGATGAACTCGTGAATGATTCATGCATTTATTTTCAATAATTATTTTGATGAATGTTAATTAATTTAGTATTGTACCTCTAATATTCTACATCAGAATAGGGAAATTTATTACTACCATAACCTTAAGATCTATATAATATACATATGATTGCAATAAATGATTGGGTATGAGTCTGAAAAGAGCCAGTGTTACCTTAGTTTTAAGAGGTAAACACATTCAAAGACGTTGAAAAAATTGAATGTATTAAATAATTCAGTATCTTGCTTACGGTGTTCGTATGAGTACCTGCGCTATAACAGATGGTTTTCTAACATGACTCATAAGTTCTTAGAATATGGCATCCGACACTTAATTTATCATCCGACCCTAGGTTATGTTCAAACTGCGACAAAACTACGCGCAAGCCGAGCGAGCAAAGCGAGCGTGCCGCGGCAGCGGCCGGCGAAGCGCTTGAAACTAAGTAATGAATGATTGTGGGTTGTGGTTTATAACTGAGGATAGAGTAGTGCACAACAAATATTACGTTCCCACGCACTACTTGACGTACTCTATCGTTATAAAGTGATTAATTGTTGTGAGAGTGACAAATTACAAATAGGAATATGTAAAAGAAACCATAAAAGTATGAAATAAAAAATGAACAAACACAAAATTCATAAAAAGATTCAAATTTCATACCAGGACCTCACCATCATCATTTCAGCAGCAAGATGATGACGAAAGATGAATAGGCCCGCACCATATTACATGGGACAAAAAAATATCTGGAGAAATGCAGGTGTTCAAAACACTGCTGCCTACCCCTTCGTGGTTATGTAGGTGTGACAATTTGTTTCTTTTGTTTAAAAATAACGTATATTGTGTATTTAGTGGTAGGACTTTTCCAGAGTCAGCATGGTCCTTTAGCAGTTATTCAACCGTGAAACAGTAGTGTGCAAATATTACTATTTTTTGGTGAATGTTTCCAGCGAAATTACAGGGCAAGAGAGTTAACATTGGCATAACTCAGGGTCCCGAGTGCAGTGCTTTGCCGTGCAGGGTTTTACACTGTTGTAGTTTAAAATTCTGTATTGCACTGGACTATTATGGGCAAGCGTGACGCATAACGTCAGACGAGCGACTTATTCGTCTCGTCTCTGCAACACGGCGGGCGGCTGAACCACAGCAGGTCCTACGATTCATCTCCTCATTTCTGATTCAATCACATACAGTGATTCAGCACAGTTTTCTCCATTTTTGATGTAACGAATTGTACGATTTTAAGCTTACATATTATGAGGCTCATAGTCAGAGAGCAGTGCCACAAGTCATCACTGGTATCATTTACTGATCTAAGATTTGGCCTGCATGCATATCATGGAGTACCTTTTGTTAGCGGCTCCGTCTGCGTGGATATTTGATATACCGTAGCTGCTACGGTTTGCTACGGCGTAGCAAATTGTTTCCAGTTTATTTCTGTGTGAACTTTCATCAACAGCCGAGCTATCACATCTTTCCTTTTTATTATAAGAGTAGATAAAGATTAACACCAAGTACACACTAATATTGCATGTTATATTAACACGGAAAAGTAGTTATTGTGTCATAACTGTAATAGTTCGACATATCGTATTGCACTTTTTTGTAGACATTGATGTCTTCTATAATTATACTGCAGTACATCACTCTGCTGCATTGTCAATAGTTTCCAATTTTTCAATATATAGTGTGCTACTCAGTGATAATGTGACTTTCTAACGTAAAAACAAATATATTATATACGAACGGTAAGGAAAAGGTCTGATACCCTAAGAGTGTGATTGTGGTAGGAAGTGTGAGACGCTGCATGTATGTACTTACTTAATTACTGTTAATGAAGTTGTCTCATATTCTCTATGGTTCTATATTCCTTGGCCAGTGGCCGAAGAAATAATATTGTGGTAAACCATGACATTAAAAACCGTCACTATCGTAAAGTGTGTGTTTATACATCTTCATCAAATGCCTTTACCTGCGTATGGAAAAGAGGACCTGTAAACTCGCACCGCGCCCGATTGATTGTAAAATTAATTTTGTGAAACTTGGCATACCAAAATAAGTGAGCAGCAGAGAATGATATTTTAAATGTTTATTCATATAAAGAAGTTTAAAAAATACGTAATTAACAGCTTACCTGTTTAACAGTTCCTTCAGTTCACAAATGGTTCCTGTACATCATATAAATACCAAAGGTCCTACAGTATAAATATCTTAATAGATATTCTGTTTTAAATAAGGATCATTTAAATATCATTGAAATGACAAAATTATTATAATATATAATGTTCACACACTTGTACTCAGTACCTTAGAGTCACTGCCAAGTAGTTTAAGTATTTTTTTAAAGCCGGTAGAAGCACGAGGTCTACCAGGTGTTAGGTGCTAACCTCTACCTTTATCAGACGTATGTCCTCACAACAGCATTGCGCACGTAAGTTGAGGCGTTGTTAAGTCTCAATGTGCCTATAATTTTACCTGCACCCATACCCTTCAATACCAGAACAAAATATTGCGACCGTTATTGCTTCAGGGTAGAAAAAGATATGGTGGCAGTCTGTCTTCCCTGGATGAACTCATTCACGAAGAGTTATACTGCTACTATCTAGATAGGTAAATTGATAGACAAACCCTTTATTGCAATACCACATTATATAATATAACTGATAAATAAATAGGATAATATAATTGAAAACTATTACTCAACAATAAAAAAAATTAAGTCTCAAAATGGACGGTCTTATCGCTCAGAACGATCTCTTCCAGACAACCATGTTATTGAAAAGGCAGCTTAAATAAAAAAGGTCTCGAAGGAAGTTTCCTTGGACACCTGTGAGACTCTTGTGACACATTTACCACCGACCACACTTAAAAGTAGAGCCCTAAGCAAAAATTGAAAAGACTTATGGTGTGTACCTACAATCTAAAGACTATACCACACTTTTTTGTCTTTTTTACTCCAGGTGACCGCTCTGTCCTTGAGCCTCAATTGCTCTAAGAGAAATGTTCGCTCTGTAACTTGTATGCGAGTTATGATTTTTTTACGCAAATGAATGCAGATTATTTTTCGACCTCTCAAGCTGGTCTCCAAGGCGATTGCTTACGTTAACCACTGTACTAAGGGGTTGGATCCCTTAACAAGCATACACAAGGACCAGTTTTTTTTAAATTAATATTCCGAATGGCTTCTATGCCCCGACTTCAACTGTAATTAAAGGCAAAATTTCTGCAATTGAACTTGTATGAAAATTTTTACTTTTCTGTTCAAATGGTTACAAGTTTAAATAAAAAAAAATACTGCACAAGGACAAACGCGGGCCACTCGTGGCCCGCGCACCGCCCAAAAAGCTAGTTATTATTATTATTATCTCATTATATAAAGATGGATTACCACTGACTGACTGACTGACTGACTGACATAAATGGTACGGTATGAAGGAGCAATGGGGGGTATAGAAGATGTAGGGGAAAAGTGTAGGGGGGGTTCTGAAACCAAAGGGAAAAGTCCGGGATGAGCTGAATGTGGAAGTGTGATGGAACAGGTCAACGGCTCTTGGAAACTATAAAAGATGGGGGGTAGGTGTCAAAACTAAAAATGAATAAAAACCTGGGCAACTGCCAAAAATTAAAAAAAAAACATGCCTCCCGAACAAAAGACGATCGCTCCCATACAAAATGTAAATGCTTATAATTCCTAAACCGTTTGAGATAAGTATAAAGTGTTTGACCAAATATCATAGGGAATTGGAAGGGTAATTTGGTAAAAGTGTCAAAAATCCAAGATGGCGGATTCAAAATGGCGGCCGAATTGAAAGTTGGTCCGATCCGGCTCAAAATTGGTATTGGGGGGTTTTTGGGGTCCCACATTCGAAATATGAAATTCATTTTTTGATGACGTCATTTTTCAATATGGCCGCCATACATATGATTTTTTGGATCTTTAATGGATCGTTTCTCCCAGTGGGCGTGATGGGGCTGATGGTTTTGTAGGGTTATATGTGGGGTTAGGGTAGGTGACTTTAGGAGAAACTGAATAGAGCTGAACGTGGAGTACCAGGTAGAACTGGTCAACGGCTCTCGGAAACTAAAGGAGATAGAGGGTAAGTGCCAAAACTAATGTTGATAAGCACCCTGGGTTACTGCCAAAAATTTAAAAAAAAACACACCTCCCAAACAAAAGACGATCGCGCCCATACAAAATGTAAATGCTTATAACGCCGAAACCGTTAAAGATAGGTACAGGGTGTTTGAACTAATGTTTAATGGGACCGAAAATGCAATTTGGTGGAAATGTCAAATATCCAAGATGGCGGATTCAAGATGGCGGCTACCTTAAATATTAGTCCGATCTGACTGAAAATCGATACCTAAAGATTTTTAGAGTCCCCGATTCGAAATATGAAATCCATTTTTTGATGCCGTCATTTTTCAACATGGCTGCCATACAATTTTTTTCTCTGGAAATTTTATCGTAGTTTTTCGACATGTTGGCATCATGAAACGTTGAGGCTTTGTAAGTGAAAAGTATAGGCAGTGGTCTTACGTCCTTGAGTGACACCTGAAATGAGCTGAATGTGTACCTTCTGATGGAACAGCTTGACGGGTCTCAGAAACTAAAAGAGATAGGGGGTAAGTGCCAAAACTAATATTGACAAGCACCCTGGGCATTTCCTAAAAATTAAAAAAAAAAACACACCTCCCGAACAAAAGACGATCGCATCCATACAAAATGTAAATGCTTATAACGCCGAAACCGTTAAAGATAGGTACGGGGTGTTTGAACTAATATTTTACGGGACCAAAAATGCAATTTGGCGGAAATGTCAAAAATCCAAGATGGTGGATTCAAGATGGCGGCTACCTTAAATATTAGTCCGATCCGACTGAAAATCGATATCTAAGGGTTTTTAGAGTCCCCAATTCGAAATATGATATCCATTTTTTGATGACGTCATTTTTCAACATGGCCGCCATACAAATGTTTTGCCTGAAAATTTATTTGGTTTTTTTCTAGATGTTGGCATAATGGAACGCTGAGGTTTTGTAAGTAGAAAGTATAGGCAGTGGTCTTACGTCCTTAAGTGACATCTGAAATGAGCTAAATCTGAACCTTCTGATGGAACAGCTTGACGGGTTTTGGAAACTAAAAGAGATAGGGGGTAAGTGCTAAAACTAATATTGACAAGCACCCTGGGCATCTCCTAAAAAATAAAAATAAAACACATCTCCCAAACAAAAGACGATCGTACCCATACAAAATGTAAATGCTTTATAACGCCGCAACCGTTAAAGATAGGTACGGGGTTTTTAAACTAATGTTTTAGGGGACCGGAATTGCAATTTGGCTGAAATGTCAAAAATCCAAGATGGCGGATTCAAGATCACGGCTACCTTAAATGTTAGCCTGATCCGACTGAAAATCGATATCTAGGGGTTTTAAGAGTCCCTAATTAGAAAGATGAAACCCATTTTTTGATGACGGCATTGGTCAAAATGGCGAGGCCGCAGGCCGAGCTATATTGACGAGGCCGAAGGCCGAATGTGCTTCTAAGTGAAGCGAGGCCAAAGGCCGAGCGTCCTTCTAAGCGAAACGAGGCCGAAGGCCGAGTGTGCTCATAAGTGAAGTGAGGTCGAAGGCTGAGCGTTCTTCTAAGCGAAACGAGGCCGAAGGCCGAGCGTGCTTCTAAGCGAAGCGAAGCCGAAGGTCGAGCATGCTTCTAAGCAAAGCGAGGCCGAAGGCCGAGCGTGCTTCTTAGCGAAACGAGGCCGAAGGCCGAGTAAGCTCCTAAGTGAAATGAAGCCGAAGGCCGAGCGCCCTTCTAAGCAAAGCGAGGCCGAAGGCCGAGCGTACTTCTAAGCGAAGCGAAGCCGAAGGCCGAGCATGCTTCTAAGCAAAGCGAGGCCGAAGGCCGAGCGTGCTTCTAAGCGAAGCGCGGTCGTGTTTTGTGCCCACGAGGAAATAGAAGCCTTTCATGGCGAGTTCGAAGGCCAAGCTTTCGCCAACTTTATTTCAAAATGTCAATGATCTTCAATACCCATGTTAACATAGGTAATGTTAATAACCATGAACACAACTATTAGTACGAGTACTACTGATATGACATGCTACAAATAACCGTTTAATTTTCTTCGTATACTTGGGTTTGTTCTTAAAAATTTGAGTCCAGACAACCTCCACGCAGTGACATAAAAAGGGTGCAACGTCTTCCAAGAAGCTTAAGTGTCACAGTTAGCTGGAAAACTAATGAAGATATCTTAAGCTACTACTTACTTTTAAGCAATAAATATATATATAAAATGCTTATAGGCCTTTCAAGCGGACATTAATACACAGATTTCGAAGGACAAGATCTTATTCATGGTAGAGATGCTTGCTGCAATGTATGTTATTAAAATAAATACAAAGTGTGGTGTGGTGTTCAGACTTGGAACAGTATTTTTTTCAACTATATATAAATACAACCCAGCTTATTGAGAAATGTATACTCTATTCTCTTTGGAATATATCAAGAGAAAGACTTGACTTTACACAATCACTAATTTGACTGTTTTTTAAGGTTAACAACTTACAGTAGCAACTAAAAACATGAGTAGGCATTTCATGGTCAAGATGTTTTGTGGTTCTGCATTGAATATCGCTATCAAATTGTTCCTTAAGTTAGGGGGGAAAATGAAGATTGGAAACAATAGATTAAATAAAATGTTGCATATTAAAGTTGTGAAGCTGTCGTAAAGGTAGCAACTATAGTTGAGATACAAACTCTAATACATGGTTGAACTTACGTACACCGTGAATAAAATGAATGCCAACGTATTTGTAAAGTTCTTCAATCTTATTTTTATTAATGCCAAAGAATGGAACTAAAAAGCACTGCGACCGTCCCCTAGGTCAAACTTAATAGGCATGTTTATATTGTTTATATTGTGTGATACGTAATTTGGTTTTCTTTAAGTGAAGATATAGATGGAATAAGTATATATATATGGTAGTGGGAGTTAGCCGAACAAAATTAAAAGCAGGTAATTGTCTTAGTACATACTAAATCCAATACGTACCGAACAATGACGTGCAATCTAATTCCTTAGTAGGTTTTACGACATATATACATCCATGTGAAAAAATATACATGGAATAATAAAATTTTCAAACAAGGGTTACCTACATTTATTATCACATGAGATGTAAAACTTTTACTGCTGAAGACATGCATACGGAAGGACCATTTGGAAGCTGCATGCATCCAAGATAGTCCTGCGACCTTATTTAGTACGTCTTCCACATTGGCAGTGGACGATCTACCTGCTCTACCAGACTCTCAGTCAGACGGACAGATGGACAAACGGATAAACAGCATCAACCTACGGTTGGATATAGATAGGGATATAATGATATACTACCACACTATTGTTCAAAGAATTTTACCCTAAGACTTAACTGAAACCACACATTGAGTGTTATGTTTTAGTATTTATACCTTAGTTTTATTATAATATTATGATTTTAAGTGCTAATGCTTGCTTAGATATACCAAATGTTGCAATACATCACCATACACCGGTTAAAATCAACTAAGAGAAAAAAAATATGGTTGAATGGGTGCCTATAGAAAGTGTTTACGAGATTCAAAGCCACACAAATGAACTGAATAAATGTGAGCAATGATGAGAAATATTGTTTTAAGATTTATCGTTGGTATAGTGGTGGCTTTGGAATGTTTGTAGGTTTGATTCCCGGTTAGGACAGTTGTTGGAATTTTCCGACAAAGAAATTCACACTGTCTGGAACACTGCCCTATAGGTGACAAAAGGCCTTATACGAGTATGGGACCAATACGTACCTGGTATGGGTGTTTGATAAATACATGTACCTACCTGTCTAAGATATGTAAGCATGAACATGATGGTATGTTTTGTTTAAAATATGTATATCATTATTTAAGTTACATATAAATTACTTTTACTAAAGTTAAACTCAAGGGATCCTTTGAAAACAAACTTATACTACATGTTTAAATATTTATTTTAAAGTTTACTTGTAATGAGTTTCGTGTTAATCAAAACAAGAAATACAAAAAATGATATATAATGTTTACTTCACAGACCGTATTAACAAAATGGATGCCCAAGTCTTAAAAGGCGTTACGATTTGTAAAAATCTTAAGAGATCTTTATGGTAGAGACGCTGTTTGTACATACAATTGAACTGTAAAATATTCTCCATGTAATGAGAATGTACTTACTATATTATACCTTTTAGTATAATACAATGACATACATACATATAAAAAAATCATACTTATAGAATAAGAACTTAGCTTATTGAAATAGGGCGAGCATTTCTTCATTTTTCCTTATAAATATCAAGAGAAGGACTTGACTTAAAAAAAACGTTAAATTGACTACTTTTACAGTAAACAACTTTGAGAAAGTTCGATGGATTATTAATTTTGTAGGTAGGTACGAACTGACCATTTCTTATTTTTGATATTTATACTGACCAATATAAACGTATTATTTGTGGCTCCGCAACACAGCTGATGATTGAACTATTTGCAACCAGTCCACAATATACACAGGCTTCGACGGGGTCAAGAGACGCGTACAAACACACACATGAGAGCTAATGCAATCTAATTCCTTAATCGATGTTACAACATCCAAGTATTTACGGATAAGGTTTAAATATTATAAACTACCTTTCACCCGCGGACCTTCTTGCGTTTATAGTGACTTCCCGTTACAGGATACCTATGTGGCAAGATTCGTGAATATCGGCTCACTAATTTAAGCGTAGAGCAGAACAAACAAACTAATTAATTACGAACCGACAAATATATTAGCATTTAAAATAATAATATAATATACTGATGTAATAGCTGAAAATAATATCTAAAATGTTCAGTTTTCAGGAGTAGGTAAAAGTAGTTTCAGTGTTAATTCTGATCATCAGTATTCATGTTAGCGATTTGACGCAGCTTTTTCTTGTAAGAGTTCGATCTCCATCCATCTTCTATACATTGGAGTCAGTACAAGTCTATCCGCTAGACTTCTGATGCCAGTGTAGTTGCTTATGTCTACTCTGGACATGAAGGATGCTATGCGTTTCCTCTGGATGGAATGAAATGAGCCGACTCGGGGCTGTGAACATTTCAGAAGCGCTACAATGCAATAATATATTGTTATAGGCGCCTCGGGTTCTATATTGGCGTCATCCTTCAGACTGGAAATTACAATATGACTAAGGTACTGTAAATTATCTACAATTTTAATATGTTGTATTACATATGTATTAACGAAACAAATTTATTCAGACATATACTTAAGGTAAAGATGCTGTCTGTATACTCTATATATTATTACTTCAGTGTTTAGACTGGTACGATTAGGGTAGAAAGAATTGGAATGCCAAAAGCTATGGAAAAGGAACCTTTGAATAAAAGAGTTGTACCTACTTATTCGTACCTAATTATATAAGGAACGCCCCATGTAACCTGAGTTAACTTTGTTGTAAAGATTTCATACTCATGGATGTATCAGCTTCTTCATCAAGTTACTATCGATACCACCTCCATGTAATAGTGAAAACTTAATTACATGTAAAGTTGTTTCACAACAAACAAATTAACTAACGATGACTCGACAAACACGTATATTTTTGAATCTCTAACGGCTGCATAGCGAAATGATATTTTGTAATCTGCCCCCAAAAAAATATGATGGTTAAAATTAATTACAGAGATAAATGCTCGGATCAGTCATGGAGTTGTACCGAACTCAGAAGACGCGTGTTCGATTCTCATCCTAGAATTTGTAATTTTCTCTCTTTTATTGCAATACATACAGGTCTATCTCTGTGCTAAGGACATATTAAGAAACAAAAATGAATCCCTTGGACAGCGTTTTGGACTAATGTCTCTATCATAAAAGCTGCAACAGAAACTTCCATAGTCCAAAGCACTCGAAACGCAGAAGACCGCAATGGATAGCGCTAAAATATTTAAAGAAAATCATCGTCTTCAACCACGACTCCGATGTCAAAAGTGAACGACGAAGAAGGGGGAATTATAATAAGAAAGCTGAAAGCTGTGCGCTCCATCCCGCACCGGCCTGAAAATTTATTATCCTACATAATCAGTTTTAGTTAAAAATGTATGTAAACATCATTGATGCTATCACTTTTTGCGTTTGAAGTTTAAATTAAATCGCTTCAGTTGTAGAAGTAATCACTTAAAATGTTATTCAAAAGTTTTATAAAATGCTTTTCTACCCAGCTAACCAATCAAATTACTTTAAATTTGGCTGTACCAGGTATATGTATAGTGACGCCATACGATATACAGGCTAACCTTTGTGCCAAAGTCCATCAATATTGTTTCAGTAGTTTGAATGTAAAAGCAGGCCAAACAAACAAACAACGAACCGACAAACACTTTCGCATATGAAATATCGCTACCGATCTCTAAAGGTCTTTTCGCCAAGTTTTTATTATATGACTTTTGAAGCACTAACGCTTGGTTAAAGAAACAAAATTTTGCAATTTATCCCCTAAAACGAGGATTAAAATCCATTAGGAAGATATATTCCAAGCATGCCATGTAGCGCGTCTTTGGTATCGTCTCGGTGGCCTAGGATACGGTTTGTCAGAAGACGCGGGTTCAAAACCCATTCCAGGATGGGTTATTTTTGTGATTAAATGGTAAATCGGACAACACTGATGTCTATTATGAGGTCGTTACTATTCCGACGGGTGTGCGGGCAGTACTGGTACCCACCCTCAAAGCTCATTTATTTTTGTCCTATAATTTGACAGTTTGGTCTCGCTAGGCAGGCGTTATGGCCTGAACAATAAGATAATACGGTTTGATAACTTACTGAATCATTTATAGTTCTGTAAGTTATCAAACCGACCTGAACCTGGAGGTTGAATCAAAAACCCTAAAAAAAACCCACCCTAAAATGCTTTATACTAAATAATAGGTACTATACCAAATCATTAAAAGTAACAACACGCATCTGTCCATTCAACAGTCATTTACATTACAGGTAGTTGTACATTTTTATTGTTTAGTGGTAGTATTCAAGAGCAATATAAAGTACCTGAATACCGCTGGTATTCAATTCAGTAGACTGGTACTTACACAATAAAACATATTTTTGAGGTCTAATAATAAAAAAAGTGCTATCCATCTAATTTGAAAACCAAAATTTTTCCTTTTGCATTTTGCCTTGCCTCTTATAAATTCATGGGATCCCCAGAAAGTTTTGAGAAACTGAAAAAACACCTAAAATGGATACAATATTTTCAATAAATCTTTTACGACGAGCACGTTACACTCCAATAACTAAAGAGTAGTACGCCTTTCTTGGTAATATCATCATTGGCGGTTAATGACAATCGATCAGTAAGTTGCAAGGTCACTAAAATGGTAAAAAAAAATATTTACCCCAAAATGGAACCGATTTCAGCACCGAAAAGTGTAAAAGAAATGTGGAAATTGGTACTTTTGTACGTTCATGGTACCGACTACCATTCTTTGTAAAGGCAATGACCCGTTGACTTTGATATTGTTGCCAAACCGCTGGGTCCGATTCTACTAACCAAATGTTGCTCCAACTTTAACTAAACTGTAGCTGAACGATGACATTTATACGTTTTTTATTGTGCTATTAAAGTTCGATTTCTATTGTTACAATAAACTTTAAATTAAAACCTAATATGCTGTTAACTAAATAGATCATGTTTTAAATGTTTATCGGGACTTATCACGTATTATTTAATATAGGTAAAAATATGTACCTTTCGCTCGACGTTTCGACCATGTTACCAGGTCAGGTGGCAGGTGGCCAGGTCTCTGTTGGATAGAGCGGACGCCCTCTGTGACCCTGAACATGTAGAGGTTGAGAAAAGGCATGTTCAGGAGGTACTTAAAAGGAATGGCTATAGTGTGACTAAACGCGGGCAGGTGAGACGCAGATGTCACAAGAGAGGGACTGACGTCGAGCGGCAGCCGGCTTTCACGCCTTACGTTAAAGGAGTAATGGATAAGGTAGGGACTTTGCTGAAAGAGTACTCCATCAAGACGGTGTATACCCCCTTATCTAAGCTGGCGAGGCATATGAGGACACCGAAAGACGTTATTCCTTTCCAGACCCCTGGTGTGTACAAGGTCGATTGTAGCTGCGGTAGTTCCTACATAGGTCAAACGAAGCGTACCATAGCTGAAAGATTCAAAGAACATATCGCAGCCGTCAAAAATCGCCAGACACAGAAGTCGGCTATTGCAGAACATTTGCTTGAGTCAACAGTCAACAGTGCGGGATCCGGTCACTGGATCGAGCTCCACGATCCGAAGGTCCTCTCCACTGAACGACATTATTTTTCAAGAATGGTTCGTGAAGCGGTTGAAATTAGAAAACATCGCAATTTCAACCGGGCAAAATGGATTTAAGTTAGCGGCGTCGTGGAATCCCGTGGTGAGCAAGTGTACAAACCGCGGTGTAAGTACTAGGACATTTACCGATACAGTCAGTGTTGTGTGTCGTAGTGACAACCCTGCAATTTTTCAAGATCAAGTGAGGGTAGGAGAACAAAACACACGCTCTTCTCGCCGGACTCACCCGCAGTTTTCAGTCAGCTCGTGACCACGGCCATTGTAACATGGTCGAAACGTCGAGCGAAAGGTACATATTTTTACCTATATTAAATAATACGTGATAAGTCCCGATAAACATTTAAAACATGTGTTCAAATCGCAAAAGTTTAAAAATTACTATATAGATCATGACCGCGACGTTAACGCATATCCGTATATTATATTTATATATGGGTAGTAGCGTTTAAGATGACGTTACGTTTCAAGTTGTCATCATAGAAATAGTAGAATAGCTTTTTGGGTTAGTATCCAACGGAGTCGAACTGATGTTGCAACTGAATAGATAGTTGAACGTTTTGAAAAAATAGAATTGGTTCGCAGATGCCCAACTTTATGAATAAATTAATTAGAAAGTAACGTTAAAGGATTAACCTTTTGCGTCTCAGAGACATAAATATACGTCAGTTTCATTTATAAATCTTTTGAGTTTATTATCACGGTATAGGAAGGATTAATACATAAGGAAGTTGATTTAGGAAGTTATCGATTTGTCCTAAATAGGGAAGCTAATCCAATCTTAGATGTGACCACCATTTTATTAAAATACTCAAAATAACAATTTTATATCTTGGCAAACTTAAAAGCAAGTGTTGGTTTATTTGACACAACAGAAGGAACAGTGTTCCACATGTTACAAGTCTCCACGAGTTCTACCTACTCTACCTATAACTACATGTCAAACTAAGAGCTATTTTAGACACACAGTCAGACGTACAGATGGACAAACGGACAAATAGCATCAACGGACGGTTGGATATGGATACGCACATAATATGATGATATCCAACCACAATACTGCCTACATTTATTTTAAAGAAATTTACCCTTAGACTTAACTGAAACTCACATTGAACATTATGTTTTAGTATTTATAGATAGATATTAAAGATAGGTAGGTATTTTTACACTAAAAAAGAGCAATACTTAAGTTCTTACAGTACAAAAATCTTGACAGATATGAGTACATCGACGTATTATTGGAATCGTAAAGTTTTTATAAACACATTAACACACATATTAACAACCAGTCTGCAAAGAGATTATAAATATCACACTTATATTATAAACGTGAATAAGGGCGTGAATATTTTCATTGTTAAAAACTACATATAGATATAAATATATATTCCATATCGAATAAGAACTAAGCTTATTAAAAAAAGTAGAGCTCTTTTGATGTTTCGTTGAATATTTCAAGCTAGCGACTTAACTTGACTTGGCAAAATCCCTAATTTGACTGTATATACAAAGGGTAAAACTATTATAACTTTGTGTAGAAATTTACGAGTCTGATCCTAAAACTCTGTGTGACGCCGAACTACAAGCCTGCGCTGATAGCAGGGCAAGAGCAAGAGTCCGAGAATAGAAAAATTTTAGGATACTTTTGTTTTGGTGCATCAATTGATAAATAATAATATGTTTTGAGTGTAAGACAAACCTAACAATATCGTTGTTGATAAAAATCTATTATACCGTTTTATCTGCAGAATGATCGTAATTATAGTTCATACGAGTACACACATCTTAATATATTATAACCGTCTTTCATGCCGTCGGATACTAAGTACCTAATGAACGTACACCACCTAAAAGTACATACACACCCTTAAAACATAGGTAACCCTCCTTCAGGAAGTAAGTTTTAAAAGGCAAAGTAGGAAAGTTAATTACTACTTACTCAATGAAAGGACAGCATTCAAGAATTAAATCCTCGCGGTCGTGTTTGATAACACCTCTGCCTAACCCTACGCGGATATGTAAGCGTGAAGATAACGTAGGTAACATACGTTATCTTTTAAATTTACTTTTAATTTATTTCGGATTCATTTTATCCATAGATACAGAAATGTGTTGCACTCAGTCCAGGGTTGCTAATGAACGCCCCCCGAGTGTTCCCGCCTTGCCGTGGAGGGGGGCCTCAGTAGCCGTGGCTTGGGTCACCACGGTGAAGCTAAGGGGAACCAATGGGCCTGCCAGTGATAGCCGATAGCTGGCAGGCCCGAAGTGGGACCGCTCCTATGGGCTTTGCCCTCCAGGTCCACACGGGAGCGGTCACTGTAGGTAGCGGTGGTGTATGGGCGCCACTGCAACTGAGGCGGGCTGCGGTGTCGTATGGGCGGCACCGCGGCTGAGAGTTAGGGGCTGCGGCGGGAGAGGAGTGCCGGTGTTACGGTGAGCCGCTCTCCCTGCCTTCCGCGGCCTTGATGGGGCCGCCATCGTTAGATGGCAGACGCGGTAGGGTCGCAGGGGAAGAGGACTGTCGGTATTGAGAGGCGCCGCTGTCCCTATCCTCTGCGGCCGAAGTAGCAGGCGGTGGGGCTACTCACCTGACCCATCGTAGGGGGACTTAGGGCGCCCAGACTTGGGGGAGTCTGGGGTCCATTTGCGGGCTAGGTCCTCCGTGGCGGTTGCGGCACGCCAAGTGTTCTGGCGTGCTGCAAGAGAGAAGGGTCCGGCAATGGTCAGCCGCGGCGGGTTCGCGGTCGTGTGCGAAATCTGTCCCGAGTTCCCGCCAAAAGTGGCAGTGACGGAACACCGCAGAGGTTTGGTGGGTATGCTGCCCTTCTGGCAGAGACTCCAATATAACCACCGTGCTCCCCCCGGGGCCGGTGTTATCCATAAAGGATTACTCTTAAACCATTGTTTTAATCGGTCCAAAGATATTATATACGAACTGAAAGGGAATGTCTGATACCCCTAAGAGTGTGATTGTGTGAGTTGCTGCATGTCTGTACTTACATAATTACTGTTAATGAAGTTGTCTCATATTCTCTATGGTTCTATATTCCTTGGCCAGTGGCGGAAGAAATGAAATTGTGGTAAATCATGATATTAAAAACGTCACTATCGAAAAGTGTGTGTTTATACATCTCTCTCGCGGTCACCAAATGCCTTTACCTGCGCATGGAATTAAGTACATGTAAACTCGCCCCGCGCCGGATTGATTGAAAAATTAATTTGTGAAATGTAGCATACCGAAATAAGTGAGCAGGTTATTTCCTACTACTTATTTAACGAAAAGCCAGAATTAAACAGTTTTCCCTTCGTTGTTTGAATGTTATTAAAATGCGAAACGTAAGATGCAAGGGACTCTACTTACTGTGTTCTGCCGCGAATCATTAGTGCGCAAACGTTAGGTACTTTATTATAAGGGTACTATGGCGGAGAATTTATTTATTTCAGACTAATATCTGTCCATATTATTAGTAGAGGTACATACACATAGTCTTACATCTTTTCACGCATTTCTTTGTTCAATTTGGCCGTTCTAAGGTTTTTTAATTGTTTATTCCTATATATGTATTCACGAATCAAATTTATTTAGACATCTACTTAAGGTAGAGACGCTGTCTGTATACTCTAGGTATATGTTATTACTTCAGTGTTTAGACGGGTACGATTAGGGTAGATAGAAATGAAATGCATAAAGCTATGGAAAAGATACCTTTGAATTAAAGAGTACCTACCTAAATTTATAAGAAACGCGTCATGTAATTTGAGTTAACTTTGTTGCAAAGACCCCTAGATATATCAGTTTCTTAATCAAGTTACTCTCGATGCCACCTCTATGTAATGGTAAAACTAATTACATACATGTAAAGTCGTTTCCACTACATATGTATAGCACGTACCTACGTAAATTCCTAAATGGCTGAAGTGGTATGGATTTTACAGTGTCCGCATGTGTGTGAAGTGGCTACCACACTATTCTAACGCACTATTGCCAGTTATTAAACCGCCAAGCAGAAGTGTGCAAACATTACGTTTTTTCGGTTTGAAATGTAATGATGATTTCAGTGAAATTACAGTGACTCCAAGCTACAGGCTACCCATCTGCCAAGATTCGTCAACGTCGGTTCAATAGTTTAAGTTTGAAAGCATAAAAAAATATCAACTAACGATAACCACGTAAATTTTTGAATCTTTAACGCCTGCTTAGCGAAATGAAATTCTTAAAGCTGCTTCCAAATATGACGGTTAAAATTAATTACAGAAATAAATGCTTGGATCAGTCATGGAATTATACAGAGGTCAGAAGACGCGTGTTCGGATAAATACAAGTATATCAATACCTATAGTATATACGTTTTAATATGTATTACTAGCGAAGACATCTGCGGCTTCGCTTGCGTTGTCTACAAGATTCAAAGCTACACAAATCGTATAAATATGAGTAAGAATGAGAAATAACGTTTGAAGATTTACTGCATTGTAGGTGTAGTTGTGTAAGCGCTATTTTGTTACTATTTCTGACAGAGAAATTCACATTAGAAGTCTGGCGTCTAAATAGTGCCCTGCAGATGACAAAGGACTCTTCATATATTATATGGGACCAAAACGTATTTGATATGGGTGTTTGATAAATACTTCTACCTACATTATAATAAGTACTCACGGGATGTACACTACGATTAGGCAGGTTTTGGAGTTCCAGATATTTTACTAATTAAGTACAATGTAATTAATGACCTCTACCTACCTTTCAAATATATTATGTAAGTGTAAACATAATGGTATGTTTTGTTAAGCATATGTATTTAATTATTTACGTTACATATAAGGACAGCGCGCGGAGAATGTTTGGAAATAAAACTTGGGTTTATCAACCAAAATTTGAGTTCAAGTAAGAGCAGATACGCGTTAGCACACGTAAAGAAAATTGTTTGATGAAATCGTATAATAACACAAATTTCGATTGACACGTTTATCAATTACACGGTTGAGAGGGAGAGGTGCATGTAGAAAACCATACTTGAAACAGTTTATTTTTAAATATTAATAAATGGTTTAAATATTTTGAAGTGCATTTGGTTAGCGGTTCCGACTGCGTGTAAATTTATTATCCAATAGTAATTTTTTTTCAGCGTAACAGTCTATTGCTGTGCAAAGATTCATTAAGATTTAGAAGTTTGAAAATGAAAGAACAAAGGATAATGCAAATCCTGGTCCTTCCAACAGCTATGTATGTTACAAAGTTGGATAGGTATTTTTAAAAATTACTATGGCGCCAAATTCAAAATATAATTCTTTCCAGATTAATTATCTATTAAACATGGTAGTTTCGGTAATAGCCAAGTATTGCTATTCATACGTGATGTATTGTATTTATGTGTTTTACATAGTAACCTTTAGTTAGTGTAAGTGGGTGGTTCAAACGGGATTTTAAGCAGTTTCGCCAAAGATATATCAACAATGCGTTACTGCAATTATGTTTTCTAAGCTGAGGATAGTTACCGTTACTTAACAATTTCATAAGTATCGAAGACAATCAGTATGCAGAAGCTGACACAGGTGTCATTAAGCACACTTTCGTACTAGGTTTCTGCGTGCATGTCTATACTTTTTGTTAACTATACCTATATCTTAGAACAATTCTACAAATATTAATGTAAGTACTACATTTAAACAAACTTGGATACCTATTTACTTGTACTTAACTAAGACCAGCTTGAGTAGTTCAAAAATGTTCTGCATTCAGTTGCGTAAAAAATCTAAAACTCTTATAGACTTACACTTAGAGCAGATCTTATACATAGTTCCCATTTGGACGGAACACTAAGCATAATCATGTGATATAATTGTAATATTTAGACATATGGAAAAGGCAGACTTTTTTGTAAATATTGATTATGTCTATACAACTGTGGTATATTGTCAACAGTGTCCGCAGCGTACACAATATACAGATTTTTCAGCGTTACTATTGCATATTTTAACAAGGAAAAATACTATTAGTTATTGTGACAAAACTGTTAGTCATAGTCATCATTCCGGAGATTTTTGTAGATACTCGTATTGATGTCTACTACAAAACTGAAGTACATCACTATGCTCTATTTTCAATAAATCCCTCCGAAGGCCGAGCGTGCTTCTAAGCGAAGCGCGGTCGTGTTTTGTGCCCACGAGGAAATAGAAGCCTTTCATGGCGAGTTCGAAGGCCAAGCTTTCACCAACTTTATTTCAAAATGTCAATGATCTTCAATGCCCATGTTAACATAGGTAATGTTAATCATCATGAACACAACTATTAGTACGAGTACTACTGATATGACATGCTTCAAATAACCGTTTAATTTCCTTTGTATACTTGGGTTAAAAACTTAAGTCCAGACAACCTCCACGCAGTGACATAAAAAGGGTGCAACGTCTTCCAAGAAGCTTAAGTGTCACAGTTAGCTGGAAAACTAATGAAGATATCTTAAGCTACTACTTACTTTTCAGCAATAAATATATATATATATATATATATATATATATATATATATATATATATATATATATAATAGGCTTATAGGCCTTTCAAGCGGACATTAATACACAGATTTCGAAGGACAAGATCTTAATCATGGTGCTTGCTGCAATGTATGTAATTAAAATAAATACAAAGTGTGGTGTGGTGTTTACACTTGGAACAGTATTTTTTTTTCAACTATATAGAATTACAACCCAGCTTATTGAGAAATGTATACTGTATTCTCTTTGGAATATATCAAGAGAAAGACTTGACTTTACACAATCACTAATTTGACTGTTTTTTAAAGTTAACAACTTACAGTAGCAACTAAAAACATGAGTAGGCATTTCATGGTCAAGATGTTTTGTGGTTTTGCATTGAATATCGCTATCAAATTGTTCCTTAAGTTAGGGCGGAAAATGAAGATTGGAAACAATAGATTAAATAAAATGTTGCATATTAAAGTTGTCTTACGTACACCGTGAATAAAATGAATGCCAACGTATTTGTAAAGTTCTTCAATCTTAATTTATATTAATGCCAATGAAGTAAAAAGCACTGCGACCGTCCCCTAGGTCAAACTTAATAGGCAGGTTTATATTGTGTGATACGTAATTTGGTTTTCTTTAAGTGAAGATGTAGATGGAATAAGTATATTTATATGGTAGTGGTAGTTAGCCGAACAAAATTAAAAGCAGGTAATTGTCTTAGTACATGCTAAATCCAATACGTACCGAACAATGAAGTGCAATCTAACTCCTTAGTAGGTTTTACGACATATATACATCCATGTGAAAAAATATACATGGAATAATAAAATTTTCAAACAAGGGTTACCTACATTTATTATCACATGAGACGTAAAACTTTTACTGCTGAAGACATTCATACGGAAGGACCATTTGGAAGTTGCATGCATCCAAGATAGTCCTGCGACCTTATTTAGTAAGTCTTCCACATTGGCGGTGGACGATCTACCTGCTCTACCAGACTCTCAGTCAGACGGACAGATGGACAAACGGATAAACAGCATCAACCTACGGTTGGATATAGATAGGGATATAATGATATACTACCACACTATTGCCTACCACATTTAGTTCAAAGAATTTTACCCTAAAACTTAACTGAAACCACACATTGAGCGTTATGTTTTAGTATTTATACCTTAGTTTTATTATAATATTATGATTTTAAGTGCTTGCTTAGATATACCAAATGTTGCAATACATCCCCATACACCGGTTAAAATCAACTAAGAGAAAAAAATTGATGGTTGGATGGGTGCCTATAGAAAGTGTTTACGAGATTCAAAGCCACACAAATGAATTGAATAAATATGAGCAATGATGAGAAATATTATTTTAAGATTTATCATTGGTGTAGTGGTGGCTTTGGAATGTTTGTAGGTTTGATTCCCGGTTAGGACAGTTGTTGGAATTATCCGACAGAGAAATTCACACTGTCTGGAACACTGCCCTATAGGTGACAAAAGGCCTTATACGAGTATGGGACCAATACGTACCTGGTATGGGTGTTTGATAAATACATGTACCTACCTGTCTAACATATGTAAGCATGAACATGATGGTATGTTTTGTTTAAAATATGTATATCATTATTTACGTTACATATAAATTACTTTTACTAAAGTTGAACTCCAGGGATCCTTTGAAAACAAACTTATACTACATGTTTAAATATTTATTTTAAAGTTTACTTGTAATGAGTTTCGTGTGAATCAAAACAAGAAATACAAAAAATTATATATATGTTATATAATGTTTACACAGACCGTATTAACAAAATGGATGCCCAAGTCTTAAAAGGCGTTACGATTTGTAAAAAGCTTAAGAGATCTTTATGGTAGAGACGCTGCTGTTTGTACATACTTGTACAATTGGATTGTAAAATATTCTCCATGTAATGAGAATGTACTTACTATATTTCGTTTAGCTCCATATATATACCTTTTAGTATTATACAATGACATACATAGATATAAAAATATCATACTTATAGAATAAGAACTTAGCTTATTGAAATAGGGCGAGCATTTCTTTATTTTTCCTTATAAATATCAAGAGAAGGACTTGACTTAAAAAAAAAACGTTAAATTGACTACATTTACAGTAAACAACTTTGAGAAAGTTCGATGGATTATTAATTATGTAGGTAGGTACGAACTGACCATTTCTTATTTTTGATATTTATACTGACCGATATAAATGTATTATTTGTGGCTCCGCAACACAGCTGATGATTGAACTATTTGCAACCAGTCCACAATATACACAGGCTTCGACGGGGTCAAGAGACGCGTACAAACACACACATGAGAGCTAATGCAATCTAATTCCTTAATCGATGTTACAACATCCAAGTATTTACGGATAAGGTTTAAATATTATAAACTACCTTTCACCCGCGGACCTTCTTGCGTTTATAGTGACTTCCCGTTACAGGATACCTATGTGGCAAGATTCGTGAACATCGGCTCACTAATTTAAGCGTAGAGCAGAACAAACAAACGAATTAATTACGAACCGACAAATATTTTCGCATTTAAAATAATAATATTATATACTGATGTAATAGCTGAAAATTATATCTAAAACGTTCAGTTTTCAGGAGTAGGTAAAAGTAGTTTCAGTGTTAATTCTGATCATCAGTATTCATGTCAGCGAATTGACGCAGCTTTTTCTTGTAAGAGTTATCAATTCTAATAGAGAGTTTATTCCATATGCTTAGGTACTGTCACATTTTTTGTGTTACACGATGATATTTTAAATGTACCGATTATTATGTATTAGTGTAATGCTATACGATGTAAGGAGTCTACTTACAACATAGTTCAAAGTTTTTTCCCTCTATGTTAGTGTATGGATAGTTTTTTATTTCGCACATTATCAATAATTCAATACACGTAGGGAACAAAATATTGAATAGAATAGAATATATAATAGGTAGTAGTAATGATTAGGTGGCGATCTCCATCCATCTTCTATACATTGGAGTCAGTACAAGTCTATCCGCTAGACTTCTGATGCCAGTGTTGTTGCTTATGTCTACTCTGGACATGAAGGATGCTATGCGTTTCCTCTGGATGGAATGAAATGAGCCGACTCGGGGCTGTGAACATTTCAGAAGCGCTACAATGCAATAATATATTGTTATAGGCGCCTCGGGTTATCCTTCAGACTGGAAATTACAATATGACTAAGGTACTGTAAATTATTTACAATTTTAATATGTTGTCTTACATATGTATTAACGAAACAACTTTATTCAGACATATACTTAAGGTAGAGATGCTGTCTGTATACTCTATATATTATTACTTCAGTGTTTAGACTGGTACGATTAGGGTAGAAAGAATTGGAATGCCAAAAGCTATGGAAAAGGAACCTTTGAATAAAAGAGTTGTACCTACTTATTCGTACCTAATTATATAAGGAACGCCCCATGTAACCTGAGTTAACTTTGTTGTAAAGATTTCATACTCATGGATGTATCAGCTTCTTCATCAAGTTACTATCGATACCACTTCCATGTAATAGTGAAAACTTAATAACATGTAAAGTTGTTTCACAACAAACAAATTAACAAACGATGACTCGACAATCACGTATATTTTTTAATCTCTAACGGCTGCATAGCGAAATGATATTTTGTAATCTGCCCCCAAAAAAATATGATGGTTAAAATTAATTACAGAGATAAATGCTCGGATCAGTCATGGAGTTGTACCGAGCTCAGAAGACGCGTGTTCGATTCTCATCCTAGAATTTGTAATTTTCTCTCTTTTATTGCAATACATACAGGTCTATCTCTGTGCTAAGGACATATTAAGAAACAAAAATGAATCCCTTGGACAGCGTTTCGGACTAATTTCTCTATCATAAAAGCTGCAACAGGAACTTCCATAGTCCAAAGCACTCGAAACGCAGAAGACCGCAATGGATAGCGCTGAAATATCTAAAGAAAATCATCGTCTTCAACCACGACTCAACCGATGTCAAGAGTTAACGACGAAGAAGGGGGAATTATAATAAGAAAGCTGTGCGCTCCATCCCGCACCGGCCTGAAAATGCATTATCCTACATAATCAGTTTTAGTTTGAAAATGTATGTAAAGATCATTGATGCTATCACTTTTTGCGTTTGAAGTTTAAATTAAATCGCTTCAGTTGTAGAAGTAATCACTTAAAATGTTATTCAAAAGTTTTATAAAATATTTTCTACCCAGCTAACCAATCAAATTACTTTAAATTTGGCTGTACCAGGTATATGTATAGTGATGCCATACGATATACAGGCTACCTTTGTGCCAAAGTCCATCAATATTGTTTCAGTAGTTTGAATGTTAAAGAAGGCCAAACAAACAAGCAACGAACCGACAAACACTTTCGCATATGAAATATCGCTACCGATCTCTAAAGGTCTTTTCGCATATGGCCAGTTTTGCGGTATAAAAGTAGTTTCAGTGTTATATATTACATTGTATATGTGTCTGAATTTTCCAAGTTTTTATTATATGACTTTTGAAGCACTAACGCTTGGTTAAAGAAACCAAATTTTGCAATTTATCCCCTAAAACGAGGATTAAAATCCATTAGGAAGATATATTCCAAGCTTGCCATGTAGCGCGTCTTTGGTATCGTCTCGGTGGCCTAGGATACGGTTTGTCAGAAGACGCGGGTTCAAAACCCATTCCAGGATGGGTTATTTTTGTGATTAAATGGTAAATCGGACAACACTGATGTCTATTATGAGGTCTTAGGTTACTATTCCGACGGGTGTGCAGGCAGTACTGGTACCCACCCTCAAAGCTCATTTATTTTTGTCCTATCATTTGACAGTTTGGTCTCGCTAGACAGTCGTTACAGCCTGAACAATAAGATAATACGGTTTGATAACTTACTGAATCATTTTTAGTTCTGTAAGTTATCAAACCGACCTGAACCTGGAGGTTGGCCGTAACTTAAAGCGATAATTTTTCTAATAAACTGAATCAAAAACCCTAAAAAAAGCTCACGCTAAAATGCTTTATACTAAATAATAGGTACTATACCAAATCATTAAAAGTAACAACACGCATCTGTCCATTCAAACAGTCATAGGTAGTACATTTTTATTGTTTAGTGGTAGTATTCAAGAGCAATATAAAATACCTGAATACCGCTGGTACTCAATTCAGTAGGCTGGTACTTACACAATAATACATATTTTTGAGGTCAAAAAATAAAAAAGAGTGCTATCCATCTAATTTGAAAACCAAAATTTTTCCTTTTGCATTTTGCCTTGCCTCTTATAAATTCATGGGATCCCCAGAAAGTTTTGAGAAACTGAAAAAACACCTAAAATGGATACAATATTTTCAATAAATCTTTTCCGACGAGCACGTTACACTCCAATAACTAAAGAGTAGTACGCCTTTCTTGGTAATATCATCATTGGCGGTTAATGACAATCGATCAGTAAGTTGCAAGGGTCACTAAAATGGTAAAAAAAATGGAACAGATTTCAGCACCGAAAAGTATAAAAGAACTTGTGGAAATTGGTACTTTTGTACTTTCATGGTTCCGACTACCATTCTTTGTAACGGCAATGACCCGTTGACTTTGATATTGTTGCCAAACCGCTGCGTCCCATTCTACTAACCAAATGTTGCTCCAACTTTAACTGAACTGTAGCTGAACGATGACAATTATACGTTTTTTATTGTGCTATTTAAATTAGATTTCTAATGTTACAATAAACTTTAAATTAAAACCTAATATGCTGTTAACTAAATAGATCATGTTTTATATATTTATCAGGACTTATCACGTATTATTTAAAATAGGTAAAAATATGTACCTTTCGCTCGACGTTTCGACCATGTTACCAGGTCAGGTGGCAGGTGGCCATGTCTCTGTTGGACAGAGCGGACGCCCTCTGTGACCCTGAACATGTAGAGGTTGAGAAAAAGCATGTTCAGGAGGTACTTAAAAGGAATGGCTAAAGTGTGACTAAACGCGGGCAGGCGAGACGCAAATGTCACAAGAGAGGGACTGACGTCGAGCGGCAGCCAGCTTTCATGCCTTACGTTAAAGGAGTAACGGATAAGGTAGGGACTTTGCTGAAGGAGTACTCCATCAAGACGGTGTATACCCCCTTATCTAAGCTGGCGAGGCATGTGAGGACACCGAAATACGTTATTCCTTTCCAGACCCCTGGTGTGTACAAGGTCGATTGTAGCTGCGGTAGTTCCTACATATGTCAAACGAAGCATACCATAGCTAAAAGAATCAAAGAACATATCGCGGCCGTCAAAAATCGCCAGACACAGAAGTCGGCTATTGCAGAACATTTGCTTGAGGCGGGATCCGGTCACTGGATCGAGCTCCACGATCCGAAGGTCCTCTCCACTGAACGACATTATTTTTCAAGAATGGTTCGTGAAGCGGTTGAAATTAGAAAACATCGCAATTTCAACCGGGAAGATGGATTTAAGTTAGCGGCGTCGTGGAATCCCGTAGTGAGCAAGTGTACAAACCGCGGTGTAAGTACTAGGACATTTACCGATACAGTCAGTGTTGTGTGTCGTAGTGACAACCCTGCGATTTTTCAAGATCAAGTGAGGGTAGGGGAACAAAACACACGCTCTTCTCGCCGGACTCACCCGCAGTTTTCAGTCAGCTCGTGACCACGGCCACTGGCAACGGTCGAAACGTCGAGCGAAAGGTACATATTTTTACCTATATTAAATAATACGTGATAAGTCCCGATAAACATTTAAAACATGTGTTCAAATCGCGAAAGTTTAAAAATTACTATATAGATCATGACCGCGTCGTTAACGCATATCCGTATATTATATTTATATATGGGTAGTAGCGTTTAAGATGACGTTACGTTTCAAGTTGTCATCATAGAAATAGTAGAACAGCTTTTTGGGTTAGTATCCAACGGAGTCGAACTGATGTTGCAACTGAATATATGAACGTTTTGAAAAAATAGAATTGGTTTGCAGATGCCAAAGTTTCTGAATAAATTAATTAGAAAGTAACATTAAAGGATTAACTTTTTGCGTCTCAGAGACATACATATACGTCAGTTTCATTTATAAATCTTTTGAGTTTATAATCATGGTATAGGAAAGATTAATACATAAGGAAGTTGATTTAGGAAGTTATCGATTTGTCCTAAATAGGGAAGCTAATCCAATCTTAGATGTGACCACCATTTTATTAAAATACTCAAAATAACAATTTTATATCTTGGCAAACTTAAAAGGAAGTGTTGGTTTATTTGACACAACAGAAGGAAGAGTGTTCCACATGTTACAAGTCTCCACGAGTCCTACCTACTCTACCTACAACTATATGTCAAACTAAGAGCTTTTTTAGACACACAGTCAGCGTGGTGGTGCTGTTCTTCAAGAAAGATGACAACACTTTACTTAAAAATTACAGACCCATCTCGCTTTTGAGCCATGTTTATAAGCTGTTTTCGAAGGTCATAACGAACCGTCTCAGTCGCAGGTTTGATGAATTCCAGCCTCCGGAACAAGCCGGTTTCCGAAAAGGCTATAGTACCATAGACCACATCCACACGCTACGGCAAGTTATACAGAAGACCGAAGAGTATAACTTGCCTCTTTGTTTAGCGTTTGTGGACTATGAGAAAGCCTTTGATTCGATCGAGACGTGGGCAGTGCTTGAGTCTCTCCAGCGGTGCCGTATTGACTATCGGCATATTGAAGTGCTGAAGTGTTTGTACAAAAACGCCTACATGTCAGTCCGAGTACAGAAGCAGAGTTCGAAGGCCTCCAGGTCCTACGATTCATCTCCTCATTTCTGATTCAATCACGAACAGTGACTCAGCACAGTTTTCTCCATTTTTGATGTAACGAGTTTTACGATTTTGAGCTTACATACTCGTATTATGAGGCTCATAGTCAGATAGCAGTGCCACAAGTCATCACTGGTAACATTCACTGGTCTAAGATTTGGCCTGCATGCATATCATAGAGTACCTTTTGTTCGCGGCTCCGTCTGCGTGGATATTTGATATACCGTAGCTGCTACGGTTTGCTACGGCGTAGCAAATTGTTTCCGGTCTATTTCTGTGTGAACTTTCATCAACAGCCGAGCATCATACACTATCAAATCTTTGCTTTTTATTATAAGAGTAGATAAAGATTAACACCAAGTACACATTATTATTGTGTCATAACTGTAATAATTAGACATATCTTATTCTATTTTTTGTAGACATTGATGTCTTCTATAATTATACTGCAGTACATCACTCTGCTGCATTGTCCATAGTTTCCGATTTTTGAATATATTGTGTGTTACTCAGTGATAATGTGACTTTTTTACGGCAAAACAATGTTTTAATCGATCCAAAGATGTTATATACGAACTGTAAGGGAAAGGTCTGATACCCCTAAGAATGTGATTGTGGTGGGAAGTGTGGTATGAGACACTGCATGTCTGTACTTACTTAATTACTGTTCATGAAGTTGTCTCATATTCTCTATGGTTCTATATTCCTTGGCCAGTGGCCGAAGAAATAATATTGTGGTAAACCATGATATTAAAAACGTCACTATCGTAAAGTGTGTGTTTATACATCTCTCTCGCCTTCATAAAATGCCTTTACCTGCGTATGGAAGAGCGGACCAGTAAACTCGCCCCGCGCCCAGTATTGTAATTTTTTTTTTTAAATTTGGCATATCAAAATAAGTAAGCAGGTTATTTCCTACTACATACTTATTAAATGAAAGGCCAGAATAAAACAGTTTTCCCTTCGCCGTTAGAATGCGATTGAAATGCGAAACGTAAGAAACAAAGGACTCTACTTACTGTGTTTGTGTGTGCCGCGAATCATTAGTGCGCAAGTGTTAGGTACTGTAAGGGTACTATAGCATGTGAAATCATTATTATTTCTGTTACAAATATGACACAAAAGTTTGAGTAAATTTGTCGTGCAGGAGTTCATCTACTTATTAACAAAGTTGAAATCAAAAAAGTTGTGATTGCATGATATTTTATATGTTTATATATTTCATGATAAAAGAAGTTTAAAAAATACGCAATTATCAGCGTACCTGCTACTTCAGTTTACAAATTGTTCCTGTACATCTTATAGATGCCAAAGTTCCTACAGTATAAATATCTTACTAAATATTCTGTTTTAAATAAGGATAATTTAGATATCATTGAATAACAAAGTTTCTCGTATTATAAAATATAATGTTCACACACTCGTACCCAGTACCGTAGAGGTACCAAGTAGTTTAAGTATTTTTTTAAAGCCGGTACAAGCACGAAGTCTACCAGGTGTTAGGTGCTAACCTCTGCCTTTATCAGACGTATGCCCTCACAACTGCATTGCGCACGTAAACATAAGACATTGTTAAGTCTCAATGTGCCTGTAATTTTACCTGCACCCATACCCTTCAAAACCAGAACACAATATTGCGAAGGTTACTGCTTCAGGAAGAAAATGATATGGTGGCAGTCTTCCCCGGATGACCTCATCCACGATGAGTTCTACTGCTACTATGTAGGTAGGTAAATAGATAGATAAACCCTTTATTGCAACACCACATTATATAATATAACTAACAAATACGAGTAAACAGGATAATATAATTGAAAACTATTACTCAGCAATAAAAAAATAAAATTAAGTGTAACAATTGGCGGTCTTATCGGTCAAAGCGATCTCTTTCGATTCTGGTATGTACCTACAATATAACGACTATACCACACTCTTTTGTCTTTTTAACTCCAGCTCTATCCTTGAGCCTCAATTGCACTAAGAGAAATGCTCGCTTTGTAACTTGTATGGGAGTTATGATTTTTTATGCAACTGAATGCAGATCATTTTTTGAGCTCTCAAGCTGGCCTCCAAGACTACTGCTCGCGTTATCCACTGCACTAAGGGGTTGGATCCCTTAACAAACATACACAAGGACTCTATGTCCCGACTTAAACTGTAATTAAATGAAAATTTTTACTTTTCTGTTCAAATGGTTACAAGTTTAAATAAAAAAAATACTGCACAAGGACAAACGCGGGCCACTCGTGGCCCGCGCACCGCCCAACACCTAGTTATACTATATAAAGCTCGATTACCATTCATGTACTGACTGACTCACTGATTGATCCCTTTGTTCTCCTAGAAGGAGCAATGGGGGGTATAGAAGATGTAGGGGTAAAGTGTAGGGGGGCTCAATTCGAGTGGGAGAAAAATCCGAAAAGTGCTGCTTGTTGAAGTCTGATGGAACTGGTCAACGGCTCTCGGAAACTATAAATCATAGGGGGTTAGTGCCAAAACTAAAAATGACCAAAACCCTGGGCAACTGCCAAAAATTAAAAAAAAAACATACCCCCCAAACAAAAGACGATCGCTCCCATACAAAATGTAAATGCTTATAATTCCTAAACCGTTTGAGATAAGTAGAAAGTGTTTGACCAAATGTCATAGGGAATCGGAAGGGTAATTTGGTAAAAGTGTCAAAAATCCAAGATGGCGGATTCAAAATGGCGGCCGAATTGAAAGTTGGTCCGATCCGGCTCAAATTTGGTATCGGGGGGTTTTTGGGGTCCCACATTCCAAATATGAAAACCATTTTTTGATTACGTCATTTTTCAATATGGCCGCCATACATATGTTTTTTTGGATCTTTAATGGATCGTTTCTCCCAGTGGGCATGATGGGGATTATGGTTTTTTAGGGTTATATGTGGGGTTACGATAGGTGACTTTAGGAGAAACTGAATGGAGCTGAACGTGGAATACCAGGTAGAACAGGTCAACAGCTCTCGGAAACTAAAGGAGATAGGAGGTAAATGCCAGAACTAATGTTGACAAGCACCCTGGGCATTTTCTAAAAATTCAAAAAAAAACACACCTCCCAAACAAAAGACGATCGCGCCCATACAAAATGTAAATGCTTATAACGCCGAAACCGTTAAAGATAGGTACGGGGTGTTTGAACTAATAGTTAAGGGGACCAAAAATGCAATTTGGCGGAAATGTCAAAAATCCAAGATGGCGGATTCAAGATGGCGGCTACCTTAAATATTAGTCCGATCCGACTGAAAATCGATATCTAAAGGTTTTTAGAGTTCCCGATTCGAAATATGGAATCAATTTTTTGATGACGTCATTTTTCAACATGGCTGCCATACAAATATTTTTCCTGAAAATTTATTCGGTTTTTTTCTACAAGTTTGCATGATGGAACGCTGAGGCTTTTTAGGTGAAAAGTATAGACAGTAGTCTAATGACTTTAAGTGACATCTTAAATGAGCTGAATGTGTACCTTCTGATGGAACAGCTTGACGGGTCTCGGAAACTAAAAGAGATAGGTAGTTAGTGCCAAAACTAATATTGACAAGCACCCTAGGCATTTCCTTAAAATTAAAAAAAAAACACACCTCCCGAACAAAAGACGATCGCGCCCATACAAAATGTAAATGCTTATAACGCCGAAACCGTTAAAGATAGGTACGGGGTGTTTGAACTAATAGTTAAGGGGACCAAAAATGCAATTTGGCGGAAATGTCAAAAATCCAAGATGGCGGATTCAAGATGGCGGCTACCTTAAATATTAGTCCGATCCGACTGAAAATCGATATCTAAAGGTTTTTAGAGTTCCCGATTCGAAATATGGAATCAATTTTTTGATGACGTCATTTTTCAACATGGCCGCCATACAAATGTTTTTCCTGAAAATTTATTCGGTTTTTTTCTACAAGTTTGCATGATGGAACGCTGAGGCTTTTTAGGTGAAAAGTATAGACAGTGGTCTTACGTCCTTAAGTGACACCTGAAATGAGCTGAATCTAAATCTTCTGTTGGAACAGCTTGACGGCTCTCGGAAACTAAAAGAGATAGGTAGTTAGTGCCAAAACTAATATTGACAAGCACCCTGGGCATTTCTTAAAAATTAAAAAAAAAACACACCTCCCAAACAAAAGACGATCGCGCCCATACAAAATGTAAATGCTTATAACGCCAAAACCGTTAAAGATAGGTACGGGGGGATGTAGTAATGTTTTAAGGGACCGGAAATGCAATTTGGCGAAAATGTCAAAAATCTAAGATGGCTACTTTGAATAATGGCCTGATCCGACTGAAAATCAATATCTAGGGGTTTTAAAAGTCCCCAATTAGAAAGATGAAACATGTTTCTTGATGAAGGCATTGGTCAAAATGGCGAGGCCGCAGGCCGAGCTATATTGACGAGGACGAAGGCCGAATGTGCTTCTAAGTGAAGCGAGGCCGAAGGCCGAGCGTGCTTCTAAGCGAAACGAGGCCGAAGGCTGAGTGAGCTCTTAAGTGAAATGAAACCGAAGGCCGAGCGTACTTCTAAGCGAAGCCAAGCCGAAGGCCGAGCGTTCTTCTAAGCAAAGCGCGGTTGAGTTTTGTGCCCACGAGGAAATAGAAGCCTTTCATGGCGAGTTCGAAGGCCAAGCGTTCGCAAACTTTATATCAAAATGTCAATGATCTTCAATGCACATGTTAACATAGGTAATGTTAATGAATCAAAAACATCATGAACACAACTATTAGCACGAGTACTACTGATATGACATGCTACAAATAACCGTTTAATTTCCTTCGTATAATTAGGTTTGTTCTTATAAATTTGAGTCCAGACAACCTCCACGCAGTGACATAAAAAGGGTGCAACGTCTTCTAAGAAGCTTAAGTGTCACAGTTAGCTGGAAAACATTATGAAGACATCTTAAGCTACTACTTACTTTTCAGCAATAAATATATATATATAGTAGGCTTATAGGCCTTTCAAGGGGACACATACACAGATATAATACACAGATTTCGAAGGTCAAGATCTTAATGTCATGGTAGAGATGCTTGCTGCAATGTATGTAATTAAAATAAATACGAAGTGTGGTGTGGTGTTCACACTTGGAACAATATTTTTTTAACTATATAGAATTAGAACCCAGCTTATTGAGAAATATATAGCTATTTTCATTCGTCCTTGAATATATTTATGTAGTATTGTATTCTCTTTGGAATATATTAAGAGAAAGACTTTACATAATTACTAATATGACTGTTTTTAAAGTTAACAGCTTACAGTAGCAACTAAAAACATGAGTAGGCTATTTATGGTCAAGATGTTTTGTGGTTCTGCATTGAATATCGCTATCAAATCGTTCCTTAAGCTAGGGCGGAAAATGAAATTGGAAACAATAGATAGAATAAACTGTTGCATATTAAAGTTGTCAAGCTTCGTGTGTGTAAATAAAATTAATGCCAACGTTACGATTTGTTAAGTTCTTCAATCTTAATTTATATTAATGCCAAAGAATGGAAGTAAAAAGCACTGCGACCGTCCCCTAGGTCAAACTTGATAGGCAGGTAGGTATATTTGATACATAACTTGGTTTTTTTTAAGTGAAGATGATGATGGAATAAGTTTATATATATGGTTATATGGTGGTGGGAGTTAGCAGAACTAAATTAAACCAGTTATTTGCCTTGGTACATACTAAACCCTATACGTACCGAACAATGCAGTGCAATTCTTTAAGTAATTCCTTTGTAGGTTTTACGACATAAATACATCCACGTGAAAAGATATACATGGAATAATAAAATTTTCAAACAAGGGTTACCTACATTTATTATCATATGATACGTAAAACTTTTACTGCTGAAGACATGCATACGGTAGGACCAGACGGAAGCTGCATGCATCCAAGATAGTCCTGCTACCTTATTTAGTACGTCTTCCACATTGTCGGTGGACGACCTACCTTCTCTACCAGACTCTCAGTCAGACGCACAGATAGACAAACGGACAAACAGCATCAACTTACGGTTGGATATAGATACATATATAATGATATACTACCAAACTATTGCCTACCACATTTAGTTCAAAAAATTTTACCGTAAGACTTTTAATTGAAATCTCACATTTAGTGTTATGTTTTAGTATTTATACCTTAGTTTTATTATAGTATTATGATTTTTACGTGCTTATGCTTGCTTAGATTTATCTAACCAAATCTTGCAATCCCCATTCACCCCATATACCGGTTAAAATTAAATAAGAGAAAAAAATTGATGCTTGGCTGGGTGCCTAGAGAGGGTGTCTACGAGATTCAAAGCCACACAAATGAATTGAATTAATATGATGATGTGAAATATCGTTTTAAGATCTATCGTTGGTGTAGTGGTGGCAGCGCTGCTTTGGAATGTCGAACTCTTGGTTTGGATTCCCGGTAAGGACAGTTGTTGGAATTTTCTGACAGAGAAATTCAAACTGTCCGGCGTCTGTAACACTGCCCTGTAGGTGACAATAGGCCTTATATGGGAGCAATACATATCTGGTATGGGTGTTTGATAAATACTCCTACCTACCTCTCTAAAATATGTACGCATGAACTTAATGTTATTTTTGTTTAAATATGTATATCATTATTTACGTTACATATAAATTACTTTTATTAAGGTCAAACTCCAGGGATACCTTGAAAAAAAAATCTGTTTTCATATTTATTTTAAAGTTTACTTGTAACGAGTTTCGATTGAATTAAAACAAGGAATACAACAATTTTATAGAAAATTGCAGAGTTATTTAGTAAATTAAGTCATTACTTACTTTTGAGTAATGAATATATATATAAAGAATAGGCTCCTCACTTTTCATACATCGTGAAATATTTTTCGGGACTATCTCTGTGCAAAGAACATATTAATAAACAAAAAATCATGAACCGACAAATACTTAGCTTTACATGACAACTAATTGTAATATACGTCGATGCAAGAAAAAGGTTTTCATATTAAAGTAGTGAAGCTGTCGTAAAGGTAGCCACTAAGTATAGCTGAAATACAAACTCTAATACATGGTTGAACTTACGTACACCGTGAATAAAATAAATGCCAACGTTACGATTTGTAAAGTTCTTCAATCTTAATTTATATTAGTGCCAAAGAATGGAAGTAAAAAGCACTGCGACCGTCCCCTAGGTCAAACTTGATAGACAGGTATATTTGATACGTAACTTGGTTTTCTTTAAGTGAAGACGATGATGTAATAAGATTATTTATATGGTAGTGGGAGTTAGCAGAACAAAATTAAAACCAGTTATTTGCCTTGGTACATACTAAATCTTATACGTACCGAACAATGCAGTGCAATCTAATTCCTTAGTAGGTATTACGACATATATACATCCACATGAAAAGATATACATGGAATAATAAAAATTTCTAACAAGGGTTACCTACATTTATTATCATATGAGACGTAAAACTTTTAATGCTGAAGATATGCATACGGAAGGACCAGATGGATGCTGCATGCATCCAAGATATTCCTGCGACCTTGTTTAGTACGTCTTCCACATTGTCGGTGGACGACCTACCTTCTCTACCAGACTCTCAGTCAGACGGACAGATGGACAAACGGATAAACAGCATCAACCTACGGTTGGATATAGATAGGGATATAATGATATACTACCACACTATTGCCTACCACATTAGTTCAAAGAATTTTATCCTAAGACTTAACTGAAACCACATATTGTAGTTTTAGTATTTATACCTTAGTTTTATTATAATATGTATTATGATTTTTAAGTGCTAATGCTTGCTTCGATAAACCAAATGTTGCAATACATCCCCATACACCGGTTAAAATCAACTAATAGAAAAAAAAATTATGCATGGATGGGTGCCTATAGAAAGTGTCTACGAGATTCAAAGCCACACAAATGAATTGAATAAATATGAGCAATGATGAGAAATATCGTTTTAAAATGTATCGTTGGTAGCTTTGGAATGTTTGTAGGTTTGGATTCCCGGTTAGGATAGTTGTTGGAATTTTGCGACAGAGAAATTCACACTGTCCGGCGTCTGGAACACTGCCCTGTAGGAGACAAAAGGCATTATATGGGAGCAATACATATCTGGTATGGGTGTTTGATAAATACTCCTACCTACCTGTTTAAAATATGTAAGCATGAACATAATGGTATGTTTTGTTTAATATATGTATATCATTATTTACGTTACATATAAATTACTTTTACTAAAGTTAAACTCCAGGGATCCTTTGAAAACAAACTTATACTACATGTTTAAATATTTATTTTAAAGTTTACTTGTAATGAGTTTCCTGTGAATCAAAACGAGAAATACAAAAAATGATATATAATGTTTACACAGACCGTATTAACAAAATGGATGCCCAAGTCTTAAAAGGCGTTACGATTTGTAAAAAGTTTAAGAGATCTTTATGGTAGAGACGCTGTTTGTACATACTTGTACAATTGGATTGTAAAATATTCTCCATGTAATGAGAATGTACTTACTATATTTCGTTTAGCTCCATATATATATATAGGAATAATATAATATTCCTATATATATATATACCTTTTAGTATAATACAATGACATACATACATATAAAAATATCATACTTATAGAATAAGAACTTAGCTTATTGAAAAAGGGCGAGCATTTTTAATTTTTCCTAAGGTATTCCTATAAATATCAAGAGAAGGACTTGACTTGAAAAAATCGTTAAATTGACTCCTTTTACAGTATACAACTTTGAGAAGGTTCGGTGGATTATTAATTATGTATGTAGGTACGAACTGTCCATTTCATATTTTTGATATTTATACTGACCAATATAAATGTATTATTTGTGGCTCCGCAACACAGCTGTTGATTGAACTATTTGCAACCAGTCCACAATATACACAGGCTTCGACGGGGTCAAGAGACGCGTACAAACACACACATGAGAGCTAATGCAATCTAATTCCTTAATCGATGTTACAACATCCAAGTATTTACGGATAAGGTTTAAATATTATAAACTACCTTTCACCCGCGGATCTTCTTGCGTTTATAGTGACTTCCCGTTACAGACTACCTATGTGGCAAGAATCGTGAACATAGGTTCTCTAATTTAAGCGTGAAGCAGAACAAACAAACTAATAAATTACAAAACGACAAATATTTTCGCATTTAAAATAATATTATTATATACTGATGTAATAGCTGAAAATAATATCTAAAACGTTCAGTTTTCAGTAGTAGGTAAAAGTAATTTTAGTGCTAATTCTGATCATCACTATTTATGTTAGTGATTTGACGCAGCTTTTTCTTGTAAGAGTTATCTATACTAATAGAGAGAGTCTATTCCATATGCTTAGGTACTGTCACATTTTTTGTGTTACACGATGATATTTTAAATGTACCGATTATTATGTATTAGTGTAATGCTATAGGCTATAGGATGTAAGGAGTCTACTTACAACATAGTTCAAAGTTTTTTTCCTCTATGTTAGTGTATGGATAGTTTATTATTTCACACATTATCAATAATTCAATACACGTAGGGAACAAAATATTGAATGGAATAGAATATATAATAGGTAGTAGTAATGATTAGGTAGCGATCTTCATCCATCTTCTATAATACATTGGAGTCAGTATAAGTCTATCCGCTAGACTTCTGATGCCAGTGTTGTTGCTTATGTGTACTCTGGACATGAACGATGCTATGCGTTTCCTCTGGATGGAATGAAATGCAGATCCGGGGCTGTGAACATTTCAGAAGCGCTACAATGCCATAATATATTGTTATAGGCGCCTCGCGTTCTATGTTGGCGTCATCCTTCAGACTGGAAGTTACAATATGACTAAGGTACTGTAAATTATCTAAAATTTTAATAAGTTGTCTTACATAATGTATTAACGAAACAACTTTATTCAGTCATATGAAAGAGTTGTACCTACTTATTCGTACCTAATTATATAAGGAACGCCCCATGTAACCTGGGTTAACTTTGTTGCAAAGATTTCATACTCATGGATGTATCAGCTTCTTCATCAAGTTACTATCGACACCACCCTCCATGTAATAGTGAAAACTTAATTACATGTAAAGTTGTTTCACAACAAACAAATTAACTAACGATGACTCGACAAACAAGTATATTTTTTAATCTAACGGCTGCATAGCGAAATATTTTGCAATCTGCCCCCAAAAAATATGATGGTTAAAATTAAAAAGATAAATACTCGGATCAGTCATGGAGTTGTACCGAACTCAGAAGACGCGTGTTCGAACCTCATCCTAGAATTTGTAATTTTCTCTCTTTTATTGCAATACATACAGGTCTATCTCTGTGCTAAGGACATATTAAGAAACAAAAAATGAACTTCTTGGACAGCGTGTCGGACTAATGTCTCTTTCATAAAAGCTGCAAAAGAAACTTCCATAGTCCAAAGCACTCGAATCGCAGAAGACCGCAATGGATAGCGCTGCAATATTTAAAGAAAATCATCGTCTTCAACCACGACTCTCATGTCAAGAGTGAACGACGAAGAAGGAGGAATTATAATAAGAAAGCTGTGCGCTCCATCCCGCACCGGCCCGAAAATGTATTATCCTACATAATCAGTTTTAGTTTGAAAATGTATGTAAAGATCATTGATGCTATCACTTTTTGCGCCTGAAGTTTAAATTAAATCGCTTCAGTTGTAGAAGTAATCACTTAAAATGTTATTCAAAAGTTTTATATAATGCTTTTCTACCCAGCTAACCAATCAAATTACTTTAAATTTGGCTGTACCAGGTATATGTATAGTGACTCCATACGATATACAGGCTACCTTTGTGCCAAAGTCCATCAATATTGTTTCAGTAGTTTGAATGTAAAAGCAGGCCAAACAAACAAGCAACGAACCGACAAACACTTTCGCATATGAAATATCGCTACCGATTTCTAAAGGTCTTTTCGCAAATGGCCAGTTTTGCAGAATAGTAGTTTCAGTGTTATATATTACGTTATATCACGTTGTGTAAGTGTCTGAACTTCCCAAGTTTTTATTATATGACTTTTGAAGCACTAACGCTTGGTTAAAGAAACCACATTTTGCAATTTATCCCCTAATACGAGGATTAAAATCCATTAGGAAGATATATTCCAAGCTTGCCATGTAGCGCGTCTTAAAGACCAAAGATGGACCAATACCGTTACCACATGGAAAGGCGACCATTTAAATGCTAACTCTAAAAATATATATATATATAGCAATGTTATTGTAATTGTAATTGTCGGAAATAAAAGACTGTTTATATTTATTATACCAAGCTTGAATGTGTGCTTCGCTAACCTAACAGTTAGAACGGATAACATTAACACAGATTGTAAGATGACGATGGTTCAGTACCCGTCCATGTATTGTATTTTTATATTCCCTCGAGAGACATTGAAAATGATTTTAACTGCCGTGGTCTTTATAGTTTATAGCGAAAAAAAATCGTGTCTGCAGAGAGGCGTATATAATATGGCATAAATAGTGGTAAATTAATAGAAAACTTAGTAAATAATTTTGCTTTTGGATTTAAAACCGCACTAAAGTTTATCGTTTTTTAAATGTTTACTGCAAGCTTACTTCTTGATTCTAACTTGATTGATTGACACGGGATTGTTACATGTATCGTCTCGGTGGCCTAGGATACGGTTTGTCAGAAGACGCGGGTTCAAAACCCATTCCAGGATGGGTTATTTTTGTGATTAAATGGTAAATCGGACAACACTGATGTCTATTATGAGGTCGTTACTAATCCGACGGGTGTGCGGGCAGTACTGATACCCATCCTCAAAGCTCTTTTATTTTTGTACTATAATTTGACAGTTTGGTCTCGCTAGGCAGGCGTTACGGCCTGAAAAATAAGATAATACAGTTTGATAACTTACTGAATCATTTTTAGTTCAGTAAGTTATCAAACTGGCCTGAAGCTGGAGGTTGGCCGTAACTTACAGCGATAATTTTTCTAATAAACTGAATCAAAAACACTAAAAAAAAGTCCACCCTAAAATGCTTTATACTAAATAATACTATCCTAAATCATTAAAAGTAACAACACGCATCTGTCCATTCAAACAGTCATAGGTAGTTGTAAATTTTTATTGTTTAGTGGAAGTATTCAAGAGTAATATAAAATACCTGAATACCGCTGGTATTCAATTCAGTAGGCTGGTACTTACACAATAATACATATTTTTGAGGTCAAATAATAAAAAAAAGTGCTATCCATCTAATTTGAAAACCAAAATTTTCCTTTTGCATTTTGCCTTGCCTCTTATAAATTCATGGGATCCCCAGAAAGTTTTGAAAAACTGAAACAACACCTAAAATGGATACAATATTTTCAATAAATCTTTTCCGACGAGCACGTTACACTTCAATAACTGAAGAGTAGTACGCCTTTCTTGGTAATATCATCATTGGCGGTTAATGACAATCGATCAGTAAGTTGCAAGGGTCACTAAAATGGTAAAAAAAATATTTACCCCAAAATGGAACCGATATCAGCAGCGAAAAGTGCAAAAGAACTTGTGGAAATTGGTACTTTTGTACTTTCATGGTACCGACTACCATTCTTTGTAACGGCAATGACCCGTTGACTTTGATATTTTTGCCAAACCGTTGGGTCCGATTCTACTAACCAAATGTTGCTCCAACTTTAACTGAACTGTAGCTGAACGATGACATTTATACTTTTATTGTGCTATTTAAGTTAGGTTTCTATTGTTACAATAGACTTTAAATTAAAACCTATTATGCTGTTAACTATATAGATCATGACCGCGACGTTAACGCATATCCGTATATTGTATATTTATATAGGTAGTAGCGTTTAAGATGACGTTACGTTTCAAGTTGTCATCATAGAAATCCAACGAAGTCGAACTGATGTTGCAACTGAATAGATAGTTGAACGTTGTGAAAAAATAGAGTTGGTTTGCAGATGCCAAAGTTTCTGAATAAATTAATTAGAAAGTAACGTTAAAGGATTAACCTTTTGCGACCCAGAGACATAAATATACGTCAGTTTCATTTATAAATCTTTTGTGTTTATTATCACGGTATAGGAAGGATAAATACATAAGGAAGTTGATTTAGGAAGTTATCGATTTGTCCTGAATAGGGAAGCTAATCCAATCTTAGATGTGACTACCATTTTATTAAAATACTCAAAATAAAAATTTAAACTTTTTAAACTTAAAAGCAAGTGTTGGTTTATTTGACACAACAGAAGGAAGAGTGTTCCACATGTTACAAGTCTCCACGAGTCCTACCTACTCTACCTACAACTACATGTCAAACTAAGAGCTATTTTAGACACACAGTCAGACAGACATATGGACAAACGGACAAATAGCATCAACCGACGGTTGGATATGGATACGGACGTAATATGATGATATACAACCACAATACTGCCTACATTTATTTTAAAGAAATTTACCCTTAGACTTAACTGAAACTCACATTGAGCGTTATATTTTAGTATTTATACTTAAGTTTTATTATAGTATGATTTTTAGGTGCTAATACTTGCTTAGATAAACCAAATCTTTTAACTCATCCCCATTAGCCGATTAAAATCAACTGAGCGAAATAAAATTGATGCTTGGATGCGTGCCTATAGATGGCCTACCATGGCGTCATGGCGATTAGCACTGATTGTTAGAAGATGCGGGTTCAAATTCAAAACTCGTCGAAAGATAGGTAGGTATTTTTCCACTATAAAGTAGCAATACTTAAGTTCGTACAGTACAAAAATCTTGACAGATATGTATAAATCGACGTATTATTGGAATCGTAAAGTTTTTATAAACACATTAACACACATGTTAACAACCAGTCTGCAAAGAGATTATAAATATCACACTTATGTTATAAACGTGAATACGAACGTGAATATTTTCATTGTTTTAAACTAAATATAGATATAAATATATATTCAATATCGAATAAGAACTAAGCTTATTAAGAAAGGTAGAGCTCTTTTAATGTTTCGTTGAATATTTCAAGCGAGCGACTTAACTTGACTTGGCAAAATCCCTAATTTGACTGTATATACAAAGGGTAAAACTATTATAACTTTGTTTAGAAATTTACGAGACTGATCCTAAAACTCTGTGTGACGCCGAACTACAAGCCTGCGCTGATAGCAGGGCAACAGCACACTCCGAGAATGGAAAAATTTTAGGATACTTTTGTTTTGGTGCATCAATTGAAAAATAATAATGTTTGGAGTGTAAGACAAACCTAACAATATCGTTGTTTATAAAAATCTATTATTCCGTTTTAGCTGCAGAATGATCGTAATTAAAGTTCATACGAGTACACACATCTTAAAATATTATAACCGTCTTTCATGCCGTCGGATACTAAGTACCTAATGAACGTACACCGCCTAAAAGTACATACACACCCTTAAAACATAGGTAACCCTCCTTCAGGAAGTAAGTTATAAAAGGCAAAGTAGGAAAGTTAATTACTACTTACTCAATGAAAGGACAGCATTCAAAAATTAAATCCTCGCGGTCGTGTTTGATAACACCTCTGCCTAACCCTACGCGGATATGTAAGCGTGAAGATAATGTAGGTAACATACGTTATCTTTTAAATTTACTTTTAATTTATTTTTACTTAATTTTGAGTAAACCGGATTCATTTTATCCATAGATACATTTCAGAAATATATTGCACTCCGTCAAGGGTTGCTAATGAAACGGCTAACTGCCCGCGACCTTCGCCCTCGCCATAACATCCCAGAGTTTCATTTATAAGAACCTTCTCCTGACAATAATTAACACAACAAAAAAGAATTAGCGAGATTGTTCTATCCGTTCTCAAGTTATAGCGTTACCAGGAGAAATAGGGATTCATTTTTATATATATAGAAGAAAATATATAGAAGATATATAGGTAGATTTCAAAGTTTAGTTGTACAGAGTTTTCAGTAAATCAAAACCAAAGAATAAAATAAATACATGTTTTATTATTTATGTCCATGTTTATCTTCACGAGTTTTGAGTCAAAAGAATAACATTTTCCATAATATATAAACATTAGTCATAGTCATAGTAGTTTCATGGCACCCTGTTTAAACATCTCAGGCTTTGATTTTTAATACTTAAGCGTTTATGTGATTTCACAAACTAAACTATCTTTATTCTAAAGTTCATTTAAACTTTTTTAGTAGTTACCTACGGAGATACTTGGTGAAAAACATTCACGGACACAAACTTTCACATATTTAATTTTACTCACTGACCCTCTCGCGGTTTCGCTTGCCGTAGCGTGCGGGTTACAAAGCCACAGCATTCATTTGATAAATAATTAAAGCATTTCTTAAGGTTCCCTACCTTAAGAAATGAAATGGTAAACGCAAGTTGGAAAAAGTAGATTAAATAAAATAACAAGTCCAATATGAAAAATTTTATATCGACTTCCATTCTATTCAGTTATTGGAGTGTATCTCAAAATATACTTGACCAAATTTGATGAAATTTAAATGGGACCACACGGGAAGCACCAGCTTTCAAACAAAAAGTCTTTTTTGTTTGAAAGCTGTGCATCCTATAGAAAACTATGAGGTATCAAACATTAAAAAAAAACATAGTCGAATTGAGTAGCTCCTCCTTTTTTTGGAAGTCGGTAGAAAACACAAAATACGATAGTCGAGACGCTTTCGGATATAATGTGACTATAGCTGAAATACGAACTGGTACACGGTCGAGCTTACGCAGACTGTAATTAAGATTGATGCAAAAGTTTTAGAGGCGAACGTGTTATTTAATAGTTTTGACGACAAGGAAGCAAACATGACACAAGCACTGCGTCCTTCACCTAAAATACCGTAGATAAGTAATGTAGTCTGGTTTATGGTTAAATAAGAGATCCATAAAATATATTAAAATAAGAAAACGGAATATTTTAGTATGTGGTGACTGATATATACAACAACACACACTACAATTCCTGGAATCGTAGTATGTATTCTTAAAAACTATTACATTGTACTTATTATTTGCCAAATTATGGTCACTGGCGAGTCTACGGGTACGCTTCGTAAATTATGTTTTTAGCCTTTTAACGTACTGACGGCCAGATAGCGAGACAAACCGACATACGCACAGATAGAAAAGTACACAATACATAGATAGATATACCTACAACGAAAATGTTTTATAACATATGATACATTTTTCGGAATGTACGTAGTAAGTCTCATTTCAGTTCATCACTATTTAGGTTGTTAAAAATTCCACACAAACACAAATGGGATAATTAGTATCAAGTAGTAGGTATATAGCTATGAAGTGTCCAAGTTAGAAACATATGTCTATCTACGTCAACATAGTTACTTTCACATATTTATCGTTAACGTAATGTAATGATTAATTTAATTTTTTTATGTATTAATTTTATGATGTAAATGTTTTATTAAATACGTAATTAGAAGCCTACCTTCCACATATTTCCAAAATGTTTGCCTGTACGTTTTAATGTTTTGAGATTGAAGGTTATGTATATGTATATGGGTTATGCTTTGAAAGTACCTATATATATGCATACATACATTTTTAATGTTTGATTTTTTATGCTCTCACGGCTGCTTAGCGAAACGAAACTTTGCAATCTGTCCCCTAATATTATTCCCGTTATAATAAATTACTGTAAGACGTTCACTGCTGTACATATGCGTCCCCTGTAGATTTCCCAAAAGGACAGAATTGGAAGCAATTAGCATAACAGTGTCAGTTTGTGGTTGCCAGCCCCATCGGCCGTCAGTTCAAGGTATTATGCGTGATGCCCACTGCCACTTCAACTGGCTTTTTCTCTGAGCTATGGAGTCAATAGTTTGTTGAAAATACCCACAATTTTTATCAAAAAACCCTCTGCAGTATCCAACAAGATTCAATATAAATTAGTACTGCCTATATCAACATTTAAAATGCGCAGCTCATGTCAATAAATACTTAATCGAATACCTAATTACTTTTGTTGACCTTTTAGCTAAAGAAAGGCATAATATTTTTAAAAAGCCATTAAATAACTTACAAATAAAAAATGCTACTGTAACTTTGATGAACTCATGAACGACTAATGCATTTATTTTCAATAATTATTTTGATGAATGTTAATTAATTTAGAGTAACATGAATGAGTCGGTCGTTCTTAGTATTGTACCTCTAATATTGTACACCAGAATAGGGAAATTTATTACTACTATATCCTTAAGATATATACAATATACATATGATTGCAATAAATAATAAAATAATAAATAAATAATAATAATAAAATAATAAATAAATAATTGGGTATGAGTCTGAAAAGAGCCAGTGTTACCTTAGTTTTAAGAGGTAAACACATTCAAAGACGTTGAAAAAATTTAATGTATTAAATAATTCAGTATCTTGCTTACGGTGTTCGTATGAGTACCTGCGCTATAACAGATGGTTTTCTAACATGACTCCTAAGTTCTTAGAATATGGCATTCGACACTTAATTTATCGTCCGACCCTAGGTTAGGTTTGAACTGCGACAAAACTACGCGCAAGCCGAGCGAGCAAAGCGAGCGTGCCGCGGCAGCGGCCGTTGAAGCGCTTGAAACTAAGTAATTAATGATTGTGGGTTGTGGTTTATGACTGAGGATAGAGTGGTGCACAATAAATATTACCTTCCCACGCACTACTTGACGTACTCTATCGTTATAAGGTGATTAATTGTTGTGAGAGTGACATATTACAAATGAAAATATGTAAAAGAAACCAAAGTATGAAATAAAAAATGAACAAATAACAAAATTCATAAAAAGATTCAAATTTCATACTAGGACCTCACCATCATCATTTCAGCTGCAAGATGATGACGAAAGATGAATAGGCTCGCACCATATTACATGGGACCAAAAAAATATCCGGAGAAACGCAGGTGTTCAAAACACTGCTGCCTACCCCTTCGTGGATATGTAGGTGTGACGATTTGTTATCTTTTGTTTAAAAATAACGTTTATTGTGGTTTTAGTGGTAGGACTTTTTCAGAGTCAGCATGGTCCTTTAGCAGTTCAAAAAAAAACGATATTAAAAAATATTTAGTGACACTTCCGCTGAAAAGAAAACAATGATTTTGGCCTATTTGGGGGCGTGCACCACCCTCCCTCCCGCATAAAATGCTAATAGGAAGAATACAAAATAAAAAACACAAGAAACCCCAAATAAACCAAAACCGATTCGACACGTGTTTCGCCTCTACACGAGGCATCCTCAGGAGATGTTGACTCGTCGAGCGCTAGACCGACAGTGAGACAACTCACTGTCGGTCGAAACACAGGCGAAACACGTGTCGAATCGGTTTTGGTTTATTTGGGGTTTCTTGTGTTTTTTATTTTGTATTCTTCCTATCAGCATTTTATGCGGGAGGGAGGGTGGTGCACGCCCCCAAATAGGCCAAAATCATTGTTTTCTTTTCAGCGGAAGTGTCACTAAAAATTTTTAATATCGTTTTTTTGATAATGGATTTCCGCAAAGTATCGCCTGAATCAATAAATTATCCTTTAGCAGTTATTCAACCGTGAAACAGTAGTGTGCAAATATTACTGTTTTTTGGTGAATGTTTCCAGCGAAATTACAGGGCAAGAGAGTTAACATTTGCATAACTCAGGGTCCCGAGTGCAGTGCTTTGCCGTGCAGGGTTTTACACTGTTGTAGTTTAAAATTCTGTATTTCACTGGACTATTATGGGCAAGCGTGACGCATAACGTCAGACGAGCGACTTGTTCGTCTCGTCTCTGCAACATGGCGGGCGGCTGAACCGCAGCAGGTCCTACGATTCATCTCCTCATTTCTGATTCAATCACATACAGTGATTCAGCACAGTTTTCTCCATTTTTGATGTAACGAATTGTACGATTTTGAGCTTACATATTATGAGGCTCATAGTCAGAGAGCAGTGCCACAAGTCATCACTGGTAACATTCACTGATCTAAGATTTGGCCTGCATGCATATTATGGAGTACCTTTTGTTTGCGGCTCCGTCTGCGTGGATATTTGATATATCATAGCTGCTACGGTTTGCTACGGCGTAGCAAATTGTTTCCGGTCTATTTCTGTGTGAACTTTCATCAACAGCCGAGCTATCACATCTTTCCTTTTTATTATAAGAGTAGATAAAGATTAACACCAAGTACACATTAATATTGCATGTTTCACGGAAAAGTAGTTAATGTTGTCATAACTGTAATAGTTAGACATATCGTATTGCACTTTTTTGTAGACATTGATGTCTTCTATAATTAAACTGCAGTACATCACACTGCTGCATTGTCAATAGTTTCCGATTTTTGAATATATTGTGTGTTACTCAGTGATAATGTGACTTTCTAACGGCAAAACAATGTTTTAATCGATCCAAAGATGTTATATACGAACTGTAAGGGAAAGGTCTGATACCCCTAAGAATGTGATTGTGGTGGGAAGTGTGATGTGAGACGCTGCATGTCTGTACTTGCTTAATTACTGTTAATGAAGTTGTCTCATATTCTCTATGGTTCTATATTACTTGGCCAGTGGCTGAAGAAATAATATTGTGGTAAACCATGACATTAAAAACGTCACTAACGTAAAGTGTGTGTTTATACATCTCTCTCGCCTTCATCAAATGCCTTTACCTGCGTATGGAAGAGCGGACCGGTAAACTCGCCCCGCGCCCGATTGATTGTAAAATATTTTTTTGTAATTTGGCATACCAAAATAAGTGAGCACGTACTACTACATACTTATTTAATGAAAGGCCAGAATTAAACAGTTTTCCCTTCGCCGTTGAAATGCGAAACGTAAGAAGCAAAGGACTCTACTTACTGTGTTACTGTGTGTGCCGCGAATCATTAGTGCGCAAACGTTAGGTACTTTATTGTAAGGGTACTATAGCATGTGAAATCATTATTATTTCTGTTACAAATATGACACAAAAGTTTGAGTAAATTTGTCGTGCAGGAGTTCATCTACTTATTAACAAAGTCGAAATCAAAAAATTACTTGTGATGGAATGATATTTTATATGTTTATTCATTTCATGATAAAAGAAGTTTAAAAAAAACGTAATTAACAGATTACCTGTTTAACAGTTACTTCAGTTCACAAATTGTTCCTGTGCATCTTATAGATCCCAAAGTTCCTACAGTATAAATATCTTGATAGATATTCTGTTTTGAAAAATGATTATTTAAACATCATTGAAATAACAAAATTATTATAAAATATAATGTTCACACACTTGTTACCCAGTACCTTAAAGTCACTGCCAAGTAGTTTAAGTATTTTTTAAAAGCCGGTACAAGCACGAGGTCTACCAGGTGTTAGGTCCTAACCTCTACCTTTATCAGACGTATGTCCTCACAACAGCATTCCGCACGTAAACATGAGGCGTTGTTAAGTCTCAATGTGCCTGTAATTTTACCTGCACCCATACCCTTCAAAACCAGAACAAAATATTGCGAACGTTACTGCTTCAGGGTAGAAAAACATATGGTGGCAGTCTGTCTTCCCCGGATGAACTCATTCACGAAGAGTTGTACTGCTACTATGTAGATAGGTAAATTGATAGATAAACTCTTTATTGCAACGCCACATTATATAATATAACTGACAAATAAATAGGATAATATAATTGAAAACTATTAATCAACAATAAAAAAAATTAAGTGTCACAATGAACGGTCTTATCGCTCAGAGCGATCTCTTCCAGACAACCATGGTAATGAAAAGGAAGCTTGAAAAAAGGTCTCGAAGGAAGTTTCCTTGGATACCTGTGAAGACTCTCGTGACACATTTACCACCGACCACACTTAGAAGTAGAGCCCCTTAACAAAAATTGAAAAGAATTCTGGTATGTACCCACAATCTTACGACCATACCACACTTTTTTATCTATATAATTCAAGGTGACCGCTGTATTCTTGAGCCTAAATTGCACTAAAAGAAATGCTCGCTTTATAACTTGTATGGGAGTTATGATTTTTTACGCAACTGAATGCAGATCATTTTTCCACCTCTCAAGCTGGTCTCCAAGGCAACTGCTCACGTTAACCACTGCACTAAGGGGTTGAATCCCTTAACAAGTATACACAAGGACCAGTTTTTTTTTAAATTAAAATTCAAAATGGCTTCTATGCCCCGACATAAACTGTAATTAAAGGCAAAATTTCTGCAATTGAACTTGTATGAAAATTTTTACTTTTCTGTTCAAATGGTTAAAGTTTAGCAACAAAAACTAATGCACAAGGACAAACGCGGGCCACTCGTGGCCCGCGCACCGCCCAACACCTAGTTATTATTATCACATTATATAAAGATGGATTACCACTCACTGACTGACTGACTGACTGACATAAATGGTACGGTATGAAGGAGCAATGGGGGGTATAGAAGATGTAGGGGAAAAGTGTAGGGGGGGTTCTGAAACCAAAGGGAAAAGTCCGGGATGAGCTGAATGTGGAAGTGTGATGGAACAGGTCAACGGCTCTCGAAAACTATAAATCATAGGGGGTAGGTGTCAAAACTAAAAATGAACAAAATCCTGGGCAACTGCCAAAAATTTAAAAAAAAACATACCCCCCAAACAAAAGACGATCGCTCCCATACAAAATGTAAATGCTTATAATTCCTAAACCGTTTGACATAAGTATAAAGTGTTTGACCAAATGTCATAGGCAATCGGAAGGGTAATTTGGTAAAAGTGTCAAAAATCCAAGATGGCGGATTCAAAATGGCGGCCGAATTGAAAGTTGGTCCGATCCGGCTCAAAATTGGTATCGGGGGGTTTTTGGGGTCCTACATTCCAAATATGAAAACCATTTTTTGATGACGTCATTTTTCAATATGGCCGCCATACATATGTTTTTTTGGATCTTTAATGGATCGTTTCTCCCAGTGGGCGTGATGGGGATTACGGTTTTGTAGGGTTATATGTGGGGTTACGATAGGTGACTTTAGGAGAAACTGAATGGAGCTGAAAGTGGAATACCAGGTAGAACAGGTCAACGGCTCTCGGAAACTAAAGGAGATAGGAGGTAAGTGCCAAAACTAATATTGACAAGCACCTTGGGCAACTGCCAAAAATTAAAAAAAAAACACACCTCCCGAACAAAAGACGATCGTTCCCATACAAAATGTAAATGCTTATAACGCCGCAACCGTTAAAGATAGGTATGAGGTGTTTTAACTAATATGATAGGGGACCGGAAGGGAAATTTGGGTGATATGTCAAAAATCCAAGATGGCGGATTCAAGATGGCGGCTACCTTAAATATTAGTCCGATCCAACTGAAAATCGACATCTAACGGTTTTTAGAGTCCCCAATTCGAAATATGAAATCCATTTTTTGATGACGTCATTTTTCAACATGGCCGCCATACAGTTTTTTTCTCTGGAAATTTTATCGTAGTTTTTCGACATGTTGGCATGATGGAACGCTGAGGCTTTGTAAGTGAAAAGTATAGGCAGTGGTCTTACGTCCTTAAGTGACATCTGAAAGGAGCTGAATCTGAACCTTCTGATGGAACAGCTTGACGGCTCTCGGAAACTAAAAGAGATAGGTAGTTAGTGCCAAAACTAATATTGGCAAGCACCCTGGGCATTTCCTAAAAATTAAAAAAAAAACACACCTCCCGAACAAAAGACGATCGCGCCCATACAAAATGTAAATGCTTATAACGCCGAAACCGTTAAGGATAGGTACGGGGGGTTTGAACTAATATTTTACGGGACCGGAAATGCAATTTGGCGGAAATGTCAATAATTCAAGATGGTGGATTCAAGATGGCGGCTTCCTGGAATAATGGTCCAATTCGACTGAAAATCGATATCTAAGGGTTTTTAGAGTCCCCAATTAGAAATATGGAACCCATTTTTTGATGACGGCATTGTTCATAATTTTCACAATGGCCATAGGTCGAAATTAGAGCCTGCGAGGCCGTAGGCCGAGCTATACTGGCGAGGCCGCAGGCCGAGCTATATAGGTCGAAGGCCAAGAGTGCTTCTAAGCGAAGCGAGGCTGAAGGCCGAGCGTACTTCTAAGCGAAGCGAGGCCGAAGGCCGAGCATGCTTCTAAGCGAAGCGAGGCCGAAGGCCGAGCATGCTTCTAAGCGAAGCGAGGCCGAAGGCCGAGCGTACTTCTAAGCGAAGCGAGGCCGAAGGCCGAGCATGCTTCTAAGCGAAGCGAGACCGAAGGCCGAGCGTCTTTCTAAGCGAAGTGAGGCCGAAGGCCGAGCGTGCTTCTAAGCGAAGCGAGTCCGAGTTTTGAGCCTACGAGGAAATAGAAGTCTTTCATAGCGAGTTTATTTCAAAATTTCAATGATCTTCAAGACATCTGCCCACGTTTACATAGGTAATGTCATGAAATTGTGTAAATCATGAATACTACTATAAGTACTTGATTGATAATTATACAGATATGTAGATTAACTCTTTAGTGAAACACCATAATACAAATATATGTTACAAATAAATAAAATAGAATAAAATAAAATCACAATCAAAATATTTCACAATTAAATAGGTACTTTAAATTTAAAGTGTCAGAATGGGTGGTTTTATCGCTCAGAGTAATCTCTTTCAGACAACCATTCACGGAAAGAAATAGGCATAAACTTATAAGGACGGTGTGAATAAAACAAGTGTACTAAACACTACATATAGCAAAACTCAAGATTATAAATATAAAAAATACTTATAATATACTCGTATACAAACTATACTTATATAATTATACTATACGTAATATACTACAAAATATATACATACAATACATATACAGTTGCGGTTTGCAGTTAGTTTATTTCGCGTAGCTAAATGCTTTGACACGTTTTTTGAAGATGCCTAAAGAAGGCGCGCATATAATTTCGTAGAGTAAAGTGTTCCATAGACGAACAGCTTCAACACAAAGTAGGAACCAAAAAAATTGGTGCGGGTTATCGGGGTACTTAACATTAAGTGCTCTGATGATCGTAGAGAAAAAGAGCTCCTAACATGTAAAAATTCAACATTTTACGTACTACTGATATGACATGCTACAAGTAAGCTTATGTTAACTAAATATATGTTATTACTTCAGTGTTTAGACGGGTACGATTAGGGTAGATAGAAATGAAATGCATAAAGCTATGGAAAAGATACCTTTGACTTAAAGAGTACCTAAATTTATAAGAAACGCGTCATGTAATTTGAGTTAACTTTGTTGCAAAGACCCCTAGATATATCAGTTTCTTCATCAAGTTACTCTCGATGCCACCTCTATGTAATGGTAAAACTAATTACATACATGTAAAGTCGTTTCCACTACATATGTATAGCACGTACCTACGTAAATTCCTAAATGGCTGAAGTGGTATGGATTTTACAGAGTCCGCATGTGTGTGAAGTGGCTACCACACTATTCTAACGCACTATTGCCAGTTATTTAACCGCCAAGCAGAAGTGTGCAAACATTACGTTTTTTCGGTTTGAAATGTAATGATGATTCCAGTGAAATTACAGGGTATGGGATTTAACATCTTATAAATCATGGTGACAAACTTAGTGCATCGCCATCCAGTGATTTGTACAGATTTTGTTCTAAAAGTTTTGAACGGCAATAAACTTTTATGGCAAAAATGACGCTTAACATCAGGCGAGCTACTTCTTCTTGATATGTTCAAAGGAAAAACTAAGAAAGCTTTATAAGTGTTATAACATCCATGTATTACATTACATGTAATTAAGTACATTAGATTTATTAAACCTTGGCCTGCGTGGTTAAAATTTTATTAACGTGCTTTCACCCGTGGCTCTGCCCCCGTGCATAGATTCTCCAAGCTACAGGCTACCCATCTGCCAAGATTCGTCGACGTCGGTTCAATAGTGTAAGTGTAAAAGCAGAAAAAAATATCAACTAACGATAACCACGTAAATTTTTGAATTTTTAACGCCTGCTTAGCGAAATGAAATTCCTAAAGCTGCTTCCAAATATGACGGTTAAAATTAATTACAGAAATAAATGCTTGGATCAGTCATGGAATTATACAGAGGTCAGAAGACGCGTGTTCGGATAAATACAAGTATATCAATACCTATAGTATATACGTTTTAATATGTATTACTAGCGAAGACATCTGCGGCTTGGCTTGCGTTGTCTACTAAATTCAAAGCTACACAAATCGTTTAAATATGAGTAAGAATGAGAAATAACGTTTGAAGATTTACTGCATCGTGGGTGTAGTTGTGTAAACGCTATTTTGTTACTATTTCTGACAGAGAAATTCACATTAGAAGTCTGGCGTCTAAATAGTGCCCTGCAGATGACAAAAGACTCTTCATATATTATATGGGACCAAAACGTATTTTGGTATGGGTGTTTGATAAACACTTCTACCTACATTATAATAAGTACTCACGGGATGTACACTACGATTAGGCAGGTTTTGGAGTTCCAGATATTTTACTAATTAAGTACAATGTATAAGAGGTATTCAAATTATCAACGGGATAATTACCCCGTTAATTATCCCATTGATAATTTGAATACCTCTTATGTTTGTGACCATGATAGTTTAAAAACTTATAATAAAAAAAGTACAATGTAGTTAATGACCTCTACCTACCTTTCAAATATATTATGTAAGTATAAACATAATGGTATGTTTTGTTGAACATATGTATTTAATTACTTACGTTACATATAAGGCCAGCGCGCGGAGAATGTTCGGAAATAAAACTTGGGTTTTATCAACCAGAATTTGAGTTCAAGTAAGAGCAGATACGCGTTAGCACACGTAAAGAAAATTGTTTGATGAAATCGTATAATAACACAAATTTCGATTGACACGTTTTTCAATTTCACGATCGAGAGGGAGAGGTTAATGCATGTAGAAAACCATACTTGAAACAGTTTATTTTTAAATATTAATAATTTAAATATTTTGAAGTGCATTTAGTTAGCGGTTCCGACTGCGTGTAAATTGATTATCCAATAGTAAAATATTTTCAGCGTAACAGTCCATTGCTGTGCATTAAGATTTAGAAGTTGAAGCAAGAAAGAACAAAGGATAATGCAAATCCTGGTCCTTCCAACAGCTATGTATGTTACATAGTTGGATAGGTATTTTTAAAAATGACTATGGCGCCAAATTCAAAATATAATTCTTTCCAGATTAATTATCTATTAAACATGGTAGTTTCGGTAATAGCCAAGTATTGCTATTAATACGTAATGTATTGCATTTATGTGTTTTACATAGTAACCTTTAGTTAGTGGAAGTGGTTAACCACAGGTTCAAACGGGATTTTAAGCAGTTTCGCCAAAGATATATCAACAATGCGTTACCACAATTATGTTTTCTGAGCTGAGGATAGTTACCGTTAAAAATTTCATATGTATCGAAGACAGTCAGTATGCAGAAGCTGACTCAGGTGTCTTTCAGCACACTTTCGTACTAGGTTTCTGCGTGCATGTTTATACTTTTTGTTAACTATACCTATATCTTAGAACAATTCTACAAATATTAATGTAAGTACTACATTCAAACAAACTTGGATACTTATTTACTTAACTAAGACCAGCTTGAGTAGTTCAAAAATGTTCTGCATGCAGTTGCGTAAAAAATCTAAAACTCTTATAGAAGTAAAAGTGTATACTTTGACCACATAAAACTATTTGGGTGGCGTTCCAATTCGGCTTCAACGTCATTTGTACTCAAATATAGACATAATAACAAGGTACGAAGTACTTAACTGTTTAACGGTAAACCTATATAATAGCTAACATAAATCATCGTTATCAACACCAATGACTAATATGACTAATCACTATGCTACAAAATTAACAAACTGTCTGTGAAATATAATAATTGCATACCAAATTAAACATTCCTTTTGTGGATTATTTGGTCTGAGCAAAGTATACGATACGTGCAACGACGAGCAAAGCAAGAAGGAGCGTTAGGTTCACGTATGTTGGTTAAAAGTATCCAGACAGTGAATGATTATTTGTCAAAGATTTGTTATTGTCTGAGGCGGCTGCTGAATATTGGAGAGACTTTTTTTCATAACACATACGATTAAGTTCATCGGCCCAATTTTTTGGCAGTATAAGGTACACTTAGAGCAGATCTTATTTATAGCTCCCATTTGGACGGATATAATTGTAATAATTAGACATATGGTAACGCAGACTTTTTTGTAAATATTGATTATGTCTATACAACTGTGGTATATTGTCAATAGTGTCCGCAGCGTACACAATATACAGATTTTTCAGCGTTACTATTGCAAGGAAAAATACTATTAGTTATTGTGACAAAACTGTATTAGTTAAGTCATAGTCATCATTCCGGAGATTTTTGTAGATACTCGTATTGATGTCTACTACAAAACTGAAGTACATAACTATGCTCTATTTTTAATAAATCCCTCAGCGTATGGTTTATATGGATTTATTTGTTTTTTTTTTCACACCTTGGGTTACATTATCGAAGTTTTCACAAGGATCCTACACTTTTATTTAATATTCTAGCGCCTTTGTTCATCAGAGATAACGTAGGGTTCTTATGGTGAAAGATTCTTCATATCGGTGGAGAAGTTTCGGAGCGTATTCAATTCAAACAAACAAACATATATTTCTTCTTTACTCAAACGTGAAAAAGTAAACTAGATGGAGAACATTGCGTATCTCTGTGATTTTAAGATCCTTACCAAGCAAACAAAGTCAGTTAAAATAATTTTGAAAAAGATGTCATTAATTAACGTGAACTCTGCCCTTGGAAACCGATCGACTGGAGTTCACAGACTGCCGTCTGTGTATATTCTCAGTATGCAAAGCAGAATATCACTTGAAGACGACCAGGCTGGTCTGTTTAACTGACATAAGAATGTATTTAAAAAATTTGAAATTATTTTGGAAGATGTCACCTAAAGTAAAGTAAACTAATATATTGGCATGACTAAGGTCAGCGCACAGTAAGTATCAAAAATTTTCACGCTGCCGCTAAAAACAGCAGTGCATTGAAGGTATCTGTGCGTTTTTGGATTTCTACAAGTATGGTTTACTAAATCTAATTATTACTGTAAATAAACTTGGGTTTATTACTTGAAACCTGAATCCATGTAAGGGCCGGTTCGCGTTACCATAAGTTCTTATTCAATACATCCATGTAGAAAACCATACGTAAAACAGCATTTTTATTAAGCAGTACTTCTTTTAAATAATCTAAAATAATTCTTTAATATAATGGTTCATCTAATTAAATGATAATTCTATAAATTTTCTTTAATTTACAATATCCTATAACTTCAGAAATATCACATTTAATAATGTATTGTTTGACATACTATTCTTTGTGACCGACTTCAAAAAAGGAGGAGGTTATATGTTCCATTACATGTTTTTTTGCTATGTTGACCGTTTCTCCCCCATTTATGCACCGATTCTTAAAGTTTTTTTTTTTGGTTTGGTAGCGTATACTTCCGTGGTAGTCCCATTTAAATTTCATAAAATATTGTGAAACAGTTTTTGAGTTACACTCCAATTACATGAAAGTGCTACGCATCTTAACGATGTCATCAGTGACGGTCAAAAACAATATATCCCGTAAGTAGCAAGGGCTCACTAACAAAAATTAACCGACTTCAACACCAAAAAGTGAGAATAACTTGTTAAAGTCGGTTAAAGTAGTTATTAAAGTAGGTCAAAAGTAGTTATTATGAGAATACTGTTCACATGGTACCTACTGTTCGCATGGTACCGACGAACAGTATTCTCATAATAACTACTTTTGAACTATCATGGTACTGACTTCAACAAGTTATGTCACACTTTTAGGTGTTGAAGTCAGTTCCGTTTTTAGGTATTTCCTTTTATAATTACATAAGTTATCAAATGTTTGAAAACAACTTTTTACTCACTTTAAATTAATTAATTTTTAATCACAAACAAGTAGTTAATACTTATTATATTTATGAAGGATTGTGGCTGCAACCTTAGGTTAGGTTAAGTTTGAATTGCGAAAAAGTACGTGCAAGCCGTGCGAGCGAAGTGAGTGTGCCCAACAGACATCACTGATTATAATAAGCAAGCTGCGTCCGCTGAAAATTTTACTACAGTTTTTTCAGTTGTAAAAGTACAAGCGTTGTAAAAGACTACTTCTGTTCAAAATTTTACATGAATCAGTTCAGTTGCTTTTTCGTGTAGGAGTAGCAAACTTCCATTTATAAATCCATTTGAAGTCTCGAGTACTTTTACAATTTAATATTAGTTGATGATAGTGTATATGTCGTAGGATAATTTGATAATTCGAATCTTCGCGAAAATCCTAGGGGTTTTGCGAAAACGCGGATAATTAGACATAGGCGAAAAATTATCAAATCTTACTGGACAAAGTCAGGATTTTTGCGAAAAGTGCCTAATACCTATAGGTACCTAAAACTAACGTAAACCAGTCTAAGGCAAAGTCACAAATAGGTACGACGACGAGCGAAGCGAGGAGGAGTGTTAGGTTACTTGTGACCACAACGCGCGAGCCGAGCGAGCGCAGCGAGCGTGCGCTGTTCGCAAAAATCCTGACTTTGTCCAGTAATTAAGATAAGATAATTTTTCGCCTATGTCTAATTATACGCGTTTTCGCAAAACCCCTAGGATTTTCGCGAAGATTCGAATTATCAAATTATCCTACGACATATATATGTTTTATGTAGAGCATGGTAGGTAAGGTGGTAATCGCTTGCTATTTTATGAAAAGTTTTATAAAATACCTTACAACTAAGACTATGTTCACCATATGACAGTGACCATGTTCAATGTCATAAATAAACACTGATCACACTGAACAAAGATAGGAGAGCCGAAGGCTTCTGGTACTTGTGGCGGAAGGCAGCGCATGAAGGTTGGGGAAAATGAAGATAACTTTGTTTAAACATTTTTCGAGGCTGATTCTATAAGTCACGCAAAAATTTAGAAGATCTTTCTTTTGGTGCACCATTGTTTTGTTATTTTTTTGTTGTGCAGTATGTAAATATAATAAAAGCAAACTATATATTTGATTTATTGAGAGATAATAAATGTAATTACACTTGCGTGGCTAAGGCGAATCTAATGGTAGGTATGTTATTTTTCATAATGCTTCAAGTCAAGTCAGACTATAGGCTTAAGAATAATTAAAAAAAATAGAAAATATATAAGGGTTTATTTTTGATGTGGTTGTTCTTATTCCTTTTCTATATCACGAGGCATTTAATAGTAAGAACGTTCCGTAAGATAGAGATAAGAAAACCGATTGAAAATTGTAGATGCAAGGCATAGCCTGAGAGTCGTGGAGTCGCTCATGGTCGAAAGTAAGCTTGCAGACGTCAACGACAAGCTTGAGTCGATAAAATGGATTCAGACGTTTTGGAGGCGTTCTTATTTATTAAATAGTTATTTTGTATAGACAAGGTGTGACAGTAAATAGTTTGTTTAGAAAATACCCACAATTTTTTGAAAATATCCAACAAGATTTAATAAAAATAAGTACTGCCTATATCAAAATATAAAATGCACAGCTCATGAGCAAATGATGTTATGTCAATAAATATTTACTTTATCAAATACCTTATGACTTAAAGGCTATAAAGCTATGCCCAAGTTCGTAAAGAATAAATATATTCATATATATTATGTTTTAAATGAGATATCATTGGAATTGCCTGAATCGCTTCCTCATAGGCTGGCAACTCAACCTCGAGACTTCTCGTATTGCGGATTTTCCTGGGCAACAGTGATCACTTACCATCAGGAGAGCCGCCCGTCTGTTTGCCAATAAAAACAAATTGCAAAGTTAATATGAATAATGTTCACACAGTCATACCCCCGTACTAAGATTACTAACAAGTATATAGGTTCGGGTTTTTCTTTGTGTTATTAGGTATATGGGCATATGCACGAAGCCCACCTGGTATTAAGTGGCAACCTTTGCGGCTGGTACTGCGCCTGTAATTCTGAGACGCAAAAATGTTAAGTCTCTTGACACTATAATTTCATCGGCACCCATACCATTCATACAAAACCACAGTATTGCGAATATTACTGCTTATATAACTACTGATTCGGTAAGTAGGTAGAACTGAATAAAAAAAGGTATGTTTGAGGTCGATTTAATAAAAGAGTGGTCACTGATTACATAAATTGAATATTATTAGTGAGCAGATGTCATGAACACACCACGTAACTTGAGTATACAAATGTATAAACTAGCTCGCCAGCCAGCGGCTTCGCTCGCTTGGTCTGGAATTGGTGGAAGCGCCGTTTTGGAATCTCTGGATCGTGGGATTTTCTGGCAAAGTAATTCTCAATAGCAGTCCGGAGTCTGGAACAGTGTCTCGTAGGTGGCAATAGACTCGCCCCCTATTACATGGGATCCGACAAAACGCAGGTGTTTCAAACACAGCTGCTTACCTCTTCGCGGATTTCCTATATATTTGACGATTTGTTAGCTTTTGTTTAAAAATAACGGGTATCAATTTTTTTTTCGTTAAAGATATTTTTACCAAGTTTTGAGTGACACTTTTTAACTACCACTTTAATTATAACGTAAATTAATACACGTAAATTTGCAAAATATATTATATATTATATAAATATAGGGTATATTTAAAAAAGAAGCCGTGTTACATTCTTAATTAATATGGTTTTTCGGGACCACAGACATTCACGAGAAAAAAATACAGCGTGCTTAGGTGGGTGTGAATATACTGTGTATAAAGTGCGTCTTATTTTGTTTTGTTTTTGCGTTTGGACGGACAGATGGGCAGACGGACACATGGAGAAAAAACGCGGAGTACCTATCCAGTCAGAGCAAAGTCATAATTTAGTATAGTTTAGATGGACCCAAGACGAAACAGCATTAACTGACGGATGGACAGATACGGACATGAAAGCTCAACTAAATTATTTAGAGATTACACATTTGTGAGCTATACATAAATTTATTTGGGTGAGAATAAATATTTATATTTTGTGGTAGGAAAGGTCCAGAGTCAGCATGGAAAAGTTCCTTTGGCAGTTATTCAACCGTGAAACAGTAGTGTGCAAATATTACTGTGTTTTGGTGATTGTTTTAAGCAAAATTACAAGGCAAGAGAGTTAACATTTACATAACTCAGGATGCCGAGCGCAGTGCTTTGCCGTGCAGGGTTTTTAACTGTTGCAGTTTAAAATTATGTATTGCAATGGACTGTTGTGGGCAAGCGTGATGCATGACGTCAGGCGAGTGACTTTTCGTCTCTTCTCCGCAACACGGCGGGCAGCTGAATTACTGCAGGCCCTACGACTCATCTCATTTCTGATTCAATTACGTACAGTGACTCAGAGCACAGACTTTTACGATTGTTGTAACGAATTGGACGATTTTGAACTTACATACTCGTATTATGACGCCCATGGTCAGAGAGCAGTGTCATTAGTCATCACTGGTAACATACACTGCTATGGCTATATGCATATGGCCTGCATTCATATTATGGAGTATCTTTTGTTTGCGGCTCCGTCTGCGTGGATATTTGATATACCGTAGCTGCTACGGTTTGCTACGGCGTAGCAGATTTGTCTATTTCTGTGTGAACTTTCATCATACACTATCAAATATTTCCTTTTTATTATAAGAGTAGATATGGATTAACACCAAATACACGTTAATATTGCATGTTATATTAACACGGAAAAGTAGTTATTGTGTCATAACTGTAATAGTTAGACATATCGTATTGCACTTTTTTGTAGACATGTCTTCTATAATTATACTGCAGTACATCACTCTGCTGCATTGTCAATAGTTTCCAATTTTTCAATATATAGTGTGCTACTCAGTGATAATGTGACTTTCTAACGTGAAAACAAAGATATTATATACGAACGGTAAGGGAAAGGTCTGATACCCCTTAGAGTGTGATTGTGGTGGGAAGTGTGGTGTGAGACGCTGCATGTCTGTACTTACTTAATTACTGTTAATGAAGTTGTCTCATATTCTCTATGGTTCTATATTCCTTGGCCAGTGGCCGAAGAAATAATATTGTGGTAAACCATGACATTAAAAATCGTCACTATCGTAAAGTGTGTGTTTATACATTTTCATCAAATGCCTTTACCTGCGTATGGAAAAGAGGACCTGTAAACTCGCACCGCGCCCGATTGATTGTAAAATTAATTTTGTGAAACTTGGCATACCAAAATAAGTGAGCAGGTTATTTCCTGCTACATACTAATTTAATGAAAGGCCAGAATTAAACAGTTTTCCCTTCGTCGTTGGAATGCGATTGAAATGCGAAACGTAAGAAGCAAAGGACTCTACTTACTGTGTTACTGTGTGTGCCGCGAATCATTAGTGCGCAAACGTTAGGTACTTTATTATAAGGGTACTATGGCATGTGAAATCATTATTATTTCTGTTACAAATATGACACAAAAGTTTGAGTAAATTTGTCGTTCATCTACTTATTAACAAAGTTGAAATCAAAAAAGTTGTGATTGCATGATATTTTATATGTTTATTCATTTCAAAGAAGTTTAAAAAATATGTGATTAACAGCTTACCTGTTACTTCAGTTCACAAATTGTCCTGTACATTTTATAGATGCAAAAGTTCCTACAGTATAAATATCTTTATAGATATTCTGTTTTAAATAAAGATCATTTATATATCATTTAAATAACAAAGTTATTATAAAATATAATGTTCACACTTTCGTACCCAGTACCGCAGAGGTACCAAGTAGTTTAAGTATTTTTTAAAGCCGATACAAGCACGAGGTCTACCAGGTGTTATGTGCTAACCTCTGCCTTTATCAGACGTATATCCTCACAACTGCATTGCGCACGTAAACATGAGACATTGTTAAGTCTCAATGTGCCTGTATTTTACCTGCACCCATACCCTTCAAAACCAGAACACAATATTGCGAAGGTTACTGCTTCAGGAAAGAAAATGATATGGTGGCAGCCTTCCCCTGATAACCTCATTCATTCAAGAAGAGTTCTACTGCTACTATGTAGGTAGGTAAATAGATAGATAAACCCTTTATTGCAACACCACATTATATAATATAACTAACAAATAAATAGGATAATATAAATGAAAACTATTACTCAACAATAAAAATTTAAAATTAAGTGTAACAATTGGTGGTCTTATCGGTCAAAGCAATCTCTTCCAGACAACCATGTTATTGAAAAGGAAGCTTGAATAAAAAAGGTCTCGAAGGAAGTTTCTTTGGATACCTGTGGAGACTCTCGTGACACATTTACCACCGACCACAATAAGAAGTAGAGCCCCTAAACAAAAATTTAACGCGCACCGCCAAACACCTAGAATTATACGATTTTAAGTTTACATATTATGAGGACCATAGTTAGATAACAGGGCCATAAGTCATTACTCGTAACATACACTGATGTAAGATATGGCCAGCATGGTTCAAATATCATGGAGTTTGGGGGTCCGTCTGTGTGGATATTTAATATACCGAAGCACATTGTTTTGCGGTCTATTTCTGTGTGAACTTTCATCAACACCAGTTTAGCACCTTAAGCATAAAAGAACGAACAAACAATAAACTACGAAGCGACAAATACGCTTTCACTTTATAAATATTTTAATAAGCATAATGCACCGCCTTGCTTTGAAAATATTATCCGACATCAGATTAGTTTTCTATTAGAAGTACTACTTTACGGACATTACTACTTGTGTTAAAATTTTGAAATACATCGGTTCAAGAGAATTGTCACGTAGGAGTTCAATCCAAACACAGGTATTTTCACATTGTTATTGTTTATTAAAAATATATAGGTACTTTAATTTTATGTAATTGCTTACAATAATATGATTCAATATAATAACATGGTTTTACGAGTATAATTCACCTATAAAATATCTTCCAGACAAATTAATTAAAATTAGCTGTTGGTATGAATGGCTTAATATAATTGAATACTATTACTCAACAATAAAAAACTTAAAATTAAGTGTTACAATGGGCGGTCTTATCGGTCAGAGCGATCTCTTCCAGACAACCATGTTATTGAAAAGGAAGCTTGAATAAAAAAGATCTCGAAGGAAGTTTCCTTGGACACACTTAGAAGTAGAGCCCCTAAAAAAATTTTAAAGAATTCTGGTATGTACTACTACCTACAATCTAACGACTCTACTACACTTTTTTGTCTTTTTAACTCCAGCTGACCGCTCTACCCTTGAGCCTCAATTGCACTAAGAGAAATGCTCGCTTTGTAACTTGTATGGGAGTTATGATTTTTACGCAACTGAATGCAGATCATTTTTCCACTTCTCAAGCTGGTCTCCAAGACTACTGCTCACGTTAATCACTGCACTAAGGGGTTGGATCCCTTAACAAGCATACACAAGGACCAGTTTTTTTTAAATTAAATTTCCGATTGGCTTCTATGCCCCGACTTCAACTGTAATTAGAGGCTAAATTTCTGCAATTGAACTTGTATGAAAATTTTTACTTTTCTGTTCAAATGGTTAAAAGTTTGATGACCAAAAACTAATGCACAAGGACAAACGCGGGCCACTCGTGGCCCGCGCACCGCCCAAAAAGCTAGTCACATTATATAAAGATGGATTACCACTCACTGACTCACTGACATAAATGGTACGGTATGAAGGAGCAATGGTGGGTATAGAAGATGTAAGGGAAAAGTGTAGGGGGGGTTCTGAAACCAAAGGGAAAAGTCCGGGATGAGCTGAATGTGGAAGTGTGATGGAACAGGTCAACGGTTCTCGGAAACTTTAAAAGATGGGGGGTAGGTGTCAAAACTAAAAATGAATAAAAACCTGGGCAACTGCCAAAAATTAAAAAAAAAACATGCCTCCCGAACAAAAGACGATCGCTCCCATACAAAATGTAAATGCTTATAATTCCTAAACCGTTTGAGATAAGTATAAAGTGTTTGACCAAATGTCATAGGGAATCGGAAGGGTAATTTGGTAAAAGTGTCAAAAATCCAAGATGGCGGATTCAAAATGGCGGCCGAATTGAAAGTTGGTCCGATCCGGCTCTAAATTGGTATCAGGGGGTTTTTGGGGTCCCACATTCGAAATATGAAAACCATTTTTTGATGACGTCATTTTTCAATGTGGCCGCCATACAAATGTTTTTTCGGAATTTCAATGGGTCATTTCTCCCAGTGGGCGTGATGGGAATGATGGTTTTGTAGGGTTATATGTGGAGTTAGGGTAGGTGACTTTAGAACAAACTGAATTGAGCTGAACGTGGAATACCAGGTAGAACATGTCAACGGCTCTGAGAAACTAAAAGAGATAGGGGGTAAGTGCCAAAACTAATGTTGATAAGCACCCTGGGCAACTGCCAAAAATTAAAAAAAAAACACACCTCCCGAACAAAAGACGATCGTTCCCATACAAAATGGAAATGCTTATAACGCCGCAACCGTTAAAGATAGGTACGGGGTGTTTGAACTAATATTTAAGGGGACCGAAAATTAAATTTGGCGGAAATGTCAAATATCCAAGATGGCGGATTCAAGATGGCGGCTACCTTAAATATTAGTCTGATCCGACTGAAAATCGATATCTAAGGGTTTTTGAAGTCCCCGATTCGAAATATGAAATCCATTTTTTGATGACGTCATTTTTCAACATGGCCGCCATACAATTTTTTTCTCTGGAAATTTTATCGTAGTTTTTCGACATGTTGGCATGAAGGAACGCTGAGGCTTTGTAAGTGAAAAGTATAGGCAGTGGTCTTACGTCCTTAAGTGACACCTATAATGAGCTGAATGTGTACCTTCTGATGGAACAGCTTGACGGGTTTCAGAAACTAAAAGAGATAGGTAGTTAGTGCCAAAACTAATATTGACAAGCACCCTGGGCATTTCCTAAAAATTAAAAAAAAAACACACCTCCCGAACAAAAGACGATCGCGCCCATACAAAATGTAAATGCTTATAACGCCGCAACCGTTAAAGATGGGTACGGGGTGCTTGAACTAATGTTTTAGGGGACTGGAAATGCAATCTGGTGAAAATGTCAAAAATCCAAGATGGCGGATTCAAGATGGCGGCTACCTTGAATAATGGTCCGATCCGACTGAAAATCGATATCTAAGGGTTTTTAGAGTCCCAATTTCGAAATATGAAATCCATTTTTTGATGACGGCATTGGTCAAAATAGCGAGGCCGCAGGCCGAGTTATATTGACGAGGCCGAAGGCTGAGCGTCCTTCTTAGCAAAGCGAGGCCGAAGGCCGAGCGTACTTCTAAGCGAAGCGAAGCCGAAGGCTGAGCGTGCTCTTAAGCAAAGCGAGGCCGAAGGCCGAGCGTGCTTCTAAACGAAACGAGGCCGAAGGCCGAGTGTGCTCTTAAATGAAATGAAGCCGAAGGCTGAGCATGCTCCTAAGCAAAGCGAGGCCGAAGGCCGAGCGTACTTCTAAGCGAAGCAAAGCCGAAGGCCGAGCATGCTTTCAAGCAAAGCGAGGCCGAAGGCCGAGCGTGCTTCTTAACGAAACGAGGCCGAAGGCCGAGTGTGCTCTTAAGTGAAATGAAGCCGAAGGCCGAGCGTCATGTAATTAAAATAAATACAAAGTGTGGTGTGGTGTTCACACTTGGAACAGTATTTTTTTCAACTATATCGAATAAGAACCTAGCTTATTGAGAAATGTATAGCTCTTTTCATTTTCCCTTAAATATATTTACGTAGTATTGGAATATATCAAGAGAAAGACTTGACTTTACAAAATCACTAATTTGACTGTTTTTAAAGTAAACAACTTAGTAGCAACTAAAAATGTGAGTAGGCATATTATGGTCAAGATTTTTTTTTTGTTCTGCATTATATCGCTATCAAATCGTTCCTAAAGGTAGGGCGGAAAATGAAGATTGGGAATAATAGATTTAATAAAATGTAGCATATTAAAGTTGTGAAGCTGTCGGAAAGGTAGCCACTATAGCTGAGATACAAACTATACATGGCCGAACTTACGCACACCGTAAATAAAATGAATGCCAACGTTTTAGAGACGTTACTATGTGTAAAGTTCTTCAATCTTATATTAATGCCAAAAATGGAAATACTGCACTGCAACCGTTCTCTAGGTCAAACTTAATAGGCAGGTTTATATTGTTTATATTGTGTGATACGTAATTTGGTTTTCTTTAAGTGAAGATGATGATGGATTAAGTATAATTCTATGGTAGTGGGAGTTAGCAGAACAAAATTAAAAGCAGTTAATTGTCTTAGTACATACTAAATCCAAAACGTACCGAACAATGAAGTGCAATCTAATTCTTTAGTAGGTTTTGCGACATATATACATCCATGTGAAAAACTACACATGGAATAGTAAAATTTGCAAACAAGGGCTACCTAAATTTATTATTATATGAGATGTAAAACTTTTACTGCTGAAGATATGCATACGGAAGGACCAGATGGAAGCTGCATAAATAAATTAAAATATTCTCCATGTAATGAGAATGTACTTACTATATTCCGTTTAGCTCCATATATATACCTTTTAGTATAATACAATGACATACATACATATAAAAATATCATACTTATAGAATAAGAACTTAGCTTATTTAAAAAGGAGAGCATTTTTAATTTTTTCTTATTCCTATAAATATCAAGAGAAGGACTTGACTTGAAATAATCGTTAAATTGACTCCTTTTACAGTAAACAACTTTGAGAAGGTTCGATGGATTATTAATTATGTATGTAGGTACGAAATGACCATTTCATATTTTTGATATTTATACTGACCAATATAAATGTATTATTTGTGAATCCGCAACACAGCTGATGATTGAACTATTTGCAATCAGTCTACAATATACACAGGCTTCGACGGGGTCAAGAGACGCGTACAAACACACACATGAGAGCTAATGCAATTTAATTCCTTAATCGATGTTACAACATCCAAGTATTTACGGATAAGGTTTTAAATATTATAAACTACCTTTCACCCGCGGACCTTCTTGCGTTTATACTGACTTCCCGTTACAGGATACCTATGTGGTAAGAATCGTGAACATCGGTTCACTAATTTAAGCGTAAAGCAGAACAAAAAAATAATTAATTACGAACCGACAAATATTATCGCATTTAAAATAATATTATTATGTACTGATGTAATAGCTGAAAATAATATCTAAAACGTTCAGTTTTCAGGAGTAAGTAAAAGTAATTTTAGTGCTAATTCTGATCATCACTATTCATGTTAGTGATTTGACGCAGATTTTTCTTGTAAGAGTTATCTATTCTAATAAAAAGTCTATTCCATATGCTTAGGTACTGTCACATTTTTTGTGTTACACGATGATATTTTAAATGTACCGATTATTATGTATTAGTGTAATGCTATGGGCTATAGGCTATAGGATATAAGGAGTCTACTTACAACATAGTTCAAAGTTTTTTTCCTCTATGTTAGTGTATGGATAGTTTTTTATTTCATAAATTATCAATAATTCAATACACGTAGGAAACAAAATATTGAATGGAATAGAATATATAATAGGTAGTAGTAATGATTAGGTGGCGATCTCCATCCATCTTCTATACATTGGAGTCAGTACAAGTCTATCCGCTAGACTTCTGATGCCAGTGTAGTTGCTTATGTGTACTATGGACATGAAGGATGCTATGCGTTTCCTCTGAATGGAATGAAATGAGCCGACCCGGGACTGTGAACATTTCAGAAGCGCTACAATGCCATAATATATTGTTATAGGCGCCTCGGGTTCTATATTGGCGTCATCCTTCACACTGGAAGTTACAATATGACTAAGGTACTGTAAATTATCTACAATTTTAATAAGTTGTCTTACATATGTATTAACGAAACAACTTTATTCAGACATATACTTAAGGTAAAGATGCTGTCTGTATACTCTATATATTATTACTTCAGTGTTTAGACTGGTACGATTAGGGTAGAAAGAATTGGAATGCCAAAAGCTATGGAAAAGGAACCTTTGAATAAAAGAGTTGTACCTACTTATTCGTACCTAATTATATAAGATACGTCCCATGTAACCTGAGTTAACTTTGTTGCAAAGATTTCATACTCATGGATGTATCAGCTTTTTTATCATGTTATTATCGACACCACATCCATGTAATAGTGAAAACTTAATTACATGTAAAGTTGTGAAACAACAAACAAATTAACTCAACAACTTAACGAATAATGAAACTTAATAAATAACAACAACATAACAAATTAACGATGACTCGACAAACACGTATATTTTTGAATCTCTAACGGCTGCATAGCGAAATGATATTTTCCAACCTGCCCCAAAAAAATATAATGGTTTAAATTAATTACAGATATAAATGCTCGGAGCAGTCATGGAGTTGTACCGAGCTCAGAAGACGCGTGTTCGAATCTCATCCTAGAATTTGTAATTTTCTCTCTTTTATTGCAATACATACAGGTCTATCTCTGTGCTAAGGACATATTAAGAAACAAAAATTAATCCCTTGGACAGCGTTTCGGACTAATGTCTCTATCATAAAAGCTGCAACAGAAACTTGCATAGTCCAAAGCACTCGAAACGCAGAAGACCGCAATGAATAGCGCTGAAATATTTAAAGAAAATCATCGTCTCAACCACGACTCCGATGTCAAGAGTGAACGACGAAGAAGGAGGAATTTTAATAAGAAAGCTGCGCTCTATCCCGCGCCGGCCTGAAAATGTACTATCTTACATAATCAGCTTTAGTTTGAAAATGTATGTAAAGATCATTGATGCTATCACTTTTTGCGTTTGAAGTTTAAATTAAATCGCTTCAGTTGTAGAAGTAATCACTTAAAATGTTATTCAAAAGTGTTATAAAATACTTTTCTACCCAGCTAACCAATCAAATTACTTTAAATTTGGCTGTACCAGGTATATGTATAGTGACTACATACGATATACAGGCTACCTTTGTGCCAAAGTCCATCAATATTGTTTCAGTAGTTTGAATGTAAAAGCAGGCCAAACAAACAAGCAACGAACCGACAAACACTTTCGCATATGAAATATCGCTACCGATTTCTAAAGGTATTTTCGCATATGGCCAGTTTTGCGGAATAAAAGTAGTTTCAGTGTTATATATTTCGTTATATCACGTTGTATATGTGTCTGAATTTCTCAAGTTTTTATTCTATGACTTTTGAAGCACTAACGCTTGGTTAAAGAAACCAAATTTTGCAATTTATCCCCTAAAACGAGGATTAAAATCCATTAGGAAGATATATTCCAAGCTTGCCATGTAGCGCGTCTTTGGTATCGTCTCGGTGGCCTAGGATACGGTTTGTCAGAAGACGTGGGTTCAAAACCCATTCCAGGATGGGTTATTTTTGTGATTAAATGGTAAATCGGACAACACTGATGTCTATTATGAGGTCGTTACTATTCCGACGGGTGTGCGGGCAGTACTGATACCCACCCTCAAAGCTCATTTATTTTTGTCCTATAATTTGACAGTTTGGTCTCGCTAGGCAGGCGTTACGGCCTAAACAACAATAATAATAATAATAATAATAAGTTTTTATTTCAGGCGTATAACCCATAGATTTAAGTATGTTTAAAAACACAAGATAAAAATAGAACGAATACAAAATATAAAATATTACTATAAAAACTTAAGTGACAATAGGTCTATCACAGACATTTTTTGTTTGCACTCTGGTGCACCGTCAACCAAAATTTAAATATTGCGCTATTTAGGCATTCACCCAAACACTGTAGTATGCCGTTTTGCGAATTCCGCAACCCATCCCAGAAGGAAGCTATCCTTGAACTAATTACTGCAAAAAAGTCAGGAACCCGTGCATCCACGAACATGCCCGACGCGCTACAACATCGCGCTTTCCTCATAAGGGTGCGAAAACCATCATTGTATTGCACCCTTATGGTGTGATAGGACTTTCGGGTGTATTTAATCCACAACTGACACGAGTAAAGGCACAGACAGTAGGCTTTAAATAAAGTAGTTTTAACCTCTGAACTGCAGTTGGAAAATCGACGCGCGAGCATATTGCATCTGATGGACAGGTTCCTGCGCTCTCGTTCCATATCTTTGTCGTCGCTTAAATTCTCCGACATTATGTGTCCTAGATATTTAAACTCCTGCACAACCTTCACCGGTGAGCCTCTCAAAAACACATTTGGTATCCTATCCGGCCCCTTTCCAGCTCGAAAAACTATCATTTCTATCTTCGCTACATTATAAATAAGACCATGTTCTGCAGCGTATCTTTCACAGATAGCTAATAGCTTTCTAAGACCATTGATGGAGGGGCTAAGAAGCACCATATCGTCAGCATAGCTTAGCGTATTTATGCAAATACCTGCTACATGGCAACCAATCCGTATGCTTCTTAGCTCCACCAGCAAGTCATTCATGTAGATGTTAAACAGGGCCGGAGAGGTCAGCCCGCCTTGACGTACACCGCAGTCCAGCCTATAATCACTGGAAGTCGAGTCGCCCCACCTTACAACATTAGTTTGGTTTCCATACCAGTATCTCAACAGATTAACGTGATTCTTCGGTACTTCTGAGTGGGCTAATTTGTTCCAGAGAATATCATAATTCACCAGATCAAATGCCCGACTCAGATCCAGAAAGCATGCGTACACAGATGTCTCTTTGTTAATGTAATAATGAACTGTCTGCTTTAAACTAAATATAGCTGAATCTGTTGAGAGACCCGAACGGAAACCAAACTGGGAATCGTCAATTTTGTAGCTGTTCACCAGTGAAGGTCGCAGCACTCTTTCAAATAGTTTACCTATTACCGTTCCTAATGAGTTGGGTCGATAATTCGCGGCATTACCCAAGTCGCCAGTTTTGTTTTTAGCTATCGGCACTACTATAGTCTTCATGAGATTGTCAGGAAGATAAGAAAACTTCCAACATTAATTAAATAAATTACACAATATATCATAGATTTTTTCACTTGCCCACTGGATATGTTCGATGCTCAAGCCGTCATAGCCGGGTGACTTATCTCGCTTCATGTCTTTGACGGCCCGCATTACATCCCTGGGTGAATAAGATAATACGGTTTGATAACTTACTGAATTATTTTTAGTTAAGTAAGTTATCAAACCGGCCTGAACCTGGAGGTTGACCGTAACTTACAGCGATAATTTTTCTAATAAACTGAATCAAAAACCCCTAAAAAAGCTCACCCTAAAATGCTTTATACTAAATAATAGGTACTATCCCAAATCATTAAAAGTAACAACACGCATCTGTCCATTCAAACAGTCATAGGTAGTTGTAAATTTTTATTGATTAGTGGTAGTATTCAAGAGCAATATAAAATACCTGAATACCGCTGGTATTCAATTCAGAAGGCTGGTACTTACACAATATGTAATACATATTTTTGAGGTCAAATAATAAAAAAAAGTGCTATCCATCTAATTTGAAAACCAAAATTTTACCTTTTGCATTTTGCCTTGCCTCTTATAAGTTCATGGGATCCCCAGAAAGTTTTGAGAAACTGAAACAACACCTAAAATGGATACAATATTTTCAATAAATCTTATCCGACGAGCACGTTACACTCCAATAACTGAAGAGTAGTACGCCTGTCTTGGTAATATCATCATTGGCGGTTAATGACAATCGTTCAGTAAGTTGCAAGGGTCACAAAAATGGTAAAAAAATATTTACCCCAAAATGGAACCGATTTCAGCACCGAAAAGTGTAAAAGAACTTGTGGAAATTGGTACTTTTGTACTTTCATGGTACCGACTACCATTCTTTGTAACGGCAATGACCCGTTGACTTTGATATTGTTGCCAAACTGCTGGGTCCGATTCTACTAACCAAATGTTGCTCCAACTTTAACTGAACTGTAGCTGAACGATGACATTTATACGTTTTTATTTGTGCTATTTAAGTTAGCTTTCTATTGTTACAATAAACTTTAAATTAAAACCTAATATGCTGTTAACTATATAGATCATGACCGCGACGTTAACGCATATCCGTATATTACCTATATTTTTATATAGGTAGTAGCGTTTAAGATGACGTTACGTTTCAAGTTGTCATCATAGAAATAGTAGAACAGCTTTTTGGGTTAGTATCCACCGGAGTCGAACTGATGTTGCAACTGAATAGATAGTTGCACGTTGTGAAAAATAGAATTGGTTTGCAGATGCCAAACTTTCTGAATAAATTAATTAGAAAGTAACGTTAAAGGATTAACCTTTTGCGTCTCAGAGACATACATATACGTCAGTTTCATTTATAAATCTTTTGAGTTTATAATCACGGTATAGGAAGGATTAATACATAAGGAAGTCGATTTAGGAAGTATTTGTCCTGAATAGGGAAGCTAATCCAATCTTAGATGTGACCACCATTTTATTAAAATATTCAAAATAAAAATTGTATATCTTGGCAAACTTAATAGCAAGCGTTAGTTTAATTGACACAACAGAAGGAAGAGTGTTCCACATGTTACAAGTAGTTAATACTTATTATATTTATGAAGGATTGTGGCTGCAACCTTAGGTTAGGTTAAGTTTGAATTGCGAAAAAGTACGTGCAAGCCGAGCGAGCTAAGTGAGCGTGCCGAACAGACATCACTGATTATAATAAGCAAGCTGCGTGCGCTGAAAATTTTACTACAGTTTTTTCAGTTGTAAAAGTACAAGCGTTGTAAAAGACTACTTCTGTTCAAAATTTTACATGAATCAGTTCAGTTGCTTTTTCGTGTAGGAGTAGCAAACTTCCATTTATTAATTCATTAGAAGTCTCGAGTACTTTTACAATTTAATATTAGTTGATGATAGTGTATACAGTGGTGGACATATAATTAAGAACGATTTAAAGTTCATGTTTTTTAAAATATAAATCATGTCACGTATATTTATGTGTTCCTTCTTAGAAATAACTAGGTATGTTATGAAATAGCCACATGGATAGAGCAAAGGGGAATACAAATATAAAATAAAATTGCTAACATTTTTTATTTAATTATACTCTATAATAACAAATTCATATAGTAATGAAGCTGGACAAATAATTAAGAACGAATTATTAAACTGTTCAAGAGTTGTTTTATATGAAACTTAGATTAAATAAATCACATTAATATGAAGTGCGTAAAGGAAAAAAAGAACAATTTATTACATTTAAACTAAAATTAATAGTTAGTAGCATGTCCACGGCTTTTAATTACTGCTTTACACCGGCGAGGCATTGACTCTATCAATTTTTGACATTTCGCAAGAGATATAGAGTTCCATTCTTCTAAGAAAACGTCGTACAGTTCTCTTAAATTGCCACACTGTCGATCTGAAACCTTTTTCTTGACTTCGCACCAAAGATGCTCTATTGGATTTAAATCTGGGCTGTTAGCTGGCCAATCTAAGACAGAAACTGATTGCGATGTGAGAAATTCCTTAACTGTGCGTGCAGTATGCTTTGGATCATTGTCATGCTGGAATGTCCAGATAACCGGAAGCACGTCTTCAGCATAAGGTAACATTGTTTCTTCCAGTATATTTTTGTATTGGAATTGATCCATGTTTCCTTCTATCAACTTAACAGGTCCAACACCATACCCAGAAAAGCACCCCCAAATTTTCACATTTCCCCCACCATGCTTTAATGTCACTTTTGTGTATTTTGGGTCAAATGCTTTATTCGGAGGGCGTCGTACATATCGTTTTCCGTCAGAACATACCCTATTTATTTTTGTTTCGTCAGAAAAAAGAACATTTTTCCACTGACTAACTGTCCAGTTTTCATACCTTCTTGAAAATGCAAGCCGGGCTTGCCTATGGCACCGTTTCAACATGGGCACCTTCCTTGCTATCCTTCCGTGCAACTTTTCTTCTACCAAACGCCTTCGAATAGTGCGTGCCGAGATTGCTGAAGGGTTGTTTTCACCAAAATATTCTTTTCTCAGCTCATTAGACCCTTTAAAAGGATTTTGTTTTGCCAAACGAACGATATTGCGATCATCTCGACGAGATGACTTTCTCTGTTTAGGTACACGGGGAACTGTTGAAGTAGTTTGATACATGGCAAAATGCTTCACAGCGTGGAAAACCATAGTTTTTGAGCATTGCAGATGGTCGGCTATCTTTTTATATGACCAATTCTTGTCGCGAAGTTTTATTATTACTTCCCTTTTAGATTTATCACAACTTTTATTTTTCCCCATTGTTTTTATATGAAGCAATCACCTTTAAGACGTTTACAGCACTAAATGGCGCCAAAATTATACGAATAGTGCCCAAGAACCACAGAGCAACAGAGTGTTCTCTATTTAAATTTGAATAAAAAAATAAACTATTCAGCGTTCTTAATTATGTGACCAGCCAGTAAGTAGTAATACTAGGCTCAGATCTAATGTATAAAGTTTATATATGAATTTTTTAGCCAATCATGTGTATCAATGAATGTACCGCTAGTATGGAAAAGTTTTGCGATACCAAGAGAAATACAAAAAAATACATGCAATTGGTTATACTTGTTAGTTTGAAAAAATCTTCCCTTTAAATTAGCGTTCTTAATTATATGACCACCACTGTATATGTTTTATGTAGAGCATGGTAGGTAAGGTGGTAATCGCTTGCTATTTGATGAAAAGTTTTATAAAATACCTTACAACTAAGACTATGTTCACCATATGACAGTGACTATGTTCAATGTCATAAATAAACACTGATCACACTGAACAAAGATAGGAGAGCCGAAGGCTTCTGGTACTTGTGGCGGAAGGCAGCGCATGAAGGTTGGGGAAAATGAAGATAACTTTGTTTAAACATTTTGCGAGGCTGATTCTATAAGTCACGCAAAAATTTAGGAGATCTTTCTTTTGGTGCACCATTGTTTTGTTATTTTTTTGTTGTGCAGTATGTAAATATAATAAAAGCAAACTATATATTTGATTTATTGAGAGATAATAAATGTAATTACACTTGCGTTGCTAAGGCGAATCTAATGGTAGGTATGTTATTTTTCATGCATCAAGTCAAATGACTATAGGCTTAAGGGTAATTTAAAAAAATAGAAAATATATTAGGGTTTATTTTTGATGTGGTTGTTCTTATTCCTTTTGTATATCACGAGGTATTTAATAGTTAGAACGTTCCGTAAGATAGAGATAAAAAAACATATTGAAAATTGTAGATGCAAGGCATAGTCTGAGAGTCGTGGAGTCGCTCATGGTCGAAAGTAAGCTTGCAGACGTCAACAACAAGCTTGAGTCGATAAAATGGATTCAGACGTTTTGGAGGCGTTCTTATTTATTAAATAGTTATTTTGTATAAACAAGGTGTGACAGTAAATAGTTTGTTTAGAAAATACCCACAATTTTTTTAAAAGTATCCAACAAGATTTAATAAAAGTAAGTACTGCCTATATCAAAATTAAAAATGCACAGCTCATGAGCAAATGATGTTATGTCAATAAATACTTACTTTATCAAATACCTAATGACTTAAAAGCTATAAAGCTATGCCCAAGTTCAAAAAGAATAAATATATTCATATATATTATGTTTTAAATGAGATATCATTGGAATTGCCTGAATCGCTTCCTCATAGGCTGGCAACTCAACCTCGAGACTTCTCGTATTGCGGATTCTCCTGGGCAACAGTGATCACTTACCATCAGGAGAGCCGCCCGTCTGTTTGCCAATAAAAACAAATTGCAAAGTTAATATGAATAATGTTCACACAGTCATACACCCGTACTAAGATTACTAACAAGTATATAGCTTTGGGTTTTTCTTTGTGTTATTAGGTATATGGGCATATGCACGAAGCCCACCTGGTATTAAGTGGCAACCTTTGCGGCTGGTACTGCGCCTGTAATTCTGAGACACAAAAATCTTAAGTCTCTTGACACTATAATTTCATCGGCACCCATACCATTAATACTAAACCACAGTATTGCGAATATTACTGCTTATATAACTACTGATTCGGTTAGTAGGTAGAACTGAATAAAAAAGGTATGTTTGAGGTCGATTTAATAAAAGAGTTGTCACTGATTACATATTGTATATTATTAGTGAGCAGATGTCATGAACACACCACGTAACTTGAGTATACAAATGTATAAACTAGCTCGCCAGCCAGCGGCTTCGCTCGCTTGGTCTGGAATTGGTGGAAGCGCCGTTTTGGAATCTCTGGATCGTGGGATTTTCTGGCAAAGTAATTCTCAATAGCAGTCCGGCGTCTAGAACAGTGTCTCGTAGGTGGCAATAGTCTCGCCCCCTATTACATGGGATCCGACAAAACACAGGTGTTTCAAACACAGCTGCTTACCTCTTCGCGGATATCCTATATATTTGACGATTTGTTAGCTTTTGTTTAAAAATAACGGGTATCAATTTTTTTTCGTTAAAGATATTTTTACCAAGTTTTGAGTGACACTTTTTAACTACCACTTTAATTATAACGTAAATTAATACACGTAAATTTGCAAAATATATTATATGTTATATAAATATAGTGTATATTTAAACACGGGACCACAGAAATTCACGAGAAAAAAATACAGCGTGCTTAGGTGGGTGTGAATATACTGTGTATAAAGTGCGTCTTATTTTGTTTTGTTTTTGCGTTTGGACGGACAGATGAGCAGACGGACACATGGAGAAAAAACGCGGTCTACCTATCCAGTCAGAGCAAAGTCATAATATAGTATAGTTTAGGTGGACCCAAGACGAAACAGCATTAACTGACGGATGGACAGATACGGACATGAAAGCTCAACTAAATTATTTAGAGATTACACATTTGTGAGCTATACATAAATTTATTTGGGTGGTAATACATTTTTATTTTTTGTGGTAGGACTTTTCCAGTAGGACTTTTCCAGAGTCAGTATGCAAAAGTTCCTTTGGCAGTTATTTAACCGTGAAACAGTAGTGTGCAAATATTACTATGTTTTGGTGATTGTTTTAAGCAAAATTACAAGGCAAGAGAGTTAACATTTACATAACTCAGGATGCCGAGCGCAGTGCTTTGCCGTGCAGGGTTTTTAACTGTTGCAGTTTAAAATTATGTATTGCAATGGACTGTTGTGAGCAAGCGTGATGCATGACGTCAGGCGAGCGACTTCTTCGTCTCTTCTCCGCAACACGGCGGGCGGCTGAACTGCTGCAGGCCCTACGACTCATCTCATTTCTGATTCAATTACGTACAGTGACTCAGAGCACAGACTTTTACGATTGTTGTAACGAATTGGACGATTTTGAACTTACATACTCGTATTATGACGCCCATGGTCAGAGAGCAGTGCCATTAGTCATCACTGGTAACATACACTGCTATGGCTATATGCATATGGCCTGCATGCATATTATGGAGTACCTTTTGTTTGCGGCTCCGTTTGCGTGGATATTTGATATACCGTAGCTGCTACGGTTTGCTACGGCGTAGCAGATTTGTCTATTTCTGTGTGAACTTTCATCATACACTATCAAATGTTTCCTTTTTATTATAAGAGTAGATATGGATTAACACCACATACACGTTAATATTGCATGTTATATTAACACGGAAAAGTAGTTATTGTGTCATAACTGTAATAGTTAGGCATATCGTATTGCACTTTTTTGTAGACATTGATGTCTTCTATAATTATACTGCAGTACATCACTCTGCTGCATTGTCAATAGTTTCCGATTTTTCAATATATAGTGTGCTACTCAGTGATAATGTGACTTTCTAACGTGAAAACAAAGATATTATATACGAACGGTAAGGGAAAGGTCTCATACCCCTAAGAGTGTGATTGTGGTGGGAAGTGTGGTGTAAGACGCTGCATGTCTGTACCTACTTAATTACTGATAATGAAAGTGTCTCATATTCTCTATGGTTCTATATTCCTTGGCCAGTGGCCGAAGAAATAATATTGTGGTAAACCATGACATTAAAAATCGTCACTATCGTAAAGTGTGTGTTTATACATCTTCATCAAATGCTTTTACCTGCGTATGGAAAAGAGGACCTGTAAACTCGCACCGCGCCCGATTGATTGTAAAATTAATTTTGTGAAACTTGGCATACCAAAATAAGTGAGCAGGTTATTTCCTGCTACATACTTATTTAATGAAAGGCCAGAATTAAACAGTTTTCCCTTCGCCGTTGGAATGCGATTGAAATGCGAAACGTAAGAAGCAAAAGACTCTACTTACTGTGTTACTGTGTGTGCCGCGAATCATTAGTGCGCAAACGTTAGGTACTTTATTATAAGGGTACTATGGCATGTGAAATCATTATTATTTCTGTTACAAATATGACACAAAAGTTTGAGTAAATTTGTCGTGCAGGAGTTCATCTACTTATTAACAAAGTTGAAATCAAAAAAGTTGTGATTGCATGATATTTTATATGTTTATTCATTTCATGATAAAAAAAGTTTAAAAAATACGCAATTATCAGCTTACCTGTTACTTCAGTTTACAAATTTTTAATGTACATCGTATAGATGCCAAAGTTCCTACAGTATAAATATCTTAATAAATATTCTGTTTTAAATAAGGATCAATTAGATATCATTGAATAACAAAGTTACTCGTATTATAAAATATAATGTTCACACACTCGTACCCAGTACCGTAGAGGTACCAAGTAGTTACCAAGTATTTTTTTAAAGCTGGTACAAGCACGAGGTCTACCAGGTGTTAGGTGCTAACCCCTGCCTTTATCAGACGTATGTCCTCACAACTGCATTGCGCACGTAAACATGAGACACTGTTAAGCTGTATTTTACCTGCTCCCATACCCTTCAAAATCAGAACATAATATTGCGAAGGTTACTGCTTCAGGAAAGAAAATGATATGGTGGCAGCCTTCCCTGGATGACCTCATTCACGAAGAGTTCTACTGCTACTATGTAGGTAGGTAAATAGATAGATAAACCCTTTATTGCAACACCACATTATAAAATATAACTAACAAATAAATAGAATAATAAAAAAGAATACTATTACTCAACAATAAAAAACTTAAAATTAAGTGTTACAAGGGCGGTCTTATCGGTCAGAGCGATCTCTTCCAGACAACCATGTTATTGAAAAGGAAGCTTGAATAAAAAAGATCTCGAAGGAAATTGCCTTGGACACCTGTGGAGACTATTGTGACACATTACCACCGACCACACTTAGAAGTAGAGCCCCTAAATAAAATTGAAAAGAATTCTGGTATGTACTACCTACAATCTAACGAATCTACTACACTTTTTTGTCTTTTTAACTCCAGCTGACCGCTCTATCCTTGAGCCTCAATTGCACTAAGAGAAATGCTCGCTTTGTAACTTGTATGGGAGTTATGATTTTTTACGCAACTGAATGCAGATAAATTTTCAAACTCTCAAGCTGGTCTCCAAGACTACTGCTCACGATAACCACTGTACTAAGGGGTTGGATCCCTTAACAAACATACATAAGAAATCTATGTCCCGACTTAAACTGTAATTAAAGGCAAAATTTCTGCAATTGAACTTGTATGAAAATTTTGACTTTTCTGTTCAAATGGTTAAAGTTTAGCAACAAAAACTAATGCACAAGGACAAACGCGGGCCACTCGTGGCCCGCGCACCGCCCAAAAAGCTAGTCTCATTATATAAAGATGGATTACCACTCACTGACTCACTCACTGACATAAATGGAACGGTATAAAGGAGCAATGGGGGGTATAGAAGATGTAGGGGAAAAGTGTAGGGGGGGTTCTGAAACCAAAGGGAAAAGTCCGGGATGAGCTGAATGTGGAAGTGTGATGGAACAGGTCAACTGCTCTCGGAAACTATAAAAGATGGGGGGTAGGTGTCAAAACTAAAAATGACCAAAACCCTGGGCAACTGCCAAAAATTAAAAAAAAGACATGCCTCCCGAACAAAAGACGATCGCTCCCATACAAAATGTAAATGCTTATAATTCCTAAACCGTTTGAGATAAGTATAAAGTGTTTGACCAAATGTCATAGGGAATCGGAAGGGTAATTTGGTGAAAGTGTCAAAAATCCAAGATGGCGGATTCAAAATGGCGGCCGAATTGAAAGTTGGTCCGATCCGGCTCAAAATTGGTATCGGGGGGTTTTTGGAGTCCCACATTCGAAATATGAAAACCATTTTTTGATGACGTCATTTTTCAATATGGCCGCCATACATATGTTTTTTTGGATCTTTAATGGATCGTTTCTCCCAGTGGGCGTGATGGGGATTATGGTTTTGTAGGGTTATATGTGGGGTTACGATAGGTGACTTTAGGAGAAACTGAATGGAGCTGAACGTGGAATACCAGGTAGAACAGGTCAACGGCTCTTGGAAACTAAAGGAGATAGGGGGTAATAGCCAAAACTAATGTTGACAAGCACCCTGGGCATTTTCTGAAAATTAAAAAAAAAACACACCTCCCAAACAAAAGACGATCGCGCCCATACAAAATGTAAATGCTTATAACGCCGAAACCGTTAAAGATAGGTACGGGGTGTTTGAACTAATAGTTAAGGGGACCGAAAATGCAGTTTGGCGGAAATGTCAAAAATCCAAGATGGCGGATTCAAGATGGCGGCTACCTTAAATATTAGACTGATCCGACTGAAAATCGATATCTAAGGCTTTTACAACTCTACGATTTTAAATATGAAAACCATTTTTTGATGACGTCATTTTTCGACATGGCCGCCATATAATTATTTACTCTGGAAATTTTATCGTAGTTTTTCGACATTTTGGCATGATGGAACGCTGAGGCTTTGTACGTGAAAAGTATAGGCAGTGGTCTTACGTCCTTAAGTGACACCTATAATGAGCTGAATGTGTACCTTCTGATGGAACAGCTCGACGGGTCTCGGAAACTAAAAGAGATAGGTAGTTAGTGTCGAGGGCTCAGCTATTTGTAATGGACTGTAAGGGGTTCTTGTGAAGAATACTAGGTATAAACTTTAACGTTATTTATTTCCTGGGTTTTACTATGTACAATCGTTACGTGTGCACAGGCTGATGGCCGATGGCAGAAGGAAGCGAATACAAAAACAAGGCTGCCACACTAACAACAAAACATTGATTTTTACTATTATAACAAATTATGTTGGGTTGCCAACAGGTTGGGGGCCTGAATTTGCTTGATATGAAATAAGATTTGATTACAATGCAAGTGAAATATCTTATGCTTACATTAAATGTATAAACTATAATTTTGACTCAGTGGTTTACCTTTTATATTTCTATTTCCTAAATACATAGGTAGGAAAGTAATGGCTCATTTACATGTAGCTTTTTAGCTTTAGAAAATTTTGACATTTATAGAATGTATTTACTTTGTGAACATTTACAGTGCAGCAAATTAAAATTAAGTTATGTAAAATTAAGTACTTATGGAACTAAAGGTGTTTCTTTTACAACTTACTTGTGCGATTTAGCAACCAAAAAATAAACAAAAATGAATAATATTTTTACAACTTATTGTGCTATCTTCTTAGCAATAAACAAAACTAAACAAAAGTGTTCTTTTCTTGTAATATATCATGCTATTTAACAATAATAAAAGTTGACTTATCAGCTTTTTTATAGATAGACTTATCTTCTAAGCTATCTAAAACTATGAGTTTTTTACATAAAGGCTACCTAATGTTATTCTAGCTTACATCTAGAAAGTTATTATGTCTAGGTTTATTACTCTATAGGTAATATCGACACCCCAGATAACGAGCGCATGTAGGTTTTTCCAGTAGCTGTCTTTACTTCAAAGGCACGCACCTTGCCATCGGCTCCAGGAGAAACCTTCACGACCCTGGCCATAGGCCAAAACAAAGGGGGTGTATTTTTATCCCTAAGGATTACAAGTGTACCTACTTTTATGTTAGGTAGGTCATCGCGCCACTTTGGACGACATTGAAGCTCATTTAGGTAATGTTTATGCCATACCTTCCAAAAGCTCTGTTTTATGCTTTCTACTTTATTCCAAAAGTTTAGTCTACTTGTAGGAACATCAGTTATGTCAGGTTCAGGGTAAGCTGTAAGTGGACCACCAATAATAAAATGGCCAGGTGTCAAATAGCTGAAATCTGTTACATCAGATGATATAGGCACTAATGGCCTAGAATTTAAAATTGCTTCTATTTGGCATAATACAGTGCTTAATTGTTCGTATGTTAATACAGTTTTTTCTAACATTTTCTTAAGTAAATTTTTCATACTCTTAACGGCTGCCTCAACCAGACCAGCAAACACAGGAGAGTAGCTTGGTATGAAATGGAACTTAATCCCTTGCTGAGCTGCATAATTTTGCACCTGTGCTTGATGCTCTGTCGAGTTATGCAGTTTATACAAGTCAGCTAACTGGTTCCTTGCCCCCCGGAACGTCCCTGAATTATCACAGAAAACTTCTGTAGGCATGCCTCTACGAGAGATAAACCTTTTAAAGCAGGCCAGGAATGTACTTGTTGACAAATCTGAGGCCAATTCTAGTCCTATTGCTTTCGTAGAAAAACAAACTATTACAAGGACATACCCTTTTGTTACAATGGAACGACGAACCCTTGAGTTTTTTAATTGTATGGGCCCTGCATGGTCAATTCCAATTTTTTCAAACGCGCGTGAGGCTGTTACTCTTTGTCGTGGCAAGGAACCCATTAGCTGCTTTGCTGCATCCGCCTTCATTCTGAAACATGTTAAACATGGGTGAGTGACTTTCTTAACCTGTCTCATTCCATTTATTAGCCAATATCTTTGATTTAAAATGGAGAGCAAACATTTAGGCCCTGCATGCATGAGTCGTAGGTGTTCATGCCTAATTATAAGGTCTGTGTATCGTGAACCCTTAGGTAAAATTATAGGATGTTTTTGAGAGTAAGGCAACTGAGAATTTTGCAGCCGCCCTCCTACTCTTAGCAGTCCCTGCTCATCCAGGAATGGATGCAGGGGCTTTAGGTTTCCCTTCACATTTTCACCCTTTCGCAATGACTTAATTTCATCATTGAAATAAATATTTTGTTCATGTCGTAGTATTACATGAAGTGCTTGACTTAGTTCAGTGCTAGAAAGCCAATTTGACTGGATCTTTGTGCCTTGCGGCTTTATATTATTTATGAAGCGCAGAATATAAGCTAAAATGCGCTTAATTTTATTTAGGTCAGAATATTTTTCTAGAAAATTTAAAGACTTGCTAGCGGTTTGAGTAATGAGTACTACATTGTCAGAGAATGCAGAGCTAGGTTTCAGTTCAGGTAAGGTTGCAGGAGGCTGAAAGTTATTATCAAAATTATACTCCCTGTTTTGCAGGAAAGCTGGACCCTGCCACCAGAGCTGATAGTTGACAAGATGCTCGGGATCCACACCCCTACTTATGAGATCAGCGGGGTTGTCTTGGCTTTGGCAGTATACCCAGCTCCAGCTATTAGACAATTCCTGTATTACTCTGACTCTGTTCGACACATAAGCTTGTAATTTAATTACCTCTGTGTTTATCCATGCTAACACTATTTGTGAGTCAGTGAACATGAAAATACCATTTATTTTAATTTTTGTAGAAAGAGTCTCTGTCACTCTGGTCATTAATTTTGCTAGCAATAAGGCTGCATTAAGCTCCAGTCTAGGTACTGTCAAAGGCTTTGTAATGGGATTAATTCTGGATTTCGAACAGAGTAAGAATAATTTTGCATTACCTGTGGAATCAATCACCCTGCAATAGATGCAGCACCCGTAGCCGGTTGAACTAGAAGCATCAGCAAACCCTATGATCTGTATGGTTTGAATGTCGCTAGAAATAGGTATATTCCTATTTAGATTTATAGTGTTCATCTTATTTAAGCTGTCAGTAAACTGAATCCATTCATTTGCTATAACATCAGGCGCATTCGCATCCCAAGCTGTCTTCTCAAGCCATAGCTGTTGCATGATTACTTTGGCCTTGACTATGATAGGACTGACGAAGCCTAGAGGGTCATAAAATCTGGATATTTGACTGAGGATCTCTCTTTTCGTAATATTTTTGCTATTACCAAATTGTTTAGGAGCCTTAATTGTGAAGCAATCTTGTTTTGTATCAATTGTAAGTCCTAGTGCCCTTATACTACAGTTTTCTTTTTGTAATTCAATGTTATCAAACTGTTGTTGACTCGAGGGGATATCAGTCAAAATTTTGTCATTATTGGCTGACCATTTGTGAGTGGAAAAGCTGCCCAATTTGAGCAGTTTCTGTAACTGGGCTTTTGCTTCTAGCATGGTACATAGATTTGAATTTGAATATAAAATATCATCTACATAAGTACAGTTTCTTAGTATGTCAGAGGCCAAGGGCAGGTCATCTTCATGCTTGTTGGCAAGCTCACTCAGACAGCGGATTGAAAGGAAATTAGAGGATTTTAGACCATAACTTACCGTGACAAGTCTTAGGCACTGGATCGCTTCGCTAGGGCTATCGCGCCACAGTATGTTCTGCAGTGATGTATGCTCCGGGTTAACTAAAATGTTTCTGAACATTTTCGTAATATCGGTGTTAAATGTGTAATCACCAAATCTGTACAACAGTACTATATCAAATAGATCCTTCTGAACCTTTGGACCATTCAGAAGGATGTCATTCAATGATATCCGTTTATTTGTTTTCATGGAACCATCAAATACAACTCGAGTGCGAGTAGTTTTGCTGTCTTCGTTTACCACTGCATGATGTGGCAAAAAATAGATAGGGTCTTTGCTTAAATCATAGGATTCAATGTTAACTACTTCTGCATGACCTAATTTTATATACTCATGTACAAAATTTTTATAATCGCTGAGCATATTTTCATTTTTGTGAAGTTTTTTCTCCAAAGTTAAAAATCTAGAGAGTGCCTGGTCAAAGGAGTTACCTAAAGTGTCGTTGACCTCATCTAAGGGCACTTTCAAGGGCAAATCTACTTGAAATTTGTTATTTTCTAGTTTTACAGTTGTTTGAAAAATATTTTCTGCTACATCATGCTCAGAAAGTTGCTCTGGAAATATTTCCGGTACCTTTTCTGCCTCCCAAAAGTTTTTTAATAAATTATTTACTTCATAGTTATGACAACAATGGAGCGAGGTCACCTTTTTTGGTTGTTGTTGTGAAGGCAGGGAACCCGCTATGATGTAGCCAAATTCAGTATTGACAAGTCGTGGTGATCGATGGTTGGATGACACTACCCGGCTGCTTGGATCAGTGGACTCCTGGCAGGCGCTCGGTAGCGGCTGGGCCTCGGCCAGCAGGTTGCTGCTGAGCTGCTCTGTTCGGAGTATCTGGAAAAACACATCAGCACCTATTAGCATATTTATGTCAGAGGGTGTATTCCAGTCTTTGTCCGCTAATTCAATTCCAGGGGGTATCTTTATGGTTGCTAAATCAACCTTTGTTTGTGGCATGCGACTTGTAATTTGTTCAACTACATGAAAATTGATGGATGTTTTGAATTGAGATGTCATTGAGTGCACTTCTAGGGGAATAGAATATTTGCAATTACTAATTGAATTCACTACTCCTCTCAGGCTGGTGCTATCTTGCACTGGTGTTAGCCCCAATACATCCACAACCTTGCTAGTAACTAGCGAGGCTTGTGAGGCAGAGTCAAGTATAGCCTTGACTCTTACCTCCCTATTATCGATAGCGATAAGTTTCACCCTAGCTGTGGGAAGTAAAACATTGCTATAGTTTCCTGCCATCAGTGTGACAGGTGCAGACTTTTGTCTGTTATCATCATTGACATGTACCAAAGTATTATGTGGTTGCTTACAATGCCCACATCTGAAATGAAATTTACATTTCCCTTGGTGGGAGTTCAAACATGTTACACATAGCTCTTGGTCTTTGACAAATTTCATACGACTATAGGAATTTAATAGTTTAAATTTAGGGCAAGTAAAAAGTTTATGCTCACCTTGACAATAGCGGCATTTTCCCTTTGACTCTTTGTTTACCATAACTGCATGCACAACAGCAACCCTTCCTTTCGCCGCCACTGATCCTAGCTCTGCATTTTCCAATGCCAGGGCACGTCGCTCTAAAAAGTCTAACATGTGGGCCACTGTGGGTTTCTCTGCCTGGTCTCTTTCGAGTTGGTACGCTCGCGCTGTATATACATCTATTTTGCGGGTAAAAATACAAGTCAAAATAGGGTCCCATGCATAGACTTTCGCATGTAGATTTTTTAGGGCACCTAAATTTTGTTTGATAGTTGAAACAAATTGCCTAATTTCACTGGAGCTTGGTTTTGCTATGGATTTTAAATCTAAAATTTGGCATACATGATCGTTAATAATTTTGTTTTCATTGTAATACCTTGCTTCTAATAGAGTCATTGCTTCTGCAAAGCTTGAACTTGATATGGGCAAGTTGTTTATTAGCGCTAAAGGTTCGCCAGCTAGAAATGATCTCAAATAATGTAATCTTTGTATGTTGTCTAGGGAGCTATCGTTTACTATAAGCGATTTGAACATGTTAATAAATGGAATGTATTGGCTGCACTCACCTGTAAATGTATCAATCTTAATTGTTGGCAGTTTAATTCTGCTTTCATTGTTGGGTGGCATCGAAGCCCCTTGTTCTTTCGAACGGCTAGTGATAGCCTCTTCAATAGCCGCCTTGCATGTATAAAATTTTTCTTCGACCTCAGCGAAGTTTTCACTGTCGCTGGCCGTATAGGCCATAATTAATTTATTATATTTATGGTATTCATCGAAGAGGCTCGAAAGCCTCTCCAATCTTGCTTTCAGTGATGCTAATGGAGCAGTTTGGATCTCATTTACGTTTTGAGTGAAGGCGAGCAGTCGCGTGATTGACGCTTTTACATAGCCACGCTCCCTATTTAACTGCTCCATTTGTGTGTCGACATTGTCTTTTTGCATTTTAATTACTAATATTGTAGCCACACCACACCACTAGCTAAATTCACAGTTTTTAGTACTTATTACACAAATAAAATGGTTTTTGCAATGTGAATTGAAAATGACAAACAAGATGGCGATTTCACAAGAAAAAATGCCGATTGAACGAACGTCTTAGCTGCGCTAGCGTCAATAGCTTAGCCAACCTTATAAAGCTAAAAACTCACGGACGAATTTCACACAGCTCACAGAATGTGTTGCCACTTGAACTTATGATTTTTACCACGTATTTTTTACAAGTGGGTACTAACTTGTTAGCAATTACCTACATTTAATATTGTAACCTGAAAATTAAACTTGAGATTAGTTAGTTTATGTAGGTACTTGCTATTTGCACTTGACCTCAGATGATCTTCGTCGTCTTTCCCGCTTGATCTTGGATCTTGCGTGTTTCGTATGTTCGTTGCTTGGAGATCGCAGCGCGATGACATTTGTGGGAAGTTGCCGCCACTCACGCTGATAATCTGTTTATAATCTTTGCAGTACTGGTTCTATTTTCTTTCGCCGTACTGTTTTTTTTTTGTATCTGATACACCAGATTTTCTTGCTTCTTGTAGGCCGCCTTTGTCGCAGGCAGTGTGATTTGCAGCACGTTGCAGCTATTTTTGTAGTAAGTTCGCCGCCGCACACGCTGACACTCCTGGATGCACACGGTTCCCGTTGATGATTTGATGAGTGGGATCGCAGTAATTAGCCAGGGTCGCGCACCAACTCAGTTGCGAATCTTCTCTTCACTTTTAGTTTTGAGGTTATGAAAAGGCAGGCCGCACCGCACCAGTCTCGTCGACTCTTCACGGTTCGAAGGATCACTGTCGAGGGCTCAGCTTTTTGTAATGGACTGTAAGGGGTTCTTGTGAAGAATACTAGGTATAAACTTTAACGTTATTTATTTCCTGGGTTTTACTATGTACAATCGTTACGTGTGCACAGGCTGATGGCCGATGGCAGAAGGAAGCGAATACAAAAACAAGGCTGCCACACTAACAACAAAACATTGATTTTTACTATTATAACAAATTATGTTGGGTTGCCAACAGTTAGTGCCAAAACTAATATTGACAAGCACCCTAGGCATTTCCTAAAAATTAAAAAAAAAACACACCTCCCGAACAAAAGACGATCGCGCCCATACAAAATGTAAATGCTTATAACGCCGAAACCGTTAAAGATAGGTACGGGGTGTTTGAACTAATAGTTAAGGGGACCGAAAATGCAGTTTGGCGGAAATGTCAAAAATCCAAGATGGTGGATTCAAGATGGCGGCTACCTTGAATAATGGTCCGATCCGACTGAAAATCGATATCTAAGGGTTTTTAGAGTCCCAATTTCGAAATATGAAATCCATTTTTTGATGACGGCATTGGTCAAAATAGCGAGGCCGCAGGCCGAGTCATATTGACGAGGCCGAAGGCCGAGTGTGCTTTTAAGTGAAGTGAGGCCGAAGGCCGAGCGTTCTTCTAAGCAAAGCGAAGCCGAAGGCTGAGCGTCCTTCTAAGCAAAGCGAGGCCGAAGGCCGAGCGTACTTCTAAGCGAAGCGAAGCCGAAGGCCGAGTGTGCTCTTAAGTGAAATGAAGCCAAAGGCCGAGCGTCCTTCTAAGCAAAGCGAGGCCGAAGGCCAAGCGTACTTCTAAGCGAAGCGAAGCCGAAGGCTGAGCATGCTCCTAAGCAAAGCGAGGCCGAAGGCCGAGCGTACTTCTAAGCGAAGCAAAGCCGAAGGCCGAGCGTACTTCTAAACGAAACGAGGCCGAAGGCCGAGTGTGCTCTTAAGTCAAATGAAGCCGAAGGCCGAGCGTCCTTCTAAGCAAAGCGAGGCCGAAGGCCGAGCGTACTTCTAAGCGAAGCGAAGCCGAAGGCTGAGCGTCCTTCTAAGCAAAGCGAGGCCGAAGGCCGAGCGTACTTCTAAGCGAAGCGAAGCCGAAGGCTGAGCATGCTCCTAAGCAAAGCGAGGCCGAAGGCCGAGCATGCTCCTAAGCAAAGCGAGGCCGAAGGCCGAGCGTGCTTCTAAGCAAAGCGAGGCCGAAGGCCGAGCGTACTTCTAAGCGAAGCAAAGCCGAAGGCCGAGCGTGCTTCTAAGTGAAGCGCGGTCGCGTTTTGAGCCCACGAGGAAATAGAAGCCTTTCATGGCGAGGTCGAAGGCCAAGCTTTCGCTAACTTTATTTCAAAATGTCAATGATCTTGATCAAATGCCCATGTCAACATAGGTAATGTGAATCATCATGAACACTACTATTAGTACGAGTACTACTGATATGACATGATACAAATAAACGTTTGATTTCCTTAATCGACTTAAGTTTGTTATTATGAACTTGTCCAACAACACGCAGTGACATAAAAAGGCAGCGTCTTTCAAGAAGCTTAAGTGTCACAGTTAGCTGGAACATCTTAAGTTATTACTAACTTTTAAGCTATAAATATGTATGTAATAGGCTTATAGGCCTTTCAAGGGGACATTAATACACAGATTTCGAAGGTCAATGTTATGTCATGATAGAGATGCTTACTGCAATGTAATTTGTTAGTGACTGGCACGACATAGATACATGTAATTAAAATAAATACAAAGTGTGGTGTGGTGTTCACACTTGGAACAGTATTTTTTTTTAACTATATCGAATAAGAACCTAGCTTTTTGAGAAATGTATAGCTCTTTTCATTTTCCCTTAAATATATTAACGTAGTATTGGAATATATCAAGAGAATGACTTGACTTTACAAAATCACTAATTTGACTGTTTTTAAAGTAAACAACTTAAAAGCAACTAAAAATGTGAGTAGGCATATTATGGTCAAGATATTTTTTGGTTCTGCATTGAATATCGCTATCAAATCGTTCCTTAAGGTAGGGCGGAAAATGAAGATTGGAAATAATAGATTTAATAAAATGTAGCATATTAAAGTTGTGAAGCTGTCGGAAAGGTAGCCACTATAGCTGAGATACAAACTTCAATACATGGCCGAACTTACGCAGACCGTAAATAAAGTTAATGCCAAAGTTTTAGAGACGTTACTATGTGTAAAGTTCTTCAATCTTATCTTATATTAATGCCAAAAATGGAAATACTGCACTGCGACCGTTCCCTAGGTCAAACTTAATAGGCAGGTTTATATTGTTTATATTGTGTGATACGTAAGTTGGTTTTCTTTAAGTGAAGATGATGATGGAATAAGTATATTTATATGGTAGTGGGAGTTAGCAGAACAAAATTAAAAGCAGTTAATTGTCTTAGTACATACTAAATCCAATACGTACCGAACAATGAAGTGCAATCTAAATCCTTAGTAGGTTTTACGACATATATACATCCATGTGAAAAGATATACATGGAATAATAAAATTTTCAAACAATGGTTACCTACATTTATTATCACATGAGACGTAAAACTTTTACTGCGGAAGACATGCATACGGAAGGACCAGATGGAAGCTGCATGCATCCAAGATAGTCCTGCGACCTTATTTAGTACGTCTTCCACATTGTCGGTGGACGACATACCTGCTCTACCAGACTCTCAGTCAGACGGACAGATGGACAAACGGATAAACAGCATCAACCTACGGTTGGATATAGATACGGATATAATGATATAATTAAATTTATACTACCACACTATTGCATACCACATTTAGTTCAAAGAATTTTACCCTAAGACTTAACTGAAACCACACATTGAGCGTTATGTTTTAGTATTTATACCTTAGATTTATTATAGTATTATGATTTTTAAGTGCTAATGCTTGCTTAGATAAACCAAATCTTGAAATACATCCCCATACACCGGTTAAAATCAACCAAGAGAAAAAAAATGATGGTTGGATGGGTGCCTATAGAAAGTGTCTACGAGATTCAAAGCCACACAAATGAATAACTTATTTACTTACTTTCATTTAAACATTACATTGTTAGTAATTAAAAATTAAATAAAAAAATAATAATAATCACTATCTAATCTATAATCCCCATTGTGAGGGGAAAAGTGGCCAAAACGCTGGCGGCATTGCCACGCTGGATGGCAATGCTAAGTTTTGCCCAAAATAGGCGCCAGCATTTCGGTCACCCGACGCCTCAACCAAACGTTTCGCCAGATCCTTAAACAAGTTGAGAGCGGACGGCCGCCATGGGCCTAAAGTTTCGACCCCAAACGGCACAAACATGTACATTCTGTCTAAATACACATATTTATGACGATTGAGGTCTTCCGTCCCAGGGAGATGAGACGGCGCCAGTGTGTCTACACATGTAGCAACCCAAACCAGGGGCTGTCCCATCTTCCACGGGACGATAGTCATCCCACCTGGTCTCTTGCCGTCATCCCGCATCAATCCGTTTGGTTCCAAAACTGACGGGACTCCAGCACTGACAAATGCCCGACGGATGATATCATTCAAGCTGGCGTGCCGCGGTATGCGTCCCGCAAAGTTAAAGTCCAGTGATCCTTTGAAAACAAACTTATACTACATGTTTAAATATTTATTTTAAAGTTTACTTGTAATGAGTTTCGTGTGAATCAAAACAAGCAATACAAAAAAATATATATAATGTTTATACAGACCGTATAAACAAAATGGATGCCCAAGTCTGAAAAGGCGTTACGATTTGTAAAAAGTTTAAGAGATCTTTATGGTAGAGACGCTGTTTGTACATACTTGTATAATTGAATTGTAAAATATACTCCATATAATGAGAATGTTTTAATGTGTGTTTATGAGAAAAACCATTTAGTATAATACAATGACATACATACATATAAAAATATCATACTTATAGAATAAGAACTTAGCTTATAGAAAAAGGGCGAGCATTTTTAATTTTTCCTTATAAATATCAAGTGAAGGACTTGACTTGAAAAACACGTTAAAGTGACTACTTTTACAGTAAACAACTTTGAGAAGGTTCGATGGATTATTAATTATGTAGGTAGGTACGAACTGACCATTTCATATTTTTGATATTTATACTGACCAATATAAATGTATTATTTGTGGCTCCGCAGCACAGCTGATGATTGAACTATTTGCAACCAGTCCACAATATACACAGGCTTCGACGGGGTCAAGAGACGCGTACAAACACACACATGAGAGCTAATGCAATCTAATTCCTTAATCGATGTTACAACATCCAAGTATTTACGGATAAAGTTTAAATATTATAAACTACCTTTCAGCCGCGGACCTTCTTGCGTTTATAGTGACTTCCCGTTACAGGATACCTATGTGGCAAGATTCGTGAACATCGGCTCACTAATTTAAGCGTAGAGCAGAACAAACAAACTAATTAATTACGAACCGACAAATATTTTCGCATCTAAAATAATATTATTATATACTGATGTAATAGCTGAAGGACATGAAGAATGCTATGCGTTTCCTCTGGATGGAATGAAATGAGCCGACCCGGAGCTGTGAACATTTCAGAAGCGCTACAATGCCATAATATATTGTTATAGGCGCCTCGCGTTCTATATTGGCGTCATCCTTCAGACTGGAAGTTACAATATGACTAAGGTACTGTAAATTATATACAATTTTAATATGTTGTCTTACATATGTATTAACGAAACAACTTTATTCAGTATACTCATATACTTAAGTTAGAGATGCTGTCTGTATACTCTATATATTATTACTTCAGTGTTTAGACTGGTACGATTAGGGTAGAAAGAACTGGAATGCCAAAAGCTATGGAAAAGGAACCTTTGAATAAAATAGTTGTACCTAATTATATAAGGAACGCCCCATGTAACCTGAGTTAACTTTGTTGCAAAGATTTCATACTCATGGATGTATCAGGTTCTTCATCAAGTTATTATCGACACCACCTCCATGTAATAGTGAAAACTTAATAACATGTAAAATTGTTTCACAACAAACAAATTAACTAACGATGACTCGACAAACACGTATATTTTTGAATCTCTAACGGCTGCATAGCGAAATGATATTTTGCAATCTGCCCCCAAAAAAATATGATGATTAAAATTAATTACCTACACAGATAAATGCTCGGATCAGTCATGGAGTTGTACCGAGCTCAGAAGACGCGTGTTCGAACCTTATCCTAGAATTTGTAATTTTCTCTCTTTTATTGCAATACATACAGGTATATCTCTGTGCTAAGGACATATTAAGAAACAAAAAATGAATCTTCACAGGACAGCGTGTCGGACTAATGTCTCTTTCATAAAAGCTGCAAAAGACACTTCCATAGTCCAAAGCACTAGAAACGCAGAAGGCCGCAATGGATAGCGCTGCAATATTTAAAGAAAATCATCGTCTTCAACCACGACTCCGATCTCAAGAGTGAACGACGAAGAAGGAGGCATTATAATAAGAAAGCTGTGCGCTACATCCCGCACCGGCCTGAAAATGTATTATCCTACATAATCAGTTTTAGTTTGAAAATGTATGTAAAGATCATTGATGCTATCACTTTTTGCGTTTGAAGTTTAAATTAAATCGCTTCAGTTGTAGAAGTAATCACTTAAAATGTTATTCAAAAGTTTTATAAAATGCTTTTCTACCCAGCTAACCAATCAAATTACTTTAAATTTGGCTGTACCAGGTATATGTATAGTGACTCCATACGATATACAGGCTACCTTTGTGCCAAAGTCCATCAATATTGTTTCAGTAGTTTGAATGTAAAAGCAGGCCAAACAAACAAGCAACGAACCGACAAACACTTTCGCATATGAAATATCGCTACCGATTTCTAAAGGTATTTTCGCATATGGCCAGTTTTGCGGAATAAAAGTAGTTTAGTATTACGTTGTATATGTGTCTGAACTTCCCAAGTTTTTATTATATGACTTTTGAAGCACTAACGCTTGGTTAAAGAAACCAAATTTTGCAATTTATCCCCTAATACGAGGATTAAAATCCATTAGGAAGATATATTCCAATCTTGCCATGTAGCGCGTCTTAAAGACCAAAGATGGACCAATACCGTTACCACATGGAAAGGCGACCATTTAAATGCTTACTCTTAAAAGATATATATTTATAGCAATGTTATTGTAATTGTAATTGTTGGAAATAAAAGACTGTTTATTTTTATTTTTATTTATTATACCTAGCTTGAATGTGTGCTTCGCTAATCTCTCGCGGCTTCGCTTGCCGTAGCCTGCGGGTTACAAAGCCACAGCATTCATTTGATAAATAATCAAAGCATTTCTTAAGGTTCCCTACCTTAAGAAATGAAATGGTAAACGCAAGTTGGAAAAAGTAGATTAAATAAAATAACAAGTCCAATATGAAAATTTAATATCGACTTCCATTCTATTCAGTTATTGGAGTGTATCTCAAAAATTACTTAACAGAATTTGTGAAATTTAAATGGGACCACATGGGAAGCACCAGCTTTCAAACAAAAAATAATTTTGAGAATCTGTGCATCCTATCGAAAACTATGAGGTAACAAACATTAAAAAAAAACATACAGCCGAATTGAGTAGCTCCTCCTTTTTTTGGAAGTCTGTAGAAAACACAAAACATGATAGTCGCGACGCTTTCGGATATAAAGTGACTATAGCTAAAATACGAACTGGTACACGGTCTAGCTTACGCAGACTGTAATTAAGATTGATGCAAAAGTTTTAGAGGCGAACGTGTTATTAAAATAAGAAAACAGATTGTTTTAGTATGTGGTGACTGATATATACAACTACACACACTACAATTCCTGGAATCGTAGTATGTATTCTTAAAAACTATTACATTGTACTTATTATTTGCCAAATTATGGTCACTGGCGAGTCTACAGGTACGCTTCGTAAGTTGTGTTTTAGCCTTTTAACGTACTGACGGCCAGATAGAGAGACAAACCGACATATGATGATGGATATACCTACAACGAAAATGTTCTATAACATATGATCAATTTTTCGGAATGTACGTAGTAGGTCTTATTTCAGTTCATCATTATTTATGTTGTTAAAAATTCCACACAAACACAAATGGGATAATTAGTATCAATTAGTAGGTATATAGCTATAAAGTGTCCAAGTTAGAAACATATGTCCATCTACGTCAACATAGTTACTTTCACATATATTTATCGTTAACGTGATGTAATGATTAATTTTATTTTATTATGTATTAATTTTATGATGTAAATGTTTCATTAAATACGTAATTAGAAGCCTACCTACCACATATTTGAAAAATGTTTGCCTGTACGTTTTATTCGAATGTTTTGAGATTGAAGGTTATGTATATGTATATAGGTTATGCTTTGAGAGTACCTATATATATTATATGCATACATTTTGTAATGTTTGATTTTTATGCTCTAACGGCTGCTTAGCGAAACGAAACTTTGCAATCTGTCCCCTAATATTATTCCCGTTATAATAAATTACTGTAAGACGTTCACTGCTGAACATATGCGTCCCCTGTAGATTCCCAAAAGGACAGAATTGGAAGCTATTAGCATAACAGGGTCAGTCTGTGGTTACCAGCCCCCTCGGCCGTCAGTTCAAGGTATTATGTGTGATGCCCACTGCCACTTCAACTGGCTTATTCTCTGAGCTATGGAGTCAATAGTTTGTTAAAAATACCCATAATTTTTATCCAAAAAACCTCTGCAGTATCCAATAAGATTAAATATAAATTAGTACTGCCTATATCAACATTTAAAATGCGCAGGGATTGGGCAAATGTTATGTCAATAAATACTTAACCGAATACCTAATTACTTTTGCTGACCTTTTAGCTAAAGAAAGGCATATGAATCTGAAAAGAGCCAGTGTTACCTTAGTTTTAAGAGGTAAAAACAATCAAAGACGTTGAAAAAATTGAATATATTAAATAATTCAGTATCTTGCTTACGGTGTTCGTATGAGTACCTGCGCTATAACAGATGGTTTTCTAACATGACTCATAAGTTTTTAGAATATGGCATCCGACACTTAATTTATTATCCGACCCTAGGTAAGGTTTGAACTGCGACAAAACTACGCGCAAGCCGAGCGAGCAAAGCGAGCATGCCGCGGCAGCGGCCGGCGAAGCGCTTGAAACTAAGTAATGAATGATTGTGGGTTGTGGTTTATGACTGAGGATAGAATAGTGCACAACAAATATTACCTTCCCACGCACTACTTGACGTACTCTATCGTTATAAGGTGATTAATTGTTGTGAGAGTGACATATTACAAATAGGAATATGTAAAAGAAACCAAAGTATGAAATAAAAAATGAACCAAAAACAAAATTCATAAAAAGATTCAAATTTCATACCAGGACCTCACCATTATCATTTCAGCTGCAAGATGATGACGAAAGATGAATAGGCTCGCACCATATTACATGGGACCAAAAAAATATCCGGAGAAACGCAGGTGTTCAAAACACTGCTGCCTACCTCTTCGTGGCATGTAGGTGTAACGATTTGTTATCTTTTGTTTAAAAATAACGTATATTGTGTATTTAGTGGTAGGACTTTTCCAGAGTCAGCATGGTCCTTTAGCAGTTATTCAACCGTGAAACAGTAGTGTGCAAATATTACTGTTTTTGGTGAATGTTTCCAGCGAAATTACAGGGCAAGAGAGTTAACATTTGCATAACTCAGGGACCCGAGTGCAGTGCTTTGCCGTGCAGTGTTTTACACTGTTGTAGTTTAAAATTCTGTATTACACTGGACTATTATGGGCAAGCGTGACGCATAACGTCAGACGAGCAATTTGTTCGTCTCGTCTCTGCAACACGGCGGGCGGCTGGACCGCCTACGATTCATCTCCTCATTTCTGATTCAATCACGTATAGAGACTCAGCACAGTTTTCTCCATTTTTGATGTAACGAATTGTACGATTTTGAGCTTACATATGAGGCCCATAGTCAGAGAGCAGTGCCACAAGTCATCACTGGTAACATTCACTGATCTAAGATTTGGCCTGCATGCATATCATGGGGTACCTTTTGTTTGCGGCTCCGTCTGCGTGGATATTTGATATACCGTAGCTGCTACGGTTTGCTACGGCGTAGCAGATTTGTCTATTTCTGTGTGAACTTTCATCATACACTATCAAATGTTTCCTTTTTTTATTATAAGAGTAGATATGGATTAACACCAAGTACACGTTAATATTGCATGTAATATTAACACGGAAAAGTAGTTATTGTGTCATAACTGTAATAGTTAGACATATCGTATTGCACTTTTTTGTAGACATTGATGTCTTCTATAATTATACTGCAGTACATCACTCTGCTGCATTGTCAATAGTTTCCGATTTTTGAATATATTGTGTGTAACTCAGTGATAATGTGACTTTCTAACGGCAAAACAATGTTTTAATCGATTTAAAGATGTTATATACGAACTGTAAGGGAAAGGTCTGATACCCCTAAGAATGTGATTGTGGTGGGAAGTGTGGTGTGAGACGCTGCATGTCTGTACTTACTTAATTACTGTTAATGAAGTTGTCTCATATTCTCTATGGTTCTATATTCCTTGGCCAGTGGCCGAAGAAATAATATTGTAGAAAACCATGACATTAAAAACCGTCACTATCGTAAAGTGTGTATTTATACATCTCTCTCACCTTCATCAAATGCCTTTATATGCGTATGGAAGAGAGGATCTGTAAACTCGCACCGCGCCCGATTAACTGTAAAATTAATTTGTGAAACTTGGCATACCAACATAAGTGAACAGGTTATTTCCTACTATATACTTATTTAATGAAAGGCCAGAATTAAACAGTTTCTCCTTCGCCGTTGGAATGCGATTGAAATGCGAAACGTAAGAAGCAAGGGACTCTACTTACTGTGTCACTGTGTGTGCCGCGAATCATTAGTGCTTTATTGTAAGGGTACTATAGCATGTGAAATCATTATTATTTCTGTTACAAATATGACACAAAAGTTTGAGTAAATTTGTCGTGCAGGAGTTCATCTAATTATTAACAAAGTTGAAGTCATACAAGTTGTGATGGAATGATATTTTATATGATTATTCATTTCAAAGAAGTTTAAAAAATATGTGATTAACAGCTTTCCTGTTACTTCAGTTCACAAATTGTCCTGTACATTTTATAGATGCAAAAGTTCCTACAGTATAAATATCTTTATAGATATTCTGTTTTAAATAAAGATCATTTATATATCATTTAAATAACAAAGTTATTATAAAATATAATGTTCACACACTCGTACCCAGTACCGTAGAGGTACCAGGTAGTTTAAGTATTTTTTTTAAGCCGGTACAAGCACGAGGTCTACCAGGTGTTAGGTGCTAACCTCTGCCTTTATCATTTGCCATGATTTTTTATGCAACTGAATGCAAATCATTTTTTGACCTCTCAAGCTTGCCTCCAAGACTACTGCTCACGTTATCCACTGCACTAAGGGGTTGGATCCCTTAACAAACATACACAAGGACTCTATGTCCCGACTTAAACTTTAATTAAAGGCAAAATTTCTGCAATTGAACTTGTATGAAAATTTTTACTTTTCTGTTCAAATGGTTACAAGTTTAAATAAAAAAAATACTGCACAAGGACAAACGCGGGCCACTCGTGGCCCGCGCACCGCCCAAAAAGCTAGTCATATTATATAAAGCTCGATTACCACTGATTGACTGACTCACTGACCCCTTTGTTCTCATAGAAGGAGGAATGGAGGGTATAGAAGATGTAGGGGAAAAGTGTAGGGGGGCTCAATTCGAGTGGGGGAAAAATGCTGAAAGTGCTGAATGTGGAAATCTGATGGAACAGGTGAACGGCTCTCGGAAACTATAAAAGATGGGGGGTAGGTGTCAAAACTAAAAATGACCAAAACCCTGGGCAACTGCCAAAAATTAAAAAAAAAACATACCCCCCGAACAAAAGACGATCGCTCCCATACAAAATGTAAATGCTTAAAACTCCTAAACCGTTTGAGATAAGTATAAAGTGTTTGACCAAATGTCATAGGGAATCGGAAGGGTAATTTGGTGGATGTGTCAAAAATCCAAAATGGCGGATTCAAAATGGCGGCCGAAATTGAAAGTTGGTCCGATCCGGCTCAAAATTCGTATCAGGGGGTTTTTGGGGTCCCACATTCTAAATACGAAATCCATTTTTTGATGACGTCATTTTTCAATATGGCCGCCATACATATGTTTTTTCGGAACTTCAACGAATTATTTCTCCAAGTGGGCTTGATGGGGATTATGGTTTTGTAGCGTTAAATGTAGGGTTTGGTTTGGTGACTTCAGAAAAAATGGAATTGAGCTGAATGTGGATCACCAGATAGAACAGGTCAACGGCTCTCGGAAACTAAAAGAGATAGTGGGTAAGTGCCAAAACTAATGTTGACAAGCACCCTGAGCATTTTCTAAAAAATAAAAAAAAAACACACCTCCCGAACAAAAGACGATCGCGCCCATACAAAATGTAAAAGCTTATAACGCCGCAACCGTTAAAGATAGGTACGGGGTGTTTGAACTAATGTTTTAGGGGACCGGAAATGCAATTTGGCAGAAATGTCAAAAATCCAAGATGGCGGATTCAAGATGGCGGCTACCTTAAATAATGGTCTGATCCGACTGAAAATCGATATCTAGGCGTTTTTCGACTCTACGATTATAAATATGAAAACCATTTTTTGATGACGTCATTTTTCAACATGGCCGCCATACATTTTTTTCTCTGGAAATTTTATCGTAGTTTTTCGACATGTTGGCATGATGGAACGCTGAGGCTTTGTAAGTGAAAAGTATAGACAGTGGTCTTACGTTCTTAAGTGACACCTGAAATGAGCTGAATGTGTACCTTCTGATGGAACAGCTTGACGGGTCTCGGAAACTAAAAGAGATAGGTAGTTAGTGCCAAAACTAATATTGACAAGCACCCTGGGCATTTCCTAAAAATTAAAAAAAAAACACACCTCCTGAACAAAAGACGATCGCGCCCATACAAAATGTAAATGCTTATAACGCCAAAACCGTTAAAGATAGGTACGGGGGGTTTGAACTAATATTTTACGGGACCGGAAATGCAATTTGGCGGAAATATCAAAAATTCAAGATGGCGGATTCAAGATGGCGGCTACCTTAAATATTAGTCCGATCCAACTGAAAACCGATATCTAAAGGTTTTTAGAGTCCCCGATTCGAAATATGAAATTCATTTTTTGATGACGTCATTTTTTAACATGGCCGCCATACAAATGTTTTGCCTGAAAATTTATTCGGTTTTTTTCGAGGCCGCAGGCCGAGCTATATTGACGAGGCCGAAGGCCGAGTGCGCTTTTAAGTGGAGCGAGGCCGAAGGCCGAGCGTCCTTTAAAGCGAAACGAGGCCGAAGGCCGAGTGTGCTCCTAAGTGAAGTGAGGCCGAAGGCCGAGCGTTCTTCTAAGCATAGCGAGGCCGAAGGGCGAGCGTCCTTCTAAGAAAAGCGAGGCCGAAGGCCGAGCGTACTTCTAAGCGAAGCGAAGCCAAAGGCCGAGCATGCTTCTAAGTAAAGCGAGGCCGAAGGCCGAGCGTGCTTCTAAGTGAAACGAGGCCGAAGGCCGAGTGTGCTCTTAAGTGAAATGAAGTCGCAGGCCGAGCGTACTTCTAAACGAAGCGAAGCCGAAGGCCGAGCATGATTCTAAGCAAAGCGAGGCCGAAGGCCGAGCGTGCATCTAAGCGAAGCGCGGTCGAGTTTTGAGCCCACGAGGAAATAGAAGCCTTTCATGGCGAAGTCGAACGCCAAGCTTTCGCTAACTTTATTTCAAAATGTCAATGATCTTCAATGCCCATGTTAACAATCATCATAAACACTACTATTAGTTTGAGTGCTACAAATAACCGTTTAATTTCCTTCGTAGACTTAGGTTTGTTATTATGAACTTGAGTTCAGACAACTTCCACGTAGTGACATAAAAAGGGTGCAACGTCTTCCAAGAAGCTTAAGTGGCACAGTTAGCTGGAAAACAAATGACGACATCTTAAGCTACTACTTACTTTTAAACAATAAATATATATATATAATAGGCTTAAATGCCTTTCACGGGGACATTAATACACAGATTTTGAAGGTCAAGATCTTAATGTCATGGTAGAGATGCTTGCTGCAATATATGTAATTAAAATAAATACAAGTGAAGTGTGGTGTTCACACTTGTATTTTTTTCAACTATATAGAATTAGAACCCAGCTTATTGAGAAATGTATAGCTCTTTTCTCGCTCGTCCTTGAATATATTGACGTAGTATTGTATTATCTTTGGAATATATCAAGAGAAAGACTTGAAGTATAAAACACTGCGACCGTCCCCTTGGTCAATCTTGATGTGCCAATATATGGTACGTAGGTTGGTTTATCTTTAAGTTAATGTTATAATGTAAATAGTATAATTATATCGTAGTGGGACTGTGGGAGTAAGCAGAACAAAAATACAACCAGTTAATTGTCTTGGTACATAGGTACTATATCCAATATGTACCGCACAATGCAGTGCAATCTAAGTTCTTAGTAGGTGTTACGATATATTACGTACATCGTGTGAAATACATGGAACAGTCAACTTTTCAAGAAATTTATCTTAGTCGTAATTTATTTACTGCTGAAGATATGCATACGGAAGGACTGGATAGAAGCGGCATGCATACAACATAGTCCTGCGACCTTGTTCAGTACGTCATCCACATTGTCGGTGGACTAATTACAACTACATATCAAACTAAGAGCTATTTAGACATACAGTCAGATGGACAGAAGAACAGACAAACATCACACCACTGCCTAACATATTTAGTTCAAAGAGTTTATCTTTAAGATTTAACCGAAAACCCACATTGAGCGTTACACTTTAGTATTTATGAAATTATATACCTAAGTTTTAATATAATATGATTTTAAGTGTTAAAGCTTGTTTAGATATACCAAATCTTGCAAAACATTCCCCATACATCGGTTAAAACCAACTAAGAGAAATAAATTTGATGCTTGGATGGGTGCCTATGGGTGGCCTGCCAGTCATGGCATTTGGCACGGATTGTTAGAATATGCGGGTCGGAAACTCGTCCCTACATACCTTACTATGTATTTTCCACTCTGAAATCGCAATATATAAGTTCCTACTGTATAAACGCTTTGAAACATATGTTTAATTGAGGTATTACGGGAGACACAAAGTTATTATATACACATGTATACCTGTCTGCATTAAAGTTATAATAAATGTGATGTGACAATAATTTTATAAACGTGGATATGGATATGAATGAGTGTGTAGGTACCTATTTAGATTTTCGTTACAATATAACGGTTCAACGGATTTGGATGAAATTCGGAATAACGTTTATAACATGTACTTACTCATACCCTCGTACTATAGGATTCACTGTGTCGCGGAACAAAACACACACATTAACACATCGAACAATTATAGAGCCCAAGAGCAAGCAAATAATGTCTGATACCTCCGCATTTCTTTGTTCAATTTGGCCGTTCTAAGGTTTTATAATTGTTTATTCCTATATATGTACTCACGAATCAAATTTATTCAGACATCTACTTAAGGTAGAGACGCTGTCTGTATACTCTAGGTATATGTTATTACTTCAGTGGTACGATTGTAGACTGGTACGATTAGGGTAGATAGAATTGAAATCCAAAAACCTATGGTAAAGATACCTTTGAATTAAAGAATACCTAAATTTATAAGAAACGCGTCATGTAATTTGAGTTAACTTTGTTGCAAAGACCCCTAGATATATCAGTTTCTTCGTCAAGATACTCTCGATGCCACCTCCATGTAATGGTAAAACTAATTACATACATGTAAAGTCGTTTCCACTGCATATGAATAGCACGTACCTATATTCCTAAGTGGCTGAAGTGGTATGGATTTTACAGAGTCCGCATGTGTGTAAAGTGGCTACCACACTATTCTACCGCACTATTGCCAGTTATTAAACCGCCAAGCAGAAGTGTGCAAACATTACGTTTTTTCGGTTTGAAATGTAATGATGATTCCAGTGAAATTACAGGGTAAGGGATTTAACATCTTTTAAATCATGGTGACAAAATTAGTGCATCGCCATCCAGTGATTTGTACAGCTTTTGTTCTAAAAGTTTTGAACGGCAATAAACTTTTATGGCAACAATGACGCTTAACATCAGGCGAGCTACTTCTTCTTGATATGTTTAAAGGAAAAACTAAGAAAGCTGTATTAGTATTATAACATCCATGTATTACATAGCATATAATTACGTACATTAGATTTATTAAACCTTGGCCTGCGTGGTTAAAATTTTATGAACGTGCTTTCACCCGTGGCCCTGCCCGCGTGCTTAGTGACTCCAAGCTACAGGCTACCCATCTGCCAAGATTCTTCGACGTCGGTTCAATAGTTTAAGTGTGAAAGCAGAAAAAAATATCAACTAACAATAACCACGTAAATTTTTGAATCTTTAACGCCTGCTTAGCGAAATGAAATTCTTAAAGCTGCTTCCAAATATGACGGTTAAAATTAATTACAGAAATAAATGCTTGGATCAGTCATGGAATTATACAGAGGTCAGAAGACGCGTGTTCGGATAAATACAAGTATATCAATACCTATAGTATATACGTTTTAATATGTATTACTAGCGAAGACATCTGCGGCTTCGCTTGCGTTGTCTACAAGATTCAAAGCTACACAAATCGTATAAATATGAGTAAGAATGAGAAATAACGTTTGAAGATTTACTGCATCGTAGGTGTAGTTGTGTAAGCGCTATTTTGTTACTATTTCTGACAGAGAAATTCACATTAGAAGTCTGGCGTCTAAATAGTGCCCTGCAGATAACAAAAGACTCTTCATATATTATATGGCACCAAAACGTATTTGGTATGGGTGTTTGATAAATACTTCTACCTACATTATAATAAGTACTCACGGGATGTACACTACGATTAGGCAGGTTTTGGAGTTCCAGATATTTTACTAATTAAGTACAATGTTATTAATGACCTCTACCTATCTTTCAAATATATTATGTAAGTGTAAACATAATGGTATGTTTTGTTAAACATATGTATTTAATTATTTACGTTACATATAAGGACAGCGCGCGGAGAATGTTTGGAAATAAAACTTGAGTTTATCAACCAGAATTTCAGTTCAAGTAAGAGCAGATACGCGTTAGCACACGTAAAGAAAATTGTTTGATGAAATCGTATAATAACACAAATTTCGATTGACACGTTTTTCAATGGTCGTGGTTAACCACAGGTTCAAACGGGATTTTAAGGAGCTTCGCCAAAGATATATCAACAATGCGTTACCGCAATTATGTTTTCTTAGCTGAAGATAGTTGTCGTTACTTAACAATTTCATAAGTATCGAAGATAGTCAGTTTGCAGAAGCTGACACAGGTGTCTTTCAGCACACTTTCGTATTAGGTTTCTGCGTGCATGTCTATACTTTTTGTTAACTATACCTATATCTTAGAACAATTCTACAAATATTAATGTAAGTACTACATTCAAACAAACTTGGCTACTTATTTACTTATACTTAACTAAGACCAACTTGAGTAGTTCAAAAATATTCTGCATTCAGTTGCGTAAAAAATCTAAAACTCTTATAGAAGTAAAAGTGTATACTTTGACCACATAAAACTATTTTGGTGGCGTTCCAATTCGGCTTCAAGTCATTTGAACTCAAATATAGACATAATAACAAGGTACGAAGTACTTAACTGTTTAACGGTAAACCTATATAATAGCCAACATAAATCATCGTTATCAACACCAATGACTAATATGACTAATCACTATGCTACATAATTAACAAACTGTGAAATATAATAATTGCATACCAAATTAAACATTCCTTTTGTGGATTATTTGGTCTGAGCAAAGTATACGATACGTGCAACGACGAGCAAAGCAAGGAGGAGCGTTAGGTTCACGTATGTTGGTTAAAAGTATCCAGACAGTGAATGATTATTTGTCAAAGATTTGTTATTGTCTGAGGCGGCTGCTGAATACATTTTTTCACAACACATAGGATTAAGTTCATCGGCCCAATTTTTTGGCAGTATAAGGTACACTTAGAGCAGATCTTATTCATAGCTCCTATTTGGACGGAACACTAAGCATAATCATGTGATATAATTGTAATAATTAGACATATGGTAACGCAGACTTTTTTGTAAATATTGATTATGTCTATACAACTGTGGTATATTGTTAATAGTGTCCGCAGCGTACACAATATACAGATTTTTCAGCGTTACTATTGCATATTTTAACAAGGAAAAATACTATTAGTTATTGTGACTAAACTGTATTAGTTAGTCATAGTCATCATTCCGGAGATTTTTGTAGATACTCGTATTGATGTCTACTACAAAACTGAAGTACATCACTATGCTCTATTTTCAATAGTTCCCCCAGCGTACGCTTTATATGGTTTTTTTTTTTCACTCCTTGGGTTACATTATCGAAGTTTTCACAAGGATCCTACACTTTTATTTAATATTCTAGCGCCTTTGTTCATCAGAGATAACGTAGGGTTCTTATGGTGAAAGATTTTTCATATCGGTGGAGAAGTTTCGGAGCTTATTCAATTCAAACAAACAAACATATATTTCTTCTTAACTCAAACGAGAAAAAGTAAACTAGATGGAGAACATTGCGTATCTCTGTGATTTTAAGATCCTTACCAAGCAAAGATGGTCAGTTAAAATAATTTTGAAAAAGATGTCATCAATTAACGAGAACTCTGCCCTTGGAAACCGATCGACCGGAGTTCACAGACTGCCGTCTGTGAATATTCTCAGTATGCAAAGCAGAATATCATTTGAAGACGACCAGGCTGGTCTGTTTAACTGACATAAGAATGTATTTAAAAAATTGGAAATTATTTTGGAAGATATCAACTAAAGTAAAGTAAACTAATATCTTGGCATGACTAAGGTCAGCGCACAGTATGTATCAAAAATTTTCACGCTGCCGCAAAAACAGTAGTGCATTGAAGGTATCTGTGCGTTTTTGGATTTCTACAAGGATGGTTTACTAAATCTAATTATTACTGTAAATAAACTTGAGGTTATTACTTGAAACCTGAATCCATGTAAGGGCCGGTTCACGTTACCATAAGTTCTTATTCAATACATCCACGTAGAAAACCATACGTAAAACAGCATTTTTATTAAGCAGTACTTCTTTTAATTAATCTAAAATAATTGTTTAATATAATGGTTCATCTAATTAATTAATAATTCAATAAATTTTCTTTAATTTACAATATCCAATAACTTCAGAAATATCACATTTAATAATGTATTGTTTGAAATACTATTCTTTGTAACCGACTTCAAAAAAGGAGGAGGTTATATGTTCCATTGCATGTTTTATTTGGTATGTTGACCGTTTCTCCCCCATTTATGCACCGATTCTTAAAGTTATTTATTTTTTTGGTTTGGTAGAGTATACTTCCGTGGTAGTCCCATTTAAATTTCATCAAATATTGTGAAACAGTTTTTGAGTTACACTGCAATTACTGGAAGTGCTACACCTATCTTAACGATGTCATCATTGACGGTCAAAAACAATATATCTCGTAAGTAGCAAGGCTCACTAACAAAAATTAACCGACTTCAACACCAAAAAGTGAGAATAACTTGTTAAAGTCGGTACCATGCGCACAGTATTCTCATAATAACTACTTTTGAACTATCATGGTACTGACTTCAACAGGTTATGTCACATAATTTATTGATTAAGGCGTTACTTTGCGGAAATCCATTATCAAAAAAACGATATTAAAAAATATTTAGTGACACTTCCGCTGTTTGATTGCAGACAACTGTTTGACTGTCGGTCTAGCGCTCGACGAGTCAACATCTCCTGAGGATGCCTCGAAACACGTGTCGAATCGGTTTTGGTTTATTGGGGTTTCTTGTGTTTTTTATTTTGTATTCTTCCTATTATCATTTTATGCGGGAGGGAGGGTGGTGTACGCCCCCAAATAGGCCAAAATCATTGTTTTCTTTTCAGCGGAAGTGTCACTAAATATTTTTTAATATCGTTTTTTTAAGTTATGTCACACTTTTAGGTGTTGAAGTCAGTTCCGTATTTAGGTATTTCCTTTTATAATTACATTAATTATCAAATGTTTGAAAACAACTTTTTACTTACTTTAAATAAATTAATTTTTAATCACAAACAAGTAGTTAATACTTATTATATTTATGAAGGATTGTGGCTGCAACCTTAGGTTAGGTTAAGTTTGAATTGTGAAAAAGTACGTGCAAGCCGAGCGAGCGAAATGAGCGTGCCGAACAGACATCACTGATTATAATAAGCAGGCTGCGTGCCCTGAAAATATAACTACAGTTTTTTCAGTTGTAAAAGTACAAGCGTTGTAAAAGACTACTTCTGTTCAAAATTTTACATGAATCAGTTCAGTTGCATTTTCGTGTAGGAGTAGCAAACTTCCATTTATAAATCCATTTGAATTCTCGAGTACTTTTACAATTTAATATTAGTTGATGATAGTGTATGTATATATGTTTTATGTAGAGTATGGTAGGTAGGGTGGTAATCGCTTGCTATTTTATGAAAAGTTTTATAAAATACCTTACAACTAAGACTATGTTCACCGTATGACAGTGACCATGTTCAGTGTCATAAATAAACACTGATCACACTGAACAAAGATATGAGAGCCGAAGGTTTCTGGCTTGACTTGAGGCGGAAGGCAGCGCATGAAGGTTGGGGAAAATGAAGATAACTTTATTTAAACATTTTGCGAGGCTGATTCTATAAGTCACGCAAAAATTTTGGAGATCTTTCTTTTGGTGCACCATTGTTTTGTTATTTTTTTGTTGTCCAGTATGTAAATATAATAAAAGCAAACTATATATTTGATTTATTGAGAGATAATAAATGTAATGACACTTGCGTGGCTAAGCCGAATCTAATGGTAGGTATGTTATTTTTCATAATGCATCAAGTTAAATGACTATAGGCTTAAGGGTAATTTAAAAACATAGAAAATATATTAGGGTTTATTTTTGATGTGGTTGTTCTTATTCCGTTTGTAAATCACGAGGTATTTAATAGTTAGAGCGTTCCGTAAGATAGAGATAAGAAAACCGATTGAAAATTGTAGATGCAAGGCATAGCATGAGAGTCGTGGAGTCGCTCACGGTCGAAAGTAAGCTTGCAGACGTCAACGACAAGCTTGAGTCTATAAAATGGATTCAGGCGTTTCGGAGGCGTTCTTATTTATTAAATAGTTATTTTGTATAGACAAGGTATGACAGTAAATAGTTTGTTTAGAAAATACCCACAATTTTTTGAAAGTATCCAACAAGATTTAATACAAATTAGGACTGCCTATATCAAAATTAAAAATGCACAGCTCATGAGCAAATGATGTTATGTCAATAAATACTTACTTTATCAAATACCTTATGACTTAGAAGCTATTAAGCTATATAGAGAGGCATTATATTTTTACAAAGCGATTGCTACTAAAAAAATGCCACCGTAACTTGGAAGAAGTCATGAACGATTCATGCATTTATTTTGAATGTTGATAAATAATTATTTTGATGAATCTTAATTAATTGAGAGTAACATGAATGAGTCGGTCCGTTCTTAGTATTATACCTCTAATATTGCTACACACGAATAGGGCCTTTATTACTACCATAACCTTAAGATCTATAACAATATACATACGACTGCAATAAATAATTGAGTTTGAGTCTGAAAAGAGAGCCACAGTATTACCTTAGTTTGAAGAGGTAAAAACATTTGGAGATGTTGAAATATTAACTAAAAAAAAAAAAATTCATTATTTTGCTGCGGTGTTTGTATGAGTGCCTGCGCTATAATAGATGGTTTTCTAACATGCATGGCTCATAAGTTATTAGAATATGGCATACGAAAGGTATCCCTGCATTTCACCGACACTTAATTTATCATCCAACCCTGGGTTAGGTTAAGTTTGAACTGTAACAAAACTACGCGCAAGCCGAGCGAGCAAAGCGAGCGTGCCGCGGCAGCGGCCGGCGAAGCGTTTGAAACTAAGTAATGAATAATTGTGGCTTGTGGTTTATGACTAAAGATAGAGTAGTGCACAAATAATATTACCTACAGACACACTACTTGACGTATTTTTATTATTTGGTAATTAATTGTTGTGAGAGTGACATTTTTACAAATGTGAATAATAAAAGAAACAGTGTATGAAATAAAAGATGAACAAAACATAAATTTTAATGCAAACATTTTTACAAGATTTACGTTTGCGAGATGAATTTGTTTATGTAATATATTTAGATATGAGGCTTGAACCGACATACATCCACGTGGAATGTCGATATATACATACGAGAAACAATCAAATTTTATACCAGGATCTCACTACTATCAATTCAGCCGTAAGATGTCTACTGCTGAAGATTAGCCTCTCCCATAGATTTATGAAAGGACGAGATGGAAGCGACTTCTATCCAACGTCTTCTTGAGACGTTTATGAGGTCGTATGATCTCCAATTTATCGGTAAACGAGCTAAGCTGCGCTTGCTGGTCTGTAATCTCCACTGCAAGTGCGAAGCGTTCAGTGCCATGCAGGGTTTCAAAACCGTCTGGCTCCATCAGCCATCAGTTTGGCGTGTTATGTACCCTGCTCACATTCACATTGCAATATGGATGCCCAAGTTCGTAAAGAATAAATATATTCATATATATATTGTTTTAAATGAGATATCATTGGAATTACCTGAATTGCTTCCTCATAGGCTGGCAACTCAACCTCGAGACTTCTCGTATTGCGGATTCTCCTGGGCAACAATGATCACTTACCATCAGGAGAGCCGCCCGTCCGTTTGCCAATAAAAACAAATTGCTAAGTTAATATGAATAATGTTCACACAGTCATACCCCCGTACTAAGATTACTAACAAGTATATAGGTTAGGGTTTTTCTTTGTGTTATTAGGTATATAGGCATATGCACGAAGCCCACCTGGTATTAAGTGGCAACCTTTGCGGCTGGTACTGCGCCTGTAATTCTGAGACACAAAAATGTTAAGTCTCTTGACACTATAATTTCATAGGCACCCATACCATTCATACTAAACCACAATATTGCGAATATTACTGCTTACATAACTACTGATTCGGTAAGTAGGTAGAACTGAATAAAAAAAGGTATGTTTGAGTTACTGATTATATTCACTGATTACATATTGTATATTATTAGTGAGCAGATGTCATGAACACACCACGTAACTTGAGTATACAAATGTATAAACTAGCTCGCCAGCCAGCGGCTTCGCTCGCTTGGTCTGGAATTGGTGGAAGCGCCGTTTTGGAATCTCTGGATCGTGGGATTTTCTGCCAAAGTAATTCTCAATAGCAGTCCGGAGTCTGGAATAGTGTCTCGTAGGTGGCAATAGGCTCGCCCCCTATAACATGGGATCCGACAAAATGCAGGTGTTTCAAACACAGCTGCTTACCTCTTCGCGGATATCCTATATATTTGACGATTTGTTAGCTTTTGTTTAAAAATAACAGGTATATATTTTTTGTCGTTAAAGATATTTTTACCAAGTTTTGAGTGACACTTTTTTACTACCACTTTAATTACAACGTAAATTAATACACGTAAATTTGCAAAATATATTATAAATTATATAAATATAGGGTATATTTAAAAAAGAAGCCGTGTTACATTCTTAATTAATATGGTTTTTCAGGACCACAGAAATTCACGAGAAAAAAATACAGCGTGGGTATGAATATACTGTGTATAAAGTGCGTCTTATTTTGTTCTGTTTTTGCGTTTGGACGGAAAGATGGGCAGACGGACACATGGAGAAAAACGCGGAGTACCTATTCCAGTCAGAGCAAAGTCATAATATAGTATAGTTTAGATGGACACAAGACGAAACAGCATTAACTGACGGATGGACAGATACGGACATGAAAGCTCAACTAAATTATTTAGAGATTACACAATTGTGAGTGTGTGAGACACAATTGTGAAAGGAAAAGTTCCTTTGGCAGTTATTCAACCGTGAAGCAGTAGTGTGTAAATATTACTGTGTATTGGTGATTGTTTCAAGCAAAATTATAGGGCAAGAGAGTTAACATTTCCATAACTCAAGATGCCAAGCGCAGTGCTTTGCCGTGCAGGGTTTTTAACTGTTGCAGTTTAAAATTATGAATTGCAATGGACTGTTGTGGGTAAGCATGATGCATGACGTCAGGCGAGTGACTTGTTCGTCTCTTCTCCGCAACACGGCGGGCAGCTGAACTGCTGCAGGCCCTACGACTCATCTCATTTCTAATTCAATCACGTACAGTGAGTCAGGGCACAGACTTGTACGATTGTACGATTTTGAGCTTACATACTCGTATTATGACGCCCATGGTCAGAGAGCAGTGCCATAAGTCATTACTGGTAACATACACTGCTTTGGCTATATGCATATGGCCTGCATGCATATTATGGAGTACCTTTTGTTTGCGGCTCTGGCTGCGTGGATATTTGATATACCGTAGCTGCTACGGTTTGCTACGGCGTAGCAGATTTGTCTATTTCTGTGTGAACTTTCATCATACACTATCAAATGTTTCCTTTTTACTATAAGAGTAGATATGGATTAACACCAAGTACACGTTTATATTGCATGTTGTATTAACACGGAAAAGTAGTTATTGTGTCATAACTGTAATAGTTAGACATATCGTATTGCACTTTTTTTAGACATTGATGTCTTCTATAATTATACTGCAGTACATCACTCTGCTGCATTGTCAATAGTTTCCAATTTTTCAATATATAGTGATCAGTGATAATGTGACTTTCTAACGTGAAAACAAAGATATTATATACGAACGGTACGGGAAAGGTCTGATACCCCTAAGAGTGTGATTGTGGTGGGAAGTGTGGTGTGAGACGCTGCATGTCTGTACTTACTTAATTACTGTTAATGAAGTTGTCTCATATTCTCTATGGTTCTATATTCCTTGGCCAGTGGCCGAAGAAATAATATTGTGGTAAACCATGACATTAAAAACCGTCACTATCGTAAAGTGTGTGTTTATACATCTTCATCAAATGCCTTTACCTGCGTATGGAAAAGAGGACCTGTAAACTCGCACCGCGCCCGATTGATTGTAAAATTAATTTTGTGAAACTTGGCATACCAAAATAAGTGAGCAGGTTATTTCCTGCTACATACTTATTTAATGAAAGGTCAGAATTAAACAGTTTTCCCTTCGCCGTTGGAATGCGATTGAAATGCGAAACGTAAGAAGCAAAGGACTCTACTTACTGTGTTACTGTGTGTGCCGCGAATCATTAGTGCGCAAACGTTAGGTACTTTATTGTAAGGGTACTATAGCATGTGAAATCATTATAATTTCTGTTACAAATATGACACAAAAGTTTGAGTAAATTTGTCGTGCAGGAGTTAATCTACTTATTAACAAAGTCGAAATCAAAAAAGTTGTGATGGTATGATATTTTATATTTTTATTCATTTCATGATAAAAGAAGTTTAAAAAATACGTAATTAATAGCTGTTTAACAGTTACTTCAGTTCACAAATTCTTTCTGTACATCTTATAGATGCCAAAGTTCCTACAGTATAAATATCTTAATAGATATTCTGTTTTAAATAAGGATCATTTAAATATCATTGAAATGACAAAATTATTATAAAATATAATGTTCACATACTTGTACCCAGTACCTTAGAGTCACTGCCAAGTAGTTTAGGTATTTTTTAAAAGCCGGTACAAGCACGAGGTCTACCAGGTGTTAGGTGCTATCCTCTACCTTTATCAGACGTATGTCCTCACAACAGCATGGCGCACGTAAACATGAAGCGTTGTTAAATCTCAATGTGCCTGTAATTTTACCTGCACCCATACCCTTCAAAACCAGAAGCGACCGTTATTGCTTCAGGGTAGAAAAAGATATGGTGGCAGTCTGTCTTCCCCGGATGAACTCATTCACGAAGAGTTATACTGCTACTATGTAGATAGGTAAATTGATAGATAAACCCTTTATTGCAACACCACATTATATAATATAACTGACAAATAAATAGGATAATATAATTGAAAACTATTAATCAACAATAAAAACAATAAGTGTCACAATGGACGGTCTTATCGCTCAAAGCGATCTCTTCCAGACAACCATGGTATTGAAAAGGCAGCTTAAATAAAAAAGGTCTCGAAGGATGTTACCTTGGACACCTGTGGAGACTCTTGTGACACATTTACCACCGACCACACTTAGAAGTAGAGCCCCTAAATAAAAATTGAAAAGACTTATGGTGTGTACCTACAATCTTACGACTATACCACACATTTTTGTCTCTTTAACTCCAGCTGACCGCTCTACCCTTAAGCCTCAATTGCTTTAAGAGAAATGCTCGCTTTGTACCTTGTATGGGAGTTATGATTTTTTTACGCAACTGAATGCAGATTATTTTTCGACCTATAAAGCTGGTCTCCAAGGCGACTGCTCACGTTAACCACTGTACTAAGGGGTTGGATCCCTTAACAAGCATACACAAGGACCATTTAAAAAAAATTAAATTATGAATGGCTTCTATGCCCCGACTTCAACTGTAATTAGAGGCAAAATTTCTGCAATTGAACTTGTATGAAAATTTTGACTTTTCTGTTCAAATGGTTAAAGTTTAGCAACAAAAAAACTAATGCACAAGGACAAACGCGGGCCACTCGTGGCCCGCGCACCGCCCAAAAAGCTAGTTCATTATATAAAGATGGATTACCACTGACTGACTGACCGAAATGTTTAGGTATGTAGCAGGCATGGGGGGTATAGAAGATTTAGGGAGAAAGTGTAAGAGGGGTTCTGAAACCGAGAGGAAAAATACTGGGTGAGCTGAATGTGGAAGTGTGATGGAACAGGTCAACGGCTCTCGGAAACTATAAATCATAGGGGGTAGGTGTCAAAACTAAAAATGACCAAAACCCTGGGCAACTGCCAAAAATTAAAAAAAAAACATACCTCCCAAACAAAAGACGATCGCTCCCATACAAAATGTAAATGCTTATAATTCCTAAACCGTTTGAGATAAGTATAAAGTGTTTGACCAAATGTCATAGGGAATCGGAAGGGTAATTTGGTAAAAGTGTCAAAAATCCAAGATGGCGGATTCAAAATGGCGGCCAAATTGAAAGTTGGTCCGATCCGGCTCAAATTTGGTATCGGGGGGTTTTTGAAGTCTCACATTCCAAATATGAAAACCATTTTTTGATGACGTCATTTTTCAATATGGCCGCCATACATATGTTTTTTTGGATCTTTAATGGATCGTTTCTCCCAGTGGGCGTGATGGGGATTATGGTTTTGTAGGGTTATATGTGGGGTTACGATAGGTGACTTCAGAAGAAACTGAATGGAGCTGAACGTGGAATACCAGGTAGAACAGGTCAACGGCTCTCGGAAACTAAAGGAGATAGGAGGTAAGTGCCAAAACTAATATTGACAAGCACCTTGGGCAACTGCCAAAAATTAAAAAAAAAACACACCTCCCGAACAAAAGACGATCGTTCCCATACAAAATGTAAATGCTTATAACGCCGCAACCGTTAAAGATAGATATGAGGTGTTTTAACTAATATGATAGGGGACCGGAAGGGAAATTTGGGTGATATGTCAAAAATCCAAGATGGCGGATTCAAGATGGCGGCTACCTTAAATATTAGTCCGATCCAACTGAAAATCGACATCTAACGGTTTTAAGAGTCCCCAATTCGAAATATGAAATCCATTTTTTGATGACGTCATTTTTCAACATGGCCGCCATACAATTTTTTTCTCTGGAAATTTTATCGTAGTTTTTCGACATGTTGGCATGATGGAACGCTGAGGCTTTGTAAGTGAAAAGTATAGGCAGTGGTCTTACGTCCTTAAGTGACATCTGAAAGGAGCTGAATCTGAACCTTCTGATGGAACAGCTTGACGGCTCTCGGAAACTAAAAGAGATAGGTAGTTAGTGCCAAAACTAATATTGGCAAGCACCCTGGGCATTTCCTAAAAATTAAAAAAAAAACACACCTCCCGAACAAAAGACGATCGTACCCATACAAAATGTAAATGCTTTATAACGCCGCAACCGTTAAAGATAGGTACGTGGTTTTTAAACTAATGTTTTAGGGGACCGGAATTGCAATTTGGCTGAAATGTCAAAAATCCAAGATGGCGGATTCAAGATGACGGCTACCTTAAATGTTAGTCTGATCCGACTGAAAATCGATATCTAGGGGTTTTAAGAGTCCCTAATTAGAAAGATGAAACCCATTTTTTGATGACGGCATTGGTCAAAATGGCGAGGCCGCAGGCCGAGCTATATTGACGAGGCCGAAGGCCAAATGTGCTTCTAAGTGAAGCGAGGCGAAAGGCCAAGCGTCCTTCTAAGCGAAACGAGGCCGAAGGCCGAGTGTGCTCCTAAGTGCAGTGAGGTCGAAGGCCGAGCGTTCTTCTAAGCGAAACGAGGCCGAAGGCCGAGTGAGCTCCTAAGTGAAATGAAGCCGAAGGTCAAGCGTCCTTCTAAGCAAAGCGAGGCCGAAGGCCGAGCGTGCTTCTAAGCGAAGCGAAGCCGAAGGTCGAGCATGTTTCTAAGCAAAAGAGGCCGAAGGCCGAGCGTGCTTCTAAGCGAAGCGCGGTCGTGTTTTGTGCCCACGAGGAAATAGAAGCCTTTCATGGCGAGTTCGAAGGACAAGCTTTCGCCAACTTTATTTCAAAATGTCAATGATCTTCAATGCCCATGTTAACATAGGTAATGTTAATAACCATGAACACAACTATTAGTACGAGTACTACTGATATGACATGCTACAAATAACCGTTTAATTTCCTTCGTATACTTGGGTTTGTTCTTAAAAACTTGAGTCCAGACAACCTCCACGCAGTGACATAAAAAGGGTGCAACATCTTCCAAGAAGCTTAAGTGTCACAATTAGCTGGAAAACTAATAAAGATATCTTAAGCTACTACTTACTTTTAAGCAATAAATATATAATTATATATAATAGGCTTATAAACCTTTCAAGCGGACATTAATACACAGATTTCGAAGGACAAGATCTTAATCATGGTAGAGATGCTTGCTGCAATGTATGTTATTAAAATAAATACAAAGTGTGGTGTGGTGTTCACAATTGTAACAGTATTTTTTTCAACTATATAGAATTACAACCCAGCTTATTGAGAAATGTATACTCTATTCTCTTTGGAATATATCAAGAGAAAGACTTGACTTTACACAATCACTTATTTGACTGTTTTAAGGTTAACAACTTACAGTAGCAACTAAAAACATGAGTAGGCATTTCATGGTCAAGATGTTTTGTGGTTCTGCATTGAATATCGCTATCAAATTGTTCCTTAAGTTAGGGCGGAAAATGAAGATTGAAAACAATAGATTAAATAAAATGTTGCATATTAAAGTTGTGAAGCTGTCGTAAAGGTAGCCACTATAGTTGAGATACAATCTCCAATACATTGTTGAACTTACGTACACCGTGAATAAAATGAATGCCAACGTATTTGTAAAGTTCTTCAATCTTAATTTATATTAATGCCAAAGAATGGAAGTAAAAAGCACTGCGACCGTCCCCTAGGTCAAACTTAATAGGCAGGTTTATATTGTTTATATTGTGTGATACGTAATTTGGTTTTCTTTAAGTGAAGATGTAGATGGAATAAGTATATATTTAAGGTAGTGAGAGTTAGCCGAACAAAATTAAAAGCAGGTAATTGTCTTAGTACATACTAAATCCAATACGTACCGAACAATGAAGTGCAATCTAATTCCTTAGTAGGTTTTACGACATATATACATCCATGTGAAAAAATATACATGGAATAATAAAATTTTCAAACAAGGGTTACCTACATTTATTATCACATGAGACGTAAAACTTTTACTGCTGAAGACATGCATACGGAAGGACCATTTGGAAGCTGCATGCATCCAAGATATTCCTCCGACCTTATTTAGTACGTCTTCCACATTGGCGGTGGACGATCTACCTGCTCTACCAGACTCTCAGTCAGACGGACAGATGGACAAACGGATAAACAGCATCAACCTACGGTTGGATATAGATAGGGATATAATGATATACTACCACACTATTGCCTACCACATTTAGGTCAAAGAATTTTACCCTAAGACTTAACTGAAACCACACATTGAGTGTTTTAGTATTTATAACTTAGTTTAATTATAATATTATGATTTTAAGTGCTAATGCTTGCTTAGATATACCAAATGTTGCAATACATCACCATACACCGGTAAAAATCAACTAAGAGAAAAAAATTGATGGTTGGATGGGTGCCTATAGAAATTGTTTACGAGATTCAAAGCCACACAAATGAATTGAATAAATATGAGCAATGATGAGAAATATTGTTTTAAGATTTATCGTTGGTGTAGTGGTGGCTATGGAATGTTTGTAGGTTTGATTCCCGGTTAGGACAGTTGTTGGAATTTTCCGACAGAGAAATTCACACTGTCTGGAACACTGCCCTATAGGTGGCAAAAGGCCTTATACGAGTATGGGACCAATACGTACCTGGTATGGGTGTTTGATAAATACATGTACCTACCTGTCTAAGATTGTAGAAAGAAGCATGAACATGATGGTATGTTTTGTTTAAAATATGTATATCATTATTTACGTTATATATAAATTACTTTTACTAAAGTTAAACTCAAGGGATCCTTTGAAAACAAACTTATACTACATGTTTAAATATTTATTTTAAAGTTTACTTGTAATGAGTTTCGTGTGAATCAAAACAAGAAATACAAAAAATGTTATATAATGTTTACACAGACCGTATTAACAAAATGGATGCCCAAGTCTTAAAAGGCGTTACGATTTGTAAAAAGCTTAAGAGATCTTTATGGTAGAGACGCTGTTTGTACATACAATTGAATTGTAAAATATTCTCCATGTAATGAGAATAAACTCACTATATTATACCTTTTAGTATAATACAATGACATACATACATATAAAAAAATCATACTTATAGAATAAGAACTTAGCTTATTGAAATAGGGCGAGCATTTCTTCATTTTTCCTTATAAATATCAAGAGAAGGACTTGACTTAAAAAAAACGTTAAATTGACTACTTTTACAGTAAACAACTTTGAGAAAGTTCGATGGATTTTTAATTATGTAGGTAGGTACGAACTGACCATTTCTTATTTTTGATATTTATACTGACCAATATAAACGTATTATTTGTGGCTCCGCAACACAGCAGATGATTGAACTATTTGCAACCAGTCCACAATATACACAGGCTTCGACGGGGTCAAGAGACGCGTACAAACACACACATGAGAGCTAATGCAATCTAATTCCTTAATCGATGTTACAACATCCAAGTATTTACGGATAAGGTTTAAATATTATAAACTACCTTTCACCCGCGGACCTTCTTGCGTTTATAGTGACTTCCCGTTACAGGATACCTATGTGGTAAGATTCGTGAACATCGGCTCACTAATTTAAGCGTAGAGCAAGACAAACAAACTAATTAATTACGAACCGACAAATATTTTCGCATTTAAAATAATAATATTATATACTGATGTAATAGCTGAAAATAATATCTAAAACGTTTAGTTTTCAGGAGTAGGTAAAAGTAGTTTCAGTGTTAATTCTGATCATCAGTATTCATGTTAGCGATTTGAAGCAGCTTTTTCTTGTAAGAGTTCGATCTCCATCCATCTTCTATACATTGGAGTCAGTACAAGTCTATCCGCTAGACTTCTGATGCCAGTGTTGTTGCTTATGTCTACTCTGGACATGAAGGATGCTATGCGTTTCCTCTGGATGGAATGAAATGAGCCGACTCGGGACTGTGAACCTTTCAGAAGCGCTACAATGCAATAATATATTGTTATAGGCGCCTCGGGTTCTATATTGGCGTCATCCTTCAGATTGGAAAATACAATATGACTAAGGTACTGTAAATTATCTACAATTTTAATATGTTGTCTTACATATGTATTAACGAAACAACTTTATTCAGACATATACTTAAGGTTGAGATGCTGTCTGTATACTCTATATATTATTACTTCAGTGTTTAGACTGGTACGATTAGGGTAGAAAGAATTGGAATGCCAAAAGCTATGGAAAAGGAACCTTTGAATAAAAGAGTTGTACCTACTTATTCGTACCTAATTATATAAGGAATGCCCCATGTAACCTGAGTTAACTTTGTTGTAAAGATTTCATACTCATGGATGTATCAGCTTCTTCATCAAGTTACTATCGATACCACCTCCATGTAATAGTGAAAACTTAATTACATGTAAAATTGTTTCACAACAAACAAATTAACTAACGATGACTCGACAAACACGTATATTTTTGAATCTCTAACGGCTGCATAGCGAAATGATATTTTGTAATCTGCCCCCAAAAAAATATGATGGTTAAAATTAATTACAGAGATAAATGCTCGGATCAGTCATGGAGTTGTACCGAACTCAGAAGACGCGTGTTCGATTCTCATCCTAGAATTTGTAATTTTCTCTCTTTTATTGCAATACATACAGGTCTATCTCTGTGCTAAGGACATATTAAGAAACAAAAATGAATCCCTTGGACAGTGTTTTGGACTAATGTCTCTATCATAAAAGCTGCAACAGAAACTTCCATAGTCCAAAGCACTCGAAACGCAGAAGACCACAATGGATAGCGTCACAATGGAAATCATCATGAACACTACTATTAGTACGAGTTCTACTGATATGACATGCTACAAATAACCGTTTCATTTCCTTCGTAGACTTGGGTTTGTTATTATGAACTTGATTCCAAACAACACTCCACGCAGTGACATAAAAAGGGTGCAACATCTTCCAAGAAGCTTAAGGTGTCACAGTTAGCTGAAACATCTTAAGTTATTACTTACTTTTAAGCAATAAATATATATGTAATAGGCTTATAGGCCTTTCAAGGGGACATTAATACACAGATTTCAAAGGTCAATGTTATGTCATGATAGAGATTCTTACTGCAATGTCATTCGTTAGTGACTGGCACGACATAGATACATGTTAATAAAATAAATACAAAGTGTGGTGTGGTGTTCACACATGGAACAATATTTTTTTCAACTATATCGAATAAGAACCTAGCTTATTGAGAAATGTATAGCTCTTTTCATTTTCCCTTAAATATATTTACGTAGTATTCTCTTGATATATTCTCTTTGGAATATATCAAGAGAAAGACTTGACTTTACAAAATCACTAATTTGACTGTTTTATTAGTAAACAACTTAGTAGCAACCAAAAAATGTGAGTAGGCATATTATGGTCAAGATATTTTGTGGTTCTGCATTGAATATCGCTATCAAATCGTTCCTTAAGGTAGGGCGGAAAATGAGGAGGCGGGGTTATGCATCCTCAACCAGGGATCGACGAACACGTGCGTGCGGCGAATGGGTGGGTCGGTGGTCGACGTGACCTTCGCTACCCCTGAGCTTGCAGTACGTGTCCGCGACTGGGAGGTGCTGGTAGGTGAGGAGACGCTATCCGACCATCGCTACATTCGGTTCAGTGTCGCTTCGCCCACGGCGGACCCCGGCCCAAGAGTGCCGGCGGCAGTCGGTCCAAGGTGGGTTCTAAATCGCCTGGACTTAGAGTTGCTGCAGGAAGCGGCCCTTGTTCAGGCGTGGAATGCCCCCCCCCTCGGAGCCAGTGGATCTGGATACGCAGGCAGGCAGACTATGCAAGGCGATGGCGCACATATGCGATACAGCCATGCCACGAGCGAGAGCCCCACAATCCAGGCGCCAGGTCTACTGGTGGTCGGAGGAGATTGCTGGGCTCCGCCGCCATTGTGTGGCAAGGCGCCGCCGCTACCAGAGATACCGGAGGAGGAGGCGCCAGGAAACAGCCGAGTCGGACATTCTTTACGCAGCCTATAGAGAAGCGTCCAAGAGCCTCCACGCTGCCATTAAAAAGGCGAAGGCAGAAGCTTGGCGCCAGTTATTGGAGTCCCTGGAGAGGGATCCATGGGGTCGGCCGTACAGGTGGGCGAGACAGAAGCTCCGCCCCTGGGCTCCTCCTATTACCAGCACGCTTCAACCTCCAGTCCTTCGCCGGGTGGTCGAAGGACTGTTTCCTGGTGCACCGGAGGCAGAGTTTGCCCCTCCTACAATGGCAGCAATTGAGCAAATAGAAGAAGAGGAAGACGTTCCCCAGATCACAGAGGGAGAGCTCGGTGCGGCTGTCCTAAAAATGAGAGCCAAAAACACGGCACCGGGACCCGACGGCATTCCCGGTCGCGCGTGGGCCCTGGCCCAGGAGGCACTGGAGCCACAAATAAGGACCCTATTTAACCGCTGCTTGATGGAGGGGAAGTTTCCCAGGCGGTGGAAGTCAGGAAAGCTCGTCCTATTGCGAAAAGAGGGGCGCGCAGTGGACGAGCCGTCTGGCTACCGCCCGATAGTGCTGCTTGATGAGGCCGGCAAAATCTTAGAGCGTGTCATCGCTGCCCGCCTCGTCAAGCACCTAACGAATGTAGGCCCTGATCTGGCTAATAACCAGTTCGGGTTCAGGAAAGGTCGCTCATCGCTGGACGCAATTTCCCGAGTCCAAGATCTCTCTGAGGTGGTCTGCTCCAGCGGTGGAGTCATGTTGGCGGTGTCTTTGGACATCGCCAACGCCTTTAACAGCATGCCGTGGAGCACGATCTTGGGGGCACTAGGACACCACGGCGTACCACAGTACCTGCAATGTATCGTTGGGGACTACCTCTCAGATAGAGAGGTGGTCTACCCGACCAGAGAAGGTGGAGGCCGAACACCAGTGGTGCGTGGCGTTCCGCAGGGGTCGGTCCTTGGACCACTCCTGTGGAACATCGGCTATGATTATGTCCTGCGGGGTGTTAACTTGGAGGGTGTCAGCGTCGTTTGTTACGCTGACGATACCCTGGTTACTGCCCGGGGGAAGACGGTTCGGGAGGCATCCGTTCTGATCACTGCCGGAGTAGCGGCAGTAGTGGCCCGAATCCGGCGGTTGGGTCTGGAGGTGGCGCTCCATAAATCTGAGGCCATATGTTTTCATGGACCTCGTAGAGCGCCGCATCCAGGGTGTCACATCGTAGTTGGAGGGACCTCCATCGCTGTTGGGTCAACGATGAAGTATCTTGGCGTCGTGCTTGACAGCAGATGGCGGTTCGGGGCACATCTTCAACGGCTGACACCCAGACTCGTAGTGACGGCCGCTGCCCTGGGCCGTTTACTCCCTAATCTTGGGGGGGGCGACGCAAGCTGCCGCCACCTTTACATGGCGGTAGTGCGCTCTATGGCCCTCTATGGCGCCCCCATATGGGCAGGGTCTCTGAACAGCCGAGAGACCGCCCTGCTTCGTAGGGCACAGAGAGTGATGGCGGTGAGAGTGTGTAGGGGCTACCGCACACTCTCACACGAGGTGGCCTGCGTTCTTGCCGGTTCCCTTCCATGGGACCTAGAGGCCGAGGTTCTGTCCACGGTCTTCTGGCGAAGAGCGCAGGCGCGGCGGGAAGATCTTCGACTGGCTCCACAAGAGATGAGCCAGTGGCGAACAGACGCCAGGACAGTTGCTCTGGCGTCCTGGAGCAGACGGTTGGCAGTGGGCCCGCGGAGAGGAGCCGGTGCCACCCGGTTTCTCGAAGCAGTCCGGCCAGTACTGGAGGAGTGGGTATATCGTAGGTACGGGTCGCTCACCTTCCGGATGACACAGGTCCTCTCGGGGCATGGATGCTTCGGGAGGTACCTGTGTAACGTGGCTCGGAAGGAAGCGACCCCTGTGTGCCACCAGTGCGGCTGTGCGGAAGAAACCGCGCAGCACGTATTGGAGGTGTGTCCTGGGGCGGAGGATCTGCGGGATTCCCTTGTCGCAGTGGTGGGAGCGGACCTCTCTTTGCCGACTATCATAGCCAAGATGGTCGATGACGAGAGGTCATGGGAAGCAATGGTCTCTTTCTGCGAGGACGTGATGTCGCAGAGAGAGACCGAAGAGCGAGAGAGAGAGACTAATCCTCTCTCTCTCCCACTTCGGAGAGCGCGGACACGGAGGCGAGCTATTCGAGTTCGCACTCCGTCTCCGCTAGGTGGGCCTGGGGCGTCGGACGTGGGGACGTCTGGCACCCCTCATCTATGAGGTCCGTCTGAGGAGGTGACGTACTGTATGTCCCAGTGCGTCACTGGAGCGGTACGGGGGAGTTGATTTGTTCCTCCCTCGAGGTGGGTCTGCCCTGAAACAGCGAGGGGCGGACGTCGGCAAAACTGGGCTGCGGAGAATGCGCAAACGGACCCGTGGCCCTGTTTGCAATCGTTGCCGAAGGACATCGTGGGGTTTTTAGTCGGTAGTAGGAGTCCGACATAACCCGCTCGCTATCCCCGGCGAGCGCGTATGCGTAAAAGCATTTTCCCCACGGAAAAAAAAAAAAAAAAAAAAAAAAAAAAAAGGGCGGAAAATGAAGATTGGAAATAATAGATTTAATAAAATGTAGCATGTTAAAGTTGTGAAGCTGTCGGAAAGGTAGCCACTATAGCTGAGATACAAACTTCAATACATGGCCGAACTTACGCACACCGTAAATAAAGTTAATGCCAAAGTTTTAGAGACGTAACTATGTGTAAAGTTCTTCAATCATATCTTATATTAATGCCAAAAAATGGAAATACTGCACTGCGACCGTTTCCTAGGTCAAACTTAATAGGCAGGTTTATATTGTTTTTATTGTGTGATACGTAATTTGGTTTTCTTTAAGTAGGTAAAGATGATGATGGAATAAGTATATTTATATGGTAGTAGGAGTTAGACCCGTGTTCACCAACACATGTTTAAATTGTAAACGGATGTTTAATTCTTAAACGGATGTTTAGCAATAATTTGCTATTCACCAAGCAGTAACCATTGATTAAGATCCGTAACCGGCTGTTTAAATTAAACGATGTCTTCGACCTTGTTTAACCATTGGTTATTGTTTATTTACGTAAATATGTCAGATGCTCTGAATTATATCTTTGAAGAAAATAATGTGTTAGATGATTTTGAAGATATTGAGCGAATTCTACGCGCACCCTGTGTTTTCCAAAGTTGACACAATTATTTAGAGGAAAGTGACGTTACAAGATTTCGTTCATACAAACATAGTGCCTTTGAATTACTTAATTTAATTTAAAGAAAGTTGGAACATAAAATAATCCATAATCACTTAATTTTAAATTTAAATTACCACGAAACGACTCTGACGCAAACTATACACATGGAACTTCGAATCGAACTTTGATATTACCATAAAAAAGGTGCTGAATTAGAAAGACATACAACTTGTGAACATACCATTGACTTATCAAGCATTACATTTTGTAGTTTATTAATATTACCTTACCATATTTGAATGTAGCTCGGGTAAATGTAAATGGTACAAGATACGCTACCATCTTTTCATAGTAATATTATACCATTCATTCATTTACTACTCATTTGTTCAAAAACGCTCGATTAGTTAAACGTTCGCTTTAAAAAGATGGTGTACACCAAAAAAACGCGACACGTTTAAACAACTGTTTAAGTTTATGGGAGCGATTAGGTAATCAATGGTTAATTTGTAGTTGGTGAACTCCAGCCTTAGCCGAACAAAATTAAAAGCAGTTAATTGTCTTAGTACATACTAAATCCAATACGTACCGAACAATGAAGTGCAATCTAAATCCTTAGTAGGATTTACGACATATATACATCCATGTGAAAAGATATACATGGAATAATAAAATTTTCAAACAATGGTTACCTACATTTATTATCACATGAGACGTAAAACTTTTACTGCGGAAGACATGCATACGGAAGGACCAGATGGAAGCTGCATGCATCCAAGATAGTCCTGCGACCTTATTTAGTACGTCTTCCACATTGTCGGTGGACGACATACCTGCTCTACCAGACTCTCAGGTAGACGGACAGATGGACAAACGGATAAACAGCATCAACCTACGGTTGGATATAGATACGGATATAATGATATTGTTAAATTTATACTACCACACTATTGCCTACCACATTTAGTTCAAATAATTTTACCCTAAGACTTAACTGAAACCACACATTGAGCGTTATGTTTTAGTATTTATACCTTAGATTTATTATAGTATTATGATTTTTAAGTGCTAATGATTGCTTAGATAAACCAAATCTTGAAATACATCCCCATACACCGGTTAAAATCAACCAAGAGAAAAAAATTGATGGTTGGATGGGTGCCTATAGAAAGTGTCTACGAGATTCAAAGCCACACAAATGAATAACTTATTTACTTACTTTCATTTAAACATTACATTGTTAGTAATTAAATATTAAATAAAAAAATAATGATCTATAAGCCCCATTGTGAGGGGAAAAGTGGCCAAAACGCTGGCGGCATTGCCACGCTGGATGGCAATGCTAAGTTTTTGCCCAAAATAGGCGCCAGCATTTCGGTCACCCGACGCCTCAACTAAACGTTTCGCCAGATCCCTAAACAAGTTGAGAGCGGACGGCCCCCATGGGCCTAAAGTTTCGACCCCAAACGGCACAAACATGTACATTCTGTCTAAATACACATATTTATGACGTTTGAGGTCTTCCGCTTTAGACTCGGCAACGCCAGCCCGATCAATCGTCCCAGGGAGATGACACGGCGCCAGTGTGTCTACACATGTAGCATCCCAAACCAGGGGCTGTCCCATCTTCCACGGGATGATAGTCATCCGATCTGGTCTCTTGCCGTCATCCCGCATCAATCCGTTTGGTTCCAAAACTGACGGGACTCCAGCACTGACAAATGCCCGACGGATGATATCATTCAAGCTGGCGTGCCGCGGTATGCGTCCCGCAAAGTTAAAGTCCAGGGATCCTTTGAAAACAAACTAATACTACATGTTTAAATATTTATTTTAAAGTTTACTTGTAATGAGTTTCGTGTGAATCAAAACAAGAAATACAAAAAAAATTATATATAATGTTTACACAGACCGTATGTAAACATTATATATAATTTTTTTGTAACGAATGGTAAGAGGCACGGTGAATATTAATGTCAAACTGGAGAGGTCTCGTCTGATGAAGTCTACGCTCCGACCTCGTGCCCGTATTCAAGACCCCGAGAGCTTTCAATTTGAGCTATCCAATCGCTTCGATTGCCTTGAGAACATCGCTTCAGTGGACGAGATCAATAACAGGTTAGTAGAAACTGTCCATACAGTGGGTTCCAAGTACTTTAAACCCCACCGTACAGATAGGCCACAGAAACTCTCCAACGATACCCTCAACCTCATGGCTGAACGACGCTCATTGAAATTGCAGTCTTCGAATGATGCTGAAGCATATAGGCTGCTCAATAGACGAATATGGAAGTCCTTGCGACACGACATCCGGATCTTTAATACAAACCGTATTAAAGAGACGATAGAGCGGAAAAAAGGCTCCAAAGTGTTTGCAAGAGACATGTCTATTGGGCAAAGCCAGTTGACGAAGCTGAAGAGAGGAGACGGCAGTGTAGCGTCGACCAAAGCGGAAGTGTTAGGAGAGGTCGAGAGTTTCTACGGACAGTTATACACCTCGGTCGCTAAACCTGTTAGCAGCTCGGTCAAAGACCCAAGAGCCAAGCTGACCCGACATTATACCGAAGATATCCCGGACATCAGCCTGTACGAGATTAGAATGGCCTTGAAACAGCTTAAGAACATCAAGGCGCCTGGTGACGACGGTATCACATCTGAGCTTCTGAGAGCGGGTGGAACACCGGTACTTAAAGTCCTTCAGAAGCTCTTTAATACCGTCTTACTCGAAGGCTCAACGCCAGAAGCATGGAACAAAAGCGTGGTGGTGCTGTTCTTTAAGAAAGGTGACAACACTTTACTTAAAAATTACAGACCCATCTCGCTTTTGAGCCATGTTTATAAGCTGTTTTCGAAGGTCATAACGAACCGTCTCAGTCGCAGGTTTGATGAATTCCAGCCTCCGGAACAAGCCGGTTTCCGAAAAGGCTATAGTACCATAGACCACATCCACACGCTACGGCAAGTTATACAGAAGACCGAAGAGTATAACTTGCCTCTTTGTCTAGCGTTTGTGGACTATGAGAAAGCCTTTGATTCGATCGAGACGTGGGCAGTGCTTGAGTCTCTCCAGCGGTGCCGTATTGACTATCGGTATATTGAAGTGCTGAAGTGTTTGTACAAAAACGCCTACATGTCAGTCCGAGTACAGGAGCAGAGTTCGAAGGCAATTCCATTGCAAAGAGGCGTGAGACAGGGAGACGTTATATCTCCGAAACTGTTCACCGCTACATTGGAAGACGCCTTCAAGCTTCTGGAATGGCAAGGACTTGGCATCAATATTAACGGCGAATACATCACTCACCTTCGATTTGCCGACGATATTGTAGTCATGGCAGAATCCATGGAAGACCTCAGTACAATGCTCGAAGGCCTCCGTCGAGTTTCCCAACGGGTAGGTCTTAAGATGAACATGGACAAGACGAAAATTATGTCTAATGCCCATGTTGTACCTACCCCAATATCAGTTGGGAACTCAGTTCTTGAAGTTGTTGACGAGTACATCTATCTGGGACAGACAGTCAAACTAGGCAGGTCCAACTTCGAGAAAGAGGTCAATCGTCGAATCCAACTCGGCTGGGCAGCGTTCCGGAAACTTCGCGAAGTCTTCTCGTCAAAAATACCTCAGTGCCTCAAGACAAGAGTCTTCGACCAATGTGTGTTACCAGTGATGACTTCTGAAACGTGGTCTCTTACGATGGGCCTCATAGAAAAGCTCAAAGTCGCACAACGAGCTATGGAGAGGGCTATGCTCGGGGTTTCTCTACGTGATCGAATCAGAAATGAGGAGATCCGTAGAAGAACGAAAGTCACCGACATAGCCCAGAAGATTAGCCAGTTGAAGTGGCAGTGGGCAGGGCACATAGCACGCAGAACAGATGGCCGATGGGGCCGAAAGGTTCTGGAGTGGAGACCACGGACCGGCAAGCGCAGCGTAGGTCGTCCACCGACACGGTGGACAGACGACCTGAGGAAGGTCGCAGGACGACGTTGGATGCAGGCCGCTTCCAACCGGTCCTTTTGGAAAATCATGGGGGAGGCCTATGTTCAGCAGTGGACGTCCTACGGCTGAGATGATGATGATGACAGACCGTATAAACAAAATGGATGCCCAAGTCTGAAAAGGCGTTACGATTTGTAAAAAGTTTAAGAGATCTTTATGGTAGAGACTCTGTTTGTACATACTTGTATAATTGAATTGTAAAATATACTCCATGTAATGAGAATGTACTTACTATATTTTGTTTAGCTCCATATATATACCTTTTAGTATAATACAATGACAAACATACATATAAAAATATCATACTTATAGAATAAGAACTTAGCTTATAGAAAAAGGGCGAGCATTTTTAATTTTTCCTTATAAATATCAAGAGAAGGACTTTACTTGAAAAACACGTTAAAGTGACTACTTTTACAGTAAACAACTTTGAGAAGGTTCGATGGATTTTTAATTATGTAGGTAGGTACGAACTGAACATTTCATATTTTTGATATTTATACTGACCAATATAAATGTATTATTTGTGGCTCCGCAGCACAGCTGATGATTGAACTATTTGCAACCAGTCCACAATATACACAGGCTTCGACGGGGTCAAGAGACGCGTACAAACATACACATGAGAGCTAATGCAATCTAATTCCTTAATCGATGTTACAACATCCAAGTATTTACGGATAAGGTTTAAATATTATAAACTACCTTTCAGCCGCGGACCTTCTTGCGTTTATAGTGACTTCCCGTTACAGGATACCTATGTGGCAAGATTCGTGAACTTCGGCTCACTAATATAAGCGTAGAGCAGAACAAACAAACTAATTAATTACGAACCGACACATATTTAAAATAATATTATTATATACTGATGTAATAGCTGAAAATAATATCCAAAACATTCAGTATTCAGGAGTAGGTAAAAGTAGTTTCAGTGTTAATTCTGATCATCAGTATTCATGTTAGTGATTTGACGCAGCTTTTTCTTGTAAGAGTTATCTATTCTAATAGAGAGTCTATTCCATATGCTTAGGTACTGTCACATTTTTTGTGTTACACGACGATATTTTAAATGTACCGATTATTATGTATCAGTGTAATGCTATAGGCTATAGGATATAAGGAGTCTACTTACAACATAGTTCAAAGTTTTTTTTCTCTATGTTAGTGTATGGATAGTTTTTTATTTCACACATTATCAATAATTCAATACACGTAGGGAACAAAACATTGAATGGAATAGAATATATAATAGGTAGTAGTAATGATTAGGTGGTGATCTCCATCCATCTTCTATACATTGGAGTCAGTACAAGTCTATCCGCTAGACTTCTGATGTCAGTGTTGTTGCTTATGTCTACTCTGGACATGAAGGATGCTATGCGTTTCCTCTGGACTGAATGAAATGAGCCGACCCGGGGCTGTGAACATTTCAGAAGCGCTACAATGCCATAATATATTGTTATAGGCGCTTCGCGTTCTATATTGGCGTCATCCTTCAGACTGGAAGTTACAATATGACTAAGGTACTGTAAATTATCTACAATTTTAATAAGTTGTCTTACATATGTATTAACGAAATAACTTTATTCAGACATATACTTAAGGTAGAGATGCTGTCTGTATACTCTTTATATTATTACTTCAGTGTTTAGACTGGTACGATAAGGGTAGAAAGTATTGGAATGCCAAAAGCTATGGAAAAGGAACCTTTGAATAAAAGAGTTGTACCTACTTATTCGTACCTAATTATATAAGGAACGCCCCGTGTAACCTAAATTAACTTTGTTGCAAAGATTTCATACTCATGAATGTATCAGCTTCTTCATCAAGTTACTATCGACACCACCTCCATGTAATAGTGAAAACTTAATTACATGTAAAGTTGTTTCACAACAAACAAATTAACTAACGATGACTCGACAAACACGGATATTTTTGAATCTCTAACGGCTGCATAGCGAAATTATATTTTGCAATCTGCCCCCAAAAAAATATGATGGTTAAAATTAATTACAGAGATAAATGCTCGGATCAGTCATGGAGTTGTACCGAGCTTAGAAGACGCGTGTTCGAACCTCATCCTAGAATTTTTAATTTGCTCTCTTTTATTGCAATACATACAGGTATATCTCTGTGCTTAGGACATATTAAGAAACAAAAAATGAATCTCTTGGACAGCGTGTCGGACTTATGTATCTTTCATAAAAGCTGCAAAAGAAACTTCCTTAGTCCAAAGTACTCGAAACGCAGAAGACCGCAATGGATAGCGCTGCAATATTTAAAGAAAATCATCGTCTTCAACCACGACTCCGATCTCAAGAACTCATGAACGATAAATAATTATTTTGATTAATGTTAATTAATTTAGAGTAACATGAGTCGGTCATTCTTAGTATTGTACCACTAATATTACCACTAATAGGGTAATTGATTACTAGCATAACGTTAGATGTATACAATATACATATGATTACAATAAATAATCGGGTATGCGTCTGAAAATAGAGCCAGTGTTACCTTAGTTTTGAGAGGTAAAAAATATTCGAATACGTTGAAAAAAATTTAATGTAATAAATCAGTATCTTGCTTACGGTGTTCGTATGAGTACCTGCGCTATCCTGCGCCTGTTGGTTTTCTAACGTGACTCATAAGTTATTAGAATATGGCATACGAAAGGTATCCCTGCATTTCACCGACACTTAATATATCATCCGACCTTAGGTTAGGTTGGGTTTGACCTGCGACAAAACTACGCGTAAGCCGAGCGAGCAAAGCGAGCGTGCCGCGGCAGCGGCTGGCGAAGCGTTTGAAACTAAGTAATGAATGATTATCTACTAGGCAGAGCCTGTACTGTGGTAACCTGATGTCTGATATACATACTTATATACATATACTTTCCCAGGCACAGCTCAAACAGACATGTTCATGCACACGCGGTGTTCAGGTCCCAAACTAGGCAGAGCCTGTACTATAGTAACCTGATGTCTGATATACATACTTATATACATATACTTTCCCAGGCACAGCTCAAACAGACATGTTCATGCGAACGCGGTGTTCAGGTCCCAAACTAGGCAGAGCCTGTACTATAGTAACCTGATGACTGATATACATACTTATATACATATACACACCCAGACACAGCTCAAACAGACATGTTCATCTACACACGGTGTTCAGGTCAGGTTCAGGTGTTTGTTGTAACTATATAGGTACCCAAGTTTTATGTAATTACTTACAATAATATGATTAAATATGATTACATGATTTTATGATCCAACAATAAAATATCTTCCAGACAAAATAATTAAAATTAGCTGTTGGCATGAATGACTTGATAGATTTATTAATGACTAGCTGCGCTCCGCGGTTACAACCGAGCGGTGAAGGACGATGATGATGATAAATATAGCATATGTTACTCAGGCATAATATAGTTTTCTACTGGTGAAAGAATTTTTGGAACCGGTTAGTACTTTTGCGTTTATCCGTTATACGCTATCAAATATTTCTATGTACTCGGACGAGCGAATGACTAAACAGGGTTTTATTTCAGCACCATTTAGATTATAGAGAACTTTCGTTCCTGTTACCATAGGGAATATTTCACAATTTACTGCTCCTATAATAAGCTATACAAAGATTATTAGGTTGTATTTAGGTTTTAGACCTAATATTATTTTATATTATTTTTTTGTCCAGAACATGCTATGTAGTATATTCTAACAAGTGTTGAAGATAATTATAAAAATAAAGAACACGACTACAAACTAAGAATGTAAAACAATGTGCCCTGCTCACATTCACATTGCAATATGGATGCCCAAGTTCCTAACGATGAAATATATTTAGATATATTATGTTTTAAATGAGGTATCATTGGAATGGCCTGAATTGCTTCCTCAAAGGCTGGCAACTCAACCTCGAGACTTCTCGTATTGCGGATGCTCCTGGGCAACAGTGATCATCAGGAGAGCCGCCCGTCCGTTTGCCAATAAAAACAAATTGCAAAATTATTATGAATAATGTTCACACAGTCATACCCCCGTACTAAGATTACTAACAAGTATATAGGTTAGGGTTTTTTCTTTGTGTTATTAGGAGTCCGCATGTGCACGAAGCCCACCTGGTATTAAGTGGCAACCTTTGCGGCTGGTACTGCGCCTGTAATTCTGAGACACAGAAAAGTTAAGTCACCCATACCTTTCTTTCCAAACCACAGTATTGCGAATATTACTGCTTACATTACTACTGGTACGGTAAGTAGGTAGACATGAATAAAAAAAGGAATGTTTAAGGTCGATTTAATAAAAGAGTTGTCACTGATTACATATTGTATATTATTAGTGAGCAGATTTCATGAACACACCACGTAACTTGAGTATACAGATGTATAAACTAGCTCACCAGCCAGCGGCCTTGCTCGCTTGGTCTAGAATTGGTGGAAGCGCTGTTTTGGAATCTCGGAGTCGTGGGATTTTCTGGCAAAGTAATTCTCAATAGCAGTCCGGAGTCTGGAACAGTGTCTCGTAGGTGGCAATAGGCTTGCCTCCTATTGCATGGGATCAAAAAAATATCCGACAAAACACAGGTGTTTCAAACACTGTTGCTCACCTCTTCGCGGATATCCTGTATATTTGACGATTTGTTATCTTTTGTTTAAAAATAACGAGTATAATTTTTATTGGTAAAGTTTATTTTTACCATGTTTTGAGTGATACTTTTTTACTACCACTTTAATTATAACGTAAATTTGCAAAATATAATATATATTATATAAATACAGGGTATATATAAAAAAGGAGCCGTGTTACATTCTTAATTAATACTGTTTTTACGGTACCACACTCTTTCACGAGAAAAAATACAGCGTGCTTAGGTGGATGTGAATACTGTGTATAAAGTGCGTCTTATTTTTTGCCTTTGGACGGACAGACGGGCAGACGGACACATGGAGAAAAAACGCGGAGTACCTATCCGGTCAGAGCAAAGTCATAATATAGTATAGTTTAGATGGACCCAAGACGAAACAGCATTAACTGACGGATGGATAGATACGGACATGAAAGCTTAACTAATTAAATTTGTGAGCTATACATAAATTTATTTGGGTGAGAATAATTATTTATATTTAGCAGTAGGACTTTGCCAGGGTCAGCATGGATAAGTTCCTTTGGCAGTTATTCAACCGTGAAGCAGTAGTGTGCAAATATTAGTGTGTTTTGGTGAATGTTTCCAGCAAAATTACAGGGCAAGAGAGTTAACATTTGCATAAATCAGGATGCCGAGCGCAGTGCTTTGCCGTGCAGGGTTTTTAACTGTTGCAGTTTAAAATTATGTATTGCAATGGATTGTATGTGCAAGCGTGATGCATGACGTCAGGCGAGCGACTTGTTCGTCTCTTTTCCACAACACGGCGGGCGGCTAAACTGCTGCAGGTCCTACGGCTCATCTCATTTCTGATTCAATCACGTACAGTGACTCAGAGCACAGACTTGTACGATTGTTGTAACGAATTGTACGATTTTAAGCTTACATATTATGAGGACCATAGTTAGATAACAGGGCCATAAGTCATTACTCGTAACCTACACTGATGTAAGATATGGCCAGCATGGTTTAAATATCATGGAGTTTGCGGCTCCGTCTGCGTGGATATTTAATATACCGAAGCACATAGTTTTGCGGTCTATTTCTGTGTGAACTTTCATCAACACCAGTTTAGCAGCTTACGCATAAAAGAAGAACGAACAAACAATAAACTACGAAGCGACAAATACGCTTTCGCTTTATAAATATTTTAATAAGAATGCTGCGTGCACCGCCTTGCTTTGAAAATATTATCCGACATCAGTTTAGTTTTCTATTAGAAGTACTACTTTACGGACATTACTACTTGTGTTAAAATTTTAAAATACATCGGTTCAAGAGAATTGTCACGTAGGAGTTCAATACAAACACAGGTATTTTCACATAGTTATTGTTAATTGAAAATATATAGGTACTTAAAATTTATGTAATTGCTTACAATAATATGATTCAATATAATAACATGGTTTTACGTGTATGATTTACCTATAAAATACGAGTATCCTCCAGACAAATTAATTAAAATTAGCTGTTGGTATGAATGGCTTGAAAGATTTATTAATGACTTGCTGTGCTCCGCAGTAACGACCACGCGGTGAAGGACGATAATGATGATGAATATAGCGTAGTTACTCAGGCATAACATAGCTTTCCAATGGTGTAAGAATTTTTGGAACCGGTTAGTAGTTTTGCATTTATCAGTTATACATTATCAAATATTTACTCTTTATTATTAGAGCAGATAAGGATTAACACCAAGTACACGTTAATATTGCATGTTTTATAAACACGGAAAGTACGAGTAGTTATTGTGTCATGACTGTAATAGTTAGACATGTCGTATTGCATCCGTTTTATGTAGACATTGATGTCTTCTATAATAATACTGCAGTAGGTACATCACTCTGCTCCATTGTCAATAGTTTCCAAATTTTAAAATATTGTGTGCTACTCAGTAATAATGTGGCTTTCTAACGGCAACCCACTGTTTGAATCGGTACAAAGATATTATATACGAACAGAAAGGGAATGTCTGATACCCCTAAGAGTGTGATTGTGGTCGGAAGTGTGGTGTGAGACGCTGCATGTCTGTACTTACTTAATTACTGTTAATGAAGTTGTCTCATATTCTCTATGGTTCTATATTCCTTGGCCAGTGGCCAAAGAAATAATATTGTGGTAAATCATGATATTAAAAACGTCACTATCGTAAAGTGTGTGTTTATACATCTCTCTCGCCTTCATCAAATGCCTTTCCTGCGTATGGAAGAGCGGACGGGTAAACTCGCCGCGCGCCCGATTGATTGTAAGCGTTAGGTACTGTAAGGGTACTATAGCATGTGAAATCAGTAAGTGTTATGTCATGGTCAGTATTATTTCTGTTACAAATTTGACACAAAAATTTGAATAAATTTGTAGTGCAGGAGTTATGAAAAAATAATCTACTTATTAACAAAGTTGAAATCAAAAAAGTTGTGGGATGGAATTATACTTTTAATATTTATTCATTTTATGGTAAAAAAAAATTAAAACATACGTAATTAACAGCTTACCTATCACTGCAGTTCACCGATTATTCCTCTACATCTTACAGATGCCAAAGTACTCGTACCTACAGTATAAATATCTAAATAGATATTCTGTTTTAAATAAGGAAAATTTAAATATCAATGAAATACAAAGTTATTATAAAATATAATGTTCACACACTCGTACCCAGTACCGTAGAGTCCCAGGTGTTAGGTGCTAATCTCTGCCTTTAGCAGACGTATGTCCTCACAACTGCATTGCGCACGTAAAAATGAGACATTGTTAAGTCTCAATGTGCCTGTAATTTTACCCGCACTCATACCCTTCAAAACCAGAACACAATATTGCGAACGTTACTGCTTCGGGGTAGAAACAGGTATGGTGGCAGTATTCCCCGGATGAACTCATTCGAGAGGAATTCTACTGCAACTATGTAGGTAGGTAAATAGATAAATAGATTAGCTCTTTATTGCAACACCACATTATAAAATATCACTAACAAATAAATAGGATAATAAAATTGAATTACTATTACTCAACTATAAAAAACTTAAAATTAAGTGTTACAATGGGCGGTCTTATCGGTCAGAAAGATCTTTTCCAGACAACCATGTTATTGAAAAGGAAGCTTGAATAAAAAAGGTCTCGAAGGAAGTTTCCTTGGACACCTGTGGAGACTCTTGTGACACAATTACCACCGACCACACTTAGGAGTAGAGCCCCTTAACAAAAATTGAAAAGAATTCTGGTAAGTGCCTACAATCTTACGACTATACCACACTTTTTTATCTTTCTAATTCAAGATGACCGCTGTATTCTTGAGCCTAAATTGCACTAAGAGAAAAGCTCGCTTTATAACTTGTATGGGAGTTATGATTTTTTACGCAACTGAATGCAGATAATTTTTCAAACTCTCAAGCTGGCCTGCAAGACTACTGCTCACGATAACCACTGCACTAAGGGGTTGGATCCCTTAACAAACATACATAAGGACTCTATGTCCCGACTTAAACTGTAATTAAAGGCAAAATTTCTGCAATTGAACTTGTATGAAAATTTTTACTATTCTGTTCAAATGGTTAAAAGTTTGATGACCAAAAACTAATGCACAAGGACAAACGCGGGCCACTCGTGGCCCGCGCACCGCCCAAAAAGCTAGTCTCATTATATAAAGATGGATTACCACTGACTGACTGACATAAATGGTACGGTATGAAGGAGCAATGGGGGGTATAGAAGATGTAGGGGAAAAGTGTAGGGGGGGTTCTGAAACCAAAGGGAAAAGTCCGGGATGAGCTGAATGTGGAAGTGTGATGGAACAGGTCAACGGCTCTCGGAAACTATAAATCAAAGGGGGTTAGTGCCAAAACTAAAAACGACCAAAACCCTGGGCAACTGCCAAAAATTTAAAAAAAACATACCTCCCAAACAAAAGACGATCGCTCCCATACAAAATGTAAATGCTTATAATTCCTAAGCCGTTTGAGATAAGTATAAAGTGTTTGACCAAATGTCATAGGGAATCGAAAGGGTAATTTGGTGAAAGTGTCAAAAATCCAAGATGGCGGATTCAAAATGGCGGCCGAATTGAAAGTTGGTCCGATCCGGCTCAAAATTCGTATCGGGGAGTTTTTGGGGTCCCACATTCGAAATATGAAAACCATTTTTTGATGACGTCATTTTTCAATATGGCCGCCATACAAATGTTTTTCCGGATCTTTAATGGATCATTTCTCGCAGTGGGCGTGATGGGGCTGATGGTTTTGTAGGGTTATATGTGAATTTAGGGTAGGTGACTTTTAAAGAAACTGAATGGAGCTGAACGTGGTATACCAGGTAGAACAGGTCAACGGCTCTCAAAAACTAAAAGAGATAGGGGGTAAGTGCCAAAACTAATGTTGACAAGCACCCTGGGCAACTGCCAAAAATTAAAAAAAAAACACACCTCCCAAACAAAAGACGATCGTTCCTATACAAAATGTAAATGCTTATAACGCCGCAACCGTTAAAGATGGGTGCGGGGTGCTTGAATTAATATGATAGGGGACCAAAAATGCAATTTGGCAGAAATGTCAAAAATCCAAGATGGCGGATTCAAGATGGCGGCTACCTTAAATATTAGTCCGATCCAACTGAAAATCGACATCTAACGGTTTTTAGAGTCCCCGATTCGAAATATGAAATCCATTTTTTGATGACGTCATTTTTCAACATGGCCGCCATACAATTTTTTTCTCTGGAATTTTTATCGTTATTTTTCGACATGTTGGCATGATGGAACGCTGAGGCTTTGTAAGTGAAAAGTATAGGCAGTGGTCTTACGTCCTTAAGTGACATCTGAAAGGAGCTGAATCTGAACCTTCTGATGGAACAGCTTGACGGCTCTCGGAAACTAAAAGAGATAGGTAATTAGTGCCAAAACTAATATTGGCAAGCACCCTGGGCATTTCTTAAAAATTAAAAAAAAAACACACCTCCCGAACAAAAGACGATCGCGCTTATACAAAATGTAAATGCTTATAACGCCGAAACCGTTAAGGATAGGTACGGGGGGTTTGAACTAATATTTTACGGGACCGGAAATGCAATTTGGCGGAAATGTCAATAATTCAAGATGGTGGATTCAAGATGGCGGCTTCCTGGAATAATGGTCCGATTCGGCTGAAAATCGATATCTAAGGGTTTTTAGAGTCCCCAATTAGAAATATGGAACCCATGTTTTGATGACGGCATTGTTCATAATTTTAACAATGGCCATAGGTCGAAATTAGAGCCTGCGAGGCCGTAGGCCGAGCTATACTGGCGAGGCCGCAGGCCGAGCTATATAGGTCGAAGGCCAAGAGTGCTTCTAAGCGAAGCGAGGCTGAAGGCCGAGCGTACTTCTAAGCGAAGCGAGGCCGAAGGCAGAGCATGCTTCTAAGCGAAGCGAGGCCGAAGGCCGAGCGTACTTCTAAGCGAAGCGAGGCCGAAGGCCGAGCATGCTTCTAAGCGAAGCGAGACTGAAGGCCGAGCGTCTTTCTAAGCGAAGTGAGGCCGAAGGCCGAGCGTGCTTCTAAGCGAAGCGAGTCCGAGTTTTGAGCCTATGAGGAAATAGAAGTCTTTCATAGCGAGTTTATTTCAAAATTTCAATGATCTTCAAGACATCTGCCCACGTTTACATAGGTAATGTCATGAAATTGTGTAAATCATGAATACTACTATAAGTACTTGATTGATAATTATACAGATATGTAGATTAACTCTTTAGTGAAACACCATAATACAAATATATGTTACAAATAAATAAAATAGAATAAAATAAAATCACAATCAATATATTTCACAATGAAATAGGTACTTAAAATTTAAAGTGTCAGAATGGGTGATCTTATCGCTCAGAGCGATCTCTTTCAGAAAACCATTCACGGAAAGAAATAGGCATAAACTTATAAGGACGGTGTGAATAAAACAAGTGTACTAAACACTACATATAGTAAAACTCAAGATTATAGATATAAAAAATACTTATAATGTACTCGTATACAAACTATACTTATATAATTATACTATACGTAATATACTACAAAATATATACATACTATACATATACCATTTAATTATTATAAAAAAGATATTAAGTAGGTTTGCAGTTAGTTATTTCGCGAAGCCAAATGCTTTGACACGTTGTTTGAAGATGCCCAAAGAAGGCGCGCATCTAATTTCGTAGAGTAAAGTGTTCCATAGACGAACAGCTTTAACACAAAGGAGGAACCAAAAAAAGTGGTGCGGTGTATCGGGGTACTTAACATTAAGTGATCTGATGATCGTAGAGAAAAAGAGCTCCTAACATGTAAAAATTCAACATTTTACGTACTACTGATATGACATGCTACAAGTAAACGTTAAATTTCCTTCGTAAGCTTGGGTTTGTTATGAACTTGAGTCCAAACAACACTTCACGCAGTGGTGTAAAAAGGGTGCAGCGTCTTCCAAGAAGCTTAAGGTGTCACAGTTAGCTGGAAAACTAATGGCGACATCTTAAGCCATTACTTACTTTTGAGCAATAAATATATCTTCATATAATAGGCTTATAGGCCTTTCATGGGGACATTAATATACAGATTTTGAAGGTCACGATCTTAATGTCATGGTAGAGATGCTTACTTGTTGTCATTCGTTAGTCACTGGTACGACATACATCCATGTTAATAAAATAAATACAAAGTGTGGTGTGGTGTTCACGCTTGGGACAGTATTTTTTTTTCAACTATATTGAATAAGAACTCAGCTTATTGAGAAATGTATAGCTCTATTCATTTTCCCTTGAATATATCAAGAGAATAGCTTGACAAAATCATTAATTTGACTGCTTTTAAAGTAAACAACTTACCGTAGCAACTGGAAGCGTGCAGAGTAGGCATTTTATGGTAAAGATGTTTTGTGGTTCTGCATTGAATATCGCGATTAAATCATTCGAAAATGAAGATTAGAAACACTAGATTAAGTAAAATGTAACACATTAAAGTCGCGAAGTTGTCGGAAAAGTAGCCACTGCAGATGAGATACAAACTCTAATACAGGTCAAACTTACGCACAACGTAAGTGAAATGAATACCAAAGTTTTAGAGGTGTTATTACGATTTGTAAAGTTCTTCAATCTAACATATGTTTTCTGAAAGTCAAGGAATGGAAGTAAAAAACACTGCAACCGTCCCCTAGGTCAATCTGGATGTGCCAATATATGGTACGCAGGTTGGTTTATTTTTAAGTTAATCTTATAATGTAAATAGTATAATTATAACGTAGTGGGACTGTGGGAGTAAGCAGAACAAAAATAAAACCAGTTAATTGTCTTGGTACATAGAATAGAATAGAATAGAATTCATTTATTTCAGACTTATATCTGTCCATATTATTAGTAGAGGTACATACACTTAGTCTTATATCTTTTCACGCATTTCTTTGTTCAATTTGGCCGTTCTAAGGTTTTTTAATTGTTTATTCCTATATATGTATTCACGAATCAAATTTATTTAGACATCTACTTAAGGTAGAGACGCTGTCTGTATACTCTAGGTATATGTTATTACTTCAGTGTTTAGACGGGTACGATTAGGGTAGATACAAATGAAATGTAAATATAATAAACACCTGTTAAAGGTGTACATATCAGAACAGTTATATAATTGTAAGTGTTAACTCATAGTTTTTATTTAATATGTATACTGTTGGTGTTTCTATATAAAATAAATAAAAATAAATAAATGCATAAAGCTATGGAAAAGATACCTTTGAATTAAAGAGTACCTAAATTTATAAGAAACGCGTCATGTAATTTGAGTTAACTTTGTTGCAAAGACCCCTAGATTTATCAGTTTCTTCATCAAGTTACTCTCGATGCCACCTCTATGTAATGGTAAAACTAATTACATACATGTAAAGTCGTTTCCACTACATATGTAAAGCACGTACCTACGTAAATTCCTAAATGGCTGAAGTGGTATGGATTTTACAGAGTCCGCATGTGTGTGAAGTGGCTATTCTTATAAATTTGAGTCCAGACAACCTTCACGCAGTGACGTAAAAAGGGTGCAACGTCATCTAAGAAGCTTAAGTGTCACAGTTAGCTGGAAAACTAATGAAGACATCTTAAGCTACTACTTACTTTTCAGCAATAAATGTATATATAATAGGCTTATAGACCTTTCAAGGGGACACATACACAGATATAATACACAGATTTCGAAGGTCAATATCTTAATGTCATGGTAGAGATGCTTGCTGCAATGTATGTAATTAAAATACATACGAAGTGTAGTGTGCAGTTCACACTTGGAACAATATTTTTTTTAACTATATAGAATTAGAACCCAGCTTATTGAGATATGTATAGCTCTTTTCATTCGTCCTTAAATATATATATAAGTACGTAGTATTGTATTCTCTTTGGAATATATCAAGAGAAAGACTTGACTTTACACAATTACTAATTTGACTGTTTTTAAAGTTATTTGACTGTTTTCAAAGTTACAGTAGCAACTAAAAACATGAGTAGGCATTTTATGGTCAAGATGTTTTGTGGTTCTGCATTGAATATCGCTATCAAATCGTTCCTTAAGCTATGGCGGAAAATGAAATTGGAAACAATAGATTGAATAAAATGTTGCATATTAAAGTTGTGAAGCTTCGTGTGTGTAAATAAAATTAATGCCAATGTTACGATTTGTAAAGTTCTTCAATCTTAATTTATATTAATGCCAAAGAATGTAGGTAAAAAGCACTGCGACCGTCCCCTAGGTCAAACTTAATAGGCAGGTATATTTGATACGTAACTTGGTTTTATTTAAGTGAAGATGATGATGGAATAAGTATAATTATATGGTAGTGGGAGTTAGCAGAACAAAATTAAAACCAGTTATTTGCCTTGGTACATACTAAATCCTATACATACCGAACAATGAAGTGCAATCTAATTCCTTAGTAGGTTTTACGACCTATATACATCCATGTGAAAACCTACACATGGAATAGTAAAATTTTCAAACAAGGGCTCCCTACATTTATTATTATATGAGACGTAAAACTTTTACTGCTGAAGAAATGCATACGGAAGGACCAGATGAAAGCTGCATGCATCCAAGATAGTCCTGCGACCTTATTTAGTACGTCTTCCACATTGTCGGTGGACGACCTACCTGCTCTACCAGACTCTCAGACGGACAGATGGACAAACGGATAAACAACATCAACCTACGGTTGGATATAGATAGGGATATAATGATATACTACCAACTACATACACTATTGCCTACCACATTTAGTTCAAAGAATTTTACCCTAAGACTTAACTGAAACCACACATTGAGCGTTATGTTTTAGTATTTATACCTTAGTTTTATTATAATATTATGATTTTTAAGTGCTAATGCTTGCTTAGATAAACCAAATGTTGCAATACATCCCCATACACCGGTTAAAATCAACTAAGAGAAAACAAATGATGGTTGGATGGGTGCCTATAGAAAGTGTCTACGAGATTCAAAGCCACACAAATGAATTGAATAAATATGAGCAATGATGAGAAATATCGTTTTAATGTATCGTTGGTGTAGTGGTGGCAGCGCTGCTTTGGAATGTAGAACTCTTGGTTTGGATTCCCGGTTAGGACAGTTGTTGGAATTTTCTGACAGAGAAATTCAAACTGTCCGGCGTCTGGAACACTGCCCTGTAGGTGACAATAGGCCTTATATGGGAGCAATACATATCTGATATGGGTGTTTGATAAATACTCCTACCTACCTCTCTAAGATATGTACGCATTAACTTAATGTTATTTTTGTTTAAAATATGTATATCATTATTTACGTTACATATAAATTACTTTTACTAAGGTTAAACACTAGGGATACTTTGAAAAAAAAAAACTGTTTTAATATTTATTTTAAAATTTACTTGTAACGAGTTTCGAGTCAATTAAAACAAGAAGTACAACAATTTTATAGAAAATTGCAGAGTTATTTAGTAAATTAAGTCATTACTTACTTTTGAGTAATGAATATATATAAAGAATAGGCTCCTCACTTTTCATACATCGTGAAATATTTTTCGGGACTATCTCTGTCATCATCATCATCATCAGCCTGTAGCAGTCCACTGCTGGACATAGGCCTCTCCAATTGCACTATCTCTGTGCAAAGAACATATTAATAAACAAAAAATCATGAACCGACAAATACTTAGCTTTTCATGACAACTAATTATAATATATATATCGATGCAAGAAAACGTTTTTGCTGTAAGTTTGCTGTAAGTTGTTTAGCCAAAACCCAACTTTTCCCCAGAGCCAAAGAACATTAAAAATGTCTTAAAAAAATCTTTGACAGAAATATGATTTTTGTAACACAGTTTTGTTATAGTAATAATACTCATGAAGAGCAATGAAAATATTTTTGTTAAAGTTATTACCTGTAGGCTTTTTACTACTTACAGCAATTGACTTTTCATTTAAAGACCTGACGTCGTAAGTAGTTTGGTGACTTCTATGGAGATAAGTTTCGTATTTTCCACACATTTGAAATGCTTATACTTGAATAGGTATTTAATACATTACCTACTATATAACAGATGTAAGACTAACTCTAAAAAATGCTGATATAATACATTACACTTTATTGGCATAGGAATGCTGTTAGTTATATCAGATGTTTAATAATAAACTGAACTTTTGCTGTAGTGTAGTGTTAAAATACTGTGTTTAAGTGACTTATTCCTAGCTAATTAAACAAGGAAACTTTTCAAAATTATACCTATTGTAAAAAACTTATAGTAGCGATATGAGACCCAGACCGTTCGACGCAGATTTTTTTAAGAATATAGCTGTGTGCTCAGTAAACTTACGCCATTCTTGATACTTACAGCTAATACTGTTTTCTTACGTCTCCACACACATATATACGGAGTAAGTATATCATTAGAATCGCTTTGGAACATTGAGATAAGGGTGTTTCAGTAGGAGGTCGGAAGATATCCAACTTATGATGAGATACGATGATACTACTCTTCTCGCTCAAATAAAAAAAGATATGGAACACCTGTTGACACGTTTAGAGACAACAAGCCTCTCCTACAGGCTTGTGATCAACAGAGACAAAACCAAGATGATAATCGTAGACCGAACTGAACTAAATCAACCTGACATTTCTGTGATTGGCAACTGTGAAATTGTTCAATCCTACGTGTACCTAGGATCCACGAGCACAAACACGAGGGGCTATGAGAACGAAATTCAAAAAAGATGTGCTAAGACAAGATCTGCCGTTGATAAGGTCAAAAAAGTCAGGTGCAACCGAAATATCACCAAATCCACGAAACTCTGCATGAAGAAAACTTTAGTGTTGCCGATATTTCTCTATGGCGCAGAAACATGAACGGTTCACCTGAGAGACCGACGCAAAATCGATGCCCTTGAAATGTGGTGCTGGCGGCGACTGCTGCGGACGAACGAGAGATTATCTAAGACTGTGCAAATACGTGTCCTGAAATACTTCGGACACATTATTCGACACTAACTCCATAAAACGACTCGTAGTCCAGGGGCAAGTAGAAAGCAAGCAGTCGATCACACGCGTTGGGCAGAACTCACAAAAGCTGAAACAGAAACTTCCATAGTGTAAAGCACTTTTAAGTGTTATTTAAGATTTAGGTATATGTTTTTATTAAAATTCAAAATTAGCAGCCTTCCTATCACATATTTCAAAGATGTAGGGTTTACTCGAATGTTTTGAGATTGAGAGTTATGTTTTATTCTTTTAGAGTTTATTTATGCATACGTAAGTTTTTATCGTTTGCTTTTTATACTCTAACGGCTGCTTAGCGAAATGTAACTTTGCAATTTGTCCCCTAATATGCACGTTACAATAAATTAATGTAAGAAGTCCACTGCTAAACATATGCGTCCCGATCGATTTACAAAAGACCGCATGGAAGCGACCTGTATAAAAGTTCGGTCTGTGGTTACCGGCCCCATCGGCCATTAGTTCAAGGCGTTATGTGTCATGTCCACTGCCACTTCAACTGGCTAATCCTCTGGGCTATGCATGACTTTCGTTCGTGTACTAAATCAGTCCTCATTTCCGATTTAATCACTACGGAATACACCGAGCATAGCCCTTTCTAAAGTTCGTTGTATGACTTTGAGCTTACATATGAATCCCTTAGTCAGTGACCAAGTTCGGTGTCATAAATAATCACTGATCACACATGAACGGAGTAAATTAGAGGATCCGAAGTCTTCTTTTATTGAGAGATTAAAAATGTTACAGCACTTGTGTGGCTAAGGCGAATCTAATGATTAATTTTATATAATGCATCAAGTCATTTCGACTTAAGGGTCATTTAAATAAATAGAAAATATAGTGGGGTTTATTTCCGCCACGGTTGTTCTTATTCCTTTTGTATGTCACAAGGTATTTAATAATTACAGCGTTCCGCGTAAGATAGGGAGAAGGAAACTGATTGAAGATTGTAGAGGCAAAGCATAGCATGAGATTCGTGGCACTTACGGATAGGAATCCACTTTAACTGATATTTGTATTCTGATATGTCAGGGTCGAACATAAGCTTGCAGATAGCCAATGAAATGGATTCAGACGTTTTGGAGCCATTCTTATTAATTTAATAGTTCTTTTGTATACACAAGGTATGATAGTCAATAGTTTGATAGCAAATACCCACAACTTATATTCAAAAAATGTGTGCAGAATCGAACAAGATTCAATATAAATTAGTACTGCCCATATCAAAATTAATAATGCACAGCTCATGGGCAAATGTTATGTCAATAAATACTTGATAGAATACATAATGACTTTTGCTGAACTTTAAGCTAAATTCAGGCATAACATTTTTACAAAGCCATTAAATTACTTACTAATAAAAAATGCTACTGTGACTTTGATGAACTCATGAACGATTCATGCAATTATTTCAAATAATGATAAATAATTATTTTGATAAATGTGAATTAATTTATAGTAACATGAATGAGTCGGCCCGTTCTTAGTATTGTTCCTCTAATATTGCTACAAACGAATAGGGAAATTTATTACTACCATACCATTACATGTATACAATATAAATATGATTTCAATAAATAATCGGGTATGCGTCTGAAACGAGAGCCATTGTTACCTTAGTTTTAGAAGGTAAAAAATATTCGAAGACGTTAAAAAAAACTGTATGTAATAATTCAGTATCTTGCTTACGGTGTTCGTATGAGTACCTGCGCTATAACAGATGGTTTTCTAACGTGACTCATAAGTTATTAGAATATGGCATACGAAAGGTATCCCTGCATTTCACCGACACTTAATATATCATGCGACCTTTGGTTAGGTTAGGTTTGAACTGCGACAAAACTACGCGTAAGCCGAGCGAGCAAAGCGAGCGTGCCGCGGCAGCGGCTGGCGAAGCGCTTAAAACTAAGGAATGAATGATTATCTACTAGGCAGAGCCTGTACTATGGTAACCTAATGACTGATATACATACTTATATACATATACACACTCAGACACAGCTCAAGCAGACATGTTCATCCACACGCGGTATTTAGGACAGGTTCAGGTGTTTGTTGAAACTATATAGGTACCTAAGTTTTATGTAATTACAATAATATCATTAAATATGATAATATGATTTTACGATTCAACTATAAAATATCTTCCATACAAATTAATTAAAATTAGCTGTTGGCATGAATGGCTTGATAGATTTATTAATGACTAGCTGCGCTCCGTGGTTACAACCGAGCGGTGAAGGTCGATGATGATGATAAATAAAGCGTATGTTACTCAGGCATAATAGAGTTTTCTACTGGTGAAATATTTTTTGGAACCGGTTAGTAGTTTTTGCGTTTATCCGCTATACACTATCAAATAATTCTATGTACTCAGACGAGCTAATGACTAAACAGGTTTTTATTTCAGCACCATTTAGATTATAGAGAACTTTCGTTCCTGTTACCATAGGGAATATTTCACAATTTGCTGTTACCATAATAAGCTATACAAAGATTATTAGGTTGTATTAAGGTATTAGACCTTTATTATTTTTTTGTCCAGAACACGCTATGATTCTAACAAGTACTGAAGATAATTATAAAAATAAAGAACACGACTACAAACTAAGAATGTAAAAAATTATATTATCTTATGGAACAGCAGATATAAGTGGGTTCATTAGATATTTGTTTAGTATCGTTTCAACAGTTATTTTTTATTTTTGATAAATTAATAGGTACGACATTATAATTGGAGATTTAGCACAGTGACTCCAGTCTACATCAGTTTAATAGTTTTTAAAATCAAGTTAAAAAATCATGGAGTACCTTTTGTTTGCGACTCCGTCTGCGTTGATATTTGATATACCAAAGCTGCTACGGTTTGCTACGGCGTAGAAGATTGTTTCCGGTTTATTTCTGTGTGAAATTTCATCAACAGTTTAAGCATAAAAGAAGAACAAACAAACAATTAACTACTAAGCGACAAATACGCTTTCGCTTTATAATATTATAATAAGCATGCTGCGTCTTGCTTTGAAAATACCATCCGACATCAGTTTAGTTTTAGGGGGTAAAAATATTTGGAGACGATAAAATTGAAAGAAATATTTCAGTATCTGGCTAACGGCGTTTGTATGAGTACCTGAGCTATAACAGATGGTTTTCTAACATGACTCAAAAGTTCTTAGAATATGGCATACGAGAGGTATTTCATATTTCACTATCACATAATTTATCATCGGTCCAGTAGTTTCGGAGTTCAATTCAAACCAACAAAATCGTTCCTCTTTATAATATTATAGTGTAGATATAAAGTTTTGTTACCATCAGGTCATATTACGTATCTTGTGGTCAGTAAGATCCTAACCAAACAAATAAAGTTCAGATGATTTTGGAAAAGATGTCAGTAATTTATGCAGGTTTAACCCTGGGAAAAACATTGTTCACAGATAGTACGTTTTGGTAATGCAAAGTAGGACATCCCTTGAAGACGATTAAGCTGCTGGGCTATTATGTATCTCAGTTGCTAACAAATTTGGATTGAAATCTGGAAAAATGGCCGTTCTATGTCACTTTTGTCAGCTTCAGTGATCAAATTACTAACATTTTTGCTTACTGGAGTTGCCAAAACTGACATAGGGCCGCCATTTTTACAGATTTCAATCAACATTTGTTAGCAACTGAGATACATAATAGCCCTGCTGGTCTGTTTAACTGATCATCAAGAATGTATTACGTATTAATCTGATACAACCATTTTATTTAAACTAATATATTGGCACGACTAAGGTCAGTGCACAGTAAGTATCAAAAACGTTCACGCCGCCGCAAAAACAGCAGTGCATTGAAAGTTTCTGTGCGTTTTAAGACTTCCACAAGGATGGTTTACTAAATCTAATTATTAATTTGGAATGGTAAATCGGCAAACAATCACGTCTATTATCTGGTCGTTATTACTCCGACCGGTGTTCGGGCAGTACTGATGTCCATCCTCAAAGACCAATTATTTGTAATAAGTTATTAAGTTTGATCTCGCAAAGCAGGCGTTAAGGCTTGAAAAATAAGATAATATAATGATATTTAAAAAACAAATGATATTTGTTCACGTAGCCTAAGAAATACCAAAGTAACAGAATGAAAATTAAAATTAATCAAAACGTTTCTTACGTTATCGTAACAAAATCGAAATAAATCCGCATTGTGTTTCATAAACTGTATATTTTTTGTAAAAGTATTTATGTAATGTCAACCAAAGTATTCAATAATTTGCCGGATAATATGAAGATAACACATTGTTGAATTAAAGAATTTTATAATAATCTGAAGAAGATACTTATTGTAAAATTCTACTATAGGTACAGTTGACGACTACTTGAGTGATAAATACAATTAGAGTATTAGCAATTATGACATACTCTTTTATTTTATTACACTGATTTGATTCCTTGACATTATTCGTAATTAAAATCCACTCCAATTATATAAACAGCTATAACTCCGCAACCATAATAGATAGGTACGGGGTGTTTGAAGTAATGTAATAGGGGACCGGAAGTGCATTTTGGAGAATATGTTTAAAATCCGAGATGACGGATTCAAAATGCCGGCCAACTTAAACAAAGTTGGTAAGTAAGTCTAAACGGACTGTTTTTCAAGATCGCGGAGTGAAATAGAAAGGTACAAGTGAGCTCATTAAGAGCTTGACAACAACAAAGTATCTATGAAGTATAATAATTGAATACACAACCATTTCTTTTGTGGATTATTTGGTCAGAGCTGAGTTATGATAGGTGCAGTGACGAGTAAAACGAGGAGGAGCGTTACTTTGCTGTTGAATACAATATCTGTAACACTGCAAATCGTAATAAGTTCCATTTTGTTTTAGGTACTGAATAAATGTTAACAACAGAATGTTAAAATTATGATAAGAAAATATTTACACAGACGAGCGAATGCCTGAACAGACTTTTCTTTCAGCACTTTTCTTCGAGTATAGAGAACTTTCGTATGAGTGAATATGTTTCTGCATGCACACCTATACTTTTTTGTTAATTATAATATTAACAGCTTCATATATATTTATATATTAGTAAATCATAACTATCACCGGTACATTACAATGTTATTGTTATTTTTATGGTGTCCACTTTAAAAAAAATATAAACTTCAGACTTTAAAAGAATTCTGCTAAAAACGTTTTCACCAACCTACTTACTACCTACATTAGTTCAAAGAATATAAGTAAGTTATGTTTGGTATACTATGTTTCTTAATATTCTGTAATTTCACCGACACTTTTTTTTTGCTGCTGAAATTTTCGCTCTTTAATTAACATTAGTGGAAATTAAAAATTGTCATTTAAAAAAAAAAAACATATAAAGACATGGTTCATCTAATTAAATGATAATTCTACAAATTATATTTAATTACAATCTCCAATGACTTCAGAAATATCACATTTAATAATGTATTGTTTGACATACTATTCTTTTTAACCGACTTCAAAAAAAGGAGGAGTTTATATGTTCTATTGCATGTTTTTTTGTATGTTGACCGTTTCTCCCCGATTTATGCACCGATTCTTAAAGTTATTTTTTTTTTGGTTTGGTAGAGTATACTTCCGTGGTAGTCCCATTTACATTTCATCAAATTGGGTGAAACAGTTTTTGAGTTACACTCCAATTACTGGAAAGTGCTACGCCTATCTTAACGATGTCATCATTAGGTTAGGTTTAAACTGCGAAAAAAGTTCGTGAAGCCGAGCGAGCGAAGTGAGCGTGCTGAACAGACATCACTGATTATAATAAGCATGCTGCGGGCCCTGAAAATTTTACTACAGTTTTTTCAGTTGTAAAGGTACAAGCGTTGTAAAAGGCTACTTCTGTTCAAAATTTTACATAAATCAGTTCAGTAGCTTTTTCGTGTAGGAGTAGCAAAGTTCCATTTATAAATCCATTTGAAGTCTCGAGTACTTTTACAATTTAATATTAGTTGATGATAGTGTATATACGAGTATGTTTTATGTATAGCATGGTAGGTAAGGTGGTAATCGCTTGCTATTTTATGAAAAGTTATATAAAATACCTTACAACTAAGACTATGTTCACCGTATGACAGTGACCATGTTCAGTGTCATAAATAAACACTGATCACACTGAACAAAGGTATGAGAGCCGAAGGCTTCTGGCTTGACTTGAGGCGGAAGGCAGCGCATGAATGTTGGGGAAAATGAAGATAACTTTGTTTAAACATTTTGCGAGGCTGATTCTATAAGTCACGCAAAAATTTAGGAGATCTTTAATTTGGTGGACCATTTCCGTAGTACTTGTTATTTTTTTTGTTGTGAAGTATGTAAATATAATTAAAGCAAACTATATATTTGATTTATTGAGAGATAATAAATGTAATGACACTTGCGTGGCTAAGGCGAATCTAATGATAGGTATGCTATTTTTTATAATGCATCAAATCAAATGACTATAGACTATAGTGGTTGTTCTTATTCCTTTTGTAAATCACGAGGTATTTAATAGTTAGAGCGTTCCGTAAGATAGAGATAAGAAAACCGATTGCAATTTGTAGATGCAAGGCATAGCATGAGAGTCGTGGAGTTGCTCATGGTCGAAAGTAAGCTTGCAGACAGTCGCTAAAATGGATTCAGACGTTTTGGAGCCGTTCTTATTTATTAAATAGTTATTTTGTATACACAAGGCATGACAGTAAATAGTTTGTTTAGAAAATACCCACAATTTTTTAAAAGTATCCAACAAGATTTAATATAAATTAGTACTGCCTATATCAAAATTAAAAATGCACAGCTCATGAGCAAATGTTATGTCAATAAATACTTACTTTATCAAATACCTTATGACTTACAAGCTATAAAGCTATAAAGAGAGGCATTATATTTTTACAAAGCGATTAAACAACTTACTACTAAAAAATTGCTACCGTAACTTGGAAGAACTCATGAACGATTCATGCATTTATTTTAAATGTTGATAAATAATAATTTTGATAATTGTTAATTAATTTAGAGTAACATGAATGAGTCGGCCCGTTCTTAGTGTTGTTCCTCTAATATTGCTACACACGAATAGAGCCATTTATTACTACCATAACCTTAAGATCTATACAAAATATACATACGATTGCAATAAATAATTGAAACTAAGTAATGAATGATTGTGGCTTGTGGTTCATGACTAACGATAGAGTAGTGCACAAATAATATTACACACTAATAGACGTACTTTTTATTTTTTGCACGGATTGATTGAAGAATTAATTTGTGAAACGTAGTATACCGAAACAAGGGTGAGCAGGTTATTTCCAACTACTTATTTAATGAAAAGCCAGAATTAAACAGTTTTCACTTCGTTGTTTGAATGGTTATTTCCAACTACTTATTTAATGAAAAGCCAGAATTAAACAGTTTTCCCTTCGTTGTTTGAATGCGATTGAAATGCGAAACGTAAGATGCAAGGGACTCTACTTACTGTGTTCTGCCGCGAATCATTAGTGCGTAAGCGTTAGGTACTGTAAGGGTACATTAGCATGTGAAATCAGTAGGGTAGGCCGAGGCGAATCGGATCGCAAGGCGAATCGGATCAAAATAATCAAAATAATAAATAAGATCAATTACAATAGATAACAATTTAAATTTTAAACAACACTTTATGAACTTAAGTGGACGAATTCGTAAAGTCATGTTTATTTTTAAAAAACTTAAACCTATTGCACAATCAAACCTAATTAAACAAATATATTTAGCTTTATGTCAATCACTCGTTACTTATTGCATTTCATCCTGGGGAGGCGCACCGAAAACAACCATACTTCCTATAGAGATATCCCAAAGAGCTGTATTGAAAGTCAGCACTGGTAGACCTTTTCGGTTTCCTACTATTTTATTGTATGAGTCTTGTAACGTTCTTTCTGTTCGACAACTTTTTATTCTGAGCACTATTCTCAGACAACATTCCATGATAACTTTTGAACCCCACATGGAAAAAAGACGAAGGAAACATAATGTTTGTACCCTGCCGGATAAACTCAGAACAATATTCAGTCACCGTTTCTCTTATTTTCTAGGTCCCTATCTCTACAACAAAATAAACAAATGCCTTAACATATATCCTTTGTCAACATCTGAAGTTAAATTCAAAGTCACGTCTTGGTTGAAAAAACTTAGTTATGATGAAACAGAGGAGCTTTTGAATGTAATATCATAGATACATATCACAGTCTATATTTATTTACTTGTAGTAGTTTTATCTTACCATGTTTGAAAGATAAATATAAATTAAAATTTCAACCAATCAAATATCGTTTATTTTATGATGCAGACATTAAACTCATAATAATTGTTATTTTATTCTCATTTAAATAGCAAGTATGCTCCGTTTCAGTCTTTGTTTCTTTTTGTTTCCATAATTAAGTTATGTACTTAAAATACTTGGTCCTTAATTAGTTTTGTTTCACAACTGACACCCTCTCACACTCACACATGCAATTACACTGTACACACAGAGAGGAACATCTACAACATTTTAAACTATTTTTCAACATTTTTGGTATTTAATGTTTTAATCTATTTAAGTTTAGTGTACTTACATTGTTAATTATATGCCTAAGATTTAAGTTAAAAATATTTAAGATTATTAGTAATTAATACCAGGCTAGCTCCATGAGATAAAATAGGGGGAGGGCGCTGTATGCTGAAACACAGGCGATAAGCCTAGTTCGGCGACAGACACTTCAAACATTTTTATGTAACATTCTAGCCATATTATATAAGTTCAAAACTATGTAAGTGCTAATATTATGAAATAAATTATTATTATTATTATTATTATTATTATTATTAAAATAAGAAATCCATTAATATTTACAATATCACTTAGACACGGAACGCAAACAACTGTTCTCTGACGACCCCTGACCACCCCTCACCTCCCGCCATCGGTAATGTTTCGATCCCGCTTCTACATCAGTGCCAGTGCTGCTCGCCAGCGAGTAGGTTGTTTGAGCGTGTTAAGATTTTGGCGCTCATATAAGGTACGTACTTACGATTTATTTGTGTCTTATAAACAACTTGTTGTAAAACTTTAAATACAATGGCTTATATTGTTAAAGAAATGGTCTATTTTAGAAAATCTTTTAGTTTTTTTAGCACAATATTATAGGTTAATGGGTAATAAAAAATTTTTAAGTGTTTCAATATGGGGTTATTCGGATCAAGTCATTGGAGGCGAATAGGATCACTTTTTTAACTGATTTATTTTGTGTTTGAGGTTAATGATTCATATTTATTTCTTTGTAGATGATTCGCACGTACAAAAGGAAGACTATTACAGGAGAATGGTTACAGGAAAAAAGAGAAAAGTCGCAAACAAAGTTCTAACCAAAGAGTTAAGTTTAAGTCGGGCTGCTGAGTTTTACCAATTGCCTTAAACGAGTTTACAAAGAAGAGTCTTTTTCTCCAGAGGTGCCATTAAGAGACGTGATGGGCAGCCAGCTTTAGAAGAGAACACAGAAAAGAAGAAAGAAAGAAGCAAAGAAAAAATTAAAATAAACAAGAATGTTTTATAAAAGAGAAAAATATTGACAACAAAGTAAATATGAAGAAGAAAAATAATAATAATAAAAGGCCGGGAATCAAAATTAACCGTTCATTTATAAAATAAAGAGATTTGCATTGCATTTACTGTTACGAAAAATTCATTCATCCACCATTAGGAAGTTGGATACAATGCCATGCATGTGAAGAATGGTGCCATGAAAAATTTACAGATATGGTAGGGAAGAAAGGGCTGTATTTATGTACTAATAAATAATATTGATATCAATATTCATTACTTAAAGTTTAGCAATGATTCCAAGGGATTATAATTATAAATATTTTTTAATTAAGTTCATGTTAAGTATGATCCGATTCACCCCGAGAATTGGGGCGAATCGGATATTTTCGTGTTTGAAGTTTTTAGTTACTACTTAAGAGAATTGATAAGCAGTTTAAGTTTTGAAATGTTTTTAGAGTAGCTGGATTGTTAATGCATGCTATTTTCTTAATAAAAGTTACTTAAATTAAATTTTACTATCATATACTACACTCCAAAAATAAAAATGATCCGATTCGCCTCGGCCTACCCTAAGTGTTATGTCATGGTCAGTATTATTTCTGTTACATACTTGACACAAAAGTTTGAGTAAATTTGTAGTGCAGGAGTTATAAAATAATAATCTACTTATTAACAAAGTTGAAATCAAATAAGTTGTGGGATGGAATGATACTTTTAATATTTACACATTTTATACTATTTTTTTTAAACATACGTTAATAACAGCTTACCTATCACTGCAGCTCAGAGATTATTCCTCTACATCTTACGAGTATAGATGCCAAAGTTCCTACAGTGTAAATATCTTAATACGAGTAGATATTCTGTTTTGTTAATATCAATGAAATACAAAGTTATTATAAAATATAATGTTCACATACTCGTACCCAGTACCGTAGAGTCCCAGGTGTTAGGTGCTAATCTCTGCCTTTAGCAGACGTATGTCCTCACAACTGCATTGCGCACGTAAAAATGAGACATTGTTAAGTCTCAATGTGCCTGTAATTTTACCCGCACCCATACCCTTCAAAACCAGAACACAATATTGCGAACGTTACTGCTTCGGGGTTGAAACAGGTATGGTGGCAGTATTCCCCGAATGAACTCATTCAAGAAGAATTCTACTGCAACTATGTAGGTAGGTAAATAGATAAATAGATTAGCTCTTTATTGCAACACCACATTATAAAATATAACTGACAAATAAATAGGATAATATAATTGAAAACTATTAATCAACAATAGAAAAAATTAAGTGTCACAATGGACGGTCTTATCGCTCAGAGTGATCTCTTCCAGACAACCATGTTATTGAAAAGGAAGCTTGAGTAAAAAAAGGTCTCGAAGGAAGTTTCTTTGGATACCTGTGGAGACTCTCGTGACACATTTACACACCAAGAAGTAGAGCCCCTAAACAAAAATTTAAAAGAATTCTGGTATGTACCTACAATCTAACGACTATACCACACTCTTTTGTCTTTTTAACTCCAGCTGACCGTTCTACCCTTGAGCCTCAATTGCACTAAGAGAAATGCTCGCTTTGTAACTTGTATGGGAGTTATGATTTTTTATGCAACTGAATGCAGATCATTTTTTGACCTCTCAAGCTGGCCTCCAAGACTACTGCTCGCGTTATTCACTGCACTAAGGGGTTGGATCCCTTAACAAACATACAAAAGGACTCTATGTCCCGACTTAAACTGTAATTAAAGGCAAAATTTCTGCAATTGAACTTGTATGAAAATTTTTACTTTTCTGTTCAAATGGTTAAAGTTTAGCAACAAAAACTAATGCACAAGGACAAACGCGGGCCACTCGTGGCCCGCGCACCGCCCAAAAAGCTAGTCTCATTATATAAAGATGGATTACCACTCACTCACTGACTGACTGACCGAAATGTTTAGGTATGATGGAGCAATGGGGGGTATAGAAGAGGTAGGGGAAAAGTGTAAGGGGGGTTCTGAAACCGAGAGGAAAAATACTGGGTGAGCTGAATGTGGAAGTGTGGTGGAACAGGTCAACGGCTCTCGGAAACTATAAATCATAGGGGGTAGGTGTCAAAACTAAAAATGAACAAAAACCTGGGCAACTACCAAAAATTAAAAAAAACACATGCCTTCCAAACAAAAGACGATCGCTCCCATACAAAATGTAAATGCTTATAATTCCTAAACCGTTTGAGATAAGTACAAAGTGTTTGAGCAAATGTCATAGAGAATCGGAAGGGTAATTTGGTAAAAATGTCAAAAATCCAAGATGGCGGATTCAAAATGGCGGCCGATTTGAAAGTTGGTCCGATCCGGCTCAAAATTGGTATCGGGGGGTTTTTGGGGTCCCACATTCGAAATATGAAAACCATTTTTTGATGACGTAATTTTTCAATATGGCCGCCATACAAATGTTTTTTTGGAATTTCAATGGGTAATTTCTCCCAGTGGGCGTGATGGGGTTAATGTTTTAGTAAGGTTATATGTGCGGTTAGGGTAGGTGACTTTAGAAGAAACTAAATTGAGCTGAACGTGGAATACCAGGTAGAACTGGTCAACGGCTCTCGGAAACTAAAAGAAATAGGGGGTAAGTGCCAAAACTAATATTGACAAGCACCCTGGGCATTTTCTAAAAATTAAAAAAAAAACACACCTCCCTAACAAAAGACGATCGTTCCCATACAAAATGGAAATGCTTATAACGCCGCAACCGTTAAAGATAGGTAAGAGGTGTTTTAACTAATATGATAGGGGACCGGAAGGGCAATTTGGGTGATATGTCAAAAATCCAAGATGGCGGATTCAAGATGGCGGCTACCTTAAATATTAGTCCGATCCGACTGAAAATCGATATCTAAGGGTTTTTAGAGTCCCCAATTCGAAATATGAAATCCATTTTTTGATGACGTCATATTTCAACACGGCCGCCATACAAATGTTTTGCCTGAAAATTTATTTGGTTTTTTTCTAGATGTTGGCATAATGGAACGCTGAGGTTTTGTAAGTAGAAAGTATAGGCAGTCGTCTTACGTCCTTAAGTGACATCTGAAATGAGCTAAATCTGAACCTTCTGATGGAACAGCTTGACGGGTCTTGGAAACTAAAAGAGATAGGGGGTAAGTTCTAAAACTAATATTGACAAGCACCCTGGGCATCTCCTAAAAAATTAAAAAAAAAACACACCTCCCAAACAAAAGACGATCGTACCCATACAAAATGTAAATGCTTTATAACGCCGCAACCGTTAAAGATAGGTACGGGGTTTTTAAACTAATGTTTTAGGGGAACGGAATTGCAATTTGGCTGAAATGTCAAAAATCCAAGATGGCGGATTCAAAATGACGGCTACCTTAAATGTTAGTCTGATCCGACTGAAAATCGATATCTAGGGGTTTTAAGAGTCCCTAATTAGAAAGATGAAACCCATTTTTTGATGACGGCATTGGTCAAAATGGCGAGGCCGCAGGCCGAGCTATATTGACGAGGCCGAAGGCCGAATGTGCTTCTAAGTGAAGCGAGGCCGAAGGCCGAGCGTCCTTCTAAGCGAAACGAGGCCGAAGGCCGAGTGTGCTCCTAAGTGAAGTGAGGTCGAAGGCCGAGCGTTCTTCTAAGCGAAACGAGGCCGAAGGCCGAGTGAGCTCCTAAGTGAAATGAAGCCGAAGGTCAAGCGTCCTTCTAAGCAAAGCGAGGCCGAAGGCCGAGCGTGCTTCTAAGCGAAGCGAAACCGAAGGTCGAGTATGCTTCTAAGCAAAGCGAGGCCGAAGGCCGAGCGAGCTTCTAAGCGAAACGAGGCCGAAGGCCGAGTAAGCTCCTAAGTGAAATGAAGCCGAAGGCCGAGCGCCCTTCTAAGCAAAGCGAGGCCGAAGGCCGAGCGTACTTCTAAGCGAAGCGAAGTCAAAGGCCGAGCATGCTTCTAAGCAAAGCGAGGCCGAAGGCCGAGCGTGCTTTTAAGCGAAGCGCGGTCGTGTTTTGTGCCCACGAGGAAATAGAAGCCTTTTATGGCGAGTTCGAAGGCCAAGCTTTCGCCAACTTTTTTTCGAAATGTCAATGATCTTCAATCCATGTTAACATAGGTAATGTTAATAACCATGAACACAACTATTAGTACGAGTACTACTGATATGACATGTACAAATAACCGTTTAATTTCCTTCGTATACTTGGGTTTGTTCTTAAAAACTTGAGTCCAGACAACCTCCACTCAGTGACATAAAAAGGGTGCAACGTCTTCCAAGAAGCTTAAGTGTCACAGTTAGCTGGAAAACTAATGAAGATATCTTAAGCTACTACTTACTTTTAAGCAATAAATATATATATAATAGGCTTAAAGGCCTTTCAAGCGGACAATAATACACAGATTTCGAAGGACAAGATCTTAATCATGGTAGAGATGCTTGCTGCAATGTATGTAATTAAAATAAATACAAAGTGTGGTGTGGTGTTCATACTTGGAACAGTATTTTTTTCAAATATATAGAATTACAACCTAGCTTATTGAGAAATGTATACTCTATTCTCTTTGGAATATATCAAGAGAAAGACTTGACTTTACACAATCACTAATTTGACTGTTTTTTAAAGTTACAACTTACAGCAACTAAAAACATGAGTAGACATTTAATGGTCAAGATGTTTTGTGGTTCTGCATTGAATATCGCTATTAAATTGTTCCTTAAGTTAGGGCGGAAAATGAAGATTGGAAACAATAGATTAAATAAAATGTTGCATATTAAAGTTGTGAAGCTTTCGTAAAGGTAGCCACTATAGTTTAGATACAATCTCTAATACATGGTTGAACTTACGTACACCGTGAATAAAATGAATGCCAACGTATTTGTAAAGTTCTTCAATCTTAATTTATATTAATGCCAAAGAATGGAAGTAAAAAGCACTGCGACCCTCCTCTAGGTCAAACTTAATAGGCAGGTTTATATTGTTTATATTGTGTGATACGTAATTTGGTTTTCTTTAAGTGAAGATGTAGATGGAATAAGTATATTTATATGGTAGTGGGAGTTAGCCGAACAAAATTAAAACCAGTTAATTGCCTTGGTACATACTAAATCCAATACGTACCGAACAATGAAGTGCAATCTAATTCCTTAGTAGGTTTTACGACATATATACATCCATGTGAAAAAATATACATGGAATTATAAAATTTTCAAACAAGGGTTACCTACATTTATTATCACATGAGACGTAAAACGTTTACTGCTGAAGACATGCATACGGAACGACCATTTGGAAGCTGCATGCATCTAAGATAGTCCTGCGACCTTATTTAGTACGTCTTCCACATTGGCGGTGGACGATCTACCTGCTCTACCAGACTCTCAGTCAGACGGACAGATGGACAAACGGATAAACAGCATTAACCTACGGTTGGATATAGATAGGGATATAATGATATACTACCACACTATTGCCTACCACATTTAGTTCAAAGAATTTTACCCTAAGACTTAACTGAAACCACACATTGAGTGTTATGTTTTAGTACTTATACCTTAGTTTTATTATAATATTATGATTATACATACATATAAAAAAATCATACTTATAGAATGAGAACTTAGCTTATTGAAATAGGGCGAGCATTTCTTCCTTTTTCCTTATAAATATCAAGAGAAGGACTTGACTTAAAAAAACGTTAAATTGACTACTTTTACAGTAAACAACTTTGAGAAAGTTCGATGGATTATTAATTATGTAGGTAGGTACGAACTGACCATTTTTTATTTTTGATATTTATACTGACCAATATAAACGTATTATTTGTGGCTCCGCAACACAGCTGATGATTGAACTATTTGCAACCAGTCCACAATATACACAGGCTTCGACGGGGTCAAGAGACGCGTACAAACACACACATGAGAGCTAATGCAATCTAATTCCTTAATCGATGTTACAACATCCAAGTATTTACGGATAAGGTTTAAATATTATAAACTGCCTTTCACCCGCAGACCTTCTTGCGTTTATAGTGACTTCCCGTTACGGGATACCTATGTGGCAAGATTCGTGAACATCGGCTCACTAATTTAAGCGTAGAGCAGAACAAACAAACTAATTAATTACGAACCGACAAATATTTTCGCATTTAAAATAATAATATTATATACTGATGTAATAGCTGAAAATAATATCTAAAACTAATAAAAATATAAAATACCTGAATACCGCTGGTATTCAATTCAGTAGGCTGGTATTTACACAATAATACATATTTTTGAGGTCTAATAATAAAAAAAGTGCTATCCATCTAATTTGAAAACCAAAATTTTTCCTATTGCATTTTGCCTTGCCTCTTATAAATTCATGGGATCACCAGAAAGTTTTGAGAAACTGAAAAAACACCTAAAATGGATACAATATTTTCAATAAATCTTTTCCGACAAGCACGTTACACTCCAATAACTAAAGTGTAGTACGCCTTTCTTGGTAATATCATCATTGGCGGTTAATAACAATCGATCAGTAAGTTGCAAGGTCACTAAAATGGTAAAAAAAATATTTACCCCAAAATGGAACCGATTTCAGCACCGAAAAGTGTAAAAGAACTTGTGGAAATTGGTACTTTTGTACTTTCATGGTACCGACTACCATTCTTTGTAACGGCAATGACCCGTTGACTTTGATATTGGGTCCGTTTCTACTAACCAAATGTTGCTCCAACTTTAACTGAACTGTAGCTGAACGATGACATTTATACGTTTTTTATTGTGCTATTTAAGTTAGGTTTCTATTGTTACAATAAACTTTAAATTAAAACCTAATATGATGTTAACTATATAGATCATGACCGCGACGTTAACGCATATCCGTATTATATTTTTATTTAGGTAGTAGCGTTTAAGATGACGTTACGTTTCAAGTTGTCATCATAGAAATAGTAGAACAGCTTTTTGGGTTAGTATCCAACGGAGTCGAACTGATGTTGCAACTGAATAGATAGTTGAACGTTTTGGAAAAATAGAATTGGTTTGCAGATGCCCAACTTTATGAATAAATTAATTAGAAAGTAAAGTTAAATGATTAACCTTTTGCGTCTCAGAGACATAAATATACGTAAGTTTCATATATAAATCTTTTGAGTTTATTATCACGGTATAGGAAGGATTAATACATAAGGAAGTTGATTTAGGAACTTATCGATTTGTCTTAAATAGGGAAGTTAATCCAATCTTAGATGTGACCACCATTTTATTAAAATACTCAAAATAACAATTTTATATCTTGGCAAACTTAAAAGCAAGTGTTGGTTTATTTGACACAACAGAAGGAACAGTGTTCCACATGTTACAAGTCTCCACGAGTTCTACCTACTCTACCTATAACTACATGTCAAACTAAGAGCTATTTTAGACACACAGTCAGACGTACAGATGGACAAACGGACAAATAGCATCAACGGACGGTTGGATATGGATACGCACATAATATGATGATATACAACCACAATAATGCCTACATTTATTTTAAAGAAATTTACCCTTAGACTTAACTGAAACTCACATTAAACGTTATGTTTTAGTATTTATAGATAGATATTAAAGATAGGTAGGTATTTTTTCACTAAAAAGTAGCAATACTTAAGTTCTTACAGTACAAAAATCTTGACAGATATGTATACATCGACGTATTATTGGAATCGTAAACTTTTTATAAACACATTAACACACATGTTAACAACCAGTCTGCAAAGAGATTATAAATATCACACTTATATTATAAACGTGAATAAGGGCGTGTATATTTTCATTGTTATAAACTAAATATAGATATAAATATATATATAATATTCCATATCGAATAAGAACTAAGCTTATTAAAAAAAGTAGAGCTCTTTTGATGTTTCGTTGAATATTTCAAGCGAGCGACTTAACTAGACTTGGCAAAATCCCTAATTTGACTGTATATACAAAGAGTAAAACTATTATAACTTTGTTTAGAAATTTACGAGTCTGATCCTAAAACTCTGTGTGACGCCGAACTACAAGCCTGCGCTGATAGCAGGGCAAGAGCAAGAGTCCGAGAATGGAAACATTTTAGGATACTTTTGTTTTGGTGTATCAATTGATAAATAATAATATGTTTGGAGTGTAAGACAAACCTAACAATATCGTTGTTGATAAAAATCTATTAAACCGTTTTATCTGCAGAATGATCGTAATTATAGATCTTACGAGTACACACATCTTAATATATTATAACTGTCTTTCATGCCGTCGGATACTAAGTACCTAATAAACGTACACTGCCTAAAAGTACATACACACCCTTAAAACATAGCTAACCCTCCTTTAGGAAGTAAGTTTTAAAAGGCAAAATAGGAAAGTTAATTACTACTTACTCAATGAAAGGACAACATTCAAGAATTAAATCCTCGCGGTCGTGTTTGATAACACCTCTGCCTAACCCTACGCGGATATGTAAGCGTGAAGATAACGAAATATGAAATCTCATTATATAAAGATGGATTACCACTCACTCACTGACTGACTGACCGAAATGTTTAGGTATGATGGAGCAATGGGGGGTATAGAAGAGGTAGGGGAAAAGTGTAAGGGGGGTTCTGAAACCGAGAGGAAAAATACTGGGTGAGCTGAATGTGGAAGTGTGGTGGAACAGGTCAACGGCTCTCGGAAACTATAAATCATAGGGGGTATGTAAGCGTGAAGATAACGTAGGTAACATACGTTATCTTTTAAATTTACTTTTAATTTATTTTTACTTAATTTTGAGTAAACCGGATTCATTTTATCCATAGATACAGAAATGTAATGCATTCAGTCCAGGGTTGCTAATGAACGCCCCCCGAGTGTTCCCGCCTTGCCGTGGAGGGGGGGCTCAGTAGCCGTGGCTTGGGTCACCACGGTGAAGCTAAGAGGAACCAATGGGCCTGCCAGTGATAGCCGATAGCTGGCAGGCCCGAAGTGGGACCGCTCCTATGGGCTTTGCCCTCCAGGTCCACACGGGAGCGGTCACTGTAGGTAGCGGTGGTGTATGGGCGCCACTGCAACTGAGGCGGGCTGCGGTGTCGTATGGGCGGCACCGCGGCTGAGAGTTAGGGGCTGCGGCGGGAGAGGAGTGCCGGTGTTACGGTGAGCCGCTCTCCCTGCCTTCCGCGGCCTTGACGGGGCCGCCACCGTTAGATGGCAGACGCGGTAGGGTCGCAGGGGAAGAGGACTGTCGGTATTGAGAGGCGCCGCTGTCTCTATCCTCTGCGGCCGAAGTAGCAGGCGGTGGGGCTACTCACCTGACCCATCGTAGGGGGACTTAGGGCGCCCAGACTTGGGGGAGTCTGGGGTCCATTTGCGGGCTAGGTCCTCCGTGGCGGTTGCGGCACGCTAAGTGTTCTGGCGTGCTGCAAGAGAGAAGGGTCCGGCAACGGTCAGCCGCGGCGGGTTCGCGGTCGTGTGCGAAATCTGTCCCGCGTTCCCGCCAAAAGTGGCAGTGACGGAACACCGCAGAGGTTTGGTGGGTATGCTGCCCTTCTGGCAGAGACTCCAATATAACCACCGTACTCCCCCCGGGGCCGGTGGTATCCATAAAGGATTACTCTTAAACCATTGTTTTAATCGGTCCAAAGATATTATATACGAACTGAAAGGGAATGTCTGATACCCCTAAGAGTGTGATTGTGGTGGGAAGTGTTGTGTGAGTTGCTGCATGTCTGTACTTACATAATTACTGTTAATGAAGTTGTCTCATATTCTCTATGGTTCTATATTCCTTGGCCAGTGGCGAAAGAAATGAAATTGTGGTAAATCATGATATTAAAAACGTCACTATCGAAAAGTGTGTGTTTATACATCTCTCTCGCCGTCACCAAATGCCTTTACCTGCGCATGGAATTAAGGAAATGTAAACTCGCCCCGCGCCGGATTGATTGAAAAATTAATTTGTGAAATGTAGCATACCGAAATAAGTGAGCAGGTTATTTTCTACTACTTATTTAATGAAAAGCCAGAATTAAACAGTTTTCCCTTCGTTGTTTGAATGTTATTAAATTGCGAAACGTAAGATGCAAGGGACTCTACTTACTGTGTTCTGCCGCGAATCATTAGTGCGCAAGCGTTAGGTACTGTACTGTAAGGGTACAGTAGCATGTGAAATCAGTAATTGTTATGTCATGGTCAGTATTATTTCTGTTACAAATTTGAGACGAAAGTTTGAGTAAATTTGTAGTGCAGGAGTTATGAAAAAATAATCTACTTATTAACAAAGTTGAAATCCAAAAAGTAGTGGGATGGAATGATACTTTTAATATTTATTCATTTTATGGTAAAAAAGAAATTTTAAACATACGTAATTAACAGCTAACCTATCACTGCAGTTCACAGATTATTCCTCTACATCTTATAGATGCCAAAGTACTCGTACCTACAGTATAAATATCTAAATAGATATTCTGTTTTAAATAAGGAAAATTTAAATATCAATAAAATAACAATGTTATTATAAAATATAATGTTCACACACTCGTAGGTACCCAGTACCGTAGAGTTCCAGGTGTTAGGTGCTAATCTCTGCCTTTAGCAGATATATGTCCTCACAACTGCATTGCGCACGTAAAAATTAGACATTGTTAAGTCTCAATGTGCCTGTAATTTTACCCGCACCCATACCCTTTAAAACCAGAACACAATATTGCGAACGTTACTGCTTCGGGGTAGAAACAGGTATGGTGGCAGTATTCCCCAGATGAACTCATTCGAGTAGAATTCTACTGCAACTATGTAGTTAGGTAAATAGATAGATAGATTAACTCTTTATTGCAACACCACATTATAAAATATCACTAACAAATAAATAGGATAATGTAATTGAATACTATTACTCAACTATAAAAATCTTAAAATTAAGTGTTACGATTGGCGGTCTTATCGGTCAGAAAGATCTCTTCCAGACAACCATGTTATTGAAAAGGAAGCTTGAATAAAAAAGGTCTCGAAGGATGTTTCCTTGGACACCTGTGGCGACTCTCGTGACACATTTACCACCGACCACACTTAGAAGTAGAACCCCTAAACAAAAATTGAACGGAATTCTGGTATGTACCTACAATATTACGACTATACCACACTTTTTTTTCTTTTTAACTCCAGCTGACCGCTCTATCCTTGAGCCTCAATTGCACTAAGAGAAATGCTCGCTTTATAACTTGTATGGGAGTTATGATTTTTTACGCAACTGAATGCAGATAACTTTTCAAACTCTCAAGCTGGTCTCCAAGACTATTGCTCACGATAACCACTGCACTGAGGGGTTAGATCCCTTAACAAGCATACACAAGAAGCAGTTTTTTTTAAATTAAAATTCCGAATGACTTCTATGTCCCGACTTAAACTGTAATTAAAGGCAATATTTCTGCAATTGAACTTGTATGAAAATTTTGACTTTTCTGTTCAAATGGTTAAAGTTTAGCAACAAAAACTAATGCACAAGGACAAACGCGGGCCACTCGTGGCCCGCGCACCGCCCAAAAAAGCTAGTTCATTATATAAAGATGGATTACCACTGACTGACTGACATAAATGGTACGGTATGAAGGAGCAATGGGGGGTATAGAAGGTGTAGGGGAAAAGTGTAGGAGGGGTTCTGAAACCAAATGGAAAAGTCCGGGATGAGCTGAATGTGGACGTGTGATGGAACAGGTCAACGGCTCTCGGAAACTATAAACCATAGGGGGTTAGTGCCAAAACTAAAAATGACCAAAACCCTGGGCAACTGTCAAAAATTAAAAAAAAAACATACCTCCCAAACAAAAGACGATCGCTCCCATACAAAATGTAAATGCCTATAATTCCTAAACCGTTTGAGATAAGTATAAAGTGTTTGACCAAATGTCATAGGGAATCGGAAGGGTAATTTGGTAAAAGTGTCAAAAATCCAAGATGGCGGATTCAAAATGGCGGCCGAATTGAAAGTTGGTCCGATCCGGCTCAAAATTGGTATCGGGGGGTTTTTGGGGTCCCACATTCCAAATATGAAAACCATTTTTTGATGACGTCATTTTTCAATATGGCCGCCATACATATGTTTTTTTGGATCTTTAATGGATCGTTTCTCCCAGTGGGCGTGATGGGGATTATGGTTTTGTAGAGTTATATGTGGGGTTACGATAGGTGACTTTAGGAGAAACTGAATGGAGCTTAACGTGGAATACCAGGTAGAACAGGTCAACGGCTCTCGGAAACTAAAGGAGATAGGGGGTAAGTGTTAGAACTAATGTTGACAAGCACCCTGGGCATTTTCTAAAAATTAAAAAAAAAACACACCTCCCGAACAAAAGACGATCGTTCCCATACAAAATGGAAATGCTTATAACGCCGCAACCGTTAAAGATAGGTACGGGGTGTTTGAACTAATAGTTAAGGGGACCGAAAATTCAATTTGGCGGAAATGTCAAATATCCAAGATGGCGGATTCAAGATGGCGGCTACCTTAAATATTAGTCTGATCCGACTGAAAATCGATATCTAAGGGTTTTTGGAGTCCTCGATTCGAAATATGAAATTCATTTTTTGATGACGTCATTTTTCAACATGGCCGCCATACAATTTTTTTCTCTGGAAATTTTATCGTAGTTTTTCGACATGTTGGCATGATGGAACGCTAAGGCTTTGTAAGTGAAAAATATAGGCAGTGGTCTTACGTCCTTAAGTGACACCTGAAATGAGCTGAATGTGTACCTTCTGATGGAACAGCTTGACGGGTCTCGGAAACTAAAAGAGATAGGGGGTAAGTGCTTAGACTAATATTGACAAGCACCCTGGGCAACTACCAAAAATTAAAAAAAAAACACACCTCCCAAACAAAAGACGATCGCGCCCATACAAAATGTAAATGCTTATAACGCCGAAACCGTTAAAGATAGGTACGGAGGGTTTAAACTAATGTTTTAAAGGACCGTAAATGCAATTTGGTGGAAATGTTAAAAATCCAAGATGGCGGATTCAAGATGGCGGCTACCTTGAATAATGGCCTGATCTGACTGAAAATCGATATTTAGGGGTTTTAAGAGTCCCCAATTAGAAAGATGAAACCCATTTTTTGATGACGGCGTTGGTCATAATGGCGAGGCCGCAGGCCGAGCTATATTGACGAGGCCGAAGGCCGAATGTGTTTCTAAGTGAAGCAAGGCCGAAGGCCGAGCGTCCTTCTAAGCAAAGCGAGGCCGAAGGCCGAGCGTGCTTCTAAGCAAAACGAGGCCGAAGGCCGAGCATGCTTCTAAGCAAAGCGAGGCCGAAGGCCGAGCGTGCTTCTAAGCGAAACGAGGCCGAAGGCCGAGTGAGCTCCTAATCGAAATGAAGCCGAAGGCCGGGCGTCCTTCTAAGCAAAGCGAGGCCGAAGGCCGAGCGTACTTCTAAGCGAAGCGAAGCCGAAGGCCGGGCATGCTTCTAAGCAAAGCGAAACCAAAGGCCGAGCGTGCTTTTAAGCGAAGCGCGGTCGAGTTTTGTGCCCACGAGGAAATAGAAGCCTTTCATGGCGAGTTCAATGGCCAAGCTTTCGCCAACTTTATTTCAAAATGTCAATGCCCATGTTAACATAGGTAATGTTAATCATCATGAACACAACTATTAGTACGAGTACTACTGATATGACATGCTACAAATAAGCGTTTAATTTCCTTCAGACAACCTCCACGCAGTGACATAAAAAGGGTGCAACGTCTTCCAAGAAGCTTAAGGTGTCACAGTTAGCTGGAACATCTTAAGTTATAACTTACTTTTAAGCAATAAATATATATGTAATAGGCTTATAAGCATTTCAAGGGGGACATTAATACACAGATTTCGAAGATCAATGTTATGTCATGGTAGAGATGCTTACTGCAATGTCATTCGTTAGTGAATAAAATGAATGCCAAAGTTTCATAGACGTTACTATGTGTAAAGTTCTTCAATCTTATCTTATATTAATACCAAAGAATGGAAATACTGCACTGCGACCGTTTCCTAGGTCAAACTTAATAGGCAGGTTTATATTGTTTATATTGTGTGATACGTAATTTGGTTTTCTTTAAGTAAAGATGATGATGGAATAAGTATATTTATATGGTAGTGGGAGTTAGCCGAACAAAATTAAAAGCAGTTAATTGTCTTAGTACATACTAAATCAAATACGTACCGAACAATGAAGTGCAATCTAATTCCTTAGTAGGTTTTACGACATATATACATCCATGTGAAAAGATATACATGGAATAATAAAATTTTCAAACAAGGGTTACCTACATTAGGGTATCACATGAGACGTAAAACTTTTACTGCTGAAGACATGCATACGGAAGGACCAGATGGAAGCTGTCGGTGGACGACATACCTGCTCTACCAGACTCTCAGTCAGACGGACAGATGGGCAAACGGATAAACAGCATCAACCTACGGTTGGATATAGATAGGGATATAATGATATACTACCACACTATTGCCTACCACGTTTAGTTCAAAGAATTTTACCCTAAGACTTAACTGAAACCACACATTGAGCGTTATGTTTTAGTATTTATACCTTAGATTTATCATAGTATTATGGTTTTTAAGTGCTAATGCTTGCTTAGATAAACCAAATCTTGAAATACATCCCCATACACCGGTTAAAATCAACTAAGAGAAAAAAATGATGGTTGGATGGGTGCCTATAGAAAGTGTCTAAGATTCAAAGCCACACAAATGAATTGAATGAATATGAGCAATGATGAGAAATATTGTTTTAAGATTTATCGTTGGTGTAGTGGTGGCTTTGGAATGTATGTAGGTTTGATTCCCGGTTAGGACAGTTGGAATTTTCCGACAGAGAAATTCACACTGTCTGGAACACTGCCCTGTAGGTGACAAAAGGCCTTATACGAGTATGGTACCTATACGTACCTGGTATGGGTGTTTGATAAATACATGAACCTACCTGTCTAAGATATGTAAGCATGAACATAATGGTATGTTTGGTTTAAAATATGTATATCATTATTTACGTTACATATAAATTACTTTTACTAAAGTTAAACTCCAGGGATCCTTTGAAAACAAACTTATACTACATGTTTAAATATTTATTTTAAAGTTTACTTGTAATGAGTTTCCTATGAATCAAAACAAGAAATACAAAAAATGATATATAATGTTTACACAGACCCTATAAACAAAATGGATGCCCAAGTCTTAAAAGGCGTTACGATTTGTAAAAAGTTTAAGAGATCTTTATGGTAGAGACGCTGTTTGTACATACTTGTACAATTGAATTGTAAAATATTCTCCATGTAATGAGAATTTACTTACTATATTTCATTTAGCTCCATATATATACCTTTTAGTATAATACAATGACATACATACATATAAAAATATCATACTTATAGAATAAGAACTTAGCTGATTGAAAAAGAGCAAGCATTTTTAATTTTTCCTTATAAATATCAAGAGAAGGACTTGATTTGAAAAAAACTTTCAATTGACTACTTTTACAGTAAACAACTTTGAGAAGGTTCGATGGATTATTAATTATGTATGTAGGTACGAACTGACCATTTTATATTTTTGATATTTATACTGACCATTATAAATGTATTATTTGTGGCTCCGCAACACAGCTGACGATTGAACTATTTGCAACCAGTCCACAATATACACAGGCTTCGACGGGGTCAAGAGACACGTACAAACACACACATGAGAGCTAATGCAATCTAATTCCTTAACTCGTCCGCATCAGGACAAAAAATAACAATAGATTTATGAATGAAACTTGCCTGGAATGAGAGTTGCTGATTCGGACGGGTTAATCGATGTTACAACATCCAAGTATTTACGGATAAGGTTTAAATATTATAAACTACCTTTCAGCCGCGGACCTTCTTGCGTTTATAGTGACTTCCCGTTACGGGATACCTATGTGGCAAGATTTGTGAACATCGGTTCACTAATTTAAGCGTAGAGTTGAACAAACAAACTAATTAATTACGAACCGACAAATATTTTCGCATTTTAAATAATATTATTATATACTGATGTAATAGCTGAAAATATAATCTAAAACGTTCAGTTTTCAGGAATAGGTAAAAGTAGTTTCAGTGTTAATTCTGATCATCAGTATTCATGTTAGTGATTTGACGCAGCTTTTTCTTGAAAGAGTAATCTAATAGAGAGTCTATTCCATATGCTTAGGTACTGTCACATTTTTTGTGTTACACGATGATATTTTAAATGTATTAGTGTAATGCTATAGGCTATAGGATATAAGGAGTCTACTAACAACATAGTTCAAAGTTTTTTTTCTCTATGTTAGTGTATGGATAGTTTTTTATTTCACACATTATCAATAATTCAAAACACGTAGGGAACAAAATATTGAATGGAATTGAATATATAATAGGTAGTAGTAATGATTAGGTGGCGATCTCCATCCATCTTGTATACATTGGTGTCAGTACAAGTCTATCCGCTAGAATTCTGATGCCAGTGTTGTTGCTTATGTCTACTCTGGACATGAAGGATGCTATGCGTTTCCTCTGGATGGAATGAAATGAGCCGACCCGGGGCTGTAACATTTCAGAAGCGCTACAATGCCATAATATATTGTTAAAGGCGTCTCGCGTTCTATATTGGCGTCATCCTTCAGACTGGAAGTTACAATATGACTAAAGTACTGTAAATTATCTACAATTTTAATAAGTTGTCTTACATATGTATTAACGAAACAACTTTATTCAGACATATACTTAAGGTAGAGACGCTGTGTGTATACTCTATATATTATTACTTCAGTGTTTAGACTGGTACGATTAGGGTAGAAAGTATTGGAAGGCCAAAAGCTATGGAAAAGGAACCTTTGAATAAAATAGTTGTACCTACTTATTCGTACCTAATTATATAAGGAACGTCCCATGTAACCTGAGTTAACTTTGTTGCAAAGATTTCATACTCATGGATGTATCAGCTTCTTCATCAAGTTACTATCGATACCACCTCCATGTAATAGTGAAAACTTAATTTCATGTAAAGTTGTTTCACAACAAACAAATTAACTAACGATGACTCGACAAACACGTATATTTTGAATCTCTAACGGCTGCATAGCGAAATGATATTTTGCAATCTGCCCCCAAAAAAATATGATGGTTAAAATTAATTACAGAGATAAATGCTCGCATCAGTCATATGGAGTTGTACCGAACTCAGAAGACGCGTGTTCGAACCTCATCCTAGAATTTGTAATTTTCTCTCTTTTGGTGCAATACATACAGGTCTATCTCTGTGCTAAGGACATATTAAGTAACAAAAAATGAATCCCTTGGACAGCGTTTCGGAGTAATGTCTCTATCATAAAAGCTGCAACAGAAACTTCCATAGTTCAAAGCCCTCGAAACGCAGAAGACCGCAATGGATAGCGCTGCAATATTTAAAGGAAATCATCGTCTTCAACCACGACTCCGATGTCAAGAGTGAACGACGAAGAAGGGGGAATTATAATAAGAAAGCTGTGCGCTCCATCCCGCACCGGCCTGAAAATGTATTATCCTACATAATCAGTTTTAGTTTGAAAATGTATGTAAAGATCATTGATGCTATCACTTTTTGCGTTTGAAGTTTAAATTAAATCGCTTCTGTTGTAGTAGTAATCACTTAAAATGTTATTCAAAAGTTTTATAAAATGCATTTCTATCCAGCGAACCAATCAAATTACTTTAAATTTGGCTGTACCAGGTATATGTATAGTGACTACATACGATATACAGGCTACCTTTGTGCCAAAGTCCATCAATATTGTTTCAGTAGTTTGAATGTAAAAGCAGGCCAAACAAACAAGCAACGAACCGACAAACACTTTCGCATTTGAAATATCGCTACCGATCTCTAAAGGTCTTTTCGCATATGGCCAGTTTTACGGTATAAAAGTAGTTTCAGTGTTATATATTTCGTTATATCGCGTTGTATATGTGTCTGAATTTCCCAAGTTTTTATTATATGACTTTTGAAGCACTAACGCTTGGTTAAAGAAACCAAATTTTTCAATTTATCCCCTAATACGAGGATTAAAATCCATTAGGAAGATATATTCCAAGCTTGCCATGTAGCGCGTCTTAAAGACCAATGATGGACCAATACCGTTACCTCATGGAAAGGCGACCATTTAAAGGCTAACTCTAAAAAGATATATATTAATAGCAATGTTATTGTAATTGTAAGTTGGAAATAAAAAAATGTTTATTTTATTTTTATTTATTATTCCAAGCTAGAATGTGTGCTTCGCTAACCTAGCGGTTAGGGCGAATAACATTAACACAGATTGTAAGATGACGATGGTTCAGTACCCGTCCATGTATTGTATTTTTATATTCCCTCGAGATACTTTGAAAATGATTTTAACTGCCATGGTCTGGTCTTTATAGTTTATAGCGAAAAAAAATCACGGCTGCAGAGAGGCGTATATAATATGGCATGAATAGTGGTAAATTAATAGAAAACTTAGTAAATAATTTTGCTTTTGGATTTAAAACCGCACTAAGTTTATCGTTTTTTAAATGTTTACTGCAAGCTTACTTTTTGATTCTTACTTGATTGATTGACACGGAATTGTTACATGTAAGTAATGTTACATTAAAAACGATAGATTTGGTATCGTCTTGGTGGCCTAGGATACGGTTTGTCAGAAGACGCGGGTTCAAAACCCATTCAAACTTCTATATCCAACCGTAGGTTGATGCTGTTTATCCGTTTGTCCATTTGTCCGTCTGACTGAGAGTCTGGTAGAGCAGGTAGGTCGTCCACCGACAATGTGGAAGACGTACTAAATAAGGTCGCAGGACTATCTTGGATGCATGCAGCTTCCATCTGGTCCTTCCGTATGCATATCTTCAGTAGTAAAAGTTTTACGTCTCATATAATAATAAATGTAGGTAACCTATGATCTTCAATGCCCATGAAGATTTAGAAGTTTGAGCATGAAAGAACAAAGGATAATGCAAATCCTGGTCCTTCCAACAGCTATGTATGTTACATAGTTAGATAGGTATATTTAAAAATTACTATGGCGCCAAATTCAAAATATAATTCTTTCCAGATTAATTATCTATTAAACATGATAGTTTCGGTAATAGCCAAGTATTGCTATTCATACGTGATGTATTGCATTTATGTGTTTTACATAGTAACCTTTAGTTAGTGGAAGTGGTTAACCACAGGTTCAAACGGGATTTTAAGCAGTTTCGCCAAAGATATATCAACAATGCGTTACGGCAATTATGTTTTCTAAGCTGAGGATAGTCGCCGTTACTTAACAATTTCATAACGAAGACAGTCAGTATGCAGAAGCTGACTCAGGTGTCTTTCAGCACACTTTCGTACTAGGTTTCTGCGTGCATGTTTATACTTTTTGTTAACTATACCTATATATTAGAACAATCCTACAAATGTTAATGTAAGTACTACATTCAAACAAACTTGGATACTTATTTACTTATACTTAACTAAGACCAGCTTGAGTGGTTCAAAAATGTTCTGCATTCAGTTGCGTAAAAAATTTAAAACTTATAGAAGTAACAAAAGTGTATACTTCGACCACATACAACTATTTGGGTGGCGTTCCAATTCGGCTTCAAGTCATTTGTACTCAAATATAGACATAATAACAAGGTACGAAGTACTTTAGTTTAACTGTTTAACGGTAAACCAATATAATAGCTAACATAAATCATCGTTATCAACACCAATGACTAATATGACTAATCACTATGCTACAAAATTAACAAACTGTCTGTGAAATATAATAATTGCATACCAAATTAAACATTCCTTTTGTGGATTATTTGGTCTGAGCAAAGTATATGATACGTGCAACGACGAGCAAAGCAAGGAGGAGCGTTAGGTTCACGTATGTTGGTTAAAAATATCCAGACAGTGAATGATTATTTGTCAAAGATTTGTTATTGTCTGAGGCGGCTGCTGAATATTGGAGAGACTTTTTTCACAACACATACGATTAAGTTAATTGGCCCAATTTTTTGGCAGTATAAGGTACACTTAGAGCAGATCTTATTCATAGTTCCCATTTGGACGGAACACTAAGCATAATCATGTGATATAATTGTAATAATTAGACATATGGTAACGCAGACTTTTTTGTAAGTATTGATTATGTCTATACAACTGTGGTATATTGTCAATAGTGTCCGCAGCGTACACAATATACAGATTTTTCAGCGTTACTATTGCATATATTAACAAGGACAAATACGATTAGTTATTGTGACAAAACTGTATTAGTTAGTCATAGTCATCATTCCGGAGATTTTTGTAGATACTCGTATTGATGACTACTACAAAACTGAAGTACATCACTATGCTCTATTTTCAATAAATCCCTCAGCGTATGCTTTATATGGATTTATTTGGTTTTTTTTTACACCTTGGGTTACATTATCGAAGTTTTCACAAGAATCCTACACTTTTATTTAATATTCTAGCGCCTTTGTTCATCAGAGATGACGTAGGGTTCTTATGGTGAAAGATTTTTCATATCGCTGGAGAAGTTTCGGAGCGTATTCAATTCAAACAAACAAACATATATTTCTTCTTTACTCAAACGTGAAAAAGTAAACTAGATGGAGGACATTGCGTATCTCTGTGATTTTAACATCCTTGCCAAGCAAAGAAAGTCAGTTAAAATAATTTTGAAAAAGATGTCATCACTTAACGAGAACTCTGCCCTTGGAAACCGATCGACCGGAGTTCACAGACTGTCGTCTGTGAATATTCTCATTATGCAATGCAGAATATCACTTGAAGACGACCAAGTTGGTCTGTTTAACTGACATAAGAATGTATTTAAAAAATTGGAAATTATTTTGGAAGATTTAAACTAAAGTAAAGTAAACTAATATCTTGACATGACTAAGGTACACAGTAAGTATCAAAAATTTTCACGCTGCCGTAAAAACAGCAGTGCATTGAAGGTATGCTGTGCGTTTTTGGATTTCTACAAGGATGGTTTACTAAATCTAATTATTACTGTAAATAAACTTGGGTTTATTACTTGAAACCTGAATCCATGTAAGGGCCGGTTCGCGTTACCATAAGTTCTTATTCAATACATCCATGTAGAAAACCATACGTGAAACAGCATTTTTATTAAGCAGTACTTCTTTTAATTAATCTAAAATAATTAATATAATTTAAATTTTAATATAATGGTTCATCTAATTAAATGATAATTCTAAAATTTTCTTTAATTTACAATATCCAATAACTTCAGAAATATCACATTTAATAATGTATTGTTTGCTACGAATAAATAATAGTCTTTCTTCGTAGATTGTTTGACATACTATTATTTGTAACTGACTTCAAAAAAGGAGGAGGTTATATGTTCCATTGCACGTTTTTTTTGGTATGTTAACCGTTTCTCCCCCATTTATGCACCGATTCTTAAAGTTATTTTTGGTTTGGTAGAGTATACTTCCGTGGGTATATATGTGAGTAATTTAAATGGGACTACCCATTTAAATTACATGAAATTGTGTGAAACAGTTTTTGAGTTACATTCCAATTACTGGAAAGTGCTATATTATCGATCGCCTATCTTAACGATGTCATCATTGACGGTCAAAAACAATATATCACGTAAGTAGCAAGGCTCACTAACAAACATTAACCGACTTCAACACCAAAAAGTGAGAATAACATGTTAAAGTCGGTACCATGCGCAAACTATTCTGATAATAACTACTTTTGAACTATAATGGTACTGACTTTCAACAAGTTATGTCACACTTTTAGGTGTTGAAGTCAGTTCCATTTTTAGGTATTTCCTTTTATAATTACATTAGTTATCAAATGTTTGAAAACAGCTTTTTACTCACTTTAAATAAATTAATTTTTAATCACAAACAAGTAGTTAATACTTATTATATTTATGAATGATTGTGGCTGCAACCTTAGGTTAGGTTAAATTTAAACTGCGAAAAAGTACGTGCAAGCCGAGCGAGCGAAGTGAGCGTGCCGAACAGACATCACTGATTATAATAAGCAAGCTGCGTGCCCTGAAAATTTTACTACAGTTTTTTCAGTTGTAAAAGTACAAGCGTTGTAAAAGACTACTTCTGTTCAAAATTTTACATAAATCAGTTCAGTTGCTTTTTCGTGTAGGAGTAGCAAACTTCCATTTATAAATCCATTTGAAGTCTCGAGTACTTTTACAATTTAATATTAGTTGATGATAGTATATATATGTTTTATGTAGAGCATGGTAGGTAGGGTGGTAATCGCTTGCTATTTTATGAAAAGTTTTATAAAATACCTTACAACTAAGACTATGTTCACCTATGACAGTGACCATGTTCAGTGTCATAAATAAACACTGATCACACTGAACAAAGATAGGAGAGCCGAAGGCTTCTGGTACGAGTACTTGAGGCGGAAGGCAGCGCATGAAGGTTGGGGAAAATGAAGATAACTTTGTTTAAACATTTTGCGAGGGTGATTCTATAAGTCACGCAAAAATTTAGGAGATTTTTCTTTTGGTGCACCATTGTTTTGTTATTTTTTTTTTGTGCAGTATGTAAATATTATAAAAGCAAACTATATATTTGATTTATTGAGAGATAATAAATGTAATGACATTTGCGTGGCTAAGGCGAATCTAATGGTAGGTATGTTATTTTTCATAATGCATCAAATCAAATGACTATAGGCTTAAGGGTAATTTAAAAAAATAGAAAATATATTTGGGTTTATTTTTGATGTGGTTGTTCTTATTCCTTTTGTATATCATGAGGTATTTAATAGTTAGAGCGTTCCGTAACATAGAGATAAGAAAACCGATTGAATTTTGTAGATGCAAGGCATAGCATGAGAGTCGTGGAGTCGCTCATGGTCGAAAGTAAGCTTGCAGACAGTCGATAAAATGGATTCAAACGTTTTGGAGGCGTTCTTATTTATCAAATAGTTATTTTGTATAGACAAGGTATGACAGTAAATAGTTTGTTTAGAAAATACCCACATTTTTTGAAAGTATCCAACAAGGATTAATAAAAATTAGTAGTGCCTATACCAAAATTAAAAATGTTATGTCAATAAATACTTACTTTATCAAATACCTTATGACTTAAAAGCTATAAAGGGAGGCATTATATTTTTACAAAGCAATTAAACAACTTACTACTAAAAAAATGCTACCGTAACTTGGAAGAAGTCATGAACGATTCATGCATTTATTTTAAATGTTGATAAATAATTATTTTGATAAATGTTAAATTATTTAGAGTAACATGAATGAGTCGGACCGTTCTTAGTATTATACCTCTGATATTGCTACACACGAATAGTGCCTTTATTACTACCATAACCTTAAGATCTATAAAAATATACATACGACTGCAATAAATAATTGAGTATGAGTCTGAAAAGAGAGCCACAGTGTTACCTTAGTTTGAAGAGGTAAAAACATTCGGAGATGTTGAAAAATTAACTGAAATAATTCATTATCTTGCTGCAGTGTTAGTATGAGTGCCTGTGCTATAACAAATGGTTTTCTAACATGCAGGACTCATAAGTTATTAGAATATGGCATACGAAAGGTATCCCTGCATTTCACCGACACTTAATTTATTATCCAACCCTAGGTTAGGTTCGGTTTGAACTGTTACAAAACTACGCGCAAGCCGAGCGAGCAAAGCGAGCATGCCGCGGTAGCGGCCGGCGAAGCGTTTGAAACTAAGTAATGAATAATTGTGGCTTGTGGTTTATGACTAAAGATAGAGTAGTGCACAAATAATATTACCTACAGACACACTACTTGACGTACTTTTTATTATTTGGTAATAAATTGTTGTGAGAGTGACATTTTTACAAATGTAAATAATAAAAGAAACAGTGTGTGAAATAAAAGATGAACAAACCATACATTTTTATGCGAACATTTTTACAAGATTAACGTTTGGGAGCTGAATTTATTTATGTAATATATTTAGATATGAGGCTTGAACCGACATACATCCACGTGGAATGTCGATATATACATACAAGAAACAATCAAATTTTATACCAGGATCTCACTACTATCAATTCAGCCGTAAGATGTCCACTGCTAAAGATGAGCATCTCCCATAGATTTATGAAAGGACGAGATGGAAGCGGCTCGTATCCAACGTCTTCTTGAGACGTTTATGAGGTCGTTTGATATCCAATTTATCGGTGGACGACCCACGCTGCGCTTGCTGGTCTGTAATCTCCACTGCAAAAGCGAAGCGTTCAGTGCCATGCAGGGTTCCAGAACCATCTGGCTCTATCAGCCATCAGTTTGGCGTGTTATGTGCCCTGCTCACATTCACATTGCAATATGGATGCCCAAGTTCCTAACGATTAAATCTATTCAGATATATTATGTTTTAAATGAGGTATCATTGGAATGGCCTGAATTGCTTCCTCAAAGGCTGGCAACTCAACCTCGAGACTTCTCGTATTGCGGATAGTCCTGGGCAACAGTGATCACTTAGCCGCCCGTCCGTTTGCCAATAAAAACAAATTGCAAGTTATTATGAATAATGTTCACACAGTCATACCCCCGTACTAAGATTACTAACAAGTATATAGGTTAAGGTTTTTTCTTTGTGTTTTTAGGAGTCCGCATATGCACGAAGCCCACCTGGTATTAAGTGGCAACCTTTGCGGCTGATACTGCGCCTGTAATTCTGAGACACAGAAAAGTTAAGTCACCCATACCTTTCATTCCAAACCACAGTATTGCGAATATTACTGCTTACATTACTACTGGTACGGTAAGTAGGTAGAAATGAATAAAAAAAAGGTATGTTTAAGGTCGATTTAATAAAAGAGTTGTTACTGATTACATATTGTATATTATAAGTGAGCAGATGTCATGAACACACCACGTAACTTGAGTATACAGATGTATAAACTAGCTCGCCAGCCAGCGGCCTTGCTCGTTTGGTCTAGAATTGATGGAAGCGCTGTTTTGGAATCTCGGGGTCGTGGGATTTTCTGGCAAAGTAATTCTCAATAGCAGTCCGGAGTCTGGAACAGTGTCTCGTAGGTGGCAATAGGCTCGCCTCCTATGGCATGGGATCAAAAAAATATCCGACAAAACACAGGTGTTTCAAACACTGTTGCTCACCTCTTCGCGGATAGCAACGCAAGATAACAAATCGTCAAATATACAGGTATTTGACGATTTGTTATCTTTTGTTTAAAAATAACGAGTATACATTTTTTTGGTATAGTTTATTTTTACCAAGTTTTGAGTGATACTTTTTTACTACCACTTTAATTATAACGTAAATTTGCAAAATATATTATATATTATATAAATATAGGGTATATATAAAAAAGGAGCCGTGTTACATTCTTAATTAATACTGTTTTTACGGTACCACACACTTTCACGAGAAAAAATACAGCGTGCTTAGGTGGATGTGAATACTGTGTATAAAGTGCGTCTTATTTTGTTTTTTTTTTGCGTTTGGACGGACAGACGGGCAGACGGACACATGGATAAAAAACGCGAAGTACCTATCCGGTCAGAGCAAAGTCATAATATAGTATAGTTTAGATGGATCCAAGACAAAACAGCATTAACTGACGGATGGATAGATACGGACATGAAAGATGGATACTTAACTAATTAAATTTATGAGCTATACATAAATTTATTTGGGTGAGAATAATTATTTATATTTAGCAGTAGGACTTTGCCAGAGTCAGCATGGAAAAGTTCCTTTGGCAGTTATTCAACGGTGAAGCAGTAGTGTGCAAATATTACTGTGTTTTGGTGAATGTTTCCAGCAAAATTACAGGGCAAGAGAGTTAACATTTGCATAAATCAGGATGCCGAGCGCAGTGCTTTGCCGTGCAGGGTTTTTAACTGTTGCAGTTTAAAATTATGTATTGCAATGGATATGGATTGTATGTGCAAGCGTGATGCATGACGTCAGGCGAGCGACTTATTCTACGACAGGTCCTACGGCTCATCTCATTTCTGATTCAATCACGTACTGTGACTCAGAGCACAGACTTGTACGATTGTTGTAACGAATTGTACGATTTTAAGCTTACATATTATGAGGACCATAGTTAGATAACAGGGCCATAAGTCATTACTCGTAACATACACTGATGTAAGATATGGCCAGCATGGTTCAAATATCATAGAGTTTGCGGCTCCGTCTGCGTGGATATTTAATATACCGAAGCACATTGTTTTGCGGTCTATTTCTGTGTGAACTTTCATCAACACCAGTTTAGCAGCTTAAGCATAAAAGAAGAACGAACAAACAATAAACTACGAAGCGACAAATACGCTTTCGCTTTATAAATATTTTAATAAGCATAATGCGTGCACCGCCTTGCTTTGAAAATATTATCCGACATCAGATTAGTTTTCTATTAGAAGTACTACTTTACGGACTACTTGTGTTAAAATTTTAAAATACATCGGTTCAAGAGAATTGTCACGTAGGAGTTCAATCCAAACACAGGTATTTTCACATTGTTATTGTTTATTGAAAATATATAGGTACTTAAATTTTATGTAATTGCTTACAATAATATGATTCAATATAATAACATGGTTTTACGAGTATGATTCACCTATAAAATATCTTCCAGACAAATTAATTAAAATTAGCTGTTGGTATGAATGACTTAATATAATTGAAAACTATTACTCAACAATAAAAAACTTAAAATTAAGTGTTACAATGGGCGGTCTTATCGGTCAGAGCGATCTCTTCCAGACAACCATGTTATTGAAAAGGAAGCTTTAATAAAAAAAAGGTCTCGAAGAAAGTTTCTTTGGATACCTGTGGAGACTCTCGTGACACATTTACCACCGACCACAATAAGAATCTAAACAAAAATTGAAAAGAATTCTGGTATGTGTACCTACAATCTAACGACTATACCACACTTTTTTGTCTTTTTAACTCAAGCTGACCGCTATATCCTTGAGCCTAAATTGCACTAAGAGAAAAGCTCGCTTTATAACTTGTATGGGAGTTATGATTTTTTACGCAACTGAATGCAGATAATTTTTCAAACTATCAAGCTGGCCTCCAAGACTACTGCTCACGATAACCACTGCACTAAGGGGTTGGATCCCTTAACAAACATACACAAGGACTCTATGTCCCGACTTAAACTGTAATTAAAGGCAAAATTTCTGCAATTGAACTTGTATGAAAATTTTTACTTTTCTGTTCAAATGGTTAAAAGTTTGATGACCAAAAACTAATGCACAAGGACAAACGCGGGCCACTCGTGGCCCGCGCACCGCCTAACACCTAGTCATATTATATAAAGCTCGATTACCACTGATTGACTGACTCACTGACCCCTTTGTTCTCATAGAAGGAGCAATGGAGGGTATAGAAGATGTAGGGGAAAAGTGTAGGGGGGCTCAATTCGAGTGGGGGAAAAATGCTGAAAGTGCTGAATGTGGAAATCTGATGGAACAGGTGAACGGCTCTCGGAAACTATAAAAGATGGGGGGTAGGTGCCAAAACTAAAAATAACCAAAACCCTGGGCAACTGCCAAAAATTAAAAAAAAAACATACCCCCCAAACAAAAGACGATCGCTCCCATACAAAATGTAAATGCTTAAAACTCCTAAACCGTTTGAGATAAATATAAAGTGTTTGACCAAATGTCATAGGGAATCGGAAGGGTAATTTGGTGGAAGTGTCAAAAATCCAAAATGGCGGATTCAAAATGGCGGCCGATATTGAAAGTTGGTCCGATCCGGCTCAAAATTCGTATCAGGGGGTTTTTGGGGTCCCACATTCCAAATACGAAAACCATTTTTTGATGACGTCATTTTTCAATATAGCTGCCATACATATGTTTTTTCGGAACTTCAACGAATTATTTCTCCAAGTGGGCTTGATGGGGATTATGGTTTTGTAGCGTTAAATGTAGGGTTAGGTTTGGTGACTTCAGAAAAAATGGAATTGAGCTGAATGTGGAACACCAGGTAGAACAGGTCAACGGTTCTCGAAAACTAAAAGAGATAGGGGGTAAGTGCCAAAACTAATGTTGAAAAACACCCTGAGCATTTTCTAAAAAATAAAAAAAAAACACACCTCCCGAACAAAAGACGATCGTTCCCATACAAAATGGAAATGCTTATAACGCCGCAACCGTTAAAGATAGATATGGGGTGCTTAAACTAATATTTTAGGGGACCAGAAATGCGATTTGGCGGAAATGTCAAAAATCCAAGATGGCGGATTCAAGATGGCGGCCACCTTAAATATTAGTCCGATCCAACTGAAAATCGATATCTAAGGGTTTTTAGAGTCCCCGATTCGAAATATGAAATCAATTTTTTGATGACGTCATTTTTCAACATGGCCGCCATACAATTTTTTTCTCTGGAAATTTTATCGTAGTTTTTCGACATGTTGGCATGATGGAACGCTGAAGCTTTGTAAGTGAAAAGTATAGGCAGTGGTCTTACGTCCTTAAATGACACATGAAATGAGCTGAATCTGAACCTTCTGATGGAACAGCTTGACGGCTCTCGGAAACTAAAAGAGATAGGGGGTAAGTGCTAAAACTAATATTGACAAGCACCCTGGGCATATTCTAAAAATTAAAAAAAAAACACACCTCCCGAACAAAAGACGATCGTTCCCATACAAAATGGAAATGCTTATAACGCCGCAACCGTTATAGATAGGTAGGAGGTGTTTTAACTAATATGATAGGGGACCGGAAGGGTAATTTGGGTGATATGTCAAAAATCCAAGATGGCGGATTCAAGATGGCGGCTACCTTGAATAATGGCCTGATCTGACTGAAAATCGATATTTAGGGGTTTTAAGAGTCCCCAATTAGAAAGATGAAACCCATTTTTTGATGACGGCGTTGGTCATAATGGCGAGGCCGCAGGCCGAGCTATATTGTCGAGGCCGACGGCCGAATGTGTTTCTAAGTGAAGCGAGGCCGAAGGCCGAGCGTCCTTCTAAGCGAAACGAGGCCGAAGGCTGAGCGTCCTTCTAAGCAAAGCGAGGCCGAAGGCCGAGCGTGCTTCTAAGCAAAACGAGGCCGAAGGCCGAGCATTCTTCTTAGCAAAGCGAGGCCGAAGGCCGAGCGTGCTTCTAAGCAAAGCGAGGCCGAAGGCCGAGCGTGCTTCTAAGCAAAACGAGGCCGAAGGCCGAGCATTCTTCTAAGCAAAGCGAGGCCGAAGGCCGAGCGTACTTCTAAGCGAAGCGAAGCCGAAGGCCGAGCATGCTTCTAAGCAAAGCGAGGCCAAAGGCCGAGCGTGCTTTTAAGCGAAGCGCGGTCGAGTTTTGTGCCCACGAGGAAATCGATAGATAGATGGATAGATAGATAGATAATTCTTTATTGTTACACCACTTAATATACAAAAATAACATAAAAGTAAAAGAAAGCTTAAAATAAAGTGTTACAATGGGTGGCCTTATCACTAATAGTGATATCTTTCAGGCAACCTTAGGATGAAGAGGAAATACAGGAATAACAAGACGGGGCGTAATATAAAGATAAAGGTAAGGTATAAAATTTTCAAACAAGGGTTACCTACATTTATTATCACATGAGACGTAAAACTTTTACTGCTGAAGACATGCATACGGAAGGACCAGGTGGAAGCTGTCGGTGGACGACACACCTGCTCTACCAGACTCTCAGTCAGACGGACAGATGGACAAACGGATAAACAGCATCAACCTACGGTTGGATATAAATACGGATATAATGATATCCTACCATATTTAGTTCAAAGAATTTTACCCTAAGACTTAACTGAAACCACACATTGAGCGTTATGTTTTAGTATTTATACCTTAGATTTATCATAGTATTATGGTTTTTAAGTGCTAATGCTTGCTTAGATAAACCAAATGTTGAAATACATCCCCATACACCGGTTAAAATCAACTAAGAGAAAAAAAATATGGTTGGATGGGTGCCTATAGAAAGTGTCTACGAGATTCAAAGCCACACAAATGAATTGAATGAATATGAGCAATGATGAGAAATATTGTTTTAAGATTTATCGTTGGTGTAGTGGTGGCTTTGGAATGTTTGTAGGTTTGATTCCCGGTTAGGACAGTTGTTGGAATTTTCCGACAGAGAAATTCACACTGTCTGGAACACTGCCCTGTAGGTGACAAAAGGCCTTATACGAGTATGGTACCTATACATACCTGGTTTGGGATTTTGATAAATAGATGAACCTACCTGTCTAAGATATATGTAAGCATGAACATAATGGTATGTTTTGTTTAAAATATGTATATCATTATTTACGTTACATAAAATTACTTTTACTAAAGTTTAACTCCAGGGATTCTTTGATAACAAACTTATACTACATGTTTAAATATTTATTTTAAAGTTTACTTGTAATGATTTTCGTGTGAATCAAAACAAGAAATACAAAAAAAATATATATAATGTTTACACAGACCGTATTAACAAAATGGATGCCCAAGTCTTAAAAGGCGTTACGATTTGTAAAAAGTTTATGAGATATTTATGGTAGAAACGCTGTTTGTACATACAATTGAATTGTAAATCTGTCTCTACGTAATGAGAATGTACTTACTATATTTCGTTTAGCTCCATATATATACCTTTTAGTATAATACAATGACATACATACATATAAAAATATCATACTTATAGAATAAGAACTTAGCTGATTGTAAAAGAGCAAGCATTTTTAATTTTTCCTTATAAATATCAAGAGAAGGACTTGATTTGAAAAAAACGTTCAATTGACTACTTTTACAGTAAACAACTTTGAAAAGTTTCGATGGATTATTAATTATGTATGTAGGTACGAACTGACCATTTCATATTTTTGATATTTATACTGACCAATATAAATGTATTATGTGTGGCTCCGCAACACAGCTGACGATTGAACTATTTGAAACCAGTCCACAATATACACAGGCTTCGACGGGGTCAAGAGACGCGTACAAACACACACATGAGAGCTAATGCAATCTAATTCCTTAATCGATGTTACAACATCCAAGTATTTACGGATAAGGTTTAAATATTATAAACTACCTTTCAGCCGCGGACCTTCTTGCGTTTATAGTGACTTCCCGTTACGGGATACCTATGTGGCAAGATTTGTGAACATCGGTTCACTAATTTAAGCGTAGAGCAGAACAAACAAACTAATTAATTACGAACCGACAAATATTTTCGCATTTAAAATACTATTATTATAATATACTGATGTAATAGCTAAAAATATAATCTAAAACGTTCAGTTTTCAGGAGTAGGTAAAAGTAGTTTCAGTGTTAATTCTGATCATCAGTATTCATGTTAGTGATTTGACGCAGCTTTTTCTTAAAAGATTTATCTATTCTAATAGAGTCTATTCTATATGCTTAGGTACTGTCAAATTTTTTTGTTACTCGATGATATTTTAAATGTACCGATTATTATGTATAAGTGTAATGCTATAGGCTATAGGATGTAAGGAGTCTACTTACAACATAGTTCAAAGTTTTATTCCTCTATGTTAGTGTATGGATAGTTTTTCATTTCACACATTATCAATAATTCAGAACAAAATATTGAATGGAAAAGAATATATAATAGGTAGTAGTAATGATTAGGTGGCGATCTCCATCCATCTTCTATACATTGGAGTCAGTACAAGTCTATCCGCTAGACTTCTGATGCCAATGTTGTTGCTTATGTCTACTCTGGACATGAAGGATGCTATGCGTTTCCTCTGGATGGAATGAAATGAGCCGACCCGGGGCTGTGAACATTTCATAAGCGCTACAATGCCATAATATATTGTAATAGGCGCCTCGCGTTCTATATTGGCGTCATCCATCAGACTGGAAGTTACAATATGACTAAGGTACTGTAAATTATCTACAATTTTAATAAGTTGTCTTACATATGTATTAACGAAACAACTTTATTCAGACATATACTTAAGGTAGAGATGCTGTCTGTGTATATATTATTACTTCAGTGTTTAGACTGGTACGATTAGGGTAGAAATAATTGGAATGCCAAAAGCTATGGAAAAGGAACCTTTGAATAAAAGAGTTGTACCTACTTATTCGTACCTAATTATATAAGGAACGCCCCATGTAATCTGAGTTAACTTTGTTGCAAAGATTTCATACTCATGGATGTATCAGCTTCTTCATCAAGTTACTATCGATACTACCTCCATGTAATAGTGAAAACTTAATTACATGTAAAATTGTTTCACAACAAACAAATTAACTAACGATGACTCGACAAACACGTATATTTTTGAATCTAACGGCTGCATAGCGAAATGATATTTTGCAATCTGCCCCCAAAAAAATATGATGGTTAAAATTAATTACAGAGATAAATGCTCGGATCAGTCATGGAGTTGTATCGAGCTCAGAAGACGCGTGTTTGAATATCATCCTAGAATTTGTTAATTTCTTTCTTTTATTGCAATACATACAGGTCTATCTCTGTGCTATGGACATATTAAGAAACAAAAAATCATGAATCCCTTGGACAGCGTGTCGGATTAATGTCTCTGTCATAAAAGCTGCAAAAGAAACTTCCATAGTCCAAAGCACTCAAAACGCAGAAGACCGCAATGGATAGCGCTGAAATATTTAAAGAAAATCATCGTCTTCAACCACGACTCCGATGTCAAGAGTGAACGACGAAGAAGGAGGAATTATAATAAGAAAGCAGTGCGCTCCATCCCGCACCGGCCTGAAAATGTATTATCCTACATAATCAGTTTTAGTTTGAAAATTTATGTAAAGATCATTGATGCTATCACTTTTTGCGTTTGAAGTTTAAATTAAATCGCTTCAGTTGTAGAAGTAATCACATAAAATGTTATTCAAAAGTTTTATAAAATATTTTTCTACCCAGCTAACCAATCAAATTTCTTTAAATTTGGCTGTACCAGGTATATGTATAGTGACTCCATACAATATACAGGCTACCTTTGTGCCAAAGTCCATCAATATTGTTTCGTTAGTTTGAATGTAAAAGCAGGCCAAACAAACAAGCAACGAACCGACAAACACTTTCGCATATGAAATATCGCTACCGATCTCTAAAGGTCTTTTCGCATATGGCCAGTTTTGCAGAATAAAAGTAGTTTCAGTGTTATGTATTACGTTTTATCACATTGTATATGTGTCTGAATTTCCCAAGTTTTTATTATATGACTTTTGAAGCACTAACGCTTGGTTAAAGAAACCAAATTTTGCAATTTATTCCCTAATACGAGGATTAAAATCCATTAGGAAGATATATTCTAAGCTTGCCATGTAGCGCGTCTTAAAGACCAAAGATGGACCAATACCGTTACCACATGAAAAGGCGACCATTTAAATGCTAACTCTAAAAATATGTATATTTATAGCAATTATTTATTGTAATTGTAAGTTGGAAATAAAATACTGTTTATTTTTATTTTTATTTATTATTCCAAGCTTGAATGTGTGCTTCGCTAACCTAGCAGTTAGGGCGGATAACATTAACACAGATTGAACACAGAAGATGACGATGGTTCAGTACCCGTCCATGTATTGTATTTTTATATTCCCTCGAGATACATTGAAAATGATTTTAACTGCCGTGGTCTGTTCTTTATAGTTTATAGCGAAAAAAATTCGCGGCTGCAGAGAGGCGTATATAATATGGCATGAATAGTGGTAAATTAATAGAAAACTTAGTAAATAATTTTGCTTTTAGATTTAAAACCGCACTAAAGTTTATCGTTTTTTAAATGTTTACTGCAAGCTTACTTTTTGATTGAACTTGATTGATTGACACGGGATTGTTACATGTAAGTAATGTTACATTAAATACGATAGATTTGGTATCGTCTCGGTGGCCTAGGATACGGTTTGTCAGAAGACGCGGGTTCAAAACCCATTCCAGGTTGGGTTATTTTTGTGATTAAATGGTAAATAAAAATAACACTGATGTATATTATGAGGTCGTTACTACTCCGACGGGTGTGCGGGCAGTACTGATACCCACCCTCAAAGCTCATTTATTTTTGTCCTATAATTTGACAGTTTGGTCTCGCTAGGCAGGCGTTACGACTTGAACAATAAGATAATACGGTTTAATAACTTACTGAATCATTTTTAGTTCAGTAAATTATCAAACCGGCCTGAACCTGGAAGTTGGCCGTACCTTACAGCGATAATTTTTCTTATAAACTGAATCAAAAACCTTAAAAAAGCCCACCCTAAAATGCTTTATACTAAATAATAGGTACTATCCCAAATCATTAAAATAAAAACACGCATTTGTCCATTCAAACAGTCATTGGTATACATTTTTATTGTTTAGGCGTAGTATTCAAGAGCAATATAAAATACCTGAATACCGCTGGTATTCAATTCAGTAGCCGGCTACTTACACAATAATACATATTTTTGAGGTCAAATACTCGTAATAAAAAAAAGTGCTAACCATCTAATTAAAAAACCAAAATTTTTCCTTTTGCATTTTGCCTTGCCTCTTATAAATTCATGGGATCCCCAGAAAGTTTTGAGAAACTGCAACAATAACTAAAATGGATTCCTACAATATTTTCAATAAATCTTTTCCGATGAGCACGTTACACTCCAATAACTGAAGAGTAGTACGCCTTTCTTGGTAATATCATCATTGGCGGTTAATGACAATCGACCAGTAAGTTGCAAGGGTCACTAAAATGGTAAAAAAAATATTTACCCCAAAATGGAACCGATTTCAGCACCGAAAAGTGTAAAAGAACTTGTTGAAATTGGTACTTTTGTACTTTCATGGTACCGACTACCATTTTTTGTAACGGCAATGACCCATTGACTTTGATATTGTTGCCAAACCGCTGGGTCCGATTCTACTAACCAAATGTTGCTCCAAATTTAACTGAACTGTAGCTGAACGATGACATTTATACTTTTTTTATTGTGCTATTTAAGTTAGGTTTCTATTGTAACAATAAACTTTAAATTAAAACCTAATATGCTGTTAACTATATAGATCATGACCGCGACGTTAACGCATATCCGTATATTAGATATTTATATAGGCAGTAGCGTTTACGATGACGTTACGTTTCAAGTTGTCATCATAGAAATAGTAGAACAGCTTTTTGGGTTAGTATCCAACGGAGTCGAACTGATGTTGCAACTGAATAGATAGTTGAACGTTGTGAAAAATAGAATTGGTTTGCAGATGACTTTTTGAATAAATTAATTAGAAAGTAACGTTAAAGGATTAACCTTTTGCGTCTCAGAGACATAAATATACGTCAGTTTCATTTATAAATCTTTTGAGTTTATTATCACGGTATAGGAAGGATTAATACATAAGGAAGTTGATTTAGGAAGTTATCGATTTGTCCTAAATAGGGAAGCTAATCTAATCTTAGATGTGACCACCATTTTATTAAAATACTCAAAATAAAAATTGTATATCTTGGCAAACTTAAAAGCAAGTGTTGGTTTATTTGACACAACAGAAGGAAGAGTGTTCCACACGTTACAAGTCTCCACGAGTCCTACCTACTCTACCTACAACTACATGTCAAACTAAGAGCTATTTTAGACACACAGTCAGACGTACAGATGGACAAACGGACAAATAGCATCAACGGACGGTTGGATATGAATACGGACATAATATGATGATATAAAACCACAATACTGCCTACATTTATTTTAAAGAAATTTACCCTTAGACTTATTTGAAACCCACATTAAGCGTTATGTTTAAGTATTTATAGATAGATATTAAAGATAGGTAGGTATTTTTCTACTATAAAATAGCAATAATTAAGTTCTTACAGTACAAAAATCTTGACAGATATGTATAAATCGACGTATTATTGGAATCGTAAAGTTTTTATAAACACATTAACACACATGTTATGTTAACAACCAGTCTGCAAAGAGAGTATAAATATCACACTAATGTTATAAACGTGAATAAAGTCGTGAATATTTTCATTGTTATAAACTAAATATAGATATAAATATATATTCCATATCGAATAAGAACTAAGCTTATTAAGAAAGGTAGAGCTCTTTTAATGTTTCGTTGAATATTTCAAGCCAGCGACTTAACTTGACTTGGCAAAATCCCTAATTTGACTGTATATACAAAGGGTAAAACTATTATAACTTTGTTTAGAAATTTACGAGACTGATCCTAAAACTCTGTGTGACGCCAAACTACAAGCCTGCGCTGATAGCAGGGCAAGAGCACAGTCCGAGAATGGAAACATTTTAGGATACTTTTGTTTTGGAGCATCAATTTATAAATAATGATATGTTTGGAGTGTAAGACAAACCTAACAATATCGTTGTTGATAAAAATCTATTATACCGTTTTATCTGCAGAATGATCGTAATTATAGATCTTACTTATTTATTTATTTGAAACAGCAAACAGCTACATTATAAAAGATACAATAATAGATTCTACACATAACATAGATTTTATAATAACATAGCCCACGACGCTATTCTCAAATTACTTAAATAATATTTACTTTGCCACATAGGGCTACTAACCAACAAACAATAATCAGGAGAAGTAGTACAAACTACAAAAGAAATTGATAAACTGCCGTCTTAAATCTATTAGTAGTACAATTAAAAATATCGATTCCAGTGAAATTTTGATTGTAAGAGGCCACCATTCTACGAGAATTACTTATTATATAATTATTTTATATATTATTATATAATTACTTACGAGTACACACATGCTAAAATATTATAACCGTCTTTCATGCCGTCGGATACTAAGAACCTAATGAACGTACACCGCCTAAAAGTACATACACCCTTAAAACATAGGTAACCCTCCTTCAGGAAGTAAGTTTTAAAAGTCAAAGTAGGAAAGTTAATTACTACTTACTCAATGAAAGGACAGCATTCAATAATTAACACAACAAAAAATAATTAGCGAGATTGTTCTATCCATTCTCAAGTTATAGCGTTACCAGGAAAAATAGGGGTTCATTTTTATATATATGTATAGAAGATAAATAGGTAGATTTCAAAGTTTAGTTGTACAGAGTTTTCAGTAAACCAAAACCAAATAATAAAATAAATACATGTTTTGTTTTTTATGTCCATGTTTATCTTCACGAGTTTTGAGTCAAAAGAATAACATTTTCCATATAAACATTAGTCATAGTCATAGTAGTTTCATGGCACCCTGTTTAAACATCTCAGGCTTTGATTTTTAATACTTAAGCGTTTATGTGATTTCACAAACTAAACTATCTTTATTCCATAGTTCATTTAAACTTTTTTATTAGTTACCTACGGAGATACTTGGTGACAAACATTCACGGACACAAACTTTCACATATTTAATTTTACTCACTGACCCTCTCGCGGCTTCGCTTGCCGTAGCGTGCGGGTTACAAAGCCACAGCATTCATTTGATAAATAATCAAAGCATTTCTTAAGGTTCCCTACCTTAAGAAATGAAATGGTAAACGCAAGTTGGAAAAGGTAGATTAAATAAAATAACAAGTCCAATATGTAAATTTAATATCGACATCCATTTTTTTGCGGCTCCGTCTGCGTGGATTATTGATATACCATAGCTGCTACGGTTTGCTACGGCGTAGCAAATTGATTACGGTCTATTTCTGTGTGAACTTTCATCAACAGCCGAGCATCATACACTATAATCTTTCCTTTTTATTATAAGAGTAGATAGAGATTAACCAAGTACACATTAATATTGCATGTTTTATAAACACGGAAAAGTAGTTATTGTTGTCATAACTGTAATAGTTAGACATATCGTATTGCACTTTTTGTAGACATTGATGTCTTCTATAATTATACTGCAGTACATCACTCTGCTGCATTGTCAATAATTCCGATTTTTGAATATTTTGTGTGTTACTCAGTGATAATGTAACTTTGTAATGGAAAACCAATGTTTTAATCGATCCAAAGATGTTATATACGAACTGTAAGGGAAAGGTCTGATACCCCTAAGAGTGTGATTGTGGTGGGAAGTGTGGTGTGAGACGCTGCATGTCTGTACTTACTTAATTACTGTTAATGAAGTTGTCTCATATTCTCTATGGTTCAATATTCCTTGGCCAGTGGCCGAAGAAATAATATTGTGGTAAACAATGACATTAAAAACGTCACTATCGTGAAGTGTGTGTTTATACATCTCTCTCGCCTTCATCAAATGACTTTACCTGCGAATGGAAGAGCGGACGGGTAAACTCGCCCCGCGCCCGATTGATTGTAAAATAAATTTTTGAAATTCGGCATACCAAAATAAGTGACCAGGTTATTTCCTACTACATACTTATTTAATGAAAGGCCAGAATTAAACAGTTTTCTCTTCGCCGTTGGAATGCGATTGAAATGCGAAACGTAAGAAGCAAGGAACTCTACTTCCTGTGTCACTGTGTGTGCCGCGAATCATTAGTGCGCAAGCGTTAGGTACTGTAAGGGTACTATAGCATGTGAAATCATTATTATTTCTGTTACAAATATGACACAAAAGTTTGAGTAAATTTGTCGTGCAGGTGTTCATCTACTTATTAACAAATTTGAAATCAAAAAAGTTGTGATTGCATGATATTTTATATGTTTATTCATTTCATGATAAAAGAAGTTTAAAAAATACGCAATTATCAGCTTACCTGTTACTTCAGTTTCCAAATTGTTCCTTTACATCTTATAGATGCCAAAGTTCCTACAGTATAAATATCTTAATATATATTCTGTTTTAAATAATGATCATTTAGATATCATTGAATAACAAAGTTACTCGTATTATAAAATATAATGCTCACACACTCGTACCCAGTACCGTAGAGGTACCAAGTAGTTTAAGTATTTTTTTAAAGCTGGTACAAGCACGAGGTCTACCAGGTGTTAGGTGCTAACCTCTGCCTTTATCAGACGTATGTCCTCGCAACTGAATTGCGCACGTAAACATAAGACATTGTTAAGTCTCAATGTGCCTGTATTTTACCTGCACCCTAACCCTACAAAACCAGAACACAATATTGCGAAGGTTACTGCTTCAGGAAAGAAAATGATATGGTGGCAGCCTTCCCCGGATGACCTCATTCACGAAGAGTTCTACTGCTACTATGTAAGTAGGTAAATAGATAGATAAACCCTTTCTTGCAACACCACATTATATAATATAACTAACAAATAAATAGGATAATATAATTAAAACCAATTACTCAATAATAAAAATTTAAAATTAAGTGTTACAATGGGCGGTCTTATCGTTCAGAAAGATATCTTCCAGGCAATCATGTTATTGAAAAGGAAGCTTGAATAAAAAAGATCTTGAAGGAAGTTTCCTTGGACACCTGTGGAGACTCTTGTGACACATTTACCACCGACCACATTTAGAAGTAGAGCCCCTAAACAAAAATTTAAAAGAATTCTGGTATGTGTACCTACAATCTAACGACTATACCACACTTTTTTGTCTTTTTAACTCAAGCTGACCGCTATATCCTTGAGCCTAAATTGCACTAAGAGAAAAGCTCGCTTTATAACTTGTATGGGAGTTATGATTTTTTACGCAACTGAATGCAGATAATTTTTCAAACTCTCAAGCTGGCCTCCAAGACTACTGCTCACGATAACCACTGCACTAAGGGGTTGGATCCCTTAACAAACATACACAAGGACTCTATGTCCCGACTTAAACTGTAATTAAAGGCAAAATTTCTGCAATTGAACTTGTATGAAAATTTTTACTTTTCTGTTCAAATGGTTACAAGTTTAAATAAAAAAAAATACTGCACAAGGACAAACGCGGGCCACTCGTGGCCCGCGCACCGCCCAAAAAGCTAGTCTCATTATATAAAGATGGATTACCACTCACTGACTGACTGACTCATTGACCTCTTTGTTCTCCAAGAAGGAGCAATGGGGGGTATAGAAGATGTAGGGGAAAAGTGTAGGGGGGCTCAATTCGAGTGGGGGAAAAATCCTGAAAGTGCTGAATGTGGAAATCTGATGGAACAGGTGAACGGCTCTCGGAAACTATAAAAGATGGGGGGTAGGTGCCAAAACTAAAAATGACCAAAACCCTGGGCAACTGCCAAAAATTAAAAAAAAAACATACCCCCCAAACAAAAGACGATCGCTCCCATACAAAATGTAAATGCTTATAATTCCTAAACCGTTTGAGATAAGTATAAAGTGTTTGACCAAATGCCATAGGGAATCGGAAGGGTAATTTGGTAAAAGTGTCAAATATCCAAGATGGCGGATTCAAAATGGCGGCCGAATTGAAAGTTGGTCCGATCCGGCTCAAAATTGGTATCGGGGGGTTTTTGGGGTCGCACATTCGAAATATGAAAACAATTTTTTGATGACGTCATTTTTTAATATGGCCGCCATACATATGTTTTTTCGGATATTCAATGGGTCATTTCTCCCAGTGTGCGTGATGGAGATTTAGGTTTTGTAAGGTTATATGTGGGGTTACGATAGGTAATTTTAGAAGAAACTGAATTGAGGTGAACGTGGAATACCAGGTAGAACAGATCAACGGCTCTCGGAAACTAAAGGAGATAGGGGGTAAGTGCCAGAACTAATGTTGACAAGCACCCTGGGCATTTTCTAAAAATAAAAAAAAAAACACACCTCCCAAACAAAAGACGATCGCCCCCATACAAAATGTAAATGCTTATAACGCTGAAACCGTTAAAGATAGGTATGAGGTGTTTTAACTAATATGATAGGGGACAGGAAAGGCAATTTAGGTGATATGTCAAAAATCCAAGATGGCGGATTCAAGATGGCGGCTACCTTAAATATTAGTCCGATCCGACTGAAAATCGATATCTAAGGGTTTTTAGAGTCCCCAATTCGAAATATGAAATCCATTTTTTGATGACGTCATTTTTCAACATGGCCGCCATACATTTTTTTTCTCTGGAAATTTTATCGTTCTTTTTCGACATGTTGTCATGATGGAACGCTGAGGCTTTGTAAGTGAAAAGTATAGAAAGTAGTCTAATGACTTTAAGGGATACTTGAAATGAGCTAAATGTGAACTTGGATATGGAACAGCCTAACGGCTCTCAGAAACTAAAAGAGATAGGGGGTAAGTGCCAAAACTAACATTGACAAGCACCCTGGGCATTTCCCAAAAATTAAAAAAAAAACACACCTCCCGAACAAAAGACGATCGTACCCATACAAAATGTAAATGCTTTATAACGCCGCAACCGTTAAAGATAGGTACGGGGTTTTAAACTAATGTTTTAGGGGATCGGAATTGCAATTTGGCTGAAATGTCAAAAATCCAAGATGGCGGATTCAAGATGGCGGCTACCTTAAATGTTAGTCTGATCCGACTGAAAATCGATATCTAGGGGTTTTAAGAGTCCCTAATTAGAAAAATAAAACCCATTTTTTGATGACGGCATTGGTCAAAATGGTGAGTACGCAGGCCGAGCTATATTGACGAGGCCGAAGGCCGAATGTGCTTCTAAGTGAAGCGAGGCCAAAGGCCGAGCTACCTTCTAAGCGAAACGAGGCCGAAGGCCGAGTGTGCTCCTAAGTGAAGTGAGGTCGAAGGCCGAGCGTTCTTCTAAGCGAAACGAGGCCGAAGGCCGAGTGAGCTCCTAAGTGAAATGAAACCGAAGGTCAAGCGTCCTTCTAAGCAAAGCGAGGCCGAAGGCCGAGCGTGCTTCTAAGCGAAGCGAAGCCGAAGGTCGAGGATGCTTCTAAGCAAAGCGAGGCCGAAGGCCGAGCGTGCTTCTAAGCGAAACGAGGCCAAAGGCCGAGTGAGCTCCTAAGTAAAATGAAGCCGAAGGCCGAGCGTCCTTCTAAGCAAAGCGAGGCCGAAGGCCGAGCATGCTTCTAAGCAAAGCGAGGCCGAAGGCCGAGCGTACTTCTAAGCGAAGCGCGGTCGTGTTTTGTGCCCACGAGGAAATAGAAGCCTTTCATGGCGAGTTCGAAGGCCAAGCTTTCGCCAACTTTATTTCAAAATGTCAATGATCTTCAATGCCCATGTTAACATAGGTAATGTTAAAAACCATGAACACAACTATTAGTACGAGTACTACTGATATGACATGCTACAAATAAGCGTTTAATTTCCTTGTATACTTGGGTTTGTTCTAAAAAACTTGAGTCCAGACAACCTCCACGCAGTGACATAAAAAGCGTGCAACGTATTCCAAGAAGTTTAAGTGTCACAGTTAGCTGGAAAACTAACGAAGATATCTTAAGCTACTTCTTACTTTTAAGCAATAAATATATATATAATAGGCTTATAGGCCTTTCAAGCGGACATTAATACACAGATTTCGAAGGACAAGATCTTAATCATGGTAGAGATGCTTGCTGCAATGTATGTAATTAAAATAAATACAAAGTGTGGTGTGGTGTTCACACTTGGAACAGTATTTTTTTCAACAATATAGAATTACAACCCAGCTTATTGAGAAATGTATACTCTATTCTCTTTGGAATATATCAAGAGAAAGACTTGACTTTACACAATCAATAATTTGACTGCTTTTTAAAGTTAACAACTTACAGTAGCAACTAAAAACATGAGTAGGCATTTCATGGTCAAGATGTTTTGTGGTTCTGCATTGAATATCGCTATCAAATTGTTCCTTAAGTTAGGGCGGAAAATGAAGATTGGAAACAGTAGATTAAATAAAATGTTGCATATTAAAGTTGTGAAGCTGTCGTAAAGGTAGCCACTATAGTTGAGATACAATCTCTAATACATGGTTGAACTTACGTACACCGTGAATAAAATGAATGCCAACTATATTTTTTAAAGTTCTCCAATCTTAATTTATATTAATGCCAAAGAATGGAAGTAAAAAGCACTGCGACCGTCCCCTAGGTCAAATTTAATAGGCAGGTTTATATTGTTTATATTGTGTGATACGTAATTTGGTTTTCTTTAAGTGAAGATGTAGATGGAATAAGTATATTTATATGGTAGTGGGAGTTAGCCGAACAAAATTAAAAGCAGGTAATTGTCTTACTACATACTAAATCCAATACGTACCGAACAATGAAGTGCAATCTAATTCCTTAGTAGGTTTTACGACATATATACATCTATGTGAAAAAATATACATGGAATAATAAAATTTTCAAACAAGGGTTACCTACATTTATTATCACATGAGACGTAAAACTTTTACTGCTGAAGACATGCATACGGAAGGACCATTTGGAAGCTGCATGCATCCAAGATAGTCTTGCGACCTTATTTAGTACGTCTTCCACATTGGCGGTGGACGATCTACCTGCTCTACCAGACTCTCAGTCAGACGGACAGATGGACAAACGGATAAACAGCATCAACCTACGGTTGGATATAGATACGGATATAATGATATACTACCACACTATTGCCTAACACATTTAGTTCAAAGAATTTTACTCTAAGACTTAACTGAAACCACACATTGAGCGTTATGTTTTAGTTTTATTATAATATTATGATTTTAAGTGCTAATGCTTGGTTAGATATACCAAATGTTGCAATACATCCCCATACACCCGTTATAATCAAATAAGAGAAAAAAAAATTATGGTTGGATGGGTGCCTATAGAAAGTGTTTACGAGATTCAAAGCCACACAAATGAATTGAATAAATATGAGCAATGATGAGAAATATTGTTTTAAGATTTATCGTTGGTGTAGTGGCTTTGGAATGTTTGTAGGTTTGATTCCAGGTTAGGACAGTTGTTGGAATTTTCCGACAGAGAAATTCACACTGTCTGGAACACTGCCCTATAGGTGACAAAAGGCCTTATACGAGTATGGACCAATGCGTACCTGGTATGGGTGTTTGATAAATACATGTACCTACCTGTCTAAGATATGTAAGCATGAACATGATGGTATGTTTTGTTTAAAATATGTATATCATTATTTACGTTATATATAAATTACTTTTACTAAAGTTAAACTCCAGGGATCCTTTGAAAACAAACTTATACTACATGTTTAAATATTTATTTTAAAGTTTACTTGTAATGAGTTTCGTGTGAATCAAAACAAAAAATACAAAAAATGATATATAATGTTTACACAGACCGTATTAACAAAATGGATGCCCAAGTCTTAAAAGGCGTTACGATTTGTAAAAAGTTTAAGAGATCTTTATGGTAGACACGCTGTTTGTACATACTCGTACAATTAAATTGTAAAATATTCTCCATGTAATGAGAATGTACTTACTATATTTCGTTTAGCTCCATATATATTATACCACCTTTTAGTATTATACAATGACATACATAGATATAAAAATATCATACTTATAGAATAAGAACTTAGCTTATTGAAATAGGGCGAGCATTTCTTTATTTTTTCTTATAAATATCAAGAGAAGGACTTGATAATAAAAAAACGTTAAATTGACTACTTTTACAGTAAACAACTTTGAGAAAGTTCAATGGATTATTAATTATGTAGGTAGGTACGAACTGACCATTTCATATTTTTGATATTTATACTGACCAATATAAATGTATGTATTATTTGTGGCTCCGCAACACAGCTGATGATTGAACTATTTGCAACCAGTCCACAATATACACAGGCTTCGACGGGGTCAAGAGACGCGTACAAACATACACATGAGAGCTAATGCAATCTAATTCCTTAATCGATGTTACAACATCCAAGTATTTACGGATAAGGTTTAAATATTATAAACTACCTTTCACCCGCGGACCTTCTTGCGTTTATAGTGACTTCCCGTTACAGGATACCTATGTGGCAAGATTCGTGAACATCGGCTCACTAATTTTAAAGCGTAGAGCAGAACAAACAAACTAATTAATTACGAACGGACAATTATTTTCGCATTCAAAATAATAATATTATATACTGATGTAATAGCTGAAAATAATATCTATCAGTTTTCAGGAGTAGGTAAAAGTAGTTTCAGTGTTAATTCTGATCATCAGTATTAGTGTAATGCTATAGGATGTAAGGAGTCTACTTACAACATAGTTCAAAGTTTTTTTCCTCTATGTTAGTGTATGGATAGTTTTTTATTTCACACATTATCAATAATTCAATACACGTAGGGAACAAAATATTGAATGGAATAGAATATATAATAGGTAGTAGTAATGATTAGGTGGCGATCTCCATCCATCTTCTATACATTGGAGTCAGTACAAGTCTATCCGCTAGACTTCTGATGCCAGTGTTGTTGCTTCTGTCTACTCTGGACATGAAGGATGCTATGCGTTTCCTCTGGATGGAATGAAATGAGCCGACTCGGGGCTGTGAACATTTCAGAAGCGCTACAAAGCAATAATATATTGTTATAGGCGCCTCGGGTTCTATATTGGCGTCATTCTTCAGACTGAAAATTACTATATGACTAAGGTACTGTAAATTATCTACAATTTTAATAAGTTGTCTTACATATGTATTAACGAAACAACTTTATTCAGACATATACTTAAGGTAGAGATGCTGTCTGTATACTCTATATAGTATTACTTCAGTGTTTAGACTGGTACGATTAGGGTAGAAAGAATTGGAATGTCAAAAGCTATGGAAAAGGAACCTTTGAATAAAAGAGTTGTACCTACTTATTCGTACCTAATTATATAAGGAACGCCCCATGTAACCTGAGTTAACTTTGTTGTAAAGATTTCATACTCATGGATGTATCAGCTTCTTCATCAAATTACTATCGATACCACCTCCATGTAATAGTGAAAACTTTATTACATTTAAAGTTGTTTCACAACAAACAAATTAACTAACGATGACTCGACAAACACGTATATTTATGAATCTCTAACGGCTGCATAGAGAAATGATATTTTGCAATCTGCCGCCAAAAAAATATGATGGTTAAAATTAATTACAGAGATAAATGCTCGGATCAGTCATGGAGTTGTACCGAGCTCAGAAGACGCGTGTTCGATTTTCATCCTAAAATTTGTAATTTTCTCTCTTTTATTGCAATACATACAGGTCTATCTCTGTGCTAAGGACATATTAAGAAACGAAAATGAATCCCTTGGACAGCGTTTCGGACTAATGTCTCTATCATAAAAGCTGCAACAGAAACTTCCATAGTCCAAAGCACTCGAAACGCAGAAGACCGCAATGGATAGCGCTGAAATATTTAAAGAAAATCATCGTCTTCAACCACGACTCCGATGTCAAGAGTGAACGACGAAGAAGAGGGAATTATAATAAGAAAGTTGTGCGCTCCATCCCGCACCGGCCTGAAAATGTATTATCCTACATAATCAGTTTTAGTTTGAAAATGTATGTAAAGATCATTGATGCTATCACTTTTTGCGTTTGATATTTAAATTAAATCGCTTCAGTTGTAGAAGTAATCACTTAAAATGTTATTCAAAAGTTTTATAAAATATTTTCTACCCAGCTAACCAATCAAATTACTTTAAATTTGTATAATTAATATTGTATGTATAGTGACTACATACGATATACAGGCTACCTTTGTGCCAAAGTCCATCAATATTGTTTCAGTAGTTTGAATGTAAAAGCAGGCCAAACAAACAAGCAACGAACCGACAAACACTTTCGCATATGAAATTTCGCTACCGAGTACTATATATTTCGTTATATCACGTTGTAAGTATATGTGTCTGAATTTCCCAAGTTTTTATTAAGTATATCACTTTTGAAGCACTAACGCTTGGTTAAAGAAACCAAATTTTGCAATTTATCCCCTAATACCAGGATTACAATCCATTAGGAAGATATATTCCAAGCTTGCCATGTAGCGCGTCTTAAAGACCAATGATGGACCAATACCGTTACCACATGGAAAGGCGACCATTTAAAGGCAAACTCTAAAAATATATACTTATATTTATAGCAATGTTATTGTAATTGTAAGTTTGAAATAAAAAAATGTTTATTTATATTTTTATTTATTATTCCAAGCTAGAATGTGTGCTTCGCTAACCTAGCGGTTAGGGCGGATAACATTAACACAGATTGTAAGATGACGATGGTTCAGTACCCGTCCATGTATTGTATTTTTATATTCCCTCGAGATACATTGAAAATGATTTTAATTGCCATGGTCTGGTCTTTATAGTTTATAGCGAAAAAAAATCACGGCTGCAGAGAGGCGTATATAATATGGCATGAATAGTGTTAAATTAATAGAAAACTTAGTAAATAATTTTGCTTTTGGATTTAAAACCGCACTAAGTTTATCGTTTTTTCAATGTTTACTGCAAGCTTACTTTTTGATTCTAACTTGATTGATTGACACGGAATTGTTACATGTAAGTAATGTTACATTAAAAACGATAGATTTGGTATCGTCTTGGTGGCCTAGAATACGGTTTGTCAGAAGACGCGGGTTCAAAACCCATTCCAGTATGGGCTATTTTTGTGAATAAATGGTAAATCGGACAACACTGAAGTCTATTATGAGGCCGTTACTACTCCGACGGGTGTGCGGGCAGTACTGATACCCATCCTCAAAGCTCATTTATTTTTGTCCTATAGTTTGACAGTTTGGTCTTGCTAGGCAGGCGTTACGACTTGAACAATAACGGTTTAATAACTTACTGAATCATTTTTAGTTCAGTAAGTTATCAAACCGGCCTGAACCTGGATTTTTTCCTTTTGCATTTTGCCTTGCGTATAAATTCATGGGATCTTCGAAAGTTTTGAGAAACTGCAACAATAACTAAAATGGATACAATATATTCAATAAATCTTTTCCGACGAGCACGTTACACTCCAATAACTGAAGAGTAGTACGCCTTTCTTGGTAATATCATCATTGGCGGTTAATGACAATCGATCAATAATTTGCAAGGGTCACTAAAATGGTAAAAAAAATATTTACCCCAAAATGGAACCGATTTCAGAACCGAAAAGTGTAAAAGAACTTGTGGAAATTGGTACTTTTGTACCTTCATGGTACCGACTACCATTCTTTGTAACGGCAATGACCCGTTGACTTTGATATTGTTGCCAAACCGCTGGGTCCGATTCTACTAACCAAATGTTGCTCCAACTTTAACTGAACTGTAGCTGAACGATGACATTTATACGTTTTTTATTGTGCTATTTAAGTTAGGTTTCTATTGTTACAATAAACTTTAAATTAAAACCTAATATGCTGTTAACTATATAGATCATGACCGCGACGTTAACGCATATCCGTATATTATATTTTTATATAGGTAGTAGCGTTTAAGATGACGTTACGTTTCATGTTGTCATCATAGAAATAGTAGAACAGCTTTTTGTGTTAGTATCCAACGGAGTCGAACTGATGTTGCAACTGAATAGATAGTTGAACGTTGTGAAAAAATAGAATTGGTTTGCAGATGCCAAGCTTTCTGAATAAATTAATTAGAAAGTAACGTTAAAGGATTAACCTTTGCGTTCCAGAGACATAAATATACGTCAGTTTAATTTATAAATCTTTTGAGTTTATAATCACGGTATAGGTAGGATTAATACATAACGAAGTTGATTTAGGAAGTTATCGATTTGTCCTGAATAGGGAAGCTAATCCAATCTTAGATGTGACCACCATTTTATTATCTTGGCATATATTTTTATATCTTGGCAAACTTAAAAGCAAGTGTTGGTTTATTTGACACAACAGAAGGAAGAGTGTTCCCCATGTTACAAGTCTCCACGAGTCCTACCTACTCTACCTACCTACAACTACATGTCAAACTAAGAGCTATTTTAGACACACAGTCAGACGGACATATGGATAAACGGACAAATAGCATCAACGGACGGTTGGATATGGATACGGACATAATATGATGATATACAACCACAATACTGCCTACATTTATTTTAAAGAAATTTACCCTTAGACTTAACTGAAACTCACATTGAGCGTTATGTTTTAGTATTAATACCTAAGTTTTATTATAGTATGATTTTTAGGTGCTAATGCTTGCTTAGATAAACCAAATCTTTTGACTCATCCCCATTCACCGGTTAAAATCAACTAAGAAAAACAAATTTGATGCTTGGATGGGTGCCTATAGATGGCCTACCACGGCGTCATGGCGATTAGGACGGATTGTTAGAAGATGCGGGTTCAAATTCAAAACTCGCCGAAAGATAGGTAGGTATTTTTCCACTATAAAGTAGCAATACTTAAGTTCGTACAGTACAAAAATCTTGACAGATATGTATAAATCGACGTACCTACTATTGGAATCGTAAAGTTTTTATAAACACATTAACACACATGTTATGTTAACAACCAGTCTGCAAAAAGATTATAAATAATAGATAGGTACGGGGTGTTTGAAGTAATGTTATAGAGGACCGAAAGTGCATTTTGGAGAATGCGTTGATAATCTGAGATGACGGATTCCAAATGGCGGCCAACTTAAACAAAGTAGGTAAGTAAGTTAAATACTACTACTTTTTACTCAATGAAATGAGAGCATTAAATAATACTTTTTTGCTGTCAGGATGCGACGAAAATGTGTTGCCATATGGGTATCATGCCATACCGAAGTAATAACAAGAAGATATTATCTTTTTTTTAAATGAATATTAATATACTTACTTATATTTGGTACACCACTCGATACATAACATAAATTTGTGTTCGTAAAATGCAATGTGTTGAAAGACATCAGTTAAATATAGTTTATTGACGGATGATGCTGTTTTTTATACCATTAAGCCGTACATACATACACCCTTAATACATAGGCACGCTATTCAGAAAGTAACTAAGTCTGGAGACAAATTAGGCATGTAAGTTATTTGTAATTAGGTACTACTATTTTCTCAATGAAAGGGTAGCAATAAATAATAAAATCTTCGATGTCGGGATGCGAGTCATATTGAGCAATAAAAAGAAAAATAGAAAACTAAAAAAAAAAAAAAGTCTTGTGTTGCTGCTCTCTCTTATTGAGTGGTTATCTTATTAGTTACGATTGTATTGTCAAATGATCCGCCATGAAGCAATAATGCGCAATCATTAAGTACTGCCTAAGAGAAAAAGGAAGTGTAGCGACGATCAAAGCATAGAAATGTTAAAGAAGGTCAAGATATTATAGAATTTATTGACGAGCTATGGACATCTTTGTATACACCTCAGTCGCTAACCTGTTATCAGCTCGTCGAAAGATCCAAGAGCCAAGCTGACGCAATATTATATCTTGAAATAGTTTGAAAAGCAAAAGGAGTCAGGTGACGACAATATCATATCAGAGCTTTTGAAAGCAGATGGAAAACCGGTACTTAAAGTCCTTCCGTAGATTCTTAACCATGTCTTACGCAAAGGTTTAACCCCACAAGTTCACTTTTTCTACTTCTACTATAACTTCACACCAATTTTGCTTTTGAGCCAAGACTATAGTTTTCAAAGGTCATCACAAAACATCTTAATCGTAGATTAGATACATCCTGCCTCCTCCGGAACTAGGTGGTTATAAGTCACATACAACATTATATACCATAGACTACATCCGCACACCACGAGCTATAGGCGTGAAGGGTTCTATAGTAAATGATTGAGAGGCGTATTAAATTCAAAAGTATTGTCTCGAGATGACGAAGCAGAGCAGTGCTACACGGAACTTGATTTTTAAGCTCTGGGTAGCACTGAAACTCGCATAAGCAAATGTAGCGCTTACCATCCACGGGTACGACTTCTCCGTCTCGACACTTAATAATATAAAAATATGAAAATAAAAAAGGTTCCTACATTTTCTTAGGGTACTGCAGTAAATAATCCGGGTTCTCTGTTTTATTGTAGCTCGTTTTTTGGATTTATTAAACTTATTACGTACTGGCTTATACTTAATATAATCATATAGCAACCGTATTCCTTAGGGTTACAACATTTATGTATCATGTAATTACGTGTAGTACATGTTTTAAATCTTGGCCTGCGTGGTTTAAATATTATAACTTTGCTTTCACCCGCGGCCCTGCCCGCGTGCATAGGTTTATAGTAAAGGAGGTTTATATGGATTCCAGAGAGAGGTATAAAAAAACACATTTCTAAAGTGAAGATTTTTATAGTATGCCATAGTGCAATTTAATTCCTTAGTAGGTGTTACGACATAAAATCATGTTCCATGTTCAAAGATGTTTACCTTACCTTAGACAACAGATTGAGGGTCATGTTTTAGTATGTGAGAAACTATTAATAAGTTACTATCGATACCACCTCCATGTAATAGTGAAAACTTAATTACATGTAAAGTTGTTTCACAACAAACAAATTAACTAACGATGACTCGACAAACACGGATATTTTTGAATCTCTAACGGCTGCATAGCGAAATGATATTTTGCAATCTGCCCCCAAAAAAATATGATGGTTAAAATTAATTACAGAGATAAATGCTCGGATCAGTCATGGAAATGTACTGAGCTCAGAAGACGCGTGTTCGAATCTCATCCTAGAATTTGTAATTTTCTTTCTTTTATTGCAATACGTACAGGTCTATCTCTGTGGTAAGGACATATTGAGAAACAAAATTAATCCCTTGGACAGCGTTTCGGACTAATGTCTCTATCATAAAAGCAACTTCCATAGTCCAAAGCACTCAAAACGCAGAAGACCGCAATAGATAGCGCTGAAATATTTAAAGAAAATCATCGTCTCAACCATGACTCCGATGTCAAGAGTGAACGATGAAGAAGGAGGAATTATAATAAGAAAGCTGCGCTCTATCCCGCACCGGCCTGAAAATGTACTATCTTACAAAATCAGTTTTAGTTTGAAAATGTATGTAAAGATCATTGATGCTATCACTTTTTGCGTTTGAAGTTTAAATTAAATCGCTTCAGTTGTAGAAGTAATCACTTAAAATGTTATTCAAAAGTTTTATAAAATACTTTTCTACCCAGCTAACCAACCAAATTACTTTAAATTTGGCTGTACCAGGTATATGTATAGTGACTACATACGATATACAGGCTACCTTTGTGCCAAAGTACATAAATATTGTTACAGTAGTTTGAATGTAAAAGCAGGCCAAACAAACAAGCAACGAACCGACAAACACTTTCGCATATGAAATATCGCTACCGATTTTTAAACGTCTTTTCGCATATGGCCAGTTTTGCGGAATAAAAGTAGTTTCAGTGTTATATATTTCGTTATATCACGTTGTACATGTGTCTGAATTTCCCAAGTTTTTATTCTATGACTTTTGAAGCACTAACGCTTGGTTAAAGAAACCAAATTTTGCAATTTATCCCCTAATACGAGGATTAAAATCCATTAGGAAGATATATTCCAAGCTTGCCATGTAGCGCGTCTTAAAGACCAATGATGGACTAATACCGTTACCACATGGAAAGGCGACCATTTAGAGGCTAACTCTAAAAAGATATATATTTATAGCAATGTTATTGTAATTGTAAGTTGGAAATAAAATACTGTTTATTTTTATTTTTATTTATTATTCCAACCTAAAATGTGTGCTTCGCTAACCTAGCGGTTAGGGCGGATAACATTAACACAGATTGTAAGATGACGATGGTTCAGTACCCGTCCATGTATTGTATTTTTATATTCCCTCGAGATACATTGAAAATGATTTTAACTGCCATGGTCTGGTCTTTATAGTTTATAGCGAAAAAATTCACGGCTGCAGAGAGGCGTATATAATATGGCATTAATAGTGGTAAATAAATAGAAAACTTAGTAAATAATTTTGCTTTTGGATTTAAAACCGCACTAAGTTTATCGTTTTTTAAATGTTTACTGCAAGCTTACTTTTTTATTCTAACTTGATTGATTGACACGGAATTGTTACATGTAAGTAATGTTACATTAAATACGATAGATTTGGTATCGTCTCGGTGGCCTAGGATACGGTTTGTCAGAAGACGCGGGTTCAAAACCCATTCCAGGATGGGCTATTTTTGTGATTAAATGGTAAATCAGACAACACTGATGTCTATTATGAGGTCGTTACTACTCCGACGGGTGTGCGGGCAGTATTGATACCCATCCTCAAAGCTCATTTATTTTTGTCCTATAATTTGACAGTTTGATCTCGCTAGGCAGGCGTTACGGCCTGAACAATAAGATAATACGGTTTGATAACTTACTGAATCATTTTTAGGTCAGTAAGTTATCAAACCGGCCTGAACCTGGAGGTTGGCCGTACCTTACAGCGATAATTTTTCTAATAAACTGAATGAAAAACCTTAAGAAAAAAATAAATAATATTATCCCAAATCATTAAAAGTAACAACACGCATCTGTCCATTCAAACAGTCATAGGTACCTTTTCATTTTTATTGTTTAGTGGTATTCAAGAGCAATATAAAATACCTAAATACCGCTGGTATTCAATTCAGTAGCCTGCTACTTACACAATAATACATATTTTTGAGGTCAAATACTCGTAATAAAAAAAGTGCTATCCATCTAATTAAAAAACCAAAATTTTTCCTTTTGCATTTTGCCTTGCTTCTTATAAATTTATGGGATTTCCAGAAAGTTTTGAGAAACTGCAACAATAACTAAAATGGATACAATATTTTCAATAAATCTTTTCCTACGAGCACTTTACACTCCAATAACTGAAGAGTAGTAGTTCTTGGTAATATCATCATTGACGGTTAATGACAATCGATCAGTAAGTTGCAAGGGTCACTAAAATGGTAAAAAAAATATTTACCCCAAAATGGAACCGATTTCAGCACCGAAAAGTGTAAAAGAACTTGTGGAAATTGGTACTTTTGTACTTTCATGGTACCGACTACCATTCTTTGTAACGACAATGACCCGTTGACTTTGATATTGTTGCCAAACCGCTGCGTCCGATTCTACTAACCAAATGTTGCTCCAACTTTAACTGAACTGTAGCTGAACGATGACATTTATACGTTTTTTATTGTGCTATTTAAGTTAGGTTTCTATTGTTACAATAAACTTTAAATTAAAACCCAATATGCTGTTAACTATATAGATCATGACCGCGACGTTAACGCATATCCGTATATTATATTTTTATATAAGTAGTAGCGTTTGAGATGACGTTACGTTTCAAGTTGTCATCATAGAAATAGTAGAACAGCTTTTTGGGTTAGTATCCAACGGAGTCGAACTGATGTTGCAACTGAATAGATAGTTGAACGTTGTGAAAAAATAGAATTGGTTTGCAGATGAACTTTTGCATTTTCGCGCGGAGTCACGCAGTGTCAAGAAGGTTCATTTTTATATATATATTATGTATAGAAGATAAATAGGTAGATTTCAAAGTTTAGTTGTACAGAGTTTTCAGTAAACCAAAACCAAAGAATAAAATACATACATGTTTTGTTATTTATGTCCATGTTTATCTTCACGAGTTTTGAGTCAAAAGAATAACATTTTCCATATAAACATTAGTCATAGTCATAGTAGTTTCATGGCACCCTGTTTAAACATCTCAGGCTTTGATTTTTAATACTTAAGCGTTTATGTGATTTCACAAACTAAACTATCTTTATTCCATTGTTTATTTAAACTTTTTTAGTAGTTACCTACGGAGATACTTGGTGACAAACATTCACGGACACAAACTTTCACATATTTAATTTTACTCACTGACCCTCTCGCGGCTTCGCTTGCCGTAGCGTGCGGGTTACAAAGCCACAGCATTCATTTGATAAATAATCAAAGCATTTCTTAAGGTACCCTACCTTAAAAAATGAAATGGTAAACGAAAGTTGGAAAAAGTAGATTAAATAAAACAACAAGTCCAATATGAAAATTTAATATCGACTTCCATTTTTTTGCGGATCCGTCTGCGTGGATATTTGATATACCGTACCTGCTACGGTTTGCTTTTCTGTGTGAATTTTCATCAACAGCTGAGCATCATACACTATCAAATCTTTCCTTTTTTTTTATTATAAGAGTAGATAAAGATTAACGCCAAGTACACATTAATATTGCATGTTTTATAAACACGGAATAGTAGTTATTGTTGTCATAACTGTAATAGTTAGACATATCGTATTGCATTTTTTTGTATACATTGATGTATTCTGTAAATATACTGCAGTACATCACTCTGCTGCATTGTCAACAATTCCGATTTTTGAATATATTGTGTGTTACTCAGTGATAATGTGACTTTCTAACGGAAATACAATGTTTTAATCGATCCAAAGATGTTATATACGAACTGTAAGGGAAAGGTCTGATACCCCTAAGAATGTGATTGTGGTGGGAAGTGTGGTTGTGAGAGGCTGCATGTCTGTACTAACTTAATTACTGTTAATTAAGTTGTCTCATATTCTCTATGGTTCAATATTTCTTGGCCAGTGGCCGAAGAAATAATATTGTGGTAAACCATGACATTAAAAACGTCACTATCGTGAAGTGTGTGTTTATACATCTCTCTCGCCTTCATCAAATGCCTTTACCTGCGTATGGAAGAGCGGACGGGTAAACTCGCCCCGCGCCCGATTGATTGTAAAATATTTTTTTGAAATTCGGCATACCAAAATAAGTGAGCAGGTTATTTCCTACTACATACTTATTTAATGAAAGGCCAGAATTAAACAGTTTTCCCTTCGCCGTTGGAATGCGATTGAAATGCGAAACGTAAGAAGCAAGGGACTGTACTTACTGTGTCACTGTGTGTGCCGCGAATCATTAGTGCGCAAGCGTTAGGTACTGTAAGGGTACTATAGCATGTGAAATCATTATTATTTCTGTTACAAATATGACACAAAAGTTTGAGTAAATTTGTCGTGCAGGAGTTCATCTACTTATTAACAAATTTGAAATCAAAAAAGTTGTGATTGCATGATATTTTATATGTTTATTCATTTCATGATAAAAGAAGTTTAAAAAATACGCAATTATCAGCTTACCTGTTACTTCAGTTCACAAATTGTTCCTGTACATCTTATAGATGCCAAAGTTCCTACAGTATAAATATCTTAATAAATATTCTGTTTTAAATAATGATCATTTAGATATCATTGAATAACAAAGTTACTCGTATTATAAAATATAATCACACACTCGTACCCAGTACCGTAGAGGTACCAAGTAGTTTAAGTATTTTTTTAAGCTGGTACAAGCACGAGGTCTACCAGGTGTTAGGTGCTAACCTCTGCCTTTATCAGACGTATGTCCTCGCAACTGCATTGCGCACGTAAACATGAGACATTGTTAAGTCTCAATGTGCCTGTATTTTACCTGCTGGGTGCAGGTAAAATACCCTTCAAAACCAGAACACAATATTGCGAAGGTTACTGCTTCAGGAAAGAAAATGATATGGTGGCAGCCTTCCCCGCATGAACTCATTCACGAAGAGTTCTACTGCTACTATGTAAGTAGGTAAATAGATAGATAAACACTTTCTTGCAACACCATATTATATAATATAACTAACAAATAAATAGGATAATATAATTGAAAACTATTCCTCAACAATAAAAAAATAATTAAGTGTCACAATGGGCGGTCTTATCGCTCAGAGCGATCTCTTCCAGACAACCATGGTAATGAAAAGGAAGCTTGAAAAAAGGTCTCAAAGGAAGTTTCCTTGGATACCTGTGAATACTCTCGTGACGCATTTACCACCGACCACACTTAGAAGTAGAGCCCCTAAACAAAAATTGAACGGAATTCTGGTATGTTCCTACAATATTACGACTATAACAAACTTTTTTATCGTTGTAACTCCAGCTGACCGCTCAATCCTTGAGCCTCATTGCACTAAGAGAAATGCTCGCTTTATAACTTGTATGGGAGTTATGATTTTTTACGCAAATGAATGCAGATAACTTTTCAAACTCTCAAGCTGGTCTCCAAGACTACTGCTCACGATAACCACTGCACTAAGGGGTTGGATCCCTTAACAAGCATACACAAGAACCAGTTTTTTTTTAATTAACATTCCGAATGACTTCAACTGTAATTAGAGGCAAAATTTCTGCAATTGAACTTGTATGAAAATTTTAACTTTTCTGTTCAAATGGTTAAAAGTTTGATGACCAAAAACTAATGCACAAGGACAAACGCGGGCCACTCGTGGCCCGCGCACCGCCCAAAAAGCTAGTCTCATTATATAAAGATGGATTACCACTCACTCACTGACTGACATAAATGGAACGGTATAAAGGAGCAATGGGGGGTAAAGAAGATGTAGGGGAAAAGTGTAGGGGGGGTTCTGAAACCAAAGAGAAAAGTCCGAGATGAGCTGAATGTAAAAGTGTGATGGAACAGGTCAACGGCTCTCGGAAACTATAAATCATAGGGGGTAGGTGTCAAAACTAAAAATGACCAAAACCCTGGGCAACTGCCAAAAATTTAAAAAAAAACATACCCTCCAAACAAAAGACGATCGCTCCCATACAAAATGTAAATGCTTATAATTCCTAAACCGTTTGAGATAAGTATAAAGTGTTTGACCAAATGTCATAGGGAATCGGAAGAGTAATTTGGTGAAAGTGTCAAAAATCCAAGATGGCGGATTCAAAATGGCGGCCGAATTGAAAGTTGGTCCGATCCGGCTCAAAATTGGTATCGGGGGGTTTTTGGGGTCCCACATTCGAAATATGAAAACTATTTTTTTATGACGTCATTTTTCAATATGGCCGCCATACAAATGTTTTTTCGGATCTTTAATGGATCATTTCTCCCAGTGGGCGTGATGGGGCTGATGGTTTTGTAGGGTTATATGTTGGGTTAGGGTAGGTGACTTTTGATGAAACTGAATTAAGCTGAACGTGGAATACCAGGTAGAACAGGTCAACGGCTCTCGGAAACCAAAGGAGATAGGGGGTAAGTGCCAAAACTAATGTTGACAAGCACCCTGGGCATTTTATGAAAATTAAAAAAAAAACACACCTCCCAAACAAAAGACGATCGCGCCCATACAAAATGTAAATGCTTATAACGCCGAAACCGTTAAAGATAGGTACGGGGCGTTTGAACTAATAGTTAAGGGGACCTAAAAAGGAATTTAGCGGAAATGTCAAAAATCCAAGATGGCGGATTCAAGATGGCGGCTACCTTAAATATTAGTCTGATCCGACTGAAAATCGATATCTAAGGGTTTTTGGAGTCCCCGATTCGAAATATGAAATCCATTTTTTGATGACGTCATTTTTCAACATGGCCGCCATACAATTTTTTTCTCTGGAAATTTTATCGTATTATTTTGACATGTTGGCATGATGGAACGCTGAGGCTTTGTAAGTGAAAAGTATAGGCAGTGGTCTTACGTCCTTAAGTGACACCTGAAATGAGCTGAATGTGTACCTTCTGATGGAACAGCTTGACGGGTCTCGGAAACTAAAAGAGATAGGGGGTAAGTGCTTAAACTAATATTGACAAGCACCCTGGGCAACTACCAAAAAATAAAAAAAAACACACCTCCCAAACAAAAGACGATCGCGCCTATACAAAATGTAAATGCTTATAACGCCGAAACCGTTAAAGATAGGTCCGGAGGGTTTGAACTAATGTTTTAGGGGACTGTAAATGCAATTTGGCGGAAATGTTAAAAATCCAAGATGGCGGATTCAAGATGGCGGCTACCTTGAATAATGGCCTGATCTGACTGAAAATCGATATTTAAGGGTTTTAAGAGTCCCCAATTAGAAAGATGAAACCCATTTTTTGATGACGGCGTTGGTCATAATGGCGAGGCCGCAGGCCGAGCTATATTGACGAGGCCGAAGGCCGAATGTGTTTCTAAGTGAAGCGAGGCCGAAGGCCGAGCGTCCTTCTAAGCGAAACGAGGCCGAAGGCTGAGCGTCCTCCTAAGCAAAGCGAGGCCGAAGGCCGAGCGTGCTTCTAAGCGAAACGAGGCCGAAGGCCGAGTGAGCTCCTAATCGAAATGAAGCCGAAGGCCGGGCGTCCTTCTAAGCAAAGCGAGGCCGAAGGCCGAGCGTACTTCTAAGCGAAGCGAAGCCGAAGGCCGGGCATGCTTCTAAGCAAAGCGAAGCCAAAGGCCGAGCGTGCTTTTAAGCGAAGCGCGGTCGAGTTTTGTGCCCACGAGGAAATAGAAGCCTTTCATGGCGAGTTCAAAGGCCAAGCTTTCGCCAACTTTATTTCAAAATGTCAATGCCCATGTTTACATAGGTAATGTTAATCATCATGAACACAACTATTAGTACGAGTACTACTGATATGACATGCTACAAATAAGCGTTTAATTTCCTTCAGACAACCTCCACGCAGTGACATAAAAAGGGTGCAACGTCTTCCAAGAAGCTTAAGGTGTCACAGTTAGCTGGAACATCTTAAGTTATAACTTACTTTTAAGCAATAAATATATATGTAATAGGCTTATAAGCATTTCAAGGGGGACATTAATACACAGATTTCGAAGATCAATGTTATGTCATGGTAGAGATGCTTACTGCAATGTCATTCGTTAGTGAATAAAATGAATTCCAAAGTTTCATAGACGTTACTATGTGTAAAGTTCTTCAATCTTATCTTATATTAATACCAAAGAATGGAAATACTGCACTGCGACCGTTTCCTAGGTCAAACTTAATAGGCAGGTTTATATTGTTTATATTGTGTGATACGTAATTTGGTTTTCTTTAAGTAAAGATGATGATGGAATAAGTATATTTATATGGTAGTGGGAGTTAGCCGAACAAAATTAAAAGCAGTTAATTGTCTTAGTACATACTAAATCCAATACGTACCGAACAATGAAGTGCAATTTAATTCCTTAGTAGGTTTTACGACATATATACATCCATGTGAAAAGATATACATGGAATAATAAAATTTTCAAACAAGGGTTACCTACATTAGGGTATCACATGAGACTTAAAACTTTTACTGCTGAAGACATGCATACGGAAGGACCAGATGGAAGCTGTCGGTGGACGACATACCTGCTCTACCAGACTCTCAGTCAGACGGACAGATGGGCAAACGGATAAACAGCATCAACCTACGGTTGGATATAGATAGGGATATAATTATATACTACCACACTATTGCCTACCACATTTAGTTCAAAGAATTTTACCCTAAGACTTAACTGAAACCACACATTGAGCGTTATGTTTTAGTATTTATACCTTAGATTTATCATAGTATTATGGTTTTTAAGTGCTAATGCTTGCTTAGATAAACCAAATCTTGAAATACATCCCCATACACCGGTTAAAATCAACTAAGAGAAAAAAATTATGGTTGGATGGGTGCCTATAGAAAGTGTCTAAGATTCAAAGCCACACAAATTAATTGAATGAATATGAGCAATGATGAGAAATATTGTTTAAAGATTTATCGTTGGTGTAGTGGTGGCTTTGGAATGTATGTAGGTTTGATTCCCGGTTAGGACAGTTGGAATTTTCCGACAGAGAAATTCACACTGTCTGGAACACTGCCCTGTAGGTGACGAAAGGCCTTATACGAGTATGGTACCTATACGTACCTGGTATGGGTGTTTGATAAATACATGAACCTACCTGTCTAAGATATGTAAGCATGAACATAATGGTATGTTTGGTTTAAAATATGTATATCATTATTTACGTTACATATAAATTACTTTTACTAAAGTTAAACTCCAGGGATCCTTTGAAAACAAACTTATACTACATGTTTAAATATTTATTTTAAAGTTTACTTGTAATGAGTTTCCTGTGAATCAAAACAAGAAATACAAAAAATGATATATAATGTTTACACAGACCCTATAAACAAAATGGATGCCCAAGTCTTAAAAGGCGTTACGATTTGTAAAAAGTTTAAGAGATCTTTATGGTAGAGACGCTGTTTGTACAATTGAATTGTAAAATATTCTCCATGTAATGAGAATTTACTTACTATATTTCATTTAGCTCCATATATATACCTTTTAGTATAATACAATGACATACATACATATAAAAATATCATACTTATAGAATAAGAACTTAGCTGATTGAAAAAGAGCAAGCATTTTTAATTTTTCCTTATAAATATCAAGAGAAGGACTTGATTTGAAAAAAACTTTCAATTGACTACTTTTACAGTAAACAACTTTGAGAAGGTTCGATGGATTATTAATTATGTATGTAGGTACGAACTGACCATTTTATATTTTTGATATTTATACTGACCAATATAAATGTATTATTTGTGGCTCCGCAACACAGCTGACGATTGAACTATTTGCAACCAGTCCACAATATACACAGGCTTCGACGGGGTCAAGAGACACGTACAAACACACACATGAGAGCTAATGCAATCTAATTCCTTAATCGATGTTACAACATCCAAGTATTTACGGATAAGGTTTAAATATTATAAACTACCTTTCAGCCGCGGACCTTCTTGCGTTTATAGTGACTTCCCGTTACGGGATACCTATGTGGCAAGATTTGTGAACATCGGTTCACTAATTTAAGCGTAGAGAAGAACAAACAAACTAATTAATTACGAACCGACAAATATTTTCGCATTTAAAATAATATTATTATATACTGATGTAATAGCTGAAAATATAATCTAAAACGTTCAGTTTTCAGGAGTAGGTAAAAGTAGTTTCAGTGTTAATTCTGATCATCAGTATTCATGTTAGTGATTTGACGCAGCTTTTTCTTTAAAGAGTTATCTAATAGAGAGTCTATTCCATATGCTTAGGTACTGTCACATTTTTTGTGTTACACGATGATATTTTAAATGTATTAGTGTAATGCTATAGGCTATAGGATATAAGGAGTCTACTAACAACATAGTTCAAAGTTTTTTTTCTCTATGTTAGTGTATGGATAGTTTTTTATTTCACACATTATCAATAATTCAAAACACGTAGGGAACAAAATATTGAATGGAATAGAATATATAATAGGTAGTAGTAATGATTAGGTGGCGATCTCCATCCATCTTGTATACATTGGTGTCAGTACAAGTCTATCCGCTAGAATTCTGATGCCAGTGTTGTTGCTTATGTCTACTTTGGACATGAAGGATGCTATGCGTTTCCTCTGGATGGAATGAAATGAGCTGACCCCGGGCTGTGAACATTTCAGAAGCGCTACAATGCCATAATATATTGTTAAAGGCGCCTCGCGTTCTATATTGGCGTCATCCTTCAGACTGGAAGTTACAATATGACTAAAGTACTGTAAATTATCTACAATTTTAATAAGTTGTCTTACATATGTATTAACGAAACAACTTTATTCAGACATATACTTAAGGTAGAGACGCTGTCTGTATACTCTATATATTATTACTTCAGTGTTTAGACTGGTATGATTAGGGTAGAAAGTATTGGAAGGCCAAAAGCTATGGAAAAGGAACCTTTGAATAAAATAGTTGTACCTACTTATTCGTACCTAATTATATAAGGAACGTCCCATGTAACCTGAGTTAACTTTGTTGCAAAGATTTCATACTCATGGATGTATCAGCTTCTTCATCAAGTTACTATCGATACCACCTCCATGTAATAGTGAAAAATTAATTTCATGTAAAGTTGTTTCACAACAAACAAATTAACTAACGATGACTCGACAAACACGTATATTTTGAATCTCTAACGGCTGCATAGCGAAATGATATTTTGCAATCTGCCCCCAAAAAAATATGATGGTTAAAATTAATTACAGAGATAAATGCTCGCATCAGTCATATGGAGTTGTACCGAACTCCGAAGACGCGTGTTCGAACCTCATCCTAGAATTTGTAATTTTCTCTCTTTTGTTGCAATACATACATGTCTATCTCTGTGCTAAGGACATATTAAGTAACAAAAAATGAATCCCTTGGACAGCGTTTCGGAGTAATGTCTCTATCATAAAAGCTGCAACAGAAACTTCCATAGTTCAAAGCCCTCGAAACGCAGAAGACCGCAATGGATAGCGCTGCAATATTTAAAGGAAATCATCGTCTTCAACCACGACTCCGATGTCAAGAGTGAACGACGAAGAAGGGGGAATTATAATAAGAAAGCTATGCGCTCCATCCCGCACCGACCTGAAAATGTATTATCCTACATAATGAGTTTTAGTTTGAAAATGTATGTAAAGATCATTGATGCTATCACTTTTTGTGTTTGAAGTTTAAATTAAATCGCTTCTGTTGTAGTAGTAATCACTTAAAATGTTATTCAAAAGTTTTATAAAATGCATTTCTATCCAGCGAACCAATCAAATTACTTTAAATTTGGCTGTACCAGGTATATGTATAGTGACTACATACGATATACAGGCTACCTGTGTGCCAAAGTCCATCAATATTGTTTCAGTAGTTTGAATGTAAAAGCAGGCCAAACAAACAAGCAACGAACCGACGAACACTTTCGCATTTGAAATATCGCTACCGATCTCTAAAGGTCTTTTCGCATATGGCCAGTTTTACGGTATAAAAGTAGTTTCAGTGTTATATATTTCGTTATATCGCGTTGTATATGTGTCTGAATTTCCCAAGTTTTTATTATATGACTTTTGAAGCACTAACGCTTGGTTAAAGAAACCAAATTTTGCAATTTATCCCCTAATACGAGGATTAAAATCCATTAGGAAGATATATTCCAAGCTTGCCATGTAGCGCGTCTTAAAGACCAATGATGGACCAATACCGTTACCACATGGAAAGGCGACCATTTAAAAGCTAACTCTAAAAAGATATATATTTATAGCAATGTTATTGTAATTGTAAGTTGGAAATAAAAAAATGTTTATTTTATTTTTATTTATTATTCCAAGCTAGAATGTGTGCTTCGCTAACCTAGCGGTTAGGGCGGATAACATTAACACAGATTGTAAGATGACGATGGTTCAGTATTATACTTTGAAAATGATTTTAACTGCCATGGTCTGGTCTTTATAGTTTATAGCGAAAAAAAATCACGGCTGCAGAGAGGCGTATATAATATGGCATGAATAGTGGTAAATTAATAGAAAACTTAGTAAATAATTTTGCTTTTGGATTTAAAACCGCACTAAGTTTATCGTTTTTTAAATGTTTACTGCAAGCTTACTTTTTGATTCTAACTTGATTGATTGACACGGAATTGTTACATGTAAGTAATGTTACATTAAAAACGATAGATTTGGTATCGTCTTGGCGGCCTAGGATACGGTTTGTCAGAAGACGCGGGTTCAAAACCCATTCAAACTTCTATATCCAACCGTAGGTTGATGCTGTTTATCCGTTTGTCCATCTGTCCGTCTGACTGAGAGTCTGGTAGAGCAGGTAGGTCGTCCACCGACAATGTGGAAGACGTACTAAATAAGGTCGCAGGACTATCTTGGATGCATGCAGCTTCCATCTGGTCCTTCCGTATGCATATCTTCAGTAGTAAAAGTTTTACGTCTCATATAATAATAAATGTAGGTAACCTATGATCTTCAATGCCCATGAAGATTTAGAAGTTTGAGCATGAAAGAACAAAGGATAATGCAAATCCTGGTCCTTCCAACAGCTATGTATGTTACATAGTTAGATAGGTATATTTAAAAATTACTATGGCGCCAAATTCAAAATATAATTCTTTCCAGATTAATTATCTATTAAACATGATAGTTTCGGTAATAGCCAAGTATTGCTATTCATACGTGATGTATTGCATTCATGTGTTTTACATAGTAACCTTTAGTTAGTGGAAGTGGTTAACCACAGGTTCAAACGGGATTTTAAGCAGTTTCGCCAAAGATATATCAACAATGCGTTACGGCAATTATGTTTTCTAAGCTGAGGATAGTCGCCGTTAATTAACAATTTCATAACGAAGACAGTCAGTATGCAGAAGCTGACTCAGGTGTCTTTCAGCACACTTTCGTACTAGGTTTCTGCGTGCATGTTTATACTTTTTGTTAACTATACCTATATATTAGAACAATCCTACAAATGTTAATGTAAGTACTACATTCAAACAAACTTGGATACTTATTTACTTATACTTAACTAAGACCAGCTTGAGTGGTTCAAAAATGTTCTGCATTCAGTTGCGTAAAAAATTTAAAACTTATAGAAGTAACAAAAGTGTAAACTTCGACCACATACAACTATTTGGGTGGCGTTCCAATTCGGCTTCAAGTCATTTGTACTCAAATATAGACATAATAACAAGGTACGAAGTACTTTAGTTTAACTGTTTAACGGTAAACCAATATAATAGCTAACATAAATCATCGTTATCAACACCAATGACTAATATGACTAATCACTATGCTACAAAATTAACAAACTGTCTGTGAAATATAATAATTTTGTGGATTATTTGGTCTGAGCAAAGTATATGATACGTGCAACGACGAGCAAAGCAAGGAGGAGCGTTAGGTTCACGTATGTTGGTTAAAAATATCCAGACAGTGAATGATTATTTGTCAAAGATTTGTTATTGTCTGAGGCGGCTGCTGAATATTGGAGAGACTTTTTTCACAACACATACGATTAAGTTAATTGGCCCAATTTTTTGGCAGTATAAGGTACACTTAGAGGAGATCTTATTCATAGCTCCCATTTGGATGGAACACTAAGCATATATATGTGATATAATTGTAATAATTAGACATATGGTAACGCGGACTTTTTTGTAAATATTGATTATGTCTAAACAACTGTGGTATATTGTCAACAGTGTCCGCAGCGTACACAATATACAGATTTTTCAGCGTTACTATTGCATATTTTAACAAGGAAAAATACTATTAGTTATTGTGACAAAACTGTATTAGTTAGTCATAGTCATCATTCCGGAGATTTTTGTAGATACTCGTATTGATGTCTACTACAAAACGGAAGTACACCACTATGCTCTATTTTCAATAGTTCCCCCAGCGTACGCTTTATATTGATTTATTTGTTTTTTTCACACCTTTGGTTACATTATCGAAGTTTTCACAAGGATCCTACACTTTTATTTAATATTCTAGCGCCTTTGTTCATCAGAGATAACGTAGGGTTCTTAAGGTGAAAGATTTTTCATATCGGTGGAGAAGTTTCGGAGCGTATTCAATTCAAACAAACAAACATATATTTCTTCTTTACTCAAACGTGAAAAAGTAAACTAGATGGAGGACATTGCGTATCTCTGTGATTTTAACATCCTTACCAAGCAAAGAAAGTCAGTTAAAAAAATTTTGAAAAAGATGTCATCACTTAACGAGAACTCTGCCCTTGGAAACCGATCGACCGGAGTTCACAGACTGTCGTCTGTGAATATTCTCATTATGCAATGCAGAATATCACTTGAAGACGACCAAGCTGGTCTGTTTAACTGACATAAGAATGTATTTAAAAAATTGGAAATTATTTTGGAAGATTTAAACTAAAGTAAAGTAAACTAATATCTTGACATGACTAAGGTACACAGTAAGTATCAAAAATTTTCACGCTGCCGTAAAAACAGCAGTGCATTGAAGGTATCTGTGCGTTTTTGGATTTCTACAAGGATGGTTTACTAAATCTAATTATTACTGTAAATAAACTTGGGTTTATTACTTGAAACCTGAATCCATGTAAGGGCCGGTTCGCGTTACCATAAGTTCTTATTCAATACATCCATGTAGAAAACCATACGTGAAACAGCATTTTTATTAAGCAGTACTTCTTTTAATTAATCTAAAATAATTAATATAATTTAAATTTTAATATAATGGTTCATCTAATTAAATGATAATTCTAAAATTTTCTTTAATTTACAATATCCAATAACTTCAGAAATATCACATTTAATAATGTATTGTTTGCTACGAATAAATAATAGTCTTTCTTCGTAGATTGTTTGACATACTATTCTTTGTAACCGACTTCAAAAAAGGAGGAGGTTATATGTTCCATTGCACGTTTTTTTTGGTATGTTAACCGTTTCTCTACCGTTATTTTTTTTTTGGTTTGGTAGTGTATACTTCCGTGGGTATATATGTGAGTAATTTAAATGGGACTACCCATTTAAATTTCATGAAATTGTGTGAAACAGTTTTTGAGTTACATTCCAATTACTGGAAAGTGCTATATTATCGATCGCCTTTCTTAACGATGTCATCATTGACGGTCAAAAACAATATATCACGTAAGTAGCAAGGCTCACTAACAAACATTAACCGACTTCAACACCAAAAAGTGAGAATAACATGTTAAAGTCGGTACCATGCGCAACCTATTCTGATAATAACTACTTTTGAACTATAATGGTACTGACTTTCAACAAGTTATGTCACACTTTTAGGTGTTGAAGTCAGTTCCATTTTTAGGTATTTCCTTTTATAATTACATTAGTTATCAAATGTTTGAAAACAGCTTTTTACTCACTTTAAATAAATTAATTTTTAATCACAAACAAGTAGTTAATACTTATTATATTTATGAATGATTGTGGCTGCAACCTTAGGTTAGGTTAAATTTAAACTGCGAAGAAGTACGTGCAAGCCGAGCGAGCGAAGTGAGCGTGCCGAACAGACATCACTGATTATAATAAGCAAGCTGCGTGCCCTGAAAATTTTACTACAGTTTTTTCAGTTGTAAAAGTACAAGCGTTGTAAAAGACTACTTCTGTTCAAAATTTTACATAAATCAGTTCAGTTGCTTTTTCGTGTAGGAGTAGCAAACTTCCATTTATAAATCCATTTGAAGTCTCGAGTACTTTTACAATTTAATATTAGTTGATGATAGTGTATACATGTTTTATGTAGAGCATGGTAGGTAGGGTAATCGCTTGCTATTTTATGAAAAGTTTTATAAAATACCTTACAACTAAGACTATGTTCACCTATGACAGTGACCATGTTCAGTGTCATAAATAAACACTGATCACACTGAACAAAGATAGGAGAGCCGAAGGCTTCTGGTACGAGTACTTGAGGCGGAAGGCAGCGCATGAAGATTGGGGAAAATGAAGATAACTTTGTTTAAACATTTTGCGAGGCTGATTCTATAAGTCACGCAAAAATTTAGGAGATTTTTCTTTTGGTGCACCATTGTTTTGTTATTTTTTTTTTGTGCAGTATGTAAATATTATAAAAGCAAACTATATATTTGATTTATTGAGAGATAATAAATGTAATGACATTTGCGTGGCTAAGGCGAATCTAATGGTAGGTATGTTATTTTTCATAATGCATCAAATCAAATGACTATAGGCTTAAGGGTAATTTATAAAAATAGAAAATATATTTGGGTTTATTTTTGATGTGGTTGTTCTTATTCCTTTTGTATATCATGAGGTATTTAATATTTGGAGCGTTCCGTAACATACAGATAAGAAAACCGATTGAATATTGTAGATGCAAGGCATAGCATGAGAGTCGTGGAGTCGCTCATGGTCGAAAGTAAGCTTGCAGACAGTCGATAAAATGGATTCAAACGTTTTGGAGGCGTTCTTATTTATCAAATAGTTATTTTGTATAGACAAGGTATGACAGTAAATAGTTTGTTTAGAAAATACCCACATTTTTTGAAAGTATCCAACAAGATTTAATAAAAATTAGTAGTGCCTATACCAAAATTAAAAATGTTATGTCAATAAATACTTACTTTATCAAATACCTTATGACTTAAAAGCTATAAAGAGAGGCATCATATTTTTACAAAGCAATTAAACAACTTACTACTAAAAAAATGCTACCGTAACTTGGAAGAAGTCATGAACGATTCATGCATTTATTTTAAATGTTGATAAATAATTATTTTGATAAATGTTAAATTATTTAGAGTAACATGAATGAGTCGGCCCGTTCTTAGTATTATACCTCTAATATTGCTACACACGAATAGTGCCTATAATTTTACCTGCACCCATACCCTTCAATACCAGAACAAAATATTGCGACCGTTATTGCTTCAGGGTAGAAAAAGATATGGTGGCAGTCTGTCTTCCCCGGATGAACTCATTCACGAAGAGTTATACTGCTACTATGTAGATAGGTAAATTGATAGATAAACCCTTTATTGCAATACCACATTATATAATATAACTGACAAATAAATAGGATAATATAATTGAAAACTATTAATCAACAATAAAAAAAATTAAGTCTCAAAATGGACGGTCTTATCGCTCAGAGCGATCTCTTTCAGACAACCATGTTATTGAAAAGGCAGCTTAAATAAAAAAGGTCTCGAAGGAAGTTTCCTTGGACACCTGTGAGACTCTTGTGACACATTTACCACCGACCACACTAAGAAGTAGAGCCCCTAAACAAAAATTGAAAAGACTTATGGTGTGTACCTACAATCTAACGACTATACCACACTTTTATGTCTTTTTTACTCTAGCTGACCGCTCTGTCCTTGAGCCTCAATTGCTCTAAGAGAAATGTTCGCTCTGTAACTTGTATGGGAGTTATGATTTTTTTACGCAACTGAATGCAGATTATTTTTCGACCTCTCAAGCTGATCTCCAAGGCGATTGCTTACGTTAACCACTGTACTAAGGGGTTGGATCCCTTAACAAGCATACACAAGGACCAGTTTTTTTAAAATTGATATTCCGAATAGCTTCTATGCCCCGACTTCAACTGTAATTAGAGGCAAATTTTCTGCAATTGAACTTGTATGAAAATTTTGACTTTTCTGTTCAAATGGTTAAAAGTTTGATGACCAAAAACTAATGCACAAGGACAAACGCGGGCCACTCGTGGCCCGCGCACCGCCCAACACCTAGTTCATTATATAAAGATGGATTACCACTGACTGACTGACTGACTGACATAAATGGTACGGTATGAAGGAGCAATGGGGGGTATAGAAGATGTAGGGGAAAAGTGTAGGGGGGGTTCTGAAACCAAAGGGAAAAGTCCGGGATGAGCTGAATGTGGAAGTGTGATGGAACAGGTCAACGGCTCTCGGAAATTATAAAAGATGGGGGGTAGGTGTCAAAACTAAAAATGAATAAAAACCTGGAAAACTGCCAAAAATTAAAAAAAAAACATGCCTCCCGAACAAAAGACGATCGCTCCCATACAAAATGTAAATGCTTATAATTCCTAAACCGTTTGAGATAAGTATAAAGTGTTTGACCAAATGTCATAGGGAATTGGAAGGGTAATTTAGTAAAAGTGTCAAAAATCCAAGATGGCGGATTCAAAATGGCGGCCGAATTGAAAGTTGGTCCGATCCGGCTCAAAATTGGTATCGGGGGGTTTTTGGGGTCCCACATTCGAAATATGAAAACCATTTTTTGATGACGTCATTTTTCAATATGGCCGCCATACAATTGATTTTTTGGATCTTTAATGGATCGTTTCTCCCAGTGGGCGTGATGGGGCTGATAGTTTTGTAGGGTTATATGTGGGGTTAGGGTAGGTGACTTTAGGAGAAACTGAATAGAGCTGAACGTGGAGTACCAGGTAGAACTGGTCAACGGCTCTCGGAAACTAAAGGAGATAGAGGGTAAGTGCCAAAACTAATGTTGATAAGCACCCTGGGTTACTGCCAAAAATTAAAAAAAAACACACCTCCCAAACAAAAGACGATCGCGCCCATACAAAATGTAAATGCTTATAACGCCGAAACCGTTAAAGATAGGTACAGGGTGTTTGAACTAATGTTTAATGGGACCGAAAATGCAATTTGGTGGAAATGTCAAATATCCAAGATGGCGGATTCAAGATGGCGGCTACCTTAAATATTAGTCCGATCCGACTGAAAATCGACACCTAAAGATTTTTAGAGTCCCCGATTCGATATATGAAATCCATTTTTTGATGACGTCATTTTTCAACATGGCCGCCATACAATTTTTTTCTCTGGAAATTTTATCGTAGTTTTTCGACATGTTGGCATGATGAAACGTTGAGGCTTTGTAAGTGAAAAGTATAGGCAGTGGTCTTACGTCCTTAAGTGACACCTTAAATGAGCTGAATGTGTACCTTCTGATGGAACAGCTTGACGGGTCTCAGAAACTAAAAGAGATAGGGGGTAAGTGCCAAAACTAATATTGACAAGCACCCTGGGCATTTCCTAAAAATTAAAAAAAAACACACCTCCCGAACAAAAGACGATCGCGTCCATACAAAATGTAAATGCTTATAACGCCGAAACCGTTAAAGATAGGTACGGGGTGTTTGAACTAATATTTTACGCGACCAAAAATACAATTTGGCGGAAATGTCAAAAATCCAAGATGGTGTATTCAAGATGGCGGCTACCTTAAATATTAGTCCGATCCGACTAAAAATCGATATCTAAGGGTTTTTAGAGTCCCCAATTCGAAATATGAAATCCATTTTTTGATGACGTCATTTTTCATAATGGCCGCCATACAAATGTTTTGTCTGAAAATTTATTTGGTTTTTTTCTAGATGTTGGCATAATGGAACGCTGAGGTTTTGTAAGTAGAAAGTATAGGCAGTGGTCTTACGTCCTTAAGTGACATCTGAAATGAGCTAAATCTGAACCTTCTGATGGAACAGCTTGACGGGTTTTGGAAACTAAAAGAGATAGGGGGTAAGTGCTAAAACTAATATTGACAAGCACCCTGGGCATCTCCTAAAAAATAAAAAAAAAACACACCTCCCAAACAAAAGACGATCGTACCCATACAAAATGTAAATGCTTTATAACGCCGCAACCGTTAAAGATAAGTACGGGGTTTTTAGACTAATGTTTTAGGGGACCGGAATTGCAATTTGGCTGAAATGTCAAAAATCCAAGATGGCGGATTCAAGATGACGGCTTCCTTAAATGTTAGCCTGATCCGACTGAAAATCGATATCTAGGGGTTTTAAGAGTCCCTAATTAGAAAGATGAAACCCATTTTTTGATGACAGCATTGGTCAAAATGGCGAGGCCGCAGGCCGAGCTATATTGACGAGGCCGAAGGCCGAATGTGCTTCTGAGTGAAGCGAGGCCAAAGGCCGAGCGTCCTTCTAAGCGAAACGAGGCCGAAGGCCGAGTGTGCTCATAAGTGAAGTGAGGTCGAAGGCTGAGCGTTCTTCTAAGCGAAACGAGGCCGAAGGCCGAGCGTGCTTCTAAGCGAAGCGAAGCCGAAGGTCGAGCATGCTTCTAAGCAAAGCGAGGCCGAAGGCCGAGCGTGCTTCTAAGCGAAACGAGGCCGAAGGCCGAGTAAGCTCCTAAGTGAAATGAAGCCGAAGGCCGAGCGCCCTTCTAAGCAAAGCGAGGCCGAAGGCCGAGCGTACTTCCAAGCGAAGCGAAGCCGAAGGCCGAGCATGCTTCTAAGCAAAGCGAGGCCGAAGGCCGAGCGTGCTTCTAAGCGAAGCGCGGTCGTGTTTTGTGCCCACGAGGAAATAGAAGCCTTTCATGGCGAGTTCGAAGGCCAAGCTTTCGCCAACTTTATTTCAAAATGTCAATGATCTTCAATACCCATGTTAACATAGGTAATGTTAATAACCATGAACACAACTATTAGTACGAGTACTACTGATATGACATGCTACAAATAACTGTTTAATTTCCTTCGTATACTTGGGTTTGTTCTTAAAAACTTGAGTCCAGACAACCTCCACGCAGTGACATAAAAAGGGTGCAACGTCTTCCAAGAAGCTTAAGTGTCACAGTTAGCTGGAAAACTAATGAAGATATCTTAAGCTACTACTTACTTTTAAGCAATAAATATATATATATATAAAATGCTTATAGGCCTTTCAAGCGGACATTAATACACAGATTTCGAAGGACAAGATCTTATTCATGGTAGAGATGCTTGCTGCAATGTATGTTATTAAAATAAATACAAAGTGTGGTGTGGTGTTCCCACTTGGAAAATTTTTTTTTTCAACTATATATAATTTTAACCCAGCTTATTGAGAAATGTATACTCTATTCTCTTTGGAATATATCAAGAGAAAGACTTGACTTTACACAATCACTAATTTGACTGTTTTTTAAGGTTAACAACTTACAGTAGCAACTAAAAACATGAGTAGGCATTTCATGGTCAAGATGTTTTGTGGTTCTGCATTGAATATCGCTATCAAATTGTTCCTTAAGTTAGGGTGGAAAATGAAGATTGGAAACAATAGATTAAATAAAATGTTGCATATTAAAGTTGTGAAGCTGTCGTAAAGGTAGCAACTATAGTTGAGATACAAACTCTAATACATGGTTGAACTTACGTACACCGTGAATAAAATGAATGCCAACGTATTTGTAAAGTTCTTCAATCTTAATTTATATGAATGCCAAAGAATGGAAGTAAAAAGCACTGCGACCGTCCCCTAGGTCAAACTTAATAGGCATGTTTATATTGTTTATATTGTGTGATACGTAATTTGGTTTTCTTTAAGTGAAGATATAGATGGAATAAGTATATATATATGGTAGTAGGAGTTAGCCGAACAAAATTAAAAGCAGGTAATTGTCTTAGTACATACTAAATCCAATACGTACCGAACAATGAAGTGCAATCTAATTCCTTAGTAGGTTTTACGACATATATACATCCATGTGAAAAAATATACATGGAATAATAAAATTTTCAAACAAGGGTTACCTACATTTATTATCACATGAGATGTAAAACTTTTACTGCTGAAGACATGCATACGGAAGGACCATTTGGAAGCTGCATGCATCCAAGATAGTCCTGCGACCTTATTTAGTACGTCTTCCACATTGGCGGTGGACGATCTACCTGCTCTACCAGACTCTCAGTCAGACGGACAGATGGACAAACGGATAAACAGCATCAACCTACGGTTGGATATAGATAGGGATATAATGATATACTACCACACTATTGTTCAAAGAATTTTACCCTAAGACTTAACTGAAACCACACATTGAGTGTTATGTTTTAGTATGTATACCTTAGTTTTATTATAATATTATGATTTTAAGTGCTAATGCTTGCTTAGATAAACCAAATGTTGCAATACATCACCATACACCGGTTAAAATCAACTAAGAGAAAAAAAATATGGTTGAATGGGTGCCTATAGAAAGTGTTTACGAGATTCAAAGCCACACAAATGAACTGAATAAATGTGAGCAATGATGAGAAATATTGTTTTAAGATTTATCGTTGGTATAGTGGTAGCTTTGGAATGTTTGTAGGTTTGATTCCCGGTTAGGACAGTTGTTGGAATTTTCCGACAAAGAAATTCACACTGTCTGGAACACTGCCCTATAGGTGACAAAAGGCCTTATACGAGTATGGGACCAATACGTACCTGGTATGGGTGTTTGATAAATACATGTAGGTACCTACCTGTCTAAGATATGTAAGCATGAACATGATGGTATGTTTTGTTTAAAATATGTATATCATTATTTGAGTTACATATAAATTACTTTTACTAAAGTTAAACTCAAGGGATCCTTTGAAAACAAACTTATACTACATGTTTAAATATTTATTTTAAAGTTTACTTGTAATGAGTTTCGTGTGAATCAAAACAAGAAATACAAAAAATTATATATAATGTTTACTACACAGACCGTATTAACAAAATGGATGCCCAAGTCTTAAAAGGCGTTACGATTTGTAAAAATCTTAAGAGATCTTTATGGTAGAGACGCTGTTTGTACATACAATTGAACTGTAAAATATTCTCCATGTAATGAGAATGTACTTACTATATTATACCTTTTAGTATAATACAATGACATACATACATATAAAAAAATCATACTTATAGAATAAGAACTTAGCTTATTGAAATAGGGCGAGCATTTCTTCATTTTTCCTTATAAATATCAAGAGAAGGACTTGACTTAAAAAAAACGTTAAATTGACTACTTTTACAGTAAACAACTTTGAGAAAGTTCGATGGATTATTAATAATGTAGGTAGGTACGAACTGACCATTTCTTATTTTTGATATTTATACTGACCAATATAAACGTATTATTTGTGGCTCCGCAACACAGCTGATGATTGAACTATTTGCAACCAGTCCACAATATACACAGGCTTCGACGGGGTCAAGAGACGCGTACAAACACACACATGAGAGCTAATGCAATCTTATTCCTTAATCGATGTTACAACATCCAAGTATTTACGGATAAGGTTTAAATATTATAAACTACCTTTCACCCGCGGACCTTCTTGCGTTTATAGTGACTTCCCGTTACAGGATACCTATGTGGCAAGATTCGTGAACATCGGCTCACTAATTTAAGCGTAAAGCAGAACAAACAAACTAATTAATTACGAACCGACAAATATATTAGCATTTAAAATAAAAATATTATATACTGATGTAATAGCTGAAAATAATATCTAAAATGTTCAGTTTTCAGGAGTAGGTAAAAGTAGTTTCAGTGTTAATTCTAATCATCAGTATTCATGTTAGCGATTTGACGCAGCTTTTTCTTGTAAGAGTTCGATCTCCATCCATCTTCTATACATTGGAGTCAGTACAAGTCTATCCGCTAGACTTCTGATGCCAGTGTAGTTGCTTATGTCTACTCTGGACATGAAGGATGCTATGCGTTTCCTCTGGATGGAATGAAATGAGCCGACTCGGGGCTGTGAACATTTCAGAAGCGCTACAATGCAATAATATATTGTTATAGGCGCCTCGGGTTCTATATTGGCGTCATCCTTCAGACTGGAAATTACAATATGACTAAGGTACTGTAAATTATCTCCCATTTTAATATGTTGTCTTACATATGTATTAACGAAACAACTTTATTCAGACATATACTTAAGGTTGAGATGCTGTCTGTATACTTTATATATTATTACTTCAGTGTTTAGACTGGTACGATTAGGGTAGAAAGAATTGGAATGCCAAAAGCTATGGAAAAGGAACCTTTGAATAAAAGAGTTGTACCTACTTATTCGTACCTAATTATATAAGGAACGCCCCATGTAACCTGAGTTAACTTTGTTGTAAAGATTTCATACTCATGGATGTATCAGCTTCTTCATCAAGTTACTATCGATACCACCTCCATGTAATAGTGAAAACTTAATTACATGTAAAGTTGTTTCACAACAAACAAATTACTAACGATGACTCGACAAACACGTATATTTTTGAATCTCTAACGGCTGCATAGCGAAATGATATTTTGTAATCTACCCCCAAAAAAATATGATGGTTAAAATTAATTACAGAGATAAATGCTCGGATCAGTCATGGAGTTGTACCGAACTCAGAAGACGCGTGTTCGATTCTCATCCTAGAATTTGTAATTTTCTCTCTTTTATTGCAATACATACAGGTCTATCTCTGTGCTAAGGACATATTAAGAAACAAAAATGAATCCCTTGGACAGCGTTTTGGACTAATGTCTCTATCATAAAAGCTGCAACAGAAACTTCCATAGTCCAAAGCACTCGAAACGCAGAAGACCGCAATGGATAGTGCTAAAATATTTAAAGAAAATCATCGTCTTCAACCACGACTCCGATGTCGAACGACGAAGAAGGGGGAATTATAATAAGAAAGCTGCGCGCTCCATCCCGCACCGGCCTGAAAATGTATTATCCTACATAATCAGTTTTAGTTAAAAATGTATGTAAACATCATTGATGCTATCACTTTTTGCGTTTGAAGTTTAAATTAAATCGCTTCAGTTGTAGAAGTAATCACTTAAAATGTTATTCAAAAGTTTTATAAAATGCTTTTCTACCCAGCTAACCAATTCTAAGAAGCTTAAGTGTCACAGTTAGCTGGAAAACTAATGAAGACATCTTAAGCTACTACTTACATTTCAGCAATAAATATATATATATATAGTAGGCCTATAGGCCTTTCAAGGGGACACATACACAGATATAATACACAGATTTCGAAGGTCAAGATCTTAATGTCATGGTAGAGATGCTTGCTGCAATATATGTTATTAAAATAAATACAAAATGTGGTGTGGTGTTCACACTTAAAACAATTTTTTTTAACTAGAACTAGACTAGAACCCAGCTTATTGAGAAATGTATAGCTCTTTTCATTCGTCCTTGAATATATTTACGTAGTATTGTATTCTCTTTGGAATATATCAAGAGAAACACTTGAGTTTACACAATTACAGATTTGACTGTTTTATAAAGTTAACAACTTACAGTAGCAACTAAAAACATGAGTAGGCATTTTATGGTCAAGATGTTTTGTCGATTCTTAAAGTAGGGCAGAAAATGAAGATTGGGAACAATAGATTAAATAAAATGTTTCATATTAAAGTTGTGAAGCTGTCGTAAAGGTAGCCACTATAGCTGAAATACAAACTCTAACACATGGATGAACTTACGTACACCGTGAATAAAATGAATGCCAACGTTACGATTTGTAAAGTTCTTCAATCTTAATTTATATGAATGCCAAAGAATGGAAGTAAAAAGCACTGCGACCGTCCCCTAGGTCAAACTTGATAGACAGGTATATTTGATATGTAACTTGGTTTTCTTTAGGTGAAGATGATGATGTAATAAGATTATTTATATGGTAGTGGGAGTTAGCAGAACAAAATTAAAACCAGTTATTCGCCTTGGTACATACTAAATCCTATACGTACCGAACAATGCAGTGCAATCTAATTCCTTAGTAGGTTTTACGACATATATACTTCCACGTGAAAAGATATACATGGAATAATAAATTTTTCAAACAAGGGTTACCTACATTTATTATCACATGAGACGTAAAACTTTTACTGCTGAAGATATGCATACGGAAGGACCAGATGAAAGCTGCATGCATCCAAGATAGTCCTGCGACCTTATTTAGTACGTCTTCCACATTGTCGGTGGACGACCTACCTGCTCTACCAGACTCTCAGTCAGACGGACAGATGGACAAACGGATAAACAACATCAACCTACGGTTGGATATAGATAGGGATATAATGATATACTACCAGACTATTGCCTACCACATTTAGTTCAAAGAATTTTACCCTAAGACTTAACTGAAACCACACATTGAGCGTTATGTTTTAGTATTTATACCTTAGTTTTATTATAATATTATGATTTTTAAGTGCTAATGCTTGCTTAGATATACCAAATGTTGCAATACATCACCATACACGGGTTAAATCAACTAATAGTAAAAAAAGTGTTTGGATAGGTGCCTATAGAAAGTGTCTACGAGATTCAAAGCCACACAAATGAGAAAAGATGAGAAATATCGTTTTAATGTATCTATCGTTGGTGTAGTGGTGGCAGCGCTGCTTTGGAATGTAGAACTCTTGGTTTGGATTCCCGGTTAGGACAGTTGTTGGAATTTTCTGACAGAGAAATTCAAACTGTCCGGCGTCTGGAACACTGCCCTGTAGGTGACAATAGGCCTTATATGGGAGCAATACATATCTGGTATGGGTGTTTGATAAATACTCCTACCTACCTCTCTAAGATATGTACGCATGAACTTAATGTTATTTTTGTTTAAAATATGTATATCATTATTTACGTTACATATAAATTACTTTTACTAAGATTAAACTCCAGGGATACTTTGAAAAAAAAAACTGTTTTAATATTTATTTTAAAATTTACTTGTAACGAGTTTCGAGTGAATTAAAACAAGGAATACAACAATTTTATAGAAAATTGCAGAGTTATTTAGTAAATTAAGTCATTACTTACTTTTGAGTAATGAATATATATAAAGAATAGGCTCCTCACTTTTCATACATCGTGAAATATTTTTCGGGACTATCTCTGTCATCATCATCATCATCATCATCAGCCTGTAGCAGTCCACTGCTGGACATAGGCCTCTCCAATTGCACTATCTCTGTGCAAAGAACATATTAATAAACAAAAAATCATGAACCGACAAATACTTAGCTTTTCATGACAACTAATTATAATATATATCGATGCAAGAAAACGTTTTTGCTGTAAGTTGTTTAGCCAAAACCCAACTTTTCCCCAGAGCCAAAGAACATTAAAAATGTCTTCAAAAAATCTTTGACAGAAATTTGATTTTTGTAACACAGTTTTGTTATAGTAATAATACTCATGAAGAGCAATGAAAATATTTTTGTTAAAGTTATTACCTGTAGGCTTTTTACTACTTACAGCAATTGACTTTTCATTTAAAGACCTGACGTCGTAAGTAGTTTGGTGACTTCTATGGAGATAAGTTTCGTATTTTCCACACATTTGAAATGCTTATACTTGAATAGGTATTTAATACATTACCTACTATATAACAGATGTAAGACTAACTCTAAAAAATGCTGATATAATACATTACACTTTATTGGCATAGGAATGCTGTTAGTTATATCAGATTTTTAATAATAAACTGAACTTTTGCTGTAGTGTAGTGTTAAAACACTGTGTTTAAGTGACTTATTCCTAGCTAATTGAACAAGGAAACTTTTCAAAATTATACCTATTGTAAAAATCTTATAGTAGCGACCCAGACCGTTCGACGCAGATTTTTTTAAAGAATATAGCTGTGTGCTCAGTAAACTTACGCCGTTCTTGCTACTTACAGCTAATACTGTTTTCTTACGTCTCCACACACATTATATACGGAGTAAGTATATCATGAGAATCGCTTAGGAACATTGGGACAAGGGTGTTTCAGTAGGAGGTCAGAAGATATCCAACTTATGATGAGATACGATGATACTACTCTTCTAGCTCAAATAAAAAAAAGACATGGAACACCTGTTGACACGTTTAGAGACAACCAGCCTCTCCTACAGGCTTGGGATAAACAGAGACAAAACCAAGATGATAATCGTAGACCGAACTGAACTGAATCAACCTGACATTTCTGTGATTGGCAACTGTGAGATTGTTCAATCCTACGTGTACCTAGGATCCACGAGCACAAACACGAGGGGCTATGAGAACGAAATTCAAAAAAGATTTGCTAAGACAAGATCTGCCGTTGATAAGGTCAAAAGAGTCAGGTGCAACCGAAATATCACCAAATCCACGAAACTCTGCATGAAGAAAACTTTAGTGTTGCCGATATTTATCTATGGCGCAGAAACATGAAAGGTTCACCTGAGAGACCGACGCAAAATCGATGCCCTTGAAATGTGGTGCTGGCGGCGACTGCTGCGGACGAACGAGAGATTATCTAAGACTGTGCAAATACGTGTCCTGAAACTTCGGACACATTATTCGACATGAAAACTCCATAAAACGACTCGTAGTCCAGGGGCAAGTAGAAAGCAAGCAGTCGATCACACGCGTTGGGCAGAACTCACAAAAGCTGAAACAGAAACTTCCATAGTCTAAAGCACTTTTAAGTGTTATTTAAGATTTATATGTTTTTATTAAAATTCAAAATTAGCAGCCTTCCTATCACATATTTCAAAGATGTAGGGTTTACTTGAATGTTTTGAGATTGAGAGTTATGTTTTATTCTTTTAGAGTTTATTTATGCATACGTAAGTTTTTATCGTTTGCTTTTTATACTCTAACGGCTGCTTGGCGAAATGTAACTTTGCAATCTGTCCCCTTATATGCACGTTACAATAAATTAATGTAAGACGTCCACTGCTAAACATATGCGTCCCGATCGATTTACAAAAGACCGCATGGAAGCGACCTGTATAAAAGTTCGGTCTGTGGTTACCGGCCCCATCGGCCATTAGTTCAAGGCGCTATGTGTCATGTCCACTGCCACTTCAACTAACTAATCCTCTGGGCTATGCATGACTTTCGTTCGTGTACTGAATCAGTCCTCATTTCTGATTTAATCACTACGGAATACACCGAGCATAGCCCTTTCTAAAGTTCGTTGTATGACTTTGAGCTTACATATGAATCCCTTAGTCAGTGACCAAGTTCAGTGTCATAAATAATCACTGATCACACATGAACGGAGTAAAATAGAGGATCCGAAGTCTTCTTTTATTGAGAGATTAAAAAATGTTACGGCACTTGTGTGGCTAAGGCGAATCTAATGATTAATTTTATATAATGCATCAAGTCATATCGAATTAAGGGTCATTTAAATAAATAGAAAATATAGTGGGGTTTATTTCCGCCACGGTTGTTCTTATTCCTTTTGTATATCACAAGGTATTTAATAATTACAGCGTTCCGTAAGATAGGGAGAAGAAAACTGATTGAAGATTGTAGAGGCAAAGCATAGCATGAGATTCGTGGCACTTACGGATAGGAATCCACTTTAACTGATATTTGTATTCTGATATGTCAGGGTCGAACATAAGCTTGCAGACAGCCAATGAAATGAATTCAGACGTTTTGTAGCCGTTCTTATTAATTTAATAGTTCTTTTGTATACACAAGGTATGATAGTCAATAGTTTGATAGCAAATACCCACAACTTATATTCAAAAAATGTGTGCAAAATCGAACAAGATTCAATATAAATTAGTACTGCCCATATCAAAATTAAAAATGCACAGCTCATGGGCAAATGTTATGTCAATAAATACTTGATAGAATACATAATGACTTTTGCTGAACTTTAAGCTAAATTCAGGCATAACATTTTTACAAAGCCATTAAATTACTTACTTATAAAAAATGCTACTGTGACTTTGATGAACTCATGAACGATTCATGCAATTATTTGAAATAATGATAAATAATTATTTTGATAAATGTGAATTAATTTATAGTAACATGAATGAGTCGGCCCGTTCTTAGATAGAGATTGTTCCTCTAATATTGCTACAAACGAATAGGGAAATTTATTACTACCATAACATTAGATGTATACAATATAAATATGATTTCAATAAATAATCGGATATGCGTCTGAAACGAGAGCCATTGTTACCTTAGTTTTAAAAGGTAAAAAATATTCGAAGACGTTAAAAAAAACTGAATGTAATAATTCAGTATCTTGCTTACGGTGTTCGTATGAGTACCTGCGCTATAACAGATGGTTTTCTAACGCGACTCATAAGTTATTAGAATATGGCATACGAAAGGTATCCCTGCATTTCACCGACACTTAATATATCATCCGACCTTTGGTTAGGTTAGGTTTGAACTGCAACAAAACTGCAAAAGAGCGAGCAAAGCGAGCTTGCCGCGGCAGCGGCCGGCGAAGCGCTTAAAACTAAGGAATGAATGATTATCTACTAGGCAGAGCCTGTACTATGGTAACCTGATGACTGATATACATATACACACCCAGACACAGCTCAAACATACATGTTCATCTACACGCGGTGTTCAGGTCCCAAACTAGGCAGAGCTGTACTATGGTAACCTGATGACTGATATACATATACACACCCAGACACAGCTCAGGCAGACATGTTCATCCACACGCGGTATTCAGGACAGGTTCAGGTGTTTGTTGAAACAATATAGGTACCTAAGTTGATGTTTTATGTTTTATGTAATTACTTACAATAATATCATTAAATATGATAACATGATTTTACGATTCAACTATAAAATATCTTCCATACAAATTAATAAAATTAGCTGTTGGCATGAATGGCTTGATAGATTTATTAATGACTAGCTGCGCTCCGCGGTTACAACCGAGCGGTGAAGGTCGATGATGATGATAAATATAGCGTATGTTACTCAGGCATAATAGAGTTTTCTACTGGTGAAATATTTTTTGGAACCGGTTAGTAGTTTTTGCGTTTATCCGCTATACACTATCAAATAATTCTATGTACTCAGACGATTTTTATTTCAGGACCATTTAGATTATAGAGAACTTTCGTACCTGTTACCATAGGGAATATTTCACAATTTGCTGTTACCATAACAAGCTATACAAAGATTATTAGGTTGTATTAAGGTATTAGACCTTTATTATTTTTTTGTCCAGAACACGCTATGATTCTAACAAGTACTGAAGATAATTATAAAAATAAAGAACACGACTACAAACTAAGAATGTAAAAAGTTATATTATCTTATGGAACAGCAGATATAAGTGGGTTCATTAGATATTTGTTTAGTATCGTTTCAACAGTTATTTTTTATTTTTGATAAATTAATAGGTACGACATTATAATTGGAGATTTAGCACAGTGACTCCAGTCTACATCAGTTTAATAGTTTAAAAATCAAGTTTTAAAAATCATGGAGTACCTTTTGTTTGCGGCTCCGTCTGCGTTGATATTTGATATACCGTAGCTGCTACGGTTTGCTACGGCGTAGCAGATTGTTTCCGGTTTATTTCTGTGTGAAATTTCATCAACAGTTTAAGCATAAAAGAAGAACAAACAAACAATTAACTACTAAGCGACAAATACGCTTTCGCTTTATAATATTATAATAAGCATGCTGCGTCTTGCTTTGAAAATACCATCCGACATCAGTTTAGTTTTAGGGGGTAAAAATATTTGGAGACGATAAAATTGAAAGAAATATTTCAGTATCTGGCTAACGGCGTTTGTATGAGTACCTGCGCTATAACAGATGGTTTTCTAACATGACTCAAAAGTTCTTAGAATATGGCATACGAGAGGTATTTCATATTTCACTATCACATAATTTATCATCGGTCCAGTAGTTTGGGATTTCAATTCAAACCAACAAAATCTTTCCTCTTTATAATATTATAGTGTAGATACAAAGTTTTGTTACCATCAGGTCATATTACGTATCTTGTGGTCAGTAAGATCCTTACCAAACAAATAAAGTTAGTTCAGATCATTTGGGAAAATATGTCAGTAATTTATGCGGGTTTAACCCTGGAAAAAACATTGTTCACAGATAGAACGTTTTGGTAATGCAAAGTAGGACATCCCTTGAAGACGATTAAGCTGGTCTGTTTAACTGATCATCAAGAATGTATTACGTATTAATCTGATACAACCATTTTATTTAAACTAATATATTGGCACGACTAAGGTCAGTGCACAGTAAGTATCAAAAACGTTCACGCCGCCGCAAAAACAGTAGTGCATTGAAAGTTTCTGTGCGTTTTAAGACTTCCACAAGGATGGTTTACTAAATCTAATTATTACTTTGGAATGGTAAATCGGCAAACACTCACGTCTATTATCTGGTCGTTATTACTCCGACCGGTGTTCGGGCAGTACTGATGTCCATCCTCAAAGACCAATTATTTGTAATAAGTTATTAAGTTTGATCTCGCAAAGCAGGCGTTAAGGCTTGAAAAATAAGATAATATAATGATATTTAAAAAACAAATTATATGTGTTCACGTAGCCTAAGAAATACCAAAGTAACAGAATAAAAATTAAAAATAATCAAAGCGTTTCTTATGTTATCGTAACAAAATCGAAATAAATCCGCATTGTGTTTCATAAACTGTATATTTTTTGTAAAAGTATTTATGTAATGTCAACCAAAGTATTCAATAATTTGTCGGATAATATGAAGATAACACATTGTTGAATTAAAGAATTTTATAATAATCTGAAGAAGATACTTATTGTAAAATTCTACTATAGGTACAGTTGACGACTACTTGAGTGATAAATACAATTAGAGTATTAGCAATTATGACATACTCTTTTATTTTATTACACTGATTTGATTCCTTGACATTATTCGTTATTAAAATCCACTCCAATTATATAAACAGCTATAACTCCGCAACCATAATAGATAGGTACGGGGTGTTTGAAGTAATGTAATAGGGGACCGGAAGTGCATTTTGGAGAATATGTTTAAAATCCGAGAGGACGGATTCAAAATGGCGGCCAACTTAAACAAAGTTGGTAAGTAAGTCTACACGGGCTGTTTTTCAAGATCGCGGAGTGAAATAGAAGGGTACAAGTGAGCTCATTAAGAGCTTGACAACAACAAAGTATCTATGAAGTATACTTATTGAATACACAACCATTTCTTTTGTGGATTATTTGGTCAGAGCTGAGTTATGATAGGTGCAGTGACGAGTAAAACGAGGAGAAGCGTTACTTTGCTGTTGAATACAATATCTGTAACACTGCAAATCGTAATCAGTTGCATTTTGTTTTAGGTACAGAATAAATGTTAACAGAATGAAACAGAATGTTAAAATTATGATAAGAAAATATTTACACAGACGAGCGAATGCCTGAACAGACTTTTCTTTCAGCACTTTTCTTCGAGTATAGAGAACTTTCGTATGAGTGGATATGTTTCTGCATGCACACCTATACTTTTTTGTTAATTATAATATTAACAGCTTCATATATATTTATATATTAGTAAATCATAACTATCACGGGTACATTACAATGTTATTGTTATTTTGATGGTGCCCACTTTAAAAAAAAATAAACTTCAGACTTTAAAAGAGTTCTGCTAAAAACGTTTTCACCAACCTACTTACTACCTACATTAGTTCAAAGAATATAAGTAAGTTATGTTTGGTATACTATGTTTCTTAATATTCTGTAATTTCACCGACACTTTTTTTTTGCTGCTGAAATTTTCGCTCTTTAATTAACATTAGTGGAAATTAAAAATTGTCATTTAAAAAAATAATACATATAAAGACATGGTTCATCTAATTAAATGATAATTCTACAAATTATATTTAATTTACAATCTCCAATGACTTCAGAAATATCACATTTAATAATGTATTGTTTGACATACTGTTCTTTTTAACCGACTTCAAAATAAGGAGGAGTTTATATGTTCTATTGCATGTTTTTTGTATGTTGACCGTTTCTCCCCAATTTATGCACCGATTATTAAAGTTATTTTTTTTTGGTTTGGTAGAGTATACTTCCGTGGTAGTCCCATTTACATTTCATCAAATTGGGTGAAACAGTTTTTGAGTTACACTCCAATTACTGGAAAGTCCTACGCCTATCTTAACGATGTCATCATTAGGTTAGGTTTGAACTGCGAAAGAAGTACGTGAAGCCGAGCGAGCGAAGTGAGCGTGCTGAACAGACATCACTGATTATAATAAGCAAGCTGCGTGCCCTGAAAATTTTACTACAGTTTTTTCAGTTGTAAAGGTACAAGCGTTGTAAAAGGCTACTTCTGTTCAAAATTTTACATAAATCAGTTCAGTTGCTTTTTCGTGTAGGAGTAGCAAACTTCCATTTATAAATCCATTTGAAGTCTCGAGTACTTTTACATTTTAATATTAGTTGATGATAGTGTATATATGTTTTATGTAGAGCATTGTAGGTAAGGTGGTAATCGCTTGCTATTTTATGAAAAGTTATATAAAATACCTTACAACTAAGACTATGTTCACCGTATGACAGTGACCATGTTCAGTGTCATAAATAAACACTGATCACACTGAAGAAAGGTATGAGAGCCGAAGGCTTCTGGCTTGACTTGAGGCGGAAGGCAGCGCATGAATGTTAGGGAAAATGAAGATAACTTTGTTTAAACATTTTGCGAGGCTGATTCCATAAGTCACGCAAAAATTTAGGAGATCTTTATTTTGGTGGACCATTTCCGTAGTACTTGTTATTTTTTTTGTTGAGAAGTATGTAAATATAATTAAAGCAAACTATATATTTGATTTATTGAAGGATAATAAATGTAATGACACTTGCGTGGCTAAGGCGAATCTAATGATAGGTATGCTATTTTTTATAATGCATCAAATCAAATGACTATAGACTATAGTGGTTGTTCTTATTCCTTTTGTAAATCACGAGGTATTTAATAGTTAGAGCGTTCCGTAAGATAGAGATAAGAAAACCGATTGCAATTTGTAGATGCAAGGCATAGCATGAGAGTCGTGGAGTTGCTCATGGTCGAAAGTAAGCTTGCAGACAGTCGCTAAAATGGATTCAGACGTTTTGGAGCCGTTCTTATTTATTAAATAGTTATTTTGTATACACAAGGTATAGTATAGTTTGTTTAGAAAATACCCACAATTTTTTGAAAGTATCCAACAAGATTTAATATAAATTAGTACTGCCTATATCAAAATTAAAAATGCACAGCTCATGAGCAAATGTTATGTCAATAAATACTTACTTTATCAAATACCTTATGACTAGCTATAAAGCTATAAAGAGAGGCATTATATTTTTACAAAGCGATTAAACAACTTACTACTAAAAAAATGCTACCGTAACTTGGAAGAACTCATGAACGATTCATGCATTTATTTTAAATGTTGATAAATAATAATTTTGATAATTGTTAATTAATTTAGAGTAATATGAATGAGTCGGCCCGTTCTTAGTATTGTTCCTCTAATATTGCTTCACACGAATAGGGCCACTTATTACTACCATAACCTTAAGATCTATACAAAATATACATGCGATTGCAATAAATAATTGAGTATGGGTCTGAAAAAAGAGCCATAGTCATAGCCAACATGTTACCTTAGTTTGAAGAGGTAAAAGAATTCGGAGTTGTTGAAAAAATTATCTGAAATAATTCATTATTTTGCTGCGGTGTTTGTATGAGTGCCTGCGCTATAACAGATGGTTTTCTAACATGCATGACTCATAAGTTATTAGAATATGGCATACGAAAGATATCCCTGCATTAAACCGACACTTAATTTATCATCCAACTCTAGGTTAGGTTAGGTTTGAACTGTAACAAAACTAAGCGCAAGCCGAGCGAGCAAAGCGAGCGTGCCGCGGCAGCGGCCGGCGAAGCGTTTGAAACTAAGTAATGAATGATTGTGGCTTGTGGTTCATGACTAACGATAGAGTAGTGCACAAATAATATTACACACTACTAGACGTACTTTTTTTTTTTTTGGTAATTAATTGTTGTGAGAGTGACATTTTACAAATGTGAATAATAAAAGAAACAGTGTGTGAAATAAAAAATGAACAAAACATAAAATTTAATGCGAACATTTTTACAAGATTTACGTTTGCGAGCTGAATTTGTTTATGTAATATATTTAGATATGAGGCTTGAACCGACATACATCCACGTGGAATGTCGATATATACATACAAGAAACAATCAAATTTTATACCAGGATCTCACTACTATCAATTCTGCCGTAAGATGTTCATTGCCAAAGATGACCCTCTCCCATAGATTTATGAAAGGGCGAGATGGAAGCGGCTCGTATCCAACGTCTTCTTGAGACGTTTATGAGGTCGTTTGATCTCCAATTTATCGGTGGACGACCTACGCTGCGCTTGCTGGTCTGTAATCTCCACTTCAAGAGCGAAGCGTTCAGTGCCATGCAGGGTTCCAAAACCGTCTGGCTCCATCAGCCATCAGTTTGGCGTGTTATGTACCCTGCTCACATTCACATTGCAATATGGATGCCCAAGTTTCTAAAGAATATATGTATTCAGATATATTATGTTTCAAATGAGGTATCATTGGAATGGCCTGAATTGCTTCCTCAAAGGCTGGCAACTCAATCTCGATACTTCTCGTATTGCAGATGTTCGTGGGCAACAGTGATCACTTACCATCTGGAGAGCCGCCCGTCCGTTTGTAATTATGTTCACACAGTCAAACCCCTCGTACTAAGATCACTAACAAGTATAATAGGTTAGGGTTTTTCTTTGTGATATTCGGAGTCGGCATATGCACGAAGCCCACCTGGTATTTGGGGCAGTCTTTGCGGCTGGTACTGCACCTGTAATTCTGAGACACAGAAATGTCACCGGCACCCATACCTTTCATACCAAACCACAGTATTGCGAATATTACTGCTTACATTACTACTGGTACGGTAAGTAGGTAGAAATGAATAATAAAAGATATGTTTAAGGTCGATTTAATAAAAGAGATGTCACTGATTACATATTGTATATTATTAGTGAGCAGATGTCATGAACATACCACGTAACTTGATTATACAAATGTATAAACTAGCTCGCCAGCGCTTCCAGCGGCTTCGCTCGCTTGGTCTGGAATTGGTAAAGCGCCGTTTTTGAATCTTAGGGTCGTGGGATTTTCTGGCAAAGTAATTCTCAATAGCAGTCCGGAGTCTGGAACAGTGTCTCGTAGGTGGCAATAGGTTCGCCCCCTATTACATGGGATCAAAAAATATCCGACAAAACGCAGGTGTTTCAAATGCTGCTGCTCACCTCTTCGCGGATATCCTGTATATTTGACGATTTGTTATCTTTTAATTTAAAAATAACTTATATACTTATATAAGGTATAATTTTTTTTCGTTAAAGTTTATTTTTACCAAGTTTTGAGTGATACTTTTTTACTACCACTTTAATTATAACATAAATTGTTACACGTAAACTTGCAAAATATATTATATATTATATAAAAATAGGGTATATATAAAAAAGGAGCCGTGTTACATTCTTAATTAATACAGTTTTTACGAAAAGAGTGTGTTTATACATCTCTCTCGCCGTCATCAAATGCCTTTATCTGCGTATGGAAGAGAGGACATGTAAACTCGCCCCGCGCCGGATTGATTGAAAAATTAATTTGTGAAACGTAGTATACCGAAACAAGGGTGAGCAGGTTATTTCCAACTACTTATTTAATGAAAAGCCAGAATTAAACAGTTTTCCCTTCGTTGTTTGAATGCGATTGAAATGCGAAACGTAAGATACAAGGGACTCTACTTACTGTGTTCTGCCGCGAATCATTAGTACGCAAGCGTTAGGTACTGTAAGGGTACATTAGCATGTGAAATCAGTAAGTGTTATGTCATGGTCAGTATTATTTCTGTTAAAAACTTGACACAAAAGTTTGAGTAAATTTGTAGTGCAGGAGTTATAAAATAATAATCTACTTATTAACAAAGTTGAAATCAAATAAGTTGTGGGATGGAATGATACTTTTAATATTTACACATTTTATAGTTTTTTTTTTACGTACATACATACGTTAATAACAGCTTAGGTAAGCTGTATCACTGCAGCTCAGAGATTATTCCTCTACATCTTACGAGTATAGATGCCAAAGTTCCTACAGTGTAAATAACTTAATACGAGTAGATATTCTGTTTTAAATAAGGAAAATTTAAATATCAATGAAATAACAAAGTTACTATAAAATATAATGTTCACACACTTGTAGATACCCAGTACCATAGAGTCCCAGGTGTTAGGTGCTAATCTCTGCCTTTAGCAGACGTATGTCCTCACAACTGCATTGCGCACGTAAAAATGAGACATTTTTAAGTCTCAATGTGCTTGTAATTTTACCCGCACCCATACCCTTCAAAACCAGAACACAATATTGCGAACGTTACTGCTTCAGGGTGGAAACAGGTATGGTGGCAGTATTCCCCGGATGAACTCATTCAAGAACAATTCTACTGCATATACTCGTATGTAGGTAGGAAAATTGATAGATAAACCCTTTATTGCAACACTACATTATAAAATATAACTAACAAATAAATAGGATAATAATATAATTGAATACTATTACTCAACAATAAAAAACTTAAAATTAAGTGAAACGATGGGCGGTCTTATCAGTCAGAGAGATCTCTTCCATACAACCATGTTCTTGAAAAGGAAGCTTGAATAAAAAAGATCACGAAGGAAGTTTCCTTGTACACCTGTGGAGACTCTTGTGACACATTTACCACCGACCACACTTAGAAGTAGAGCCCCTAAAAAAAATTAAAAGAATTCTGGTATGTACTACTACCTACAATCTAACGACTCTACAACACTTTTTTGTCTTTTTAACTCCAGCTGACCGCTCTACCCTTGAGCCTCAATTGTACTAAGAGAAATGCTCGCTTTGTAACTTGTATGGGAGTAATGATTTTTTACGCAACTGAATGCAGATCATTTTTCCACTTCTCAAGCTGGTCTCCAAGGCGACTGCTCACGTTAACCACTGCACTAAGGGGTTGGATCCCTTAACAAGCATACGCAAGGACCAGTTTTTTTTAATTAAAATTCCGAATAGCTTCTATGCCCCGACTTCAACTGTAATTAGACGCTAAATTTCTGCAATTGAACTTGTATGAAAATTTTTTCCATTCTGTTCAAATGGTTAAAAGTTTGATGACCAAAAACTAATGCACAAGGACAAACGCGGGCCACTCGTGGCCCGCGCACCGCCCAACACCTAGTTATTATACTATATAAAGCTCGATTACCATTCATGTACTGACTCACTGACTCACTGATTGACATAAATGGAACGGTATAAAGGAGCAATGGGGGGTATAGAAGATGTAGGGAAAAAGTGTAGGGGGGGTTCTGAAACCAAAGGGAAAAGTCTGAGATGAGCTGAATGTGGAAGTGTGATGGAACAGGTAAACGGCTCTCGGAAACTATAAAAGATGGGGGGTAGGTGTCAAAACTAAAAATGACCTAAACCCTGGGCAACTGCCAAAAATTAAAAAAAAAACATGCCTCCCGAACAAAAGACGATCGCTCCCATACAAAATGTAAATGCTTATAATTCCTAAACCGTTTGAGATAAGTATAAAGTGTTTGACCAAATGTCATAGGGAATCGGAAGGGTAATTTGGTAAAAGTGTCAAAAATCCAAGATGGCGGATTCAAAATGGCGGCCGAATTGAAAGTTGGTCCGATCCGGCTCAAATTTGGTATCGGGGGGTTTTTGGGGTCCCACATTCCAAATATGAAAACCATTTTTTGATGACGTCATTTTTCAATATGGCCGCCATACATATGTTTTTTTGGATCTTTAATGGATCGTTTCTCCCAGTGGGCGTAATGGGGATTACGGTTTTGTAGGGTTATATGTGGAGTTAGGGTAGGTGACTTTAGAAGAAACTGAATTGAGCTGAACGGAACGGAATACCAGGTAGAACAGGTCAACGGCTCTCGGAAACTAAAGGAGATAGGAGGTAAGTGCCAAAACTAATATTGACAATCACCCTGGGCATTTTCTAAAAATTAAAAAAAAAACACACCTCCCGAACAAAAGACGATCGTTCCCATACAAAATGGAAATGCTTATAACGCCGCAACCGTTAAAGATAGGTATAAGGTGTTTTAACTAATATGATAGGGGACCGGAAGGACAATTTGAGTGATATGTCAAAAATCCAAGATGGCGGATTCAAGATGGCGGCTACTTTAAATATTAGTCCGATCCGACTGAAAATCGATATCTAAGGGTTTTTAGAGTCCCTGATTCTAAATATGAAAACCATTTTTTGATGACGTCATTTTTCAATATGGCCGACATACAATTTTTTTTTCTGAAAATTTGATCGTTGTTTTTCGCTATGTTTCCATGATGGAATGCTGAGGCTTTGTAGGTGAAAAGTGTAGACAGTGGTCGTATGACTTTAAGAGTCACCTGAAATGAGCTGAATCTTAACCTTCTGCTAGAACAGCTTGACAGCTCTCGGAAACTAAAAGAGATAGCGGGTAAGTCCTAAAACTAATATTGACAAGCACCCTGGGCAACTGCCAAAAATTAAAAAAAAACACACCTCTCGAACAAAAGACGATCGTTCCTATATAAAATGTAAATGCTTATAGCGCCTCAACTGTTAAAGATAGGTACGGGGTGTTTCAACTAATGTTTTAGAGGACCAGAAGTACGATTTGGCGGATATGTCAAAAATCCAAGATGGCGGCTTCCTGGAATAATGGTCCGATCCGACTGACAATCGATATCTAAGGGTTTTTAGAGTCCCCAATTAGAAATATGCAACCCATTTTTTGATGACGGCATTGTCCATAATTTTCGCAATGGCCGTAGGTCGAAATTAGAGCCTGCGAGGCCGTAGGCCGAGCTATACTGGCGAGGCCGCAGGCCGAGCTATAAAGGTCGAAGGCCAAGAGTGCTTCTAAGCGAAGCGAGGCTGAAGGCTGAGCGTACTTCTAAGCAAAGCGAGGCCGAAGGCCGAGCGTACTTCTAAGCGAGGCCGAAGGCCGAGCATGCTTCTAAGCGAAGCAAGGCCGAAGGCCGAGCGTACTTCTAAGCGAAGCGAGGCCGAAGGCCGAGCGTATTTCTAAGCGAGGCCGAAGGCTGATCATGCTTCTAAGCGAAGCGAGGCCGTAGGCCGAGCGTACTTCTAAGCAAAGCGAGGCCGAAGGCCGAGCGTCTTTCTCATCGAAGTGAGGCCGAAGGCAGAGCGTTCTTCTAAGCGAAGCGAGTCCGCGTTTTGAGCCTACGAGGAAATATAAGTCTTTCGTAGCGAGTTTATTTCAAAATTTAAATGATCTTCATGACATCTGCCCACGTTAACATAGGTAATGTCATGAAATGGTGTAAATCATGAATACTACTATAAGTACTTGATTGATAGTTATACAGATATGTAGATTAACTCGTTAGTACAAATATATGTTACAAATAAATAAATTAGAATAAAATAAAATCACAATCAAAATATTTCACAATTAAATAGGTACTTAAAATTTAGAGTGTCAGAATGGGTGGTCTTATCGCTCAGAGCGATCTCTTTCAGACAACCATTCACGGAAAGAAATAAACATACACTTATAAGGACGGTGTGAATAAAACAAGTGTACTAAACACTACATATAGGAAAACTCAAGATTATAGATATAAAAATACTTATAATATAATCGTATACAAACTATACTTATAAAATTATACTATACGTAATATACTACATAATATATACATACTATACATATACCATTTAATTATTATAAAAAAGATAATAAGTAGGTTTGCAGTTAGTTATTTCGCGAAGCTAAATGCTTTGACACGTTGTTTGAAGATGCCCAAAGAAGGCGCGCATCTAATTTCGTAGAGTAAAGTGTTCCATAGCCCATCTGCCAAGATTCGTCGACGTCGGTTCAATAGTTTAAGTGTGAAAGCAGAAAAAAATATCAACTAACGATAACCACGTAAATTTTTGAATCTTTAACGCCTGCTTAGCGAAATAAAATTCTTAAAGCTGCTTCCAAATATGACGGTTAAAATTAATTACAGAAATAAATGCTTGGATCAGTCATGGAATTATACAGAGGTCAGAAGACGCGTGTTCGGATAAATACAAGTATATCAATACCTATAGTATATACGTTTTAATTTGTATTACTAGCGAAGACATCTGCGGCTTCGCTTGCGTTATCTACAAGATTCAAAGCTACACAAATCGTATAAATATGAGTAAGAATGAGAAATAACGTTTGAAGATTTACTGCATCGTAGGTGTAGTTGTGTAAGCGCTATTTTGTTACTATTTCTGACAGAGAAATTCACATTAGAAGTCTGGCGTCCAAATAGTGCCCTGCAGATGACAAAACACTCTTCATATATTATATGGGACCAAAACGTATTTGGTATGGGTGTTTGATAAACACTTCTACCTACATTATAATAAGTACTCACGGGATGTACACAACGACTAGGCAGGTTTTGGAGTTCCAGATATTTTACTAATTAAGTACAATGTAGTTAATGACCTCTACCTACCTTTCAAATATATTATGTAAGTGTGAACATAATGGTATGTTTTGTTAAACATATGTATTTAATTATTTACGTTATACATGGAATAATAACTTTTTAATAATTAAAAAAATTTCAAACAAGGGTTACCTACATTTATTATCACATGAGACGTAAAACTTTTACTGCTGAAGACATGCATACGGAAGGACCAGATGGAAGCTGTCGGTGGATGACATACCTGCTCTACCAGACTCTCAGTCAGACAGACAGATGGACAAACGGATAAACAGCATCAACCTACGGTTGGATATAAATACGGATATAATTATATACTACCACACTATTGCCTACCACATTTAGTTCAAAGAATATTAAGACTTAACCGAAACCCTACATTGAGCATTATGTTTTAGTATTTATACCTTAGTTGTATTATAATATTATGACTTTTTAGTGCTAATGCTTGCTTAGATAAACCAAATGTTGCAATACATCCCCATACATCGGTTAAAATCAACTAAGAGAAAAAATTTATGGTTGGATGGGTGCCTATAGAAAGTGTCTACGAGATTCAAAGCCACACAAATGAATTGAATAAATATGAGCAATGATGAGAAATATCGTTTTAAGATTTATCGTTGGTGTAGTGGTGGCTTTGGAATGTTTGTAGGTTTGATTCCCGGTTAGGACAGTTGTTGGAATTTTCCGACAGAGAAATTCACACTGTCCAGCGTCTGGAACACTGCCCTGTAGGTGAAAAAAGGCCTTATATGGGACCAATACGTATTTGGTATGGGTGTTTGATAAATACATCTACCTACCTGTCTAAGATATGTAAGCATGAACCTAATGGTATGTTTTGTTTAAAATATGTATATCATTATTTACATTACATATAAATTACTTTTACTAAGGATAAACTCCAGGGATCCTTTGAAAACAAACTTATACTACATGTTTTAAAATTTACTTTAAAGTTTACTTGTAACGAGTTTCGAGTGAATCAAAACAAGAAATACAAAAAATGATATTTAATGTGTACACAGAACGTATAAACAAAATCGATACCCAAGTCTTGAAAGGCGTTACGATTTGTAAAAAGTTTAAGAGATCTTTATGGTAGAGACGCTGTTTGTACATACAATTGAATTGTAAAACATTCTCCATGTAATGAGAATGTACTTACTATATTTAGTTTAGCTCCATATATATACCACCTTTTAGTATAATACAATAACATACATACATATAAAGGTATCATACTTATTGAATAAGAACTTAGCTTATTGAAAAAGGGCGAGCATAAAAATATCAATAGAAGGCCTTTACTTGAAAAAATCGTTAAAATGACTACTTTTACAGTATACAACTTTGAGAAGGTTCGATGGATTATTAATTATGTATGTAGGTACGAACTGACCATTTCATATTTTTGATATTTATACTGACCAATATAAATGTATTATTTGTGGCTCCGCAACACAGCTGATGATTGAACTATTTGCAACCAGTCCACAATATACACAGGCTTCGACGGGGTCAAGAGACGCGTACAAACACACACATGAGAGCTAATGCAATCTAATTCCTTAATCGATGTTACAACATCCAAGTATTTACGGATAAGGTTTAAATATTATAAACTACCTTTCAGCCGCGGACCTTCTTGCGTTTAAAGTGACTTCCCGTTACAGGATACCTATGTGGCAAGATTCATGAACATCGACTCACTAATTTAAGCGTAGAGCAGAACACACAAACTTATTAATTACGAACCGACAAATATTTTCGCATTTAAAATAATATTATTATATACTGATGTAATAGCTGGAAATAATATCTAAAAAGTTCAGTTTTCAGGAGTAGGTAAAAGTAGTTCCAGTGTTAATTCTGATCATCAGTATTCATGTTAGTGATTTGACGCAGCTTTTTCTTGTAAGAGTTATCTATTCTAAGAGAGACTCTATTCCATATACTTAGGTACTGTCACATTTTTTGTGTTACACGATGATATTTTAAATGTACCGATTATTATGTATTAGTGTAATGCTATAGGCTATAGGATGTAAGGAGTCTACTTACAACATAGTTCATAGTTTTTTTCCTCTATGTTAGTGTATGGATAGTTTTTTATTTTACACATTATCAATAATTCAATACACGTAGGGAACAAAATATTGAATGGAATAGAATATATAATAGGTAGTAGTAATGATTAGGTGGCGATCTCCATCCATCTTCTATACATTGGAGTCAGTACAAGTCTATCCGCTTGACTTCTGATGCCAGTGTTGTTGCTTATGTCTACTCTGGACATGAAGGATGCTATGCGTTTCCTCTGGATGGAATGAAATGAGCCAACCCGGGACTGTGAACATTTCAGAAGCGCTACAATGCCATAATATATTGTTAAAGGCGCCTCGCGTTCTATATTGGCGTCATCCTTCAGACTGGAAGTTACAATATGACTAAGGTACTGTAAATTATCTACAATTTTAATAAGTTGTCTTACATATGTATTAACGAAACAACTTTATTCAGACATATACTTAAGGTAGAGATGCTGTCTGTATACTCTATATATTATTACTTCAGTGTTTAGACCGGTACGATTAGGGTAGAAAGAATTGGAATGCCAAAAGCTATGGAAAAGGAACCTTTGAATGAAAGAGTTGTACCTACTTATTCGTACCTAATTATATAAGGAACGCCCCATGTAAGCTGAGTTAACTTTGTTGCAAAGATTTCGTACTCATGGATGTATCAGCTTCTTCATTAAGTTACTATCGATACCACCTCCATGTAATAGTGAAAACTTAATTACATGTAAAGTTGTTTCACAACAAACAAATTAACTAACGATGACTCGACAAACACGTATATTTTTGAATCTCTTACGGCTGCATAGCGAAATGATATGTTGCAATCTGCCCCCAAAAAAATATGATGGTTAAAATTAATTACAGAGATAAATGCTCGGATCAGTCATGGAGTTGTACCGAGCTCAAAAGACGCGTGTTCGAATCTCATCCTAGAATTTGTAATTTTCTCTCTTTTATTGCAATACATACAGGTCTATCTCTGTGCTAAGGACATATTAAGAAACAAAAATTAATCCCTTGGACAGCGTTTCGGACTAATGTCTCTATCATAAAAGCTGCAACAGAAACTTCCATAGTCCAAAGCACTCGAAACGCAGAAGACCGCAATGGATAGCGCTGAAATATTTAAAGAAAATCATCGTCTCAACCACGACTCCGATGTCAAGAGTGAACGACGAAGAAGGAGGAATTTTAATAAGAAAGCTGCGCTCTATCCCTCGCCGGCCTGAAAATGTACTATCTTACATAATCAGCTTTAGTTTGAAAATGTATGTAAAGATCATTGATGCTATCACTTTTTGCGTTTGAAGTTTAAATTAAATCGCTTCAGTTGTAGAAGTAATCACTTAAAATGTTATTCAAAAGTTTTATAAAATACTTTTCTACCCAGCTAACCAACCAAATTACTTTAAATTTGGCTGTACCAGGTATATGTATAGTGACTACATACGATATACAGGCTACCTTTGTGCCAAAGTCCATCAATATTGTTTCAGTAGTTTGAATGTAAAAGCAGGCCAAACAAACAAGCAACGAACCGACAAACACTTTCGCATATGAAATATCGCTACCGATTTCTAAAGGTATTTTCGCATATGGCCAGTTTTGCGGAATAAAAGTAGTTTCAGTGTTATATATTTCGTTATATCACGTTGTATATGTGTCTGAATTTCCCAAGTTTTTATTCTATGACTTTTGAAGCACTAACGCTTGGTTAAAGAAACCAAATTTTGCAATTTATCCCCTAATACGAGGATTAAAATCCATTAGGAAGATATATTCCAAGCTTGCCATGTAGCGCGTCTTAAAGACCAATGGTGGACCAATACCGTTACCACATGGAAAGGCGACCATTTAGAGGCTAACTCAAAAAAGATATATATTTATAGCAATGTTATTGTAATTGTAAGTTGGAAATAAAATACTGTTTATTTTTATTTATAGCGAAGCACACATTTTAGGTTGGAATACAACCTTAAATGTGTGCTTCGCTAACCAAGCAGTTAGGGCGGATATCATTAACACAGATTGTAAGATGACGATGGTTCAGTACCCGTCCATGTATTGTATTTTTATATTCCCTCGAGATACATTGAAAATGATTTTAACTGCCGTGGTCTGGTCTTTATAGTTTATAACGAAAAAAATTCGCGGCTGCAGAGAGGCGTATATAATATGGCATGAATAGTGGTAAATTAATAGTAAATAATTTTAATTTTAAACTTAGTAAATAATTTTGCTTTTGGATTTAAAACCGCACTAAAGTTTATCGTTTTTTAAATGTTTACTGCAAGCTTACTTTTTGATTCTAACTTGATTGATTGACACGGGATTTGGTATCGTCTCGGTGGCCTAGGATACGGTTTGTCAGAAGACGCGGGTTTAAAACCCATTCCAGGATGGGTTATTTTTGTGATTAAATGGTAAATCAGACAACACTGATGTCCATTATGAGGTCGTTACTACTCCGACGGGTGTGCGGGCAGTATTGATACCCATCCTCAAAGCTCATTTATTTTTGTCCTATAATTTGACAGTTTGGCCTCGCTAGGCAGGCGTTACGACTTGAACAATAAGATAATACGGTTTAATAACTTATTGAATCCTTTTTAGTTCAGTAAGTTATCAAACCGGCCTGAACCTGGAGGTTGGCCGTACCTTACAGCGATATTTTTTCTAATAAACTGAATCAAAAACCTTAAAAAAAGCCCGCCCTAAAATGCTTTATACTAAATAATACTCGTACTATGCCAAATCATTAAAAGTCACGCATCTGTCCATTCAAACAGTCATAGGTAGTTGTAAATTTATAATGTTTAGTGGTAGTATCCAAGAGCAATTTAAAATACCTGAATACCGCTGGTATTCAATTCAGTAGCCTGCTACTTACACAATAATACATATTTTTGAGGTCTAATACTCGTAATAAAAAGTGCTATCCATCATAAATAAAAAACCAAAATTGTTCCTTTTGCATTTTGCCTTGCCTCTTATAAATTCATGGGATCCCCAGAAAGTTTTGAGAAACTGCAACAATAACTAAAATGGATACAATATATTCAATAAATCTTTTCCGACGAGCACTTTACACTCCAATAACAGAAGAGTAGTAGTTCTTGGTAATATCATCATTGGCGGTTAATGACAATCGATCAGTATGTTGCAAGGGTCACTAAAATGGTAAAAAAATATTTACCCCAAAATGGAACCGATTTCAGCACCGAAAAGTGTAAAAGAACTTGTGGAAATTGGTACTTTTGTAATTTCATGGTACCGACTACCATTCTTTGTAACGGCAATGACCCGTTGACTTTGATATTGTTGCCAAACCGCTGGGTCCGATTCTACCAACCAAATGTTGCTCCAACTTTAACTGAACTGTAGCTGAACGATGACATTTATACTTTTTTTATTGTGCTATTTAAGTTAGGTTTCTATTATTACAATAAACTTTAAATTAAAACCGAATATGCTGTTAACTATATAGATCATGACCGCGACGTTAACGCATATCCGTATATTACCTATATTTTTATATAGGTAGTAGCGTTTAAGATGACGTTACGTTTCAAGATGTCATCATAGAAATAGTAGAACAGCTTTTTGGGTTAGTATCCAACGGAGTCGAATTGATGTTGCAACTGAATAGATAGTTGAACGTTGTGAAAAATAGAATTGGTTTGCAGATGCCAAACTTTCTGAATAAATTAATTAGAAAGTAACGTTATAGGATTAACCTTTTGCGTCTCAGAGACATAAATATACGTCAGTTTCATTTATAAACCTTTTGAGTTTATAATCACGGTATAGGAAGGATTAATACATAAGGAAGTTGATTTAGGAAGTTATCGATTTGTCCTAAATAGGGTAGCTAATCCAATCTTAGATGTGACCACCATTTTATTAAAATACTCAAAATAAAATTTTTATATCTTGGCAAACTTAAAAGCAAGTGTTGGTTTATTTGACACAACAGAAAGAAGAGTGTTCCACATGTTACAAGTCTCCACGAGTCCTACCTACTCTACCTACAACTACATGTCAAACTAAGAGCTATTTTAGACACACAGTCAGACGTACAGATGGACAAACGGACAAATAGCATCAACGGACGGTTGGATATGGATACGGACATATGATGATATACAACCACAATACTGCCTACATTTATTTTAAAGAAATTTACCCTTAGACTTAACTGAAACCCACATTGAGCGTTATGTTTTAGTAATTATAGATAGATATTAAAGATAGGTAGGTATTTTTCCACCTTTAATGGAAACCTTTTATGGCGAGTTCGAAGGCCAAGCTTTCGCCAACTTTATTCAAAAATGTCAATGATCTTCAATGCCCATGTTAACATAGGTTATGTTAATAACCATGAACACAACTATTAGTACGAGTACTACTGATATGACATGCTACAAATAACCGTTTAATTTCCTTCGTATACTTTGAGTTTGTTCTTATAAACTTGAGTTCAGACAACCTCCACGCAGTGACATAAAAAGGGTGCAACGTCTTCCAAGAAGCTTAAGTGTCACAGTTAGCTGGAAAACTAATTAAGACATCTTAAGCTACTACTTACTTTTAAGAAATAAATATATATATAATAGGCTTATATGCCTTTCAAGGGGACATTAATACACATATTTCAAAGGTCAAGGTCAAATCTTAATGTCATGGTAGAGATGCTTGCTGCAATGTATGTAATTAAAATAAATACGAAGTGTGGTGTGGTGTTCACACTTGGAACAGTATTTTTTTGAACTACTTAAATAGAATTAGGACCCAGCTTATTGTGAAATGTATAGCTCTTTTCATTTGTCCTTAAATATATTTACGTAGTATTGTATTCTCTTTGAAATATATCAACAGAAAGATTTGACTTTACACAATCACTAATTTGACTATTTCTTAAAGTTAACAACTTACAGTAGAAACTAAAAACATGAGTAGGCATTTTATGGTCAAGATGTTTTGTCGTTATGCATTGAATATCGCTATTAAATCGTTCCTTAGGGAAGGGCGAAAAATGAAGATTGGGAACAATAGATTAAATAAAATGTTTCATATTAAAGTTGTGAAGCTGTCGTAAAGGTAGCCAATATAGCTGAGATACAAACTCTAACCGGAACACTGCCCTGTAGGTGACAATAGGCCTTATATGGGAGCAATACATATCTGGTATGGGTGTTTCATATATACTCCTACCTACCTCTCTAAGAAGGATGAACTTAATGTTATGTTTTGTTTAAAATATGTATATCATTATTTACGTTACATATAAATTACTGTTACTAAGGTTAAACTCCAGGGATCCTTTGAAAACAAACTTATACTCTATGTTTAAATATTTATTTTAAAGTTCACTTGTAATGAGTTTCGTGTGAATCAAAACAAGAAATACAATAAATGATATATAATGTTTACACAGACCGTATAAACAAAATGGATGCCCAAGTCTTAAAAGGCGTTACGATTTATAAAAAGTTTAAGAGATATTTATGGTAGAGACGCTGTTTGTACATACAATTGAAATGTAAAATATTCTCCATGTAATGAGAATGTACTTACTTTATTTCGTTTAGCTCCATATTTATAACATATATAACCTTTTAGTATAATACAATGACATACATACATATAAAAATATCATACTTATAGAATAAGAACTTAGCTTATTGAAAAAGGGCGAGCATTTTTAATTTTTCCTTATAAATATCAAGAGAAGGACTTGACTTGAAAAAAACGTTAAATTGACTACTTTTACAGTAAAAAACTTTGAGAAGGTTCGATGGATTATTAATTAATTATGTATGTAGGTACGAACTGACCATTTCATATTTTTGATATTTATACTGACCAATATAAATGTATTATTTGTGGCTCCGCAACACAGCTGATGATTGAACTATTTGCAACCAGTCCACAATATACACAGGCTTCGACGGGGTCAAGAGACGCGTACAAACACACACATGAGAGCTAATGCAATCTAATTCCTTAATCGATGTTACAACATCCAAGTATTTACGGATAAGGTTTAAATATTATAAACTACCTTTCAGCCGCGGACCTTCTTGCGTTTAAAGTGACTTCCCGTTACAGGATACCTATGTGGCAAGATTCATGAACATCGACTCACTAATTTAAGCGTAGAGCAGAACACACAAACTTATTAATTACGAACCGACAAATATTTTCGCATTTAAAATAATATTATTATATACTGATGTAATAGCTGGAAATAATATCTAAAAAGTTCAGTTTTCAGGAGTAGGTAAAAGTAGTTCCAGTGTTAATTCTGATCATCAGTATTCATGTTAGTGATTTGACGCAGCTTTTTCTTGTAAGAGTTATCTATTCTAAGAGAGACTCTATTCCATATACTTAGGTACTGTCACATTTTTTGTGTTACACGATGATATTTTAAATGTACCGATTATTATGTATTAGTGTAATGCTATAGGCTATAGGATGTAAGGAGTCTACTTACAACATAGTTCATAGTTTTTTTCCTCTATGTTAGTGTATGGATAGTTTTTTATTTTACACATTATCAATAATTCAATACACGTAGGGAACAAAATATTGAATGGAATAGAATATATAATAGGTAGTAGTAATGATTAGGTGGCGATCTCCATCCATCTTCTATACATTGGAGTCAGTACAAGTCTATCCGCTTGACTTCTGATGCCAGTGTTGTTGCTTATGTCTACTCTGGACATGAAGGATGCTATGCGTTTCCTCTGGATGGAATGAAATGAGCCAACCCGGGACTGTGAACATTTCAGAAGCGCTACAATGCCATAATATATTGTTATAGGCGCCTCGCGTTCTATATTGGCGTCATCCTTCAGACTGGAAGTTACAATATGACTAAGGTACTGTAAATTATCTACAATTTTAATAAGTTGTCTTACATATGTATTAACGAAACAACTTTATTCAGACATATACTTAAGGTAGAGATGCTGTCTGTATACTCTATATATTATTACTTCAGTGTTTAGACCGGTACGATTAGGGTAGAAAGAATTGGAATGCCAAAAGCTATGGAAAAGGAACCTTTGAATGAAAGAGTTGTACCTACTTATTCGTACCTAATTATATAAGGAACGCCCCATGTAAGTTAACTTAATTGTAAGTTAACTTTGTTGCAAAGATTTCGTACTCATGGATGTATCAGCTTCTTCATTAAGTTACTATCGATACCACCTCCATGTAATAGTGAAAACTTAATTACATGTAAAGTTGTTTCACAACAAACAAATTAACTAACGATGACTCGACAAACACGTATATTTTTGAATCTCTTACGGCTGCATAGCGAAATGATATGTTGCAATCTGCCCCCAAAAAAATATGATGGTTAAAATTAATTACAGAGATAAATGCTCGGATCAGTCATGGAGTTGTACCGAGCTCAAAAGACGCGTGTTCGAATCTCATCCTAGAATTTGTAATTTTCTCTCTTTTATTGCAATACATACAGGTCTATCTCTGTGCTAAGGACATATTAAGAAACAAAAATTAATCCCTTGGACAGCGTTTCGGACTAATGTCTCTATCATAAAAGCTGCAACAGAAACTTCCATAGTCCAAAGCACTCGAAACGCAGAAGACCGCAATGGATAGCGCTGAAATATTTAAAGAAAATCATCGTCTCAACCACGACTCCGATGTCAAGAGTGAACGACGAAGAAGGAGGAATTTTAATAAGAAAGCTGCGCTCTATCCCTCGCCGGCCTGAAAATGTACTATCTTACATAATCAGCTTTAGTTTGAAAATGTATGTAAAGATCATTGATGCTATCACTTTTTGCGTTTGAAGTTTAAATTAAATCGCTTCAGTTGTAGAAGTAATCACTTAAAATGTTATTCAAAAGTTTTATAAAATACTTTTCTACCCAGCTAACCAACCAAATTACTTTAAATTTGGCTGTACCAGGTATATGTATAGTGACTACATACGATATACAGGCTACCTTTGTGCCAAAGTCCATCAATATTGTTTCAGTAGTTTGAATGTAAAAGCAGGCCAAACAAACAAGCAACGAACCGACAAACACTTTCGCATATGAAATATCGCTACCGATTTCTAAAGGTATTTTCGCATATGGCCAGTTTTGCGGAATAAAAGTAGTTTCAGTGTTATATATTTCGTTATATCACGTTGTATATGTGTCTGAATTTCCCAAGTTTTTATTCTATGACTTTTGAAGCACTAACGCTTGGTTAAAGAAACCAAATTTTGCAATTTATCCCCTAATACGAGGATTAAAATCCATTAGGAAGATATATTCCAAGCTTGCCATGTAGCGCGTCTTAAAGACCAATGGTGGACCAATACCGTTACCACATGGAAAGGCGACCATTTAGAGGCTAACTCAAAAAAGATATATATTTATAGCAATGTTATTGTAATTGTAAGTTGGAAATAAAATACTGTTTATTTTTATTTATAGCGAAGCACACATTTTAGGTTGGAATACAACCTTAAATGTGTGCTTCGCTAACCAAGCAGTTAGGGCGGATATCATTAACACAGATTGTAAGATGACGATGGTTCAGTACCCGTCCATGTATTGTATTTTTATATTCCCTCGAGATACATTGAAAATGATTTTAACTGCCGTGGTCTGGTCTTTATAGTTTATAACGAAAAAAATTCGCGGCTGCAGAGAGGCGTATATAATATGGCATGAATAGTGGTAAATTAATAGTAAATAATTTTAATTTTAAACTTAGTAAATAATTTTGCTTTTGGATTTAAAACCGCACTAAAGTTTATCGTTTTTTAAATGTTTACTGCAAGCTTACTTTTTGATTCTAACTTGATTGATTGACACGGGATTTGGTATCGTCTCGGTGGCCTAGGATACGGTTTGTCAGAAGACGCGGGTTTAAAACCCATTCCAGGATGGGTTATTTTTGTGATTAAATGGTAAATCAGACAACACTGATGTCCATTATGAGGTCGTTACTACTCCGACGGGTGTGCGGGCAGTATTGATACCCATCCTCAAAGCTCATTTATTTTTGTCCTATAATTTGACAGTTTGGCCTCGCTAGGCAGGCGTTACGACTTGAACAATAAGATAATACGGTTTAATAACTTATTGAATCATTTTTAGTTCAGTAAGTTATCAAACCGGCCTGAACCTGGAGGTTGGCCGTACCTTACAGCGATAATTTTTCTAATAAACTGAATGAAAAACCTTAAAAAAAGCCCGCCCTAAAATGCTTTATACTAAATAATATTATCCCAAATCATTAAAAGTAACAACACGCATCTGTCCATTCAAATAGTCATAGGTACCTATTCATTTTTATTGTTTAGTGGTATTCAAGAGCAATATAAAATACCTGAATACCGCTGGTATTCAATTCAGTAGCCTGCTACTTACACAATAATACATAATTTTGAGGTCAAATACTCGTAATAAAAAAAGTGCTATCCATCTAATTAATAAAACCAAAATTTTTCCTTTTGCATTTTGTCTTGCTTCTTATAAATTTATGGGATTTCCAGAAAGTTTTGAGAAACTGCAACAATAACTAAAATGGATACAATATTTTCAATAAATCTTTTTAGTAGTAGTTCTTGGTAATATCATCATTGGAGGTTAATGACAATCGATCAGTAAGTTGCAAGGGTCACTAAAATGGTAAAAAAAATATATACCTACCCCAAAATGGAACCGATTTCAGCACCGAAAAGTGTAAAAGAACTTGCGGAAATTGGTACTTTTGTACTTTCATGGTACCGACTATCATTCTTTGTAACGGCAATGACCCGTTGACTTTGATATTGTTGCCAAACCGCTGGGTCCGATTCTACTAACCAAATGTTGCTCCAACTTTAACTGAACTGTAGCTGAACGATGACATTTATACGTTTTTTATTGTGCTATTTAACCCGTCCGCATCAGCGCAAAAAATAACAATAGATTTATGAATGAAACTTAACTCGAATGAGTCTTGCTGATTCGGACAGATTAAGTTAGGTTTCTATTGTTACAATAAACTTTAAATTAAAACCTAATATGCTGTTATATAGATCATGACCGCGACGTTAACGCATATCCGTATATTATATTTTTATATAGGTAGTAGCGTTTGAAATGACGTTACGTTTCAAGTTGTCATCATAGAAATAGTAGAACAGCTTTTTGGGTTAGTATCCAACGTAGTCGAACTGATGTTGCAACTGAATAGATAGTTGAACGTTGTGAAAAAATAGAATTGGTTTGCAGATGAACTTTTGCATTTTCGCGCGGAGTCACGCAGTTTCAAGAAGGTTCATTTTTATATATATGTATAGAAGATAAATAGGTAGATTTCAAAGTTTAGTTGTACAGAGTTTACAGTAAATCAATACCAAAGAATAAAATAAATACATGTTTTGTTATTTATGTCCATGTTTATCTTCACGAGTTTTGAGTCAAAAGAATTCATACAGAAAACATTTTCCATATAAACATTAGTCATAGTCATAGTAGTTTCATGGCACCCTGTTTAAACATCTCAGGCTTTGATTTTTAATACATAAGCTATTATGTGATTTCACAAACTAAACTATCTTTATTCCAAAATTCATTTAAACTTTTTTAGTAGTTACCTACGGAGATACTTGGTGACAAACAATCACGGACACAAACTTTCACATATTTAATTTTACTCACTGACCCTCTCGCGGCTTCGCTTGCCGTAGCGTGCGGGTTACAAAGCCACAGCATTCATTTGATAAATAATCAAAGCATTTCTTAAGGTACCTTAAAAAATGAAATGGTAAACGAAAGTTGGAAAAAGTAGATTAAATAAAATAACAAGTCCAATATGAAAACTTAATATCGACTTCCATTTTTTTGCGGATCCGTCTGCGTGGATATTTGATATACCGTACCTGCTACGGTTTGCTACGGCGTAGCAAATTGATTACGGTCTATTTCTGTGTGAATTTTCATCAACAGCTGAGCATCATACACTATCAAATCTTTCCTTTTTATTATAAGAGGAGATAAAGATTAACACCAAGTACACATTAATATTGCATGTTTTATAAACACGGAATAGTAGTTATTGTTGTCATAACTGTAATAGTTAGACATAGCGTATTGCACTGTTTTGTAGACATTGATGTCTTCTGTAATTATACTGCAGAACATCACTCTGCTGCATTGTCAATAATTCCGATTTTTGAATATATTGTGTGTTACTCAGTGATAATGTCACTTTCTAACGGAAATACAATGTTTTAATCGATCCAAAGATGTTATATACGAACTGTAAGGGAAAGGTCTGATACCCCTAAGAATGTGATTGTGGTGGGAAGTGTGGTGTGAGAGGCTGCATGTCTATACTTACTTAATTACTGTTAATTAAGTTGTCTCATATTCTCTATGGTTCAATATTCCTTGGCCAGTGGCCGAAGAAATAATATTGTGGTAAACCATGACATTAAAAATGTCACTATCGTGAAGTGTGTGTTTATACATCTCTCTCGCCTTCATCAAATGCCTTTACCTGCGTATGGAAGAGCGGACGGGTTAACTCGCCCCGCGCCCGATTGATTGTAAAATATTTTTTTTAAATTCGGCATACCAAAATAATTGAGCAGGTTATTTCCTACTACATACTTATTTAATGAAAGGCCAGAATTAAACAGTTTTCCCTTCGCCATTGGAATGCGATTGAAATGCGAAAAGAAGCATGGGACTCTACTTACTGTGTCTCTGTGTGTGCCGCGAATCATTAGTGCGCAAACGTTAGGTACTTTATTGTAAGGGTACTATAGCATGTGAAATCATTATTATTTTTGTTACAAATATGACACAAAAGTTTGAGTAAATTTGTCGTGCAGGAGTTCATCTACTTATTAACAAAGTCGAAATCAAAAAAGTTGTGATGGAATGATATTTTATATGTTTATTCATTTCATGATAAAAGAAGTTTAAAAATACGCAATTATCAGCTTACCTGTTACTTCAGTTTACAAATTGTTCCTGTACATCTTATAGATGCCAAAGTTCCTACAGTATAAATATCTTAATAAATATTCTGTTTTAAATAATGATCATTTAGATATCATTGAATAACAAAGTTACTCGTATTATAAAATATAATCACACACTCGTACCCAGTACCGTAGAGGTACCAAGTAGTTTAAGTATTTTTTTAAAGCTGGTACAAGCACGAGGTCTACCAGGTGTTAGGTGCTAACCTCTGCCTTTATCAGACGTATGTCCTCGCAACTGCATTGCGCACGTAAACATGAGGCATTGTTAAGTCTTAATGTGCCTGTATTTTACCTGCACCCATACCCTTCAAAAACAGAACACAATATTGCGAAGGTTACTGCTTCAGGAAAGAAAATGATATGGTGGCAGCCTTCCCCGGATGACATCATTCACGAAGAGTTCTACTGCTACTATGTAAGTAGGTAAATAGATAGATAAACCCTTTCTTGCAACACCACATTATATAATATAACTAACAAACAAATAGGATAATATAATTGAAAACAATTACTCAACAATAAAAATTTTAAATTAAGTGTTACAATGGGCGGTCTTATCGTTCAGAAAGATCTCTTCCAGACAACCATGTTATTGAAATAGAAGCTTGAATAAAAAAGATCTTGAAGGAAGTTTCCTTGGACACCTGTGGAGACTCTTGTGACACATTTACCACCGACCACACTTAGAAATAGCGCGCCTAAACTAAAATTGAAAAGAATTCTGGTAAGTACCTACAATCTTACGACTATACCACACTTTTTTATCTTTCTAATTCAAGGTGACCGCTGTATTCTTGAGCCTAAATTGCACTTATAGAAATGCTTGCTTTATAACTTGTATGGGAGTTATGATTTTTTACGCAACTGAATGCAGATAAATTTTCAAACTCTCAAACTGGTATCCAAGACTACTGCTCACGATAACCACTGCACTAAGGGGTTGGATCCCTTAACAAACATACACAAGGACTCTATGTTCCGACTTAAACTGTAATTAAAGGCAAAATTTCTGCAATTGAACTTGTATGAACATTTTTACTTTTCTGTTCAAATGGTTAAAGTTTAGCAACAAAAAAACTAATGCACAAGGACAAACGCGGGCCACTCGTGGCCCGCGCACCGCCCAACACCTAGTCATATTATATAAAGCTCGATTACCACTGATTGACTGACTCACTGACCCCTTTGTTCTCATAGAAGGAGCAATGAAAGGTATAGAAGATGTAGGGGAAAAGTGTAGGGGGGCTCAATTCGAGTGGGGGAAAAATGCTGAAAGTGCTGAATGTGGAAATCTGATGGAACAGGTGAACGGCTCTCGGAAACTATAAAAGATGGGGGGTAGGTGCCAAAACTAAAAATGACCAAAACCCTGAGCAACTGCCAAAAATTTAAAAAAAAACATACCCCCCAAACAAAAGACGATCGCTCCCATACAAAATGTAAATGCTTAAAACTCCTAAACCGTTTGAGATAAGTATAAAGTGTTTGACCAAATGTCATAGGGAATCGGAAGGGTAATTTGGTGGAAGTGTCAAAAATCCAAAATGGCGGATTCAAAATGGCGGCCGAAATTGAAAGTTGGTCCGATCCGGCTCAAAATTCGTATCAGGGGGTTTTTGAGGTCCCACATTCCAAATACGAAATCCATTTTTTGATGACGTCATTTTTCAATATGGCCGCCATACATATGTTTTTTCGGAACTTCAACGAATTATTTGTCCAAGTGGGTTTGATGGGGATTATGGTTTTGTAGCGTTAAATGTAGGGTTTGGTTTGGTGACTTCAGAAAAAATGGAATTGAGCTGAATGTGGATCACCAGATAGAACAGGTCAACGGCTCTCGGAAACTAAAAGAGATAGTGGGTAAGTGCCAGAACTAATGTTGACAAGCATCCTGGGCATTTTCTAAAAATTAAAAAAAAAACACACCTCCTGAACAAAAGACGATCGCCCCCATACAAAATGTAAATGCTTATAACGCCGCAACCATTAAAGATAGGTACGGGGTGTTTGAACTAATGTTTAAGGGGACCGGAAGTGCAGTTTGGTGGAAATGTCAAAAATCCAAGATGGCGGATTCAAGATGGCGGATTCCTTAAATAATGGTCCGATCTGACTGAAAATCGATATCTAAGGGTTTTTAGAGTCCTTGATTCGAAATATAAAAACCATTTTTTGATGACGTCATTTTTCAACATGGCCGCCATACATTTTTTCTCTGGAAATTTTATCGTAGTTTTTCGACATGTTGGCATGATGGAACGCTGAGGCTTTGTAAGTGAAAAAAATAGGCAGTGGTCTTACGTTCTTAAGTGACACCTGAAATGAGCTGAATGTGTACCTTTTGATGGAACAGCTTGACGGGTCTCGGAAACTAAAAGAGATAGGTAGTTAGTTCCAAAACTAATATTCACAAGCACCCTGGGCATTTCCTAAAAATTAAAAAAAAAACACACCTCCTGAACAAAAGACGATCGCGCCCATACAAAATGTAAATGCTTATACCGCCGAAACCGTTAAAGATAGGTACGGGGGGTTTGAACTAATATTTTACGGGACCGGAAATGCAATTTGGCGGAAATATCAAAAATTCAAGATGGCGGATTCAAGATGGCGGCTACTTTAAATATTAGTCCGATCCGACTGAAAATCGATATCTAAGGGTTTTCAGAGTCCCTGATTCCAAATATGAAATCGGATTCGGTTTTTTTCGAGGCCGCAGGCCGAGCTATATTGACAAGGCCGAAGGCCGAGTGCGCTTTTAAGTGGAGCGAGGCCGAAGGCCGAGCGTCCTTTAAAGCGAAACGAGGCCGAAGGCCGAGTGTGCTCCTAAGTGAAGTGAGGCCGAAGGCCGAGCGTTCTTCTAAGCATAGCGAGGCCGAAGGCCGAGCGTACTTCTAAGCGAAGCGAAGCCAAAGGCCGAGCATGCTTCTAAGTAAAGCGAGGCCGAAGGCCGAGCGTGCTTCTAAGTGAAACGAGGCCGAAGGCCGAGTGTGCTCCTAAGTGAAATGAAGTCGCAGGCCGAGCGTACTTCTCAGCAAAGCGAAGCCGAAGGCCGAGCGTACTTCTAAACGAAGCGAAGCCGAAGGCCGAGCATGATTCTAAGCAAAGCGAGGCCGAAGGCCGAGCGTGCATCTAAGCGAAGCGCGGTCGCGTTTTGAGCCCACGAGGAAATAGAAGCCTTTCATGGCGAAGTCGAACGCCAAGCTTTCGCTAACTTTATTTCAAAATGTCAATGATCTTCAATGCCCAAGTTAACAATCATCATAAACACTACTATTAGTTCGAGTGCTACTGATATGACATGCTACAAATAACCGTTTGATTTCCTTCGTAGACTTAGGTTTGTTATTATGAACTTGAGTTCAGACAACTTCCACGTAGTGACATAAAAAGGGTGCAACGTCTTCCAAGAAGCTTAAGTGGCACAGTTAGCTGGAAAACTAATGACGACATCTTAAGCTACTACTTACTTTTAAACAATAAATATATATATAATAGGCTTAAATGCCTTTCACGGGGACATTAATACACAGATTTCGAAGGTCAAGATCTTAATGTCATGGTAGAGATGCTTGCTGCAATATATGTAATTAAAATAAATACAAGTGAAGTGTGGTGTTCACACTTGTATTTTTTTTAACTATATAGAATTAGAACCCAGCTTATTGAGAAATGTATAGCTCTTTTCTCGCTCGTCCTTGAATATATTGACGTAGTATTGTATTATCTTTGGAATATATCAAGAGAAAGACTTGAAGTATAAAACACTGCGACCGTCCCCTAGGTCAATCTTGATGTGCCAATATATGGTACGTAGGTTGGTTTATCTTTAAGTTAATGTTACAATGTAAATAGTATAATTATATCGTAGTGGGACTGTGGGAGTAAGCAGAACAAAAATACAACCAGTTAATTGTCTTGGTACATAGGTACTATATATCCAATATGTACCGCACAATGCAGTGCAATCTAAGTTCTTAGTAGGTGTTACGATATATTACGTACATCGTGTGAAATACATGGAACAGTCAACTTTTCAAGAAATTCATCTTAGTCGTAATTTATTTACTGCTGAAGATATGCATACGGAAGGACTGGATAGAAGCGGCATGCATACAACATAGTCCTGCGACCTTGTTCAGTACGTCATCCACATTGTCGGTGGACTAATTACAACTACATATCAAACTAAGAGCTATTTAGACATACAGTCAGATGGACAGAAGAACAGACAAACATCACACCACTGCCTAACATATTTAGTTCAAAGAGTTTATCTTTAAGATTTAACCGAAAACCCACATTGAGCGTTACACTTTAGTATTTATGAAATTATGTACCTAAGTTTTAATATAATATGATTTTAAGTGTTAAAGCTTGTTTAGATATACCAAATCTTGCAAAACATTCCCCATACATCGGTTAAAACCAACTAAGAGAAATAAATTTGATGCTTGGATGGGCGCCTATGGGTGGCCTGCCAGTCATGGCATTTGGCACGGATTGTTAGAATATGCGGGTCGGAAACTCGTCCCTACATACCTTACTATGTATTTTCCACTCTGAAATCGCAATATATAAGTTCCTACTGTATAAACGCCTTGAAACATATGTTTAATTGAGGTATTACGGGAGACACAAAGTTATTATATACACACGTATACCTGTCTGCATTAAGGTTATAATAAATGTGATGTGACAATAATTTTATAAACGTGAATATGGATATGGATGAGTGTGTAGGTACCTATTTAGATTTCCGTTACAATATAACGGTTCAACGGATTTGGAAGAAATTCGGAATAACGTTTATAACATGTACTCACTCATACCCTCGTACTATAGGATTCCCTGTGTCGCGGAACAAAACACACACATTAACACATCGAACAATTATAGAGCCCAAGAGCAAGCAAATAATGTCTGATACCTCCGCATTTCTTTGTTCAATTTGGCCGTTCTAAGGTTTTATAATTGTTTATTCCTATATATGTACTCACGAATCAAATTTATTCAGACATCTACTTAAGGTAGAGACGCTGTTTGTATACTCTAGGTATATGTTATTACTTCAGTGGTACGGTTGTAGACTGGTACGATTAGGGTAGATAGAATTGAAATCCAAAAACCTATGGTAAAGATACCTTTGAATTAAAGAATACCTAAATTTATAAGAAACGCATCATGTAATTTGAGTTAACTTTGTTGCAAAGACCCCTATATAATATATCAGTTTCTTCATCTTGTTACTCTCGATGTCACCTCCATGTAATGGTAAAACTAATTACATACATGTAAAGTCGTTTCCACTACATATGTATAGCACGTACCCACCTAAATTCCTAAATGGCTGAGGTGGTATGGATTTTACAGAGTCCGCATGTGTGTGAAGTGGCTACCACACTATTCTACCGCACTATTGCCAGTTATTAAACCGCCAAGCAGAAGTGTGCAAACATTACGTTTTTTCGGTTTGAAATGTAATGATGATTCCAGTTAAATTACAGGGTAAGGGATTTAACATCTTTTAAATCATGGTGACAAAATTAGTGCATCGCCATCCAGTTATTTGTACAGCTTTTGTTCTAAAAGTTTTGAACGGCAATAAACTTTTATGGCAACAATGACGCTTAACATCAGGCGAGCTACTTCTTCTTGATATGTTTAAAGGAAAAACTAAGAAAGCTGTATTAGTGTTATAACATCCATGTATTACATAGCATATAATTACGTACATTAAATTTATTAAACCTTGGCCTGCGTGGTTAAAATTTTATGTACGTGCTTTCACCCGTGGCTCTGCCCGCGTGCATAGTTACTCCAAGCTACAGGCTACCCATCTGTCAAGATTCGTCGACGTCGGTTCAATAGTTTAAGTGTGAAAGCAGAAAAAAATATCAACTAACGATAACCACGTAAATTTTTGAATCTTTAACGCGTGCTTAGCGAAATGAAATTCTTAAAGCTGCTTCCAAATATGACGGTTAAAATTAATTACAGAAATAAATGCTTGGATCAGTCATGGAATTATACAGAGGTCATAAGACGCGTGTTCGGATAAATACAAGTATATCAATACCTATAGTATATACGTTTTAATATGTATTACTAGCGAAGACATCTGCGGCTTCGCTTGCGTTGTCTACAAGATTACTACTACACAAATCGTATTAATATGAGTAAGAATGAGAAATAACGTTTGAAGATTTACTGCATCGTAGGTGTAGTTGTGTAAGCGCTATTTTGTTACTATTTCTGACAGAGAAATTCACATTAGAAGTCTGGCGTCTAAATAGTGCCCTGCAGATGACAAAAGACTCTTCATATATTATATGGGACCAAAACGTATTTGGTATGGGTGTTTGATAAATACTTCTACCTACATTATAATAAGTACTCACGGGATGTACACTACGATTAGACAGGTTTTGGAGTACCTTTCAAATATATTATGTAAGTGTGAACATAATGGTATGTTTTGTTAAACATATGTATTTAATTATTTACGTTACATATAAGGAAAGCGCGCGGAGAATGTTTGGAAATAAAACTTGGGTTTATCAACCAGAATTTGAGTTCAAATAAGAGCAGATACGCGTTAGCACACGTAAAGAAAATTGTTTGATGAAATCGTATAATAACACAAATTTCGATTGACACGTTTATCAATTACACGGTTGAGAGGGAGAGGTGCATGTAGAAAACCATACTTGAAACAGTTTATTTTAAATATTAATAAATGTTTTAAATATTTTGAAGTGCATTTGGTTAGCGGTTCCGTCTGCGTGTAAATTGATTATCCAATAGTAAAATTTTTTCAGCGTAACAGTCTATTGCTGTGCAAAGATTAATTAAGATTTAGAAGTTTAAGCATGAAAGAACAAAGGATAATGCAAATCCTGGTCCTTCCAACAGCTATGTATGTTACAAAGTTGGATAGGTATTTTTAAAAATGACTATGGCGCCAAATTCAAAATATAATTCTTTCCAGATTAATTATCTATTAAACATGGTAGTTTCGGTAATAGCCAAGTATTGCTATTCATACGTGATGTATTGTATTTATGTGTTTTACATAGTAACCTTTAGTTAGTGTAAGTGGTTAACCACAGATTCAAACGGGATTTTAAGGAATTTCGCCAAAGATATATCAACAATGCGTTACCGCAATTATGTTTTCTAAGCTGAGGATAGTTACCGTTACTTAACAATTTCATAAGTATCGAAGACAATCAGTATGCAGAAGCTGACACAGGTGTCATTCAGCACACTTTCGTACTAGGTTTCTGCGTGCATGTCTATACTTTTTGTTAAATATACCTATATCTTAGAACAATTCTACAAATATTAATGTAAGTACTACATTTAAACAAACTTGGATACCTATTTACTTATACTTAACTAAGACCAGCTTGAGTAGTTCAAAAATGTTCTGCATTCAGTTGCGTAAAAAATCTAAAACTCTTATAGACTTACACTTAGAGCAGATCTTATTCATAGTTCCCATTTGGACGGAACACTAAGCATAATCATGTGATATAGGTAATTGTAATATTTAGACATATGGAAAAGGCAGACTTTTTTGTAAATATTGATTATGTCTATACAACTGTGGTATATTGTCAACAGTGTCCGCAGCGTACACAATATACAGATTTTTCAGCGTTACTATTACATATTTTAACAAGGAAAAATACTATTACTTATTGTGACAAAACTGTATTAGTTAGTCATAGTCATCATTCCGGAGATTTTTGTAGATACTCGTATTGATGTCTACTACAAAACTGAAGTACATCACTATACTCTATTTTCAATAAATCCCTCCGAAGGCCGAGCGTACTTCTAAGCGAAGCGAAGCCGAAGGCCGAGCATGCTTCTAAGCGAAGCGCGGTCGTGTTTTGTGCCCACGAGGAAATAGAAGCCTTTCATGGCGAGTTCGAAGGCCAAGCTTTCGCCAACTTTATTTCAAAAACTCAATGATCTTCAATGCCCATGTTAACATAGGTAATGTTAATAACCATGAACACAACTATTAGTACGAGTACTACTGATATGACATGCTACAAATAAACGTTTAATTTCCTTCGTATACTTGGGTTTGTTCTTAAAAACTTGAGTCCAGACAACCTCCACGCAGTGACATAAAAAGGGTGCAACGTCTTCCAAGAAGCTTAAGTGTCACAGTTAGCTGGAAAACTAATGAAGATATCTTAAGCTACTACTTACTTTTAAGCAATAAATATATATATAATAGGCTTATAGGCCTTTCACGGGGACATTAATTCACAGATTTCGAAGGACAAGAGATCTTAATCATGGTAGAGATGCTTGCTGCAATGTATGTAATTAAAATTAATACAAAGTGTGGTGTGGTGTTCACACTTGGAACAGTATTTTTTTCAACTATATCGAATAAGAACCTAGCTTATTGAGAAATGTATACTGTATTCTCTTTGGAATATATCAAGAGAAAGACTTGACTTTACACAATCACTAATTTGACTGTTTTTTAAAGTTAACAACTTACAGTAGCGACTAAAAACATGAGTAGGCATTTCATGGTCAAGATGTTTTGTGGTTTTGCATTGAATATCGCTATCAAATTGTTCCTTAAGTTAGGGCGGAAAATGAAGATTGGAAACAATAGATTAAATAAAATTTTGCATATTAAAGTTGTGAAGCTGTCGTAAAGGTAGCCACTATAGTTGAGATACAATCTCTAATACATGGTTGAACTTACGTACACCGTGAATAAAATGAATGCCAACGTATTTGTAAAGTTCTTCAATCTTAATTTATATTAATGCCAAAGAATGGAAGTAAAAAGCACTGCGACCGTCCCCTAGGTCAAACTTAATAGGCAGGTTTATATTGTTTATATTGTGTGATACGTAATTTGGTTTTCTTTAAGTGAAGATGTAGATGGAATAAGTATATTTATATGGTAGTGGGAGTTAGCCGAACAAAATTAAAAGCAGGTAATTGTCTTAGTACATATTAAATCCAATACGTACCGAACAATGAAGTGCAATCTAATTCCTTAGTAGGTTTTACGACATATATACATCCATGTGAAAAAATATACATGGAATAATAAAATTTTCAAACAAGGGTTACCTACATTTATTATCACATGAGACGTAAAACTTTTACTGCTGAAGACATGCATACGGAAGGACCATTTGGAAGCTGCATGCATCCAAGATAGTCCTGCGACCTTATTTAGTACGTCTTCCACATTGGCGGTGGACGATCTACCTGCTCTACCAGACTCTCAGTCAGACGGACAGATGGACAAACGGATAAACAGCATCAACCTACGGTTGGATATAGATAGGGATATAATGATATACTACCACACTATTGCCTACCACATTTAGTTCAAAGAATTTTACCCTAAGACTTAACTGAAACCACACATAGAGCGTTATGTTTTAGTATTTATACCTTAGTTTTATTATAATATTATGATTTTTAAGTGCTAATGCTTGCTTAGATAAACCAAATGTTGCAATACATCCTCATACACCGGTTAAAATCAACTAAGAGAAAACAAATGATGGTTGGATGGGTGCCTATAGAAAGTGTCTACGAGATTCAAAGCCACACAAATGAATTGAATAAATATGAGCAATGATGAGAAAGATCGTTTTAATGTATCGTTGGTGTAGTGGTGGCAGCGCTGCTTTGGAATGTAGAACTCTTGGTTTGGATTCCCGGTTAGGACAGTTGTTGGAATTTTCTGACAGAGAAATTCAAACTGTCCGGCGTCTGAAACACTGCCCTGTAGGTGACAATAGGCCTTATATGGGAGCAATACATATCTGGTATGGGTGTTTGATAAATACTCCTACCTACCTCTCTAAGATATGTACGCATGAACTTAATGTTATTTTTGTTTAAAATATGTATATCATTATTTACGTTACATATAAATTACTTTTACTAAGGTTAAACTCCAGGGATACTTTGAAAAAAAAAAACTGTTTTAATATTTATTTTAAAATTTACTTGTAACGAGTTTCGAGTCAATTAAAACAATTTTATAGAAAATTGCAGAGTTATTTAGTAAATTAAGTCGTTACTTACTTTTGAGTAATGAATATATATAAAGAATAGGCTCCTCACTTTTCATACATCGTGAAATATTTTTCGGGACTATCTCTGTCATCATCATCATCATCATCATCAGCCTGTAGCAGTTCACTGCTGGACATAGGCCTCTCTAATTGCACTATCTCTGTGCAAAGAACATATTAATAAACAAAAAATCATGAACCGACAAATACTTGGCTTTTCATGACAACTAATTATAATATATATCGATGCAAGAAAACGTTTTTGCTGTAAGTTTGCTGTAAGTTGTTTAGCCAAAACCCACCTTTCCCCAGAGCCAAAGAACATTAAAAATGTCTTCAAAAAATCTTTGACAGAAATATGATTTTTGTAACACAGTTTTGTTATAGTAATAATACTCATGAAGAGCAATGAAAATATTTTTGTTAAAGTTATTACCTGTAGGCTTTTTACTACTTACAGCAATTGACTTTTCATTTAAAGACCTGACGTCGTAAGTAGTTTGGTGACTTCTATGGAGATAAGTTTCGTATTTTCCACACATTTGAAATGCTTATACTTGAATAGGTATTTAATACATTACCTACTATATAACAGATGTAAGACTAACTCTAAAAAATGCTGATATAATACATTACACTTTATTGGCATAGGAATGCTGTTAGTTATATCAGATGTTTAATAATAAACTGAAATTTTGCTGTAGTGTAGTGTTAAAACACTGTGTTTAAGTGACTTATTCCTAGCTAATTGAACAAGGAAACTTTTCAAAATTATACCTATTGTAAAAATCTTATAGTAGCGATATGAGACCCAGACCGTTCGACGCAGATTTTTTTTAAGAATATAGCTGTTTGCTCAGTAAACTTACGCCGTTCTTGATACTTACAGCTAATACTGTTTTCTTACGTCTCCACACACATATATACGGAGTAAGTATATCATGAGAATCGCTTTGGAACATTGGGACAAGGGTGTTTCAGTAGGAGGTCGGAAGATATCCAACTTATGATGAGATACGATGATACTACTCTTCTCGCTCAAATAAAAAAAGACATGGAACACCTGTTGACACGTTTAGAGACAACAAGCCTCTCCTACAGGCTTGTGATCAACAGAGACAAAACCAAGATGATAATCGTAGACCGAACTGAACTAAATCAACCTGACATTTCTGTGATTGGCAACTGTGAAATTGTTCAATCCTACGTGTACCTAGGATCCACGAGCACAAACACGAGGGGCTATGAGAACTAAATTCAAAAAAGATTTGCTAAGACAAGATCTGCCGTTGATAAGGTCAAAAGAGTCAGGTGCAACCGAAATACCACCAAATCCACGAAACTCTGCATGAAGAAAACTTTAATGTTGCCGATATTTCTCTATGGCGCAGAAACATGAACGGTTCACCTGAGAGACCGACGCAAAATCGATGCCCTTGAAATGTGGTGCTGGCGGCGACTGCTGCGGACGAACGAGAGATTATCTAAGACTGTGCAAATACGTGTCCTGAAATACTTCGGACACATTATTCGACATGAAAACTCCATAAAACGACTCGTAGTCCAGGGGCAAGTAGAAAGCAAGCAGTCGATCACACGCGTTGGGCAGAACTCACAAAAGCTGAAACAGAAACTTCCATAGTCTAAAGCACTTTTAAGTGTTATTTAAGATTTAGGTATATGTTTTTATTAAAATTCAAAATTAGCAGCCTTCCTATCACATATTTCAAAGATGTAGGGTTTACTCGAATGTTTTGAGATTGAGAGTTATGTTTTATTCTTTTAGAGTTTATTTATGCATATGTAAGTTTTTATCGTTTGCTTTTTATACTCTAACGGCTGCTTGGCGAAATGTAACTTTGCAATCTGTCCCCTAATATGCACGTTACAATAAATTAATGTAAGACGTCCACTGCTAAACATATGCGTCCCGATCGATTTACAAAAGACCGCATGGAAGCGACCTGTATAAAAGTTCGGTCTGTGGTTACCGGCCCCATCGGCCATTAGTTCAAGGCGTTATGTGTCATGTCCACTGCCACTTCAACTGGCTAATCCTCTGGGCTATGCATGACTTTCGTTCGTGTACTAAATCAGTCCTAATTTCCGATTTAATCACTACGGAATACATCGAGCATAGCCCTTTCTAAAGTTCGTTGTATGACTTTGAGCTTACATATGAATCCCTTAGTCAGTGACCAAGTTCAGTGTCATAAATAATCACTGATCACACATGAACGGAGTAAAATAGAGGATCCGAAGTCTTCTTTTATTGAGAGATTAAAAATGTTACGGCACTTGTGTGGCTAAGGCGAATCTAATGATTAATTTTATATAATGCATCAAGTCATTTCGACTTAAGGGTCATTTAAATAAATAGAAAATATAGTGGGGTTTATTTCCGCCACGGTTGTTCTTATTCCTTTTGTATATCACAAGGTATTTAATAATTACAGCGTTCCGTAAGATAGGGAGAAGGAAACTGATTGAAGATTGTAGAGGCAAAGCATAGCATGAGATTCGTGGCACTTACGGATAGGAATCCACTTTAACTGATATTTGTATTCTGATATGTCAGGGTCGAACATAAGCTTGCAGACAGCCAATGAAATGGATTCAGACTTTTTGGAGCCGTTCTTACTAATTTAATAGTTCTTTTGTATACACAAGGTATGATAGTCAATAGTTTGATAGCAAATACCCACAACTTATATTCAAAAAATGTGTGCAGAATCGAACAAGATTCAATATAAATTAGTACTGCCCATATCAAAATTAAAAATGCACAGCTCATGGGCAAATGTTATGTCAATAAATACTTGATAGAATACATAATGACTTTTGCTGAACTTTTAGCTAAATTCAGGCATAACATTTTTACAAAGCCATTAAATTACTTACTAATAAAAAATGCTACTGTGACTTTAATGAACTCATGAACGATTCATGCAATTATTTCAAATAATGATAAATAATTATTTTGATAAATTTGAATTAATTTATAGTAACATGAATGAGTCGGCCCGTTCTTAGTATTGTTCCTCTAATATTGCTACAAACTAATAGGGAAATTTATTACTACCATAACATTAGATGTATACAATATAAATATGATTTCAATAAATAATCGGGTATGCGTCTGAAACGAGAGCCATTGTTACCTTAGTTTTAAAAGGTAAAAAATATTCGAAGACGTTAAAAAAAACTGAATGTAATAATTCAGTATCTTGCTTACGGTGTTCGTATGAGTATCTGCGCTATAACAGATGGTTTTCTAACGTGACTCAAAAGTTATTAGAATATGGCATACGAAAGGTATCCCTGCATTTCACCGACACTTAATATATCATGCGACCTTTGGTTAGGTTAGGTTTGAACTGCGACAAAACTACGCGTAAGCCGAGCGAGCAAAGCGAGCGTGCCGCGGCAGCGGCTGGCGAAGCGCTTAAAACTAAGGAATGAATGATTATCTACTAGGCAGAGCCTGTACTATGGTAACCTAATGACTGATATACATACTTATATACATATACACACCCAGACACAGCTCAAACATACATGTTCATCCACACGCGGTGTTCAGGTCCCAAACTAGGCAGAGCTGTACTATGGTAACTTGATGATTAATATACATACTTATATACATATACACACCCAGACACAGCTCAAGCAGACATGTTCATCTACACGCGGTATTTAGGACAGGTTCAGGTGTTTGTTGAAACTATATAGGTACCTAAGTTTTATGTAATTACTTACAATAATATCATTAAATATGATAACATGATTTTATGATTCAACTATAAAATATCTTCCATACAAATTAATTAAAATTAGCTGTTGGCATGAATGGCTTGATAGATTTATTAATGACTAGCTGCGCTCCGTGGTTACAACCGAGCGGTGAAGGTCGATGATGATGATAAATATAGCGTATGTTACTCAGGCATAATAGAGTTTTCTACTGGTGAAATATTTTTTGGAACCGGTTAGTAGTTTTTGCGTTTATCCACTATACACTATCAAATAATTCTATGTACTCAGACGAGCGAATGACTAAACAGGTTTTTATTTCAGCACCATTTAGATTATAGAGAACTTTCGTTCCTGTTACCATAGGGAATATTTCACAATTTGCTGTTACCATAATAAGCTATACAAAGATTATTAGGTTGTATTAAGGTATTAGACCTTTATTATTTTTTTGTCCAGAACACGCTATGATTCTAACAAGTAGGTACTGAAGATAATGATAAAAATAAAGAACACGACTACAAACTAAGAATGTAAAAAGTTATATTATCTTATGGAACAGCAGATATAAGTGGGTTCATTAGATATTTGTTTAGTATCGTTTCAACAGTTATTTTTTATTTTTGATAAATTAATAGGTACGACATTATAATTGGAGATTTAGCACAGTGACTCCAGTCTACATCAGTTTAATAGTTTAAAAATCAAGTTAAAAAATCATGGAGTACCTTTTGTTTGCGGCTCCGTCTGCGTTGATATTTGATATACCAAAGCTGCTACGGTTTGCTACGGCGTAGCAGATTGTTTCCGGTTTATTTCTGTGTGAAATTTCATCAACAGTTTAAGCATAAAAGAAGAACAAACAAACAATTAACTACTAAGCGACAAATACGCTTTCGCTTTATAATATTATAATAAGCATGCTGCGTCTTGCTTTGAAAATACCATCCGACATCAGTTTAGTTTTAGGGGGTAAAAATATTTGGAGACGATAAAATTGAAATAAATATTTCAGTATCTGGCTAACGGCGTTTGTATGAGTACCTGCGCTATAACAAATGGTTTTCTAACATGACTCAAAAGTTCTTAGAATATGGCATACGAGAGGTATTTCATATTTCACTATCACATAATTTATCATCGGTCCAGTAGTTTCGGAGTTCAATTCAAACCAACAAAATCGTTCCTCTTTATAATATTATAGTGTAGATATAAAGTTTTGTTACCATCAGGTCATATTACGTATCTTGTGGTCAGTAAGATCAGTAGTGCATTGAATATTTCTTTGCGTTTTAAGACTTCCACAAGGATGGTTTACTAATTCTAATTATTACTTTGGAATGGTAAATCGGCAAACACTCACGTCTATTATCTGGTCGTTATTACTCCGACGGTGTTCGGGCAGTACTGATGCCCATCCTCAAAAACTAATTATTTGTAATAAGTTATTAAGTTTGATCTCGCAAAGCAGGCGTTAAGGCTTGAAAAATAAGATTATATAATGATATTTAAAAAACAAATGATATTTGTTCACGTAGCCTAAGAAATACAATGAACAGAATGAAAATTAAATAAAATAATCAAAGCGTTTCTTATGTTATTGTAACAAAATCGAAATAAATACGCATTGTGTTTCATAAACTGTATATTTTTTGTAAAAGTAGTTATGTAATGTCAACCAAAGTATTCAATAATTTGCCGGATAATATGAAGATAACACATTGTTGAATTAAAGAATTTAAAAATACTCTGAATAAAATACTTATTGAAAAATGCTACTATAGGTACAGTTGACGACTACTTGTGTGATAAATACAATTAGAGTAATCAGCAATTATGACATACTCTTTTATTTAATTACACTGATTTGATTCCTTGACATTATTCGTAATTAAAATCCACTCTAATTATATAAACAGCTATAACTCCGCAACCATAATAGATAGGTACGGGGTAATTGAAGTAATGTTATAGGGGACCGGAAGTGCATTTTGGGGAATGCGTTGAAAATCTGAGATGACGGATTCAAAATGGCGGCCAACTTAAACATAGTAGGTAAGTAAGTTAAATACTACTACTTCTTACTCATGAAATGAGAGCATTAAATAATATTTTTTTGCTGTCAGGATGCGACGAAAATGTGTTGCCATATAGGTATCATGCCATACCGAAGTAATAACAAGAACATATTATCTTTTTTTTAATGAATATTAATATACTTACTTATATTTGGTACACCACTCGATACATTACATAAATTTGTGTTCGTAAAATGCAATGTGTTGAAAGACATCAGTTAAATATAGTTTATTGACGGATGATGCTGTTTTTTATACCATTAAGCCGTACATACGTACACCCTTAATACATAGGCACGCTATTCAGAAAGTAACTAAGTCTGGAGACAAAGTAGGTATGTAAGTTATTTGTAATTAGGTACTACTATTTTCTCAATGAAAGGGTAGCAATAAATAATAAAATCTTCGATGTCGGGATGCGAGTCATATTGAGCAAAAAAAAGAAAAAGAGAAAACTAAAAAAAATAAGTCCTGTGTTGTTGCTCTCTCTTATTGAGTGGTTATCTTATTAGTTACGATTGTATTGTCAAATGATCCGCCATTATCATTGGAATGGCCTGAATTGCTTCCTCAAAGGCTGGCAACTCAATCTCGAGACTTCTCGTATTGCGGATGTTCGTGGGCAACAGTGATCACTTACCATCAGAAGAGCCGCCCGTCCGTTTGTAATTATGTTCACACAGTCAAACCCCCGTACTAAAATTACTAACAAGTTAGGGTTTTTTCTTTGTGTTATTAGGAGTCGGCATATGCACGAAGCCCACCTGGTATTAAGTGGCAATCTTTACGGCTGGTACTGCGCCTGTAATTCTGAGACTATAGTAAGGCCATAAGTCATTACTCGTAACATACACTGATGTAAGATATGGCCAGCATGGTTCAAATATCATGGAGTTTGCGGCTCCGTCTGCGTGGATATTTAATATACCGAAGCACATTGTTTTGCGGTCTATTTCTGTGTGAACTTTCATCAACACCAGTTTAGCAGCTTAAGCATAAAAGAAGAACGAACAAACAATAAACTACGAAGCGACAAATACGCTTTTGCTTTATAAATATTTTGATTTTAAGCATGCTGCGTGCACCGCTTTGCTTTGAAAATATTACCCGACATCAGTTTAGTTTTCTATTAGAAGTACTACTTTACGGACATAACTACTTGTGTTAAAATTTTAAATACATCGGTTCAAGAGAATTGTCACGTAGGAGTTCAATACAAACAGATATTTTCACATTGTTATTGTTTATTGAAAATATATAGGTACTTAAATTGTATGTAATTGCTTACAATAATATGATTCAATATAATAAAATAGTTTTACGAGTATAATTCATCTATAAAATATCTTCCAGACAAATTAATTAAAATTAGCTGTTGGTATGAATGGATTGATAGATTTATTAATGACTAGCTGTGCTCCGCAGTAACAACCACGCGGTGAAGGGCGGTAATGATGCTCAATGTAGCGTAGTTACTCAGGCATAACATAGCTTTCCAATGGTGAAAGATTTTTTGGAACCGGTTAGTAGTTTTGCGTTTATCCGTTATACGTTATCAAATCTTTACTCTTTATTATTAGAGTAGACATGGATTAACACCAAGTACACGTTAGTATTGCATGTTATATTAACACGGAAAAGTAGTTATTGTGTCATAACTGTAATAGTTAGATATGTCGTATTGCATCCGTTTTATGTAGACATTGATGTCTTCTATAATAATACTGCAGTAGGTACATCACTCTGCTCCATTGTCAATAGTTTCCAAATTTTGAAAATATTGTGTCCTACTCAGTAATAATGTGGCTTTCTAACGGCAAACCATTGTTTTAATCGGTCCAAAGATACTCGTATTATATACAAACTAAAAGGGAATGTCTGATACCCCTAAGAGTGTGATTGTGGTGGGAAGTGTGGTGTGAGTGCATGTCTGTACTTACCTACTTAATTATTGTTAATGATGTTGTCTCATATTCTCTATGGTTCTATATTCCTTGGCCAGTGGCGGAAGAAATAATAATGTGGTAAATCATGATATTAAAAACGTCACTATCGAAAAGTGTGTGTTTATACATCTCTCTCGCCGTCATCAAATGCCTTTACCTGCGCATGGAATTAAGGACATGTAAACTCGCCCCGCGTCGGATTGATTGAAAAATTAATTTGTGAAATGTAGCATACCGAAATAAGTGAGCAGGTTATTTCCTACTACTTATTTAATGAAAAGCCAGAATTAAACAGTTTTCCCTTCGTTGTTTGAATGCGATTGAAATGCGAAACGTAAGATGCAAGGGACTCTACTTACTGTGTTCTGCCGCGAATCATTAGTGCGCAAGCGTTAGGTACTGTAAGGGTACAGTAGCATGTGAAATCAGTAAGTGTTATGTCATGGTCAGTATTATTTCTGTTACAAATTTGACACAAAAGTTTGAGTGAATTTGTAGTGCAGGAGTTATAAAATAATAATCTACTTATTAACAAAGTTGAAATCAAAAAAGTTGTGGGATGGAATGATACTTTTAATATTTATTCATTTTATGGTAAAAAAAAATTAAAACATACGTAATTAACAGCTTACCTATCACTGCAGTTCACAGATTATTCCTCTACATCTTATAGATGCCAAAGTACTCGTACCTACAGTATAAATATCTAAATAGATATTCTGTTTTAAAGAAGGAAAATTTAAATATCAATGAAATAACAAAGTTATTATAAAATATAATGTTCACACACTCGTAGGTACCCAGTACCGTAAAGTCGCAGGTGTTAGGTGCTAATCTCTGCCTTTAGCAGACGTATGTCCTCACAACTGCATTGCGCACGTAAAAATGAGACATTGTAAGTCTCTATGTGCCTGTAATTTTACCCGCACCCATTCAAAACCAGAACACAATATTGCGAACGTTACTGCTTCGGGGTAGAAACAGGTATGGTGGCAGTATTCCCCGGATGAACTCATTCAAGAAGAATTCTACTGCTACTATGTAGTTAGGTAAATAGATAGATAGATTTCTCTTATTGCAACACCACATTATAAAATATCACTAACAAATAAATCATCATCATCATCATCATCAGCCTGTAGCAGTCCACTGCTGGACATAGGCCTTTCCAATTGCACGCCACTTAGGTCTATCTTGGGCTTCTCGCATCCAGTTTTTGCCAGCCGTCTTGCGTAGATCGTCACTCCACCGTGCCTCAGGACGTCCTACACTACGTTTGCCGAGACGCGGTCTCCACTCTAGAACTCGTTTACCCCAACGGTTGTCGGTTCTACGGCTAATATGGCCAGCCCACTGCCACTTCAGTTTGCTGATCCGGTGGGCTATGTCGATGACCTTGGTTCTCTGACGGATCACTTCATTTCTGATGCGATCCCTCAGAGAAACACCGAGCATAGCCCTTTCCATAGCCCGCTGAGCGACCTTGAGCTTGTGGACCATTCGAGCCGTCAGTGTCCACGTTTCGGCTCCGTATGTCATGACGGGTAGGACGCACTGATTGAAGACTTTCGTCTTCAGGCACTGTGGAATCGGCGAAGTAAGGACTCGACGTAGCTTCCCAAACGCTGCCCAGCCCAGCCGAATTCTTCTATTCAACAAATAAATAGGATAATATAATTGAATACTATTACTCAACTATAAAAAACTTAACATTAAGTGTTACAATTGAAAAGGAAGCTTGAATAAAAAAGGTCTCGAAGAAAGTTTCCTTGGACACCTGTGGAGACTCTTGTGACACAATTACCACCGACCACACTTAGAAGTAGAGCCCCTAAACAAAAATTGAAAAGAATTCTGGTATGTACCTACAATCTTACGACTATACCACACTTTTTTATCTTTCTTATTCAAAATGACCGCTGTATTCTTGAGCCTAAATTGCACTAAGAGAAATGCTCGCTTTATAACTTGTATAGGAGTTATGATTTTATACGCAACTGAATGCAGATAATTTTTCAAACTCTCAAGCTGGTCTCCAAGACTACTGCTCACGATAACCACTGCACTAAGGGGGTGGATCCCTTAACAAACATACACAAGGACTCTATGTTCCGACTTAAACTGTAATTAAAGGCAAAATTTCTGCAATTGAACTTGTATGAAAATTTTTACTTTTCTGTTCAAATGGTTAAAGTTTAGCAACAAAAACTAATGCACAAGGACAAACGCGGGCCACTCGTGGCCCGCGCACCGCCCAACACCTAGTTATCATATTATATAAAGCTCGATTACCACTGATTGACTGACTCACTGACCCCTTTGTTCTCATAGAAGGAGCAATGAAGGGTATAGAAGATGTAGGGGAAAAGTGTAGGGAGGCTCATTTCGAGTGGGGGAAAAATGCTGAAAGTGCTGAATGTGGAAATCTGATGGAACAGGTGAACGGCTCTCGGAAACTATAAAAGATGGGGGGTAGGTGCCAAAACTAAAAATGACCAAAACCCTGAGCAACTGCCAAAAATTTAAAAAAAAACATACCCCCCAAACAAAAGACGATCGCTCCCATACAAAATGTAAATGCTTAAAACTCCTAAACCGTTTGAGATAAGTATAAAGTGTTTGACCAAATGTCATAGGGAATCGGAAGGGTAATTTGGTGGAAGTGTCAAAAATCCAAAATGGCGGATTCAAAATGGCGGCCGAAATTGAAAGTTGGTCCGATCCGGCTCAAAATTCGTATCAGGGGGTTTTTGGGGTCCCACATTCCAAATACGAAATCCATTTTTTGATGACGTCATTTTTCAATATGGCCGCCATACATATGTTTTTTCGGAACTTCAACGAATTATTTCTCCAAGTGAACTTGATGAGGATTATGGCTTTGTAGCGTTAAATGTAGGGTTTGGTTTGGTGACTTCAGAAAAAATGGAATTGAGCTGAATGTGGATCACCAGATAGAACAGGTCAACGGCTCTCGGAAACTAAAAGAGATAGGGGGTAAGTGCCAGAACTAATGTTGACAAGCACCCCGGGCATTTTCTAAAAATTAAAAAAAAAACACACCTCCCAAACAAAAGACGATCGCGCCCATACAAAATGTAAATGCTTATAACGCTGAAACCGTTAAAGATAGGTACAGGGTGTTTGAACTAAAGTTTAATGGGACCGAAAATGCAATTTGGCGGAAATGTCAAATATCCAAGATGGCGGATTCAAGATGGCGGCTACCTTAAATATTAGTCCGATCCGACTGAAAATCGATATCTAAGGGTTTTTAGAGTCCCTGATTCAAAATATGAAATCCATTTTTTGATGACGTCATTTTTCAACATGGCCGCCATACAATTTTTTTCTCTGGAAATTTTATAGTAGTTTTTCGACATGTTGGCATGATGGAACGCTGAGGCTTTGTAAGTGAAAAGTATAGGCAGTGGTCTTACGTCCTTAAGTAACACCTGAAATGAGCTGAATGTGTACCTTCTGATGGAACAGCTTGACGGGTCTCGGAAACTAGAAGAGATAGGTAGTTAGTGCCAGAACTAATATTGACAAGCACCCTGGGCATTTCTTAAAAATTAAAAAAAAAACACACCTCCCGAACAAAAGACGATCGCGCCCATACAAAATGTAAATGCTTATAGCGCCGAAACCGTTAAAGATAGGTACAAGGGGTTTGAACTAATGTTTTAGGGCACCGGAAATGCAATTTGGCGGAAATGTAAAAAATCCAAGATGGCGGATTCAAGATGGCGGCTTCCTGGAATAATGGTCCGATCCGACTGAAAATCGATATCTAAGGGTTTTTAGAGTCCCTAATTAGAAATATGCAACCCATTTTTTGATGACGGCATTGTTCATAATTTTCGCAATGGTCGTAGGTCGAAATTAGATCCTGCGAGGCCGTAGGCCGAGCTATACTGGCGAGGCCGCAGGCCGAGCTATATAGGTCAAAGGCCAAGAGTGCTTCTTAGCAAAGCGAGGCCGAAGGCCGAGCGTACTTCTAAGCGAAGCGAGACCGAAGGCCGAGCATGCTTCTAAGCGAAGCGAGGCCGAAGGCCGAGCGTACTTCTAAGCAAAGCGAGGCCGAAGGCCGAGCGTACTTCTAAGCAAAGCGAGGCCGAAGGCCGAGCATACTTCTAAGCGAAGCGAGGCCGAAGGCCGAGCGTCCTTCTAAACGAAGTGAGGCCGAAGGCCGAGCGTGCTTCTAAGCGAAGCGAGTCCGAGTTTTGAGCCTACGAGGAAATAGAAGTCTTTCGTAGCGAGTTTATTTCAAAATTTCAATGATCTTTCAGACATCTGCCCACGTTAACATTGGTATTGTCATGAAATGGTGTAAATCATGAATACTACTATAAGTACTTGATTGATAGTTATACAGATACGTAGATTAACTCTTTAGTGAAACACCACAATACAAATATATGTTACAAATAAATTAATTAGAATAAAATAAAATTACAATCAAAATATTTCACAATTAAATAAGTACTTAAAATTTAAAGTGTCAGAATGGGTGATCTTATCGCTCAGAGCGATCTCTTTCAGACAACCATTCACGGAAAGAAATAGGCATAAACTTATAAGGACGGTGTGAATAAAACAAGTGTACTAAACACTACATATAGTAAAACTCAAGATTATAGATATAAAAAATACTTATAATGTACTCGTATACAAACTATACTTATATAATTATACTATACGTAATATACTACAAAATATATACATACTATACATATACCATTTAATTATTATAAAAAAGATATTAAGTAGGTTTGCAGTTAGTTATTTCGCGAAGCCAAATGCTTTGACACGTTGTTTGAAGATGCCCAAAGAAGGCGCGCATCTAATTTCGTAGAGTAAAGTGTTCCATAGACGAACAGCTTTAACACAAAGTAGGAACCAAAAAAAGTGGTGCGGTGTATCGGGGTACTTAACATTAAGTGATCTGATGATCGTAGAGAAAAAGAGCTCCTAACATGTAAAAATTCAACATATTACGTACTACTGATATGACATGCTACAAGTAAACGTTAAATTTCCTTCGTAAGCTTCGGTTTGTTATGAATTTGAGTCCAAACAACACTCCACACAGTGGTATAAAAAGGGTGCAGCGTCTTCCAAGAAGCTTAAGGTGTCACAGTTAGCTGGAAAACTAATGGCGACATCTTAAGCCATTACTTACTTTTGAGATAAATATAATTATCTATATATAATAGGCTTATAGGCCTTTCATGGGGACATTAATATACAGATTTTGAAGATCACGATCTTAATGTCATGGTAGAGATGCTTACTTATTGTCATTCGTTAGTCACTGGTACGACATACATCCATGTAAATAAAATAAATACAAAGTGTGGTGTGGTGTTCACGCTTGGGACAGTATTTTATTTTCAACTATATTGAATAAGAACTCAGCTTATTGAGAAATGTATAGCTCTATTCATTTTCCCTTGAATATATCAAGAGAATAGCTAGACAAAATCATTAATTTGACTGCTTTTAAAGTAAACAACTTACCGTAGCAACTAGAAGCGTGCAGAGTAGGCATTTTATGGTAAAGATGTTTTGTGCTTCTGCATTGAATATCGCGATTAAATCATTCGAAAATGAAGATTAGAAACACTAGATTAAGTAAAATGTAACACATTAAAGTCGCGAAGTTGTCGGAAAAGTAGCCACTATAGCTGAGATAAAAACTCTAATACAGGTCAAACTTACGCACACCGTAAGTGAAATGAATACCAAAGTTTTAGAGGTGTTACGATTTGTAAAATTCTTCAATCTAACATTTGTTTTCTGAAAGTCAAGGAATGGAAGTAAAAAACACTGCGACCGTCCGCGAGGTCAATCTTGGTGTGCCAATATATGGTACGCAGGTTGCTTTATTTTTAAGTTAATCTTATAATGTAAATAGTATAATTATATCGTAGTGGGACTGTGGGAGTAAGCAGAACAAAAATAAAACCAGTTAATTGTCTTGGTACATAGAATAGAATAGAATAGAATTTATTTATTTCAGACTAATATCTGTCCATATTATTAGTAGAGGTACATACACATAGTCTTACATCTTTTCACGCATTTCTTTGTTCAATTTGGCCGTTCTAAGGTTTTTTAATTGTTTATTCCTATATATGTATTCACGAATCAAATTTATTTAGACATCTACTTAAGGTAGAGACGCTGTCTGTATACTCTAGGTATATGTTATTACTTCAGTGTTTAGACGGGTACGATTAGGGTAGATAGAAATGAAATGCATAAAGCTATGGAAAATATACCTTTGAATTAAACAGTACCTAAATTTATAAGAAACGCGTCATGTAATTTGAGTTAACTTTGTTGCAAAGACCCCTAGATATATCAGTTTCTTCATCAAGTTACTCTCGATGCCACCTCTATGTAATGGTAAAACTAATTACATACATGTAAAGTCGTTTCCACTACATATGTATAGCACGTACCTACGTAAATTCCTTAATGGCTGAAGTGGTATGGATTTTACAGAGTCCGCATGTGTGTGAAGTGGCTACCACACTATTCTAACGCACTATTGCCAGTTATTAAACCGCCAAGCAGAAGTGTGCAACATTACGTTTTTTCGGTTTGAAATGTAATGATGATTTCAGTGAAATTACAGTGACTCCAAGCTACAGGCTACCCATCTGCCAAGATTCGTCGACGTCGGTTCAATAGTTTAAGTTTGAAAGCAGAAAAAAATATCAACTAACGATAACCACGTAAATTTTTGAATCTTTAACGCCTGCTTAGCGAAATGAAATTCTTAAAGCTGCTTCCAAATATGACGGTTAAAATTAATTACAGAAATAAATGCTTGGATCAGTCATGGAATTATACAGAGGTCAGAAGACGCGTGTTCGGATAAATACAAGTATATACCTATAGTATATACGTTTTAATATGTATTACTAGCGAAGACATCTGCTGCTTCGCTTGCGTTGTCTACAAGATTCAAAGCTACACAAATCGTATAAATATGAGTAAGAATGAGAAATAACGTTTGAAGATTTACTGCATCGTAGGTGTAGTTGTGTAAGCGCTATTTTGTTACTATTTCTGACAGAGAAATTCACATTAGAAGTCTGGCGTCTAAATAGTGCCCTGCAGATGACAAAAGACTCTTCATATATTATATGGGACCAAAACGTATTTGATATGGGTGTTTGATAAATACTTCTACCTACATTATAATAAGTACTCACGGGATGTACACTACGATTAGGCAGGTTTTGGAGTTCCAGATATTTTACTAATTAAGTACAATGTAATTAATGACCTCTACCTACCTTTCAAATATATTATGTAAGTGTAAACATAATGGTATGTTTTGTTAAGCATATGTATTTAATTATTTACGTTACATATAAGGACAGCGCGCGGAGAATGTTTGGAAATAAAACTTGGGTTTATCAACCAGAATTTCAGTTCAAGTAAGAGCAGATACGCGTTAGCACACGTACAGAAAATTGTTTGATGAAATCGTATAATAAGTATAATAACACAAATTTCGATTGACACGTTTTTCAATTTCACGGTCGAGAGGGAGAGGTTAATGCATGTAGAAAACCATTCTTGAAACAGTTTATTTTTAAATACTAATAAGTGGTTTAAATATTATGAAGTGCATTTGGTTAGCGGTTCTGACTTCGTGTAAATTGATTATCCAATAGTAACATTTTTTCAGCGTAACAGTCAATTGCTGTGCAAAGATTCATTAAGATTTAGAAGTTTAAGCATGAAAGAACAAAGGAGAATGCAAATCCTGGTCCTTCCAACATCTATGTATGTTACATAGTTGGATAGGTATTTTTAAAAATGACTATGGCGCCAAATTCAAAATATAATTCTTTCCAGATTATTTATCTATTTAACATGGTAGTTTCGGTAATAGCCAAGTATTGCTATTCATACGTAATGTATTGCATTTATGTGTTTTACATAGTAACCTTCAGTTAATGAAAGTGGTTAACCACAGGTTCAAACGGGATTTTAAGGAATTTCGCCAAAGATATATCAACAATGCGTTACCGCAATTATGTTTTCTTAGCTGAAGATAGTTGCCGTTACTTAACAATTTCATAAGTATCGAAGATAGTCAGTATGCAGAAGCTGACACAGGTGTCTTTCAGCACACTTTCGTATTAGGTTTCTGCGTGCATGTCTATACTTTTTGTTAACTATACCTATATCTTAGAACAATTCTACAAATATTAATGTAAGTACCTACTACATTCAAACAAACTTGGCTACTTATTTACTTATACTTAACTAAGACCAGCTTGAGTAGTTCAAAAATGTTCTTCATTCAGTTGCGTAAAAAATCTAAAACTCTTATAGAAGTAAAAGTGTATACTTTGACCACATAAAACTATTTGGGTGGCGTTCCAATTCGGCTTCAAGTCATTTGAACTCAAATATAGCCATAATAACAAGGTACGAAGTACTTAACTATTTAACGGTAAACCTATATAATAGCCAACATAAATCATCGTTATCAACACCAATGACTAATATGACTAATCGCTATGCTACAAAATTAACAAACTGTGAAATATAATAATTGCATACCAAATTAAACATTCCTTTTGTGGATTATTTGGTCTGAGCAAAGTATACGATACGTGCAACGACGAGCAAAGCAAGGAGGAGCGTTAGGTTCACGTATGTTGGTTAAAAGTATCCAGACAGTGAATGATTATTTGTCAAAGATTTGTTATTGTCAGAGGCGGCTGCTGAATATTGGGGAATCATTTTTTCACAACACATACGATTAAGTTCATCGGCCCAATTTTTTGGCAGTATAAGGTACACTTAGAGCAGATCTTATTCATAGTTCCCATTTGGACGGAACACTAAGCATAATCATGTGATATAATTGTAATAATTAGACATATGGTAACGCAGACTTTTTTGTAAATATTGATTATGTCTATACAACTGTGGTATATTGTCAATAGTGTCCGCAGCGTACACAATATACAGATTTTTCAGCGTTACTATTGCATATATTAACAAGGAAAAATACGATTAGTTATTGTGACAAAACTGTATTAGTTAGTCATAGTCATCATTCCGGAGATTTTAGTAGATACTCGTATTGATGACTACTACAAAACTGAAGTACATCACTATGCTCTATTTTCAATAAATCCCTCAGCGTATGCTTTATATGGATTTATTTGGTTTTTTTTTCACACCTTGGGTTACATTATCGAAGTTTTCACAAGGATCCTACACTTTTATTTAATATTCTAGCGCCTTTGTTCATCAGAGATGACGTAGGGTTCTTATGGTGAAAGATTTTTCATATCGGTGGAGAAGTTTCGGAGCGTATTCAATTCAAACAAACAAACATATATTTCTTCTTTACTCAAACGTGAAAAAGTAAACTAGATGGAGAACATTGCGTATCTCTGTGATTTTAAGATCCTTACCAAGCAAAGATGGTCAATTAAATTAATTTTGAAAAAGATGTCATCAATTAACAAGAACTCTGCCCTTGGAAACCGATCGACCGGAGTTCACAGACTGCCGTCTGTGAATATTCTCAGTATGCAAAGCAGAATATCATTTGAAGACGACCAGGCTGGTCTGTTTAACTGACATAAGAATGTATTTAAAAAATTGGAAATCATTTTGGAAGATGTCAACTAAAGTAAAGTAAACTAATATCTTGGCATGACTAAGGTCAGCGCACAGTAAGTAGCCGGTTAGTAGGGCCGGTTCGCGTTACCATAAGTTCTTATTCAATACATCCACGTAGAAAACCATACGTAAAACAGCATATTTATTAAGCAGTACTTCTTTTAATTAATCTAAAATAATTGTTTAATATAATGGTTCATCTAATTAAATAAATTTTCTTTAATTTACAATATCCAATAACTTCAGAAATATCACATTTAATAATGTATTGTTTGACATACTATTCTTTGTAACCGACTTCAAAAAAGGAGGAGGTTATATGTTCCATTGCATGTTTTATTTGGTATGTTGACCGTTTCTCCCCCATTTATGCACCGATTCTTAAAGTTATTTTTTTTTTTGGTTTGGTAGAGTATACTTCCGTGGTAGTCCCATTTAAATTTCATCAAATATTGTGAAACAGTTTTTGAGTTCTACTCCAATTACTGAAAAGTGCTACACCTATCTTAACGATGTCATCATTGACGGTCAAAAACAATATATCCCGTAAGTAGCAAGGCTCACTAACAAAAATTAACCGACTTCAACACCAAAAAGTGAGAATAACTTGTTAAAGTCGGTACCATGCGCACAGTATTCTCATAATAACTACTTTTGAACTATCATGGTACTGACTTCAACAAGTTATGTCACATAATTTATTGATTCAGGCGTTACTTTGCGGAAATCCATTATCAAAAAAACGATATTAAAAAATATTTAGTGACACTTCCGCTGTTTGATTGCAGACAACTGTTTGACTGTCGGTCTAGCGCTCGACGAGTCAACATCTCCTGAGGATGCCTCGTGTAGAGGCGAAACACGTGTAGAATCGGTTTTGGTTTATTGGGGTTTCTTGTGTTTTTTATTTTGTTTTCTTCCTATTAGCATTTTATGCGGGAGGGAGGGTGGTGTACGCCCCCAAATAGGGCAAAATCATTGTTTTCTTTTCAGCAGAAGTGTCACTAAATATTTTTTAATATCGTTTTTTTAAGTTATGTCACACTTTTAGGTGTTGAAGTCAGTTCCGTTTCTAGGTATTTCCTTTTATAATTACATTAGTTATCAAATGTTTGAAAACAACTTTTTAATCACAAAGAAGTAGTTAATACTTATTATATTTATGAATGATTGTGGCTGCAACCTTAGGTTAGGTTAAGTTTGAACTGTGAAAAAGTACGTGCAAGCCGAGCGAGCGAAGTGAGCCTGCCGAACAGATATCACTGATTATAATAAGCAGGCTGCGTGCCCTGAAAATTTTACTACAGTTTTTTCAGTTGTAAAAGTACAAGCGTTGTAAAAGACTACTTCTGTTCAAAATTTTACATGAATCAGTTCAGTTGCTTTTTCGTGTAGGAGTAGCAAACTTCCATTTATAAATCCATTTGAAGTCTCGAGTACTTTTACAATTTAATATTAGTTGATGATAGTGTATATATGTTTTATGTAGAGCATGGTAGGTAGGGTGGTAATCGCTTGCTATTTTATGAAAAGTTTTATAAAATACCTTACTACTAAGACTATGTTCACCATATGACAGTGACCATGTTCAGTGTCATAAATAAACACTGATCACACTGAACAAAGATAGGAGAGCCGAAGGCTTCTGGTACTTGTGGCGGAAGGCAGCGCATGAAGGTTGGGGAAAATGAAGATAACTTTGTTTAAACATTTTGCGAGGCTGATTCTATAAGTCACGCAAAAATTTAGGAGATCTTTCTTTTGGTGCACCATTGTTTCGTTATTTTTTTGTTGTGCAGTATGTAAATATAATAAAAGCAAACTATATATTTGATTGATTGAGAGATAATAAATGTAATGACACTTGCGTGGCTAAGGCGAATCTAATGGTAGGTATGTTATTTTTCATAATGCATCAAGTCAAATGACTATAGGCTTAAGGGTATTTAAAAACATAGAAAATATATTAGGGTTTATTTTTGATGTGGTTGTTCTTATTCCTTTTGTATATCACGAGGTATTTAATATATAGAACGTTCCGTAAGATAGAGATAAGAAAACCGATTGAAAATTGTAGATGCAAGGCATAGTATGAGGGTCGTGGAGTCGCTCATGGTCGAAAGTAAGCTTGCTTGCATGGATTCAGGCGATTCGGAGGCGTTCTTATTTAATAAATAGTTATTTTGTATAGACAAGGTATGACAATAAATAGTTTGTTTAGAAAACCCACAATTTTTTGAAAGTATCCAACAAGATTTAATAAGCATTAGTACTGCCTATATCAAAATTAAAATGCACAGCTCATGAGCAAATGATGTTATGTCAATAAATACTTACTTTATCAAATACCTTATGACTTAAAAGCTATAAAGCTATAATGAGAGGCATTATATTTTTACAAAGCAATTAAACAACTTACTACTAAAAAAATGCTACCGTAACTTGGAAGAACTCATGAACGATTCATGCATTTATTTTAAATGTTGATAAATAATTATTTTAATAAATGTTAAATTATTTAGAGTAACATGAATGAGTCGGCCCGTTCTTAGTATTATACCTCTAATATTGCTACACACGAATAGTGCCTTTATTACTACCATAACCTTAAGATCTATAAAAATATACATACGACTGCAATAAATAATTGAGTATGAGTCTGAAAAGAGAGCCACAGTGTTACCTTAGTTTGAAGAGGTAAAAACATTCGGAGATGTTGAAAAATTAACTGAAATAATTCATTATTTTGCTGCGGTGTTTGTATGAGTGCCTGCGCTATAACAAATAGTTTTCTAACATGCAGGACTCATAAGTTATTAGAATATGGCATACGAAAGGTATCCCTGCATTTCACCGACACTTAATTTATTATCCAACCCTAGGTTAGGTTCGGTTTGAACTGTTACAAAACTACGCGCAAGCCGAGCGAGCAAAGCGAGCATGCCGCGGTAGCGGCCGGCGAAGCGTTTGAAACTAAGTAATGAATAATTGTGGCTTGTGGTTTATGACTAAAGATAGAATAGTGCACAAATAATATTACCTACAGACACACTACTTGACGTACTTTTTATTATTTGGTAATAAATTGTTGTGAGAGTGACATTTTTACAAATGTGAATAATAAAAGAAACAGTGTGTGAAATAAAAGATGAACAAACCATACATTTTTATGCGAACATTTTTACAAGATTTACGTTTGGGAGCTGAATTTATTTATGTAATATATTTAGATATGAGGCTTGAACCGACATACATACACGTGGAATGTCGATATATACATACAAAAAACAATCAAATTTTATACCAGGATCTCACTACTATCAATTCAGCCGTAAGATGTCCACTGCTAAAGATGAGCATCTCCCATAGATTTATGAAAGGACGAGATGGAAGCGGCTCGTATCCAACGTCTTCTTGAGACGTTTATGAGGTCGTTTGATCTCCAATTTATCGGTGGACGACCCACGCTGCGCTTGCTGGTCTGTAATCTCCACTGCAAAAGCGAAGCGTTCAGTGCCATGCAGGGTTCCAGAACCATCTGGCTCTATCAGCCATCAGTTTGGCGTGTTATGTGCCCTGTTCACATTCACATTGCAATATGGATGCCCAAGTTCCTAACGATTAAATATATTCAGATATATTATGTTTTAAATGAGGTATCATTGGAATGGCCTGAATTGCTTCCTCAAAGGCTGGCAACTCAACCTCGAGACTTCTCGTATTGCGGATAGTCCTGGGCAACAGTGATCACTTAGCCGCCCGTCCGTTTGCCAATAAAAACAAATTGCAAGTTATTATGAATAATGTTCACACAGTCATACCCCCGTACTAAGATTACTAACAAGTATATAGGTTAGGGTTTTTTCTTTGTGTTTTTATGAGTCCGCATATGCACGAAGCCCACCTGGTATTAAGTGGCAACCTTTGCGGCTGGTACTGCGCCTGTAATTCTGAGACACAGAAAAGTTAAGTCACCCATACCTTTCATTCCAAACCACAGTATTGCGAATATTACTGCTTACATTACTACTGGTACGGTAAGTAGGTAGAAATGAATAAAAAAAAGTTTAAAATGTTTAAGGTCGATTTAATAAAAGAGTTGTTACTGATTACATATTGTATATTATAAGTGAGCAGATGTCATGAACACACCACGTAACTTGAGTATACAGATGTATAAACTAGCTCGCCAGCCAGCGGCCTTGCTCGTTTGGTCTAGAATTGATGGAAGCGCTGTTTTGGAATCTCGGGGTCGTGGGATTTTCTGGCAAAGTAATTCTCAATAGCAGTCCGGAGTCTGGAACAGTGTCTCGTAGGTGGCAATAGGCTCGCCTCCTATTGCATGGGATCAAAAAAATATCCGACAAAACACAGGTGTTTCAAACACTGTTGCTCACCTCTTCGCGGATAGCAACGCAAGATAACAAATCGTCAAATATACAGGTATTTGACGATTTGTTATCTTTTGTTTAAAAATAACGAGTATACATTTTTTTGGTATAGTTTATTTGTACCAAGTTTTGAGTGATACTTTTTTACTACCACTTTAATTATAAAGTAAATTTGCAAAATATATTATATATTATATAAATATAGGGTATATATAAAAAAGGAGCCGTGTTACATTCTTAATTAATACTGTTTTTACGGTACCACACACTTTCACGAGAAAAAATACAGCGTGCTTAGGTGGATGTGAATACTGTGTATAAAGTGCGTCTTATTTTGTTTTTTTTTTGCGTTTGGACGGACAGACGGGCAGACGGACACATGGAGAAAAAACGCGAAGTACCTATCCGGTCAGAGCAAAGTCATAATATAGTATAGTTTAGATGGATCCAAGACAAAACAGCATTAACTGACGGATGGATAGATACGGACATGAAAGATGGATACTTAACTAATTAAATTTATGAGCTATACATAAATTTATTTGGGTGAGAATAATTATTTATATTTAGCAGTACGACTTTGCCAGAGTCAGCATGGAAAAGTTCCTTTGGCAGTTATTCAACGGTGAAGCAGTAGTGTGCAAATATTACTGTGTTTTGGTGAATGTTTCCAGCAAAATTACAGGGCAAGAGAGTTAACATTTGCATAAATCAGGATGCCGAGCGCAGTGCTTTGCCGTGCAGGGTTTTTAACTGTTGCAATTTAAAATTATGTATTGCAATGGATATGGATTGTATGTGCAAGCGTGATGCATGACGTCAGGCGAGCGACTTGTTCTACGACAGGTCCTACGGCTCATCTCATTTCTGATTCAATCACGTACTGTGACTCAGAGCACTGACTTGTACGATTGTTGTAACGAATTGTACGATTTTAAGCTTACATATTATGAGGACCATAGTTAGATAACAGGGCCATAAGTCATTACTCGTAACATACACTGATGTAAGATATGGCCAGCATGGTTCAAATATCATAGAGTTTGCGGCTCCGTCTGCGTGGATATTTAATGAACCGAAGCACATTGTTTTGCGGTCTATTTCTGTGTGAACTTTCATCAACACCAGTTTAGCAGCTTAAGCATAAAAGAAGAACGAACAAACAATAAACTACGAAGCGACAAATACGCTTTCGCTTTATAAATATTTTAATAAGCATAATGCGTGCACCGCCTTGCTTTGAAAATATTATCCGACATCAGATTAGTTTTCTATTAGAAGTACTACTTTACGGACATTACTACTTGTGTTAAAATTTTAAAATACATCGGTTCAAGAGAATTGTCACGTTGGAGTTCAATCCAAACACAGGTATTTTCACATTGTTATTGTTTATTGAAAATATATAGGTACTTAAATTTTATGTAATTGCTTACAATAATATGATTCAATATAATAACATGGTTTTACGAGTATGATTCACCTATAAAATATCTTCCAGACAAATTAATTAAAATTAGCTGTTGGTATGAATGGCTTAATATAATTGAATATTATTACTCAACAATATAAAACTTAAAATTAAGTGTTACAATGGGCGGTCTTATCGGTCAGAGCGATCTCTTCCAAACAATCATGTTATTGTAAAGGAAGCTTGAATAAAAAAGATCTCGAAGGAAGTTTCCTTGGACACCTGTGGAGACTCTTGTGACACATTTACCACCGACCACACTTAGAAGTAGGGCCCCTAAAAAAAATTGAAAAGAATTCTGGTATGTACTACTATTTACAATCTAACGACCATACCACACTTTTTTGTCTTTTTAACTCAAGCTAACCGCTCTATCCTTGAGCCTCAATTGCTCTAAGAGAAATGCTCGCTTTGTAACTTGTATGGGAGTTATGATTTTTTACATAACTGAATTGAGATCATTTTTCCACCTCTCAAGCTGGTCTCCAAGGCAACTGCTCACGTTAACCACTGCACTAAGGGGTTGAATCCCTTAACAAGCATACACAAGGACCAGTTTTTTTTAAATAAAAATTCCGAATGGCTTCTATGCCCCGACTTCAACTGTATTTAGAGGCAAAATTTCTGTAATTGAACTTGTATGAAATTTTTTACTTTTCTGTTCAAATGGTTAAAAGTTTGATGACCAAAAACTAATGCACAAGGACAAACGCGGGCCACTCGTGGCCCGCGCACCGCCCAACACCTAGTTATTATACTATATAAAGCTCGATTACCATTCATGTACTGACTGACTCACTGATTGATCCCTTTGTTCTCCTAGAAGGAGCAATGGGGGGTATAGAAGATGTAGGGGTAAAGTGTAGGGGGGCTCAATTCGAGTGGGAGAAAAATCCGAAAAGTGCTGCTTGTTGAAGTCTGATGGAACTGGTCAACGGCTCTCGGAAACTATAAATCATAGGGGGTTAGTGCCAAAACTAAAAATGACCAAAACCCTGGGCAACTGCCAAAAATTAAAAAAAAAACATACCCCCCAAACAAAAGACGATCGCTCCCATACAAAATGTAAATGCTTATAATTCCTAAACCGTTTGAGATAAGTAGAAAGTGTTTGACCAAATGTCATAGGGAATCGGAAGGGTAATTTGGTAAAAGTGTCAAAAATCCAAGATGGCGGATTCAAAATGGCGGCCGAATTGAAAGTTGGTCCGATCCGGCTCAAATTTGGTATCGGGGGGTTTTTGGGGTCCCACATTCCAAATATGAAAACCATTTTTTGATTACGTCATTTTTCAATATGGCCGCCATACATATGTTTTTTTGGATCTTTAATGGATCGTTTCTCCCAGTGGGCATGATGGGGATTATGGTTTTTTAGGGTTATATGTGGGGTTACGATAGGTGACTTTAGGAGAAACTGAATGGAGCTGAACGTGGAATACCAGGTAGAACAGGTCAACAGCTCTCGGAAACTAAAGGAGATAGGAGGTAAATGCCAGAACTAATGTTGACAAGCACCCTGGGCATTTTCTAAAAATTCAAAAAAAAACACACCTCCCAAACAAAAGACGATCGCGCCCATACAAAATGTAAATGCTTATAACGCCGAAACCGTTAAAGATAGGTACGGGGTGTTTGAACTAATAGTTAAGGGGACCAAAAATGCAATTTGGCGGAAATGTCAAAAATCCAAGATGGCGGATTCAAGATGGCGGCTACCTTAAATATTAGTCCGATCCGACTGAAAATCGATATCTAAAGGTTTTTAGAGTTCCCGATTCGAAATATGGAATCAATTTTTTGATGACGTCATTTTTCAACATGGCTGCCATACAAATATTTTTCCTGAAAATTTATTCGGTTTTTTTTCTACAAGTTTGCATGATGGAACGCTGAGGCTTTTTAGGTGAAAAGTATAGACAGTAGTCTAATGACTTTAAGTGACATCTTAAATGAGCTGAATGTGTACCTTCTGATGGAACAGCTTGACGGGTCTCGGAAACTAAAAGAGATAGGTAGTTAGTGCCAAAACTAATATTGACAAGCACCCTAGGCATTTCCTTAAAATTAAAAAAAAAACACACCTCCCGAACAAAAGACGATCGCGCCCATACAAAATGTAAATGCTTATAACGCCGAAACCGTTAAAGATAGGTACGGGGTGTTTGAACTAATAGTTAAGGGGACCAAAAATGCAATTTGGCGGAAATGTCAAAAATCCAAGATGGCGGATTCAAGATGGCGGCTACCTTAAATATTAGTCCGATCCGACTGAAAATCGATATCTAAAGGTTTTTAGAGTTCCCGATTCGAAATATGGAATCAATTTTTTGATGACGTCATTTTTCAACATGGCCGCCATACAAATGTTTTTCCTGAAAATTTATTCGGTTTTTTTCTACAAGTTTGCATGATGGAACGCTGAGGCTTTTTAGGTGAAAAGTATAGACAGTGGTCTTACGTCCTTAAGTGACACCTGAAATGAGCTGAATCTAAATCTTCTGTTGGAACAGCTTGACGGCTCTCGGAAACTAAAAGAGATAGGTAGTTAGTGCCAAAACTAATATTGACAAGCACCCTGGGCATTTCTTAAAAATTAAAAAAAAAACACACCTCCCAAACAAAAGACGATCGCGCCCATACAAAATGTAAATGCTTATAACGCCAAAACCGTTAAAGATAGGTACGGGGGGATGTAGTAATGTTTTAAGGGACCGGAAATGCAATTTGGCGAAAATGTCAAAAATCTAAGATGGCTACTTTGAATAATGGCCTGATCCGACTGAAAATCAATATCTAGGGGTTTTAAAAGTCCCCAATTAGAAAGATGAAACATGTTTCTTGATGAAGGCATTGGTCAAAATGGCGAGGCCGCAGGCCGAGCTATATTGACGAGGACGAAGGCCGAATGTGCTTCTAAGTGAAGCGAGGCCGAAGGCCGAGCGTGCTTCTAAGCGAAACGAGGCCGAAGGCTGAGTGAGCTCTTAAGTGAAATGAAACCGAAGGCCGAGCGTACTTCTAAGCGAAGCCAAGCCGAAGGCCGAGCGTTCTTCTAAGCAAAGCGCGGTTGAGTTTTGTGCCCACGAGGAAATAGAAGCCTTTCATGGCGAGTTCGAAGGCCAAGCGTTCGCAAACTTTATATCAAAATGTCAATGATCTTCAATGCACATGTTAACATAGGTAATGTTAATGAATCAAAAACATCATGAACACAACTATTAGCACGAGTACTACTGATATGACATGCTACAAATAACCGTTTAATTTCCTTCGTATAATTAGGTTTGTTCTTATAAATTTGAGTCCAGACAACCTCCACGCAGTGACATAAAAAGGGTGCAACGTCTTCTAAGAAGCTTAAGTGTCACAGTTAGCTGGAAAACATTATGAAGACATCTTAAGCTACTACTTACTTTTCAGCAATAAATATATATATATAGTAGGCTTATAGGCCTTTCAAGGGGACACATACACAGATATAATACACAGATTTCGAAGGTCAAGATCTTAATGTCATGGTAGAGATGCTTGCTGCAATGTATGTAATTAAAATAAATACGAAGTGTGGTGTGGTGTTCACACTTGGAACAATATTTTTTTAACTATATAGAATTAGAACCCAGCTTATTGAGAAATATATAGCTATTTTCATTCGTCCTTGAATATATTTATGTAGTATTGTATTCTCTTTGGAATATATTAAGAGAAAGACTTTACATAATTACTAATATGACTGTTTTTAAAGTTAACAGCTTACAGTAGCAACTAAAAACATGAGTAGGCTATTTATGGTCAAGATGTTTTGTGGTTCTGCATTGAATATCGCTATCAAATCGTTCCTTAAGCTAGGGCGGAAAATGAAATTGGAAACAATAGATAGAATAAACTGTTGCATATTAAAGTTGTCAAGCTTCGTGTGTGTAAATAAAATTAATGCCAACGTTACGATTTGTTAAGTTCTTCAATCTTAATTTATATTAATGCCAAAGAATGGAAGTAAAAAGCACTGCGACCGTCCCCTAGGTCAAACTTGATAGGCAGGTAGGTATATTTGATACATAACTTGGTTTTTTTTAAGTGAAGATGATGATGGAATAAGTTTATATATATGGTTATATGGTGGTGGGAGTTAGCAGAACTAAATTAAACCAGTTATTTGCCTTGGTACATACTAAACCCTATACGTACCGAACAATGCAGTGCAATTCTTTAAGTAATTCCTTTGTAGGTTTTACGACATAAATACATCCACGTGAAAAGATATACATGGAATAATAAAATTTTCAAACAAGGGTTACCTACATTTATTATCATATGATACGTAAAACTTTTACTGCTGAAGACATGCATACGGTAGGACCAGACGGAAGCTGCATGCATCCAAGATAGTCCTGCTACCTTATTTAGTACGTCTTCCACATTGTCGGTGGACGACCTACCTTCTCTACCAGACTCTCAGTCAGACGCACAGATAGACAAACGGACAAACAGCATCAACTTACGGTTGGATATAGATACATATATAATGATATACTACCAAACTATTGCCTACCACATTTAGTTCAAAAAATTTTACCGTAAGACTTTTAATTGAAATCTCACATTTAGTGTTATGTTTTAGTATTTATACCTTAGTTTTATTATAGTATTATGATTTTTACGTGCTTATGCTTGCTTAGATTTATCTAACCAAATCTTGCAATCCCCATTCACCCCATATACCGGTTAAAATTAAATAAGAGAAAAAAATTGATGCTTGGCTGGGTGCCTAGAGAGGGTGTCTACGAGATTCAAAGCCACACAAATGAATTGAATTAATATGATGATGTGAAATATCGTTTTAAGATCTATCGTTGGTGTAGTGGTGGCAGCGCTGCTTTGGAATGTCGAACTCTTGGTTTGGATTCCCGGTAAGGACAGTTGTTGGAATTTTCTGACAGAGAAATTCAAACTGTCCGGCGTCTGTAACACTGCCCTGTAGGTGACAATAGGCCTTATATGGGAGCAATACATATCTGGTATGGGTGTTTGATAAATACTCCTACCTACCTCTCTAAAATATGTACGCATGAACTTAATGTTATTTTTGTTTAAATATGTATATCATTATTTACGTTACATATAAATTACTTTTATTAAGGTCAAACTCCAGGGATACCTTGAAAAAAAAATCTGTTTTCATATTTATTTTAAAGTTTACTTGTAACGAGTTTCGATTGAATTAAAACAAGGAATACAACAATTTTATAGAAAATTGCAGAGTTATTTAGTAAATTAAGTCATTACTTACTTTTGAGTAATGAATATATATATAAAGAATAGGCTCCTCACTTTTCATACATCGTGAAATATTTTTCGGGACTATCTCTGTGCAAAGAACATATTAATAAACAAAAAATCATGAACCGACAAATACTTAGCTTTACATGACAACTAATTGTAATATACGTCGATGCAAGAAAAAGGTTTTCATATTAAAGTAGTGAAGCTGTCGTAAAGGTAGCCACTAAGTATAGCTGAAATACAAACTCTAATACATGGTTGAACTTACGTACACCGTGAATAAAATAAATGCCAACGTTACGATTTGTAAAGTTCTTCAATCTTAATTTATATTAGTGCCAAAGAATGGAAGTAAAAAGCACTGCGACCGTCCCCTAGGTCAAACTTGATAGACAGGTATATTTGATACGTAACTTGGTTTTCTTTAAGTGAAGACGATGATGTAATAAGATTATTTATATGGTAGTGGGAGTTAGCAGAACAAAATTAAAACCAGTTATTTGCCTTGGTACATACTAAATCTTATACGTACCGAACAATGCAGTGCAATCTAATTCCTTAGTAGGTATTACGACATATATACATCCACATGAAAAGATATACATGGAATAATAAAAATTTCTAACAAGGGTTACCTACATTTATTATCATATGAGACGTAAAACTTTTAATGCTGAAGATATGCATACGGAAGGACCAGATGGATGCTGCATGCATCCAAGATATTCCTGCGACCTTGTTTAGAACGTCTTCCACATTGTCGGTGGACGACCTACCTTCTCTACCAGACTCTCAGTCAGACGGACAGATGGACAAACGGATAAACAGCATCAACCTACGGTTGGATATAGATAGGGATATAATGATATACTACCACACTATTGCCTACCACATTAGTTCAAAGAATTTTATCCTAAGACTTAACTGAAACCACATATTGTAGTTTTAGTATTTATACCTTAGTTTTATTATAATATGTATTATGATTTTTAAGTGCTAATGCTTGCTTCGATAAACCAAATGTTGCAATACATCCCCATACACCGGTTAAAATCAACTAATAGAAAAAAAAATTATGCTTGGATGGGTGCCTATAGAAAGTGTCTACGAGATTCAAAGCCACACAAATGAATTGAATAAATATGAGCAATGATGAGAAATATCGTTTTAAAATGTATCGTTGGTAGCTTTGGAATGTTTGTAGGTTTGGATTCCCGGTTAGGATAGTTGTTGGAATTTTGCGACAGAGAAATTCACACTGTCCGGCGTCTGGAACACTGCCCTGTAGGAGACAAAAGGCATTATATGGGAGCAATACATATCTGGTATGGGTGTTTGATAAATACTCCTACCTACCTGTTTAAAATATGTAAGCATGAACATAATGGTATGTTTTGTTTAATATATGTATATCATTATTTACGTTACATATAAATTACTTTTACTAAAGTTAAACTCCAGGGATCCTTTGAAAACAAACTTATACTACATGTTTAAATATTTATTTTAAAGTTTACTTGTAATGAGTTTCCTGTGAATCAAAACGAGAAATACAAAAAATGATATATAATGTTTACACAGACCGTATTAACAAAATGGATGCCCAAGTCTTAAAAGGCGTTACGATTTGTAAAAAGTTTAAGAGATCTTTATGGTAGAGACGCTGTTTGTACATACTTGTACAATTGGATTGTAAAATATTCTCCATGTAATGAGAATGTACTTACTATATTTCGTTTAGCTCCATATATATATATAGGAATAATATAATATTCCTATATATATATATACCTTTTAGTATAATACAATGACATACATACATATAAAAATATCATACTTATAGAATAAGAACTTAGCTTATTGAAAAAGGGCGAGCATTTTTAATTTTTCCTAAGGTATTCCTATAAATATCAAGAGAAGGACTTGACTTGAAAAAATCGTTAAATTGACTCCTTTTACAGTATACAACTTTGAGAAGGTTCGGTGGATTATTAATTATGTATGTAGGTACGAACTGTCCATTTCATATTTTTGATATTTATACTGACCAATATAAATGTATTATTTGTGGCTCCGCAACACAGCTGTTGATTGAACTATTTGCAACCAGTCCACAATATACACAGGCTTCGACGGGGTCAAGAGACGCGTACAAACACACACATGAGAGCTAATGCAATCTAATTCCTTAATCGATGTTACAACATCCAAGTATTTACGGATAAGGTTTAAATATTATAAACTACCTTTCACCCGCGGATCTTCTTGCGTTTATAGTGACTTCCCGTTACAGACTACCTATGTGGCAAGAATCGTGAACATAGGTTCTCTAATTTAAGCGTGAAGCAGAACAAACAAACTAATAAATTACAAAACGACAAATATTTTCGCATTTAAAATAATATTATTATATACTGATGTAATAGCTGAAAATAATATCTAAAACGTTCAGTTTTCAGTAGTAGGTAAAAGTAATTTTAGTGCTAATTCTGATCATCACTATTTATGTTAGTGATTTGACGCAGCTTTTTCTTGTAAGAGTTATCTATACTAATAGAGAGAGTCTATTCCATATGCTTAGGTACTGTCACATTTTTTGTGTTACACGATGATATTTTAAATGTACCGATTATTATGTATTAGTGTAATGCTATAGGCTATAGGATGTAAGGAGTCTACTTACAACATAGTTCAAAGTTTTTTTCCTCTATGTTAGTGTATGGATAGTTTATTATTTCACACATTATCAATAATTCAATACACGTAGGGAACAAAATATTGAATGGAATAGAATATATAATAGGTAGTAGTAATGATTAGGTAGCGATCTTCATCCATCTTCTATAATACATTGGAGTCAGTATAAGTCTATCCGCTAGACTTCTGATGCCAGTGTTGTTGCTTATGTGTACTCTGGACATGAACGATGCTATGCGTTTCCTCTGGATGGAATGAAATGCAGATCCGGGGCTGTGAACATTTCAGAAGCGCTACAATGCCATAATATATTGTTATAGGCGCCTCGCGTTCTATGTTGGCGTCATCCTTCAGACTGGAAGTTACAATATGACTAAGGTACTGTAAATTATCTAAAATTTTAATAAGTTGTCTTACATAATGTATTAACGAAACAACTTTATTCAGTCATATGAAAGAGTTGTACCTACTTATTCGTACCTAATTATATAAGGAACGCCCCATGTAACCTGGGTTAACTTTGTTGCAAAGATTTCATACTCATGGATGTATCAGCTTCTTCATCAAGTTACTATCGACACCACCCTCCATGTAATAGTGAAAACTTAATTACATGTAAAGTTGTTTCACAACAAACAAATTAACTAACGATGACTCGACAAACAAGTATATTTTTTAATCTAACGGCTGCATAGCGAAATATTTTGCAATCTGCCCCCAAAAAATATGATGGTTAAAATTAAAAAGATAAATACTCGGATCAGTCATGGAGTTGTACCGAACTCAGAAGACGCGTGTTCGAACCTCATCCTAGAATTTGTAATTTTCTCTCTTTTATTGCAATACATACAGGTCTATCTCTGTGCTAAGGACATATTAAGAAACAAAAAATGAACTTCTTGGACAGCGTGTCGGACTAATGTCTCTTTCATAAAAGCTGCAAAAGAAACTTCCATAGTCCAAAGCACTCGAATCGCAGAAGACCGCAATGGATAGCGCTGCAATATTTAAAGAAAATCATCGTCTTCAACCACGACTCTCATGTCAAGAGTGAACGACGAAGAAGGAGGAATTATAATAAGAAAGCTGTGCGCTCCATCCCGCACCGGCCCGAAAATGTATTATCCTACATAATCAGTTTTAGTTTGAAAATGTATGTAAAGATCATTGATGCTATCACTTTTTGCGCCTGAAGTTTAAATTAAATCGCTTCAGTTGTAGAAGTAATCACTTAAAATGTTATTCAAAAGTTTTATATAATGCTTTTCTACCCAGCTAACCAATCAAATTACTTTAAATTTGGCTGTACCAGGTATATGTATAGTGACTCCATACGATATACAGGCTACCTTTGTGCCAAAGTCCATCAATATTGTTTCAGTAGTTTGAATGTAAAAGCAGGCCAAACAAACAAGCAACGAACCGACAAACACTTTCGCATATGAAATATCGCTACCGATTTCTAAAGGTCTTTTCGCAAATGGCCAGTTTTGCAGAATAGTAGTTTCAGTGTTATATATTACGTTATATCACGTTGTGTAAGTGTCTGAACTTCCCAAGTTTTTATTATATGACTTTTGAAGCACTAACGCTTGGTTAAAGAAACCACATTTTGCAATTTATCCCCTAATACGAGGATTAAAATCCATTAGGAAGATATATTCCAAGCTTGCCATGTAGCGCGTCTTAAAGACCAAAGATGGACCAATACCGTTACCACATGGAAAGGCGACCATTTAAATGCTAACTCTAAAAATATATATATATATAGCAATGTTATTGTAATTGTAATTGTCGGAAATAAAAGACTGTTTATATTTATTATACCAAGCTTGAATGTGTGCTTCGCTAACCTAACAGTTAGAACGGATAACATTAACACAGATTGTAAGATGACGATGGTTCAGTACCCGTCCATGTATTGTATTTTTATATTCCCTCGAGAGACATTGAAAATGATTTTAACTGCCGTGGTCTTTATAGTTTATAGCGAAAAAAAATCGTGTCTGCAGAGAGGCGTATATAATATGGCATAAATAGTGGTAAATTAATAGAAAACTTAGTAAATAATTTTGCTTTTGGATTTAAAACCGCACTAAAGTTTATCGTTTTTTAAATGTTTACTGCAAGCTTACTTCTTGATTCTAACTTGATTGATTGACACGGGATTGTTACATGTATCGTCTCGGTGGCCTAGGATACGGTTTGTCAGAAGACGCGGGTTCAAAACCCATTCCAGGATGGGTTATTTTTGTGATTAAATGGTAAATCGGACAACACTGATGTCTATTATGAGGTCGTTACTAATCCGACGGGTGTGCGGGCAGTACTGATACCCATCCTCAAAGCTCTTTTATTTTTGTACTATAATTTGACAGTTTGGTCTCGCTAGGCAGGCGTTACGGCCTGAAAAATAAGATAATACAGTTTGATAACTTACTGAATCATTTTTAGTTCAGTAAGTTATCAAACTGGCCTGAAGCTGGAGGTTGGCCGTAACTTACAGCGATAATTTTTCTAATAAACTGAATCAAAAACACTAAAAAAAAGTCCACCCTAAAATGCTTTATACTAAATAATACTATCCTAAATCATTAAAAGTAACAACACGCATCTGTCCATTCAAACAGTCATAGGTAGTTGTAAATTTTTATTGTTTAGTGGAAGTATTCAAGAGTAATATAAAATACCTGAATACCGCTGGTATTCAATTCAGTAGGCTGGTACTTACACAATAATACATATTTTTGAGGTCAAATAATAAAAAAAAGTGCTATCCATCTAATTTGAAAACCAAAATTTTCCTTTTGCATTTTGCCTTGCCTCTTATAAATTCATGGGATCCCCAGAAAGTTTTGAAAAACTGAAACAACACCTAAAATGGATACAATATTTTCAATAAATCTTTTCCGACGAGCACGTTACACTTCAATAACTGAAGAGTAGTACGCCTTTCTTGGTAATATCATCATTGGCGGTTAATGACAATCGATCAGTAAGTTGCAAGGGTCACTAAAATGGTAAAAAAAATATTTACCCCAAAATGGAACCGATATCAGCAGCGAAAAGTGCAAAAGAACTTGTGGAAATTGGTACTTTTGTACTTTCATGGTACCGACTACCATTCTTTGTAACGGCAATGACCCGTTGACTTTGATATTTTTGCCAAACCGTTGGGTCCGATTCTACTAACCAAATGTTGCTCCAACTTTAACTGAACTGTAGCTGAACGATGACATTTATACTTTTATTGTGCTATTTAAGTTAGGTTTCTATTGTTACAATAGACTTTAAATTAAAACCTATTATGCTGTTAACTATATAGATCATGACCGCGACGTTAACGCATATCCGTATATTGTATATTTATATAGGTAGTAGCGTTTAAGATGACGTTACGTTTCAAGTTGTCATCATAGAAATCCAACGAAGTCGAACTGATGTTGCAACTGAATAGATAGTTGAACGTTGTGAAAAAATAGAGTTGGTTTGCAGATGCCAAAGTTTCTGAATAAATTAATTAGAAAGTAACGTTAAAGGATTAACCTTTTGCGACCCAGAGACATAAATATACGTCAGTTTCATTTATAAATCTTTTGTGTTTATTATCACGGTATAGGAAGGATAAATACATAAGGAAGTTGATTTAGGAAGTTATCGATTTGTCCTGAATAGGGAAGCTAATCCAATCTTAGATGTGACTACCATTTTATTAAAATACTCAAAATAAAAATTTAAACTTTTTAAACTTAAAAGCAAGTGTTGGTTTATTTGACACAACAGAAGGAAGAGTGTTCCACATGTTACAAGTCTCCACGAGTCCTACCTACTCTACCTACAACTACATGTCAAACTAAGAGCTATTTTAGACACACAGTCAGACAGACATATGGACAAACGGACAAATAGCATCAACCGACGGTTGGATATGGATACGGACGTAATATGATGATATACAACCACAATACTGCCTACATTTATTTTAAAGAAATTTACCCTTAGACTTAACTGAAACTCACATTGAGCGTTATATTTTAGTATTTATACTTAAGTTTTATTATAGTATGATTTTTAGGTGCTAATACTTGCTTAGATAAACCAAATCTTTTAACTCATCCCCATTAGCCGATTAAAATCAACTGAGCGAAATAAAATTGATGCTTGGATGCGTGCCTATAGATGGCCTACCATGGCGTCATGGCGATTAGCACTGATTGTTAGAAGATGCGGGTTCAAATTCAAAACTCGTCGAAAGATAGGTAGGTATTTTTCCACTATAAAGTAGCAATACTTAAGTTCGTACAGTACAAAAATCTTGACAGATATGTATAAATCGACGTATTATTGGAATCGTAAAGTTTTTATAAACACATTAACACACATGTTAACAACCAGTCTGCAAAGAGATTATAAATATCACACTTATGTTATAAACGTGAATACGAACGTGAATATTTTCATTGTTTTAAACTAAATATAGATATAAATATATATTCAATATCGAATAAGAACTAAGCTTATTAAGAAAGGTAGAGCTCTTTTAATGTTTCGTTGAATATTTCAAGCGAGCGACTTAACTTGACTTGGCAAAATCCCTAATTTGACTGTATATACAAAGGGTAAAACTATTATAACTTTGTTTAGAAATTTACGAGACTGATCCTAAAACTCTGTGTGACGCCGAACTACAAGCCTGCGCTGATAGCAGGGCAACAGCACACTCCGAGAATGGAAAAATTTTAGGATACTTTTGTTTTGGTGCATCAATTGAAAAATAATAATGTTTGGAGTGTAAGACAAACCTAACAATATCGTTGTTTATAAAAATCTATTATTCCGTTTTAGCTGCAGAATGATCGTAATTAAAGTTCATACGAGTACACACATCTTAAAATATTATAACCGTCTTTCATGCCGTCGGATACTAAGTACCTAATGAACGTACACCGCCTAAAAGTACATACACACCCTTAAAACATAGGTAACCCTCCTTCAGGAAGTAAGTTATAAAAGGCAAAGTAGGAAAGTTAATTACTACTTACTCAATGAAAGGACAGCATTCAAAAATTAAATCCTCGCGGTCGTGTTTGATAACACCTCTGCCTAACCCTACGCGGATATGTAAGCGTGAAGATAATGTAGGTAACATACGTTATCTTTTAAATTTACTTTTAATTTATTTTTACTTAATTTTGAGTAAACCGGATTCATTTTATCCATAGATACATTTCAGAAATATATTGCACTCCGTCAAGGGTTGCTAATGAAACGGCTAACTGCCCGCGACCTTCGCCCTCGCCATAACATCCCAGAGTTTCATTTATAAGAACCTTCTCCTGACAATAATTAACACAACAAAAAAGAATTAGCGAGATTGTTCTATCCGTTCTCAAGTTATAGCGTTACCAGGAGAAATAGGGATTCATTTTTATATATATAGAAGAAAATATATAGAAGATATATAGGTAGATTTCAAAGTTTAGTTGTACAGAGTTTTCAGTAAATCAAAACCAAAGAATAAAATAAATACATGTTTTATTATTTATGTCCATGTTTATCTTCACGAGTTTTGAGTCAAAAGAATAACATTTTCCATAATATATAAACATTAGTCATAGTCATAGTAGTTTCATGGCACCCTGTTTAAACATCTCAGGCTTTGATTTTTAATACTTAAGCGTTTATGTGATTTCACAAACTAAACTATCTTTATTCTAAAGTTCATTTAAACTTTTTTAGTAGTTACCTACGGAGATACTTGGTGAAAAACATTCACGGACACAAACTTTCACATATTTAATTTTACTCACTGACCCTCTCGCGGTTTCGCTTGCCGTAGCGTGCGGGTTACAAAGCCACAGCATTCATTTGATAAATAATTAAAGCATTTCTTAAGGTTCCCTACCTTAAGAAATGAAATGGTAAACGCAAGTTGGAAAAAGTAGATTAAATAAAATAACAAGTCCAATATGAAAAATTTTATATCGACTTCCATTCTATTCAGTTATTGGAGTGTATCTCAAAATATACTTGACCAAATTTGATGAAATTTAAATGGGACCACACGGGAAGCACCAGCTTTCAAACAAAAAGTCTTTTTTGTTTGAAAGCTGTGCATCCTATAGAAAACTATGAGGTATCAAACATTAAAAAAAAACATAGTCGAATTGAGTAGCTCCTCCTTTTTTTGGAAGTCGGTAGAAAACACAAAATACGATAGTCGAGACGCTTTCGGATATAATGTGACTATAGCTGAAATACGAACTGGTACACGGTCGAGCTTACGCAGACTGTAATTAAGATTGATGCAAAAGTTTTAGAGGCGAACGTGTTATTTAATAGTTTTGACGACAAGGAAGCAAACATGACACAAGCACTGCGTCCTTCACCTAAAATACCGTAGATAAGTAATGTAGTCTGGTTTATGGTTAAATAAGAGATCCATAAAATATATTAAAATAAGAAAACGGAATATTTTAGTATGTGGTGACTGATATATACAACAACACACACTACAATTCCTGGAATCGTAGTATGTATTCTTAAAAACTATTACATTGTACTTATTATTTGCCAAATTATGGTCACTGGCGAGTCTACGGGTACGCTTCGTAAATTATGTTTTTAGCCTTTTAACGTACTGACGGCCAGATAGCGAGACAAACCGACATACGCACAGATAGAAAAGTACACAATACATAGATAGATATACCTACAACGAAAATGTTTTATAACATATGATACATTTTTCGGAATGTACGTAGTAAGTCTCATTTCAGTTCATCACTATTTAGGTTGTTAAAAATTCCACACAAACACAAATGGGATAATTAGTATCAAGTAGTAGGTATATAGCTATGAAGTGTCCAAGTTAGAAACATATGTCTATCTACGTCAACATAGTTACTTTCACATATTTATCGTTAACGTAATGTAATGATTAATTTAATTTTTTTATGTATTAATTTTATGATGTAAATGTTTTATTAAATACGTAATTAGAAGCCTACCTTCCACATATTTCCAAAATGTTTGCCTGTACGTTTTAATGTTTTGAGATTGAAGGTTATGTATATGTATATGGGTTATGCTTTGAAAGTACCTATATATATGCATACATACATTTTTAATGTTTGATTTTTTATGCTCTCACGGCTGCTTAGCGAAACGAAACTTTGCAATCTGTCCCCTAATATTATTCCCGTTATAATAAATTACTGTAAGACGTTCACTGCTGTACATATGCGTCCCCTGTAGATTTCCCAAAAGGACAGAATTGGAAGCAATTAGCATAACAGTGTCAGTTTGTGGTTGCCAGCCCCATCGGCCGTCAGTTCAAGGTATTATGCGTGATGCCCACTGCCACTTCAACTGGCTTTTTCTCTGAGCTATGGAGTCAATAGTTTGTTGAAAATACCCACAATTTTTATCAAAAAACCCTCTGCAGTATCCAACAAGATTCAATATAAATTAGTACTGCCTATATCAACATTTAAAATGCGCAGCTCATGTCAATAAATACTTAATCGAATACCTAATTACTTTTGTTGACCTTTTAGCTAAAGAAAGGCATAATATTTTTAAAAAGCCATTAAATAACTTACAAATAAAAAATGCTACTGTAACTTTGATGAACTCATGAACGACTAATGCATTTATTTTCAATAATTATTTTGATGAATGTTAATTAATTTAGAGTAACATGAATGAGTCGGTCGTTCTTAGTATTGTACCTCTAATATTGTACACCAGAATAGGGAAATTTATTACTACTATATCCTTAAGATATATACAATATACATATGATTGCAATAAATAATAAAATAATAAATAAATAATAATAATAAAATAATAAATAAATAATTGGGTATGAGTCTGAAAAGAGCCAGTGTTACCTTAGTTTTAAGAGGTAAACACATTCAAAGACGTTGAAAAAATTTAATGTATTAAATAATTCAGTATCTTGCTTACGGTGTTCGTATGAGTACCTGCGCTATAACAGATGGTTTTCTAACATGACTCCTAAGTTCTTAGAATATGGCATTCGACACTTAATTTATCGTCCGACCCTAGGTTAGGTTTGAACTGCGACAAAACTACGCGCAAGCCGAGCGAGCAAAGCGAGCGTGCCGCGGCAGCGGCCGTTGAAGCGCTTGAAACTAAGTAATTAATGATTGTGGGTTGTGGTTTATGACTGAGGATAGAGTGGTGCACAATAAATATTACCTTCCCACGCACTACTTGACGTACTCTATCGTTATAAGGTGATTAATTGTTGTGAGAGTGACATATTACAAATGAAAATATGTAAAAGAAACCAAAGTATGAAATAAAAAATGAACAAATAACAAAATTCATAAAAAGATTCAAATTTCATACTAGGACCTCACCATCATCATTTCAGCTGCAAGATGATGACGAAAGATGAATAGGCTCGCACCATATTACATGGGACCAAAAAAATATCCGGAGAAACGCAGGTGTTCAAAACACTGCTGCCTACCCCTTCGTGGATATGTAGGTGTGACGATTTGTTATCTTTTGTTTAAAAATAACGTTTATTGTGGTTTTAGTGGTAGGACTTTTTCAGAGTCAGCATGGTCCTTTAGCAGTTCAAAAAAAAACGATATTAAAAAATATTTAGTGACACTTCCGCTGAAAAGAAAACAATGATTTTGGCCTATTTGGGGGCGTGCACCACCCTCCCTCCCGCATAAAATGCTAATAGGAAGAATACAAAATAAAAAACACAAGAAACCCCAAATAAACCAAAACCGATTCGACACGTGTTTCGCCTCTACACGAGGCATCCTCAGGAGATGTTGACTCGTCGAGCGCTAGACCGACAGTGAGACAACTCACTGTCGGTCGAAACACAGGCGAAACACGTGTCGAATCGGTTTTGGTTTATTTGGGGTTTCTTGTGTTTTTTATTTTGTATTCTTCCTATCAGCATTTTATGCGGGAGGGAGGGTGGTGCACGCCCCCAAATAGGCCAAAATCATTGTTTTCTTTTCAGCGGAAGTGTCACTAAAAATTTTTAATATCGTTTTTTTGATAATGGATTTCCGCAAAGTAACGCCTGAATCAATAAATTATCCTTTAGCAGTTATTCAACCGTGAAACAGTAGTGTGCAAATATTACTGTTTTTTGGTGAATGTTTCCAGCGAAATTACAGGGCAAGAGAGTTAACATTTGCATAACTCAGGGTCCCGAGTGCAGTGCTTTGCCGTGCAGGGTTTTACACTGTTGTAGTTTAAAATTCTGTATTTCACTGGACTATTATGGGCAAGCGTGACGCATAACGTCAGACGAGCGACTTGTTCGTCTCGTCTCTGCAACATGGCGGGCGGCTGAACCGCAGCAGGTCCTACGATTCATCTCCTCATTTCTGATTCAATCACATACAGTGATTCAGCACAGTTTTCTCCATTTTTGATGTAACGAATTGTACGATTTTGAGCTTACATATTATGAGGCTCATAGTCAGAGAGCAGTGCCACAAGTCATCACTGGTAACATTCACTGATCTAAGATTTGGCCTGCATGCATATTATGGAGTACCTTTTGTTTGCGGCTCCGTCTGCGTGGATATTTGATATATCATAGCTGCTACGGTTTGCTACGGCGTAGCAAATTGTTTCCGGTCTATTTCTGTGTGAACTTTCATCAACAGCCGAGCTATCACATCTTTCCTTTTTATTATAAGAGTAGATAAAGATTAACACCAAGTACACATTAATATTGCATGTTTCACGGAAAAGTAGTTAATGTTGTCATAACTGTAATAGTTAGACATATCGTATTGCACTTTTTTGTAGACATTGATGTCTTCTATAATTAAACTGCAGTACATCACACTGCTGCATTGTCAATAGTTTCCGATTTTTGAATATATTGTGTGTTACTCAGTGATAATGTGACTTTCTAACGGCAAAACAATGTTTTAATCGATCCAAAGATGTTATATACGAACTGTAAGGGAAAGGTCTGATACCCCTAAGAATGTGATTGTGGTGGGAAGTGTGATGTGAGACGCTGCATGTCTGTACTTGCTTAATTACTGTTAATGAAGTTGTCTCATATTCTCTATGGTTCTATATTCCTTGGCCAGTGGCTGAAGAAATAATATTGTGGTAAACCATGACATTAAAAACGTCACTAACGTAAAGTGTGTGTTTATACATCTCTCTCGCCTTCATCAAATGCCTTTACCTGCGTATGGAAGAGCGGACCGGTAAACTCGCCCCGCGCCCGATTGATTGTAAAATATTTTTTTGTAATTTGGCATACCAAAATAAGTGAGCACGTACTACTACATACTTATTTAATGAAAGGCCAGAATTAAACAGTTTTCCCTTCGCCGTTGAAATGCGAAACGTAAGAAGCAAAGGACTCTACTTACTGTGTTACTGTGTGTGCCGCGAATCATTAGTGCGCAAACGTTAGGTACTTTATTGTAAGGGTACTATAGCATGTGAAATCATTATTATTTCTGTTACAAATATGACACAAAAGTTTGAGTAAATTTGTCGTGCAGGAGTTCATCTACTTATTAACAAAGTCGAAATCAAAAAATTACTTGTGATGGAATGATATTTTATATGTTTATTCATTTCATGATAAAAGAAGTTTAAAAAAAACGTAATTAACAGATTACCTGTTTAACAGTTACTTCAGTTCACAAATTGTTCCTGTGCATCTTATAGATCCCAAAGTTCCTACAGTATAAATATCTTGATAGATATTCTGTTTTGAAAAATGATTATTTAAACATCATTGAAATAACAAAATTATTATAAAATATAATGTTCACACACTTGTTACCCAGTACCTTAAAGTCACTGCCAAGTAGTTTAAGTATTTTTTAAAAGCCGGTACAAGCACGAGGTCTACCAGGTGTTAGGTCCTAACCTCTACCTTTATCAGACGTATGTCCTCACAACAGCATTCCGCACGTAAACATGAGGCGTTGTTAAGTCTCAATGTGCCTGTAATTTTACCTGCACCCATACCCTTCAAAACCAGAACAAAATATTGCGAACGTTACTGCTTCAGGGTAGAAAAACATATGGTGGCAGTCTGTCTTCCCCGGATGAACTCATTCACGAAGAGTTGTACTGCTACTATGTAGATAGGTAAATTGATAGATAAACTCTTTATTGCAACGCCACATTATATAATATAACTGACAAATAAATAGGATAATATAATTGAAAACTATTAATCAACAATAAAAAAAATTAAGTGTCACAATGAACGGTCTTATCGCTCAGAGCGATCTCTTCCAGACAACCATGGTAATGAAAAGGAAGCTTGAAAAAAGGTCTCGAAGGAAGTTTCCTTGGATACCTGTGAAGACTCTCGTGACACATTTACCACCGACCACACTTAGAAGTAGAGCCCCTTAACAAAAATTGAAAAGAATTCTGGTATGTACCCACAATCTTACGACCATACCACACTTTTTTATCTATATAATTCAAGGTGACCGCTGTATTCTTGAGCCTAAATTGCACTAAAAGAAATGCTCGCTTTATAACTTGTATGGGAGTTATGATTTTTTACGCAACTGAATGCAGATCATTTTTCCACCTCTCAAGCTGGTCTCCAAGGCAACTGCTCACGTTAACCACTGCACTAAGGGGTTGAATCCCTTAACAAGTATACACAAGGACCAGTTTTTTTTTAAATTAAAATTCAAAATGGCTTCTATGCCCCGACATAAACTGTAATTAAAGGCAAAATTTCTGCAATTGAACTTGTATGAAAATTTTTACTTTTCTGTTCAAATGGTTAAAGTTTAGCAACAAAAACTAATGCACAAGGACAAACGCGGGCCACTCGTGGCCCGCGCACCGCCCAACACCTAGTCTCATTATATAAAGATGGATTACCACTGACTCACTGACTCACTGACCTCTTTGTTCTCATAGAAGGAGCAATGGGGGGTATAGAAGATGTAGGGTTAAAGTGTAGGGGGGCTCAATTCGAGTGGGGGAAAAATCCGAAAAGTGCTGATTGTTGAAGTCTGATGGAACTGGTCAACGGCTCTCGGAAACTATAAATCATAGGGGGTTAGTGCCAAAACTAAAAATGACCGAAACCCTGGGCAACTGCCAAAAATTAAAAAAAAAACATACCTCCCAAACAAAAGACGATCGCTCCCATACAAAATGTAAATGCTTATAATTCCTAAACCGTTTGAGATAAGTATAAAGTGTTTGACCAAATGTCATAGGGAATCGGAAGGGTAATTTGGTAAAAGTGTCAAAAATCCAAGATGGCGGATTCAAAATGGCGGCCGAATTGAAAGTTGGTCCAATCCGGCTCAAATATGGTATCGGGGGGTTTTTGGGGTCCCACATTCCAAATATGAAAACCATTTTTTGATGACGTCATTTTTCAATATGGCCGCCATACATATGTTTTTTTGGATCTTTAATGGATCGTTTCTCCCAGTGGGCATGATGGGGATTACGGTTTTGTAGGGTTATATGTGGGGTTACGATAGGTGACTTTAGTAGAAACTGAATGAAGCTGAACGTGGAATACCAGGCAGAACAGGTCAACGGCTCTCGGAAACTAAAGGAGATAGGGGGTAAGTGCCAGAACTAATGTTGATAAACACCCTGGGCATTTTCTAAAAATTAAAAAAAAAACACACCTCCCAAACAAAAGACGATCGCGCCCATACAAAATGTAAATGCTTATAACGCCGCAACCGTTAAAGATAGGTATGAGGAGTTTTAACTAATATGATAGGGGACCAGAAGGGCAATTTGGGTGATATGTCAAAAATCCAAGATGGCGGATTCAAGATGGCGGCTACCTTAAATATCAGTCCGATCCGACTGAAAATCGATATCTAAGGGTTTTTAGAGTCCCTGATTCGAAATATGAAATCCATTTTTTGATGACGTCATTTTTCAACATGGCCGCCATACAATTTTTTTCTCTGGAAATTTTATAGTAGTTTTTCGACATGTTGGCATGATGAAACGCTGAGGCTTTGTAAGTGAAAAGTATAGGCAGTGGTCTTACGTCCTTAAGTGACACCTGAAATGAGCTGAATGTGTACCTTCTGATGGAACAGCTTGACGGGTCTCGGAAACTAAAAGAGATAGGTAGTTAGTGCCAGAACTAATATTGACAAGCACCCTGGGCATTTCCTAAAAATTAAAAAAAAAACACACCTCCCGAACAAAAGACGATCGCGCCCATACAAAATGTAAATGCTTATAGCGCCGAAACCGTTAAAGATAGGTATAAGGGGTTTGAACTAATGTTTTAGGGCACCGGAAATGCAATTTGGCGGAAATGTCAAAAATCCAAGATGGCGGATTCAAGATGATGGCTTCCTGGAATAATGGTCCGATCCGACTGAACGTCGATATCTAAGGGTTTTTAGAGTCCCTAATTAGAAATATGCAACCCATTTTTTGATGACGGCATTGTTCATAATTTTCGCAATGGTCGTAGGTTGAAATTAGATCCTGCGAGGCCGTAGGCCGAGCTATACTGGCGAGGCCGCAGGCCGAGCTATATAGGTCAAAGGCCAAGAGTGCTTCTTAGCAAAGCGAGGCCGAAGGCCGAGCATACTTCTAAGCGAAGCGAGACCGAAGGCCGAGCATGCTTCTAAGCGAAGCGAGGCCGAAGGCCGAGCGTACTTCTTAGCAAAGCGAGGCCGAAGGCCGAGCGTACTTCTAAGCAAAGCGAGGCCGAAGGCCGAGCATACTTCTAAGCGAAGCGAGGCCGAAGGCCGAGCGTCCTTCTAAACGAAGTGAGGCCGAAGGCCGAGCGTGCTTCTAAGCGAAGCGAGTCCGAGTTTTGAGCCTACGAGGAAATAGAAGTCTTTCGTAGCGAGTTTATTTCAAAATTTCAATGATCTTTAAGACATCTGCCCACGTTAACATTGGTATTGTCATGAAATGGTGTAAATCATGAATACTACTATAAGTACTTGATTGATAGTTATACAGATACGTAGATTAACTCTTTAGTGAAACACCACAATACAAATATATGTTACAAATAAATTAATTAGAATAAAATAAAATTACAATCAAAATATTTCACAATAAAATAAGTACTTAAAATTTAATGTGTCAGAATGGGTGATCTTATCGCTCAGAGCGATCTCTTTCAGACAACCATTCACGGAAAGAAATAGGCATAAACTTATAAGGACGGTGTGAATAAAACAAGTGTACTAAACACTACATATAGTAATACTCAAGATTATAGATATAAAAAATACTTATAATGTACTCGTATACAAACTATACTTATATAATTATACTATACGTAATATACTACAAAATATATACATACTATACATATACCATTTAATTATTATAAAAAAGATATTAAGTAGGTTTGCAGTTAGTTATTTCGCGAAGCCAAATGCTTTGACACGTTGTTTGAAGATGCCCAAAGAAGGCGCGCATCTAATTTCGTAGAGTAAAGTGTTCCATAGACGAACAGCTTTAACACAAAGTAGGAACCAAAAAAATTGGTGCGGGTTATCGGGGTACTTAACATTAAGTGCTCTGATGATCGTAGAGAAAAAGAGCTCCTAACATGTAAAAATTCAACATTTTACGTACTACTGATATGACATGCTAAAAGTAAACGTTAAATTTCCTTCGTAAGCTTCGGTTTGTTATGAACTTGAGTCCAAACAACACTCCACACAGTGGTATAAAAAGAGTGCAGCGTCTTCCAAGAAGCTTAAGGTGTCACAGTTAGCTGGAAAACTAATGGCGACATCTTAAGCCATTACTTACTTTTGAGCAATAAATATATCTATATATAATAGGCTTATAGGCCTTTCATGGGGACATTAATATACAGATTTTGAAGATCACGATCCTAATGTCATGGTAGAGATGCTTACTTATTGTCATTCGTTAGTCACTGGTACGACATACATCCATGTAAATAAAATAAATACAAAGTGTGGTGTGGTGTTCACGCTTGGGACAGTATTTTATTTTCAACTATATTGAATAAGAACTCAGCTTATTGAGAAATGTATAGCTCTATTCATTTTCCCTTGAATATATCAAGAGAATAGCTTGACAAAATCATTAATTTGACTGCTTTTAAAGTGAACAACTTAACGTAGCAACTAGAAGCGTGCAGAGTAGGCATTTTATGGTAAAGATGCTGCATTGAATATCGCGATTAAATCATTCGAAAATGAAGATTAGAAACACTAGATTAAGTAAAATGTAACACATTAAAGTCGCGAAGTTGTCGGAAAAGTAGCCACTATAGCTGAGATAAAAACTCTAATACAGGTCAAACTTACGCACACCGTAAGTGAAATGAATACCAAAGTTTTAGAGGTGTTACGATTTGTAAAGTTCTTCAATCTAACATTTGTTTTCTGAAAGTCAAGGAATGGAAGTAAAAAACACTGCGACCGTCCCCTAGGTCAATCTTGATGTGCCAATATATGGTACGCAGGTTGGTTTATTTTTAAGTTAATCTTATAATGTAAATAGTATAATTATATCGTAGTGGGACTGTGGGAGTAAGCAGAACAAAAATAAAACCAGTTAATTGTCTTGGTACATAGAATAGAATAGAATAGAATTTATTTATTTCAGACTAATATCTGTCCATATTATTAGTAGAGGTACATACACATAGTCTTACATCTTTTCACGCATTTCTTTGTTCAATTTGGCAGTTCTAAGGTTTTTTAATTGTTTATTCCTATATATGTATTCACGAATCAAATTTATTTAGACATCTACTTAAGGTAGAGACGCTGTCTGTTTACTCTAGGTATATGTTATTACTTCAGTGTTTAGACGGGTACGATTAGGGTAGATAGAAATTAAATGCATAAAGCTATGGAAAAGATACCTTTGAATTAAACAGTACCTAAATTTATAAGAAACGCGTCATGTAATTTGAGTTAACTTTGTTGCAAAGACCCCTAGATATATCAGTTTCTTCATCAAGTTACTCTCGATGCCACCTCTATGTAATGGTAAAACTAATTACATACATGTAAAGTCGTTTCCACTACATATGTATAGCACGTACCTACGTAAATTCCTAAATGGCTGAAGTGGTATGGATTTTACAGAGTCCGCATGTGTGTGAAGTGGCTACCACACTATTCTAACGCACTATTGCCAGTTATTAAACCGCCAAGCAGAAGTGTGCAAACATTACGTTTTTTCGGTTTGAAATGTAATGATGATTTCAGTGAAATTACAGTGACTCCAAGCTACAGGCTACCCATCTGCCAAGATTCGTCGACGTCGGTTCAATAGTTTAAGTTTGAAAGCAGAAAAAAATATCAACTAACGATAACCACGTAAATTTTTTAATCTTTAACGCCTGCTTAGCGAAATGAAATTCTTAAAGCTGCTTCCAAATATGACGGTTACAATTAATTACAGAAATAAATGCTTGGATCAGTCATGGAATTATACAGAGGTCAGAAGACGCGTGTTCGGATAAATACAAGTATATCAATACCTATAGTATATACGTTTTAATATGTATTACTAGCGAAGACATCTGCGGCTTCGCTTGCGTTGTCTACAAGATTCAAAGCTACACAAATCGTATAAATATGAGTAAGAATGAGAAATAACGTTTGAAGATTTACTGCATTGTAGGTGTAGTTGTGTAAGCGCTATTTTGTTACTATTTCTGACAGAGAAATTCACATTAGAAGTCTGGCGTTTAAATAGTGCCCTGTAGATGACAAAAGACTCTTCATATATTATATGGGACCAAAACGTATTTGATATGGGTGTTTGATAAATACTTCTACCTACATTATAATAAGTACTCACGGGATGTACACTACGATTAGGCAGGTTTTGGAGTTCCAGATATTTTACTAATTAAGTACAATGTAATTAATGACCTCTACCTACCTTTCAAATATATTATGTAAGTGTAAACATAATGGTATGTTTTGTTAAGCATATGTATTTAATTATTTACGTTACATATAAGGACAGCGCGCGGAGAATGTTTGGAAATAAAACTTGGGTTTATCAACCAGAATTTCAGTTCAAGTAAGAGCAGATACGCGTTAGCACACGTACAGAAAATTGTTTGATGAAATCGTATAATAAGTATAATAACACAAATTTCGATTGACACGTTTTTCAATTTCACGGTCGAGAGGGAGAGGTTAATGCATGTAGAAAACCATTCTTGAAACAGTTTATTTTTAAATACTAATAAGTGGTTTAAATATTATGAAGTGCATTTGGTTAGCGGTTCCGACTTCGTGTAAATTGATTATCCAATAGTAACATTTTTTCAGCGTAACAGTCAATTGCTGTGCAAAGATTCATTAAGATTTAGAAGTTTAAGCATGAAAGAATAAAGGAGAATGCAAATCCTGGTCCTTCCAACATCTATGTATGTTACATAGTTGGATAGGTATTTTTAAAAATGACTATGGCGCCAAATTCAAAATATAATTCTTTCCAGATTAATTATCTATTTAACATGGTAGTTTCGGTAATAGCCAAGTATTGCTATTCATACGTAATGTATTGCATTTATGTGTTTTACATAGTAACCTTCAGTTAGTGGAAGTGGTTAACCACAAGTTCAAACGGGATTTTAAGCAGTTTCGCCAAAGATATATCAACAATGCGTTACGGCAATTATGTTTTCTAAGCTGAGGATAGTCGCCGTTACTTAACAATTTCATAAGTATCGAAGATAGTCAGTATGCAGAAGCTGACACAGGTGTCTTTCAGCACACTTTCGTATTAGGTTTCTGCGTGCATGTCTATACTTTTTGTAAACTATACCTATATCTTAGAATAATTCTACAAATATTAATGTAAGTACCTACTACATTCAAACAAACTTGGCTACTTATTTACTTATACTTAACTAAGACCAGCTTGAGTAGTTCAAAAATGTTCTACATTCAGTTGCGTAAAAAATCTAAAACTCTTATAGAAGTAAAAGTGTATACTTTGACCACATAAAACTATTTGGGTGGCGTTCCAATTCGGCTTCAAGTCATTTGAACTCAAATATAGACATAATAACAAGGTACGAAGTACTTAACTATTTAACGGTAAACCTATATAATAGCCAACATAAATCATCGTTATAAACACCAATGACTAATATGACTAATCGCTATGCTACAAAATTAACAAACTGTGAAATATAATAATTGCATACCAAATTAAACATTCCTTTTGTGGATTATTTGGTCTGAGCAAAGTATACGATACGTGCAACGACGAGCAAAGCAAGGAGGAGCGTTAGGTTCACGTATGTTGGTTAAAAGTATCCAGACAGTGAATGATTATTTGTCAAAGATTTGTTATTGTCAGAGGCGGCTGCTGAATATTGGGGAGACATTTTTTCACAACACATACGATTAAGTTCATCGGCCCAATTTTTTGGCAGTATAAGGTACACTTAGAGCAGATCTTATTCATAGTTCCCATTTGGACGGAACACTAAGCATAATCATGTGATATAATTGTAATAATTAGACATATGGTAACGCAGACTTTTTTGTAAATATTGATTATGTCTATACAACTGTGGTATATTGTCAATTGTGTCCGCAGCGTACACAATATACAGATTTTTCAGGGTTACTATTGCATATATTAACAAGGAAAAATACGATTAGTTATTGTGACAAAACTGTATTAGTTAGTCATAGTCATCATTCCGGAGATTTTTGTAGATACTCGTATTGATGACTACTACAAAACTGAAGTACATCACTATGCTCTATTTTCAATAAATCCCTCAGCGTATGCTTTATATGGGTTTATTTGTTTTTTTTTTCACACCTTGGGTTACATTATCGAAGTTTTCACAAGGATCCTACACTTTTATTTAATATTCTAGCGCCTTTATTCATCAGAGATAACGTAGAGTTCTTATGGTGAAAGATTTTTCATATCGGTAGAGATGTTTCGGAGCGTATTCAATTCAAACAAACAAACATATATTTCTTCTTTACTCAAACGTGAAAAAGTAAACTAGATGGAGAACATTGCGTATCTCTGTGATTTTAAGATCCTTACCACGCAAAGATGGTCAGTTAAAATAATTTTGAAAAAGATGTCATCAATTAACGAGAACTCTGCCCTTGGAAACCGATCGACCGGAGTTCACAGACTGCCGTCTGTGAATATTCTCAGTATGCAAAGCAGAATATCATTTGAAGACGACCAGGCTGGTCTGTTTAACTGACATAAGAATTGGAAATTATTTTGGAAGATGTCAACTAAAGTAAAGTAAACTAATATCTTGGCATGACTAAGGTCAGCGCACAGTAAGTATCAAAAATTTTCACGCTGCCGCAAAAACAGCAGTCCATTGAAGGTATCTGTGCGTTTTTGGATTTCTACAAGGATGGTTTACTAAATCTAATTATTACTGTAAATAAACTTGGGGTTATTACTTGAAACCTGAATCCATGTAAGGCCGGTTCGCGTTACCATAAGTTATTATTCAATACATCCACGTAGAAAACCATACGAAAAACAGCATTTTTATTAAGCAGTACTTCTTTTAATTAATCTAAAATAATTGTTTAATATAATGGTTCATCTAATTAAATAATAATTCAATAAATTTTCTTTAAAGTACAATATCCAATAACTTCAGAAATATCACATTTAATAATGTATTGTTTGACATACTATTCTTTGTAACCGACTTCAAAAAAGGAGGAGGTTATATGTTCCATTGCATGTTTTATTTGGTATGTTGACCGTTTCTCCCCCATTTATGCACCGATTCTTAAAGTTATTTTTTTTTTGGTTTGGTAGAGTATACTTCCGTGGTAGTCCCATTTAAATTTCATCAAATATTGTGAAACAGTTTTTGAGTTACACTCCAATTACTAAAAAGTGCTACACCTATCTTAACGACGTCATCATTGACGGTCAAAAACAATATATCCCGTAAGTAGCAAGGCTCACTAACAAAAATTAACCGACTTCAACACCAAAAAGTGAGAATAACTTGTTAAAGTCGGTACCATGCGCACAGTATTCTCATAATAACTACTTTTGAACTATCATGGTACTGACTTCAACAAGTTATGTCACATAATTTATTGATTCAGGCGTTACTTTGCGGAAATCCATTATCAAAAAAATGATATTAATAAATATTTAGTGACACTTCCGCTGTTTGATTGCAGACAACTGTTTGATTGTCGGTCTAGCGCTCGACGACATCAACATCTCCTGAGGACGCCTCGTGTAGAGGCGAAACACGTGTCGAATCGGTTTTGGTTTATTGGGGTTTCTTGTGTTTTTTTTTTATTTTGTATTCTTCCTATTAGCATTTTATGCGGGATGGAGGGTGTTGTACGCCCCCAAATAGGCCAAAATCATTGTTTTCTTTTCAGCGGAAGTGTCACTAAATATTTTTTAATATCGTTTTTTTAAGTTATGTCACACTGTTAGGTGTTGAAGTCAGTTCCGTTTTTAGGTATTTCCTTTTATAATTACATTAGTTATCAAATGTTTGAAAACAACTTTTTACTCACTTTAAATTAATTAATTTTTAATCACAAACAAGTAGTTAATACGTATTATATTTATGAATGATTGTGGCTGCAACCTTAGGTTAGGTTAAGTTTGAACTGTGAAAAAGTACGTGCAAGCCGAGCGAGCGAAGTGAGCCTGCCGAACAGACATCACTGATTATAATAAGTAGTCTGCGTGCCCTGAAAATTTTACTACAGTTTTTTCAGTTGTAAAAGTACAAGCGTCGTAAAAGACTACTTCTGTTCAAAATTTTACATGAATCAGTTCAGTTGCTTTTTCGTGTAGGAGTAGCAAACTTCCATTTATAAATCCATTTGAAGTCACGAGTACTTTTACAATTTAATATTAGTTGATGATAGTGTATATATGTTTTATGTAGAGCATGGTAGGTAGGGTGGTAATCGCTTGCTATTTTATGAAAAGTTTTATAAAATACCTTACAACTAAGACTATGTTCACCTATGACAGTGACCATGTTCAGTGTCATAAATAAACACTGATCACACTGAACAAAGATAGGAGAGCCGAAGGCTTCTGGTACGAGTAATTGAGGCGGAAGGCAGCGCATGAAGGTTGGGGAAAATGAAGATAACTTTGTTTAAACATTTTGCGAGGCTAATTCTATAAGTCACGCAAAAATTTAGGAGATTTTTCTTTTGGTGCACCATTGTTTTGTTATTTTTTTTGTGCAGTATGTAAATATTATAAAAGCAAACTATATATTTGATTTATTGAGAGATAATAAATGTAATGACATTTGCGTGGCTAAGGCGAATCTAATGGTAGGTATGTTATTTTTCATAATGCATCAAATCAAATGACTATAGGCTTAAGGGTAATTTAAAAAAATAGAAAATATATTAGGGTTTATTTTTGATGTGGTTGTTCTTATTCCTTTTGTATATCATGAGGTATTTAATAGTTAGAGCGTTCCGTAACATAGAGATAAGAAAACCGATTGAATATTGTAGATGCAAGGCATAGCATGAGAGTCGTGGAGTCGCTCATGGTCGAAAGTAAGCTTGCAGACAGTCGATAAAATGGATTCAAACGTTTTGGAGGCGTTCTTATTTATCAAATAGTTATTTTGTATAGACAAGGTATGACAGTAAATAGTTTGTTTAGAAAATACCCACATTTTTTGAAAGTATCCAACAAGATTTAATAAAAATTAGTAGTGCCTATACCAAAATTAAAAATGTTATGTCAATAAATACTTACTTTATCAAATACCTTATGACTTAAAAGCTATAAAGAGAGGCATTATATTTTTACAAAGCAATTAAACAACTTACTAATAAAAAAATGCTACCGTAACTTGGAAGAAGTCATGAACGATTGATGCATTTATTTTAAATGTAGATAAATAATTATTTTGATAAATGTTAAATTATTTAGAGTAACATAAATGAGTCTGCCCGTTCTTAGTATTATACCTCTAATATTGCTACACACGAATAGTGCCTTTATTACTACCATAACCTTAAGATCTATAAAAATATACATACGACTGCAATAAATAAGTGAGTATGAGTCTGAAAAGAGAGCCACAGTGTTACCTTAGTTTGAAGAGGTAAAAACATTCGGAGATGTTGAAAAATTAACTGAAATAATTCATTATTTTGCTGCGGTGTTTGTATGAGTGCCTGCGCTATAACAAATGGTTTTCTAACATGCAGGACTCATAAGTTATTAGAATATGGCATACGAAAGGTATCCC